>CM060701.1:37249170-39953135 GCA_030686995.1 Artemisia argyi
CTCTCTCTCTCTCTCTCTCTCTCTCTCTCTCTCTCTCTCTCTCTCTCTCTCTCATATGTCTATAAATACTCGAATTTTCAAGTTTGTTATCAAGCCCATATTTTCTTAAATTCTCCAACTTTCAATCACAATAACACAAATGGATGCATCTCCAACTCACTACCAACACCATCTTCTTCTTCCTGATCAATGTCTTTCTTCTCGTAACATCGCTACTGCCAACACGACGAGCGACAACAATGAGTTTATCCCTCATAGTTCCATTGAAGTGAGTGCTCATGGCATTCTAGCTTCCAGTGAAAATAACCTACAAAGCTCAAATTCTTTAATGTCTATACATGATGAGAAACTTGGAAGGAAGATGCCAACAACCAACTCTACTTCTTTCAATCATGTTCAAACTAAGGTACGTAGTAATAAATTCACTCTATCCAATCATTTAATTTCCTTTTTGGTCAAAGTTTTCGCACCGACCAACAACTCAACATGATCTTATTAATTTACTAGGAATATTTAACGTGTATGTCGAACTAAAAATTAGTTATTCACACCTTGAGTTGTTTAAGTAAGTGGGCGGGTTATACATTGTGATAACATGATGTTGGGTGTACAAACCCAATCCCACATCGATAGAACTATAATCTCAAAGTTAACATATAAGCTTGGTGTGCTACTTCTTCTATCACCAATTGGTTTTAGAATGGAACCTCAGTTGGACTTATATGTTTGACTTGGCAAGATGCTTGGCCGTAGGAATCCTCACAAGTGGTATCAGAGCCAGGTTGGGCCCAGTGATGATGTGGATGGTGTTCCCTCGATTTGACCCCGGTTCGACAGTGTTAGTGGATCCCGGTAAACCTTGTACAGAAAGGAAGCCGGTAAAAGGCGGTGTGTTCCGATGGTAAAGGTCGGCGGTATGAAAAAGGTGGGATCGTGGCTATAGTCGAAGGGGAGTCCCATCGGTATGGGCTACTCCTTCTATCACCAATTGGTTTTAGAATGGAACCTCAGTTGGGCTTATATGTTGGACTTGGTGAGATGCTATGCTGGGCCGTAAGAATCCTCACACATGAAGCTCTTGAGTTAGAGAGTTTGATAAACTGGTATTGCATATATTGTTGCTAGGCGATCTAAGAATCACAAAGTTTTTTGGATATGGATAATCGTTTTAACGTTAGAGTTTAACACTACTGTAAATGCAATTGATTCATTTTCTGAGATATGATAAATAATTTTAAAAGTTGGTTTCATTTTATAGGACATGACAAAAAAGACTTGCAAAAGATGGAGGAAGCAAAAGAAGAGCGATGGCGTTCAAAAAGATAAGAAGAAAGTGAGAGATTCTAAAGAAGAAGAAGAAGAGCAAAGAGGGTACGTTCATGTTAGAGCAAGGAGAGGTGAAGCAACTGATAGCCATAGTCTTGCTGAGAGAGTAAGTACTAATAACTCTCTTCATTTAGTTTTTTGGGACGTAGTCTTTGCTTAATTAGTTTTTTCTTTGTTGAACACCATGTTTTTCATTTTTCATTTTGGTTCCGTCCCGTACTATAATTTGCATTTCCATTTTACCGTGTTCATATTTTTCAAAAGATAAACCTTGATTATTTACTTATAGTATAGGTAAAAGAAACCAGTTCGATCACTTATCCAGTATTTACAACTTTAGGATGACGCTACTTCTATCTCATTATTTTTATGTTCGAACGTAGATATTGTAAAACTCTTAACATACTTCAATCATGATTCATGAATGTATGCACATTAGGAAAACATGCATGTAACGTAGGGTCTTCTTAAATATTAGATTTGTTCGACGACACTGATTATTATTTTCCTCAATCTGTTGCATGCATCATTTATATACTTTCGCTGTAACATATTTTTCATTTTGCAAGTTCCATTTACAAGCCTCACATTTACATATATGTTCTTTCTTTATAGCATTCTTGATTTCTTGCTACATATCAGTAAATCTTAACACAAAAGATTTTAACGACCGGAACCAATATAATACATTTTAGGTGAGAAGAGAAAAGATAAGTAAGAAGATGAAGACCTTGCAAGCCATTGTACCAGGGTGTGACAAGGTACACATTTTATACTTTGTAATTAATTATCATTAAACAGGAAATAAAATATTTATATCATAATTTACAAACAGATTATAGGAAAGGCTCACTTGTTGGATGAAGTAATTAACTATGTCCAGTCTCTACAAAATGAAGTTCAGGTTAGCAAAATAATTAATTAATTATATTATTTATATATAACTTTGATACAATTTAATAAACTTTGTATTAAATCATATATTCAGATACTTTCTTTGAAGCTTGCTTCTGTAAATCCCATATATGATTATGAAGCAGACTTAGAGGCATTCACTGTTAAACCTCATCAGGTATATATGTATATATATATTTATTTTATCATTCACTCATAATAATATATATAAATCCAATAAATGTTTTTCATAAGTAATTAACTTCAATTCATATAATAATATGTAGAATATGACCACCAACCAACAGGAGCAGCTTTCATTTCATGAATATCAAATGCCATGCATGTTATCCCAGGTACGTGTTAGTGACTTATGAAAACAAAATTTCATGTATTTATTGTGATCTTTATCCCTATCCTCGGTATATATATACCTTCAGATAGGGCCGGGGTATGACAATATACATGATAATAATACATCTTACCTCTTCCAAACCCTGCTATTGTTGTTGTTGTTGTTATATAAGATGTGCATTTACAGCGTCGTAGCTGAAGTAGTGGAGGCCCTGTGCAAAACCACTTATACGATAAGTAAACATGACGATTAAAAGATATAGTAATGATCTAGTTTTGATTTTTATGATTTTTTCATCACTTTCGCCAACTTGAAGTAAAGTTTAACAAACATTTAGAACAAAATTTCATATATATTGTTAAAATTTTGATGTTGAAAATGAATTTAGAGGCCACAACTATATAAGGAAGTATATGTTTTGAGACCCCTAAAACTTTGAGGCCCAGTGCGGTAACACACCTCGCACACCCACGTATACGGCTATCTGTATTTATTTATATTTGAATAAACATGGATTATATATTTTTCAGAATAATGAAGAAGCATTATGGGATTTGGAAGAACAACGAGGACTTGACGATGATCTTTTTGCTATCATCAACTACAATACATTGTATTAGCCATTATCCTAGAATATTCAACGCGTATATATACATGTATGTATGTATATAGGCATAATGTGTCTCTGAGTTCATATTTGTGTATCTAATATTTCATATTGTGTTTGGAAATAAAAGGGAAATGTGATGATCTTGTAAGGAGTTTGTATAATGTTTTTTCAGGAAAATGTGCATGTTGGTTTGGATATTAATACAGCAATTAAATTAATTTCTGGGATAACTTTTAGCATGTGTATGAATTGCATCTTTCTAATATAATACTTCAACCTTATTTATATTTCTTTGATTAAAAAAGTCATTTTGAGATAAGACAATACTATAATGTCATTCAAAATTAATCATTGAATTGGAGCAAAACATCTGACACTACTCTCTACCCTCAGAGCAATCGCATTCATCACTTGGAACCGGGCAACCGACGTTAAAGCCAAGTTAACGCACGTTAACCTTGCGTTAACCGTTGCGTCTTGCAGTGGCGAAGCTTGGAAATTTCGAGTGGGGGGTCGGGATCTAAATTTTTTTTCCTAACACTATGGGGGGTCGAAACCGAATTAAATTGGGGGGGCGAAACCGAAAATACCGAAATTTTTCTACACGAAAACTATATACCCCTACATCGCAAAAAAAATTTCGGGGGGGTCGGCCGCCCCCCCCCCCCCCCCCCCCCCCCCCCCCCGGCCCCTTAGAAGCTGCGCCTCTGGCGTCTTGTGCGTTCATTTGGAGTTAACATGCGGTGTTAAGGGTTTAACGTTGAGTTAAGCTACAATTTCATATTAAAAAAAAAAAAAAAAAAAAAAAAAAAAAAAAAAAAATCCCTTTCAGCCCTCCAACGGGCAAAAATGTACGTTTGATTTAAAAAAAAATAATAATAATAACAAAAACAGCCCTTGTACTTTCCAAACGGCTATATTTCATATTAACTTAAAAAAAAAAAAAAACAAAATCATTTACTCACCACTATAAATACCAACTAAATACATAGTTTTTTTTCCACACATCCACATCTAATTCTCTAGTCTTTATACTTCCTTAAAAAAAAAAAAAAAAAAAAAAAAAAAAAAAAAAAAAAAAAAAAAAAAAAACATCTTCATTCACAATGGATCCACATCAAAGTGACGAATTAGCTCAGAGCTTGTCAGACATTGATGACGAAGAAGATATCTAGTTTATGATTGTCGCGTACGAGTATCAACAACGCTTAGAAGAAGAATCAGCTCATCCTCAGGTGGCTCGTACACACATATTCCGTGAACGTGAGCTTGCCGAAGAACGTTTGCTTAACGACTATTTCATTGACGGCTGTAAGTATAACAACCGGAAGTTTCGTAGAAGGTTTTGTTTGACGAGTATTTGCAAATGGGTGAGAGTACTTCACGACTATGTCTTCATAATTTTAACATGTGTGTTATGGATTTGTTTATACCTAAGTTTTTAAGAAAACCAATGTGGTCCGACATTCAAAATATTTACGAAAAGCATGAGCGTGAACATGGTTTTCCTGGAATGCTTGGTAGCACTGATTGCATGCATTGGGCGTGGAAAAATTGTCCGGTGGCTTGGCAGGGGCAATTTGGTAGGGGTGATAAAAATACCCAACAATAATGCTTGAAGTTGTTGCTTCACAAGATTTGTGGATTTGGCATGCATTTTTTGGTATGGCAGAGCAAATAATGATATTAATGTTTTAGATAACTCTAATTTGTTCGACGACTTTCTTGCTAACGAATCCCCAAGGGGACCATATATGGTAATTAATGGAAGAAGGTGTCAACATGGGTATTACTTAGCTGACGAAATTTACCCACAATGGGCAACTTTCGTCAAATCTTTCTCGGCAACGACTGACGAGAAACATAGTTATTTCAAAAAGAAGCAAGAAAGTGCACACAAGGATATCAAACGTGCTTTTGGTGTGCTCAAAGGACGTTGAGGTATACTACAACAACCGGCCCGTGCACTGGAAATTGTCAAGATACAACGAATCATGTATACCTGCATAATTTTGCATAACATGATTTTGAAAGATCAAAAGTTTAGATTTCGTGAGTATGGCAAAATGTGGGTGGATCCGACACCACATTTGAGGCAAGAAAGGTGGGTGGACAGATGCAATACCCAGCGTCGCAAGGCAAGGGAAATGCGCGACTCAGAAATGCATACTCAACTTCAACGAGACCTTATGGACCATGTTTGGCAGAAACGTCTTCAATGCCAGCAGCAACATGAAGAAGAAGATTCAGAAGAAGATGAATAAGTAGTTGTAATTCGTATGCTTTAAATTTACTATGTTTCGGGACCAAGTTCATTTCGACAAAACGCTAGGCGACAAACATCCATCGAGTTTCTGTGAACCCCGAAAACCAAGTCCGCCAGCTCAGGGGCACATACTCTATACGCAGACAAAAATGACTAGATTCTATTCTCAACAGATTGAAATGTTCTTAAGTACTACAGTATAAAATCAAAATCTTGTGCCACAAGGCTGCAAATTACGTGTTTCATTCTGTTTTTTGTTTCTACTCTTTTATTCAATAAGAAAGTTCTGTTGGTCATTAGTCACTACCATATATATAAAGTCCCCTTCAAAGCCCATGTAACAAGTTTTAAAAGTTTACAAAAAAATTTCACCAACTTTGAATCCATTTTCATATAGTTAATAATCATTCAAACCGAGTTATAGCTTAATCGTAACGAAATTCTAGCACATTTGGCTAAGGAAATCATGGAAAGTTTAAGGCAGTCTATGATTCTAAGCTATCTATACTCGTCTTCATTTAAAAAATGGATCAACTTTCGATCATGTAATGGAGGATACTTTGTCTTCAGTTCCACTACAAGAAACAGGAGAACAGGCGACGAAGGTCGTCCCGTCGACACAATGTCATCGGGGAAAATGCAGAAAACGACAAAAAATCGTTTGACTGTGGCCAAACGCGTTGAATTTTTCGGGTTGATATTCTCCCGTCGACATATTGGTCAAAGTTTTCAACCTCAATAATTGCCAAAACTTGGGCGCGAAAATATCCCGTCGACATGTCGACGGGAGCATATTAAGCACGAATTATGATATGTGATTAGCGTTAATTTCCAGTGTCATTGGATGTTGAGAAAAGAGGTTTTGTGGTGCAGGCTCCTAGCGAGCCTGGTAAGATTAAGATGTTTTCGCCTGCTTATTATGCGGCGTGTACTGTTGGTGGTGCTTTGTGTTGTGGGCTAACTCACACGGCTGTTACTCCGCTTGATCTTGTCAAATGTAATATGCAGGTGATCTTCCTTTATGTTTATGTTATGAGTAGTATGATGTGTGTGATTATATGTCGTTATTTGAATGAGCATTCGAGTCGGACCAGTATAATAAAACTACATGTTTTTACCCATTATGCCCAACTCACTCATATTTCCACCCGTGCATAGTTGATATATAGGTTTTCACTAAAGTTGTCTGTATGAATAAAATATTTTTGGGTTTTGTTCTCTTTGATAGAGATTTTCATATAGATATAATGAGTGTCTAAAATGGATACAATGCCGATGAGATATCAAGTGTCGAGTTAGGATATTTGGAATGGAACTTATGGAAACGAAAAGAGTTAAAGATTGTCCCACACCTGTGGATGAAGAAAATGTTAACGTGTTTATAAGTGGCAACATTGATTTTCAAAGTGGAAAAGGGAATTTGACATGTTCTATTAGTGACTTGGACATAAACTTCAACTTTGAATTAGAGCATTGTTGATCCTTTTTTTTTTTTTTTTTTTTTTTTTTTTTTTTTTTTTTTTTTGTTACCCAAACTTAAAATTTTCAAGCAAGTTTTACCCTTGGAAACTTGCTTAAATATGTTGTCGAAATTCTTACGAGTATGCTTTGAGAGTAGGAAGCTATTGTGTGATTTTTACTTTTTAGTGCGACAGTTTTCCAAATTCGGGTAAAAAAATGGGTCAATCATAGCACTAATTCGGAGCAGAAGTATCCTGCTACAAATTTGGTCTGTTGTACCTTGGAAACACGCAGGCGAATCCATATAATAGAACCGTGTCAAACATAGGCCTTGTCTTTATTATTTAAAGACGGTGTTTCATTTTTTCTTCTTCTAAAATTCTATTTGTTTCATGTTTCCGATTTTATTATCATTATCAAAACATCAGTTAGTAACTTAGTGTTGTTTTCTATAATGTTTCCTAACTGTTGTTTGGGTACATGTAATTTTACCTACATTATTCGATTAGTCTTCTGCAGATCGTAACGTTTATCTATCGACATAACCATAATACATTCCAAGTACTCTACTTGTCTTTAATACAAAGTAGTCTTAACCCATCAGTGTACCAAGGTTAAATATCCTTATGGTTTTTTTTTTTTTGTCTATAGCTCAACTGTAACACATACATGTATTTTCACTCTTCAGATTGACCCTGCAAAGTACAAGAACATTTCTTCTGGTTTTGGGGTACTACTTAAAGAGCAAGGAGTGAAAGGATTCTTTAAGGGCTGGGCACCCACGATGATTGGTTACAGTGCACAAGGCGCTAGCAAGTATGGTTTCTACAAGTATTTCAAGAAAACATACGCTGAGATTGCTGGTCCTGAATATGCAACCAAGTATAAAACATTGATTTACCTTGCTGGTTCTGCATCTGCTGAAATTATTGCTGATGTTGCCCTTTGCCCGTTTGAGGCAGTTAAGGTTCGTGTTCAAACACAACCTGGATTTGCAAAAGGTTTGTCCGATGGCCTTCCGAAGATCATCAAAGCTGAAGGTGTTGCAGGGTATGGTTATTGTGTAGATTAAATTAGAATATTATGAAGCATATTTGTTCCTAAGTATCCAAGATCATTGATTTTTATTTTTTATGGTTTTGTACTTTTTGTACAGGTTATACAGGGGGCTAACTCCTCTTTGGGGACGACAAATTCCATGTGAGTTCACAATCATTAAATTTTAGGGTTAAAGATTTTATAGGCATGCCCGCATCTTGATTCGTTTACATATGAACAAACATGATCAGTATAATGATTATTTAGGGGCGATATAACATGCAATGCTTGGTGAGTGTTTGGGATTGTTTGTTTCCTGCTTGGCTGTTTATTGCATTGTTTCACAACACATAAGCTATTCCAAACATTTATTGAAAACTGCTTATTTACATATTTTAGACGGATTAAAGACTCAAAATATGCAGTAATAACATGCTTATTTCAAAGCAAATAAGTACCTTATGATATACAATCTCAAACACGCACCAAAGGGCTTGCGTCCCAATGGTATCTCATGTGTGGGAATGCTCCCCAACCAAATGGTTGCCATGTGAGATGTATTTATGTTGCATATACTCTGAGATAGTTAGTTGCCGTTCAAAAAACGGGAAAAAAATAAAAATTCTCAAACACGCCCTTAAATAGTAATGATTGGTGTATGATGACCACACTCTATTGTAGTCCATTTTGATGTAGTTAATCATCTTGAATTCTAAATGTTTTCATATCTCATTATTTGCTTCAAGACGTAATGCCAAACACCACTTTAGTTACATAGGAATGCCTTGTTTTTCAGACACAATGATGAAGTTTGCATCTTTTGAGACAATTGTGGAGATGATGTACAAGCATGCCATCCCGACCCCGAAAGAGCAATGTAGCCAAAGTTTTCAGCTTGGAGTGAGCTTTGCTGGCGGTTATTTGGCTGGTATATTATGTTCGATTGTTTCTCACCCGGCTGATAATTTGGTCTCTTTCCTCAACAATGCCCAGGGTGCTACTGTTGGAGATGTGAGTATACATTTATATCATTAAATCTCCTAACTTTGACTATAAATTTCCAAGAAAACAAGCTACAGTGGTCCTATTTTTTCTCAAACGGGCAAAATAATGAAACTTAAAAAGAAACATGTTCTATAGATCAAACGTGTTAGAAGTCGTACCGAGTATATTTTAATGCTTAAGAACTTCTATATTTTCTTATTCAAAAGGCTTTGAATCTATCTTTGCCAAAATACTTGTTACCGAAAATACTACTTGTAAAACTTTTGTAATCATGTTCTGTGACACAAACTATTTTGAAAAAGTGTTTGACTTGTTTCTGACCAATACCAAAAAAACCCGTTTTGACCCTACCCGTCAGCCTTGTCTATTTGCATATATCCTTACATGATCTGTGAAACTTGTGTTGCAGGCTGTCAAAAAGCTTGGTTTGAGGGGCCTCTTCACTCGTGGCCTTCCTCTTTGTATCATTATGGTTGGAACTCTTACTGGAGTACAATGGGGAATCTATGATTCTTTCAAAATATTCGTTGGGCTGTAAGTTTTTTTTTTCTAAGAAAACACATTTCAAACAATTGTTTCAACTTTTTATTAACAAAAATCGATATTCAAGTCTTGATTTTTTTATCTTTCTTTTTTGTCATATCTGTAGGCCAACTACTGGTGGTGCTCCTCCTCCTGTTGCTGCAAAGTAAACCACCAAACACGAAAAAATGAAGCGATTTTGCAGATAAAAGGACAAAATGAACCATCTATAACTATCCACGTGTGAGGAATTAAGGACCATTTTTCTAGTGATTTTTTAGTCCATTACCTTATTGGAACTAATCAACTAAACCATAAGAATAGGTGTATTAAGCACCATTTCATGGCTTTGGTCAAGTTTAGTAAGTATGTTGTATTAGATATTTAAATGATTTTAAATACAATAGGTTGTGTATATTGGCAACGTATGATGAAGAATACATTGCAGTTTGTTACATTTATTGATTATAATAACTGGTTATTGGAGATAACAACCTGATTCTAAATTTGTAGGGGAAATTGCAACATGCTTGTCGTAAATTGCCTATGTAAGATATATAAGCGGGTTTTTGAAAGAAAAAAAGTAAATTAAATGAGAACTAAACGAATATAGTTTTCTGTCATCTTGGACCCAATAAGGGTGGTCTGGTTTAGAAATCAAACTCCCATTTGGCTTGTGGGTATTGAACAAACTGAATTGGAGCGTTTTAGAGTAAATGGCAACTAGTGTTTGAAATCTAACCATTGTTTGGCAAGTAAAGGGGAGTTTTTTTTGTTTGTTTGTTTAAAGTCTAGTTTAACAAATGTTACTTAAAGAAGCTTTTGAATATGAATGCTACTGCTTCACACTATTGCTTTCTGGGCTAATGTTGCCAAACACACAATCTATAAAAAGTAGTATCTTGTGTTTTACATGCACTAAAGAATACATCAATCAATCAAATGGGACCTTTTTTCTTTTTTTTGGGTAGAAATGTATGTTATTGGTAACATATAAATATTAACTAGTAACTAAAGATTTATAACTTTACCAGATATTCTATATTATTACCCCAATCAGTTAGGATTTTAGTAGCAGTGGATATTATATGCAAGTCCCGTTCATAGGCCCATGTAACAGATTTAAAATTTTACAAATATTTTTCACCAACTTTGAATCCATTTTCTTATAGTTAATCATCATTCAATCTCAAGTTATAGCTTGATCATGACGAAATTCTAGTACATTTGTTTAAGGATATCATGGAAAGTTTCCGAGCTATCTATACTCGTCTTCATTTAAAAATGGATCATGTTTTTATCATGTAATGGACGATACGCTGTCTTCGGTTCCAGTGTCATCGGATGTTGAGAAAAGAGGTTTTGTGGTACAGAGTGATCCTGGTAATAGTAAGATGTTTTAGCCCGCTTATTATGCTGCGTGTACTGTTGTGGTAGTTTGAGTTGTAGGCTAACTCACACGTGCATTACTCCGCTTGATCTTGTGAAATGTAATATGCAGGTAAATCTCTGTTTATGTTTGTGCTGTGTAGTATGATGGATGTGATTATTTGTCGTTTAACATCATAAAACGCATATATGGAAATAAGGAAAGATATTGTCCATTTGAATGAGTAGTTGAGTTCTGTACAAAATAATAATAATAATAATAATAATAATAATAATAATAATAATAATAAATGCGAGGCTAAATGCGTTGATATTGGATATGAGTTCCTCTTCTTTTCATTCTCTTCTTTTGGAGAACTTGAAAAAGATGCAGTGACCTTATTAAAGCGTATTCGACGATTCTCTATGACTCAAGACATTGGAGCACGTGCTGCTCCACATATTTTTAATAGGATTAGCTTTGCTATAGCTAGAGGTGTGGGGGCCCAGTTAGTCTCTCGGCTCCCTACTAATTTCTTGTAAATCCTATTTGTTTTTAATAAAGTGATGTTTATAATAATAATAATAATAATAATAATAATAATAATAATAATAATAAATAAATAATAAAAATACATGCTTTGACCCGTTATTGTGCCCAAGTCACTCATTCCGCCAAATGTTTTTTGCTTGAAGATTTAGGTGAAAAATATGGTTTTTGCTAAATTTTCGACACAAATAGTGTTAGACTTGAGTTGTCGATATGAATAAAATGTTATTGCATTATATATTCCTTGATGAGAGCTTGGTAACAATATATGAGTGTTCAAAACGAAAATAGTGTGAATGATATATTTCAACTCTCGAAGTAGGGTGTTTGGAACTCAAAGTAGAATGTTTGGAATGAAACTTGTGGAAAGAAAATGAGTTAGAAGTTTGTCCCACATTGTTGGGTGAACAAAATGTTTATGGCTTTATAAATGGGGGCATAAATTCTTTAACAAAGGATTAAGTAACACACATCTATAACTAGATATAGATGAGTGGGTATTTGTTTCTTTTTACCCAAATTTGTAACGTATATACCC
The DNA here is from genome assembly GCA_030686995.1 of Artemisia argyi. Classification (NCBI taxonomy): domain Eukaryota; kingdom Viridiplantae; phylum Streptophyta; class Magnoliopsida; order Asterales; family Asteraceae; genus Artemisia; species Artemisia argyi. The sequence continues at coordinate 37,261,104 of CM060701.1, forward strand.
TTGTTAACTCAATTTGAAAAATTATTACACCAAAAATCACACTAAAGATTTACTTTTTACCCCCAATTTATAACGGACAATTTTCCTCCGAACTAGTTGTATAGTTAACCAATCTTTTTTACCTGAATTTGAGGAACTGTTACACCAAGGAATTTGTTTTTACCATGTGTATTTGAAAAGGTATTACACCAAAAATCAAACTAAAGAATTTCTTTTTACCCCGAATTTATAACGGATACTTGTGCTCCGAATAAGTACTACGGTTGACCCAGTTTTTTTACCTAAATTTGAGTAACTGTTACACCAAGGAATTTCTTTTTACTCCGAATTTGCAACATGATTCCTCATCCGAATTAGTATTATAGTTAACCTATCTTTTTTAATTGAATTTGGAAAACTGTTACTGTGTTACACCAAAAAGCACACTAAGAGATTTCTTTTTACACAATTTGTAACGAATATTTCTCTTCCGGATTAGTACTATGGTTCACCGTCATTTTTACCTAAATTTGAAAATAGTGTTACACTAAAAATCACACTAAAGAATATATTTTTACCCTGAACTTGTAATGGATACTTCTGCTCCGAAATTCGTTCTTTTGTAGTCCCATCTTTATTACCTTAATTTGAAAAAATGTTGCACCAAAGTCATTTTTTTTTTTTTTTTTACTTGAATTTGAAGAACTGTTACTTTAAAAATCACACTAAGGAAGGTGGGCTGGTACTTGTGCTCTTTATTAGTACTATGGCTGCAGTTAGTCAATCTGTATATTAAAAAATTATGTTTTGACCCGTTAACTCACTCATTTTGCCACCTATACATCATTCCCGAATTAATCCTTAACCCTCATTATTTAAAGTGTGTTTGGCTGGAAATGTTAAGTGGAAAATATGGTTTTTCACTAAATTTGGACGCAAGTAATTATAGCTCGAGTTGTCTATATGAATTAAATATTACTGGGTTTCGTACTCTTTGATGAGATTTTCGCAACGATGTAACGAGTGTTTAAAATGGATATAGTGTGGATGAGATATCGAGTGTTGAAGTAGGGTATTTTGAATAGAACTTTGGAATGGAAATGAGATAAAGTTTGTCCCACATTGCTAGTTAAACAAAACATTTAAGCGTTTATAACCGAGAGCATTGAATTCAATAGCATAAATGTGTCGAATATCCTTGTACTAATAAAAATTTGGATCCAAAATTAGTACATGGTTAATCTCATATTTATTTTCGCTTCTACTCCGAGTTGGTACATGGTTATTATATATATTTTTTTCCCAAATTTGAAAAACTTTTGCTCCTTATTTGTCCTATGGTTGACCCATTTTTTTTACCCGAATTTATAACGTATACTTCTTCTCCGAGTTAGTACTATGGTTAACCCAATTTTTTACCCGAAACTGAAACACTGTTACACTAAAAGCACATAATAGCTTATTAAAAACTGTTATTTAACCACTGTGCTACAAGGGACTTGGGCAAATACAGTTGCTCTGAATTATCTTCTGCACATGTGTTATTCAAGGGGGCTAAATCCTCTTTGGGGACGAAAAATTCCATGTGAGCTCAAAATCATTAAATCTTTGAATTAACCGATTTTATAGGTGTGCCCATATCTTGAATCGTTTACATATGGACATAACATGCAACTTGGTGAGTGTTTGGGATTATTTATTTCCTGCTTATTGCATTGTTCCAAAGTATATAAGCTATGTTAAACATTTATTAAAAAACTGCTTATTTACTTACTTTGGAAGGAATAAAGACTCAAAATATGCAGGTAAAAAAATATTTCCTAGCAAATAAGCACATTATAATTTACAATCATAAACACGCCCTCAAATACTACCTATCAATTTATCACAACTACACTCTTTTGTAGTCTTTTTTTATGTAGTTTATCATCTTGAATTCTAAATGTTTTCATATCACATTAGCTTCAAGACGTAATGCCAAACAACACCTTAGGTACAAAGGAATGTCTTGTTTTTCAGACACAATGATGAAGTTTGCATCATTTGAGACGATTGTGGATATGATGTACAAGCATACCATACTGACCCCGAAAGAGCAATGTAGCCAAAATTTCAGCTTGGAGTGAGCTTTGCTGGCGGTTATTTGGCTGGTCTTTTATGTTCGGTTGTTTCTCACCCGGCTAATAATTTGGTCTCTTTCCTCAACAATGTCCAGGGTGCTACTGTTGGAGATGTGAGTATACATTTATATCATTATATCTCTTTACTTTGAATATAAATTTCCAAGAAAACAAGCTATAGGGGCCCTATTTTTTCTCAAACGAGCAAAATAATGAAACTTAAAAAGAAATCAATAGATCAAAAGTGTTAGAACTTAGAAGTCGTACCGAGTATATTTTAATGCTTAAGAACTTCTATATTTTTTTATTCAAAAGGCTTTGAATCTATCTTCGCCAAAATACTTGTTACCGAAAATACTACTTGTAAAACTTTTGTAATCATGTTCTGACACCAACTATTTTGAAAAAGTGTTTGGACTTGTTTCTGACCAATACCAAAAATACCCGTTTTGACCCTACCCGCCAGACTTGTCTATTTTGCATATATCCTAACATGATCTGTGAAACTTGTGTTGCAGGCTGTCAAAAAGCTGGGTTTGTGGGGTCTCTTCACTCGTGGTCTTCCTCTTGGTATCGTTATGGTTGGAACTCTTACTAGAGCACAATGGGGTATCTATGATGCTTTCAAAATATTCATTGGGCTGTAAGTATTTTTTTCTTCAAAAAAACACATTTCAAACAATCTTTTCTATTTTTCATTAACTATCCGAAACTCAAGTCTTGATGTTTTTTTTTTTTTTTTTTTTTCCTCTTTTGTCATATCTGTAGGCCAACTACTGGTGGGGCACCTGTTGCTGCCAAGTAAACCACAAAACTTGAAAAAATGAAGCGATTTTGCATATGTAGGGCACAATGAACGACCTATAACTGCCCGCGTGTGAGGAATTAAGGACCATTTTTCTAGTGATCTTTTAGTCCATTACCTTATTGGAACTAAACCATAAGAATAGGTGACATATTAAGCACCAGTTCATGGCTTTGGTCAAGTTTAGTAAGTATGTTGTATTATATATCTGAATGATCTTTATTACAATAGGTTGTGTATATTGGCAAACATTGCAGTTTGTTACAGCTTTTTTACTGCATTATAATAACTAGTTATTGGAGATAACAACCTGATTCTAAATTTGTAAATTGCCTATGCAAGATTTATAAGCTAAGGTTTCTTGTAAGAAAAAAAGTAAATTAAATGAGAACTAAACTAATATCGTTTTCTGTCATCTTGGACCCAATAAGGGTGGTCTGGCTTAGAAATCAAACTCCCATTGGGCTTGTGGATATTGAACAAACTGAATTGGAGCACTTTAGAGTAACTGACGACTAGCGTTTGAAATCCAACCATTGTTTGGCATGTAACGTGCAGTTTTTTTTAAACGCTAGTTTAACAAATGTTACTTAAAAAAGCTTTTGAATATGAATGCTACTGCTTCACGCTATTGCTTCCTGCACTAATGTTGCCAAACACACTATCTATAAAAAGTAGTATCTTGTGTTTTACATGCATTAAAGAACACATCAATCAATGAACTAGGATTATTTTATTTTATTTTATTTTTTATTTTATTTTTTTGTGTAGAAATATATGTTATTCGTAACATATAAATATTTACTAGTAACTATAGATTTATAACTTACAAGATTGCAAGGTTAGTAAAAGACGGGGATTCAGAATTCCCGAACACTAAGGAAAATGTAAACCCTTAAGAGAAAAGACCAGCTTTGGTCCGGAAGGCTGCTAAGTTTCCCATGAAGCCCAATTCAAGGTAAAGTTACCACATACACACTAGTTTATTTTGGTCCAACGTAAGTATTTAGTAAAGAAATTTGGTGTTAGTACAAAATCTGGCCTCAATCCAATATCTAGGTGAACCTAGTTCTTGGGAGAGCAAATTCAGGACTTCAAGATTGTTGTTAATCTGCTAAGAAAGAGAAAAACACCGTTAGTCTCACCGCGGAAGAGGGACTTCCGCAGTCAACCTCAGGTGTGAGAGTAAGTATGGGTAGAGAGATGAAATATTTAGTAAATGTAGGTGTGTAGTATTCGTGTTACCAAAGGTGGAGATTTCTTATTCTTATATAGGTGAAGTGAGCTTGTCCTTTCCGACCGTTGGTGCGTATTTCTCGGAGTTGTGCACCTTTCCTTATTGTTCGGAATGCTCCACTATCCTGTACCTTGTGTACTATTTGTCTTTTATGCTTAAACTGCGGCTTCTCGTCATGAGCCGCCGCTGCATGTTTTGGATGTGGGCTGCCGCGTCTCGTTGGTTAAGTCCTGGTCCGGCTTTTGTAGTCTTGTATCCGGGATTCTGACCCGGATAGCGCTATACGCGATCAAGTGTTAGACTTGAGTTGTCGATATGAATAAAATGTTATTGCATTATATATTCCTTGATGAGAGCTTGGTAACAATATATGAGTGTTCAAAGCGAAAATAGTGTGAATGATATATATCAACTCTCGAAGTAGGGTGTTTGGAACTCAAAGTAGAATGTTTGGAATGAAACTTGTGGAAAGAAAATGAGTTAGAAGTTTGTCCCACATTGTTGGGTGAACAAAATGTTTATGGCTTTATAAATGGGGGCATAAATTCTTTAACAAAGGATTAAGTAACACACATCTATAACTAGATATAGATGGGTGGGTATTTGTTTCTTTTTACCCAAATTTGTAACGTTACACCAAGGAATTTGTTTTTACCATGTGTATTTGAAAAGGTATTACACCAAAAATCAAACTATTTGATTTCTTTTTACCCCGAATTTATAAAGGATACTTGTGCTCCGAATAAGTACTACGGTTGACCCAGTTTTTTTTACCTAAATTTGAGTAACTATTACACCAAGGAATTTCTTTTTACTCCGAATTTGCAACATGATTCCTCATCCGAATTAGTATTATAGTTAACCTATCTTTTTTAATTGAATTTGGAAAATTGTTACTGTGTTACACCAAAAAGCACACTAAGAGATTTCTTTTTACACAATTTATAACGAATATTTCTCTTCCGGATTAGTACTATGGTTGACCGTCATTTTTACCTAAATTTGAAAATAGTGTTACACTAAAAATCACACTAAAGAATTTATTTTTACCCTGAACTTGTAATGGATACTTCTGCTTCGAATTCGTTCTTTTGTAGTCCCATCTTTATTACCTTAATTTGAAAAATTGTTGCACCAAAGTCACTTTTGTTTTTTACTTGAATTTGAAGAACTGTTACTCCAAAAATCACACTAAGGAAGGTGGGCGGGTACTTGTGCTCTTTATTAGTATTATGGCTGGCCCTTTATTTTTAGCTATATTTGAATGAGCAGTTGGTCAATCTGTATATAAAAAAAATTATGTTTTGACCCGTTAACTCACTCATTTTGCCTCCTATACATCATTCCGGAATTAATCCTTAGCCCTCATTACTTGAAGTGTTTTTGGCTGGAAATGTTAAGTGGAAAATATGTTTTTTCACTAAAATTGGACGCAAGTAATTATAGCTAGAGTTGTCTATATGAATTAAATATTATTGGGTTTCGTAATCTTTGATGTGATTTTCGTAACGATGCAACGAGTGTTTAAAATGGATGTAGTGTGGATGAGATATCGAGTGTTGAAGTAGGGCATTTTGAATAGAACTTTTGAAATGGAAATGAGTGAAAGTTTGTCCCACATTGCTAGTTAAACAAACTTTTATGCGTTTATAACTGGCAGCATTGAATTCAATAGCAGTATTGTGTGGAATGGCCTGGTAATAGAAATTTGGTTCCAAATTAGTACATTGTTATTATATTTTTTCCCCAATTTTGAAAAACTTTTGCACAAAAAATCACGTTACCGACTTCAGCAAATACGTCTGAAACTTTTGCTCCTTATTAGTCCTATGGTTGACCCATTTTTTTACCCGAATTTATAACGTATACTTCTTCTCCGAGTTAGTACTATGGTTAACCCAATTTTTTACCCGAAACTGAAACACTGTTACACTAAAAGCACATAATAGCTTATTGTTCTCAAAGTATACTCGTATTAGAAAATGTTATTTAACCACTGTGCTACAAGGGACTTGCAAATACAGTTGCTCTGAATTAATACTATGGTTGACATTGCACAAGGAGCTTGCAATATTTCAAGAAAACATAAGCTGACATTGCTAGTCCTGAATATGCAACTTAGTATAAAACGTTGATTTACCTTGCTGGTTCTGCATCTGCTGAAACTATTGTCGACTTTGCCCTTCGCCCATTTGAGGCAGTTAAGCTTCGTGTTCAAACACAGCCTGGATTTGCCAAAGGTTTGTCTGATGGCCGTCCGAAGATCATCAAAGCTGTAAGGTGTTGCAGGGTACGTATGGATATTGTTTTGATTAATGCAGAATGTTATCAAGCATATTTGTTCCTATGTATCAGAGATCATTGACTTTTCTAATGGTCATTATCTTCTGCACATGTGTTATTCAAGGGGGCTAAATCCTCTTTGGGTACGAAAAATTCCATGTGAGCTCAAAATCATTAAATCTTTGAATTAACCGATTTTATAGGTGTGCCCATATCTTGAATCGTTTACATATGGACATAACATGCAACTTGGTGAGTGTTTGGGATTATTTATTTCCTGCTTATTGCATTGTTCCAAAGTATATAAGCTATGTTAAACATTTATTAAAAAACTGCTTATTTACTTACTTTGGAAGGAATAATCAAAATATGCAGGTAAAAAAATATTTCCTAGCAGATAAGCACATTATAATTTACAATCATAAACACGCCCTCAAATACTACCTATCAATTTATCACAACTACACTCTTTTGCAGTCTTTTTTTTATGTAGTTTATCATCTTGAATTCTAAATGTTTTCATATCACATTAGCTTCAAGACGTAATGCCAAACAACACCTTAGGTACAAAGGAATGTTTTGTTTTTCAGACACAATGATGAATTTTGCATCTTTTGAGACGATTGTGGATATGATGTACAAGCATGCCATACCGACCCTGAAAGAGCAATGTAGCCAAAATTTTCAGCTTGGAGTGAGCTTTGCTGGCGGTTATTTGGCTGGTCTATGATGTTCGGTTGTTTCTCACCTGGCTAATAATTTGGTATCTTTCCTCAACAATGTCCAGGGTGCTACTGTTGGAGATGTAAGTATACATTTATATCATTATATCTCTTTACTTTGAATATAAATTTCCAAGAAAACAAGCTATAGGGACCCTATTTTTTCTCAAACGAGCAAAATAATGAAACTTAAAAAGAAACATGTTCAATAGATCAAAAGTGTTAGAATTTAGAAATCGTACCGAGTATATTTTAATGCTTAAGAACTTCTATATTTTTTTATTCAAAAGGCTTTGAATCTATCTTTGCCAAAATACTTGTTACCGAAAATACTACTTGTAAAACTTTTGTAATCACGTTCTGACACCAACTATTTTGAAAAAGTGTTAGGACTTGTTTCTGACCAATACCAAAAATACCCGTTTTGACCCTACCCGCCAGACTTGTCTATTTTGCATATATCCTTACATGATCTGTGAAACTTGTGTTGCATGCTGTCAAAAAGCTCTGTTTGTGGGGTCTCTTGACTCGTGGTCTTCCTCTTGGTATCGTTATGGTTGGAACTCTTACTGGAGCACAATGGGGTATCAAAATATTCGTTGGGCTGTAAGTATTTTTTTTCTTCTAAAAAACACATTTCAAACAATCTTTTCTATTTTTCATTAACTATCCGAAACTCAAGTCTTGATTTTTTTTTTTTTTTTTGGTCATATCTGTAGGCCAACTACTGGTGGGGCACCTGTTGCTGCCAAGTAAACCACAAAACTCGAAAAAATGAAGCGATTTTGCATATGTAGGGCACAATGAACGACCTATAACTGCCCGAGTGTGAGGAATTAAGGACCATTTTTCTAGTGATCTTTTAGTCCATTACCTTATTGGAACTAAACCATAAGAATAGGTGACATATTAAGCACCAGTTCATGGCTTTGGTCAAGTTTAGTAAGTATGTTGTATTATATATCTGAATGATCTTTATTACAATAGGTTGTGTATATTGGCAAACATTGCAGTTTGTTACAGCTTTTTTACTGTATTATAATAACTAGTTATTGGAGATAACAACCTGATTCTAAATTTGTAAATTGCCTATGCAAGATTTATAAGCTAAGGTTTCTTGTAAGAAAAAAAGTAAATTAAATGAGAACTAAACTAATATCGTTTTCTGTCATCTTGGACCCAATAAGGGTGGTCTGGCTTAGAAATCAAACTCCCATTGGGCTTGTGGATATTGAACAAACTGAATTGGAGCACTTTAGAGTAACTGACGACTAGCGTTTGAAATCCAATCATTGTTTGGCATCTAACGTGCAGTTTTTTTTAAACGCTAGTTTAACAAATGTTACTTAAAAAAGCTTTTGAATATGAATGCTACTGCTTCACGCTATTGCTTCCTGCACTAATGTTGCCAAACACACTATCTATAAAAAGTAGTATCTTGTGTTTTACATGCATTAAAGAACACATCAATCAATGAACTAGGATTATTTTATTTTATTTTATTTTATTTTATTTTTTTGTGTAGAAATATATGTTATTCGTAACATATAAATATTTACTAGTAACTATAGATTTATAACTTACAAGATTGCAAGGTTAGTAAAAGACGGGGATTCAGAATTCCCGAACACTAAGGAAAATGTAAACCCTCAAGAGAAAAGATCAGCTTTGGTCCGGAAGGCTGCTAAGTTTCCCATGAAGCCCAATTCAAGGTAAAGTTACCACATACACACTAGTTTATTTTGGTCCAACGTAAGTATTTAGTAAAGAAATTTGGTGTTAGTACAAAATCTGGCCTCAATCCAATATCTAGGTGAACCTAGTTCTTGGGAGAGCAAATCCAGGACTTCAAGATTGTTGTTAATCTGCTAAGAAAGAGAAAAACACCGTTAGTCTCACCGCGGAAGAGGGACTTCCGCGGTCAACCTCAGGTGTGAGAGTAAGTATGGGTAGAGAGATGAAATATTTAGTAAAAGTAGGTGTGTAGTATTCGTGTTACCAAAGGTGGAGATTTCTTCTTCTTATATAGGTGAAGTGAGCTTGTCCTTTCCGACCGTTGGTGCGTATTTCTCGGAGTTGTGCACCTTTCCTTATTGTTCGGAATGCTCCACTATCCTGTACCTTGTGTACTATTTGTCTTTTTTGCTTAAACTGCGGCTTCTCGTCATGAGCCGCCGCTGCATGTTTTGGATGTGGGCTGCCGCGTCTCGTTGGTTAAGTCCTGGTCCGGCTTTTGTAATCTTGTATCCGGGATTCTGACCCGGATAGCGCTATACGCGATCAAGTCCCCCGAGTCCAGTACGTTTGTCCATTTTTGTGGGTCAGCGTTCTGGACTTTTTTCGAAGTTTATAGAGTTCTTTCCGCGGTTATACTTGCCGCGTGATGCTGACTAGGATTTCCACTCAAAGTGTGCTTTGTGTGCCAGGCTGTCTTTGAGATTTTCGAAGCATGTTTTTACCCACAAGCTTACTGACAGAAGTGACAGTTTGGCGTCTGGCCGTTCATCTTCTGCTCCCATCGCGTCCGTTGATTGGGATTGATTCTTATCCGTCTGATCAGCGGTGGGGGACACGTGGCTTGCTGTCGCGTTTTTGATCTAGGATTTGGGACACGTGGGTTTGACTATAAATACCCAAACCTACTTTATTGGGCACTTTTTCACACACGCCCAAATTTTTACCACTCTCTAGAAAACGTACTCCGTTGCTCTTTAATCTTCTTGCCTAGGATATCTGGTTAGGTCTCTTACCTTCTTTTCTAGCAGCGTTAGTTTTCTTATTTTTGCTCTTGATGGCTAATACCGACCACATAGATTCCACCTACTCTAAGCTTTCTCAGGAAGCCGTAGATGATTTTTGTAGGAAGTACCACATCCCTGGTCACCTGTTTCCAGAGGCTCCTGGGTCAGGTGTAAATATTAGGAGTGCCCCGGAGGGTAAAATAGGCGTATATACGCGGTTCTTTGAGATGGGGAACTTTAGGATTCCTCTTTCTATCTTCCTTCTTCGTGTGTTGGAGTATTTCCAAATTCATTTGTCTCAACTGTCTGTGCTAGCGGCTTGTAGAATTAGTCATTTTGAGATTCTGTGCCGTGTCCATGGTGGTACCCCTACCGTCGCGTTATTTAGGAAATTTTATTATTCAGGGGTAAATAACGGTTGGATGACGGTAGAAAAAAGGAAAGGGCCTAAATCTTTGGTTGTTCCAGTTTGCTATACGGCTGTTCTTAACTATGTTAAGCATTGGAAGGATCATTTTTTCTTCGTTAAAAAGACCATTTTTCCCCTTTCCATCCCTTGGAATGAGAAAGTTTCAATAGATCGAGATCCAGTACCTTCAGACGCGGGCATAGATCAGGAGTTGCTGCGTCTTCTAAAAACTAAAAGAGCTCCTTTCAAGAAGTACCCTGAGGTGTTCCTAAATGTTATAGGCCTGAGTCAGACTTGGGATGATGACTCTTGTCGTCCGACCTTTTTGTGGCCGACTGAGGAGGGTGGGTTATTAGATGCCTTTTTTCCTTTTATTGGGTGTGCGCATGTGTGGGTGTTTTGTCCGCGTCTAATTTTCCCCACTTTTACTTTGTTTTTTGCAGAGATGGATTTGTTTGCATTCATTAACCAGCCGGATCCTTTTAAAGTTGCTACCGGGGAAAGGACCTTGAAGAAGGATGAGCCCACTCTTCGCGCGGAGACTGCTAGCCGAGTTGTGGAGCCTACTGAGAACACCCTGACTCTTGTTGAGCATACTGTGGTGCATGAGATAGCAGCTGCAAAGGCTGACAAGAAAGCTGGCAAGAAAAGGGCGACTCTTCCTCCCTCTAATCCTGGTAAACGAAAAAGAATTACTCCTCTTTCTGAAAAGGAAACCGGGGCTGGCTCAGGTATTGATTTGCTTCTTTCTTCTTCTTCTTCTTTTTTTTTTTTTTTTTTTTTTTTTTTTTTTTTTTTTTTTTTTTTTGTGGACGCGGTTTGATCGTTTATTTTTAGGTGTTGACCCGCCCGTGGAGGCTCCTACTTTTGAACTGCAAGATGAGTCCGGGGATGGGCTTGTGCGTTCCGGTCCTCACACGGATGCGAATATTATGAAGAACGTGATTGTTCTTTCTTCTGACTCAACAACCCCGGCTCAGCATGATTCTACAAGTAAGGTTGCTGAAAGTTCTGCTCCAACTGTTGAAGAGTCCACCCGGCCGGAATCCGTTACTCCCTTTGCAGATTCTGACCCGGTCAATGTTCAGGAGGAGTCCGATCATGTTAATGCTGAGGATTATGCCCCGGTGTCGGATGATTTCTACCAGTCTTTGTCAGTGGATACCGCTGAAGCCTCGTCCACATATGTTCCGAAGTGGTTGGTGATACGTGGGAATCGCACCAGGCTTTACCTCTCAAGGGATCTTGAGAAGCTTACAACCCCCACCAGGCAGTGTACCTGATCGTTGTAGTATAGTATAGTGACAAGTACCGGGGGATTGATCGTTCAGCTAGGAATAGTGTCGCTAGGATTAGAAAACCTAAATACTAGTTCTAAAGGTGAGAGATGATTATTTTTGTATTTTTATATTTTTTAGAGAGCAAGTAAAAATCTCGGGTTTGAAGGATTTGGGCGGAATTAGTTGCTAGTCAACTAACCCAATACTAAAGATGCAATCAAAATAAAATACTAAAAATGAAAATAAAATAAATTAACTAAGGTTGTGAGCAATAAGTGGAGAAAATGTGTTTACTTAGATTTCACTACTCCCTAGACATCTTTTACACGTTAATTACTTGTTATAGTTGCATGGATGACGGATTGTATTCCTTAATACCATTCATGGGGTGGCGCACTTAACTCCCCAGTCCTATGAGCTCTTATCTCCTCCTATACCATGCCCAGCACAACCATAGGGATTATAAACAGTGGCTCATGCATTAAATACAACCAATAAAACCTAGTGCACATCAGTTCATGTTTCCTAAGACGTTCAAGCATGTTACCAATTGGAAGTCTGCCAGTTTTCTTAAGCCTAACATCGAATTCATTCATCCAATACAAATATAAACAAGTAATCAACACATAATTAACATCTAGGTTTCATTAGATCCAAGCAAACACAAGATAGATCTAGCCTAGCATGATGGAATTAAGACAAGAACAAGATATAGACAACCAACACATAGACATATTGATTGAATTAAAAGAATACTTATCTCAATTACACATGAAAGGTATCAAGGGCTTAGAACCCTTGAAAAACCTGTAAAATTCGCACCAAGTTCGTACTTAGGGTTTCTCCAAAACTTCTCTCTTTAATGTGTGAAAATTAGAAAACTATATATAGGAAATAGGGTCTGACGGCGTCAAGACAAAGCTTGTGACGCCGTCACCTCGCCGCCAAAATAATTCTCGGACTGCCTTGATCTACTTTTGACGCCGTCATGTGTTATGCATTTCCAGGCCGTCATGCATTTTACTCTTGACGCCCTACTTCGTGACGCCGTCAAATCTGTACTGGGTCGTCATGGAAATTACTCTTGACGCCGTCAGAAATTCCTTCTTGACGCCGTCACCTACTGTTCCCAGCAAAGAAAATTAAGACTTTGGCATTTTCTTCACTTTTATGCTCCAAAAACGTCCGAATTGCTTCCTTTTCCAGATTTCACTCCCAAAGTACCTAAAATCACAAAAGGAACGATTTAGGGCAATATTTGATCAAATAAATTCAATTCCGGGCTTAAATGACCCCCTAAAAGTGGTTCATTTTTCGCCTCATCAGTTGGCTACAAATGGGTTTAAGATGGATGATCCTTGGGTTTGTCGCAGTCTGGTGGATAACTTTCCTACCCTTGGTTATGTGTCAGTGTTGCGGAATATGGGGATTCAAGAGCTGCTAGATCGTCATAACCTTGTGACGGCTCAAAAGGTTGGGATAGATTCTGAAGTTAGGCAAAGGCTTGAGTATGAGCTCCATCTGAATAACAAGTTGAGCAGGAGGTTGGAGAGGAAAGAAAAACAGGTTTCTGTGCTTCGGGAAAAGATTAGTGGCCTCGGTGGTGAGTCTTCTTGTATGGCTAAGCTCCGCGCTAAAATAGCTGAGTGGGAGGTTTTCGCAGCCTCCAAGGACAAGGAGATCGCGGATCTTCAGGCCCAGAACTCTAAGTTGTCTGAGAAGGTTGTGAGGGCAGCGGATCTAGGGTCCAAAAATGAGGTGTTGGAGTCTCAAAACAAGGAACTTGAAGAGAAGATTGCTGGTTTAGAGATGGTATGTGAGGCTCTCGAGGGGCAGGTAAAGGGAGAGGAGGTTCTGAAACAGCAGCTGGCTGACAAGGAAGAAGAGGTCCGGGCCAGCTTCAAGGATCAGCTTGCAGCGTTGGATTCTAAGTTGGCTTCTCTGAATGAGGAGTTTGATATGCAACTGTTTCCTCAGTGCTTGATGGTCGTGGAAGGGAAGAGGTGGGTGATCGGTTATGGCTTTCGTAAAGCCGTTCAGAAGTTCAAGGAGTGTCCGGAACTAAAGACTAGGCTTGGGGGTTGCATTTTTGCGGCTCTCGTTGAGGGACTTAGGCAAGGCTTGGAGGCCGGAGTAGAGCATGGCTCGAAAGGTGTGAAGCTTGAGAGCATAGAGGCCTATGATCTTGCGGCCAAGCAGAGGTTTAACGAGGTAGTGGTACGTTTGAGTGAGGTCCCCTTCCCGTTGTTGGATTCTTTGGAGGCTTGCAAGGATTCTCCTATTGAATTTTTGATGTCGCAGTTAGTGTTGGAGGAGGAACACATTCCCGGTACTTCCGAGGTAACTTTTGGATTTCCTGTCGCGGAAGAGCGTATTCTCCCTGACTCTTTGCTCAGGTGCATAACTGCTCGACCTAGGGCCATTCATTCTTACAAGGAGATGAAGAACAAGAAATATGGTAGGGTGTTTGATTATAGCGACAAGGGTTTATCTGTCATTGTTCCTACCGTGGTTGCTCCTTCTCAGCCATCCCCGGGTGTGGTTGATCCTCGGGTTGACGTTAATCCTTCTGGACCAGTGACTGCTCCGACCGGAGATGATGAAGAGCAAAGGGATGATGACATGTTTGATACAAGCATCCTTGGGAAAATTGACCCGAAGGATTTTGTTGACACTGGTTCTATTGAGTGAGGCATTTTGACTATGCCTCATTAACTCAATCTTTGTGAAGCTTTTCTTAACTTTGTAATGGTTCATGGTTAGTTTGTATGTGATGCCCGGATGTTTACATTTTTGGGTCCGCGGCTTGTGCGGTTGTCCCATGTTAGTAATATAAATGTTTTTCTTTTTGTGTCTTTAGTGACTTCTTAGTATGGTCAATGGGACTGCAGTTCCACTTACATGCCTTTGTTTAAATGTTGGGTTGGCCATACCACTTACGCCTTTCAGAGTTTGTTGCTATCCATGTGAGTCCGTACTTAGTTTTTCCGGGGGATAGTTGCGTATGGTCAATGGGTTTGCAATACCACTTACATGCCTGGGAGATGTATACTTCTTTATATATATATATATATATATATATATATATATATATATATATATATATATATATATATATATATATATATATATATATATATATATATATATATGTGTGTGTATGTATATCTATAAGACTTGTGTGAACGCGTAAAAAATTAAAAAAACCATAATATTGAAAACTTGTAAAGCTGATCAGGCTTTACATTTTGTTATTCATAGGGAAATACATAAAGAAAGTGAACGTAACCTAATAGTGAGTTCCTGCCGCCGGGTACAGCCGCGGTCAGCCAAAGGAACACTTACATTAAACATAACATTTCTTTAAGTCTCGGATGTTCCACGTACGGGGAATGTCTTTTCCGTCCGAACTCCTGAGTTTATATGCTCCACGTCCTAATGCCTCTGTGACTTCGTATGGGCCTTCCCATTTGGGGCCTAACTTCCCTGTGTTTTCCACTTGGCTTGCCTCGTTGCTGCGGTACACATAATCTCCTGGTTTGAAAGATGTTCTGCGGACTTTAGCATTGTAGTATTTTTCCATTTGGGATTTGCTTCTTGCTTCTTCTATGGCTGCTACCTCTCTTTTTTCCTCTAGGAGATCCAAGCTTAGCCGTAGGGCCTCATCATTTGCTAGTGGGTCGAAGAGAGCACATCTTACCGAAGGCATACCTATCTCTACGGGAATTACGGCCTCGCTCCCGTAGGTTAATGAGAACGGCGTTTCCCCATTGCTAGATTTGATCATGGTGCGGTGAGCCCAAAGTACGTGCGGCACTTCTTCTAGCCAATCCCTGCTCCCTTGGTCTATCCTTGCTTTGATGCCTTCCCCCAAGCTCTGGTTGGCTCTTTCTACAAGTCCGTTTGCCTGCGGGTGTTTCACTGGCGCAAAGTGTTGTTTTATGTTGAGCTTTTCGCACCAGTCTTTAAATGGATTATCTCTGAATTGCTTGCCATTTTCTGATATGATTTCCCCTGGGATGCCGAACCTGCACACAATGTTGTCCCACACAAACTTTTTTACTTGGTTCCTTGTGATAGTTGCCAGGGGTTTAGCTTCAATCCATTTGGTAAAGTAATCAATCCCGACTATCAAGTATTTGATCCTTCCCGGCGCTTCAGGGAACGGGCCGCAGATATCCAAGCCCCATTTGTAGAACGGCCATGGGGCTGTGATAGGGACTAGGTTGTGCTGCGGATTCCTGGGCACTGGTCTGTGCACTTGGCATTCTTGGCATTTGTTTATTACGTCCCTTGCGTCCTTATGCATACTGGGCAAAGCTGGTAGACGCTATTTTACTTAACGCGTCTGCCTGCTTATTCTGGCTCCGCGGTATCTGTTTTATTGAAAATGTTCGGAAGCCTTGGATTAATGTTTGTGCTTTTGCCAGGTAGCGTACCATGCTTTCTTCCTTAGCTTCATACGTTCCATTGACTTGATTTGCTACTAGCCTTGAGTCCACGTTTGCGGATATGTCTTTTACCCCCATTTTTCTGGCTATCCTTAGGCCCGCCAACAATGCTTCATACTCAGCTTCGTTGTTGGACGTGTTGAATTCAAACCTCAAGGCGTACGTGAATTCCGTGCCTTCCGGGTTTATGAGGATCAAACCTGCTCCAGAGCCCTCTTGACACGCGGACCCATCCGTATATAGGTTCCATGGTTTAATACTCAGTATTTTGTCTACGGATTCCTTATTTGGTGGGGGGTCTTCTGTCGGGACTTCTGCGATGAAGTCTGCCAGGACTTGTCCCCTTATGGCTGTCCGCGGCCTATAACTGATGTCATATGCTTCTAGCTCAATGGCCCACTTTGTCATTCTCCCCGTTTTTTCCGTTTGCGCCAACACCTGTTTAATTGGTTGGTCGGTGATAACTACTACCGGGTGTGCTTGAAAGTATCTCCGGAGTCGCCGGGTTGCGTGAACCAATGCTAGCACCAATTTTTCCATGGGGCAGTAGTTTACCTCCGGACCTTGTAAGGCGCGGCTTATGAAGTAAATGGGTTCTTGTCGTGATCCTCTTTCTGCTAATAGCACGACACTTATAGCTTCTCTTGCTGCGGATAAGTATGTTATTAGTTCTTCTTTGGGGCGCAGAGCTGTTAATGTAGGAAGGTTGGCGATGTGCTTTTTCATCTCCTGAAATGTTGTCTCTGCTTCCGCGGTCCAGCTGAAATCGCTTTTCTTGATGCACTTTTTCAGTGTTTTGAAGAATGGTAAGGACTTTTCCGCGGATTTGGATAGGAAACGATTTAAATTGGCCAGCTTACCATTTAAAGTTTGTACCTCTTTTAGAGTTCTTGGCGACGGGAGTAATGTTATGGCTTTGAACTTTTCTGGACATGCCTTGATGCCACTCCTGCTTATCACATGTCCTAGGAATACTCCCTCCTCTGCTCCGAAGGTGCATTTCTTTGGGTTTAGTTTCATGTTGATTCTTCTAAGTGTTTCAAAGGTTTCTCCTATGTCTCTGAGCATGTCTGTTTCCGAGTGGCTTTTTATCACCAAATCGTCTACGTATACTTCCAAGTTCCGCCCTATCTGTTTGTTGAAAGCTTTATCTACCAACCGCTGGTAGGTTGCCCCTGCATTCTTTAACCCAAACGGCATTTTTGTGTAGCAAAAAATCCCTTGGCTGGTGTGGAAGGCGGTCTTCTCCTCATCTTCCGGGGCCATTTGAATCTGGTGATACCCTTTGTACGCGTCCAGAAAACATTTGAAGGTATATCCGCATAAGGATTCAACCTTCCAGTCTATCTCCGGAAGCGGGTAACAATCTTTGGGACAAGCTTTATTTAGATCCTTGAAATCCACACACATTCTCCAACTTCCGTCGCTTTTGTTCACCAATATGGGATTAGATAACCAGTCGTGGTAGTGAACTTCCCTCATAATGCCGGCCTCCACCAGTTTTGTTACGTCTTCATTGATTGCTTTATTTCTCTCCGGAGCTTGCCCTCTTTTCTTCTGTCTTACCGGGGTGTAACCTTCCCTAACATTTAGCATGTGTTCCGCGATATTTCGTGGAACACCAGTCATATCCGAGGGTTGCCAAGCGAAGATATCTAAGTTGTCTTTCAACAGCTCGCCAAGGTTCTTTTTCCCTTGTTCTGTCATTCTGCCCCCAATGGTAATTGTTTGCTCCGGGAATTCTGGGTGTATAGCCATTTTAATCCCTTCCGTGGATGGTTTCGGGTGGTCTTGCCCTGATTATGCTTCTCCTACCATCCGGCATTCTGCTGGGATTACCTTGTCAGTATGCAATGTTACGACTCCTCCTTTGGTGGGGAATTTTAGCATACCGTGGGCCGTGGATGAGATGATCCTAAGTAGACGTATCCCCGGTCTCCCGATGATTCCATTATATGGGGATGGCGACCTGACGACCATGAAGTTCATCCAGGTGCTCGCTGAATTGCACTCGTCTCCCAACGTCACCTCCAGTAATATTTGTCCGAGCGGCCAAGATATTTCGCCGCTGAACCTCAAGAGTGGGGTGGTCGCGGGAACCATTTTCCGTTGCACCTCTGGACTAAGGCGATTGAAGCAATGCTCATAAAGTACCTCTGAGGCGCTTCCGTTGTCTACATACATTCTATGTATGTGGTGTCCGCCAATCTCTGCTTTAATTACCAGCGGGTGATCGTCCCAATCGTCTCCTACCACCGGGGGAAAGGATATCTCCATGTTTGGGTTTGGCCGCGGGAGTGTCTTCGGTTTCACATTGCGTTGCCACGTTTGAAGCATGAATATAGCCGGAGCTTTATCTTTCGGAGTGGCCTCTTTTTTGTCGCCTTTGAATCCTCCCTTCTGAACGCCATTCTTGATTTCCTTAACTAGATGTGCAAGCTGTCCGGATCTGACTGCTTCCTCAATCTGTTTCTTTAATTGAAAACATTCATCTATGTTGTGGCCCTTTTCCCTATGGAAGTCACAATACTTATCTTTGTTTCTGGACTCCGCCGGGCTTGCCATTGGTGGTGGAGCCGTGAATTTGACCGAACCCATTGCAAGAATTTCTTTTGGTGTCTTGGTGAGAGGTGTGAAGTGGTCAGAGCGTCTCCGGTCGGCTCTGGACCTTCCTTTGAATTTTGTTTTTCGCTCAAATGTCCGGCTGTTTTGGCCGGTCTTGCTTTCCGCCTCTGGAATTCTCCATGGGGAGCGATCTTGCTTCTTTTTTGATTGATTGGCTGCGGCAGTGGTTCCGCGGAGAAAGGCCGTTGTTGCCTTCCACATTTCATCCACAGTTTATGGAATTTTATCATTGAGCCGCTTGATCAAGTCCAGGTTGGTGATCCCGTGCATGAAGCCCGAGATTTTCATATATTCTGGAGCTCCTTTCACGTGCATACTTTTGGCTTTGAAACGTTCTACAAAGGCTCCAGTTGGCTCCCCTTCTTTTTGTTTAATGTGATGCAACTCCACTGGATCTTTTGCATACTTCTTTTGTTGTAGGAAATAGGAAAGGAATCCCTTCCGCAAGTCCTAAAAGCTGTCTATGCTTTCTGTTGGCAATTCGTCAAACCACACGCAGGCATGTCCCATGAGGGTTGAGTTGCACATGTGGGCATGGGCCAGCGTTCTACCTTAGCCGCGGTGCAGAAGTTTTTCAAGTGATCCTCCGGATCGGTGGTTCCGTCATATGTTTTGACGTTGGACGGCATTCTAGTTCGTTTTGGGAAATCGAAGTTCCTGATTCGTTGTGTGAACGGATCGGTGTCTTCAATATCGTATGGACGATAGAGATCGTCGCTCTTGCCGTTTCCGGACTTGGATCTCCAATACCCTTCGTCACTTCCTTCGCTTTCTGGTGGTGACCTTTCCCTACGTCTCTCGGGTTCGGACCATGCAGATCTTCTTCTGGCGTTTCCTCTCCGGGGATGGGAGGTACTACTGAGGGTCGGGCTGGGACCCCTGTTTCTTCTTTTTCTGCGTCTCTCCTCACTTCCTTCCCTCCAAGCACGCCTGGTGCGGGTGTCTGGTTTTAGCCGGTCAAACACGTCCGACTTCCGGTCTCCTAGCCACGACTTGATGTCACGCCGCTTTTCTCCTAATCGTGAGAAAACGGCGGACCGGGGGTACCTTTGTTGCTCGTGGTCTTCTTTGGTCGTTCTCATTTCTCCGTTGCTAAGCCGGGAGAAAATACTTCGGGAATGGGAATATTCGGAGGGTCCGGATCTAGTGCTTGGACTGCTTTGCCGTGGCAGCTTGCCCCCCGTTTTTTCCAAGGTTTTTGACCCGGAGCTTCGAGACTTATCGCTTTTCCCCTCGTCATTATTGAAGTCGAGGCGCGTCTGCACTTGCCTCAATTTCTCTTGGTGGACTTTCTCAGCCATCAAAGGTAGCAATTGGTCGTAGTGCTTGTCGCAAAACTCCCGTATTGCCGTGTCCGGCATTATTTCGTCTACCCCCTGGCTTTTCTCTTTCTCTAACGTGTTTCGTACTGTAGAGCGTTCTTGAGTGGGAGTGGAGCCACTCCCTGCCGGTTTACTCATGTCGGTTAGAGTAACTTTTCGGAACGTAGTTTAGATGATCGAGTCACAATGCGGATGGTGCCACTTGTTAGTACAGAATCTGGCCTCAATCCAATATCTAGGTGAACATAGTTCTTGGAGAGCAAATTCAGGACTTCAAGATTGTTGTTAATCTGCTAAGAAAGAGAAAAACACCGTTAGTCTCACCGCGGAAGAGGGACTTCCGCGGTCAACCTCAGGTGTGAGAGTAAGTATGGGTAGAAAGATGAAATATTTAGTAAAAGTAGGTGTGTAGTATTCGTGTTACCAAAGGTGGAGATTTCTTCTTCTTATATAGGTGAAGTGAGCTTGTCCTTTCCGACCGTTGATGCGTATTTCTCGGAGTTGTGCACCTTTCCTTATTGTTCGGAATGCTCCACTATCCTGTATCTTGTGTACTATTTGTCTTTTATGCTTAAACTGCGGCTTCTCGCCATGAGCCGCCGCTGCATGTTTTGGATGTGGGCTGCCGCGTCCCGTTGGTTAAGTCCTGGTCCGGCTTTTGTAGTCTTGTATCCGGGATTCTGACCCGGATAGCGCTATACGCGATCATTCGGAGTTAAATTAAAATGCAATTTTGTTGACAGCCACCCTTGTACAATCATGGAACCAACTTTACAAATGGATCAGCTTCACGACCCAGGTGAATTTTTTACTGATAATGGCCATCCTCGCTCTGTACAATGCTCTTTGCCCATGTTGGAATTATAATGACAAAACAATAGTTAAAGTTAGAAGATTAGTGGTATAAATTGTAATTAGAATAGTTTAGTATTTAGTTTATGTAAAAGCCAGTAAACAGATTGGATATGGGCTTGGTCAAAAGAGTCGTTTAGTTTGTTAGGGTTAGGGGTGTCAGTAGGGTCGGGTTGACCCGACCAGAACCCGAAAAGACTAATCGGGTCGGGTCTAATCAGGTCAAAAAATCTAGTCGGGTTGTTTTGACCCGAACCCGATAACCCGATAGTGTTATCAGGTCGGGTTTGGGTTAAATAAATAATGTTATCGGGTCAACCCGATAAGACCCGACAATCAATTATTGCTTTTTAATTTATTACTTTTTTGAGCCCAATGTTTCATGTCTGCAGTCTATATCAATTTCCTATGCATGAAATTTGTAGTTCTTATCCAACTTGTGGTGTGCTCACTATGGCTGTTGCTTTATCAATGGCTGAGATTTGTACAACTTCTGGTGCCATCAAAGTCATCAAATCCATTTGATGTCAATGACTCACCTCCAGTTCAAGCTACAACAGTAAGCATATGCGTTACTATTGTTTCTATTTTTTTACTCTTAGTTAAGCATTATGGAAAATCACTATCAATGTTTTTATTACAAGGGCACTTTGTAACTCGTCAACACATTTGTTTTACAAAAAAAAAAAACTGCTAAAAGATGTATTCTCATATTGGGTTTTATAGGTCAGCTGTGTGCCTGTGCACCAATGTGTCGAGAAGTACAAATGCTCAAGTTGTTTCTCTTTAATCGTTTACAACCAGATAATCCATAGTAATAACATATATTCTTGTCATTAGCATGGATAAAATTAAATGTGATTTAAGTGAAGAAGTAATACAATTGATGTCTTTTAGCTCACAGTATTATTTGAGTTACTTAATCGGGTCACCCGAATCACCCGACCCGACATAACCCGAACCCGATAACCCGATTCTTAATCGGGTCGGGTTGCGGGTCGCTTTTAAAAAATTCAAAACCCGACTCAACCCGACCCGACAAACCCGATAACCCGACCCGATATCACCCCTAGTTAGGGTTATAAACGGTTATTTAGTTTAGGTTTCATAGGGTGTGTTGGTTGATGAAACGGTACAATGAAACAACACAACCCTTCATAAGTGTCGATTCATCTTGTATATATACGTAGGAGTCTGTAATCAACAAGTTAACCCTTTATCAGTTTAAATATCAGATTCATTAAGGGTTCACCCCAATCTATCTTGTCCTTTTATTGATTCTTGTATGATGATACGCATGAAGTTTGTTTTGATCATATCGATCCTGGAAACCCATTCAAGACCTGGAAATAATGCCATCAAAGGCAGTGTTTGATCCTCTAAAATGATAGTCCTGATATACTTATTGTGTTTTATGTAATCAAATAAGTTCATATCTTCTAGATATGATGATCAGATGTTATTTGTACCAGTCGGGAAACAGACATATATGACAATGATACACGACAATAAATACTTTTTATAGAAAAAATAAGCGTACCAGGAAACTATCTACTCTTTGAAAAGTCATAGTTGCGCTCAATAACTCCTGAATTACTTAGTTAGGTTTTGCTCCATAATTATTTGAAAATGTTGACATTAATTTCCCATCTGCAGCATGTTGCCTCTGTGTTTCAGACTTCACTAGAAAGAGCCTCAAAAGAAATTTCAAATGACATGAATTATGTATGTTAAAAGTCCGAAACTTTGGCCAGAGGTATAACTTATCTACATTTAATTGGTTCATTTTTACTCTACCACTTGGGCGGTTAGAACACTCAACGCTTGAGTCTTGACAACACAGATTATACAAAATTGTGTAAACGATTGAATGGTTAGCCATGAATGGTTAGCAAGGGGGTTTATGCCCCCACCCCCAATGGTCTGAACACTATGTTCGATTTTGTGTATTTTACATTAAGAATACGGGAAACATCATATACTAGTAATCAAGTTTGATCAAATACCACATTTAGGCCTCTTCAAAAAAGGTTTGAGTCCCACCATACGGCAATTTCTAATTTTGGGACTTTCTTTCTTGTAGAGTTTACCTGGTCATAGTTATTAAGGTTTTGATTGTACATTGGGATCACATGTACCATGTGTAGTTTTGTGTTTTTTGTTTTAATGCTTGTCTACTTTATTATCGGGTTTTTTACCTAGTAATATTTCGTTACTAGTGTATTTAACTATATATAACTTATAATGAAACTAGAAATTCTCATACATCCTTATGTGAATGCCTCAACAGAGAGGAGAAGAAAATAAGCAACGTAGCTAGACAGTAATTTTTTCATTTTAGAATAATCGAATTTTTAATCCCTTGCTTTCGATTATCTAAAATTCTCATACATCTTTTAGTCTTTTTTATTCATAAACATTTCCATACCAAAACTAAAACCCTTTTGTAGTTTACTTTTAAGCTTTAAACTCTGATAAGGACAGAGTTTTGAACTGCATCTTTCCATGTTGAATTTTCTAGGTAGAACCTTAATGCCTTGACTTTTCGAACGAGTTAAACAACATTAAAATTTCCAAACACAAGACTTACCAGCCAAACACCCCAGTTTACCTATAAATATCCAATCACTGGCAGCAACATAAACAACTCAAAACACAACTTAGAATAACATGGCATCATCTAGTAGTTGTTCGACATTGCTCCCACTCCTCTTCATCATTGTTTTCTCTTTCTTAAACTCCTCGAAAGCAGCTGGTATCGCCACTTACTGGGGCCAAAACACCGCTGAAGGGACCCTAGCGGATGCCTGTGCAACTGGTAACTACCAATTCATAAACATAGCTTTCTTGACCACCTTCGGCAATGGTCAGAAACCAGTCCTGAACCTAGCAGGCCATTGTAACCCTTCATCCACTTGCTCCAGTTTAACTTCCCAGATCCAATCATGCCAAAGCCGAGGTGTTAAGGTTTTGCTTTCTATAGGTGGGCACATAGGGAGCTACTCGTTATCATCACCTCAAGATGCACAACAAGTTGCTGACTACTTATGGAACAACTACCTTGGTGGCCAATCAGGGTCCCGTCCATTGGGCAGCGCTGTTTTGGATGGGATTGATTTCGACATCGAAAAAGGGACAGATCAGTACTGGTCCAATCTGGCTAACGATTTGTTGGCCTACAAATCCCAGAAAAAAGTCTACCTATCTGCTGCGCCGCAGTGCCCTTTCAGTCCAAACCAACTGCTCCCGGCAATCAATACCGGGGTGTTCAATTATGTGTGGGTGCAATTTTACAACAATCCACAATGTGATTATGAGGGTAACGATGATGCTTTGTTGGCTAGTTGGAATAAGTGGACAACTCAGGTGCGTACTAATCAGATTTTCTTGGGTATTCCGGCTGCTACCGGAGCTGCAAGCAATGGATATATTCCGCCAAATGTTTTAACGTCACAGGTTCTACCATCAATCAAGAGTTCATCAAAGTATGGCGGGGTTATGCTGTGGAACAGGTACTTTGATCTACAAAATGGATATAGTAATGCCATCAAAGGCAGTGTCTGATCCTGTAACATGATGACCTTTGTATACTTCTTATGATGATCCCTTGTACTAGTCTTGTAACAGACGACGATAATGCAAGTTAATAAAAATAACAATAAAAACTTTTTATGATAAGATTTTCGGTGTTCAAAAATTAGGAGCAATGTCAAAATAGCCCTTAATACTTGCTATATGTTTTGGACACTGTGATCGAGTCACATCTGTCACAATCATATATGTGGTGAAGTCACTGTAATCTTAATAACTAAAGAAGAAATAAACAGAAGGTTCTTTGATAGTGATGATCTTAACGCCTCTATAAAACTCAGATCATAAGTTTATACATATTCAAGAAAATGAATTACAACTTAAATAGATGACAATCAATGGCAGGCGAGTGAGTTAATAAAGAAGCACCCAAAAACATTTAAAAACAGAAATGAAGAAAAAGACTTGTATTCATCTCTAAGGAAATGAAACCGAGACTACTTGGATGACCATCAAAAAAATCAGCAGCTTTGCATGGGAGCATGAATCGCTCTCGCGTCTACACCTTTCTTACCTGAATGTTATGGGTGGATTGGAACCGCCAGATGGGTTGTCTGCCACTCTGAAGAAGAGCTACATGCTCGCCCTCCTTCAACATTCCTTGATTCTGTACACAGAAACCCCAATTTCATTTTCAGGTAATTGATGAATTTACATTAACATTAAGCAACTTTTATCCAACAGTTTTATAGAAATATGCTAGAAGTATTTTTTTGAACTAGCATGATGTTCCTCCTTTTTTATTTCAGCCAGTCTTAATCAGTTGATAAAAGAAAAACGATTATTAATCCCAAACACTCAGATAATCATATGCAGAATCTTGTGATCCAAACACCGAACACAAACTATTGCAGCTTTTCTAAAACACACATCCAAACACCCTATCAGATAGGAAAGGAGAATAATAATACTAATAAAATGGATCTCACCTTCAAAACAGTAAGAGCATTAGCAAAAGTCGCTTCAGCGTCATCTGAGAACTTCATATAAATGGGGCAAACTCCTTGATACAATGCCAATTTCTGCTGTATCCTTTTGCTGTTCATCAAGTACATGATTTAAAATCAGTAAGAATGTCAACACAGAAAAGCTGATATTTAGAAAACCAACAAAGTGAGTTACAAGATTTACTCATCTGTGAAGGCAAATATGGTGCCATTGGGTCGATAATGGCTCAGTAAGACAGCCATGGTACTAGTTCTCGTGAATACCACAATGGAAGTTCCAAGAGTGTTGGACATTGATGTGGCGTGGTATGCAAACATTTCGCTCATATGGTTCTGTTCATAAGGTCAAATGAGTCTGGTGTAAACTGAATGCAGTAATAAATAAAGAGCAGAATGTTAATATATTATAACAAGTATATCCTATACTATTACAGTATTACCCCATGTAAATTACTTTATATCAAGGGGCAAAAGCTCATTAACAAAACATATATATGCAAGTCCCCTTCAAAGCCCATGTAACAGATTTAAAATTTTACAAATATTTTTCACCAACTTTGAAACCATTTTCTTATAGTTAATCATCATTCAATCTCAAGTTACAGCTTGATCGTGATGAAATTCTAGCACATTTGGGCTAAGGATATCATGGAAAGTTTATGGCAGTCTATGTTTCCCAGCTATCTATACTCGTCTTCATTTAAAAATGGATCATGTTTTGATCATGTAATGGAGCATACGCTGTCTTCAGTTCCAGTGTCGTTGGATGTTGAGAAAAGAGGTTTTGTGGTACAGGCTCCCAGCAAGCCTGGTAAGATTAAGATGTTTTCGCCTGCTTATTCTGCTGCGTGTACTATTGGTGCTGCTTTGAGTTGTGGCTAACTCACATGGCCATTACTCCGCTTGATCTTGTCAAATTTAATATGCCGGTAAATCTCCCTTTATGTTTATGTGTTGTGTAGTTTGATGGGTGTGATTATTTGTCGTTTAACATCATAAAACGCATATATGGAAATATATAGTTAGGATCAAATAAGAAGATTACTTAAAATAAGAAAGAATAAGAAGAACTATAACCACAAATCCGAGATGCACTTACCTAAATTAGATGCATCCCTATAATCTTAAATGCATTATAACGCACCATAGTGTGTTTTCTAGCTTTTAATCAGATGCATATACGTATATTAGATGCATTTCATGATTTCTCTTGTTTTTTGTTCCTCTACACGTGCCGAAATTATTAAAATCAATTTGCACCATCTATAGATCAAATTAACTTTCGAAACCCAAGATGTTGCATCTATATGAATAGAAATACGTATAACGCAAGTCGTTGCATCTCAAATGCGTGTTTTTGTTCACTTCTCACAACTTCTTATACATAATTCCTGGATTGACCGTTAGCATTTATTTGAATATCAAGACTGTTTTTTGCTCAAAAATTTAGGTGAAATATATGGTTGTTGCTCAATTTTGGACACAAATAATGTTAGACTTTAGTTGTCGATATGAATAAAATGTTGTTGCGTTATATATTCCTTGATGAGAGCTTGGTAACAATATATGAGTGTTCAAAACGAAAATAGTGCGAATGATATATCGACTCTCGAAGTAGGGTGTCTGGAACTCGAAGTAGGGGGTTTAGAATGAACTTGAGGAAAGAAAATGAGTTAGAAGTTTGTCCCACATTGTTGAGTGAACAAAATGTTTATGGTTATAAAATGTAGTTGAATGGTATTCTGGTGCTAAAAAGGTGAATAAAGCTGCAGGAAAATCACAAACTGGAGGTAGTTTGCCTCCTTGAAGATAGCATGTATTTCTTCAACAATGTGGGTTGTATTTCTTTTTAATAGAGCCTATACTCTATTTCAATATTGTATTATTCTTTGTGAGTAATAATATATGTTCACATTTGCGCACAAAAAAAAATAAAAAAAAAATGGTTTAATAAGTGAGGGCATAGATTCTTTAATAAAGAAATGTTCGCACATGTCTATAACCCTAGATATACGTGTGTGGTGTTAATTTCTTTTTACCCAAATTTGTAAGTACTATAATACCCCTTGTTACCTCAATTTGAAAAATTATTACATCAAAAACCACACAAAAGATATACTAGTACTTTTTACCCCTAATTTATAACGGAAACTTTTCCTCCAAACTAGTACTATGGTTGACCCATCTTTTTTACCTGAATTTGAGTAACTGTTACACCAAAGAATTTGTTTTTTTACCCTGATGTATTTGAAAAGGTATTACACCAAAAATCACACTAAAGAATTTCTTTTTACCCCGAATTTATAACGGATACTCGTGCTCCGAATAAAACGCTACAGTTGACCCATCTCTTTTACCTAAATTTGAGTAACTGTTACATCAAGGAACTTCTTTTTACCCCGAATTTGTAACATGATTCCTCCTCCGAATTAGTATTATAGTTGACCCATCTTTTTTAACTGAATTTGAAAAACTGTTACACCAAAAAGCACACTAAGAGATTTCTTTTTACACAATTTGTAATTGATATTTCTCTTCCGAATTAGTACTATGGTTGACCATCATTTTTTTAATAAAGGCAACAAATTATATAAAACCCACAAAAGAAACAATTACAAAGAAAAGGCGTCCCTCCCCAATTAATCAAGCAAATTAAAAGAAGAAAGGACACCAAAAAACAAGATACATAAATGACTAATATTGACCCCAAAAAGAAATATTATCCTACTAAACTGACACATGATAACTTTAAAGTAAACATAGTACCAAACTCCCTACCATACAATCTGACACACACAATTATCATTTGTTGACATTTGCTAGACCACTTGTATTTCATTATTAGAGTACTTGGTACCGTTTGTGCCATGGCTTGGTGTCGTGGGATTTTTTTGCTGCCACGTCAGCAAAAAGCTCGATGACACCAGAAACCTCACGGCACCACATTTCAAGGGTATCCGTTGGCATCAAAATTTCTGATGCCGTCAGCCAATTTTTTTTCCTTTTACATTAAATAAAACATACACAATATAAACTAAAATAAACTTCATTAATTAAAAAAAAAAAAAAAAAAAAAAAAAAAAAAAACATTACACTAAAAAAAACACACATTTCATTAAAAAAAATACATAAAAATCATTTTGTACCATGATTTTAATAAAACTAGCCCATATATAATTTGTTTTAACTAGCTCATGTATAAAACTAGCCCAAATATATACATATTTTTATTTCTTCTTCCTCCCAACTTTCTTCTTCCTCCACCTGCAAAACAACAATCCCTCGCTAAAAAAAAAAAAAAAAAAATCACAAACACAAAAAATAACCAAACCCACTAGTTTCCAACGTTAGCATTCAAGGGAAAAAAAATTGCTATGGCGCTGAGTCGTTGGGACGGCGCCACCTCCGGTACGGTGCGCCGTCGTGTTTTTTGGGCTGGTGGTGATGGCGCCAGCCACAACGCCACCGTACCCTATGCTCTTTGAATCTTCAATCACACTCATGAATTTACACTCACACTCAAGTATTATCATGTTATACATACACTCTAGTGAATTTGATTTAAAAAAACTACAATGTATGCAGTATTTAGTTACTTTGTTCTTTTAATTTTTGAATAGAGAAAAGGTGAATATACCTCCCATGAAATCATTCATAACAATAGAAGGGGCAGGTGCTCATAAAACAATTGTGCAATGGGTGGCCTGGCTCAAACCGTAGGTGCCAAAGGTCAAGCCATTGGCACCTTTGGCTCAACCACTTTCGCCGTCAATGCCCCCCATTTCATTGCCAAAAACATCAGATTTCAGGTAATAAAAACACATGCATTAGATACTTTTGCAATCAACTCCCACTTTTGAGTTTTTATAGCTAAATGTATAAGTATGTCATGCATGCAGAACACGACCCCGGTACCAAAACCAGGAGCTAAAGGAAAACAAGCGGTCGCGTTCAGGATATCAGCGGATACAACTGCATTTGTTGGATGTCGATTTTTGGGTGCGCAAGATACACTGTATGATCATTTGGGTAGGCATTACTACAAAGATTGTTATATTGAAGGCTCTGTCGACTTCATATTTGGCAATGGCCTATCTCTTTTTGAGGTTTGTTTTATATCTCTTTGTCTAAATAAGAGTATATCGTACTATCATAGTAGTACAAAATAACATGCTATAAAATTTAAGGCTAGTATGAATAAAAAGTTAAGGCATATTATTATTTACCATAATATACAATAATACAATATTTAGCATTAACAAAAACTAAAACATAAATTTTATAGACTTTCATTTTTTATTCTCTTTGTCTTCTAAGTTCCAACAACCAGGCCAACTAACTCACAAGTCACAAGCTCCTTTTAGCTCAAATTAAATTATTAAGTTATCATGGTCCAGTTTGCTACTATAGGCCCACATCGGACCACAACCCATATCTTTTCTATGTCTTGACTCTTGATAACCCAATTATCTTACAAGTTTTTTAATTACTTCAAAATGTAACATTACACTTTTTTTAACAAAAAAATTTCACATACTTGTAATGTCCTATCGAATCATATAATTGTAACTAAATGATATTCTAACATGCATGCAATTTTGCTAGTGGCAGTAACTTATCTTCAAGATCATTTATTGCATGAATTAGCTAAAATGGTGTAAACATGTACATTACATTTAGTAGGAGGTGAAATCGCATTGCCGTTATGTCACTTTGTATTTGAATCATTGTAGCGTACAACATGTGCGATTGCCCTTGTTTGTTGTGCAATCGCCCTTGTTTAACTTTATCACTGGGCCAAAAGAACCAAATTAAAGTCAATATTACCCTAATGTGGCAACATGTGAAAGTAGTTTGTTGAGGATTTAACTCAAAATTAAAGTGATTTTGGTTGTAACAGGGTTGTACGGTGCACGCAATAGCACCAATAACATGGGCGGTAAAGGCGCAAGGGAGAAGTAGTTTGCTAGAGGACACAGGGTTTTCGTTCTTAAGATGTAAGGTCACAGGGTCAGGTACACTTTATCTTGGGAGAGCATGGGGTCCTTTTTCCCGCGTCGTTTTTGCCTATACTTACATGGATAACATTATTATCCCTAAAGGATCGTACAATTGGGGCGACCCTAATCGTGAAACGTAAGTTCTCATATCCTTCTCTATTTTATTTGCGTACGTCAATTAATCGTATAACAAGTTATAAATGTTATTAAATAAATTAAGATCCTCTCATATTCAAGTGAAAATATTATCCCCAATTGCCATAAAGAAGTTTGGCTACCTACATTACAAAACAAAATGACATTTCTTGAAGAAAAAGAGATGACACATTTTTATTTTTATTTTCTAACTTTAGTGACTAGGGTAAAACATTGCTAGTTTAATGTTAGACCAACTTTAGTGGACACCTCTTACAAAACAATAATTCTATGTGTGTAGATATACATAACAATTTGTTTGAGTGCATTGCCTTATGGAATGGGTAATTTGGTAATGGAATGGGTGGTGGTGGTTCAATTGCTTCTTTGGTATGCCATATAGATATATGCTACCTTT
This sequence comes from Artemisia argyi, assembly GCA_030686995.1. Classification (NCBI taxonomy): domain Eukaryota; kingdom Viridiplantae; phylum Streptophyta; class Magnoliopsida; order Asterales; family Asteraceae; genus Artemisia; species Artemisia argyi. Next base: position 37,292,021 of record CM060701.1, read on the forward strand.
TGTATTGTTTTGTTTTTATTAGCTTGTATAGAGCTTAGGTTTGTTGAATTATATGGAAAAGTAAGTACCACATAAGACATGGTGCACGCGTGCAACTACTATGTCTATGGATTTTGGTTTTGCATCCCTAGACAATTATTGGATGGGGCTCGAGAGTACGAGGTCATGGAAAATGTTTTTCAATGAATACTAGTAGTCGAGTTACATATGATCTAACTTGCCAATCATATGAAACCATACCTAACTTTCCACTCGTATGTTTTTCCATGGATCATTAGTTTTTTTCTCGTGACTAAGGTTAGTATGTTATTTCGTTTCTCCATGTGAACAATGATTGATTTTTTATTGATCTAAAGACTGGGTGTAGTGGGTGGTCAACCTGTCAGTCGTCGTCAATGTCAATTCGTCAGTACCCACTGCACAAAACACCTCGAGACACATCGAATGAGGAAAAAATGAGAGAATCGGCCGCATATGTGACCGAGTATTTGGCACAAGTTCTGTGTAGGTGTTTATTTAATGTATGTTTTTGTTGTGTCTTGAGTCTTCTTATTACACTAAGTTGGTCATGATTTATGAAAGTTATATCGGAGAAAAAAAGCTGATGTGACAGTGGTTTTATTGGTCTCTTGATGGTCACCATTACACATGGTCTAACATATCTTTTTCTATCATTCGAACTATACAATAAAAAAAGAACTACGGAGTAGTACTTTATAAGATAAAACTTTTAACATTTGCTAACTATTAATTAGCTAAAAAAATGAGGCTAAATTGATGTTATTTATCGTTAAATATGTTATGCTTAACTTATATTATAATATTTGCAGGACTGTGTATTATGGACAATACAAATGTAGTGGACCAGGAGCAAAATTTGCAGGGAAAGTGTCCTGGTCAAAAGAATTAACTTATGAAGAAGCTAAACCTTTTCTATCACTTAGCCTTATTGATGGTTCTGAGTTGATTAAGTTGTAACATTTTCATTAACTTAATTAGTGTATATATTTTATCAATAATCTTTTTTCTTATTCAAGAGTAATTTTTGTGTGGGGTAGTGATTCAAACACCAAAAATCGACCATTTATCATGTCGATTTTGTTGTTGGATCTTGTAGCGTCTAATTAACATATACAAAGTTGTCTAAAATACAACAATGTGAGCGGATTTGCACACCTGGATATCTTAATGTGTGATTTGGACAATGAACAAGACGAGCGTTGGTTCATAGAGCGCGAGTGTTTAGTGAAATAAACGTTACTTACCGAGTATTTTTCTTATAGGTTGATTTGTGTGTTGTTTTCCGTTTAAAGCGTGACATCCATGATAGTGTCATGTTATTGTAATCAAGAGATGAAATCAATATAGAACTCATATTTGTCATATAACCAATAAACCAATCATAATCACTCATTTTTTTTCTAAATTAATAAAAAACCATTTTCCACATTTTTTTTAAAAAACAACATATTTTGCAAATGGTAAATCTTCAAGCTACAAAAAAAAAAAAAAAAAAAAAAAAAATACCATCGCGACGAGAATTAAGTTATCTTTCTATAGATATGCATTGTTATATACTTTCGACGAACATTTTTTTTCGACGATTTTTTTTTAAAAATTTTCGCCCAGAAAAATTATATATGATTCGTAAAAATCACATATGATTTGATTTTTACAAATAATATATGATTCTTACGAATCATATGTGATTTGTAAAAAATCATATATGATTCGTGATTTGTAAAAATCATATAAGATTCGTAAATATCACATATGATTTGATTTTAACGAATCGCATATAATTTTTCTGGGCGAAAATTTTGAAAAAAAAAAAAAAAAAAAAAAAAAAGTTCTTCGAAAATATATAATAATGCATGTCTATAGAAATATAATTTAATCCTCGTCGCGATGGTATTTTTTTGGCGTAACGATTACGGTTTACGAGATATATATTTTTTTTTTTAAATGGTGAAAGTTTATTTATTTTTTTTTTTTGACAACGTAAACGAAATTAAGCGATTTGATTGGTTAATTACAAGTCAAAATTGAATCTAATTTGATCAATGTTTGCTAAATTTGGTTTTTGTGAAAAGAACCTGAAAAAATATATGTGTGATGCGTAGGGATTGCACCAACTTTACCTCTCGAGGGATCTCGAGAAGCTTAAAACCCCCACCAGGCAGTGCACCTGATCGATGTAGTATAGTATAATGACAAGTACCGGGGGATTGATCGTTCAGCTAGGAATAGTGTCGCTAGGATTATAAAACCTAAAGACTAGGTCTAGAGATGAGGGATGATTCTTTTTGTATTTTTATATTTTTATGAAAGCAATTAAAAATCTCAGGTTTGAAGGAGTTGGTGGAATTAGTTGCTAGTCAACTAACCTAATTACTAAGATGCAATCAAAATAAAATACTAAAAATGAAAATAAAATAAAATTAAACTAGTGGTGTGAGCAATATATGGGAGAATTGTGTTTACTTAGATTTCACTACTCCCTAGATATCTTTTATAGGTTAATTACTTGTTACAGTTGCGTGGATGACGGGTTGTATTCCTTAATACCATTCATGGGGTGGCGTACTTACTTCCCCAATCCTATAAGCGCCTACTTCACTCCTATGTCGAGCCGACTAAGAAGCTCCTAACATGGGATCACTAGAATTTGCTCATGCATTAAATACAACCAATAAAACGTAGTACACATCGGTTCATGTTTCTTAAGACGTTCAAGCATGTTACACAATGGAGATCTGCCAGTTTTCTTAAGCCTAACATTGAAATCATTCATCCAATACAACTATAAACAAGCAATCAACCTATAATTAACATCTATGTTTGATTATATCTAAGCAAACACAAGATAGATCTAGCCTAGCATGTTGAAATCAAGACAAGCATAAGATATATTCAAACAACACATAGACATATTGAATGAATTGAAAGAAGACTTATCTCAATAGAACATGAAAGGATTCAAGGGGTGAAAACCCTTGAAAATACAGTAAAAAATGACCTAGGGTTATTAGGGTTCGACCCTAGAATTCTCCACACAAGTTCCTCTTCTAATGAATGAAAAATAGAAAAGTATATATAGATTCTGATAGGTGACGGCGTCAAGAACAAATTGCTGACGCCGTCATCTCGCCGCCAAATAATTTCTCAGACTGCCTAGATCTGGGTTTGACGCCGTCATGTGTACTCCTTATGCAGGCCGTCACCGAAAATACTCTTGACGCCCTTCTCTTGACGCCTTCAGGTTTGCACTGGGTCGTCACGGATTTTACTTTTGACGCCGTCATGATTCTCTTCTTGACGCCGTCAGGTACTGTTCTCAGCATGGAAAATTAAGTCTTTGCCGTTTTATTCACTTTTATGCTTCAAAAAAGTCCAAATTGCTTCCTTTTCCAGAATTCACTCCCAAAGTACCTAAAATCACAAAAGGAACGATTTAGGGCAATATTTGATCAAATGAATTCAATTATGGGCTTAAATGACCCCCTAAAAGTGGTTCATTTTTCGCCTCATCATATACCCTTACACTTGAGATTTGCTTGTCCTCAAGCAAATGCGCTTTTATTATAGTCAAAATACAAGTTAGGGGTCATTTAACATTGATATAAAAGTAATTACAAGAAATAATCGTTCAACTAAAGACAAAAGACAAGTACGGAGGTCATATACTAGCACCTCACAAATAGTGTTTAGATACTCACATCTCTCGGATGTAATAAAGTATATATCACATTATGGAAATGGAAAACATCTCTCACTACCTTTCATAATAAAATAGATTACCATAGGCTTGGGAAAGGATCAAACCTCCACAACATGGCGTAAGTAAGTAGAGAGGGTTCATCATATCCGCTCTAGTCGAGTAAGAGATTTCCCCTGCTCTCAAACCCAACATGTGGTGGATCCTGGGTGACAAAGTAAAAGCCTTTGATCCTGCATAAGAGATAGATCCTGCTGACTTGAACTGAGCACGAATTTCATTTGTACGTGTGGTTCTGGCCGGGGACCCTGGTATACTGTACTAATATGTGTAGGTCACGTACCTAGGATAAACTATCAAAGAGGTCTTTTAAAGGATTGTAACGTTAAGTGTAGGGATATGGAATACACGGTTTTGTTGGATATAGGCAGTCTTTACTGGTGGTGAGTTAACAATCTTGGTTAATTACATGTACAATATGGCGTTGCTAAGCCAAGACTAGACTCGACTTAAGCTAATAAATGAAAAATAACAAAAACATAAAATAAACATAGAATGAAAAGAGATGGTAGTCCGTATGTTTTTTCTCTTTTTCTTTTTCTATATTTTTTTTTCTTTTTCTTAATTGTTTCGGATTTTTTTTTTTTTTTTTTTTTTTTTTTTGCATACACTCTTACTCTACCATCCGAAATAATACATCACAGGGAATGAAAATTCCCCTTACAGTTGAATTTTTACATACTTTACAATAAACTAATCTAATGACTTGAATTAAGAAAATCAAAACACTTGGAGTACTTTTAAGATAAACGTACATATGGGGGTAATAATATGATGTTCTTCCCCATTACTCCATAAAATAAGTACTTTACCCATGAGTCCCAATCGTCCCAAAACAATATGTACAAGGATATGACTCGACTTAGCAACCATGTAATCAATTAGATAATTAACTTAGGGTTTAACAAATAACAATAATGCACTAAAGATGAGTGCATACACGGAAGGCTAAGGCGATTTGGGTGTACATTTAAGTGGGGTGTAACAAATTCTTCCTTTAAGTAAGATGCTTAAAGTTAGAAACGAAAAGATAGGCTCGGAGGGGTGTACTAGGGGTTTCGTGTACTAAAAATGAGTACAACGTTAAGGGTGTAGGAAAAATTAGTTGACTTAACTAGCCAAGTAATATGACTTTAAATGGTCAAGTAACTATGATACGGGTTTAACACAAGGGTGATCCTAATGCCTCTTATCATGTAGTAAATCCTACTACACGAATGTAGTCTCACTAGCGGTCTCGGGATGCATCACTAACGCAAGTTCTAGAATCTAAATGCTACCGGTACACTCATAAGCACTAATAGTAAATGCTTTTCCTATCAAATCTAAAGACGAACCTCACATATTTGGGTGGAAAATTTTTCTGAATGGTACGGTTTTGTGCTAGTCATACAATCTCTTATCCATGAGACGCTTGCTATGGCTAAAGTTTCACTCCTAAATGTTGTAAAAAATTTTAAATTTGGCGCTAAAATTGCACTAACAAGTATTTCTCATAGTTTTATTATACATCTACCATCAAACAAACAAACTCAAGTGAAAGTGTATTTGTAAGGTATCATCATTTTACCCTCCCCTTACACTTTGGATGAACATTGTCCCCAATGTTCAAGTAAAGAATGTAAAAGTGAAATAAGTAAAACGAATGAAATCAAATACTCCCCTGATTCGCTCGGTATGGATAATAAGGTGGCCAGGTTAGATCTTCCTCCAAGAAAATGAACAATCAAAGCTTCCCTTCCAGAATATAAATCATCTTCTTGTCAAACATAACTTGTAAAACCTGAGAAAACAGACAAGGCAACCTCGCATAAAATCGGCGGCAATCTACATATGCTAATAAAACCTAGAAAACAAAATAAGATATAATGCTTGTGGAATGATGTTTGCAGATTTCCTGGAGATTATAAAACTAATGATTCAACAAAAACTTTAAGATTCCGTTAGAAAAACAAAACTGGTAAAATTTCCAGAATTTTACACGTGACGCCGTCAGAAGTAACCTGCAGAAATTCTTATGTTAAGTTTCCGGAAAATTTCTGGAAAACTTCGTCCTACTTCCTGGAAAATCCTGCAAAACATCATCATGACTCGATACAAGCATTTGACTCTAACAAGTACGAGTATACATGTTCACTTAATATTGTGGAGAATCATGATCGGTTTTTGTTTCTTAAAAACATATTTGGGGTTTCCCCTTACACTTATCTTTTGTAAAAATACTTTTGGATGAAGTTAAGACTAAGCTAAACAACAAAATAAAGTATTTCTACTATTTTAGTTTTGAAACATGATCTACTAACAATAAAAATAAAGCATGCATACGGAAGCAAATAACAAACAAACAAAAATAAAAATCACACAAAACATGGGTTGCCTCCCAAGAAGCGCTTTTCTTTATTTACGAGTCTTGTAGCTAGACTCAAGGTCATGGGTTACTACGTGACCTCATCGTTGGTTTCACTCTTTAGGTCATCTCCTATACCAGTTTTGTATTCCGGACCTAATTGCAAGCATTCTTTGTAGAAACCAAGCATCCTATTCTTCACATATCTACTACTCTACGTCTATCCTCATCATTCCTATAGTAAGCTGCTTGTTTGTGTTCCTTTTCTATATTAGAAAGGAGGCGGTATTGCTCAATCTAGTAGGGCATTTGGTAGGCAATCTCATCATTCTCTTCCTTGAACCTAACTATCCCTAAATTCGGATCATAACTCATCTTAGTGGCCTCAACAAATGGTTTTCCGAATACTACTTGGCTTAGGCAATCATCTATCAACGGACGAGTATCTTCTACTATCATAAAATCGATCTCATAAGTGAAATTACCTATAATCACATGCAATCCCTTCACTCTTCCTACAAACTTACTTATCAAATTCTTATTGGGCATCATCCTATAACCGAGTTGTTTCTTCATCACCCAATTATAATAAGTCCTAGTCATGATGTTTATAGGAGATCTAGGATCGATATAAGCTTTCCATATATCCATATGCCTGATGTTGCATGGTATGTTGATGTTAGAGGGGTCTCCCATTTTGATAAGGGGTGTGCCAAGGATATATGGTGTCTCGGGGCCATCGAATAAATCCTTATGATATTCCCGTTCTTCCTTGGTGGGCAACTTATCAAAGTACTCTTCTATAGTCTCTACTTCCTCTAACTTTTCTCCCTTATTAACCTCAACTTCCCTAATTTCATCCCTAGTCTCGGTTTCTACTTAAACTTCATCTTTGTCACTTTCTTCTATATCCTTATCTTTTGGCTTAATGGTGACAACATTGACAAAGTGGACATGTTTGGATGATGAGGGGTCCTTAATTTGGATTCCGTTATTGGTGTCCCTAATGTCCTTCCTAGGTGTAGTTAACGCTTGGTTGTTGAGGGCTTTCAACAAGTTGTCAATCTTGTTGGTCATCTCCATTTGTTGTTGGTTGAATTCGGTTTCAAACCTAGCTATGCAAGCCTCTTGAGATGCCATGAACTTAGACATCATTCCTTCAAGATTGTTGGTACTACCATAGTTGTTAGAAGGATTGTTGTTGAAAGTACAGTTGGAGGGTGGACCGTTTGGTTGGTAACGATTAGGCGGATTGGAAGAATTGGCTTGGTTTTGTTTCCACCTAAGGTTTGGGTGATTTTTCCAAGAAGGGTTGTAGGAATCACCATAAGGGTTTGGCTCGGGTTTGAAAGTGTATCACTTATCTCCCGTTTCGTCGGTACGCGAGGATGCGTAGTCCGCAAAAGCTGTTCCGGGGAGTTTCACACAATCACGAGTGTCATGGGGACCACTACATAATTCGCATGAAGAAGTGATTTTGTTCACTTGGCTTGAAGGCTTAGGAGCTTCGTAAGATTTCATGAGAAACTTGACTTGGTCTTCAAGTTCCATGATCCTATGGTCGGGAGTGCTAGAGTTGTTCGAAGGCAAAGATATTGCCTTGACCGTTTTGTTCAAATCACGGGGATCATTCCAACTTTCGTTGTCATAGAGAGCAAGATCTTTTATGAGTTCCCATGATTGTTCCGCACTTAGATCACATAGCTTACCACCGGCCGATTGGTCAATGGCTCGCCTTGTGGAGAGATCGATATGGTCATAGAAGATTTGGACTTGGAGCCAAAGATCTATGCCATAATGAGGGACTTTTTGGAGTAAGTCCTTGAATCGAGTCCATGCTTCATATAGAGTTTCACCTTGACGTTGTTGGAACATCAAGATATCATTTCTAAGCTTGGTAGTTCTCCCCGGTGGGAAAAATTGAGCAAGGAAACGAGTGGTGAGATCATCCTATGAGGTGATGGATCCCGTGGGTAAACGCTCAAGCCATTGACTAGCTTGATCACGTAGAGAGAATTGGAATAGGCGTAATCGGGTTGACTCTCTAGTTGTAACATCAAGGTCTATAGAATCTACGATTTTAAGGAAGTCCTTGAGATGTTGATTTGAATCTTCGGAACGAAGTCCATGGAATGCACATCCGCTTTGCACCAACCGGATGGTGTCGGATCGCAAGGGTGTCACATTGGCTCCTTGGGTGAGCTCAATGGTGTTTCGATAGCCTTGGTGGCTAGGTCAGGAGTACTCTCCTAGGGTTCGGGGCCTAAGAGGTTGGTTAGCTAGTGGTGGGTTTTGTTGGTGGTCTTGCTGTGGTGGGATGATGGGTTCAAGATGTTACCATCGTCCATGATGTCGGATGGCGAAGAGTTACGAACAAAAACACGAAGAAATAAGATAGACTAAAGAGAACCTAAAAAATAAAAATAAAAATCCTACTAGAAAGGATCTAGCAAGTAGACCTAATAAAAAGAGATTATAACATAGACAATAACTATTCCCCGGGCTGCGGTGCCAAAAACTTAATGCGTAGGGATTGCACCAGGCTTTACCTCTCGAGGGATCTCGAGAAGCTTACAACCCCCACCAGGCAGTGTACCTGATCGATGTAGTATAGTATAATGACAAGTACCGGGGGATTGATCGTTCAACTAGGAATAGTGTCGCTAGGATTAGAAAACCTAAAGACTAGGTCTAGAGATGAGGGATGATTCTTTTTGTATTTTTATATTTTTATGAAAGCAATTAAAATCTCGGGTTTGAAGGAGTTGGCGGAATTAGTTGCTAGTCAACTAACCCAATTACTAAGATGCAATCAAAATAAAATACTAAAAATGAAAATAAAACTAAATTAAACTAGTGGTGTGAGCAATATATGGGAGAATTGTGTTTACTTAGATTTCACTACTCCCTAGATATCTTTTACTAGTTAATTACTTGTTACAGTTGCGTGGATGACGGGTTGTATTCCTTAATACCATTCATGGGGTGGCATACTTACTTCCCCAATCCTATAAGCGCCTACTTCACTCCTATGTCAAGCTGGCTAAGAAGCTCCTAACATGGGATCACTAGAATTTGCTCATGCATTAAATACAACCAATAAAACCTAGTACACATCGGTTCATGATTCATAAGACGTTCAAGCATGTTACACAATGGAGATCTGCCAGTTTTCTTAAGCCTAACATTGAAATGATTCATCCAATACAACTATAAACAAGCAATCAACCTATAATTAACATCTAGGTTTCATTACATTTGTAACAACCCGATATTTTCCACGTCTACGTTTATTTTCAAACTTTGGGAATTCACTATTCATCAAAACATTATTCATCATTTTACTATTCATCATTTTTTATGTCCGTTTGATATTCTGAGAAACATTTGAAAATTTTACTATTCACAGAACACTATTCATTCCGGAAGAAATTCCACTATTCACGTGCATTATCAGTAAGGACCTCTCATACGGACTAGAATAGTCTGCATATCATCACAATGTCATTTACATGCTATACCACTCTTAGGATTTTCAAATTAATATATTTAGTGTATTTAACGTTTTACGTATAAGTATTTATAATTAAACGTTAACACGCGATTAATAAATATAACGAATATATCTAAATATTCCCACCATGGTCCTGACATATTTTTATTTCCCTTATAACATCTTAAAAGTTATAAAATTCATTTACCCAGTATTTTGGAATTTTATTTTATTTATATAGTAAGTTTATTAATATTACGACGGTTTTCGTGAAAACTAAACGATAATTATCCAAACACTAAATAATTGTACACAACATATTTTTATCATTTTTATAACTTTATTTTATCCCGATTAACTTCGGTAATATTTATTTCTAGCAAACCCGGTACCCAATTATAACTAAACTAATTAAACACTACAAAATATCTAATAAAACTTCCCTAACACACCTCATATATTTCTAAGAAGCAAAAATTGACTTCTCTTCCTCCTTTCTTCTCCAAAACCCACGGCAACAAACCAAACCACACCAATATCCATTTTTTTTTCAAAGTACAAGTTTATATCAAGTTTATATTGTGATTATTGTTGGGGTTTAGTAATATAAACACAAGAATTACAAGGTTTTCATCATCTAATCATCCCAATCATCCAAGTAAGTTTACAAAAATTTATCTTCATCATTTCTTCAAGTATTGATCATGATCATATGGTTTTCATGTTATTTTTCATACATATGCTAGCTTTTACTACTTTATTTTGTAAACTTTTAAACTTTGAAACCCTAGAAATATTTATTTTTATTTCCTTGTTAGATTAACATGATTAGTGATGATTAGGAACCCATGACACCCTAAGAAGATGTATGGTAAGATTAGAATAGCTTTGTGGTGTTTGCAAGAGATTTGGTGATGTAAGAAACTAGTTTAGAGCCTAGGAAATGGATTTGGAACATATATATAAACCTACTGTCCCTATTTGGCAAACCCAGGAAAATCAGGATATTTAAAGTCCACTTTGGCAAAATTTTTAGAAAATACTTTCAAAAACGAAGCCGTAGGCGAAAGAATCGATTAAAACAAGCTTATATCGAAGGAGATATGATTTTTACAAAGTTTAACGCCGAAAACTATTTTTCTGAAAATACATGCTGTTGGACGTTTTTTGACGGGAAAAACGAGGCTTTAGACGTAACTCGGAGGAGCCGAGCTTTCCAAAATATATTACTACATACTAAGACGTAACCTTGGATATAAAGAACGAGAAAAACGGACTTATAACGACAAAGATATTCACGTTTCAATATCGGCAAAACCTTATACTAATTGACAGCTTTTAACTAGAAAAATAATAATAATATTACTACTACGTACTAACTCTAGATTTCTAAAAATAATAACCAAGTGCCCAATTCATAACTAATGAAGTATTGTGATTTCAAGTATATTTTTATGGCTACAAGACGTTATTTCAAGGATTTCAAATCGAGGATTTCAACACTAAGACTTATATATACGATATATATATTTCGACTAGTTTTATTTTCTAGTTTGCCTTATTTTCTCAAGTCTTGGAAAATGTATAATTTTGTTATCAACTAGTATTTTTCAAGTTAAGAGTGGTATAGGAAATATGTGCATGTACATTCCTTTCTTCATTTCATGATCTAAAGTAGATCATATCATTCATTTAGGTTGCGGATAGAGTGCGCGCCTTACTTTAGTTCATACCTTTTGTTATCATATCGCTTATATCAGGTGAGTAATCACGAACCCCTTTTTCTAACCATTTTAATCGTTTTGGGGTGGATGCATGAATTATTAATTGAACTCTTTGAACTTTGTTTTGAACCGTAAGATATATACTTTGAACCATTTTGACTTGATTTTGAACCCTTTGACTATTATGAACTCTTTTAACTTGTTTTGACCTTATAACTTGTTTGAACTCTTGAACTTGACTCAAACAAAATGTACCGTACGTACTATGACCTAAAGTCTCCCCTGTCTATGGAGCAACAATATAAAATCTCCCCTGTCTACGGAGTAGCTTTGACTTAATAATATATGATAGTTTGTGAATGATGTACTGTTCGTACATCCGCAATTGTTAGTCTCCGACTGGTTTGCCGTTCGCACTCCATTTTATACGTACCGTTCGTACGGCTTCCTTGTGTGGAGCAGTAGGTAGTATGGATAGCGCTATTAGAGGTCGGCCAACCTCTCGTTCCCCTGTCTACGGAACGCATATTATTTATTTTAGGAGCCTTGCCACGTACTTTATTATATACTATGTACCCATATTGTGAACTATATTGACCACATGTGCTTGACTATCAGACATATAACTTTTGGCAGTGGGTTGTAAACACACAGGTTACAAGTCTCTTATGGCGGGACTTGGAACTGAGTGGATTTACTATGCCTTTGCCTGGCGAACTTTTTCAAATGGTTTTCTTATTATATAAAACGTTTGTACTCACCAACAATTTTCATAGTTGACCCGTTTTCTCTCATACATTTCAGGTGATCGTCAGTAAGCTTGTCATCAAGGTCTTGCATAATGAAGTTTTCACATGTCACTACTATTCATTATGTACTAAAATACCATCTTTTGGAAACTAAACTTATGTCTTAAATTGCCAATGTCTGTAATAACAATGTTGTAATGTTATACTTTTCCTTAATGTAATTTATGGTATTGTCTTATTTCTCTTTGGTGATGTATATCGATTTCGTTTCACCTCGTGTTTCCGCCTTCGGCGAGGGTGTGACAGATTGGCATCAGAGCCAGAGGTTATAGAGAATGCCGATTTTTCTAAAATAAAAATCGCAACTATAACCAAAGTATCATTTTTCTTAAATACCAAAAATGATACGAGTCGACTAGTCTTAGCATTGCATTATTAATTCTCAAGTATGCATAGCCTGATCACCTATGTATAATTCAGGAAGAATCATGCGATGAAGGAAGTAGTAGTCAAAGATCACGATTGGTCGGGTCTAGAGAGTCTGGTCACCTGAAGTTGCATTGGTCGGGTGGGTATGCATAACCTGTTTATATGTTTCAGTTTCTGTTACCGTACCTTATATATGCCTTCATGTATATACTTTCTCCTTGCTACCTTACGCCTCGTTAGATTAAGCATGCCTTTGTTTCCATCATTTTGCGATCTCCATGTCACGACTGTTATTGTACCGTACATCCTCCGTCATCATTCATGTGTCGCTCACTCAACCAACTATTTTTTGGTCTATCGCAGAGACATGGCCGCAATGAACACTCCGAATGACACTGCTGCTGGATTAGCAGACCTCCTCACTCAGATTGTTGCGCACATTGATGCTGGACGGACTAATAATGGAGCAGGTACCTCGAACAACGGTCAGGGATGCAGCTATAAGACTTTCATGACATGCAAGCCAATGGAATTTCATGGCAACGAGGGCGCCATTGGACTGCTATCATGGTTCGAGAATGTTGAGTCGAAACTTAGTATCACGAAATGTGCTAAAGGGGATAAGGTTGAATTCTCTGCAGGTCTACTCCAGATTCGAGCATTGACTTGGTGGAACAACCAGCTACAGACCAGAGGAAGGGAAGCTGCAAATGGATTATCTTGGGAAACATTCAAGAAATTACTAACTGACAAGTACTGCAGAAAGGATGAAGTGCAGAAGCTAGAAGCAGAATTTTGGAACCACTTGATGGTAGGAGTAGATGTTGACAAATACACGGCCCGTTTCCACGAGCTGACTGGGATGGTTCCTCATATGGTCTCCACTATGGAGAAGCTGGTCGATCGATATGTTTGGGGATTGATCCCTGAAATCAGGATGGATGCCACTTCATCAAAACCAACCACTCTGCAAGCTGCTGTGGGCATGGCATATAGCTTAACAAATGATGTGATCAGGTCTGGTGAACTAACAAAAGGAAACGATGGAGGACGAAAGAGACAGGAAGATCGGCAAAGAAACCGTGATCAAAACCAACAGGACAAGAGGCAGCGGGTAGTTGGAAACTATGGAGCAACAAATCAGGAGCGCAGAGGATATGTAGGCTCACATCCTATGTGCACTCGATGTAACTACCACCACTCAGGAGACTGCCCAAGATGCACCAAATGCGGACAATCGGGCCACTTCATGCGAAATTGCTCAAACAGGACTATGAACCAAGGACCAAGGCCAGCATGTTACGAGTGTGGAAGCTTGGATCATCTCAGGAATACCTGTCCAAAGTTGAAAAGAACTCCCAACCAAGGACAGAATCGTCCAAATCTGGCGTTGGCAGTTGAAGGCCCTCAAGATCAGAACATTGAGATTCCCCCTGCACGTGGTAGAGCTTACTTCCTAGGGAATCACTTAACCCCACAGAATCAGGACAACATGCCGGGTACATTCTTTTGAACAACCTCCTTACTTCTTAATCTTGAGTGCATAACTTATTTTTATTTCTTACCAAGTTCACGACATTGATATAATCCGAGACCTAGCATTTTCGACCTTAGTTGCTTCATCAAATTTAACCGCGAGCACATACACCTATAGAATGGACGAATTGAATCTCGAGGACGAGATTCCTTTTAAGGTTGGTAGAATGTAACAACCCGATATTTTCCACGTCTACGTTTATTTCCAAACTTTAGAAATTCACTATTCATCAAAACACTATTCATCATTTTACTATTCATCATTTTTTATGTTCGTTTGATATTCTGAGAAACATTTGAAAATTTTACTATTCACAGAACACTATTCATTCCGGAAGAAATTCCACTATTCACGTGCATTATCAGTAAGGACCTCTCATACGGACTAGAATAGTCTGCATATCATCATAATGTCATTTATATGCTATACCACTCTTAGGATTTTCAAATTAATATATTTAGTGTATTTAACGTTTTACGTATAAGTATTTATAATTAAACGTTAACACGCGATTAATAAATATAACGAATATATCTAAATATTCCCACCATGGTCCCGACATATTTTTATATCCCTTATAACATCTTAAAAGTTATAAAATTCATTTACCCAGTATTTTGGAATTTTATTTTATTTAGATAGTAAGTTTATTAATATTACGACGGTTTTCGTGAAAACTAAACGATAATTATCCAAACACTAAATAATTGTACCCAACATATTTTTATCATTTTTATAACTTTATTTTATCCCGATTAACTTCGGTAATATTTATTTCTAGCAAACCCGGTACCCGATTATAACTAAACTAATTAAACACTACAAAATATCTAATAAAACTTCCCTAACACACCTCATATATTTCTAAGAAGCAAAAATTGACTTCTCTTCCTCCTTTCTTCTCCAAAACCCACGGCAACAAACCAAACCACACCAATATCCATTTTTTTTCAAAGTACAAGTTTATATTGTGATTATTGTTGGGGTTTAGTAATATAAACCCAAGAATTACAAGGTTTTCATCATCTAATCATCCCAATCATCCAAGTAAGTTTACAAAAATTTATCTTCATCATTTCTTCAAGTATTTATCATGATCATATGGTTTTCATGTTATTTTTCATACATATGCTAGCTTTTACCACTTTATTTTGTAAACTTTTAAACTTTGAAACCCTAGAAATATTTATTTTTATTTCCTTGTTAGATTGACATGATTAGTGATGATTAGGAACCCATGACACCCTAAGAAGATGTATGGTAAGATTAGAATAGCTTTGTGGTGTTTGCAAGAGATTTGGTGATGTTAGAAACTAGTTTAGAGCCTAGGAAATGGATTTGGAACATATATATAAACCTACTGTCCCTATTTGGCAAACCCAGGAAAATCAGGATATTTAAGGTCCACTTTGACAAAAATTTTAGAAAATAATTTCAAAAACGAAGCCGTAGGCGAAAGAATCGATTAAAACAAGCTTATATCGAAGGAGATATGATTTTTACAAAGTTTAACGCCGAAAACTATTTTTCTGAAAATACATGCTGTTGGACGTTTTTCGACAGGCAAAACGAGGCTTTAGACGTAACTCGGAGGAGCCGAGCTTTCCAAAATATATTACTACATACTAAGACGTAACCATGGATATAAAGAACGAGAAAAACGAACTTATAACGACAAAGATATTCACGTTTCAATATCGGCAAAACCTTATACAAATTGACAGCTTTTAACTAGAAAAATAATAATAATATTACTACTACGTACTAACTCTAGATTTCTAAAAATAATAACCAAGTGCCCAATTTCATAACTAATGAAGTATTAGTGATTTCAAGTATATTTTTATGGCTACAAGACGTTATTTCAAGGATTTCAAATCGAGGATTTCAACACTAAGACTTATATATACGATATATATATATTTCGACTAGTTTTATTTTCTAGTTTGCCTTATTTTCCCAAGTCTTGGAAAATGTATAATTTTGTTATCAACTAGTATTTTTCAAGTTAAGAGTGGTATATGAAACATGTGCATGTACATTCCTTTCTTTATTTCATGATCTAAAGTAGATCATATCATTCATTTAGGTTGCGGATAGAGTGCGCGCCTTACTTTAGTTCATACCTTTTGTTATCATATCGCTTATATCAGGTGAGTATTCACGAACCCCTTTTTCTAACCATTTTAATCGTTTTGGGGTGGATGCATGAATTATTAATTGAACTCTTTGAACTTTGTTTTGAACCGTAAGATATATACTTTGAACCATTTTGACTTGATTTTGAACCCTTTGACTATTATGAACTCTTTTAACTTGTTTTGGCCTTATAACTTGTTTGAACTCTTGAACTTGACTCAAACAAAATGTACCGTACGTACTATGACCTAAAGTCTCCCTTGTCTACGGAGCAACAATATAAAATCTCCCCTGTCTACGGAGTAGCTTTGACTTAATAATATATGATAGTTTGTGAATGATGTACTGTTCGTACATCCACAATTGTTAGTCTCTGACTGGTTTGCCGTTCGCACTCCAGTTTATACGTACCGTTCGTATGGCTTCCTTGTGTGGAGCAGTAGGTAGTATGGATAGCGCTATTAGAGGTCGGCCAACCTCTCGTTCCCCTGTCTACGGAACGCATATTATTTATTTTAGGAGCCTTGCCACATACTTTATTATATACTATGTACCCATATTGTGAACTATATTGACCACATGTGCTTGACTATCAGACATATAACTTTTGGCAGTGGGTTGTAAACACACAGGTTACAAGTCTCTTATGGCGGGACTTGGAACTGAGTGGATTTACTATGCCTTTGCCTGGCGAACTTTTTCAAATGGTTTTCTTATTATATAAAACGTTTGTACTCACCAACAATTTTCATAGTTGACCCGTTTTCTCTCATACATTTCAGGTGATCGTCAGTAAGCTTGTCATCAAGGTCTTGCATAATGAAGCTTTCACATGTCACTACTATTCATTATGTACTAAAATACCATCTTTTGGAAACTAAACTTATGTCTTAAATTGCCAATGTCTGTAATAACAATGTTGTAATGTTATACTTTTCCTTAATGTAATTTATGGTATTGTCTTATTTCTCTTTGGTGATGTATATCGATTTCGTTTCACCTCGTGTTTCCGCCTTCGGCGAGGGTGTGACAGATTGGCATCAGAGCCAGAGGTTATAGAGAATGCCGATTTTTCTAAAATAAAAATCGCAACTATAACCAAAGTAACATTTTTCTTAAATACCAAAAATAAAGATGACAAAAATGGCAAAAGTGATAGGAAGTGCTTCAAATGTGGTGATCCAAATCATCTCATCGGAAAATGCCCAATGATGTCAAGAAATCAAAATCAAAAGGCGTTTGTTGGAGGAGCTTGGAATGATAGCGATGACGATGAGAAAGAAATCACAAATGAGGAGAAATGTCTTATGGCTAAGACATCAAGCGAGGTACGTTCAGAAACCAAATACTTTAGTGACGAAAATTTATCATTAGACGAAAAAGACCTAGATAGTGAATATAATAGGTTACGCAAATTAGGTCAAAAAGTTATAGCTAAAAATAAGTCACTAAAATATATTAACAATCTATTAGAAAATGAAGTACTCGAATTAAAAATTAGACTACAACATTTGGAAAAAGGAAAAGAAGTTCTTATAGAATGTAAAACATGCATAGAGGTTAAAAATGAAAACGAAAAACTTAAAGATGAAATTTTCAAACTTGACAAGTTTAAAAATAGTAGTAACCCACTTAAGAAAATAATAAGTGCTCAAGAAACTTCGGGAGATAAAACCGGTCTAGGATTAACTTCAACTAATGTTTCAACTAGTGAAAATAAAAGTATAAAGTTTGAATGTGAATCTAGTAAACAAAAATCATTAGAATCAAATCCTAAGTATATACTTACAAAAGATAGAAAAATACCCATTGCGAATGATGAAAAAGTAAAAACTTTTTATAAACCATCCTTAAAGACCGAAGTAGGATCCTCTAAACCTAAATTAAGATCTAAAACTCCACCACCAAGAAAACCTAACAATCATCATCCAAGATCTAAAAAATCTCAACCTAGAAGAAATCAAAATAGACAATATTACAATAACACTAGAAATCAAATGTGGAATTATCAACCAAGTTACAATCCTTGGGAAATATTACTACAATACATGCATCCTTGCCAAATGTTAAATATGTTTGGACCAAACAACTTTGGACCAATGAGACAATGGGGACCAAGTGGCTAAATTGTCAATCTTGGAAGAAGTTGGAATATCATCTACAAATGTCTTCTATAAGTCAACATGGTCACTTGAAGTGCTTGAAGATATTCCATTGAAGACTAAAAGGTACACGTTTCTTTTAAGTTCATCACTATAATTTGCATGCTTAGATAAATGATTAGTTAGATTAATGCTTAGTACATAATTGCTTATATTCTTATAACCTAGAAACATCATTGGTTGACTTTCCTAGGAATAAGATAAAATTGTTAATTTTAAGGGGGCCGGCCATGCTTTAAGGGGACCGGCCACGCTCCTCTGTCAGAAATGTTTGCCTATAAATACCACCTTAAACCTGGATTTTTTCCCCACCTTTTGCACCCCAAAACTTTCTGTTCTAGATCTCATTTCTATTCTCCAAATCCTTTGATCATAAATACATAATCCTTTGTTTCAAAGTGATTCTTACATCATCCTCTCAAGTGCAAGAGAAGAATACTTCTATCCTCCAAGACAAGAAGTATTACAACTTGTTGTGACCTCCACATCCAAGTTGTTGGTGCATCATCAAGAATATCTACATATATCTTTGTGTAGTGTGTTGTGAATATTTGATTGTAGATAGTTGTGATTAGGAATATAGATAGTGTGATTGGCTAGTAGATTGTAGTGAAGATTATTGGTGTGTAGAAGATAGGCGTGAACTAGATTGTAGTGAAGACTATTGGTGTGTTGAAGATAGGTGTGTAGTTAGTTGGTGTGAAGTAGTTGTGAAGAAGGTGTGATTTCGTTGTGACGAAGCTTTGGTGTGTAAGTGGTGTGTATATTGGTGTGTAAGGTTTCTCCGCCATAAGGAGCTTGTTGACATAGTGAAGAAAACTCTCGAGTAGGTGACTCGAGGAGTGGAGTAGGGCAAGGAAGGTGTCCTTGTAGCCGAACCACTATAAATCCTTTGTCTCGCGGTTAGATCTTTCCATATCTTACTTATTATCTTGCTTATATCGTTATTACATTTGTAGACGTAGACGTATATATATAGTTGCTCATATAGTACTAGTATTGATTTTACTTAAAGATCAAACGAAAGTTTCATTCACAAAACAAAGTTTTTAAAATCAAACTAAAAAGGTTACATACATATAATTGATCATTTCGATCAAGTATAGTTTTCATACAAAATATAACTAAGGATTATAAGATAAACGATTACGTACTTATCTCTTGTATATAACTAGAATTGTTTATATTATGCATGTGTTGATTTCACATACTTAGCTTACATTATTATTATTGTTCATACTTAGATATACTTGTTCATATTGTTCAAGATTTGAGTTCACATAAGATTGAATCAAAGTTTTAAAAGCAAACAAGGTTTTAAAACTAAACCAAGTTTTCATAATAAAATTAAAAAGACGTAAAACTATTCAACCCCCCCTTCTAGTTTTCCACAATTGGTACCAGAGCCACGTCTAGCAAGATTTTTAAAATATATTGTATTTTAAAACTTGTAACGATCTATGGAATCTGAAAAATATTTAAAAGGGCAATCTATGCAAAGACCACCACTATTTGAAAGTGATGGATTTTTATATTGGAAAAATCGATTCGAAACTTATGTGAAATCAAAGGATCTAGATCTTTGGCATGTTATTACCTTTGGTGATTTTCCTCCTATTCAATATAATTTTGAAACTAAAAAGGATGAAATTGTATCTTTTGAAAAACAAAATGATGATTTGAAAAAGAAACTATCAAAAAATAATGAGGCTAAAATGGTTATTTATAATGCGTTACCACGCAAAGAATATGAAAGAATTTTTATGTGTAAAACCGCAAAAGAGATTTGGGATTCTTTACTAATCACTCACCAAGGTAATAGTCAAATTAAAGATAACAAAATAGATCTTCTTGTTCAACAATATGAACAATTTACGATTCCGGAGGAGGAATCAATAGATAATGCTTTTGCTAGATTTAACACTATTATCACAAGTTTAAAAGCACTTGATGAGAATTTTTCTAGTAAGAATTTTGTTAGGAAATTTCTTAGGGCTCTTCATCCAAAATGGCGAGCTAAAGTTACGGCGATTGAAGAATCGAAGAACTTGTCAACTCTTCAACTTGATGAGTTGATCGGCAACCTGAAAGTCTACGAAGCAATAATAAAGAAAGACTCCGAGATGGTCAATGGAAAAAGAGAGCAAAGCAAGTCAATTGCGTTGAAAGCTAGGAAGGAATCTAGTAACGAGGATAGCTCAACCTCCGAAAGTGATGACGAAGAATATGCGACGGCCGTAAGAGACTTCAAGAAATTCCTCAAATGGCGAGGAAGATTGGTTAGACAACCGTATGATGAAAGGAAAGCAAACCAAAGAAATAAAGATGACAAAAATGGCAAAAGTGATAGGAAGTGCTTCAAATGTGGTGATCCAAATCATCTCATCGGAAAATGCCCAATGATGTCAAGAAATCAAAATCAAAAGGCGTTTGTTGGAGGAGCTTGGAATGATAGCGATGACGATGAGAAAGAAATCACAAATGAGGAGAAATGTCTTATGGCTAAGACATCAAGCGAGGTACGTTCAGAAACCAAATACTTTAGTGACGAAAATTTATCATTAGACGAAAAAGACCTAGATAGTGAATATAATAGGTTACGCAAATTAGGTCAAAAAGTTATAGCTAAAAATAAGTCACTAAAATATATTAACAATCTATTAGAAAATGAAGTACTCGAATTAAAAATTAGACTACAACATTTGGAAAAAGGAAAAGAAGTTCTTATAGAATGTAAAACATGCATAGAGGTTAAAAATGAAAACGAAAAACTTAAAGATGAAATTTTCAAACTTGACAAGTTTAAAAATAGTAGTAACCCACTTAAGAAAATAATAAGTGCTCAAGAAACTTCGGGAGATAAAACCGGTCTAGGATTAACTTCAACTAATGTTTCAACTAGTGAAAATAAAAGTATAAAGTTTGAATGTGAATCTAGTAAACAAAAATCATTAGAATCAAATCCTAAGTATATACTTACAAAAGATAGAAAAATACCCATTGCGAATGATGAAAAAGTAAAAACTTTTTATAAACCATCCTTAAAGACCGAAGTAGGATCCTCTAAACCTAAATTAAGATCTAAAACTCCACCACCAAGAAAACCTAACAATCATCATCCAAGATCTAAAAAATCTCAACCTAGAAGAAATCAAAATAGACAATATTACAATAACACTAGAAATCAAATGTGGAATTATCAACCAAGTTACAATCCTTGGGAAATATTACTACAATACATGCATCCTTGCCAAATGTTAAATATGTTTGGACCAAACAACTTTGGACCAATGAGACAATGGGGACCAAGTGGCTAAATTGTCAATCTTGGAAGAAGTTGGAATATCATCTACAAATGTCTTCTATAAGTCAACATGGTCACTTGAAGTGCTTGAAGATATTCCATTGAAGACTAAAAGGTACACGTTTCTTTTAAGTTCATCACTATAATTTGCATGCTTAGATAAATGATTAGTTAGATTAATGCTTAGTACATAATTGCTTATATTCTTATAACCTAGAAACATCATTGGTTGACTTTCCTAGGAATAAGATAAAATTGTTCATTGCCAAACAAAATAGAAAATGGAAATCTTCTATATCCACTATTAGGAAACTCATGGTGATGAAGTGAAATGAGTTAAGTGGATCAATCGTTAATATAGAAGTAGGATTAGATCCCTCGCGTAAGAAAACTATGGATGAAACAAGCTCTCGTAGAATATGGCATTAAGATAGATAAGCGTGCAAAAACAAAGGAACTATAGATGTTAGGTTATACCCCGTTCAACCCTCTCGCATCTAACATATATATTTTAGTCATCACTTCCTTTAGGATCATAGGATTTGTAGAAACGATAGCATGAGATAATAGTAGGCTTGACCAATCCTCTTGAGCATGAGATCTTTAATAAACATCTTTTAAAATATATGATTAATGATATTTGTTGTCAAAATCTAATATCGTTAAAAATATGCAAAAACCTCATATTTTAGAAAATAGTTTTTCAAATAACTATCCCACTTTTAAATAAGATGTTTTCACTATATATATCCACAATTTTGTTTTGATCAAAACCAAAGATTGAGAAAATTTTCTTTATCCTTCATTAACACTTTTTGAAGTAAAACCGAATCTATTTTATTCAATTAACTCTCATATCTACATGAAAACCTGCTTTCAAACATTGTTGAATAATGCTAAAAACGTTTCTTTAAATCATGCATGGTGATCTCATATTTGTCATATATATTTATATAAATGACACTTATAAGTGAACTAAATCAAATCAAGAGGACCATGGTTTGTCTATTAAGACTTTATTTGTAACAAGTCTAGAAACCCATGTTATCATAATACACATTAGGATTAATCCTCCTAGTTATGTAGTTATGAAATACTTGATGTTGCTTATTGTTTCCTAGCTCTTATATTTTGCTTGCTAGATGAGTATGTTTGCATGATAGATGAAATTGCTTGATTACTTAATCTCCTTGGTTAACATGCTTTAGCTACATAATTGCCTACATAATTTGTCTATGTTTAATTGCCTCAAAGAGTTGGACTTGTTTGAAACCAAAAACACAACCTTTCTGCAATTCACTACCAAAAACCCTTTTCTGGCAATCTGGGAATCACCAGATGGGCGGCCCCCTTAAATCATAAGGCGGCCCCCTTAATTATTAAGGGGACCGGCCTCCAATTAAGGGGACCGGCCATCTGATGATCAAAGGTGCTGTTTCCCTTTTCTACTTTTTAGCCCACTTCATCCTACACTTCCCAAAATTCACAAACTTATTCTATCCTCAACCTTCCATAAAAGATTATCCATCCTTGATCCCACCAATCCTACATTATAAAACACTCTCATTCCTCTCAATCTCCACTCATCTCATCATTTCCTCTCCCATTAAACCAAAACCACCAAGAAACTTGTTTGGAGAAAAAAGCCTAACTTCCTTTAAAATTCCGTCAAACCAAATGAGGTTGTCAAACATCCAACACCAAATTCCTCCTATGTTTCCAAACATTACTTACCTAACACCTCACTCTCCTTCTCACCAACATTTCTTATCAAAAACCTTTACTACCCATATCCTTCTACATTACACTCAAACCTCATAATCTTTTCACAACTCAAGCGATGTTGTTCATATTTAACCAACACCTAAACCTCACTCTCACACAAATGATCCATTAAACAACAAATCATCCATTCGTGCTTCGACTAATGATCCTTCTTATGATGAGCATGCACAATCCCAAAACCATAATCCCAACCTCATTACCAACACTTTACATGTTGCTCATTCAACAAAAACACCATCCACTCATGAAGCATCTTTTCCACCCATATCATGTTTTCATGATTACCCAAGCTCAAACATGTCTCCACCACCAAGAGTATCACCACCACATCCTACAACTTCACATGCCATTCCTATGTTGCATGTTCAAACCCTCACCCAAGACAACTATCATGCTCCACCACCATCACCTTCCTCCGAACACTTGAAGTTCGTTGAGGCGCTAAAAGAAGCCCATGAGCTTAGTGCTCTTTTAGCCTTACATCTTGCTCAACGCAATTTGGATCCACCTTCATCTAGATCACCCTCATCACCACACAACATAAATCAACTTGAGAAGCATGTCAACAATTAACCTTGTTGCATCTTTCTCCTAAAAATGATTGCATTCAATGAACACTTCACTTGGATTGAATATCTTCTCACTAGATCACATCCAATACCCTCACTTGAACAACATCCAAAACCTCAATCAACCTCTCCCGCTACAAACTCTCCACCACCAAATTATCCAACATTCATGACCCGAACATATACCTCCATTAATCCAACAACCTCCATTAATCCAACAACCTTACCCTAACTCAACCATCCTCATTCCAAACACTCCATCATCAACCATCTAAGCATACCATATGCTTATGATTTTCACTTTCAAATACGAATCAACCAACCTTTGGTTGCAAGCAAGTCCAAGTGCTCTCTTAGGCAATATAGGACTATGTCTTTTCTTTTGTGTTATTTTTTCAAGCATATTGAATGTTGTAATGCTTTTCATTTCTATAATGCTTGAATGAATCTTTGTTTAGTTGCATAATTGTTGCCTTGCATATATGTGTATCTTGCTCTCTTAAAATATTTTTGTAGCAAAGATCTCCATAGCTCGTTCCCTTGGTGCTCTCAAATGAGGGGGAGCATACATCAAGGGGGAGCATTCTACCCGTTTAAACTTCCCTCGCGAAGCTTACTCGGCTTAACCTTTTTGATTTTACAAAAAGGGGGAGAAGAGAAATGTAAACTCTATAATACTTGTCTAAAAACAAGTTTTAGATATATTGAGTTTAAGGTTTTGTAATAATCAAAAAGGGGGAGATTGTTGACATAAATTAATGCCTAAAAACATTATTAACATGTTATCAATATCTCTATGTTTTGATTATCACAAAATATAAACTCATAGAACTAAAACTTGTGACATAAACAAGTATTTAGTGATTAATATTTCTCTTTACATACAAATCACTTAAGGTATGAATAAACAAAGTGTTTAGTGCAATTTATGATCAAAGGGGTATTTAATTAACTAATACAAAGTTTATTTAATTATATAATCTTATTATATATTTTTGAAAAACACTTTTGGTAATAAGGAAAAATGTTTTAATCATACTAAATATATGATTTCAAATATTTAACCAAAATCAGTTAGTTTTTCACCAAATAAACTTTCCCCACTAAAAGACAAAGTTTCTGGCCGTTACAGTTGGGCGGCCCCCTTAATTATAAGGGGCGGCCCCCTTAATTTTAAGGGGGCCGGCCATGCTTTAAGGGGACCGGCCACGCTCCTCTGTCAGAAACGTTTGCCTATAAATACCACCTTAAACCTGGATTTTTTCCCCACCTTTTGCACCCCAAAACTTTCTGTTCTAGATCTCATTTCTATTCTCCAAATCCTTTGATCATAAATACATAATCCTTTGTTTCAAAGTGATTCTTACATCATCCTCTCAAGTGCAAGAGAAGAATACTTCTATCCTCCAAGACAAGAAGTATTACAACTTGTTGTGACCTCCACATCCAAGTTGTTGGTGCATCATCAAGAATATCTACATATATCTTTGTGTAGTGTGTTGTGAATATTTGATTGTAGATAGTTGTGATTAGGAATATAGATAGTGTGATTGGCTAGTAGATTGTAGTGAAGATTATTGGTGTGTAGAAGATAGGCGTGAACTAGATTGTAGTGAAGACTATTGGTGTGTTGAAGATAGGTGTGTAGTTAGTTGGTGTGAAGTAGTTGTGAAGAAGGTGTGATTTCGTTGTGACGAAGCTTTGGTGTGTAAGTGGTGTGTATATTGGTGTGTAAGGTTTCTCCGCCATAAGGAGCTTGTTGACATAGTGAAGAAAACTCTCGAGTAGGTGACTTGAGGAGTGGAGTAGGGCAAGGAAGGTGTCCTTGTAGCCGAACCACTATAAATCCTTTGTCTCGCGGTTAGATCTTTCCATATCTTACTTATTATCTTGCTTATATCGTTATTACATTTGTAGACGTAGACGTATATATATAGTTGCTCATATAGTACTAGTATTGATTTTACTTAAAGATCAAACGAAAGTTTCATTCACAAAACAAAGTTTTTAAAATCAAACTAAAAATGTTACATACATATAATTGATCATTTCGATCAAGTATAGTTTTCATACAAAATATAACTAAGGATTATAAGATAAACGATTACGTACTTATCTCTTGTATATAACTAGAATTGTTTATATTATGCATGTGTTGATTTCACATACTTAGCTTACATTATTATTATTATTGTTCATACTTAGATATACTTGTTCATATTGTTCAAGATTTGAGTTCACATAAGATTGAATCAAAGTTTTAAAAGCAAACAAGGTTTTAAAACTAAACCAAGTTTTCATAATAAAATTAAAAAGACGTAAAACTATTCAACCCCCCCTTCTAGTTTTCCACACAGTAAAAAATGACCTAGGGTTATTAGGGTTCGGCCCTAGAATTCTCCACACAAGTTCCTCTTCTAATGAATGAAAAATAGAAAAGTATATATAGATTTTTATAGGTGACGGCGTCAAGAACAAATTGCTAACGCCATCATCTCGCCGCCAAATAATTTCTCGGACTGCCTAGATCTGGGTTTGACGCCGTCATGTGTACTCCTTATGCAGGCCGTCACCAAAAATACTCTTGACACTCTTCTCTTGACGCCTTCAGGTTTGCACTGGGTCGTCACGGATTTTACTCTTGACGCCGTCATGATTCTTTTCTTGACGCCGTCAGGTACTGTTCTCAGCATGGAAAATTAAGTCTTTGCCGTTTTCTTCACTTTTATGCTCCAAAAACGTCCGAATTGCTTCCTTTTCCAGAATTCACTCCCAAAGTACCTAAAATCACCAAAGGAACGATTTAGGGTAATATTTGATCAAATAAATTCAATTTCGGGCTTAAATGACCCCCTAAAAGTGGTTCATTTTTCGCCTCATCAATGTGTCAAATTGGTCAAATTTGAAAGAAATCAAAACGTGAAGAAAGCGAAGTTAAGTTTTAGAAGTGTAGGATGAAAAATGAAAATAAAGAAACCAAATGCCCGTCTCCTATTCATAGAGAGACAGAAGGAAAAAAAAAGCCTTCCCTTCTTCTCTTTTACTAAGCGATCCACCCCTACAAAATCAAAGTTATTAAGGTGACCTTATCGGCGATTTTAAGATAGATTGAACAAAGTATGTTTTAAATCGAGTGTTGTTGAAGTGATTCCATTACTTCACCTATTCCTCAATTGCCAAAAGGTGTGATTTTTAACCCCAAATCAACATCACTCTATCTATTAATCTAAGTTATGTTTTATGTTTTACGAATTAAAGGTGTATTAATCCTCAATATATTGATTTATGTGTGCCATTGCATTCATAAAAAAGATTGGATTTTGATTAGCAGGTATGCTTCAAAATTAATTATAATAGTTCAGTTTCATTTGAACTTCAATCGTTATTATAAAAGGCATTCTAAATGCCAGCCGCACATCTTTTTACTGATTGTTTTATAGCTATACAAGTTAGTGCTAAGTATTATTAGATCAAGTATAATCTTCTTTAGCCAGTAAAGCTAAAAGGACATGCAACTGAAGTATTGTGATTGGTATGCCATGTTTCTAATGCTCAACATAGAAAGAACGTGCGTTATTATTATTATTATTATTATTATTATTATTATTATTATTATTATTATTATTATCTATTATTAATGTTATGTGAGGTGAAAAGGCCAATATGAAATTTTGATGGCTAAACGGCAGTTTGAGGATGCAATGTAAGTGTTTCAATGATTATTCAATATTCCGGAACCCTACAAATAGAGTGTAAACCTTAGAGATACTTGGGCTTTAGCCCATACAAAAATATACTAATGGTCCTATACTAATCATACACTAACATGCAAAAGCTTTTGAGCATAAGCTTATCTAAACACCTTGAAAATTAGCTTATTGCAACTACTATAATGTAACAGATTCATGCTCATTTGTACTATCCAAACACTTCTGTGAGGGTTTTTGTTGGTATGTGACTTTGCTGAGGGTGGTGTTTGGTTCCGGTTTGAATTCTTAGTGTGTGTCCATTGGGAAATTGGTGTTTAGATTCAGTTTTAATTGTTCGATGATTTGTGGTGAAATTGGTGTTTGGTTTTAGCCTAAATTTTGTATTTGTCATAGCTATAAGTCCCGTGTACGCACGTGGTTTACAAATGAATCAAATTTATTTTGAAATTTTAGTTTAATATATGGACATATAAGAATTTACCCGTGAAAATTGTGATATAAGTACAACTAATACTTGTTCAGGATTTTTTATTATGTATTAATATCTTTACAATAATATTTTGTAAAAAAATGTATTTGTTGAAAGATTTATCTTTATTTAACTGAAATAGATGTTGATGTTGAGGTTGATGTTGTTGTTTAACTTTAACTATTCATATCATGTTGTACAAAATGTGCGAGTTTAGTAGCACATAATCAGCACGAATAGGAGATCTATTAGTACGCCATCCACGGGACACCTTTCATAGTGAGGGAAACCCTCTTAATAAAGTTTCAAATATGCTCCGTAAAGTTTTTTAAAAGTATTTTTCTAGATATCCATATATAAACTTTAAATAAAATTTTCATGGGTCGTTTTTATAAGTACAATAACGTATATTTATTTTCATATCATAGTAATCCGTGCTTACATATTCATACTCCCGTTACCAATTGTTTAGCCGTATTTAATATTCAAGCCCGTGTAAGCATAAATTAAAATTTTTAAATAAAATAAAATGAGTCCTTATTGAATGTATATAGTAAAAAAATATTTTAATGAATGGAAGTCTAAAACTAATATTAGTTTAAAAAAAATATTTAACATATATTAAAGCTAATTCGTTTATTTACAAAATTTTTTAATTTTAATAGATGAAAGTCTGAAAATAATAGTACTCGTGTAATTTTAAACAAAGTTCATCTTATAAAATATAAGGGGTATAAAGTGTAACGATATATATATATATATATATATATATATATATATATATATATATATATATATATATATATATATATATATATATATATATATATTCTACCTATAATGTAAAAATGGTCAAAGGTGAAAAGTTGAATAGTCAATGTTTGTGAAAAGTTGAAATGTTGAAAACTTAATTTCGGTAAGTATGACTTGTGATTGTGAAAAACGCAGGGTTGTAAACTTGTGATTTCGGTAAGTATGGCTAATAAAGGAAACAAGTTGATGCTATGAACAACCATGAGTAAAGCCATGCATTTCATCAAATATACAGCCATGATACAGCTTTTTGAACAATGAATGTCTATCTATACTACCATGAGTGCAACTTTTATATTTCAAACACTTTCAACATAAGCTTTTAAAGTGGCAGGAAAATTCAAACTCTAAACCCTAAAAATTAACATTGCCTATTGCCTATATAAACACCCCCAACATGTTCATTAGCTAGTTTCAAGCGTATTTCACTACAGGAAAAGGGCTATAATGTTATCGTATTTCATTAGCGTTTGCGTTTTTTTCATGTTCATTAGTGTATTTCAAAGGAACGTAGATGATGATCTTCAGGTTACAAATTGAATTAATAGTAAAGGAACAAATGGGTCACAGTAAGTTGATGCTATGAACAACCATGAGTAAAGGAAACTATTTATAGCAACAGTTGAAAATTAACTATAACTAGCAACCAACGAAAATGTTGATTCTTTCAAAACTTTGAATATTATGAAACAAGTAAGGAAAGTATTGATGTACATAAAAGAGTATATACGTATAAAAAGGTTGAATTGTTTGAATATTTTCAAATAAGTAAGGAAAGTATTGATGTTCATAAACTACACAATGTCATACCATATCTTTACTAAAAAAAAAAGTTTCAATATTGCATGGTAAACCACATCAATGCTAACAACCAGTGTAGTTCGACATAAGAAGAGTTCGGCATCAAGAAGAAGAAATGGAAATCACAAATCAAAAGAATGTTGATGATGATTTTGAGGTTGCTTCTAATATTTCATTTGTTTTTTTTAAATGATATACGCACAATTAATCTTTCATTCAAGTATGTTTTTGTACTTCTAATCTTTCATTTTTAGGTTGGTTCTAATCTTTCATTTATCTTTTTAATATTTTTTTAACAGCTTCTTCCCAATACCTTGCACCACATCCTAACCCTTTTTTCAACTCTAACTTGATCAGTTGGAATTGGCATGACATCATTGTCATCTCAAGTGATGATGAAGATGATGAAGAAGAGCCACTTCCAACACCAACCGTTGTGAGTCAAGTATTTGTGTCGTTTGAGGTTGAGGTCGAAAAACACCAACAGCCACCAAACGAAGATGATGATGACATGGTTCTAATCTTTTTAAGTATCCATGTCGTTGGTTTCTTGTTAACATCTTGTTTAACAAGATGTCTTTGTTTCCTTATGTATCCATGTCGTTTGTTTTTAAGTATCCATGTCGTTTGTTTAATGTTAAAACATATTGTTTAGACTAGAAATATAAACGATGTCTTTGTTTCCTTGGTTTATCTTTTTATAAATAAAACTGTCATTTGCAATGGTTTGCTTTTAATGTGGTTCTCATGTAAGCATGCTGAGTATACAAATATCACTGTAACACGTAAATTTACACAAGGTATATATATCAGTGCATGTTGTTCTTGGTTAACTTCTATTGCAGGTTTTTGGGTGTTTGGCAAAGTGGGTCGTTAATTGGCTTGTGATTATGGGACACTATAGTTTTCTTTTCAATTGATTTAATACATAAAAGCCATTTAATAGGATGCGTCTATATTGTCTTTGTATCAATTGAGTCACTACTTTACAAATTTAAATATGCTACTTACAAGTTTTTTTCTGTGTGTCAGTGGTTAATGTTTGGCATTTTAATGTTAAAGTTTTGTCAGTGGTCAAGTGTTCATGTCTTGGTCATAAATTTTGGATGACGTCCTTGTTAGTGGTCAATGTGTTGGATCATGTGCTTGGTCTTAAGCATATGTTAGACATTTTGTGTGTGTTCTTAATGTTGTATTTTTGTGTCTTGCGTCCCTTCCTTCTTAAGCCAAATGAGATTAGTATAATGAAGAAAAAAGTGTAATTGGGTGTGATTAATATATAGCAAACCAGATCTTCATATTAAATGAGATCTTAAAAAAAGGTGTAATTGGATGGGATTAGTATAGAAAAAAAGTCAAACGAGATCTTAATATTAAATGGGTGAACTAGAAATCTTAACTACTTATAATAGAAATCTTAACTTCCTGCACATTACAAATTTGTAAGTCAATAGCCCATATTTATGTATGTCACAGTAGTATAATA
Organism: Artemisia argyi; assembly: GCA_030686995.1. NCBI lineage: Eukaryota > Viridiplantae > Streptophyta > Magnoliopsida > Asterales > Asteraceae > Artemisia > Artemisia argyi. Next base: position 37,323,316 of record CM060701.1, read on the forward strand.
TTATGAGGTTGTGATGAGGTTTAACGTGTCCGGTTAAAGCTGAGATTGCCCGTGTCTTGGCGAGTGTAATGTACAATGTTATGAGGCTTTGACGGGTATGTCATGCAACTGCTTTTTAGGCAACTTCCATAAAATTTTCTTACTTTCAAGGTTATTTTAATGTTTCGGTTAACAGTTGAATTTCTTTTTAGATACTAATTGTAGTTTGAAAATTCAATTTCCGATGCTCGCGATACTCTCGTATATACTATTTTGAACGCTACACAAAACACTCACCACGATATCACAAATCGTTAATTATCTGCCGCTAGAAATTTCGTTGCTATGCACGGGTACTCGTCTAGTATATATATTTTAAAAATGTATAGTTCAGCCCCTGCAGTAAGTCGCAGGGGCTGAACTGTGCATTTTTAAAAGATTTTACAAAGGGATGTGTAGCTAATTGCCTACACTTGGATGTATATATATATATATATATATATATATATATATATATATATATATATATATATATATATATATATATATATATATATATATATATATTTTCTAAAGTTATTAAAAATATTGAAAATTGTAATTTTACACTTAACTCAGAATATTTTATGTAAAATTCAATCACTAAAGTTTTATTAATTACTTCCTCTTTTTTTAAGTTTTTGTTTTTAAAAATTTGACACAAATATTTTTATGTGTTTTTTTTCAACAAAATTTCTCCAACAAATTTATTAAAGTTTGACCAAAATCAATTCAATTTTGACTTTCTATTGACCAATCACGTAACGGGTTTACTCCCTTATTGGTCAAACTAAGTCAAAGGTTACTTTGCGTAAACGCATCCTTTCCCACATGGGATACGCTTTACATCAAGGCAAAACACTTGGCTTGTTTGTACCAAGGTGTTAGTTGAGTACGTCGAGTCGTTGAAAGTCACGAGTTATGAGATTATGGATTCTCGACGTTGAGTTACTTGAGATTATAAGTAACCTTTAATTTTCTCAACTTATAATCATAATTGTCTAAATCTTTTCTTCCTAATGACAATTTGATTATCTCTTAATCTCCTTCTTAATTACCTTTCACATAAAACAAACTCTTCCAAATCCTATCACTAACATCCTCCTAATATTCCCTTACAACTTTGTCTCCCAAGCTCCCACACAAGATTCCCCTTTTACAATATTCCTTATACTTTATACATTCCTCACATATTCTCTTATACACACACACACACACGCACATACTTTTCTACACACACATGCGTACACATATAACTCACATACACACACACCTTTACATTCAAAATACACACACTTCACTCACATACCTTTCTTTACACACAAAAGGCTCCCCATCTTATCAATCCTACATATTCCTTACACTCTTACACATATCCCATATTTACAACATATTCCTTACACTACCAACAACTTTATTTTCAAAATACACACACTACTAACAACCATCTCATTCTCTACACACACTAGGCTCCCCATCACATCACATTCTTACATATTCCCTAACACACATCTCTTCACTCTTACACAATCCAACTCATACCTTATATGCCTTACACACTCTTCATCCTAACCATCCATTTTAAACAAATACATCTCAACCATCCATTTCGCCTTCTTTCCCAAGAAATTGAATATCCTTTAGCATATTCTTCTCTTAACCCAACCATGGTTCACTTATAATTCAACCATGGTTTGTTCTCTACACACACCTTTTTCTAACCCTACCTTGGTTACTCCTAACTTAACCATGGTTCATTCTTAACCTTACCTCACACACTCTTCCCTATAGAGGAATATCTCATGGCATATTCTCTTCTATCTATTATGCTATATGAGGAATATCCATTCTACCCCTACCCAATTATCATTTCTATCTTTTTATCCTTGGTAATTGGTTTCTCATAAACATTTCACAAAACATTTTACAAATTGGCTATTTGAGTTGGTAAACCTTAGATTGATTAATGTTATAGTTGAGTGTGTGAACTGTGAAGTACAATTGGGGGTTTAGCAAGGGTAGCTATTTAAAAGGTCCAACACTCAACATTTGGGAGAATTCTACAGTGGCTTTGGCGCGCTACCCACGCGTTGATGTGTGGGTGACGCGCCGGCCATGGTAAATTTTTCCCAAGATTGGGTCTTGGCCTAGAAATACCCCCCTTGGCTCTTGTATTCTTCACCTCTTACCATTATTCTTTCTCTCTAATCCTCTAATTCTATCTTGTGTTCTTAGTTTATCACACTAACATCTTTGAAAGAACACATCTATTTGTAAGGGAAGAATTACAAGAACCTAATCCACTCTTGTTATTGTGTCGAGGGTCTTCTTATCTTTACCTTTTCTATTACAATCGAGTCTCTAGGTTAGGTTAGGGCTTGATTGAACAAACTATCATTCATTCATTCAATTGTTTGTAAGGGAAGTCTTGTGTCTTGGTGACCAAGCCTAGATCATTGGGGATTTAGTTGGGGTTTGATACTTCTGGGTGGAAGTTTTGGTTGTGGTCTTGGTGACCAAGTGTAAGTCGAATCACGAGATTCTTTAGGGTGGTTTCCGAGGGCGGAATACCGTGAGAATAACTCATTCTTTCTGAGCATCGATATTGGCGAATATCAGTGGAGTGAATTGTAACGGTTTGTAGTCCACCGAAAGGATTATACTAGTGAATAGTATCGTGTCATGAATTCGCAACTGGACGTATGGATGGTATAAACCCCCCATCCCGAACCGGTATATATCGTGGTGTCTCTTTACTCACTTTATATACTTTGAATTGTTTTAGTGGTTGTTCTTGTTTAAACCACTTGGTATACTTCGGTTGTTTCTCACCCGGTTGATAATTTGGTCTCTTTCCTCAACAAAAAATAAGCTATAAATTTCCAAGAAAATAAGCTATAGGTGTCCTATTTTTTAAACCACTTGCTACTGTTGGAGATGTGAGTATACATTTATATCATTATATCTCCTTACTTTGACTATAAATTTCCAAGAAAATAAGCTATAGGTGTCCTATTTTTTTCTCAAACGAGAAAAATAATCAAACTTAAAAAGAAACATGTACAATAGATCAAGCGTGCTAGAAGTCGTACCGAGTATATTTTTATGCTTAAGACCTCCTATATTTTAGTTTTTACTAAAAAGGCTTTTAATCTATCTTTGCCAAAATACTTGTTACCCAAAATACTACTGTTAGAATTTTTGTAATCATATTCTCACACAAACTATTTTTAAAAAGTGTTTGACTTTTTGTGACCAATACCAAAAATATCCGTTTTGACCCTACCGACTTGTCTATTTTCTACTTTTCATTAACTATCCGAAACTAAAGTTTTGATGTTTTTCTCTCGAAAAAATGAACCGATTTTGCATATGTAGGGCACAATGAACGACTTTAACTATCTGCTTGAGAAATTAAGGACCATTTTTCTATTGAATTTTAGCCCATTACATTATTGGAACTAAACCATAATAATAGGTAACATATTAAGCACCATTTCATGGTTTTGGTCAAGTTTAGCAAGTATGTTGTATTATATATCTACATGATCTTTGTTACAGTAGGTTGTGTATATTGGCAACATATGATGATGTAGTATAATGGGTGTGATTATTTGTCGTTTAACATCATAAAACGCATATATGGAAATAAGGAAAGATGTTGGCCATTTGAATGAGCAGTTGAGTTCTGTACAAAAAAAAATAATAATAAATAAAAAAAAAAAAAAAAAAAAAAAAAAACACTTTGACCCGTTATTGCGCCCAAGTCACTCATTCTGCCAAATGTTTTTTGCTCGAAGATTTAGGTGAAAAATATGGTTTTGCTCAATTTTGGACACAAATAATGTTAGACTTGAGTTGTCGATATGAATAAAATGTTATTGCGTTACATATTCCTTGATGAGCTTGGTAACAATATATGAGTGTTCAAAACAAAAATAGTGCCAATGATATATCGACTCTCGAACCGGTGTTTGGAACTCGAAGTAGAATGTTTGGAATGAAACTTAAGGAAAGAAAATGAGTTAGAAGTTTGTACCATATTGTTGGGTGAACAAAATGTTTATGGTTTTATAAATGGGGCATAAATTCTTTAACAAAAGTAACATACCAATAGGTGGGTGAGTATTGGTTTCTTTTTACCCAAATTCGTAACGTATACTCTTGTTATCTCAATTTTAAAAATTATTACACCAAAAATCACACTAAAAAAATTCTTTTTACTCAAAATTTATAACGGATATTTGTGCTCTGAATAAGTACTACGGTTGACCCATCTTTTTTACCTAAATTTAAGTAACTATTACACCAAGGAATTTCATTTTACCCAAAATTTGTAACGTGATTCCTCCTCCGAATTAGTATTATAGTCGACACATCTTTTTTAACTGAATTTGAAAAACTGTTACACCAAAAAGCACACTAAGATATTTCTTTTTACACAATTTGTAACGGATATTTCTCTTCTGGATTAGTACTATGGCTGACCGTCATTTTTACCTAAATTTGGAAAAAGTTTTACACCAAAAATCATATTAAAGAATTTATTTTTACCTGAATTTGTAATGGATACTTATGCCCCGAATTAGTTTTTTTGTTGTCCCATCTTTATTACTTTAATTTGAAAAAATGTTGCGCCAAAGTCACTTTTTTTACTTGAATCTGAAGAACTGTTACTCCAAAAATCACACTAAGAAAGGTGGTTGAGCACTTGTGCTCTTAATTAGTACTATGGCTGGCCCTTTATTTTTACCTATATTTGAAGAAATGTTACAACAAAAATCAAAGTAGGAACTAGGGTGGATAATTCTGCTCCAAGTTAGTAATATGGTTGACGATCTTTTTACTCGAATTTGCAACGGATATTTCTGCTCTGCTACGGTTGACCTTTTTTAATTTTCCTCGAATTTGAAAACTATTACACCAAAAATCACACAATAGCTTCTTACGGTCAATTGGTCAAAGTATACTCTTTGAGAATTCCGACAACATTTTCAAGCAAGATTTTGTTTTCACTAATTTTCGTCACAATTAACTATAGACTCGAGTTGTCTATACCAATAAATATTACAGGGTGATGACAGCTTGATAAAGGTATAACGACTGTTGAAAACGCCAATAATGTGAATAACACATCAGTCACGTAATAGATTGTGTGAAATGGAATTTATGGAAAGGAAATGACGTAAAGTTTGTCCCACATTGGTACGTGAGCGAAATGCTTATTGGTTTATAATTGTGGGCATTGATTCGCGAATATAAATGCCATAATACATAATGCAATTCTTATTTGGTTAGATACTCATACTTCAAGTTTGCATTATGGGCTGAGTCATTTATTTTTACCAAAATAAATAGAGAAAATTTCCTTAATAGCCCAAATATAAAAGTGTAGTTCACTTTCTAGCCTAAGAAACTAAATTATTAAAATATATATATCCGACTTCATTAATATTTTGACCTGTCACTATTTATTAACTTGTAAAGTACTAGTCGTTGGTGAGATGTTTTTTTGTGTAACCAACGACTATTGTACTTTCGTGCGATGAAATTTTGTCTTTTACAAAAGAAAAAACATTTTTTTTTTTTTTTTTGAAAAAATGATAAAATTTAGTCGCACAAAAGTATAATAGTTGTCAATCACACATAAAGTACAAAGTCCAATCAATTTAGGGGTAACTTACACCACCCAACCATCACTTGTACTTTATTATTGAAATAAGATACGCCTGTCAAAATTTATTGAAGTTGCACAATAGGTCAGTTGCACTGATATTTATATTAAAAATATATTTATATTTTTATTTTTATTTTGCTAGAAGGTTGACTACCCTCTAATGAATAAACCTAAAAATATTGAATGCTCTATCAGCCTATTGAATGGGTTGAACACTACATTGGATGGTCAAAAATTAGTATATACCTACTTGTTATTTATGAAAATAAATAAATAAATAAATTAACCAATATAATGGATGCTCTAACAGTCTTTTGAAAGGTTTGTTGAGTTATGCTGCCATCATAACAGTAGCCTAAATAACGATTAGCTAGTTTGATTATCAGTATAGCGTGGTTACCATTATAGTGTATAAAATCCAGTCTTGGCTCAAGAGAAAGATACACCAAAAATCACAAACTAGCTTCTTACTCTCAAAGTATTATCATAAGAATTCTAACGAACATTTCAAGCAAGTTTTGGTCATATGCAGGAGTACTTATGTACTTATGCTTTAGCCGCTGTATCTTGGGACAGACCGCAAATATGTTTTAATATTGTCGTGTCAAACACGGGCCTTGGCTTTATAATTTAAGATTAGTGTTCTGTTTTTGTTCTAAAATTCTCAATTTATATTTCTGATTTTATTATCATAATAAAAAAACAGTATGAGTATCAGTTAGTTTTGTTATATATATTGTTTAGTGTTTACTAACTGTTGTTTGGGTATGAGTAACTTTTCTTACATTTTTCGATAAGTCTTCCACATATTCTAATGTTTATCAAACGCCATAACTATAATGCGCCCCAAGTACACTGTGATACATATATGTAACTCTTCATATTCCAATGTTTATCAAACAAGCTATAGGGGGTCTAAACGGAAACATGTCAAAAGAGGTCAAACGTGTTAAAACCTCTTATATTTTTGGGAAATGAGAAAAAAATCATTGAATTTGATACTTTTTGTAAGGGAGGTGATTTGCACACTCCCACAAATGATTGGTACACTCAAAATGTGAGTGTGTTGACATTTCTACCCTTACAGGATATGAATAAGTCCAAACAATGTGAGGGTATAAATGTCAACACACTCAAAATTTGAGTGTGCCAATCACTTTTGGGAGTGTGCAAATCACTTCCTTTTTTGTAATGTGTGTAATTAATTTTTTTTTATTGTATGCACTGAACTTTCAAATTTCGATCATTGTTTGTATTTTGTTACTATTCCGCCATGTAAAATAACCATTTAACCTTTCAAAATTTGAAAAAAGTAAGGGTAAAATGGTTACAAAATACACACAATGATCGAAATTTGAAAGTTCAGTACACACAACAAGAAAAAAAAATGGCTACACACCATTACAAAAAGTATCAAGTTCGATGCATTTTTTTTTGTCACTTGCCGTATATTTTTTTCCTCAAAAGCTTTTAAGTGTATCTTTGCAAAAATACTTGATAGCAAATATACTACTCGTACAACTTCTGTAATCATATTCCGACACACCCAACTATTTTGAAGAAGTGTTGACTTGTTCCTGTTGCTGCAAAGTAAACCACAAAACTCGAAAAAATGAAGCAATTTTGCAAATGTAGGGCACAATGAACGATCTATAACTATCCGCGTGTGAGAAATTAAGGACCATTTTCCAGTGATTTTTCCATCCCATTACATTATTGGAACTAAACCATAATAATATGTACAGTAATATATTAAGCACCATTTCATGGCTTTGATCAAGTTTGGTAAGTATGTTGCATTAGATATTTAAATGGTTTTGTTAAATACAAATAGGTTGTGTATATTGGCAAGAGGCCAACGGATGAACAATACATTGCATTTTTTTTTTTTTACTAAAACAACTGGTTATTGGACATAACAACCTAATTCTAAATTTGCAAGGGAAATTGCAACATGTTCCTAGTAAATTGCCTATGCCAGAGTTATTACTGATATAAGTCAAGATTTTAGGTAAAAAAGTAAATTAAATGAGAACCAAACGAATAGCGTTCTGTCATCTTGGGCCCAATAAGGGTGGTCTGGTTTAGATATCAAACTACCATTGGGCCTTATCAGTAATGTTGCCAAACACACATATGTGGGTTGTCCACAATTGTTTAACGTTTTAGTAGCAAACTATTTTAGATTACAAAATACATGGCAGTTATAAGATTCACTTTGACAGTTTAAGGATAAGCAATACAATAAGCAAAACAAATACGAGTAATACACAACTAATTTTTAACGTTTCACTCTTGTTAGAAGTTGATAAAACAATTGACAAGGATTGTTTGCAGAATAAATCCTAGTTCAATGGCAATTTAAGGTGTTCTTTATTTCACTCAAACTAAAACTCAAGCTATAGTTTGAGAGTGAACTTAGTAACCTGCCGAAGTTTCAGCAACTTAAGTTCAAACGTGAGTAAATGCTCTTGAATGTGTATCACATTAATTGCAAAAAGATACATATACTCTTCTACAAAGGGAATTGATTTGCACACCCAAGTTTTTTATTGAGACACTCTAAATTATGCATAACTTAGTTGTACAATGTGCTTTATATAGTTGTACTGTGAGTGTCCCAATCAAAATAAAAAATGTGCAAATCACCTCCTTTCTACAAATATTCTCTTATATAGGTAAGATATTAGGGTTACACGTGAGAACTTTGATATGTGTCGAGCATTGAATAGAGAAATACAATTTCTCTTAAATACTTCTATTCTAAGAATGAATTAAAATCTTATTTTAGAAACATTGTTGATCACAGCTCCTAACTTGTAGTTGTGTAGTTGTGTTGACTTCTAGGAGAATTTTGGATTTCCCCGCCTAAGTGAATTTTGGGTACATAGATATATCTAAGTATCTTTTAATGTTTGTTCATTGAACAAAAACAGACATGGGTCAGTGAGGTATTATCAAACATCAATGGCTTGATGCTTGAAACATCTTCTTTGGACCAGGGACTCTAGTTGTTGGATCACATCATAACTAGAGTACTTACTTTTGTCTTGATACATATCTGAAGATGTTTTTGTTGAGACTTCTACTCAACGATTATTTAGATTAAATCTATTTGGTGTCTAAATATATGTTGTAAACTATCGGCCGCTGAACAAGCGATGTGTAAAAGTGGTATCTCATGATTTATAGAATACATCAATAAGTGAATTAGAAATATATGTTATTAGCAGTGGCGGCGTAGATGGTGTGCAAGTGGTGCGGTCGCACAGGAACCCCTTTTCTTCTAGTCCAGTAACATTTATAGCTATGTTTTGTACTTATGTTATATATCCGAATGACTATTCTTTGTAAATTCAACTCATCTTGCCACAATAAATAAAACGTTATTAAGATACCTCATTATAAGAAATTGTTATAAATAAACACTTTTTATGCACACCTATAAGTCTTTTTTAATGTTGATGGCCCCTTTTTCATTTTCGCCCAGGTTCTCCAAATTTATTTGTCGGCCCTGGTTATTAGTATTGTATAAAAGAAAAGGGTCCGCTTGGTTCAAAGTGGTGAAAGGTAAAGGTAAAGGAAAAGGGAAAGGGAATGCAAAGGATTGAGTGGGGTGGGTAATCAATACCTTACCCCTCAATTTACTTTATAATGTTGATTACCCACTACGGGGTAATCAATACCTTTGCACACCCCTAACCAAGCACCTAATTTGAGTGAAGTGGGCCCTTTTGAATTCCTTACCCATTCCCCACCCCCTTAACCCCCTTACCAAGCACCCCTTATAGGATATGTTTGCATTTCATGGTCGTTGAAATTTGATGTTAAATACAGAGCTTTTCAATAATTGGAGTGTGAGGGGAAAAAAAAAAAAAAAAAAAAAGACATTTTATTTCTTAGTCAATCATATTGCTAATTAAACGTTTTTTATATTTTACAAATAAATTGTTGAAATATTTAGAAAATAGTTTTTCTATAGTACGTTAACGTGCAATATGTCAAATGTTCAACAGAACACCATTAATGTATCCAAAATCCAAAACTTCAAAGAGTTTGAAGGAAGAAATTAAACGTGAGAAAATTTTAAGTTAATAAATAACGTTGCCAGCTATCTACCCAAAATTTATTTGACATGTAAAATAAATGAGATTTGATTTGGTATCATTTCACGTTTTTTAGTTTTATCGGTTTCGGTTTAAGTTTGGAATTGTGTTATAGCTAAATACGAGTTGTCAACATGCATGCATGCATTGTTTTTCCTACAAATTAAAAAAGTCTTTAGATCATAATTTGTCACAAGTTTCAGTTTACACGTAATAATTACTCCTATATGTGTTTGAATTAGTACTCCACGTAATAATTATATGTGTTTGAATTATAGTACTCCAATAATAATTATATATTGTTGTTTGTCTTTTATTATTATTATTATTATTATTATTATTATTATTTATTTATTTATTTATTATTATTATTATTATTATTATTATTATTATTATTATTATTATTATTATTATTATTATTATTATTATTATTATTATTTATTTATTTATTTATTTTTAATAAAAGTGTTTTTCATTGAAAACATGGAAATTACATAAAATTGGAGGGGAGTATATACACAATCTGTACTACCACTCATTTTTTGAATACAGAAACTAACTCGTTGAAAAATAAAAACACCACTCTTAATGTTATTAGAATGGCTGCTGACAATAGTCTTGATACGAGAAAGTGTATTCAAAGCTTCCACATCGAGTTCCCCAAACGTAGAAAAGGCGAAAGGGACGAACTTGTATCCATTGTCTTCACACTTGGACTCATACTTCTTCCTTTTCTTTTTCACAACATTACTCAAAGCAACCCCCGGAGCCCAGGACGGCACCCCAGTCCCAGCAAATGGAGAGACCCCAGTCACATCCAGACATGCGTCCTTACCTTGGAGCCAGTTGAATAATAGCACATCTGCAGGACGTAATTCTCTCCCTTCCTCTGAAAGAAATCCCATTGGGGCCTCTTTAGGCACCATGATCCCGGTCTTGGAACATATATCAACAAGGATGTCACGCACCAAATTGTGCCTGAACTTAACACCCACATCGCTAGAGCAGTGGACCGCGTGATCCCCCCATTAGTCCATGCGGTATGCATTGCAACTCGGGCATAAGCTACCTTCAGAGAACATAGGTACCGCGAGCCCGTAGCATAACACAGACCGGAATTGGCGAGGATTCATCCTTTGTCCTAGACCGTCGATAGGGATAGTGAAGAGGAAGTCTTGTGCATGTGGGGCGCGAATACTACTGAGTATAGTCACATGCCTTGGACTTAGCGAGTACTTGGAAACAAGGTATTTCTCAATGACACCGAAATAACACTTTGCCAAGGTTTTAATCATTTGGGGGGCATAAGCGCCCCCGGTGACATCGAGGAAGTCGGTGTTTCAAGTAGTATTGAATTTATCCAAGGCATGCTGGAATAAAGGGCCAGGTGTAACAATACCGGATTTGGTGGGTATATTTTCCTGTAAGTCACTCGTTTGCATGCGGGAAACAAGAAAAGCATATTGGATGATATCTCCCGCTGAAAGGATGCCAAGACCACCAAGCTTTATTGGGAGAGTGGCAAGCTTTATTATTATTATTATTATTATTATTATTATTATTATTATTATTATTATTATTATTATTATTATTATTATTATTATTATTATTATTATTATTATTATTATTATTATCAATAATAATAAAAAGACAAAAATACACCGTTGGTCCCTGAACTTTCCACGAAACATCACAGGGCACCTTAACTTTTTTTTTTAGTCGCCAGGCGTCCAAACAGTGAGATTTTGAGTTTGAATGCGTCCCTCCACCATTATTTGCTGCTTTGTTTTGTTTTTAGTGAAGGGCATAATGGTCATTTCATATATTTGAATTATTACTAATATAAATCTCCTCCTATACTCTTCTTCTTCCACTTTTAATGTTATGATCAGGCGTTGCAACAACAGTAGTGGTATGAAAAGGAAGCATCTCTTGCCGACATTGATTATAGTCGAAAAAAGTTGGATTATTACTCATATTTGGAGCTATAGGTCAACATGCAAGAAGTACAACTTACATGTGGCGTGTGCAAAGGAGATGTTGATGGATAGTTGGCATGCAATATACTATGGTGGAGTTGGGGTTGAGGAGAACGGTTATTATGGTGGCGGTATGTATGGGCAAAGTTGGACACTGGAAACCAGAATTCCTAGCTTGAAGTTGACACTACAGAGTTATCATCGAATGGATAAAAAGAGAACAGGGAAAATAAAGAAATGCTGTCGGATAGCTGCTTTCGCTGTGCAGTTTGTGATATTAGCAGTTCTTGGTGATCCTACTACTCTGATTGCTGGTGTTGTGGGTGCTTTAATCTCAAAATAGAATGCAAATACTTTATAGTTAAATCATGTTGACACATTGTAAATATGTATTTTATCAATATTAAGTAGTTACTGAACAATGTCACATAGACGGATCCAAAAAGAAAGACAGGTATATAGTTATTTCACCTCAAACTAATCACCAATGAGCAAATCGACCAACCGTAAAAGTTCATACGCATAACATAGTTTGCACACAAATGTTATTCTTGTTTGAGTTGGTGTGCGCGCGCATGATGAAAAACAGATTATGTTCGAGAAAATTTTAAAGCAGCATTTATTCTGTCCAACATTCCATACCTGCACAATTAGAGTCTCTTAATCCTCTGCAAAAACTAGTATTCCCAGAACTTGTGATGTCCCGAACCAACGTTGGAGTATTCAACATATAGATCACGTCAACGAAATGAAATTCTATTTTATATCATCCTAAGCACAAGATGATTACAACGTGAGAGTATCATCATTCATTTGCAGTAACTCTTGAAGGTGGAGGATATGATGCTAACAGAGTAACAGGGTAAAGAATTACAAGTTAAAAAATTGTGCTCCTAAACTGATTCCTTGGGGGGGGGGGAATTCACACTGATACAAGCCTATTCAAAAAACAACATCTCAGATTGCAACTGATCATGGTAAGACACAGTATCATATAAGCTAAAATTGACAAAATGGGTGGGTTGGGTAACACATAACAATGGGCTCGTGTATTTCGATGCCAGGTTGGGTCGACCCATTCCCCTTTTACCCAAAATTCTCAATTTGCCCCATTCGAAACGGAACCCAAAATTGAACAAATCATAAATAATTGGTATGAAAAGCCACCTTTACTTGTTGGATTTGAACTCCTGAAACAGGGAGATACTACACATTAATTGTTGGAGGAAATGAGCGAAGATGGAGAAGAGTAAGAAACCAGCTTTAAGTGGTTGCAGACTCATTCAAGGTGCTCGACATCTAATAGCAGGGTATCATCTGTATATTTGGTTTTCATAAGTACAATGTAAAAAGCAATAGCACTCTTAAGCTGCATGCTTTATTGATCACATGCCATTTTGAAAGTTGTAGTAGTAAATGTAACAAGTAAATGATGAGCGCAAGAGTCTTTAATGAATCTAAACCTCTTTATATACAAAGGATTACAATAAATACGGTTACTCAATCCCTTCTTAAGCCTCGTAAACATCCACAAAATTTAAAAGGATATACAAATGTACAACAGTCATATTATAAAGAGATGATGGTTGGCCAAGAACATGTAATAGGAGAATTATATGAGTAATAATTCAAATATATGAAATGACCGTTATGCCCTTCACTAAAAACAAAACAAAACAGCAAATAATAGTAGAGGGACACATTCAGACTCAAAATCTCACTGTTTGGACGCCTAGCGACTAAAAAAAAGTTAAGGTGCCCTGTGATGTTTTGTGGAAAGTTCAGGGACCAACGGTGTATTTTTGTATAATAAAAATTTACATGAAGTTGAATGGGAGTCTAGACACAAGTTGTGCTCCTACTCCTTTCTGAATACAAAAACTTATTCTAAAAAAAAAATAACAACACTACTCTTAGCATTATTTGAGTGGCTAATGGCAATAGACTTAATACGTGAAAGTGTGTCTAAAGCCTCCGTATCAAATTCCCAGAACGTAGAGAAAGCAAATTGTGAAATTGTAGAGGGGGGGGGGGGGTGAATACGTTTCCGTTTAAAAATCTTTAAACTTGTTGTATCAAATATAGTATAAACCATTGTGTCAAGTTTTGCCATTATTAGTTCGGTTTGTTTTTCTTTTCTAAAAACATCCATATGACAGATTTCCAATCAAGCTTGTTGTAATATGAGAAATGCTAATAATAGTCTTATGACTAATATAAAGCATATGATATAACAAGTTGTCACACAAGCATAAACATCAAGTCACAACACAAACAATAATATAGTGCAAGTATAAAAGTAAAAGGAAAGAGCAAACCGAACACGAGGATTTATAGTGGTTCAGTCACGAATCTCCTTTCCGCTCTACTCCACTCCCTGAGTACCCAACTCAAGAGTTACTTCACTAGATCATCAAGTTCCCTTCTTGGCGGAGAAAACCTTACAATCGTCGCTTACATTTTTTCCGGTACAAAGCTAAATACCGGGTTCTTTTACAAGGGTACAACCACTCCCGCTAGTTCTTTTACAAGGGTACAACAACTCCCTCTAGTTCTTTTTCAAGGGTACAACAACTCCCGCTATGTTTTGTGGCCCAACATAGAAACCTTGTGTTTTATGGTACAAACACATAAACCATCTAATCTATAATAATGAGTACAATGATGATCCAATACATAGATGTCTAATCGATATGAATGACTAATCTAAAAGAACTTCCATTGATAGAAAGCCTTCAATGAATGAAGATCACAAGTTCTCTAATCTTGTTGTGATTGATCTTCATATATGTATGCATGTGGTGGATGATGATGGCAAGATCTCCAAGCTTCTTTGGTGGATCAAGATGTATGATATGCTTACAACAAAGATGAATGTTAGAAGCATTATGATCATGAGGGTGATTGATTATGTTTTCTACATGGTTTTCTATTGATCTAAGATCTATGCAAAGTGTAGAGAAATGTGTGTTTTTCTTTTTCAAGTTCATCAACTAATAACAAAACCATGGGCTACTATTTATAGGAAAACAAGTAAAGAGGTTTTCCAAAACCATGTTCCAAAACTAACAAAGATATCTTCCAAATATCTTTCTATATCTATCCAAGATCTTACACAATCTTTCTATATATTCTAGTGTATAAATCTACCTAAGATATTTACCAAATCTTCTAAAGTCAACTTATAAGATTCACATTCTAGAACATGATGATCCATGGAATGATATAATTATACAATTTCTATTTTGATTAAAATGTATATCAAAGTAAACTTGTAAGTTACTAGAAAATGTATATATTAGTTTGCTATATGATATTTAGTAAGTTACTAAAAATGTTTTATATACTTACGTTGTTATAAGACACATTTTTATAGATTGTAAACTTACTAATATTATCTAGACACCTAATGTGGTACTTATTATATTTTATACCTAAAATGCATTTTGACACCTAAAATACTTAAAGACTCTAAAAGTATTTTAAACATTCTAAATGGTTGGTCAAGGGGTTTGATCATAATGCCACATAACAAACATGTACGAACCTGTGTTGTAGCATACGAGGACTTGAGACGTTGAGAGGTGTTGAATGTATGTTGAGACAAAATATGATTACGAGTAACTTGTACATTTTACGTTATGTATCAAGTTATACGTTTGTCATCAATAAAAAAAAACGAGACTGTATAGATTAAATATCGTAATATTTGCACTAACAATCTCCCCCTTTTTGATGATGACAAAGTATGTAAACGTGATAGATAGTAAAATGTAAAAAGTTACTTGTGTTCGTATAACTTACTTGTATCCACAACACCTTCTACATTTCCTTCTACACCTTCTACATTTCCTTCTCCGTTTACACTCTTCTCCCCCTTTTGTCGAAACAAAAAGGGTGTGTCCTTGGAGTTAACTTATTTCTCCCCAAAATGGCGAGCTTGCATCATCCCTAGTGAAGTTTAGTCTTCAACTCCAATTACATAAGGTTGTTGCGTCCCTTAGGTTGTTAGCGGATCCATGGATCAAATTAAGTTCCTTAACCTACATCAAGGTTAGTGTTGTGCAACATAAAAATTATACGAAAAATGCATGATGAATGAAATGCATATTGGACTATGTTGACTTATCTCCTTCTTTTTGTCGAAACACATAAGTGTGTCAAAGAATGAGAATAAATATGAATGCGTGGAAGCTTCCCCAATATTGTAGCTCCCCCTTGATCAATACTCCCCGTTGCTAGGGTTCCAATGTATAAGATACAAGAAATAAGAAAGCTACACAAGAATAAAGGTTAGTTCATGATTATCTCCCCCTTGATCAATACTACTCGTTGCTAGGGTAACAACGTATATGACGCAAGGATGAAGAATCATACAAAATAAAGGCTAGTACAAGATAGTATAATATGCATTCAATATGAACCTACAAACAAAAAAATATTAGTATACAAGTAGCTTTGTTAGTAGACACGTATATTATATACAACCAACTGTATAGACGATGCAATATGAGTGCTTGATGGATATTCCTCCTAAGTCAAGAAGCACCTATGATGAAAGAAAGAAAATATTCGATGCAAACATCATCCTTAGATGAGTATGCTATATGCTAATAAGTATATATGATGAACCTATAATGAAAAGATTAATGCAATATTTTTCATCTTAAAGAAAAATAAGATGTATTATTCTAATAAGAAATACAATTAAAATAAAAACGCGAATATAATATGATAAAATCCCTCAAAGGAACAAATGAAGTGAAATTGAAATATTAAAAGTTAAGGTTAGTGGTTCACGTATTGGTATTCGAGAGAATGCGAAATGAGAAAAATATTGAAAATTTGACAACATCATAAGATTGATAGAAGTAGGTTTTACGCTAATCCATGGTGATGATTAGTGAGAGTGATGATGGAAGGTGGTGGTGATAACGTAGACGACTATATTAAAGAATTAGAAACTCGTATGTATAACAAATGCTATAACGAATAAAGATTGAACATATGGACTTATGTGTAACACCCACATTTTTCACTGATCGCAGCGGATAAAGTGTTTGGGGTATTACTTCATAGAATCACAGATACAGTAATAGAAAACGACTCGAAAAGAGACTTTTTGGAAATTTAGTTATCATTCATAATTATCAGAGTTTTAATTATAAAAGATATACTTTTTATTTTTGTTGAGGTCCCAAAATCTAAGAGTTAGGTTGGTTGTGTTTGAATCATAACCATGAAAAGTCCTCAGAGTTCAGTACCTCCTTCTGCCATGGATCCATAGAAGTAATATACCTAGAATACAGGCTTAAAAAGTCAACACTAGGTGTTGAGTGAGAATCATAGGTTTAGGGGTTAATGAATACAAGTTCCCTGGGTTCAGTTATTACACCATCTGGGAAAATGCAAGTTTTGTGATAATTGTGATGCATGCACAATTATCAGGAGTTTAGTATGTTGCACTAAGCTCATGACCTTAACGATCCGGGTCATGTGGGCTGCAGACCCAACATGAGGGGATGAAAGGATAACTTGCCAAAGTTATACCTTGAGTGGATTTAAATATAATACTTATTGGTACCACCTATTGGGGTGTTAATACCAACGGGAGTTGTCAAACTCCAATAGATCTATCAACTATATTCGTGTTCGCGTAGGTAAAACATCCCAAACGATTAGATTCATGAATTTTGGTTAAGTAGTGGTGGCAGTTAGTTTACTCGAGCAAACAACCAAAGAAAAAGACTTGTATTCGGTTTTAAGTAAAGCATTCAGCATGTATTGATGAGGCGAAAAATGAACCACTTTTAGGGGGTCATTTAAGCCCGAATCCGAATTTATTTGATCAAATATTGCCCTAAATCGTTCCTTTTGTGATTTTAGGTACTTTGGGAGAGAAATCTGGAAAAGGAAGCAATTCGGACATTTTTGGAGCATAAAAGTGAAGAAAACGTCAAAGTCTTAATTTTCCATGCTGGGAACAGTAGGTGACAGCGTCAAGAGCAAAACCTTGACGGCGTCAAGAGCAAATTTCATGAATTTCCATGACGACCCAGAACAGATTTGACGGCGTCACGTAGGAAGGGCGTCAAGAGTAAAAGAGTCATGATGGCCTGGAAGTACTTAAGTCTTGACGGCGTCAGAAGTGGATCTAGGCAGTCCGAGGAGAGTTTTGGCGGCGAGGTGACGGCGTCACATTGTTTGTCTTGACGCCGTCATACCTATTTTTCTATATATAGTTTTCTAATTTTCACACATTAGAAGAGAAGTTTTGGGAGAAACCCTAAGTACGATTTTGGTGTAACTTTACAGGTTTTTCAAGGGTTCCAACCCCTTGATACCTTGCATGATTAATCAAGATAAGTGTTCTTCTAATTCAATCAATATGTCTATGTGTTGGTTGTCTATATCATGTTCTTATCTTAATTCCATCATGCTAGGCTAGATCTATCTTGTGTTTGCTTGGATCTAATGAAACCTAGATGTTAATTATGTGTTGATTACTTGTTTATTCTTGTCTTGGATGAATGATTTATATGTTAGGCTTAAGAAAACTGGCAGATCTCCAAATGCTAACATGCTTGAACGTCTTAAGAAACATGAACCGAGGCGCACTAGGTCTTTATTGGTTGTATTTAATGCATGAGCCACTGTTTACAATCCCTATAGTTGTGCTGGGCATGGTGTAGGAGGAGATAAGAGCTCATAGAATTGGAGAGTTATGTGTGCCACCCCATGAATGGTATTAAGGAATACGATCCGTCATCCATGCAATTATAACAAGTAATTAACGTGTAAAAGATGTCTAGGGAGTAGTGAAATCTAAGTAAACACATTTTCTCCAATTACTGCTCACAACTTTAGTATAAATTAGTTTATTTTCTTTTCTAGTATTTTATTTTGATTGCATCTTAGTATTGGGTTAGTTGATTAGCAACTAATTCCGCCCAAATCCTTCAAACCCCGAGATTTTACTTGCTTTCATAAAAATATAAAAATACAAAAATAATCATCCCTCACCTTTTGAACTAGTATTTAGGCCTTCTAATCCTAGCGACACTATTCCTAAGCTGAACGATCAATCCCCCGGTACTTGTCACTATACTATACTACAACGATCAGGTACACTGCCTGGTGGGGGTTGTAAGCTTCTCGAGATCCCTCGAGAGGTAAAGCCTGTTGCGATTCCCACACATCATGTATCCCCCTCACAGGGTTTATAAAGCATTTAAAGTGAAAGTTCAAAAAGATGTGAGGCTATGAAACTCACAGAATTTAAAAAGTATGAGGCTATGAACTCACCAGGGTGTAGAGTAATCTAAGTGATGCAAATAGTGGCTCGGGAACTAGACCGCCTTACTCACGTATCCTAGTGTGTTGTTGGTTTTGTGTGTATGTCAAGCTTTAGTTATCATGTTGATGTTTCTCAAGTTATTGTTTTTAGGTTTGTTAATGTTATATACATATAACATAACACCGTTCAGGCTATTGTAATTCAGAAGTATATGACTCCTCACATGAAGCTCCCTACTATTGTGTTATGTTATCAACATATTACCGTTCGGGTCATCATAATGCAGAAGTTAATACTACTCACACAAAGCTTCCTACTATTGAGTTATGTTGTTAATTGTTATTAGGGTTTAGTTATAATCATATCACCATTCGGGCCATCATATCTCAGAAGTATATGCAATAATCGTTCGAGGAGTCAGGGCATTTTAATTCGTAAACCCAACAAACTCGTAAAAAATGAAACATCCACATAGTACTCCTCGCATGAAGCTCCCTAGTATTGTGTTATGCTTCTAACTTTATTTAGGTTTTATACTTATATGATATTTTCACTTTTTACCCTTATAGTTTATATATTTACGTTTTCTACCCTAAATTTATATTACTTATATTACTTATACTAATAACTATCTATACTTGACACAACTAGTCCCTAGACTTCTATATTTTATGTAACTAACCTAAGACTCCTAAGTTTTCTATATTTACCATTTTAGACCTTTAACTTTATACTATTTACATTTTTAGTCCTTTTTAGTTTATACTTATTTTATTATCTATCCTAGGGTTTTAATATTATGCAAAACTAGTCCTTACTACTTATAACTTCTAGGAAATATTAAAAACAGTCCCTAGACTTTATAATTTCAGGAATTTATGATATATACCCTTATGCATGTAAATTTTGCAAAACTATCCTAATATGCATGTAACTTATATTTTATCTAGTAACTAAGTTTTCTAGCCTATGTTTTACATATTTTAGCTTATCTAGGTTATGTATAACTAGTGTATGACCTAAAGTAATGACTTATAGCATGCATGCAAGTATATGACTCGATCTAGGGTTTTAAAACTTAAACTAGCAAATGAAAGGGTTCAAGGCTCATGCAAGGGTTCCTAGGGTATCTAAGGCATTCTAAATCTATTCTAAGACTATAATAAAGCTAAATTAACTAAATGTAAGACTTACTTGGCTAGGGGGTTTACGTGGGGTTAAACTAGGGTTAGGGTTTCCTCGACTCAAAATGGACTCGACAAGCATGCAAGACTATACCACTCGACTTCTAAGCTTACTAGGGCTCTTGAACTACTACCAAGACCAGAAATATTAAGGTGGAGAAGTGAGGAGAGGTGTGGTTTGGAAATGGAGGGTGGCGAGGGTTTTTAGGGTTTTAGCGATGGGGAATGGGTCTCGACAAGGCCTCAAGGCTCACTTTGCTTGACTCCTAGGCTCATTATAGCTCATATACTAATAGTTCCACAGAAGATTTGAGGTGGAAAGAAAAGGAGAGGGGTGAATGAAATAAGGAGGGAGTCGCGGGTATTTATAGTGTACGAGTGGAGTGGTGGCCAAGCAAAGCAAGTAGGATGTGTCAAGGGGGAGGGAGGTGACTCATGGTAGCTACATGGTGACTAATGGAAGCTACCATGGTGATGAGGCTAGTCTATATGGCGGTTTGGGGTGTTTGTGGAGGAGGTGAAGCCGTGGAGTCGGTTTGGTGGAAGTAGGTGACAAGGAGCTTACAAGGAAGTGATGCATCACCTTGCTTGGGTGCTTGGAGGTGCTTGTAAGCTACTTGGTGGGTTAGTGGTGGTTTAGGGTGGATTAGGGGTGGATTAGTGGTGGTTTAGTGGTGGTTTAGGGTAGATTAGGGGTGGATTAGTGGTGGTTTAGTTTAGTAGGTGATGGAGGTGTGTGGTAGGGTGCTTGGTAGTGTCAAAATGGTGTGTAAGCTGCTTGAGGAGTGGTGGTAGAGTGCTTGCTTGCTTATGTTTAGGTTTTATTTGTTTAAGTTTAAGTTTACACCTAGTTTCTACTTATTAAGTGTTTAAGGTTTTACCTAAGGTTTAGTGCCTAAGTTATGTTCCTAAGTGTGTTTAGTGACTAATCCTAAGACCTAAAGGGTTTATTCTAAGTGAGGGTAACTTATGGGAAAGGTTTGACCTAGTTTTGTAACCTAAATGACCTAAGTGTGTTTAGTGAGGGACTAGGGTTTATCCTATGTTTTAGTGCCTAGAATAGTGTCCTATGAGTGTCTAATAACTATTCCTAAGTTCTAATAGGCTTATACTAAGTGGTAGTGAACTATGGGGAAGTTTTGGGATGGTTTAGATCTAATTCTAGTTATCTATGACCTAGTTATAGTTTAGGGCTTAGGGGGTTTGTATCTAAGTTCTAAAGGGTTTATTCTATAGCCTAATAGTTCTAATATATCCTAATATTCCTAAGGAAACTCATACTTAAGCCTTGGACACATCCATACTAGTTAAATTAAGCATATAGGTTCAGATAAGCACATAATCCTACTTAAGTTTTAGTTTAGTGTTTATTAGGGTTTTGTGTTATGTTTAGTGTTTTAGATTGGTGAACTACTTATTATGGTGTTGTTATGATTTTATTCTTGACATACCTAAGGTTTATAGGATGTGAGTGTTGAGTTATTTGGCTTGTGTAGATACGTGAGCATGTCTAGTGAGTCATGCACTTAATAATGTATGTAAAAAGCAAAAATTTACCTGTGAAATACCTACTATAGGTATTTGTAATGGGAATGATAGTAATGGGTATTTGTGGGTTGTTATAGTCTTACCCCCTTATAGAAAATATAGTCCCGAGATTTTGATGATTATAAGGGTAGGGGAGAGAATAAGTCGAGAAAGTAGAGAAAGAAGAGGATTATCGAGGAAAATGATGTGAAAAGGAAGAAGATTTTGTACAAGCAGAGTAGGAATTGCTTGTACAGATACCAGATACTTAGGTTTTTATATCTCATTATTTGCAAATAAAGGCGTCCCAATATTTGAAAACAAAAGCGTATAAATTATTAACCCAATTGACTTATAACTTTCTCATTAAAATGTAGGAACATCCTAATTCATTTTAAGAGGATAGTCATCATAAATCATCCTTAAGTAGTATCGGTGGAAAATGAAGAGAGTTTTACCATATTTAAGGATATATGGTAAGGGAATATTTTAGAGACGAGTTTCAATTGAGATGACAACTAGTTCTCATCTCGGTGAAGACAAGTTCTAGATATGGTAGAGGAATATTCTAGTCAAGGTAGAGACAAGTTCTAGTCATGATAGAGACTAGTTCTAGTCATGATAGGGACAAGTTCTAAAGTTCTCCGGTTTAGCAACTTGTCACATGGTAGATTCCCATGTTAAGACTAGAATGACGGACGTAGAAGATCTCATTTTTACAATTTCTTGCAAAGCGAGATTTAATATCATAGTCGAATATAATGAGGATTAAAGTTCGATGTAGATATTCTTACAAGTTCTAACTAATAGAAACTTGCGTTATGACGAGAAATACAAGTTCTAGCTAACAGAACATTGCAGGATGAGGTAGGGAGAGAATATAGAGAGAAGAAAATAGAGTGTAAAATGACGGAAAAATAAAAATGAAGAGAAATGGAGTGAAGGATTTATGAGAGTGGAGTGGAGTGAGAAAGGAAAAAAGATGAAATGGTAAAGTAGGGAAAATGGAAAAGGAAAAGAAGTTTGGAGTAGGTGGAGTGGGGAAAAGTATAGGAGTGGGGAAAATGGAAAAGTATGGTTTTAATTTGTGGAGTGGGGAAAAAGGCGGGAAAATAGGATTTTAAACGGAAGAGTAGGAAGAAGTGGGAGGAAAGGATTTAAACGGTAGATGGAGAGAAATGAAAAGATGAGATTAAACGGAAGAGTAAGAGTATAGGATACCTGAAGGAGAATATCCTAACGGAGTTTTAGATTTACTAGATTTCTTCCTATAGTTTTGTTTTCCCCCTAAGGTTCTTCTAGTTTTTCCTAACTAATCCTAATTTCTAAGGGTGAGGTGTTTGGTTCCATTGAGGTAGAGGGTTCTAAAGAGGGATTAGGTTTAAGTGTTTTCTTTCCTAAGGGTTGACTAGGTATATCTTTATTTTTAGGTGTTGTTTCAGGTTTTCTCTTTTGTTTTAGGTTGTTTATCATTACCATTATTACTATTATTATGAGTATTACTACTCCTATGAATTTGAAACCAGCTAGGGCACTATCCATAGTATCTCCTAAGTGAAATTTCCTAATGGGTATTCTAAAAATTGTCAAATCCTAAGGTATAATCTAAAATCCTCAAGTGTATAGGTATGGTTATCCTAAGGGCTAGGTATGGGTAATCTATGACCTAAATCTACTTATTCCTATAGGGTAAGTGTGTCTATCCTAAACTAGGGGTCTAAAGGGTTAGGGTGAGGGTTATTTAATCCTAAGTTTTTCCTAATCTATATTCTAATCCTAATGGTCTAAGGTTTTCTAATCCAATGGTCTAAGGTTTTCTAATCCAATGGTCTAAGGTTTTCTAGGTGTGGAAAACTAGAAGGGGGGGGGGGGGGGGGAGGTTGAATAGTTTTACGTCTTTTTCGTTTTATTTGTTTTATAAAAGTTTGCTTCTAAAGAATAGACGTAAATTTCAAAACTCTTTAATGCAAAAATATAGATACTAGTTTATTTACGGTTTTCTTATAAACACTACTTATATATATAAAGTTGGGAAAGAATTTACAATTTCATATATCATATATAAGCATATATATATATATGTATAAGTGTTTTAATAAAAGTTTATGTACTTGGTTTGTTTTTGTAAAATTAATGTTATGAATGAATCCTAGTTTGATCTTTATGTGAAATCAATATATGCACAACACAAGCAATTATAATTATGTATGAAATGCTAACAAGTAAATAATCATAGAGTGAGAGATGGAAAGATCAAACTGAGAGACAAAGGATTTATAGTGGTTCGCCTACAAGGACACCTTCATTGCCCTACTCCACTCCCCGAGTCACCTACTCGAAAGTTTTTCTTCACTAGATCAAAAACCTCCCTTATGGCGGAGAAAACCTTACCCACCAAATTACACACCACAACTTTGTCACAACTCAATCACAACTTCTACACAACTTCTTCACACCTTTCTACTTCACACCTATCTTCTTCACACCTTTCTACTTCCTAACTCTTCTTCTTCACACCACTTGTTTCTTCACACCTTTACTACTTAGTTCTATCCACTACTCCAAGATATATACTACTTTACAACTTCTAGGCTTCAAGGTCTTCTCAACTCCAAAGCTTCAACTTCTTTGTCTTCACAACTATCTCTTCTTCAATATACTACCACTTCTTATTTCTTCTATCACTAATCCTATCCACCTCTACTTCTTCACTTCTAATACTACTTCACACCTTCAATAAATCTAGATCCTATATCTAAATCTAGCTAACCAATGTACACACTATATTCACCAAAGAATGAATGATATACAAGATGAAATGATCAAACAACTTAGATAGCAAGATGATACTAAGTTGTAATACTCCTAGTCTTGATAAATAGAAGTATTCTTCACTTTGCACTTGAATAAATGAGGCTTTGGATCACTTGGAAACAAAGGCTTATGAATTATATGATCAAAGGACCGCCCCTTATAATTAAGGGGGCCGCCCAGTTGTAACTGCCAGAAAACTTATCTTTTAGTGGGGAAAGTTTATTTGGTGAAAAACTAACTGATTTTGGTTAGAATTTTGAATTCATATATTTAGTATGATTAAAACATTTTTCTTTATTACCAAAAGTGTTTTTCAAAAATATATAATAAGTTTATATATTAAAATAAACTTTGTAGTAATTAATTAAATACCACTTTGATCTTATAATGCATTAAACACAATGTTTATTCATACCTTAAGTGATTAAATGGTGAAAGTGATTATTTACTACTAACTACTTGTTTATATCATGATCTTTGGTTTGATGAGTTTTCGTTTTGTGATTATCAAAACATAGAGATATCGAAAGATATGAATAACGTTTTTAGTCATTTATTTATATCAACAATCTCCCCCTTTTTGATGATTACAAAACCTAAACTCATTAAATCCAAAAATTAATTTTCAGACAAGTATTTAGTGAGTTTATATTCACTTCTCCCCCTTTTTGTAGAATCAAAAATGTTTAAGCCAATAAAATGAAAGCTCCCCCTTGATGTATGCTCCCCCTCGTTTGAGGGCACCAAGGGTTCGAGTTATGGAATTCTTGCAAGAAAAATATTAAAAGCACAAGCATGGCACAAGCAAATACATATAGCATAATACCAACTAATAATAAGCGTGGCAATTTGAAACACATATTAAATCATTCATTAATAGAAAATGATTATGTCAACCCATAATCATTGTTACATAGGCCATAAAGATAGAATTCTAAACTAAGTAGAACATCCTAATGTACCAACAAAGAGTGTCACCAAACTTTCTTGCATCCCAAAATGGTTGAGGAGTTTTATTTGAAAATGAGAAACATAAGCATATAAAATGCTTGGTGGTTTAATGGAGGTAAACTTTTGGTTGCATGGATGTTGGTGAGTTTGGAGGTGGTGGATTTGAAGTTGGGTTTGTTGATTGAGGGTTTTGATGTTGTTCAAGTGATGGTGTTTGTTGAGATCTAGTAAGAAGATACTCAATCCAAGTAAAGTGCTCATTCGATGCAATGGTTTGTTGTTGGAGGAAGATGCAACAAGGGCAATTGTTAACATGCTTCTCAATTTGGTTGATGTTGTGTGGTGATGATGGTGAGCTTGATTGAGGTGGATCCAAATTGCGTTGAGCAAGATGTAATGCTAAAAGAGCGCTAAGCTCATGAGCCTCTTTTAGCTCCTCAACGAACTTCAAGTGTTCGGAGGAAGGTGATGGTGGTGGAACATGATAGTTGTCTTGGGTGAAGTTTTGAACATGCAACAAAGGAATGGCATGTGAAGTTGTAGGATGTGGTGGTGGTACTCTTGGTGGTGGAGACATGGTTGAGCTTGGGTAGTCATGAAAACATGAAATGGGTGGAAGAGATTCTTCATGAGTGGGTGGTGTTTTTGTTGAATGAGCAACATGTGAAGTATTGATTGAGAGACTGGGATTGTTGTTTTAGGATTGAGCATACTCATCATAAGAAGAAGCATTAATGAGGGCAGTAGTGGATGATAGGTTGTGAGATGAGTCATTAGTGTGGGTTTGAGGTTTAGTTGTTGGTTGACTTGGAAAAACATCACTTGAGTTATGACAAGAATCAAGTTTACTCCTCCAAATGGGTTTGACGGAGATCCTTGCGGTTCTTGAAATCTTTGGTTTTTGGTTGTTGGGAGATTACATGTTTGGGTGTGATGGCATTAATGATGGGAAGAGAGTATTTATAGTGTATGAGAAATGTGGTTTAGGAAGGTAAATTTTGAGGGATAGTATGGTACAAACTATGTTTGTGGATTTTGGATTTGGATTCAAGTAAGTTCAACTCTTTGAGGTAATATAGGGCATACTATTCATGAATGTAGAGAGTGTTATAGAAATAAGTAAAGTAGACAATTAATTTCTAATAATCATGCAATCTACTAATTGATCAATTAAGATAGGCAACCAAGGAGTCAATAAAGCAAACTAGTTAAATATGCAACTATATGAAAATGATAATATGTAGGCTAGTGCAAACATATTGATGAGTGCTTACAAGTAACAAGTAGGAAGATATGATTATATGGACTTCAAGTCTTGTTATAAACAAGATCCATATGGGCAAACCATGATTCTCATGAAATGTGTAACAACCCGCATTTTCAAGACATTTCTCCTATTCACTATTCATCAGTTACTATTCATCATTTACTATTCATCGGTCACTATTCATCATTTTTGGAGTCAGTTTGTGATTCCGAGAAGCGTTCAAAAATTTTACTATTCATATGACACTATTCATTCCCGGAAGGAAATCACTATTCACGATTGTCGTTCATCATTTTGTAAATCAAGTTTACGGGTATTCAAATTCGCGTAACCAATTAGGTTTAGCTGCGAATTTATGCATCATCAGTAGGGATACGTCATATAGACTGGAGTAGTCTATATATCATCAGTAACATCATCATCACTTTAGGCCCTACACGGATATGCATTATTTCTATATATGTATGTTTAATTTGTAATTAACCTTACCACTCAGTTTTTACTACGAACGTATACCCAATACTCCCGACTACGATCCTAACATATTTTCATACTCGTTATAATGATATAAAAATTATATTATTAATTTACCCGGTGTTTTGAAATCAATTACTATATTTCACGGTCGGAGCTTATAACTCTGTCGGTTTGCGTTATTTCAACACGATAATTATTTTAACACCCGATTATCATCAGGAATAATATTTTACAACTTTTACAACTTCGTCATATTTTATTTAATCGCGTTATGATTTATTTTTAGTTAACTCGGTACCCGATAACACCTAATACATAACAATGTTTAACTAATACACACACTCTTTGGACAAGATCATTTAATAGCCCACCAACTCCCACCTTTCTCCCCTAATTCACGCCCATTGCCCCCCCCCCCCCTATGACCAAATGCATTTAATGATTTGACCAAAAAAATATCTTCTACTAAATATATATACCTTATTTCATCACATTTCTTGATTAACACATCAAAACAACTAGCAAAAAAAAAAAAAAAAAAAAAAATTGCTCTCATCCTTTCTCATCTCTACCATTTTCGATCACAACAAGAACACCAACAAGAAACCATGGATTTTTCAAGATCAAGTTATAATCAAGTCTCATTTACATATCTAGTTAAGGTTTTGAAAGAAAAACCTCAAGATTAACTAAGTTTTTATCACTATCTTTCAATAATCACTCAAGTAAGTTACTAATAATCTTTCCTACTCTTTTAAACATCCATTTTATATATTTTCATGATCTAGTAACAAAACATATAAATATACTATGATCCATACCACTTATTGTTTATTTTTGTTTATGAACATAGATCTACAATTTTTACTAGCAATCTCATTAGATCCACTAAGATTGGTGATGTCTAGGAACCCATTACACCCTAAGAAGGTGTATGGTAGGATTGGGTACTTGTGGAGTTGATTTGAAGTAGATTGGTTAAACCTTGAACAAGTCTTGATCCTTAAAAATGAGTTTTAAACACTATATATATAGATCTGTCCATTTTTGTAAAACGTGGGAAACTCAGGGTCTAGGGTGTAATTTTGGACCAAAGATTTAGAAAATACATTCCGAGACGAAACTATGGCCGAAAACGGGGATAAAAACGAGTTAATAATGAAGGAGATATGTTTTTCCGAATATTAACAACGAAAAATACTTTCAAATATAGGTTCTGTCCCAAATCGCCAATTTCAAAAAACTCAGGGGTTTCCGGGTAACATTGGGTTAGATATTCAGAAAATACTTTCAAAAACGAAACCGTGGCCGCTTGAATCACTAAAATCCGAGTTACGACGAAAAACATATGCTATTTTCAATTTTAACGACGAAAACTATTTTCGGAAAAATAGCTTGCTGTTGAACAGTTTTCATGGACTGTTTCGAGACGTAAAACTTGATCTAGCCATCCCGACTTATCAAAAATATATTAGTATGTTGTCCCATGATTCCGGGGATATAAAGAACGTAGAAAACGAGCTTATAACGAAAAAGATACAAGCGTTTGAACTTAGACGATTTTTACAAATTTCCATCAGCTTTTCTATTATTATTTTACCGCAAAACTGTCTTTGCGAGACACCACTTTCTTGGCTGTTTTTCTTCATGATCTGATCAATTTGAGTCCGAGCCGTAGTTTTATGAAATCAAGATCTTCCAACAAGCTTTTCAAATCAATTGGCCGTTCGTCGAATAGATTTATAACGAATAAACTACGACCTCATCTATATACCCGATAAACTATATATATTTTGACGGCTTTTACTATAATGAAATTTTCTAAGTGTTGAATACAATACTTTCAAGTAACAACAATAAGAGTCGATTTTCTCATCGATCAAGACCCGTATAACCAAAAGTTAAATGACACGACTTCAAGATATTGTTACAAGGTTTTCAAAAACGCCGAGTTTCATCACTAACCCTTAACGTACAACATTTCGCGACTTGTTTTGCGAGGCCATTTTGGGCATATTTTCAAGTAATGAAAATGCTATTTTTGCGACGAAAACCTTATATTTGCCGATAAGGCACCAAACAAGGATCGTGGAGTACCGTTTCAACCTATTTCCATGAAAAGTGGTTATTAACCTAACGAGACGTCAAAAACGTATTTGTCGACGATAAACGTTATTTTCAAAACAAATGAGTGGTATCAATAACATACGTATTTGCATGTGTAGCGTCATTTCATTTCTTACATTAGATCATATCATTCATATTAGGTTGCGGTTAGAGATCGTGCCTCATTTCTGTGTATTCATTGTTGTCATCGTAGCTATTGCACCAGGTGAGTTCATAACCCCTACTTTTACTTGTTTCACAACTGTTTTGGGGGAAGATACATGCTCCTTACTATTTAAATTCAATGCTTGTTTTACTTGAACGCGATTCATTTTCTCAAACATTACTGGATGGTTGAAATACTTGATTGATTACTTGAATACATTATGAATTACTTATTCCATCCTTGATTTTTTATGAACACAAGTTCTTGCTTTTGCGGACACAAATATAAAACTGTTACTTTGCCTGAGTTACCTATTACTGCCACTGAAGTCCCCTTTATCATGAACCGTTAATTACATGCGTGTGAGCGTGAATGCTGCGGATAGATCTATTTGGGTTGACACCCCGTCCGAGTTGGTCGCGCCAACCTGTCAAATGGACGCATATCATTCGGATTACTTCCGAGTGTCTGGTAAACACTTAATTGGGGCATTTTATGCTTGATTGCATATGATTACGTCGAGCTTCGGGGTCATGAGCTTAGGCACTGTATACCTTATTTTTAGCTGTGACATTGTATTTGTTATATTGTCTTGCTACTGAAAATCTCGTGCTCCGCAAATGACTTGTTTACTTAAACATATTACTTTTGGCAGTGGGTTGTAAACACACAGGTTACAAGTCTCTTATGGCGGGACTTGTAACTGAGTGGATTTACGATGCCTTTGCTGGGAAATACTTGATTTCTGGAAACACTTGTTTACGGGAAATACTTGTTTACTTAAAACTATGAACTCACCAGCTTTATGCTGACGTTTTAGCATGTATTTTCAGGTTTTAAGCAATGGCACGCTACAGGAGGTTTTGGCAGGGCATGACATGGTCATAGAAGACTCTGATATTCTTATGGGGACCATTTTAAACTATTTTAAAGGCCAACTCCCGCACTAATTTTAAACAATGTAAATTCAATACTTTTAGCTAAACGATTTTATTCTAAATGATTGAAGTGAAAACCATTTTACACTTGTTTTGTAATACCAATTGAGTTACACCCCAGCTACATGTATGCTTCTGCTGGACCCGATTCTGGGGGTGTGACAGATTGGTATCAGAGCTTTGGTTATAGCGAACTAAGTGTTTTTAAAACCTAGACTATAGCTACTTTCAAGAAAACTTAACCTTATGACCGTCACGTGCCTGCCTGCCAAGCTGAAGCCTCATTTTTGGTTAGTTGCTAACATAGGTGATGAGATTGTTATCTCATTATCTGGTATATTATATTCATTTATTATAGTTGATTACTATAATTGTCTTTCATATAAGCATGTTCACGTATCATATATGTCACCGTGTTATGTTTTTCCTTGCATAGTTTCATCATTTGGCCTCGAGTTTGGTCACCTGCTTTTGTCTTTCAGAACGTCTTGGTATTTGTGAAGGACATGGTATTAGTATAACTGAACTGAGTATTTCAAAATTCATGGAACCTCGGTGGAATATAGACTGGTCATTTATATTCGACCCGGGATAGTGAGATATAGGCTGACCACCTATGTCTGACTCAGACATGAATTTTGCAACACTGAGAATGGTTATAATAAGATTATGTCTGGATTGAATTCTCAACTCATTTCCAAATGTTTCATTCATGTGTGTGTATACTCTCGTTGTTGGAACCTTCATAGTTTTCATCATTTCGTAAACCACCGATTGGAAGCATGTCAGCCAGTCATTTTATTTCAAGAACTTTCATATTTATGCACGATACACTCATATCACAGTATTTTCTTTTGCCACAATCTCATTTTGTCGCAGTTGTCACAGTCTCTTCCCTTCTCACCATCACTATCATTTCCTTTCCCCACCCCCATATATATATAAGGAATTCGCTAACACTCTATAGATTCCGATGTCACTCATCCCTCACTACTCCCTATATTGATAAGTGGATATTATCAATGACCTCCCTAGGAAAGACTTTCCATACCTTCTATGAGGATGATCCCTCGATACATTAAGACCTTTCAAAACTCAACAGAAATCTCAGGATATCACGAAACCATTCGGACCACTATCACTGGCCTGATCGCCAAAAATTCCAGCATCTATAAAGTATTGGCTTGACTGAATTACAGGATTTGTTTCGATGCGAATGCTCACTAAGCAACACCATAGAGATAAATCCAAGCTCTTAACCGAGACTATAGATTGAACATGTCCTCACCAATAGACTTTATTCGAACATGTTAGACACCTATGCATTTGTGTAGACATACATACTTGGCTATTTTATCCTCTTAATACTTTCATTTTTAAATGAATTTTCTCCAAACTCCCGTTATACAAAACATATATCTTGTAAGAAATACTTTTCTGATGCACTTATTTTGACAAGCAAATTCCTTTTGGTTACTCTTTTACAAAACTATTGAATGTTAAGAAAATTTTAAACATCGATCTTTTGGTAAACCATAACATCCACCTTATGTTGGAAATAGTCCTATCTTGCATAACTATTAAATTTTGAAACCTCGAGAAAAACGTTACTTAGAAAGCTGCTTGCTTAAAAAAAAAAAAAAAATTAAATTTATTTATTCAGGGAAGGTTATGAACAAAACACACAATCTCAAAACAAACTTTGAAAATCAATCACTATATTACCTCACTTATACCTTTAGGAGTTTTTGAGTTGATGACCTATAACTTGGGGAAAATCTTAGTAATGAAGACTAAGCATCGTAGGTGGAGAGAGACCCTAATTCATGACATTCCTGCGGAGGAATCACAACCTTATCCTAATCTATTATTTTCAACCACACCCTTGACGGACTTAACCTTGTAAGCCTTTCAAAACAAGATTCATGATACCCATTTCAATTATTCCTAATAAAGGAATTTGATTCACCTCAACTCCTAACGATTTCATTAAGATCTCTTTGGAACCACACCACCTATCATCTGTAGACCAATGGTCAGAATTTGAGATTGATTCAAACCTAGGGAGATATGCCCAAATCGGGTGTGATTGACACTAGAAATGGTTGGATTAACCATTTGCCATAAATCAAATTCAGTTGCAACCATAGTTATCACACGAGCTTAGAGACTACACCATTCGAAGCACTCTATGGTCAAAGCGTCAACATCCATTGACGGATTAAAACTTGGAAAAGCCCAACTCACTAGTCCCGTAAGCATTCATGAAATAACCAGGAATTTCCTACAAATCAAGAATCAATTACAAGTTCGATAAGCGGTAAACCACTAGAATTTCAAGTTCGTGGCATGATTATGTTGAAAGTTCTGCCTAGGAAAGGCATGATACCATTCAGAAAACTTCATAAAGTTAAACCCGATATACACTGAACCATTTACGATTTCTGACAGAGTAGGCCTAGTGGCCGTCAGACTTGAACCTTGTTAGAGCTCAGTAGCTTACACGATAATATCATCATCTTTTAACCAATACCACTCTAGAGACCAACACAAACTGAACTTCGGGACGAAGTTCCTTTTAAGGGGGTGAGACTGTAACAACCCGCATTTTCAAGACATTTCTCCTATTCACTATTCATCAGTTACTATTCATCATTTACTTTTCATCGGTCACTATTCATCATTTTACTATTCATCATTTTCGGACTCAGTTTGTGATTCCGAGAAGCGTTCAAAAATTTTACTATTCATATGACACTATTCATTCCCGGAAGGAAATCACTATTCACGATTGTCGTTCATCATTTCGTAAATCTAGTTTACGGGTATTCAAATTCGCGTAACCAGTTAGGTTTAGCTGCGAATTTATGCATCATCAGTAGGGATACGTCATATAGATTGGAGTAGTCTATATATCATCAGTAACATCATCATCACTTTAGGCCCTACACGGATATGCATTATTTCTATATACGTATGTTTAATTTGTAATTAACGTTACCACTCAGTTTTTACTACGAACGTATACCCAATACTCCCGACTACGATCCTAACATATTTTCATACTCGTTATAATGATATAAAAATTATATTTATTAATTTACCCGGTGTTTTGAAATCAATTACTATATTTCACGGTCGGAGCTTATAACTCTGTCGGTTTGCGTTATTTCAACACGATAATTATTTTAACACCCGATTATCATCAGGAATAATATTTTACAACTTTTACAACTTCGTCATATTTTATTTCATCGCGTCATGATTTATTTTTAGTTAACTCGGTACCCGATAACACCTAATACATAACAATGTTTAACTAATACACACACTCTTTGGACAAGATCATTTAATAGCCCACCAACTCCCACCTTTCTCCCCTAATTCACGCCCATTGCCCCCCCCCCCCTATGACCAAATGCATTTAATGGTTTGACCAAAAAAATATCTTCTACTAAATATATATACCTTATTTCATCACATTTCTTGATTAACACATCAAAACAACTAGCAAAAAAAATTTGTTCTCATCCTTTCTCATCTCTACCATTTTCGATCACAACAAGAACACCAACAAGAAATCATGGATTTTTCAAAATCAAGTTATAATCAAGTCTCATTTACATATCTAGTTAAGGTTTTAAAATAAAAACCTCAAGATTAACTAAGTTTTTATCACCATCTTTCAATAATCACTCAAGTAAGTTACTAATAATCTTTCCTACTCTTTTAAACATCTATTTTATATATTTTCATGATCTAGTAACAAAACATGCAAATATACTATGATCCATACCACTTATTGTTTATTTTTGTTTATGAACATAGATCTACAATTTTTACTAGCAATCTCATTAGATCCACTAAGATTGGTGATGTCTAGGAACCCATGACACCCTAAGAAGGTGTATGGTAGGATTGGGTACTTGTGGAGTTGATTTGAAGTAGATTGGTTAAACCTTGAACAAGTCTTGATCCTTAAAAATGAGTTTTAAACACTATATATATAGATCTGTCCATTTTTGTAAAACGTGGGAAACTCAGGGTATAGGGTGTAATTTTGGACCAAAGATTTAGAAAATACATTCCGAGACGAAACTATGGCCGAAAACGGGGATAAAAACGAGTTAATAACGAAGGATATATGTTTTTCCGAATATTAACAACGAAAAATACTTTCAAATATAGGTTCTGTCCCAAATCGCCAATTTCAGAAAACTCAGGGGTTTCCGGGTAACATTAGGTTAGATATTCAGAAAATACTTTCAAAAACAACCGTGGCCGCTTGAATCACTAAAATCCGAGTTACGACGAAAAAGATATGCTATTTTCAATTTTAACGACGAAAACTATTTTCTGAAAAATAGCTTGCTGTTGAACAGTTTTCATGGACTGTTTCGAGATGTAAACCTTGATCTGGCCGTCCCGACTTATCAAAAATATATTAGTATGTTGTCCCACGATTCCGGGGATATAAAGAACGTAGAAAACGAGCTTATAACGAAAAAGATACAAGTGTTTAAACTTAGACGATTTTTACAAATTTCCATCAGCTTTTCTATTATTATTTTACCGCAAAACTGTCTTTGCGAGACACCACTTTCTTGGCTGTTTTTCTTCATGATCTGATCAATTTGAGTCCGAGCCGTAGTTTTATGAAATCAAGATCTTCCAACAAGCTTTTCAAATCAATTGGCCGTTCGTCGAATAGACTTATAATGAATAAACTACGACCTAATCTATATACCCGATAAACTATATATATTTTGACGGCTTTTACTATAATGAAATTTTCTAATTGTTGAACACAATACTTTCAAGTAACAACAATAAGAGTCGATTTTCTCATCGATCAAGACCCGTATAACCAAAAGTTAAATGACACGACTTCAAGATATTGTTACAAGGTTTTCAAAAACGCCGAGTTTCATCACTAACCCTTAACGTACAACATTTCGCGACTTGTTTTGCGAGGCCATTTTGGGCATATTTTCAAGTAATGAAAATGCTATTTTTGCGACGAAAACCTTATATTTGCCGATAAGGCACCAAACAAGGATCGTGGAGTACCGTTTCAACCTATTTCCATGAAAAGTGGTTATTAACCTAACGAGACGTCAAAAACGTATTTGTCGACGATAAACGTTATTTTCAAAACAAATGAGTGGTATCGATAACATACGTATTTGCATGTGTAGCGTCATTTCATTTCTTACATTAGATCATATCATTCATATTAGGTTGCGGTTAGAGATCATGCCTCATTTCTGTGTATTCATTGTTGTCATCGTAGCTATTGCACCAGGTGAGTTCATAACCCCTACTTTTACTTGTTTCACAACTGTTTTGGGGGAAGATACATGCTCCTTACTATTTAAATTCAATGCTTGTTTTACTTGAACGCGATTCATTTTCTCAAACATTACTGGATGGTTGAAATACTTGATTGATTACTTGAATACATTATGAATTACTTATTCCATCATTGATTTTTTATGAACACAAGTTCTTGCTTTTGCGGACATAAATATAAAACTGTTACTTTGCCTGAGTTACCTATTACTGCCACTGAAGTCCCCTTTATCATGAACCGTTAATTACATGCGTGTGAGCGCGAATGCTGTGGATAGATCTATTTGGGTTGACACCCCATCCGAGTTGGTCGCGCCAACCTGTCAAACGGACGCATATCATTCGGATTACTTCCGAGTGTCTGGTAAACACTTAATTGGGGCATTTTATGCTTGATTGCATATGATTATGTCGAGCTTCGGGGTCATGAGCTTAGGCACCGTATACCTTATTTTTAGCTGTGACATTGTATTTGTTATATTGTCTTGCTACTGAAAATCTCGTGCTCCGCAAATGACTTGTTTACTTAAACATATTACTTTTGGCAGTGGGTTGCAAACACACAGGTTACAAGTCTCTTATGGCGGGACTTGTAACTGAGTGGATTTACGATGCCTTTGCTGGGAAATACTTGATTTCTGGAAACACTTGTTTACGGGAAATACTTGTTTACTTAAAACTATGAACTCACTAGCTTTATGCTGACGTTTTAGCATGTATTTTCAGGTTTTAAGCAATGGCACGCTACATGAGGTTTTGGCAGGGCATGGCATGGTCATAGAAGACTCTGATATTCTTATGGGGACCATTTTAAACTATTTTAAGGGCCTACTCCCGCACTAATTTTAAACAATGTAAATTCAATACTTTTAGCTAAACGATTTTATTCTAAATGATTGAAGTGAAAACCATTTTACACTTGTTTTGTAATACCAATTGAGTTACACCCCAGCTACATGTATGCTTCCGCTGGACCCGATTCTGGGGGTGTGACAAAATGATTTGATTAAATTGTGAATATCATTTCCATAGAAGTGTATGACACATGTGAGATAATCAAATATGTTTTAAATAAAACGTTTTTAGTTTTATTCAACAATGCTTTCAAATAAATTCAATTGTGCATTACAATAAAATAAATTAAAAGCTTTGCTTCATAATCATGTTGAAGAAAAAAAAATCAATCTTGATTTTGATTAATATAGAGTTATGGTAGCTTATAGTTGAACATATTGTTTGAAGAAAAATGATATAGATATTTGAAAGATTATTATTCAAAGAGAGAGGTTTTAAACATGATGTTTTAATTTTGATAACAAAAAAATATTTCAAGTGAAGGATTTGAAATAGAAACTTATCATACTCAAGAGAATCAATTGAGCCCATTGTCACATATAATCATCTCTAATGGCAGCTAAAGATATGAAAGAGAGATGGTAGATATTTATGATCTAAATGCAATGAGATAGAGAGGGATAAAGTAAATCATCTATGGATACAAGATTGACATATGTATATATATATATATATATATATATATATATATATATATATATATATATATATATATATATATATATATATATATATATATATATATATATATATAACACATCATAATATTAAGTTACTAACAAGTCTTAATTATAACACATCTATTAATGTAACTAGTAAGGTCATATAGCTTAAATGGTAAGTATTCTACTAAAGATCATAGATGATTTTCAATATAAATGAAGAATAAGATAAATGATAATAGACTTAACAACAAGAGAGTTAACTAGCCTAATATCATGTATACATATATTAGTATTAATGATCTAAAAGCATGGCAACTTATAAATTAAATCATATTAATATACTAATTAAAGCATACTCTAATATAATGTAATATTGACAAGTTTTTGAAAAAAAAACTTACCTCAGGTCCAGCTTTTCTTAAAGAGTGGTCATGAGAGTAATAGAAGACATCAAAAAGTTTGCCCAAAGCATGTCGAAGTATCAAAGTAAAATCCCAACGCAATAAAGATCAAGGAGGCTTGATCCGAAATGCTTAATCGATCACAACAATCATCACAAGTCGTGTAGATCAAGAATGGTAATACAAGAATCCTTCGTCTTGAGGTAGTAACGAACATACCATAAAATCAGTGCACCAAAAGTGAAGAACCAACCGCCAAAACAATAAATGACCGCAACAACGTCATAAGCAAATCGTGTGTAGGATGTGAAACCGAGTAATAGGAACCAATAGTCATCAAATGAAAGAAAGCGAAGAGAGCGATCCAAAAAGTAGTATTCCCTTCGTTCGTTAATTACCTAAACTTGACAAAGAGCTTGGTACCCAGATTCTCATGGGTCCGAGATGGTTAGTTGAGAACATGATGAGGATGTCGTCGAGAAGTACAAGGAATCATCAATAGTTTGTTTTAACTAACAAACAATGACTCTCTTGACTAGAGTAGTAAACAATGAATGTGAGTAATATTAATTCTAAATTTCTCCACTAGATTTAACAAATTTTATTTGTTTTGATATATTTGTTAAAGAATCATTTGTAGTAAATCCTAAACCGGTTTTATTATAAAATGACTTTTGAATGTTAAGTAAATATTTTAAAGATCTAGAACTATTTTCAAATTTGGCTAATATTTTTGCTTTTTCATTTTTCATTTTCCATTTTAATTTCATGTTTGTAGTCTTGACAATATTTACATTTAAGATCAATTTCAATATTACTTTCAAGTCTAGACATTTTATCATCTAAAATTATTTCCTTTTCAAAATTGTTTTCAATGGAAATTGAAGATTTATTTTTAAGAATCATTTTTGAGTCAATGTTGCAAAAATGTTTGAAGTTGTTTTTCAATTTTGAAAATTCTAATATAAATTGATCATTGCAAAAATGTTTAGTTTCAGATTGTACCTCATTTGTAGTTGTACATTCTTCACATGCTATATGGTGATCAATTACATCGTCCATGTCGCTCCATGTTTTCTTTGTAGTTTCGCTTAGATCTTGAAGCATGTAGTCCTTGCCATCAATATTTGTATTCAATGATCATCTTCTTCGTTATTGCTACCAATTGTGGAAAACTAGAAGGGGGGATTGAATAGTTTTACGTCTTTTTTGTTTTATTTGTTTTATAAAAGTTTGCTTCTAAAGAATAGACGTAAATTTCAAAACTCTTTAATGCAAAAATATAGATACTAGTTTATTTACGATTTTCTTATAAACACTACTTATATATATAAAGTTGGGAAAGAATTAACAATTTCATATATCATATATAAGCATATATATATGTATAAGTGTTTTAATAAAAGTTTATGTACTTGGTTTGTTTTTGTAAAATTAATGTTATGAATGAATCCTAGTTTGATCTTTATGTAAAATCAATATATGCACAACACAAGCAATTATAATTATGTTTGAAATGCTAACAAGTAAATAATCAAAGAGTGAGAGATGGAAAGATCAAACCGAGAGACAAAGGATTTATAGTGGTTCGGCTACAAGGACGCCTTCCATGCCCTACTCCACTCCCCGAGTCACCTACTCGAGAGTTTTTCTTCACTAGATCTAAAACCTCCCTTATGGCGGAGAAAACCTTACCCACCAAATTACACACCACAACTTCTTCACAACTCAATCACAACTTCTACACAACTTCTTCACACCAATCTTCTTCACACCAATTCTTCTTTACACCTTTCTACTTCACACCTATCTTCTTCACACCTTTCTACTTCCTAACTCTTCTTCTTCTTCACACCACTTGTTTCTTCACACCTTTACTACTTAGTTCTATCCACTACTCCAAGATATATACTACTTCACAACTTCTAGGCTTCAAGGTCTTCTCAACTTCAAAGCTTCAACTTCTTTGTCTTCACAACTATCTCTTCTTCAATATACTACCACTTCTTATTTATTCTATCACTAATCCTATCCACCTCTACTTCTTCACTTCTAATACTACTTCACACCTTCAATAAATCTATATCCTATATCTAAATCTAGCTAACCAATGTACACACTATATTCACCAAAGAATGAATGATATACAAGATGAAATGATCAAACAACTTAGATAGCAAGATGATACTTTGTTGTAATACTCCTAGTCTTGATAAATAGAAGTATTCTTCTCTTTGCACTTGAATGAATGAGGCTTTGGATCACTTGGAAACAAAGGTTTATGAATTATATGATCAAAGGATTTTTAAGATGGAAATGGAGGTTTGAATCAGAAAGTTTTTAGTGTAAAAAGGTGAGAAAAATTCCAGATTTAAGGTGGTATTTATAGGCAACAAAATCTGACAACTGGAGCGTGACGGTCCCCTTAAATCAAGGCCGGTCCCCTTAATTTTAAGGGGACCGCCCCTTATAATTAAGGGGGCCGCCCAGCTGTAACGGCCAGAAAACTTGTCTTTTAGTGGGGAAAGTTTATTTGGTAAAAAACTAACTGATTTTGGTTAAAATTTTGAATTCATATATTTAGTATGATTAAAACATTTTTCTTTATTACCAAAAGTGTTTTTCAAAAATATATAATAATTTTATATTAAAATAAACTTTGTAGTAATTAATTAGATACCCATTTGATCTTATAATGCATTAAATACAATGTTTATTCATACCTTAAGTGATTAGATGGTGAAAGTGATTATTTGCTACTAACTACTTACTTACATCATGATCTTTGGTTTGATGAGTTTTCGTTTTGTGATTATCAAAATATAGAGATATCGAAAGATATGAATAACGTTTTTAGTCATTTATTTATATCAACAATCTCCCCTTTTTTGATGATTACAAAACCTAAACTCATTAAATCCAAAAAATTAATTTTTAGACAAGTATTTAGTGAGTTTATATTAACTTCTCCCCCTTTTTGTAGAATCAAAAATGTTTAAGCCAATAAAATGAAAGCTCCCTTTGATGTATGCTCCCCCTCGTTTGAGGGCACTAAGGGTTTGAGTTATGGAATTCTTGCAAGAAAAATATTAGAAGCACAAGCATGGCACAAGCAAATACATATAGCATAATACCAACTAATAATAAGCATGGCAAAAGAGAATTTGAAACACATATTAATTCATTAATTAATAGAAAATGATTATGTCAACCCATAATCATTGTTACATAGGCCACAAAGATAGAATTCTAAACTAAGTAGAACATCCTAATGTGCTAACAAAGAGTGTCACCAAACTTTCTTGCATCCCAAAATCGTTGAGGAGTTTTATTTGAA
This sequence comes from Artemisia argyi, assembly GCA_030686995.1. NCBI lineage: Eukaryota > Viridiplantae > Streptophyta > Magnoliopsida > Asterales > Asteraceae > Artemisia > Artemisia argyi. The sequence goes on from CM060701.1 coordinate 37,364,433, forward strand.
AATGAGAAACATAAGCATATAAAATGCTTGGTGGTTTAATGGAGGTAAACTTTTGGTTGCATGGATGTTGGTGAGTTTGGAGGTGGTGGATTTGAAGTTAGGTTTTTTGATTGAGGGTTTTGATGTTGTTCAAGTGATGGTGTTTGTTGAGATCTAGTAAGAAGATACTCAATCCAAGTAAAGTGCTCATTCAATGCAATGGTTTGTTGTTGGAGGAAGATGCAACAAGGGCAATTGTTAACATGCTTCTCAATTTGGTTGATGTTGTGTGGTGATGATGGTGAGCTTGATTGAGGAGGATCCAAATTGCGTTGAGCAAGATGTAATGCTAAAAGAGCGCTAAGCTCATGAGCCTCTTTTAGCTTCTCAACGAACTTCAAGTGTTTAGAGGAAGGTGATGGTGGTGGAACATGATAGTTGTCTTGGGTGAAGGTTTGAACATGCAACAAAGGAATGGCATGTGAAGTTGTAGGATGTGGTGGTGGTACTCTTGGTGGTGGAGACATGGTTGAGCTTGGGTAGTCATGAAAACATGAAATGGGTGGAAGAGGTTCTTCATGAGTGGGTGGTGTTTTTGTTGAATGAGCAACATGTGAAGTATTGATTAAGAGATTGGGATTGTTGTTTTAGGATTGAGCATGCTCATCATAAGAAGAAGCATTAATGAGGGCATGAGTGGATGATAGGTTGTGAGATGAGTCATTAGTGTGGGTTTGAGGTTTAGTTGTTGGTTGACTTGGAACAACATCCCTTGAGTTATGACAAGAATCAAGTTTCCTCCTCCAAACGGGTTTGACGGAGATGTCTTAGCATAGAAATCTCTTATGTGTTTTAAATGAGGGTTATCTAAATAAGGGGTATATCCTAAGGGTGAAGGTCTATCTTTAAAGTTATAGGGGTTAGGGGAATAATCTAGTACATTCAGAGGGGAAAGATCATTCTCCAGATGTGGACTAGATGAGATAGGGGTAGAGTAAAGGGGAGTAGACATAACTATATAATAAAGAAATACTGTAAATCATTTAGCAGTTAAGTAGGCAATTATTATACTTACCTTATCATATATGGTTATGGAGGATGGCAGAAGTATTGAGGACTTTATCGGGTTTAGGAAAAATAGTTGTAGTTTAGGTTTTGACCTTGTTCTCTATAACTGAAGCTCTGATGCCAATCTGTAACACCCCCATTTTTCACTGATCGCAGCGGATAAAGTGTTTGGGGTATTACTTCATAGAATCACATATATAGTAATAGAAAACGGCTCGAAAAGAGACGTTTTGGAAATTTAGTTATCATTCATAATTATCATAGTTTTAATTATAAAAGACATACTTTTTATTTTTGTTGAGGTCCCAAAATCTAAGAGTTAGGTTGGTTGTGTTTGAATGATAACCATGAAAAGTCCTCCGAGTTCAGTACCTCCTTTTGCCATGGATCCATAGAAGTAATATACCTAGAATACATGCTTAAAAAGTCAATACTAGGTGTTGAGTGAGAATCATAGGTTTAGGGGTTAGTGAATACAAGTTCCCTGGGTTCAGTTGTTACACCCATCTGGGAAAATGCAAGTTTTGTGATAATTGTGATGCATGCACAATTATTAGGAGTTTAGTATGTTGCACTAAGCTCATGAATCACACCTTAACGATCCGGGTCATGTGGGCTGCAGACCCAACATGAGGGGATGGAAGGATAACTTGCCAAAGTTATACCTTGAGTGGATTCAAATATAGTACTTATTGGTACCACCTAGTAGGGTGTTAATACCAACGGGAGTTGTCAAAATCCAATAGATCTATCACCTATATTCGCGTTCGCGTGGGTAAAACATCCCAAACGATTAGATTCATGAATTTTGGTTAAGTAGTGGTGGCAGTTAGTTTACTCGTACAAATAACCAAAGAAAAAGACTTGTATTCGGTTTTAAGTAAAGCATTTAGCATGTATCCCCCTCACAGGGTTTATAAAGCATTTAAAGTTAAAGTTTAAAAAGATGTGAGGCTACGAAACTCACAGAATTTAAAAAGTATGAGGCTATAAACTCACCTAGGCGTAGAGTAATCTAAGTGATGCAAATAGTGACTCGGGAACTAGACCGCCTTACTCACGTATCCTAGTGTGTTGTTGGTTTGGTATGTATGTCAAGCTTTAGTTATCATCTTTATGTTTCTCAAGTTATTGTTTTTAGGTTTGTTAATGTTTTATAAATATAAAATAACACCGTTCAGGCCACTGTAATTCAGAAGTATATGACTCCTCACATGAAGCTCTCTACTATTGTATTATGTAATTCATTAGTTATAATCATATCACCGTTCGGGCCATCATATCTCATAAGTATATGCAATAATCGTTCAAGGAGTCAGGGCACTTTAATTCGTAAACCCAACAAACTCGTTAAAAACGAAATATCCACATAGTACTCCTCGCATGAAGCTCCCTAGTATTGTGTTATGCTTCTAACTTTATTCAGGTTTTATACTTATATGATATTTTCAATTTTTACCCTTATAGTTTATATATTTACGTTTTCTACCCTAAATTTATATTACTTATATTACTTATACTAATAACTATCTATACTTGACACAACTAGTCCCTAGACTTCTATATTTTATGTAACTAACCTAAGACTCCTAAGTTTTCTATATTTACCATTTTAGACCTTTAACTTTACACTTTTTACGTTTTTAGTCCTTTTTAGTTTATACTTATTTTATTATCTATCCTAGGGTTTTAATATTATGCAAAACTAGTCCTTACTACTTATAACTTCTAGGAAATGTCAAAAACAGTCCCTAGACTTTATAATTTCAGGAATTTATGATATATACCCTTATGCATGTAAAGTTTTGCAAAACTAGTCCTAATATGCATGTAACTTATATTTTATCTAGTAACTAAGGTTTCTAGCCTATGTTTTACTTATTCTAGCTTATCTAGGTTGTGTATAACTAGTGTATGACCTAAAGTAATGACTTACAGCATGCATGCAAGTATATGACTCGATCTAGGGTTTTAAAACTTAAACTAGCAAATGAAAGGGTTCAAGGCTCATGCAAGGGTTCCTAGGGTATCTAAGGCATCCTAAATCTATTCTAAGACTATACTAAAGCTAAATTAACTAAATGTAAGACTTACTTGGCTAGCGGGGGTTTACGTGGGGTTAAACTAGGGTTAGGGTTTCCTCGACTCAAAATGGACTCGACAAGCATGCAAGACTATACCACTCGACTTCTAAGCTTACTAGGGCTCTTGAACTACTACCAAGACCAGAAATATTAAGGTGGAGAAGTGAGGAGAGGTGTGGTTTGGAAATGGAGGGTGGCGAGGGTTCTTAGGGTTTTAGCGATGGGGAATGGGTCTCGACACGGCCTCAAGGCTCACTATAGCTCGTATACTACTAGTACCACAAAAGATTTGAGGTGGAAAGAAAAGGAGAGGTATGAATGAAATAAGGAGGGAGTCGCGGGTATTTATAGTGTACGAGTGGAGTGGTGGCCAAGCAAAGCAAGTAGGAGGTGTCAAGGGGGATGGAGGTGACTCATGGCAGCTACATGGTGACTAACGGAAGCTACCATGGTGATGGGGCTAGTCTATATGGCGGTTTGGGGTGTTTATGGAGGAGGTGAAGTCGTGGAGGAGGTTTGGTGGAAGTAGGTGACAAGGAGCTTATAAGGAGGTGATGCACCACCTTGCTTGGGTGCTTGGAGGTGCTTGTAAGCTGCTTGGTGGGTTAGGGGTGGATTAGTGGCGGTTTAGTGGTGGTTTAGGGTGGATTAGGGGTGGATTAATGGTGGTTTAGTTTAGTAGGTGATGTAGGTGTGTGGTAGGGTGCTTGGTAGTGTCAAAATGGTGTGTAAGTTGCTTGAGGAGTGGTGGTAGAGTGCTTGGTTGCTTATGTTTAGGTTTTATTTGTTTAAGTTTAAGTTTACACCTAGTTTCTACTTATTAAGTGTTTAAGGTTTTACCTAAGTTTTAGTGCCTAAGTTATATTCCTAAGTGTGTTTAGTGACTAATCCTAAGACCTAAAGGGTTTATTCTAAGTGAGGGTAACTTATGGGAAAGGTTTGGGAAGGTTTGACCTAGTTTTGTAACCTAAATGACCTAAGTGTGTTTAGTGAGAGACTAGGTTTATCCTATGTTTTAGTGCCTAGACTAGTGTCCTATGAGTTTCTAATAACTATTCCTAAGTTCTAAAAGGCGTATACTAAGTGGTAGTGACCTATGGGGAAGTTTTGGGATGGTTTAGATTTAATTCTACTTATCTATGACCTAGTTATGGTTTCGGGCTTAGGGGGTTTGTATCTAAGTTCTAAATGGTTTATTCTATAGCCTAATAGTTCTAATATATCCTAATATTCCTAAGAAAACTCATACTTAAGCTTTGGACACATTCATACTATTTAAACTAAGCATATAGGTTCAGATAAGTACATAATCCTACTTAGGTTTTAGTTTAGTGTTTATTAGGGTTTTGTGCTATGTTTAGTGTTTTAGATTGGTGAATTACTTATTATGTTGTTGTTATGATTTTATGCTTGACATACCTGGGGTTTATAGGATGTTATTGTTGAGTTATTTGGCTTGTGTAGATACGTTAGCAGGTCTAGTGGGTCATGCAAGTAATAATGTATATAAAAAGTAAAAATTTACCTGTGAAATACCTACTATAGGTATTTGTAATGGGAATGATAGTAATGGGTGTTTGTGGGTTGTTATATTATGCAATCTAATTCACAACTTAAAGGGATAAAGGAACCTGACTTATGTAATGTTAAGAGAAAAGGAAAATGTGAATGGACATTGATATTTAATGACAGCTACGGGTTATGATTTGATCGATTAGGATTGACGCCAATGAAAACGAAATATGTTTAGAAATAATGACCTATATTGAAAGACAATGTATGAAAGAGTACTAACATTGTTTAGTCCTACATGACCTTTAATGACATTATCATCTACCAAAGATGATGTATCATACCATAATATATGCTTGAATGGATTCGAAAAGAAGTGAAGACAATAAGCACCTAGGAACAAACATTTTATAAGAAAGGAATAAAGAATACTAAGAACCTATATGAGGATGAGAATGACATTATGAGATCGGAGAGTGTTGGTTAAACCGATGTGTTGAGAAAGTGTTGGGAATGATAGTTTTGATTAATATATAAATTGCACTGACAATGACGCGCATGATATGTGTTGAGTACGAAAGGATGAGATCCTATGATAGTGTTCTAGAAAATGAAGTTGTGAAGTCCTAGTTTAAGAAAGATCCTAGATTCCATTAGTTGTTGGTTGTGGAGATGAAGAACTTTGTCAAAGACATGATGTGTTTTTCACTTGAGGAGATATTGGTACAAACTAGTGATGTTGGGTTAAAAAGGCTTGAAACACTTGTGGTTTTGTGAACCGATTTTAACTAAATGGTGTGTACCTATGTGTTGGTATTTTAGGGTGCAAGAAGCATGAGTAGATGTTCTTTTAAATACATTTTGACAAAATACAAATATGTGAATGAATTTCTCTCCGCCTTAATCGGTGGACATCCGACATATTGTATAATGCATCGTATAAAGAATGACGATAAAGTGTTTGGGAGGTTGAAGGTTAATGAAAGCGATGAACTTAGTAATGCTTTTGCGGATGTTGATTAGCATACAAGGAACTTCATCCACGAAGTCACATAGTTCTTCTCTATCAATGCTAGATGATCGCATGACGAGGCATGTGGTTTTCTCAGAGGAGGTGGAAAGGATTAGAGTACTGTTATAGCTAAATAGTGATGGAAGTGATTTTTGGAAGAAAAGAGGTCGATTGAAAGATACCCAAACACAAATTTCAAATCTCTAAGACTCAATCCTATTAGCATTAAAACTATATGTAAGTGAAGGGATTAAAATTATGTGAGATGAGCATATAAAAGCTAAAACGAAGTGAGATAGCAAATGATTAGTTCTCAATCCACTAACACAAATTTGATAGTGAGAAAAGATGTCAACAAGATAGGAATAAAGGAAATAGCATCTTATTCAAACAACACATTCGACAACTAGATATAAAGTTACCGCATGGCTAGATAGCATCAACAAAAACAATCATATTAAGCAAGAGCATGTCATAATATGAAATACTTTCCTTGTAAAATTGATTTGTTGTTAAGCTTAGACACTTGAGCATATAACAATCTATGTGATTAATTTGTATGATAAAATGACTTCTAAATGTTTATCATACCAAAAGTACTTTGACAAATTATAAGTGCACACGTTGCAAAGAAATAGTGTGACAAGGACACAAAAGAAGCAAGACGAAAGATTCATGTAAACTGTGTTGAAAAGATAACATTTTGGAGCATGCATCATTAAAACATCCTACGTATATATTTAATGAGTGTCAACAAAGCACAAGAGCATTAAAACATAGATACAAAAGAATCATGCATCAAAATTGCATATCATAAGTTAACAAGTAACATGTTAATCTTGCAAAGTATCATACAAATCATGTTAACATTTAGTTGCATGAAACATATAAGCATGCAGACAAAACCTTTCCAAGGTTTACATATTAATCAATCAAAGAGTTATTATGTCAAGATACACAATCATATCAAACAAATAACATTTAATCGACACATATATGTGTAATGCAAGTGATTCTAAATAAACTAAAGAGAAACTCAAATCTACTTCTTGTTTGAATAATATTTTTAAGACAAGATAATTAATACATGATTTAATGAGACTCAACTATATTTAATAAAACTAAGGTGATGAAGATATCATGTTTTATATGGAAATTTAACAAATATGTGTCAACAAATTTTAATCTATGTAATTAATTTGATAAAACGACAAATTATAAGTGCACATGTAGTGAACAAATAGTGTGACAAAGAAACAAGACGAAAAATTTATGCAACCCATGTTTAAATGATAACATTTTAGAGAATGTATTATATAGACCATCCTAAGCATAGATCTAATGAATGACCGAAAAAGACACAACCATTCAAATATATAAATATCATATAAAGACATCATGTCTCAAAATGATACACCATGAGTTAACAAGTAACACGTTAATCATGCAAAACATCATATACATAAAGAATGAAAATATCATATAAATCATGTTAATATATAGTAACACGAAACATATAAGCATGCAGGCATCATAAGTAAATAACCAAGGTTTACACATGAATCAATCAAATAGTTATCATGGTTATGTTAAGATGTCCAATCATATTAAACAAATAAAATGTAAATGACACATGTATGTGTACTGCAAGAGACTTTAGTCTTTGTGTTTGGAATCTATGGTTGAGTGATCTAAAAGGTAACATCTTTAAGCATGTGTTACGCAAGTGATTTGGTCATCCAAGACCAAGAGATGAGTTTTTGTGTGATAATGGAATTTGATAAGAACGTTCTCAAGAAAGCTCTTTGGAACAGGAATCTAAGTGAAGTTACCAACTTCAATAGATCTTATGTATGCTCTAGAGATAGGGTTTGAACTAGGTTATGAGCAAGATTTGTTATGATGAACGCTTGAAAGGAAATAGACACATATAATGTCTTTCAATAAGTAGAATTATTACGCGGAATAAAGTCATCATGCTTATAAGACAAAAATGATAAGATGATGAGAACGCTCTAGTTCATAGAACTTGCAGATGTTTATTTAAGATCATTTACCTGATGAGGTAAAATGAAATCTCTTGTAACACAACCGTTCATGTCGTAAGGAGAGAATGATGCATAGGATATACAATATCCTTATAACAGGATGAAAACTTAACGCATGATTTCTTAGGCATAATGTCTTCCAAAACATCATGTTTTCCTAAATGAAGATATGAAGCAAAAGTGTTTGAATCGGATAGTGCTATCTAAAATACTTGGTCTCAAGATTATACTAGATGATGACAAGAGGCATTAACTCGAGTTTCTTATGTATACTCCTCAAGAGTCATTGTTGCTCGGGCTACATGAGGTTGACTTTGAGATTGCATTTTAACATATGTTGTTAAGATGTTGATTTAAAGTTTAATGAAACTTAAAAGTTAAAACTATTACTAATACTTTGATAACTTGTGAAAGTGGTACTACTTAAACCTAGTAAATGAATGTGAGCTTCATGCTCATTTGATGGTGAAGGTTCTTATTTCTCTAGGTGGTAAAGTATGGTTTAGATTGTTTAACGAGTGTTTGGATTTTTTCAACAATGCACTCAATGGATTCAAACGATGGTAAGGATGGTGGATTGGTTGATCTAGGTGGTAGGTCTTCTAATGTGTCTTAATAAAGATGTGGTGATGTAAAGGTTTGTTGTGCTTGTGAAGCTTAGGGGCTGAGATATAACATAGAAGTGAATGAGATGATGGTGAATGAATAAGTAACTTAAGTACTCAATGTTTAATGATGAAGACCTATTGTCATTTGTTTTATCCCTATTGACTGAGCGAGTGTTAGGATAAGTGTTTTAACATATGTTGTTAAAATAATTGGGTGTAGATTCTTTCGGATGTGACTTTGAATGACTACAATCGTAAGTCAGATTTACTTGAATATTTCGGATGAAATACTTAAGTTGTCAATCCTACTTTGTTGAGATTGGATATTGCTAAAGGATAGCAAGACTTGATAATACATCTATAACTTAAGTGTAAGTTATGACTTGATGTAAATCCTTATCGTCTTGAAGGATGACACATTACTTTCATGTTAACCAAGTGAGGTAACATATGTGGATACAAGACAATATCTATAGTCACAAGTTAGACTTGTGATTTTGATATTATATGTAAGAGTAAATTTCACCGTTCGTCCCTGTGGTTTGCTCCAAATCACTACCATAGTCCCTGATCTATTTGTTTGCTTTTTTGCTCCTTATGGTTTACATATTGCACACTGTTAGTCCTTATCGCTAACTGTTGTTATCTTCTTCGTTAGCTTCCAATCGTAAAGTGGCAACGTTAGTCCATTAACCAAACGATCATTTGCAATGTTAGTCCTTTATACTAACGACCGTTACTAATAAACTCAAATTTTGGTTTTCTTAAAAAAAAATCTTTCTTACGCGGTTTTTATCGTTTTCGCCCGTTTTCATGCGTTTTCTTAGTTTTCGTCCGTTTTATACGTTTTCGCCCGTCTTTATACGTTTTCGCCCGTCTTTATACGCTTTCATATGTTTTTCTTATGTTTTCGTTCGTTTTTATACGTTTTCTTACGTTGTCATACGGTTTTATCCGTTTTGTACGTTTCTGTCTATTTTTTGCCCGTTACTACGTTTCTCATGTTTTCGTCCGTTTTTATACGTTTTCATCCATTTTTATACTTTTTCGTCTTTCGTTATACGTTTTCGTCTGTTTTTCTTACGTTTTCATACGTTTTTATACGTTTTCTTATGTTGTCATACGGTTTTATCTGTTTTTGTACGTTTTTTATACGTCTTCCTCCGTTTTTTAAGCTTTTCTCTATTTTCTTACGTTTTCATCCGTGTTTATACGTTTTCATCCGTTTTTATACGTTTTCGCTTGTTTTCTTACGTTTTCACCCGTTTTCTTACGTTTCTATACATTTCTTCCGTTTTTGTACAATTTTGTCTATTTATATACGTTTTCGTCTACTTTTATACATTTTTCTTGCGTTTTCATATGTTTTTATCCATTTTTATTCATTTCCATATGTTTTTATACAGATAGAAATGTATAAAAACGAATAAAAATGCAAAAAAAAAATGTATAAAACAGACAAAAACGTATATAAACTGACAAAAACGTATAAAAATTGATGAAAATGTATACAAATGGGTGATAATGTATAAAACGGGTAAAAACATAAGAAAATGAGCGAAAATGTATAAAAATAGATGAAAATGTATAAAATGAATAAAACGCAAGAAAACGTATAAAAATAGACGAAAACATATATAAACGAAGGAAAACATATGAAAACGTAAGAAAAACGGGCAAAAGTGTAAAAATAGGAGGAAAAGGTATAAAAACAGATAATAACGGATAATACCTTATGAAAACGTAAGAAAACATACAAAAATGGATAAAATGTATGAAAACGTAAGTAAAACAGACGAAAATGTATAAAGACAGACGAAAACGTATAAAAACGAATAACGTATGAAAACGGATGACAACGTAAGAAAATGCATGAAAACTGACGAAAATGTAAGAAAACGGGCGAAAACATTAAAAACGAAAATTTAAGTTAATTAGAAACGGCCGTTAGTATAAAGGACTAACGTTGCAAATGATCGTTTGGTTAATGGACTAACATTGTCACTTGACGATTGGGAGCTAACGGAGAATATAACGACTGTTAGCGATAAGGATTGACAGCGTGCAATATGTAAACCATTAGGAGCAAAAAAGCAAAAAAAAAAAAAAAAAAAAAAAAAAAAAAAAAAATAGATCAGGGACTACGGTAGTGATTTGGGGTAAACCACAGGGACGAACAATGTAATTTACTCTATATGTAATCTTTGTAAGTAACGAGTCCGGATTAGGAAATTGTCACGTCACCAAATAAGTGAAGCTAACAGATGAAGGATCAGTTAAGGATGGAAGAATATAGTAACTGTGGGTAATGACTACAAAACATTTGTGATTAGGGACCCACGGATGGCATGAAACCAAATAAAGGGTTCCTTCCTTTATGCATAAGGGTTCCTTGGGTGAGTTTTGTTTAAATTGAGTTTTTGGCGGGAAGTGGTTTCCTATTGGTTATAATAAGTAAAAATGGTCCTAATATGCTTAATGAATACCGAGAAATATGTTTCTCACTAAAGTGAATGATTTGGTGGAGGAGTGGTGATTACGTTGGAATTGCAAGATTTTGGAGATGGTGTTGGATTTAGTAATTTCAAGAATTTGGTTAGCTAGAATTATAAGAATAAGAGAAGTGATGGTGATGGTGTAAATTGGAAGTATGAATGTTGGTCAATTTATAGGAAGAACATGTTATGAAAAGTAGTGTTTGGATTTGATGTTGTTCCATATACATTTGGAGGTTTCTAATCATTTGGAAGAGTTCAAATCATTGGAAGTCAATCCAATGGAGTTGGGTGGAGTGAGAGACTAACTGTAACAACTGTGATTTTAGCAGATTCGTTAGACTTTTAGCCTCGAGTTAATCTAACTTTGTTTGGGGTGTTTGGGTAGTTTTATGGGTGTTATTGTGTGTTATAGTATGGTTAATATTTGAGTTAGCACTAAATCCCTTCGCGTTGAGGTTGTTGTTGTGATTTTTGATAATGTTGATTTTGGGAAAGTTTATTTTGACCACTTATGTGGTGTAGAAATGACTTGTGTATATTTGGTGTTTTGAGTTTTGCGTAACGAGTCTTCGTTCAAGTTATTGAGCGTTAGTAAGTTACGGGGATGTTGTTTTTGTGAGGAAATGCTCATGGAGTGTGTAAAAATCTATTTTTGGAAACTTTATTTTGAAAATGAATATTTTCCGGTTTGTCGTAAAATTAAGGTTTATCGCGAAAGACGTTAGGTTTTGTTATGGGAATACATAAAATATGAAAAGTATGAGGTTTTGAGTGTAATAAATTAACTAATAATAAAAAATAAAAAAATATATTATTTAGGGGGGGGGGGGGGGGGGCGGCCGATTAAGGTGTTAGGGGGAAAAAGGAAACCAAATTTGATACCAAATACAACTCTAAGCCTTAGGGATTATCCAAATTAATTATAAATACAAAATCAAAACTCCCCTATCCCTTTTTCCTGCATTACAAGTCGACACAAAGGGGGATCCAAGAGGAAAAATTAGGGTTTCATAATTGTCTAGCAATAATCAAGAATCAAGGTAAAATCTTTAACCCTTATGTGTAATTAATCAATTATTATTGTGATTCATGTAATAATTAATATGATGGAATCTAGGGTTTATATACTTCTGTAAATTATTGAATTAAAACATGTTAGGATGATTAGATGTTAATATTATGGTTAATGGTTAAGGGAATTGAGCGTAAAACATGCTAGTTAATGAGTTAGGGTTTGGACAGATTTGTAAGGCTGTAAAGATGTGAGTGTACATAACAGATGGTGATGGGTTAGATCACGAATTTTAAGTCTAAATTGTAGTATAATGAAAGAGCTTTCCAAAAAGTCCAGCCACGATCAATTTTGAGGTTGGGAAGTCGGTCTTTTGATTTTTCTTTGTTAAGGTGTCAAAGCTGTCAAACCGGGACAGATTTTGGGTAAAAGTTTGAGGTTGGCATGTGGTTGTAAAAGTGGTATTTTGACTTGGTCTTCTGGAATATTTAATTTTTATGTTATATTAGACTACCACAAAGAGGATTCGCGATAAAAACTTGTGGAAGTAATTATTAAAAATCAAAACTTTTTGGTGTGCATTCAGATCCGAATTTGAGTAGTTGACAAGTTTGAATTTTCTATGAATACTTGTGTGTGTTATTGGTTCATGGCCTTCTGGGATTAGCTTCTATGCTTATGAGAGACCATGGTAAATTTTTGGTGTGAGTTGTTAAGCTTTATTTGTCGTAATTTCATGTGAGCGAATGTACTCAAAAAATTCTGCGTTTTCTGAGTTTTAGAGTGCAAGGGATTTAGTGAGTATTAAGTTATGGTAGTGGTTAGTGTGGTGTCTAAGAGATCCATGGTGGGTCATATGAGTCTTAGACATCCATCATATGTGTATTACATGGGTTGTAGCTTTTAGCTTGACCTTATGTAATGTGGATTATTTTTGTGTATTATAGATTGTGTATTGTTTTGTGGAGCTGCGGAGTTTAAGGTGAGTTCATAGTCCCATATTTTTACTTTGTTTTAAACTTGAGATGGGAATGATGCTTGTCTTAAATGTTTTGGTTTACTGTGATTATGTGTGTGGTATTAAAGAGCTTGGACTTATTGTTGGCATGAATATTACGATATTTAATCTAAACATCCTCTTCATGTTTTGATGATGACAAAAATGTAAGTTACAACATATAACGTAAAGTGCTTAAGTTACTTGTGATCACAATTCATCTATGCATTCTTACGTCAACAAGCCTCGACATCTCAACGTCTCAAGTATGCTTCAACAATCACTTAAGGTATGGATAAACAAGTGTTTAATACATTTCATGATCAAAGGGGTATTTAATTAACTAATACAAAGTTTATTTAATTATATAAACTTATTATATATTTTTTTGAAAAACACTTTTGGTAATAAAGAAAAATGTTTTAATCATACTAAATATATGATTTCAAACTTTTAACCAAAATTAGTTAGTTTTTCACCAAATAAACTTTCCCCACTAAAAGACAGAAAATCTGGCCATTTCAGTAGGGCGGCCCCCTTAATTATAAGGGGCGGCCCCCTTAATTTTAAGGGGACCGGCACACAATTAAGGGGACCGGCCACGCTCCCCTGTCAGATTTTGTCAGAAATTTTTCCCTATAAATACCACCTCAAACCTGGAATTTTTCCAACCTTTTGCACAAAGATTTTCAGATCCAATTCTCTCTAAACATCCTTCTAAAACCCTTTGATCATAAGATTATTAATCTTTGTTTCAAGTGATCCAATCTTTCATCACTTAAAGTGCAAGAGAAGTATCCTCCCTATCATAAACCCAAAGATGTATTAGGATCTAGTTAGTGCTTATGTGAAGTTGTGAAGACATTAGTGGCTTGAAGGTGTCAAGACATTAATGCATTGAAGTTGTGAAGACATTAGTGGCTTGAAGGTGTCAAGACATTAATGCATTGAAGTTGTGAAAACATTAGTGCCTTGAAGGTGTCAAGACATTAGTGCATTGAAGTTGTGAAGACATTAGTGGCTTGAAGGTGTCAAGACATTAGTGCCTTGAAGGTGTGAATATACTCTTGGTGTGAAGAAAGAGTTAGGAAGTATTAAGTTGTGAAGAAGTTAGGAGTGAAGAAGATAGGTGTGAAGAGTATAGAAGATTGGTGTGTAGAAGATTGGTGTGTAGATGATTGGTGTGTAGAATATTGGTGTGTAGAAGATAGGTGTGAAGAAGTGGTGTGATTAAGTAGTGAATTGGTGTGTAGTTGTTGTGATTAAGGTGTGAAGTTATTGTGGTGTGTAAATTGGTGTGTAAGGTTTTCTCCGCCAAAAGGGAGCTTGTTGAGTAGTGAAGAAAACTCTCGAGTAGGTGACTCGGGGAGTGGAGTAGGAACAAGGAAGGTGTCCTTGTAGCCGAACCACTATAAATCATCGTGTTCGGTTTGCATGTTCTTTCTCTCATCTCTTTTTATTCATTCTTGCATTTATCGCTTTATATCTATGCTTGCCTATATGTCTTAATTGTTGCTTATATTGTTGTGATGATTGAATGTGTTGTACATAGAAGTTAATAGTGTGATAGGACATATTATTGTATGTTATGGTCAAATGGACTAATATATATATTTAACACTTCTCATGTTGAGCTTAACTTAATCGATAATTTGATACAAAACGTTTTAAGATTTTAAAAGGAAAACTTATACACATAAAGTTTGATCTATGCTTCATTCATAAAACTAAGTTTTGAAAACTAATCTAAAAGTTCACATATATAATTGATCATATTGATTATATGTTGCTTTTATACTAAAATCTAATTGAAGGTTTTTCAAACAAACAATTGAATAAATTCTAATCAACATTTTGAAACAAAGCTTTTATAAAACGAAAAAGAAGGGAAAACTATTCAACCCCCCCTTCTAGTTTTCCACACTTATAATGTTATCGTATGTATGCTATATGTGATTATTTGCTTGTGTGGATATTGTTGGGATCCAATTAGGTTAGCGACCTAATTGATGATAATTTTTGGGATCCAATTAGGATAGCGACCTAATTGATGATATTTTTGGGATCCAATTAGGATAGCGACCTAATTGATGATATATTTTGGGATCCAATTAGGAGGATGCTTATCCTGTTGCTCGCGCATGCGACCTAATTGATGATATGTTTTGGGATCCAATTAGGAGGATGCTTATCCTGTTGCTCGCGCATGCGACCTAATTGATGATTATGGGATGGGAGGACACGAACCGTCCTAATGGTTGCCTTATGAGTGTTGTTGCCTTTGTGTGTGGATATTAACTTGCAAATGCATGTGGCTTTATGATAACTATATTTATTTGTCCAGCTATATTTTGTAATCACAGTAAATTTGGTTACCTTGTGTGTTGAGTCTAAAACCTATGAATCTCACCAACATTATGTTGACATTTTAAGCATCATTTTCAGGTGAGCATTCTAAGGCCAAAGTTGAGGGCAGCAATTAGGCGAGACTTAGTTGCATGGAAACTTATTTATATTTTGGGATTGGATTTATTTGGTTTTGGATTTGATACATTTATGTTTTATGTTTGGTACTTTCAAACTTATTGAAGTTACCTTTTGGATTTTAATTTGGTTATCTTTGGGTATTGTTACAACACTGTGTGTTGGTACATTACTCCATTTATGTGCATGTAGTTGTTCTCTATGTTGACACCAGATGTTGTGATGATATCCATGAAGTTACACCCGCGCGTTTCCGTCGTGGCGGGGTGTGACAGATTGGTATCAGAGCCTTGGTTATAGAGAATTAGGTGGTTTAACCTAGACTATAGCTTAGGAGTCCCTCATATAGTTGCATTTAGGACCTATGTGTAAGTATAATATCTTACATGTTTATTTTCCTAAATTATGAGTTATTTTATTGAGTTTTTGAACGTCTATCGAACCCTGTACTTAGCAACGTGTGTGTGTCATTTATAGAATGGCACCTCCTGCAAGAAAGACACTTCGTTGGGCTACTGTAGTTGCTAAGGGACGCAAGAGAGTTGGGAAGATGAAGAGAACCAACAGGAGGATATTGGTCCCCGCTAGCATGGTACCATGTGTTATTGAGGAGAAGATGACACTGGAGAATGTGAATGGGGAATTGATGGAGAGATATGAGACAAAGGTAGCTGATAAGGAAGGTTTCACCACCAAGTACCCGTGCAAGTGTCCTCAGTTTTTGGAAGATGATGGGGTGGTTTGGGTAAGACCTCGAGGATTATATGATTTTGTGGATATGATAGATGAAGAGTTAAGAGATCGTGAGGATGGTTTTGCAAGACATCCTCTACCACCGAATCATGGAAATAGGAATGGGTGGGTGAGCGAGGAGGAGGAAGTGGATTCAGACTTAGAGTCCATTGCACGTACCTCGTTTTAGGTCTTAGATAGGACTCGAACTGCGTACGACTTGTTTTTTTTTATGTTATGTTTTAATGTTTTATGGTCTTGTTGAGTTGTTTTGACATTGATTATATGTTGGAATGTAAATTCCTTCGGATTTTTTTTGGGATTTATCCCGTGTTTTAATGAGAAGCCTTGGGCGAGTTTGGATATTTATGGTGTGTATATTATGTGTATTGTGGGTGTATATTTTGGTTAGTTTCGATTGCGTGTTATTTGTTATAAGATGTTACTATTGTTAGATGTGGCTTTGGAAGTAAGTACACATGTGGAAGGATACATCTAAAATTGTGGGTGGCCAACACAATTATAAATGTATCACGACATATGTGGACTTACAGCCAATGTTACATTGAATCAATGGTGATATGCTTATGGGAGGTAGATGATTGAGTAGGATTATGGAGATTATAGAATCTTGTGAATGGTCTCTAATGGTTCTATTGTCCTGCGTGTTTAGGAAATGGCGCCAAGGAAACCAAGACGACCTATCACTAAGTCACCTATGAGTGGAGCTTACCGGACACCCAAGAAGTCCAAGAAGTCGACACCTATTGATGCGTGGGAATCGCAACAGGCTTTACCTCTCGAGGGATCTCGAGAAGCTTACAACCCCCACCAGGCAGTGTACCTGATCGTTGTAGTATAGTATAGTGACAAGTACCGGGGGATTGATCGTTCAGCTTAGGAATAGTGTCGCTAGGATTAGAAAGCCTAAATACTAGTTCTAAAGGTGAGGGATGATTATTTTTGTGTTTTTATATTTTTTTAGTAAGCAAATTAAAATCTCGGGTTTTGGAAGAATGGGCGGAATTAGTTGCTATTCAACTAACCCAATACTAAGATGCAATCAAAATAAAATACTAGAAATGAAAGTAAACTAATTTATACTAAA
Source organism: Artemisia argyi (assembly GCA_030686995.1). NCBI lineage: Eukaryota > Viridiplantae > Streptophyta > Magnoliopsida > Asterales > Asteraceae > Artemisia > Artemisia argyi. The sequence goes on from CM060701.1 coordinate 37,381,575, forward strand.
GTTGTGAGCAGTAATTGGAGAAAATGTGTTTACTTAGATTTCACTACTCCCTAAATATCTTTTACACGTTAATTACTTGTTATAATTGCATGGATGACGGATCGTATTCCTTAATACCATTCATGGGTGGCACACATAACTCCCCAATTCTATGAGCTCTTATCTCCTCCTACACCATGCCCAACACAACTATAGGGATTGTAAACAGTGGCTCATGCATTAAATACAACCAATAAAGACCTAGTGCGCGTTGGTTCATGTTTCTTAAGACGTTCAAGCATGTTAACAATTGGAGATCTGCCAGTTTTCTTAAGCCTAACATATAAATCATTCATCCAAGACAAGAATAAACAAGTAATCAACACATAATCAATATCTAGGTTTCATTAGATCTAAGCAAACACAAAAGAGATCTAGCCTAGCATGATGGAATTAAGACAAGAACATGATATAGACAACCAACACATAGACATATTGATTGAATTAGAAGAACACTTATCTTGATTAATCATGCAAGGTATCAAGGGGTTGGAACCCTTGAAAAACCTGTAAAGTTACACCAAAATCGTACTTAGGGTTTCTCCCAAAACTTCTCTCCTTAAATGCGAAAAATTAGAAAACTATATATAGGAAAAGGGGTCTGACGGCGTCAAGACCAAATAGGTGACGCCGTCACCTCGCCGCCAAAACAATCCTCGGACTGCCTAGATCTACATTTGATGCCGTCAAGAACATTGCATTTCCAGGCCGTCACGACTTTAACTCTTGACGCCCTACCTTCATGACGCCGTCAAAACTCTTCTGGGTCGTCATAGACTTTTACTCTTGACGCCGCCATGCACTGTTCCCAGCATGGAAAATTAAGACTTTGGCGTTTTCTTCACTTTTATGCTCCAAAAATGTCCGAATTGCTTCCTTTTCCAGATTTCACTCCCAAAGTACCTAAAATCACAAAAGGAACGATTTAGGGCAATATTTGATCAAATAAATTCGGATTCGGGCTTAAATGACCCCCTAAAAACGGATCATTTTTCGCCTCATCACCTATTATTGGGGATAACAACCCTATCTTTCAACAAATGATCAACCAGCAGCTAGAAGCTTTAATGCCTGAACTAGTGACTCAATTGAGTGCGCAGATAGGCAGTGGAGCTCATCCTGATGGTGCTGGAAGTGGAGGAGGCGGAAATAATGGGTGTACTTACAAGGAGTTCATGGCCTGTAAGCCTAAGGAATTTGATGGAAAGGGTGGTGCGATTGCACTCACACGATGGATAGAGAAAATGGAGTCTGTGATTGATATAAGTGGATGTAGTGAGGGCCAGAAAGTTAAGTATGCGGTTAGTTCTTTGGTTAACAAGGCGTTAACCTGGTGGAACACGCAACTTCAGGCTAGGGGACGAGTTGCGGCTTTGGGTATGACTTGGGAGGACTTCAAAGCCTTAATGACGGAGGAGTTTTGCCCAGTCAATGAGCTGCAAAAGTTGGAAGAAGAGTTGTGGAATCATACTATGGTTGGAGCTAATCATATGGGGTATACTGATAGGTTTCATGAGTTAGCTAGGATGGTTCCTCATTTAGTAACTCCTGAATCGAAGCGTATTAAGAAGTATATCCGTGGATTGGTTACACAGATTCGTTCGATGGTTAGGGCGACTGAGCCGACAACGCTTCTAAGTGCTATTCAAAAGGCTGGGGCATTGACGGATGAAGCAGTTAGGAGTGGAACACTGGCAAAGTCGGGAGAGAAGAAGCGAGAGGAAGTTGATACTACTAAGACAGCTGGTTTTAGTGGTGACAATAAGAAAGCAAGAAAAGGAAAGGGGTTCGTAGCAACGGATTCTATAAAGGCAGCGGGTTATGTGGGAACAGATTCTACGGCTGTGACTGGTAATAATGAGAAGAAGGGAAATGTTGGTAATGCCACTAGATGTGCTAAGTGTGGTTACGGTCATCTCGAGAACACCTCATGTCGTGGGTGTTTCAGGTGTGGCAAACCTGGACACTTTGCTAGGGAATGTCGTGCTATGATTACACAAGCGACTCCAATTAACTTGATTGGCGCAGGGGTTATTCGCAGGGCATGCTATGAGTGTGGTAGTGTTGATTGTGGAAAACTAGAAGGGGGGTTGAATAGTTTACTGATTAAAACTTTTTAACTTGTTTAATTAGCTTTGAAACTTTCCGTTTGATCAAAGATATATGCACAAACACAATATATAACAAGTAAATGAAAGAAACGATCAAACCACAACACGAGTATTTATCGTGGTTCGCTACAAGGACTCTATTTCCTTGCCCTACGTCCACGCCCCGAGTATCTAACTCGAGAGTTTCTTTCACTAGTCAACAAGCTCCTTTCACCGGCAGAGAAAACCTTACACGTCGCTTATACTTTTACCGACACAAAGCTAGATGTCGAGTTCTTTTACAAGGGCACAACCACTCCCGTTTAGTTCTTTTACTAGGGTACAACAACTCCCAACACTCTTTGTATTTTGAGGACTAAAATACTAACCACTCACTACAGAATATACACAAACAAATGACGTGTAAACAATAAGAGTTTACACAATACTAAGCTAACAAGTCTTGCAACGTTGTGTTGGAAACTTGTAACTTTTGATGATCTTGTAAGCTTCTTTGCTACAAAAGGAAACTTCACATTTACAATGTTAAGAGGTTAGAGGAAAAGATGAGTGTGTGTGTAAAATATGATCTCAAGAGGTTAGCCAAAAATCAAGTTATGGCTTGGTATTTATAGCACATCACACTGCATGCTTGGCGGATCAGGCGGAACCCTCATATGGGTTCCACCCGTGTACCCCTAGGGTACCGCCGGGTCTGTAGTAGGTTTTTGCAATAACTCTTCAAACCAAACAAGGTCTTGTCTCATAACTCCTAGCAACCAAAAAATGTCACATCACTTAAATCAAGTCAAACACAAAACTTGTAAGCAACATCAAAGCAAGTCAAACACATTTCTTTCCATAAATGCATAATGACAAAACTTGCCATAAATGTGATGTGACTATTTCTAATTTAAGAAATAAACTTGTGTTGTGTTTTATGAAATGTAAAATGTAGCAAAAGTCTAGTTTATGCAAGTCTTAAAAAGTAAGATTATGTTTTGCTTAGAAACTAAAGTTAACATTTTGTCGTTAACAAAACTTAGCGAAAATCGTAAAATATAAATAACGTTTTTAGGCGATATTTGTATTAACAATCTCCCCCTTTTTGTTGATGACAAAACATAAACTTTGTTTTTAAGTAACATGTAAAATCTTGGTTTTCAAGACTTAAAAAAAAACTATATTAACCTTGTTTTACTTAAGAGACGAAAAGCACATCAAGTATTGAAGGTTTAATATATTTCTCCCCCTGTTTGTCGAAACAAAAGGTAGAGTAGCGAAGCGGAATAATGGCCATGCTCCCCCTTGGTCGATACTCCCCCTAAATGGAGTGCCAAGATGGGAAACATGGATTTTGAGACCTACAAAAAAATGGTTAGTTGGTGATATATATAGTCAAGCTTGTAGTTACCACACACATTGCAACCACATTGACAAACCAAAGATTGGTCAACCAACAATGCACAAAAGTAAGTAGAAAGAAATATCATTCCAAGTAAAATTTTGACTTATAAAAGTCAAAAGACAAGAAATGTGGACTTATTCTTCTACTTGTACACAAAAACTAAAAAAATAACCAAGAAAATAAAATAAAATCCTACATTCCTAGATTGGGGCAAACGGCCTCCATAGGTTGTCTAGGATTTGTTGGGATGGGAAAGTGCATCCAAACGTTCAATGACATGTTGGAATGCAAACCGTGTTTCATTTTGGAATTGGTGAAGCAAGGTTTTTATGCTTTCACCCATTTGCTCACAATTTGAGCAAATATGGGGATGGTTGGGTGAAAATGGGTTGGTTTTAGTTTCTTGGTTTAGGGGTTGGTTTGGTTTTGGTTCTTGGATAGAGGATGGATTTGGTATTGAGTCAAGCAAGGTGGTTTGAAATTCCATTGCTTGATGAAGGTGGGTGTCAACTATGCTTTGTATTTCCTCATAAGAGGGAAAGAAAGACTCATAGGTTTGGGCTTGAGAAGGTGGTGGAGTTGGGTGATCATGGTTTCCAAAATTTGGTTCTCCATAAAGAGGACCATGGATTTCACGGTACATGGGTGAAATAACAATGGTTTAGGTGGTTGGTATACTTGTTGTGGTGGTTGGGTAAGTTCAAGATCTTCATCAAGGTCAAGAATTGACCTTGGTGATTGATTTGCAAAAGGTGGTGGTTGGGTATGTCTTGGTGGAAGATCATTTAAATCTTGGACATACGGGTGTGGTGATGTTGGAGGAGACCCGAAAAGCTCCATAGGTTCAATTTTTGGTAATGGTGATGGTGATGGAGTCTTTGATGGTTGGGTTGGAGCACTTGGTGGAGTTGGGTCAATAGGTGATTTAGTAGGTGGTGGAGTGTGCTCATTTGGTTGTTTGGGTGATGGAGATGGAGATGCAAGGTTCAAAAAATGTTCATTTTTTATGGGTGATGTGAATTCCTCTGATGATGAGGAGCTAAGGTTGATGGATTGGTTTGACCATAGTGGTTTCACACTTATCCGGGCGGTTTTCCGGATGGGTCTTGATGGTTGAGAGGTGTTTGTTGACTTTGTCATGGTGAAAAATGGTTTATAAGTTTCAGAAATTGTGTTGAGGAAGGTGTGATTTGATGGTGTTTAGGATGGCTTAATTTATAGTGTTGATGGATTATGGAAAGGAGTGTTTGGATTTGATGTTAGTCCATACAAAAATGGAGGTTTCTAATGATTTGGAAAACTAATTGTGGGTTGTCAAATCATGGAAGTCAATCCAATGAAAATGGTGAAGTGAGAAGACAAGTTTTGCACTAAATGCATAGTGGTTTTGGTGGCTTTGTGGTAGTATAAATCTCAGGGATTTCAAGGATCCCTTAAAAGGGTTCCTTCCTTAATGTTTGAGGGGTCCTTGTGGTTGTTATGGTTAAATTTGAATTTTGGTGGGAATCGGTTTTGGTTAAGTTCATGGAAGAAGTAGTATCCTATTATGCTAAACACATTGCAAGTAATGGGTTTCTACCTAAAAGGAATGGATTTTGGTGTTTCAATGTTGAATTGGCGAAAAAGAAAACAAAAAATTCTGCAAGTTGCTGACGGCACCTTCAGAATACACAGGAGGAACCTATGTGAGGGTGCCGCCTGGTCCGTTGGGCAAATTCTGGAATTCCCAGAAATTGTACTGGCGGAACCCAAATTTGGGTACCGCCAGATCCGCCAGGGGTAAAAAAAGTGGCAGTCCACGTTTTTGACCCGCGAGACGATTTTCAAAATTTTCAAAAACTTCTAAAATCAAAGAGATAAGGCATTTCTGGTTGGGTAATGCAAAAAATAGACACGTAAACATGCATTACATAGGACTTTGACCTTGAGGTCGAGGATTTCACTATACTTAGTGAAAATATTATAAACTTGAAAATTTGACAACTTGCCAAAAGTTGCCTCCCTGCATCATTGTTAGTTGAAACATGTTTCAAATAGTATCAAACATCCTACTGATGAGTGCTCAAACACTCATCGTTTTTGATATATTTAAACTGCCAAAACGCACAAAAATAATCAAAAAGATATCAAAATACTTAAATTATCCCAGGGAATGTGTTTTATGTGTTCTAAAAGCAAAATGTGCAAAAACAAAGAAAAAACGCACAAAGTTTGCAGTATTGGCAGTTTCAGTCCCCCAAGTTTCAAAACTTGTCAATTTTAGTCCCTATGCATTTATTTTGAAAGAAAAAGTCAACCCAAGGTTTTGAAAGTTAATTTCACAAAATATTACATTTGGGTTGCAAGTTTTCCAAAGTTACGTATTTAGTCCCTGAAAAATCCAAAAATGGCATAAATGGTCCCTGGGAATTTTTGAAATTTGAAAAAAGAGGAAATATGCCAAAATGGTTCTTGAAGTTATGGTTATTGGCAACATTAGTCCTTGTGGGTACCTTGGATAAGTTACACTTCAACCCCCTCAACTTTGAAGGATTTACAAAAATGGTCCTTGTGATAACTATTAGCAAACCGGACCCTTTTCTTTTACTTAATCCAAAACAAACCCTTATCCACCCAAAACCCTAGCCCAACTGCACCCCCAGCCCACCAAAACTAAGCCCACCTCCCTTTTGCTAATACCCGGTCAAAGGGTCAACGAGGTCAAACAGACCCTTGACCATCTCCTTCCCTCCCAACACAATCCCACAAAACCATGGACAACTTTAATTTAGTCTTTTTATGTTTATTTTCATGTAATGTAATCTGTTTTTCAATTAATACAAGTGCAGTTCTAAGCTTATCTCTTATTTTCAAATTCCAAGTTTTAAGAAATTTGCAAGTTATAGTTTAAGGTGTGTAAATGATCAATGGTTCTTTGTAAACTCTTATAAGCTCATACATAAAACTTGTAGAAGCTCAGTGAGTTTCTTTATCAATCAGAAACCAAGTTTAAGAAAATCATTAAGAAAATGCAAGAAAAAGAAAAATAAATTATAAAAAAGTATATTACATGGTGAAGAAGCATGGAGCACAGTACATTATGGATGGTTGTGGGTTAGTGGTTCATGGGAACCAATAGGAATGATCATTGGTGCATAGTTCACATTGCTTTGGCAGGATAGCTTTTGTAAGCTTCAAATTTTATCTTTACTCTTTTAAGTGTAGTAGTGGAACTTGTTGCTTATTACTGTTTAAATTGCTCATTTATCACTTATTAGATTAGTAGTAATTAGTAGTTTGTAGTTTTATCTTATTTGGATCTAGTTTAGTAACAATCTGTCAGATTAGGGGTGTTTGGTTCTAGGGTATTTGCATTGTTCTATCAGCTCATTGGTGCAATTCTGAGTTTCAACCAGTTTGGGTGGTGTATTAAGGCTCAGGGAACTTTTTACTTGGTCACAAACTCATTCAAAAGTCAAAACACAAAGTAACTACTCACCACAGTTAACTGTGGTGAGATTTCGATTCCAAAACTCATAAATCCTTTGCATAAGTTGTTCATTTACTTAAATTAGTTTCAATATATCCTAAGTAAACAACTTTGATCATAAAAATCAGCTGTACAAGTTCACAAAAGTCAAAACTTGAAATTTCTTCAAAAGTCAAAAGTACTCAACCCAGATTTTCATCAAAATTGGGTGAATTTTCATGAATTTTGTACTAAGATTGAGCATGTGAAACTTGTTAGAGGTGTTTTCTACCAGTTGAACTTTTGATTTCCATCCTTGTTTGATTTTTGTAATTTTTTTTAATAGACCAATTTGCCCCTTGAATTGGACTGCAGGGCAAGAACTTGCCCTGCATCAGCATACCAGCTCCATCAGGCCAACTTTGGTGGCCTTTTGTGACTGACCCAGTGGGTCCCACAGCCCCTAATTTGCATCATTCAACCCCCCTCCTACCCAGGAACAAGGGTTGATCCTTTATTTGACCATAAGACCAGTGGACCCTACATTGTTTGACCACAAAAGCTTGTCGCATTTCTGACTCAGAAACAAGTTAGCAATCTGCTTATTTGTGTTTTCTTGGCTTATTGAAGCCACAAGTTTGGCTTATTCTTGCTTATTATAGTATAACTGACTCAGAGAAACCAAGTTTGATCAGTGTGGACCCCACATTTCCTCATTTGAGCTAAAAATACTCCACAGTCAACAAAAGTCAACTGTGGGTATAATAAGCACTTCAAGTGCTTATTTATTGGGTTTAAACAAAAGTGTTTTCAGTAAAAGTAGATGTTTTTAGTTCATAATTAGTTTAGAAAAAGAAAAAATCCAAAAAACCAATTTTAAAAATAGTGATAGCTTCTATTTAATAGGATATATCAATTTAATTTTCTTTTTAATTTATTTCTAAGTAATATATCACTTTTATATTTTTAGAAATTATATTTTAGGTTAAAATAATTTTACAAATTTTTCCAGATTTGTATTTTGTCTTTTAGTGGTTTTTCTAATTAATTTTAGTTTAATTTAGTTTTAATTAATATTAATCAATTAAATAGCATAATTAGATTTTATATAGTATAACCTAGTTCTTATAATTTTTCTAGATTTTATTTTAGTTAAAACATTTTCATAAATTTTTCTAGAATTTTTAGTGTTCATTTTCTATTTTTTTATAATATAATTAGTTTAATTAGTAATTAATAAGTAATTAGAATAATAATTAATTAATTCGCTTAAAAATACTTAGAATTAACTTTTTATAATTTTTTAGGATTCCTGTAATGGTTAATTAGATTTATAAAATTTTTCTTAATTTTCTAAGTCTTTTTAGTATTTTTAATAATTCTAATCAATTTAATTAGTATTAAATAGATAATTAGTAATTAATTAATATTAAATAATTAAATAGTGTAAAAATAAATTTTAATTTTCTTAAAATTTTCTTTAATTAATAGGATTGTAAAAATACCAATTTTACACTTTTAACCCTCCCAGTCCTCCAGTTGTACTTTTTGTTTTATTCGTCCGAATACGTTTTTAAAACGTACGTTTTTAGGTTTAGCTCAAATCTTCGTACTCCAAATTCCTGTAACCATTCACATAGCTTTCCTAAGCTATATTTGTTAATAATTTCCACATAATTTTCACAACAAACCCTTTTCTGTGAATAACACCCGATTACGAACACGCTAAAGTTACATTTCACACCTCAACGGGATTTAACGACCCGGTGATACATTATATTACCCGGAGCATTGATATAGACTATTTGACTTAGTTGACCATTCTTTGGTTAATTTAAGTTAGGTGGTTCAGGACCAATCAATTTATGGCGCCGCTGCCGGGGAGGTGTGCGCGTTTCTGTAGCGTTTTTCGAGATTAGTGTTATCTCACCTCACTCATTGTACAAATACCATCACTTGTGAATATTTTCAAAATCAAAACACATAAAAATGTCATTGACACTTTTCCTAAAGTGTTGAAACACCAAAAAAAGTAAAAAACCAACAAAACATATCGTAACGTTTTCTGATTCGGTTTTCTTTTAAGGTGATTCTTGAAGAGAAACGAATCTGGATTACGGGACGATAACAAAAATATTGTCCAAAAAGTTTTTATCCCTAGTGCATGCGCACTCGTTCTTCAAGGTCCACTAGCCCATTACGTGAGCTGGTTCAGAGACCTCGAAGACCTCGTAGACGTTCTGCACCAACAGTCGGGTCTGAGATCCGTACTGTTCCACCTCCAGCTGTCATCATGGCAGCTGAACCCACTATGAACGAGCTTCTCCAAGCACCCGTCGAGGGTTACGGAGATGCTATCGTTGTTCCAACAATCATGGCCGATAATTTTGAGCTTAAAACAGGATTAATAAATCTGGCCACATCACGTCAATTCTACGGTTATGAGAGGGACGATCCTCAAGATCACATTCGATGGTTCAATAAAATCACTTACACCATCAAATGCAAAGATGTCCCCTCTGATGCAATCAAACTTCTTCTCTTCCCATTCTCCCTGGAGGGACAAGCCCGGATTTGGCTTGAAAAACAACCTCCACGATCTATTGAGACATGGGAAGATCTTGTGAAAAAGTTCGTGAATGAATTCTTTCCTCCTTCCAAAACCACAAGTCTCAAGAATGATATCATGAAATTCACGCAGAAATTTGATGAATCCTTTAGTGAGGCATGGGATCGTTACAAGGAATTGCTCCGAAAATGCCCTCACCACGGTTTCTCTGATCTCATGACACTTGATACTTTCTACAATGGTGTAAGCCAATCTGATCAAGACTCTCTGAATGCCTCCGCTGGAGGTAACTTCTTGAATCGCACCACAAAGGATGCTTTAGAAATCATTGAGAATAAATCTAAGGTTCGCATTCCCCGAAGCAGATCGGTTTGTTCCCAAAGGGATGTTATTCCTTCTTCCTCATCGCCCGTGGCTCAGTCTAGCACCGATGCTAGACTTGACAAACTCACGGAAGCCGTCCATGCATTTGTTCTCGCCCAAAGCAAGAAAGATTCTTCTCCTTCTCCACAAGCTGAAATCAAAAAGATAGAAGTTTGTGTTACTAGTGGTGGTCCACATTCATATTATAATTGCCCTGCCACCGAAGGCAATCCATTCGAAGTAAATGCAATAGCCGGCAATTCCAACAAAGGAGGTAACCAATACCGTCCTCAAGTGGATCCAAATTACCGGGCTAGCAATCAGGGTGGACCACCCGGTTTTCCTCAAAATCCAAATAGGTTTAATCCTAATCCACCAAGGGGGCCAAATTTGCAAAATCAAAATCCTGCCCCCGTCAATCAGTACCCACCCCAAAGGGGTAATCAAGGGTATTCAGCTCCAAATTATCAAGATCCCCTCCCAAACGAGCTCAATAACTACATCAAAGTTAATGAGACCAAAATGAGGGCAATGCAAAATCAAATCTCAAATTTAAAAAATGATTTCCAATCATCAATAACCAAACAGGGTCAAGAGCTGAAGAGTGAGTTGATGCAAACAAACAACAAAATTGATCAAAATCAAGGCAAGATTGAAAATATGCTTGCCAGTCTTATGAATCATCTCACTCCACCCTCTACATCAGGAGGTCTCCCGGCTAATACAATTGTTAACCCCAAGGGTGAACTCAAAGCTATTACTACACGAAGTGGTAAAGCTTATGAAGAGCCGCCAGTTCCTCCTATTTCTCCTCTTCCACCTATGCCTCCTCCTCTTTATTCTGAGGAAGTTGAAATTGAGCTTGAGGCAACCACGGACAAGGTGCAATTTACTAGCCCACGAAGTACCGCACACGTCCACCCTCAGGTTGTTCCGGAAATTGTACCAAAATCTGGACTTGTACCAAAACCGGGAGTTGTATTTGAACCATCAACAACTCCTGGAGAGAACCCTAAATCCAAACCTTCACTACCATACCCGTCAAGACTTAATGAGCAAAAGCTCCGTGAAAAGGCTAGTCACCAAATGGATAAGTTTTATCAAATCTTTCAAGATTTGCACTTTGACGTTAGCCTTGCGGATGCTATCATCCTGATGCCCAAATTCGCATCGATGATCAAGAACTTGTTAAGCAACAAGGAAAAATTGTACGAAATGGCAAAGACTCCATTGAACGAAAACTGCTCAGCAGTTATCTTAAAGAAGCTTCCCAAGAAGCTTGGAGACCCTGGGAGATTTCTCATTCCATGTGTTTTCCCTGGGATGGTTGAGTGCTTCGCCTTAGCTGATCTTGGCGCTAGCATCAACCTGATGCCTTACTCAGTGTGGGAGAAACTGTCTCTTCCTCAACTCACTCCTACGTGCATGACTCTCGAGCTTGCCGACCGTTCAATCTCTCATCCTCTCGGCATTGCCGAAGATTTATTCGTGAAAGTAGGAAAGTTCCATTTCCCCGCTGACTTCGTTGTTGTTAAGTTCGATGCTGACCCACGAGTTCCTCTCATTCTTGGGAGAGGATTCTTAAGGACGGGTCGTGCGTTAATTGATGTGCACGAAGAGGAAATAACTCTTCGTGTTGGTAATGAAGCTGTAACCTTTAACCTCGATCAAACTTCGAGGTACTCCTCTAACTATGACACCGAATCGGTTAACCGAATTGATGTCATTGATGTCGCGTCTGAGGAATACGCTCAAGAGGTTTTAGGTTTTGTCGATGATTCTCCGAGTGAAAACTTCACTCCATCTTCTCACCCCATTATTGCCAATTCTTCTCCTTCCCTCACTCCGTTTGAGGGAAGTGACTTCATCTTCTCAGAAGAAATTGAGGCCTTTCTCAAAAGTGATTCGATTCCCGATGGAATTGATAACCAAGAGATCGACCTCGAGAGGGATATTCACCTGCTGGAAAAATTGTTAAACGAAGATCCCTCACATCTTCCTGTTCTACCACAAACACTTCATAAAGAGGAAGTCAAAAATGTTGAGAAAACTGATGACTTTCCCGCGGTTGAACTTAAGGACTTGCCGCATCATCTTGAATATGCATTTCTGGAGGGTGATGATAAATTGCCCGTCATTATTGCTAAAGACTTAAGTGTTGAGGAAAAGGCTGCTCTTATACAGGTTTTGAAGTCTCATAAACGAGCAATTGCTTGGCGTCTCTCCGATATCAAGGGCATCGACCCTGAGTTCTGTACTCACAAGATATTAATGGAGGATGACTTCAAACCTACGGTCCAACATCAGAGAAGGGTGAATCCAAAAATTCACGAGGTTATCAAACAAGAGGTTTTAAAACTTCTTGATGCCGGATTGATTTACCCTATCTCGGACAGTCCTTGGGTCAGCCCAATCCATTGTGTTCCAAAAAAGGGTGGCATTACCGTTGTCACAAATGAGGAGAATGAGTTGATTCCAACTCGTTTGGTTACGGGTTGGCGCGTCTGCATTGATTATCGTAAATTGAATGACGCCACCCGTAAGGATCATTTTCCTCTGCCCTTTATGGATCAGATGCTCGAGAGATTAGCGGGGAATGAGTACTATTGCTTCCTCGATGGTTTCTCGGGTTACTTTCAGATTCCCATTGACCCGCAAGACCAAGAAAAGACCACTTTTACGTGCCCCTATGGAACCTTCGCATATAAACGTATGCCATTTGGCTTATGTAATGCCCCGGGCACGTTTCAAAGATGTATGATGGCCATTTTTTCCGACATGATCGGGAAAAGTATGGAGGTCTTTATGGACGATTTCTCGGTCATTGGGGATTCGTTTAAAACATGTCTCTCCCATTTAGACAACATGCTAAAACGTTGTGAAGACACAAAGTTATGTCTAAATTGGGAGAAAATTCACTTTATGGTCAAAGAGGGCATTGTCCTCGGCCATAAAATTTCAAAAAATGGGATGGAGGTTGATCGTGCCAAAGTGGACGTCATTGCTAAATTGCCTCATCCCACGACTGTGAAAGGTGTTAGGAGCTTTTTGGGTCACGCCGGTTTCTACCGTAGGTTTATTCAAGATTTTTCTAAAATCGCCCGGCCTATGACCCATCTCCTCGAGAAGGATGCTCCTTTTATCTTCTCCCCTGAGTGCATCGAAGCCTTTGAAACATTAAAGAAAAGGCTTACCGAGGCACCGATTCTTGTTGCCCCCGATTGGGACTTGCCCTTCGAGCTCATGTGTGATGCTAGTGATTATGCTATAGGGGCAGTCTTGGGGCAACGCAAAACAAAACATTTTCAGCCTATACACTATGCCAGCAAGACTATGACTGAGGCACAAAGTCATTACACCACCACTGAAAAAGAATTATTAACTGTGGTGTATGCTTTTGAAAAATTCCGGCCATACTTGATTCTGACTAAAAGCATAGTGTATACGGATCATTCGGCTTTGAAGTATCTATTTGCAAAACAAGATGCAAAGCCGAGACTCCTCCGATGGGTTCTCCTCCTTCAGGAATTTGATATCATCATTCGTGATAAAAAAGGAGCTGAGAACCTGGCTGCTGATCATCTCTCCCGTCTTGAAAACCCTCACCAAAATGCTTTCGAGAAAAAGGAAATAAATGAAACATTTCCTCTCGAAACCCTCGATGCGGTTTCATTTCGTGGAGACTCGATTACCCCATGGTTTGCCGACTTTGCAAACTATCTTGCGGGTAATTTCATTGTGAAAGGGATGTCGTCCCAACAAAAAAATAAATTTTTCAAAGATGTCAAACATTACTTTTGGGACGACCCCTACTTGTTCAAGATATGTGCGGATCAAGTCATCCGGCGGTGTGTATATGGTCAGGAAGCCACTGAAATTTTAAAGGCTTGCCATGCTGGCCCCACGGGGGGCCACCACAATCCCAACTACACCGCCAAAAAGGTGTTTGATTCCGGCTTTTATTGGCCCTCGATCTACAAGGATGCTCAAGAATTGGTCAAGTCCTGTGACGCTTGTCAACGTCACGGGAATATTTCACAAAAGAATGAAATGCCTCAGAATGCAATTCAAGTTTGTGAAATCTTTGATATATGGGGCATCGACTTTATGGGGCCATTTCCATCCTCTCACGGCAATAAATACATACTCGTGGCAGTTGACTACTTGTCAAAATGGGTTGAAGCGAAAGCTTTACCCACAAATGATGCCCGGGTAGTTGTGAAATTTTTAAAAGCTCTCTTTGCCCGATTCGGAACTCCACGTGCTATTATTAGTGATCGTGGTACGCACTTCTGTAATGACAAATTTGACAAAGTCATGCAAAAGTACGGTGTGACTCACCGTCTTTCTACTGCGTACCACCCTCAAACGAGTGGACAAGTCGAAGTGTCCAATCGGGGCATCAAGAGAATCTTGGAAAGAACTGTAGGTGAAAATTGTGCATCGTGGTCGGACAAATTAGATGATGCACTTTGGGCTTTCCGTACGGCTTACAAAACACCCATTGGGTGTACGCCTTATAAACTTGTATACGGGAAAGCGTGCCATCTTCCGATCGAGCTTAAGCATAAAGCCTATTGGGCCCTCAAGCATGCCAATTTCGACCTCAGAACAGCGGGTGATCACAGAAAAGTTCAACTAAATGAATTAAACGAACTTCATGATCAAGCTTACGAGAACTCTTTGATCTATAAACAAAAGATAAAGAAGATTCATGGCTCAAAAATCAAAAACCGCGTTTTTAACGTTGGTGATCGAGTCCTTCTTTTCAACTCTAGACTCAAGATCTTCTCGGGAAAGCTCAAAACCCGATGGACTGGTCCATTCACTATCACAAAAGTTTATCCTTATGGTACCGTCGAATTATCTCAAAATGACGGTCCTAACTTCAAAGTGAATGGACATCGGTTAAAGCACTACTTTGGAGAGGACGTACCATCCATGGTCGTCCCGGATCTCCAAACTTTCCCCAAGGACAATTGAATTCGGGGATAGAGTCAAGCTAGCGACTCGATGATCAAAAACTAGCAACAATACGGGTTTTCACCCGTATCTCTGATTCTTTCTATTTTCTACCACCGAGTGTGGGGGAATGGCCAACCCTCCGCTGTTTGAGAAAAAATGTATATATGTATATAAGCTAAAAAAAAAAAAAAAAAAAAAAAAAAAAAAAAAAAAAAAAAAAAAAAATTGTTGTATATATATAGAAATAAAGTGAAAATGGTATGTCCACAGTTAGATTCGAATCTTGGCTTTTTACGTTCATAGCTTCAGCATAATAGCCGGGACTTTGAATATTGAGGGCAATATTCATTTCTAAGTGTGGGGGGGGGGGGGGGGGGGAATTCTAACGAATTTTATCAAAATATCTTTCAAGTACCCCCGTTTTTGGCCAAAATTTTCAAAATTTTTCACTTTATTTCAAAATTTTTGTGGTAATCAGTCCGCCTTGTCTAAGCGACAAAAGGGATTGGCTAATCCAGGAGCAAACGGCTCTTGGTAAAGATAAATCAAATCCGTTGACGGCTGGCAATTTGCCCAAAATTGTATGGTTCATCAACTCCCCGAAAACAAATGAGTTGGCTAGCCCGCAAGATTATGGCTTGTGGTAAAGGCCGTGGAAAATCCATAATTGGTAATCAGCTCACCAAGATGTTGACTAGGTCCATCAAGATGCTGGCTAGTCCAGGAGCAAACGGCTCTTGGTAAAGACTTAACAAATCCGTTGGAAGCTGGTGGTTTGCTCAAAATCACACGGTTATCAGGTGTGCCACAGTTCTTACACCTGGCTACTCCAGAAGTGATGGCTTTTGGTAAAGAGTTAAAATCCATCAAGTTTTCTAAAAAGATTGCTAGGGACTAGCAACAGTTCAGTGTGGGGGATTGATGAGTGCTCAAACACTCATCGTTTTTGATATATTTAAACTGCCAAAACGCACAAAAACAATCAAAAAGATATCAAAATACTTAAATTATCCCAGGGATTGTGTTTTATGTGTTCTAAAAGCAAAATGTGCAAAAACAAAGAAAAAACGTACAAAGTTTGCAGTATTGGCAGTTTCAGTCCCCCAAGTTTCAAAACTTGTCAATTTTAGTCCCTATGCATTTATTTTGAAAGAAAAAGTCAACCCAAGGTTTTGAAAGTTAATTTCACAAAATATTACATTTGGGTTGCAAGTTTTCCAAAGTTACGTATTTAGTCCCTGAAAAATCCAAAAATGGCATAAATGGTCCCTGGGAATTTTTGAAATTTGAAAAAAGAGGAAATATGCCAAAATGGTTCTTGAAGTTATGGTTATTGGCAACATTAGTCCTTGTGGGTACCTTGGATAAGTTACACTTCAACCCCCTCAACTTTGAAGGATTTACAAAAATGGTCCTTGTGATAACTATTAGCAAACCGGACCCTTTTCTTTTACTTAATCCAAAACAAACCCTTATCCACCCAAAACCCTAGCCCAACTGCACCCCCAGCCCACCAAAACTAAGCCCACCTCCCTTTTGCTAATACCCGGTCAAAGGGTCAACGAGGTCAAACAGACCCTTGACCATCTCCTTCCCTCCCAACACAATCCCACAAAACCATGGACAACTTTAATTTAGTCTTTTTATGTTTATTTTCATGTAATGTAATCTGTTTTTCAATTAATACAAGTGCAGTTCTAAGCTTATCTCTTATTTTCAAATTCCAAGTTTTAAGAAATTTGCAAGTTATAGTTTAAGGTGTGTAAATGATCAATGGTTCTTTGTAAACTCTTATAAGCTCATACATAAAACTTGTAGAAGCTCAGTGAGTTTCTTTATCAATCAGAAACCAAGTTTTAGAAAATCATTAAGAAAATGCAAGAAAAAGAAAAATAAATTATAAAAAAGTATATTACATGGTGAAGAAGCATGGAGCACAGTACATTATGGATGGCTGTGGGTTAGTGGTTCATGGGAACCAATAGGAATGATCATTGGTGCATAGTTCACATTGCTTTGGCAGGATAGCTTTTGTAAGCTTCAAATTTTATCTTTACTCTTTTAAGTGTAGTAGTGGAACTTGTTGCTTATTACTGTTTAAATTGCTCATTTATCACTTATTAGATTAGTAGTAATTAGTAGTTTGTAGTTTTATCTTATTTGGATCTAGTTTAGTAACAATCTGTCAGATTAGGGGTGTTTGGTTCTAGGGTATTTGCATTGTTCTATCAGCTCATTGGTGCAATTCTGAGTTTCAACCAGTTTGGGTGGTGTATTAAGGCTCAGGGAACTTTTTACTAGGTCACAAACTCATTCAAAAGTCAAAACACAAAGTAACTACTCACCACAGTTAACTGTGGTGAGATTTCAATTCCAAAACTCATAAATCCTTTGCATAAGTTGTTCATTTACTTAAATTAGTTTCAATATATCCTAAGTAAACAACTTTGATCATAAAAATCAGCTGTACAAGTTCACAAAAGTAAAAACTTGAAATTTCTTCAAAAGTCAAAAGTACTCAACCCAGATTTTCATCAAAATTGGGTGAATTTTCATGAATTTTGTACTAAGATTGAGCATGTGAAACTTGTTAGAGGTGTTTTCTACCAGTTGAACTTTTGATTTCCATCCTTGTTTGATTTTTGCAATTTTTTTTAATAGACCAATTTGCCCCTTGAATTGGACTGCAGGGCAAGAACTTGCCCTGCATCAGCATACCAGCTCCATCAGGCCAACTTTGGTGGCCTTTTGTGACTGACCCAGTGGGTCCCACAGCCCCTAATTTGCATCATTCAACCCCCCTCCTACCCAGGAACAAGGGTTGATCCTTTATTTGACCATAAGACCAGTGGACCCTACATTGTTTGACCACAAAAGCTTGTCCCATTTCTGACTCAGAAACAAGTTAGCAATCTGCTTATTTGTGTTTTCTTGGCTTATTGAAGCCACAAGTTTGGCTTATTCTTGCTTATTATAGTATAACTGACTCAGAGAAACCAAGTTTGATCAGTGTGGACCCCACATTTCCTCATTTGAGCTAAAAATACTCCACAGTCAACAAAAGTCAACTATGGGTATAATAAGCACTTCAAGTGCTTATTTATCGGGTTTAAACAAAAGTGTTTTCAGTAAAAGTAGATGTTTTTAGTTCATAATTAGTTTAGAAAAAGAAAAAAAATCCAAAAAACCAATTTTAAAAATAGTGATAGCTTCTATTTAATAGGATATATCAATTTAATTTTCTTTTTAATTTATTTCTAAGTAATATATCACTTTTATATTTTTAGAAATTATATTTTAGGTTAAAATAATTTTACAAATTTTTCCAGATTTTTATTTTGTCTTTTAGTGGTTTTTCTAATTAATTTTAGTTTAATTTAGTTTTAATTAATATTAATCAATTAAATAGCATAATTAGATTTTATATAGTATAACCTAGTTTTTATAATTTTTCTAGATTTTATTTTAGTTAAAACATTTTCATAAATTTTTCTAGAATTTTTAGTGTTCATTTTCTATTTTTTTATAATATAATTAGTTTAATTAGTAATTAATAAGTAATTAGAATAATAATTAATTAATTAGCTTAAAAATACTTAGAATTAACTTTTTATAATTTTCTAGGATTCCTGTAATGGTTAATTAGATTTATAAAAATTTTCTTAATTTTCTAAGTCTTTTTAGTATTTTTAATAATTCTAATCAATTTAATTAGTATTAAATAGATAATTAGTAATTAATTAATATTAAATAATTAAATAGTGTAAAAATAAATTTTAATTTTCTTAAAATTTTCTTTAATTAATAGGATTGTAAAATACCAATTTTACACTTTTAACCCTCCCAGTCCTCCAGTTGTACTTTTTGTTTTATTCGTCCGAATACGTTTTTAAAACGTACGTTTTTAGGTTTAGCTCAAATCTTCGTACTCCAAATTCCTGTAACCATTCACATAGCTTTCCTAAGCTATATTTGTTAATAATTTCCACATAATTTTCACAACAAACCCTTTTCTGTGAATAACACCCGATTACGAACACGCTAAAGTTACATTTCACACCTCAACGGGATTTAACGACCCGGTGATACATTATATTACCCGGAGCATTGATCTAGGCTATTTGACTTAGTTGACCATTCTTTGGTTAATTTAAGTTAGGTGGTTCAGGACCAATCACCTACCAACACATAAATTAAAGAGAACCATTGTTTACATAACCAAATTGTTTAAATAGCACCTTGTGCCAAACACATCTAACACACCCGCACTCATTGACGGTCAATCTTCTTCTTCATTTTTCCAAGGAATCTCCCGAAGTTTTTGAACATCCCCTTTGTTTGCTTGAACTCCTCCGACTCATTTGGAATATCCGGAAGTTGAGAAAGGTATTCTAGAGGTGGGAGCCTAGAGTTTGGCAAATTGTCATCTTCACTCATTGAGGAAGAAGATGATGAGGTAGGAGGATGTGGACGTTTTCCTTGGGCTTTGTAAACTCTCTTATCACTAAGTGGAACAAAGGTGTGTGGAATGAGAGTGTAGTCAAGACGAAGACCATTTGAAGTTGGTGGAATGGGTGAGATGAACCTAAAGAGACGGGTCAAGAGCATTCCATATGGCATAGCCGTTGTGCCATGCACGGGAATGTCGGCCATTCTCTTTGCCATGTAGTAGGCAAGGTTGAAGGGTTGCCTAAAGGACAAGGAGTAGAGCATGTATCAAAGGCAAAGGTTGATATGGTCACGGTTCCCTATTGTGCTAATGACATTTTCTCTAAGGACTTCCTCCCATTTCTTGAATTGGGGTTTGAGTTCGTTCATTTCCATTCCATATGGGTCCTTATCGACCTCATTCCCCGAACGGGTTCTCCTAGTGGTTGTGGTCCTAACAAAGAGGTGGTCACGGAGTACGTCTTTTGAGACAAGGGGTGTGTCATAAGGATGGATACGGTCTTGGAGGTTGTCAAGAGTTGAGAGGGAGTGCAAGTCGGAATAGAGGCAAGTACCACGGTTTGGGACACCTAGGATTTGAGCAAACTCCTCAAGAGTGAAGGAGTATTGATGACCGCTAACCCTAAAGTTGATAGACATATGACCATAGTCATCCGTGGAGTGGACGCATGATGCATAGAACTCTAGAATGAACCTAGGACAAATAGGCTCGTCGATATTCAAAAGACACTCAAAGTTGATTGTGGCAAAATCGGCGTAAAGGTGTGTGCCTTCTAGGAAAGATGGGTCAATGGTTCTACCCTCATGGACATAGTGTTTTTCTAGGGCTTTGAAAACGTTTACTTGATTTGCGGTAAGGCCATTGGTTTTGTGATGTTTTGGTAGGTACTTAATGGTGTCCTTGTGGTCGTAGTGGGTTAGAGGAGGCATGATGATTACTAGAACAACAAAATTTAACATTTTAGTTTACGTAAACCACTATTATAATGTGGAAGTTCTAGTGTGTGCCTATATGAAAACAATGTGGAGGTGCGGTTATCTTGACTCATTTTGATGCTTCAAAATCGTTTTATGCAAGTTTTGTTATAAAACAAAAGATAACCCAAACGCTCCTAGTTCAATGTAGTTTCGTTTGAATGTACCCAAAAATACATATTGGTTATGTATTCCCTTTAGCATTCAAGAGACATTATGCAAGTGATGTTTTAAACATAACGTTTTAATTTTGTATTCTCAATGTGAGACGAAAAAATATTTTTCCTACTTGTGAGAAATTTTTGAAAGGATTTGACATGGGGTGTTTTAGCAAACATGTTTATACTAATTAAATATGCAATTCCTAACTATGGGAAACATGATTAGTTTTATTAATTACCTAATCTCATGCATGAATTTCTTAAGTTAATGCATAACCCCAAGTTTTTGTTTTTGTGCAAGAAATAGAATTCCTAGACTCAGATCAGGATTGTAATCATGTTAAGAATACTTACAATGATGATTGATTTGCAATGTAAATGAATGAAGGACTAAGAATTCGTAGGTGTGGATGAGTGGTGAAGTGAATAGTAGCCGCCTTGAAATGGTGGTATGAGATAATGGGTGTTTGGTTTAATATAAACAAAGAAAATGATTCTGCAGGTCGACGGACACGGCGGAACCCTGGGTTGGGTTCCGTCCGTTATGGCTGAGGGTTCCGCCGACCCTGCTGAGAAAAATGGTTTTGGATTTGTTTTGATTTTTGTGATTTTTGTCTAATGTCCAGAACTACAATGTAGGTTCCATGAGTCCTAAGCCTAGCCTAAGAAGATTAAAAGGTTCTCGTTTAAGAGGTTTTGTGAGAATGTCGGCTATGTTATCTTCGGAAGAAACTTTCTCAATTGAGATATTTCCTTTTTGGACGTTGTCACGAAGGAAATGATGACGGATTTCAATATGTTTGGTACGAGCATGTTGAACCGGGTTTTTGCTAAGATCAATGGCACCTTTGTTGTCACAAAGAATTGTGATATCATTGAGTTGAATTCCGTAGTCGACAAGAGCTTGATTCATCCAAAGAGCTTGTTGACATGCCTTTTCGGCCGAAACGTACTCAGCTTCCGTTGTTGAGATAGCAAGAGCCATTTGCTTTTAGAGAACCATGAGGTGAGACAATGTCCAACAAAAGTACAAATATACATTATGCTTTTTCTATCGACATAGTCACCGGCATGATCCGAGTCGGCATACACTATGGTGTCTATTCCCGTTCCTTTGGGAAACCATAAACCTAAATGTGTAGTGCCCTTAATATACCTAAAAATCCTTTTTACGGCTTCGAGATGGGTAGTTTTAGGATCTTCTTGAAAACGAGCTCATAGACAAATACTAAACATAATGTCTGGTCTACTAGCCGTTAGGTAAAGTAGACTACCAATCATACCTCTATATTTAGTGCTATCTACGGATTCACTTTCCTCATCCTTCGTGAGTTTAGTTTCCGTGGACATGGGAGTTTTGATAGGTTTCGAATCTTCTAGTCCAAATTTCTTAAGCATGTCCTTAATATATTTAGATTGGTTAAAGAAGATACCATCTTCTAGTTGTTTGATTTGGAGTCCTAAGAAAAAGTTGAGTTTTCCCATCATACTCATTTCAAACTCGTCATGCATGATTTTTTAGAAATCCACACATAATTCTTGACAAGTTGATCCGAATATAATGTCATCAACATAGATTTGGACTATGATAATATGTGAATCTTTCTTCTTAGTGAAGAGAGTATTATCAACTAAGCCCATGGTATACTTATGGTCAACTAGGAATGTTTTAAGTCGATCATAGCATGCTTTTGGAGCTTGCTTAAGTCCGTAAAGAGCCTTTTTAAGTTTGTAAACATAATTAGGTTTTTCAAAATTGATGAAGCCCGGTGGTTGAGCAACATACACTTCTTCATTAATGACTCCGTTTAGAAATGCACTTTTGACGTCCATTTGAAAGAGTTTAAAATTATGTGCACATGCATAAGCAAGTAATATTCTAATTGACTCGAGCCTAGCTACCGAAGCAAAAGTTTCATCGTAATCAATGCCTTCTTGTTGATTATATCCTTGTGCTACTAGCCTAGCTTTGTTTCTAGACACAATTCCATTTTCATCCATTTTATTACGAAAGACCCATTTTGTTTCAATTATTGTTTGACTCTTTGGTTGAGGAACTAATGTCCATACATCATTCCTAACAAATTGGTTTAATTCTTCTTGCATTGCAATTACCCAAGATTCATCTTTAATGGCTTCATTAATGTTTTTCGATTCAATGGTTGACACGAAACAAAAGTAGTTGCTTTCATTTTGAACTTTTGATCTAAGTGTTCTTTCGTCAATGTTGCCTATGACACCGTCTAATGGATGACTTTTAGATTCTTTGACATTGACAAGTTCTTTGTTTAATAGTTCATCTTCCTTGTCATTACCTAAGATTTCTTGACATTCAATTGCTTGGCTTTCAACTAAGTCATCATCTACCAAATGTGATGTCTTAGAGGGAGGTGGACTTTCGTCAAATGTTACGTTTAACGATTCCTCGACTCTTAAGGTTTCTTTGTTCAAAACAATGTAAGCTTTACTATTTTGTGAATATCCAAGAAATACACCTTCATAAGACTTTGGGTCAAATTTGGTGAGATAATCCTTGGTGTTAAGAATGAAGCATTTACTCCCAAACACTCTAAAGTATCCTAATGTAGGCTTTTTACCTCTATAAAGTTCATAAGGAGTTTTATTCAAAAATCGTCTAATTAGGACTCGATTAAGAAGCGAGAGGAAGTTGATACTACTAAGACAGCTGGTTTTAGTGGTGACAATAAGAAAGCAAGTAAAGGAAAGGGGTTCGTAGCAACGGATTCTATAAAGGCAGCGGGTTATGTGGGAACAGCTTCTACGACTGTGACTGGTAATAATGAGAAGAAGGGAAATGTTGGTAATGCCCCTAGATGTGCTAAGTGTGGTTACGGTCATCTCGAGAACACCTCATGTCGTGGGTGTTTCAGGTGTGGCAAACTTGGACACTTTGATAGGGAATGTCGTGCTGTGATTACACAAGCGACTCCAATTAACTCGATTGGCACAGGGGTTATTCGCAGGGCATGCTATGAGTGTGGTAGTGTTGATTGTGGAAAACTAGAAGGGGGGTTGAATAGTTTACTGATTAAAACTTTTTAACTTGTTTAATTAGCTTTGAAACTTTCCGTTTGATCAAAGATATATGCACAAACACAATATATAACAAGTAAATGAAAGAAACGATCAAACCACAACACGAGTATTTATCGTGGTTCGCTACAAGGACTCTATTTCCTTGCCCTACGTCCACACCCCGAGTATCCAACTCGAGAGTTTCTTTCACTAGTCAACAAGCTCCTTTCACCGGCGGAGAAAACCTTACACGTCGCTTATACTTTTACCGACACAAAGCTAGATGTCGAGTTCTTTTACAATGGCACAACCACTCCCGTTTAGTTCTTTTACTAGGGTACAACAACTCCCAACACTCTTTGTATTTTGAGGACTAAAATACTAACCACTCACTACAGAATATACACAAACAAATGACGTGTAAACAATAAGAGTTTACACAATACTAAGCTAACAAGTCTTGCAACGTTGTGTTGGAAACTTGTAACTTTTGATGATCTTGTAAGCTTCTTTGCTACAAAAGAAAACTTCACATTTACATTGTTAAGAGGTTAGAGGAAAAGATGAGTGTGTGTGTAAAATATGATATCAAGAGGTTAGCCAAAAATCAAGTTATGGCTTGGTATTTATAGCACATCACACTGCATGCTTGGCGGATCAGGCGGAACCCTCATATGGGTTCCGCCCGTGTACCCCCAGGGTACCGCCGGGTCTGCAGTAGGTTTTTGCAATAACTCTTCAAACCAAACAAGGTCTTGTCTCATAACTCCTAGCAACCAAACAATGTCACATCACTTAAATCAAGTCAAACACAAAACTTGTAAGCAACATCAAAGCAAGTCAAACACATTTCTTTCCATAAATGCATAATGACAAAACTTGACATAAATGTGATGTGACTATTTCTAATTTAAGAAATAAACTTGTGTTGTGTTTTATGAAATGTAAAATGTAGCAAAAGTCTAGTTTATGCAAGTCTTAAAAAGTAAGATTATGTTTTGCTTAGAAACTAATGTTTACATTTTGTCGTTAACAAAACTTAGCGAAAATCGTAAAATATAAATAACGTTTTTAGGCGATATTTGTATTAACAATCTCCCCCTTTTTGTTGATGACAAAACATAAACTTTGTTTTTAAGTAACATGCAAAATCTTGGTTTTCAAGACTTAAAAAAATTATATTAACCTTGTTTTACTTAAGAGACGAAAAGCACATCAAGTATTGAAGGTTTAATATATTTCTCCCCCTTTTTGTCGAAACAAAAGGTAGAGTAGCGAAGCGGAATAATGGCCATGCTCCCCCTTGGTCGATACTCCCCCAAAATGGAGTGCCAAGATGGGAAACATAGATTTTGAGACCTACAAAAAAATGGTTAGTTGGTGATATATATAGTCAAGCTTGTAGTTACCACACACATTGCAACCACATTGACAAACCAAAGATTGATCAACCAACAATGCACAAAAGTAAGTAGAAAGAAATATCATTCCAAGTAAAATTTTGACTTATAAAAGTCAAAAGACAAGAAATGTGGACTTATTCTTCTACTTGTACACAAAAACTAAAAAAATAACCAAGAAAATAAAATAAAATCCTACATTCCTAGATTGGGGCAAACGGCCTCCATAGGTTATCTAGGATTTGTTGGGATGAGAAAGTACATCCAAACGTTCAATGACATGTTGGAATGCAAACCGTGTTTCATTTTGGAATTGGTGAAGCAAGGTTTTTATGCTTTCACCCATTTGCTAACAATTTGAGCAAATATGGGGATGGTTGGGTGAAAATGGGTTGGTTTTAGTTTCTTGGCTTAGGGGTTGGTTTGGTTTTGGTTCTTGGATAGAGGATGGATTTGGTATTGAGTCAAGCAAGGTGGTTTGAAATTCCATTGCTTGATGAAGGTGGGTGTCAACCATGCTTTGTATTTCCTCATAAGAGGGAAAGAAAGACTCATAGGTTTGGGCTTGAGAAGGTGGTGGAGTTGGGTGATCATGGTTTCCAAAATTTGGTTCTCCATAAAGAGGACCATGGATTTCACGGTACATTGGGTGAAATAACAATGGTTTAGGTGGTTGGTATACTTGTTGTGGTGGTTGGGTAAGTTCAAGATCTTCATCAAGGTCAAGAATTGACCTTGGTGATTGATTTGCAAAAGGTGGTGGTTGGGTATGTCTTGGTGGAAGATCATTTAAATCTTGGACATACGGGTGTGGTGATGTTGGAGGAGACCCGAAAAGCTCCATAGGTTCAATTTTTGGTAATGGTGATGGTGATGGAGTCTTTGATGGTTGGGTTGGAGCACTTGGTGGAGTTGGGTCAATAGGTGATTTAGTAGGTGGTGGAGTGTGCTCATTTGGTTGTTTGGGTGATGGAGATGGAGATGCAAGGTTCAAAAAATGTTCATTTTTTATGGGTGATGTGAATTCCTCTGATGATGAGGAGCTAAGGTTGATGGATTGGTTTGACCATAGTGGTTTCACACTTATCCGGGCGGTTTTCCGGATGGGTCTTGATGGTTGAGAGGTGTTTGTTGACTTAGTCATGGTGAAAAATGGTTTATAAGTTTCAGAAATTGTGTTGAGGAAGGTGTGATTTGATGGTGTTTAGGATGGCTTAATTTATAGTGTTGATGGATTATGGAAAGGAGTGTTTGGATTTGATGTTAGTCCATACAAAAATGGAGGTTTCTAATGATTTGGAAAACTAATTGTGGGTTGTCAAATCATGGAAGTCAATCCAATGAAAATGGTGAAGTGAGAAGACAAGTTTTGCACTAAATGCATAGTGGTTTTGGTGGCTTTGTGGTAGTATAAATCTCAGGGATTTCAAGGATCCCTTAAAAGGGTTCATTCCTTAATGTTTGAGGGGTCCTTGTGGTTGTTATGGTTAAATTTGAATTTTGGCGGGAATCGATTTTGGTTAAGTTCATGGAAGAAGGAGTATCCTATTATGCTAAACACATTGCAAGTAATGGGTTTCTACCTAAAAGGAATGGATTTTGGTGTTTCAATGTTGAATTGGCAAAAAAGAAAACAAAAAATTCTGCAAGTTGCTGACGGCACCCTCAGAATACATAGGAGGAACCTATGTGAGGGTGCCGCCTGGTCCGTTGGGCAAATTCTGGAATTCCCAGAAATTGTACTGGCGGAACCCAAATTTGGGTACCGCCAGATCCGCCAGGGGTAAAAAAAAGTGGCAGTCCACGTTTTTGACCCGCGAGACGATTTTCAAAATTTTCGAAAACTTCTAAAATCAAAGAGATAAGGCATTTCTGGTTGGGCAATGCAAAAAATAGACACGTAAACATCCATTACATAGGACTTTGACCTTGAGATCGAGGATTTCACTATACTTAGTGAAAATATTATAAACTTGAAAATTTGACAACTTGCCAAAAGTTGTCTCCCTGCATCATTGTTAGTTGAAACATGTTTCAAATAGTATCAAACATCCTACCAACACATAAATTCAAGAGAACCATTGTTTACATAACCAAATTGTTTAAATAGCACCTTGTGCCAAACACTCCTAACACACCCGCACTCATTGACGGTCAATCTTCTTCTTCATTTTTCCAAGGAATCTCCCGATGTTTTTGAACATCCCCTTTGTTTGCTTGAACTCCTCCGACTCATTTGGAATATCCGGAAGTTGAGAAAGGTATTCTAGAGGTGGGAACCTAGAGTTTGGAAAATTATCATCTTCACTCATTGAGGAAGAAGATGATGAGGTAGGAGGATGTGGACGTTTTCCTTGGGCTTTGTAAACTCTCTTATCACTAAGTGGAACAAAGGTGTGTGGAATGAGAGTGTAGTCAAGACGAAGACCATTTAAAGTTGGTGGAATGGGTGAGATGAACCTAAAGAGACGGGTCAAGAGCATTCGATATGGCATAGCCGTTGTTCCATGCACGGGAATGTCGGCCATTCTCTTTGCCATGTAGTAGGCAAGGTTGAAGGGTTGCCTAAAGGACAAGGAGTAGAGCATGTATCAAAGGAAAGGTTGATATGGTCACGGTTCCCTATTGTGCTAATGACATTTTCTCTAAGGACTTCCTCCCATTTCTTGAATTGGGGTTTGAGTTCGTTCATTTCCATTCCATATGGGTCCTTATCGACCTCATTCCCCGAACGGGTTCTCCTAGTGGTTGTGGTCCTAACAAAGAGGTGGTCACGGAGTACGTCTTTTGAGACAAGGGGTGTGTCATAAGGATGGATACAGTCTTGGAGGTTGTCAAGAGTTGAGAGGGAGTGCAAGTCGGAATAGAGGCAAGTACCACGGTTTGGGACACCTAGGATTTGAGCAAACTCCTCAAGAGTGAAGGAGTATTGATGACCGCTAACCTTAAAGTTGATAGACATATGACCATAGTCATCCGTGGAGAGGACGCATGATGCATAGAACTCTAGAATGAACCTAGGACAAATAGGCTCGTCGATATTCAAAAGACACTCAAAGTTGATTGTGGCAAAATCGGCGTAAAGGTGTGTGCCTTCTAGGAAAGATGGGTCAATGGTTCTACCCTCATGGACATAGTGTTTTTCTAGGGCTTTGAAAACGTTTACTTGATTTGCGGTAAGGCCATTGGTTTTGTGATGTTTTGGTAGGTACTTAATGGTGTCCTTGTGGTCGTAGTGGGTTAGAGGAGGCATGATGATTCCTAGAACAACAAAATTTAACATTTTAGTTTACGTAAACCACTATTATAATGTGGAAGTTCTAGTGTGTGCCTATATGAAAACAATGTGGAGGTGCGGTTATCTTGACTCATTTTGATGCTTCAAAATCGTTTTATGCAAGTTTTGTTATAAAACAAAAGATAACCCAAATGCTCCTAGTTCAATGTAGCTTCGTTTGAATGTACCCGAAAATACATATTGGTTATGTATTCCCTTAAGCATTCAAGAGACATTATGCAAGTGATGTTTTAAACATAACGTTTTGATTTTGTATTCTCAATGTGATACGAAAAAATATTTGTCCTACTTGTGAGAAATTTTTGAAAGGATTTGACATGGGGTGTTTTAGCAAACATGTTTATACTAATTAAAGATGCAATTCCTAACGATGGGAAACATGATTAGTTTTATTAATTACCTAATCTCATGCATGAATTTATTAAGTTAATGCATAACCCCAAGTTTTTGTTTTTGTGCAAGAAATAGAATTCCTAGACTCAGATCAGGATTGTAATCATGTTAAGAATACTTACAATGATGATTGATTTGCAATGTAAATGAATGAAAGACTAAGAATTCGTAGGTGTGGATGAGTGGTGAAGTGAATAGTAGCAGCCTTGAAATGGTGGTATGAGATAATGGGTGTTTGGTTTAATATAAACAAAGAAAATGATTCTGCAGGTCGACGGACACGGCGGAACCCTGGGTTGGGTTCCGTCCGTTATGGCTGAGGGTTCCGCCGACCCTGCTGAGAAAAATGGTTTTGGATTTGTTTTGATTTTTGTGATTTTTGTCTAATGTCCAGAACTACAATGTAGGTTCCATGAGTCCTAAGCCTAGCCTAAGAAGATTAAAAGGTTCACGTTTAAGAGGTTTTGTGAGAATGTCGGCTATGTTATCTTCGGAAGAAACTTTCTCAATTGAGATATTTCCTTTTTGGACGTTGTCACGAAGGAAATGATGACGGATTTCAATATGTTTGGTACGAGCATGTTGAACCGGGTTTTTGCTAAGATCAATGGCACCTTTGTTGTCACAAAGAATTGTGATGTCGTTGAGTTGAATTCCGTAGTCGACAAGAGCTTGCTTCATCCAAAGAGCTTGTTGACATGCCTTTTCGGCCGAAACGTACTCAGCTTCTGTTGTTGAGATAGCAAGAGCCGTTTGCTTCTTAGAGAACCATGAGGTGAGACAATGTCCAACAAAGGTACAAATACCACTTGTGCTTTTTCTATCGACATAGTCACCGGCATGATCCGAGTCGGCATACACTATGGTGTCTATTCCCGTTCCTTTGGGAAACCATAAACCTAAATGTGTAGTGCCCTTAATATACCTAAAAATCCTTTTTACGGCTTCGAGATGGGTAGTTTTAGGATCTTCTTGAAAACGAGCTCATAGACAAATACAACATAATGTCGGGTCTACTAGCCGTTAGGTAAAGTATACTACCAATCATACCTCTATATTTAGTGCTATCTACGGATTCACTTTCCTCATCCTTCGTGAGTTTAGTTTCCGTGGACATGGGAGTTTTGATAGGTTTCGAATCTTCTAGTCCAAATTTCTTAAGCATGTCCTTAATATATTTAGATTGGTTAAAGAAGATACCATCTTCTAGTTGTTTGATTTGGAGTCCTAAGAAAAAGTTGAGTTCTCCCATCATACTCATTTCAAACTCGTCATGCATGATTTTTTAGAAATCCACACATAATTCTTGACAAGTTGATCCGAATATAATGTCATCAACATAGATTTGGACTATGATAATATGTGAATCTTTCTTCTTAGTGAAGAGAGTATTATCAACTAAGCCCATGGTATACTTATGGTCAACTAGGAATGTTTTAAGTCGATCATACCATGCTTTTGGAGCTTGCTTAAGTCCGTAAAGGGCCTTTTTAAGTTTGTAAACATAATTAGGTTTTTCAAAATCAATGAAGCCCGGTGGTTGAGCAACATACACTTCTTCATTAATGACTCCGTTTAGAAATGCACTTTTGACGTCCATTTGAAAGAGTTTAAAATTATGTGCACACGCATAAGCAAGTAATATTCTAATTGACTCGAGCCTAGCTACCGGAGCAAAAGTTTCATCGTAATCAATGCCTTCTTGTTGATTATATCCTTGTGCTACTAGCCTAGCTTTGTTTCTAGACACAATTCCATTTTCATCCATTTTATTACGAAAGACCCATTTTGTTTCAATTATTGTTTGACTCTTTGGTTGAGGAACTAATGTCCATACATCATTCCTAACAAATTGGTTTAATTCTTCTTGCATTGCAATTACCCAAGATTCATCTTTAATGGCTTCATTAATGTTTTTCGATTCAATGGTTGACACGAAACAAAAGTAGTTGCTTTCATTTTGAACTTTTGATCTAAGTGTTCTTTCGTCAATGTTGCCTATGACACCGTCTAATGGATGACTTTTAGATTCTTTGACATTGACAAGTTCTTTGTTTAATAGTTCATCTTCCTTGTCATTACCTAAGATTTCTTGACATTCAATTGCTTGGCTTTCAACTAAGTCATCATCTACCAAAGGTGATGTCTTAGAGGGAGGTGGACTTTCGTCAAATGTTACGTTTAACGATTCCTCGACTCTTAAGGTTTCTTTGTTCAAAACAATGTAAGCTTTACTATTTTGTGAATATCCAAGAAATACACCTTCATAAGACTTTGGGTCAAATTTGGTGAGATAATCCTTGGTGTTAAGAATGAAGCATTTACTCCCAAACACTCTAAAGTATCCTAATGTAGGCTTTTTACCTCTATAAAGTTCATAAGGAGTTTTATTCAAAAATCATCTAATTAGGACTCGATTAAGAAGCGAGAGGAAGTTGATACTACTAAGACAGCTGGTTTTAGTGGTGACAATAAGAAAGCAAGAAAAGGAAAGGGGTTCGTAGCAACGGATTCTATAAAGGCAGCGGGTTATGTGGGAACAGCTTCTATGGCTGTGACTGGTAATAATGAGAAGAAGGGAAATGTTGGTAATGCCCCTAGATGTGCTAAGTGTGGTTACGGTCATCTCGAGAACACCTCATGTCGTGGGTGTTTCAGGTGTGGCAAACTTGGACACTTTGATAGGGAATGTCGTACTGTGATTACACAAGCGACTCCAATTAACTCGATTGGCGCAGGGGTTATTCGCAGGGCATGCTATGAGTGTGGTAGTGTTGATTGTAGAAAACTAGAAGGGGGGTTGAATAGTTTACTGATTAAAACTTTTTAACTTGTTTAATTAGCTTTGAAACTTTCCGTTTGATCAAAGATATATGCACAAACACAATATATAACAAGTAAATGAAAGAAATGATCAAACCACAACACGAGTATTTATCGTGGTTCACTACAAGGACTCTATTTCCTTGCCCTACGTCCACGCCCCGAGTATCCAACTCGAGAGTTTCTTTCACTAGGCAACTAGCTCCTTTCACCGGCGGAGAAAACCTTACACGTCGCTTATACTTTTACCGACACAAAGCTAGATGTCGAGTTCTTTTACAATGGCACAACCACTCCCGTTTAGTTCTTTTACTAGGGTACAACAACTCCCAACACTCTTTGTATTTTGAGGACTAAAATACTAACCACTCACTACAGAATACACACAAACAAATGACGTGTAAACAATAAGAGTTTACGCAATACTAAGCTAACAAGTCTTGCAACGTTGTGTTGGAAACTTGTAACTTTTGATGATCTTGTAAGCTTCTTTGCTACAAAAGAAAACTTCACATTTACAATGTTAAGAGCTTAGAGGAAAAGATGAGTGTGTGTGTAAAATATGATCTCAAGAGGTTAGCCAAAAATGAAGTTATGGCTTGGTATTTATAGCACATCACACTTCATACTTGGCGGATCAGGCGGAACCCTCATATGGGTTCCGCCCGTGTACCCCCAGGGTACCGCCGGGTCTGCAGTAGGTTTTTGCAATAACTCTTCAAACCAAACAAGGTCTTGTCTCATAACTCCTAGCAACCAAACAATGTCACATCACTTAAATCAAGTCAAACACAAAACTTGTAAGCAACATCAAAGCAAGTCAAACACATTTCTTTCCATAAATGCATAATGACAAAACTTGCCATAAATGTGATGTGACTATTTCTAATTTAAGAAATAAACTTGTGTTGTGTTTTATGAAATGTAAAATGTAGCAAAAGTCTAGTTTATGCAAGTCTTAAAAAGTAAGATTATGTTTTGCTTAGAAACTAAAGTTTACATTTTGTCGTTAACAAAACTTAACGAAAATCGTAAAATATAAATAACGTTTTTAGGCGATATTTGTATTAACAATCTCCCCCTTTTTGTTGATGACAAAACATAAACTTTGTTTTTAAGTAACATGCAAAATCTTGGTTTTCAAGACTTAAAAAAAATTATATTAACCTTGTTTTACTTAAGAGACGAAAAGCACATCAAGTATTGAAGGTTTAATATATTTCTCCCCCTTTTTGTCGAAACAAAAGGTAGAGTAGCGAAGCGGAATAATGGCCATGCTCCCCCTTGGTCGATACTCCACCTAAATGGAGTGCCAAGATGGGAAACATGGATTTTGAGACCTACAAAAAAATGGTTAGTTGGTGATATATATAGTCAAGCTTGTAGTTACCACACACATTGCAACCACATTGACAAACCAAAGATTGATCAACCAACAATGCACAAAAGTAAGTAGAAAGAAATATCATTCCAAGTAAAATTTTGACTTATAAAAGTCAAAAGACAAGAAATGTGGACTTATTCTTCTACTTGTACACAAAAACTAAAAAAATAACCAAGAAAATAAAATAAAATCCTACATTCCTAGATTGGGGCAAACGGCCTCCATAGGTTGTCTATGATTTGTTGGGATGAGAAAGTGCATCCAAACGTTCAATGACATGTTGGAATGCAAACCGTGTTTCATTTTGGAATTGGTGAAGCAAGGTTTTTATGCTTTCACCCATTTGCTCACAATTTGAGCAAATATGGGGATGGTTGGGTGAAAATGGGTTGGTTTTAGTTTCTTGGCTTAGGGGTTGGTTTGGTTTTGGTTCTTGGATAGAGGATGGATTTGGTATTGAGTCAAGCAAGGTGGTTTAAAATTCCATTGCTTGATGAAGGTGGGTGTCAACCATGCTTTGTATTTCCTCATAAGAGGGAAAGAAAGACTCATAGGTTTGGGCTTGAGAAGGTGGTGGAGTTGGGTGATCATGGTTTCCAAAATTTGGTTCTCCATAAAGAGGACCATGGATTTCACGGTACATTGGGTGAAATAACAATGGTTTAGGTGGTTGGTATACTTGTTGTGGTGGTTGGGTAAGTTCAAGATCTTCATCAAGGTCAAGAATTGACCTTGGTGATTGATTTGCAAAAGGTGGTGGTTGGGTATGTCTTGGTGGAAGATCATTTAAATCTTGGACATACGGGTGTGGTGATGTTGGAGGAGACCCGAAAAGCTCCATAGGTTCAATTTTTGGTAATGGTGATGGTGATGGAGTCTTTGATGGTTGGGTTGGAGCACTTGGTGGAGTTGGGTCAATAGGTGATTTAGTAGGTGGTGGAGTGTGCTCATTTGGTTGTTTGGGTGATGGAGATGGAGATGCAAGGTTCAAAAAATGTTCATTTTTTATGGGTGATGTGAATTCCTCTGATGATGAGGAGCTAAGGTTGATGGATTGGTTTGACCATAGTGGTTTCACACTTATCCGGGCGGTTTTCCGGATGGGTCTTGATGGTTGAGAGGTGTTTGTTGACTTAGTCATGGTGAAAAATGGTTTATAAGTTTCAGAAATTGTGTTGAGGAAGGTGTGATTTGATGGTGTTTAGGATGGCTTAATTTATAGTGTTGATGGATTATGGAAAGGAGTGTTTGGATTTGATGTTAGTCCATACAAAAATGGAGGTTTCTAATGATTTGGAAAACTAATTGTGGGTTGTCAAATCATGGAAGTCAATCCAATGAAAATGGTGAAGTGAGAAGACAAGTTTTGCACTAAATGCATAGTGGTTTTGGTGGCTTTGTGGTAGTATAAATCTCAGGGATTTCAAGGATCCCTTAAAAGGGTTCCTTCCTTAATGTTTGAGGGGTCCTTGTGGTTGTTATGGTTAAATTTGAATTTTGGCGGGAATCGGTTTTGGTTAAGTTCATGGAAGAAGGAGTATCCTATTATGCTAAACACATTGCAAGTAATGGGTTTCTACCTAAAAGGAATGGATTTTGGTGTTTCAATGTTGAATTGGCGAAAAAGAAAACAAAAAATTCTGCAAGTTGCTGACGGCACCTTCAGAATACACAGGAGGAACCTATGTGAGGGTGCCGCCTGGTCCGTTGGGCAAATTCTGGAATTCCCAGAAATTGTACTGGCGGAACCCAAATTTGGGTACCGCCAGATCCGCCAGGGGTAAAAAAAGTGGTAGTCCACGTTTTTGACCCGCGAGACGATTTTCAAAATTTTCGAAAACTTCTAAAATCAAAGAGATAAGGCATTTCTGGTTGGGCAATGCAAAAAATAGACACGTAAACATCCATTACATAGGACTTTGACCTTGAGGTCGAGGATTTCACTATACTTAGTGAAAATATTATAAACTTGAAAATTTGACAACTTGCCAAAAGTTGTCTCCCTGCATCATTGTTAGTTGAAACATGTTTCAAATAGTATCAAACATCCTACCAACACATAAATTCAAGAGAACCATTGTTTACATAACCAAATTGTTTAAATAGCACCTTGTGCCAAACACTCCTAACACACCCGCACTCATTGACGGTCAATCTTCTTCTTCATTTTTCCAAGGAATCTCCCGATGTTTTTGAACATCCCCTTTGTTTGCTTGAACTCCTCCGACTCATTTGGAATATCCGGAAGTTGAGAAAGGTATTCTAGAGGTGGGAACCTAGAGTTTGGCAAATTATCATCTTCACTCATTGAGGAAGAAGATGATGAGGTAGGAGGATGTGGACGTTTTCCTTGGGCTTTGTAAACTCTCTTATCACTAAGTGGAACAAAGGTGTGTGAAATGAGAGTGTAGTCAAGACGAAGACCATTTGAAGTTGGTGGAATGGGTGAGATGAACCTAAAGAGACGGGTCAAGAGCATTCCATATGGCATAGCCGTTGTTCCATGCACGGGAATGTCAGCCATTCTCTTTGCCATGTAGTAGGCAAGGTTAAAGGATTGCCTAAAGGACAAGGAGTAGAGCATGTATCAAAGGAAAGGTTGATATGGTCACGGTTCCCTATTGTGCTAATGACATTTTCTCTAAGGACTTCCTCCCATTTCTTGAATTGGGGTTTGAGTTCGTTCATTTCCATTCCATATGGGTCCTTATCGACCTCATTCCCCGAACGGGTTCTCCTAGTGGTTGTGGTCCTAACAAAGAGGTGGTCACGGAGTACGTCTTTTGAGACAAGGGGTGTGTCATAAGGATGGATACGGTCTTGGAGGTTGTCAAGAGTTGAGAGGGAGTGCAAGTCGGAATAGAGGCAAGTACCACGGTTTGGGACACCTAGGATTTGAGCAAACTCCTCAAGAGTGAAGGAGTATTGATGACCGCTAACCCTAAAGTTGATAGACATATGACCATAGTCATCCGTGGAGAGGACGCATGATGCATAGAACTCTAGAATGAACCTAGGACAAATAGGCTCGTCGATATTCAAAAGACACTCAAAGTTGATTGTGGCAAAATCGGCGTAAAGGTGTGTGCCTTCTAGGAAAGATGGGTCAATGGTTCTACCCTCATGGACATAGTGTTTTTCTAGGGCTTTGAAAACGTTTACTTGATTTGCGGTAAGGCCATTCGTTTTGTGATGTTTTGGTAGGTACTTAACGGTGTCCTTGTGGTCGTAGTGGGTTAGAGGAGGCATGATGATTCCTAGAACAACAAAATTTAACATTTTAGTTTACGTAAACCACTATTATAATGTGGAAGTTCTAGTGTGTGCCTATATGAAAACAATGTGGAGGTGCGGTTATCTTGACTCATTTTGATGCTTCAAAATTGTTTTATGCAAGTTTTGTTATAAAACAAAAGATAACCCAAACGCTCCTAGTTCAATGTAGCTTCGTTTGAATGTACTCGAAAATACATATTGGTTATGTATTCCCTTTAGCATTCAAGAGACATTATGCAAGTGATGTTTTAAACATAACGTTTTGATTTTGTATTCTCAATGTGATACGAAAAAATATTTGTCCTACTTGTGAGAAATTTTTGAAAGGATTTGACATGGGGTGTTTTAGCAAACATGTTTATACTAATTAAAGATGCAATTCCTAACTATGGGAAACATGATTAGTTTTATTAATTACCTAATCTCATGCATGAATTTCTTAAGTTAATGCATAACCCCAAGTTTTTGTTTTTGTGCAAGAAATAGAATTCCTAGACTCAGATCAGGATTGTAATCATGTTAAGAATACTTACAATGATGATTGATTTGCAATGTAAATGAATGAAGGACTAAGAATTCGTAGGTGTGGATGAGTGGTGAAGTGAATAGTAGCAGCCTTGAAATGGTGGTATGAGATAATGGGTGTTTGGTTTAATATAAACAAAGAAAATGATTCTGCAGGTCGACGGACACGGCGGAACCCTGGGTTGGGTTCCGTCCGTTATGGCTGAGGGTTCCGCCGACCCTGCTGAGAAAAATGGTTTTGGATTTGTTTTGATTTTTGTGATTTTTGTCTAATGTCCAGAACTACAATGTAGGTTCCATGAATCCTAAGCCTAGCCTAAGAAGATTAAAAGGTTCACGTTTAAGAGGTTTTGTGAGAATGTCGGCTATGTTATCTTCAGAAGAAACTTTCTCAATTGAGATATTTCCTTTTTAGACGTTGTCACGAAGGAAATGATGACGGATTTCAATATGTTTGGTACGAGCATGTTGAACCGGGTTTTTGCTAAGATCAATGGCACATTTTTTGTCACAAAGAATTGTGATGTCGTTGAGTTGAATTCCGTAGTCGACAAGAGCTTGCTTCATCCAAAGAGCTTGTTGACATGCCTTTTCGGCCGAAATGTACTCAGCTTCCGTTGTTGAGATAGCAAGATCCGTTTGCTTCTTAGAGAACCATGAGGTGAGACAATGTCCAACAAAAGTACAAATACCACTTGTGCTTTTTCTATCGACATAGTCACCGGCATGATCCGAGTCGGCATACACTATGGTGTCTATTCCCGTTCCTTTGGGAAACCATAAACCTAAATGTGTAGTGCCCTTAATATACCTAAAAATCCTTTTTACGGCTTCGAGATGGGAAGTTTTAGGATCTTCTTGAAAATGAGCACAAAGACAAATACTAAACATAATGTCGGGTCTACTAGCCGTTAGGTAAAGTAGACTACCAATCATACCTCTATATTTAGTGCTATCTACGGATTCACTTTCCTCATCCTTGGTGAGTTTAGTTTCCGTGGACATGGGAGTTTTGATAGGTTTCGAATCTTCTAGTCCAAATTTCTTAAGCATGTCCTTAATATATTTAGATTGGTTAAAGAAGATACCATCTTCTAGTTGTTTGATTTGGAGTCCTAAGAAAAAGTTGAGTTCTCCCATCATACTCATTTCAAACTCGTCATGCATAATTTTTGAGAAATCCACACATAATTCTTGACAAGTTGATCCGAATATAATGTCATCAACATAGATTTGGACTATGATAATATGTGAATCTTTCTTCTTAGTGAAGAGAGTATTATCAACTAAGCCCATGGTATACTTATGGTCAACTAGGAATGTTTTAAGTCGATCATAGCATGCTTTTGGAGCTTGCTTAAGTCCGTAAAGAGCCTTTTTAAGTTTGTAAACATAATTAGGTTTTTCAAAATCGATGAAGCCCGGTGGTTGAGCAACATACACTTCTTCATTAATGACTCCGTTTAGAAATGCACTTTTGACGTCCATTTGAAAGAGTTTAAAATTATGTGCACACGCATAAGCAAGTAATATTCTAATTGACTCGAGCCTAGCTACCGGAGCAAAAGTTTCATCGTAATCAATGCCTTCTTGTTGATTATATCCTTGTGCTACTAGCCTAGCTTTGTTTCTAGACACAATTCCATTTTCATCCATTTTATTACGAAAGACCCATTTTGTTTCAATTATTGTTTGACTCTTTGGTTGAGGAACTAATGTCCATACATCATTCCTAACAAATTGGTTTAATTCTTCTTGCATTGCAATTACCCAAGATTCATCTTTAATGGCTTCATTAATGTTTTTCGATTCAATGGTTGACACGAAACAAAAGTAGTTGCTTTCATTTTGAACTTTTGATCTAAGTGTTCTTTCGTCAATGTTGCCTATGACACCGTCTAATGGATGACTTTTAGATTCTTTGACATTGACAAGTTCTTTGTTTAATAGTTCATCTTCCTTGTCATTACCTAAGATTTCTTGACATTCAATTGCTTGGCTTTCAACTAAGTCATCATCTACCAAATGTGATGTCTTAGAGGGAGGTGGACTTTCGTCAAATGTTACGTTTAACGATTCCTCGACTCTTAAGGTTTCTTTGTTCAAAACAATGTAAGCTTTACTATTTTGTGAATATCCAAGAAATACACCTTCATAAGACTTTGGGTCAAATTTGGTGAGATAATCCTTGGTGTTAAGAATGAAGCATTTACTCCCAAACACTCTAAAGTATCCTAATGTAGGCTTTTTACCTCTATAAAGTTCATAAGGAGTTTTATTCAAAAATCGTCTAATTAGGACTCGATTAAGAATGTACGTTGATGTGTCACGGCATTACACCAAAACTTTTGTGGAATAGTTTGTTCATTAAGCATTGTTCTACTCATCTCTTGTAATGTCCGGTTTTTACGTTCTACTACACCATTAGATTGAGGAGTACGTAGAGCCGAAAAGTTATGAGTAATTCCATTTTTATCACAAAAGTTTCCAAATTGAAATTCATTATCAAATTCACGACTTTGATCCGTTCTAATAGACACTATATTAGACCCTACTTGATTTTGAATTTTCTTACTTAGAATCTCAAATTTATCAAAAGCTTCATTTTTACTTTTCAAAAACTTTGTCCAAGTATAACGTGAGTAATCATCTACTATGACCAAAGTATAGAAGTTACCTCCATAACTTTGTATAGCAGATGGACCAAATAAATCCATATGCAAAAGTTCTAGACACCTAGATGTAGACACCATGTTTTTAGCCTTATGGCTACTATGGACTTGTTTACTGACTTTGCAAGCATCACAAAAGTGTTGGTCATATTTCAACTTGGGTAGGTTTCGAACTAAGTCTTTGGAGGAGAGGTTTTGGATTAGTCTCATGTTAGCGTGTCCTAAACGTCTATGCCATAAAGTTGAAGATTCATCTAATGAGATAAGACAAAGTTTGTCTCTAGATGTTGAATCCAACTTCATGACGTATACGTTGTTCTTAAGGACACCTTTGGCTACGGTTATACCATCATTAAGTATTTTACTACCGTTTTCACTAAAAAGGACATTATACTTATTACGACAAAGTTGACTAATACTAAGAAGATTAAATCCTAAGTTATCAACATGAGCAACATCATCTATAGAAAGGGAGTCATGAGAGATTGTACCTTTTTCGATGATTTTGCTTTTAGCATTACTACCAAACGTAACATTACCTCCATCACATTTGTGATATGTTGAGAAGAGGCTTTTATTACCCGTCATGTGCCTTGAACAACCGCTATCTTTAATCTATTCATCCGGATCCAAACAAACTTTGAGGCACACCTCACTTGAGTTGTGAGCCATGAGAGCAATATCATCATTCTTTGGCTCATCATC
This sequence comes from Artemisia argyi, assembly GCA_030686995.1. NCBI lineage: Eukaryota > Viridiplantae > Streptophyta > Magnoliopsida > Asterales > Asteraceae > Artemisia > Artemisia argyi. The sequence continues at coordinate 37,421,554 of CM060701.1, forward strand.
ATCTCCTTCATAGTCACTCCAACCACCACCCACAAAAGCTTGTTGAGGTTTGCTCTTGGGTGGTTTTGGACATTCTCCTACAAGATGACTTGTGTCTCCACACCTATAACATTTTCTTTCAACTTTTCCTTTTCGATCATCACGATCTTTCCGGAAGGTTTTCTTGTCATCTTTAGGTTGCCTTACAAACTTTCCTCGCCTACGAAAGAACTTCTTGAAGTCTCTCACGGCCATAGCATATTCCTCATCATCACTATCCGAAGTAGATTCTTCATCATCACTTGATTGGACTCTAGCTTTCAAGGCAATGGACTTAACTTTTTCTTTCTTGCCTCTAACTAGTTTTGAATCTTTTTCCATTACCATTTCATGAACTTTGAGGTTTCCAATAAGCTCATCAAGTGACATGCTTGAAAGATCTTTGGATTCTTCAATTGCCGTCACTTTTGCTCTCCACTTCGGATGGAGTGCTCTAAGAAATTTCCTGACAAAGTTCTTACTACAAAAAGATTCATCAAGTGCTTTAAGTGAAGTAATAATAGTGTTAAACCTAGCAAAGGCATTATCAATAATCTCATCTTCGGAAATAACAAATTGTTCATATTGTTGAACAAGAAGATCAATTTTGTTATCTTTAACTTGTGAGTTTCCTTGATGAGTGACAATTAAAGATTGCCAAATATCTTTGGCGGTTTTACACAAAAAGACTTTTTCATATTCTTTCTTAGGCAAAGCATTATAAAGCATCATTTTAGCTTCATTATTTTTACCTATTAATTTCTTTTGATCATCATCTTTGATGTTAGTAACTACGTTATCACCATCAATAATTATATACCACAAATCTATATCTTTAGATTTCACGTAAGTTTCAAAACGGTTTTTCCAATATATAAAACCATTTGCTTCAAAGAGTGGTGGTCTTTGCATAGATTGCCCTTCTTTGTAATTTTCAAAATCCATGGATCGTTTCAAGTTTTAAAACACAATATATTTTAAAAGCTTGAGTAACGTAGCTCTTGATGCCAATTGTGGAAAACTAGAAGGGGGGTTGAATAGTTTACCGATTAAAACTTTTTAACTTGTTTAATTAGCTTTGAAACTTTCCGTTTGATCAAAGATATATGCACAAACACAATATATAACAAGTAAGTAAATGAAAGAAACGATCAAACCACAACACGAGTATTTATCGTGGTTCGGCTACAAGGACTCTATTTCCTTGCCCTACATCCACGCCCCGAGTATCCAACTCGAGAGTTTCTTTCACTAGTCAACAAGCTCCTTTCACCGGCGGAGAAAACCTTACACATCGCTTATACTTTTACCGACACAAAGCTAGATGTCGAGTTCTTTTACAAGGGCACAACCACTCCCGTTTAGTTCTTTTACTAGGGTACAACAACTCCCAACACTCTTTGTATTTTGAGGACTAAAATACTAACCACTCACTACAGAATATACACAAACAAATGACGTGTAAACAATAAGAGTTTACACAATACTAAGCTAACAAGTCTTGCAACGTTGTGTTGGAAACTTGTAACTTTTGATGATCTTGTGAGCTTCTTTGCTACAAAAGGAAACTTCACATTTACAATGTTAAGAGGTTAGAGGAAAAGATGAGTGTGTGTGTAAAATATGATCTCAAGAGGTTAGCCAAAAATCAAGTTATGGCTTGGTATTTATAGCACATCACACTACATGCTTGGCGGATCAGGCGGAACCCTCATATGGGTTCCGCCCGTGTACCCCCAGGGTACCGCCGGGTCTGTAGTAGGTTTTTGCAATAACTCTTCAAACCAAACAAGGTCTTGTCTCATAACTCCTAGCAACCAAACAATGTCACATCACTTAAATCAAGTCAAACACAAAACTTGTAAGCAACATCAAAGCAAGTCAAACACATTTCTTTCCATAAATGCATAATGACAAAACTTGCCATAAATGTGATGTGACTATTTCTAATTTAAGAAATAAACTTGTGTTGTGTTTTATGAAATGTAAAATGTAGCAAAAGTCTAGTTTATGCAAGTCTTAAAAAGTAAGATTATGTTTTGCTTAGAAACTAAAGTTTACATTTTGTCGTTAACAAAACTTAGCGAAGATCGTAAAATATAAATAACGTTTTTAGGCGATATTTGTATTAACATTGATCATATACGAAACTGGTGTCCCAAACATGTTGGAATGTTTGGACGGCCTGGGAGTCAATTGGCTATTGAAGGAGGACAAGGACAAGGGTTTAATAGAAATGCAGCTAGGGGAAAGGCATTTAGAATGAATGCAAGCGAGGCGCGCCAAGACCTGAATGTTGTTACTGGTACGTTCTCTCTCAATGGTCATTATGCTACTACGTTATTTGATACGGGTGCGGATTATTGTTTTGCTACTACTGAATTTGCTAGAATATTGGAGGTTAAGTTTAGTGAACTTAGACCTAGTATTTTAATTGAAATAGCTAGTGGTATAGAAATAGAAGTTGATAAGGTTATTCGTGAGTGCGTTATCGTGTTAGAGGGTGTTGCGTTTAAGATTGACTTAATACCCTTAGGACATGGTAGTTTTGATGTGGTAATAGGGATGGATTGGTTGGCTAGGCATAAAGCTGCCATGAGAAGGTGGTTCGAATTCCATTAGCGAGTGGTGGTGTGCTACGAGTACAAGGAGAAAGCGTGGAGAAGAATTCGAAATCTCTTTTGAGTGCGAAGACTAGAGAACTCAAAGTGGGGGATATTCCAGTTGTATGTGAGTTTTCGGGCGTTTTTCCTGAGGATTTGTCCGTGTAGGACCTTAGATATCACAACTTTATCACACCAATAGAAGATTAGAAGAAGAAAGATGGTGACTTGGTGACTTATATGTAATTCGTGTATATGTAGAAAGAGATATGAAATATGAGAGCTTTGATTACTAAAACACACACAAATACACACACAAGCACACACCTCAAATGAGCCTTTGAGGTGTTTATATAGTAAGTAACATGAGATGCCCTAAGGCTTTCTATGGGCTTGGGCTTGGACTTGGTTACATGGTTGAATAACTAGGCTTATGAAACATAGCATATAACATATTAGCTTGCCAAGTCCAAGGCCCAATGACTAAACTATTACTAATCTTAACAAACGACACAAAGTTACAATATGAGAATGACCATCACTTCATAATACATATTTTTATTGCTAACAATCTCCCCCTAAGGGGTGGTCATTCGAATGATGCTCCACGTGAGTGGGTCTTCCGTGTTCTTTGTCTTTAACTTTGTGTGTTGTTGTAGAATAGTCTTTAGTCTTTGTTCCTTCATGCTTTGTGATCTTTGATGACTGATTTTTCATCGTTCTTTGTTCCTTTGTGATGTGGAGTTATCTGCCATTCGTCACTTCTGCGGCTGTGGTGGTTGTTTGCTATTCCAACATGCTCATACATCTTTGGACTTTGATATTCATATGCACGTAGTTCCCTTTCTTTCACTTTGATCTTTAGTCTTTATACTTTGTAGATTCTTCTTTTTGGCGTAGAATCTTTCTTTGAACTTTGTGTTGTATAGATCTTTGAGGGAGCTTTCTTTAACTTCCAGATGTATGTATGAGCATGTGGAATCTGTCGCCATGGAGATGAAGTGTCCCTGCATATAAACAGTTAGCAATAAAACATCCGGTACTTACAGATAAGAATTAGAGATCGTCAACAGCATAGTGTGAAGACTCCTTCTAACCCTTACCATGGCCGTTCCCATGTCAGATACTCTCGAGAGAGCTTACAAGACCTACTTAGTAGCTCAATGACTGGGTGAGTCGCTGGGGATCACTCCACGACTGTAGACCGTTTGAAACCACCGCGAACACTAAGCGTAACCCATAAAGAATTACCGAAGTGACCTGCTGTCAGGGCTGTTTGATGTTGACCCTGGCAGGAATTTCCATTCAATCATTGAGAATCACAAATGTGAATCCTCTCATAAATGTTCTGGCAGATTGCTAAGATCTGCGTAGGACTCTAAAGTTTACCTCTGGCATCCTTAATGTTGGACAACCAGTGTAGAAATATCATGTGTTCCTATGAGATCTTTTGATGAATCTCGGGGCTCTAGACTCGATAAGTGCACATTTGGTTTCCTATGCGGAGATTAGGGAGAGGTCTCCTGCTTCAATATCAACCATCTCTAAGAGACAGATCGATAGATTATACCGGTTCCCCGTAAGAATGAAACAAGCTCTTTTAAGAGAACTTGAGTGGTTAAGAAGGTTTAGTGCAGTGCGTCACTGGGTCCATGACGTCTTTGTCTTCAATACCAGTGTCACCTTAGTAACAACCAGTAGCATATGAGTTGAACCCGGTGTCTGCCCTAAGGTTGAACATTTGGAGGGCTATTTCTTTTCACCCTTTTTCATAACTTTTCTTTTTAATTCTTCAACCCCTTCTTTCTCCTTTCTCATTTTCTCCTTTTTTCAATCATACCTAAGGACTTCTAATTCTAATCTATTGGAATTGTCCTTGGGTAGATCCCTCCGGCTCTGGCGGATCATAGGACGGTTTTTCCTAACCTTAGTCACCTTATAACTCCATGACTATCCTATTGTTGATCACATGCCATAAAACCTTTTTGTGAAAAATCTCTCAAAGTGTTTATGATAATAAAACACATTGTTGTTACCACTTTGAGAGTTTTGCAATTTTTGAAGGACTCCCCCTTCACATGTGCTCATGAATATTTAAGAAATTTGCACATGCGAGAGGAGTTTGTACTTTTTGAATTGATCCACTTTCAGCGAACATGACCGATTCGAGACACGCTTACATCACTAGTTAGACTAGCTTGAAATTATTACCCGTCCTGGTCAAGTCCAAAGAAAGTATCTCGATACGATACATTCTACTCAGACAAGTCCTATTCGAGACACGCTTACATCACTAGTTGCACTAGCTTGAAATTATTACCCGTCCAGGACAAGTCTTTTCGATTACTGACATTTTAAGCTTCGTCAATTCATTGGTACTTACTGAGTCGAGCTCTTTTGAGATTCAGTCACAAACTTTAAACATCTTTGATCACATTTTAATCATGTCTTCTCCCCCTCAAAAATAGCATAGCGTGATATTTTTGATATCAACTGATTAATAAAGAACTTTTTGGAGAGAAAGACAGATTTGCATGAATTTGGAACATTTTTGTTGTTTATACTCCCCCTTAATGATAGCTCATTTAAAATCAATTTAAGGGTTTAGAGGGAGTTTTCTTGAGCACTCATTTTGAGAGATTTTGAGAAATCTTTTGAACAATCTTGAAAAAGTGCTCAGGAATTTTGTTTTGAAACGAGTTTATGCTTTGAAATCTTTTTTGTTTGTTTAGACTCGAACTTTTTGAAAAAGAGTTCGTCATTGAACGTACGAGTCCTTGATTTGAAAATAATCAGAAGTCGTCATAGAACGTACGGGTTTCGTACTGATGTATACGAAAGCCATTGTGAAGAAACTTTTGAGAAACGACATGTTTTAGAAAAACATTAAAAAGAAGAACTCCCGCTCAAGCATCTGTACATGTCCGTATCATTGTTGAATGACATTTCTAGAAATGTACAGAATATTGATTTATACGAGAGACATGTCGTGAGAAGAATATTTTTGGATTTTTTGGTTTTTTAATGTTTTTGTATTTTTTGAAAATTTTATATTTTTGTATTTTGTTTTTGATGGTTTTTCAAATTTTGTATTTTGTTTTTCAAAAATATTTACAGCGAAGCGGTTTTGAAAACATTTTTCAAGAAGATTCGAGAAGACGTTCTAGCTCCTCAGGAGTTAGGCTTCGCATGCCAATTCGTCGAACTAAATAGTCAAACCTTTCTTTTGGAAGGGCTTTAGTAAATAGATCGGCGAGTTGATAATCAGTCTTAACGAAAAATAATTCAACAGTACCCTCTTCCACGTGTTCTTTGATGAAATGGTAGCGGACTTTGATATGCTTCGTCTTAGAGTGATGTACGGGATTGCACGAGATGGCTATGGCACTTTTTGAGTCACAATACATAGGTATTCTGTCAAAAGTAAAGCCATAATCTGTGAGCTGTGTCCTCATCCAAAGAACTTGGGCACAACACGCAGATAGAGACACATACTCGGCTTCGGCAGTTGATAGCGCAGTACAATCCTGTTTCTTTGAAGACCAGCTTACAAGCTTTTCACCCAAAAATTGTGCTCCACCTGATGTACTCTTTGCTGTTACTTGATCACCAGCATGGTCTGCATCTGAAAATGCTGTTAGATTAAACTCCGAATCCTTCGGATACCAAAGTCCCATGTTAATGGTGCTTCGTAGGTACCGAAAGATCCGTTTAACCTCTTTGAGGTGAAGTTCGGTAGGCTTTGCCTGAAACCGTGCTAACAAACAAACAGCAAATTGAATATCTGGTCGACTAGCGGTTAGGTACATGAGAGAACCGATCATGCTCCGATATTTCTTCGGATCGATAGGTTTCCCAAACAAATCAGCACCTATTTTTGGTGAAGTGACCATTGGTGTACCAACAGAATCACAATTTTCCATTCCATGTTTTTTCAAAATCTCTATTGTATATTTAGCTTGATTGATAAAAATACCACGAGGGGATTGATGGATTTGTAAACCAAGAAAGAATTTTAGTTCCCCCATCATGGACATTTCAAATTTACTTTTCATGAGATTTTCAAAATGTTTTGAATGGTTAGGATTGGTTGATCCAAAAATAATGTCGTCCACGTAAATTTGAACGATCAAAATGTCATCTTTGAATTTTTTGATAAACAAGGTGTCATCAACCGTTCCTTTTGTGAAATTGTTTTTAAGCAAGAAAGATGATAGTTCGTCATACCACGCTCTTGGAGCTTGTTTTAGACCATAAATTGCTTTCTTAAGCTTGTAGACGTAGTCTGGATGATCTTTGTCGACGAATCCCTCTGGCTGACTCACATACACTTCTTCTTTCAGAGTTCCATTCAAGAAAGCTGTCTTAATGTCCATCTGATAGACTGTGATGTTTTTGTGAGCTGCATAGGCTAAGAAAATCCGGACTGCTTCAAGTCTAGCTACAGGCGCGAATGATTCTTCGAAATCTATCCCTTCTTCTTGTGGATATCCTTTAGCCACGAGACGAGCTTTGTTGCGAATGACAGTCATTTCCTCATCCAGTTTGTTCTTCCACAACCACTTGAGATCAAGAACACGTTTATCAAGTGGTCATTCAACAAGTTCCCAACTATCATGTAACAGGTATTGAAGAAATTCCTCCTGCATTGCTTCAATCCATGGGTTTTCTGCCATTGCTTCCCGAATGTTCTTTGGTACTTTGGTGCTTATTGAGCAAATGTAAATGCACAATTCGAGATCAGTGGCAAGTTGTCTCCTCGTCTGAACTGGCATTGAAGGATCACCAATAACATGTACTAACGGATGGTCTTTTGTCCATTGAAACGTAGAAGGGTACCTTTGGTTGAACGAATGTGTGTTAGATGGTTCTTGTAACCTTGAAGAAGATTCAGCAGAGTCTGATGCAAACGGGTTTTCAAATACTTCTTCTTCTTCTTCTAACGTAACATCGTTTGAATTATTTGTTGGTTCTTCTTGAAAATTTGTGTTTTGGTTTTGCTCATCAACTCTTGGTAGAACAGATTCAATAACTGGAGTTGCTTGAGTAGACGTTGATGATGTTGAGGTCGTTGGTGCTTCAGCTTCAACTGTTGTAGATGCATCTTGTGATGGTGGTGGTGGTTGATGGTTTTGAGCGGGTGCAGGTGAATGTAGTTGAGATGCATTTGTCGAAGTTCCACCATAATATTCATCAAACATTAACTCAAAGAAATTTTCCAGTTCTTGTTCTGAAGGTTTATCCGTGTTTGTTGACTGAGCTCCTTGAGGTACGAGTCCTGAACTGATGTGTCCAGAAGTCTGACTGTTTGGTGCGGGTCCTAATCTGGTTTGATTAGAAGCCATCGGATTAAGCGCGGGTTCTAGAGCGTATCTCTCAGAAGCCATTTGTGAAATCTCGTCAAACTTCACATTCATCGTCTCCATTATCTTTTTCGTTCTTCTATTATACACCCTGAATGCCCTCGAGTTTTCTGAATATCCAATGAAGATTCCAATATCACCCTTAGCTTTTAACTTCCCTAGATCTTCTCTATCATTCGTCGGATAGCACAAAGCGCCAAACACGTGAAGGTAAGAGATGTCAGGTTTACGGTTGTTCACTAGCTCATATGGGGTTTTATTGAATCTCGGATGGACTAGGGATCGGTTTTGAGTAAAACAAGCAGTGGCTACAGCATCAGCCCATAAGAATAGTGGTGCACTAGAGAAAATCAGCATTGTGCGAGCAGCTTCCACAAGAGTTCTGTTTCTTCTTTCAACTACCCCATTCTGCTGTGGAGTTCTAACAACTGATGTTTGATGTGTAATTCCAACATCTTCGAGGTAAGTTCTTAACTCCTGATTTGTGAATTCTGTGCCATTATCTGTTCTTATAATCCTTACTGGAGCTTGAAGTAGAACTTGAATACGCTTCAGAAAGGTGATGATGATGCCTGGTGCTTCGTCTTTTGATCTCAAAAACTTTACCCAAGTATATCTTGAATAATCATCAACAATAACAAGAATATACTTCTTCCCATTAATGCTTTCAACTCTCATTGGGCCACATAAGTCCATGTGCAACATATGTAACCTTGCTTCCGAACTAGGTACGGTTTTGGGTTTATATGATGCTCTTTTGCTCTTTCCTTGTTCGCATGATGGACATAGGTGTTCCTTGGTGTATTTGAACTTAGGAAGTCCGGTGACGATGTTGTCTTTGGCTAACTTGTTGATCGTGTCGAAGTTGAGATGGGATAAACGTCTATGCCACAGCCAGGACTTAGTTTCGGTTGCCCTTGTCATAAGACAAATTGGTGATGTAGAAGCCATTTGGTTGATGTCGATAGCATACAAGTTTGTACTACGATTACCAGTTAAGAGATCATCACCAACCAAATTTCTAATAAAAACCGTGTTTCTTCTGAATGCCACTTCTAAATCTGCATCACAAAACTGCCCGACTGAAAACAAGTTGTGTCCCAACCCTTCGACGTAGTAAACTCGAGTGATTAAAAAATTCTCAAACTGAAGATCTCCATAACCCTGAATAGCTGCTACATGATCATTTCCAAAGCGTACAGTTCCCATGAATTTCCAGACAAAATTGATCAGCAGCTTTAAATTCCCGGTCATGTGCTTGGAGCAACCCGAGTCGACGATCCAAAGACATATTTCGATAACCTGCCAAGAACAGAAGAGTTTGTATTTGGAAACCGTGTTGAATTTGGTTCCATGGGGTTAGGAGTAAAAGCAGAATCACACTCATAGACAGTTGCTACTTGTTTAGCTTGAGCTATTTCTAATTTGCCGTCCTGAAGAGTGAACTCTCTACCCGTCGGAATCCACATACAATACTTAAGGTAGTTCCTAGGCATTCGACTAATAGTGGTAGACCTAAAGCGTGCAACTAATCTTTCTAAAGATCTAGATCTGGCACTAGGTCTATTTGGAACATTCTTCTGTTCAGGCGTAACATTCACATTTTTAGAAACACATTCGTCATGAACATCATTGATTAAACTTTTCTTGCATTTCAAACAAACAGAGTCATTACATGCATTAGAACCAGTACTTTCGACATTACATTCAGATGAATCATGTTTCTTATTACAAAGCGATAAATTCCTAGGGTGTTCTTCTACTTCTTCAACTTTATTCTTGCTACTACTCTTAGAGACAGGCGAGACTCTATTGTTCCTTGTATTGCTCTTAGGCTTTAGTCTGCTGCTCCTAGAGGTGCTTTCTAATCCTGTAGAAGGTAAGGCACACACATTAGGATTTATATTGTTGTCCTTTTTAGCATCCCTAGATTCTTTAGAATTATCCTTAATGCACTTGTCATTTGTCTTAGATGTTGAGGCAGACGCACTAGTGGGACTAATCCTAAAAAGGCCAGGTGCTATCACTTTTGGTGTTTCGACAACCGCTTTTCCTTTATCAACAATCTTTTCATTTTCACTTTTCTTGGGCAAGGGTGTTGGAGTGACTGGTTTTGTCAAATCCTTTTTCTCATCGACTTTTGGAGCAAACCTTGAAATTGACATTTTTGGTTTTTGAACCGTGTTTGAAACATTTGGTTTCTCCGAAGTCAATGGTTTTGCAAACTTAGTTTCCTCACCCTTTCCTTTTTGACTTTCAAGCTGGGCCCTCAAAAGATCATTTTGCTCTTTCATGTTCTTTAAGGCACGCTCATACGACAATTTGTCATACTTGCATTCTTCCTTTTTTCGATCAAGTTGTTTAAAATATGACACATTTTCTTTTTCAAGCTTTATAAGAGCATTTTCATATTTTGAAACAATTTCGGAGGTCTCAGCTCTCAGTCTTTCATCGTCTTGAACAGAATATATTTGGAAAATGATGGACATGATGTCAGTGGTCATAACAGCTTCGAAGAGAGAATCATTTAGGTTTTCCAAAACATTGATTTGCTCAAAAGATTCATTAGCCTTCTTTATCAGGGATTTGTGATCCGTGACGAAGTCAGCTGTTTCTTTCAAAAATGCTTGTTCAAAATGAATTACTCGAGCATGGATGTTATTAATTTGAGGAGCAAATTCATTTTCGAGAATCTTTTTAAGCTGTAAATGAACCGTGGAATTCCAGTTAATCTCATTAAGTCTCGTTTTTTATTCTAAAGTCGTTTTAAGTTGCCCAACTCTTGTTTTAAGATCATCAAGATATCCTCTGGCAGCACTTGAGTTAAAAGTGTTGTTTGAAGACATCTGTTCCATGTTTGAAAGCGATTTGGAAGCAACTACTTTCTTAGAAAACATTTTCGAGAATGGTCTTTTTATGGAAAACACAGATGGTTCTTTTTGTGGAACAAAAGTAATACCCGAAAGTTTGTTCAATTTGTTATAATCAATGGGTTTCAAATCCTTTTGTTTCATTTTAATAATGCTCTCTTCGACATGTTCTATCGTTTGCACAGAATCCCGAACGACGGGAGGATCATGTTTGGTGTAAAAAACACTACCATTATACAAAACATTCTGTTCATCCTGAGCTTTCTTGAGATTACAAGGATTGTTGTTACCGAGAGCCATTTTGTGTTTCGTATGGTAAATCGGATTAGTTTGGTTTGAAATCATTTTCATAGTTTGACTTGACTGACCCGACTTAACCACCAATTCTTCTAGATGTGCAATCTTGTGTTCTGACTCTACGATTTCTTCCAAAAGTTTATCTTCTTTCTTTGCAAAGTCCTTTTTCAACTCATCCCGTTCTTTTTCAAGATTGGTATAAGCTGTTTTTTGTTTTGAAAGTTGGTTTGTTAATTCAGAAATTTCTTGTTTTAAAGAGTTAATGGTTTTTGTTGAACTTATTTCAAGATTAGCAAACTTGGTTTTCCATTCCCTATCTTTAACAAGTAACTTCTTATAACCAATTTCAAATTTTGACTCACGTTCTTTGTTAATTTGAAAACTTTTTGCATTTTCCTTGTATCTCTCAAGCTCAGTGGTCAATTTCTCATTCGCGGCCTTAACATCACGATTGACCTTTTTCACTTTCTCGATTTCAATACCACAATTATTTAATAATGATTCAAATAAAGCACGTGTTTCCTCATCATTCTCAGCATGCTGTGAAACGAAGCCTCCATTATGATTCATATCTGGAGTTGCTGAAGGAGTATTGCTACTACTTGGCGTGTCCAGGGATGTATCATAAGTGGGTGCTTGCTTCTCAAAATGCTGTTCCTCATGAGGAGACATATCAAATATATCATTATTGTGACATGTGTTGAAATTTGATACCTCAGATGGTGCACTGGTGTCATAAACAGGAAGTGTGTCAGAATCCGTGTCATACTTAGCTTCCTGAAGATTCGCCATGAATATGCAGTTCGCATCGATATCCTCTCTATCTTCCATGTCATCCATAAGAGCCATAAAATCATTCTCCTCTGCGTTCAACTGAAACCCTGCCTTAGCCTTTTGTGCCAACATCACTGCTTTCTGCAAGTACTCTAGATCTTTCTTGTTCGGCTTAGTAGGACACTTCCTTGCCATATGACCTACTCCTTGGCAGTTGAAACACTTTACCGGATTACCCTGATTCACATTTCCATAATTCCCAACAACTGGAGCAGCCACATTCCTATTCTGATTACCCATTGCCTAATTACCAACATTCTGACCCCTCTGATTTCCAACATGCTGACCCATCTGATTCCCTGCATACTGACCATACTGATTCCCTGCATACTGACCTGCATTTTGCATATTCTGATTACCCATGTTAATTCCAGTAGCATATCCTTGCTGATTCCCATAAACTCCAACCATTTGGCCTCCATTGCCCATATTGAAATTCGGCTGAGCGATCTGCCTGTTGCGAGTATTCGATGAAATCCTTTGGTTGTTGTTTGTTGGTGTAGAATAGCGTCCTTGGAATGCTTTTGTCAGAAAAGCAAACGCTTGTGTCAAGGCTGCAGTAGCTTCATCATTGTCAGTGAATTCTGGTTCTTGGAAATGTGGGTATTGCTGTTGTGGAATAAGATGTTGTTGTTGCTGTGGGTAGAACTGTTGTTGGTAGACCGGTGTTGGTTGTTGAATGTAGGATGGTTGCATGTAGTTGTGAGTGGAAGATGATGATGGTTGTTGTTGTGTGTTCACTGGTATAGGTGTTGGTGTATCAGCCATTAATGCTAGAGGATCATGCTTTTTAGCTAGTAATTCAGCTCTTACTTCATTAGCTTCATCCTGATTTTGCTTCAAGAAATCATACACCTGATCATAAGTCACTTCATGCAAATTCTTTGTCTGATAAACAATAGTGACATATCTTCCTCATTCTGGTTGTAACTCATTCAGAAAAATGGTGTTGTTAGCAATATTTGTCTGACTGAGGTTGTGTCTTGATAAATCATTCATGATCTTACAGAATCTGTGGTAGTACGTCTCTATGGATTCACCAGGAATTGAAGTAAACTTGCGAAGTTCCTTAAGCAGTTGTGTTTCCATTTCCTGTTTCCCGATGTCTGTCCCATACATTAACCGCTTGACTCTTTCCCAGACTGCATGAGCACTTACTTCACTGTCAACAGTAGCATAGATGGTTTCAGGTAAACCAAGAACGACGTAATGAAATGCCTGATCATCAGCTTCAATCTGTTTTCTGTCTTCCATAGTGTATTCAGTCTCATTCTGATCTCTGTAGTATGGTTGTACTGGGGGGTACCATTTGGATCACCAGGGTCTAGTACTTGTGATGGCTTGAAGGGTCCATCCACAATGGATTTGATGAGAAGACTTCCATTTGTTTTGCTCTTAAGATAGCGCATCATACGACTAGCCCACTGTGAGTATCCACCCTTTGACAGCATGGGAGGTTGGTTTTCGGCACCGGCTGCATGAATGTCTTGCTGAATTGCCATTAGATGAAGTTTAGATGGATAAAGTTGATTCTTGGATCATTCCAACGAAATAGGAGTTGAGTTTAGAGTGAGTTGATGCAAGTTTTTATGGTGAAAATTTTGACTAAAAACCTTAAAACCTCAATAACTTCTTCTCGGAGCGTTTTTAAGCCTCGAAACTTCGCCTAAATCGATAAATCATTTAGCGTGTCGTTCTCCTCTGTCTGACGGTCGTTTTGACAGCTGATTCATCGAAAACGGAGTTACGGTTCAAAAGTTATGGCCGTTTGAAGTTCAGTCGTCAAAAATCAACCAAAAGTTCTCGAAAATGTTGTATTCTCGATAATTCACCCAGGTTCTCGATAATTTTTCAAGATTTCGATAAAATCACCCAAGTTCTCGATAATTTTCCAAGATCTCGATAAAATCACCCAAGTTCTCGATAATTTTCCAAGTTTGCGAAAAGTTTTCAAGTTTTTCGAAAAATTTTCAAGTTTGCGAAAATTTTCAAGTTTCTCGAAATTTTTTCAAGATTGCGAAAATTTTCAGGTTTCTCGAAAATTTTTCAAGATCTCGAAAAATTTTTTGCAAACCTTTCTCGAAAATTTTCAGTTATCGAGAAACTTCAAAAACTTATCTAAATTATACAATTTAGAAAGTTATCCCAAGTCGAAGTGTTTTTACTAACTTATACAAGCAAGAAAAACACCGAGTAAATCACGGAATCGTTTGAAGATTACTTGAAGAAGGTTCTCGATAGAAGAGGGTTTGATGTTCTCGATATATAGCAACAAAAATCGTATGACTTAAAGCACACCGAAATCAAGTTTTTAATCCAAGATTCTTGTACTTCTATGCATAAAATCACCAAAACTTGAAGAAAGTTCCAAACTTGATGATTTTTATCAAACTTTTTAAGATCTCGAAAACAAGTACAAAACCAAAGTCGAATTTTTTTTTTAAGCTAGAAATTTTCAAAAAAGATTAAAACTTTCTTGTTAGATAAGGTTTATAACACTAGTTTGTAATCAAAAAAGTGTTAAAAACCAAGAAAAAACAAGAAAAGTAGGAATTTTTTAAAAAAAAACGTGAAATATGCTTAAAAAATACGAAACAAACAAACTCTTAACCCTCCTAAATCATTGTTAGGCGATTGATACCACTTGTAGGACCTTAGATATCACAACTTTATCACACCAATAGAAGATTAGAAGAAGAAAGATGGTGACTTGGTGACTTATATGTAATTCGTGTATATGTAGAAAGAGATATGAAATATGAGAGCTTTGATTACTAAAACACACACAAATACACACACAAGCACACACCTCAAATGAGCCTTTGAGGTGTTTATATAGTAAGTAACATGAGATGCCCTAAGGCTTTCTATGGGCTTGGACTTGGTTACATGGTTGAATAACTAGGCTTATGAAACATAGCATATAACATATTAGCTTGCCAAGTCCAAGGCCCAATGACTAAACTATTACTAATCTTAACAAACGACACAAAGTTACAATATGAGAATGACCATCACTTCATAATACATATTTTTATTGCTAACAGTCCGGATTACCGCCAATACGGCAGGTGGAGTTTCGTATTGAGTTAATTCCTGGAGCAACTCCGGTAGCGAAAGCTCCTTATCGATTGGCACCTACGGAGATGCAGGAGTTGGCTGCACAGTTGAAAGAACTACAGGATAAGGGGTTTATTCGACCTAGTCATTCTCCATGGGGAGCGCCTGTTTTGTTCGTTAAGAAGAAAGATGGTTCGTTTAGAATGTGTATTGATTATCGAGAGTTGAATAAATTAACGATGAAGAATCGGCATCCTTTACCTAGAATTGATGATCTCTTCGACCAGTTGCAGGGTGCGAGATTTTTCTCAAAGATAGATCTGCGATCTGGTTATCATCAGTTAAGAGTGTACGAGGAGGACATTCCCAAGACAGCTTTTAGAACTCGATATGGACATTTTGAATTTACGGTTATGCCATTTGGGTTGACTAACGCACCAGCGGTATTCATGGATTTGATGAATCGTGTGTGTAGACCCTATTTGGATAAATTCGTAATTGTGTTTATCGATGATATTCTGATTTACTCTAAGTCGAAGGAAGAACATGGGGAGCATTTAAGGTTGATACTTGGTTTGTTGGAAAATGAGAGATTGTACGCTAAGTTCTCCAAGTGTGAATTTTGGCTGCAAGAGGTACAATTTTTGGGTCATATAGTGAATAGTGAAGGTATACACGTGGATCCTAGCAAGATAGAGGCAGTCAAAAATTGGAAGGCTCCTACGACACCTTCTGAGATACGCTCATTTTTAGGATTGGCAGGATATTACAGGAGATTTATAGCAAATTTTTCAAAGATTGCTAAGCCTCTCACTATGTTGACTCAGAAGAATAAAAAGTATGAGTGGGGAGATGAGCAAGAAGTGGCTTTTTAGACGTTAAAGGATAGTTTGTGTAATGCACCTATTCTGACATTACCTGATGGGCCAGATGATTTTGTGGTATATTGCGATGCGTCGAATCAAGGATTGGAATGTGTGCTAATGCAAAGGGGAAAGGTGATAGCTTATGTATCACGACAACTCAAGGTTCATGAGAAGAATTATACTACTCACGACCTAGAGCTTGGTGCGGTGGTATTTGCTCTCAAGAATTGGAGACATTATTTGTATGGCACGAAGAGTACGGTCTATACCGATCATAAGAGTCTTCAGCATATTTTTAATTAGAAGGAGTTGAATATGCGTCAAAGAAGATGGATGGAGCTGTTAAGTGATTATGACTGCGACATTCGTTATCATCCTGGAAAAGCGAATGTGGTGGCCGATGCGTTGAGTAGAAAGGAAAGAATTAAGCCAAGGCGTGTGCGAGCTATGAGCATAACATTGCAGTCGGGGATTAAGAGTAAGATATTGGCAGCACAAGAGGAAGCTTGAAAGGATGAGAACCTTGTGGCTGAAATGTTGCGTGGCTTAGATCAACAGATGGAAAGGAAAGAAGATGGTGGACTATATTTCTTAGATCGAATATGGGTTCCACGGGTGGGAGACGTGAGAAAGGTGATCATGGATGAGGCTCATAAGACGAGATACTCGATTCATCCAGGGTCTGATAAGATGTACTATGATCTTAGAGATGCTTATTGGTGGCCGGGTATGAAGAGGGAGATAGCTGAGTATGTCAGTCGATGTCTAACTTGTTTGAAGGTTAAGGCTGAACATCAGAACCCCTCTGGATTGTTGCAGCAGCCACCAATTCCTGAGTGGAAGTGGGATAATATAACTATGGACTTCATTACTAAATTGCCTCGCACAAGTAATGGGCATGACACGATATAGGTTATTGTGGACAGATTGACGAAGTCTGCACATTTTCTTGCCATTCGTGAAGATTACAAGATGGAGAAGTTGACAAGGATCTATATAAATGAGATTGTGGCAAGGCATGGTGTGCCTGTGTCTATCATTTCAGATCGGGATAGTAGGTTCACTTCGCGGTTCTGGCAGTCGTTGCAAAAGGCTTTGAATACACGGTTGGATATGAGTACTGCTTATCATTCACAGACCGATGGACAAAGTGAGCGAACGATACAGACATTAGAAGATTTGCTTCGTGCTTGTGCTATTGATTTTGGAGGAAACTGGGATACTCATTTGCCTTTGGCTGAGTTTTCTTATAATAACAGCTATCATTCAAGCATTAGATGTGCACCGTTTGAGATGTTGTACAGAAGGAAGTGTAGATCACCGGTGTTATAGGCAGAGGTTGGGATGATTCAGTTAATTGGACCTGAATTGGTACAAGAGACTACGGATATGGTCTTCCGGATTAAAGAAAGACTTAAGGCTGCGAGGGATCGTCAAAAGAGTTATGCGGATAATCGCCGCAAACCTTTGGAGTTTAGTGTTGGAGATTTTGTAATGTTAAAGGTGTCACCATGGAAGGGTGTTGTGCGTTTCGGTAAGAAAGGCAAGTTAGAACCTAGATATGTTGGGCCATTTGAGATTACGGAAAGGATTGGACTTGTGGCATATCGGTTGAGATTGCCTGAGGAATTAAGTGGTGTGCATGATACGTTTCACGTGTCTAATTTGAAAAAGTGTTTGGCGGATGCTAGTTTGCATGTGCCACTAGATAAGATTAAGGTTGATAAGACGCTTCACTTTGTGGAGGAACCTGTTGAGATTATGGACCGAGAAGTTAAGAGTATGAAGCGTAGTAAGATTGCATTGGTAAAGGTACGATGGAATTCAAAACGTGGTCCTGAGTTTACTTGGGAGCGTGAGGATCAAATGAGAGCTAAGTATCCTAAGTTGTTTGCTGAGGAGTCTGATGATACGAGCTGTTAAATCTCGGGATGAGCTTTCCCTAAGTGGGGGATGATGTAACAACCGTGATTTTAGCAGGTTAGTTAGACTTTTAGCCTCGAGTTAATCTAACTTTGTTTGGGGTGTTTGGGTAGTTTTATGGGTGTTATTGTGTGTTATAGTATGGTTAATATTTGAGTTAGCACTAAATCCCTTCGCGTTGAAGTTGTTGTTGTGATTTTTGATAATGTTGATTTTGGGAAAGTTCATTTTGACCACTTATGTGGTGTAGAAATGACTTGTGTATATTTGGTGTTTTGAGTTTTGCGTAACGAGTCTTCGTTCAAGTTATTGAGCGTTAGTAAGTTACGGGGATGTTGTTTTTGTGAGGAAATGCTCATGGAGTGTGTAAAAATCTATTTTTGGAAACTTTATTTTGAAAATGAATATTTTCCGGTTTGTCGTAAAATTAAGGTTTATCGCGAAAGACGTTAGGTTTTGTTATGGGAATACATAAAATATGAAAAGTATGAGGTTTTGAGTGTAATAAATTAATTAATAATAAAAAAATATATTATTTAGGGGGGGGCGGCCGATTAAGGTGTTAGGGGGGAAAAGGGAAACCAAATTTGATACCAAATACAACTCTAAGCCTTAGGGATTATCCAAATTAATTATAAATACAAAATCAAAACTCCCCTATCCCTTTTTCCTGCATTACAAGTCGACACAAAGGGGGGTCCAAGAGGAAAAATTAGGGTTTCATAATTGTCTAGCAATAATCAAGAATCAAGGTAAAATCTTTAACCCTTATGTGTAATTAATCAATTATTGTTGTGATTCAGGTAATAATTAATATGATGGAATCTAGGGTTTATATACTTCTGTAAATTATTGAAGTAAAACATGTTAGGATGATTAGATGTTAATATTATGGTTAATGGTTAAGGGAATTGAGCGTAAAACATGCTAGTTAATGAGTTAGGGTTTGGACAGATTTGTAAGGCTGTAAAGATGTGAGTGTACATAACATATGGTGATGGGTTAGATCACGAATTTTAAGTCTAAATTGTAGTATAATGAAAGAGCTTTCCAAAAAGTCCAGCCACGATCAATTTTGAGGTCGGGAAGTCGGTCTTTTGATTTTTCTTTGTTAAGGTGTCAAAGCTATCAAACCGGGACAGATATTGGGTAAACGTTTGAGGTTGGCATGTGGTTGTAAAAGTGGTATTTTGACTTGGTCTTCTGGAATAGTTAAGTTTTAGGTTATATTAGAATACCACGAAGAGGATTCGCGATAAAAACTTGTGGAAGTAATTATTAAAAATCAAAACTTTTTGGTGTGCGTTCAGATCCGAATTTGAGTAGTTGATAAGTTTGAATTTTCTATGAATACTTGTGTGTGTTATTGGTTCATGGCCTTCTGGGATTAGCTTCTATGCTTATGAGAGAC
This sequence comes from Artemisia argyi, assembly GCA_030686995.1. NCBI lineage: Eukaryota > Viridiplantae > Streptophyta > Magnoliopsida > Asterales > Asteraceae > Artemisia > Artemisia argyi. Next base: position 37,440,799 of record CM060701.1, read on the forward strand.
AATGGTAAATTTTTGGTGTGAGTTGTTAAGCTTTATTTTTCGTAATTTCATGTGAGCAAATGTACTCAAAAAATTCTGCGTTTTCTGAGTTTTAGAGTGCAAGGGATTTAGTGAGTATTAAGTTATGGTAGTGGTTAGTGTGGTGTCTAGGAGATCCATGGTGGGTCATATGAGTCTTAGACATCCATCATATGTGTATTACATGGGTTGTAGCTTTTAGCTTGACCTTGTGTAATGTGGATTATTTTTGTGTATTATAGATTGTGTATTGTTTTGTGGAGCTGCGGAGTTTAAGGTGAGTTCATAGTCCCATATTTTTACTTTGTTTTAAACTTGGGATGGGAATGATGCTTGTCTTAAATATTTTGGTTTACTGTGATTATGTGTGTGGTATTAAAGAGCTTGGACTTATAATGTTATCGTATGTATGCTATATGTGATTATTTGCTTGTGTGGATATTGTTGGGATCCAATTAGGTTAGCGACCTAATTGATGATAATTTTTGGGATCCAATTAGGATAGCGACCTAATTGATGATATTTTTGGGATCCAATTAGGATAGCGACCTAATTGATGATATATTTTGGGATCCAATTAGGAGGATGCTTATCCTGTTGCTCGCGCATGCGACCTAATTGATGATATGTTTTGGGATCCAATTAGGAGGATGCTTATCCTGTTGCTCGCACATGCGACCTAATTGATGATTATGGGATCGGAGGACACGAACCGTCCTAATGGTTGCCTTATGAGTGTTGTTGCCTTTGTGTGTGGATATTAACTTGCAAATGCATGTGGCTTTATGATAACTATATTTATTTGTCCAGCTATATTTTGTAATCACAGTAAATTCGGTTGCCTTGTGTGTTGAGTCTAAAACCTATGAATCTCACCAACATTATGTTGACATTTTAAGCATCATTTTCAGGTGAGCATTCTAAGGCCTAAGTTGAGGGCAGCAATTAGGCGAGACTTAGTTGCATGGAGACTTATTTTTATTTTGGGATTGGATTTATTTGGTTTTGGATTTGATGCATTTATGTTTTATGTTTGGTACTTTCAAACTTATTGAAGTTACCTTTTAGATTTTAATTTGGTTATCTTTGGGTATTGTTACAACACTGTGTGTTGGTACATTGCTCCATTTATGTGCATGTAGTTGTTCTCTATGTTGACACCAGGTGTTGTGATGATATCCATGAAGTTACACCCGCGCGTTTCCGCCGTGGTGGGGTGTGACACTAACTTATGCACTAAGTAATATGTGATCATGGAAGATAATGTTCCACAGATTTGGAGTAACCAAAGGAAAGGTTCCTTCCTTGTAACAAAAAGGTTCCTTCCTTGTAAAAGAAATGTTCCTTGGGTTAGTTTAGCCAAGTTTGAAATTTTGACGGGAATGATGATCCTATTGTTGAAAGTGTGATAAGAGGGCTCTTAGAATTAGTGATAAAGACTAACAAGCATGTAGGAAGCAAGTTTGGAACCTAAGGATTACTAGAAAAATTCAAAGATTAAAAAGTTTGCTGAATGTATGGAGGAACCAATTGACAACAAGGGCGGAACCAAGTCTTTGGTTCCGCCATATCCGTGGAGTCCCAGAATTGAGACAGAGTACTTTTTTCAAGGGCGAGACGTTTTCCAATTTTTCCGAAAATTCTTGCAACATAAACTTAAATTTATATCTGATTAGGAATTGCATAAAATGGATATGGAAACACTCTTACCGTTAGACTTTGACCGGGACTAGCGAAATTCACTATACTTAGTGAAAATTTCCATATTCTTGAAAATTTGACAACATCCCAAATGTTCTCCACCTGCATATCCGTTAGTACAAGACATTGTCCAAATATAACAAAAGATCCTAGAGATACTAATATCCATGAAACACATTGTTTAACTACCACATTGTTCAAATTGCAAGTTGTGCCAAACACTCCTTAACAAAGGACATTTATCGATTCCCGAAACCCGTTCAAATATCCTAATTATACTTGGATCATATGCACCTAATTTGATGTGATAGATTAAAACCAAAAACACATATTCTAACACATGTTAGCATATAGATAAAACTGAGGATTATGATCTTACCACAAATGGAAATTAATCCAAACATGGAAAGTTGATAACAACAAAGTGTTATTGTCCAAACATGACATGATTAATTAACATGATCAAACAAAGATGACTTTCTATCATATAGCACGACTCATTCATTAAACATCATAGTAGAAGCATATATATACCAAACACCATTTTACAAGACTACTATATGTTTAAAAATGTAGTGACTCATTTAGACACTTGACCATATTTAAAGATACTTCATTAGCATCACTTAATACTCATTTCTAAGTGAATTAAGCAAAATAAACACTTAATATATGCAAAGATGAAAATCTAAGACTACGAGTAATACAACAACAATTTATCAACTTGGTGCACAAGATCTAATCAAAAGTCCTATCAAACAAGCAAATAGAACATCAAGGCAAGATTGACACTTATGTATCACAAATAAGCAAGTGTAATCCCAACTTAAAATAAGCAAAAAACATGTATGCAAACAACTAAAACAAGTAGTCATATTAGTATAGCATAATTAGCGAAACATTTTTCATATTATATTCCGCTTCAATGGTAATTTGATACATGGATCATGGATCGTGCTCCATTTTAAAAACCATTTGTTTTGAAAATAAGAGCTACGAAGCTCTGATGCCAATTGTGAAATCGTAGAGGAGGGGGGGGGGTGAATACGTTTCCGTTTAAAAATCTTTAAACTTGTTATATCAAATATAGTATAAATCATTGTGTCAAGTTATGCCATTATTAGTCCGGTTTGTTTTTCTTTTCTAAAAACATCCATATGATAAATTTTCGATCAAGCTTGTTGTAATATGAGAAATGCTAATAATAGTCTTATGACTAATATAAAGCATATGATATAACAAGTTGTCACACAAGCATAAACATCAAGTCACAACACAAACAATAATATAGTGCAAGTATAAAAGTAAAAGGAAAGAGCAAACCGAACACGAGGATTTATAGTGGTTCGGTCACGGATTTCCTTTCCGCCCTACTCCACTCCCCGAGTACCCAACTCGAGAGTTACTTCACTAGATCAACAAGCTCCCTTCTTGGTGAAGAAAACCTTGCAATCGTCGCTTACACTTTTTCCGGTACAAAGCTAAATACCGGGTTCTTTTACAAGGGAACAACCACTCCCGCTAGTTCTTTTTCAAGGGTACAACAACTCCCACTATGTTTTGTGGCCCAGCATAGAAACCTTGTGTTTTATGGTACAAACACATAAACCATCTAATCTATAATAATGAGTACAATGATGATCAATGACATAGATGTCTAATGGATATGAATGACTAATCTAAAAGAACTTCCATTGATAGAAAACCTTCAATGAATGAAGATAACAAGTTCTCTAATCTTGTTGTGATTGATCTTCATATATGTATGCATGTGGTGGATGATGATGGAAAGATCTCCAAGCTTCTTTGGTGGATCAAGATGTATGATATGCTTACAACAAAGATGAATGTTAGAAGCATTATCATCATGATAATGAGGGTGATTGATTGTGTTTTCTACATGGTTTTCTATTGATCTAAGATCTATGCAAAGTGTAGAGAAATGTGTGTTTTTCTTTTTCAAGTTTATCAACTAATAACAAAACCATGGGCTACTATTTATTAGAAAACAAGTAAAGAGGTTTTTCAAAACCATGTTCCAAAACTAACAAAGATATCTTCCAAATATCTTTCTATATCTATCCAAGATCTTACACAATCTTTCTATATATTCTAGTATCTAAATCTACCTAAGATATTTACCAAATCTTCTAAAGTCAACTTATAAGATTCACATTCTAGAACATGATGATCCATGGAATGATGTAATTATACAATTTCTATTTTGATTAAAATGTATATCAAAGTAAACTTGTAAGTTACTAGAAAATGTATATATTAGTTTGCTATATGATATTTAGTAAGTTACTAAAAATGTTTTATGTACTTACGTTGTTATAAGACACATTTTTATAGATTGTAAACTTACTAATATTATCTAGACACCTAATGTGGCACTTATTCTATTTTATACCTAAAATGCATTTTGACACCTAAAATATTTAAAGACTCTAAAAGTATTTTAAACATTCTAAATGGTTGGTCAAGGGGTTTGATCATAATGCCACATAACAAACATGTACGAACCTATGTTTTAGCATACGAGGACTCGAGACGTTGAGAGTTGTTGAATGTATGTTGAGACAAAATATTATTACGAGTAACTTGTACATTTTACGTTATGTATCAAGTTATACGTTTGTCATCAATCAAAACAAACGAGACAGTATAGATTAACTATCGTAATATTTGCACTAACACAAATTAACTATCGTAATGAAGTCGCCCCAATACCAACAAATGGAGAGATACTAGTCACATCCAAGCATGCATCTTTACCTTGAAGCCAATTAAATAATAACGAGTCTGCAGGTCGTAGCTCCTTCCCATCCTCCGAAAGGAACCCCATAGGAGCCTCCTTACGCACCATGATCCCAACCTTAAAACATATATCAACAAGTATATCACGCACCAAATTATTATTATTATTATTATTATTATTATTATTATTATTATTATTATTATTATTATTATTATTATTATTATTATTATTATTATTTTATTATAAACAACACTTTATTAGAAATCATATGATTCACAAGAAATTAGTGGGGAGTCGCGATACTAACTGAGCTCCCACTCCTATAGCTATGGCAAAGCTAATCTTACTAAAGATATGTATAGCAGCACGTGCTCTAATGTCTTGTGTCATGGAGAATTTTCGAATTCGCTTCAGTAAGGTCACAACATCATTCTCAAGTTCCCCCAAAGAAGAGAATAAGAAGAGGAGAAACCCGTATCCAATATTCATGCACTTAGTCTCGTATTTACACGTGTATTTATTATTATTATTATTATTATTATTATTATTATTATTATTATTATTATTATTATTATTATTATTATTATTATTATTATTATTATTATTATTATCGTACATGCAGGGAAGTATTAATCCGCATAAACTTTTATGAAACTTTAAAATAAGGTTAGAATCGTACATGCGGGGAAGTATTGATCCAGATAATTTTATAGGGTTAGAATGTATTTTTGTTAGGTCGCGTACTTCTGATTCAACACTTAATTTTATTGGATAACTTGAACAAAAAAATCTTATCCATCATCAATGTTCTATTAAAGTTTAAAAGTGATCTTTTTAAATAGTAACTAAACTCTCTCAAGGTTGTATTTTTTTACTTTCCTACATGTTTCTATATTTCCCCTTGCACTTTTCATATTTCTTAAAATTAGCATTTAAACAAGTTTTCTGACTTTTCAACTTTTTTAAGAGACAAAACCCTCTTTCATTTTCTAAAAATATTAAAATAGAAAATTATAAAAAAAAACTAAAAAGGAAACTCTTACTCGAACTTGATATGATGCTACATTTGTATTGACCTGATGAATATGTATTGGTAAACATAAAAAGCTGATAAATTGATGAACACTTATTGCAGGTTCGAAGTTTAATTCATCACAATTTTGATTTTTTCATGAAATATTGAGGCTCACAAAATTATTTCATTGAGGCATTTCATCAAACAATTTATATGTGTATGAATACTTGATTTGTTTGAAAAGTTATGAGTAAAAACTTAGAAAAACAAAAAGAGATATGATATACATTTCTAATAACATGCCTAAAACTATTTGGCAAAAGTCTATTGATTTATAAAGAAGTGGGTCCGGCTGGTACAACCAATAAACTCTTGCCACACAATTTTAGGCATATTATTAGGCATGTTTTTAGGCATGTCTATCATTTCTCAAATAAAAAAGATGAAAAATTATTTGTTAGTTTAGGTTTGTTGATTAAGAATTGATATATTAATTTCTTTTTGACTCAGATACATCGAAACCCCAACTTTTTTTTTGATGAAATTAAATATAATTGAAACATAAATTTGTGATTTTTGAATGATTTAAAACTGAATTTGGGGTATAGATGTTCATTAGTGATGAAAAGGTAGATGATTAATAAGAAAGAATTGTGAAAATGGAGAGAAACATTAGACACGTATTAGGCAAAGTGACTTTTTAAACTTTTTATTTTTTTATCCATTTTGCATAGGATCACTGTTGGGAATAGACTTTATTATTTCAAGTGTCGGTTATTGAATTTTGTAATAGGTTGCATTATTAAGTTAGTACGTTAGTGATTTAATATGTTTTTATTAAGTTTTATGCTAAGTTTATAGGTTTGGTAAAAGTCTAAGGGCTTAGTTTGTAATATTAGCAAAGTTTGGTGAAGCCCTAATCCTCACCTATAAAATAGACTTGTAACCCCTCATTAGAGGGTGTTGGTTCTCTTAGTAATATTATTTGTCTTTAATTTCATTTATAAGGGTTCCTTCCACTCTCTCTCTCTCTACTTACTTTCTCTCTCTAGAAATCTTAGAGGTTATGTTGTAAAATGGTGACCTAACAAGTGGTATCATTCGCCAAGGGATAATATAGGATAGTTTAGGTTTGATTTGGTAGCAAAAACTAGGTTTTGTAGTGAATTTGTGGTAAACTGTTACTGTTCATCGCCATACTAGCGAGTTAGCAACTTTTATCGAGTTAGGGTTGTCTAAACTTAGCGAGTTTGAATCAATCTTAGCGAGTTAGATATTTATATTTAGCGAGTTAGGTTCATAATCTAGTGAGTTAAGGACAGTTTCTGCGAGTTAAGTTTATTTTGGCGAGTTAGCCTTACCTTATCGTATATCGAGTAAGGTTCTTTGTGGCTAATACCTAGGGGAAACTCTGCCCAAGTAGATTCTATTTACCGAGTTAAGTTGGAAAATTGGACTTACCGAGTTAGACAGATTCAAGTCTTACCGAGTTAGACATATCCAAAACACTTACCGAGTTTGCCAGAATCACAAAACTTACCGAGTTTGAATTCCAAACTTATCTAGTTATCAAATCAACTTAAAATTTAAACCTTTATTTATCTTTAACGATCAAATTTTAACAAAATCACGAAAGATGTCTCAACCACCTAATTACTTCTTTTCTCATCCTCCGCAACATCAGTATCCGCAGTATCAGCAACAGCAAAATCATCAGCAACAATCGTATCAACAACCCCAACAATCGTATCTACAACCGTTTCGTCCACAACAACAATATCTCATGATGCAACAACATCAACTCATTCCTCAACAACAACTATATCCAATGTCACAACAACAGAATCAGTATTCGTCCAAACAACCTCACTGGTTTGATCGGATGTGTGAAGTTATTACAACTCAACAATCCAGACATGAGGCAGGATCACTTGAAACACCCCCAATGCCCACACCTGGGAATTATGTTCAATGGTCAAGTCAATTCTTACGATTTCTTGAACTTAAGAAACCTCGTGGAAAATTCTTGAAACAAGTGATACTTGAAGGACCATTTCAGTGGCCAACAAAACTAGAAAGTGGTGATCCAACTGCTGATCCTTCACGTGCTCCTGTAGAGAAACATGTTCCAGAATCTCAACTCACAGAAGAACAGAAACTACATCGTGAAGCTGATGAGTATGCCATGGCTTATATACTTCAAGGAATACCAAATCCAATCTATCGAAGTGTTGATGCTCAGAAAAAAGCTAAAGCTATGTGGGAACATGTTCATCTCCTAATGGAAGGCACTCAGTTGAACAAAGATGATATGGAATCAAAACTCTACATGGAATACACAAACATCACAATTGAACCATGGGAGTCACTTGAATCATATTATCACCGTTTCACTAATGTGGTTAATGATTTGGAACGTCACAAAATTACAATAGCAAGGATCGCAGTGAACTCCAAATTCATCGGTAGTCTTGGTCCGGATTGGCAAAAGTATGTGACATTCGTTCGACAAACGAAAAATCTTCATGATGCACCATATGGCTTGTTGTATGATTTTTGAAACACCATGAACCTGAAGTGGAAAAAGATCGAGCTCTTCGAGGAGGTTACTCACCACCACCAACACCAAATTCATTGGCACTCGTAGCTCAATCTCACTATGCTCCACCTCCAATGACAAATCATGCTTATGCTCAAGAACATAATTACTTCAGTTATCCACAACCTTCTACCTCCAACCCAATGGTTTCTTATGATTCATCTTCACAGCATACTTCAACTCAACTTCTTCCATACACCAACAGTGATGCAGTGTACTACTCGAATTCCAATGAAGATGACAATGAGGATTTTAACACGTTGAATCAGGGACTTGCTCTCATTGCTCGTGCCTTCAGCAAATTCTCCAACAAGACGAATAACCGTCAATGTTCTTCTTCTAACGCAAGGAATCAAGCTGTTGTGCAAGATGGCAGAGTTAAAATACAGAATCGTAACTTTGGTCGATCAGGTTCAGGAGGGTCTTCAGGAAATTATGGGAATGGTCAGAGGTTTAATAACAATGGAGGGTTTAGAAACAATTCAGGTGCTTCTCAGCAAAGGTCTGAAAATGTTGAAACTGGGAACTCAAACTCCAGGAATGCAGTGTGGTGTTACAACTGTAATGAGAAAGGTCATATTGCTACTGCATGTCCAAACCCACGAACTCGGAGCAGTAAGTTTCACAAGTAGGCATTACTTATGGCTCTTCAAGATGAAAAGGAAGGACATTTCACTGAGCAGGAGAACAGCTTCATGGCAAATGCGTACAACGATGATGACATGGAAGATTTGGAAGCTAATGCAGTTGTGATGCTTATGGCCAACATGCAGGAACTTCATATGAATGATTCAGGCCCAGTGTATGACACTGATGGTTTGTCTCAGGTACATGATCTTAATGTTTGCTTCATACATGACATAGTATCACCCTCCGCTTCTGAATCAGATAAGGCGCAAGTTGTTCCACCTGACTCATCTTTATCTTCTCAAGCAGATGAACAAATAAGCACAGTTGTCATATTTGATGATGACACAGTTGTTTCATTTGATGATCCTATTGAGAATGATAAATATGATCATGAAGAACAACATGAACCATTGTTTGATCTAGACCCCGACCTTATAATGATATCCAAACAACTGAATGCTCAACAATTGCAAATAATAAATGCAATGAGAAAAATAAAACTTTAAAAGAAACAAATGCGTCACTCACAAGAGATATTGAGTGTTATAAAATTCAACTTTCAAATATGGAACACAAGGTTAAACACGAAAAAAGTTTTGAAAAGCTTTTCAAGAATATTACAATAAAGAACAAGATTTTCAACACAAAATGCAAGATTTAATTGAGTCAAATGGAAGGATGGTTTCAAAACTAGAAAATGCCAAGTGCGAACTTCAAAAACAAGTTGAACAACTTCAAAAAGAGCTTTCAAAAACACAAATAGAGTTGTCAATTTGCAAAAGGGATTTTTGTGAACATAAAATACGAAAAAGGAAGTATATAGATAATTTTATCGGTGAGAATGTTGATCTTGAAAAACAACTCAAAGAATTTCATAATGTTGTTTACAAAACCGGGGGCTCTGTCACAACAATTCAGAAATTTACTTTAAAACCGAGACCCGATAAATGTTTTGCACTAGGTGATTACAAATCAATGTTTCTTCACAAAGCATTCAAAGAAAATCCTAAAATTTACAGTATGGACTATATGCTTAACGATACGATTGTGCGTACTATTGTTTATGATACTGAGGAAGAGGAAGAACTTGAAGAAGAGAGTAGATAAAAAATGAGTCAAGTTGAATATTGGAAACCATATGACTATTCAAAAGCTCCTCATATTTCTAAATCTTTTGTTCCTCAAAAGGAAATACCTGAGAAATCTTGGTTTGTCACTGAGTCGTATGTTTCGTCTTCTAATGCGGCTCCTGTCCAAACTGTGGCACATGTAAATGGTCCTTTACCATCTTTTGGTGAAGTTACACCTTTACCAAAAAGTTTTCGTGTTTTAAATTATTTCAAAACTTTTATGGAAGACATCGAAATTTTGGAGGAAACAATTGAACAAAATTCAGAAATAAAAATTGAAACTTTTCAATCTGCTTACAAGCGAGAAAAGAGAGATATTTTTCAAAAACAAATGTTGCCAATCGTTCAACACCTCCGTCACTGTGCTACACGTTGGGAACAGGAACTTCGAAAAGAAGTCAAATCAATGATAAACGTTTTTCATTCAAATGAAAATGCGATTTTGGTTCAAAAGCAAAGAAACAGAGTTTTGAAAGATGATGCTGATCGACTCTTGGAACAAATTCTCAATGCTGATATTTTATCTATTAACATGAATGATCTCTATAAATCTGGTACTTCTATGCTTGTAGATGATCTTTGTATTGATAATAATTTGCTGAACACGGAAATAGAGACATTAAAACATGATAATGAAATGTTGAGGAAAAACAATGATGATGTAACAAAACGTTTTTCAAAAGAAATTTGTCAACTCAAACAAAGGCTTGAATGGTGTCAAGCTCAAAGTCTTGAAACGGAATTGCAACTTCAAAGTCAAAATGTTTCAATGTCTTGTCAAAGTTGCAAAAACACTGAGTCTTTTAAAAGTCTGTGTCTCAAATATGAGAAGGAAATTGCGGAATTAAAAATTGAAAACGCTGAATGGCAACATAACCGCAATGACATTGCTTATTGCAACGGGAAACTTGAGTCTGATATTCAGGATAAAAATCACATCATCATTGATTTAAAAGAGAAAATTAGGCTACTTCAGAAAGGAAAGTTTGTTGACACCACAATGATTGCACTAGGACAATACCACTTAGACAAAACAGATAAGGGAAATTATGCTCAAAGTTCTAATGTTAATTCTTCCACTTCTACAGGATTAGTCTTCACTAAAAGCGTTAGCAGACCCAAGAGAAAAAGTAACAAAAAGACTAGGAAGACTAGGATCTGGCAACGTAATAGCGGAACACTAGAAGTCCAAGGAGTAGAAGATCAACTTAGGAATTTTAATAAAACTCATGTTGCATCTGAATTAGGTTGTAATCTGGAAAATTGTAATCAAAATCTCAATGTAACGAATGATGTACCTCTAAATGCTTCTAAGGCATCTTGTGTGTTTTGTCGTAAAAGTGTATTATCTGGTGATCATACAAAATGTCTTGCTAATTCTTTGATAAATCGTCATAAGAAACGTAGGACAGACATTCCTTTTAGGCCCAATACTGCATCTAAGTCTATATTAGGAAAATCGCAATCTACGGTTTCTAATGAGGTTGAGGTTACCCCTATAGTTAGAAACAAATCTAGGAACAAGCCCAAAGCTAGTGAATACACCAAAAAGAAAGCGAGAACTAGTTAGAATTGGCAACGTTGGTTACAATATAAACCAGACTTTAAATGGATTCCTAAATTATTGAATACATGTGCTTCTAACCAACCGGAACCAGCAGTTTCTTTGGGTTCCACCTTTACTTCTGTTCCATCTTCGTCATCTTCTTGTGATGCAGGTGGTTCAGATTGTTCTCTGGATTGTTGATAGCGGATGTACCCGACATATGACAGGCAATCTCAAACTGTTAGTCAACTTTGTTTCAAAGTTTATCGGAACTGTCAGATTCGGGAATGATCATTACACTCTAATCATGGGATACGGTGACTATGTCAGTGGGAACATTGAAATCAATCGTGTTTATTATGTGGAAGGCTTAGGTCACAACCTCTTTTTAGTCGGCGTCGAGTAACCTTTGATGACCAACACTTAGGGGGAGATTGTTGGGAATAGACTTTATTATTTCAAGTTTCGGTCATTGAATTTTGTAATAGGTTGCATTATTAAGTTAGTACGTTAGTGATTTAATATGTTTTTATTAAGTTTTATGCTAAGTTTATAGGTGTGGTAAAAGTCTAAGGGCTTAGTTTGTAATATTAGCAAAGTTTGGTGAAGCCTTAATCCTCACCTATAAATAGACTTGTAACCCCTCATTAGAGGGTGTTGGTTCTCTTAGTAATATCATTTATCTTTCAGTTCATTTATAAGGGTTCTTTCCACTCTCTCTCTCTCTCTACTTACTTTCTCTCTCTAGAAATCTTGATGGTTATGTTGTAAAATGGTGACCTAACAATCACAACCCAACCAAAATAGAGTACTGATTGGGATCCCTAAAGATATGCTTAAATTCATGCTTACACCTGTGTGGCATCATCTTGATGTTGTAGCCTGGGGACCGATTTTTCACAAACCATCAGGATCATGTCACACATTTTTAGGCATGAATTTAGACATATAATTTAAGCCTCCCAATCATTTTCTACCAAAATAATCCAATTTTTATGCAATAATGGACTCCTTACTAGAATTAGAAAGAAAAATTCTACTATATACTTATGATATACTTATTTCGTTTCAAAATTATTGTTTATATTTCTATTTTGGGAAATCTTAAAATTAGTAAGTACATATGTTAATTTAATTGATTGAAAAGTGTAGCTTTTTTTTTTTTTAATTTTACAGTATAAGAAGGTGGGAGTATCTGGGTGCGTTTGGTATGAGGGTGTGGCAATCAAGGAATGAATTTAATCATATTATTAATTGTTTGGTTCAAGTTTTTGGTAATTGAAGTGGGCTTGAGAATCAAAGTTTAATTCATGGCAAGTATGATGATTTTGGTAAATAATTGGACTCCACATTTATATTCTCTCTCATAATCTATACATTAATATTAGGAGTATTAAAAAAAACAAAATCATCTCATTTTCTCTCCAATAAATTGTTTATCAATTACTAAAATAATTTTTTTAATAAAATATTATTTTTTTTCCTCTTAACTCATTTTCTTCATTTTAAACCGAATCCAAATTCGATTCCAAATCCTTTTACAAACCAAACGGCCCCTTAATAACGGTGGCCGGAAAAGTCGGTTCATTTGGCATTAAATGCGGTGCAATTTTTTTGACTAGTGTTTTGATTCCCATCGTCCAATCCCATCAAATAAATCACAATTTGTGTTCACAAGCAACTGGCACCCAATCATCCATCATCAATTGCACAATTATTTCGTTTCCAAAATCTTACTATATCACATTCGTTCAAACAAAACAATGGTTCAAGCTATAGACGTGCATGTGTATATGTAAGGAAGGGGCAGGCTCACTTGCGAACCTGACACCCGATCTTCAGTCATGAAAAAAGGTGTCATTTTTAGTATGTGCAACTATATTGTTGTGCTACTTCTATTTAGCCCCCAAAATTTTATAGTTCAAATTTTAAAATTTATATTCCTTTTGTTTTAAAAATATTGTTTATCGATAAAAAAGCATTCAATTAAAAAAAAAATCCATTTATTACTGCTTTGAATTTTATAAAAGCAACAAAATGATAGTTTTATCATTTGACAATTAATTAATACTTTCATTTAATTTTGTAAATAATAATTTTGATTAGGGGTAAATATCATATATTTAAACAATTTTCAACTTCTATTTTTAGTAGTGAACAATCTTTTTAAAACAAACATAAAAGGAAAAGTGGACAATAATATTACAATGTTTTTCAAAAGTTGTGCAAGATCTTCTCAAAAGTTATATTTTCGTCATGTGTAATGGACAAGTGAGATAAGACCAAATGGAATATATAGTTTATGAAATGCCGATCATTAAATGATAGAACATTTAGAGTAAATATGCGCGAAGGATTATTTTCAGAGACGGAGCTAGAAATAGCAGTAAAGGGGTCAAACTAACAAAGTAATTCCACACCACAAACTAATTTAACTAACAAAGTAATTCCGCACCTCAAACTAATAAAGTAATTTAACTAAAACTTTAAATTGTAGGTTCTAATGATTACACAGACTTAGGATCAAATGGGAAGAAAACTTAAAATAAGAAGAATGAGAAATAACTATAAGTACACATTTGAGATGCATCGACTTGAATTAGATGCATCCCTAATCTTTTAGATGCACCATAATATATTTTCTAACAAAAAATTAGATGCATATACATATATAAGATGCATTTCATCAAGTTAGACGAATCATCTACATTTTTCGTCCTCTGCGGGTCAAATTTGTTGTTAGTACTACTTTGCATCATTTTCACTTCAAAATCACTTTTGAAACTAATTGGGATGAATCTAAATGAATAGAGATACATCTAAATCAAGTCGATGCATCTCAAATGTGTGGTTATAGTTATTTCTCATCCTTCTCATTTTAAGTTTTCTTCTCACTGGATCCTTACCCTGATTACACACGCTAAGTTACAAACTTAAAATTTTGATATGAAAAAACATTGACCACCAATAAAAAAAACTAGTAGGGTACACGCGCGTTGCAGTGGCGAGTACCCTAAAATAAATGTTAACGGCATCAAAAGGAAAAAGTGATAGCTAAGAGTTGTAAACCTTTCGGGCTCGAGCCCGTTGGCCCGTGCTTATTCGGGATCGAGCCCGTTTGGCCCGTGCCCATTTAGGCTCGAGCCCATTTGGCCCGTTGCCCGTTCGGGCATGAATATTTGTATAATGTGCTTTATTATTTGTATTTGTGACATTTAATGTAGGAATTGTGTTTAAGGTTGTACAATATGCTTGATAATTTGTATTTCTTATGTAATGGGTGTTTTAATAAATGAATTAATTGTATTTATTGACCAGTTTATTATTAGTAAATGTGTTTTAATTAGTTGTACTTTTAGCTTAAAAACTTGTAATGCCGAATTTTAAGTATTTCTATTTAAAGATTGTATTTAATGTTAGAAAATGTGTTTTAATTAGTTGTACTTTTAGCTTAAGAACTTGCAATGCTTAATTTTAAGTATTTCTTTAATTAGAAGGCCTAAATGTTTTATAAGATAGTATGATTAGATGAAAACCTTGTGCATGAAACCGGTACTAAACTTCTCTTAATTTCTTTTGCCGTTTAAAGGTGGGGGAGGGGTCATTTGCCTATAGTTGGGTTATAGGCATAAATTTTATAAGATAAATATCAAAGCAATTAGGCGTGTTGGAAGTGGCTGAGCACCCTCTGACTCCCCACGTCCCTGATTATCCTTGGTCTCGGGAAATAGCTAAATGTCGCTAAGGCGCATTGAACGGAAGGACTAAGAATGAAGTTCAAAGACGTTTCTCACCTGGAGAACGGGGTGGGGACCGGGTACCTTCTCGTGGGTTTTCACTAACGAGCTAACGGACTAGGTAACAACATGGCTTGATAAGACAGTTAATTCATATAAAATTTTGTAGGGAAAGGTTAGGCTGGGCACAGTGGTGACCCATACTGCATCATCTTTCCGGCTGCCACCTCAGTTTTCTCTCTCCTCAACCCATATTCACCTCTCTCTTCACAGTCGTGACCCATATATATAAATAAATACACAAACAGCTAAAATACAAATAAAGGTCCATTTTTTGCTTTGTGAATATCGGTTGTCACACCAACCGATTGTGAATTTCATTGACCGGCGATCGATTGCATTTTGTTCGTCACAGTAGGGCAACCGATTTCCAATGTCGGTTGTGAGGGGAGCTCGATCGATTTCATACGAGCCACTGTGGGCAGCCTTATAGGTAGATAGAAAGGGCATAAACACAAATACTATGTGGGTTAAACTCACTATGTAAATACTAAACCTAATCTAATATATATATATATATATATATATATATATATATATATATATATATATATATATATATATATATATATATATATATATATCATAGGGAGAATGTTAACAAGTGTTTGGACTCAGAGGCGGAGCCAGGAATTTTTTTGAGAGGGGGCAAAAAAAAATTTTATTGTTACAATGGCACGTATTAAAAAAAAAAAAAAAAAAAAAAAAAAAAAAAAAACGTTGCTAGAAAATGTTTTTTCCAAAGGATAACAAACTAAATACATAAAATTAAATAAAATCAAACCAGAGAATCTTATATTTGTGAGATAACTGACATGGTATGAAGAAATTTTTTCTAAAAATTGTGATTCCAATTGTTTGAATGATTTGTTATCATGTATTAAAAGAATCAAGTTTGTAATGTTTAATAATTTAAAATTTTACAAGTTTATTATTTTTATGACTAGATTATGACTTACCAAAGGAAAAAAGGTTTAGTATATAATTGAAGGTTTTTTTTAACTATGATTACAATATTGACTAAGAGTGTGAAATTAAAATGGAAAAAAAAATGCCAAAACTCAAAGTCTTAAACACAAGTAAATAATAAAATGGAAGTAAAATCTAAAGTTAATATAAAAAATAGAAAAAGGAAACATAACGAAATACACCGGAATCTCCAAAACAAATAAACTACGCCGGAATTTTTTTTTGGGGGGGGGGCACTTGCCCACCGTGCCCCCTCCGTAGCTCCGCCTCTGTTTAGACTTATGTAAATCCCTAAGTATTGTATGTGAAGGTAATTTATTGATGACAACATCCAATAGCATATAGAGAAAAGTCGTTAGAAAAAAAAGGTACTCGATCACCTGACTTTTATCACCCTTAAAGAGCTACTACATCTGTCTTATATTAATTGTCTAGTTTTGGCGTTCGAATTTTTCTTTTTCAACTTTGACCTTAAATATTTTTGTTTGTTTTATATTAGTAAAAATTATACGAATCAAAATACATTTAAAACTCAATCAACTCATATATTTTGCATCAAGTATTAAATAACATAAATAAAAATATTTAAGATTAAAGTTGAAAAAAAATATTTAAAAAAATAAAAGTGAATAATTAATACGGAGTATGTGTAAGGGGTGAGCAAAAAAACCGAAAAAACCGAAACCGAACCGAAAATAAAAAAAACAGAACCGAAATAACCAACCGAAACTAAAAACCGGTGGTTTGGTTTTTAATTTTTCAAAAACCGAAAAATTCGGTTCGGTTTCGGTTTTTGTCCAAAAACCGAACCGAACCGCTTTTATTATACAATAGTATATAATGTAAATAAATAACTAAACAAATCTAATTTAACGTTTATATGTTTGTTTTTCGTGTGCCTGTTTTTACTTTACAATATATCAATACTTATGTGACAATGATTACTATATGAAAATTCGCTTTCATATTTGTATCTCATCTATACGTGTGTAATTGTAAAATTATGAGATAAACATTATTAGGCTTATCTTGACAAAAAAAATGTAAAGAAAAATAACATTTTTTTTACAAAAATCAAGTTTATTGGCATAAATTGGCTACGCACAAATATAAGCGATTAAAAACCGAAAAACCGAACCGCCAAAAAACCAAACCGTCAAAAACCGAATGATTTCAGTTTTGAATTTTATAAAAACCGAATGTTTCAGTTCGGTTTTGATTTTAGCCAAAACCGACCCAAATCGAACCGTACACACCCTTTCTGTTTAAGAAAAATGACAAACACAGCTTCAAGAGCTATATGCACGTGTTTAAGACAATCTTCACACCAAGTCATCAGCTTTCCAAATTCCAATGTATGTATGTTCTTTTTGTATTAAATATAGCCTTTATTACTATGTTAGTATGTTTAATACTTAGTATTTTAAAAAGGGGTAAAATGCAAAAATGGTCCTTAAACTATCACGAAATCGCAATAATAGGACCGAGACAAAAAACCACGTAAAAAAACCACTAACGTTACGTAAATGTGCAAAAAAACCACCGAAAGCCATTTTCCGTTAGTTTCCTCGTTAAGTGCCATGTCATTGAGGGTAGTATCGTCTTTTTACTGTTCATACTTATTAAATTTGCCGCTATAATCAGCTATGTGCTTGGGTATCGATTTGACATGACTTCAATAGCTAAATTTGCAAAGTAACTTAAAAGTTTTAACCCCATAAACCCCCCTACAACCCACACATGCAAATCACGACTCGAGGTAACAGTAAAAAAAACACGGCTTCGAAAATGGAATCATCACCAAACACCGCAATAATCACCACCACCATAACCACAACCACCACCACCAACACACACCAAGAAACATCAACGTTGATCACAACAACGACTGTTAATCAAACCCCACAACAACTTCCATGTCCACGTTGTCATTCAGAAGACACAAAATTCTGTTACTACAACAACTACAGCACTTCACATATAACCTCCCGTAATTTTCCCTCCTAAATAGTAAATGCAAACTCATGATTTACAAATCATTACGATAAATTTAAAAAAAAAAAAAAAAAAAAAAAAAAAAAAGAAAAAACCATTTTTACCGATAACAAAATTTTTGTTTGTAAGTCGAGTTACATTTTTATAATCACAACGATGTTTGTGATCACCGTTTACTTTGGAACGCGCTTACACACAAACCTAGATAGTCTAAGTATCGCGAAATAATTTCGATAATTAACGTTATTAAGTAACGTAATATATATATATATATATATATATATATATATATATATATATATATATATATATATATATATATATATATATATATGCACCACTTATTAAATCTCCTAGCCTAGAATCATATGTGACAAATAATTTTGCCTATCGTGCACGTTTACTTACTAAACATCAATCCAAGCTCAGCCACATTTTGACGTATCCACAAAAATCAAAAATCCATTTTTGAGTTCAAAAACTCTCGTACCCTTCTAAACTTGGTGCCAAAGTCTCACAAACTTTTCTAAACACGTTTTTATTGTGTCTTGACCTTTTACAAACCCACAACCTAGTCCCAACAAACCTCAATGATGTTTTCTTGTTGTTTTTCCTCTCGTATACTATGCACAAGGACCATACGTGTAACCACTTCCTTTTCCTACTCATTTTAATTCATGGGGCATCCATGAGAACTCATGCATGGGTCAAGAATAGTTTAAAAGGGATTGACCTTCTTTTTAAACTATTACTCTCAAATTTCTTCCATGTTTTCCTTTTGTTTCTTCTCGGCATGCACTCCACAAGGACGAAAAGCGTGCACCAACTCTACTATTCTCATAAGAATCATAAAAACCTCCATGTTGACCACGTATTCCAAGTCCAAACATAAACATGAACTTCTTTTGGCTCATCTCTTTTGCTCGTATACCCACAAGGACGATTCATGAACTATACTCCATCATTATCTCACTATTGAGTTACTATGCCTCGTACCCAACTCCTTGGTCCCCAAGCTCACATTTACCACGTTTCTTAAAACCCTCATGTATATATACATGCTTGCATGCATGCGTATGAGCCATGCACCTTTAAAATCTCATCTCCACTCTCAAAACTAGCTTCTTAGTCATTTTAGTGAACGTGTTAACTTTGGTGAGCCTTGGGAAGGCTCGTATCAAGTAGTTATACACTTGGGAGACTTGTGTGTACGTGGGAGACAAGTTCGAGCCTTCTTTGTTCATTTCAAACCTCCACAAATTGTTTCTACTCCACCAAATCTTGGTGAGGTGAGCCAAACTCGTCCCCCTTTCTAATAATTCTTCACGTTTTATGTTATTTACTTCACTTAATTTCTCGTCAATATTAAGAAATAACACATACGTATTATTAGCTAAACTAAAAGATTAACATGTTATGAACTAAGTTTAGTAAGGCACTTTTAGTTTATAACCACTTATAAGCACGCTATATGACACATTCCTAAGTTCCCTTGACCTACGTATAAACTTAAAACACTTAGAAAATATTTTGAAACATAAAAATTACTTTACACTTGATTAATGTCGATACACTTTGGTCTTGAATCTCCTAAACCATACACACGACATTGTGATTTTAAAACTTAATCTATTAGTTCACATGTCAAACTAACGAGGCACAAAAATAACTCACTCTCACAAACCCTTTTTATCCTTCGTATAACCCCAAAGCTAGGTCGCGTTTTTAAGAACTTAAAACAACGATTAGGCTTATAAGCCCAATAAGCCGAAAATAAGCTTATGAGATAAGCTAGATCTATAAACAGTTTTTCAAAGTTTTTAGTGTCTAAATACAAGCCCAGTGCAAGGCCCAAAAGTTTCCTAAGCCCAATGATACTAAAAACCTTAACGGGCCTTGAGTTAAGCTCATTAAAGGCCCATTAAGTGTAAAATGAGCTCTTTTCGGGAAATAAGGTGTTTTAGAACTTAAATTAACTGTTTTAAACTTATTTTGAAAATAAAAATGTTAAGTTTTGAAGTTGGTAAGTTTTGGACTAAATTTGCAAAAGTTTTGTAGTCGAGGGACTAAAAATGTATATATGGAAACTTAAGGTAAAAACTGTCATTTTGACATCTTGTGATGAAAACTGTAAATCTAGAAAGTTTTGGGTATAAAATGTAAAAATAAAATAGTTTTGGATTAAAAATGAAATTAAATAACGTTTCGGACTAACGGTGTACAGTTATGTCGTTAGGGGGTTAAAATGTAAACTTTTCAAAACTTAAAGGTTTTTAATAAAATATAAATGTTATAATTTATATTATATATATATATATATATATATATATATATATATATATATATATATATATATATATATATATATATATATATATATATATATATATATATATAAGTATTTAGATAAAACCAATTCGATCAAGCACTTTTTGTTAACTAAATATAAATATATACAACGTAATAATGAAAATAATAAATATATAACTTTTAACAATTAACACATTCTCTCGAACCTATTTCACTCATCGACACCCATCTACCGTTGAATCACCGATCTCGTTCTCTTTCGTAAAATCTCTACACTACAAGAACATGCTCACGAGTTATATTTTTAAATATAATTTTTCTTCTTGAACTTCAGGCATTTAAACACGCACGTTTAAATTGCAACGAGTCAACTAACAAAACGATATAATAAACAACTTTCGCGATAAACTGAACTTAGACTATCAAACTCTGAAAACTTGTCATATATTTTACTTAGGTTGTGTGTTGAAGCCATTTCCACATATCGTTTGAATAACGATACTAGTACTACCGAGCTATCCATGTGTGTGTTCATAACCCACTCTTTAAACTTTTAAACTCTTTTGTGGGGAGATACATGCTTTAAACCCGAACACAAGCTTTTTATTATGTTTTGCCTGATGTTTTTATTGCTTAAGTAGCTATTGCCAAAAGCTCCTTGATCATGAACCTTAATCACTTGCAAGTGAACGTGAATATCTGGGAATAGATCTATTTGGGACTGACAATCCCCGTTTAGTTTAGCTAGGATGAGCGACTAGGCGCACAGTATTTAATGACTCATAGGTTACTGGCAAAGACCTATCCTGAGGGTACCCCTATTATATTAGTTTACAACACACATTGATGCATGTCTAATCGTTGCGTGTCATGAGCTTAATACAATAACAAACTTGATTTTTAAACTTGTTAATTGTTTATCGATGCAATTAACACCCTTACTTGTGTTCAAACTTTAAACTTAAACCTATGGACATCACTCAACTTTTGTCGACTTTTAGCATGTTATCTCAGGTAATTAAGGCATAGATTATCAAGGCACGGAGAAGGGCATCAACCCGGGCATGGGTTTTCTAAAATAAACGTTTTCTTTATCATTCAACTAAATAAAACATATCTGCGAAGATATGACTTGTCTTTCTAAAACTATTTCTGTACTCAGACATTTTAAATGAATGATAAAATGTGTTTTCAAAATGTTTACTATGATTGTGACAAAGATCCACTACGTAATACCCCATTAAGTCTTCCGCTGTCGTTAATCGATTTTAGGGGGTGTTATAGATTGACATCAGAGCCATGGTTATAGCGAACCAGGTGTATTTTTTAAAAACACTGGACTATAACTACTTTTCAAAAAAAGGACCGTTTTCAATAACAAAAATATCTCATGCCCTCCGTACCTACGTACTCCCAACATTTAAGAATGTTGCCTATAATATGAGTTTTAACAAGGCTAACATGTTTATAATTTTAACTTACATTTACTATTCGGATTGTTACAGTACTATGTCTCCACACCCCATCGCAGTATCGTCTGACTCAGAAAGTGAAGACCCTGCGTCTCCTACTTCAGATTTTGCTCTTACAGTGATGCCTATGTTACCTGCTACTGATCGACACATGCAGCGTCAACAGTGGTTACCTGAATCCGACTCAGAAAACCCTTCTCCCACATCTTCCCCTTCTCAAACTTCCCCGACTGGTCTGATCCGCTGACGAAGACGTGTTCGATGACTTCAACCCTATGAACCCGAACCCTTTGGTTGTCTGTTTCGCCGACACGAGGGAGGCCCTGTCCGTAAGATCACTGCCCGGAAGAGGGTATGTGCACCTGCAGACTCTGCTATACCTCTCCCAACCCCTGAGCACTCCAGGACACCATCACATACACCGTCGTCTTCTATTCCATCCCCTACTATCTTCTACCGATAGACCACTACCGTGCCATTACCATCCTCTACCCCGCCTACATCTCCAACCACTCACAGCGACCCTTTACCGACCCGTGGTAAGGAATGCCACTTGATCCCTTCTTCCTCAGATCCTTACGCCCAGGTTACATAAGAAGTAACAGCTCGTCGCAAGACTCACAGGAGAGTCGATGCTCGCCGATGGTCCTTCTTACTTCCGATCATCCACCGTTGGAGATTCCAGGAGGGATCCCCTATCACAGCTGAACTAGGAGAGAGCTCATCCGCCGTTGTCTCGAGGAGTCTTCCTGTCACCGGAGAACCCCTTCACCACACCGTACCCCTACTCGCCGCCCGCCTAGCTCGACACGATGATCGACTAGACTACATCTTGGTATCCTGAATGATTTGCCGTCAGAGCAAGTCGAGATTCTTGGAGATGAGGTAGAGAACCTTGTCATAGGCCAGCTAGCTATGGAGATAGCTTTCGACAATATGGGTACTCAGCTTGAGGAGGTCAGAGATACTATGACTGTGTTGCGCGATGATGTTTGTTCGATGCAGACAGCGTTAGAGGCACTTGACTATGTAGTCGACCAGCTCAGCTCTCAGGTCCTGATTTACCGACTCATGATTGAGAATCTCCGCGCCAGAGATAGAGCCCGAGATCAGACAGTAGAGATCTTGATGGATATGGTTATGAGCCTTCAGCGACGTCTGGATGGTGCACCTAGAGGACCATAGATCAGAGATGTATTACTATAGCTAAGAGTTCTCTTAGACTACCAATGTTGTATTAATAAGGAATCTTGTATCCATATGTTGTAACAAACTATCGAACAAGTTATTAATCTTCTATTGTGTGGATGTACTATATTAATATTGATTTATGTTTCTCTATGGTTGTTTCTCATATTCATATTGCATTTTTCTCTTATATACTGTCTCATGTTGTTGATGTATGTAGGATAATTAGATCTTTTATATTCCTCATGTATGTTGTGATTTGATTCAGACATGTCGTGATGTTATATAAAATCCACTTAGAGCCCCTTAGGATACTCCATAGACTCGGATTGTTGTATTTAACATGATGACTATATTCGATTCCCTCACCCTTTTTATAATTCTACTCTAGCGTTATAAGATCTCTAAACCTATGTTCCTTGCATGTTTATAGAAACATGGCACGCACCCAAAGAGCAACAGATACCCCTGAAACCGCAACCACCACACCCGTAATGACTCTGGAAGATATTCAGAAGGCGATCGCCGTGGTGTGAATGCAGTCTTGGCAGAGCAAGCAACAACTAATGCCCGCAACAGCGGTACTAGCATGCCCACTGGAGAGAGTGTGGCAACCACCCATCGCCGATGTACTTACAAAGACTTCATGAGTTGCCAGCATACCTTCTACAAAGGAACTGAAGGTGTTACCAACTGGCCCACTGGTTTGAACGAATTGAGACTGTCTTTTAAAGGAGCGCTTGTACCGACGACACGAAATCACCTTCACCACAGGAACACTCATGCAAGACGCCTTATCCTGGTGGAATGCCACAGTCCAGACTATGGGAACCTCGGTAGCCTATCAGCTCATATCGGTGGAATTTAAGGCCAAAATACTGAAGAAGTATAGCCACCGTTCTGAACTGAGGAAATTGGAAGATGAATTCCACCAGCTAGAGTCAAGGGTGTTGATCTCAAAACCTATAACTACCGATTCCAAGAACTCATGGTATTATGTCTTACGGTTGTACCCGACCTCTAAAAGACTCTGGAGAAGTACGTTGAAGGACTTCCTCAGAGTATTGAGGGTGACATTACCTCATCCAACCCCACCTATCTAGAAGCTGCAATCGAACTTGCACAGAAACTCCTTGACCGAGAGGTAAAGTGTAGCAACGAACTCAAGAGGAAACTCGATGACAAGAGGACTACTCATTCCAACTCCAACCCTAACTCCAGCCCTAACCCCAACAACAGCAGGAATAGTAACCCTTACCACCACAATCGAAACAACCACCACAACCTACAAAACCAAAAACAATAAGCTGTCAAAGCTTACACTGCTACAGATAGCAAAGAATACCAAGGCCTAAAACCTCAGTGTAATAGATGTAAACTACATACAATGGACCATACACCACAAAGTGCATGAGATGCCAGAAAATAGGAAACCAAGCCAAGGATTGCAGGAGTCCAGCTACTGGAAGCAATCTTCAACCCATAGCCCCAGCCTGTTACACTTGTGGAGAAATAGGACATTTTAGGAACCGCTGCCCAAAAGGAAATGGCCAGTAGAATGTGGCTCGAGGAAGAGCTTACAGGATCAAATAAGAAGATGCTCCGTCAAACCTCGACGTTATTACGGGTACGTTTTTAATAAACCAACATAGTCCTAGGATTTTATTCGATTCCGGAGCAGATAGGAGTTTTGTGTCCACTAGATTAGCCCCCTTACTTAACGTAGAGCCCTCTAAGCTAAACACCACCTTTGAAGTCGAAATGGCCAACTGAAACCTAATAAACATCGATGTCGTGCTGCGAGATTGCACTGTAATCTTGCAAGACAAACCTTTCCCCATCGACCTTATGCCTATCCCCCTCAGTAGCTTCGACGCCGTCATTGGTATGGACTGGTTGTCCAGACATTATGCGAGGATTCTCTGTGACGAGAAAACCATCCATATCCCTCTTCATGACAAAACCCTCATCGTTCACGCCGACCTGAACAAGACTCGATACGGAATCATCTCGTATGTCCGAGTAGTCAAGTACATGAACGAAGGATGTCAAGCATTCATGGTTCATGTAACGGAAGACAAGTAGAAAGAGAGACGACTTGAAGAAGTTCCGGTCGTTAATGAATCCCCTGACGTATTCCCCAAAGACTTGCTCGGTCTTCCACTTGAACGTCAGGTGGAATTCCAAATCGAACTCGTGCCTGGAGTGGCACCAGTTGCGAAATCACCCTACAGACTAGCGCCGTCTGAACTTAAGAAACTATCTGAGCAAGTGAAAGAACTGTTAGATAAAGGTTTTATCCGACCAAGTTCATCACCTTGGGGAGCTCCAGTCTTATTCGTTAAGAAGAAAGATGGATCGTTCAGAATGTGTATCGATTACCGGGAATTGAACAAACTCACGGTAAAGAATCGATATCCATTACCAAGGATTGACGATTTGTTTGATCAGTTGCAAGGATCGAGTGTATACTCAAAGATCGACCTGCGTTCAGGTTACCACCAACTTAGAGTCCGAGAAGAGGATTTTCCCAAAACCGCCTTCAGAACCCGTTACGGACACTACGAGTTCCAAGTAATGCCGTTTGGTTTAATCAGTGCACCTGCTGTGTTCATGGATCTCATGAACCGAGTATGCAAACCTTACTTGGACAAATTCGTAATTGTGTTCATCGACGACATCCTAATCTACTTCCGCAATGAGAACGAACATGCAATCAATCTGAGGACAATCATGGAATTACTCAAGAGAGAGCGATTGTATGCCAAATTCTCGAAATGCGATTTTTGGATCCACACCATACAATTTCTTGGTCATATTGTCAATAGTCAAGGTATTCATGTAGACCCCGCCAAGATCGAAGCCGTGAAAGATTGGGCATCTCCAACCAACCCCACCGAGATTTGCCAATTCTTGGGTCTTGCCGGCTACTACAGGAGATTCATTGAAGTATTTTCAAAAATCTTGAAGCCGTTGACCCAACTGACTCAGAAGAACAAGAAATTTGTTTGGGAAGAAAAACACGACTCAGCCTTCCGTCTCCTGAAGCAAAAGCTTTGTGAAGCACCAATATTGGCATTACTCGAAAGAAGTGAGGACTTCGTGGTATACTGTGATGCTTCGTATCATGGTTTAGGAGCCTTATTGATGCAGCGAAACAAAGTGATAGCTTACGCCTCACGACAACTTAAGAAACACGAGGAGAACTATATAACCCATGACTTAGAATTAGGAGCCGTAGTATTCGCCCTTAAGTTATGGAGACACTACCTTTATGGCACCCAATGCACCGTATACACCGACCACAAAAGCCTCCAACACCCTAGACCAGAAGGAACTAAACATGAGACAATGCAGATGGTTAGAGTTACTTAGTGACTACGACTGTGAAATCCGTTATCACCCCGGTAAAGCCAACATTGTGGCAGATGCCTTAAGTCAGAAGGAACGACTTAAACCTCTTAGGGTTAGATCATTAGGAATAACCATCTCTTCACCCCTTCCTTCCAAAATACTCAACGCACAAACCGAAACCCTTAAGGAAACCAACCGACCAAAGGAAAATATTTATGGCATGCCAGAAAACCCCAACGGTTTTGTGAAACGAGCTGATGGAACGCTCTGTTTCAAAGAGAGAAGTTGGATTCCTTTCTGTGGAGGTATAAGAGACCTCATCATGCATGAATCTCACAAGTCAAAATACTCCATCCACCCCGGTTCTGACAAATGTACCACGACCTAAAGAAACTTTACTGGTGACCAAACATGAAAGCCAACATTGCTGAGTTTGTAAGGAAATGTTTGACTTGTTCGCGAGTAAAGGCAGGATACCAAAAACCTTCAGGATTACTAACCCAACCCAAGATACCCGAATGGAAATGGGAACGTATTACCCTGGACTTCATCACCAAACTACCCAAAACCTCCACCGGTTTAGATACCATCTGGGTCATGGTAGATCGTCTAACCAAATCCGCTCACTTCCTACCGATCAAAGAAACAGACGAGATGAGTACGCTCGCACAGTTATACCTTAAAGAAATAGTGTCACGACATGGAGTGTATATATATATATATATATATATATATATATATATATATATATATATATATATATATATATATATATATATATATATATATATATATATATATATATATACACTCCGATAACTAACCAAATACGTTCTAATAAATTCCCAAGCTCACAAAAATTTCCACGAACGCTCAGTAACTACTCCTAACTCCAACACGATTTTCGAGACAAGCCATTTGGACCTGTAAATCCCATTGGGCCTCGGACCAATTCTGCTACTCACCAAACTCACCTAAACGGACCCTTGATTTTATTTTATTTTCTTCTTGGGCCTGCTCCAAACCGTAAGCCCAAAACCAAAATCCAAGCCCAAAATCCATGTTAATAGTTTTCGAAACCACCTCAAGCCCTTGTTACTTTGCCTCGCGTACACGAAATTTTTACAAACGACACCTACATATTTTTGCACCTCTTATTAAATCTCCTAGCCTAGAATCATATGTGAAAAATAATTTTGCCTATCGTGCACGTTTACTTACTAAATATCGATCCAAGCTCAGCCACATTTTGACGTATCCACAAAAATCAAAAATCCATTTTTGAGTTCACAAACTCTCGTACCCTTCTAAACTTGGTGCCAAAGTCTCACAAACTTTTCTAAACACTTTTTTGATTGTGTCTTGACCTTTTACAAACCCACAACCTAGTCCCAACAAACCTCAATGATGTTTTCTTGTTGTTTTTCCTCTCGTATACTATGCACAAGGACCATATGTGTAACCACTTCCTTTTCCTACTCGTTTTAATTCATGGGGCAGCCATGAGAACTCATGCATGGGTCAAAAATTGTTTAAAAGGGATTGACCTTCTTTTTAAACTATTACTCTCAAATTTCTTCCATGTTTTCCTTTTGTTTCTTCTCGGCATGCACTCCACAAGGACGAAAAGCTTGCAGCAACTCTATTATTCTCATAAGAATCATAAAAGCCTCCTTGTTGACCACGTTTCCAAGTCCAAACATTAACATGAACTTTTTTTGGCTCATCTCTTTTGCTCGTATACCCACAAGGACGATTCATGAACTTCTTTTGGCTCATCTCTTTTGGCTCATTATCTCACATTTAATAAAATATAAATGTTATAATTTATATTTTATATATGTAAGTATTTAGATAAAACCGATTCGATCAAGCACTTTTCGTCAACTAAATATAAATATATATAACTTATATATATAACGTAATAACCAAAATAATAAATATATAACTTTTAACAATTAACACATTCTCTCGAACCTATTCCACTCTTCGACACCCATCTACCATTATCTCGTTCTCTTTCGTAAAATCTCTACACTACAAGAACATGCTTACGAGTTATATTTTTAAATATAACTTTTCTTCTTGAACTTCAGGCATTTAAACACGCACGTTTAAATTGCTACGAGTCAACTAACAAAATGATATAATAAACAACTTTCGCGATAAACTGAACTTAGACTATCAAACTCTGAAAACTTACCATATATTTTACTTAGGTTGTGTGTTGAAGCCGTTTCCACCTATCGTTTGAATAACAATACTAGTACTACTGAGCTATCCAGGTGTGTGTTCATAGCCCACTCTTTAAACTTTTAAACTCTTTTGTGGGGAGATACATGCTTCAAACCCGAACACAAGCTTTTTAGTATGCTATGCCTGATGTTTTTATTGCTTAGGTAGCTATTGCCAAAAGCTCCTTGATCATGAACCTTAATCACTTGCGAGTGAACGTGAATATCTGGGAATAGATCTATTTAGGACTGACAATCCCTGTTTAGTTTAGCTTGGATGAGCTACTAGGCGCACAGTATTTAATGACTCATAGGTTACTGGCAAAGACCTATCCTGAGGGCACCCCTATTATATTAGTTTACATCACACATTGATGTCTGTCTAATCGTTGCGTGTAATGAGCTTAATGCAATAACAAACTTGATTTTTAAACTTGTTAATTGTTTATCGATGCAATTAACACCCTTACTTGTGTTCAAACTTTAAACTTAAACCTATGGACATCACTCAACTTTTGTCGACTTTTAGCATGTTATCTCAAGTAATTAAGGCATGGATTATCAAGGCATGGAGAAGGGCATCAACCCGGGCACGGGTTTTCTAAAATAAATGTTTTATTTATCATTTAACTAAATAAAACATATCTGCGAAGATATGACTTGTCTTTCTAAAACTATTTCTGTACTCAGATATTTTAAATGAGTGATAAAATGTGTTTTCAAAACGTTTACTACGATTGTGACAAAGATCCACTACGTAATACCCCGTTAAGTCTTCCGTTGTCGTTAATCGACTTTAGGGGGTGTTACATCACAGCCTCGTCACTTTTGTCGTAGCTGCCGTAGACACTGGACTCATGGTGGCGTTCTCCGAGACATCCCCGTTGGAGGTGGTACTCGAAAAAACAACAAAAGAATAAAAACCCATGAACCCCACCACTACTCTGGGTTATTGTGATACCACTTTTGCTCCGCCGGAGTACCAGGCGTACCAGTGTCATCTGACGCCTCCACCTGTGGAGGATGCCAGAAATGTGATGGTTCCGTTTGAACCCAATGTGTTTGCCATCGCTGTTTGAGGGTGTTGGGTTTGATGATGGTGTTTGGTTATTTTGTAGATGTTAAGCTAGTTTATTTGTTTAATGTTTGTCTTTTGTTTGTAGTGGTTGATGTAACCGATCTTTTGGTGAATGGTAAACTCTATGGTTTGTACAATATTGGCGGGAAACTAAAACTAACTAGCTAATAACTAACTGAGCATTCTAGAACTACTTAGCTACAAAGGAATGTTTGGTTCAGCAGTTATTAGGTTGACTTGAATGTTTTGACCCATGTTGAGTAGCATCCTCATTATCCCCTCGTAAATTGGCAGTGTGTAAGGGTTACACAGAGCTAATTTGGATAAACAATTGTAGTGCAGAGGTTTGCTTAGGCCCTTTGTGAGAATATCAGCCAATTGTGACTTGGTTGGTATGAAAGTGGGTAGAATTTGACCACCTCTAATCTTGTCTCTCACAAAGTGGCAATAAATTTCTATATGCTTAGTTCTAGCATGATGCACATGGTTGGAAGCTAGAGCAATGGAAGATGCATTATCACACATTATTGTGAGGTGTATTAAGTTGTCTTGAACCAGTTTGGAAGCTCTATACAAAGGAGTGTTTGGTTCTGCAGTTATTAGCTTGACTTGACTGTTTTGACCCATGTTGAGTAGCATCCTCGTTACAAATCTACTAAGTTTGACAATATAACATAGTTTGACAATATTTGTTTGACTTTTAACATAGCATCATAACATAAGTAACAAAGCAAAATAACATACTTTATCGACAAAAAAGATAACATAATTGATAATATAACATAGTTTGATAAACAAAGAAACATAACATACTTTTCTTTGACCACAAAACATTAAACTTCAAACAAACATAACATGATTGATAAGAAACCTTGAAAGAAACACTAAAGTCCCTTGACAAATGCGTGCTTGTTGAAAAGCTTCAGCTTCGCTTCAACAATCTTCTTCTTCAATTCCAAAAGCTCGATAACGTCGGCCTTTTGAAGCTTCTTAAAATACTCCAAGCACTTGAACATCTGCACCGAGGGACGCACAAGTTCCATTTCAGCCATGTACTTGTTCCTTTGAATAACAATATCAAGCAACTCTTGATATGCCTTAAAAAGATCTTTCGCATATTTAACATCCCGCTGTGTCTCCCTAGCAAAATAAACCGACATCTGGTATGGTAACTCAGTTTTGTTAACAGCCGCTGCAAGTTCCTGAAGAAGCACAAATTGAGAGATTCTTACACCCTTTGATACAATTTATGTGTTTATTATTTTTGTTACTGGATGAATAAGGAAATTACTTGGGTTATACCATATAAATAGGCGGGGAAATTACATGTGGAAATGTGTTTTAGGCGTGTTTGGGTAATAAATGCTAAACGTTTGGGTTACCAACATACACATCCCAAAATTGCCTAGTTTTTTGGCTTCCATTAGATTAGATAAAAGGTTATGCAACAATTGACCCTAGTTAATATTACATAACCGGTAGATAAACTTTAGAAGCATAAAAGCATAACCATTATTTAGCATCATCATTGGGTTTCTTGTCAGCATCATCCTTAGGTTTCTTGTCAGCCACCAGTCTTCGCCTCTTGATTGATCTTCCTTGGTCTTCAAACTTGTCCTCTGCAAGCACTCCATATTGCCCAACTCCATTTTTTTAAGCACTTCATCTGGCTTATCTCCTTGTTTCGCATCTCCAACTACTTCAGCACACTACTGATCTAGAATCACATCCTCATCACGAACTCTTTGTTCACCATCAACACCATCAACATCCACAAGTGGAACCAAACTGAAACTAATTGGTTCAGCATAAAGAGCATACACCTCTGTTCCTTCTCCAGCTGCAACTATGTCATCAAGTTCATCCAATGCTTGATCTATTTTAGCAAACATGTCACTAATCTCTTGAGGCTCTTCAATCGTATGCATCTCTTCAGGTTCAGGTACATCAACTAAATGGTATGGATCATCATGCCATTCAGCATTAGTTCCTTGATCCACTCCTTCATCATACCATTCAACATTAGTTCCTTGATCAACCTCTTCATCACTTGTGTCATCATAATACGCATCATCAAAATCGAGATCATAAAAATCGAGCAAACCTGTAGACTCCTCCACAGTAAAGTCTTGGTCAATCTCTTCCAATAACCTTCTGAATTGAAACTCATCACTCATCCTTTTTTTATGATTTGCAATCATTTTTCGGCACAAAAATTTTGGTGGGAAGTCACTATCAGAATAAGTATAAAAAAACAAGTCTAGCCTTCTCAGGTTGTCTTGTCTTATGCCACTCTTTATGCCACTCTAACAATAGTAATTTCCCACTGTTTTCAGCCTCACCATCAACACCTTTTCCAGCAGCCTCATTCAAATCATCATCCACTATTTCTTCTATCACCACACCCTTGCCCTTAGTCATCATTCGATCCATCATCTCACACTCAACAATTGAAACACCAATTTCAATATACAACTCCAATTGTGTAAATATATGAACATACTCCACAAGTGTCTTCACATCTTCGTCAGACTTTAGTGGTAGCAAACCATCATCCAGTGACTCCCCAAGTATCCTAAAGTGAGTAAACATAAGGGTACTATCCGAGAAACCTAAATCCTCTAACATTTCGCCCAATAATTCTATGGAGAAAACGTCAGATTGAATTTCGTCAAACCAATATTTATCTCCAAAGAGATACATTCTTCCTAGTTTTGAGGTAAATTCACAATTGTGATGGATTTGCAAAGAAAACACCTTTTCATTCAAATATGTGGAACAAATAAAACATCAATTACTTCCAACAACAATAACAAGTTCAAATGGAAAACATTAAAATGGAACAAAATATTCTTACTATAAAGGATTCCTAAATCAGGTATTGGGGTACTGCGTGCACGATTTTGCCAAAGCTTAACCATTCTCAAGATATTTACTTGTGAAATTAATGTTCTCCTTGGAAGAAATTGAGCCACGTATATAAACTATTGTTCTAAAGGACTAAATTTATAAAACAAAACACTGGCAATTGAAGTTATTGGCGGAAAAAGGATAAAACGACGATACTACCCTCAATGACATGACACTTAATGAGGAAACTAACGGAAAATGACTCTCGGTGGTTTTTTTTGAACATTTATGTAATGTTAGTTGCTTTTCTGCGTGACTTTTTGTCTCAGTTCAATTATTGCGATTTCATGATAGTTTAGGACCGTTTTTGCATTTTACCCTTTATAAAGAGAAATGAAAAACGGAAAGTAACACACAAGTCAAAAAAAGAACTTCTGAATCTCTTACACAAAGTACCAACGTGTCTCCCTTTGTTTTGTCCTTACCATTATATAAAGTAACATGTTGTTAACGATTTATGAGCATATTTTGCGGGATTCCAGCAAGGTTTTCAAGGTTTCACGAGTTTAAAACAACTGTCAGTGAGTCAGTCATATATAAGCTTTACACGTTGTTTTTCTTACGGAGTATATCTTACACTTTTATAAAGCCTTTACATCGGGTCATTTGCATATATATCCGTTCAAAAATGCAAAATTACATATATATTATTTATATACATAAAAACCAGTGTTCTAAAAGGCGCGCCAAGGCGTCGCCAAGGCGCGAGGCGTGGCCTCGCCGCCACGAAATAGACCATGGCGGCTGCTCTAGGCGTGGCGTGGGAAAAGGCGTGACAAGGCGTGAAAAGGCGCGCCTTTTGGTAAGGCGTGGCGCGCCTTTTTGAAACAGTTTTGGTTTTTCTTGTTTTTTTTTAATTATTATTATTATTTTAATAACTATTTGAACGATCATTTGAAATTTGGTCTATTTGTTATTTGGGTATGAAAATTATATAATAAGTAGTAGTTAAATGTTTAATATAGTAGTCCAAATGTATATGAAATATGATATTATAACATAAATGATAAATATATAAATATTTTTTCGCCGCCTTAGTCACGCCGCAAAAAACGCCATGGCTTCGCCATGGCGCGTAAGGCTTGAGGCGTGGCCTTGCCGCCACGCCACGTCTCACGCCATTTATAACATTAATAAAAACCATTATAATATTTAAATCAAAAACTTAGACCAAAAATATATATGCAATTATTCACCAGGGATATTATATAAATTACCTTAAAATTTTAAAGAAGTATCACATACACAGTACAAACATACGTTTCCAATGTAAATGATAAATGAAAGATTTAATACGTGTCAAAATAATAAATTCAGTCAAATTTAACGGTAACGATATATGATGAATAACAATTTAATTTCAGTTATAAGATAACTTATGCACTTTTTGTAGTATAAATTAATCATTTAGAGTGAGAGATTAATTTGGCAATGATTAAGGTTTGTTAATGTAGTGACAAGTATATGTCAGGATGAAATCAACGTTAATGAAAACAAAATAACCATGTTCCACACGTTTACTATTTTGTATTATGTAAAAAATGTATTTCTTCATCTCGTTATCACAAACATTATGTAAAAAATGTATTTCTTCATCTCGCTATCACAACGTTTACTATTAACGCATTACTGTTCTTACTTCTTACTATCTATCACCACTAACCATCACCGCTTTCTCCTCTTTAATATTGTCATATTACGCAAGCATCTTGCTAGTGCCTAAACATATCAAACTTCCAAGCAGGGAAAGAATAACATACACGTAAAACATTATAGAAATGACCACTTTAGATTGGACGATTGGGTGTATTTGGTTTGCATAATGGAATTACTATGAGTATGAGTCTAGGTATACATTGAAATGTGAATTGGTATGAAGTTATATATGATTCCATACAAACATGTTTTGGTTTAATGCTTGGACTGGAATTTGGTATCAAAAGAAGTCACATTCGTAAATGAGGCTATGTACCATGGTATGGTGTATGGCATATTTTGGGGTTTCATTTCTATAATTCAAACCTGATTTTGCTAACCAAACACTTGTAACAGAATCCAAACTCATTCCTTCATAGTCATTTCGGTATACCAAACGCACCCTTATACAGTTATACTTTGTATGAGTTATGCTATTTTTTTTTTTTTTTTTTTTTTTTTTTTTTTTTTTTTTTTTTTTTTTTTTTATCTACTAAACCTAGTTAAGCCCACTTAAGTGTCAGCTACGTATTTTGAATTTTAAAAGTTTAGCGAAAACTTTGCAAACACGCATAGATATGCTGCAAACGTGTAGACATGAACATCTGGAAAGTATTTTTTTTTTAGATTGACAAATTACTGACGCATTAACCGCCTACTATATTATATATTTTTTACACATGTGACAAACTGGAATTTAAACCACAACCTCTATGTTCATCGGTAACTAACATAACGCCGTTTGAGCAAATGCCATTTGATTTGATTGTTTGAAGTATATCAGATAGAAGTGATAATTTGTATCCAAAATCAGAAATATGAGTTAAATGGGCAAATTTTTAAAAAATTTGGGCACATTTAGTCTTCATCCTTTTTTGAAATAACATATATTGCTCATTTAAAAGATAAATGGACACATATTTTCTCTCAATTGGATAACATTACAATTATTTTTAAAGAAGAAAATTGTAGATATAACATATTTAATTTTTTAAATATAAATGAGGTGTTAAGTTTGAGGAATTCATTTCGTAATTTTTGGTATTTTCTAAAACGATTCGCATAACATGCGCACGTTTGACCCGTGCCCGTTTGGACCGCGCCCATTTAGCCCGTAGTTCGTTTGAATGGTGTGATGCTATTTGCACTCTTGACACATGTCTAATCACTTTCCAACTTTCTCACCAATGATTTTTATATTGTTATCGTTAGACCCGTTTCCCGGGTACTTGGACCCCACCCTAGATGTAATGGACTAAGAGCCTTACGTGGTTAGTTAGTCAACAAATGTCGTGATGTGGTCAAACTCGATAGTCATAGTATTTCATAATGTGGTTTTAGAAGTATTATGTGTCATAAGTAAGAGGGATAAGAACTTGAGGGACCTAAGTTGACAGAATCCCAAACTGGTACTAGAACCAACTTGTTCTAGTACTAGAACCAACTTGTTCTAGTCTGCAGGGACTATTCTTGCCAAAACCTCAAACTAGCACTAGAACCAACTTGTTCTAGTACTAAGGATGAATGGTTACATGACCTAAGGGACTAAAGTTGCCATTTAGGCAAACTTCCAACTATCAAACGTCTAGAGAATTCTCTGGACTTCTATAAGGTGTGTCGGCAAGAGAGAAAGAGAGGGAAAAGTGAGATGGTGGCTTAAGAAGATGGTGAAGATTTATTGTCCATAGTCCTTCCTAGTTATGATCCCCACAAGTAAGTAACTCTAATCTTGAGTTTATAATGATTATTGTGGTAAAAGGTTAATGGGTTAAGTGGGTTTTCATCATATGATCTTGATATGATCATATGATGATATAGAGATAATGTTGGGTAAGTTTAGATGGGTTTAATAACCCTTGATCATGATATGTTGTGTTATTAGGTCTTGTTGATAATGATGAAGGATGATGATGACTAGTAATGATGATAATGATGGTGGTATTATTATTGTTAACTTAGCTTTGGAAGCTAAGGTAAGTAAACCGGTTATGATTTGATATTATAATGATTTCTTACATTATGTGTTATATTATTGTTATGATGAGATGATTGATAGTGTTTGAATGATTATGTGAGGAAGAAGTAGAGGTAAGGCTAGTTTGGCATAACTAGCAAAAGAAGATTAAGAGTTTAGTTGAACTAGTGTAAGTGTGTAGGAAAGGTTGAGATGTAATGATAAGGCTTGAAGTGGCCAAAGTATGTGTTATGTTTATATTGCGATGGGATGAGTACATTATGATGTTTAATATGTGATTGAGTTATAATGTTGTATTATGATCGTTTTACTTACTAAGCCTTGTGCTTACGATTTAGTTGTCTAACCGTTTTGTAGGTTGGCATGTTGTTATGGATGGCTTGGATAAGGATTAAGTTGGATATGCGATGTAGAAGGACTTGGGTAAGATAGTAGAGCTAGGTAGGATACCGAGTTCAAATGTCATGTTGTACCCCCGAGAGTCTTTCTACGTGTTGTAAAATGTATGTCAAAGATGTGGTAATGATTTAGTAGTCAATTGATGTGTCAAAGTATGTTTTATAGGTTATTAGTAGAAGTTAAAGGAGTGTTTGGTTTAAGTGTAAACATACCCATTTTGAGTAGTAAACGGGTCAAGTGTTATTGGAACATGTTTGATATGTTAAATGATTGATTTCTGGAAAGTTTGGTGTAAAACAAAAGTGATATAAGTGGTTTGTTGCGAAATGGGTCAAAACAGGTTATTTGCATAACCCGTTGTAAAGTACCCCTTCGGGGTATCGTAAGATAAATGTTTTTGCATGAAAATGAGCCCATTCATATACCAAATAAATCTGGAAAGTTTGGTTGAGTTTCGAGTTCGGGAGGTCGGGTTTCCGGCCGGAGATTTTGAAAGTGATTTCGGGACAACAAGCTGTCCAGATTTTTCGGGCAGTGCAGATTTTTGGCAATTTTCAAAAATTCATATATTTTAATCCGTAAGTCGTCACGGGTCTTGCCACCTATCTTTTCGAAGGTGATTGAGTCTATTTTCATTTAAAAATAGCCCCAAGGTCTGATTGTGTACTGATTTTTGTCAGTTTATGAAAGAGTAACAGCAGGTCAGTTTTAGTTCAAACATTTCCGCGTAAAAAGTCAAAGTTTTCAAAGTAAGCGGGCACGGGGTGTTACAGTTATGTTTTATAAGTGCTACTCCCTCCTTATCAAAATTATTGTCCCCTATTGACTTTTTCGGTATTTCTTTTTTAACTTTGACTATAAATATTTTTGTTTGTGTTATAAAATTTTTGATAAAAATTACACCAAATGAAAATTCATTTAAAACTCAATCCGTTAATATATTTTGTGTCAAGTATTATGTAATACAAACAAAAATACTTAAGGTCAAAGTTAAAAAGTAAAAACCGAAAAAGTTAAAAGGGGACAATAATTTTGAAAATGAGGGAGTAATATTATAATATACATACTCCATAATATTACGAGTAGTATTATACAGTATATACCGAGTGTTTTTTCACAATGTTTTTTCTTGTGGTATTGAACGTCGAAACAGTAGTTTCACGAAATATATACTAAGATTACTATTAGTTATTAGGCAAGTATCCGTGTATAGCGACGATATTTTATAATGAAAAATAATCATAGTTAGAATATTTTGGTTAAGTGTTTCGTTTAACGTTTATGCATACAACAAATACAAACGGTAAATCGTTAAGCGACAAAAATACACTATCACGAAGAGAATTCTTTTATCTTCAGTAGACTGGTACTTCAATATACTTTTGACAAATTTTTTCTTGAGTTTTTTTAATGTTTAAATTTACTCCCTGAAAAATCACATGTGACTACTTAATTTAAAAATCACGTGTAATTTCATGAATCACGTGTGCTTTTTTAGACGAATATTTCTAACACTTACAAAAATAACTCAAAAAAAGTTCGTCGAAAAATATTGAAGTGCACTTCTAAAAAAAGATGATTTCATTATCGTCGCGATAATATGATTCGTTTCGCATAACGATTAACGATTTGTAAAATATTTTAATTTATAAAAATAATCGTGAATATCAAACCTTTATTATCGTCGCGATGATATCAAATCTTCTCATTTGTTAATCGAATCACTACATTTGGCCAAAAGTGAGTTTTCTTTTTATATAAAAGATATTAAATAAAGTTAATATAATAAACTCGATTAAACTACTTTATCTATTTTAGTAGAAGGCAATTGAATTGTGACATCCCGAAAAAGAAACTTAGACTATTAATTTGAGACGGAGGAATTTTTTTTAGAACGGCAAATTTTAACTTACACCACTTATCTCACAAATTCTATTTCACATGTCTCCAACGAGACTTGAACCCACAACCTTTAGGTTGATGAGCCACTCACGTACCGCTGGGCCAAAAGGCCTTTCGTTTTAAGATGGAGGAGTATATGAATAAATAAAATAAATTATTATATTTGTTAATTATTTGTTTATTCGTCTCAAATTATAAGTTCACTCTCAAATTGCATACAGTTTAAAAAATTGTCAATTATTACATTTTTCATCGATCAAATATCATATATATTCACAAAATCTTTTTTATTGGTTAACATATCAAAGTAACAACTTATATTCCGAAATAACTCTCGTAGAGGTTATCGTAAGTTCCGCAAACGAGTATCACCAAGAGAGATGAGTACGTAAAGGTCATTTTTCAAGGAAAATAAATTAGATAAATTAAATTCGTAATTGTTAAGAGTTTAATCACAGCGTGACACACGGGCAAATACAAACTTGTAACATTTACGATAATTAAATTGTTTCGTATTGGAACTAAATATAAAGGTTTCACATTTTGTATTGTGTTTTGTAAATCATGTTGCTGTAACTTAAGATATTATAATATATTACATTTAAAATAGTATTGAATTGATCAAGTGGAGCAACGATTCGGTGGCTCCTTATTGGTTCATGCATTAAATAGTATTAGTACTATTTTGTCACAAAGCAATAAAAAACAATATTTTATGAATTAAATACTTTTATTTTGGCACAAACGAATAAGCAATTAGCAGGGTCCGAAACTCCGAATAAAAAATAACTTTTTCAGCTTTGGAGGATCAAAAACCAAAAGAAACCAGTGCTCTCTTATTGGCTCACGTTTAAAATATTAGTAAAAAAAAAAAAAAAAAAAAAAAAAAAAAACCTTAGAAAATACACCCTGAACTTTTTAATATTTATATTTTTTTTATATAACAAACTTTATTTGCCAAATATTTAACAGATACTCACCGGTTTCTTGAATAAAAAAATACTGGCAAAAAGGCCTCTCGATAACGAACAAAACAAGCCCAATATTGATATACTTTTGACGTACATACGGTTTTATAAAAAACCGTACGTACGTCAAAATACAACACAGGTCGGCAAAAAACATACCACAATCTTACAACGAGAAGCCCCACCTAAACATTATTCGTAAATAATTATTGTCGGCAAAAAATATACCACGATCTTACAACGAGAAGCCCTACCTAATTTTGTATCGTTAAGCTGAACCAATATAACGGCTTGCTGTAAACCTAACGTATTACAATACAAACTTTTGTAAATACCTCTGCCGCAACGCGACGGGTTACTGCCAC
Organism: Artemisia argyi; assembly: GCA_030686995.1. NCBI lineage: Eukaryota > Viridiplantae > Streptophyta > Magnoliopsida > Asterales > Asteraceae > Artemisia > Artemisia argyi. Next base: position 37,480,810 of record CM060701.1, read on the forward strand.
TCGTTTACCTACATCAATCAATCAGTGTGTAAAATGAAAACATCAGGAGCGCCAATAGCCTTGGCCGAATGAAATACATGGTTAAAGATCTCAAATCTATATATATAACTAGCTTATAAGACCCGTGGAATCCACGGGTTTTTAGAAGAGATATTGAATAAAGAATAAAAGAATAGTGTGTAAATAAAAGAAGTAAACGAAATAAGTAAACAAAGTAAATCATTTATTCGAAAGGAATATGAAGTAATAAAGTCAATGAGAGTATTGAGTACAATGGTTGTAACTAATAGTGTAATAAACGTCCATGCACGTAGCCTCTAATCATGACCGCCTTTACAAAACAAATGTATGTAGTTGGAAGTAAACTTGTGATAAGCCATTGAGCATTTCGTGAGCACCTAATAAATTATAAAAATAAGGTGTAAGTAAAATATTTGTGTGATTGATAAAACATGTACAAAAGAACGGCATATCACATGATAAGAATATTCTTACATACCTCTTGAAACTTGATCATAGGCCGTGTAAAACCTCTTTGTAGACTACATTTGTAGTAGTCTTTGATAAATTACCATCGGCATCAGAAATGACAACTTTCAAACCCTTTTTGCTTTTGACGCGTGAAAGAGCCACGTATAATTGTCCATGTTTGAAAACAGGACGTGGTAGGTATAAACCAACTTTCGAAAGTGATTGCCCTTGGCTCTTGTTTATCGTCATGGCGAATGAAACTGACACAGGAAATTGTTTGCGCACGATCTTTAGGGGTAAACGTTTGTCCGACGGAGTAATTTTCAATCTTGGAAGGATAACCGAATTCCCAAAATGTGTTCCGTTAATTATTTTAGCTTGAATAGAAGTTCGTGTTAATTTAGTGACTTGAAGCCTTGTCCCATTACATAAACCTTGTGATTGATTAAGGTTTCTCAGCAACATTATTGGGACACCCACCTTCAATACAAGCCTATGGTTTGGAACACCCGAAAATTTTAATCCGTTGATAAATTCCGGTGAAAAAACGGATTGATCTATAGCACCACCGCGTTCAGTTTTATCTATGTTGTCACAACTAAGATAAACCATTTCCTCACCAGGAAACGTCTTAAGCAAATGATCGTTAATAGTATCAACCACTTCATTTGTCGGAGCAAGAATGGCCTTTTCCTGGAAGTAGGATGGATCATCTATGTTATTCAAAAGGTTTGGGTAAGTGAAATCAATAACAGATTGTACCGGATCATCAGTTTCATGTATTAGAATATCTTCTGGTATATCTATCAAAACCTCTCCGTCATGTGGTCCTCCAATGTCTCCATCTCCTACTTTCAATATCCAATCCGCAAATTCCTTTATCTCAGTTACATCTTCAGGCCGTGATCCAACAGTTAGGCGCATGTTGGCGGTTAATTTTAAGACTGTGCAATGATCCCACAAGTACGATTGTTTTAAAGATGCACTTACAATGTCTTGCCGGGAACCTTTTGGAATAACGGGAAGCACCTGCCTAAAATCACCGCCAAATACTACAGTCATGTTACCAAATGGCGTATCACAAGTGTCGTACCTGTTCTTCCGCAACACATCTCTCAAAGACCTATCCAAAGCCTCGAAACACAGCTTATTTGTCATGGGAGCCTCATCCCAAATAATAAGCTTGCATTTCTTCAACAACAGGCCCAAGTCACTTTGTGGAGATATTGAACACGTAGAAGTCTCATCAATATTTATGGGAATATGGAACCTCGAATGAGCAGTACGTCCACCTGACATCAATAAAGATGCAATACCACTTGACGCCACGTTTATGACTATGTCACCATGTCTTCTAATACCGGCAGCAAGCGTTTTCCATAAAAATGTCTTGCCAGTTCCTCCGTAGCCGTATACAAAGTAAGTGCCTCCTCTTCCGTGTTGGACGGAGCTCATGATGGTGTCATATACTTTTCTTTGTTCCATGGTTAACGCGGCATATAGTGTTTCGTATTCAGACTGTAACTCTGATGGGTTATAATCTCTCTCATCAAAGATTAGCCGGTTACCAAATTCAGACATATATGTATCATCTGGATAAGGCAGTTCTGGAAATCACTTCAAAGTGGTGCCTCTGGTTCGCATAAGTTGTTCGATAAAAAACAAATAAACATTCTTTTTCTCGTCGTCACTCAGTCGCAAACCTGTATGAAATTAGTTATATATGAGAGGTAGCATATGTATTCAAATAAGAGTTAAAAAAAATAGCAAGTAGTGTAGTAGATTTGTAGTTTAACCTACATATCATAAGAATTAGTACACTACTGTTTTTTTATGTTCCTTTCTTGAAAATGGTCTTTTAACATGTTCCTTATTGCTGGTGTAATTACCAGGACACTACTTTTTTTTATGTGGCTGGTGTAATGGTAAAAAGGTGTAATGGTAAAAGGTTGTCTTTGATAATTTATCAACAAAATGGTCTTACCATTATAGCATCAAATGGTCTTTTACACTACTTTTTACATACGACAACCTTTTTTATGCTACTCAATACTCTTTGATAAATTACCAGTACACTACTCTTTTTTATGTGGCTTTCTTGATAAATTACCATCGGCATTAGTAGTCTTTCATATTTACCATTATCATTAATCTATAAATGTATAAAATAAACAAAACATACTACGAAAGCTAAGTTGGTGGTTATACCTGGAATTCCTAAAAGAATACTTCTCTTGTACTCGACATCTTCTGAAAGCAAATGCCAAGTTTGTAACCAAACATTCAAAGGTGTGTCAAGTTCTTTTTGGGACAGTAATGTAACAAAAAGGTCCCGTAAATGTTCAGCGGAGGACCAATGGGCTGCTTCTTTAATACCCTCAATATACTCCTTGTCGTCATCTAAAAGGCCCGCTGCGTAGCAGGCTTCTTTGTAGGTAGGATAAACTATACCGTTTATTTTCCTTATTGCAGCGTGATTTCGACAACCTTTTTGGCTATTGAGTAGCATCCTACAATAGTAAGCTTCACCAGCCGAGATTGGAACATTATGAATTCTGCCAATTGCATATTGTTGCTTCCTAACTGTCCACATTCTTTTTGGAGCATTCCATACAAATTTCGTAGGAAACTCAGCATATGTTAAGCCCCTTGCTGGTGGATACGTTTCATTCATCTGCATCCAGGCTTCAAACATAGAAGCGCCAACTGTTGGTTTGTGAATAATAGTTTCAAGGTCAGAGTTCTCATCAAATACAACTGGTTGCTCGCCTTCGAGATGAAATGAGAGACGTTCAACAGATGGTGTTCTATAATGAATCTCAAAGCGAAATATCCTCCATGCGGCTTCACAAGCCGATAGGTACCTGCAATCATAGAACGCTTTAATCTCGTCAACAGGTTTAGCATTTTCTTGACCGTCTTCCGTGGTTGCCGGTTCATACAACTGTGCGGATACTCTATCGGGACCTTTGTTTATGTATTTAAACAAATATTTTATTGAGCCCGTCTGATTGCACCATTCAACATTGATGTGGCATTGATAACGTTTTAGTAGGGTTGCATTGTACGGGATAACATAACCGTTGTGCAACTTATGTCCACTCTTAACAACATGGATTCCGTTATCACGTCTTCTATAAACAGGGTAGCCTTCCGAGTCAACAGAGCTGTGTTCTTTAAACTTTTTAGGGAAGTGTTTCGTACATTTCCCATCATCCATGCAAACCTGATTTGGCTCATCAACACCACATGGACCATGCATCATAAAATCAGAAACTAATTTGTGCAGATCGGGATCCTCATTTGGATCTGGTATCTCAGCAGATATGTGTTTGTCAATATGTTCAGTGTTTGGCACTTTGTCATCCTTATGTAAAAACAGACAAACATGTGCATGGGGAAGGCCTCTTTTCTGAAATTCAACTGTGTATACCACTGCAAATTATTGTTCAAGTTAACATGAAATCAGTTTCAATTATGATTATAGATATTGTGTTATAATACAACTCTTATGAATGTGAAATGTGGTATAAATAAAAAGCATACCTGCTTGAATACGTCCGAACAAACGCAAATCTTTGACATCTTTGATCAGCTGATCGAGTTTCATTTTAAAAACTCGACTTAGTACATCAGGCCTATCCGTAGATGAAAGGTTATGCTCCCGCATATATCTTGCAATCTCCGGCCATTTAGGATTGCACGTGATCGTTATAAAAAGATCTGGACAACCATACCACCTACACAATGCCATCGCATCCATATAATTTTGTTGCATGTACCTTGGTCCACCAGTGAACGAAGAAGGCAAAATAACAGGCTTTCCAACTGTGGACGGGTCATTATTTCCAGATGCAACGCTTTGACGCACATTTGAGTACGTATCACACCTTAGTTTAGACTGTTTGGAATGATGGAAAAACATACGCTCTCTCTCAACCATAGCGAAACCATCCACAAGAAATTGCTGGAACAAACGACCTCCACGTACGAATAAATTCTCTTGATTCGGACGGTCCTGTATCTGATAGGCAAACCACTCCCGCATACTAACTGTTTTGTCATTGTCTCCAGTGGCCGGTTGTCCCGATTTATTTCTATGTGGTATTCCTAAATAATAGCCATCTTGCGCACACGGCATCAACAAAGGGTATTGCAAAGGAAGGTACATAGGATGAAAAATATTGATACGCTGCAAACCTTCACCAAACTTTTCTATCACTATATCTCTATCTTCTGCGCATGTATCCAAGTCGCCAACAATAAGACCAGCAACCTCGTCGGCAGTAGGAAGAGTGTATTGCCGTCCACTCTTGCCTCGCTTTGCTACCAGCTTTATTCTTATATTCTACTCGCTGTCTTCTGTGTATCGGTCACGTGCCCTTCTAAATGTTTTAACCAAATCACTTGATCCATCCAAAATATCTTTTACCTCATTGATAATGTTTCGATCAAGAGGTGTCTTTGAATTAGAATCAGTAGACGAAGCAGAACCGCTGGTTAGTAGATTAACGGGACAAAAAATAAGTAAGATTGTAAATATACAAATTATGTATTGTAAATCTGTACACACAATAATCAACCATGTAATGGACATTACCTTAATGCAGCTGCTCTATTCTCGGTTTCGTTTTGCGTGTCATATATATACAACTGTGCGAATTTTGGAGGAGCATTATTTTCCGGAAGTAAACTACCAATTTTATGGTACGTTTGACCATGTAAGCGGAAAACATACGGACCACGTCCTTTCTTGTTGATTGAGTCATCAACCTTGCCACCCATTGAAGTAAAAGCGAACATGCTGTTGTACGTTCTAATGTTATTTTTGAAGTTTTGGCTTTTGGTGTCGTCATTCAAGAATAAATCAAGTAATGGTTTTGGAGCTGGAGGTGGTTGTGGAATAGAAACTTTTCCTTTGCCACAACATATGGAATAAGCTTTTCCCTCCGGATTACGATTTCCTGTTTTTGCTTCTGCTTCCCATAAGAGGGCATGGCATTCTTTACACTCGAACGTAGGATCGCCATGGTCATAGTACTCTACAAAAACGTAAAAGGGTATATGTTAAGTAAGTGTGATAATAAATATAACAATTATGCAATCGTAGCAAAATAATATTCACTTATACCTTCAGATATACCGACGTATTTGTCGTATACTTTCCTGACGTGTCCATCATCATCAAGATTGAAAACAATCGGAGTGCGAGATTGTAACGTTGGTCTCTTAGACCGTTTTGGTCTTCTTGACGATTCTCCTGCTTCATATGTTGATTGTTCTATTGTTAACGAAGGAATGGCAGTTGTAAACCCAGAAGATTGTGTATTTCTTGGGCGTGCATTAACTTTACGAAGCACGGGTGTTTGAAAAGTAACTGTCAATACAAAATTGGGTAAAGAATGTTTACTTTTTGACAAAAACAATCGTTTGAAAACAATATGTTAATTTTGGAAACGTACCTGTTGAGACGTTAGTAAGTGGAGTATGTCGTTTGCGTAGTGCAGCAATCGGAGTTACTTGAGGAGTGTTTTTGGTCATAGAATTGGTACCTAATTATATACAAAAGATTATAATAGTCTCCTAAAAATATTATGCGAAAACAAAGTAAAAACTTTTATTACAGAATAAGTAACTCCAATAAACTTAGAAAAGGTTTGCAGTGATTTGCATAATATGTACCTCGGTTATACGTTGAAAATGCTGAAGTGTTTGTTTGCACAGTATTTATTGGAGTAGGCATAGGTTGTGGTCTTATTTCAGTAGATGGCGCAACATCAGATGTAACTGTAATAGTTTTTTCATACAAACACTCACTAACTAACAAATTACTTTAAACCTAACAATAAAAAGTAAAATTTGTAGTTATAGTTTACCATTTTGTAAAGGAGTTTGGTGAATATTGTAAGGCGATGCGTTGCATCCATTGTGACCATTGCTACCTACATTTGACATTCAAAATTGTATACCAGTCAGCATGAAGAATTAAAGTTTGTGAGGTGTTAAATATGCAAAATATGTACCTTGGTTATGCGTTGAGAAAGCGTTAGTTTTTGTTTGCAAACTGTTTATTGGAGGAGTATAGGCTTGTGCTGTTATTTTAGTAGATGGTGCAACATAAGATGTAAGTATAACAATATATATAGCATGTATAACAGCCGGTAAGTAATCAACTTAGTTAACTGTAAGCAAGTAAAGATTCTATTTCATAGTTTACCATTTTCTAAAGTAGTTGGTTGAATATTGTAGGTCAATAGAGTGCCTCTATTATGTCCTGCGTTTCCAAAATGAAGGTTACAAATAAAATATGAGTCAGACATTAATAAGACTTGAAGAAAGTTACCAAACAAACGAACAAAGATATATAACCCAATTAAGCAAACCTTGATGAATGTGTAAAGGCAAAGTTGTAGTTGACATTGGTGAAACTGATGATGTATTTAATCGTTGTGGATGATCTGTAAGAAATAGCAAATTGAGCACTTTAGCATATTGGATACTAAACTTAACTGCACAAGTAGTAGTAAACAAAACGAAGATGTTGCATATTATTTAAAAGCAACTAACTGTTAGTGACGTCGGAGAGCGGTTGCCTCTGATGACTTAAAGCTAAGCGTGGTCTGCCTACTTTCTTTGGTTGTTTCATGTTGCGTGATGATGTTGTCTTTGTATTGGAATTTGTCAAAGGAACGATATCTACTTGTAGAGGATTATCTAATGCAAGAAGAATAAATGGTTAAAAAGGTAGCATAGGAATAAAAAGTACGAATAAAACGTGTAACCATTTATAAAACAAAAGCTTACAATTCAATAACTCCGTGAGTGAGACTCTTCGATCAGTTGAACTGGAATTCACCAACGTAGGTTGTGAAAAATTGTAAGTTGAATTTTGAGTAGTATCTTTAGACGTGTTTAAATTGTTGTTGGACGTGGAAGGATTTTGTGCAATTTTAGATTTCCTATTCACAAGTATATCTGGTGCACGTTTTCTGGTGTTTGGTGGAGTGTTTTCATCATCCATGATGATAATGCTTGACAATACGTTTTGTGTATTAGAGAAATGATGATGTTGATAGGTTTTGCACAAAATGTTTGACAATTGTATGGTTATGGAGTTGAAAAGACTGAATTCAAGTATGTATATAGAGTTTGAAAAAGAGATATACTGTATTAGGTAATGATATCGAGAGTATTATTGTCAATGTATATAATCAAATGGAGTAATAATAATATGTAAAACTTAAATTAAATAGGTGATTACATTGAGTAGAAATATATCATCAAATTGAGTAAGAATATATCTTCCATTCAAGTTGTGTACAATATTCTTTCATTTAATAAGATGATATTTTGAAACCGAAAACCCCTTGATACATGCCTTAATTTTACCATACAATAACTAAAATCATGGAAGTTAATGAAATGAATATTCATTCATAGCAAATAACTGTTACAAAAAAGTGATCAACGTGGAATTTTATTCATGAAACTTAATTATTCAAATGACATAATCAAATAGAAATTGAAATGAAATCAGTGATGTTGACAGCATTTCATTTGTCATCAAAGAAATTTAGGTCAACAACATAGTCATCATCTATATCATGACCCATTGCACGTAGTTGATTGATTAAATCATTTGCCTTATCGATCTTTGTCTTTAAACTGTTTAGAAGTTTTTGACATGCTTCATTGTCTCCGACATTAAATCTTAGCCAGTCAATAATAGGAGTTGGGTCGAACTCATCTGATATGACAAAAAAAAAAATCACCAATAAAAAAACGCGTAAAACATTTTAAACAAAAAGTAAACTATATCATTTGAATAATTATGCACTACCTTCAGATTCTTTGGAAGATTCACCCTCTTCAAAAACCGATGCAACAAACGTATTATCATCAAGTTTAATATTTGATGAGTCATTCGCTTGAACGAATGATGCCATATCGAAGGAAAATTATAAACTCTGTGTTTGTTACTAATGTGTTACTTTGCATCACCATTTATAGGAAAAATTGTATAGCCAAAAATGTACATACTTGATCCTTCCAAAAAAAATTGTTCGTATGTTTATATCTATGTATTATTCATAAAATACATCTTAGAATGTTGCATAATATGTTTAACTTTGTTAATTAATGGGAAATAATGTCAATGCATAAAAATAGATGGGTTGTATCATATAATTTTCATTTATCATGTTGATATGTTTTAATGTAATAAATAGTTACCCGAAATATACACTATAAGCCATTTTAATAAAATGAGCTAATATTGGGCTTTTTTAATGACCAACTAAAAAGACGGGTCAAAATCTGTTACACAAAAAACCATTTAAATAAGGAAAATATATTAACCGTGTTCTTTTCAAAGGTTATGATTCAAGTTGCATAATAAAAATATTAATTGAAGTTGTTTTAATGGTGCATGAACTTCATAGAAACACCAAAGTATCTTGTGTAAAGCAAAATTTTAGAATAAAATGTACATTAATATTGATTATGTAATTTACGTAAATGATACATTCCAAAAATATACAAAAGACATAAAACTATGAAAAAATGATATCATAAAGTATTCATTTGTACAAATAATATAATACATAATCTATTCATTGCTTTCTCTCCAATGATACAATTACAGAAATGTGAAAATATACATTTGATGTTTCTGCACACCAACTTTCTCCAAAAAACATTATAGTATTATATTGCCAAACTATACGGTTTCTTCGAATGCACGTATCAAAGTTGATGAAGCCATCCAAAATAAGATAGAGAAACCTGTAAAAATGAAAAGCAAACAGGAAAACATGTATAGCATGCATGAAATGTCTGTTAAAACCTGCAAACAAAAATTTCATTATGAATATAAATATTCCATTATCAGAAAAATCAACTTTAAAATCCAAACAAAACATTGTTCAAGCACCAAGTCGTGATGCATTATTGATAATAAGAGATTGTCCACACATTAAAAAAGTTCAAACACCATCGCAAACGCGAGGAAACAAAATCCAAAAACGTTATCAGCAAACATAAATGTTTTTTTTTTTGTGGAAATGCATCCACAGTTACGCATCATCTGGGTAAAGGAGGAAACTCATGCCACACTTAATTCAAGGTTTCTCAACTTTAATTTCCTTGTCGAGCACAAACTTTGTTTTTTTGGTTGCGCTATTTTCTTCGCCTTGGAGCAAGTCAGGCTTATCCACTGCATCCGCCTTCCTCTTTTCTTGAGACGTCGTATCAGAAGACGACTGTTCGACATTCGCAACACCAGTCTTTAGGACATTAACCGGCGTTGTGTTCTCATCGGTTTGTGACTCCAAATCCTGCCCATAATAATAAAAGAAAAGAACAAACATAAGATGCTTAGCAAGCGACATGGCAATAAAGGCTTACACCATTACTTGAGTAATGCAATTACAAAATTAAGTATACTTACAAATGGTGCCACATCCGCAACCTTTGAACTACTCGCTTCATTTTCAGCCTGAGAACCAAAATATAAAAAATGAGTAAACCCTTTGTTTGTTTAAGGCTTAGACTGAAAATCCAAAATGGTTTAAAACTGTATAACATATAAACTTCTGTTATTACCTTCCCGGGTGTAGCAGCTGCACAGACAGATTGTATGATATCCGGATCATCAGACAACCGTAACACATTGAACACAGGCATTAGCTTTTCTTTGTTTTTGGCATCAACTGAGACCTTAAAAACAAATTTCTTATCAACCATGTCCATAATCTCCGTTGGGAAGACACCATCAGACTACATGACAACAAAGAAATGCTTACCAAATTTTTTGTATTGATCACATTTAAAAAAAATTAAAAGGTTTTTAATGATTGACTACCTTGCCATACTTCTCCACCAACTGGTACGCAGTTACATTATCAAGAATAGCCTGCACCTCATTGTTAAAGAGACAAAGTGACACAGTGCCAGTTTCATCTTGAACCCTCACCTGTAAGCGAAACCTAAATACACAGTTTATAAACTAAGTGAGAAACTATTGCTTGGAATATGTGATAACTGCTAAAAATTGGGTAAATCAGTTTATATTAGGTGCCATAATAAAGAAAGTGTAAACTCACTGTGTTTTGACAGATGTAACATTAGCTATGCATTTAGAGCACCACCATTCATTAGGACCACCAGCCGGTTTTGGTGTGGTATCGGATTCAAGGTCAACGATATCGACTGACTTGACCACCTTCTTTCTGCATGCCCTGCATCCCAGATACCACCACCCTTCCTCCTCCTGGATGGCACATATAGTTCCGACAATAATGGATGGAACACCCTGCAAAATGCATAAGGAGATGTTTGATCTTTCTTATTATACATGTCTCAGCTGGAATATGTAACATGTCTGTTGGTGGTAGAAATGTGTTTTATACCTGTGCGACATCTAAAAGCTCGGCAATGTTTCTTAACTGGAATTTGGTGATGAAATCATCTTTCGTCGAATTCTTTGAAGCAGTTGAGATACGTGATGCAGTTTGCTGAGAATCATCAGTTCCTTTAGCAACAACCAAACTACATTTGTTTAACATAACAAAGTTATTAACAAAGTGTTGGAGGCAATTACATTCAGTAATGAAAGTAACATACAAAAAGTTTGTTTTGATATACCTTTGCCTAAAAGAATCTATATCATGAAATTCAGCTCCAGATATTTTGTCTTTGCCGTTGAAGAGGAACAACCTTGTTCCATTGTACCCATTTTGGACGCCCATTTTTCCTGTGTATGCAGGTACAAATATAAAATGTATTATGATTTTGATCATTTACCTATACACGAAAGTATATTTAACAGTGCAGTTGAACATACCGTCCCAGATTTTCATCATTCCAAGCTGAACGACAGCAATGATCTTTCCATGATCAGAGCATTTATTGAGAAAGTCACAGAATTCTTGAGCAAAAGTACCCCACAACGTACAAGTCAGCTCATTGCCCCTGTGCATATTATAGGTATAAATTCATTGATGCATATATTTATAACTAAAAAACGACTTAAGAATGACTTACTCAGCATCAATGAGCGTGATGGGTTTCTTCTTGCCAGACTTGCCGTTCTTGTCATAGTTATCAAGATCATCACACGCAACCACCTGGCCTATCACATCTGCATAACAACCAAACAAATTACTTATCGATTGCATCTTCACACCATTTAAATGCATGACATAACATAATAAATAAAAACAAAATTTTGAAAGAATAGTATGTACATACCAAACTGGCCAACTTCCTCATTCTTTTGAGAAGTAATGGTTCCAAAGTGTCGAAAGTCAAACCCATACATAGATCCAGTAAAATCTGAACACTTTTCGATTAAAGTATTCGAAAGGAAGCTAAGGCGCAGAGGTTTTTTAACGATACGGTACTTGGGTTGGATCTCCCCAAGACTATACCGTTGAAGGGTGATAGCATTGCCCTCTTGTAATTGATGTTTGAACCCATTCACCAAAGCCATCCGGACCGTTGCTTGCATCCTTGTATTCTGGCACACAAAATATTGATGTTATGCACAACACAATACAATGTGAACATTATAAAGAAACATTCAAATAAAAAATGCAATATTAAGGTTAATAGAATTCAAATATAAACAGAATTACTTGCCTGTTCATCAAAAACAATCATCTCCATATTGATGACATGTGGCTTGCTAAACAAAGGTTGCATCCAAGTACGAAGAATGCGTACTCGTAACTTGATGTTGTCCTTAACAGGTGATAAATCGTTGATATACCCAGAAACAAAGGTAGACATTTTTTGCTTTGATATTCAGCAATGAGGTTAGTAATTGTGATGTGCACCTTCAGCATAAACGCCATCCTCAATTTATAGTATCAAAAGTCCTAGAATTAGGGTTCATACTGTTAGAAGGGTTTTAATATTTTGATCATCTTCCAAAAATAAAAAATCTACAAAAATTTACATAATCATGGAATATTAAGAAAAATAAAATTTTGCTTACAAATATTTAATTAATTTAAACGTGTTATAATCCTACCAAAAATAAAATCGGAACAAAATCCCCAAAAAATTTTTTTTTTTTTGGTTTTGGTGATATAATTGTTCATAATCCCAAATTAATTCATTGAAAACATGTTATAAATCTAAATTAAAAAGTTTCCCCCAATTATTTTGTTTAGGGTTTTGACCATATATAATCATATATTAAAATTAAATAATAACAAAAACACAATTCCAATTAATACAAAATTATAACAGAATAAAGATCATTACCAAGTTCAAAAGGATGCCAGCTGATTGATTACATGATTTTGGTCCCTGTTGTTGTAGAAAGTCAAAGATACAATTTCTACCACAAATGAGAGGTATATTTTTGGGAAGTGATTGCAAAATGATAAATGGTTAAAACGCGTTTTCATTAAATTCACAATTGAAACGGCGCTCCTCTTTTGAACAATTCGAATTAAATTGATTTAAACTGTGTGGAGGTATAACCGTGTGATTTAATGGTTTACAAAAATAGACGGAAGCGCATATAGATGAGATGGTTAAAGAATAGGGTGCATTGTTGTGTTGTACAAAAGGTGTTATATATGGAAGTACACATCAGCCCATTTAATTTTATTAGCTTCATTAGGTGGTACAAAACCTCATTATATTAGAATACATAGATAAACAAAGACTTTTAAATCTCTTTCCCACCATTGCTTACATCACTAATTATGTCATTAATGATGTTACTAATGACATCACAAATGCTAGTATGTTTGTGCATAGTTCGGTTTGGGTCGGTTTTTTGCTAAAACCGAAATCGAACCGAAACATTCAGTTGTTATAAAATCCAAAATCGAAACCATTTGGTTTTTGTCGGTTTAGTTTTTTGGTTTTTTTGATTTTTAACCGCTTATATTTGTGTGTAGCCAATTTATAACAACAAACTTGATTTTTGTAGAAAATTGGTTATTTTTCTTTACTTTTTTGTGAAGATAAGCCTAATAATGTTTATCTCATAATTCGACAATTACACAAGTATAGATGAGATATACACATGCAAGTAAATTTACACATAGTATGATCATTGTCACATAAGTATTTGATATATCGTAAAGTAAACACACGCACACGAAAAACAAACATATAGACGTTAAGATAAATATATTATAAATCACCTACAAAATTAATATGAATTTATAAATTAGATTTGTTTAGTTATTTATTTACACAATATTAGTTATATACTATTAAATAATAGATGCGGTTCGGTTCGGTTTTTGTCCACCGAACCGAATTTTTCGGTTTTTGAAAAACTAAAACCCAAACCATTAGTTTTTAGTTTTGGTCCGTTATTTTAGTTCGGTTTTTTCGGTTTTTGGTTTGGTTTAGGTTTTTTTTGCTCACCCCTAAATGCTACTATGTCATTTACCGCTATGTAACCGAAGGTCTTTTGGTCCAATAGTAGGTGAGTGACCCATAAACTTAGAGGTTTCTTAGTGCAAATATTACGATATTTAATCTATACAGTCTCGTTTGTTTTGATTGATGACAAACATATAACTTGATACATAACGTAAAATATACAAGTTACTTGTAATCTTATTTTGTCTCAAAAAACATTCAATACCTCTCAACGTCTCGAGTCCTCGTATGATACAACACAGGTTTGTACATGTTTGTTATGTGGCATTATGATCAAACCCCTTGACCAAAATTTAGAATAACTAAAATACTTTTAGAGTTTTTAAGTATTTTAGGTGTCAAAGTGCACCTTAGGTGCAAAATAGAATAAGTGCCACTTTAGGTGTTAAAGTAATATTAGTAAGTTTTACAAATGATAAAAATGTGATGAAATTAAAATCAAACATTTTCAGTAACTCATTAACTTACTAAAACAATATTAATTAGGCAATATATATTCTACAAGTTTACTTTCATATATATCTTAATCTAATAATAGAATATATATATATATATATATATATATATATATATATATATATATATATATATATATATATATATATATATATATATATATATATATATATATATATATATATATCTTAACTACTCATAATGTGTTTTTGGTCAAATGTGAAAAGTGAAAAAGTGAAAAACTGATTTTTGGGTCAATCCCCATTTTGCCCTTGTAAAACTGAATATATTTGGTCTATTCTTGTGAAGTCAAACGCTCTTTAAAACACCCATTCAAAACATTGATTTAGTTTCCTTCTATTCACAAAACTTCTGTGATACTCATCTTATTCAAAAATGATAAAAATTATGTGTTACTCATTCAGTCGTTAACAAAACCCTAAATCAAAGCCACAACAAAACCGCAACACAAAATTGACTCGTCATTTAACAATAAGGTTTGTCTCAATATCCTATGCTTCTGTTTATATTTATTTAATTATGTATCACATCAATCTAATGTTATATATGTGCAATTCGTTGTTATGATTGTGTATGATTTCAAGAATCGGGATCTTGAGTTGGAATATGTGATGGTCTTTAATCTTGATCAGGGCTTGATGAGAAGGTGAATGAAATTTAACTTTCTTCAACTTCATGTGCGTTTTATTAGAGTTAATCTTGCATGTTTTTTCTTTGTCACAGCCACTTATTAGACAAATCTGTGTTTTTTTTATCAGCAATGGCCATGAGATTTTATTGGTTTTTTGATAGGCCGTTTAGTGATGATGAAAAACGGAACAATGCGCCACAAGTGGTGACGTGTAATGACTACCAACGTGAAGTTGCCATTTCACGAGTATCGATGGGAAGCAAATCAATCACGTTTTTAAGTTCAATAAGGTTGTTATTTTTTAATAATTTTTATGCATTTTAATAATTAGAAGTAGGATTTAGGGTTTTATATTGACTATTTTTGTGTTAATGATTATAAGTTTGTTAGGAAACAAAGCTCTGGTTGTTTATATAGGAGATTGGAAAAAATAGTTTGTCATTGGCTCCGGAACAACAATATAAGGAAGTTGCTAAATAGGTTAACGATTCGCTAAGTACCATTGGGATTTCAAACGTGGTCAATCCTTGGGGTATGTCTTTGAATCTATTTATGTTTTGTCTTTATTTTCAGAGGTGGAAATTTTGTCCGGTGAATGGGTCAGTTTGGTTTACCACATATCTCAAATCGAGTCTAAGGTGATGGCATTTGGGTGATACTTGACTTCTGTTTCGCTTTACAGATAAGACCATATAGACAAACTCTATATCGGAGTGCAGCAAGACCTAAAGACGTTGAGAGTTTGGCAAGGCCGTTCTTACGCAATCCATACAAGGTTACCATTCTGCATCCTTGTGATCTATAGATGAAACTATTTTTCTTATATTATGTGGCATAAACCTCTAATCACATTGCTTATTTCATCTTCTTTAAATCAAACTCTGCAGGTGATCATTGGTTCCCCCATTCTGAAAGCAAACCAGTTACTAAACCAGCTTATAGAAGTTGTAAAAGATGCGGAAAAGTACACCAGGTATAAAGTGGTAATTTCTAAAAATCAAGCGGATAATAAGAAAAATTGGCCTTTAACTATTAACTTTTCTATTCTTTGTAGGCTGATCAGACTACTCAAGGAAATAATGGATGAAAGCAGAATTCTTATATTTGTGGAAACAAGGAAAGGATGTGATCAAGTGACACTACAACTTAGAATGGATGGATGGTGTAAATTATCCATCCGTGGTGATAAAAGCCAGAATGAAAGGGATTGGGTCTTGGCTGAGTTTAAGAGTGGCAAGAGACTTATAATGACTGCTAGGAGATAATCGACATCTTTGGGAAAATGATCAGGTAACAAATGAACACTTTTAATACCATTTTCATAAAATGAATGTTATTAAATATTAACTCATTATTTGTCACTTCTACTGTTTTGTAGGGAGCTCCTCAAATCCTACCTAATCAAGCATAAAAAATTACCTAAAAGAATACCTTTTTTTAGGTATGACAACTCATAATCTTATGTTCTTCCGTCACTTAGTGTGTTAGCGAGATCGAATTAACTATATTACAGAGATGGTGAG
Source organism: Artemisia argyi (assembly GCA_030686995.1). Classification (NCBI taxonomy): domain Eukaryota; kingdom Viridiplantae; phylum Streptophyta; class Magnoliopsida; order Asterales; family Asteraceae; genus Artemisia; species Artemisia argyi. Next base: position 37,497,325 of record CM060701.1, read on the forward strand.
GGCAATACTCAGTTTGGAGGTGTATTAAACCAAGAGTCCGCTATAATTTATGAGGTATTTTCTTATAAATTTGTACTCAAACTTAGATTTTGTGTTCCCTGCTTGCATGTCTTATGACCATTGGTGGTTTATGACCTTCGGCTGATATTTTTAGGCCTTTAAACATGGTTGTAACCCCTAATAATCTACTATCATGCTCATCCTAATGGCCGTGTCATTTTATTGCGTGGACTATTTAATTATTGCGACTTTTGTCAAACATGCTCCCTCAAATTCAATCACTCACTCAAATGTAGTGCTACAACCAGATACGTGTTCTTTAAGCCATATGTGACCTCACATTGACTTTCATACCATTGCTACTCTCATTCATATACAACCACGGCCACCTCACATTGACTTTGATACCATTGCTACTCTCATTCATATACAACCCCATTTGTCTCTCTCCTTGCATACCTGAACACCTGAACAAATGATCTCACATTGACTTTGGTATAGTTTCTTGCAACTGCTATATATGAGTTGTTTGGATTGCGTATTGAAACTGCACATAATATATTTTGAAGGAGCTCATATTGAGCCAAAGTTGCAAGTTGAGAAGGAAAAGTTGGAGATGGGGAGAGACATATTGTCGTAGAGGAAGGTAAAGAAACTCTCCACGAGAGGTCTTAATATTTCTTTTCTTTCATCCTTGAAAATTACGTTGTTTATTTTGTGATTTGAAACAAACAACATTTATACATATTATTCAGAACTGTTGTTCACTTCATTTGACAATTCAAGTTTGTGCTTATTTAGGATGTAGCACACGAGAAGGAAGAACATGAACATGCATCAACACAAACAAGCCTACTTCGGTCAATTCGCTTACGGTTAAAATGTGAGGTTTCTATAATAAAATCCTGACCTCTAGGGTGTTTATGTAAGCTTAAATATGGTCCTTAAAAACTTAGTAGCCAACTAGCTATTTGTTTGTCATTGTCATTATCTTATTTTAGTCCAGTTTTCTTGATTGGATGATTAAGTCTTTAAAACTTTTTTAGGTTTTGAAAGCTCTGTCAAAGACCGTGGTTTCAATCTATAATTTTGTTTATCTTTATGTAGTTGATTCCCCCTTATAATTCAAAACATTTTATAATGTGTTTGTTAAAGCCATACTAATCTAGATTAGTTCAATTATGCAACTTCGTATAGTACATAAATGATTATCACATAAAGCTATATTCTATAGTTATAAAAATGGAGTTAATTAGACTTCGATAAAAAGAATAGAACACTCCGGTGTCTTAGACTACGAATACTAAAACATGTTTAAAACCCTTTTTATGTGTACAATGGCCGGTGTCAAAAGTCACCCGAGATCAGGATGTTCCAGCAAATTCACAACTTTTGTGGATTAAGCTATATTCTACGGTTGCCAAAAATGGAGTTTATTAAACTTCGAGAAAATGAGAAGAATATAGCACTATATGAGTAGTCATGGGATATAGTCACAATAGCATATAGTGCAAGATTTGCTTAGAAAAACCCATATATTACACGGGTCATAAATTACTAAAAGTGAAACATGTTGATAACCCCTTTTATATGACTTATAGTCTTAGTTTAATGGTCAATCACTTACTCATAGCGTACGGATAACCTTTAAACCACTTATCTCTAACCTGCTTAATTGTTTTACACTTTTTTTTTTGTCAATACTTATAAAAGCCAAGTTTTTCATTTTCTAAAACTTCCATAAAGAAGATTAGCATGTTATTTTAAAATTCTATAAAGGTATTAGTGAGGCGAGTCAAAGAGTTCGGTCGAGGAGGAGTCTACATGTCAAATGTTGTCTATCAAAAGGTTTTACGCGATGAGTAATGTGCATTGTTAGTTAGTATCTCATAATTGATGAATGATTAGTTTTCAGTCTCACTAAATATTTTTATATGTTGTCTGATACATGTTAAGAATTTTTGCTTAGGTTGAATTATCGCATGTTACAACCGTTTGCAATTATATTTTGATCATTTCACATTTTATTTTGAACGTTATACAAAACACTTACCATAATATCGCATATCGTTAATTGGATGCCGCTAGGAACCTCCGTTGCTATGCACGGGTACTCGCCTAGTATATATATATATATATATATATATATATATATATATATATATATATATATATATATATATATATATATATATATATATATATATATATATACATATATATATATATATATACATATATATATATATATATACATATATATATATATATATATATATATATATATATATATATATATATATATCATGTGTAAGAGTTCTTACATATATGGAAATATTCTCACTCAAACTATTGTGTGTTAACTTGTAAAATCTTGATTTGACATGTCTAAACTTGGAAAGAAACTTATAAGATGTGTCATAGATTTTGTTTAGACTTACACACTACAATCTTGTAGTTGACTAGAAAATCTTGATTTGACTAGATATAAATATAGAAAGATATTTGGTTTATGTCTTTGTTAGTTTTAGAAAGTAGCCCATGGTTTATGCACATGCTTGTATGTCTTTGTTAGTTTGCCTATAAATAGAAGTCCATGGTTTACTCATGAACTTGATGAAAAACTACACACATGTAGATAGATAGAAAATCATGTAGAAACATAAATCAATCACTCTTTCCATAATGATCATAATGCTTCTAACATTCATTATGTTGTAAGCATATCATACTTCATGATCCATCAAGAAGGTTTTAAGATCTTGAAGTCATCATTCATCAAAGCATACTAACATATGAAGATTCAAGGGCACTTGACATCCTCAATGATTGAAGACTTCTTATTCAAGCTTGAAGGTCTTCTTGAATATTACTATGAACTTGTGTGATAACATGTCTTAAGTTTATGCTAGCCATAAACTAAACTTAACGTCTTTTATATTAGAACAAGCTAAGAATGGATATTTGATAAAATAAGTTTAAAGAGTTTTAAACGGTAACGTATTCACCCCCGTCCCCCTCTAAGTTTTCACAATTGGTATCAAGAGCCACGTAGCTCTTATTTTCAAAATAAATGGTTTTTAAAATGGAGCACGATCCATGTATCAAATTACCGTTGACGCGGAATATAATATGAAAAATGTTTCGCCAAGTATACTTAGAAATTTTGTGGTTAAATATTACTTTGTATACAAGCTTGAAGGTCTCCTTGAAAAATAAAAGAAAATATTTCTTAAAAGAATTTGTAAGTGTCAAATTATGTGCCTAGAACTAATCTACGAAAAATATGTTTTTAAAAGAAGGTTTGATATAACTATTAATTTAGTGGATAAATCATCTCCGTAAACATTAAGATAAGTCACATAGGTAGAAATATTGTTAAAAATGTGTATTATATATTTACCATCAAATCTAGTAAGTCCTACATGTTCTCTTTGTGTCAAAATACAAGTTTTGTTGAATCTGTCTCAAAACACAGTCCCCGCGGATCACGCGGAACCCTCAGAAGGGTTCCTTGCCCTTTGGAGTAAGGTTCCTTGGTCTGCACAGTATACAGCTTTTGTCAAACTTCAAAAATTCATAACAAATTAACCATAAGTCCGTAGGAGTCGAGCCACCTATGAATTTAAAGGAAATTGAGTCTACTTTCTATTAAAAATAACCTTATGGCCTAAATCTAATCTGAATTCAGTAGAATGAACCAAATACTTCAGCGTGTTCAAAATATTAAGTTTCGTTTTGACATAGAAACTCAAACTTTTGAATTAGGCAATATAAGTTAGTATCATTTGAACATTGACATAATATTCTTTGAAACTAAAGAATTTGGTGAGATTTATATATATAAAGGAAACTAATCAAGCTTGTCATACATCGTCAAATTTAAACGCAAAGTGACGAAAAGTATATTTCTTTTTATGATATGCTAAATGACTACTTGTTTTAGTTGTATGCGTATATGGTATTTACTTATTGAAAGTTGTGATTGCATTTGTTATTTGTGATGCATGAGTGTCAATCTTGTCATGATATTCAATTGCTTGTCTGTCGATTTCATGTTTATACACAATATGATATTTGCTAGATTTTGTGTACTAAGTTGAAAATTTGTGTTTGTATTGCTTATTGATTTAGTTATTCTTCCTTACATATGCTATGTGATTATTTTGCATAATTCACTTAGGAATGAGAATTAAGTAATACTAATTAAATATCTTGGAATGTGGTCAAGCTTCTAAATGAGTCACTACGTTTTTAAACATATAGTAGTCATGTAAAATGGTGTTTGGTATATATGCTTCTACTATGGTGTTTAATGAATGTGTCATGCTATAAGATAGTAACTCATCTTTTATTGTTCATGTAAACTAATCGTATCATGTTTGGTCAATAACACTTTGATGTTATCAATTTTTCGTCTTTGGCTTAATTTCCATTTATGGTAAGTTCATAATCCTCAACTTGATCTATATGTTAACATGTGTTAGAATATGTGTTTTTGGTTTTAATCTATCATATCTAATTAGGTGCATATGTTCCAAGATAACTAGGATATTTGAATGAGTTTCGGGAAGTCGATAAATGTCCATTGTTAAGGAGTGTTTGGCATAACTTGAAATTTGAACAATTTGGTAGTTAAACAATGTGTTTCATGGATATATGTACTTCTAAGATCTCTTGTTATCTTTGGACAATGTTTTGTACTAACGAATATGCAGGTAGACAACATTTGGGATGTTAGTTTATGGATATTTCACTAAGTATAGTGAATTCACTAGCCCCCGATCAAAGTCTAACGGTTAGAATGTTTCTATATCCAATTTTTGTATTTCCTAATTAGTTCTATATTTAAGTTTATGTTTTGGGAATTTTCAGAAAATTTGGAAATCGTCTCGACCTCGAAAAACCTGTTCTGTCGCGTTTCTGTGACTTGGCGGAACCAAATTCAGGGTTCCGCCAGTGCATTTTCTGGGTAAACCCAATTTTGGCCTAACGGATCAGACGGAACCCAAAACAGGGTTCCGCCCTTGTGTTCGTTTGGTTCCGCCAGTCACCTGCAGAAAATTTTTTCAACCTTTCAAAATTTCAACTTCATCACAATTCCAAATCATTCTTTTTAGTTGGAAACTCATTTCTCATTAGTTGTTTCAGTCTCTAAAACTAATAGGAAACCACTTCCCGCCAAAAATTCAATTTAAACAAAACTCACCCAAGGAACCTTTCTGCATAATGGAATGAACCCTTTATTTGGTTCCTTGCCATCCGTGGGTACCTTACCACAAATGTTTTGTAATCGCTACCCACGGTTATTACATTCTTTCATCCATAACTCATCCTTCATCCATTAGCCTCACTTATATGGTGACTTGACAACTTCTTAACTAATCCGGACTCATTATTTTCAAAGGTTACATATAATATCTAAATCACAAGTCTAAATTATGACTATAGATAATGTCTTGTATCTACATATGTTACCTCACTTGGTTAACATAAAAATAACGTGTCATCCTTCAAAACGATAAGGATTTACATCAAGTCATAACTTACTCTTAAGTTATAGATGTATTATCAAGTCTTGCTATCCTTCTATGCTATCCAATCTCAACTAAGTAGGATTGACAACTTAAGTATTTCGTTCGAAATGTTCAAGTAAACTTGACTTACTACCGTAGTCATTAAAAGTCATATCCGAAAAATCAACACCCAAGTATTTTAACAATGTTTGTTGAAACACTCATCACGACTAGAACACTTATCATAGTACTCTACCAATCAATATGAACAAAAACAAATGTCAATAGGGTTTTAACCTTAAACATTTAGCACTTAAGTTCACTTGTTCTTTCACCATCATCTCATCACATTCACCTTGTGATATATCTCAGCTCATAAGCTTCACAAACATGAGCAAAACTTCAAGCACCTCACCCACTAGTTATACCAACCAATGAATCACAAAAAATTAGGATTCATCCTTCTTCACTTTCAGCATCTATGAAACTTAAGTACTTCCATAGCACAACAAACCTCTACATCACCACATCCTTCTTTAGACACAGTGGAAGAGCTACCACCTAGATAAACCAATCCACCATCCTTATCTTCATTTGAATCCATTGAGTGCATTGCTAAAAAACCCCTTTATCTAAACACTCGTTAAACAAACACAACCATACTTTACCACCTATAGGATTAGAACCTTCACCATCAAATGAGCATGAAACACACATTCAATTACACTAGGTTTATGTAGCACTTCTTTCACAAGTTATCAAAGTATTAGTAATACTTTTAACTTCTGCATATGTTTCATTAAACTTCAAATCAACATTTTAACAACATTTGTTAAAATGCAATCTCAAAGCTAACCTCGTACACCCTGAGCAACAATGACTCTTGAGGAGTATACATAAGAAACTCGAGTGAATTCCTCTTGCTCATCATCTAGTTTAAACCTTGTGCACATTCACGGTTAATCCTACACTTCTTTAGAGCATACACAAGATCTATTGAAATTAGTAATTTCACTTAGATTCCTGTTTCAAAGAGCTTTCTTAAGAACGTTATTAACATATTCCATTATCAAACATAAACACATCTCTTGGTCTTAGATGATCAAATCACTCTCATAACACGTACTTAAACTCAACATAAAAGATGTCTCCCTTTAGATCATTCAACCATAGATTCCAAACACAAAGATTAAATTCTTTTACATTACACATACATGTGTCGATTACATGTTATTTGTTTGATATGATTGGACATCTTAACATAACCATGATAACTATTTGATTGATTCATGTATAAACCTTGGTTATATCTTTATGATGCCTGCATGCTTATATGCTTCGTGTTACTATATATCAACATGATTTGTATGATATTTTCATTCTTTATTTATATGATGTTTTGCATGATTAACATGTTATTTGTTGACTCATGATATGTCATTTTGGTACATGATGCTTTTATATGATATTTATATATTTGAAAGCTTGTGTATTTTTCTGTTATTTATTAGATCCATGCTTAGGATGATCTATATAATACTTGCTCCAAAATGTTATCATTTAAACATGGGTTGCATGAATTGTTCGTCTTGTTTCTTTCGTGACTTTGTCACACTATTTGTTCACTTCATGTGCACTTATAATTTGTCGAAGTACTCTTGGTATGATAAACATTTAGAAGTCGTTTTATCATACAAATTAATCACATAGATTGTTATATGCTTAAGTGTCTAAGCTTAACAATAAAACAATTTCACAATGAAGTGTTTTAAATAATGTCATGCTCTTGCTTAGTATGATTATTTGTCTTGTTGCTATGTGGTAACTTCATGTCTAGTAGTCGAATGCGTTGTTTGTATTAGATAATATCTTTAGATTTTTATCTTTTTGACATCTTTTCTCAATAACAAATTTGTTTTAGTGAACTAATCACTTGCCATCTCACTTTGTTCTAGCTGTTATATGCTCATCTTGCATAATTGTAATCCCTTCACCTGCATATAGTTTTAATGCTAATAGGATTAAGTCTTAGTGATTTGAAATTTGTGTTTGGGTATCTTTCAATCGACCTCTTTCAAATCGCATTATTGCTTCCGCTCTTCAAAAATCACTTCCAGCACTATTTAGCTATAACAATACTCTAATCCTTTCCACCTCCTCTGAGAAAACCACATGCCTCGTCATGCGATTTTCTCGCATCGATAGAGAAGAGCTACGTAACTTCATGGATGAAGTTCTTTGTATGCTAACCAACATCCTCAAAAACATTACTAAGCTCATCGCTTTCATTAACCTACAATTGTCTTTCATCAACATAGCTCATCGCTTTCATTAACGTTCAACCTTCCAAACACTTTATCGTCATTCTTTATACGATGCATTACACAATATGTTGGATGTCAACCGATTAAGGCAGAGAGAAATTCATTCACATATTTGTATTTTGTTAAAATGTATTTAAAGAACATCTACTCATGTTTCTTGCACCCTAAAATACCAACACATAGGTACACACCGTTTAGTTAAAATCGGTTCACAAAACCACAAGTGTTTCAAGCCCTTTTAACCCAACATCACTAGTTTATACCAATATCTCATCAAGTGAAAAACACATCATGTATTTGACAAAGTTCTTCATCTCCACAACCAACAACTAATGGAGTCTAGGATCTTTCTTAAACTAGGACTTCACAACTTCATTTTCTAGAACACCATCATAGGATCTCATCCTTTCGTACTCAACACATATCATGCACGTCATTGACAGTGCAAACGATATATTAATCAAAACCGTCATTCCCAACACTTTCTCAACACATCGGTTTAACCAACACTCTCCCATCTCATTATGTCATTCTCATCCTCATATAGGTTCTTAGTATTCTTTATTCATTTATTATGAAATGTTTGCTCCTAGGTGCTTATTGTCTTCACTTCTTTTTAAATCCATTCAAGTATACATTATGGCATGATACATCATCTTTGGTAGATGATAATGTCATTAAAGGTCATGTAGGACTAAACCATGTTAGTACTCTTTCATCCATTGTCTTTCGATATATGTCATTATTTTTAAACGTATTTCGTATTCATTAGCGTCAATCCTAATCGATCAAATCATAACCCGTAGCCGTCATTGAACATCAATGTCCATTCACATTTTCCTTTTCTCTTGAAATTACATAAGTCATATTCCTTTATCCCTTTAAGTTGTGAATTTTAGATTGCATAAGTCCATATGTTCAATCTTTATATTCGTTATAGCATTTGCTATACATACGAGTTTCTAAATTCATGCATTATAACCACCACCTTTCATCAACTCTTTCACTAATAATCACCACCATGGATTAGCGTAAAACCTGCTTCTATCAATCTTGTGATGTAGTCAAGTTTTCAATACTTTTACTTAAGTATAATGAAAATCGCTAGCCCTCGTTCAAACTCTGTCGATACGTGTATTTTTACTTGCATTTTTGTCATTTCGCAATCAGATTTAATATTGTGCTTCTGTTTTAGGAAAAATTACGGAATTAGAAAATCGTTTCGACCGTCGAAAAGCTGGTATGTTAAGAATTTGCAGTCTGGTGGAAATGGCGGAACCAAATTTTAGGTTTCGCCCGTGTAATTTCTAGGTATTCCCAGTTTTGGCCCAGTGGACCAGGCGGAACCAAAACCAGGGTTCCGCCCGTGTAGTCGTTTGGTGCCGCTAGTAAACATGCATAATTTTTTATATTTTTCAAAATTTTGCATTCTCTCTAACATCAACTGATGCGTGGGGATTGCACCAGGCTTTACCTCTCGAGGGATCTCGAGAAGCTTACAACCCCCACCAGGCAGTGTACCTGATCGTTGTAGTATAGTATAGTGACAAGTACCGGGGGATTGATCGTTCAGCTAGGAATAGTGTCGCTAGGATTAGAAAACCTAATTACTAGTTCTAAAGATGATGGATGATTATTTTTGTATTTTTTATATTTTTTTAGAAAGCAAGTACAAATCTCGGGTTTGAAGTATTTGGGCGGAATTAGTTGCTAATCAACTAACCCAATACTAAAGATGCAATCAAAATAAAATACTAGAAATGAAAATAAAACTAAATTAAACTAAGGTTGTGAGCAGTAAGTGGAGAAATTGTGTTTACTTAGATTTCACTACTCCCTAGATATCTTTTACACTTTAATTACTTGTTATAGTTGCGTGGATGACGGATTGTATTCCTTAATACCATTCATGGGGTGGCGCACTTAATTCCCCAATCCTATGAGTGCCTACTTCACTCCTATGTCGAGCCGGCTAAGATGCTCCTAACATGGGATCATTAGAATTTAATCATGCATTAAATACAACCAATAAAACCTAGTGCACATCGGTTCATGTTTCCTAAGACGTTCAAGCATGTTACCATTTGGAGATCTGCCAGTTTTCTTAAGCCTAACATCGAAATCATTCATCCAATACAACCATAAACAAGTAATCAACACATAATCAACATCTAGGTTTCATTAGATCTAAGCAAACACAAGATAAATCTAGCCTAGCATGGTGGAATTAAGACAAGCACAAGATATAGACAACAAACACATAGACATATTGATTGAATTAGAAGAACACTTATCTCAATTACACATGTAAGGGTTCAAGGGCTGAAAACCCTTGAAAACCCTGTAAAATTCGTAATAGGTTCGGCCTTAGGGTTTCTCCAAAACTTCTCCTCTTTTATGAATGAAAATTAGAAAACTATATATAGGAAATTGAGGCAGACGGCGTCAAGACCAAATAGGTGACGCCGTCATCTCGCCGCCAAAATAATTCTCGGACTGCCTTGATCTGCATCTGATGCCATCATGTATTAGGTCCTTCCAGGCCATCACGTGTTTTACTCTTGACGCTCTACTTGTGACGCCTTCATGTTTGCATTGGGCCGTCATGCAATTTACTCTTGACGCGTCAGGATGGTATTCTTGATGCCGTCACACACTGTTCCCAGCAAGGAAAAATTAAGTCTTTGGCGTTTTCTTCACTTTTATGCTCCAAAAACGTCCGAATTGCTTCCTTTTTCAGATTTCACTCCCAAAGTACCTAAAATCACAAAAGGAACGATTTAGGGCAATATTTGATCAAATAAATTCAATTCCGGGCTTAAATGACCCCCTAAAAGTGGTTCATTTTTCGCCTCATCATATACCCTTACACTTGAGATTTGCTTGTCCTCAAGCAAATGCGCTTTTATTCTAATCAAAATACAAGTTAGTGGTCATTTAACACTAATATAAAAGTAATTACAACAAATAATCGTTCCACTAAAGACCAAAGACAAGCACGGAGGCCATATACTAGCACCTAACAAATAGTGTTTAGATACTCACATCTCTCGGGTGTAATAAAGTATAAATTACAATATGGAAACGGAAGATATCTCTCACTACCTGTCATAGCAAAATAGATTACCATAGGCTTGGGAAAGGATCAAACCTCCACCACATGGCGTAAGCACCTAGGATAAACTATCAAAGAGGTCTTTTAAAGGGTTGTAACGTTAGGTGTAGGGATATGAAATACACAGTTTTGTTGGATAAAGGAAGTCTTTACTGGTGGTGAGTTAACAATCTTGGTTAATTACATGTACAATGTGGCGTTGCTAAGCCAAGACTAGACTCGACTTAAGCTAATGAATCAAAAAGAACAAAAACATAAAATGAACATAGAATAAAAAGGGATGGTAGTCTGTATGTTTTTTTTTTTTTTTTTTTTTTTTTTTTTTTTTTTTTTTTTTGCATACACTCTTTCCCTACCATCCAAAATAATACATCATAGGGGATGAACATTCCCCTTACACTTGAATTTTTTACATACTTTACAATAAACTAATCTAATGACTCGAATTAAGAAAATCAAAACACTTGGAGTACTTTTAAGATTAACGCGCATATGGGGGTAATAAATGATGTTCTTCCCATTACTCCATAAAATAAGTACTTTACCCATGAGTCCCAATCGTCCCAAAACAATATGTACAAGGATATGACTCGACTTAGCAACCATGTAATCAATTAGATAGTTAACTTAGGGTTTAACAAATAACAATAATGCACTAAAATTGAGCGCATACATGGAAGGCTAAGGCGATTTGGTTGTACATTTAAATGGGGTGTAACAAATTCTTCCTTTAAGTAAAATGCTTAAAGTTAGAAACAAAAGGATAGGCTCGGAGGGGTATACTAGGGGTTTCGTGTACTGAAAATGAGTACAACGCTAAGGGTGTGGGAAAAATTAGTTGACTTAACTAGCCAAGTAATATGACTTAAATGGTCAAGTAATTATGATACGGGTTTAACACAAGGGTGATCCTAATGCCTCTTATCATGTAGTAAATCCTACTACACGAATGTAGTCTCACTAGCGGTCTCGGGATGCATCACTAACGCAAGTTCTAGAATCTAAATGCTACCGGTACACTTATAAGCACTAATAATAAATGCTTTTCCTATCAAATCTAAAGGCGAACCTCACATATTTGGGTGGAAAATTTTTCTGAATATATGGTTTTGTGCTAGTCATACAATCTCCTATCCATGAGACGCTTGCTATGGCTAAAGTTTCACTCCTAAATGTTGAAAAAAAAATTTAAATTTGGCGCTAAAATTACACTAACAAGTATTTCTCATAGTTTTATTACACATCTACCATTAAACAAACAAACTCAAGCGAAAGTGTATATGTAAGGTATCATCGTTTTACCCTCCCCTTACACTTAAGATGAACATTGTCCCCAATGTTCAAGTAAAGAATGTAAAAGTGAATAAGTAAAAAGAATGAAATCAAATACTCCCCTGATTCGCTCGGTATGGATAATAAGGTGGCCAGGTTAAATCTTCCTCCAAGAAAATGAACAATCAAAGCTTCCCTTCCAGAATGTAAATCATCTTCTTGTCATACGTAACCTGTTAATCCTGAGAAAACAAACAAAGCAACCTCGCATAAAATCGACGGCAATCTGTATAAGTTACTAAATCCTAGAAAACAAAGTAAGATATAATGCTTGTGGAATGAAGTTTGCAGATTCCTGGAGATTATAAAACTTAATAATTCAACAAAAACTTTAAGACTCCGTTAGAAAAACAAAACCGGTAAAATTTCCAGATTTTTACACGTAACGCCGTCAAGAATAAACTCGTGACGCCGTCAAAAGTGACCTGCAGAAATTCTTATGTTAAGTTTCCGGAAAATTTCTGGAAAAACTTGGTTCTACTTCCTGGAAAATCCTACAAAACTTCATTATGACTCGATACAAGCATTTGACTCTAACAAATACGAATATACATGTCCATTTAATATTGTGGAGAATCATGATCGGTTTGTTTCTTAAAAGCATATTTGGGGTTTCCCCTTACACTTATCTTTTGCAAAAAATACCTTTAGGTGGAGTTAAGACTAGGCCAAAACAACAAAGTAAAGTATTTCCACTTTTTAGTTAGAAACATGATCTACCAACAATAAAAAAATAAAGCATGCGTACGGAAGCAAATAACAAACAAACAGAATAAAATCACACAAAGCATGGGTTGCCTCCCAAGAAGCGATTTTCTTTATTTACGAGTCTTGTAGCTAGACTCAAGGTCATGGGTTACTACGTGACCTCATCATTGGTTTCACTCTCCGATTGTAAATATTCATTGTAGAAACCAATCACCTTTTTCTCAATCGCCCCCATAATCCTTTGGGCAAACTCCTTATCGACTTTATACCTTGGTCCTAGAGCCAAGCAATCTTTGTAGAAAAGACTCCTCTTTTCCCATACATAATCCATGCCCTTTTTCTTATCCTCTTCATTGATGTCCTCAAAAGCACCAACGTTATCCTTATCAAATCGGGATATAAAAAGAAATTCTTTCATTCTATTAGGCATCCTATAAGTGATCCTATCGGTGTTACTTGCAAATCGGATTGTCCCTTCTATCTCATCATATTCTAACTTGGACTCCTCAATAAACGGTTTACCAAACACGACATTGGGCAAACGACAATCAATAACATTAGCAAGATCTTCCACAATCATAAAGTCGGTGATAAAAGTGAAATTCCAAACAAACACATGTAAACCTTTAACTCTCCCGACAAAGTTACAAACTCCACCGGGGTATTTGGGATCTGTTCTAGGTTCAAGTCTTGTTTTCACTATATCATTATAAACATTTGAGGACAAAATGTTGATTGGGGATTTAAAGTCAATGTAAGCATTGTTAACGTGTCTATACCCAATCATACATGGTATCTTAGCATTCTTAGGATCGACTCTCTTTATCTTAGGTTCGATTATAGTGAAAGGAGATCGCGGGTTATCAATAAGATTATTATAATATGCAATCTCCTCCTTAGTGGGGTCTAGATTAAAATAATCAATTAGCTTCGGATCTATTTCCCCCTCTTTAAGTTCCTCAACGACATTCACAAAATCATTAGGCCCTAGGTTCTCATTTGAATACAAGGCGGTCGCTAGGTCACTAAATGCTTGGTCGAGCTTAACCTTAATCAACCTATTAAGCTCCCTAAGTTCCCTAATCTCACTCTCAATTTGTTCACGTAACACAGCCACTTCACTAGGGGAAAGGGGTGGATTCGCGTTTTCCATATTGGTTAACGGAATAGTCAATGAATTTTAATTTACTAACAAAGGCACAAAGAAAAAGATAGACTAAAGGAAACTTATAAATAAAAATAAAATCTTACTAGAAAGGAATCTAGCAAGTAGACCTAATAAAAAAAAATTCTAACCTAGACAATAACTATTCCCCGGGCTGCGGCGCCAAAAACTTGATGCGTGGGGATTGCACCAAGCTTTACCTCTCGAGAAGCTTACAACCCCCACCAGGCAGTGTACCTGATCGTTGTAGTATAGTATAGTGACAAGTACCGGGGGATTGATCGTTCAGCTAGGAATAGTGTCGCTAGGATTAGAAAACCTAATTACTAGTTCTAAAGATGATGGATGATTATTTTTGTATTTTTTATATTTTTTTAGAAAGCAAATAAAGATCTCGGGTTTGAAGGATTTGGGCGGAATTAGTTGCTAATCAACTAACCCAATACTAAAGATGCAATCAAAATAATATACTAGAAATGAAAATAAAACTAAATTAAACTAAGGTTGTGAGCAGTAAGTGGAGAAATTGTGTTTACTTAGATTTCACTACTCCCTAGATATCTTTTACACTTTAATTACTTGTTATAGTTACGTGGATGACGGATTGTATTCCTTAATACCATTCATGGGGTGGCGCACTTAATTCCCCAATCCTATGAATGCCTACTTCACTCCTATGTCGAGCCGGCTAAGAAGCTCCTAACATGGGATCATTAGAATTTACTCATGCATTAAATACAACCAATAAAACCTAGTGCACATCGGTTCATGTTTCCTAAGACGTTCAAGCATGTTACCATTTGGAGATCTGCCAGTTTTCTTAAGCCTAACATCGAAATCATTCATCCAATACAACCATAAACAAGTAATCAACACATAATCAACATCTAGGTTTCATTAGATCTAAGCAAACACAAGATAAATCTAGCCAAGCATGGTGGAGTTAAGACAAGCACAAGATATAGACAACCAACACATAGACATATTGATTGAATTAGAAGAACACTTATCTCAATTACACATGTAAGGGTTCAAGGGCTGAAAACCCTTGAAAAACCTGTAAAATTCGTAATAGGTTCGGCCTTAGGGTTTCTCCAAAACTTCTCCTCTTTTATGAATGAAAATTAGAAAACTATATATAGGAAATTGAGGCTGACGGCGTCAAGACCAAATAGGTGATGCCGTCATCTCGCCGCCAAAATAATTCTCGGACTGCCTTGATCTACATCTGACGCCGTCATGTATTAGGTCCTTCCAGGCCGTCACGTGTTTTACTCTTGATGCTCTACTTGTGACGCCTTCATGTTTGCACTGGGCCGTCATGCAACTTACTCTTGACGCTGTCAGGATGGTATTCTTGACGCCGTCACACACTGTTCCCAGCAAGGAAAATTAAGTCTTTGGCGTTTTCTTCACTTTTATGCTCCAAAAACGTCCGAATTGCTTCCTTTTCCAGATTTCACTCCCAAAGTACCTAAAATCACAAAAGGAACGATTTAGGGCAATATTTGATCAAATAAATTCAATTCCGGGCTTAAATGACCCCCTAAAAGTGGTTCATTTTTCACCTCATCATCAACACATGCACCACTCACCTTAACTCTCAATATTTTTATTTCTCTTCTTGGCATTACTTTGAGGGATTTTATTATATTATATTCGCATTTTTATTTTAATTGTAATTCTTATTAGAAGAATACACCTTATTTTTCTTATTTTTTTTTAAGATGAAATATATTGCACTAATCTTTTCATTGTAGGTTCACCATCATATACACTTGGTTGTATATGACATACGTGTCCACTAACAAAGCTTCTAGTCTACTAATATTTGGTTTGTAGGTTCATATTGACGCCGTAAAGCAAGGGGAGCTTCCGTCAACATTTATTGAATGCATATTATACTCTCTTGCACTAACCTTTATTTTGTAGCATTCTTCATCCTTGCATCATATACGTTGGTACCCTAGCAACGGGGAGTATTGATCAAGGGGGAGCTACATTCAAGGGGGAGCATGCACGCATTCATTTTTATTCTCATTCTTCGACACACTTTTGTGTTTCGACAAAAAGAAGGAGATAAGTCAACATAGTCCAACATGCATTTCATATCATTTTTATGTTGCACAACACTAACCTTGATGTAGGTTTAAGCTCTAATTTGATCCATGGATCTGCTAACAACCTAAGGGACACAACAACCATAGGAAATTGGAGTGGATTACTTAACTTCACTAGGGATGATGCAAGCTCGCTATTTCGGGGAGAAATGAAGTTAATTCCAAGGACACACCCTTTTTGTTTCGACAAAAGCGGGAGAAGAGTGTAAACGGAGAAGGAAATGTAGAAGGTGTTGCGGATACAAGTAAGTTATACGAACACAAGTAACTTTTTAAATTTTACTATCTATCTTGTTTACATATTTTGTCATCATCAAAAAGGGGGAGATTGTTAGTGCAAATATTACGATATTTAATCTATACAGTCTCGTTTCCTTTTATTGATGACAAACATATAACTTGATACATAACGTAAAATGTACAAGTTACTTGTAATCTTATTTTGTCTCAACAAACATTCAACACCTCTCAACGTCTCGAGTCCTCGTATGCTACAACACAGGTTCGTACATGTTTGTTATGTGGCATTATGATCAAATCCCTTGACCAACCATTTAGAATGACTAAAATACTTTTAGAGTATTTAAGTATTTTAGGTGTCAAAGTGCACCTTAGGTGCAAAATAGAATAACTGCCACTTTAGGTGTTAAAGTAATATTAGTAAGTTTTACAAATGATAAAAATGTGATGACATTAGGAATCAAACATTTTTAGTAACTCATTAACTTACTAAAACAATATTACTTAGGCAATATATACATTCTACAAGTTTACTTTCATATATATCTTAATCTAATAATAGAAATATATATATATGACATCATGTGTAAGAGTTCTTACACATATGGAAAGATTCTCATTCAAACTATTGTGTGTTGACTTGTAAAATCTTGATTTGACATGTCTAAACTTGGAAAGAAACTTGTAAGATGTGTCATAGATTTTGTTTAGACTTACACACTACAATCTTGTAGTTGACTAGAAAATCTTGATTTGACTAGACATAAATATATAAAGATATTTGGTTTATGTCTTTGTTAGTTTTGGAAAGTAGCCCATGGTTTATGCATATGGTTTTATGTCTTTGTTAGTTTGCCTATAAATAGAAGTCCATGGTTTACTCATGAACTTGATAAAAAATACACACATGTAGATAGATAGAAAATCATGTAGAAACATAAATCAATCACCCTTTCCATAATGATCATAATGCTTCTAACATTCATTATGTTGTAAGCATATCATACTTCATGATCCATCAAGAAGGTTACAAGATCTTGAAGTCATCATTCATCAAAGCATACCAACATATGAAGATTCAAGGGCACTTGAAATCCTCAATGATTGAAGATTTCTTATTCAAGAAGTTCATTTAGATTAGGAATTCATATCCATTAGACATGTATGTCTTGGATCATCATTGTAACATCACAATCTATTCACAAAACTAGATTAGATGGTTTATGTGTTTATGCCATAAAACACAAGGTTTTTATGTTGGGCCACAAAACATAGTAGGAGTGGTTGTACCCTTGAAAAAGAACTCGACATCTAGCTTAGTGTCAGAAATATTGTATAAGCGACGATTGTAAGGTTTTCCCCGCTGAGAAGGGAGGTTGTTGATCTAGTGAAGTAACTCTCGAGTTGGGTACTCGAGGAGTGGAGTAGGGCGGAGAGGAGATCCGTGACTGAACCACTATAAATCCTCGTGTTCGGTTTGCACTTTCCTTTTACTTATTGCTTTACTTTAATGTTTGCATTATGTGATTGTTTGTGTTGTGACTTGTTGATTATGCTTGTGTGATAACATGTCTTAAGTTTATGCTAGCCATAAACAAAACTTAACATCTTTCATATTAGAACAAGCTAAGAATGGATATTTGATACAACAAGTTTAAAGAGTTTTAAACGGTAACGTTTTCACCCCCCCCCCCCCCCCCCCCCCGTCTACGTTTTCACAAGGTTTTTTGTTTACGTCTCGTTTGAGACATATGAGATAAAATTTGTGAGATAGGTGGTGTAAGTTGTAAAATTTTTCGTTTAAAAAAAATAAAAAATGAAAAAATTACCACTATGTAAACTGGTTTCAAATTTGAAATGCATTAGTAAATTAAGGAAGGGATTGTGCAATTTGGTTATATTCTTTTTTACGTATTGGAAATGGAAATTTACAAGGTTATAAATGATGTGAGGCGTGGCGTGGCGACATGATGAAGCCTCAAGCTTTTGCGGTTAAGGCGAAGCTTTTGCGTTTTTAAGACGTGACATAAGGCGGCCTAAAATATGAAAATAATTACATATTTATATCATATTTCATATATATCGAGTTTACAAAAAGCGTTGTACACAATGAATTAGGTTAAGAAACTATCATTACATGTAATATTTGTTATTTAAAAAATAAATAAATAAAAATTATCGGGTTTGAATAAAAAAAACTCGTCACGCCATACGTAAAGGCGCGCCTTTCCACGCCTTTTTACGCCTTACTTCAAGCCACGCCTAGAACCAACACCAAGGTCCATTTTGTAACGTCAAGCCTACGCCAGCGCCGCATCTTTTAAAACACTGGAAATTCATCACTAAAGCTCACTAATATTCATCTTTGTTTCCATGAATTGAAGCTATAATAACCAATTCATCCTTGAAGAACAATATTATTGGTACACCCAAAAGGTTAGATGCTTTTACCAGCCAAATGTGCAAGGAATCGTGGGGCCGCACTAGTTTTTCTAGATGCATGATTGAGGTGAAGTCAGATGAGGTGCTTAGGGATAGTCTTACTGTTGAGATACCTTTAGTTGATGGTACGGGGTCAACTATTGAGAAGATTCGGGTTGAATATGAGTGGAAACCACCGCGTTGTGATAAGTGTAAGATTTTTGGTCATAATCTTATTGACTGTCCTAAAGTTGTTGTGCCTTCTGTTCATCTTACTATGCCTGTTAATGATGGTTTCAAGACTGTTAGTAACAAGAAGAAAGGAAAGCAAGGTGGTCATACAATTCCGGGTCAAGGAGGGTTTACTAAACCAGTTGTGGGTAAGCAGTTTCAGTATCGACCCAAAAAGACTTCTCCTGAACCTAAGAAAGTGGATGACAATAAGAAGAATGCTTCTGCTTTGGATAGTTCGAGTGGAACGAAGATCTCTACATCTAACCAGTTTGATGCTCTTAATATGGAAGATACGGATGCTTTTCGTATTCCTACTAATGACACCAATAAGGATGTGAATTCTGGTCGTACAATGGAAATTAATGAAGATGAGTCTACTAAGACACGTAATGCTTCACAAGAACCCCTTGTGAGTGATTTGAAAGAGAAGGAGTCGGTTGTGGCTCCTAAAACTAGTGATTCTTGTACTCCGCTCGCCTCTTCTACTAAGAGAGTTAACCCTTTTTCTAAGGTGGGAGAGATTGTGGTTTCTGATTCTGAAGATGAGGTGGTTGATACGCGGGATTGCGCCCTCTCAACAAGTTTTACCTCTCAAGGGATCTTGAGAAGCTTGCAATCCCCGCCAGGCAGTGTACCTGATAGTTGTAGTATAGTATAGTGACAAGTACCGGGGGATTGATCATTCAACTCAAGAATAGTGTCACTAGTATTAGAAAGCCTACTAAACTAGGTCTAGAGGTGAGGGATGATTCTTTTTGTATTTTTTATATTTTATGAAAGCAAGTAAAATCTCGGGTTTTGAAGGAGTGGGCGGAATTAGTTGCTAGTCAACTAACCCAATTAACTACAGATGCAAGCAAAATAAAATAAAAATAAATGAAAATAAACTAATGTAATTATGTGGTGTAAACAATAATGAGAAAAGATGTGTTCACTTAGATTTCATTACTCCCTAGATATCTTTTACTGGTGGACTAGCTTATTACAATTGCATGGATGACGGGTTATATTCCTTAATACTAGTCGTAGGGCCGTGTACAATATTCCCTAACTCTATAAGCTCCTACTTCACTCCTATGTCAAGCCGACTAAAAGCTCCTAACATGGGATCACTAGAATTCACTTATGCTTTAAATACAACCAAAAATCGTAGTACACCTCCGATCATGTTTCTTAAGACGTTCAAGCAAGTTACCAATGGAAGTCTGCTAGTTTTCTTAAGCCTAACATCGAATACAATCATCCACAACAATTATAAACAAACCATCAACCAATAATCAACATCTAGGTTTCACTACATCTAAGCAAACACAATAAAAACCTAGCCTAGCATGTTAAAAGAAAGACAAGCACAAGATAGAATCACACAACACATAGACATATCGTATGATTATTGGAAAACTTATCTTCAATTAAGCATGGATGGAACATGGGTTGAAACCCTTATTTTTACAGAAAATTCGTCTAGGGTTTTAAGCTCTCCAAAGTTCTCCTAACGTTCCACACATTATGAATGAAAAATTGGAAAAATATATATAGAGAATACATCCTGACGGCGTCACGTTGTAGTTTCTGACGCCGTCAACTCGCCGCCAAATTAAGGGTCGTATTGCCTAGATCCAGTCTTGACACTGTCATGTAGAAATTGAGCTTTGGGCCGTCACTTGAAAAATGACCCTGACGGCGGATGAGGCGAAAAATGAACCGTTTTTAGGGGGTCATTTAAGCCCGGAATTGAATTTATTTGATCAAATATTGCCCTAAATCATTCCTTTTGTGATTTTAGGTACTTTGGGAGAGAAATCTGGAAAAGGAAGCAATTCGGACGTTTTTGGAGCATAAAAGTGAAGAAAACGCCAAAGTCTTAATTTTCCTTGCTGAGAACAGTAGGTGACGGCGTCAAGAAGAAAATCCTGACGGCGTCAAGAGTAATTTTCATGACGGCCCAGTAGAGAAATGAAGGCGTCACAAGGTAGAGCGTCAAGAGTAAAATACGTGACGGCCTGGAAAATGTTATTACGTGACGGCGTCAGAAGTAGATCAAGGTAGTCCGAGAATTCTTTTGGCGGCGAGATGACGGCGTCACCAATTTGGTCTTGACGCCGTCAGCCTCAATTTCCTATATATAGTTTTCTAATTTTCATTCATAAAAAGGAGAAGTTTTGGAGAAACCCTAAGGCCGAACTTAGTACGAACTTTACAGGTTTTTCAAGGGTTTTCAGCCCTTGAATCCTTTCATGTGTAATAGAGATAAGTATTCTTTTAATTCAATCAATATGTCTATGTGTTGGTTGTCTATATCTTGTTCTTGTCTTAATTCCATCATGCTAGGCTAGATCTATCTTGTGTTTGCTTAGATCTAATGAAACCTAGATGTTAATTATGTGTTGATTACTTGTTTATGGTTGTATTGGATGAATGATTTCGATGTTAGACTTAAGAAAACTGGCAGATCTCCAATTGGTAACATGCTTGAACGTCTTAGGAAACATGAACTGACGTGCACTAGGTTTTATTGGTTGTATTTAATGCATGAGTAAATTCTAATGATCCCATGTTAGGAGCTTCTTAGCCGGCTCGACATAGGAGTGAAGTAGGCACTCATAGGATTGGGAAATTAAGTGCGCCACCCCATGAATGGTATTAAGGAATACAATCCATCATCCACGCAACTATAACAAGTAATTAACATGTAAAAGATATCTAGGGAGTAGTGAAATCTAAGTAACCACAATTTCTCCACTTATTGCTCACAACCTTAGTTAATTTAGTTTATTTTTCATTTCTAGTATTTTATTTTGATTGCATCTTTAGTATTGGGTTAGTTGATTAGCAACTAATTCCGCCCAAATCCTTAAAACCCGAGATTTTTACTTGCGTTCTAAAAAAATATTAAAATACAAAAATAATCATCCTTCATCTCTAGAACTAGTATTTAGGTTTTCTAATCCTAGCGACACAATTCCTAGCTGAACGATCAATCCCCCGGTACTTGTCACTATACTATACTACAACGATCAGGTACACTGCCTGGTGGGGGTTGTAAGCTTCTCGAGATCCCTCGAGAGGTAAAGCCTGGTGCGATTCCCACGTATCAAGTTTTTGGCGCCGCAGCCCGGGGAATAGTTATTGTCTAGGTTAGAATATCTTTTTATTAGGTCTACTTGCTAGATTCCTTTCTAGTAAGATTTTATTTTTATTTTTAGGTTTTCTTTAGTCTATCTTATTTGTTTGTGTTTTTGTTCGTAACTCTTCACCGCCTGCCATCATGGCAACCGACGAATCCTCTAACCTTAGGATCACTAGGAGTCGTAGTTCCACTAGAAACCTTGTCTTGCCTTATGCAGAACCCGAAAGGGAAATGCATAGATTAAGACAATCTCACTCAACTCCTGAACCATCTAGCATTGCCATCGATTTTGATGCACCCCTTTCTGAAGAAAATTCAGAAAATCATGTTACAACCCCTAGCTCCCAACCCGACAACGAGATGAGTACCCCCGCAACTCCTACTCCTAAGCGCCTCAAGGACTACTCCTCCCCAACCCCTCGTGGCTTCTCAAATGCCATAGTCTACCCAAACGAACACACCAGTGAGGTCTTGCATGCGAACGATGTCTGGCTTGTCCAAAGTGTGTGTAAGTTTTGCGGATTAGATGAGGAAGACCCGATTCAGCACATTAAAGACTTCTTGAAAATAGTAGACACCCTCCATACGGATGGGGCTACTAGAGACACGTCCCAATTACGATTCTTTCCTTTCACCCTATATGAAAAAGCCCAAGAATGGTATGATAAACTCCCTTCAGAATCTATTTTCACATGGGAGCAACTCATATCCAAGTTCTATGAGAAGTTCTTTCCACCTAGAAAAACCTCAGCGTTTAGAGATAGGATCCTCCGCTTCCGAAAAGGGAAGGATGAACCCTTCCATAAATCGTGGATTAGATTTAAGGACTTAATAAGACAAGTTCCCCATCACGGCATCGAACTTTGGCTTTTGGTCCAAATCTTCTACGACAATGTCTCCTCTAATGATCGGAACGGAATCAACCAATCTAGAAAAGGGAGATTAGCCAGTCTTAGTGCCGAAGAAGGATGGGATAGGATTGAAGAATATGCTCAAGACCAGGATGACACTTGGGATGAACCTGAGTCGACTGTCAGCATTTCCGAAATTACTTCAGATCGATTGAGAAAAATTAACAAAAGAATGGAGTACCTAGCTGGGTCGCAATTACCTAAACAACTTTCGAATCCTTATTTAATCCTGGATATGGAGGAGGATGACTTGGTACCCATCATCTTAGGGAGACCATTTCTTGCTACCGCTCATGCAGTCATTGATGTTTATGATGGGAAGTTAACCTTGCGAGTGGGAACCGATAGCACAACCTTCGACATTAAGGACTCTATGGATCTCTCTCTTGAAGCTGCTAACCGGCTCTATTTCATTGGGGAGGTCGATGAACTCACAGATGTCATTGATAGCTGTGTCGATGAACAAATCGAGGAAGGCTGGCTATGGGACGAGAGTTTTCTGCCTTTGCTAGAGGTAGAAAGGATGGAGGATGTTGGTGCAGTCTCCTTCTAACCTAGGCAAGAGGCAACGGAGCATCTCGAGCTCCGGAAGCCCGAAAACAAGCTTAAGCCCTCTATTATCGAACCTCCTGAGTTAGATCTTAAGGAGCTTCCTAACCATTTGGAGTATGCCTTCCTTCAGGGAGAGGACCAACTGCCGGTAATCATAAACTCTTCCCTGGAACATGAACAAAAAGGTAAACTCTTAGAGGTCCTAAAAAAATATAAGGGAGTGCTCGCATGGAGTGTAGCTGAAATTAAGGGGATTGACTCAACTTTTTGCACACATAAGATTCTCATGGAAGAAGATTATAAACCGACCGTGCAACCCCAGAGGCGGGTGAACCCCAACATTAAAGAAGTAGTAAAGAAAGAAGTCATCAAACTTCTGGATGCAGGATTGATTTACCCAATCTCGGATAGCCCATGGGTCAGTCCTGTACAGGTTGTACCTAAGAAGGGTGGAATGACTGTAGTTAAGAATGACAAGGGTGAGATGGTGTCCCAGAGAACGGTCACTGGATGGCGGGTATGCATTGACTATCGAAAACTCAATGATGCCACGCGGAAAGATCACTTTCCCTTACCATTCATTGACCAAATTTTAGAGAGATTGTCTGGACACGAGTACTATTGCTTCTTGGATGGATTCTCAGGGTATTTTCAAATTCCCATAGCACCTGAGGACCAAGAAAAGACCACGTTTACTTGCCCTTATAGAACATTTGCCTACAAAAGGATGCCTTTTGGGTTATGTAATGCCCCCGCCACTTTCCAACGATGCATGACCGCAATCTTTCACGAACTCATGGAAGACATCATGGAAGTGTTCATGGACGACTTTACGGTCTTCGGGAACTCCTTCGACCGCTGTCTTGCTAATCTAGAAAAGATGCTTAAATGTTGTGAGGAAACCAACTTGGTGTTAAACTGGGAGAAGTGTCATTTCATGGTAAAAGAAGGGATCGTGTTAGGAAATAAGATCTCAGGGAGCGGAATAGAGGTGGACCAAGCTAAAGTTGAAGCTATATCTAAGCTACCATAACCCACGACTGTTAAAGCAATACGCAACTTCTTGGGGCACGCCGGGTTTTATCGGAGATTCATCAAAGACTTCTCCAAAATAGCTCGACCAATGACTCAATTACTTGTGAAGGATGCTCCATTCGATTTTTCCCAAGAATGCAAGGATGCATTCGATCTCTTAAAAAAGGAGCTCACACAAGCTCCAATCATGATTACACCCAACTGGGAGTTACCGTTTGAAATCATGTGTGACGCTAGCGATTTCGCTGTCGGGGCTGTATTGGGCCAACGGCGTGACAAGCTTTTCCAACCTATTTACTACGCTAGCAAAACCATGAACCCCGCTCAAGAGAATTACTCCACCACCGAAAAAGAATTATTAGCCGTAGTGTTCGCATTCGACAAATCCCGGCAATATCTTGTCCTTTCAAAGACAGTCGTTTTCACTGATCACTCGGCTCTTCGATATCTTTTTGCGAAGCAGGATGCTAAGCCACGACTAATTCGGTGGATCTTGTTGCTACAAGAATTCGATGTTGAGATTCGCGATAAGAGGGGGCAGAAAATCTGGCCGCAGATCATCTATCTCGTCTTGAAAATCCCTTGGATAAGCACGATAGAAGTGAGATTAGGGATTCATTTCCTGACGAACAACTCATGTTAATGATTGATTCGGAGCCTTGGTACGCCGATTTTGTCAATTATCTCGCAAGCAGACTCGTTCCTGAACACCTGACTAGATACGAAAGAAAAAGGTTCTTTTCTCAGTTAAAATACTACTTCTGGGATGAACCATTCTTATTCCGAAGGTGTCCAGACCAAATTATAAGACGCTGTGTTTCGGAGAGTGAAGTTGTAAAGATTATGAGGGAATGTCACTCTGGCGGACATCATGGGATAAACACCACCGCCCGAAAGATTTTCGATGCGGGATTCTATTGGCCCACAATTTTCCGTGACGTCAAAGAAATGGTGCAGGCATGCGATGCATGTCAGCGGGCCGGGAACATATCCCATAGGGACGAAGCACTTCAGAATTTTATACAAGTATGTGAGGTCTTCAATGTTTGGGGAATTGATTTCATTGGACCATTTCCATCTTCAGGGGGAACGAATACATTTTAGTTGCCATCGATTATGTTTCAAAATGGGTTGAGGCACAAGCCCTTAGGACCAATGATGCCAGAGTAGTTATCCATTTCCTGAAGAAGCTTTTCGCTAGATTCAGGATTCCTAAAGCTCTCATCAGTAATAGAGGGACCCACTTTTGCAATGCACAAATGGAAAAGGTCATGAAGAGGTATGGAGTATCCCATCGGTTCTCCACCGCCTATCATCCGCAAACCAATGGCCAGGTCGAAAACACCAATAGGGCTATTAAAAGAATACTTGAAAAGACGGTTAGTCAAAATAGAAAAGACTGGTCATTTAAACTCGACGAAGCCTTGTGGGCATTCCGAACCGCCTACAAGACACCTATTGGAACGACCCCGTTTCGCATGGTGTATGGTAAGGCATGTCACTTGCTAGTGGAATTAGAACATAAGGCTTATTGGGCACTTAAGACATGTAACTTAGATTACACAATTGCTGGAACTAATAGGTTCTTGCAATTACACGAGCTTGATGAGCTTAGGTTAGAAGCCTATGAATCTTCCATCACATATAAAGAGAGAGCAAAAATATGGCATGACCAGAGAATTAAGAAACCCAAAGAATTTTCAGAGGGAGACAAAGTCCTACTATACAATTCACGGTTGAGATTATTTCAGGGAAAACTAAAGTCTAGATGGTATGGGCCGTTTACGGTGAAAAATTCCTCTAAAACTGGAGCAGTTGTGTTATTAGACGATGAAAGTAGGGAATTTACTGTCAACATACAACGTGTAAAACATTATCAAGAAAATAACAATGAAATGATTAGAGAGGAGGATGTGATGTTTGACGATGAGGTCACGTAGTAACCCATGACCTTGAGTCTAGCTACAAGACTCGTAAATAAAGAAAAGCGCTTCTTGGGAGGCAACCCATGCTTTGTGTGATTTTTTTCTGTTTGTTTCTTATTTGCTTCCGTATGCATGCTTTATTTTTATTGTTGGTAGATCATGTTTCTCAACTAAAAAGTGGAAATACTTTACTTTGTTGTTTTGGCCTAGTCTTAACTCCACCTAAAAGTATTTTTGCAAAAGATAAGTGTAAGGGGAAACCCCAAATATGTTTTCAAGAAACAGACCGATCATGATTCTCCACAATATTAAATGAACATGTATATTCGTATTTGTTAGAGTCAAATCCTTGTATTGAGTCATAATGAAGTTTTGCAGGATTTTCCAGGAAGTAGGACCAAGTTTTTCCAGAAATTTTCCGGAAACTTAACATAAGAATTTCTGCAGGTCACTTCTGACGGCGTCACTAGTTAACTCTTGACGGCGTCACGTGTAAAAATCTGGAAATTTTACCAGTTTTGTTTTTCTAACGGAGTCTTATGGTTTTTATGAATTATTAAGTTTTATAATCTCTAGGAAATCTGCAAACTTCATTCCACAAGCATTATATCTTATTTTGTTTTCTAGGATTTAGTAACTTATGTAGGTTGCCGCCGATTTTATGCGAGGTTGTCTTGCCTATTTTCTCAGGATTCACAGGTTATGTATGACAAGAAGATGATTTATATTCTGGAAGGGAAGCTTTGATTGTTCATTTTCTTGGAGGAAGATTTAACCTGGCCACCTTATTATCCATACCGAGCGAATCAGGGGAGTATTTGATTTCATTCTTTTTACTTTTTCACTTTTACATTCTTTACTTGAACATTGGGGACAATGTTCATCCTAAGTGTAAGGGGAGGGTAAAAAGATGATACCTTACATATGCACTTTCGCTTGAGTTTGTTTTGTTTAATGGTAGATGTGTAATAAAACTATGAGAAACACTTGTTAGTGTAATTTTAGCGCCAAATTTAAATTTTTTTACAACATTTAGGAGTGAAACTTTAGCCATAGCAAGCGTCTCATGGATAGGAGATTGTATGACTAGCACATAACCGTATATTTAGAAAAATTTTCCACCCAAATATGTGAGGTTCGCCTTTAGATTTGATAGGAAAAGCATTTACTATTAGTGCTTATGAGTGTACCGGTAACATTTAGATTCTAGAACTTGTGTTAGTGATGCATCCCGAGACCGCTAGTGAGACTACATTCGTGTGGTAGGATTTACTACATGATAAGAGGCATTAGGGTTACCCTTGTGTTAAACCCGTATCATAATTACTTGACCATTTAAGTCATATTACTTGGCTAGTTAAGTCAACTAATTTTTCCCACACCCTTAGCGTTGTACTCATTTTTAGTACACGAAACCCCTAGTACACCCCTCCGAGCCTATCTTTTTGTTTCTAACTTTAAGCATCTTACTTAAAGGAAGAATTTGTTACACCCCACTTAAATGTACATCCAAATCGCCTTAGCCTTCCGTGTATGCGCTCATCTTTAGTGCATTATTGTTATTTGTTAAACCCTAAGTTAACTATCTAATTGATTACATGGTTGCTAAGTCGAGTCATATCCTTGTACGTATTGTTTTGGGACGATTGGGACTCATGGGTAAAGTACTTATTTTATGGAGTAATGGGGAAGAACATCATTTATTACCC
This sequence comes from Artemisia argyi, assembly GCA_030686995.1. Classification (NCBI taxonomy): domain Eukaryota; kingdom Viridiplantae; phylum Streptophyta; class Magnoliopsida; order Asterales; family Asteraceae; genus Artemisia; species Artemisia argyi. The sequence continues at coordinate 37,525,762 of CM060701.1, forward strand.
CTATATGTGCGTTAATCTTAAAAGTGTTCCAAGTGTTTTGATTTTCTTAATTCGAGTCACTAGATTAGTTTATTGTAAAGTATGTAAAAATTCAAGTGTAAGGGGAATTTTCATTCCCTATGATGTATTATTTTGGATGGTAGGGTAAGAGTGTATGCAAAAAAAAAAAAAAAAAAAAAAAAAAAATCGAAAAAATTAAGAAAAATAAAAAAAAAAAACATACGGACTACCATCCCTTTTCATTCTATGTTCATTTTATGTTTTGGTTATTTTTCATTTATTAGCTTAAGTCGAGTCTAGTCTTGGCTTAGCAACGCCATATTGTACATGTAATTAACCAAGATTGTTAACTCGCCACCAGTAAAACTTCCTTTATCCAACAAAACCGTGCATTTCACATCCCTACACCTAACGTTACAACCCCTTAAAAGACCTCTTTGATAGTTTATTCTAGGTGCTTACGCCATGTGGTGGAGGTTTGATCTTTTCCCAAGCCTATGGTAATCTATTTTGCTATGACAGGTAGTGAGAGATATCTTCCGTTTCCATATTGTAATTTATACTTTATTACACCCAAGAGATGTGAGTATCTAAATACTATTTGTGAGGTGCTAGTGTATGACCTCCGTGCTTGTCTATTGGTCTTTAGTGGAACGATTATTTGTTGTAATTACTTTTATATTAGTGTTAAATGCCCCTAACTTGTATTTTGAGTAGAATAAAAGCGCATTTGCTTGAGGACAAGCAAATCTCAAGTGTAAGGGTATATGATGAGGCAAAAAATGAACCGTTTTTAGGGGGTCATTTAAGCCCGAAATTGAATTTATTTGATCAAATATTGCCCTAAATCATTCCTTTTGTGATTTTAGGTATTTAGGAGAGAAATCTGGAAAAGGAAGCAATTCGGACGTTTTTGGAGCATATGTTGGGATCATAGTTTTCACTATTTTATCAAGTTTCGGTCATTTGTAATAATAGGTTGCTTAAGTTATTATTTACTTACAATATTGTTTATGTTACAAGTTTACTAGACTTAAGGTATTTGGTCCATGGGCTTGAAAGCCCACACGAATTGTAAGAGGAAGGAGAGGGAGTGTTGCCCTAGCTCCTTCCCTATAAATAGAAGCCTTAGGTCTTATGTAATACTTGGTTGGTTATTTGATTTCTTAAGGAAACTCTTGCACTTATATTTCTCTTTATCATATAATCACCCAATCTCTTTTCTCATCTCATTTCTATCATTATTATGCTTGTGTTTACAAAATGGTGACCTAACAAGTGGTATCATTCGCCATATGAAGGTGTAGCTTTTGTTTTTCATTGATTTTATTCTTAAACTTGTTCTTTAATTCGATTTTTTGTGAAATTTTAGTACTTTCTTGCTTGTTTCTTGGTTTTTATCACATATTTGCTTACAAACTTGTGCTACAAATCAAAACAAACAAAAAAGTTCCAACCTTTTCTCAAAAAATTCGATTAGGGTTTTTTGTACTATTTTTCGCAATTTTTAGAAATTTTTTGAAAAAGTTATTAAAGTTTTCAACTTTCTTAAAGATCTCATCATTTTATACCTAAAAGTACAAGAATCTTGAAATAAAAATGAGTTTTTGGATAGCTTTCATTGAAAACAAATTCTGCCAAAGTTTCGAAATCAACCGCTAGACCCAGTTTCGCAATCGTGTCTCTTCGCTTCTTTTGGACTTACGGATCGTGTACTCAGTCTTTTCTATCTTGTATAAGATAGAAAAGTACTTCGACTTTTGGTTTACTTTCGAAATTGTACAATTTCGAAAAGTGCGCTAGTGATTTTGTGTTTTTCGAAAACCTTAGTTTTTTCGAAATCACACTCTTTCGCAAACTTGTATAAGTTTCGAAATCTCACAAACTTCACTCAGTTTCGCGAAAACTTCTTAAATTTCGAAATTACCTAATTTCGAAAATCCTAAAAGTTTCGCAAACCCAAGTTTCGCAATCACTATTGTGCAGAAGTTTCGCAATCACCATTGAGAAAAAGTTTCGCAATCACAAGTTGAAAATTTTTTCGCAATCACAGTTGAAGACAAGTTTCACAATCCCTTGAGTACTAAGTTTCGCAATCAGAGGCTGAGCTAACGTTTTCGATATTTGGCTAAACCTATACTTTCTACAAGATCCATTTCTACACAAGTGTTCTAAGATGTCTCAACCACCTAATAACTACTTCCCTCATATTCAGCAACATCAACATCAGCAGTATCAGCAACAACAATACCATCCGCAACAACTGTATCAACAACCTTCACAATCACACGTTCAAAAACAAACGTATAATCCACTACATCATTACCTAATGATGCAACAACATCAGATCATTCCTCAACAACAACCATATCAAGTGCCACAACAAAACACTCAGTTTTCCTCCAAACAACCTCACTGGTTTGACAGAATGTGTGAAGTTATTACAACTCAACAATCCCGACATGAGGCAGGATCACTTGAAACACCTCCAATGCTAACACCTGGGAACTATGTTCAATGGTCAAGTCGATTCTTACGATTTCTTGAATTAAAGAAACCTCATGGGAAATTCTTGAAGCAAGTGATACTTGAAGGACCATTTGAGTGGCCAACAAGATTTGAAATTGGTGATCCAACTGCTGATCCTCCACGTCCTCCTGGTGATCGACCTCTTCCAGAATCTCAACTCACAGAAGAACAGAAATTACATCATGAAGCTGATGAGTATGCAATGGCTTATATACTTCAAGGAATACCAAATCCAATTTATCGAAGTGTCGATGCTCAAAAAACAGCCAAAGCTATGTGGGAACATGTTCATCTCCTTATGGAAGGCACTCAATTGAACAAAGATGATATGGAATCCAAACTCTACATGGAATACACTGACATCACAATTGAACCAGGAGAGTCCCTTGAATCCTACTATCATCGTTTCACAAATGTGGTGAATGATCTGGAACGTCACAAAATCACAGTACCAAGGATCGCTGTGAACTCCAGTGGCTAGACATGAAGCTGTTCGGATCTTTTTGGCCTATGCTGCACACAGGAACATGGTTGTTTACCAAATGGATGTGAAAACCGCATTTCTTAATGGAGAACTCCGTGAAGAAGTGTATGTGAGCCAACCAGACGGCTTCGTTGATCCTGAGCATCCTAATCACGTTTACCGACTCAAAAAGGCACTCTACGGACTTAAGCAAGCCCCACAGGCGTGGTATGATAAACTGTCCACTTTCTTGCTAGCCAACAAATTTTCTAAAGGATCGGTGGATCCAACACTATTTACAAAAACCTACGGGGAGGACTTACTTGTGGTTCAAATATATGTCGATGACATCATTTTTGCCTCAACACAAAGAAGTTACTCTAATGATTTTGCAAAATTAATGAAAGATAATTTTGAAATGTTCATGATGGGTGAACTTTCGTTCTTTCTAGGACTACAAGTTCATCAATCACCCCGTGGAATTTTTATAAATCAGTCCAAATATGCTCTTGAAATTTTAAAGAAACATGGAATGATGTCTTGTGATACTTATAATACACCAATGGGCTATACCACAAAACTAGATGCTGATTTACATGGGACTCCAGTTGACCCTACTAAATACCGAAGTATGATTGGGTCCCTCATGTATCTCACAGCTAGTAGACCTGATATAGTATTTGATGTCTACATGTGCTCTCGCTATCAGTCTAAACCAACTGAAAAACACCTCAATGAGGTCAAACGAATCCTTCGATACATAAAGGGAACCATTAACCTGGGAATCTGGTATCCGAAGGATTTTGGTTTTGAACTAATTGCTTTTTCAGATGCTGACCATGCAGGATGTTTAGACACACGCAAAAGTACATCTGGTGGATTACAATTTCTCGGAGACAAACTTGTGTCATGGCAATCTAAGAAGCAGGACTGCACATCACTGTCGTCTACAGAATCTGAATACGTAGCCATGTCTGCTTGTTGTGCTCAAGTCATCTGGATGAGATCACAACTTAAGGATTATGGCTACCTATTCAATAAGATTCCTATCTACTGTGATTCAAAGAGTGCAATTGCTATCTCCTGCAACACAGTACATCATTGCAAATCCAAACACATCGATCTCCGATATCACTTCATCAAAGAGCATGTGGAAAAGGGTACCGTTGAACTTTATTTTGTTGGAACTGAGTACCAATTGGCGGACTTACTTACCAAATCTTTAGCACCATCAAGGTTTGCTAGTCTAGTTCACCAAATTGGTATGCGATGTTTGACTCCAGAAGATCTGGAAAAGTTTTTAAAACACAATTGATCGTCAAACATCAAAACTATCTTTGTAAAATATTTTTATTAAATATAAACCAATCAAAACACAAAAAGATTTTTTCAAATTTTTTTTCACTTCTTAAAAAAAAAAAAAAAAAAAATGCAAGTATATCGCTTCACTTCAACACTTTGTTAAAATTTTACAAGTGTTGAGGGGGAGTCACGCTTAAATTTTTACCAATTTTAATTGGTATACTTGCATGTTTTTCATATTATACGGTACTTCGGAGTGTGTGGACATTCTTTAAACATCCCTTTGTCTCATCCCGTTAAAAGGACTTCATAAGTTAGGTCAACGTAAGAATGTCTTAAGCTTGTCTACCTTGTATATCAAATGTAGGACTCACGTTGCAATAGTTGTAGTTAGGGGACTTAATGTGTCAATATCTCAAAGTTAATAATATATAACCAAACAAACACCCATTTTTTTCGAAATCCAGAAATTCAAAAGTTATTCATCACTAGAAATCTACGGCCATTAATCAAACAAGAAATCCGTGCTACCAATCGACAAACCGTAAGTTTCTATATGATCTTTAGGGTATTACAAGCATAGGTTTTTGTTTAATTGCTAATCTAATGGTTAGATTTCAAGGTATACCGATTTCTAGTTCTAGGGTTTCACTAAATCGAAATCATCTAAAACGTTTGAGATTAGGTTGTTTATCATAGGGCTTTTGTAATATAACTTGTTGTAAACATACCTGCAACAACCTATCTTAATCCATTTCCTGATTGCTTGATTTTCGAAACCTAGGGTTTCAAGTCGATTTGGGTCATTTTTATTTAGGGTATGTTTGATTAATGTTGTTGGTGGGATATGTCCATTATTGTGTTTAGTTCATCATGAATGTGTTTAATTGAATCATTTGCTTATATGTGTGGAAACTCGTATAATTTCGAAATCATGTTCTTGCTAAGTTTTTCGAAATCGTTCAATAAGTGGTGTTTACGTAATTCTAATTGTTGTTTCTCAATCTTTACAACAGGCATCAACCATTGGATTATATTGATTACAAAAGAAACGTACGTATGGCTAATTTCGAAAAAAATTCTTGTACAAGAAATTCTTTCGAAATCCCATCTTTCGCAATCATGTTTTTTTCGCAAACCCTTCATTTCGAAAACACTCTCATTGAGTGTTTGCGAAAGTTTCTTCAATTGCTTGGTAATTTTTCGAAAAGATTTTTTTTCGAGAACACATACTTTGTAAAACTTTCGAGAACACTTAATCAAGGGCGTTTGCGAAAAGATTGTTTCGAGATCACGTATGAAGAACATTTTCGCAATCACACATTTTGAGTGTTTGCGAAAATATTTCACACAGGTATGTTCTCGATAAAATTATTATCGAGAACACACTTGGGAATTTTTTCGAAAAACCTCCTTATGTATGTTTGCGAAATTATTCCTCTTATACCTGATTTTCGAAATCATGCCTAAGTCATTTTTTCGAAATCAAGTAAATTCTTGTGTTTGCGAAAACTTTAAATTGCTCATTATGTAATCTCGAAAACATGTAATTTGTGATTATGTGTATAATGTGATGTGATGATTCTGTGTGCGTGTGTAGTCACATATAATGTTTCATAGTTTCAAAATGTTAACTAGGTATTCGTCACTTATCACTATACATGTAACCATATGTGCTTACTTGAATCTAAAAGCTTATCTTTAACCAATGTGCTAACAAGCAACAAATCGGAATGTTTGGTTTATGATTATGTTTTTCAGATTTACATGGCTGAACACAACGAGAATGCCCCTGAACAAACCCTTCCACTACTCACCATAGATGACATCACTCCCGATAACTACAATGTCACGATTGGCAACAACAATCCACGAGTTGATTTCGACAAATTGAGAATTACAGAGAACTCGTGTATGATTGTCAAAGATATTCTGATTGCACATCCATGCAAACATCTGCTCATCTGTTCTACTTCAATTCCTCTGTTCTACCTTCATCAGTTCTGGATAACAGCTAAGGCAAATTTGGATGACGAGTCTTTTACTGTTACGCTAGATCGCCAAGACTACAATGTTAATCACGACGTTCTTCGTACAGTCCTTCACCTGCCTCAAGCTGACAACGAATTCGCTCCAATACTGCCTGAACTGGACCTTCTTGACTTCTTTGTTGAATTAGGTTATGATGTTAATGACAACGTACCTCTAGTCAAACATTCCCGATTCAATGCCAAGAATATCCCTCAGCCTTGGAGAACATTCTGTCTGTTGGTTGTAAGATCGATATCAGGAAGAAAGAGTGGTCATGAACATCCTAGGCTTGAACACTTGCAAACATTCTGGGGAATGGTGACTTTGACACCCATTGACTTTGCAGTACCAATTATGAATGATATAGTCTACAGCATTCAAACCGATCGTGTGAAGACTATGATACCATTCACAAGATTCACCAAGCTTCTCATAGAACATCTCTGCAAAGACTCTCCAGAATTCATCAAGAGGCTGGCTGATCCTAATGAGCCGAAGCACCTCTTCGAGGACGACTTCACCACCTCATTCATCAAGACGACCACTTCCTCAACCAAGATCAAAGGAATGAGGCTTCCCGAATACCTTCTTGATGACAAAATCAAGAAAAGTCTGAACTACAAGCTGTATGATAATGCTTACAAAGGGGTACAGGAAGAAGCTACTATTCAGACTCGTAGCAAAGGAGGTGTAAAGTCTGGGAGTACTACAAGCACCACTGGCTCACCTCATACTAGATCTAAGGCTGCTCCAAAGTCAAAACCCAAGACTTCCACCAAACCTATACCTACATCCAAACCCAAACCTACTACCAAGCCAAAGAAGAAGGTAACTCATGAATACACTCTTCATGATGAACCAACACCTCCACCTTCTGACACCGAATCCAAGTTCGACACAGAATCTGAAGAAGAAGAACCAGATTATGAACTGAGGGTAAGAGCACCTGAAGAAAGATTCCCTGCAACTGAGATTGCCATACAACAAAGTCTTGAAACTTATGAAGAAGAGACAAGGAAAAGAAAAGGAGTCACTATTAATAAGCCTAATGATGATGAAGACGAACCAATCGTTGAACCATTGGTCGATAAACGCAAACTTAAAAGTATTGTTGTCGACACACGAGCTGAAGAAAAGCGACTTCGTAAAGAACAAAGGAAAGCTAGTCTCGAAAGCCGACTTATGTCTCAACCTCCAACACCACCACCTATCGATCAGTCGGAACATGAAGGAGCTACTAGCAGCATGATTCCTCCCATTGTATCCACCATGTTAGAATCAGCTCCACAGCCTGATGACACAGTTAAAGATACAGACAAAACAGGAGATGTCAATATGACAGAGACTGCAAATATTGAGGAGAATGTTGGCGGACAAGAGAACATAGCTACGGATCAGGAACATGAATATCTCATTACTCCAGAGTTTCTTGCACGAGAAGCAGAGGAAGCAGAGGAACGTCGTAGAAAAGAAAATGAAGAGAAGAACGCATTCGACACCAACATATTTCTTAAGTCATCTTCTCAGCAGACTTCCTCAGCAAAACCTCCACCTCCTCAAGACTCTCCACCAAAGGATCCAACTCCTCCTGCTTCTTCTTCAAACTCTCACAACGAGTCGTCGTCCGAATCATCACCTGAGCACTCATCTCCCACACCTTCTGAGACCGCATCAAAACAGCATTCAATCAATGAACCGAAACAACCAGTTGATCTTCAGGAGCAAGTCAACACACTTACCAACATGGTTACCAGTCTTACCAAACAAGTTGAGGACTTCCAGGAGTCAAAGCAGCTGATCGACAAGTTCTTGAACTCTGATTACACAGGATTTATCAGAACTGCAACACATGATTTTCTCACTGAAAATCTGGTTGATATGATCACTCCTGAAGTAGCAAACCTTCTTGAACCAATCAATGACAACTTAGATCACAGAATCAGAAGTGTCACGAGAAAAATGTTGTCAACTACACCATTCACGCTTCACACTGCAAAACCTTCTACTGTGACTCCAACCGTCCCTGAATTGTCTTTCAATGAAATGCTTGCCAAACTCTTCGACAATGTTGCCTCCAAAACCACACAGACCGCTGAAGAAAAAGCACTTTATGAGGCTATGGCGGCTTACATTACTAAAGAGTCATGCAAAGATGCAGCTGGAGCCCGAAAAAGGTCAAGAAAAGATGACGACCCTGACCCAAACTCAAAGGGCAAGAAACCTAAGTCGGGAACCGGTCCCTCATCCTCTCTACAACCACAAAAGGACTCCACTCCTCCTGGAAATCAACAACACCACTCAACTACCGGTCAAGGTCAAACTGAAGAGGAAGAAACTCTCATGGAACCTACAGATGACTACCAGGGTCAACCTGACACCGATTACCGTGCTTCACCTATTCATGATTCTCATGCTGAACCATCGTCCCCATCCAAGGCTAAAGACAAAGATGCCACATCTAAGTCAAAGAAATCAAAGAAGAAAAGACGTCATTCATGGCTCGACAATGATGACACTCCTCAAAATGATTGGCTGACAGAAATGGTTCAAGCTCAACCTCCTCTCGAAGAAGAAGAACCCCTTCCTGGTAACACTCTACAGTTTACTCAAGTCATTATGAAGGATCTTCAGATCAACAAACTCACAAAGGCGGAGCTCAGAAGAATCAATAGGGATGCACAAGAATTCCTCAGGAAAAGATCTGGAAACAAAGTGGAATACGAATTTCATTTGCAGAATATAGCCAGTGCAATGTCTGCCGAGTTTGACTGGCTAAATCCTGAAAAGAATATCGACCTCAGTTCCAAGAACCATGAAAAGCCTTACTTCACAGACTGGACTAAACCATTACCATTGACAGGGTTTCCAGATAAACCCAAGTTACCCTACAGCTACTTCTTCAACAAAGATCTTCGTAACATCCAGCTCACCCAGGAGACATCCAAGAAGAAATATGCTTCCTCACTCACAATCTCAGTACCTGCCGCAAGATACGAAATTCCTGCCATTGAAGAAACCACTCGTGTTTTCAGCAACTCCATCGTTGCTTACGACAGAGATGCTCTACACGTGATTCAACACTGGCCAGAGCGTCGTCGTCTCGGTTATACCAGCAGATTAGATGAAAAATCATTGGAAAGTGTGAAGCATAAATCTAAGATCATCGCTATCTTGGAGATTCAAGAGTCACAACGATTTAACTACATATTCATGCGTGAAATTGTGGTTAAACGACAAGATGAAAAGAAGTACAAGTTCTCAGAAGCAGACTTTCCAGACCTTAACCTCAATGACATCGAAGACATGTATCTCGAAAAGGTTCAAGGAAGAATGCGTGGATTCGATAGAGATGTACAGTACAACTTCATGGCATCACTACTTCTTTACATCTGACGATTGATAGTTCAAGAAAGAGTGGAAGATCTTCAGCTTGGAGTGGAAAGTTACCAACAGAAGATCAATTTGACAAATCCGCAATTCACATTTGATGGAATCTATCAAACGTCACAGTTTACTCTCAACCAAGATCCTTTTGGTTTCACCTACATCAACAGCAAACAACTACAAAGTTTCATGAGGTTCGATGAGGTGCACAAATTCTGTGATGTTACACTCAAATCTGTTCGTGATGGGCTGGTCAAAAGGTTGAATGATGATCGCCGAAAGTTAGCTAAAGGGGAACCACCGAGATGGAAATCCAGCACAAGAAGACAAGTTCGCAACTTTGTCTTAAAGATTGAAGAAAGGTTATTTCGACGGGAACAGATCAGACGACTGGAAAGCTATATCGGTGTCAGACTATCGTTTCCTATCAGACTCTTTGAAAGACCAGAACCCAAGTTCACTGACTTTGATGCTCCACTTCCTGACGAAGATTAACTTGGTACATTTGGTTATTCTTTTCAATATCAATTGTTTCATTTGATTGAATTTCACTATGGCTTGTGCACGCATTACAGTGCACAACCCGTACTTGTAAAGAAAGGACCCTGAGGTACGCATCAGTGCCTCAATCCTAAAAATAAGGAGCGAAGGCTTCTTACTTTTGAGTAGAATTAATTAAACATTTATGATTCTCATAATTCTGCTTAAAAGGACAAGTATTTCACCACAATAAGACCTAATCACTTGTTGAGGGGGAGCACTTGTCAAAACAAAATACTTTGCTCTAAATCAAAAGCTCTTGGTGAATCTCCCCGTAAGACTCAAAAGGCATATTTTAATCTAAAAGTTTATCAAAAACACCATTTTATATGCTATTTTTGAGGGGGAGAAAACGAAAAAGTGATTAAAATATACGAAGTCAAAGCTTAAAAGTTGTATCATGTGCGAGCTAGACTCAGTATTGACCCAGGAATTGACGAGACAATAAAAGTTAGTAATATCGAAAGGACTTATCCTCGACGGGTAATAACATCAAGTTAGTTATTAGAGCTAGTTGTCACCTAAAAGCTGACAATGCATCTCTTTAACTAACCACGTAAGCGTGTCTCAAAAAGGATATGTCTTAGTAGAAATGTACCGTCTCGAGAAACTTTCTGTGAACTTGATCAGGCCGGGTAATAACTTCAAGCTAGTTTAACTAGTGATGTAAGCGTGTCTCGAATCGGTCTTGTTCACGAAAAGTGGATCAATTCAAATGATTGCTCCTCCCGCATGTGCAAATTTATTAAAACTCTTATGAGCACATGTGCAGTGGGAGCCCTTCAAAAGTGTACACAAAACTCTCAAAGTGTTAAACAAAATATTTGATTAAAACAAACACTTTGAGAGATTTTCTATCAAAAGTTTCTTGGCTACTGTCGAAGTTATAAGGTGATTAAGATAGGAATATCCGTCCTATGATCCGCCAGAGCCGGAGGGATCTACCCAAGGACATCTCCCATAGTTAGAATTAGAAGTCCTTAGGTATGATACGAAAAAAAGGAGAAATGAATGAAAGGGAAAGAAGGAGTTGAAGAATTAAAAAGAAAAGTAAAGAAAAGGGTGAAAAGAAATAGCCCTCCAGATGATTCAACCTTAGGGCAGACACCGGATTCAATACGTATGCTACTGGCTGTTGCTTAAGACAACACCGGTATTGAAGATTAAGTCGTCATGGACCCAGTGACGCGATGCACTAAACCTTCTTAACCACTCAAGTTCTCTTAAAAGGACTTGCTTCATTCTCACGAGGAACCCGCGTAACCTATCGACCTATCTCTTAGAGACGGTTGATATTGAAGTAGGAGACCCCTCCCCAGTCTCCGCATAGGAAACCTAGGAGTGCACTTATAGAGTCTAGAGCCATGAGATACATCAAAGATCTCTTAGGAACACTTAGTATTTCTACAACTAGTGTTCTACATCAATGGGCATCAGTTGTAAACTATCGAGTCCTTCGCAGATCTTAGCAATCTGCCGAGAACGTTTATGAGAGGATTACGTAAGTATTTCTCAATGATTGAACGGAAATCCTGCCAGGGTCATCATCAAACAGCCCTGACAGCAGGTCACTTTGGTAACCTCACAAGGGTTACACTTAGTGTTTGCGGTGGTTCCATTACGATCTACAGTCGTGGAGTGATCCCCAGCGACTCACCCAGTCATTGAGCTACCTAGTAGGTCTCGTAAGCTCCTTCGGGAGTATCTGATATGGGAACGGCCTGGATAAGGATTAGAGGGAGTCTTCACAATATGCTGTTGATATACTCTAATTCCTTATCCGTAAGTACCGGTTGTTTTATTGCTAACTGTTTACTCGCAGGTACCTCACTTCCATGATGGTAGATTCCAACATGCTCATACATACATCTTGAAGTCAAAGAAAGCTCCCCCAAAGATCTTAACAACACAAAGTTCAAAGAAAGATTCTACACCAATAATAAGAATCTACAAAGAATAATGACAAAGATCTCAATGCATGAAAAGGAACTTCTTGTACGTAAAAGTCAAAGTCCAAAGATGTATGAGTATGTTGGAATGGCGTTCAACCACCACAGGCGCAGGAGTGACGAATGGCAGACTACTTCGTGATACAATCACTACATCATCACCAAAGAACAATGACAAAGAGCAAAGTACATCCATTATCATTCAAATCATTTTTGAAGACGTCTAGAGTTTTTACATGTCTCAAGTCAACGACAAATATGAAGACGTCAAGCAACCGTGATGACCGACCCTTAGGGGGAGATTGTTGGGATCATAGTTTTCACTATTTTATCAAGTTTCGGTCATTTGTAATAATAGGTTGCTTAAGTTATTATTTACTTACAATATTGTTTATGTTACAAGTTTACTAGACTTAAGGTATTTGGTCCATGGGCTTGAAAGCCCACACGAATTGTAAGAGGAAGGAGAGGGAGTGTTGCCCTAGCTCCTTCCCTATAAATAGAAGCCTTAGGTCTTATGTAATACTTAGTTGGTTATTTGATTTCTTAAGGAAACCCTTGCACTTATATTTCTCTTTATCATATAATCACCCAATCTCTTTTCTCATCTCATTTCTATCATTATTATGCTTGTGTTTACAAAATGGTGACCTAACAGCATAAAAGTGAAGAAAACGCCAAAGTCTTAATTTTCCTTGCTGAGAACAGTAGGTGACGGCGTCAAGAAGAAAATCCTGACGGTGTAAAGAGTAATTTTCATGACGGCCCAGTAGAGAAATGAAGGCGTCACAAGGTAGAGCGTCAAGAGTAAAGTACGTGACGGCCTAGAAAATGTTATTACGTGACGGCGTCAGAAGTAGATCAAGGTAGTCCGAGAATTCTTTTAGCGGCGAGATGACGGCGTCACCAATTTGGTCTTGACGCCGTCAGCCTCAATTTCCTATATACAGTTTTCTAATTTTCATTCATAAAAAGGAGAAATTTTGGAGAAACCCTAAGGCCGAACTTAGTACGAACTTTACAGGTTTTTCAAGGGTTTTCAGTCCTTGAATCATTTCATGTGTAATTGAGATAAGTATTCTTTTAATTCAATCAATATGTCTATGTGTTGGTTGTCTATATCTTGTTCTTGTCTTAATTCCATCATGCTAGGCTAGATCTATCTTGTGTTTGCTTAGATCTAATGAAACCTAGATGTTAATTATGTGTTGATTACTTGTTTATGGTTGTATTGGATGAATGATTTCGATGTTAGGCTTAAGAAAACTGGCAGATCTCCAATTGGTAACATGCTTGAACGTCTTAGGAAACATGAACTGACGTGCACTAGGTTTTATTGGTTGTATTTAATGCATGAGTAAATTCTAATGATCCCATGTTAGGAGCTTCTTAGCCGGCTCGACATAGGAGTGAAGTAGGCACTCATAGGATTGGGGAATTAAGTGCGCCACCCCATGAATGGTATTAAGGAATACAATCCGTCATCCACGCAACTATAACAAGTAATTAACGTGTAAAAGATATCTAGGGAGTAGTGAAATCTAAGTAAACACAATTTTTCCACTTATTGCTCACAACCTTAGTTAATTAGTTTATTTTTTATTTCTAGTATTTTATTTTGATTGCATCTTTAGTATTGGGTTAGTTGATTAGCAACTAATTCCGCCCAAATCCTTAAAACCTGAGATTTTTACTTGCTTTCTAAAAAAATATAAAAATACAAAAATAATCATCCTTCATCTCTAGAACTAGTATTTAGGTTTTCTAATCCTAGCGACACTATTCCTAGCTGAACGATCAATCCTCCGGTACTTGTCACTGTACTATACTACAACGATCAGGTACACTGCCTGGTGGGGGTTGTAATCTTCTCGAGATCCCTCGAGAGGTAAAGCCTGGTGCGATTCCCACGTATCAACGGCCTTGGTGACGCCGTCAGGTCAATTACGCTAAAAATGTTCTGGGCCGTCACGTATATTTTCCACTTCCACCTCTTTTGCGAAGCTTGACGCTGTCATGTGTGAAGTCTTGACGTTGTCAGGTACTGTTCACAGCAAGGATTTTGAGACTTTGTCGTTTTCTTCACTTTTATGCTTCAAAAACGTCCAAAATGCTTCTTTGCCAGATTTCTTCTCAAAAGTACCTAAAATGACAGAAGAAATGATTTAGGGCAGTAATTGATCAAATAATTACGGATTCGGGCTTAAATGACCCCTTAAAAGCGGTACACTTTTCGCCTTATCAAATACCCTTACACTTGAGATTTGTTTGTCCTCAAGCAAATGCGCTTTTATTCTAATCAAAATACAACTTAGGGGTCATTTAACACTAATATAAAAGTAATTACAACAAATAATCGTTCCACTAAAAACCAAAAACAAGCACGGAGGTCATACGCTAGCACCTCACAAATAGTGTTTCTATACTCACATCTCTCGGGTGTAATAAAGTATATATCACAATATGAAAATGGAAAACATCTCTCACTACCTGTCATAGCAAAATAGATTACCATAGGCTTGGGAAAGGATCAAACCTCCACCACTTGGCGTAAGCACCTAGGATAAACTATCAAAGAGGTCTTTTAAAGGGTTAAAACGTTAGGTGTAGGGATATGGAAAACACGGTCTTTTAAAGGGTATAAACTATCAAAGAGGTCTTTTACTGGTGCCGAGTTAATCATCTTAGTTAATTACATGTATAATATGGCGTTGCTAAGCCAAGACTCGCCTCGACTTAAGCTAATCAAATACTAATAAAAACATAAAATAAACATAGAATGAAACGGGATGGTAGTCCGTATGTTTTATTTTTCTTTTTCTATTTTTTTCTTTTACTTGATTTTTTCGATTTTTTCGATTTTTTTTTTTTTTTTTTTTTTTTTTTTTTTTTTTTTTTGCTTACACTTTTGCCCTACCATCAAAAATAATACATCATAGGGGATTTGCATTCCCCTTACACTTGAATTTTTACATACTTTACAATAAACTACTCTAATGACTCGAATTAAGATAATCAAAACACTTGGAGTACTTTTAAAATTAATGCACATATGGGGGTAATATATGATGTCTTCCCCATTACTCCATATTACTAGCTAGTACTTTACCCATGAGTCCCAATCGTCCCAAAACAATATGTACAAGATATGACTCGACTTAGCAACCATGTAATCAATTAGATAATTAACTAAGGGTTTAAACATGTAACAGTAATGCACTAAAGATGAGTGCATACAAGGAAGGCTAAGGCGATTTGGTTGCACATTTGGGTGGATTGTTAACAAATTCTTCCTTTAAGTAAAATGCTAAAAGTTAGAAACGAAAAGATAGGCTCGGAGGGGTGTACTAGGGGTTTCGTGTACTAAAAATGAGTACAACGCTAAGGTGTGGGAAAATTAATTGACTTTACTAGTCAAGGTAATTGACTTAAATGGTCAAGTAATTATGATACAGGTTTAAACACAAGGGTGATCCTAATGCCTCTTATCATGTAGTAAATCCAAACTACACGAATGTAGTCTCACTAGCGGTCTCGGGATGTATCACTAACGCAAGTTCTAGAATCTAAATACTACCGGTACACTCATAAGCACTAATAATGAATGCTTTTCCTAACAAATCTAAAGGCGAACCTCACATATTTGGGTGGAAAATTATTTAAGTGGTACGGTTTTGTGCTAGTCATACAACTCCTATCCATGAGACGCTTGTTAAGGCTAAATTCATTCCTAAATGTTGTAAAAAAATTTAAATTTGGCGCTAAAATTGCCCTAGCAAGTATTTCTCTTAGTTTTAGTACACACCTACTATCAAACAAACAAACTCAAGTGCAATTGTATCCTATAAGGTATCATCATTTACCCTCCCCTTACATTTAGGATGAACATTGTCCCCAATGTTCAATTAAAGGATGTAAAAGTAAAGCAGGTAAAAGAATGAAAACAAACACTCCCCTGATTCGTTCGGTGTGGATAGTGTGTCAACAAGGTTAGATCTTCCTTCAAGAAAATGAACTTTGAAAGCTTCCCTCCAGTAATATAAATCATCTTCTTGTCATATATAACATGTTAAACCTGAGAAAACAATCAAGGCAAACCTCGCGTTAAATCGGCGGCAATTTATATATACTAAAAAATCGTAGAAACCAAATTAAGATATAATGCTTGTGGAATGAATATTTGCAGATTTCTGGAGTTTATAAAACTAAAGAATCAACAAAAACTTTAAGACTCCAGTTTAAACAAAACTCGAAAATTTTTTCAGAATTTTAGTACCTGACGTCGTCAGGTTGTAACTCCTGACGCCGTCAGAATGTTCCTAGAAAAATCTTATGTTAAGTTTCCGGAAAATTTTTGGTAAAACTTATGCCTTATTTCCTGGAAAATCCTGCAAAACATCATTATGACTCGATACAAGCATTTGACTCTAACAAATACTAATATACATGCTCATTTAATATTGTAGTGAATCATGCTCAATTTCGTTCTTATAAACAAATTTAGGTTTCCTTAAACTTAACTTTTGCAAAATACCTTTATATGTAATTAAGACGAAGTTAAAAACAAAATAAAGCGTTTTCACAATTTACTTTGAAACATGATTTACCAAAAATAAAAATAAAACACGCATACGGAAACAAATAAAATCAAACAAATAAAACATATAAAACAACCATAATAATGAGAATCCTAAATGCATAGAAGGAAATAGTAATAAATATCCAATGGCAAACAGAGGCCAAGTCCTACACTATTACAGGCCGAATTGTTCAAATCATACAACCAAAGATAAATTATTCAGAAATCATGACACTACCATAAAAACATCACTGGGGAGGGGGACCAAAGCGGTAATCATAACCAGGAGGGAGATGTCCGGTGTACCCAAAGGGTGGGTAATCCTGCTCACGACCGGGGAATGGGTCAATCTGCAAGTGAGGCTCGATGTGATCATGGGTCGATAGATGCTGCATCTGGCGGATCGTGTGATCGTACATCCAATCAAACCTCTGGTCAGTAGTGGCCCTCCAGGTGTCCATCTGACCCATCCAGGCCCCCTGATGAGCCTGCAAATCCCCCCGACCCATGTGCCGATAGTAGTCCGCAGAGCCAACCTCATAATCCCCATACTGCTGCTGGGGTACACCCTCATCATCATCCTCATCATCATCAGCCGCTCCCCCTACAACATACCAAATATAAGACCCGTACCCCAACTCCATCACAATACTCATTTGCTTGAGGGACTTGGCCTTCACCACCCTGCATGCACCACAATCACTCGAGTATCCCATGATCTCCGGCACAAGGATCCCATAAGAACGAGCCAGACGGGTCACAAACATCCCCCCCATAGATCTTATCACCGTCCCTCTCCCCTACACTCGTCTTTAGATAACTTGCCACCCAAAATGGGATGTTACAATACAATATTCCCTAACTCTATATGCTCCTACTTCACTCCTATGTCGAGCCGACTAAAAGCTCCTAACATGGGATCACTAGAATTCTCTTATGCATTAAATACAACCAAAAATCGCAGTACACCTCCGATCATGTTTCTTAAGACGTTCAAGCAAGTTACCAATGGAAGTCTGCCAGTTTTCTTAAGCCTAACATCGAATACAATCATCCACAACAATTATAAACATACCATCAACCAATAATCAACATCTTGGTTTCACTACATCTAAGCAAACACAATAAAAACCTAGCCTAGCATGTTAAAAGAAAGACAAGCATAAGATAGAATCACACAACACATAGACATATCGTATGATTATTGGAAAACTTATCTTCAATTAAGCATGGATGGAACAATGGTTGAAACCCTTGTTTTTAGAGAAAATTCATCTAGGGTTTTGCTCTCCAAAGTTTTCCTAATGTTCCACACATTATGAATGAAAAATTGAAAAAATATATATAGAGAATACATCCTGACGGCGTCACGTTATAGTTTCTGACGCCGTCAACTCGCCGCCAAATTAAGGGTCGTATTGCCTAGATCCAGTCTTGACGCTGTCATGTAGAAATTGAGCTCTGGACCGTCACTTACAAAATGACCCTGACAGCCTTGGTGACGCCGTCAGGTCAATTACACTAAAAATGTTCTGGGCCGTCACGTGTATTTTCCACTTCCACCTCTTTTGCCAAGCTTGACGCCGTCATGTGTGAAGTCTTGACGTCGTCAGGTACTGTTCCCAGCAAGGATTTTGATACTTTGTCGTTTTCTTCACTTTTATGCTCCAAAAATGTCCAAAATGCTTCCTTTTCCAGATTTTTTCTCAAAAGTACCTAAAATGACAAAAGGAATGATTTAGGGCAGTAATTGATCAAATAATCACGAATTCGGGCTTAAATGACCCCTTAAAAGCAGTACACTTTTCGCCTTATCAGTGGTTGCTAACCCATTTGATGAGTCTGCTAATCTATTCTGTGGTGGCCAAGAGTTTGAAGATGATTATGATGACTATGACTACGATGACTATGCAAACCAGATTTATGATCTTCCAGGGAATTTGGATGCTTTTAATGCCATGTATGGCACCAAGCTTCAAGGTCTTAGGAAGTAATTTTATTTCTTTTTCTCCTATGTTATCATTTGAGTAGTGGTTTGTTTTATTGTATAGAAAATAGGCAGTATCTTGTTATGTAAGCTTTTTGAATATCTAACGGGCTGAGATATGGGATTTCACCCATATCCATTGTACTTAAACGTTTTGGTTAATATATTTACCAGGGTGCAGGATTACTCACTTTACCAAAAAAAAACAATATTTAAACAAGATGCTATGATTCAAAGGGGATTAGATATGTTTAGCCATCCATCTTCATTAATATTCATCTTTGTTTCCATGGTCTTCTTTAAGATGTTATGTTTAGCGCAAATGTTTAAACCTTCTCCCTTCTCATATTCATCTCGTAAAATTTTCATTAGTTCTTGAGTTCTAATCACTATGGAAGTCTAGAAAAAGTGAAAAATGATACACTGACAGTCATAAAATGAACATGGAGATATTAAGTAGAAAATGATACATTGACAGTAATAAAAATTTCTTAGGAGGGGGTGTGCACGTCATAATTTTGTAGGGATGTTATTCCTATTTATGTGTTCCACCACGTATTTGTTAAACTGTGTAAGTGAAAAGTTTTGAGCTAATATTTGCCGCTAATGTGTAGCTTTGATATGTGTGATTATGGATTATGATATATGGCAATTTACATTATGGATTTGTGATTGCATTATTTAACTGATTTTGTTGTAGGATGAGGGTTTTAAAAGCGCGAGGCATAACTTTCACGTTACGCAATAGACCAAGGCGTCGGCTCTATTTGTGGCGTGAGATGAGGTGTGAAAAGGCACGAAACGTGACGCCTTTTTTGAATCTAACCCCGATGAAAATGTTTGTTTAAAAGAAATGAATAATATTACATGCAAGGATACTTTCTTAAGTTAATACCTTATGTATAACACTTTTCATAAACTCGGTATATATGAAATATGATATAATATATAAATTTATAAATATTTTATTATTTTGTGTCGCTTTAAGTCACGCCGTAGAAAACGCTATGGCTTTGACAAAGCTTCTAAGGCATGTGGCTTGGCCATGCCACCATGCCTCACACTATTTATAACCTTGCTTATAATAGACTAAGAGCATTTGCAACCCTAACGCAAGGCTTGCGTTAAGGGTGACGTGGAGCTGCCATGTCATCGCGTTAAGCTGAGTTACCACAATGGCAGTCCAAGTGAATCTCGCATTAACGTGTGGCGTTAGCCACTTAACGCTGAGTTAAAGCTCGCTTGATTAACAAAAATTACACTTTTGCTCCCTGGTGAAGAAGAAGAGGTGACGATTTGCATTTGATGACGTTTTTGGGCGCGTTTGCGTGTGTGTGCAGAGGTGACGATTTGCAGTTTTTGAAGAAGAGGGTGTGCAGAGGTGAAGAAGAAGGTATTATTAGGGTTTTATGATGGATGTGATATGGGTTTATATGTTGGGCTTTATGGGCTATTTTCAAAAAGAACATATGTAATGGAATATTTTCAAAAAGATGTGGTATGGGTTTTATGTTGGTGTTAGAAATGTTTGCAGTTATTATTACAAGTGAAATCGTAATGTTTTTTTTTGCTAACGTATTGTAATATATTTTAAGAATGAATGTTTTGGTTTTTATTAAATGAAGTATTTGTTTTAATTTAGGGGTTGAATTTGAAAAAATTTGTTTTAAAGTTGAGTTAAGGTAAATTAAGGTTGAGCTATGATTGCGGGTGTTTGATGCGTGGAATTGCGCCCTCGCAAAAGGTTTTACCTCTCAAGAGATCTTGTGAAGCTTGCAATCCCCACTAGGCAGTGTACCTGATCGTTGTAGTATAGTATAGTGACAAGTACCGGGGGATTGATCGTTCAACTCAAAGAATAGTGTTCGCTAGGGTTAAAACTCACTAAAACTAGGTCTAGAGATGAGAGATGATTCTTTTTGTATTTTAATATTTTAAATGAAAGCAAGTAAAATCTTAGTTTTGGAAGGAGTGGGCGGAATTAGTTGCTAATCAACTAACCCAAATAACTAAAGATGCAATCAAAATTAAATAAAATAAACTTAAACTAATTTATGGCGAAAACAATAATGAGAGAAAATGTGTTTACTTAGATTTCACTACTCATTAGCTATCTGATGAAGCGAAAAGTGTACCGCTTTTGGGGGGTCATTTAAGGCCAAAGTCGAGATTATTTGATCAAATATTGCCCTAAATCATTCCTTTTGTCATTTTAGGTACTTTTGAGAGGAATTTTACAAAAGGAAGCATTTTGGACGTTTTTGGAGCGAAAAAGTGAAGAAAACGATAAAGTCTCAAAAGCATGCTGGAAATTACACTTGACGGCATCACAAGTGTTAGTGACGGCGTCATTACTTGACAAAGGGGTGGATAAATGAAATACACGTGACGCGCCAGAATTTTTTGTGAAGGGGATCTGACGGCGTCACGTACAAAATTTCCAAGGACATCAAGAGTTATTGCAAAGAGTGATGGCCCAGAACCCATAAAGAGTGACGGCGTCAAAAGTGGATCTAGGCAATACGAGTTTATTTTGGCGGCGAGTTGACGGCGTCACACCTTACTCTTGACGCCGTCAGAAGACAAAATCTAAATATAGTTTTCTAGTTTTCATTCATTGTGTGCAACTTTGAGGGAATAAACCCTAGACGAATTTTACAGCTTTTTCAAGGGTTTCAACCCTTTGTTTCTTCCATGCTTAATTGAAGATAAGTACTTTACCAAATCATTCAATCTGTCTATATGTTGTTTGATTATATCTTACGCATGTCTATTTAACATGCTAGGCTAGGTTTTCTTCGTGTTTGCTTAGATGTAATGAAACTTAGATATTGATTATGGGTTGGTTGTTTGTTTATAATTGTTGTGGATGAATGAATTCGATGTTAGGCTTAAGAAAACTGGCAGACTTCCAATTGGTAACTTGCTTGAACGTCTTAAGAAACATGATCGGAGGTGTACTACGATTATTTGGTTATATTTAATGCATAAGTTATCTTCCAAGAATGCCATGTTAGGAGCTTTTAGTCGGCTCGACATAGGATTGAGGTAGAAGCTTATAGAGTTAAGGAAGATCGTACACGACCCTACGAATGGTATTAAGGAATATAACCCATCATCCATTCAATTGTAACAAGTTAATCAACCTATAAAAGATAGCTAAGGAGTAGTGAAATCTAAGTAAACACAATTCTCTCTCATTATTGTTTACACCACAAATTAGTTTAAGTTTAGTTTATTTTATTTTGATTGCATCTTTAGTTAATTGGGTTAGTTGACTAGCAACTAATTCCGCCCACTCCTTCCAAAACCGAGATTTTTACTTGCTTTCCTTAAAAAAAAAATACAAAAAGAATCATCCCTCACCTCTAGACCTAGTTTTAGTGAGTTTTAACCCTAGCGAACACTATTCTTTGAGTTGAACGATCAATTCCCCGGTACTTGTCACTATACTATACTACAACAAACAGGTACACTGCCTGGTAGGGATTGCAAGCTTCTCAAGATCCCTTGAGAGGTAAAACCTTTTGCGAGGGCGCAATTCCACGCATCAAGTTTTCGGCGCCGCATCCCGGGGAATAGTTATTGTCTAGGTTAAAATTTATTTTTATTAGGTCTACTTGCTAGATTCCTTTCTAGTAAGATTTTTATTTTATTTGTATAGGTTTCTTTAGTCTATCTTATTTCTTTGTTTCCTTTATTAGTAAACTATCTCGATGGATAACAATAGCATTGATCGTTTGATTCCTGTTAATCGTGTCTTTCGTCGTAGGATTTTCCAACTACCCGCCCCAATCCCTTTAGTAGAAAATGAGAACCCGCCTAACCTCTCGCCTAACCATTACTTTGACAATAATTCTGAGATGGAGGAGTCTGACCATGATAATGACCATAGGGCTAGTCCTTTTTACTATTTGGACTCCGATGAGGACCTTGATGATGGTGATGTAATCAACGAGGATAGGGTGGAAGATGAGATGAACCCTCTTAGGTATGTAGACCCTAGGACAAGGATTGAGAATGACAGCTCATTTAATATGCGGTTTCCTTGTAAGATTGGATTTAGGAGCTTTGATGCCTACCTTAACTCATCTCTACCAATGAACATAATCTCGCGTAGTGAATACGATAAAATTATGATAAATGAGTTAGAATACAAAGGAGATAATATTGTTGCTAGGGTAAAGACATTGCATGTTCTAGGAAGCTTTGTTTATTTGGTTGAGTTTATGGTTATGGAGAATCTAGGAGAATTTATCAGTAATAACTTAACCCAAGTTGTGTTTGGGAAACCCTTCAAAAGGATAACCAACCTAGATGAAAAACTTATGGAAGGGTTAATTACATTCTCGGATGGGGATGAAGATTTTGTTTACCAAATTCCCCGTGCACACCCTAGGTTCAAGAATTTTTCTATTGAGAAATGTAATAGGTATCCACCACTCGATATGCTAAGTGAGAATGATAAAAGGAAAGGGCTTAAATATCCTCATGAAAAGAACAAAAGGTATTATCGCGGATGTTTAGAGCTAAGTGATGACTATAAGAAAGATGAGGCAACTATTAGATGGCTCACACTTGGGTATGTGAGCATAAGCGACACACGATAGCCCATGACTTTGAGTCTAGCTACAAGACTCGTAAATAAAGAAAAACGCTTCTTGGGAGGCAACCCATGTTTTATTTGTTTGATTTTATTTGTTTTCGTACGCATGCTTTATTTTTATTGTTTGTGGAACATGTTTCATAATAAATTGTGAAAATGCTTTACCTTGTTGTTTGTCTTAACTTCATAAAAAGGTATTTCGCAAAAGATAAGTGCAAGGGAAACCTAAATTTGTTTTTAAGAACAGAATTGAACATGACCCACAACAATATTAAATGAACATGTATATTAGTATTTGTTTGAGTCAAATGCTTGTATCGAGTCATAATGACGTTTCGCAGAAATTTTCCGGAAACTTAACATGAGATTTCTATTAGAACACTCTGACGATGTCAGGATTAATACCTGACGGCGTCAGGTGTAAAATTCTGGAAATTTTGCAAGTTTTGTTTTTCTAACGGAGTCTTGAAGTTTTTGTTAATTCTTTAGTTTTATAAATTCCTGGAAATCTGCAAACATTCATTCCACAAGCATTATATCCTTATATATAGATTGCCGCCGATTTTACACGAGGTTTCCATGATTGTTTTCTCAGGTTTAACAGGTTATATTGGACAAGAAGATGATTTATTATTTCGGAAGGGAAGCTTTCAACGTTCATTTTCTTGGAGGGGGATTTAACCATGTTAACGATTTATCCACATTTGAATGAATCAGGTGAGTATTTTTTTTCATTCTTTTACCTTATATACTTTTACATCTTTTTATTGAACATTGGGGACAATGTTCAGCCTAAGTGTAAGGGAGGGTAAATGATGATATTTTAGAGAATACAATTACGCTTGAGTTTGTTTGTTCAATAGTAGGTGTGTAATAAAACTAAGAGAAATACTTGTTAGGGAAATTTTAGCGCCAAATTTAAAATTTTTTACAACATTTAGGAGTGAAGCTTTAGCCTTAACGAGCGTCTCATGGATAGGAGTTGTATGACTAGCACAAAAACCGTACCACTCAAAAAAAATTTCCACCCAAATATGTGAGGTTCGCCATTAGATTTGTTAGGAAAAGCATTTATTATTAGTGCTTATGAGTGTACCAGTAGTATTTAGATTCTAGAACTTGCGTTAGTGATGCATCCCAAGACCGCTAGTGAGACTACATTCGTGTAGTTAGGATTTACTACATGATAAGAGGCATTAGGATCACCCTTGTGTTAAACCCGTATCATAATTACTTGACCATTTAAGTCAATTACCTTGACTAGTAAAGTCAATTAATTTTTCCCACACCTTTGCGATGTACTCATTTTTAATACACGATACCCCTAGTACACCCCTCCGAGCCTATCTTTTCGTATCTAACTTTAAGCATTTTACTAAAAGGGAGAATTTGTTTACAATCCACCCCAAATGTGCAACCAAATCTCCTTAGCCTTCTGTGTATGCACTCGTCTTTAGTGCATTATTGTTATTTGTTTAAACCCTTAGTTAATTGTCTAATTGATTACATGGTTGTTAAGTCGAGTCATATCTTGTACATATTGTTTTGGGACGATTGGGACTCATGGTTAAAGTACTTGTGTTATGGAGTAATGGGGAAGAACATCAACTATTACCCCCATATGTGCGTTAATCTTAAAAAGTACTCCAAGTGTTTTAATTATCTTAATTCGAGTCATTAGAATAGTTAATTGTAAAGTATGTAAAAGTTCAAGTGTAAGGGGAATGCAAATTCCCTATGATGTACTATTTTGGATGGTAGGGTAAGAGTGTATGGGAAAAAAAATTGAAAATGCAAGAAAAAAGGAAAAAAATAGAAAAATAAAAAAAAAAGAGAAAAAATATACGGACTACCATCCCGTTTCATTCTATGTTTATTTTATGTTTTTTTTTAGTTTTTGATTAGCTTAAGTCGAGTCGAGTCTTGGCTTAGCAACGCCACATTGTACATCTAATTGACCAAGATGATTAACTCGCCACCAGTAAATATTGCCTTTATCCAACAAAACCGTGTTTATCATATCCCTACACCCCACGTTATAACCCTTTAAAAGACTTCTTTGATAGTTTATCCTAGGTGCTTACGCCAAGTGATGGAGGTTTGATCCTTTCCCAAGCCTATGGTAATCTATTTGCTATGACAGGTAGTGAGAGATGTTTTCCATTCGCATATTGTGATATATACTTTATTACACCCGAGAGATGTGAGTATCTAAACACTATTTGTGAGGTGCTAGTGTATAATTTTCGTGCTTGTTTTTGGTTGAAGGGGAACGATTATTTGTTGTAATTACTTTTATATTAGTGTTAAATGACCCCTAACTTGTATTTTGATTAGAATAAAAGCGCATTTGCTTGAGGACAAGCAAATCTCAAGTGTAAGGGTATTTGATGAAGTGAAAAAGTGTACCACTTTTGGGGGGTCATCTAAGGCCAAAGTCGAGATTATTTGATCAAATATTGCCCTAAATCGTTCCTTTTGTCATTTTAGGTACTTTTGAGAGGAATTTTACAAAAGGAAGCATTTTAGACGTTTTTGGAGCGAAAAAGTGAAGAAAACGACAAAGTCTCAAAAGCATGCTGGAAATTACACTTGACGGCGTCACAAGGTGTTAGTGACGATGTTATGACTTGACGAAGGGGTGGATAAATCAAATAAACGTGACGCACCAGAATTTTTTGTGAAGGGGATCTGACGGCGTCACGTACAAAATTTCCAAGGCCATCAAGAGTTATTGCAAAGAGTGACGGCCCAGAACCCATAAAGAGTGACGGCGTCAGAAGTGGATCTAGGCAATACGAGTTTATTTTGGCGGAGAGTTGACGGCGTCACACCTTACTCTTGACGTCGTCAGAAGACA
This sequence comes from Artemisia argyi, assembly GCA_030686995.1. Classification (NCBI taxonomy): domain Eukaryota; kingdom Viridiplantae; phylum Streptophyta; class Magnoliopsida; order Asterales; family Asteraceae; genus Artemisia; species Artemisia argyi. The sequence continues at coordinate 37,551,992 of CM060701.1, forward strand.
AAATCTATATATAGTTTTCTAGTTTTCATTCATTGTGTGCAACTTTGAGGGAATAAACCATAGACGAATTTTACTGCTTTTTCAAGGGTTTCAACCCCTTGTTTCTTCCATGCTTAATTGAAGATAAGTACTTTACCAATTGGAAGTCTGCCAGTTTTCTTAAGCCTAACATCGAATTCATTCGTCCACAACAATTATAAAGAAACAACCAACCCATAATCAATATCTAAGTTTCATTACATCTAAGCAAACACAAAGAAAACCTAGCTTAGCATGTTAAAGAGAAGACAAGCGTAAGATATAATCAAACAACACATAGACATATTGAATGATTTAATTAAAGACTTATCTTCAATTAAGCATGGATGAAACAAGGGTGTGAAACCCTTAAAATAACTGTAAAATTCGTCTAGGGTTTACTCCCTTCAAAGTTGCACACAATGAATGAAAACTAGAAAACTATATATAGATTTTGTATCCTGACGGCGTCAAGAGATAGGTGTGATGCCGTCGACTTGCTGCCAAAATAATACTCGTATTGCCTAGATCCACTTCTGACGCCGTCACTCTTTATGGACTCTGGGCTTCTCTTTTTGCATTTACACGTGATGGCCTTTGCATTTTATAACGTGACGCCATCACGAACTCTTTAGAAACATTCTGGCACGTCGCGTGTAATTCATTTATCTACCTCTTTGTCAAGTCATGACGCCGTCAATAGCAACATGTGACGCCGTCATGTGCAATTTCCAGCATGATTTTGAGACTTTGTCGTTTTCTTCACTTTTTCGCTCCAAAAACGCCCAAAATGCTTCCTTTTGTAAATTTCCTCTCAAAACTACCTAAAATGACAAAAGGAACGATTTAGGGCAATATTTGATCAAATAATCTCAACTTTGGCATTAAATGACCCCACAAAAGCGGCACACTTTTCGCTTTATCAAATACCCTTACACTTGAGATTTGCTTGTCCTCAAGCAAATGCGCTTTTCTTCTAATCAAAATACAAGTTAGGGGTTATTTAACACTAATATAAAAGTAATTACAACAAATAATCGTTCCACTAAAAACAAAAAACAAGCACAGAGGTCATACACTAGCACCTCACAAATAGTGTTTCGATACTCACATCTCTCGGGTGTAATAAAGTGTATATCACAATATGGAAATGGAAAACATCTCTCACTACCTGTCATAGCAAATAGATTACCATAGGATTGGGAAAGGATTAAACCTCCACCACTTGGCGTAAGCACCTAGGATAAACTATCAAAGAGGTCTTTTAAAGGGTTATAACGTGAGGTGTAGGGATATGGTAAACACGGTTTTGTTGGATAAAAGCAATATTTACTGGTGGCGAGTTAATCATCTTGGTTAATTACATGTACAATGTGGCGTTACTAAGCCAAGACTCGACTCGACTTAAGCTAATCAAAAACTAAAAAAAACATAAAATAAACATAGAAGGAAACGGGATGGTAGTCCGTATGTTTTTTTTCTTTTTCTTGATTTATCCATTTTTTTTTGTGCATAAACTCTTACCCTACCATCCAAAATAATACATCATAGGGGATTTGCATTCCCCTTACACTTGAACTTTTACATACTTTACAATAAACTATTCTAATGACTCGAATCAAGATAATCAAAACACTTGGAGTACTTTTTAAGTTTAATGCACATATGGGGTAATGTATGATGTTCCTCCCCAATACTCCATAACAATAGTACTTTACCAATGAGTCCCAATCGTCCCAAAACAATATGTATAAGATATGACTCGACTTAGCAACCATGTAATCAATTAGACAATTAACTAAGGGTTTAAACATGTGACAATAATGCACTAAAGATGAGTGCATACAAGGAAGGCTAAGGCGATTTGGTTGCACATTTGGGGTGGATTGTAAACAAATTCTTCCTTTAAGTAAAATGCTTAAAGTTAGAAACGAAAAAGATAGGCTCGGAGGGGTGTACTAGGGGTATCGTGTACTAAAAATGAGTACAACGCAAAGGTGTGGGAAAAATTAATTGACTCTACTAGTCAAGTAATTGTGACTTCATTGGTCAAGTAATTATGATACGGATTTAAACACAAGGGTTATCCTAATGCCTCTTATCATGTAGTAAATCCTAACTACACGAATGTAGTCTCACTAGCGGTCTCGAGATACATCACTAACGCAACTTCTAGAATCTAAGTACTACCAGTACACTCATAAGCACTAATAATGAATGCTTTTCCTAACAAATCTAAAGGCGAACCTCGCATATTTGGGTGGAAATTTTTTTTGAGTGGTACGGTTTTTGTGCTAGTCATAAAACCCCTATCCATGAGACGCTAATTAAGATTAAAGCTTCACTCCTAATGTTGTAAAAAAATTTAAATTTGGTGCTAAAATTGCCCTAACAAGTATTTCTTTTAGTTTTATTACACACCTACTATTGAACAAACAAACTCAAGCGTAATTGTATTCTCTATGGTATCATCGTCTACCCTCCCCTTACTCTTAGGCAGAACATTGCCCCCAATGTTCAATAAAAAGGATGTAAAAGTAATGAAGGTAAAAGAATGAAAACAAATACTCCCCTGATTTGTTCGGTGTTGATAAATGGATAACAAGGTTAAATCCTCCTCCAAGAAAATGAACGTAGAAAGCTTCCATTCAGAAATATAAATCATCTTTTTGTCCAATATAACCTGTTAAACCTGAGAAAATAATCATGGCAAACCTCACATAAAATCGGCGGCAATATATATATATATATATATATATATATATATATATATATATATATATATATATATATATATATATATATATATATATATATATATATATATATATATATATATATATATATATATATATATATATATATATAGGGTAAGGTTCTAGAGAAAAGTGCATTTCGGTAGAAAAAAGAGGAAATAACTGTGATGCACTAGAATAATAACTATGATGCACCGGGTTTTTTAAAACTGTGTTGCACCACACTTTTTATTCTACTGCATCACAGTTAAAAAACACGGTGCATCACAGTTATTTTCTCACTTTTCTATCGAGATCAACTTTTCTCATGATCCCACCTCTATATATATATATATATATATATATATATATATATATATATATATATAATGCTTGTTGAATGAATGTTTGCAGATTTCCTGGAGTTTATAAACTAAAGAATTAACAAAAACTTTAAGACTCCGTTAGAAAAACAAAACTTGCAAAATTTTTCAGAATTTTTACACCTGACGCCGTCAGGTTATGATCCTGACGTCGTCAGAGTGTTCTGACAGAAATCTTATGTTAAGTTCCCGGAAAATTTCTGGAAAAACTCTCGCCTTAATTCCTGGAATTCCTGCAAAACATCATTATGACTGGATACAAGCATTTGACTCAAACAAATACTAATATACATGTTCATTTAATATTGTTGTGGTTCATGTCCAATTTCCGTTCTTAAAAAGCAAATTTAGCTTTCCCTTACACTTATCTTTTGCGAAATACCTTTTTATGAAGTTAAGACAAACAATAAGGTAAAAAAATTTCACAATTTAGCATGAAACATGATCCACAAACAATAAAAATCAAGCATGCATATGGAAACAAATAAAATCAAACAAACAAAACAAATAAAACATGGGTTGCCTCCCAAGAAGCGCTTTTCTTATTTACGAGTCTTGTAGCTAGACTCAAGGTCATGGGCTATTACGTTTTCCTTTCCCACCTTTCAATCGATTCTCTTTACCTTTGAACTACTTCTTTGTCAACTTTATACTTAGGTCCAAGGGCTAAACAATTCTTATAGTAAAGGCTCCTCTTCTCCCAAACATAATTCATTCCTTTACTCTTATCTTCTTCGTTAATGTCCTCGATTGCACTAATGTTATCCATATCAAGTTGAGGTACATAACGGAACTCCTTCATTTTATTAGGCATTCTATAGGTGATCCAATCGATTTCATTGGAAAATTGGACCGTTCCCTCTATTTGATCGTGTTTTAACTTGGATTCCTCAACAAATAACTTACCTAATACGACATGGGATAAGCGACAATCTATAATATTGGCCAAGTCTTCAACAACCATAAAGTCCACGATATAAGTAAAGTTCCTAACAAACACATGTAGACCTTTAACTCTCCCGACAAAGTTACAAACTCCATCGGGGTATTTGGGATCTTTCCTAGGTCCGAGTCTTGTTTTTACTAACTCATTATAGAAACTTAAAGACATAATGTTGACTGGGGATTCAAAATCGATGTAGGATTGATCAATGCAATTATACCCATGATACGTGGGATTGCGCCCTCGCAACAGGTTTTACATCTCAAGGGATCTTGAGAAGCTTGCAACCCCCACCAGGCAGTGTACATGATCGTTGTAGTATAGTATAGTGACAAGTACCGGGGGATTGATCGTTCAACTCAGGAATAGTGTCGCTAGGATTAGAAAGCCTACTAAACTAGGTCTAGAGGTGAGGGATGATTCTTTTTGTATTTTTAATATTTTATAAAAGCAAGTAAAATCTCGGGTTTTGATAGAGTGGACGAAATTAGTTGCTAGCCAACTAACCCAATTATCTAAAGATGCAATCAAAATAAAATAATGAAAATGAAAATTAAACTAATATACTAATGTGGTGGAAACAATAATGAGAAAAGTTGTGTTTACTTAGATTTCATTACTCCCGAGATATCTTTTACCGGTTGATTAGCTTGTTACAATTGCATGGATGACGGGTTATATTCCTTAATACTAGTCGTAGGGCCGTGTACAATATTCCCTATCTCTATAAGATCCTACTTCACTCCTATGTCGAGCCGACTAAAAGGTCCTAATATGGGATCATTAGAATTCACTCATGCATTAAATACAACCAAATATCGTAGTACACCTCCGATCATGTTTCTTAAGACGTTCAAGCAAGTTACCAATGGAAGTCTGCCAGTTTTCTTAAGCCTAACATCAAATACAATCATCCGTAACAATTATAATCAAACAATCAACCAATAATCAACATCCAGGTTTCACTACATCTAAGCAAACACAATAAAAACCTAACCTAACATGTTAAAAGAAAGATAAACATAAGATAGAATCAAACAATACATAGACATGTTGAATAATTATTGGAGAACTTATCTTTATTAAAACATGGAAGAAAAAAGGGTTTGAAACCCCATCAATATGCAGGAAATTCGACATAGGGTTTGTGTGTAGTATTCCACAACTTGTTCCACACTTTACAATGGAAAATTGGAAAAATATATATAGACTAAGCATCCTGACGGCGTCATGTATTAGCCTCTAACGCCGTCAACTCGCCGCCAAGTTGTAGCAACCCGTAAATTTTCATAAGGCAAAATGACAATTTGCCCTTTGACTTTGACTTTTAACTATTTGACTTTTACCGTAATATAAAAGCAATTATTGTAACTAACAGTTTACCGGTAAATATTTCCAAGTTAAATAATTCACTCTACTTTGAATTATTTCTCTATGAACATTTTCGTTCACCTATGTCTATTTAACTAGACTATATCTCACAAAACATAAAAATAGCACAAAACGCGTATCGACACAACAAGCAAATTTAATTGATTACTATTTTTTGTGTCATATATTATTACTTTTAATATTTAAATTACTTTTATAAGTAATCACGCAAGTTTAATCGTGTAAACTGTTCCTGCGACTAACACAAGACTAGGATAAGTCTATGTGTTCAAAATACTCATATTTCATCAATAGTCATATTTTATATGAACTATTGGCACTTTGTCATTTTTACGTAGACATTTTATTTCTTACGTAATACGCGTGCTAAAACCTACAGTATTAGGTTTTTAACATTATAAACGCACTCCGTTAGGCTTATCACACTTTTAATATACTTAGTTGAGGTATATTGATAAGTTTAGACATTTTCATAAGTATTATATTTTTACGTTGTTCGATTTTAAGTTTCGTGACTTAAATGCTTAACATTAATAATTACCGGGACCAAACTATACCCCGTTGACCGTTTGCTTCACTATGAAGCTAACACATAAGCTAGTAACCAAGTACCACACCACCTCATAAGAGATGTGGCGTTTTTATAAACATCACAAGCCACTTGGCTTTGTTTTGTTACTCCTGATCATGCAAGAAGACACATAATCCTCTACCTTAGTATACACGATTTCTACAAAACTTCATCACAAAGATAAGTCACCAAAAATCTGTCTTTGACTCCTTTCTTTGCTGTACACAAGTAACCACATAACACCATCTATCCCTTTGATTCAAGCTTCAAGTATAAGAAGAAAGATGAAGACCTTGATGACCTCTACATAGTTCAAGAGTTGTTTTGGAGATTACAAGGTTAAGTTGGAAGCTATACAAGGTATCTAGGGCTGAAGTTAAGTGGTCTTGGGAGTGCCTAGTACAAGAGTTTCTAAGGGTATAGCAAGATTGGGTGAAGGTCTGAAGACAAAGTTGGTGATTAGAAGGGTTTAGGCTTGATTGTTCTTGTCATTCTTGTATTTTCATCCAAGAATTAGTAAGACTATATTTAGTTTTCAATGTCTTTCAATCATTTTGATGTAATTCATACCTTTTACAAGTCTTATATGTATTTTGACAAGATATGATGTTGTACATAATAGAAAAACATGAGTTAGACTTGTTAGAAACCCTTTTCGGTATAACTAGCTTGAAACTAGTGATTGGTATTAAGTTTTAGTATGAAATCATGAACCTAGGACATTGACAAGTTTGAGAAACAGATAGAAGATGTTAAAACTACAACTTGAGCTTTTGAATCATGTTAAAGAGCTTGCGGTTAAAAAGTTAGTCTTAAGTAAAGACTACTAGAAGGAAATTGGTGCTGGGACAAATAGTCTTCTGATCTGATTCATAAATCACGATTTCGACCTTCTTCTGGTCCGAACCAGTGAAAGTATAAAACACGAAAGTTTTTCAGATAGATGTTTTACATAAGACAACGTGGGAATTTAAGCCTGAAAGTGTAAAACAAGGGCTGGAAACCACAGAAACCAACTCGAACTCTTTTGACCCAAAGTTGTCTTCCGTAAACTTAGTCGCATTAGAATTATTTCCCGAACTTGATATTGTACCAAAATTTCCAGGTTTCATAAACAACCTATAAGTGTCTTTTTCATAAGGCAACATAAGCCTTTTGACTTCGGAAATGGTATTTTAAATATTGACTGACTATTATGACCAAAAACCATTTTGACCCATTTTTATCCACTTTCATGATGTGTAACCAATTTTAACCCATTCGTGTTGACAAATGGACCTTATTAACTAAGTATTACATTTAAGACCATAATCATGAACATAATATACATCTTAACACTTTATAAACATTGTTTTCATAAAATAACAACTTGAGTCCTATGTACAACATTATGATCAAGTCAATGACTTTACATCTTATTGTACATTATATTAAGACGCGATCACTATACTCTCGTAGGTTATTGTTAAGAATCGTGGTCTTGCCATACACTATCTGTTGTTATAAACTACTACTGGTTACTACGGTGAGTTCATGGCCCCACTTTTACTCGTTTTGAATTTCTTTGGGGGAGAATGCATGCTCATTTATACTTAAACTCATTGTTGTTTTACATATGGACATAAGTACATTAAACATTTGTTGATTGCCTAACTTGCCTTATTTGCCATAAAATTCCCACAATCATGAACCGTTAATTACTCTTATGAGAGTAAGCGCGAATGCTATGAATAGATCTATTGGGGGTAAACTCCCCCGTCCGTGTTGGTCGCTCCAATAAGAAAACGGACGCATTTCATTTGATGTCGTACAGGTGTAGGGCAAAGCACCTGGTTGGGGTGATACATAACTAACTGTCAAGGCTTCGGTTTCATGAGCTTAGTGCAATAGGAATACATGAACATATTTGAATTACAGTTGTTGTTGAAATCTTGTGGTCCACACTGTTGTTACTTTTACTAAAACCTATGAACTCACTCAACTTTTGTGTTGACACTTTTAGCATGTTTATTCTCAGGTTTCGTAAGACATAACTTTTGATTGGAGCATTAGAGTCGCATAGCTTGTTTTGAAGACTGGGATGCATTGTATTCACCATTCGATGAAACTTTTGTAAAACAATTATGGAATATTATATCTTGGGACCTCTTGTTATAACTCTGATATTATTTATCGAATGGAAAATTTTTCAAAACGTCTCATTTAAAGTACGTTTTCTATAACTTGTACTTTGTGCTATGAAGTAATACCCCAGTGACACTGGCTTCCGCTGTGATATTTTGGGGGTGTTACACAAGTTGAAATTCGTATTGCCTAGATCCAGTCTTGACGCCTTCATGTGCAAATCTACTTTGGGACCTCATTTGTATTTGGACCCTGACGGCCTTGGTGACGCCGTCAGGCCATTAACAAAGAAAATGTTCTGGGCCGTCACGTTATAAGTTCCACATCCACCTCTTTTTGTCACTCTTGACGTCGTCATGTGTTATTGCTTGACGTTGTCAGGTACTGTTCCCAACAAGGAATTTGAGACTGCCGTTTTCTTGACTTTTATGCTCTAAAAACGTCCAAAATGCTTCCTTTTCCAGATTTCTCTCCAAGTACCTAAAATGACAAAAGGAACGATTTAGGGCAATATTTGATCAAATAATCACGAATTCAGGCTTAAATGACCCCTTAAAAGCGGTACACTTTTCGCCTCATTAACCCAATCATATATGGTATCTTAACATTCTTAGGGTCACCTCTCTTAATCTTAGGGTCAATCTTAACAAAGGGAGGCCTAGGGTTATCAATGAGATTGTTATAATAAGCGATTTCCTCCTCAGTGGGATATAAATTGAAATAATCATCATCTAAACCCTCCTCTTCTTCTTCCTTAACATCTTCTAAAATTGCCAAGTTATTGGGTTCAAGTTCCTTATCTAAGTCTATGGCTATTGCTAATCATTAAGCGCATAGTCAAGCTCAATATCGACCAATCTATTGAGTTCTCTAAGTTCCCTAATCTCATTCTCAATCTGTTCATGCAACAAAGCAACCTCGATAGGTGAAAGGGGTGGATTCGCGTTTTCCATAGTGGCCAACGGAATAATTAATGAGGATTATACGAACAAACACACAAAGAAAAGATAGACTAAAGAAACCTATAAAAATAAAATAAAAATCTTACTAGAAAGGAATCTAGCAAGTAGACCTAATAAAAAGAAATTTTAACCTAGACAATAACTATTCCCCGGGCTGCGGCGCCAAAAACTTGATGCGTGGAATTGCGCCCTCGCAAAAGGTTTTACCTCTCAAAGGATCTTGAAAAGCTTGCAATCTCCACCAGGCAGTGTACCTGATCGTTGTAGTATAGTATAGTGACAAGTACTGGGGGATTGATCGTTCAACACAAATAATAGTGTTCGCTAGGGTTAAAACTCACTAAAACTAGGTCTAGAGATGAGGGATGATTCTTTTTGTATTTTTATATTTTAAATGAAAGCAAGTAAAATCTCAGTTTTGGAAGGAGTGGGCGGAATTATTTGCTAATCAACTAACCCAAATAACTAAAGATGCAATCAAAATAAAATAAAATAAACTTAAACTAATTTATGGTGAAAACAATAATTGGAGAAAATGTGTTTACTTAGATTTCACTACTCCTTAGCTATCTTTTACAGGTTGATTAGTTTGTTACAATTGCATGGATGACAGGTTATATTACTTAATACCATTCGTAGGGCCGTGTACGATCTTCCCTAACTCTATAAGCTTCAACCTTTTCCTATGTCGAGCCGACTACTAGCTCCTAACATGGCCTCATTAGTAGTTACCAACGCATTAAATACAACCAATATATCGTAGTACACCTCCGATCATGTTTCTTAAGATGTTCAAGCAAGTTAACAATTGGAAGTCTGCAAGTTTTCTTAAGCCTAACATCGAATTCATTCATCCACAACAATTATAAACAAACAACCAACCCATAATCAATATCTAAGTTTCATTACATCTAAGCAAACACAAAGAAAACCTAGCCTAGCATGTTAAAGAGAAGACAAGCGTAAGATATAATCAAACAACACATAGACATATTGAATGATTTGATAAAAGACATATCTTCAATTAAGCATGGATGAAACAAGGGTTTGAAACCCTTAAAATATCTGTAAAATTCGTCTAGGGTTTACTCCCTTCAAAGTTGCACACAATGAATGAAAACTAGAAAACTATATATAGATTTTGTATCCTGACGGTGTCAAGAGATAGGTGTGACGCCGTCAACTCGCCGCCAAAATAATACTCGTATTTCCTAAATCCACTTCTGACGCCATCACTCTTTATGGACTCTGGGCCGTCTCTCTTTGCATTTACACGTGATGGCCTTGGCATTTTATAACCTGACGCCGCCACGAACTCTTTAGAAAACATTCTGGTGCGTCACGTGTAATTGATTTATCCACCTCTTTGTCAAGTCATGACGCCGTCACTAGCAACATGTGAAGCCGTCATGTGCAATTTCCAGCATGATTTTGATACTTTGTCGTTTTTTTCACTTTTTCGCTCCAAAAACGTCAAAAATGCTTTCTTTTGTAAATTTCCTCTCAAAAGTACCAAAAATGACAAAAAGAACGATTTAGGACAATATTTGATCAAATAATCTCGACTTTGACCTTAAATGACCCCCCAAAAGTGGTACACTTTTCGCTTCATCAGTATTTTTTTCTGAGTTAAGGTGAAAATGTTAAAGCTTATGTGACGCTGACGTGACACTGTGTTAAGTTTTAACTTGTTTGATGATTGCTAGTGCTCTAATAGTGAATAGCCATGTGCGTCATTTTTGGGGACCATTGTTCTTTTCACTCTCTCTATATATGTTGGACCTTTACATTATATACTACTCTCTTCGTCCCATAATCATTGTTCACTGTTAACATTTAAAATCTTTATTTTTCAACTTTGACTTTAAATATTTTTATTTGTATTATATAATATTTGATGAAAATTATATCAATGAAAATACATTTAATAGCCAATTTATGTATATATATTTTGTATCAAGTATTATATAAGACAAATAAAAATATTTAAGGTCAAAGCGGACAGATAAAGAATTAAAAGGTCAACATAGGACAATATTTATGAGAGAGGGAGTATCACTTTTTTGGTTTTTACTATCAAATAATGTTATTTCATTTAAAATTTATTATAAAATATATTTAATTAAATATAATTTATCTCTCTTAAATCTACACCAAATCCAAATCTTAATCTAAACCCACTTATAAACCAAACGAACCCTCAGATATGTATATCAATGAGTAAGTTTGCTGTCGTGCGTTACGGCAGAGCCAATTTAAGTCTAATATTCATGCCAAACAATTTTTAGTATAAGGCGTAATTCGGTGAAATAATTCTATTGTATTTTTATTTGCAAATAGAAATATAAACAAATCCATACTCATTGGAAGATGAATAGGAATAATTTCATGCATCAAGCTTATACCAACTATTTCAAGATGTTTTACAATATGAGGAATGATACACTCAGAAAAAAACATCAATAAAATAGTTCACAAAATGAGGTGTCACTCTCTGATTGGTGTACTTTGTGATAGTTTTTCTCTCTTCTTTTTTATTCACCCACTACTCTCTGACATGTCATTTTGTGGCTGGTTTTATGGATTTATTTTTGTTGGTGTATCATTTCCCTTACAATATATATAAAACATATATACAAAAGAATTCCTTAACTATTACATTAAAGGATATGAACAAATGAAGATAAAAATAAAGGACACATTCCTATAGATCTTAAATTTACTTTGTACTTTCTGTAACCGAGTTTCCAACCTATATTTACCCGTGTTTTTTTCCTCTTGAACCAACATTTGCACAGACTCCTCTTCTTCTTGAGGCCCTTCTTGAACATGGGATAAACATGATAGGTAAACCAAGGGACGTTGATTTGCACGAACTTCTTCCTCTTCTTCAAGCCGTTCTTAAAAACCCCTTAATGTTTGGTCGCACTTGGATCGGAGATCGGTGGGAAGCGACCAAAGAAAGTTGGAAGAATGTTTAGATTTCTGTGTTCGGGTCATCGGGTGAAAAACTATGAAACTTGGCGTGGGAAGCGACCAAAGAAAGTTGGAAGAATGTTCAGATTTCTGTGTTCGGGTCATCGGGTGAAAAACTATGAAACTTGGCTACACGTGAAGCCATATCAAGTGTCAGGATGAACATGTCGATATTCGTAAAGTTTTGGTTACGAAAAATGTATTTTGTGATATGTTTTTGGATTTGTGTTAGTGAGCAGTGTAACCTAGTAATGCTCTTGCTAATAATCAAGTCTATTGAATAAAAGTATTAAACTAGAAACCCACAAAATGAAGATCTTAAAGTGTATATTTTGCTTACAAGTGTTGTTTTCTTAGTGTTTTATATATATATATATATATATATATATATATATATATATATATATATATATATATATATATATATATATATATATATATATATATATATATATGCACTTGAATGTAACTAAAATCTTATCTTTCATTATTTATATAACGAAAATCATTGTCAATCAATAAAGTTATTGTCACGTGCTATTGGATAAAATTAATTTTAAAAAAACTTAATTGTTTTTATGTCAACGTGCATCACAAGGTATCCTTGTTTTTATATGAAATAGTTTTCTACGATTACTGAAAGTTACATAATATTTCAAGTTTTCAACCTAAATTGTCGTTATTCATAAAGTGTTTATCACGAAAAACGTATAATTCAAAAATATTTTTTTTTAAAATATCCGCTGTCGCAACTCGCGAGTAAAATGGTATGTTTTAAACACCGCAACGGTATTTTGGGTAAGTCAACTTTTTTCATAATAATTTATAATATGAGTCTTAATAACTATTGCAATATGGAAACGAAATACAACTCGCGGCAAGAAGTAACCTCGCTCTTTACAATTCAATCCAAATCTCACTATCATTTTTTAGCAGCAAAAGTACTCTCTCTCTCATATGTCTATAAATACTCGAATTTTCAAGTTTGTTATCAAGCCCATATTTTCTTAAATTCTCCAACTTTCAATCACAATAACACAAATGGATGCATCTCCAACTCACCACCAACACCATCTTCTTCTTGCTGATCAATGTCTTTCTTCTCGTAACATCGCTACTGCCAACACGACGAGCGACAACAATGAGTTTATCCCTCATAGTTCCATTGAAGTGAGTGCTCGTGGCATTCTAGCTTCCAATGAAAATAACCTACAAAGCTCAAATTCTTTAATGTCTATACATGATGAGAAACTTGGAAGGAAGGTGCCAACAACCAACTCTACTTCTTTCAATCATGTTCAAAATAAGGTACGTAGTAATAAATTCACTCTGTCCAATCATTTAATTTCCTTTTTGGTCAAAGTTTTCGCACCGACCAACAACTCAACATGATCTTATTAATTTACTAGGAATATTTTAACGTGGATGTCGGACTTAAAATTAGTTATTCACACCTTGAGTTGTCTAAGTAAGTGTGCGGGTTATACATTGTGAAGGAGCCAGGACTAATATGACTAGTTGCACAAAATCTTTTGAACGGTAATACTAACGCATTTCAAATGATCGGGTGCATTTAAGATGCATTTAGGAAAAATCGGTGTTTTTTTTTCAAAAATTAACACTATATCGAAAAAATCTATGTCCGTCCCTGATTGTGATAACATGAACCTCTTGAGTTAGAGAGTTTGATACATTGGTAGTGTATTGTTGCTAGCTAGGCGATCTAAGAATCTCAAAGTTTTTGGATATGGATAATCGCTTAACATTACCGTTTAACTGATTTTATCAAGATATGCACATGTGCTTTACTCAATTTGATCATGGTTTCCATTTCAATGCATCACAAAAAGTTGAATACTACGTACTGTCCATGCAATTGATTCATTTTCTGTGATATGATAAATAATTTTAAAAGTTGGTTCATTTTATAGGACATGACAAAAAAGACTTGCAAAAGATGGAGGAAGCAAAAGAAGAGCGATGATGTTCAAAAAGATAAGAAGAAAGTGAGAGATTCTAAAGAAGAAGAAGAGCAAAGAGGGTACATTCATGTTAGAGCAAGGAGAGGTGAAGCAACTGATAGCCATAGTCTTGCTGAGAGAGTAAGTACTAATAACTCTCTTCATTCAACTATCTTTAGGGGCGGAACAAAGGTGGGCCTCGGGGACTCAAAACACCCACGGATTTTTGGGACGTAGTCTTGCTTAATTACCTTTTTCTTTAATGAACATCATAGTTTTCATTTTGGTTCGGTCCCGTACTATCTTTGCATTTCCATTTTACCGTGTTCATATTTTTCAAAAGATAAACCTTGATTAGTTATGGTATACGTAAAAGAAACCAGTTCGATCACTTATCCAATATATATAGATTATGTCGGCCCCTTTTCAATGAGTACAAAATTCAGTAGATATTGTAAAACTCTTAACGTACTTCAATCATGATTCATGAATGTATGGATATTAGGAAAACATGCATGTAACGTAGGGTCTTCTTAAATATTAAATTCGTTCGACACTGATTCTTGTTGCATGCATCATTTATATATATACTTTCGCTATAACATATTTTTCGCAAGTTCCATTTACAAGTCTCACATTTACATGCATTCTTTCTATATAAGTAGCATTCTTGATTTCTTTCTATATATCAGTAAATCTTAACACAAAAGATTTTAACGACCGGAACCAATACACAATACATTTTAGGTGAGAAGAGAAAAGATTCGTAAGAAGATGAAGACCTTGCAAGCCATTGTACCAGGGTGTGACAAGGTACACACTTTTTATTGTTAATTTGTACAATTAATTATCATTAAATTGGAAATAAAATAAATTAATTTATTATCATAATTTACAAACAGATTACAGGAAAGGCTCATATGTTGGATGAAGTAATTAACTATGTCCAGTCTCTACAAAATGAAGTTCAGGTTAGCAAAATAATTAATTAATTATATATAACTTTGATACAATTTAATAAATTAACTTTGTATTAAATCATATATTCAGATACTTTCTTTGAAGCTTGCTTCTGTAAATCCCATGTATGATTATGAAGCAGATCACTTGGAGGCATTCACGGTTAAACCTCATCAGGTATATATATATATTTATTTTATCATTCACTCATAATATATATACATATATTACCACTTATATAAATCCCATAAATGTTTTTCATAAGTAACTTCAATTCATATAATAATATGTAGAATATGACCACCAACCAACAGCAGCAGCTTTCATTTCATGAATATCAAATGCCATGCATGTTATCCCAGGTACGTAAGGGTATGACTATATACATCACAAAATTTCACGTATTTATTGTAATATGTATATCCCTACCCCGGGTATAGTGTTGTTGTTGTTGGATTTATGTAAGATGTGCATATATGTATTTATATTTGAATAAACATGAATTGCATTTCAGAATCATGGAGAAGCATTATGGGATTTGGAAGAACGACGACAAGGACTTGAAGATGATCTTTTTGCTATCATCAACTACAATACATTGTATTAGCCATAATCCTACAATATTCAACGCATGTAGGTAACTCAACATATGCATGTATGTGTGTGTATACGTAAGGAAATTAAATAATAGGAGCATATGTACTTATATACGTGTATGTATGTATATAGGCATAATGTGTCTCTGAGTTCATATTTGTGTATCTAATATTTCATCTTGTAAGGAGTTTGTATAATGCTTTTTCAGGAAAATGTGCATGTTGGTTTGGATATTAATACAGTAATTAAATTAATTTCTGGGAGTAGCATGTGTATGAATTGCATTTTTCTAATATAATACTTCAATCTTATTATATTTCTTTGATCAAAAAAGTCTTTTGAGATAAGACAATAATATAACGGAATTCAAAATTAATCATTGAACAATAATATAACGGAATTCAAAGTGAATCATTGAATTGGAGCAAAACATTTGACACTACTCTACCGTTATACCATTTCACATTTCACATCATCATCACTTCATCTCTCTCTTTCCTTCACCACCCTCTCACTTTTCATTCACATCGATCTCACATCAGCCTTTCAACACATTTTTTTATTTATTAAAATATCTCATTAAATATCTCACACATACTTACAACTAAAAAACAAATAATCAAAACATTAGAAGGCCCATAAAGGCACGGAGCCCAAGTGGTGAAATGTTCACCTTTCGTTGCTTGGATTTTGTCTTGCCGGCGTAACCCCAGCGGCTTTGCCGCATGAAATCATCTCTTGTCAACCTCCCACGCTTTGCGTTGGGACCGGCCTAAGGCACGCGGTTCCATCTCCTGGCTCCCACGTCTCCGTCCATTGTCAGTAATTTTAGTGTTATCATTTTTTATTACTATTTTTTTTTTATTATTATTATTTTTATCTATATATGATTTAACCGAAGTAAAAAGGTTTTCAATTAAGTTAAACTATATTACTAGGTAGGTGTTGCTAAACGCATGCACGTATGAGTTAATTTGATTTTTAACAAAATAAATAGCGGCCATTTACCTTAGGCTTTTGGTACAGTTATATGTGAAATGTCCACCAACGAAGAGGTAGTCGTTTGAAATATCATTGGAGATATTTGTAAAATATTTTATAAGATAAGTGCTATGTGTATGTGAAAAATTGTCGTTACCAAAATAAAATAAAATAGTGTAACCACCACCAAAAAGTTGTGACCTTTTATTTTGTTTATGCCATGTAAACAAAATTTGGTCTTGAATTATTCAATTGTAGTTCGTGTAATCTGATGCAGTAGCTCAGTCGAGATATTACATTATCAAATAAAACTACCACTACTCAAAATATAATCCAAGATTATTGATTAACAAACTTCACATTTCACATATTAACCTGTTATAATTATGTTTTGTAGTACTTTAGTCAGCAAAATAATACGTAATCAACTTAGATGGGCTTATCAAATCAAGAGTACGACAGAAAGACAATTTGAGTATGATATAATCTTTAAGTCTAGTAAACCTGCACGTAAAATGGTTTGACTCGTGATGTAAATGACATTCTTATCCATTCACAAACTTTTTTTTTTTTTTTTTTTTTTTTTTTTTTTTTTTTTTTTGCGCAAAGCTGAATTAAATTAATACTCCAAAACTTATGTACATCATAATACTACATCTGAATTTGGGCATACCCAAACACAGAAAACAACAAGAATACAACAAGAATACAAAACTACACTCTATTGCATCCTATATCTGTCATTGCAGATGTTTGAAAACCAAGACAGACAAGCAACACCTAGCTTCCTCCAAACATAAGATCAATATTCACCTTTTAAAGCACCTATCATCTAGCTACATTTCCATATTTCTTCTCCCACCAAATCACTCAACCTGCCACCACAGTGAACTCGGTAGGAGAAGATAATGGCTTCACTAGGAACCCAAACATCAATTCAGTCAAGGGCTCTTCCATAGCCCCTACATTTCCCTCTTTACAAAAGGCTTCAGGGCTATGGAAACACTCACCTTGAGGGAGAACAACCTAACCTCCTGTGGTAGTGTATTGGGTGGACCAAGCAGGTTCATCTTTCACTCCTCGCTATTCCACCCATCATACACTACCCACCCAAACCATATACCCTTCACAATGAACTGCCTATATTATGGTACATTCATATGATTTAGACCTCTCACTACACCAGCAATCACTAATTAGATCCCTCCCAAGGCCAATCTAAAACAGAAAATTGGGGTAAATAGTGAGTACAGTCACATCATTAGAACTCCAAGCACTAGACAATCCATTGTCATGGTTTGAAATAGAAAACTTTGACTTTAGAGAATTAGAAGTCAAGGTATTAGAACTGCCAATCATAATCACTTTATCCAACACCCCTTTATCCACACATACCTTTTTATCTCTAACATGTATTCATCTGTATATCCCATTCTTCACTAACTTTTGCTACTGCAGCTGTCTTTATTACTTTAAGACTGAGCAATTGAAATTTAATACTTTCCACAATTCCATTAATCAAACTTTGACTATCCCTTTGACTTTGATTGAATAGCCTAAGGTTCCTCTCATTCCAAATATAGTAAACTGAAGTTGCAACTACTATTCTTTCAAGCACACTCCTAATATTATTACCACACCTTCCAGTAGCAATCTCAACAATCACATTTTTCCAATCCATATCCCAGTGATCTTTTTGAACCTTTGCTTTAATCTCTTTCCAAACAGCTTCAGAATAAGAACATTTGAAGAACAAGTGTTGATGAGAGTCATTCACACCTCTACATAAAGGACATAGTAGATTTGTGTGAGAGTTCCAAAGCATTATTCTATCCTGAGTAGCAAGTCTTCCAAGTAGAACGTTTATCCGCACAAAGCAATGATTTATATCGGTAAATAATTATTGCGAAATCGTGATTCTGATTCGACATTTGATGCAAAACGTTTATTTTTTAAAATTAATATAGCGTGTGATTTTAAAAAGTTGACAAGTTTAGAATTGATCGATCTTAAGGTGTATTAAAGGTTACTTAATGATAACTTAAACAAAGTACATTAATTTAAGTTTTCAAAATTCAATGATTTCAAAAATGACATTCACTCTTTATAAGTTATAAGATAAAACTTCCCAAACATAGCCATAAACCTTATTCCGAGATGATATTTATACATATGGTCATCAAACATTCAAATCAAAGATTATTACATCACTTTCCAAATAACCAATGACCCTCTCAAAGTCTCTCAAAACAACGTGAAAGAATAAGAAGACAAAAAAAATCTCCCGATCAAGCAAAATACACTTAATATGCAACTAAAATCCGATAAATACACCTTAAAATACAAAGGTTGAAATTATTGTTATAAATAAACTGAAAATATCCAGCATTTGGCACCCCACAACACAAGGCTCATATAAGATTAATGGTGAAAGAGACATAAGGATGAGCATCGGCCTCACCACCCAAGCTGCCCATGTTTCCATCATCTTCCGTCTTCCAGAATGTGCTGCATGTCGATACGTAATTATGAGAAAACCGTTACTTGCAATAGAGTTGCATCAGATGGATCATAACAGATAAAATATACACATGTCATTTAAGAAGCTCCATTCCTTTTTTTTCTGTCTTATTCAAGTGACAATGTTGACTGATGTATAATCCAATACATTCAGAGGTTTTAATGTTACAACACTATCACCCATATCCTGAATACAATTTGTAGCCCTAGAAATACAAATATCCTAGACTGGTCCATTTGATTATCCTCAGTGGATAGGGTACCACATGCACAATGCAGTCCTCGTCTTATCCTAGTTAACAATGGAAGTAAAATAGGTCTTCTCCTTTCAATTGACAAATTCAATATAGATGTGGGTTTATTGACTTATTGACTAAGAGGTACAATTATTGGTTATGAGACTTAATTATATGCTTAATAAAATAAATCAACAGTTAAAAGTCAAATGTGCACTAAATCTTGGCGTCGTTTTTTCTAGGAGAAAAAGAAATATAATTTCAGCCAGTGAGATGATGGAGATTGAATACAGAAGTGATGGGAACTTACCTGTTCGAACTGTCTGATACAGATTCTAGGATAGAACGTACTTTCTTCTCACTCTTCACAGATGGTGAGAGCACGACCGACTGAAATCAAATAAAAGTAATCTGTAAGAACTATGACGGAAACCAGCAAATGGTAATGGAAAAGATTTGGATGTCAAAAGTCCAGGATTGAACCCGATGGATCATTGCCAAACCAAAATGAATAACATAATCGTACACACTTATTTTTGTCTTTTTATTACGAAGTATTACATATAATTAGTGTTTTATGATGATTGGAAAACTATATTATTACAATAATAATCTGAAATTTGATATAAAAACGAATTTAGATGGTTTTAAGCAATTTGTATACATTTAAGATGACTGTGGCACAAAGGTATTAAGCGAGTTTGAAGGTATTACACTTCTATATTCACCTTTTTACCAGTCTATAAGAAGCTCAAATGCCTTCTAGTGCATCATGGTAGAAACATGACACACACAATTTAAGAATATTTTTGGGTAAAAAAAATTAAATGAAGAAACTCAGCCTGTATTCAGTTTCAATTGGTTTTGACAGGACATAACAAGGAACTGAATTTTCTAAATATAGGCACAAAGAACCAGCCTGCTGACGAGACGTTTCTGTTTTAAAGCATTGCTGCAAACAATGGGTCGACTTGTGATCCATTTTATTATCCATGGGTCTACTTGCGCTAATATTAAGCTAAAAGGGAACAAGCTGAAGGTCATAAAAGTCTAATTTTAAGCAAACCAGGTTATTGAAAGACTTAGATTATTATTGTAATAAAACTGTTTTCGTAAGAACATTTAACACACTAAGTAGTTATTAGAATATATAAATAGATGCAAAACTGTTTAGCAGGGTAAAGGGAATCATCTCCTCCCTGCCAGGGGTAGGGGGGTTTAGAAGATGTGCAATTTCATTACCAGAAATGATGGGGGCAATCCGTATCTCAAAATGCTCTCAGCAAATAGACGTACAGCACAAAAATGCATCCAGGAAGTGAAAACCTGCAGGGGTAATGCAGTTCACCAGGAGTTAGTAAACATTTAGTTAGACAGTCAAGGAGAAAGGAAGACTACTAACTTAATGACCACAAAACTGATTTAAATTTAAACCAAAATAGCCAAAGGGGGAGCATTTTAACGGTCATTGTTACAAATATATACATAGATATTCATTTTGTCAAATTTAAAATATACATAAATTAACACCTATACTTGTTTTTCCCTAATGCGAAATAAAACATTGTTGAATGGCATCAAAGACTTTTACTGGATGATAATGATGTGTTTTATAGCCTAGTAGTAATCGTCTCTACACTCTACAGAGCTTACAAAGTTATAAAGCAACTTAACTGATACGTGGTATTGATACATAAGTACCACAAAACCACTTATACAACTGGTTGCAACAAATTAGGCATTGTCCATCCACTTTCCAATTTGGGGATGGATGAGACCCTATATCCCCAAAACCTCACATATATCATATATTCATATCTATATGACACCTACTACACATGAATAAAAAAAGAAAAGTGTAACACCAATTTCTATTCAGGTTTGATAAAAGTACCTCTCCATAACTGGTATAACACCAATTCAAAAGAGAGCTTCTCAGGGATTCTTGATCTTGCATCAGTTTTTCAAGCTCTTGCTTTCTGCTCTCTTGAGTTTCTGAATTATATTCAAAATCGCGAATCTGAACAACAAATTAGAAATTAACACTCTATAGAAGTCCTAGAAAACAACTAGATGTTTCATAGATAATTTTTGTTGTTTTGATTTTACCACAATGACAAAACAAGAGGTTTTAGCTAACATCTTTGTAAATTTTTGAATCCAACTTCAGTGTTTGGTTACAAACAAACAAACTACTGGATGAAAAACTCACTTGAAATCCTCTTTCGCGTGCCTTGGTTCGGAAATTGTCAGCATCACGGTTGAATAATGTCACTGTATAGATAGCGTATTCGTTATCTTCATGTAGGTTCTTGGAGGATCTGGGGACCTAAAACAATTAGCTCAATCAAAGGGTGGAATTGCAGGAATGAAATCCTTTATTCCTACTGAAACTATGAAAAGTAATAGTATAAATGGAAATTCTGATCCATATACTTATAAATGGGATAGTTTGAGTTATGTCTTATCTTTAACAGTTCAAATGGGTAAAGCAAAAAGAAAAGGTCAGCTCATTAGGAAACTGTTTAAATGTGCTTAATCAATAATACAGTATAATAGTTTGGAATCAGATTTGGCAAACTACTTCTGGGGTATTGCAGATTGGATATATTTGAAGTGCTTATGGCTTTTTATGCACCTCTGCACGTGCTTATTTCCTCCAAAACTAAACAAAGCCAATAAGCACCTAGCCATCCAAATACTTTAAAAGTGTTTATTTCTTTTAAAATATGCAATAAGCCAATAAGAACTTAAAAAATAAAATATCCAAATACTTGGGTCATTGTAAACTAAAAACTTTGGGCAAATAGCATTTGGGCTCAACCCGTACAAAAGAGTTGCCCATTTTGACTGTTGTCCAGCCTATCAACCCATAAGAGAAATAATACCCAGAATTACTAAAATGTGGATTATCAAGAAGATAGAAAACAGAGATAGCCAGGATTGTGAAGCTCAGCCTTAGGTTCTTTAGATTATAGAACTCAGGATTGTAAAGCTCAACCCTAGGTTTCTGTTAGCATAAATTGAGTTTCTAATCAAACTGAAAGCTGATAGACTGTACCAGACGATGTTAAGGTTGTAAAATAGAAACAGAATTCCTGTATGAAATAAAATTGGGTCCTGGAATATTAGGAAGAAGATGTTGTCCATATTGTTAAGACTAGCCCTCAGCAAATTACTCCATTATAGACATTAAAGATCAGGGGTATCAACAACAGATATCATACACATAAACAAGAATATAGGCCCTACCACATAAGTCGTCAGAGTCTCATAGCTTGACAGCCAATCCTTCTGTGAATACTTGGGAACAACAGCAATGAGTGTAACCAAATGTTCTGAATTGACAAGATCCTCGGGTGACACTAAATTGGAAAGATCACGAACAGCCAAACTAGAAAATTGGTTAAGTCAGGTCAGGCGCATTATCAGCGTTGCAATAGAAACTTAATGAACAACCAAAATATGATAAGAGCATTGTTTTCCTTATAATTGTGAACGAAAGAACTTTCATATTGGTTTCAAGTACAACCTTTTGCTCGTTACTAATCATTAATTTCAAAGTTCAATAATTGACATTAAAATTTATTTACCTTCCGGTCTGCTTTCGGTTAATTGCATTGAGTTGGCTGCGAACATTGTTATACTCGGCAATACGGATCTGTTACAGTGCAGGAAAGAAAACTATAATCAAGGCAAGCCCCAGCTCATATGAAAAATAGCAAAAACACAATTAAGTACATAACTAAAATACACACACATATATTTCATGTATACATACGATCAAGCAAGTAATTAGATTTAGGAGAAAAGTATGGTGTTTTTATTTCTATTGCGAGGGAGGTCAACCCTAATAACAATTGAATATTAGAAACTATGAGAATTACATCCATGGGATAAACAAGCTGTCCGCTTATGCTAAGTATGGTATCTCCAAATAAAAAGTAGTTGTATACATGTAGGCATGTGGTGTACCTGTTGCTACTTTCTTTTCGGTCAACCCATCTAGTTCACTCCAAAACTTATCCATTATGTAACCACATTCTTACTTTCAAGGCAAAACATTATTGTTTTTCAACTTATTTGCGACCATGTACACCAGTTTAGGTGATTGCCAGTTATATATGCCCTTAGATCAATAGTATTTAATTATGGGAATTGATAAAGACAGCCCCTTTAGGGCTATGTTTAAGACACAAAAATATGTATTTGGTACATTAGGTTGGTTGGGAGAAGTTAAGTTCAGGGAGTGGATGGTTACTATTCAAGGTACAAGTCATTAACGCATTTCTTAACACCTTAAAGACAGCCCTAAGGGCTATCTTTATCAAAATCATTGAATTATTGATCCAATCATCATTAGACATGCATCAATAGTTGATTTCTGACTGAAGCTTGTGCCTGTTCCATACTATGATGGTTGTAGAAGTATCAGCTGTTAATTAACCGAAGAAAAAATATATAACAATGGAAATTGATTTTCCAAAAGTTATGGCACAATCAACTAGAATTTTACATTGACAAGGTTATCTATTATTCTAGTTACAATGCATCTTCACTCTAGCTTTAATGCAATGTACAGCTTCCACATGGTAGCTTCTGCATATAGGTACGGCTGATGTTTGCAAGAAAGAAATAGCTTCTAGAATCCAGATATTCTGAAGCTCAGCAATTGGATAAACATAACAGGATATATATCTAATTATGGTATAATGGCATATGGTAAGAAATAGCTTTTTTAATGAAAACTAGCAGGGTCCCTCGCGTTGCGGCGGCGGGTACCCTGAAATAAGATTTTCCGGTGAATCATGTAATTTAGTTTATTATTTTCTTTTTGACAATAAATTTACCGATATCAAGAATTTTGTATAGCCTGTGCCCGTTCGGGCTCGAGCCCGTTCGCCCGTGCCCGTGCCCGTTCGGGCTTGAGCCCGTGCCCGTTCGTGCTCAAGCCCATTTGACCCATTGCCGTTCGGGCTTGAATATTTATATAATGTGCTTTATTATTTGTATTAGTGACATTTAATGCAGGAATTGTGTTTAATTTGGTTGTACAATATGCTTGATAATTTGTATTTCTTAAGGGGTGTTTTAATAAGTAGTTATTGACCAGTTAATTAATTGACTACATTAAATGGCATTAATGCGGTGTTTTGTTTTTTAATATGTGCATTTAAAGTGGTGTACACTATGCTTCTTGTCTTGTACGTCTGAAAATGATGTGCATTAAACTGTTGTACTCTATGCTGCTTTTCTTGTAAGTCTTAAAATTTGGAGAGAGAGTCATCCCTCTATTATATGTAGTATAGAATAGATATAGATATAGATATAGATAGTAGCTTCATAATACTAGAAATGTAATAGCTTGTACTAACTCTGCCAATAGATAGATATGTCAAGCATTTAGTGAAGTACTAGTAACACATATAGGCCACAGTTTATAATCTATAAAGTATTTCCTACTCTCTTCAATTTCAAATGTGATCTGAATTCTGAAGTATCCTATAAAACTAGATGAATCAAAAATTGGGGCAGCTGGATATGTTTAATCCAATGCACGATGTTCAACTAAAAGGTTCCTGCCATTCAACTAAAAGGTTCCTGCCACTTCGCCAAAAAGTACTGCTTGTGGGTATCAAGCATACTTATATATATTCCCTCATCCAGTGTAAATAAGCACATATATCTTCACCGTTCACCCCAAGGATCAAATCTTAGCTTATCTTAACAAGTTAATCTAGGGTCGAAAGTAAACAGAACATTGCCTACTACATATACCGGTATTTAGAAATAGAGCTAGCACAGAATAATACCTTAAGATCATCGTCTATCTTCGCCACCTGCACGTGAATACCATCTACAATCTCCTTAAGTGGAGACATAGTTGGATACTTGGCCTCATCCCACACAAATCTACAATCACAAAATCCACCATATCAAAACACATAAACCTTCCACGTTACCAAAATCCACACATAACGAACTAAAAAATAAACATTACTTGGTAAGATAGGAATCCACGGGAACACCATCAACAGTCAACGAGCTACTGAGTACCCCAGACACCTTCTCCAAATCCTCAATCTGTCTCCTTATCTTATGTGAACACCCTTCAATAAACGTATTCGACTACACACACACATAGAAAAATTCCATCAATTTAAATCAGTTTCTAATCAAAGCACAAACTTAGATAAAAAAATAAAAAAATAACAAATCTCTCACACACACAATCGTATCGAATTGAGTCCGTTGCAATCAAACCACAAAAATAGGTCAATAACCTAACTGAATTGGTTTAGAGATGACGGTATGATCATAGTTAATGCGCGTTAACACACCACCTCAACATTGTTGTCATCAAATTATCTGTATGCATGCGTTTAGTGTGTCCCAATTTTGAGTGTTACGTTAAAGAGGTAAAATGTGGTTCAGTGTTATGCAAACATGGCAACACCTTTTGACGACTTTGATGTAAGCACATCGTATGCTCTTAGAAAATTAGCTCAATAACCTAACAAATTTGTCACACACAATCACACCAACTGAATCACTTTAAAGATCACGGTAAGACCGAATTTAACGCGCTTAGTGAGTCCCAATTTTCAGACAGGTAAAATGTGGTTATACAGTTATACTGTTATGACGCGGCAAAGCCTTTTAACGAATCTAAAGACAAAACTAGATCAAAAGTTTCACACAATCACAATCAAATCAATACAATCAAAACACAAATTTAAAAAATAAATATTATAAAATAAACCTTAAGTAAGTCATCACTGAGTGCTAGAAGTGAATCGAGCGTTCCAACACGTAAATTCGGGATATTAAACTGCAAAGAAAATTCACACAAAATGAATCAAATTGAATCGATTAGTTATATATAGTTATATAGGATTAAGCAGTTAGCAACGATGACGTCATTGCTATGATGATTATAATTACCCTGTATAAAGGAGTATCGAATGAGTTTTTGGAGATTTGTTCTTGTAATCGAGTCCAAAGAGATGATGAAGAAGTAGGTGATTGAACAGGAAGTGACACGATCCAGTAACGTGTCGCCATTTTCGTTGATTTCAGATCGGTTAATTCGTTGGATTGAATTTGTGATTTTTTGATGATGATCAAAAAATTAAGAGATCTGTTTGTTATTATGCTGGGACTGGCAGTTGTCGTTTCGGATCTTGGATCGGGTTTGAGATTACCTGGTCTCACCTTTTTTGTACCGACGTGGAAGAGATGTGTGATTAAAATACTTCAAACAAAATTTATTTGTTTAGTAGCAAAAAGCGTTAGCGTTTGATTTGTTTTGATAAAACATTTAGTAACACAGTTGTATGTTCATAATTATTAACTGTAAAGACTAGTTGTTAGTAAATGATCTTTTAAGTAGTATTTTGATTTGGAGTGCTTTAGAAAAATTATAACTGGTAGTTTGTCTTAAACAAACAAGCATTGCTTACAAAACGCTGGTCGTTAGTTGCTTCAAAATGCTTCTACATGCTTATTGCCAAACATACCCTAGGTCCAAAATTATTTGTCTATCTTCACTTTTTGGATTGTTCGTAGCTAATTGTGTACTGCTCAAAAAAGGATAAAAGAAACTTGATCGAGTTTGATATATTAGTACCACTATTTAAACGTTATTATTACAAATTCTAATTAAATAGTTAAGATTCAAATTGTTATTTTACAAAACAGTAAGAAAAAAACTGCAGTAATGATTATAATTTTCTTATACTATGTATTTATTGTTGAGAGATACTTGTGTTTGGGACAATGGATACTTTTTAATTTTCGTTATCTAATGAATTTACGTTACCGTGCTTCGGTATTGATTTTTTTGAAATTTTAGTGTTAAATGTAGTTTATGTTTGTCAAAATTAATAGTAGCCGCAAACGTTGGTAGTCACCGCCTCACCGTGTTGCAACTTAAACCTGATTTTGGCACAATAACTTTAGCTTCAACTAACAGAAATGAGAGCATGCATTTGCTTTTATATTAGGATGTTATATTGAAAATTATGGTTTGATATGTTATGTCAATGTTGTTTGGTCTAGAACTCTAGATGAAATGGTTGGTTCGTACATTGTTCATGTATCAGCATTGCTCCTCTTTTGTATGGAAGTTTCTAAAAATGAAGCGTTTAAGAACTTTAACGCATGCACAAACATAGATATACAAAAGTTGTGACAACCGTTAGGCCGGCTTAACTAGCAGAAACTTAGTCCTACATCTGATAGTCAAGTCCAACCTTTAAGATCAAAATATGGTTCAATGACCATCACTATGCCTGGAGGCCAAGTAATTATAACTCACATGTGGTTTCATCAACCATGGTGCCCTTATTATGAGTTTTGGTTCAATTAGTGGTGCAATGTTGTGTTTTGATTACCTCCATGGATCTTTACATCACACAGATTTCAAATAAGGGCCGAAAACAACTGAACCAGACTCAACCTCAACTTTAGGCTAAAGCTTGAGGTATACATGTTGGAGAGTTCAAATAGACATAATTGCTGTGTTCAATGAAAAAAGGTTCATCTAAAACCATCCATCAAAGTTTCACCATAAGTTTTACACATCTTAACCATTACATATAACTCGACAAACATCACAAGAATTTAAATCAAGCTATTATAAACGCAATTTCACTTGTACTTACACTCAACTAGAATTCGACTCGTTTGCAACGTTATCTCCAATAACTAATACTCAGGATGCATGATGCGAAAAATACATTTCAGTGGTTTCTTAAATTCTTATAAAGCATTCATCGGATTCAGAATTTCAACCATATTTATGATCATACTATAGATTTGAGTTCCTCCCTTCTGAACATGAGGAAAACTAGATTCATGAAACTTGTTTACAGAAGTCAACTCGGCTGCCAAGCAAAATTAAACATTCTAATGCCATAAAACGTCACTACAAACTCAAAATAGCGTTCTAGAAGAAGTTCAATAGCATCTTTGCCAATCTTTCTAAATACCTTTTTATTCCTTTAAGAAGTGATCTTCTTCTCAGTGACAAAAAGGTTTTAATCCTCCGCCTCAGAGCTTTTAACTTCTTTAGGAGATGCAAAACTCTTGCTAAGCTGAGATCTTGTCCAGGGATCCAACGGTGGTCGTTGAGCTGGTTGTGGTGTTGGGGGTTTCGATTGCCTAAGCTCATTTTCTCTGTCTATGAACCTATTGGCAAATAAATAAAGATGCTCCATAAAAATAAAATCATGAACAAAAGAAGAATAATAAATCTTTAAAAGTCACAAAAACTATGAAGATGAAAAAAGACCTAACTGGCCTGAAAAGGCTTGCAGTAGCAATTCAAACAAAGATGTCTATCACAGCCGATTCATATGAAAACGGGTTGGGGCAGGCTAAACTTTTAATGGTAACAGATCAAATTAGCTGAACATGTCAAAAGTCGCCTAAAGTGCAATTAAAATGCCTATAGCCGCATAACTGTTTTATCAAACAGAATTAAAACAGTAATCATATTTGATATACCATTTAAAAAATCCAAAATGAATTAGAAAAAGGGATGATGGGTTAACCTGACCTACATTGACATGTGCCTAAAAGTTATCCCTTACAAAACATGCCCAACCCAGTCTTGCCACCTCTAAATTTGACTGATCCACACAGCTTGACGGATTGAACCAGGCTGGGTAGTAATGATATAAGGTGCGCTATAAGTGGATGCCTGGATTTTGAGGCCCTATAACTTTGATGATATAGAAGTGTGTTTTGTGTTTCTATATAGACTCATGCTTTATGAAACTTTTAAGTTTTACTTCATAAACTCATATCAGTCTATTACTTCAAAATAGCCACATTCATGATTTTATAAATTGTAGATTTCTATTTTTTTTATTAATTGTGCTTCTCTTCTCCTTATCTGGTGTTGTTATTTAAAATAAAAAAGACCAACACGAAAGATAAAAGAACAAGCAAACAAACTAACAGCAATGGGTTTGGATTTGAAGACAAAGTAACAAGAAAAAACATACTCTATATACGCCATTTCTGCAGCATCACCAACTCTTATCCTAGTCCTAAGTACTCTGGTATATCCTCCTGCCCGATCTCTGCACAAAGAGTATATTGTTTTAACAACGGTTGACATTGAGTGAAAAACTTGACATATAACAGATATGAGGCTCACTTGTATCGGTAAGCCAGCTCTGTAAATAGTTTGTGAATAACGTCATCTCCTCGCACAAAGGCAGCAGCACGCCTGGCAGCACAAAGGGTGCCCTGTAATAGTTGCATGCCAGTTAGTAGACCATAGGAAAAACTATAACAGTTTTCACTCATTAGATAAACAATGGAGCAACAAAAGTCTCTAAAAGTTCAACAATCTGAGAGCAAAAGTTAGCTAGTGTGCTAAAAAGAATGTGAATTGAATTTACAAACAGTTTGAGGCTTCACGCACCTCTTTCCCAAGCTGAACCATGTTATCAGCAAGCCGACGGACTTCTTTCGCCTATAACAAGTACAAGCAAAAGAAATGAAGATTAGAAAAGGTATCAATTGCGCTGAAAACAAACTAAATTTGGTACGTGAACGAAATATGAGAGTGAGACTCTATAGCCTATAAGTCTATAACTTATCCCATACTAAATTAGATAGATTGAACACATTGTTAGACTTCTTATATTAGGTTTCGTTTTGTCGTCACCACATGACCAATTCAATATTTGCAACTGTAATAAAAGCGAACATGTATAAACTAGTAAGCTAGTTTACCTTGGCAACTGTAGTTTCTATCCTTTCGTGCTTAACTAGCTGAGAGACCATGGTCCTACAAGAAACAAATAACGTTAACTATTACTTTCCTAGGTGGTATGTAATGGTAGATACAAATGTGATTAAATTGAATGTCATAAAAACTGACTACAAACCTAAGCATGGACATACGATGCCCAGTAGGACGGTTGAGCTTCCTCAACTTCGTCATGATGCTTGATCCAAATAAATATGTAAAACACCTGCGACATTGACCACACTACGTTTAAGAAGTTGGAGATAAATCACCGACTGAAGGGAAGATAAGTTATTGGTTATAGTCTTATAGATAGATA
This sequence comes from Artemisia argyi, assembly GCA_030686995.1. Classification (NCBI taxonomy): domain Eukaryota; kingdom Viridiplantae; phylum Streptophyta; class Magnoliopsida; order Asterales; family Asteraceae; genus Artemisia; species Artemisia argyi. The sequence continues at coordinate 37,582,438 of CM060701.1, forward strand.
CTTCGACAATAGGTTTCCCAAAGTGAAATGAGCAATACTAATAACTATAAACCCTCAAGTCTCGTTATTAGCCAACTTCTTTTTCTGAAGTCAAGAGGAGATTATACTCGTTTACTTCTTCAACAATGTCAAATGAAGTATGGTAAATAAAATAGTATAAATGATCAATGGAGTGCATTATGTCAAGAATGGTGGAATTGCCTTGCAACAGATCTATTATGAGCATTCTAAGAAGAGTAATAGTTGCAGCCTGTGTCTATTATATTTGGAATGAGAAAGGAGAAAAGAAGTTGTCAAGAGCTACTAGGGCCTGTTTCTTTTATTTTCCTTTTTGCATTAAGATCCTGACCCACTAAAGGGCCTAGTTACTAACCTGATATATCACAAAGTTGTGTTCTTTTTTTCTTTCTTTTTTTTTTTTTTTTCTTTTGCTTAATGAATTCCAGTATCAAAATAATATTTTCACCCTTTTATCAAAACACCCTTTGCACATGTGATTTGAACATCTTCTTTTTTATCTAAACAATATTCTTTTTTTATCTAAACAATTTTCTAAAATAAAGAGAATTGAAGCTTTAATTAATAGATGTGACCATCTTCTTCATGATCTTCTTTAGATCTATGATTCCACCGTTAAAGAGAGCTGAAGCTTTAATTTACATGAATGTGAAAACGAAGAGAAATGGATGAAGGGAGTCGATGGGAATGAGGTCGACGGTGGGAAGAGGTCGGCGGGTAGGAGGTCGACGGTAGGGAAGGAGGTCGACGATGGGGAAGGAGGTCGACGGTGGGGAAGATGTCGAAGGGTACGAATGGCGGTGGTTATGGAGGAATGGAGGATTGAAGTGTTGATTGTTAATGTTGATGATGAGTGAAATATAGAGACAATGGGTATAACTTATCTTTATTTGTGTCCTGGATGGAAAGGATGTGACTTTTTACACTCATCTACATCTAGGATATTGGTTTGGAATAAGCAAAAAAGAAACATCATTATTATCCTTTGTGGGGAGGAAAATGTTACCAAAAAGGACAATAAGCAAAAACTAAACACCCCCTGAGTATTATTACAATGAAGCTAGTAAGTCTAACAGTGAGAGATTCAAAACAGGTGGATGAAGTAAGAAATGGCAAGTGGTAATGAATAAGAAAAGGAATGAGGAATGAGGACTGTCTGAACTCAGAATATGATGTTGTGGTATATTGCAGTGTTTGCTGAACAAAAAAGGGTGTTTGGATAGCAGTTTTATGAAGTATGGAGAGTGTATATCGGATATGAAGCTGTGCTGTTGTATGTTGGAAGTGTATGATGGAGTGATAGAGATGGTTGGGCCTATGTTATTGTGGATGAAGCCTTTCATGGATGCTGGATTTTTATGGATTTCTGTGAGGATGTAGCTGCAGGTTCATAAAATCCACCTTCATGAGGGAAATGTAGTCCTCTAGCATAAGGTAACAAATGCTCTACATTGATGATGCCCACTATGGATTATAATCTTGATGTTACTCTGTGAGGATGCAGCTGCAGTGGTACCATTTTGATTGCCTTCATATGGGAAATGTAGTCAATGTATGAGGATTTACACATCAATGAGGCCTATTAATCTTGTTGTTTATGACTATTCTATACTGGAATGGCTTAAATGACATTATTGTATATGAAATGTAGTTGATGTGGGTGAATGTGTGAAGAATGAGTCAATTGTAGCCATAAGTATCTTTCATACTTGTATGCAGTTTGGTTGAATAAGTTCATGGGCACGTCCATGTTCTTAAAATTTAAAAATGTATCTTTGTAACTCTTATATGTTCCTGTGCTAATATATTCTTCACACTTTTCACAAAAAAAAAGTACGGTAAATACAGTTTTATATTCATATAGATCTATAGTCAATCTAATTACCCAATCCAAAACTATTCTAATAGATTATGAAAGAAAAAAACAAATTTTTTCTCTTGAAAGTTAAAATGGACACTAGTCTATCATATTCAGTGCTATCTTTAAAATTAAAAAAAAAAAAAAAGCATATTCGAACCATTTATTTGTATGTGTGCTATAAAATCACAAGACTGATTAATAATCAAACTTTCATCAGATTGTAATAAAATGGAACAAAGAATTAGATTGAAATGAAGTACCTCAACGAAAACCCTAACAATATATAAAAGGAAATTAAACTTCACACACACAGTTATAGATAAAAGAGTGGCCTGAGAACTAACCAGTAGAGGTGCTGCTGTTATTTGGTAGTGGTGTGGTGAAGACGGCGGTGATCTAATGTTTTTTTGTTACTATGAGAAACAGGACTAGTTGTGCAAGATTGAACTAGTGACAGAAATGACCCTCCTAGTACTAAAATTTTATACCTTTCATTATTTGGTTTGAACTTTGAAGGTGTCTAGTTTTTGTTTAGTTGTGAGCGAATTTATTAGAGTTATCTTGATAGATAAAAGCAGTCATGATGAAACTAGTACACAACTACACATAGAGGCAAAGTTATAAGCAAGTAGCATCATCTATATCTAAATCTATACTAGTTATAATACATCTTAGACCTTCTTTCATATTAAATTTTTAAGATTACCAAAAATAAATTTTTAAGTAAATACAATTAGCTAAGCTATGTATCTTTATTTTCAGAACCCTGTTAAGTACGGGAACTGCGAGAACTCTAATTTTGCATTAGAAAACATGCATGTTCATATAAAACATGTATGTTTTCTTACATACACCTTAATACACATAATACATGTTTATATAAAACCCTGTTAAGTGCAATAGATCAATGCAAAATGGTTTTATTCTTAGAATCCTGTTAAATGCGGGAGCTGCGAGAACTCCAATTATGCATTAGAAAACATGCATGTTCATATAAAACATGTATGTTTTCTTACATACACCTTAATACGCAGGCATGTGTATTAAGGTGTATGTAAGAAAACATACATGTTTTATATGAACATGCATGTTTTCTAATGCAAAATTGGAGTTCTCGCAGTTTCCGCACTTAACAGGGTTCTGAAAATAAAGCCCTACAAGCTATTAGTACAACCATCTAATACAATAAATGTTCAATAATTTGACTTTTCAACCCCTATTTAATATTGTAAAAAAAAAAAAAAAAAAAAAAAAAAAAAAAAAAAAAAAAAAAAAAAACTCTATATAAAAGGTACATGTTAATATGTTTATTATATAAGCTAATCAAAAAAAAAAAAAAAAAAAAAAAAAAAACTGCATACAATTAATATAACTTTCTTTTTATCTTGTATACATGGTTTTTAAAACTGGATCGTACAACGAACCACTTTCTCAGACGTTTCCCGATTTTTGGTGGTTTTGTCACGTTCAGCCAGCCTCCATAATATTATCATCATCGTCACAAAGAACATATAATCAGATACATTACTCGCATAAAAATTTATTTACATGGTACCCGCCGCCGCAACGCACGAGTACCCTGCTAGTTCTGCTAGTATTAATTACGAAGTTATTGTATTTTAGCATTTTAGAAGCTCTAAAGTATCAATTTAACAAAGACAAGTTGAGTTATGACGTAGCTAATGCAAAAAGAAAGCCAAATCCAATATAACTTGCCAATATAGACATTGGCATTTTATTATTATTTATTATTATTGTTTTTTTTTTTGGTCTATGTCTTGTATACAATAATATGTTTTCACTGAAAGGATTGATCGGAAGAGTTCCACATAAAAAAGTAGCAATAAGACTCTAAAAAAATCTACAAAACTAAAGTTGAAAAAGCCATTTTTGCCATTTTATATTTAGAAAAACATTTTTTTTCCTCCAAAAGCTTAGACGTGCCTGCAAACATAAGAAGAAAAAAACAAACGTTATATTTCACAAATGTGTGCACACTTGTAGATGCACGAAAAAAAAAGGATTGAGAACCCTTCGACATTGTCGCGTTCCTACCCTGCCGAAGAAACTTCCCTTTCTAGATGCTTTTACCATAAACATGATACTTTTTTTTTTTTTTTTTTTTTTTCTTCTTCATGGCCTAGTGATAAGGTATTTGGTTTCTTTACAAGAGGTCAATGATTCAACCCTCGTTAAGTGTGTACATTTGAGAATGTCAAAAAAAGAGTTAGAAATAGTCTCAAGCAAGGTTATAAATAGCGTGAGGCGTGGCGTGGCGGCAAGGTCAAGCCTCAAGCCTTAGCGTGAGGCGTGGCGACATGGCATTTTTAAGGCGTGAATTAAGGCGGCAAAAAGTATTTATAGATTTATATTATATTTCATTAGTATATCATATTTCATACACATAGAGTTTACAAAAAGTGTTATACATAAACAATAAGGTCAAGAAACTCCCTTTACATTTGTAATCTTATTCAAATACTAATAAACTCCTAAACGCCAAATACTAGTAAACTTCAAATACGATGCCAAAATTCCAATTACTAGTAAATCTACTAAACATTTCAAATAACAGTACACCTTATCGCGCCTTATCACACATTATCTCATTCCAAGCCTTAAGACGATGCCTTGGTCTATTGCGTGGCGTAGAGGTGACGCCTCGTGCCTTTGCGAGGCCTTTGCGGCGCCAAGGCGCACCTTTTAGAACACTGGTCTCAAGATTAACCGGGTGAAATACGTGTATGAGGTTAAAAAAAAAAAAAAAAAAAAAAAAAAAAAAAAAATTGAAAGTTAATTTAGAACATACTTTAGGGACTCAATATAACACATCTCCTGTAAGTATAAAATCTTGTTCGCATTGCAAATCAGATCGAGAAGACACACACTCACTGCGTCAATACAAGTTAATTGAAGTAACTGAAGACAGATCCCAACTGATTATAATAAAGCTAACAAAATATGAAGCTGTTACACTTTGCATTCCTTATTTCATTAGCTTCTGGATTTATAGCTATTCTTATCTACATCACCGGTGTTTCTAATCTAAGTATGTTTTTTAAAGTTGCGTGTTCAATTCATTTTTGAATCTGTTTAGTTTAATTTTGATGTTATGATTGCTTTTATGTGAGTAGACGGGACGTCGAATATATCGGATGACGAAATCGAAGCGTTGCTGACTTTGCAAACTGGATTCCAGAAGTGTGTGGTGAGTTTCTTCTCGTTTAATTTAATATTTCAAGTTAATAGGTTAGTAAATTGGATCACTTGTTAAGTAGCTATAAGACCTTAATTCGTTGATTCCGTTGGACTGAGTAGTGCGTTAGAGCCTGCTCACAAAGTAACGGTTGTTAAGTAGCTATAAGACCTTAATTGGGTAACTGTGGTTTTCCGCGGTTTGAACCCACTGCCTCACATACTTAAACCGGGCAAATCCCTCCCTTTTCAGGAGGTTGAGCGTGGCCACTATTGCACCTATCATGAATTGAACTTGAGACCTCTCACATTTTAGTGATGATACTCAGAAGACTTTTACCACTAGGCCACCCCTGAGTGGTTATCGGTTGTGCTACTAAGAACAAATAATAGCGAGAACTAACTTATCAGACCTGTTTGTCAGCATTGCTGGTTATCAACGTTTTGCAATAATTAGACCCTGTTTGTGTTCTGATGCATAGTGCTTTAAAGATTAATGTATTAGTTGATTAAATAGAACCACTCATAATGTGAATATATGTAGCTTACAAGTATTAGAGATGTAATGTACATGGAATGAATAAATGGAACGAGTCTTGTAAAGGAATGAATGATACATATCACATAGTGTTCATCCACGACTTCCTTGCCGATGGTTTATATGTGACTAACACGCACACAATGTGTACATTAATGCGTCTTGATTCAGGCGGCCAATGGATTAGGGCTGCAAGCTATCGGCGGCAGAGACTACTGCAAAGTCACACTACAATTCCCTAGCGAAACCGTCCCTAAATGGGTAGGTTGTCCCAAACTCTTTCCTTTAGGCTTATCTAATAGTATCTTTTACATTTCTGATTAAGATGTGATATATTTGACTGTTTTCTAACAGAAAGACCCGAAAACTGGAAATTTAGAGGGCTTATCCTTCGAATTTAATCTGTGTGAAGCTGTTGCCACATGGGAACAGGTTGGTACCCGATGTGTAGCTAGTTCTTATATTTGTTGTCTCCCCAAACTTTGAATCCTGCACTAAGCATAATGTTACATACCAAAAGATTGCACACATGATGCTAGCTTATGCAATACAAGAAAAACATAATAAACGGCGTTGATTTGTATGCTTTGAAAAAATGGCAATGTTTCATCACTTATAAGCTGAGTTGTCCAGGTTCGAAACAGTACTACCATTCTCAACAAGGAGTTCATTGATGCGTTACCTAATGGATGGACAGATTATGCATGGAAGAGGATTAATAAAGGAATACTTCTGTAAGTCCCAAACCTTTTGTAAACGAAAATGCATTCATCCAGAAAAAAACTAAATAAAGTTGATAATATTTATGGTTAAATCTGTATAATTGTTGTCTTATATAGTTATTTGAAGTCTGATTTGGTGCACTTCTTGCTGCAGTAACAACTGTGCAAATAAAACGCTCTGTCTGGAGAAACTTTCTTTGGTACTACCTGAAACACCACCATATGTTCCTAGGCAGTATAGCCGCTGTGCAGTTATTGGTAACTCAGGGGATCTGTTAAAAACAAAGTTTGGAAAGGAGATTGATGGTTATGATGCCGTTCTCAGAGAAAACGGGGCACCAATCCAGGTATATAATCCATTATATTTTTCACCTCTTCGGATTATATGATGGTTCAGCTTTGATTCATTGGTTCCAGCAGTAGCATGCGATGCCCACTCTAAAATATTGATTTGCATATAAATTTCTGCTTATAGAATTACACGGAATATGTGGGTACAAAGAGTACATTTCGTCTACTCAATAGAGGTTCAGCCAAAGCTCTGGACAAAGTTGCTGAGTTATATGGTATTTCTGTAACTCTGCTTCTGTGATTACAATATAACTTACTGGAAACATACTAAGCGTTTCACGCTCTACAGATACCGGAAAAGAGGTACTACTCGTCAAAACCACAATCCATGACATCATGAACAAAATGATTCGGGTGAGCATTAATGTTTTATGTAATTTTTGAATGTGATTACCTAAATAATGTTTCATAGATGTTTAACATATCATTGATCTTGATAATATAAATCCCTGATCTTCGAGTTATGAACTTTTGGATTGTAGGAAGTTCCAATTCTCAATCGCGTATATCTGATGCTAGGTGCATCTTTCGGCTCAGCAGCGAAAGGAACTGGGCTCAAAGCTCTTGAATTTGCTTTGTCAATATGTGATACAGTTGACATGTATGGATTTACTGTGGATCCAGGCTATAAAGAATGGTACACAAGCTGTTATAAACTTTTATTAACAGACTCAGTGATTTACTTGCTTTAAACTGCTGGAACCATTCCAAACAGTTTACTCACCTTTTTTTTGGGTGAAAACAGTGTAAGTAGCTATAAAATATGTCCCTGACTAATGAGTTTGTGTATGCTGTTTGCAGGACAAGATATTTCTCAGAGTCTCGACAAGGCCATACCCCATTGCACGGTAGGGCATACTACCAGATGATGGAGTGTTTAGGAGTAAGTTCATCTATCTCACCTACTCGTTTAACTATCACTAGAGGTTCAGTTTTGACCCATTTGCTTGTGAATGGGTCGATCCTTATAAAACAGAAAATTACCGGTTAAAGGTGACGGCCAAATGTGTAGAATGATTTAACAGTCGTTTAAAGTGTATTTATGAGCTTTAAAATAATATTGTAATCCTATTCTAGTTGACACACTAATTAATAATTAAGAAAATATAACCATAAATGTTTCAGCCTTCATGGCAACCCAACTGGTCTGTCTTTTTTTTTTTTTTTTTTTTTTTTGGCACTAAAATTACCTGTTTTAACCCGTACATGATACACGACCCACCAAATTTAGTACAAACTGCTCATGGTAAGAATGTAATAAGGATGATGAGTGTGGTAATGAGGTCTTCTTTTTTGATCATTGTGGATCGATGATCATGTTCTGCTTTTTCTAATTGAATATTTGATGTTACTACGAAATCATTATCCCCAGGAACTTATACTTTTGCCTAACTAATTTATTGTTCTGTTTTCTCATTTATAAGCTTATCAAAATTCATTCTCCCATGCGATCTGATCCAAACCGTGTTGTGAAATGGGTGCCAAGCCAGAATGTGATTACTGCTGCTAGACTTGCATCAGAGAAAATGTTGAGGTATGTACTTTTACATCCTGCAATTCTCTTTTCCAGGGTTTTAGCATTCAGTTTATCGAGAATTACATTACTTACATTTCCCCTGGTAAGGGCAACTCACTTGTTTATAAAATAATCAGAATCAACTGTCCATAAAATAATCAGAATTGACTGTTTTCAAAACAGGTTGTAATGGTAGTGTTTGGTTGTGCTCATGTTGTTTAAGGGTGTAATAATTAAAGTATTAGATGCTTGGGTGCTAGCAAATTTCTGATTAAACAATGAATTGGAAGATAAAATGGCTAAAAAAACTCGTAGAGTAAACACATGTCAAATTATGTGAAAATCCCGTAGATAGGTAAATATGTTTCATCTTTAGATAATTTGTTTTGTTGTGAATGTCTGGTCTGAAGCAGGATATTTCCAAACACTATAAACCGATATGTTGCAACTTTCATTCACAATAATAAGATAATCAGTTCCAAAATGTTGAACTGCGCTTCATGACTTTGATAGGTGGCTTGCAGCAGGATCTGATGACCCACTGGCTTCTTGTTCGATTATTAAAAAGAAACTTCACAAAAGCCAATATTCAGGGCTCAGAAAAGCTGCTGTTGATCATCAAAAATATGTAAAAGAGACGACTATGTATCCTTTGGAGCATAGTGTTGGTCACAGTCAACTCTGCACGGTGTCAAACAGCTGAACTAACACATATGTAACACTTTATACATCCATGAACAGAAGTTGCAAGAACAAAAATGCCTTGAGTTTTAATGAGCTTTTGCACAGGCTTAACCAAATACCATTCTTTTGTACTGTAAGTTTTCTTATATATTGATTAGATAATCAATATATACCCTTGTAGGTATTTTTCTTAAATTAGGTTTTCTACTCCATTTTACAGGTTAGCGTTTGTGATCACATCTGGAGGCAGTTTCAGTACTTGTAAAATATGTTAAATATCAATTGATTACTGGTCTTTGTGTATGGGATCTGAAGAATCAAGGAGAAGATCGGTCATGTTCTTGTAAAATTATTTATGTTTTTGTATGGTTATAGGTTTGACCTGCTTTGAACATTTTGTATCGGCTCACAAGTTACACATAGTTGCTAGAGACCCGCCAATATTCATTTCTAATCAATATTGATCACAATCGAATACATCTTACAGACTTAAACTTTCAAAATTACACATCGTAACAATCAGTGTATGCGTTTATGTTATTATTTATTTTTATTTATTTATTTATTTTAACCGACTGGGCCTAGTTCAGTTGGCCACATGGGCTCCTTCCGGAGGTTTTACCTCGGGTTCAAGTCTCGCAAAAGACAAAAAATCCATGTTTTCCTCCTAGTACTGATGTAGCAAACTAGCTCAAGCCTGTTTGAGTCACGGTACCCACGCTCTTAATGTAGTATCTATACTATAAACCATTTGAGACTTCTTATAAAAGGAAGTCTTTAAATTTTAAGATAAAAAAAATTACTATAAAAGGAAAATTAGAAAATTAATGTAAATGAAAATTTAATTCTCATTTAAACCATATAATAATTTCTCTAATAATGATATATTTTAATATAATTGTTTATAAAAAAAAGATCATTAAATTTATAATCACCAATTTAATACTAAAATAGTAAAATTTGAAAAATAAAGTGTTAACTATTTACACTATTAATAATTTACATGTTCTATTTTTGAAAAACATATATCTACTACGTTATAAAGTATTTAGGACATGATAAATAAGAAAGATTTAAAATAAAAAATATTTACTCGACATAAAACTAATCACCGGGTATCCGCCGTCGCATGGCGCACGTACCCGTCTAGTTTTTAATCAAACGAGTCATGGGTACAATTCTTGAAACCTAGTCCTAAAAAGTTAAACAATCTTATTATAACCAATCCACTCGTTTATAGCCCATTGTAAACGGAGCCCATTAGCCCAAACACTAGAGCAAATTAATAAGCCTAACACAAATAAGTGATGCTGCATATGTTCCACCGTTGTTTGAAATTTCAAAAACCCTAACATTAAAACCCTAGAAACATGTCAGACAACATACCATTCTAAATTCAATCAGAAATCATCAAAAGGCTCCCTGTAAAATCAGTTCTTCAATTCAGGTCCGTTTCGAAACTATGAAAGTCTCTTATTGATAGTTCTAAATTTATTAAAAGTTACCACATTTGTAAGACCAAACCACAACACCATCTATTTGTTAGATACAAGTTAGCTAATGAAGTTAAATATGTTTCGATTGTGGATGATGATACTTTTCCCAGCCAAAAGTCTTCCCTAACCGTCCCGCACCCCGTTAGCCTACTTCTTGGATACATATCAACAGTCAGTTCCGTTAACGGGTTGTTTTGTTTATACGGTTCGCTCCAAGATGCTTGGGACGAGAAGATGGTTGCTCTTTGGAATCCTTCTGTTGGGAAAGCAGTTGGTATTCCTATACCTAATTCATTGCTAATACCGGATGGAATTACTTTTATTGGTTTGGGGGTTTGTCCCAACACTAGTGACCCTAAGCTTGTTAGAATTAATATTGTTGGTTATCCGACGGTGAACTGGGAGGTAGAGGTTTTTATGTTAAGTACATGTGTTTCGAAAAGTGTGTAACATTCTGCCAGCTTTTAGAACTTGTGATTTGACATTTGATCATGTTGTTGTCGATGGGTTTATTTATTGGCGTGCTTATGATAATATTAAATTGGCTGAAGGAATTAGGTCTAATTTGATCATTTCGTTTGATTTGATAAGTGATGAGTTTGGTGAAGTGTGCCTTCCGGATAGGTTAGTACACACGAATGGATTAGGGGTCACGAAGGTCTACGAGTCTCTTGGTTTGCTTAAGTTTTATAATGATGGTGACATGTCGTTTTGTGATGTATGGATAATGAAGGAGAGTGTTACCAAGTCGTTTACTAAGATGTTGAGTATTAAGGCACCAGATAGTTGGGTGCGTTATAGAGTATTAGAGATAAGAAAGAATGGGGAATTTATAATTGAAAATATTGAAAATACACACTCGTCTACACTTGAAGTTTATGAACCCTTTTCCGGGCGTACCAGTGGTATTGGGATTAATGGAACTTCTGACTACTTTTCAGTGAATTCGTACATGGAAACATTACTCTTACTTGATGAGTCAAATTCAATCATTCATTGAAGATGGTGACAAGGTATAGAGATCAAAGAGTTGATACACATTCAACTAATCAAGTCTTCCTTATGCAAAGTTTAGGTTATTAAAAAGCTAGATGCGTTTTCTCGCCCATTTTTCAGAAAACCAAGTGACTGCACCTATGTAGTCATGTGTTTGGTTGGTTGGGTTTGGATTGCGGGGGTTCCTCCTTCGATTGTTTAGATTTTCATATTTGCAAGTCTAGGGTCAGTGTAGTTTTAGGGTTGTTTTAGTCTGAATTATCGTTTCAGTGTCATTATTCCTAGCATCTTAGCTAGTTCATTTTAACAAATATGATTACCTTGATAAACAGAGAAATGCATTATATATAATTTGATATTTGTGTTTATATGTGAATGGATGTTTCCGATATTATTGATAATGGTTGGATAGTTTTGCACAATTTTTTTCTGTCCACCCTCCTGCTCTTATTCGACTTGCAAAATAAAGGTTAAACGTAAGTTCAGTGTATCACACACGTACAAGGCGGGGGCAAAAAAACAAACGAAAACATAATAAACGGACGAGAACGTAAACAACGGACAAAAACGTAAAAAAAGGGACAAAAACGTATAAAAACGGATGAAAACGCATAAAAACATATGAAAACGGATAAAAACAAGTTTAAGCCAAAAAAATGTTAAATAGAAAATGGATAAAACGAGTTTAAATCTGAGTTCGAGCCTGTGCTGCCCTTTTTAATTTATTTAAAAAAAAAAAAAAAAAAAAAAAAAAAAAAAAAAAAAAAAAAACGGTGCAAAAAGTATTAACGGAAACGGGCAAATATTATTTTAAAACTTGTCGGGTAAAACTAACGACATTGGTGCTCAAGGATGATTAGTGCCAAAGGTTTCAAGACTTGGGGATGTTTAATGCCAAAGGATTAAGATAGGGATAATATCTGCGAAAATACATAAACGACGATATGATTTTTGCAGTTTAGAGAGAGAAAAAAAAAATTAATTAATTAATTAAAATAAAGTTTTAAACAAACACCAATCATTTGTGTCTAAAGAAAACACATAGACAAAAACACAATCACTTCACTCACATCTCAACAAACAACCCAACAAAAAATGTCTGAACTACAACCACCACCACAACAACCACCACCACCACAGCCACCACTAGACACCACCACCACACAACTCAACGGCCCAACCACCACAACCACAACCACCATCCCTCCACCACAAACCACCACAACCAACCCCCCAAAACGACACCGCAGACCCAGCGTCCGTTTAGGCGACATAGGCTACCACCACAGAACCAAACAATGGAACAAATTTCCCGCCAAATCTTCCTCCTCAAAAACCAAACAATTTCCTCAAGACCCTTTTGAATATAAAGATGAAAACCATAATTGGAAACCAAAAAAGGGTAGTACTCAAAAAAGAATCAAGTCAGATTTTGGTCTTCAAGACCCTTTTCAATATACTCATCATAATGATGATGTTCATGATGGTGATAATGAGAGTTTGAATTTTGCAATGGATGATGATGATAACTTTGATGATGATGATGAGGAGTTAAAGGAGACTAGGGTTAGGGTTTCAGATGATGATGAGTTGGAAAGAAATGGTGTTAGGGTTTGGTTGGATCAGTTAGGGTTAGGAAGATATGCGCATGTTTTTGAGCTACATGAAGTTGATGATGAGGTTTTGCCGTTGTTGACGTTAGAGGATTTGAAAGATATGGGGATTAATGCAGTTGGGTCGAGGCGGAAGATGTTTTGTTCCATTCAGAAGCTCGGTAAAGGGTTTTCGTGATGATGGCTGAAAACTGGTTTGGGACTTTTTTTACGCGTTTTTGATTGGGTTAGTTTTGGTGTATAGTTTTAGTTTTGGTTTTAGATTAGTTTGTAAGTTTGCTGATGTTGTCTTGAAATAGAATGGCGATAGTAGCTCAAGTTTTGATAATGAATGGTTTAAAGATGTTTCGTATAGTTTGCTGACGTTTTCATGAAAATGAATGATAACTGGTGTTGAAATTTAGAGTTGATGGGTAAAAGGGAGTTATGGAACTGGTAGATTAGGTCAAGATTGCGTTTCAGATTTTGCTTAGATGTTTATGTTTCGTTTGTGTTGTGCTACACTTTTATGGGGTGTTTGGATGTGTGCTTAAAGTGATTATTGTCAGTTTCAGGATTATAATCAGTTGACTAGTCAGTTAGTTTTATATCTTTCCTTGATAATCAGTTTTCTTGCATTAGTCTTTTACTCTTTTACTGGATATTCATATCTGATGCTCGAAAGAATTAGAATAATAGAGTTAGTGTAGTGTTCCCAAATACTAGGAATCCCATTAATGTGACGTCAAACATCAACTATCGAGCATATTCAACTCGTGTTATTACCATTTGGAGTTATTGTTAGATTTCTTTGACGTCATATTTGCACTTTTTAATAGCATAGTGTCATAGTTATCAATGCACACGCCATAGGTCCAGGTGCCTGGCATTTCAAGTAAGAGAATTTTACATTTATCCTCAGTTTTTGGTTTTAGATTAGTTGATTAAAGTCATAGACGGAACTTGAACATATTTTTTGGGGGGGCCGAATCGGGGATTTGTTTGTAACCTCAACTAAATTACCCCTAAAACCTATAATATTTACACTAGATGCCGCAAATTTTGGGGGGGCCGGGACCCTCCCCTGCCCCTACATAGTTCCGTCCCTGAAAGTTAGGATAGTTGGGAGCTACTGCAATTATCATTGATAAAAAGAGTCACCAATGACCAAACCTTATATTAAAGGTCATCACCATAGCTTCTTATTGTCATCTCATAATAATCTCTAGGAACCACCATCCAACACTACCGCTCAATGATGAAAGAATAAAAGACCATCCCTCTATTACAACACAACGATCTCGCTGTTTATAGTATCATGACAATATCCTAGACAATACTTCTCCCCAAACAATGTCATTGAATGTTAAGGGTAGATAGTAGAATATATTGAATAACATTAATAAATCAACATAAATAGGAAGTCTATAGGAAAAATGAAGCCACCTGACTTTGCATCATGTTGCAGGTGCAAAACTGGTCCTGGATTTGAGACCAAGCCAGACCAAAAATTTCAAGTCCTCCAGGCTCGATCCTAAGCCCATCTGAGCCGAAAGACACAATTATAACCATGCCCATATTATCGAAACACCCATTCTATCTGCATTGTCATGTTTACAAAGCCTCATGACCAAGATCAGCAAGTATAGATACACCTTAAAACTACATTATGCAGAGACTCTGTGGGGATTATCCTGAAGGACCGATGCTCACCCAGTAGCACTAGCTAATAAACCCCACATACAAAGGTAACATTTGTTACCTCTAAAGTGTTGACCATGTCTTCTCGTGTATGAGCACCAGAAATGCATATGCGTGCTCTAGCTAACAGTAGAGGGGTAGCTGGGAAAGTGACAGTGACAACCGCTACCTGCTCACATAAATTTAAACTTCATTTATGACTTTTAATATACTTGGAGAAAACATAACTCAATAGTAGAAAAAGAAAAGTGAAACATACATTCCGTTTGAGACACTCCCTTGAAAAGGCAGCAATTTTTGCAGGATTGTAAATCATTATGGGGATAATGGGTGAGTCATAATCACCTAAAACATCAAACCCCAATTTTTTGCAGTTTTGATCTAAAATAGTTGCTGTTTTCACGAGCTGTAGCCAGCTTCTGAGCACCTATATCAGACAAATAACAGCGAAAAACTTAAGATGTGCTATTTATGGTGTAAGCGGTTAGATTATTGTTGGGAGATCAAAGTTAGTAAAAATGCCTCGACTAGTGCCATCCTCTCTAAGAATAACCTTCATGGAAGATATAATTTGCTGAGCAGCAGGTGGTGATATAGATGTTGCATATAGATGAGCAGGACAAGTATATTTCAGATATCGAATAAGTTCCTAAAAATAAAAAATAAAGTAAAAATAAGTTATAAACACCGAGACCAATGCCGCGGAAATGCTTCATGCGCCATAATGGCATGTCTGAAGTTACAGAATGAGAACAGACACTTGATCCTGCTATATAACCACCTCATGGTCCAAATGATTTTGAGAAAGTTCCCATCATTATATTCACATCAGCATTATCGACATCTAGAAGCTCACAGACACCTCGTCCTGTTTTTCCTACTGCTCCAATACTGTGAGCCTCATCCAAATACACATTTGCCCGTTACATATAGAACAAATAGATAAGGACCAAGTCAAAAGTTTAAGTATTGTCTTACTATGGCATGTGAACCTATTTAGATTCTGATAAATGATGAAAACTCCTGGAAAGAAATTAACAAGAGTTGCAAGAAAGAACAATTGAACTCAGGTGAAAATGTAAGTAAAGGTCTAATAATCATTATTTTAATTCAACTTCATCTCCTAAAACAAGTTATATGCATTACCTTGTACTTTTTACAAATAGAAACAATTTCAGGAAGCTTGCAAATTTCGCCTTCCATGCTGTATATCCCCTCTACAACAACGATGATTTTCTTCCAAGATCTATGAGTTCTTGGTTGTCCATCAGCAATGTTTTCTCTCAATAATTCCTCCAAATGTGAAGGTGCTAAATATTTAAGTTAATAAATACATATGGATCTTAGTCGACACTGATAATAGAAGCAACGTGGACAAACTTACTGTTATGTTGAAATACTTTAATTTTAGCACCCGACCCTTGAGCACCATTAACAATAGAGTTATGGTTAAAAGAATCACTGATTATACACCGCCCATTCCTGTAGTTGTCGATTTCTAACGGACCAGCCTTTTGACCAAATAATCTTTATAGCTCTTATGTTAAATACCGCATGTGCCTGTCACACGGGGATATTATTCATCTTCGACCTTTGATATTCATCTTCAACCTTACATGTTACACACCTTCGGTGTTCATCTTTCCGGGTTATTTTCTTTGATTTACCATATTCACTATTCGCAATGCCACCACTTTGTTAGATCGTGTATGTTCGGAAGTGTGTTTTGTGTGATTCGAGGCTCTGGTGAGGGGGTTATTTTCATGTGTGAGGTCATGGTTTGTGGTCGGTTGTCAATCCGTGTCATGCTTTCTGTCAAGTGTTTGCCCTCAAGTGTTGTTGCGCTTCAGTGAGTTTGGTATGTCGAGGTATATCTTAGTAAGAAACTAAGAATGATATCCACTTTGTGATATCCCTCGTAGGTTGTAGGGTCGGTTAGCCGGTGTAGTGAGTTTAGATTTAGTTTGGTCGATTTATTATGATTGTGTCTGTATAACTTTAGCATCTTGCTATTTTATTAATATATGTTGCCTTTCAAAAAAAAAAAAAAAAAAAAAAAAACGTTACACACCTTCATCATTAACATCTTTATTTACAGCACCTATAATTCACAAATGCCTTTTAGATTTATAAACAAATAACTCAAGTTCCACAAAACCCCAAACTTATAAACACTTACAAACGTGAACCTTTTATGATCAACTCATTAACTATTTTTTTAGTTCATAACCATATATAAACATTACAAATCCAATGTGCCGAGCATTAGGTAGAGTGGTGTTAAGACTTAAGCCAATGCCAAACCAACGTGACACCCTTTTGGCTTAAGCCAAAGCCATATGACTACCCCCACCAAAATAAAAGTGAGTGAACTGGCTTGCGCCAAATAGTTTGTGTTTTTTTAATTTAACTTTTGTGTTTTAATTGGCCAATTGGGTATGATGAAGCCAAAAGTGTGGTTTTGACTTGATTGACTTGAGAAAGGGTTTTTAAATGTGTGAGTGATAAGTAAGTGAACGTGAAAAATTATCATATGCCATAACGTGAAACTACATTTTAGCCTTAACATGACCGACTGGTGACTACACCTAATGCTCTAAACCTACAAGATACATAAGCTAAGAACTCATACAAATAACAAGTCATATCTTTTATATAATAAAACAAAACTCATATTGAGAATTTTTTATTTTAAAAAAATGCATTCATACCTTATTTAGTAATAATTTTATTTAAAAAAAATATTATTTTCTTATTAGGTAATATTTTATATTTATCTATAACACAAGTAGAAGATAAATACAAAAAATATAGATAAAATGCAATTAATAATAGGATTAAAATTTTTAAATAATTATCTTTAATAATAAAAAAAACTATAATTAAACATCATAAATCAAATAAAACAAAGATTAAATTATTTATTTTTTAATAAATAAAAATATGTGATTCAAAAATTTTTTAAAAAAAACCCGCGCGTGCGCGGGTATTATAACTAGTACAATCTACGCAAATTTTTAACCAATACACCTTGAATATTTTAAAATATAAAATTACAAATTAAATGCAAAACAAACATGAGAATAAAATTTTTGAAAAAAAAAATGGTTTTTAGTTTAATTTTTTGGGTACGTTTACAGAAAATCACAAGCAGATCGTCGTCTTATGCTACCGTCCTCCAGCTGCGCCAATCACCACAAGCTTCGTTCCAATGGTGGCTGCTATTGGTTACTTCTTGTTCGAGATTCGTTTTATGTACTCAATCTGTTGTTCATATTCATAAGCTACGAAAACCCTTTCGCTAAAATATAGTTAAAGTTATTTTAGACTAAAGTTTATGTATATTGTTAGAAGGTTCATCAAGTGAAGGTTTTGTAATGGAGGCCGCATCATTTTTTCCATTTTTTTTTTTAATTATCAGTAGAACCTTGTATCAGACAATGTTTTAACTCATTTTTATGTTGTATCAGACATTGTTTGTCCAGTTGACTACTATAAGTCAAACTAACAAAATGCTAAAAAGTTAATTTGTTAAGTCATTTTCATGTTGTCTTATACATTATTTTATGGCGTACATATTAGATAGTCGTTGACCTTTAAAAAGTCAAACTAACCAAATGCTAAATGTGATGGTATACTCACCACAATCGATCACACCTTTGTATCAGCAAAGCCAAACACAGTGGTCACTTAACATTTGATGAACCTATATTCAAACCATACTCAGTAATTGTAAAAGGTTACATGTGTTAAAAATGCAAATGCTTTACATATTTTAACATGTAACTCCAATATGCAAATGCTAATCCAAATTTTTAAAAACGCAAATCGTTTAATTACTTAGACATCTAATATCAAATGTGATATGTGATTTAACACTAATATCACATGTGATATTACATATCATATACGGAGTATGATTTAACACTAATATCATATGTAATTTTTTCATGCAAATTTATAACCAAAAAAAACGTAAAAAAACGAAAAAAAAAAAAAATTTTGTCGAAAGTATATTAAAGTGTCTATCTATAGAAAGATAATTAAATGCTTGTCGCAATGGTGTAATTATTTTCGCTTAACGATTAACGGTTTAAGATATTTTAATTATATTGAAAAATAGATGAAATATTAAAATATTTTTTATTTTAATAATTGATTTTATTTTAGATGAACAGTAGTGAGTATAATAAGTTTGGTATCCTGTCGTCCCTATAAGTTGGTGCACCAAAATTTTCGCCAAAAGTCGAACAAAGCCGCCTGAATATTTCGTTTTCCCTCGTTACCTTTAGCGACGAACATGTAGTCGCTAAAGGCACAATTGTGGTCGCTAAAGGTTTTGTACCAAAAAGTAGATCTCAACACCACACTTCACCAACACTTTTTATCATTTACTCCTCAGCCACCAAAACTAGATCAATCTCTCTCGTTTTTCATACCAAAATTCCCCACATCCACCCCCGCCTTTGTTGCTGCTGTAAGTGTTGTATTTTTTTTTTTTTGTTAATTTATTTAGTAGTTATAATTTTGTATAATGTGTAGTTAGTTATAAATGTGTGATTATTGAGTTGTTATTGTTTGATTGCCCATTTTTAGAGTGCGTGAATTGGTAGTATGTTGAAGTATCGCGGAAGCATGTGAAGCAAGTTAGTTAGGAAGTTTGTTAGGAAGCACGTTGGTTGTTAAAACTAAAATTATTTGGCTTAACCATCTCTACTTATAAAACATAAAGACAACTAAATGTGTAACCGAATAATGCAAAATATAGTCACAGGTACCCGCCGCCGCATTGCGCGGGTACCGTTCTAGTTTTGTATAATGTGTAAATGTGTTAATGTTTAAATGTGTATAATGTTTATATATCTATAATGTGTTAATGTTTAAATGAGTAAATGATATATAGGATTTTAGTGATTAATTTCAAAAAATCCTCGTCTGAATTTAATCAATTTAATCATCCCATAGGAAACCTGTCTAAAATTAATTGTTAGAAATAAATTTCGGAAAGTCCCCATTTTTGGGGCTTCTTTTTGAGTTTATCTCATTTAGGATATGAATGCGTATAACTGATTTACTATTTGAAAAAAGTTCGACGGCGTTTTAGACTTGGTAATTTCAATAAGGTTTTATAATGTGGACTTTTTAAATCTTTTAGTTGTTCTACCGATAATTTTTTTTCTTCTTCTCAATGTTATGAATCTGAAATGATCATGTGTTGCATATGTTTAGCTGTATATAATTTCTTGTATGTTCAGTTTTATTTGGTTGTTTGAGTTCTTTTATTCAAATTTTTAATACAACTATTATGCGGTTATCTGAGATGGCGAGTTAGATTAATGTTTCAGAAAGTTTTTTTTTATCTGATTAGCTGAAAATTTGAGGTTTATTTAACTACCATTATTAGAAAGAATGGGTATATGATAGACTAATCAAAGTTATATTGTACATTGTTTGCTTTTCGTACACATAACTGTGGATCATGTATGATCAGAAAGTTTGATTCTTTTTTCACATTAGTCATTTTAGTTGTGCGTGAGTTGTATGCATTTGTGCACATTTTAGTTGTTAGTAAGTTGTATGCATTTGTGCAAATTTGGTTTGGATATCAATATATTATATGATGAATTGACAAAAAGAGGTTTCTTTATGCATATGGTAGATTTAATGTAGTTGTATGCCTTCCATATTACTTGCTTTTAGCACTAAAACTAGTTATGTTAATTTGCATGTAATTCCCATTTAACCTCAATTGTTGTAATGTCCTAGCTAAAGAAAACTTAAATGATCATTCCTAGTTAAAGCTGCAAATAGTTTCTCCGTACATAGAAGGTGTTGGTGAAACTCATATACTGATATGCATTCCTAGTCATGTTAGTAAAATTTTAAAATGGGTCAAAACGGGTGAAAGGGGTGTAATATAAATGGCAAAGTTACTTATTAGTACCCATTTAGGCTAATAGGTATCTTTGTTGTTTATATTACACCTGATTCACTCATTTTAGCCCAAACATGTACTAATAAGTAACTTTGTCATTTATTTGAGTCATTTCACCCTTATTGACCAATTTTAGATTAAACATGTACACATGATGGCTAAAACGGGTGAAATGGGTCAAAACGGGTGTAATATAAACGACGAAGTTACTTATTAGTACAGATTTGGGCAAATAAGTAACTCTGTCGTTTATATTACACCCGTTTGACCCATTTTAGCCCAAACATGTACTAATAAGTAATTTTGTTATTTATTTCAGTGATTACACTTGTATTTTGACCCATTTTAACCCAAACCTGTACACGTTTGGGCTAAAACAGATGAAATGGGTCAAAACTGGTGTAATATAAACGACAAAGTTACTTATTAGTACACGTCTGGGCTAATAAGTAACTTTGTCGTTTATATTACACCCGTTTCACCCATTTTAGCCCAAACATGTACTAATAAGTAGCTTTGTAGTTTATTTGAGTGATTACACCGGTTTTGACCCATTTAACCCGTTTTTGACTTTACAGAACCATATGGTAGCCCTGCAAGAGAGCCAAGCCGGTCTTGAGTCTGAGAACAGGATGACTGATGAAGCGATTTTGGGTGAGGTCTTGGGAACAAAGCGTGGGTTTAATCCGGGGCGGGGTGGGAGGCTGCGGGGCAGTTCTTCTTCATCTTCTTCTTCAGCACACTCCCACCCTCCTCCCCTACCACTAACCCGAGCTGTATTTGCGAGATGTGTGATGGCGCTTCAACAACAAATTGAGGCGCTATATGAACATTTAGCGAATGCAAACATCCAACTGCCACCGCCTGTTGTGCTCGACCCCAGTCAGTTTATGGATGCTGATGAAGATGCTACGGATGATGATTCTTCCGCACACTCCCATCCCCCTCCCAAAACGGTATCTCGAGCTGCATTTGTGAGGTACGTGACAGCGAATCAACAACAATTTCAGGCGCTATATGAACATTTAGCGAATGCAAACATCCATCTGCCACGGCCCGTTATGCTCGACCCCAGTGAGTTTATGGATGCTGATGAAGATGCTGCCGCCCCTGGAGATGAGTAGGTTGGTTTGTTGAACTTGTTTAGGTTGGTTGGTTGAACACTTTATCGTTTTGAACAATTTATGTTTACGTCGTTGAACAATTTATGTTTATGCAATCAAGCTATGTCGTTGAACCACTTGTAGTCATTGAACAATTTATGGAATGTCGATGTTGCTTGTGTTGATTTGAAAATCTGAAAAATTGGTTGCGGAAAAATCTGTAAAATCAGGTTGGAAAACCTAGGAAAACGCGATGTAACAGCCTGTGCTGTTAAAAGCTGCAGCCACTTTTAGAGATATTATTCTAGTCAACAAAAAGTCAAAACCTTTAGCAATGACATGTCGTCGCTAAAGGTGGTCGCGAAATTAAAGGTCTTGTTTACCCTCACTTTTGTTATAGAAATTAAAAATGACTAATTAACGCAAGTTTTGATTATAAGAGCAAGATAGAAAAATTAGTCATAATTACTATCCATACATAAAAAATGGACATTTTCTTGGGGACAAACATAAATAGTGTGGTGGATACTTTTTGTGGAACGGAGGGAGTACTATGTTACTAAATTTAGGTAAGCGAATCATAGACAATATGATTAATGTTTTTTTGTCATAAGCAAGTGACCCTTTTCACCCTGTTATGTTACCTAATGTTGCAAGTGGGCACCACATCGATTAGTGATACAAACCATGGCTGAGTTTACTTCCTAGCATTTCTCCGACATGAACACAGACCTAAAATCTACGAACTTAGATTCTGTAGCCAAGTATCTCTGATTTTGTTCTGTTTGCAGTTTTTGTCATTTGTTTAGAATTTAGTATACTTTGCTTTTTCACATTCTAAAGTCATACTACTAGTCTGGTGTTGGAACTACTTGTTATCTTTTCCAAAGTTTTTAACTTTGGAAGCACCCAGATTGGCATATCTAATGACTATTGAGATGTGTATTCTGATGGAGTATGCTGAAAGATACTTGCTGCACTTTCACATGGTTACTGTAAGAGTCATTGAATATGACAATACTCTACTCCGTATTATAGTATTAACAGCCATTTATGCACATTCTATGTCATTGTTGTTTGGCTGTGAAAGCTTGTTGTCCAGCTATCTCATTTTGTTCATTTACCCAAGCCACTGAACCTATTAAACGTGACACTCAGGTTATAAGATGTATAGATAAAAAGCATGCCATGTTTAGAAGACTTCAGAAATAATATGTTTGTAGGAAGAGGTATAGAAAGAAAAGAAATTGAAACCACATAACTGTCTTTAATATGATAAACGAACCCCCTTCTCTATTATCACAACCCACCTGACTTATCAAGGTTTTAGGCTAAAGCAACCATCATCGTATCCATCACATATCAACACTAAAATCCGCTATAAAAGCACAAAAGTAATAATACAAGATTCTATAAATAAACAAAAACAGATTAACATATAGTTGCCGGTATCTTGTAATCCAGCCAAAACCATGCCCAGTTTTAGCAAACATGGGTTTGAAGTGAAGAACGTATTAAAAACACATACTCACACCACGTCGTGAGTGTGACTGTAGCTGTAGCAGCATCTGTACAATGTCTCAAGACCACGATCAGCAAAAATACAGATACACTTGGAAGAGTAGTACAAATAACTCCTTTTTAAGGAATTTGGTTGCTTTACTTCAACCCAAAAAACAATATTCTACTCCACCTTAACTCTGTTTTCTTCAAGTTGTGGCTTCTTGGGTTCGGCTGGAAAGTATTTTATGCCCACCATGTCACCAACTTTACTTATAACCTGAGAAAGCAACTTTTGTTACTCGAAAGACATTGTAAAGTGTATAATGGTAGGAGTTCATAGCAACTAAAGGTGGCAATTATAGCTTATATGTGAGACATGTATTTTTGGACTGTATAAACGTTAAATTTAAAATTTGTTAAGCTAAAAAGGGGACTAATAAAGCGATGCCAATAAGTTTAAATCAAAGGTATAGATTTTACAGCCTTTTAACTTGCTTTTTTTAATAGAACTGGGTATCTACAAAATTATTTTTGTAATCACATTTAATATTAAGAAAATAGAAAATAAAGTCATGGTATGTTGTACCATCCCATCCCAACCTGTTTTCACATGTCACGTGACCCGCCAAATTTGATGAAGCCCACAAATCAAGAGGAAAAATATTGATATTTACCTAGCATACTATATACGTTATCACTTTACTGGTCTTACATAAGCAAGAAAAGTTATGGGCATCCGCCAAACACACACAAGCTTGAAACTTATTGATCTTTAGATGGGAGCAAGAATACAAGCTAGAAGTGGCAATTTTGACTCGTTTACTTATAAATAGGTTGATTCGGGCAATGTTTCTCTCTAACAGATCAAAGGGTTAAATAAAAATAATAAAAAATGCAATTAAAAAAGGCAAACGGGTCAATTGTGTCAAAAGTCACCCATAGTATACTTTTAGTGCATACAACCTCCTAGGTTGTTTTGTTTTAAAATATCTGCATGCTAATGGTTTATATAATTATAAAAAGATGGTGCAGAAAAGAAGTGCCCATGTCAATCTACTCATAGTCTCATACTAGTCACGTTTCAACATGTGCTAAAATATACCAATTTTAATTTAAGGAGGGAAACATACTTAAACAAATGCATTATAATGGTAAGATTGTTACCTCTAAAGCTCTGACCATGTCTTCTCGTGTATGAGCAGCAGAAATGCATATACGTGCTCTGGATAACAGTAGAGGGGTGGCTGGGAAACCAACGATGACAACCGCTACCTGTTGCCATAATGCTAGAAGTCAATCATAATCTCAAAGAAGCATAACTCCATAGGAAAATAAAAGATAATAGAAATATCAGTAAGGGCTTAATAGGTAAAAAGTTGTCCGTGAAGAGGTATGTGAAGAGTTATGAAGCATACATTCCGCTTGAGACACTCCCTTGAAAAAGCAGGGATCTTTGCAGGATTATAAAGCATTATAGGCATTACAGGAGAGTCATTATCCCCTAAAACTTCAAATCCCATTTTCTGCAATTCCGATCTAAAATAGTTGCTGTTCTCACGAATTTGAGTAAGCTTCTGAGCACCTATATCGGATAAAATAGCAGAAGCACATCAGCTAAATCTAGCCAATGTGATTGATTAGTATTGAGAGATCTAATATATTTGGACAGGACATACGGACCTCGACTAGAGCCATCCTCTCCAAGAATAACTTTTATTGATGATATAATTTGCTGAGCAGCAGGAGGTGATATGGATGTGGCATATAGATGAGCAGGGGAAGTATATTTCAAGTATTGAATAAGTTCCTGAAACGCAAATACAAATCTTAGTACTTAAAAATGTTCATGCTACCAGACAGCTTAATTGATGCTATGAAGAACGATTGAAAATGTTGGGCAAACATGCAGAAAAAATGTAATAGCATTAGAAACTAAATACCAGCAGTATTATTATTTTCTGACGGGCACACATGCTTATAAGTATTGCGACCAATCAAACTATAGATTGTAAAAGGTTCATTCGTGTTATGTTTTATCTCTTGCTGGTCAAATGGGTTGAGTGGGCTGAAAGCCAGCCCGAAGTGAATCGAAAACCATACAATCCTCCTATTACTTTGTTCGAGACTATCAGATTATTTTTGAACTACTAACTCTGTTTTCTATGCAGAGAAGAACCAAACTTACCCTCTCATATACCCAATTCAGTATTTGTGATCATTAGTTCAAGATTGAAGATAAAAGTAAATGCACAATGAAGCGCTAATATGAGGATCTGGCATTGATAAAATCTTCTAAAGGGGATGGTATCAGAACAGACCTTTGATCCTGCTATATAACCACCACATGATCCAAATGATTTTGTAAAAGTTCCCATCATTATATCCACATCAGCAGTATCCACGCCTAAAAGTTCACAGACACCTCTTCCAGTTTTCCCAACTGCTCCAATACTGTGAGCCTCATCCAAATAAACATAGGCCTGTAACATATATACAAATTTATAAGGGCAGGGTCCACCTAAAAGCTATCAGAGACAAAAGTCAAGACCGACGACTGCCAAGCTGCATAATACACCCCCGCATTGACATATGAACAATATTGATAAAAGCATTCAAATCCAAAATGGGATTGATCAGAGCTCGATATTTTTAGGGATAAACACAATTGAGCTTATATTTAGATCTGCTTGACACGTGACTAAACCAATTATTCACAAACATAGATTAAAGAAAACAAGATGAACTCTGAAATAAGAGTCATGCATTCATGTGCAATAAGGCGTACACGCAGTTATCATCATGTAATGTGATTGTTTTGTTCAGCAAAGAGATATATAGCAAATCTGGTTTACATTCAACTAATAACAAAGATCTTTGGACAAAAAACACTGATTTAGAATAAACTTTATCTGTAACATAAAAGAATGCATCACCTTGTACTTTTTACAGATAGAAATTATCTCAGGAAGCTTGCAAATTTCCCCCTCCATGCTGTATATCCCCTCCACAACAACAATGATTTTCTTCCAAGGTCTATGTGTTCTTGGTTGTCCATCAGCAATATTTTCTCTCAATACATTCTCCAAATGGGAAGGTGCTGCAAACAAATATATGGTATTGAGAAAGGGAAATAAATTCATAAATATACAGAGGTCTCAGAGAGCATTTTTAATAAAGCATCCTAAATGAAATGAATCAACATGTACAAACTTACTGTTATGTTGAAATACTCTAATTGAAGCACCTGACCCTCTAGCACCATTCACAATAGAGTTATGGTTCAAAGAATCACTAATTATTAATCCTCCCTGTGAAAAAATTAAATGAAGCATGAGAAACTTAACAATAGAGTTATGGTTCAAAGAATCACTAATTATTAATCCTCCCTGTGAAAAAATTAAATGAAGCATGGGAAACTTATACATGTAACTGATATTACTAATGATATAGCAGGACATACTTTTCCAATCAAGACAGGAAGGATAGCAGAATTAGTGACATAACCCATGCCAGTAACTACAGCAGCTGGTTTCCCGACAAAATCAGCCACCACCTTCTCCAATTCAGAGTGCAGTGCTGTCGTGCCTGCATTCAGTGGTACAAATAAACTTAACAGATCATGAACTAAAACTTCATCTACATTTTGTTAGCTGAAGATGATAAAAATGATTACAATATAGGATATGACACCAAAAAACTACCTCCATCAACACGAGTACTGCATGTGCTTGCAAAGTATGTCTTCAAAGACTGAATTACACGCGGTGTGCAGTATTCATCTGCTGCGGCAAAACCGAGGTAGTTGTACGATCCCAAGTTAAGGCACCTGCTTACTTTTGTAGTCCGCCTGCCATAGCATATAGATTTGCCAGTTTAGGAAATGTTTTAGGGACATCTTTTTAAAAACTTTAGCATAACCGAAGGAACTAATAATTGCATGCCTCATAACATGTCTTAATTCATAAGATTTGAGAATAAAGAAGGAACCAAAGTATTCTATCAAATTTCAACTACAAACTTAGAATATGTGTCTAAGCACTCACTTGAGCGTCTTGTTATTGTCATTGGAAACACGCTCCACCACATCAAACCAAGCATCAGGGGGGCTTGATATTGGTCGTCCAAAACAATCCTACATGTATATAGATATCAATAACAAGATTTAACTTTTCAGACAAATGGTCTTAAAGTGGAAAAAAAAAATGATAAGCTAGCTAAGTAAGTTGAAGATGATGAATATGCTTTTGGTATAATAGTGCGACACTCCTTCAATTAGCTTTCCAACAAAGATAGACTACGGCCCTACTATACAATCTGTTTTGGTGTTTTGTTCAGTAGTGGGCATTCCCACTCTTGTTTTTCTGTACCTTGATCTATGGTTTTCTTCTGGTGTTCAGATCAATACGTAGTTGGTTTATTGTTTCAACTTTCAACGTCAAGAAGATGATGCATATCCAGCTGGCTTCAACAGGTTAGATTGTTAGAAACTTACAGCTCATTTCAAACATATTTACTCACTCAACCTCATTGAATATTGCCAGTTTCAAAGCTTTCATATGTGTGTATTAGTTTCACCAGTGACACACACTTAGGCGAGTTCTCTGCGGATTAAAGCATTTGAAATGTTGGTTTTCCGGTTCAACGTGGAAAGTTCAAGGTCTTAGTTCCAAAGGAATAAAAACTTGTTTACTAAACAGAGATTAGCTTTCAAGGACAGCTTATCGAAGGTTTAAAGGTTACTCGCTAGCTTTCAAAGTGCAAGTCAAGTTATGCAAATAGTGGACCTCAGAGATTGGCACACCTAAAAGTTATGCCTAATTTTGTGCCTAAACATGTGTGGCAACAATTCATTGGTTGTATCAACCGGACCTACTTCTTCACAATCCAATAAGGTAATGACACATAAGTTAGGCACAAAATTAGTCATGTCTTTTAGGTCTCCCCATCTTTTTCCTATTTTTTTCACTTTTATCCAGCTTCATTATTCAACTTACCCGTCAAGCATTCATGGAGCAATACGCAGAAAGGCCACTCTAATCAGTTCAAGTCAAGTGATTTAAAAATCAAGTTCAATTGCTATTTATCAGAAGCAAGTGTGTTCATGTTATGTTCATATTTGCAAGCTTAAGTTCCAAGTCTCATTACATGTTGTTCAACTTTCAAAATAACATCTTGCAGCCTAGAAACTGTAACGAACATAGATGTTATCAATACAAACTTAGTCTTTGCCAAACAAACATAGATGTTATCAATTATCAAATAATATCCTAAAAGCTAGATCCCTTTTTATGTCGAAGTTAAATCTCTCATTTATAAGTATCCTTACATAATATCAATACCAAATTTCCAAACCAACACTTAACGAGTTAGGGTGCGTTAAAAAAAACTAATAAGGCTTTTTCATCCAAACGATGCTATAAGATCCTATAAGTAACTTACGTAAGCAAAGATCAAGGGGGTGTTTGTTTGAGCTTATACGTGGGCTTATGAGCTTATTTGGTTTCGGCTTATATTTGATAAGCCCCAATTTTCTAGCTTATTTCGACACTTTTGGGCTTATATAAGTTTGTTATGATATAACAAGCTAATAGTTCTCATTTCTCAAAATAAGCCAAAAATTTGGGGCTTATGTAATATAAGCCAAAATCAAATAAGCTCATAAGCCCGCATATAAGCTTAAAGAAACCCCCCCCCCCCCCCCCCCCCCCCCAAAAGTACACACGAGATCCCCTAACGAGCAATCAACACGCTGCAGTATTCTATTTCTATTTTTCAGTAGGCGTTGAGGTACACACTAACTTACATCTCATAATCGACAACGCAATAACACGGATCTACTTCCCTAAACGCTCAAATCCATACAGATCATTTATATATAAACTAATAAAATAAAAATACCTGAATACGTAGATAAAGCCTTCGGATATAAAAATCTTCGAGACCTAAACAGATCGGGGCATAACCCTAACAATAGCACCACAACATCACATCATATAATCAATCAGTTATTATCTATTATTAACATATAATAATAATAATAAGATGCGATGTGATGTAATGATACTAATACCTCAAGGTTGCTAGCTTTCCACCAATCAAGGAGGTTACGAAAGAAATCACGTAATTGACCGAAAGCGAAAAGTAATCCGTAACTGAAGTAGGTTGTTAAAGCTGTTATATACGGTATCGTTATCATTTTTTAATTTTTTTTAGAAAATTAAATAAAAATTGTTTGTTTGAGTGATCGGAGATCTGCCGGAGAGATATTGAAAAATGATTTGATTGGATTAGATGATATTTTATGGAGAGGTTCTGGCGGCTTTGTTTTATTTGGATTTTATTATTTTTGAAATGTTTGATTGTGTGTGATTATTATTGCTGTGTAATATTCGGTTGTCAATGTTTGAATCCATGGAAAATTATAATCATTGACTTTTCAGGGGGCGTTTGGACTTTGGTTTTCAATCAATGTACGGTATTTGGCAAGCCTATTAGGGGCTAGGCACTAGGCGTTTGGACTTTGGTTTCATAAGAGCTTCAGGCGTAAGGGGTACGACAAACAACAAGATCACGATCAAGAATCCAAAGTCTTCATCTGGAACATACGCTAAGTAGATAGCGGCAAGGACAACATACACAATCGCTAAAATAGTGATGAGGTGCGGCATTTTTGAAGATGGGAAATGAGAAGAAAATGATTGATGGAAGAAATGAAAATTAGAAAGGGGTATTTATAGGCTAAAATATAGCCGTTAGGGCACTATTCACGGCTGTTGGAATTCACTATTCCCGACCGTTAGAATACTATGCACTAGCCGTTATTTTAATATTCATGACCACTATTTTCAATATTCACAGCCCTTAAATACATCAGTTACTTTGTCTTGTTTAGTACAGATAAATCTAACTAAATCACGTTTTCTTAATTTTTGAAATAAAAATCTCTCGACAATCCTCTGCTCATAATTCTCTACTCTAGTAATCACGTCAAACTTGAATTTCGGGACAAAATTCAGAGTGACGGGTGGGTACTGTAGAGAACTGCAAAAATCCATATTATTAATATCGATTAATTATATATTAATCTCTGTCATTATTTTAATCACCATTTTTACAGAAAAATTTGAAAATTTTCTTATCATATTAAATGATCATGATTACGATATTGCAAAATTCACCAAATGACGAAACAAGTTCTCGACACATTTAACGAAACTTAAATATTTCACTAATCTTAATTTATCCTTAAACTATACTAAACGGGCCCTTAATTAATTTCAGCCCAACTCAATTTAAGATGTACTATTCATTGGCCCAAGTCTTAAAAGCCCAAAATCAATTTTATGATTTTATGTGATATTCGACTAGAAACCATCCTCCAAAACGCTCCTCGTTCTCTCAAATCTTAAACACGGCACCTATATATTTTTGCACCACCTCGTTCCTCACCTAGCCGACTATATGTATGCCCAATCTCAGAATCACATGTCGAGTGTTGATATGTTTTTGAAGGGCAATCCATTCGGTCCAAGACAAACCAACTCGACATAAGTTTTATATTCAAAACTTAACCGTTTTGACTCCGGTTTGTTTCTACGAGATCCTAATGATATTTCAATGATGTTTTCATGTTAGAAGTCAACTTGCATCAACTAGGAACCAAGTCTTACACGATTTTTCCAAATCGTGCATGATAAATATTCTAGTAGACATACATGTTGACTCACAAGGACAAGTACCATGTTTCTAGCTCTCACACACACTTCTATATTGATAAAATAATCGAGATTCATTCCAAGAAGTCCTCATTCCCTGACATGCATAGTTACATATGTTTCCTTGAAATATATAAACTCGTACGTGTCTAAAATTCTTACTATATATACTCTTCTTCTATTCTTTTGTTTCCTACATCCAAAACACTCATAACAACTTCATTTCAATCCTCCAAATACCTCTGAAAGACCAGGAGTGAATCGCATGTTCGTATGAAAGCAAACACGTGAGGTTTGGTCATGTTGTCACGTCACACTTTATGCCGACTTATGTCATTTTTTTTTATAAACTCGATATATATGAAATATGATATAAGTATATAAATATTTTTATATTTTGTACTACCTTATAGAAGCAAAAGTTTCGCCTTGGCCGCTAAGGCCTGATGCTTGGTCACGCCGTAATGCCACGACTCGCGCTATTTATAACATTGATAGAACCCATCATCTTTTAGACTGGAAGTAATGGGTGTGACCGGTCACATCATTTCACCATTTTCATGCGCCACCCCATTACTTTGAGATAAACCTTGTGTGACGGGCAAAAAAAGGGAATAAGGGTTAGACCGAAAGTATTGGTGATTTGTGAGTGTGTGTAGGGTATTTTTGTGAGGTATGTTTATATAAAGTGTGTATTTTAATGACAGGTAAGAGGAGTAGTGACCATTACGGGTGAAAAGTGAGGGGATGTGAAAGGAGACAGAAAGTTGAAGTAGAGTTGCTTAGGAAGGTGAGCAGGTGTGACCATTACCTCTAGTCTTAGGTGCTATGGTCACCATCAAAACCCACCGCTAAACAAAAAATATAAAAATATCTCACTTTGTACAAACATATCCCACTTTATACTTCACACGCACTCACAAACTAAAAATAATAATAAAACCCTCACTTTTCCTTGGAATATGTTAGGTGGTGCAGACCACCAAAAAGAGACTAAAATCCCCCCACCGCACGTTGTGGTGGGTCTTTGCTATGGCGGTGTGTGGTGGCACCACCACCATCCATAGGAAGAACTTTAGAAATGAGGTTTTGAAGGATGAGGCGTAGTAATGTTCCTCTCACGGGTGGTGAGGCTTGTTCACGTGTTTTGATTGTTACGACTTAAGCGTTTCACATGTGAAGGGCTAGTGAATCGGTGGTGGTGACCATTGATTGAAAGTTTTATTTAGGTACGTGTAACTGTGTGAGTGTGTTGTGGGTTTGTTTGTGTTAGGTAAATGGTAAGGAAGGTGATGACTATTACGGTGATCAAGGTGATGGGAAGTTAGTTGGAAAGTGGAATGATATGACGCTGATGTGAAAATTGAGGTATCTACCACCACCATACCCAGGTAATCTAAACATGAAACACCCCATTATATTGGTTACAAAATAAATTATAAATTCGCATTCCATGCATGCAAATGAGGAACAAGTATGACTAATTTTGTATATAAATCTATGTGTCAGCATTTTCATAAACAAATAAATCAGTAACACATAAATTCAAACATCAAATTAGTCACACTTTTAAGTTTTCCGAACATTTCTCTATGCAAATTTCTAGTTTGAAACTTTGAATTACAAAAATGTGTTTATTTAGTTCTTTTTGCAACACTAACAGAGTTTAGCATTACAATATTATTGTCAAATGTCGATTTTATGTCTTTAATGTCCAATTTTTTTTTCTTTAATTTCAAATTCTAATTGAAATTTCGATAATGTAAAATTGATGATTGTTAATGTTCAACTAGCATGCCTTTGGATTTTATTACGTGTATGATATGAATAAGAATGTTAGAAAAGTAATAATTTGTCAAATTACCCTCATGATACGCTACACTACAGACATTGAGACATATGATGTACAACCAAACTGATAAGGTTGTTATAGTAACTAAAATTCATTTCCTTTTCTCTGCGTTTTCCTACTAAACAGGATATCGTTCTCCAAATTAATTCCTCAATCAGACCAAATCCGAAAACCATTACTCTATTCCACCTTGACTCTGGCTTCTGCAAGGTCTTTCTTCTTGGGTTCAGCTGGAAAGTATTTAATACCCACCATATCGCCAACTCTACTTATAATCTGAGAAGGCCACTTTGTTACTAAAACACACGTAAAGTGGGAAAACAAATATTGTGCAAGTTCTCTAACTGTATATTGTACACAAAAATGTGTCAATATGATCCCTATATATTGTAAATAAAGAAACATTGGAGAAACGAATAACGTAAAAGGCAAGGTTGTTAAAAACCACACGGTAAGTTGTTACCTCCAAGGCTTTCACCATGTCATCACGTGTATGAGCAGCGGAAATGCATATACGTGCTCTACCCAAGAGTAGAGGGGTGGCTGGGAAACCAACAGTGACTACCGCTAACTATGGCCATAAAAATTAGTAGTCAGCAAGGACCCTATAGGTGTTAAAATTTGTCAATCTGGTTAAAGGTAGAGGTGAAACACACTGGAAACGGGTCAAACAAGTATTCCGTAAAATTAGATTACTGTGCAACAATATAGCTTCTATAACCATATTTTAACACAATAACTGTTTGTTTAAGGAAGTTAGGAAAAGATTTTTTTTTTCAAAAAAAAGTGTTTAAGTAGAGTTTTGACTCACTACACAATTCAACCATTTGACATTTTTGACCCATTACC
The DNA here is from genome assembly GCA_030686995.1 of Artemisia argyi. Classification (NCBI taxonomy): domain Eukaryota; kingdom Viridiplantae; phylum Streptophyta; class Magnoliopsida; order Asterales; family Asteraceae; genus Artemisia; species Artemisia argyi. The sequence goes on from CM060701.1 coordinate 37,616,065, forward strand.
CTGCCCGCTTGACCTGCCCAGTTAGCCGCCATACTTAAAAGAAGAAAAATGCAAGGAGATATGAGATGTACATTCCGTTTGAGGCACTCCCTTGAAAAGGCAGGAAGTTTGGCAACATTATAAAGCATTATAGGCATTACGGGTGAGTCATTATCGCCTAAAACCTCAAACCCCAATTTCTTTAGTTCTGATCTAAAGTAGTTGCTGTTCTCACGAACTTTAGCAAGCTTCTGCGCACCTTTATTAGAATAAGAAACAGAAGGGGGAAAAAATCAATTAAATCTGGTCAAAGCTGTTAAATCAGTTAAAACTTGTCAAAGCGAGTAAAATATGACTGTTACCTCGGCTAGAGCCATCCTCTCCGAGGATAACCTTTATGGATGATATAATTTGTTGTGCGGCAGGAGGAGATATGGATATGCCATATAGATGAGCAGGACAAGTATGCTTCAAATACTGAATAAGTTCCTGGAGCACAAATACAAATGTCAAACATATAAGTTTTCATGCTTCCTGTTATCTAACAGGACCCAACTTATTTTAACAGCATAAAAGTGGATCCTGGGCCATAGAGTGATAGAATCAACACAGACCTTTGATCCTGCTATATAACCACCGCATGATCCGAATGATTTTGAGAAAGTTCCCATCATTATATCCACGTCAGCAGTATCGACACCTAAAAGCTCACATACACCTCTTCCTGATTTCCCAACCGCTCCAATACTGTGAGCCTCATCCATATACACATATGCCTTTTACATGCAGAATAAACTTATATAATCAAAAAGAAGATTCATTTCCATACAAAAAAAATGCTGATATGCATCACCTTGTATTTTTTACATATGGAAATGATCTCAGGAAGCTTGCAGAATTCCCCTTCCATGCTGTATATCCCCTCTATAACGACGATGATTTTCTTCCAAGGTCTATTTTTTCTTGGTTGCCCAGCCGCAATGTGTTCTCTCAATACTTTCTCCAAATGGCAAGGAGCTGCGTATAAAAGTACAAAATATACATATAGGATCCTGAATGCATTTAATCGATGTAGAGGAACTTACTGTTATGTTGAAACACTCCTACTGTAGCACCCGACCCACGAGCACCATTTACTATGGAGTTGTGATTTAATGAATCACTGATTATCAAACCTCCCTACAGATGCTCAAGTGAAAAGTTAGAAGCTTTAAAACGTCGTTTCTATAACTCATTAAGTGGATGACATACTTTTCCAATCAAAACAGGAAGAATAGCAGAGTTGGTGACGTAACCCATGCCAGTAACTAAAGCAGCCGGTTTCCTGACAAATTTAGCCACCACCTCCTCCAATTCGGCATGCAGTGTTGTCGTACCTGAGTGCATCATAGTAAATAGGGTTATCTGCAAGAAACTCCAAACTTATTTTGTCATTTGACCCGTTTTAATCATTGTACAGTTGTTTAAATTTGAGTCACTAAAAGATGACTTTGCGTCCCGTTTCTGTCTATGTACCATAAATCCCTCCAGACAAATTTCAAAAGTGAGAGCTATTTAAAAAGGTTCTATTTATATACAATGGTAAAAGTGAACAAGATTATCCTTGAATGACCTAGATGTTCAAAAAAAATTAGAACGATTAAATGAAATAACCTTACTAAGAGGTAATAGATCTTGAACTTTAAATCATTTTACATACCATAAACATGATCGGAAATAGGATATGGAACCAGAAATTTACCTCCCTCAACACGAGAACCACATGTGCTTGCAAAGTATTTCTCCAAGGATTGAATCACACGAGGCGTGCAATATTCATCCGGTGCAGCAAATCCAAGGTAATTGTACGAGCCCAAGTTAAGGCACCTGCTTACCTTTCTAGTCCGCCTGCACAAATATACAAATTTACCAATGTAGGATAACTACAGAGAATCTAGATAGTAAGAAAAACCAGAGGAGATTATACTACTTATAAACTGCAAACAAAAAGCATATATTAAACACTCACTTGAGTGTCTTGTTATTATCATTGGAAACACGCTCCATCACATCAAACCAAGCATCGGGTGGGCTCGATATAGGTCGTTGAAAACAATCCTACATGTTCATACATCATACATGTAGTAAAATTATTACACATTCACAAAATTCTCAGTGTGTAGGACAGTGTTAGTACTTAGTAGGATATTTAATTGTCAATTTTACTTTTAAAAAAGTAGCTGTAACTTAGTATATATTACCTGAACACGATGATATAATCGTCGAATATAAAAATCTTCAAGGCCTAAGCAAATTGGTGCATACCCCTGGTAACACACATTATATACGATGATCATTTTAGCATACCAACAACAGTTTATGAAAAAATATATATGCTAAAAATTATGATGTATATACCTGAGCATTACTAGCTTTCCACCAATCAATGAACTTACGAAATAAATCACGTAACTGGCCAAAAACGAATAGCAAAACGTAGCTGAAGTAAGCTGTTAAAGCGGTTAAATACGGGATTATGATCATTTTGATGAGTATATATGAAATTGATTTGAGTTCAACTAGAAAATGAAGTGCATGGAACCCTTTGCTTTAGGTGGCTTTATAGGTGTTTATCTAGAGCACAGGTTTAAAGAGATGTTTAAAGATCAATAATGAAAGTTAAGTGATGTCACTAAGAGCTCTGGGTGCAGCAACAAGCTTGTGCCTCTCCATTCGGGCCCCACCATGCCACATCAGCAAAACACCTCAACTTCAACTAACCACAACAAACCCCCTCTCACCAAACAACAAACCTCAACTTCCTCATTCGGGCCCCACCTCTTACACACTTATTTTTTTTCATTCATTTTATTAAAAAAATTAAATTCTTGTAACAAAACAAAAAAAAAAAAAAAAAAAAAAAAAAAAAAAAAAAAAAAAAAAACCATTCCTTTTGTAACAAAAAAAAAAAAAAAAAAAAAAAAAACTGTTGCTTTGCTGCTGTGTCTTCTTTCCAACCAAAACACACACAAACACACACTAAAACCATAACCATATTTCTTTTTCTTTCTTTCTTCTTGTTCGAACACCATTTTTCCAACCAAAGCAACCCAAAACACACACTAAAACCATAACCATATTTCCAACCAAAGCAACCCAAAACACCATTTTTGGTTTCTGTGTGTCGACTTAAACCCAAAAACAACCCAACGAAAAAGAAAAAAAAATAACCTGCCAAATTGTCAGATCATTTCCTTCGCCGTGGCCACGACGAACTCACCATCGGCGAAGAACGGCAAGCCCTCTCCGGTGTGGCGGCGAGCAACGGCTCGCCGTTGGAAGTGCCACATCGGACGGCGAGGGGGTCCTCGTCGACTGCACCCAGAGCTCTAAGTGAATTCCCTTAATTATTTAACCATAAATTTCTGACATACGCAATAATAATCTATTTTTTGTGCATCATTTTGTCTATGACAAAATTGAGCATTCATATTAGCCAATAAAAAGTTAAAATAGAAATTCAGTTTCATCAAACTCTTTAATTTTCATCTAATTTATAAAATGTGATAAAACATACGTGTCAATTTAATTTGTAATAAAACTTTAGTCGTTAAATTTTAAATAAAATTTATAGAGGCGAGTTATTTTGCGGACTAAAAAAAACATACATTCTCACGGACTAATCTGGGCCGTCCGTTTCATTGAATTAAAAACACAGATCATATGATTAAAAAAACACGGAGGGACTAAAACTGCAAATATAACAAACTTACCCCACCAAATCAAACGTCATTATCCACACACCATCTTTTCTTTCTTTTTTTTATTCTTTTTTTTCTTTTCTTTTTTCTAACTTCACGTTTTTCCTATAATTCAATTTTTTTTTTTTTTTTTTTGCGTTTTTTTTTACGTTTTTTTCGTTTTTCATACATATTCGTCGGTTTTTTACGTTTTCGTCGGTTTTCTTACGTTTTCGTTCGTTTTCATACATTTTCATCCGTTTTCATACGTTTTCGTCAGTTTTCTTACGTTTTCGCTCGTTTTCATACGTTTTCATCTATTTTCTTACGTTTTCATACGTTTCGTCCATTTTAATACGTTTTCGTCCGTTTTTATACGTTTTCGTCCGTTTTCTTACGTTTTCATCTGTTTTTTTAATTTTTTTCATACGTTTTCGTCTGTTTTCTTACGTTTTCGCCCGTTTTCATACGTTTTCGTCCGTTTTCATATATATATTCATCCATTTTCTTACGTTTTCATCTGTTTTTGAATTTTTTTCATACGTTTTCGCCCGTTTTCATACGTTTTCGTCCGTTTTCATATATATTCGTCCGTTTTCTTACGTTTTTGTCTATTTTCATACGTTTTCATCCGTTTTCATATGTTTTCGTCCGTTTTCGTCCATTTTTATACGTTTTCATATGGTTTCAATCTGTTTTCATTCATTTTCGTCCGTTTTTATACGTTTTCGTCCGTTTTCATTCATTTTAGTTCGTTTTTAAATGTTTTCAAACGTTTTCATACCTTTCTGAATATCACAAGTGATATACTGTGATTATCAGAATATCACTTGTGATATTCAGAATATCGCGAGTGATATTGAATATCGCGAGTGATATTGAATATCACTCGCGATATTCTGAATATCACAAGTGATTTTTAAAATTTTGTAATATGAAAATCACAAGTGATATTCAGAATATCGCAAGTGATATTCAAAATATTGCAAGTGATATCTGAATATCGCAAGTGATATTCTGAATATCACAAGTGATTTTCAACAAATGTTCTGTGACATGAAAATCGCAAGTGATATTCAGAATATCGCAAGTGATATTCTAAATATCAAAAGTGATATTCTGAATATAAATCACAAGTGATATTCAGAATATTACAAGTGATTTCACGCTTTTTTTAATTCACGTTTTTTCAAAAGTGATATTTTGAATATCACTCTGAATATCACAAGTGATATTCTGAATATCACAAGTGATTTTCAACAATTGTTCTGTAACATGAAATTCACAAGTAATATTCTAAAATATTACAAGTGATATTCCGAATATCACAAGTGATTTTCAACTAATATTTTGTAACATGAAAATCACAAGTGATATTCTAAAATATCACACGTGATTTTCAACTAACGTTTTGTAACATGAATATCACTTGTAATTTTCTGAATATCACTTGTGATATTCAGATTATCACTTGTGATTTTCATGTTACAAAACATTAGTTGAAAATCACTTGTGATATTCAGAAAAACACAAGTGATATTCAGAAAATCACAAGTGATATTCTGAATATCACAAGTGATATTTCGAATATCACAAGTGATGTTCAACTAATGTTTTGTAACGTGAAAATCACAAGTGATATTCTGAATATCAAAAGTGATATTCAGAAAATTACAAGTGTTATTCAGAATATTATAAGTGATTTTCACATTTTTTTTAATTCACGTTTTTTTCACTTTCTTACGTTTTCTTCTGTTTTTTTTCGTTTTCATATGTTTTCTTTCGTTTTCATACGTTTCTGAATATCACAATTGATATTATTAATATCACAAGTGATATTTTGAATATCAAAGAAAATCACTTGTGATATTAAGAATATCAATTGTGATATTCAGAAACGTATGAAAACGATCGAAAACATATGAAAACGAACGAATACGTATGAAAGCGTAAAAACACGCCTGGAAAGGGACAAAAACGTATGAAAAATTGATGAAAACGGACGAAAACGTATAAAAACTGCTGAAAAGTATGAAAACAGACGAAAGCGTCTGAAAACAGACAAAAATACATAAAAACGGACGAAAATGTTTATAAACGTATGAAAACAGATAAAAATGGATGAAAGCATATAAAAACAGACGAAAACGTCTGAAAACAGACGATAATGTAAAAAATTGATGAAAACGTTTGAAAGCAGATAAAAACGTCTGAAAACGTATAAATACTGCCGAAACGTATGAAAATAGACGAAAACGTTTGAAAACAGACAAAAATGTAAAAAATGGATGAAAACAGACAAAAACGTATGAGTATCACCGAATATCACTTGTGATATTCAGAAACGTATGAAAACGTCTAAAATTGGCCCAAAAAAATTGAAAAACGGACGAAAACCTATGAAAATGAACGAAAATGTAAGAAAACAGACGAATATGTAGGAAAAAGGACGAAAACGTCTAAAAACGGACGAAAACATAAAATAATGGAGGAAAACGTATGAAATCAGACGGAAACATATGTAAACATATGAAACCGGACGAAAACGTATAAAAACGGATGAAATCGTGTAAAAACGGATGAAAACATATAAAAACGGACGAAAACGTATATAAACGTATGAAAACGGACAAAAACGGACAAAAACAAATAAAAACGGACGAAAACGTCTGAAAACGGACAAAAACGTATAAAAACGGATGAAAACGTGTGAAAATGGACAAAAATGTCTGCAAACATATAAAAACTGACGAAAACGGATAAAAACGTCTGAAAACAGACGAAAACGTAAAAAAACGGACGAAAACGTAAAAAACGGACGAAAACGTATATTAACGAACAAAAACGTAAAAAAACGGACGAAAACGTATAAAAACGGACAAAAACGTCTGAAAACATATATAATCATGTGAAAACAGACAAAAACAGACGAAAACGTAATAAAATGAGAAAAAATCGTGAATTTATTTAAAAAAGAAAAGCTTGACTTAAAAAAAAAAAAAAAAAAAAAAAAAAAAAAAAAAAAAAAAAAAAAGTGTAACGTTAGTTGGAAAAAAGAGCCAAAAAAAAAAGAAAAAAAAAAGAAAGAAATAAAGAAAGAAAGTAAATAATAAAAAAGACAAAAAAAAAAAAAAAAGGAAAGAAAAAAACATGGACTTAGGTTTCCATGTTTAATCTTTGGTTAATCCCCACCATTGGATCAAACTAAATGGATGGTGGGGATTTGTCCCTTGGTATGTACAAAAAAACTAGTTCACAAAAGAACTTTTCTCAAAATTTATATACTTCCGTTTATGACATTGTATCTCTTTCTTCGCACCTTGCTTTTTGTCTATTCGCTTGCACACACTCACTCGCCGGAGGTCTTTCTGGAAGGAGTCCCTTTACTCGGGGTGTGACTGTCTTCATCTCACCTCCCCCATACCTCGTCCCGACGGAATTGGGTATTGTTGTTGTTATTGTTATTTAAATATAATTATTAGTTTTCATGTCTTTTAATAACTTTATAAATTTAATAAATACTCAATATACTTTATATATATTTTTTTTTAAATTGTAACAATATGTTGTTATTTATATTATATATATAAATGAATACACGAGTTACTGTGATATATAAATGAATACACGAGATTATAAATATACGAACGACTCATGTTATTCCTTTTTATAAGTTTAACCCGCGCGTATACGGGTTTGAAAATTAAATATGGCTAACATTATTATTAGAAATATAAATATCAAAATGAATGCACGATTTTACATGTTACTCTATCATGAAAATAAATACACGAGATTGTACATAAAGCAACGACACATATTTTTTTAATGGTCATCATGTGATACTAAACACGTATAATGTCTAAACATGACATCAATAGTTAAATTTAAACAAGACCAACATTAACACCATGTCAGTTTGACAAAGTCAAATCCTTCGTGCAAAAAAAATCATACAAAATATTAATATATATTAACATATAATGAAAAAGTTATGTAAAAATTCGTGCGTGCACTAGTATTATATATATAAGTATTAAAAATCTAATATAATTAATAGAAAAATATTAAATATTACAAAAATATGAATATATGAATTGTCACAATATTTAACTTCAAAACAAATTTTTTGAAATACTATTACCCGTTATACTATTACGGGATCTAAACTAGTTTACTAAAGTAACCATTTTGAGATGAATTTTTTTAGTTTCGGTTACTGTTTTGAACTTTGGCAATTAAAAAATAATAATAATAATAATAATAATAATAATAATAATAATAATAATAATAATAATAATAATAATAATAATAATAATGCATTCGACAAATAACTCTAGGCATGTTTGGTAGAGAGAAAATAAGTGAAATGAAATGAAGCAGGGAATAAAAATTCAGAGAATAGAAATCGGGTGAGCATGGGGCGGGGTGGGCGGTTTTATGGTAAAACCAAAAACGGAACCATATATTTCGGTTTTTGAAAACTACAAACCGTTTGGTTTCGGTTTTTTCGGGTTTTGACATTGAATCGGTTCGGTTTCGGTTCTTATTCGGTTTTTTCTTACTTGATAATAACAAAGTTTGAATCTTATATAAAGTTTGCGATTCTAAGTTTTCAAGCAAAAATATTGAAATAAATATCAATAATAGCCTAAAATGAAATATGTAACAAAATTGAATGCATTTTTGCGTTTAGTAGTCGAGACTTGACCCGGAAAATGAGACAAAAAAATTGAAATAAGATGTCATCTAAGAATATCAAACCCTCGAAATGTAAAACATCTACAAACTAGATCTCAAACAATATGAAACTTTAATGAGATTTTTAAATTAGAAAATGTGATGCTCGTATTTTGCGCCGAGCAACGGGTCAAACATGACCTGAACCGTGCCTAAGAGGGGGTGCAATGGTCAAAACGCGTCGCCTATGAGGTCGACCAAACCATTACACTCGGTCTTACTAAAAAAATTTCTTCTTGATGTATAATACTTTTGAATTTTGTTTTTTGGTGTATCATATTTAAATTGTGTTTATTATTTGACCATTTTACACCTACCATTTACACACTCTCATTAACCGGGTTAGGGGACGTAAAATGATCAAAATAAAACTCACAACCAAAATATGATGCACCAAAGACGAAATTCAACGGTCTGGTAAATCAAGAAGAAAAAAAAAATTATATGCCACGCAGAATAAAAAAAAAAGGAAAAAAATAGTGACAAGTAAAATATATTTACGTTAAAGTAACTCTACGTACTTATTCAATTAAAAAAAAATACACTATACCATTTTATACCTATAAATATCTCAAACTTCAAAATTTTTAAGCACAACTTCCTATTTTATTTACTCTCATTCTCTCATTATTTACAAAATATCTCAACATAACACTCTCAAAACTAAAACCCCAAAACGCCGAAACACAAAATTCAAAATTTTGTCTCGGTCCTACTCCACCGATAAACTTTCGAGCCCCATTGTTTGTTTATGGAAACCAACAATACAAAACCCACCATTCAAACTTCCACAACAATACGGAAACCCACAATACTCTCAATACAAAAACCCACAATACGATCCAAATCGTTCTTCACAACCAAATTGTCGGATCTTCATCACAACCTCAACCTCCCCTATCTCTCCCATTCATCCGTTTAATTTTGATGATACTCCAATGTACTTTGAATCGTATATGCCTAATACCGTCGATGTCGAGGAGGAAGTCGAAGAAGTCATGCCCCAAAGAATAAGCCATCAAAAAGACGCCAATAAAGGATGGTTAGAAATGTCGACGAGGCTCGGTGTATGCCATGGACCCCTGAAGAAGAAGTGGCTTTGTGCAAAGGTTGGGTTCGTATATCCGAAGATAGCATCGTTAGTAATACGATAAGTGATGTTAGGTTTTGGATTGAGGATTTAGAATACATTAAGAAAAAATTGAACGTAACCGGTAATCGAACCTACGATTCGTTGAACGGGAAATGGAAGACTTTACGTCATATAGTGGCTCAATTTTGTGGAGTGTACGGTAACTTCATGCGAAGGGTAGCGGAGAGTGGAGTCGGAGACGGGGATGCACCCAACGGGCACTTGAGGAATGTCGTGTTGAATATGGAGTATAGTTTACACTTCTTCATGAGTGGGAAATTTTAAAAGATTGCCTCAAATGGAGTGAAGTGGAAGTTCCAAAATTTGAACATGATAGACATGAAAAGTACAAGATATACAAGTTATCGGGGTCTGGTTCGTTCAACAAAGTGCAGTCAGGAGAGGGTGGTTTTAATATGAATGTAAAGACTAAAGACGAGGAGGAGGAGGTACAGGAAGTTTGACGACCAATGAGCAAGGACAGAGCGAAGAAGAAAGCGACGGCATCAACGGCATCTTCTGCAGCAACTGACACTGACGAAGCGTTAGCTAGATTGATGGTCAGCGAATATGCAAAAGACAACGAGGCGTTTCTATCAATGAAGAAAGAAGACCGCGCTGCATTTTTAGAGCTCAAAAAAGAGGGAAATGGACATGCAATAAAAGAAGATCGAAATAAAAGAACGAATGTTGGCCAACAAAAAATATGAACAATGACAAAAAGACAAACTCGTTTATATGAGCTAAAAAAAATACATCGGGATCATGTATTTTTTTATTCATATCTTTTTTGTGTCTTTTCTTTTTTATTTATATTATAAAACAAAAAACTTTATCTCTCTCCTCTTATTATTAAAATAAATAAGTTTTAATTACATTTAATATATAATGGATATTTTTAAATATTATTATTTCAAATACATTAAATTCAAATTTAAATCCTAATTATAAACTCATTTACAAACCAAATGAACCCTTAGTTATAGGTCTCGAATACTTAGCCGTAAAAAGTTCCAAATGCTCCGCCTTCATGTAATAAAAAGAGGAACTTTTCTTTAATAATTAATGGTCTCCATCCACATATTACAATTACACAGTCCATTTAGCTACTTAATAAATGTTACCTTTATGCTTTATGCTTTATGCTTACTGTTAAATTCGAGATGTAGATGCTCATTCAAAGGTGGTACGAAAATTAACACCGGACATTTGGATTAACAGTCAAGGATATTTGTGCAGGGAAAAAGATTGAGACCTAAAAGACATAATTAATTTTGTGTTTAACTTATGTGTCATTGCCTTATTTGATTATAAAGAAGTGGATTCGGTTAATACAACAAATGAATTGTCGACACACATGTTTAGACACAAAATTAAACATAGCTTTTAGGTGTGCCAATCATTTCTCATTTGTATATGGGTTCTCATTTTCAAATCTCCAACCAACTTTTTAAATATTTTCCAATTGCGACCGGTGTCCACTTTTCCTTCAACATATATCATCCGAACATACATACCTTCTAAAACGTACAACTCTCTCACGTTGTTAAAACCGTGAGCTCTTTGACGTGTGACGACGACCTAGCTACAAACTCTATGCTGTAAACCGATATACCTTTTTTCGGGTCGGATTTGGTACGAATAATATTTTTTGGGTGAACAAAAATATGAAGCCATTAAGCTTGTCCAAATTGGACTCGATAAAATTCCAAGTACTCTTTTCATATGTCTCTTTTGACTTCCTCATACCTTAACTAAGTCAACACACGTTCACGCAAAACGAAAATGCACTAACAAACTGCAACTTGTAGTTTATTAACTTCAAAAAATAATTGTGTCCATAATCGATGTCATCCTTTTATTTGTTCTGTAAAATTCAAAATGGGTACTGAAAATGAAATAAAAGGCTATAAAAGGCTCAAAACACAATAATTCGAAAGGAAAATAAAGAGGGTATGGGCCCGAATTTAGGTCATCCCAAATTTAGTAGCCCGAATTGGTAGTTGAGTGACATTTAAACTTTAAAAGCTATGGATCTAAATATTTTTTTTTAGTTAGACCTAGGCTATGTTTGGCACGGAGTTTTTTTGGAGCTTTTTTGATCAATGAGCGGTGAGAATGAGCTTTTTTATTTTCAGTGTTGTTTGGCAAAAGAGTGGTGAGCTTTGCTATTTTTTAGGAAAGCTCATTTTTCCAATGCTTCTTTAGGAAGCTGTGAGCGGAAAGCTCATTTTTCACAGCTACTGCTCGCAGCTCACTGCTACTGCTCACAGCTACTGCTTACAACTACTTTTGCCAAACATAGCCCTAGGCTATGTTTGGCATGGAGCGTTTTTAGCTAATGAGCGGTGAGAATGAGCTTTTTTATTTTCAGTTTTGTTTGGCAAAAGAGTGGTGAGCTTTGCTATTTTTTAGGAAAGCTCATTTTTCCAATACTTCTTTAAGAAGCTGTGAGTGGAAAGCTCATTTTTCACAGCTACTGCTCGCAGCTCACTGCTACTGCTCACAGCTACTGCTTACAGCTACTTTTGCCAAACATAGCCCTAGACAAGTAAATGAAAAAGCCATTGATCTCTTGCTTACAATTTTAGAGTTAAGTATAGCCTTGTTACAACACCACTATTTCACGGGTGGTCATGATAAATGGAACCATCGTTGGCGCAAACAACTAGTGAAAGGGAGTGTTTAGTTGGGGTACAGTTAAATGTTGAGAAATAAGTGATTATCACGAGGAAAATGTGATGGGAAGATGAAAATAAAAATAACGTGGTTTTTATCTAATAGTATGGATGACCACCACTGTAGTTAGACTGGCTCTACTATTACCAAGCCCATAAGTGGTCATTCTAGGTGGCACCAAAACCATGAGTAGTCGTCTTTACACATACTCACATTTAATGCGTGAAGGGGTGAAGCAACCAAATTAGCACCATATGGTGGTGTAGACTAGGGATGGCAAAAAACCCGTACCCGACGGGAATCGGAAAACCTGATTTGACTGAGGATGGGGATCCCCAAATTATGTAACCGCATATAGGGCGGGGATGGGGATAACATGAATCCCCGAACCCGAACCCGAACCCGGCCCGAATCTTTTTAATGCATAAATATATGAAAATTATTTGTATAGCCATACAAGATTTAATTTTGTATATATATTTCTATGAGCATTGACATATAATGTATATGCATGTGTAATGTTTAAATGATTAAATAACTTAAAAAGTATAAACAATTAAACTCTAATTATTATATTATTTTTTGTCCGAATACTCACATACAATGCACGCTATTCTTATATTATACGAGCAAAATAGCCCGCGCGATGCTGCGGTGCGCCTTTTTTTGCCACGTTTAGCAGTGGGGCACTGGGGGTTGAATCCAAATAGAAAGTGAATAATTAGTCATTGCTTTCTGTTCCATTTTTGCGTATGCGCTTATAGTCATCCAGGAGACATGTGATATCTAACATAATTCATTGTGGGATAAGTTATTTACAACAATAAGTTACATTGATTTTATATTCTTGAATGGTTATTGCTTATTTCGCCTCTTGGTTACCCACTTGGGGACCTGAACCTCAATAACTAATCTTTCGTGACTGAATGATAAGTTGTTACAATTTTGGCACTTCAACCTCATGATCTTGCAGCTCTTTGTATTGCATCTTGGTTAAATCCTTGTGACACTATGTTCATCGCTTTCCTACTTTTGCATAATGTTCCAAAAAGAGGGAGAAGATCAAATGCTGCAAAACAAAATCATAATCAGGGTTCCACTTTTTACTTCTAACAATTGTGCAAGTATCGTATGATCATAACAATCCCAGAGCAGCAGCTGATTTATCATGTTTCATAGTATTTCTAACAGTTACCTGTTCGGTCTTGCATATGTGAAAGATCGCCGTCTTCGATCTCTGGTGTAGTTGATGAATGACACTTCCCAAACTAACTAAGATACAAATAAGAGAAAAAAAAAAAAAAAAAAAAAAAAAAAAAATCAGCATAAATAAAAAATATAAATACAAATTGACTAAAGTATAATAGTATACCTTTGCATATTAGAAACTGTATCATCCAAATTATTCTTAATGAGTCCTCAAATACATAATATTTTCTTCAGGCTACTTAATCTTGTTTCCCAATAACATCATGTGGTTATCAATTTTCTGCAAACATTAAAACCCAATAAAACTTCAACATTCCACCTTATAAGGTAATCAACAATAAAAAGGTGTCTGGGTCGCCTTCGCAAAACTGCGTGGTAATACCTTAACCATCTCATATCAAGTACCTTTTCTCTCACAACCTCTTGTACTTTATTAAGCGAATGATCACAACTGATCAAATCCTGTTCGGTCCTTAATATGCAGCCTGCAATAGGAACTTATTCAATATAGTGAAATCAATAATTTTTATAGGGTCTAAAGGGGGTGTATAGGATCACTTATATAAACTCATTTCAGAACGACGGATACAACTTCTTGAGTTTCTGCAAGTGCAGACTCCTCATCTGAGGCGTACCATACCTTCTTATATGCCATGAGCCCATGACCATCTATGCGATTACAATTATATTACTAAAACATAAGGATTTTTAGCTGAAGTCAAGTTTTAGTATAACTATATTGTACTATGTGCACCACTAAAGTGTAGAAATCTAAAAAGGCTGAAACAATAATACACACTGCTAGAATTTTTTGTGGATGTATAACCAAAGTGTTCGAGGGTTAAAGCATCACCCGAAACCAATTATGCTGCACTTGAAGAACATACATCCAACCAAAGTTGGTCAATTAGTTTTATAGACCAATCTTTATGTAGTAAAACTAAACCCAGACTTCAGCCATTTCTAATATCATCTAGCTTAAAAACATGTACGACACCATTATTATTTCGTTTTGTAATATCAGTTAGTAATATCATCAAAATAGTATTAGGTAACCCCTTTTTCACCCAGTCCTTTTTTTTTTTTTTTTTTTTTTTTTTTTTGTATCATGAAAGAGTCTGATAGAGCATAACTTTTATTATTTAGTGATGATACCTGTCACGATGATACCTTGATTTTACGCTTATATTCCGTCTGCTGTAATCATAATCTTGTGCCGCTCTCTTTTTCAACCCCTATCCATGTCATTGCCTTTGCTTCGTCTTCTATTCTTGTTACTCTCTCTTTCCTTCCTCTCACTTTCTCTGTCTATACTTGTTTCTCTTCTATCTGTGTAACTCATTCCCGCAGAAACTGATTACAAAAATATTTGTTATTGCGTAATATTATAATCTATCTTAAAGCTCACAAATCCTACCGGCAAGTTTCGTTCATTGTCATAGTTCAATTAATTTCAGGATTGTAAATACATGGATGAGATTTAAATTTATAATGTTATTGGGGTTTATTGCTCTTGACGCAAACAAAGTTGAATTAAATCTGAAAATAAAATTCGTTGTTATCATAACGTGAGAATAAAGACAAATTCACTTCAAGGTAAAGTCCGAATTTGTTTTTTCATCCTTTTTTTTTACCCAAATAAGTTCATGTTTCGAGCGTAATAGTACAACAGCTGGACTAAAAGAAAAACAGTCACAGTAAGCACATATGATTGTTCGTGAATTGCTTTCTTGCTTTATTCCACTTTTAAATTCTCCTAGTTCTGTTTCATAGTTTATGTTGCCATAGAGTTAAATCAAGTGAACTAAGAGGATATGGTAATATAAGATACCGAAAAGTTTGTGAAAGCCGTATGTCCCCAATATTTAAGAGCATCCAACGTATAGGATCATCGGCTTATCCTCCTTATCATAACCACCTGATAAGGCAATCAGCACCATTACAACTAACTACTCGATTGCTAATATATTGCGTGAGTGAAAAGTACTAAAAAGATCGATTGACAGGAATAGTTCAAAATCTACTTACCCAAGTAAGGCGCAGGAAAAAAGAATACTGAAAATCAAATAACAGAAATTAGTCGATTTCCTGGAAAAAGCCAAAAAAACGAAATCACACATTAGCTCATCTCATTGCAAGCAATCCCTGTTTGAGCACCAAATTCAAGCTTTCATAAATATTCAAACATTA
Source organism: Artemisia argyi (assembly GCA_030686995.1). Classification (NCBI taxonomy): domain Eukaryota; kingdom Viridiplantae; phylum Streptophyta; class Magnoliopsida; order Asterales; family Asteraceae; genus Artemisia; species Artemisia argyi. Next base: position 37,631,713 of record CM060701.1, read on the forward strand.
TAGTCGTTTCCAAACACCCTTAAAGCATTTACAACTGTAGAATCTTCCAAAACTTGCACAACTTACCATGAAAATAGATGATAGTCACCAATAAACCCTCATAGCAAAGCAATTTTCACTTTGGATTAATTTTGTTTAGATAGTCATTTACATTGTTTTACACATTATAGAAAACGAATCAAAGAGTTTAAAAACATAAACACCTGATAACCATTGTTGTCACAGGAAAAATGCACAAATTTTAATTCTTTTTAAGCATTTTAAAACACTCAAAATCCGGATAAGCATATCGAATAATCAACCTTCATCCATAACCAAACACGACCAAATCACTCCAAACCAAAATCATTGAGAATTTGAGTTGGACCAAAATAGTAGCAAAAATTCAACGTAACTTACACTCAGCTCTGCAGCCGCAGACGAAAAAAAATATACCTTTATTCTTGGATCGAGTATAAACGCCGCCACGAAAACCCCCCAAAGTTGCGACCCTATTAACCTAATCTTCAAAATGAAAAAATATATATATAATCATATTCTAATCCAATCTACTGTAAAAATATGATTAAACCTTGAGATAAGAGACACTTACCAGCTTTATTAGGGTGTGGATCGCCTTTCTTGAGCCCGCCGGATCCTTGCTACACCAGCGCCTCTGCTTCCCATGAGATATAAGAAACCCATTTTTTTTTGTGGGTCTGATCGAATGAGAATTCATTAATGGATGTTTGAATTTATGTTGTCGCGGGAGTTCTCTGTCCTTTTGATAATCAAATTAGTGTCTTGTTTTTTTGTTCAAAATATTTTAGGTTAGTGGTTTTGATAGAAATGGAGAAGAAGAATGAAAGTGGTGGAAATTTCTAGGAGATGGTATACATATGTGCGGACTGTATTTGATAGTACAGATATTAGGTATGTTTAATGACTTTGTGTATTCATATTACAGTTGCTAATAGATGAACAGTAACAGTTGGTCTGTTTCTCAACCAATGGGCTTTTGCCAATCGGGTCTCTTAACACTGTTGGGCTTATTAATTTTTCTAATCACAACATGACAACCAATAGAGAGCAAGATTAGACAGTTAACATAAAAGTTAAGTTTAGGATTAATGTCACATCATTTTTGGTCTTTAGAATATAGTATAATGTGTAGTCTTAATATCTACGATGCTTAGAGTTGGATTAACATTGTAACTAAATTAAATATGAGTGATTTACGTTTCTTGAAACATTCATGGGTCCAATTCTTTATATTTTTTATGTTTTCTTGACAAGGATGGAAAATCCTCAAATCCTCGATCCCCGTTGGGGACAGGAATAGGGATGCAAAACTAGTCCTCGATGAGGATGGGCCGGGGATGGGGATGGAGAGTGGGAACGGGGATGGGGATGGAAAATACGATCCCAACATTCTCCGACCCGTTGCCATCTCTAGTGCAGACCACATGATAGAAAAATCATTATGTGTGTGAATTAGTGTGTTGTGGGTATAATCGTGTTTAAGAAAGGTAAATGTAAATGATAATTAAGATGTTAACCACTGCTAGAGTAAATGTGGTGAGAATGTGTCAAAAAAAATATATCAATGTAGCACTGGCATGAAATTAATTAGGCCACCACCACCATTACAACCCCGCCTTACACTTGGTCTTAAAAACATACCGATGATTATAAATCTATATGAAACTATTGTTGTTTTAAATCTACACTACATGTAATGGAGATTAGACTATCTCTCTATCTTCTAATATAGATTTTAAGTAAATGCAACTATTAAAGCTTTATGTATAATAAACTTATGCATAACCATATATATTCTAACACTTACAATTAATGTAACTAATAAAACACCAACAACATGAAAAATACAACTAATAAAGCCCATCGTGCATGATGAAAGCCAATAACTGAGACTGGATGCTATGGGTGTGATCCCTCACCTTTGGGAGGTGAGGGTCACACGCCATCCTATTGAGGAGGGGGAGCTCACACGTGAGCCAAGGCAAAAAACAAGGGACGAGAGGCCCATTTGTGCATTTGGTGTTTTTATTTATTGTTTATTTGGTTTGTGAGTGTGTATCGGGTATCTTATAGGGTGATTCGTGTCAATTATAGTATATTTATATTCCGAGGAAATACCGGTTAAAGTAATTCCCGGGTCGTTCTTCCCAACGAAAGCTCAAATGGAAAAATTTGAATTATCGGATTGAGAATCGTGTAGTGAAAGTGAGTGGTGAAAAAGTGATAGAGTGAAAATAGCAATCAAGGAATTCAAATATTAACAAACAATAATAAAGCATGCAAAGATTATAAGCTAATTATGCACCGAAATGAAAAACGTAAAAACGGAAACGCAACCGTAAAATTTAAAACGTAACGTATGATGAAAAATGATCCTACGAACTTGGAAATATTTTCTAAAAATTAAAAACTAATAAAAAGAATTTTAAGAAAAAGAAAAAATATTTTTAAAATTTTTCTTTTATTTTCTAGAATTTATTTTGTATTTATTGAATTAAAAGTGAATTAAAAATAAAGAAAATTAGAAAAACAAATTGGAAAAATGAAAATTAAATTCTAAAAATTTTAAAATATTATAAAAGAAATTTTAAAATTATTTTTGTATTTTTCAGAACCTTTTTGTATTTTTTATTGATTTTTGGGATTTAAAAATTGATTTAAAAATGAAATAAATCAAAATAAAAGAAGAAAAATAGTAAAAAGCTTTGGAAAAATCTGGGAAATTTCCAAAAAATCAAAAATATTAAAAGAAACTCAGGGAAAAATTTTGAAATCAAAATAAGCTGGGAAAATGCCGATAAGCTGAAAACTGCTTATGTTGAAGTGCTTATTAATAAGCACTTTGACTCTGAGTTGACCAAAACTTTTCCAAGTACTTTTATGACCTTAATGAACTTATTGAAACAGTTTCAAACCAAAATGAATCTCAGAAAGACAGATCAGAGGCCAAATCAGTGGAAATAAGCATAAAATAATAAGCCAAGAACATAAACAGATAAGCAACTAGCAACCACTCAACTGAAATAGCAACTATAGACGCAAATAAGTTCAGAGGAACAATAAGACTCAACTTCAAGCTCAAAAAAAAAACTCACTAGCAGCCCTACTTAATGAAAACAGAACTTTGGTCTATCCGCACAACTTATCCGGCCTAAAAAGCAGTTGAAATAAGCCTAGGAAAGTGAACTAATGGGAGCAAACACTAACATATACTACTGGGAATCCAGAAAACCAAAATGCTTTAGATTTAAAACTTAAATGGATCCTAAAAATCTCACTAGATCAGATCATATAAAACTTGAAAGCTGCAGGGTAGAAACATGTCTGATAGATAACTAAATGATATGCAAAATAAGCTGAACAACAACGCTAATACTCCAAACCAAACTCAAAGCTAACAGGCTAGTCTAATGAGCTGTACATAAAACCAATACTCAAGCAAAAATATCGAATTACCAACAAGATCTGAGTTAATGAAGTATAGCAGTTTAGACACTATCAATGGTGCAAGGCAAACAGTCAACTGAGGTAAATTAGTATACCCGTTAAAGTGACTAAACAATCTGATCTTACTACCACTATCAGATTAAGTAAGAAACTACAATCATATTCAACAAAACTGAATCAACTTATAATGACACAAATCTACAATTTAAGCAGTTATTCTAATGAAACTAATCAACTCAATTCACCAAAACTATGTATATCAATACTCAATGAAACACTAACTATACTCAACTACAATTATTCTATCAGCAAAACAATTCCAAACAAAAACGGATATAATGTCAAATCTACTCAATAAAGATCTACTAAGTATGACAGTGTTGCTCAAATACCCAAAACAATTCAGAACTTACTATCACAGATGATTAGAATGATTAAACTAGCATTTATCTCAACAACTATATTAAAATTGCAACTGATCTACAATATTACAGTAACAACTAATCAACTATGCAGCCTACAAAACTGAACCAAACAGATCAGTATCAAACCAATTAACTCAAATTCAATATAACTAATTAACTAATTCAAGCAATCTCAAACATTACTAGACTAACTGAATTACCATCAAACATACAACAATCAGACAAATACTACTCAGATATAAACTCTATGCTATAAGATTTAGTGGAATTCAAATATGGAAATCTTACAAGTAAATCCTCAGCATGAACAGAGGATTCTCCACAGTCGCCTATCTTTAAGATAGGCTGGGATCTTCCCTTGCTATCCCAAGCTATCACTATACCACAGCAACCTCTGGATCCAAACACCTTTGGATGTAATAGTACAAATACTCAACAAGCTATATAAGCTTGAACATTTTATTTATAAACTGAATCAGTTTATTTCAGACCTACACAACTATTTTGGAACATTTTTTTATTTTATTTTATTATTTATCTGATTTTTATTGATTTTCTGAATTGGAAGAACTTGTGAAAGAAATGAAAAGTAAACTTTGAATAAGCTGAATTTAATAAAACGAGATAGTGTAAAAGAGAAAATAAGCTGAGAATTAATGAAACAAGCTAATAATAAGCTACTTGAAAAACAGAATAAGCAATGGAAATAAGGAAATAAGCTGAAATTATAGAAGAAAACTTGTATTTATTAAAAACTTATCTATTACAATCACTAATCTAATTACAATTTAGCAGCATAACAGTACCTAAAACCTACATACATGAAGCTAAAAATAAACACCTATTTATAGGAGAGGTGAGAGGCTTGGGTGATCAAATGCCAAGCTGGCAATCCGCAACTATCTGTGCTTCTTTGAGTTAATCACAACCCTCTGATCAAATTGTGCTTCTTTAAATCAATATGAGCCCTCAGATCATGATCCATGAGGTGTCCCGTCCATTCATATAACTCCACCTGTCTCATCCAAGCGTGTACACTCTCTTTTCGTGTCAGAGAGGTGTCAGCAATCTTCTAGAAGCACTCCCAATGATTGGTATGACGTATCTGATCCAATGGTTGTCTGACACGTGACCTTATTAGATACTCTTACATTCTCTGTCATGTGCTAGGTCACGTGGTGTTCTAGAAGATCATTTATTAGGCTCAATTGATGGTTGGGTGAGGATAATGTGAACCAATTTGTTCAATTGTAGAGCTAGGGTTCATGGGGGATTCTGGGTTTGGGATTTGGGGAAATAATAAGAGCGGGGTATGAGTTATTTATTGAATGTTGACCTTTTTGACCGAAATGGACTTGGGCTCGGGTCAAAGGTTTTAAGTAGTGGGCTGAGTATAATGTTAGAAAGGGTTTGGGCTTGGTTATTTATTTATTGGACCAGGCTTTGTGTTTTGGATTTCAGATTTAGTCATGAAAGTTACAAGGACCAAATGTGTAATTTGTTAAACTCCGAGGACCAAATCTGCCAATTTAGTGAACTTTATCTAAGGGCTAAACTTTGACAAACTTTGATTCTTCAAGGGTTGATTTGACACTTTGAGCTTGAATAATGATCCGGTCTTGAAAAATACTCCCCGGCATCGGCTTTTGAAAACCTTTCATACTCTCGTGCCCGTTTTTCCGGGTTTTTGCTTGTTTTCCGTAATATCCGTACCTGCACATCACAAATATAAAAACACGTGTTTTCTTTGGCATTTGTTAGCTCAAATAGTCGATTTAGGGTCGATAATTGATAATAAAAGGGTGTGTAATTAATACACACCAAAATCCCCCCGACTAAGGTATTGCCGTGTCCTCATGCAATGTGAGCAATTCACGCTTTTGGGATAAATAATTTTGATACTCTTTCTACTAACTTTGAAAAGTAGCAAGGAGGTTCAAAAGAGATTACAAAATCATTTATTCCCGAAAACGCTCCGTTTTCCAAAATTTTCCTTTTATTCCTTTATTCCACTTACACTTCTATTTTTGTACTTTTCCATACTTCAAACTTGTGACGGTTTGTTGAACTTTCATTATCTTACAATAATTATTAGGGTCAACGAGTAGAAACACTTCTTTTAAGAAGCGACCATACGGATAAAAATCGTCATCCTTGATTTTTCACGAGTCCCCAAACTAAGCATACAAACGAGATCACAGCTTATCTACAAATTAGATGCTAACACTACTCATAACAGTTACTTGTGAAACTTCTTACTCCCATTTCCAAGGTTTTGTATCTCAATATTTTATTTTGTTGAGAAATGAATTGCTTCATATTTTCTCGATTCGATAATTTTTAGTCCGATAGTGATACCTAAGTTAAAACGATAAGTAGTTATTCATTTTCTCTTAAGAATCACTGCAATCGAAATTCGGTCCACATCAAGGAATTAGGGGTACATACAATATCAAGAATATAAGTTGCGGAGTACGATCACGTGCACCTCATGTGACTGATTACTAATCACGTATCACATGCACCTCACGCGCCAACAACTTTTTGATACATACATAACTCTTATTTGACACAACTTCAACTTTCACTTTTTTCACTTTTTCACTTTTTTCACTTTTTTCATACTTTTTTCTTTCTTTACTTTTTTTTCTCAACATCAATGGAAGCTTATCGGGTAGCTCCAAAACCACATAGATAATCAACTTTTGATTTTTGATTTTTTTTTTCTTTTTGCTCTTATTTTTGATGTTCCTTGATATGTACCCAACTTCTAAAGCAAAAATTCTCTTAAGAAAACAAATAACTAAGTATTATTCAAACCTAAATACCACTAATTAACCTAGAACATCTATTATATATTGGTGACGTTTCTGATGGGAGTAAAAAGCCACAAGTACCTCTCATGAGCTCTAAAGAGAACCACTACTCCACGTTTAGCATCTAACTTCTAAATAAACTATATCATTTCTCGCTCTTCGCAATTTAAGATTCCAAGTAATGAAACCAGCGAATACTTAGCCGATAATCAGCCACGCATATATAAAGTCAGTTACGGAAACTTGCAATTTCTAGAAGAAGAATTCGCGTTTTCTAGCTCCTGATGTAAAAGACTAGCGAAAGCTTTTAAGCTGCGCATGTATAAAGGCAAGTACGGGAACTTGCAGATTCTTAAGAAAGAATTCGCATTTTATAGCTCCTTGTGTACAAGACTAGCACAAGCTTATGTGATCATCATTGGTTAAGGGAACAAGCTAGGGCTCAACACGCCCGGTCAAGTCAAAATATTTATTCCTACTCTCGCCAGCAAGAAAATCAACAAGGTGTCAAAACACTTATTCAAACTTTATTATATTTTTGTACAACTTTTTCAACTTTTTCTCATTTTTTTGTGTTTTTTCATTACTTTTTCATCAAAATTTTTGAAATTTTCAATTTTTTCAATTTTTTATTTTTGGTGGAAAAACGGAGTTGCAAGAGTACACGACTTGTGAAACATGCAAGGTAAAAATCGAATCGAAGATTCACCCTCCCCCCGACTAGAACGAAACATTGTCCTCAATGTTTGATGGGTTAAGGTAATCCTAACAAAATTCTAGACCGTTTATTAATTATGCCAAAGAAAACGTTAGTCGATAAGATTTAACGGATATAGGATTTCCAAATAGCACCGATGAATGAGACTCCAAGTGAAGAGATAACGAGCACGAGAATCATCATAAATCATGGACAATCCTGAACAATCATCACAAACAACCACGAAACACAAGAGTAGAAGAGGCACCCCCTCCTCACATTAGGTGTTAGAAAATAGAAAATAAGAAGATGAAATTGGATAAGCATGGGTTGCCACCCACGAAGCGCTTGTTTTTGTTCACCGAGTCACATTAGCTTGACTCGATCCCCGAATTCAATTGTCCTTGGGGAAAGTTTGGAGATCCGGGACTACCATAATCGGTACATCCCCTCCAAAATAATGTTTCAACCTATGACCATTCACCTTAAAATTGGGACCATCTTGTTGAGCTAACTCAATGGTTCCATAAGGGAAAACTTGGGTTATTGTGAATGGTCCAGACCAACGGGTTTTAAGCTTCCCCGAGAATATCTTTAACCGAGAATTGAAAAGTAGCACTTGATCACCAACGTTAAAAACGCGGTCTTTGATCTTGGCATCATGAATTCTTTTCGTTTTCTCTTTGTAAATCAAAGAATTCTCGTAAGCTTGATCACGGAGTTCTACTAACTCATTCAATTGAATTTTTCTGTGATCACCCGCGGTTTTCAAGTCAAAGTTGGCATGTTTTAAGGCCCAGTAGGCCTTGTACTCTAGTTCAATGGGCAAATGACAAGCTTTCCCGTAAACCAGCTTATATGGTGTACACCCAATTGGGGTCTTGTAAGCGGTCCGGAAAGCCCATAATGCATCTTCTAATTTGTCGGCCCAAGAGGCACGGTGTTCACCTACGGTCCTTTCAAGTATACGTTTTAAACCACGATTGGAGACCTCAACTTGACCACTCGTTTGTGGATGATAAGCCGTGGAAAGACGATGTGTGACACCATATTTAAGCATAACTTTCGCAAATTGATCATTGCAAAAATGGGTCCCACGATCGCTTATGATGGCTCGAGGTGCACCAAATCGGGCAAAGAGACTCTTTAAAAACTTAACAACCACTCGGGCGTCATTGGTGGGGAGCGCCTTCGCTTCAACCCATTTTGATAAGTAATCGACGGCCACGAGGATGTATTTGTTACCCCTAGACGATGGGAATGGCCCCATGAAATCGATGCCCCAAACGTCGAAGATCTCACAAACTTGAATCGCATTTTGCGGCATTTCATCTTTTTGAGAGATTTTCCCTTGACGTTGGCAAGAATCACATGTTTTCACCAATTCATGGGCATCCCGATATATCGTCGGCCAATAGAAGCCGAAATCGAAAACCTTCTTAGCGGTGAAATTGGCACCATGGTGTCCCCCCGTGGGTCCACTATGACATGCCTTAAGTATTTCAACGGCATCCGTACCGTGAACACACCGCCGGATCACTTGATCCGCATAGACTTTGAACAAGTAGGGGTCGTCCCAAAAATAATGTTGAACATCTTTAAAGAATTTCTTCTTTTGCTGGGACGACATCCCTTGTCTAATGAAATTCCCCGCATGGTAATTCGCAAAATCGGCGAACCATGGGGTACTTTGGTCTATTTTGGTCACACTCCCAAGTGTCTCGAGAGGAAAAGCATCATTAATTTCCTTTTTCTCGAGAACACTTTGATGGGGGTTCTCAAGTCTAGAAAGGTGATCGGCAGCAAGATTCTCAGCTCCTTTCTTGTCTCGAATTTCAACTTTGAATTCTTGAAGGAGGAGAACCCACCGCATTAAACGTGGCTTCGCATCTTGTTTAGCCATTAAGTACTTTAGGGCTGAATGGTCCGTATACACTATGCATTTTTTAAGTAGCAAATAAGACCTAAATTTCTCAAAAGCATAGACGACCGCCAACATCTCCTTTTCGGTGGTTGTGTAGTGATGTTGGGCGTCATTCATGGTCTTGCTTGCATAGTGTATAGGCTGAAAATACTTGTTCTTACGTTGCCCTAGAACTGCACCAATGGCATAATCGCTTGCATCGCACATTAGCTCGAAGGGCAAGTCCCAGTCGGGGGCAATTAAGACGGGAGCCTCCGTTAACTTCTTTTTAAGAATGTTAAATGCTTCGATGCATTCATTTGAGAAGATAAACGGAGCGTCTTTTTCTAAAAGGTGGGTCAGAGGCCGGGCTATTTTGGAAAAGTCTTGAATAAAACGTCGATAAAAGCCGGAATGACCAAGGAAACTTCGGATTCCTTTGACGGTAGTCGGGTGTGGTAATTTAGCAATAACATCGACTTTTGCCCGATCCACCTCAATCCCAGATTTGGATATTTTATGGCCGAGGACTATTCCCTCTTTAACCATGAAGTGGCACTTTTCCCAATTTAGAACTAAATTAGTGTTTTCACACCGAACTAGCATATTTTCCAAATGGGAAAGGCAAGAGTCGAAAGAATTTCCATAGACGGAGAAATCGTCCATGAACACTTCCATGGTTTTTTCAATCATATCGGAGAAAATGGCCATCATACACCGTTGAAACGTGCCTGGAGCGTTACATAAGCCAAAGGGCATTCTACGATAGGCAAACGTTCCATACGGGCAAGTAAAAGTGGTCTTTTCTTGATCTTGAGGATCAATGGGAATTTGAAAGTACCCAGAAAAGCCATCGAGAAAACAATAGAACTCATTTCCCGCTAAACGTTCAAGCATCTGGTCCATAAAAGGAAGCGAGAAATGGTCTTTACGTGTCGCATCATTCAATTTGCGGTAGTCGATACAAACTCTCCATCCAGTCACAAGTCGAGTCGGTATAAGCTCATTATCGTCATTCTTCACAACAGTGATTCCGCCCTTCTTCGGCACACAATGAACCGGGCTAACCCATGAACTATCCGAGATTGGATAAATCATTCCAGCGTCAAGAAGTTTAATAACTTCCTTTTTGATCACTTCATGGATTTGTGGATTAACCCGTCGTTGTTGCTGAACGGAAGCTTTGTGATTATCCTCCAAAAGAATCTTATGAGTACAAAATCGAGGGTCGATTCCCTTAATGTCGGATATTTGCCAAGCAATCGCACTTTTATGCTTCCGAAGCACATCTAAGAGTCGTAACTTCTCCTCATCTTTAAGACCTTTTGAAATTATGACCGGTAATTTTTCATTTTTTTCCAAGTATGCGTATTCGAGATGAGGAGGCAAATCCTTGAGCTCGAGCTCCGGAGGATTCTCAATAGACGGCTTAACTTCTTTTACGTCTGCCATTTTTAAATCAACCGGAGGGGAAGAAACAATCGGTTTTTCGTTTAACAATTTTTCAATTACTAAAATGTCCCCCTCCGGATCAAAGTTGTTATTATCAATTTCCGGTGAAAATGATTCGTTTGCAAGACAAGCATTGATTTCCTCCCAAGCGAGATTACTTCCCTCAAATGGAGTAAGGGAAGGGGAAGAATCGGAGACGATTGGTTCAAAAGAAGGAGTGGAATTGCCACTCGAAGCATTATCGGTAAAACCAAGAAATTCTTGAGCATACTCCTCCGTAAGTTCATCAATAACATCAATACGGTTGATGGAAGAAACATCGAAATCGGAGGAGTATCTCGCGGTTTGATCAAGATTAAAAGTGACGGCTTCGTTTCCAACACGTAAAGTAATCTCCTCGTCATAAACATCAATTAAAGCACGACCGGTCCTTAGGAATCCTCTCCCGAGAATGAGAGGAACCCGTGGATCGGCATCGAAATCAACAACCACAAAATCCGCAGTGAAATGAAATTTCCCAACATTGACAAAAATATCCTCAGCTATGCCAATTGGACGAGACGTAGATCGGTCGGCAAGCTCGAGGGTCATAAGCGTCGGTGTCAAGTTAGGAAGAGACAACTTTTTCCAAATCGACAACGGCATAAGGTTAATGCTAGCACCAAGATCGGCCAAGGCGAAGCATTGAACCATACCCGGAAAATTACATGGTATAAGAAACTTGCCAGGGTCTTCAAGCTTTTCGGGTAGCTTTTTAAGAAGAACCGCTGAGCAATTCTCGTTCATTTGAGTCCGTGACATTTCAAAAAGCTTTTCCTTATTATTCAAAAGTCCTTTTAGCATTGAAGCAAATTTAGGCATCAAAAGTATAGCATCCGCGAGACTTATATCAAAGTGTAACTCTTGAAAAATCTGATAAAACTTCTCCATTTGGTATTTATCCTTCTCGCGGTGCTTTTGTTCATTCAAACGTGACGGATATGGTAACTTTGTTTTGACGGGTGTTTCGTTTTCATTATCATTAACGACATTTTCTTTTCCTTTAGACGTTGGGACCACCGGAGGTTGGATGTTCTCGGTCCTTCCATTATTACTAGGAATTTCTGTATCCGTTGTCGCCTCGGGTTCACGGGCGACTACCTTGGGAGGTAGAGAAGAAGAGGTAGTCGGAGCCGTCGGTCCATCATAAGTAACACCACTCCTTGTAATGATCGCTTTTGCATCGCCCCTCGGGTTAGCGATCGTGTTGCTAGGCAACGTTCCAGAGCCCGAGGGTCGATCATTTAAACGCTTGTTAAGATTATTGATTTGATTAGCTAACAACCTTGTTGTTTCCTCTTGTTTTGTCACAAAAGCTTGTTGGTTTTGAATCAATTGCTTAATCAAATCTTCCGTGGGCGACGGATTCGGAACAACAATTTGATTTTGATTATAATTTTGCCCACGGTTTTGAAAATTACCATTGTTTTGAAAATTATTCCCTTGAGGCGGGCCTTGTTGAAAATTTCCCCGATTTTGATTTTGTTGAAAATTCTGATTTTGTCCTTGAAAACCATTATTTCCACGGTTGTGATTTTGATTGTTATTGAATTGATGATTCCGGTTTTGCACATTATTGTTTTGATTCACTTGATTAGGTTGATTAAACCCGGGTGGTCCATGATGTTGGCTCGGACGGTAGCTGAGGAGATTACGGTCTCCTTGAAGAGGTGGGTAACCGTTGCCACCCATATTCGCAGCATACACGTTCTCTTGAGCAAAAGAGCCGGTCGTCGGACATTCATAATACGGGTGTGGACCACCACAAGTAGTACAACCTTGATTAACGACATTGACTTGTTGACTTGATTTTTCCATAGAAATTGCATCGACTTTCTTTGTTAAGGCCAAAATCATACTTTTTACTTCATCATTATTTTTCTCATTACTGGGCATTGGAAGCTTATTTCTTGACATTCTAACACGAGCCTTATTTTCAATTATCGTGAAGGCATCATTTGTATTCCTAGCCAACAAGTTACCACCCGCAGCAGAATTGAGTGAATCTTGATCAATATAAAACAACCCATTATAAAAAGTATCAATCTGCTGAAGGTCGGTGAACCCATGGTTAGGACATTTTTCCAACAAATCTTTGAAACGATCCCAAGCTTCACTAAACGATTCATCAAAAGCTTGTTGGAATCGAAAGATTTGGGAACGGAGATTAGAAGTTTTAGAGGGAGGATAGAAATGATTCACAAACTTGGAAGCAAGGTCATTCCAAGTGTGAATTGAGTTAGGCGGTTCCTTTTCCAGCCAAGTCCGGGCTGCTCCTTTTAAGGAGAAAGGAAACAACTTCAATTTCACCACATCGTGAGGCACTTGGTTCATTCTAATCGTCTCAGCGACGTCGGTGAAATTTCGGATGTGTGCATAGGGGTCTTCGTTATCAAACCCGTGGAATGATATACCCGTGATCAAATTAAGTAATCCGTGATTAATCTCAAAATTGGCATTGATGTCCGGAATCACAATTGCTCTCCTCACACCATTGAATGGTGATTGGAGTTGTTCTTCCATCGGACGCGGATCAAATTCCGGTTGTTGTCCCATCGGTGGGATAACATTGTGCTGCGGACCACCCATCGGCGGGGGTCCGTTGTGTTCGTTTTGGTTCATCTCCTCCTCGTCAAGGAAATGAACCCGACTCGTATGTCGTAAAACCCGCTCGGGGTTAGAGAACGGAGACGTAAGACTCTCAAACGAAGATCGGGTGTGCATACACCACGAACAAAATTAAAAAGAAAATGAAAAAGAAAAGAGAAAAGAAAATCTTTTTGTTTTTTTTATATTTTTTCACAAAAACTTATTATTTCTTTTGTTTTTCTTTTCTTAAAACGTAACGTTAATCGAAAACCGTTTCTTTCAAAACCACGCGCGACGGGACGGGAGAGAAGAATGGATCTCTCTTCAGCTAGCAATTTAATGTCTTAGCTATCCGTATTTCCCGCTTATTCGGTTGTAGTAATTGAAATAGTCCGATAAATAACTAAATTACGTTTTCGTTATATTGCGAGACTTATTTGGTTTACAACGCCCTTTCTTGCGATCGAGTCGAGGCTGTAACTTTTATTATTATTTTTTTTTGGTATTTTTGAAAACACTTTAGGAAAAGTGTTTTTGATTTTTCAATTTTTATAGAAATATATATACAAAGTAGAAGAAGGCTTATCAAAACACAATTTTCCAAAACAATGATTCAAAAATTCACTTTAAGCCTTCCCCGGCAGCGGCGCCAAAAATTGATTCGTGTCAATTATAGTATATTTATATTCCGAGGAAATACCGGTTAAAGTAATTCCCGGGTCGTTCTTCCCAACGAAAGCTCAAATGGAAAAATTTGAATTATCGGATTGAGAATCGTGTAGTGAAAGTGAGTGGTGAAAAAGTGATAGAGTGAAAATAGCAATCAAGGAATTCAAATATTAACAAACAATAATAAAGCATGCAAAGATTATAAGCTAATTATGCACCGAAATGAAAAACGTAAAAACGGAAACGCAACCGTAAAATTTAAAACGTAACGTATGATGAAAAATGATCCTACGAACTTGGAAATATTTTCTAAAAATTAAAAACTAATAAAAAGAATTTTAAGAAAAAGAAAAAATATTTTTAAAATTTTTCTTTTATTTTCTAGAATTTATTTTGTATTTATTGAATTAAAAGTGAATTAAAAATAAAGAAAATTAGAAAAACAAATTGGAAAAATGAAAATTAAATTCTAAAAATTTTAAAATATTATAAAAGAAATTTTAAAATTATTTTTGTATTTTTCAGAACCTTTTTGTATTTTTTATTGATTTTTGGGATTTAAAAATTGATTTAAAAATGAAATAAATCAAAATAAAAGAAGAAAAATAGTAAAAAGCTTTGGAAAAATCTGGGAAATTTCCAGAAAATCAAAAATATTAAAAGAAACTCAGGGAAAAATTTTGAAATCAAAATAAGCTGGGAAAATGCCGATAAGCTGAAAACTGCTTATGTTGAAGTGCTTATTAATAAGCACTTTGACTCTGAGTTGACCAAAACTTTTCCAAGTACTTTTATGACCTTAATGAACTTATTGAAACAGTTTCAAACCAAAATGAATCTCAGAAAGACAGATCAGAGGCCAAATCAGTGGAAATAAGCATAAAATAATAAGCCAAGAACATAAACAGATAAGCAACTAGCAACCACTCAACTGAAATAGCAACTATAGACGCAAATAAGTTCAGAGGAACAATAAGACTCAACTTCAAGCTCAAAAAAAAACTCACTAGCAGCCCTACTTAATGAAAACAGAACTTTGGTCTATCCGCACAACTTATCCGGCCTAAAAAGCAGTTGAAATAAGCCTAGGAAAGTGAACTAATGGGAGCAAACACTAACATATACTACTGGGAATCCAGAAAACCAAAATGCTTTAGATTTAAAACTTAAATGGATCCTAAAAATCTCACTAGATCAGATCATATAAAACTTGAAAGCTGCAGGGTAGAAACATGTCTGATAGATAACTAAATGATATGCAAAATAAGCTGAACAACAACGCTAATACTCCAAACCAAACTCAAAGCTAACAGGCTAGTCTAATGAGCTGTACATAAAACCAATACTCAAGCAAAAATATCGAATTACCAACAAGATCTGAGTTAATGAAGTATAGCAGTTTAGACACTATCAATGGTGCAAGGCAAACAGTCAACTGAGGTAAATTAGTATACCCGTTAAAGTGACTAAACAATCTGATCTTACTACCACTATCAGATTAAGTAAGAAACTACAATCATATTCAACAAAACTGAATCAACTTATAATGACACAAATCTACAATTTAAGCAGTTATTCTAATGAAACTAATCAACTCAATTCACCAAAACTATGTATATCAATACTCAATGAAACACTAACTATACTCAACTACAATTATTCTATCAGCAAAACAATTCCAAACAAAAATGGATATAATGTCAAATCTACTCAATAAAGATCTACTAAGTATGACAGTGTTGCTCAAATACCCAAAACAATTCAGAACTTACTATCACAGATGATTAGAATGATTAAACTAGCATTTATCTCAACAACTATATTAAAATTGCAACTGATCTACACTATTACAGTAACAACTAATCAACTATGCAGCCTACAAAACTGAACCAAACAGATCAGTATCAAACCAATTAACTCAAATTCAATATAACTAATTAACTAATTCAAGCAATCTCAAACATTACTAGACTAACTGAATTACCATCAAACATACAACAATCAGACAAATACTACTCAGATATAAACTCTATGCTATAAGATTTAGTGGAATTCAAATATGGAAATCTTACAAGTAAATCCTCAGCATGAACAGAGGATTCTCCACAGTCGCCTATCTTTAAGATAGGCTGGGATCTTCCCTTGCTATCCCAAGCTATCACTATACCACAACAACCTCTGGATCCAAACACCTTTGGATGCAATAGTACAAATACTCAACAAGCTATATAAGCTTGAACATTTTATTTATAAACTGAATCAGTTTATTTCAGACCTACACAACTATTTTGGAACATTTTTTTATTTTATTTTATTATTTATCTGATTTTTATTGATTTTCTGAATTGGAAGAACTTGTGAAAGAAATGAAAAGTAAACTTTGAATAAGCTGAATTTAATAAAAAGAGATAGTGTAAAAGAGAAAATAATCTGAGAATTAATGAAATAAGCTAATAATAAGCTACTTGAAAAACAGAATAAGCAATGGAAATAAGGAAATAAGCTGAAATTATAGAAGAAAACTTGTATTTATTAAAAACTTATCTATTACAATCACTAATCTAATTACAATTTAGCAGCATAACAGTACCTAAAACCTACATACATGAAGCTAAAAATAAACACCTATTTATAGGAGAGGTGAGAGGCTTGGGTGATCAAATGCCAAGCTGGCAATCCGCAACTATCTGTGCTTCTTTGAGTTAATCACAACCCTCTGATCAAATTGTGCTTCTTTAAATCAATATGAGCCCTCAGATCATGATCCATGAGGTGTCCCGTCCATTCATATAACTCCACCTGTCTCATCCAAGCATGTACACTCTCTTTCCGTGTCAGAGAGGTGTCAGCAATCTTCTAGAAGCACTCCCAATGATTGGTATGACGTATCTGATCCAATGGTTGTCTGACACGTGACCTTATTAGATACTCTTACATTCTCTGTCATGTGCTAGGTCACGTGGTGTTCTAGAAGATCATTTATTAGGCTCAATTGATGGTTGGGTGAGGATAATGTGAACCAATTTGTTCAATTGTAGAGCTAGGGTTCATGGGGGATTCTGGGTTTGGGATTTGGGGAAATAATAAGAGCGGGGTATGAGTTATTTATTGAATGTTGACCTTTTTGACCGAAATGGACTTGGGCTCGGGTCAAAGGTTTTAAGTAGTGGGCTGAGTATAATGTTAGAAAGGGTTTGGGCTTGGTTATTTATTTATTGGACCAGGCTTTGTGTTTTGGATTTCAGATTTAGTCATGAAAGTTACAAGGACCAAATGTGTAATTTGTTAAACTCCGAGGACCAAATCTGCCAATTTAGTGAACTTTATCCAAGGGCTAAACTTTGACAAACTTTGATTCTTCAAGGGTTGATTTGAGACTTTGAGCTTGAATAATGATCCGGTCTTGAAAAATACTCCCCGGCATCGGCTTTTGAAAACCTTTCATACTCTCGTGCCCGTTTTTCCGGGTTTTTGCTTGTTTTCCGTAATATCCGTACCTGCACATCACAAATATAAAAACACGTGTTTTCTTTGGCATTTGTTAGCTCAAATAGTCGATTTAGGGTCGATAATTGATAATAAAAGGGTGTGTAATTAATACACACCAAAATCCCCCCGACTAAGGTATTGCCGTGTCCTCACGCAATGTGATCAATTCACGCTTTTGGGATAAATAATTTTGATACTCTTTCTACTAACTTTGAAAAGTAGCAAGGAGGTTCAAAAGAGATTACAAAATCATTTATTCCCGAAAACGCTCCGTTTTCCAAAATTTTCCTTTTATTCCTTTATTCCACTTACACTTCTTTTTTTGTACTTTTCCATACTTCAAACTTGTGACGGTTTGTTGAACTTTCATTATCTTACAATAATTATTAGGGTCAACGAGTAGAAACACTTCTTTTAAGAAGCGACCATACGGATAAAAATCGTCATCCTTGATTTTTCACGAGTCCCCAAACTAAGCATACAAACGAGATCACAGCTTATCTACAAATTAGATGCTAACACTACTCATAACAGTTACTTGTGAAACTTCTTACTCCCATTTCCTAGGTTTTGTATCTCAATATTTTATTTTGTTGAGAAATGAATTGCTTCATATTTTCTCGATTCGATAATTTTTAGTCCGATATTGATACCTAAGTTAAAACGATAAGTAGTTATTCATTTTCTCTTAAGAATCACTGCAATCGAAATTCGGTCCACATCAAGGAATTAGGGGTACATACAATATCAAGAATATAAGTTGCGGAGTACGATCACGTGCACCTCATGTGACTGATTACTAATCACGTATCACATGCACCTCACGCGCCAACAACTTTTTGATACATACATAACTCTTATTTGACACAACTTCAACTTTCACTTTTTTCATACTTTTTTCTTTCTTTACTTTTTTTTCTCAACATCAATGGAAGCTTATCGGGTAGCTCCAAAACCACATAGATAATCAACTTTTGATTTTTGATTTTTTTTTTTCTTTTTGCTCTTATTTTTGATGTTCCTTGATATGTACCCAACTTCTAAAGCAAAAATTCTCTTAAGAAAACAAATAACTAAGTATTATTCAAACCTAAATACCACTAATTAACCTAGAACATCTATTATATATTGGTGACGTTTCTGATGGGAGTAAAAAGCCACAAGTACCTCTCATGAGCTCTAAAGAGAACCACTACTCCACGTTTAGCATCTAACTTCTAAATAAACTCTATCATTTCTCGCTCTTCGCAATTTAAGATTCCAAGTAATGAAACCAGCGAATACTTAGCCGATAATCAGCCACGCATATATAAAGTCAGTTACGGAAACTTGCAATTTCTAGAAGAAGAATTCGCGTTTTCTAGCTCCTGATGTAAAAGACTAGCGAAAGCTTTTAAGTTGCGCATGTATAAAGGCAAGTACGGGAACTTGCAGATTCTTAAGAAAGAATTCGCATTTTATAGCTCCTTGTGTACAAGACTAGCACAAGCTTATGTGATCATCATTGGTTAAGGGAACAAGCTAGGGCTCAACACGCCCGGTCAAGTCAAAATATTTATTCCTACTCTCGCCAGCAAGAAAATCAACAAGGTGTCAAAACACTTATTCAAACTTTATTATATTTTTGTACAACTTTTTCAACTTTTTCTCATTTTTTTGTGTTTTTTCATTACTTTTTCATCAAAATTTTTGAAATTTTCAATTTTTTCAATTTTTTATTTTTGGTGGAAAAACGGAGTTGCAAGAGTACACGACTTGTGAAACATGCAAGGTAAAAATCGAATCGAAGATTCACCCTCCCCCCGACTAGAACGAAACATTGTCCTCAATGTTTGATGGGTTAAGGTAATCCTAACAAAATTCTAGACCGTTTATTAATTATGCCAAAGAAAACGTTAGTCGATAAGATTTAACGGATATAGGATTTCCAAATAGCACCGATGAATGAGACTCCAAGTGAAGAGATAACGAGCACGAGAATCATCATAAATCATGGACAATCCTGAACAATCATCACAAACAACCACGAAACACAAGAGTAGAAGAGGCACCCCCTCCTCACATTAGGTGTTAGAAAATAGAAAATAAGAAGATGAAATTGGATAAGCATGGGTTGCCACCCACGAAGCGCTTGTTTTTGTTCACCGAGTCACATTAGCTTGACTCGATCCCCGAATTCAATTGTCCTTGGGGAAAGTTTGGAGATCCGGGACTACCATAATCGGTACATCCCCTCCAAAATAATGTTTCAACCTATGACCATTCACCTTAAAATTGGGACCATCTTGTTGAGCTAACTCAATGGTTCCATAAGGGAAAACTTGGGTTATTGTGAATGGTCCAGACCAACGGGTTTTAAGCTTCCCCGAGAATATCTTTAACCGAGAATTGAAAAGTAGCACTTGATCACTGATTGGCTCCAAACCACCTAACTTATATTGACCAAGGAATGGTCAACAAAGTCAAAGGCCTAGAGTCAATGCTCCGCGGAAGTATAAGGTTTCCCCGGGTCGTTATGTCCCGACGAGGTGTGAATGGCAATCAAAACGGTTATTTGATCGGGTGAAATTGGATGGAAAAGGGTTTGAGTGATCTTGAACTAAAGAATCTACAAAGAAATAGCTTAAATAAGCTATTTGAATAAGACGGGAAGCTAGGAAAAACCAGAAATGATTAAAACCTAAAAACGTGTACGTTACGTTTAAATAAAACGTAAACGTACAAAATAAAAAGTGAAAACGAAAATCTGGAAACACCCAGGGGGTGAAAATGAACTTTTTACAAATTAAAAGATAAAAGAAAATTTAAAATGAAAATAAAGTTATTAAAATGATTATTTTAATATTTAAACACTAATTAATTACTTAAAACTATTTTAAACCTAATTTAATAATAAACTAAAAAAGATAAAAGTTACAAAATAAACTAAAAACTTACAAAAATATTTTCTAAACCTTAAAAAGAACTTGAAGAAAGTATAAAGAATAAAAATAAATATTTTTGTCTTTTTGTGAATTTTATATTAATTAATTACTAATTAATTACTAATTACCTAATTAACTATTTTAAATTAAGAAAATTACTAAATGAACAGTAAAAATTCTAAGAAAATTTCTAAAATTACTTTATAACATATAAAAGCTATAAAAAATATAAAAACTTGATTTTAGTTAATAAAAACTAATTATGCTATATTAGACTTAATATTAATTAATAATTAATAATACTAAAATTAATTCTAATAAATACTAAATGATGAAATAAAAATCTGAAAAAATTATTATAACTATTTTAATATATGAGGAATTTAATAAAAATATAAAAAAGCTAAGTACTTAATAAAAATTTAAAAATGAAAATTAAAATTAAATTACATTAAATAGAAACTATCACTTAATTTTAAATTGGTTTTTCTTGCTTTTTCTTTTACAAACCTATTTTACATCTAAAAACAGTAAACTTTTGTAAAAACAAACTTTTTATAAGCTAAAAATAAGCAGAATATAAGCTAAAGGTTGAGGTAGTTGACCAAAGTTGACCAGAATGGAAAAATAAGGTAAATCAGCTTAGGTGGGACCCACAATGAGTTAATGGAACATGTATAAGCTGGAAAAAGCAAAGGTGGACCACTGAATAAGCACATAAGCTGATAATAAGCACTTGGAAACTAGTTACCACACAGAAAATGGGACAACTTTGGTGGCCTGATTAAGGTGGGACCCAGGGATTCCCAGGTCAACCAAGAGGTCAAAACCTCACCACTGGTAGGAGGGGGGGTGGAAATGAGCAATAATGGTGGCCTTGGGCCCACTGAGGTGGCCAGAACACCACCACAAAGTGGTGGTGGTGGGTGATGGTTCTGTGCAGCAGGGCACACAGATGAGCCTGCAGCCTACTTTGGGGCTTTGTGGGGGCCAATAGAAAATTTCTAAAAATATGACAATGGTGAAACTATAAAGATGACCTGGTAAAGTATCTATGGAAACAAAATTTTCAACTTCAATCCAAGCACACAATTCAATTAAAATCCCTCAAGTTTTGAAAAAAAACTGAAAAGATGAACACTTTGACTTTTGAAGAAACTAGGAAAGTTGACTTTGCTCACTTTTGATTTGATCTAACTGATTTAGATTGCTGAATTAAGTTATAATAAGAGTAGATTAAGCTTTAAAAACACTTCTCTAATCAAAATGAGTGGGTTTTGGAATCCAAAAACCACAACAGTTAACTGTTGTGGTGGATTGGGTGTTGATTTGACTTTCTTGCAAATTACTTGTGCTTTTAAGGCTTACATAACCTGTATTAACCTATTAAAACTTGTTAAGACTAAAAACAACAAACAATCCACAAAACTCAGTGGCCAAAACCACTTATCCAAACACCCCCTTAAGCTATGGGTTACACTACAACTAGCAATATTTAAACTAGAACTACTGAGATTATGCCGTATACAGATTAAGTAACCACCATTAAATCTAGTTGAACCCAAATCATACTCAAGAAACAACAGGAACAAATAGAAACAGTTGAGGTTATATTTAGGCAGTACAAATAAAATTATGAGTTAGGATACAAACTATCTAACAAAAGGTACTCAAATAACTATAATAAGCAGTGAATAGTAGAAATAAGCTAAAAACTACAATATATAAGCTGATTTAAGCAGAATGCAGAATATTACAAGGTACTCACTTGAAACTGAGGCAATGGCAGTGGAAATGAACTAGGACATGAAACAATGCTCAGAAAAGTTACCAAGGAACTTTCTGAGCTTATCAAGAAGTGGTTTGAGCTTATACAAGCTTATAACCTCAGCTTATTGCTATTTCCTTTTTATTTTTGATTTTTTTTTCTTTTATTTTTCTTTTATTGATTTCCACTATACTAAATGACCTACAAACTTTCTAAAGCTCACAATTAAGCTTCTGTGAGCTTAAACTAACAAGAGACAACAACTTTTCCCATCTCAATATCACTTTTGAAATTTTACTTAAAAATACAACTTTGGAACTTGAAACTGAAACCTTGGAATTACAGAGTTAAATAAGTTTCTAATACATCAATAATGCTTAATAAGAAGCTTTTAAACTGGAAATTACAAGGAAAATAGACAATTAAGCTAATTCGATAACCTACACTAATCTAAATTTATTCTACTGCTACCACTAATACCCTTCATTCTTCATTCTTTTCTTCATTTTATAGACCCTGGAGACACTCTTGGACTTTCCCACTTCAATTATGGCCGTTGGATAGCTTGGTTCAATCCCCACCGTTTAAATGGAATTTGGCGGGAAATGCTCAATTGGCAGATTGAGTGGGTTTAGGTGAGCAATAAATGAGGAGGGGGAATAGGAGTGGGAGGTTGAGTGTTTGGTGAGGAAAATGGGGAAGAGGGGGGGAGCATAAGCCTGGTAATTAGGGGTGTTTAGGGGAGACGATGAACAGTAACTGGGTTTTGGGGGTGTTGACTGGTCAAAGACCAGGGGTGGGATTAGTTTAGGAAGGTGGGCTTGGATGTGGGCTAAGGGTGGTAACTGGATCAGGCTGGGGCTTGGTTTGTATTTGGATTGGTTTAGGTTTAGTACATAAGGGTCCATTTGGTTGTAACTTTCAAAATCACAAGGACTATATTTGTAATTTTGCAAAAGTTAAGGACTGAAAATGAAACTTTCCCAAAGTGCTCATAAGGACTTATTTTGCCAATACTCCAAAGTTTCAAAAACCATTTTCATGCCTTTTTCATTTTTTCAAAATTTCCCGAGGACTAAAAATGACATTTTTCAAAGTCCGGGGACCAAAAGTGAAAATTCTCAAAACTTTTACCCAAGGACTAAAAATAACTTTTGTAACTTCCCAAGGACCCAAAATGATTTTTTATTCAAAATTATCCCACCAGGGACCTTTTCTGCCAATATTTGAAACTCCAGGGACTAATTTCGTAAATTTCCAAAACTTTCCAATTTTTCACCAAAGGACTAAATATGACAACTTATGATTTCAAAAGGACCTTTGGTAATAATTTTCTATATTTTGAATATCCAGGGACTAGTTTTGTAATTTTATAAAAGTTGAGGGACTGAAACTGCCAATTTTGCAAACTTTGCGCGTTTTTCATTTGTTTTTGCTCGTTTTGCATCTAAAACATATAAAACACAATTTTGAAATATTTTCAGTATTTTGATGCATTACTGAGTGTTTTTGTATGTTTTGCAGTTCATATTAGACCAAAAATGATGAGTGTTTGAGCACTCATCAATCCCCCACACTAAACTATTGCTAGTCCCTAGCAATACTGTTTTGAAAACTTGATGGATTTGAAAAAATCTTTACCAAAAGCCATCACTTCTGGAGTAGCCAGGTGTAAGAACTGTGGCACACCTGATAACCGTGTGATTTTGAGCAAACCACCAGCTGTCAACGGATTTGAGTAGTCTTTACCAAAAGCCGTTTGCTTCTGGACTAGCCAGCTCTTGATGGAATAGTCAACATCTTGGTGAGCTGATTACCAATTATGGTTTTTCCACGGCCTTTACCACAAGCCATAATCTTGCGGGCTAGCCAACTCATTTGTTTTCGGGGAGTTGATGAACCATACAATTTTGGGCAAATTGCCAGCCGTCAACGGATTTGATATGTCTTTACCAAGAGCCGTTTGCTCCTGGACTAGCCAATCCCTTTTGTCGTTTTAGACAAGGCGGACTGATTACCACAAAAATTTTGAGCACCAGTGAAAAATTTTTGAAATTTTTGAAATTTTGGCAAAAACGGGGGTATTATATAGTAAAATGTGATAAAATTCGCTTGAATAGCGAATACCCCCCCACACTTAGCATGAATATTGTCCTCAATATTCAAAATCCCGGCTATTATGCCGACATTTTGAACGTAAAAGGGCAACATTACAAGCTAAGCGTGGAAAACACCATTTTGTATTTTCACTCATTTGTAACCATAGCATGGGGGACTCCCCCACACTTAGGGTGAAAACCCTATAAACATGCTATGTTTTTGTTTACCGAGTCGCTAGCTTGACTCGACCCCGAATTCATTTGTCCTTGGGGAAGCATGATGTGGAAGAAACAATCTCAATCGGACTTTCATTCAAGATGTTTGGATAAACATTTTAAGCACGTGAAAGTTCCACACCGATGAGATAAGTATCCGGCTCAAGATAATGATACATGAAAATGCCGGGATCAAATATAGTGTCCTCACTCCCGAAGGAGTGAAGAAGGGAAGAAGTCACCTTATAGGTGAAGAAAAGGAAGAAAATCATGATAAAAAGCATGATTTGATCTTCTTCCTCAAGAGGAGGCTCAATAGCCTGAGTTTGGATTCCAAAAGGTAAGCTCGTAAACATCCCGGGAGGGTGGGTGGGAATTTGCAAATTCTCATAATTGAGAGCATCTCCCCCCGGGCTATCAAACTCCGGAGGAGTCATGACATGATGAGCGAGTTCACCGGAGAACTCCTCATGAAGAGAATTATTCACAAGATGTGAATTTGTGAACTCATGTTCCATTGTGGACTCATCACAATCCTCGTCAAAGATTGGATTGTTAGAAATCAAAGTGAATTCAGATTCGAATTCAAATAGAGGATTGGTGAGAGTCGTATCGAATGTTTCGGGAACAAAGTGAATATTATTCTCTGTTGGACTGCTGGGATAAGAAGTGAGTGACGGATCATGATATAGGAGACTTTCAATTTCTCCCAGATCGGCTTGGAAATCAAGGAGACCATCAATTCTTTCCAATGAAAGTGGATCGATGTGAGCAAGTTCATCAGCGAACTCCTCAAGAAGAGGATCAACATCAGATTGAGGCAGTGGTGCCTCAATATACTCAATGTCTCCATGAGATATACAATCATCGCTATAATCTGAGAAAGTCTCAAATTGATCTTTAGGACACTCAATAGGTGAAGGAATATCACACATATCATCCAAAGTTCCATGTGACTCTCTCGGGATTGGGACAAGGATCTCAGCACTAGACTTTATGAATTCGTCCGATTCCCTTTCAGGAACAGTGTCAAGATGCTCGTCCCCCATGATCAGAGAGTGAGTGTGAACTTCGGGTGTGATAGCAGTTGTTTGAGATGGAATCTCAACTGCTGGGATATCAACTGATGAACTTGATGAAGTTTTATAAAATTCAAGGATATCAAGTGTATCCTCATCATCACTGTCATCAGGAATAAAACGGAACAAAGAGCTAGACTTGGCTGCTTTTTTTCTTGCAATGGATTCCCTCACAGACTTTTCATATGCATCTTGGGAATTTATTCTAGCAGCCTACTCTTCAGCAAGCATTTCTTCCATGGATTTTTGATGAGTATGTCTTTGGGCAAAGTCGTCAACTAAACCCTTAAGCTCATCAACGATTTTCATCAGATTTTTCATTTCTGGAAGAAGTGCTTGATTCATATCGTACTGTGGAGGTTGGTCGTAACAAGGTGTGTCAAAATTGTCACAAGGGTATGGATTCCCCATTTGACAATCTGAACTGAAGTGTGGACCTCCACAAAAATCACAACAGTAAAACTGTTGAGGCTGTGGGTTGTACGTGCTAGAGTCATAACCGTTATCAGGAAACTGCTCATAGACAAGCGTGTTTCCCGATTGACAATCAGAACTGTAGTGTGAACCACCACAGTACTCACAACAGTAAGACTGCTGAGTATCATGGTGTGGCAGCTGATGGAATAAATCAGTCGTATCATGGTAGGAGTAAGGATCTGGGTTATAGACAGACCCATTTCCGAACTCTACCATGCCACAACCGGGGCAATTACCACCATTATGAGAACTACCACACCACTGGCAAACCAGAAAGTGTGGATGAGACATAGAAAGAATCAAATGGTTTGGGAGGGGTAAGGATGAAGAATCAAAGGTGCGAGAGGGTAAAGGTGAATATTTTTGGGCTTTTGGAAATACATTTTGTACAAATGAGAAGGAAAATCTTTTTGTGTTCGTTGAAAACTGAGTTTAAAAAGTTTTCGGGAACGGTTTTGTTTTGATAATGGGAAAATATGAACAAAGGATGGATAAATGTACAATGGAACGAATTCCAAAGACACTAATCAGAAAAACCGTTTAGATACGCACACAACCTCCCCGGCAGCGGCGCCAAAAGTTGATTGGCTCCAAACCACCTAACTTATATTGACCAAGGAATGGTCAACAAAGTCAAAGGCCTAGAGTCAATGCTCCGCGGAAGTATAAGGTTTCCCCGGGTCGTTATGTCCCGACGAGGTGTGAATGGCAATCAAAACGGTTATTTGATCGGGTGAAATTGGATGGAAAAGGGTTTGAGTGATCTTGAACTAAAGAATCTACAAAGAAATAGCTTAAATAAGCTATTTGAATAAGACGGGAAGCTAGGAAAAACCAGAAATGATTAAAACCTAAAAACGTGTACGTTACGTTTAAATAAAACGTAAACGTACAAAATAAAAAGTGAAAACGAAAATCTGAAAACACCCAGGGGGTGAAAATGAACTTTTTACAAATTAAAAGATAAAAGAAAATTTAAAATGAAAATAAAGTTATTAAAATGATTATTTTAATATTTAAACACTAATTAATTACTTAAAACTATTTTAAACCTAATTTAATAATAAACTAAAAAAGATAAAAGTTACAAAATAAACTAAAAACTTACAAAAATATTTTCTAAACCTTAAAAAGAACTTGAAGAAAGTATAAAAAATAAAAATAAATATTTTTGTCTTTTTGTGAATTTTATATTAATTAATTACTAATTAATTACTAATTACCTAATTAACTATTTTAAATTAAGAAAATTACTAAATGAACAGTAAAAATTCTAAGAAAATTTCTAAAATTACTTTATAACATATAAAAGCTATAAAAAATATAAAAACTTGATTTTACTTAATAAAAACTAATTATGCTATATTAGACTTAATATTAATTAATAATTAATAATACTAAAATTAATTCTAATAAATACTAAATGATGAAATAAAAATCTGAAAAAATTATTATAACTATTTTAATATATGAGGAATTTAATAAAAATATAAAAAAGCTAAGTACTTAATAAAAATTTAAAAATGAAAATTAAAATTAAATTACATTAAATAGAAACTATCACTTAATTTTAAATTGGTTTTTCTTGCTTTTTCTTTTACAAACCTATTTTACATCTAAAAACAGTAAACTTTTGTAAAAACAAACTTTTTATAAGCTAAAAATAAGCAGAATATAAGCTAAAGGTTGAGGTAGTTGACCAAAGTTGACCAGAATGGAAAAATAAGGTAAATCAGCTTAGGTGGGACCCACAATGAGTTAATGGAACATGTATAAGCTGGAAAAAGCAAAGGTGGACCACTGAATAAGCACATAAGCTGATAATAAGCACTTGGAAACTAGTTACCACACAGAAAATGGGACAACTTTGGTGGCCTGATTAAGGTGGGACCCAGGGATTCCCAGGTCAACCAAGAGGTCAAAACCTCACCACTGGTAGGAGGGGGGGTGGAAATGAGCAATAATGGTGGCCTTGGGCCCACTGAGGTGGCCAGAACACCACCACAAAGTGGTGGTGGTGGGTGATGGTTCTGTGCAGCAGGGCACACAGATGAGCCTGCAGCCTACTTTGGGGCTTTGTGGGGGCCAATAGAAAATTTCTAAAAATATGACAATGGTGAAACTATAAAGATGACCTGGTAAAGTATCTATGGAAACAAAATTTTCAACTTCAATCCAAGCACACAATTCAATTAAAATCCCTCAAGTTTTGAAAAAAAACTGAAAAGATGAACACTTTGACTTTTGAAGAAACTAGGAAAGTTGACTTTGCTCACTTTTGATTTGATCTAACTGATTTAGATTGCTGAATTAAGTTATAATAAGAGTAGATTAAGCTTTAAAAACACTTCTCTAATCAAAATGAGTGGGTTTTGGAATCCAAAAACCACAACAGTTAACTGTTGTGGTGGATTGGGTGTTGATTTGACTTTCTTGCAAATTACTTGTGCTTTTAAGGCTTACATAACCTGTATTAACCTATTAAAACTTGTTAAGACTAAAAACAACAAACAATCCACAAAACTCAGTGGCCAAAACCACTTATCCAAACACCCCCTTAAGCTATGGGTTACACTACAACTAGCAATATTTAAACTAGAACTACTGAGATTATGCCGTATACAGATTAAGTAACCACCATTAAATCTAGTTGAACCCAAATCATACTCAAGAAACAACAGGAACAAATAGAAACAGTTGAGGTTATATTTAGGCAGTACAAATAAAATTATGAGTTAGGATACAAACTATCTAACAAAAGGTACTCAAATAACTATAATAAGCAGTGAATAGTAGAAATAAGCTAAAAACTACAATATATAAGCTGATTTAAGCAGAATGCAGAATATTACAAGGTACTCACTTGAAACTGAGGCAATGGCAGTGGAAATGAACTAGGACATGAAACAATGCTCAGAAAAGTTACCAAGGAACTTTCTGAGCTTATCAAGAAGTGGTTTGAGCTTATACAAGCTTATAACCTCAGCTTATTGCTATTTCCTTTTTATTTTTGATTTTTTTTTCTTTTATTTTTCTTTTATTGATTTCCACTATACTAAATGACCTACAAACTTTCTAAAGCTCACAATTAAGCTTCTGTGAGCTTAAACTAACAAGAGACAACAACTTTTCCCATCTCAATATCACTTTTGAAATTTTACTTAAAAATACAACTTTGGAACTTGAAACTGAAACCTTGGAATTACAGAGTTAAATAAGTTTCTAATACATCAATAATGCTTAATAAGAAGCTTTTAAACTGGAAATTACAAGGAAAATAGACAATTAAGCTAATTCGATAACCTACACTAATCTAAATTTATTCTACTGCTACCACTAATACCCTTCATTCTTCATTCTTTTCTTCATTTTATAGACCCTGGAGACACTCTTGGACTTTCCCACTTCAATTATGGCCGTTGGATAGCTTGGTTCAATCCCCACCGTTTAAATGGAATTTGGCGGGAAATGCTCAATTGGCAGATTGAGTGGGTTTAGGTGAGCAATAAATGAGGAGGGGGAATAGGAGTGGGAGGTTGAGTGTTTGGTGAGGAAAATGGGGAAGAGGGGGGGAGCATAAGCCTGGTAATTAGGGGTGTTTAGGGGAGACGATGAACAGTAACTGGGTTTTGGGGGTGTTGACTGGTCAAAGACCAGGGGTGGGATTAGTTTAGGAAGGTGGGCTTGGATGTGGGCTAAGGGTGGTAACTGGATCAGGCTGGGGCTTGGTTTGTATTTGGATTGGTTTAGGTTTAGTACATAAGGGTCCATTTGGTTGTAACTTTCAAAATCACAAGGACTATATTTGTAATTTTGCAAAAGTTAAGGACTGAAAATGAAACTTTCCCAAAGTGCTCATAAGGACTTATTTTGCCAATACTCCAAAGTTTCAAAAACCATTTTCATGCCTTTTTCATTTTTTCAAAATTTCCCGAGGACTAAAAATGACATTTTTCAAAGTCCGGGGACCAAAAGTGAAAATTCTCAAAACTTTTACCCAAGGACTAAAAATAACTTTTGTAACTTCCCAAGGACCCAAAATGATTTTTTATTCAAAATTATCCCACCAGGGACCTTTTCTGCCAATATTTGAAACTCCAGGGACTAATTTCGTAAATTTCCAAAACTTTCCAATTTTTCACCAAAGGACTAAATATGACAACTTATGATTTCAAAAGGACCTTTGGTAATAATTTTCTATATTTTGAATATCCAGGGACTAGTTTTGTAATTTTATAAAAGTTGAGGGACTGAAACTGCCAATTTTGCAAACTTTGCGCGTTTTTCATTTGTTTTTGCTCGTTTTGCATCTAAAACATATAAAACACAATTTTGAAATATTTTCAGTATTTTGATGCATTACTGAGTGTTTTTGTATGTTTTGCAGTTCATATTAGACCAAAAATGATGAGTGTTTGAGCACTCATCAATCACCAACGTTAAAAACGCGGTCTTTGATCTTGGCATCATGAATTCTTTTCGTTTTCTCTTTGTAAATCAAAGAATTCTCGTAAGCTTGATCACGGAGTTCTACTAACTCATTCAATTGAATTTTTCTGTGATCACCCGCGGTTTTCAAGTCAAAGTTGGCATGTTTTAAGGCCCAGTAGGCCTTGTGCTCTAGTTCAATGGGCAAATGACAAGCTTTCCCGTAAACCAGCTTATATGGTGTACACCCAATTGGGGTCTTGTAAGCGGTCCGGAAAGCCCATAATGCATCTTCTAATTTGTCGGCCCAAGAGGCACGGTGTTCACCTACGGTCCTTTCAAGTATACGTTTTAAACCACGATTGGAGACCTCAACTTGACCACTCGTTTGTGGATGATAAGCCGTGGAAAGACGATGTGTGACACCATATTTAAGCATAACTTTCGCAAATTGATCATTGCAAAAATGGGTCCCACGATCGCTTATGATGGCTCGAGGTGCACCAAATCGGGCAAAGAGACTCTTTAAAAACTTAACAACCACTCGGGCGTCATTGGTGGGGAGCGCCTTCGCTTCAACCCATTTTGATAAGTAATCGACGGCCACGAGGATGTATTTGTTACCCCTAGACGATGGGAATGGCCCCATGAAATCGATGCCCCAAACGTCGAAGATCTCACAAACTTGAATCGCATTTTGCGGCATTTCATCTTTTTGAGAGATTTTCCCTTGACGTTGGCAAGAATCACATGTTTTCACCAATTCATGGGCATCCCGATATATCGTCGGCCAATAGAAGCCGAAATCGAAAACCTTCTTAGCGGTGAAATTGGCACCATGGTGTCCCCCCGTGGGTCCACTATGACATGCCTTAAGTATTTCAACGGCATCCGTACCGTGAACACACCGCCGGATCACTTGATCCGCACAGACTTTGAACAAGTAGGGGTCGTCCCAAAAATAATGTTGAACATCTTTAAAGAATTTCTTCTTTTGCTGGGACGACATCCCTTGTCTAATGAAATTCCCCGCATGGTAATTCGCAAAATCGGCGAACCATGGGGTGCTTTGGTCTATTTTGGTCACACTCCCAAGTGTCTCGAGAGGAAAAGCATCATTAATTTCCTTTTTCTCGAGAACACTTTGATGGGGGTTCTCAAGTCTAGAAAGGTGATCGGCAGCAAGATTCTCAGCTCCTTTCTTGTCTCGAATTTCAACTTTGAATTCTTGAAGGAGGAGAACCCACCGCATTAAACGTGGCTTCGCATCTTGTTTAGCCATTAAGTACTTTAGGGCTGAATGGTCCGTATACACTATGCATTTTTTAAGTAGCAAATAAGACCTAAATTTCTCAAAAGCATAGACGACCGCCAACATCTCCTTTTCGGTGGTTGTGTAGTGATGTTGGGCGTCATTCATGGTCTTGCTTGCATAGTGTATAGGCTGAAAATACTTGTTCTTACGTTGCCCTAGAACTGCACCAATGGCATAATCGCTTGCATCGCACATTAGCTCGAAGGGCAAGTCCCAGTCGGGGGCAATTAAGACGGGAGCCTCCGTTAACTTCTTTTTAAGAATGTTAAATGCTTCGATGCATTCATTTGAGAAGATAAACGGAGCGTCTTTTTCTAAAAGGTGGGTCAGAGGCCGGGCTATTTTGGAAAAGTCTTGAATAAAACGTCGATAAAAGCCGGCATGACCAAGGAAACTTCGGATTCCTTTGACGGTAGTCGGGTGTGGTAATTTAGCAATAACATCGACTTTTGCCCGATCCACCTCAATCCCAGATTTGGATATTTTATGGCCAAGGACTATTCCCTCTTTAACCATGAAGTGGCACTTTTCCCAATTTAGAACTAAATTAGTGTTTTCACACCGAACTAGCATATTTTCCAAATGGGAAAGGCAAGAGTCGAAAGAATTTCCATAGACGGAGAAATCGTCCATGAACACTTCCATGGTTTTTTCAATCATATCGGAGAAAATGGCCATCATACACCGTTGAAACGTGCCTGGAGCGTTACATAAGCCAAAGGGCATTCTACGATAGGCAAACGTTCCATACGGGCAAGTAAAAGTGGTCTTTTCTTGATCTTGAGGATCAATGGGAATTTGAAAGTACCCAGAAAAGCCATCGAGAAAACAATAGAACTCATTTCCCGCTAAACGTTCAAGCATCTGGTCCATAAAAGGAAGCGGGAAATGGTCTTTACGTGTCGCATCATTCAATTTGCGGTAGTCGATACAAACTCTCCATCCAGTCACAAGTCGAGTCGGTATAAGCTCATTATCGTCATTCTTCACAACAGTGATTCCGCCCTTCTTCGGCACACAATGAACCGGGCTAACCCATGAACTATCCGAGATTGGATAAATCATTCCAGCGTCAAGAAGTTTAATAACTTCCTTTTTGATCACTTCATGGATTTGTGGATTAACCCGTCGTTGTTGTTGAACGGAAGCTTTGTGATTATCCTCCAAAAGAATCTTATGAGTACAAAATCGAGGGTCGATTCCCTTAATGTCGGATATTTGCCAAGCAATCGCACTTTTATGCTTCCGAAGCACATCTAAGAGTCGTAACTTCTCCTCATCTTTAAGACCTTTTGAAATTATGACCGGTAATTTTTCATTTTTTTCCAAGTATGCGTATTCGAGATGAGGAGGCAAATCCTTGAGCTCGAGATCCGGAGGATTCTCAATAGACGGCTTAACTTCTTTTACGTCTGCCATTTTTAAATCAACCGGAGGGGAAGAAACAATCGGTTTTTCGTTTAACAATTTTTCAATTACTAAAATGTCCCCCTCCGGATCAAAGTTGTTATTATCAATTTCCGGTGAAAATGATTCGTTTGCAAGACAAGAATTGATTTCCTCCCAAGCGAGATTACTTCCCTCAAACGGAGTAAGGGAAGGGGAAGAATCGGAGACGATTGGTTCAAAAGAAGGAGTGGAATTGCCACTCGAAGCATTATCGGTAAAACCAAGAAATTCTTGAGCATACTCCTCCGTAAGTTCATCAATAACATCAATACGGTTGATGGAAGAAACATCGAAATCGGAGGAGTATCTCGCGGTTTGATCAAGATTAAAAGTGACGGCTTCGTTTCCAACACGTAAAGTAATCTCCTCGTCATAAACATCAATTAAAGCACGACCGGTCCTTAGGAATCCTCTCCCGAGAATGAGAGGAACCCGTGGATCGGCATCGAAATCAACAACCACAAAATCCGCAGGGAAATGAAATTTCCCAACATTGACAAAAATATCCTCAGCTATGCCAATTGGACGAGACGTAGATCGGTCGGCAAGCTCGAGGGTCATAAGCGTCGGTGTCAAGTTAGGAAGAGACAACTTTTTCCAAATCGACAACGGCATAAGGTTAATGCTAGCACCAAGATCGGCCAAGGCGAAGCATTGAACCATACCCGGAAAATTACATGGTATAAGAAACTTTCCAGGGTCTTCAAGCTTTTCGGGTAGCTTTTTAAGAAGAACCGCTGAGCAATTCTCGTTCATTTGAGTCCGTGACATTTCAAAAAGCTTTTCCTTATTATTCAAAAGTCCTTTTAGCATTGAAGCAAATTTAGGCATCAAAAGTATAGCATCCGCGAGACTTATATCAAAGTGTAACTCTTGAAAAATCTGATAAAACTTCTCCATTTGGTATTTATCCTTCTCGCGGTGCTTTTGTTCATTCAAACGTGACGGATATGGTAACTTTGTTTTGACGAGTGTTTCGTTTTCATTATCATTAACGACCTTTTCTTTTCCTTTAGACGTTGGGACCACCGGAGGTTGGATGTTCTCGGTCCTTCCATTATTACTAGGAATTTCTGTATCCGTTGTCGCCTCGGGTTCACGGGCGACTACCTTGGGAGGTAGAGAAGAAGAGGTAGTCGGAGCCGTCGGTCCATCATAAGTAACACCACTCCTTGTAATGATCGCTTTTGCATCGCCCCTCGGGTTAGCGATCGTGTTGCTAGGCAACGTTCCAGAGCCCGAGGGTCGATCATTTAAACGCTTGTTAAGATTATTGATTTGATTAGCTAACAACCTTGTTGTTTCCTCTTGTTTTGTCATAAAAGCTTGTTGGTTTTGAATCAATTGCTTAATCAAATCTTCCGTGGGCGACGGATTCGGAACAACAATTTGATTTTGATTATAATTTTGCCCACGGTTTTGAAAATTACCATTGTTTTGAAAATTATTCCCTTGAGGCGGGCCTTGTTGAAAATTTCCCCGATTTTGATTTTGTTGAAAATTATGATTTTGTCCTTGAAAACCATTATTTCCACGGTTGTGATTTTGATTGTTATTGAATTGATGATTCCGGTTTTGCACATTATTGTTTTGATTCACTTGATTAGGTTGATTAAACCCGGGTGGTCCATGATGTTGGCTCGGACGGTAGCTGAGGAGATTACGGTCTCCTTGAAGAGGTGGGTAACCGTTGCCACCCATATTCGCAGCATACACGTTCTCTTGAGCAAAAGAGCCGGTCGTCGGACATTCATAATACGGGTGTGGACCACCACAAGTAGTACAACCTTGATTAACGACATTGACTTGTTGACTTGATTTTTCCATAGAAATTGCATCGACTTTCTTTGTTAAGGCCAAAATCATACTTTTTACTTCATCATTATTTTTCTCATTACTGGGCATTGGAAGCTTATTTCTTGACATTCTAACACGAGCCTTATTTTCAATTATCGTGAAGGCATCATTTGTATTCCTAGCCAACAAGTTACCACCCGCAGCAGAATTGAGTGAATCTTGATCAATATAAAACAACCCATTATAAAAAGTATCAATCTGCTGAAGGTCGGTGAACCCATGGTTAGGACATTTTTCCAACAAATCTTTGAAACGATCCCAAGCTTCACTAAACGATTCATCAAAAGCTTGTTGGAATCGAAAGATTTGGGAACGGAGATTAGAAGTTTTAGAGGGAGGATAGAAATGATTCACAAACTTGGAAGCAAGGTCATTCCAAGTGTGAATTGAGTTAGGCGGTTCCTTTTCCAGCCAAGTCCGGGCTGCTCCTTTTAAGGAGAAAGGAAACAACTTCAATTTCACCACATCGTGAGGCACTTGGTTCATTCTAATCGTCTCAGCGATGTCGGTGAAATTTCGGATGTGTGCATAGGGGTCTTCGTTATCAAACCCGTGGAATGATATACCCGTGATCAAATTAAGTAATCCGTGATTAATCTCAAAATTGGCATTGATGTCCGGAATCACAATTGCTCTCCTCACACCATTGAATGGTGATTGGAGTTGTTCTTCCATCGGACGCGGATCAAATGCCGGTTGTTGTCCCATCGGTGGGATAACATTGTGCTGCGGACCACCCATCGGCGGGGGTCCGTTGTGTTCGTTTTGGTTCATCTCCTCCTCGTCAAGGAAATGAACCCGACTCGTATGTCGTAAAACCCGCTCGGGGTTAGAGAACGGAGACGTAAGACTCTCAAACGAAGATCGGGTGTGCATACACCACGAACAAAATTAAAAAGAAAATGAAAAAGAAAAGAGAAAAGAAAATCTTTTTATTTTTTTTATATTTTTTCACAAAAACTTATTATTTCTTTTGTTTTTCTTTTCTTAAAACGTAACGTTAATCGAAAACCGTTTCTTTCAAAACCACGCGCGACGGGACGGGAGAGAAGAATGGATCTCT
This sequence comes from Artemisia argyi, assembly GCA_030686995.1. Classification (NCBI taxonomy): domain Eukaryota; kingdom Viridiplantae; phylum Streptophyta; class Magnoliopsida; order Asterales; family Asteraceae; genus Artemisia; species Artemisia argyi. The sequence goes on from CM060701.1 coordinate 37,667,935, forward strand.
CTTCAGCTAGCAATTTAATGTCTTAGCTATCCGTATTTCCCGCTTATTCGGTTGTAGTAATTGAAATAGTCCGATAAATAACTAAATTACGTTTTCGTTATATTGCGAGACTTATTTGGTTTACAACGCCCTTTCTTGCGATCGAGTCGAGGCTGTAACTTTTATTATTATTTTTTTTTTGGTATTTTTGAAAACACTTTAGGAAAAGTGTTTTTGATTTTTCAATTTTTATAGAAATATATATACAAAGTAGAAGAAGGCTTATCAAAACACAATTTTCCAAAACAATGATTCAAAAATTCACTTTAAGCCTTCCCCGGCAGCGGCGCCAAAAATTGATTCGTGTCAATTATAGTATATTTATATTCCGAGGAAATACCGGTTAAAGTAATTCCCGGGTCGTTCTTCCCAACGAAAGCTCAAATGGAAAAATTTGAATTATCGGATTGAGAATCGTGTAGTGAAAGTGAGTGGTGAAAAAGTGATAGAGTGAAAATAGCAATCAAGGAATTCAAATATTAACAAACAATAATAAAGCATGCAAAGATTATAAGCTAATTATGCACCGAAATGAAAAACGTAAAAACGGAAACGCAACCGTAAAATTTAAAACGTAACGTATGATGAAAAATGATCCTACGAACTTGGAAATATTTTCTAAAAATTAAAAACTAATAAAAAGAATTTTAAGAAAAAGAAAAAATATTTTTAAAATTTCTCTTTTATTTTCTAGAATTTATTTTGTATTTATTGAATTAAAAGTGAATTAAAAATAAAGAAAATTAGAAAAACAAATTGGAAAAATGAAAATTAAATTCTAAAAATTTTAAAATATTATAAAAGAAATTTTAAAATTATTTTTGTATTTTTCAGAACCTTTTTGTATTTTTTATTGATTTTTGGGATTTAAAAATTGATTTAAAAATGAAATAAATCAAAATAAAAGAAGAAAAATAGTAAAAAGCTTTGGAAAAATCTGGGAAATTTCCAGAAAATCAAAAATATTAAAAGAAACTCAGGGAAAAATTTTGAAATCAAAATAAGCTGGGAAAATGCCGATAAGCTGAAAACTGCTTATGTTGAAGTGCTTATTAATAAGCACTTTGACTCTGAGTTGACCAAAACTTTTCCAAGTACTTTTATGACCTTAATGAACTTATTGAAACAGTTTCAAACCAAAATGAATCTCAGAAAGACAGATCAGAGGCCAAATCAGTGGAAATAAGCATAAAATAATAAGCCAAGAACATAAACAGATAAGCAACTAGCAACCACTCAACTGAAATAGCAACTATAGACGCAAATAAGTTCAGAGGAACAATAAGACTCAACTTCAAGCTCAAAAAAAAAACTCACTAGCAGCCCTACTTAATGAAAACAGAACTTTGGTCTATCCGCACAACTTATCCGGCCTAAAAAGCAGTTGAAATAAGCCTAGGAAAGTGAACTAATGGGAGCAAACACTAACATATACTACTGGGAATCCAGAAAACCAAAATGCTTTAGATTTAAAACTTAAATGGATCCTAAAAATCTCACTAGATCAGATCATATAAAACTTGAAAGCTGCAGGGTAGAAACATGTCTGATAGATAACTAAATGATATGCAAAATAAGCTGAACAACAACGCTAATACTCCAAACCAAACTCAAAGCTAACAGGCTAGTCTAATGAGCTGTACATAAAACCAATACTCAAGCAAAAATATCGAATTACCAACAAGATCTGAGTTAATGAAGTATAGCAGTTTAGACACTATCAATGGTGCAAGGCAAACAGTCAACTGAGGTAAATTAGTATACCCGTTAAAGTGACTAAACAATCTGATCTTACTACCACTATCAGATTAAGTAAGAAACTACAATCATATTCAACAAAACTGAATCAACTTATAATGACACAAATCTACAATTTAAGCAGTTATTCTAATGAAACTAATCAACTCAATTCACCAAAACTATGTATATCAATACTCAATGAAACACTAACTATACTCAACTACAATTATTCTATCAGCAAAACAATTCCAAACAAAAACGGATATAATGTCAAATCTACTCAATAAAGATCTACTAAGTATGACAGTGTTGCTCAAATACCCAAAACAATTCAGAACTTACTATCACAGATGATTAGAATGATTAAACTAGCATTTATCTCAACAACTATATTAAAATTGCAACTGATCTACACTATTACAGTAACAACTAATCAACTATGCAGCCTACAAAACTGAACCAAACAGATCAGTATCAAACCAATTAACTCAAATTCAATATAACTAATTAACTAATTCAAGCAATCTCAAACATCACTAGACTAACTGAATTACCATCAAACATACAACAATCAAACAAATACTACTCAGATATAAACTCTATGCTATAAGATTTAGTGGAATTCAAATATGGAAATCTTACAAGTAAATCCTCAGCATGAACAGAGGATTCTCCACAGTCGCCTATCTTTAAGATAGGCTGGGATCTTCCCTTGCTATCCCAAGCTATCACTATACCACAGCAACCTCTGGATCCAAACACCTTTGGATGTAATAGTACAAATACTCAACAAGCTATATAAGCTTGAACATTTTATTTATAAACTGAATCAGTTTATTTCAGACCTACACAACTATTTTGGAACATTTTTTTATTTTATTTTATTATTTATCTGATTTTTATTGATTTTCTGAATTGGAAGAACTTGTGAAAGAAATGAAAAGTAAACTTTGAATAAGCTGAATTTAATAAAAAGAGATAGTGTAAAAGAGAAAATAAGCTGAGAATTAATGAAATAAGCTAATAATAAGCTACTTGAAAAACAGAATAAGCAATGGAAATAAGGAAATAAGCTGAAATTATAGAAGAAAACTTGTATTTATTAAAAACTTATCTATTACAATCACTAATCTAATTACAATTTAGCAGCATAACAGTACCTAAAACCTACATACATGAAGCTAAAAATAAACACCTATTTATAGGAGAAGTGAGAGGCTTGGGTGATCAAATGCCAAGCTGGAAATCCGCAACTATCTGTGCTTCTTTGAGTTAATCACAGCCCTCTGATCAAATTGTGCTTCTTTAAATCAATATGAGCCCTCAGATCATGATCCATGAGGTGTCCCGTCCATTCATATAACTCCACATGTCCCATCCAAGCGTGTACACTCTCTTTCCGTGTCAGAGAGGTGTCAGCAATCTTCTAGAAGCACTCCCAATGATTGGTATGACGTATCTGATCCAATGGTTGTCTGACACGTGACCTTATTAGATACTCTTACATTCTCTGTCATGTGCTAGGTCACGTGGTGTTCTAGAAGATCATTTATTAGGCTCAATTGATGGTTGGGTGAGGATAATGTGAACCAATTTGTTCAATTGTAGAGCTAGGGTTCATGGGGGATTCTGGGTTTGGGATTTGGGGAAATAATAAGAGCGGGGTATGAGTTATTTGTTGAATGTTGACCTTTTTGACCGAAATGGACTTGGGCTCGGGTCAAAGGTTTTAAGTAGTGGGCTGAGTATAATGTTAGAAAGGGTTTGGGCTTGGTTATTTATTTATTGGACCAGGCTTTGTGTTTTGGATTTCAGATTTAGTCATGAAAGTTACAAGGACCAAATGTGTAATTTGTTAAACTCCGAGGACCAAATCTGCCAATTTAGTGAACTTTATCCAAGGGCTAAACTTTGACAAACTTTGATTCTTCAAGGGTTGATTTGACACTTTGAGCTTGAATAATGATCCGGTCTTGAAAAATACTCCCCGGCATAGGCTTTTGAAAACCTTTCATACTCTCGTGCCCGTTTTTCCGGGTTTTTGCTTGTTTTCCGTAATATCCGTACCTGCACATCACAAATATAAAAACACGTGTTTTCTTTGGCATTTGTTAGCTCAAATAGTCGATTTAGGGTCGATAATTGATAATAAAAGGGTGTGTAATTAATACACACCATAGGGTATGTTTGAAAGTTGGAGGGAGTGGTGACCATTGCACCTGAAATGAAAGGTGAAGGGGAAAGGTGGTGATATGACGCTGAGGTAGAAGATGAATGAGTAGTATAGAGAGGTGACTATAGCATCCACTCTAATGTGGTCATCTTTAGTTGACATTGTACAAATCAACCATATGTTTTTTACAATCACTTATTTTAATCAGACATCATGGCTCTTAACTAATTTAATATTTTAAGTATTACACTATTTAGTTACACAGTGGGGTTCATTTTAACTTTTTTTTATCTTCGTTTATGTCATCTTTTTCATCTTCACGTTTTCTTTTTATCAAACGCTTTTTGTTATATTTATTATCGTAAGAAATAATGGTCGAGTACCTCTTAACTCCATAATACCATTGTCATTCTTCACGAAAAACATATAATCATAAAATATTACTCGCCAAAAAGTTTAATTACATTATTTCAGCTGTCTTAACGCACAGGTACCATGCCAATACTACGTTAAATAGTATCTCTTTTTTCTTTAGATTTAAGAAGTACACAAGATTGGCGACGACCGCCGCGTTGCCGGCGGACCAGTTTATACGGCTGAATGTTTTTTCATGGATTGGGCGGCTGTTAATTTGTTATTTTTTTTATTTAGCCGCAGCTCGTCCCATATTACTATTTGCGCGGTATTTACGCAACAATTTTTTGATATTTTTTCTCTTTATTTGAATTTTTTTCACAGTTGTAAAGATAATTCTTTAACTTGTCGGTTATAGTGTTAATTTTTTTTAGTTACGTTATACTTTTTTTTCACTGTAGATTATACAATTTTTTTTTTCTTTTATTAGATTTTTATATACTTTCTTTTCTTATTACTATAACTTTTTTTTTTCTTTTTTGTTTTGTTTTTTTTTTGTTATTTTTTTTTTGCCGCTTCCTTTTCCTTTTGGGGTTAATAAAAGGAACGGTTCCCCCTTTTCATTTCACATAAATCCCTAATTCGTATCTCAAACCCTAGCTAATCTCATATCCAATCTCTTGCTGCAACGATGGCATCACCACCAAGGACATCCGCCCACGCTCTCGCTACTACCCCTAACTTTCAAAAGCTGAAGTTCGCTGCTGGTTCCAATGAGGTGGTGGATTGCTTGCATTTGGTCTTTAGCCATGATTACACTGAGAACGATGGATTGCTGGTCGTTCTTGGAGAGAAACGTGATCAGGTAGCGGCCAAGGTCAGGTATTTAGAGAATCTGGTGGAGGAGGGGGAGTGTTTTTTGCCTTTTCATGAGCACGGGGACATAGGTTTGGCGCGTTTGAAGGTCACTTTGAAGAGGGAAAGGAAGGTGTTGGATGGGTTGGTCAAGGTTTTGGATGTGGCACGCAAAGGAAGGGAGCAGAAGAAAACCAATCTTTTTTTGGTTCGGATGATGGGATGGTCACCTTGTTGTGGTATATTCTGTTGGTATTTTGTTGGTTTGTGGGTCATGGGTTTCAGTTTAGACCTTGCATGTCTGTGTCTGTTTAGTGTTTATGTATGGAATTGGTATTATGTGTCTGAATGTCTTTTGAATGGTATGATGTAATGAAGCACAGTGTAATGCCTTTAATCAATGGAAATATAAATTAAGCTAAGTTTTCCTAAAAATTTAGCTGCAATAGGATTTGCAAATTCCATTTACTTTTGTTTTTTTTAGTAACAAATTCAGGTAGGTAGAGATTGAATTTTTGGGTAGTAGAGATTCTGATGATATCAGACATCTGCTATGTAGATTCTCCTGTTTTTTTTTTTTTTGGTTTTTGGTTATTTGCAAGTTTAAGCAAATACTGTGGCGCATGTGAACTATAGTGTAACCTAAGTTTATTTTAGTTTGGTTACTTTCACTGTTATTGGTTACATGAAGTGCCTATATAAGGACCAAGAGTGTAGGTGCTATCGCTACCTGTATAGTTATAGCTGAGTTAAAAGGAAAAAAAAATTGCAACAGAAAATGGGAGAAACTCCTAACTTTGATGACTTGAAAGTGGAGTGTAACTCTGATAGGTTGGAACATTGTTTCCGTTTCTTATTTATGCAAGAAGTACTTGAGAATGAAAGCTTTGTTGAACTCATTGTTCAAGAATGCGAAGTTGTAACAAAAAGAATGCACAAACGTTAGCAATTGCTTCAAGAGGGCCAAAGGTTTAGCCCGTATGGACCTGTCTCTAGTGATGGACTTCAGTGTATGAGAGAGGCACAACGGAAGGATGGGCGCCTTTTTGCTGCTCTGAATGCTGTTCTCATGTTAGCACGCGAGGCAGGGGAAGAGAAGCGTACCCATGTGGCGATAATGGAACAGTTCGGTTGATGTGTTTCGGTCTAGTGTTTGCTAGTCGCCTGTGCCCTAGTGGAACCTGATATATGTTTCAGTGTTTTGTATGTTCGTGTTTCTGCTAGTAGAAGATCTTTTAGTTTCTAGGTAGTATTGGGAGCGATAATCGTCGCACGCTATGCTTCGTTTGTAATATATGCCTTATCTGTAATCTATGACACTTATGAATAAAACTATCGCTTTTTATGTGGAAGATGTTTGCCTGTCAACCTTTTAGTTTTTTTTATGACATATGAATATATTTTTGCGTTTGTTATGCACAGATACGATGGCATGTATTTTCGTTTATTTTGCATGATATTATCAAAGACAAACAGGTGGCCTTACATTATCTGATAAAGGTGCAAAGCAGAGGTTATTTGCGCCTAATAGATACTTCATTAAATACACACAGTTAACCTTACATGACTAATGTTTTCTGAGTGTTGTCCCCAAAAAGAAACATCATATGTAAGGCATGCCACAGCACTGGTCATGGCATCGTTACATATTTACATACTGCATAGGTTTTTAGATACATAGAAGAAAGTTATGTCTAAGTAGCAAAAGGTAAGACCAATTGTTTTTAAAATGCACTTAGTAGTGCATAGGCGCTTAGAATATTATACATGATAGGCGGAACATTTCTGCTGCGAGTATGCCATCCATGGTTCGTTTTATCAGGCTGTTTTCTTGGATTTTTTGTGAGATGTTGTCTCTTGTGTATCCTTTTCTTCAGTAAAAAGAACTCTCCTAGCACCTCTTTTTGGCCGTTCATTTTCTGGCTTCGATGTTTCAGATGTTGGAGTTTGTTCTGCTGGTGGTGCATCGTTAGTTTGCCTTAAGTCAAAGGTGTCAGGTGTCTCAACTTTTGCGGTGGTTGTTTTGCTCGGTGTATTGATCACAGCTGGTGGATTATTTTCAGTTTCGGGTGTTAAAGGTTCATCCATAGGTGTTGTAGCTGTGCCATCGTTTGTTTCTGTACCTGTTGTTGGAGGTGTGGTTTGACTGGAAGAAGATGCATTGCTTTCAGGTAGTGCACTCACATTTTATATCAATAATGGTGTGTCATCCCAACAGGTATCGAGAATGAAAACCTGTCTATCTTTTGTACAATCTGGATCATAGTGCAGCTAAAATTTTTTTGCCTTTCCTTGCAGAGAAAGGAGTTCTGCTGGATAATTATTGGGGTCTGGTTTAGGCACACTCTGCAACAACTCCTTGCAGTCTTTTAGCAGCGAGTTTGCTTCGTTACTGAAACATGTCATCACTCCAGTGCTGGTGGCATCAGATAACATAACTCTAAAGCAATAACTGTGCAGGTAATCAAAAACATGGTCATCAGTAATTTAACAATTTTCGTTGTAAAAGTGCACATGTGTTATAGAGTACCTGTAAAGTAAGTCATCACCGGAGGCTGGCTGCTTACACTGCGCATGTGGATATCGGCCTGAGATTTTAGAACCACAATCAAAGCATTTCTCAAAAAACCATGCCCTTTTTGTATCAATTTCTTCGATTGTAGCAGCAACAGTAAATCGAACATTCTGCCATTTAAACATAAAAGTGTGCATTAGCTTTTGATTTGGTAAAGGTTACGTTACAGTTACCTATTACCTTTTGGTTTTCTGCAGCCAAATCTGCTAGAGTGACACGGTTTCTATTCTTTTCTTCTTCTGGATTTGCAGATCTTTGGTGCTGGATATTTAGTATTGTTGGTGGATCAATGAATTCGTCATACCTGTACCATTAAACGATGTAAGTTTATGTTCTTTTAGAAGATAAAATACACCATTATTCTGTCAGTCAATGGCCTTACACATCGCGAATTTCTTTTACTTCTGGTATGTTAGGATTGAAGTAGTATGACGTTGCAGGGGTACTTGATAGTTGAAGGCCTGTCTTAATTTAGAAAGATGTTAAGCAAAAAAAATTTAAAAGTCCAATGTTAAGTATAAAGTTAGAAGGTAGAATCATAAATATTAATCAATAACTTTACCTCCAAAGTCTTTTACCAAGCATGAGCTCACTGCTATGATAGTTGGTTTCTCTGCTTGATCGTATTCTGCTTTCCTAAAAGCATGAGCATCTTGGTTCCACAAAGTAAATCGAACCGTGCGACCACTGTTAGAATAAGAAAAATGCGTGAGAATGGGAGGAAAAATAATTTTTAAGGTTAAATTGTAAAGACTTACTCTAAATTTTGAATACCGATGTCTCTCCAAACTATTGAACTTTGTGTTGCTTTCATTGAATGTTGCACTTCAGTCACATATTGGACGGATCCGATATAATCTGTTTTTAGCTGTAGCGAGTTAAGCATACATTATTATTAACCTTTTTCATGTTTTTGTGCATTAGGTACCTGTTAATAATCCTTCTTTCTCATCCACTTTCGAATATAAGTCCCGTTAGTAGCTGAAGTTAAAATAATGTTCTGGGAAGCCTGCATCTGGTATGTCCTTGATATCTGTATATGTTCCAAAAACCAATGAAAGTGAATGAGGTACAGCTTGCATCCATGTTTTTGCAGGTTGAAAACCAAATCCGGTGATCTTGTAAGTTTTGTTCTTCTGAAGGAGTGCATCAAATTTAGCCTTTTCACGTAAGCTCACGTTTCCTTGTATAGCTCCTCCCTACAAACACATTAGCTATTCATTAATCTGATATGGATCGGTTTACTTTTGTTAGACAGCATTAGAGTTTTGAATTGTGTAGCTAGGTCATAGAATAATGATTTGCACCTGTCGATCAATTAACATGCAGCAGAACAGTACTGGTCTTCCTTGCTTATTTGTCGGTGTCCATTTTCGGTAGACCTTTACATAAATAGCTTTTCCAATATCCGTTTCTTTTAGGTCGTTAAGGTTAATGTCATTCGAATGAGCTACTATTGCTTTCTCAGTAGACCATGCTGATGCTACACTGCTAGAGCTAGGTTCCATTTTGCTACATGTTAAGAAACAAAACATTAATTTTAAATGCAGACATATATAGACACATGTTTAATAGCAGCAAATAGATTTTAATGAAATGATGAACGGTGAACATTAGCAAGCCAAGTAAGCACAGAATGAATACGGATAGCAGTTAGAATATAGACTTTATTAGCATATATATTTGGTAACTGCACAAATGTAAATGCACACTTAAAAAGCAAATATAATTGGAAGGAACCTGTGCAAGTGTGACCATGTCAAAAAAATCTTTATAAACAACATTTTTTGTTGTGTTTTTTTCCTTGTCTGGCAGTTGCCTGATTAGCATTTTTAAGCCCTGAGGAGATGTTGCCCTTGACAGTGCAACATACAATTGACCATGGGCAAAGACAGGTTCGGTTAGGTATACGCCTATTTTATTTAATGATTGCCCCTGGCTTTTGTTTATTGTCATTGCGTAACAGACTTTGATGGGGAATTGTTTCCTTTTAAACACAAACGGCAGCTGTTCTTCTTTATTGATAAGCACAATACGCGGTAAATATACTTTTTCTCCCATTCTAGTACCGGTGACGATCTTTGCCTGAATAAGTCTTGTATACACTTGAGTCACAATCATACACGTACCATTACACAACCCACCACATAGGTTTAGGTTCTTTAGCAGCATTACGGGTGCACCTATTTTAACCTTAAGTTCATGTGGTGGCATCCCTGAAAAAGAAAGTGTGTTTAGGTATTCTTGAGGATATAGTAGCTCCGTTGCTCCGCCATCATTTTATTTTGGTATAGCTTCATCAACACTTATAAACGTATAGGTTTCCCCTTCTAACATGTCTAAGATAGTAGAGTTGATGGTGTCTGCAGTTTCATTTCTCGGGCACACTATCGCTTTACCTTGCAACGATGCTGCATCAGGTGCTTGCAGTGTTTGTTCATCGTATATAAAATCAATCAACTCTTGAACACTCGCCTCACCCTCGAGAATGCAGTACCTATCTGGTATCTGTATCCATGTCGTATTATCTGGATCAGTCCCATCTGGCTGGCCAATGGTACCGTTCCCAATCTGAAGCAACCATTTAGAGAAGTCTGAAATCTCTTGAGCTTGATGTGGCGACAGGCCTGGCTGTTGTAGGCGCATATTCTGCTTAAGCTTAATGATTTCAAAATGTGGCCATAGGTATGACTGTGTTATGCATGAAGAAATGATCTGCTCATTCGTAGCTTTCTTCTTGACAGGCAGTGTTTGCCTAAAGTCACCGCCTAAAACAACCATTTTTCCTCCAAATATACTTGTCGGGCTATCCATTATATCTCTCAAGGTGCGGTCAAGCGTTTCAAAGCACCTGCGGTCGTTCATAGGGGCTTCGTCCCATATGATAAGATCAGTGAGCCTAAGTAACTCCACCACTTGTGTTTTTTTTTTCACACTGCACATTGACTTGTCAGTTAAATCAAGCGGTATCTTGAATCTTGAATGAGCCGTTTGTCCTGATGGGAGCAATAAGGCAGCAATACCCGAAGAAGCAACTGCTAAGACAATCTTTCCTTCCGATCTAAGTGTAGAAATTATAGTCCTCCAAACGAAAGTCTTGCATGTACCTCCATGGCCATATACAAATATGAGCCTCTGGCAACGATCATTAACTGCATGCGTGACGCGCTCAAAGATGATTCGCTGGTCAGCATTTAGATGGCCAACTAATCTTTCACTCTCACTCCTTAACAATTCCCGATTATAGGACCTTTCTTCCATTAGTGCCCTGCTATTTAAGATTTGCATTAAGTGAGGTGGAGGTAGATTAAACCCGAAATCTCTGACCGATTTTCCATAGGAAGCAAGGATTGCTTGTAGCTCATACATGAGACCATCCTGTAAGTCTTGAGGACTAACATGAAGATCTCGTATATGTAAAGCTTCGGAAAGTATATGAGGAATGTCTTCTGACATGGAACTTGCATGAGATTGCAGCAACGCAATCGGGTTAGAAACCTCGCAAAAGATTAGGAGCTGACAAAAAAGGCTTCTCATGTAAGCTGGGGTTGCCGACAAAGAAGCCTCCTGCAAAGCGATGTTCCATTCTTGATCACCACCTAGCAGGCCCATGGCTTCACACGCACCTCTATTTTTAGCATAGACAACTTCATCAACTGTCCGGATATGCTGAAATGATATTGAACCTTTTTGATGACATAGCAACAATCGTAGATAGAATGCATCTCCAGAGTTAGGATGCACATATGCTAAACAGCCAATCGATGCTACAATTGCACGCCATCGGCGCTGCCAGTACCTCCCATCCTTGTGCCACACAAATTCCTTTGGAAAGTCTAGGTATGTTAAATGGCAACCATCTGTATTGTAAAGGTTGTACCTAAACCATTCAGTTAGTGTTGTTCTTTTGTTGTGTTCACTATCAACAATCGCCTGTAATGGCTGCTGCCTCCTAAAATTGACCCGCTGCATATTCTCAAGGTGAACTGCGAGTATTTGAACTGGTGGATCTCTGCTATGTATTCTAAACCCCAGAATCCTCCAACATGCCTCGTGTGGTCCTATGAACCTTGCATCCTGGAAATTCCTAATTTCATCAACATGCAATGAAGTACGGCTAGTACTTGGTCCTGTGCTTCCAAGTGTTCTTGTAATGTGAGCCACAACTCGGTCGGTCCCTTTTGAAATATACTTGAAAAGGTATTTTATGAGCATTGACCATTCACAATACTCAACATTGATATGCGCGTAGAACAGCATGCACAGGGACCGGTTATATGGAACAACACACCCATTATCAAGGCTCACATTTTGCCTCATCGTAGTTATCCCTGGATCTCTCCTACGATAATGCACATACCCTTTCTGATCAATAAATGTCTCTGGACAAAAAGGCTTAGGAAAGTTCTTAGTGCAGACATCACTGTTCCGCATACACGGCGCCTATGTATTGACTAACCCACACGACCCATGCATCATAAACTCAGTAATAACTCTGTAACCTTCTGGATCGCTTGCTGGTTCTGGCAGCTCTGCAGAACCATACGTATCTACATCTGCGTGTGCCTGCACACGGTGACTTTCTTTAATCCACATAAGCAAATGACAATGTGGTAGTCCTCTTTTCTGGAACTCGATTGTGTAGAATACTGTAATAAGAGAATAGCTATTTAGGCACCTTGTAAGTGTAATAAGCTAATAGACAGTATACATGTTGAGATTTTAAAGGGTACCTGCTTCGACACGCCCAAAAGGCTTTGAATCTCGCAAAAAAGTTACTAAATCATGTATCTTACTTTCAAAGACACGGTCGACAACATCAGGCCTATCAGCAACTGCAACATGTGGGAACTGCTCGATGTATTCTTGTATTTCAGGCCAGTTAACGTTGCATGTAAACGTAATGAAAAATGACGGGTTCCCGTGTACCCTGCATATGGCCAAAGCGTCCAAATAATGGCTATACATATAGCGAGGGCCTCCAGTAAACGATGAAGGCAAAATTGTCCTTGAACCTACATCCGAACCGTCTTGATCACCGCGCGAGATAGCATCGTGTAGGCCTGCCATGTAGTCATTCCGAATATCACCCTGATGTTCTCTTATAAAGTCAATCCTTGATTGTTCTATACTACAGTAGGCTGTCACAACATATTGTTGGAAAAGCCTGCCACTCCTTGGGAGCAGGCGATATTCATTGAAACGGTCGTGCAGCTCGTACGCATAGTACATTTTCATTGACATTTTCTTTGGAGGATCGGAAGATGCAGCCGTGCTCAATAACTCGCAGCCTAAATGGTACCCATCTTCACCGAAGAAAAAAACCAACGGGAACTGCATTGACATATAAGATGCGTTTAACTTGCTAACATATTGTAACTGATGATCGTGTCGTTCTACAACCACATCAAATTCAGTCTCCACGTCTGGCCCACCTTCAAAAACAATTGCACCAATAGAGTCACCTGTAGGCAGTTCATGCTGTCTTGAACCGACAACACCAAATAAACGGACCTTGAATTCTGGAATATTAGCTTCCGCCATTTTATCCCTGGCAGTCCTAAACAACTGCACTAACTCATTGTGCTCATCTAGCAGTTCAATCAAATTTTCCACAATATATGGCCGCAGACTTTGACCGGTTCTCTGAAAATGCTCCAAACGATTTGCGACCTCATTTTGCGTATCATAGATATACAGCTGCAAAAACTATGGCCGCGTATTAGGTTCTGGGCAAAGCGAACCTATTCGATGGTAAAGCTGGCCAGAAATTTTGAAGAAATAAGGACCACCACCTCTGTTTACAGAATTATCCACTTCTTCACCCAACGATGTCATTGCAAACATCTGATTGTAAGCACGGATATTCTCTAAGAAATGGTGGTTAGTGAAAAGGTCCTTCACATATTGCGGGTATTCACCCTGACCATGCAACCTAACTTTGCCAGCACTGCAACATCAATGGTAATCCATGCGCCTGCTATTGCCCGAAACAATCCTTTCATCATACCAAAACTTTGCATTGCAATGGCGGCAGGCCTGGTCACAACTGCCCATATGCACATATGTATCGGGAGGCCCTGCATCAGACATAGGAAACAGGCCATTTAGCACCCCTCCTATTGAACAGGACAATGACTTATCATAATATGCATATAAAACAGTTCTAAGTAAGACGGTAGCATACCTTGCCTAGACCTCCGATTTCCACGATGCACATGAGGCGGGACCTGTGTTCTGCTAGATGAAGCATGCATCCTAACTGTAAGAGATAAAAGATGATACTATAAGCAGATGCAAATTTACCAAGAACACGACATTCTGAATCTTCTGTTCTCAAAAGAACCAAACCTTGAGAACGCCTCTGACGACTATTCCTTGGCAGGTCCACACCGCAGTGCTCTGCTGGTGCAGCAAAGCTTTGAGAGGTTTCATCGGAGAAAGATCCAACACCGGATGCCGTAGTTTGCCCAGGCCTCAGGTTTGGGCTGCGTACATGAGGCCGGTCCCGGCTCCTACCCGATGGAACACTCACCCGAGCTGCAAGACAGAAAAGCCAACACCATAAGCAAATGCAGGTAAATTTAAAGCACTATACTTTTATAATTTTGTTTTGAAACCAATCAAACCTTGAGGATGGCTTTGACGATGATTCCTTGGCAGGTTTATATTGCATTGTTCTGTTGGTGCAACAAAGGTTTGAAAAGTTTCATGAGACGAAGACCCGAGACCGGTTGCTCTCAAACCATCCGAAACATATCCAGGTATAACTCTGTCTCCAGTGCTATTTGTAGCAAAAATGTCTTCATCACCTGCAATAAATATAAAGCACATGTTATTAGCCACCCACAAAGCTTTAGAACACAAACCAAAACATCAAAAGGAAATGCAAATTACATTGCAATTGCGCCTCAGCAACCTCTGAAAATGTTACAGGGCCAGACCTGACAGAACAAAAGGCAACTTCATTCGCAAAGTCAGACATTTTCCGTTTCCCTTTATCAACAGAAGTTCTAGAACCATGTAGGCTAGAAACGGGTCTGTCCTGGGTTCCTTGCACAACGCATCCATCTAAAACACAATTAGACCAACCCTTTAAAAAAAACATGCAGATTTCAATAGATAAGCAACACAGCATAGGTACCAAAGCATAGGTACCAAAGCATAATTAACATGGTACACACCTGTTGTTTGTACAGGCGCACCAACGCATGGATCACGCGTATGCAGACTACTCTGAGAAGGCTGATCCACAGACATGGCACTTGTGCAACAGAATTCATGGTCGACACTAAAGGTATCATCTTCTATTGCACCTATTGTGATTGATTCCTCTCCATAATTAGTGGCAGTGGAAATCTCACTGCCACCAACCCTAGCCTTACATGGGGTCTGATTAACTGAGTTTAAAAGTGAATCGCTACCACCTAGGTCACTCATAATAGGCTGTGTTTGTAAATGCAGGTCATGAGACCCTTCTTCCTGATCAAAAACACTCACCTCTATACATTCGAAAGGAAACGCAGAGGTAACCCTACGAACGGCTTTTTTTTTAGTCTTCATACTCTACAGATCTTATGGCAATGATTTTGGAAAACATGCAAGTTAAAAAACAACAACAGCAAAGCACATATGAATCATAAAAGAGCATATTCACTGGCATCATACATACACCAAACACCTACACATGCAACCATTGTTAACACTGCATGCATGCAAAGGGGAAAAAAAAAAAAAAAGGAAACATAGCAAAGTATCATGTGACAATGCATAGCTGAGGGCAAAACAAAACTGACACAAACCTCTTCAAAGTACTGCTTCCTTGTCTTTGGATGCAGTTTTCTCTTAAGATTTTTTGCACTCCTTTTTTTTTTTTTTTTTTTTTTTTTTTTTTTTTTTTTTTTTTCTTCTTCTTTTTGCAAAAGTTAACAATGAATCTGGTCTGGTGCAGGATGGAAGCTTCTAATAGTACTTGAACCCTCACCCACACGTGCAACCTTGTACCTCATAAGGAAAAATTACCACAAATTTTCAAAGTTTGGTGAAAAAAACAAATATAAGGCAGCTGATGCTTGACACGTTTCACAACACCATACCCACAGCATACCTATTTTGCAAAGTGCACGTTTGTATTTATGTATTTAAGGTGTATTTTGTATCTATTAGCAGCATATATACGGTGTATTTTGTATTCCTATTAGCATATAAACATCAGATATAGTGTGGCAAAAAATGGGCCATGACTGGGCAATAGAAGCAGGCCCAAAACAACACCGACCAGGCAATAGAAGCAGGCCCAGAACAACACCAACATGGGCTAACGACCTGGGCCATTTTTTGGCGGGAAAACCGGACGCCCAAACGGCGTCGTACGTATCTAAATTTAATATAATCTTTAATTTAGCAAAAAAATGAATATCGCTTTGGCCCAATGGACATATCGTCGGACTTGTTACAGAGATATAATGGGCTGAGTCCCACTAGGACCACAACGAAACCAAAGTGGCAAAGTGTAATACGCAGTGTTTGACTCCTTAATATCGTGGAGTACATAGCATCTTTACAGAAAAGAAAAAGCAAATATTTGTAATTTCTTTCTTGATGAAAAATATTCTTCAACCAATTTATCTATACTACATTATAATGCATTTGATAATATTTTATAATTAAAAAGACTTAAAATGACTTAAAATTTAAACTTTTTTTTTTTGCTTATTATGAAAAGATTTTAAAATTAATTTATTAGGAAGTAGGTTGGTTAAGAAGTTTGTTAGGAAGCGGTTGGTTGTTCAAACTAAAATTATTTTGCTTAACCATCTCTAATATCTTTATTTATAAAGCATGAAGACAACTAAAAATCGAATAACGCAAAATATAATCACAGGGTACCCGCCACTACATTGCATGAGTACCGTTCTAGTCTTCCATTATATGTTTAGAGACAAGCGGCAAATACATAAACCAATAAGGTGACAACCCACAAATGGTTGATTGTTCAAGGATAGCTTTATTGTATGTAAAAAACTTTTGCTGCTTTGAAGACAAAAAGCTGTTAGTATACCCTCTCATATAAAAAAACCTTTTATTTTGACTAGACGAATACCCGTGCATAGCAACGGGATTTTATAACGACAGATCGTTTAGTGATAAAAGAAAGTTTATGGGTTATAAATGAAAAATAATAAAAGTTAGGGGTGGCAAATCTTGCCCAATTTGTAATTTTTAGGCGATTTTTGACACTTTTTTAAAAGTTTGAGGCGTTTTTTGCCCCCTTGGATTTATTTGATGGGCTCTTACAGGCAAAAGATAAAAACAGATATTATTAGATGGGCTTTCGAATCACACAATTCAACTTTCAAGCAATTACTCTCATTTTTTTTCCGACCAATTCACTTGTCACTGGTAACTATAAAACATTCCAACTATTTTAATTTTAATTTATCTCATTTATTAACTATTTTATGCATAATTATTTAATACTCTAATTAATTGATTGATATATTTAATTAGTTGCATTTTTATTCATTTAATACTCTATTTTTTTTTAAGAAAAAATAATTAAATATAGTTAAAACTTAGATGCTTGATCTTTTTTTACAAGATGAATTAAAAGGGTTTTTAGGACTGTTCCGAATATTTTTAATAGTTGAATTATAATTTGGTCGTTTTAGCCCGTGCCCGTTTGGCCCGATTTATAATTTGTCCGTTTAGCCCGTGCCCGTTTTAACCCGTGCTCGCCCGTTTTGCCACCTCTAATAAAAGTTTGAAGATTTAGGGATTAAATGTGTTGACTTATTGACTTATTGACTTTGTTGACTTATTGACTTTGTTGACTTATTGACTTTGATACTTAAGCTCATGTCAAAATAATGTTTTGAAACCCGGTTGAACCGTTCCGGTCGAAAAATGGGTCGATTTAAACCGAGTCATGCTTTTAATAACTGAACCCGTCGTGTCCAGTTTTTAAAACTATATGTTTTTCCCAGTTGAACCCGTTGGTCCGGTCCAATTTTCCAAACTATATGCAACATCAACTTGTTAGCTTGTATAAAGTTTTGTGTGTTTTATTAATTTGTATAATGTGTATAATAACATATACTTTTCATTTTAGGGTGTTTTAAAAATAACATTAATTAGTGTGTTTAATTATTTTATATTTTATATTATGTTGTAGCTTGTTTAAATTGTATATTGTGAAAATTTTATTGTATTTTTTTTAGTAAGGGGTGTTTTAATTGATTGTTTTTAATTTGATATAGATGCTTTTAATTGGTTGTACCATATGAATAAATTATTGTAATTTTAAGTTATGGGGTGTTTTAATAAGAGCATTAATTACACAATTCATTTTCTCTCACCCTTGTAGTATAGAAGGGCAAAATGGGGATTGACTGAAAATTCAGTTTTCCACTTTTCTCCTTTGACTAAATCTATATTATAAATAGTTAAGATACCATCCCAAGATCTCATTCCTTTTCAAAGCAACTTTTTTTTTTCCTCTTCCTGCACGACCTCTACCAAATGGACATGTTACCTAAAGACATCGGTCATTTTGTATTTAGAAACCGCACGACATGAATAATGGCCTTACTAACATTGGACTGAAGAAGATGGAAACATCGATATAAAGGTCTTTTTGGAAGCGTGGAAGGAAAAACGTAGCCATATTTTAATTACTTGAATGATCAAAAACATCGCTTTTCAGAAGAAAAAAAATGTTTCCTAATAATTAATTTAATATTCAGAAAGCACATAATATTCTTAAATGATTTAATTTTTGAATAAAGTTATTAGCAAAAACTTGTATAGAATATGTTGCACAAGATTATTGGGTAACCATTAAGCAATTTAACCCATAGCTTTTTATGCACATATTTTACTATAGTTTCTATCCTGAATGAAATAGCAGATAAGTGTTATCTGCTTCAAACTTGTGTCATCTCCTAAACCTAAGCAACCAACAATGAAGTCATATAAACTCTGCTATTACATGCACCTTTTTCAATTGACATGCCACACCACATAAAAAGTTCATAACTTGTGCTCCATTCGTTTTGATTAAAAAAAAAAAAATCATAAAACAGTCTAAATGTGGATTCAAACATCAAGATGACTACAAACCACATTTGCAGTTGTTTGTGCGACACCAAAATCACGACCCAAATTTGCAAAATCACGACATGCAGACCAATTTTTAAACACTAATCGTAACCAGGTACTCGACTCATGACCACATACCAGAAAAATAGCCTGTACCACTTACGTAAACACATACAAATACAGATCATACACAATGTATAAATCAAACATTCAGATGTCACAAACCTTAAACAAACACAAACATACACATATCACCTAGTTAGCACATTTTTAAGACAAATGTAAAATGATGTGTCCCATCGATCAACTACTCAACAACATCTACCGACAAAGAAATTACCTCTGATGTCCTGCAGCTGATATGCATGCTGGAAACTTGTAGTCGCGCCCTGCACAAAAATCCCACGATAACAACGTCAGTAGCTGAAAACATAAACTCGTATATAAGAACAAATCTATATTGAAGAACACTAACCGCAAAAGATATTAAGACTTGTGTAACTATGAGTCAAGATAAATTGAACCAACACTAAACAAAAACCTAACATCACGATTAACTCTTTTAGTCAGCTGTGATGATACAAAAACCATAATCACGCACTCTACTTATCATTCCGACCAATACACCTAAAACAATTTCAACTCTTATGTAAATGGATCGGGAACTGATAATGGAAAACAAGTGTACAACATATCAGCGAAGCTACAAAATCCCTGATAATGGAAAACAGGTGTACAACATGCAACGAACCCCATCAATTAAGTGCCTTATAAGCAAAAAAACCCACTAACCTTATTTTAATCACTCTAAGCCGAAAACTCTGCTCGGCTTAGCGTGTGACTAGTGCCTGCTCGAGCCGCGGCTTTATAGTACACCCAAGCTGTCCCACACCCTCGAACCGACCTCATCACCGGCGGTGATGAAGTCAAATAATCTGATTTTCTTAGTGTCAATTTCCCCTTTTTATTGACCATTTATACTTAATATTGTTATTAGTTTTGTCTTATTCCTTCATATTTCGTTTCAGGACTATTAATAGAGTATGGAGCGACAAATGGACAAAGTTGGACTCAATACGGACAAAACTAAGACAATATGCCTATTCAATGAAGACTACGACGTAACCAAGTGATGATGTTACGCCGTAGCTAAATTATGATGTGGAATTACCTATTCAAGAATAACTACGTTGTAGCTGACTATATGACTACGGCGTAACGATGTCACCGTAGCTTCTCTAAGCAATGCATGAAGACTATGGCGTAGCTCTATAAGGATAATACGGCGTAGTGTTGATTACAGCGTAGCTACTCCACTAAGCTACGCCGTAACTAGCACTACAATAAGATCAAATTAAGATAACACTAGCTACGGCGTAACTACTAATAATGTTACGCCGTAGCTATTTCCTGCCTATAAATACATGACGAATTTTCACTTTGAAGATCATCTCCCCTTTCCCAAACCTATCCTAGGGTTTGGAGATAGCAACCACAGAATAAGAAGCTAGTTGTAGGAGTTTGAAGACTGAAGTTCTCGTCTACCACAATCATTTGTATTCGAGTTTGGATTCTCTTATGTTTTTCTAGTAATCATTTGATGAATTCGTTTTATTAATTCGAGTTTTGATAAGTGTTTTATTCTCTTTTATTTCTTTTATATATATATATATATATATATATATATATATATATATATATATATATATATATATATATATATATATATATATATATATATATATATATATATATATATATATATATATATATATCTTCTTTGTCCAATTATTTACACTAGTTTCGGTAGTATTATAAACTTGTTAGTATCTAGCGAATTAGGGAAATTGACAAGAGGAACATGGTTAACTAGATTGCGAAGAAAGGAAGGAATTGGCCATAGTACAACCTGTCTTCATGTAGGAATTGACCATAGGATCACCTAGCAAGTGGAGGTACTTAAGAAGTTAGAGAGATCTAAGATCCGAGAGGCCGGATCTCTTACGAATGAGATCTATTAGATTTGGTACTTAATGACTCAACCGAGTATCCAATCTCCGCTTACTTACAGAGGGTAGTGCCTTTGGTTCCGGAGACGATATTAGGGAAGATAGACTAAGATGACTTTACCCTACGATTCTTAGTGATATTTATGCCATTATATTTAGTTTAATAAACCTGAATAATAACTTAATAAACTTGGTTAAAACTTTTATCTTCTCACTTTCTATTTCTAATTAGAATTTGTGACTAAATTACTATAAACCAACATCTCTTTATCAATTTATTATCTTTTATCAAATGTTATGATATAACATACCTTGATTCCTTTCACAACAACTTTTAGGGACGACACTCGGATTTACCTAGGCTTTACTACATCCGATCGGGTTCTCTGCCCGTTCGTATGTGTTTATCCTTGTATATCTTAGTTATAAATTTAAAGCAGAATGGAAAATACGCATCAGGCGGATTCGGAACAGTGTCGACTCCCTTCTCCACTCATAAATGTTACTATATTGTATAATACTTGATGCGAAATATATAAATAGATTAAGATTTAAATATATTTTCATTAATATAAATTTCATCAAATATTATATAATAAAAAAAATATATACTTAAAATCAAAATAAAAAAAAATCAAAAAATAAAACAAAACAATTACGAGTATTTTAAAACCAAAAGAGCAATGTTTTAAAAACCGGGTTTTAATCGACCCGGTCGAGTCACCGGGCACCGGTTCAACCGCCGGGTCAACCCGGTTTTTCATTTAAATATTTTTTTGACCGGGTCAACGGGTTCGACCGCCGATCAACCTAGTTTTTATTTTAAAAAATTGAAAAAAATCAAACCCGACCGGGTTCAAGACCCTGGTCACTCAAAACCCAACGAGTCTAACTAGTTAACATGAATTTTTTTTACCCGATTTTATACCTGGGCACCGATCCGACCGGTTGAACCGGCCGGGTGAATCCGGTTTGAAAACATTGCAAAAGAGTATTTATTTTAGAATGAAATGTCAAAATGAATACTAAACTTTTTACACCTCCAAAAGTACCTTTTAAATACCGGATGTGACACTTTAAAAAAGACACCATAGTAAAAAAAAAAAAAAAAATCAATAAAACTGACTTCCTTTTTACCCTCACCCATAATAAACAACTCACACAAACAAACACTCATTCTCTCTCTTCAACAAACCCCACTCTTTTCTGCCACTCTCTGCAAACACAAACATTAAATTCACAACAAACATTCATTTATTAACACCACCCTCAACACCAACAACACCAACAAAAACAATGAAACAACAACAATAACACCAAAATTAAAAAACAAACAAAACAATGGGTTGTGTACTCGGTAAACGAGCTACACAACACAACCAACCAAAGGGTCCAAAGCCCACAAGCTGTTGCGGTAAAAACGATGCGGAAAGCTCAGTGACGCGTAACGTCGAACAGGTGGTGCGCAAAGGTGGTGGTGATGGTCCTGTTGGGTTGAGGCCCGAGTTTAGTTTGAAGAGGAGGGGTAGTAGTAATGGGTGGCCTGAGTGGCTGCGTGATGTGGCTGGTGATGCTATTAAAGATTGGACTCCACGTCGTGCTAATACCTTTGAAAAGATCGATAAGGTATAGTTACTAAGATGCTGTATTTTGTTTTATGGGGTGTTTGGTTTAGCTTATTTTCTAGGCTTATTAACGGGTGAACATTGGTAGATTTTTATTGAACCATTTAGTATTAATCTTTTTTACATTTGGTAAAAAAGTAAAATTAAGGTACTTGCATTTCCTTATTTTCACGCGCCATCCCCTTAGCACATGTTCCCAGCTGCGCGCCAATGGCAGAATTTTGCAAAGGTTCGGCGTTGGACCGAATAATTTTCCATTTGTGTGTGTGTGTGTTTGTGGATTATGTTTGTATAAAGTGGGGTATCTTTATATTTTTGGTTTGGTGGGTGCTGGGTTTGGTAGTGTGTTAAATGGTGATGTGGCGATGACGCGGAGGTGGTGGGTTTTTTTGGTTATGTAATGGTGACACTCCACATATCCTTTCCCCCACATAAACTTTAGTGGTTAGCAACTTAACTTCCTTACCATTTACATATACCCCATTGTAACACTAACATACCCGACAACACATTTACACACACATTTTTTTTCATCATCTTTGAACCACTATCACTCGATGATGCAAAATTGGTTGCTTCACCCGTGGAGGGGAGGAGGGGGGGGGGGGGGGGGGGGGGTGTAAAAGGCAGACCACGCTGGGTCAATCCCTTTCACGCGTGGGGTGATGGTCCATTACGACTGATCTTATATACTTTTAGCTTTTTTACTAATAATTGCAAGATTTTATTTTATTTTATTTTTTTTACTGTTACCTAAACATGATAGGAAATTGTGTAAAAAGTTGTGGATAAAAGGAGAATCCTTTGAAAATTAACTACTTGCATTTTGTTAGGGATCTAAGTCATTTTCTTACCTAGTACAGCAATATACTTGTATTTCTTGATTTCTTCTAATAACAACGACGTTTTTTTAGCTCATGTTGCTATAACTGGACAAGACAGATTTTTATAATGGATATGACAGATTAATGTATCTTGCTATTCTAATGAATTGACTCTTTTTCTTTTTTACCTTTTCAAATTGATGTTTATATGATTGTTGAATTTGTTGATGATAGATTGGGCAAGGGACGTATAGCAATGTATATAAAGCTAGGGATTTGATAACAGGAAAGATAGTTGCGTTAAAGAAGGTTAGGTTCGATATTTTAGAGCCAGAAAGTGTGAAATTCATGGCACGCGAGATTCTTATATTGAAAAAATTAAATCATCCAAATATAATTAAGCTCGAAGGATTGGTTACGTCAAGGATGTCTTCTAGTATATATCTTGTATTCGAGTACATGGAACATGATCTATCCGGTCTTGCCGCCGTCCAAAGTGTTAAGTTTACCGTACCACAGGTAACTTTCAAGCTCCAATTTGATAATTGATTCGATTATGATAGATATGGACTTAATAATTGTTTACTTGTTGGACATAGATTTAGTATGTTGACCTTATGCTTGGTTGTCATAGGATGTTTATGATATAGTTTTATATGTCTTATTGTTTCTGGCTTTTATGGTTGTATTATTGTGCTTACCGACATTCTTGTTTTCTAATGGTTATGTCGATAAGATGGTGTCCTATGATTTGTTTCTTGTTTTTAAAAGTCTGTTGGCTGAGAATATTGTCATATTTTATGTTTTACGCTGTTTCCAGCTTATACATGATTGACGTTTGACTGTGAAAAGTTGAAATCCGGAAATGATAAGTATATTTTTTGAAGTGAAAACTGCCAAGAAAGGTAACAAACAATACATAGTTTGTGATTGTAGTATGAGTGATTTTTTCGCTCATTCAAAGGGATTGAAGGTTCAGTTTTTTACAAATTTAAAAACGACTTCTTTTTACCCAAAATTGGTAAAATTTAACAATTTTTATTTTTGTAGACTGATCTTACACTTCTTTTCGTGGGTGAGAAAACCAATCCCCCACTCTAGCAAATTTGATATTTGCAGTTGCACTATTTGGCAGTCTACATTTTTTAAAATAGTATTAGTTCTAGTTTTCAGTTAACTACAATACGTTTCTCAAACAAACACCATCAAGTGCCATAATTTCTTTTTGGATGCATAATAGTAGAGATATTGATAATTACTAGACTTTTTCTAAGTTGATACGTTAGATTCTTCTATCATCGGGTATATAGGCTTTTAATGAAATATCTTTTTGGGTTTTATGTGTCTCAAAAAGTAATCATGTGGGCAGGTCAAATGCTACATCAAACAGCTGCTTTCTGGGCTTGAACATTGCCACAAGAACGGTGTTCTGCATCGTGACATCAAAGGCTCAAATCTATTAATCGACAATGATGGAATTCTCAAGATAGCTGATTTTGGGTTGGCTTCTTTTTTTAATCCACAAAATAAACAACCAATGACTAGTCGTGTTGTTACTCTATGGTACCGACCACTAGAGCTTCTACTTGGTGCCACATATTATGGTGTTGGTGTTGACTTGTGGAGTGCTGGCTGCATTTTGGCTGAGCTTCTGTACGGGAAACCCATATTGCCAGGACGGACAGAGGTAGAAACTCTTAGTCACATCATATATAGATATATGGGCAGGTTGGATTATGGCTCAAAACGGGTAATTTTGGGTACGGATTGGGTTGGCAGAAAATAGTTAATTTTAATAATTTAATATTTTTTTATATATATAACTGGTTTGGTAAAAAATGATGACTGAGTTTATATTATGTGTTCAATAATGATATACTATTATGAAAAATAATTCAGGAGGTTTAATGCCTTAAAAACACAATGGTTGATGTTGACCCGTTAACTAACTTTCTTTTTATCGAGGTGACAATATGGGCGGATCTGGTTGACATGAAATACTTTTTTAATACATAACTGGTTTGCTAAATATGATTACTTGTATTAGATTGACTAATCTACTTTTGTTGAATGATAATGTAGGAGGTATTAGGCATTTATATATACGTTTTGGTTGACATTCGACCTGTTAGCTATCTTTTTTCTAGTTTCCCACTCATAGGTTGATCTTGTCACTTCCAGTCATATTTTAAACCTTTTCCCCTCATTTATTATTATTATTATTATTATTATTATTATTATTATTATTATTATTATTATTATTATTACTATTACTATTACTATTACTACTATTACTATTACTATTACTATTACTATTATTAGAGTAAACTCCAAAATACATCCCTGTGGTTTACCCAATTTCGCATCATACATCCCTCTCGAAAAAGTTGCAACAAATACATCCCTTCGTTAGTAAAAATGAACCAATATACATCCACGAGGACGAACGATGCAAATTTTGTGTCGTTAACTTGAACACGTGGCAGTTAAGTAATGCTATATCTGTCATTTTATGTTTCCCTATCTACTTCACCACTCTTCTAGTACCTTTTTCAGGTCTAACCCAAATCATAAATACAAATCAAAATCTCAAACACAAATCAAAACACAACACTAGCAGTCAAACACATGTCTACCACACAACCAAAACCCAGATCCCTTATCCACATACAAAAAATTCATCAAAAGATAAAAACCCAGATCTCCATCTTCATCAACTATAACCACATAAACAAACCCTAAAAAATTAATCGATCTGTCCATTAAAAAAAAAAAAAAAAAAAAAACACTTCTCATCCATCTCTCTCGATCTATAGAACAAATCACACACAAACCCAGATCATATCCAATTGAAAATGACTTAAACTAAGAATTATCTGATCTGCGATTTCGAAGTCAATGTGAGATCCGGAGGTATAATTTTGTTGTGGGTTTTTAAAATACGGAGGTATAATTTTGTTTGTTGAAGATTTGTTGGTTTTCATATCTCGATCTATACAAAGGTTTTTGTGTGTGGTGATGAATGATAGAAAAATGAATGTGGGATTGATTTTTTAATGTTGAAGATTTGTTAGTTTGACTTTTATATTTTGTTTGTTGGTTTAATAAATGATAACGAGGATGCTCAAATTTAATAGATGAAGGTCGTGGGTTTGATTATTGAACATGGACTTAAGATCTGCTAGTGTGTTTTAATATTAAAAGATTAGAGTGATGGCTATAGTTTTGGGTGGAGGTAGTGGTTGATTTGGCTTTTTGATTTGTGTTTGAGATTTTGATTTGTGTTTATGATTTGGGTTAAGTAGATAGGGAAACATAAAATGACAGATATAGCCTTACTTAACTGCCACGTGTCTAAGTTAACGACACAAAATTTGCATCGTTCGTCCTCGTGGATGTATATTGGTTCACTTTTACTAACGGAGGGATGTATTTGTTGCAACTTTTTCGAGAAGGATGTATGGTGCGAAATTGGGTAAACCACAAGGATGTATTTTGGAGTTTACTCCTATTATTATTATTACTACTATTACTATTACTATTACTATTATTATTATTACTACTATTACTATTACTACTATTACTATTATTACTACTATTACTATTACTATTACTATTACCATTGATGTACTATTACTATTACCATTGATGTACTATTACTATTACTATTACCATTGATGTTGCTGTAAGTTTATATATGAGTTTCATATTGATGATATCTAAGCTCAGGTTGAACAACTACACAAGATATTCAAATTATGTGGCTCCCCATCAGATGAATATTGGAAGAAGTACCGGTTGCCAAATGCCACTCTTTTCAAGCCACAACATCCGTACAAACGTTGTATAGTAGAAACATTCAAAGATTTCCCACCTTCTTCTCTACCTTTATTAGAAATTCTTCTTGCAATTGATCCCAAGGATCGCGGCTCTATCACATCAGCCCTAAATAGCAATGTGAGTAACATCTTGCATTTATTTTACCTTATATCGTAGTATATACATAGATATATGACTTTGATGGCTATAATGTCTCTTTGTGTGCAGTTCTTCACCACTGAACCATATGCGTGTGACCCATCCGAATTACCAAAGCACCCTCCCAGCAAAGAAATAGATGTCAAATTGAGGGAGGAAGAAGCTAGAAGGTATGACCCCCAAAATATCCTTTGTGTTTTTCCTCTAAAAATCGATGTTACTTAAATTATTATATATCCACAGGAAAAGAGGTTCAAGTGTTAAATCTCATGGTGCGGATGGAAATAGAAGAACAAGAGCTCGTGAACGCGTTAGCCGTGCAGTTCCAGCTCCAGAAGCCAATGCGGAGATTCAATCCAACTTAGATGTAAGTGAAACATGTCCTTTTATGCAGAGACACTGACAAACGCACATTTTATTTTGTTTAATGCAGTTAGTGTTAATCAGTGATATTGTTAGTACGAAAAATGTATTTGTTAGTGTGATATTATTTGACAGCTTAAAACCTAGTACACCTATTGATAGAAGTCATAGAAGGGATAATAATGGTAAAATCTAAATACCAATCAACTTTCAAGTTTTTGGAAGCCTCAAGGTCTCAGAAGAGACCCCAGGTTCAAACCTCGCTAGGTGAACATCTTTTGAGATGGGGAGAGAAAAGTCCGGAAACGGCCCTGGGAATATTGGTTAGGCCGCGTACATGAGAGCCAAAAAAGCTCAACTTTTCCCGGGTAGCCTGAATAGGGACCCCTCTCAGTTTTACCCTTTTAGATTTAACCACCAACTTTAATCATTTATCAATAAAGTATCCAAAAAAATAATTTTTCATGACTGGAAAAATTGCTTATATCCAACCCAAAAAAGTGTAGAATTATACTGCAAAAAAGTTGATAGTTGGCTTTCACCATTATTAAACCTTGTTAGAAATTTGAAGTTAGGGGAAAAAAAATATACTGTACGTTTTTATCTTTTGGGAGGCAAAAGTTAGTAGTTACTCTTATGTTGTAGTAACCACCTTTTTAGTTTTGGTCCTATATGCTGAAAATTATGTGAGTCTCAGGTCCACAAAATGCACAATTGTTTCTTTTTGCATATCATATGAAGGCTAAAGTATTTGTTTGAATTATTTACACCATACACCTCAAAAGAAATAGTACAGTTGAACTGGCCCATATTTTAATGAAATAATCTGACATTATCTCCATTGTCTTTCAGCCTCCAAAAAAAAAAGGTAGGAATCTTGTTCTAGAAAATCAAAAGGATTAAAATATTACATTTATTAGATCTGGATTTAGAAGTTGGAAGTACAAATCATAACATGATGTTGGCGCATGACTAAAGGGGCGTTTCACATTGACATCGCATTCTAAAATTATCATGTTATTTCCTAATGCTTGGGTATGTGGATCTGATTATTATCTAGTTACTTCAATCTTTGGCAATCAGGTTAGGAGCAACAATAAACTGATTCTAAGTTATCTGCTTGCGTGAAATTATTTACATGTAAATCCTAATGTAATCCGAATTTTGGCAAACGCTCAACTTCAAGCATAAGCACATCGTTGTACTATCTCTTGTGGCCCGTTTTGTTATAGTTATTATTTATTATTCCATATCACAGTAACTTTCAAAAATCAAAACGCAATAGCAAACACCCCCTAAATTAGTGCGCCATAAGTTACTAGTTTGCTGGTAACATTGTTGGTTGCTATAACATTGTCGTTTTTTCTTGATTTTGATTTCCAGAGAAGGAGAGCTGTAACAGAAGCAAAAGCCAAAAGCAAGAGCGAAAAATTCCCGCCACCCCATCAAGATGCAGCTCTCGGGTATCCATCAAATAACGGTGGAACCACATCTTTCGCGTCAACTAATGACAATTCGTTTGGGTCCACAATTTTTGAGTCAAACTCTTCAAGATCAATCAAAGAACCCGGGTCTTCGCGGCTTAAAAAGAACAAGAAAGAACCATCACGTAAGTTCATCCAAACCTTCCTTCCGGCCTCCCTTAGTCTATCAAAAGATTTAGGATTCAGAAACAAAGAACCAGTTTCTGAGGTTTTTGGCAGCAGAAGGTAGACAGGATAGATTTATGTAGTTTAAGTTATTATAAGAGATGGGTTATTTTTTTTATGGGCCTTAGTTGAGTTCTTGAATGTAATTTTATTGATACTGTTTTTTTGGTTGGGTTAGTTTAAATGTTGGTTGTGTAACCCACTCCAAAGCGAAATTAAAGGACTCTGGTTCATAATTTGCAAAATGCAATCCCACTTCTCTTGTACAGTTTTCTGAAAGTATCATGAATTTGTTGGAACCGGTATTATGTTTTATAACATGCATCGTAGATGTAATGGGTGTGTTATAAACTCATACTGTATGTAAAAATGAGCCAACTATAGACATGTTTCGTGTTGTGTAAAAATGAAGGACTTGGTTGGTCGAATCACAGTCTAAATTGCACTCCCTATGATCTGTTAATCACCTAGTTAAATTTGTTGGATGATTCTTCTGTTGTGTTTGGTTGATTAGATAATTTATATAAAAAAAACCCAAGATCTTCACATGCATATTAATGTGTCTTTATTCAAGAAAAAGGTTTACAAAATTCCCTAAAAAAGTAGTGTTTCAGTCTCTCATCCCTGGTACAAAATTATGTTTTCCTAGCAGCAGCACACCACTTCAAGATGAATAGACATTCAGATTCAGTTGATTCATAAACCTCTTTCCATAGCACGACATAATCACCACGAAGATGAACACCCATTCGGATTCAATTGATTTATCGGCCTCTTTCCATAGCATGACATCACCACCACCACCAACACTACTGCAACTAGCAAACACTCTCAAGTCACCCTTTTGTACTCCAATTTTCACAAACACACGACCACTTCACCCTCCTAGCTTGGTCGATCAACACCATTGAGTCATTGGTCAACAAACATACACACTCTGGGAACCGGGGCATGAATCAAGAACTTCAAAAAGTTTCACTAAGGCTACAGAACCTCAAAGTAAATGCTAAAGAAGAAGTGTATTTGTTCCAAAACATAAAATGAGCGTTGTTTACTGTTTCATAAGTATGTCATCCTTTTAGCAAGATTGCGAGAAATCTTGAACTTGATGCCTTACAATGAATGCCAACTAAAAAAGTTTCTTTAATTGTTTTTCGTATTCAAATATAAACTTTTAACATCATTTATAGTTATACGTCAAACACAATTTTAGGATTTTGAGCTTTAATCCACTTAGCCCACCTTCGAGGACGGGCATTATATCCTTATTACGAATCTCGATTGATTCCTAGAAGGTCATATCAGAATTCTTCTCGCAATATCCCGAAGCGTTTGTTTGCTTGTTCATTAAATAGTTTAGCACCTTCGAACAATGCAACTCCGTCTTGCGATCGCTCCCTCGTGTAAATACCTTCCCGCAACTCTGCTACTCGTAGTTTTCCTTTGATCAAGGTACATCTTTTGGAATCTATAAATAAAAGCGACAAAAGTCTTTTCCTCTTTTTTTAGAAACACAAAAGTAAACCTTCGTACATAAAACACTTTGCAATCTACCAATCAGTGATACTTCCTTCATTGTTAATCCCTTTCCTTTTTCTCCACACAATTATTGTAATATGTTTGAATCAAAAAGAACTATAGGTTAAAAAAGGAATCACCAACAAAAAAAATATGTTTACTGAAAATTTTGTTTCACTAAAGATGCTTTTAAACTTTATCAAGTAAATTATCTATACTACTTATAAAGCTTTAAACTCATTTATTTGAAAACTTAATAAAGCTTTTAAACTCATCTTATATTATATAAAGCTTAAGTAGCCTTATAAATGTAAAGGGGTCATAATAAATGTCTCAAGAATTGATTGACTTCATATGTAAGTACCTTTGTTTAGGTTGCATGCTTAAGTGGTAAGTACATATGACCTATACATTTAGTGCCTAATATTGAGTGAGGTGCTTAATATCGAATGTAATTCATCAATGTAAGAAGTAATCTAAACCTCAAATAATACAAACAAAAAATGTCATGAATGCATAAATTAAACACACCAATTAGTAGCAATCTTTTTACCTTCCCGTCCATGAGTTACAAATATTTTATCAACTATATAATGTGTCAAAAATCACACACAACAAACCACAACTTCCTCCACACCGCGTGCACATTGGGCTACAACTTATTATGGTGGGTGGTAAAGTAAGCATCATATCGTCTTACTTATTTAGCATATTGATTTATATTATTTTATGTAAATTTCACGTGTGTTTTGTATGTGTAACAATGTAGGACATAAAGATGGTGCTTAGGAGGTTTGGTAGTAACATCATCTTCTCTAATGGTTTTAGAGATCCTACACATCGTTGTCTTATCAATTAAGTGGAACATGCATGCACATTTTTACTTTGATCGAAAATGCAATATATTGATTAACTGTATTTAAGTTACTAATGATCAACTATATATGATTATTTTTTGTAGCGCGTCAAGAAGCATTAAAGAAAGAGATCGAGAAGTCACAAAAATTGTATCAAGAACAAAACATGCAAAAGGCCAATGAACAACAATGACAAATACAACAACAACAAGAACAACAACAACGCCACGGCCACCGGTGGGATGAATACTTAGCATTCATATTAATAGTATGTTACAAACTAAACATGCAATATTTTACTTCATGTAATACCGCTAAACGGGCTAATACTATTGATTCGTTAGCAAGTAAGTTTATTGAAAATAATGTAACGAGCATTCAATTTTTAGTCAATAATTATTACTACACTTTGTAGGTGCATTTCAATAGTTTTGCACTTAATGTAGTTTTTTGTCATGCGGTGTGTTAATGTCACTTTCTTAATTAAACGTCTTGGAATATTGCGTGACTTTGATATTTGATATGACTGTGTAAATTATGTCGATGTTGCATATTGAAAATGGTAGTATATAATAAAAATATCTTCACACTATCATCTTAACAATAAGAATCTTCTAAATCGAAGAAGTATATAAAGGAGAAGAAAATTGTATTTCAAATGTTATCCTACACCTATCACGAGGTAAGCATTATTCATTTGAGTTTGAGATCATGTGATTCATGTCGTCATACTGTAAATACTTAGAGTGGGTTACTAATGAAGGCTCCAAATTCGATATTATAGTTTATGGAAAAATGTTGTAATAATGCATTAATTAAAAAATAATTTATGTAACTTACTCATATTAAAGATTACATATGAAAAGCCTCATTTAAATATAACATTTTACAAAAAACCTCTTCACATTAAAGAAAGAGATCGAGAAGTCACGAAAATTGTATTAAGAACAAAACATGCAAAATGCCAATGAACAACAACAAGAACAACGCCATGGCTACCGGTGTCAATATAGATGAATACTTAGCATTCATATTAATAGTACATTACAAATTACACATGCAATATTTTACTATACAAATTATAATTTATACTCGTGCATATACTAATTACTTTAATGTTTTATGTTTTTATAGTTTTGTTAAAAAGGAAATTTGTTTTATAGTTCGCTTTTAATAATGCAATTTATTTGAACAACGAAGTCCGTCTTTCACAAAAAATGAGAGTTTCAAACATGAACCGAAAATTAGTCCCGAACATTACAAAAAAAAAAAAAAAAAAAAAAAAAAAAAATAATCCAACCTTTGTGCATCGCATGGGTCCTGAGGCAGTCCAAACCTGTGTGCATCGCATGGGGATAGATATAAAAGGTCTCTAACATTAATGTGATCGCTTCATATTTAAAATAATTTATGTAACTTATACATATTAAAATATTACATGTGAAGAGACTCTTTTCAATGTAACATCTTGAAAAAAATCTCTTCACATATATTCTTTTAATGTCAATAAACTATTTAAAATGTGTGACATGCTTGGAAATGTGATACCATCACAACTTAGATATATAATAATGAAAATAAGTGCCGAAGATTACGCTATAAAAACTTATATACAGCCCATGTGCAACTCAATAAAGTATTTTAAATACGTATAAAGCTTAGCAAATGTGTGACACCATGACAACTTAAATATAAAATGACGAAAATAAATGCCGAATATTACGCTATGAAAACTTCTATACAGCCCATGTGCATCGCACGTATTTTAAATCGATGAAAACTTCTATACAGCTCATGTGCATCGCACGGGCATTGTTGACTATCATAAGAAATAGTTATAACTTAGCCGGATGTATTAATATTAGTTAGTTCCAATAAAAACGATAGAGTGAATACCAAAATAAATAGACAAAAAATATTACATAAAAAATACATTTTAAAAGATTAAATGTCAATAAATTATTTTAAATACGTATCATGCTTACAAAATGTATGCTACCATGACAACTTATATATATAATGACAAAAATACGTCTCGAATATAAAATGACGAAAATAAAAGACGGATATTAAACTTTAAAAACTTCTATACAGCCATGTGCATCGCACAGGCTTTGATGACTATGAACATTTAGATCGAGCCCGTGTGCATCACACGAGTCTGAATGCCTAGTTTCTTGAAAACTTAATATTAGTTATTAAAAAATAGTAAAGTTAATTGTCTAATTTACCCTCTCCTTAATACCCCTAATTAATACTTTGAAATGAAAAATTAGAAACTAATAAATGAAATAAAACTAATAGAAACTAATATTTTGAAGCACATGGTCAAAAACTATACACTAATAAATGAAATGGAAACTCGAATTCATTAGACATATATGGTTTGCAAAGTAACCAAGTTAGACAAATACAAATTAAACATACACGGTTTAGAAAACTTAGAAATACACCATAAACTTATATTTAATACTTTCAAATAATTATCCTAATCTCTATAATACAAACACCGTAACCTTTTTGTTACTTTTGTGGACGAGTACTCGTGCATAATAACGAGATTTTATAGCGACATATAGTTATAATGAT
The DNA here is from genome assembly GCA_030686995.1 of Artemisia argyi. Classification (NCBI taxonomy): domain Eukaryota; kingdom Viridiplantae; phylum Streptophyta; class Magnoliopsida; order Asterales; family Asteraceae; genus Artemisia; species Artemisia argyi. The sequence continues at coordinate 37,702,183 of CM060701.1, forward strand.
ATTTTGGTTAAGTGTTTTATGTAACGTTTTATGTAACCAAAATATCACTGTACAATAACGGTTTGAAAAAAAATGTTGTTATGTCAGTCGTTGTCTGGATTATAGGTTTTCCAGGAAAAGCTTACCATGAGTCTTGGTATCCTGGGCCTGAAATGGTCGTATGTGCTTTTAGCTATTGGGGTAAAACTTACATATGCTATCAACTAGTTTATTTTTGTCTTTATCTTTATTAGATATAAAGAGAAAAAGAATTTGTTTAAAACCCTTAAAATGAGAAATGGGGTGCGTTTAGTTGATGGAAAACACCCTTGTTTTTCACAAAATATTTTGTGGAAAACAAAGCAAACAGAGATCGTGTTTAAATTAGTGTTTTCCAATAAAAATTTTTACAAAACACAAAATTCCTATTTCCAACTTTAATACACAACACTACAAAACATTTTTTTTCACCTATTTTCCTTTAAAATACCCCAATCCGTTTTCGTCAATTTTTATCCGTTTTTGTCTAACTTTTTACGTTTTCGTCCAATTTTTACGTTTTCTTATGTTTTTTAACGTTTTCGTCCGTTTTATTACGTTTTCTTCAGTTTTTTACGTTTTCGTCCGATTTTTTACGTTTCCGTTTGTATTTTTACGTTTTCGTCCGTTTGCTTACGTTTTCATCTGATTTTTTTCGTTTTCGTCTGTTTTTTTTTGTTTTCGTCTTTTTATACGCTTTCGTATGTTTTTTTATGTCTTGTCTGTTTTTTTTACGTTTTCGTCTATTCTTTTACGTTTTCGTCTATTTTTTTACGTTCTCGTCTATTTTTTTATGTTTTCGTCCGTTCTTTTATGTTTTAGTCTGTTTTTTGCGTTTTCATATGGTTTTTTGCATTTCATCAGTTTTTTTTACGTTTTCGTATGTTTTTTTTATGTTTTCGTCTGTTCTTTTACGTTTTCGTTTGTTTTTTTTACATTTTCGTATTTTTTTTTATGTTTTCGTCCGTTCTTTTATGTTTTAGTATGTTTTTTGCGTTTCATTAGTTTTTTTTACGTTTTCGTATGTTTTTTTTTATGTTTTTGTCTGTTCTTTTACGTTTTCGTCTGTTTTTTTACGTTTTCGTATGTTTTTAAAATGTAAAAAAAAGGGATGAAAGCGTACAAAAACAGACGAGAACCTAAGAAACAAACAAAAACGTAAAAAAATAGACGCAAACAAAAACGCAAAAACATACGAAAGTGTAAAAAACGGAAAAAGACAAACAAAAGCTTAAGCGAAAACGTAAAAAAACAAACAAAAACGTAAAGAATGGACGAAAGCATTAAAAATAGACGAAAACATAAAAAAAACAGACGAAAACGTAAAAAAACAGACAAAAATATTGTAAAACAAGCGAAAACTTAAAAAAAAACGAATGAAAACGTAAAAAATAGACGAAAACGTAAAAAATATGCGAAAACATTAGGAAAAAAAACGTAAAAAAAGGGGCAAAAATGTAAAAAACAGACAAAAACATAAAAAAAAACAGAAGAAAACGTTAGAGAATGTAAGTAAATGTAAAAAATAGACAACAACTTTAATAAACTGACGAAAACGTAAAAAAAGACAAAAACGTTAAAAAAATGGACGAAAGCGTAAAAAAACTTTAAAGAAAGGACAAAAACGTAAGAAAACAGGTGAAAAAAAATAAAAAACCGACGAAAAGTAAGAAAAAAGACGAGAACATAAGAAAACAGACAAAAACGTAAAAACATGGACGAAAACGTAAAAAGACAGACGGAAACGAAATAAAAAGGACGAAAATGTAAAAATGCGGAAGAAAAAGTAAAAAACAAACGAAAAAGAAAATAACACAGACGAAAACGTAAAAAAGGATGAAAACACTATGTTAGCAGTGAATCGAGTTAAGAATTTTGGCGAGTTAGCTATTAAACTTATCGTTTATCGAGTAAGGATTTCACTTGGGCTTTCTTAACGAAACTCAGCCAAAATTTCTCTAGTTTACCGAGTTACAATCTTACCGAGTTACACTCTTACCGAGTTAGCAATGCTTTACCGAGTTACAAGACTTTCCGAGTTAGAACATTGTTTACCGAGTTAGCAATCCAGAAAGTATTACCGAGTTTCAAGTGTTACCGAGTTAGCAAAGGTTACCGAGTTAGGGGCATTATCGAGTTAGCAAAAAAAAAAAAAAAAAAAAAAAAAGTTTTTTGGCGGGAAAATTTGAGTAAAATTTATTTTTGAGAGGAGACTAAACGTTCAATTTTTACGCGATATTCAAATTTTTAGGCCAAAATTCAAATTTTTTCGGTAAAATTTGGCGTAAAAATTTTTAAAACTCAAATTTTCTGGTAACCTTAGCATTGCATTTCATGGTGATTTCCAAATTATGGGCGAGAAAATTTTCCAATTCTATTTTTGGAGGGAAAATACGAAATCACTACGAATCAACGAGATAGAATTTCAAACTTCACCAAAAACACACCACGTATTGCTTAAAAGATCCTGATCAAGAATCACAATCAAATGACAACGGCTAGTATCGGATTTTGTGATTATGGGGATAATTCTTTATCACTTTTCTGGGTTTAAAGTTCATTTCAAGGGCATGTGTACTTATTTATCTCAAAGTCTAGGGGTGGATGGATGCATGACTTTCGAAGATACTTGTTTGGGCAAACACTGGTATAGATAGTGAGTAAGACTTGGATTATCTAGTTATACCCGCTTAAGGAGTTACATTGTAGTGCTCACGGGTTATAGCTATCACTTTAAGGAGTTACATTGTAGTACTCAGTGTCGCACGAAGTTGTGGATAGTTCAAGAGGCAAAGATTTCATATATTGTTTGCACGTTTGAGTATATGGATCTACTTATACTTAAAGGAGTTACGTTGTAGTGCTCAGTATAGGTTCTTAGTCACACCATCGTACAAGATTAAGTCACATATCTAAGGGATGTTTACTTCATTTTCAGATTGGTTATATTGGGTTGTTTCTCTAGTCATTGGTCATTTACTAGCTGGTTGGAATTTGAAGAGGTCGCTTATAGGTTGAAGAGAAGAGATGAGATTGTAGAAAAAGAGAGTCATATATGAGCGACATATACTCACAGAATGTGCTTTGAAGAGCTGTTATGGCTTCTAAATTGCATCAAGTACCAGGTGATTCTACAACATGTACACAACATTATGATGATTCCGATACCTCGCGACCATCAGGAGGGAGAAGAACATGTCAAAAGAAGTAGTGTTTCGTCTTCAGTGATTGGATTGACTAAGAGAATTGTGCTTAACATCATGAATGGAGAAGTAGTCTGTGTACATCAGGGCTTATTACCAACTTGGATGCAATGTTATGTGAGTTATGTTGTTATGCTGCTACCCGAACGACAACCATGTTCCTACACTTTTGAATCTACTTTATCCGCTGCGAGATGAAAAGAGAGTTGTCGATTCAGGAGGGAGCAGGAAAAAGAATAAAGGCTCACTAGTTAGGAGGGAGTAATAACCTAACTAGACCATTACAGTTGAAGTTCAGAGCTACAAAGACCTTTGCCGTCAGTGTCAAAGATCATACGCCGAGATCGTCGGAAGAGAGAACTTCAAGTCTGTCTCAGTATCTAGACTACAGAGACTCTGCGCTTCAACAACGTCAACATAGTTTACTATTGTTGTAATTTACATTGTTTATGTATTGATAGGTCTCATTGTAACCATTCACGTGTGACGATATCTTGGAGGGAGATTGTTAGCCTCGCTTTTTTATAAAGATAACGTCACACAAGTGAATTAGACTAGATTAGAAACTACAAGGACTACTATTGTCAAGTAGGCAAACATGTAATGTTAGAAGCCTATAAATACCCCTCATGACTCTCCATGAGGGGTGTGTGAAAGTGTGTGTAAGCTTCACTTCATTTCATTTCAATAAAACACTTTTCTTCACCTTTCTCTCTCTACTTTCTCTCTCTAGAAATAACCATGGTTTTCACATATTTTCATCAACCGCGACCTCCGGAACGTGTTTCTTGGTCATAACACACTATAATTTAGTGGGTCAACCCAATCCAAACTGTCTGACCCATGACCCGTTAGACTCATTTTTAAAACATGACATGTATGACCCATGACTCATTTGACCCTTGTCCTAAAACGACCCGTTTGCCACCTCTAATAAAACGTATATAAATGTTCAAAAACATATGAAAACGGATGAAATAGAAAATTTTACTTTATGTTGAATTTAATGCTTTTATGTCGAATTGTAGTCGTTTGAAGATTTTTTCATGTTATTTGTTGTTATATTTCTCGTTTTAGACTTTTTTTTAGTTATTTTATTATTTAGTTGGTTAGTTTTTAAATTTTGTTTTTGTGTTTCAAAGATATTTTTATAATATTACAAAGGTGAATAGAGAATTGAGATAGAAAACAACAATACTTGAACATGTTTTCTAATTTTGCAAAATGGAAAACACAAACACATATTTCTCTAACTAAATGCATTTTCTAAATTTTCCATTGTTTTGTGGAAATAAAACTCTCATCTCTTTTCCTACAAAATAATAAATAGGAAACGAAAGAAAATGTTTTCCAACTAAACATCACCTAAATAACTATATATCCCTACATTTTCCCCCCAAAATTATAGAAGCTTTTTCACTTAATGACCATCTTTATTAGCTCTATTAGTTTAAAAAATAATATTGAAACATCTGACCATACTATACACTTGACAATATTTATTACTCCGTTCATGTCATACACCATAGACTCAGAGAGTATTCGACAACTTTTTAACATTATGAAAGGAGACTTTTGATTCATTTATTAGTTTCTAAAATTTTATCACATCTACTGTATAACATAACATTAGTATATATATAATACACCATCACGAACGACGTCGTTTCTGGTGCTAGGCTGCATGGTTTTTCTTTTGGCCTGCTACATGTGTTGTGATCCAATTTCAATCTTGGCCCATTTAACCCAAAGATGTGTTGTGTTTGCTGGTCCAGAAAGTGAAAGCAAGTAAATGGATATACGGTAGTACGGTACAATTTCAAATTTCAGTAAATAACACCAGATATTTGACACAATGTAAATGTACCGATCACTTTTAGTTGATTCAGAAATATAGGAAGTAGGCCAAAATTCTGCAATACATGACTTGAGATCGTACATGTTAGCGATATTTTAAAAAAATAACCGCCAACTACGACGCCCCGTCGCAGCGCGGCGGACCGGTGTCCGACTAGTTTTCTACCATTTTGTGAGTTTTGTAGAAATTAGTGATTCAATTCAATTAGTGGTGATGTCATTGTTGAACAAGTTTCTAGCAAATATGACGTTAGGATGATTGTAGTATTTATTTACTGATTTTTTGTTTTTTAACCATCAATTCATATTTTTCTTTTCTTTCTTTTTGTACAGATTCTTCCAAATGATCCCTATTTTCTTCCCAATTAAGAAAGCTTTTAAGTTTTAACCAAATAGAAATTTGAACAGGTAGCAATAAAAGAGTGAAAAGGACTAGGCAAAGTTGAAATTGTACATCTTTAGTAGTTAATACGTAAATTAAAATTTGCGGATGGATCTAAACTGCAATTTTTTCAAAATTAACGTGTCTATCCATTCATCATTGGAAAACATCTTAATCAAATGTAGGGAAAAGAGTTGTACAAAAATAAGTGTAGGGAACAGAGTTTCGCACCTGTAGCCTCCAACATCACGTTTTCCACTCCCTCACGGTTCAAAACTCTAACGCTCGTTAACAGCAAGGGTTTTTTCATCTTTTCAAAGCTTAACTAGACGAATACTCGCGCAAAACAAAGATTTATAGTGACAAATAATTATACTTGTGAACTTGTAATTTTTGTGTGACTTTTGATGCAACATGACTTGCATGTTCAATTTGTAGTCATTTTTTGTTAATTATTCATTTTCGTGTGATAAAAAAACTTTCATTCAAAATAGATAAACCATGTAGCTGTACTCAGAAATTAAAAACCACGTCTTATTAAAAAGTTTCTATCTATCAAAAGGTTCCCATTCATATTATAAAACTTGTAGCTGTTTTTTTTTAAGTTTAGATTGTTTGTCTAAATTGACATTTTAGAAGTTGCTATTTAAAATTAAAGTTTAATAAGAATTATCAATAAGAGGTATTTTAAGAAAAACCACTTTACTCATTTTTCAGCCTTTTTAATTTTTTAAAATTAAACGTAAATGCTTTATAAATAGTATAAATAATATTCTAACACTCTTTCATACTTATTTTTACTCATATCATATTCTTACACCCTCTTTCTAATCATTGATGGTCTTTATAACCAAGTATATTTTTATGCGTACGAGTCAACTAGAAAGCCAACAAGTTCGGATACCATAATCAGGAAGTTTAAATAACACAAAGTTGCTTCTGCTCAAAGATAAGCATCTCGACACCTACTAAAAGTTTGATTCTGACCAATCACAAACATTATAGGAAATATTTTTATGAAAAAAAAAAATACAGTTTCATTTATTAAGTTTGTATGTTGTAACAAGAGTTACTAGTAATATCAAAGATGCTTTTGTTAGATTTATCTTGGTGAATGGAAAATTTGGTGAGAGTTGCATCCTATAACCTATTTAGTATTTATATCTGGGATTCTCATGTAGCTCACAATCAGTACTATATATATATATATATATATATATATATATATATATATATATATATATATATATATATATATATATATATATATATATATATATATATATAGGATCAAACAAGAAGATTACTTAAAATAAGAAGGAATAAGAAGAACTATAACCACAAATCCGAGATGCACCGACCTAAATTAGATGCATCCCTATAATCTTAGATGCATTATAACGCACCATAGTGTGTTTTCTAACTTTTAATCAGATGCATATACGTATATTATATGCATTTCATGATTTCTCCTGTTTTTTGTTCCTCTGCACGTGCCGAAATCATGAAAATCAATTTGCACCATCTATACATCAAATTAACTTTCGAAACTCAAGATGTTGCATCTATATGAATAGAAATGCATCTAATGCAAGTCGTTGCATCTCAAATGCGTGGTTTTGGTCACTTCTCACCACTTCTTATTTTAATTTACTTCTTACTAGATCCCTACTATATATATATATATATATATATATATATATATATATATATATATATATATATATATATATATATATTTTTAAGGCAATAAAAATATATAAATAGAACCCCAAACGGGAAAAAGGAATACAAAATTGCTTTTACTGCGGGTTAAATGCCGCTATGATCTCTAGATTTTTATAACATTACAAGATTGCTTTTAATTCAACGCATTATTTTGTACTATTGATTGATTTTTTCTTAGCATAGATGAGACATTGCTTATTAAGTGAAATAATTAATAAGATTGTATTATTGTGAATTTGTGATGAGCCGCTGATAAATAATTGCTATAAAATTTATGTGGCTTGTATTTTTTTTTATTATTATTATTAAAAAAAATTGTCATTTATTGAAGGATAAACATGGCTAATGGACAAGTATGAGCTGTTTGTATATGTATAATTTCGTATATTCATTTTAATAATGGCCGTATTTAATTTTTAAATTCATGTACGCACGGGTTAAATTTATAAATAGGAATACCATGAGTCGTTTTCGAATATTAAGTTATAAAAATATTTTTTTCCGTATATCCTTACTTAACTACATAAAAATAATAACATGAGTTGTCACTACAAGAAACAGGAGAACAGGCGACGAAGATATTCCCGTCGACACAATGTCGACGAGACCGTGCAGAAAACGACAAAAAATCCGATTGACCGAGGCCAAGTGCGTTGAATTTTTCGGGTTAATATGATCCCGTCGACTTGTCGACGGGACCATATTGGTCAAACTTTTCAGCCTCAATAATTGCCAAAACTTGAGCGGGAATTTGTCCCGCCAATATGGTCCCGTCGACATGTCGACGGGATCATATTAATCAATAATAAAATTGTAATTAACGTTTAATTAACGTCAGTTATGGTTTTTGCCTTAAATTCCCGTCGACATGTCGACGGTAAAGGGTTATTTAATTATTTATAACAAAATACTGGCCAATAAAGTGGCGGGATTTTTCCCGCCTGTTTTTCCCGTCGACATGTCGACGGGATTATGTCCCCACATTTTTTTCTTATAAATATTCTCACAAAAATCATTCTCACAAAATCATTCCCGTCTCATTTTACACATACATTCTTGATTCTCACAAAACCCGATTGTTAATTTTCACAAATCACAAACAACAATGGACGGTTTAACTTCGGAACAGGAGTGGTCAAAGGCTTTATCACACGAGCTCTTGTATAATGAAATTATAAATCATTGGGGCTATGAAATTTTTGATGAATATGGTTCTTATGCGAACTGTGCACCATGGCAGAGAGACCGGATTCTGGTATGGTTAAGGAAAAAGTCATATTATAGAGAGTATTTGGAAGAGCTAGATGCTGCTGAAGCTCAACGTGCTGCTGAAGCTCAAGCTGCTGCTGTTGGAGGTGAGGATGAAGCTGAAAGCACGTTTGACGTCAACACCAGAATTGATAATCTAGAAAATAGAATAACAGGTCTTGAAGCTACGTTTGCACATCTCAAGGAAATGAGAGCAAGGAAAGGAAGAGATGGTGCGAGTTCAAGCAAAGCGGGAGGTAGCCGAAAAAAAAAGTAAACAGGTTGTTTCATTTGGTTGTCGAGTTGTTTAGTTTGAGTTGTTTTGTTTGGTTGTCGAGTTGTTTAGTTTGAGTTGTTTCGTTTGATTGTCGAGTTGTTTCATTTGATATGGTTCATTTGCTTGTCGAGTTGTTTCGTTTGAGTCTGTATGAAAATGTGTCTGGTTTGCAACTCTTGTGTGGTTTGAATAAAATGTTTGCCTTCGTGTTTGAAGTTAAGCGTTTTCAAGCTAAGCGTGTGGTGTTTGGGATTGCTTTATAAACTGCTTAGTTTCTTACTGCGGATGTTTTGTTAGATTAATAATTACAATCTTGAGTGTTTGGATAGAAGTTTACGATTTCTAGTGATTAAGCAGTTTTGAGTGTATCTAATCGTGTGTGGATATCAGTTTTCACAACAACAACAACATTTTATTAAACAACAATAACACAACAAACAACAACAACAACAATAACACAACAAACAACAAACAACAACAACAACAATAACAACAACAACAACAACAACAACAACAACAACAACAACAACAACATTACATACGAAGATTTTCCATGTTACCTAACCGGTTACGGAGTATTGCATCCGACTGACATGCGTGGTCATTATTGTCGGGATTCGTTGCATTTCAAATCTTTCCTCGAGCACCCTGACTCTTGTCTCTAGCACCTGTTTTTGTGGCTCCAACATATTTGTCCTAAGATCTTTTTCATGGCAGTTTGTGCGCCCAGAACCATGAGATGTTGACGCAGAAGAAATTACTTGTAATTGTTCATCAAATTCACTCTTCCACATAAAATATCCACATCCATGACCTTTGTCTCTTGGCTTCGAAAGAGGACATGCATAATACTCCCATCCAAATGTATCTTGTTGATGTGATGTTCTTTTTTTTACATTTCCTGCTCCACAAGTTCACATAAAAGGATTATATCGCTGCATCTAGTTGAGGTTGAGTGGTTTCGAGGTTGTGAGGTTGAGTGGTTCTGAGGATAAGAGGTTGTGAAGTTGTGTGGATAAGATGTTAGTATATAAGAGCAGATTTGGTGGGAAGTTTTGGTGGGAAGAGTTTTGGCGGCAAAATTTTGGTGGGAAAGGTTTTGGTGGGAAAACCCAACCCCTGCATCTCGACTCGTTCGTTTAACATATCGTGTATAACCATTGCATCTCGGCTCGTTCGTTTAACATCTCGTGTATAATCATATCATCTCGGCTCGTCGTTTAACATCTCGTGTATAACCATATCATCTCGGCTCGTTCGTTTAACATCTCGTGTATAACCATTGCATCTCGACTCGTTCGTTTAACATCTCGTGTATAACCATATCATCTCGGCTCGTTCGTTTAACATCTCGTGTATAACCATATCATCTCGGCTCGTTCGTTTAACATCTCGTGTATAATCATATCATCTCGGCTCGTTCGTTTAACATCTCGTGTATAACCATTGCATCTCGACTCGTTCGTTTAACATCTCGTGTATAACCATTGCATCTCGACTCGTTCATTTAACAAATCGTGTATAACCATTGCATCTCGACTCGTTCGTTTAACATCTCATGTATAACCATATCATCTCGGCTCGTTCGTTTAACATCTCATGTATAATCATATCATCTCGGCTCGTTCGTTTAACATCTTGTGTATAACCATTGCATCTCGGCTCGTTCGTTTAACATCTCGTGTATAACCATTGCATCTCGACTCGTTCGTTTAACATCTCGTGTATAACCATATCATCTCGGCTCGTTCGTTTAACATCTCGTATATAACCATATCATTTCGACTCATTCGTTTAACATATCGTGTACAACCATATCATCTCGGCTCGTTCGTTTAACATCTCGTGTATAACATTTAATTTTTTAATTACATAAAAGTAATTATTTTAATTATATATTAATTAAAAGCATTTAAATTAATTAAAAAAAATTAATTATATAAAAGTAATTAATTTTAAATTAAAGTATTTAATTTTTAATTTTATAAAACTATTTTTTAATAATTTTTCAATTTTATAAAAGTATTTAATTAAATAAAAGTAATTAATTTTAAATTTAAGTTAGTTATTTTTAAATTTTGCAACTTATTTATTTGTATTAATATCCGTGGACATGTCGACGGGATGTAAAACCGCCAAAAATTTCACGAAAAATCAAGTTATTGCACCAAAAAATGCCGACTAATTACTTTTACTATCTTGTGTACTTGTCGACGGTATAATTAATAGTCTAAACAAAACCCCATCTGATCAACATTTAGACAAAAACCAGATCCACCTTCGTCTCTCTCAATTATTGAAGAAGAACTCGCGGGCGATTCCACCTCCGACACCACAACAGTACATCACCTCCGACACCAAAACCACCACCACATTGTCACTACACCCCCTCCGTTACCACAACTCCACCCCAATATAACCACAGCTCCACCACAGCACCACCACCACAACCACACGAGCACCACTGTGCACTTTTCTTCCTCCTTTTCTCCCGTTTAATTGTTTCCTTAACCCATCTCATGTTTAATTCTTTCTTTTCTTCTTCCCCGTTATTTCTTGTTTAGCGAAGGTATTTTTAAAATTTTGATTTGCATTTGTTAATTTTTTGATATTGTTAGTTATTAAATATTAATTGTTAATGTATAATTGTTAATTTTTTGATTTTTTTTAACAGTCTGTGAAGCCGAGAGTGAGAACCGAGACAGGGGTCCCTTTTTTATTAAATGTGGTCCCTTTTTTATTTTTTTAAAAACTTTTGGTATCCTGACGACATGTCGACGACAACTGTTTGTGTACAGCCCAAGATACATGTTAATAATTTGCTCTCTTTTTATATAGCCCAAGCCCGCAGCCGAGACCACAGTTCAGACAGTCGAGAGCAAGACCACGTACAGCCCGAGACCACAGTTGAGACAGCCGAGACAGTATATTGTTTTTTTTTTTTTTTTTTTTTTTTTTTTTTTTTTTTAATTTTTATTGTTAATTATTTGTTATATTGTGTTTGTTAAGTTAGTTAGTTTGAATTTTGATCCTTTTAGCCGAGTAAATATATGCAAATTAGTTACTATATGCAAATATGTTATTAGTTAGTTAGTTGTAGATTGATTCGTTGAAAAAATTAGTTTTCTAGCCGAGTAAATATGTTGCGTTTAGTTAGTAGTTTAGTGATACAATTCAAGTTAGATAGAAAGTGTTAGTTAAGTACAATATGTTGCCAATCGATTTGTTGAAAAAATTAGTTGAGTACGTAGGAGAAGAATTAGAATTAGAATTTTTGCGTTATATATAGAAGTAGATATATTGGTTAAATGTTAGGTTTTGAAAAATATTATTTGAGTTGTTACACAATATAAAAAGCAGGTTTTGAAAAATAATGTTTATTGAAAAAGCAGGTTTCGGCTTATATAACGGGCTTATGGCTTGTTTGGTTTTCGGCTTATGTTTCATAAGCTAAATTTTTATGGCTTATTTTGAAACTGTTTACCTTACATAAAATAGTTTCAAAATAACTCACAAAAAATAAGCTTATGAAACATAAGCTGATTTGTGTAGATAGAAATGGGTATATATGATATTTGTGGCTTTTTAATGTGTATATTTGAAATAAATTGTTTAACTTAAAATAGTCGATTTGTGTGTTATTGTTAGACTTTTGTGAATGTTTTAGGATTTTAGTGATTAATTTCAGAAAGTCCCCGTCCGAAGTTAATCATCCTATAGAAAATCCGTCCGGAATTAATTTATTAGAAATTAATTTCGGAAAGTCCCCTGTTTGGGACTGTTTTTTGAATGTTTTGTCTCATTTAGGATATGGATGCGTATAATTGATTTACTATTTGAGATGATTTCGACAGTGTTTCTCCTTTACTCCTACGAATATGTCTTTAATGCACATATTTCGACAGTGGCGCGATCACGGTGAACCTGATTTTCTACCATTAGAACATAACACAACAGAATGTGAGATGAGTGACATGGGTGCGTGCCTTAATGATATTCTTGATATTCCTCTAAATAATGAACAAAATGAGCCAACTCCTCCAAATATTGGCGAGACAAGTAACGAGCCGACTCAAGCAACGACACCTGCTGCACGTACGAGTTTGAAGAGTTACTTGCCAGTTCCAACCAGCCTCTTTACCCGGGTTGTAACTTTATGACCACCTTGGATTTTATGGCAAAGTTTACGCATCTCAAGGTCAGCGGTAAATGGAGTGATACTTCATTTAACAATACTCTAAAATTTCTCCAGGAGGTATTTCCTCCCAGGTTAGGTTACAATCTCCCACCATCATACTCTGCTATAAAAAAAGACATTTAAAAAGGTCGGTTTAGGGTATGAGTCGATACATGCTTGTGAAAATGATTGCTTTTTATATCGGGGGACTGATGCCGAAGATTTGGAGTATTGTCCGGTCTGTAAAATGAGTAGATGGATAGACAAGAACACAACAGGGAAGAAAGTTCCTAACAAGGTGTTACGTTACTTTCCTATCATTCATAGACTACAACGCTTGTACAAGTCTATTCACACAGCAAAACATATGACTTGGCATGCTACTGGAAAGTCTACGGAAACCGGTATGATGCAACACCCGGTTGATGGTGAAGCATGGTAGAAGTTTGACAACGGTAAATATTCAGAATTTGCTAACGAACCAAGAAACGTCCGATTAGAGTTGGCGGCTGATGGTTTCAATCCGTTCGGCAACCTTAGTCAATCATACAGCATGTAGCCTGTTATCTTAACAACATATAACTTGCCTCCGTGGTTATGCATGAAAGAGACTTCTTTGATGCTGACGTTGTTGATTCCTGGCCCTAAATCACCGGCGAAGGACATTGATGTTTACTTAAAGCCTTTGATTGATGACCTTCAGAAATTATAGAAAAAACCAGGTGTCCCCACTATGGACGCTGTTACAGGCAAATAATTCCCCATGAGAGCGATGCTTTTATGGACCATCAATGATTTTCCTACTCGTAGTAGTTTGTCTGGTTGGAGTGGGCAAGATTACTACGCATGCCCTACATGAAAAGTAGGCACTCCGGCTACGCGTGTGATTAGCAAAACAGGTTATGTTGGCCATAAAAGATTCTTAAAAAAAACCATAAATGGAGGAGGGATACTACTACATTCAATGGTGCAACTGATTTTAGAGATCCTCCTAAAAAAGATACTTCAGCTGATATCTTGACTCAACTTGCAATATTGCCCACACGTTTGCCGGGGAAACATCCAGATTATGGGGGTGGGAAGACAAAACGTAATACTACAACCGACCTGAACTGGACTAAAAGGTCTATTTTCTACGAGCTTGAATATTGGTCTTCTCTTTCTCTAAAACACAATTTGGATGTCATGCATATTGAAAAAAATATGTTGGAGAGCATCTTGAACACTTTGTTAATGAATGAGAAATCTAAAGACACCGTCAAGGCAAGACAAGACTTGCAAGCTTTGGGCATTCGATTGGAGTTGTGGCTCGGAAATAAACAAAACGGGAAATGCTCGAAGCCTCATGCTAAGTACTCCCTTACACCCGATAAAATAAAACTGTTCTGTTAATACATCAAAACAATTAAACTACCAGATGGGTTCGGATCCAAGTTCAAGTCGAAAGTGACCAAAGATGATAACAATATAATGGGCATGAAGTCGCATGACTGTCATATAATGATGCAACGGTTACTTCCTTATGGACTTCAGCAATACTTGGACGCAAAGACTTATGCACCATTAATCGAGCTTTGTTCATTCTTTAAGCAAATTTGCGCTCGAACTTTGATGGTGAATGCCATGGTGAAAGCTAAAGACCAGTTGATCAATATCTTGTGCAGTCTCGAGCAAATATATCCTCCTGATTTTTTCGACATTATGATTCACTTGGTTATGCATTTACCTGAAGAGGCTCTTCAAGGCGGGCCTGTTTCATTCCGGTGGATGTATCCATTTGAAAGATACATGAAGAAGCTAAAAAACTATGTACGAAATAAAGCTAAGCCGAAAGGTTCAATAGCGGAGGGTTATGTTGCAGACGAAGCATTAACTTTTTGTTCTCGGTATTTTCGGGGTGAAATTAGGACGAAATTTAATCGTCCCACTACATCTCAAGGCTGTCCTCGCCCAACAAGTGATTTCCAGGTGTTCCGATCACTATGTAAAAAGTCTGGTAAAGAGACAATTATTCGGTTAGGTCTCCCAGAAATGAAGAAAGTGATATGGTATGTAGTTCACAACAGTCCTGAGATCGACGCGTACATGAACGAGTTCCAGAGGTACGCGTTTTTATTTAGAAATTTCTTTTTCCCAAGTTATCTTTTCGATTAATTCTAATATCATGAACATTTTCACTGAATGTCCTGAAAGCGACATGTAGCAAGAATTTCCTAGATGGTTTGAGTCGAAGGTAAACTTATTAATTATTATATGTGTTTCCTTGTATAAATAATGACTATATTACTCATCTCTATCTATTCTTATCTTTGTTCATAGATCGGTAATCTTTACACAGCCAATGACCCAAGTTGTACTCCCGACTTATTCGCTTTGGCTTGTGGACCATCATCGACCGCAACCTCAGTAAACTCTTGCGTAGTAAATGGTGCGAAGTTTGTCGTACATAGCCGCGATGTAAAACGTACAACTCAGAATAGTAGAATTGGTTCACCTGGTGAGAAGGAATGAGAAATGTATTATGGTCAGCTAGAAGAAATTCTGGAGTTTGTGTATACCCAGTTCAAAGTTGTGCTGTTTCGAGTTAAGTGGTTCGACTTAGCCAAAAGAGGTAGAGTCGAACGTTATAACACTAGAAACAACATGACACAAATTTGGGCATGTAGCACAACGTTTGAAGATCAACCTTACGTTCTCGCAACACAAGCAAAACAAGTCTTCTACCTTGAAGATCCTGCCAGACGACCACCCCATTGGAAGGTCGTCCAAGAAGTGAATCACAACACAACATGGGATGTCATCGTGGTAGAACAATGATGATGTGATACATGGCAACAACTCATCTAATCTCTAACTGTCAGCTAATTTGAATGCTTTGGAATTGTCCCCCTTAAATATCGATGGTCAATCAATGTTAGTTGAGGTACCACCACTAATCATTCCGGTTGATGACGACGATGATTTTATTGATGATGAAGACGACGATCCTTATGATTTAGCAGATTCTGATCCAAACAATTCTGATGATGAAGTTGAAGTTACGACTGATGTTTATGATAGTGATGTTGATTTAGCAGATTGATCTTAAATTTTTGTAAAACGACACTTATTTGAATGAAATTGTTATGGATTGTTTAAATGTGTATATTTATTTCGAATGTGTATGTATTTGAATGCGTGCATGCCGATGTTAATTTGTTCATGTATTTCAATACGTTATTCAACTTGTACTTTTACAGATGGCAGCAGTAGTCACCAGCGGTCACGGTGGTGACGGTTCCGGTGACCCACCACCTTCCCCTACCCCGTCAGATTGATAGCGGTTGTCGTGGTGATGGTAAGAAACTTAAACTTGATCATTTGAATTTTGTTACTTGTTATTTTTTGACGTTTTCACTCACTTCAATTGTAGGATCGGGTCGACGACCTCGACGAGGAGGTAGGGCGAGAGGTGGAGGCAGGGGTGGAGGTCGGGATGGCGGCATGCCAAAGACCTGTCAAGCCAACAAGAACGTAGCGCTCAGGAAAGCCGTTGAGAAATCGGGCCCGCGGTCGATCGAGTTCGAGACCCACGATCAGGAGACGTATAATCATATCGAGCCCAACCACGCATGGTTCAGTAACTACGCTGGCGAGCTGGTTAGGACCTTGCCGTTGCACTATCCCTCCTGGAACGATCTTGAGAAAGCGATTCGGGCTGCCTTCATGAACCGACTCGGGGTCAGTTATTTTATTTTCCTTTTAATTATATCTCTATATTTAAATATTTGAATGTGTACATTTATTTAAATTTGTTTAATTGTGTATATTTAATTAAATTTGTTTATTTATTTATATCTTTATGTTAATATTAACTATATTTGATTGCAGTAATTCTTCAACTTGGAGACCCACAGGCGCAAGCCCGAATGGGAACTTATAAAGAACAGCCTCAATGCGTATATAGCTAAGCGCTACTCCGACAATATAGGCATCATGAAGAAAACTTATTTTACCCTAAAGGGTGGGGCAGGGGCGGCGGATGTCATACGACAAAACCCTCCTCCGAACCTCGAGCCGTCGATGTGGGAGCAGCACGTGAGGTTCTAGTTGATTGAGAAGAACATGAAGCGAGCTGCGGTGAACTAGGAGAACCGAAAGAAGGACAAGGTGTACAGCCGCCACAGTTCCAAGTCCTTAGCCACTATTCGCCACGAATATGTAAGACACATTTTATTTTTATAAAAGTATTTTATTTTTATAAAATTATTTAATTTTAATTATATATTAATTAAAAATTTTAATTATATAAAAGTAATTAATTTTAATTTTTTAAAAGTATTTAAGTTTAGTTAAAATATATATAGTGTTTGATTTGTCATTTTTAATTTGTTTTATCTTATATGCATGTGTATATACAGTTTCAGAACAGCAAGGACAAGCAGTACCCGTCACTCATCCAGAGCTTTTACGACACACAACGCGACGAGGATGGTGCTTGGTTGCAGGATGAGGCGCGGGTTCAGTATGTAAGTATCGTTTTTTAAATTTATTATTGATTTATTTATTTCCCCAAACACGCACTTTAATGATTCGTTGAAACATAATCTTGTAATTAACCCGCATATATATTAATTTTCTCAAATTTTTTCAACTAAATAGGAAGAGATAGTTCGGCTGAGAGATCTGGGAGCGAATACGCCTGAAGGGGTGGCGTACACAGAGGAGCAGATACTTGCCATGGTTCTGAAGGGCAAGCAGCGGGGCCACATTGCCGGACGGGGTAGGGTAGTATCCGGCCTGAGGAGGCCACCGTTACCATACACCCCGCCTCCACCTCCAGGTATGTACAGTGTGATAATATTAATTATAGATTACTCATGACTCAATTTATGAATTGCAATGGTTGTTTTTAAATTTTGATTATTTCGTTTTTAGGTGTTGCCGAGATGTCAGCTGAACTTGCTGCAGCTCAAAAGAAGATTGCTGAGGCTGAGAAGAAGAGCCGGGAAGATGCTGAAGAACGCAAGACCATGATGAAGAAGCTCGATTTGTTGATGGGTTTTGCCTCGACCAACCCGCAATGGTCCCAGTATATTAGTCAGGTGGATTCTCGGCATGTGGATGGCTCGAGCAGTGGAGCTGGCGGGAGCGGGAGCGATGATATCGATGTGGATGGTGATAGTGATCATGATGAGTGACTTGGGGATGTAGAGGTACAAACTTGGGTTATTTTGTGTTGTACTTATGGTTGAAACAATATTTTCGCGATCCTTATCTAAGTATTTTGTAGTTTAACCTTTTGGCGACTTGAACATCGCGGGTATTGAAACATTTGTGGATATGGCAGCTAGGTTTAGATATTACCACACCCCGTTTTGTAGACTTTATATGTTTTAATGCATTTTGAGGGTGCTTAGCGATAATTTGCAAGTGTTTTAGCCGATGTCGAGTTGTATGTGTTAGGACATGTTGATATTGAGTGGTTATAGCTTATGGTTACAGGTTTTGGTAGATTTTTCCGAAAAATTTTCCGGAAAAAATCTGGAATATTGCTGGTTTTGTAGCCTGCTCTTAGCAGGATATAACATTGGTACCGTCGACGGCACCGTCAAACAAAAAAAATTGATAGTTTAATGATGTAGTCGACATGTCGACGACATCATTAATAAAAAAATATTGATGGTTTAATAAGGCCGTCAACATGTCGACGGAATCATTAAACAAACGTTGACCAATACGTTGACCCATCAAATTGTTCCCGTCAACATGTCGACGGGACTGTATAAACTCAATTAACGGGAACAATTTGACGGACAAAGAACTTCTTTGACTGAAAAATTTGATGGACAAAGAACTTCTTTGTCTGAAAAATGAAGTGGGACCCACAATGTCGACGGCGATTGTCGACGGCAATGATGTTCCCGACGGGGCATCGGCGTCGTCATGATCCCGTCGACATGACGACGGCAACGAATAATGCCGTCGACATGACGACGGCAAAGTCGTAAAAAAGTCGACGGGGAAAGCGTCGATTGTACTAGTGTGTTTGTATATGTGTAATCTCTTGTATTTATTTAGATTTCACACTAATTCATACTTTTATTTTAATAGTTATAATTCTGTGCATGCACGTTAATGTAATTAATATGGATAATAACAACATTTATGTCTTGTATTTTATTATTATTTTTTTAATAAAATATAAATTATAAGGGGTATAAAGTTTATGAGGCATTTATTAAATATGTAAAGTTATTAAAAAACATGAAAATATTTAAGTCAATATAATTTATTTTAAATTGTAACAATTAAATTTTTATTAATTATCCTTTATTTTTTAGTTATTTATTTTTATTTTATTATTTTTTTTACAAAATCGATATCTAAGTTTTTATGTATATTTTATTTCCAGGATGAAATTTAATTGAGTGTGACAAAATTGAAGGCAATTTTAACATTTATTAGTTAATAGGAATACTTTATTTCACATACGTGGTAAAATCAAACATTTCATTGGTCAATAACATTCCTAGCATGATTAATTCTTCGAAGTTCTAAAAACTGGACCAAACATGCCAATTCAACTGGTTGAATCGGAACCAATTGATCGAAACCGACTAATTAAACAGAAAAGAACCTGGTTGAACCGGAAACTGTTTAAAATATAGGTTGAATGTCCGGTTCAAAATCCATAGATTCTTAGAAACATTTTGTGGCAACCAAAGGTTCGTAAAAAATGATAAATACATGGTTTAGATTTTAGAAGGTTTAATTTGCAGTGTATAAAAAGCCTACTAGTGGGGACACAAAAATAGAAACTCCGTACAAATCACTTTGCCATCTACCAATCACCAATGCTTCCTTCATTCTTTAACTCCTTTTCACTTTCTCAATGTATGTTTAACAATAAGCTTATTGTTATAAATTTCTAAATGAGAAAATTCTAAAAATAGCCCGAAAGTAAAATCACAATCCACTTTCTAACCTAAAAAGAAATTAATTCTTAAAATAAATTAGTGTGATCGTGCGACTCTACTAAAATTTTGACATGTGTCACATTGTTTATTAATAAAGTGCAAGTTGTTGGTGAGTTTTGTGTAAACTAACCCGAAACTGATTTGACTTTATATTATTTGTGCGACTCACGGCTATTGTACATTTGTACGATCAAATTTTCTCCTTTTTTTTTTTTTTTTTTTTTTTTTTTTTTTTTTTTTTTTTTTTTTAAGGAAAACAAAAAAAGAAGGTTTTTTTTTTTTTTTTTTTTTTTTTTTTTGCAAAAAGACCAAATTTTATTGCACAAAAGTACAATAACCGTAAGTTGCATAGTCGGTCAGTCGCACTAATCGTTATTGTAAATTGTCTTTTATTTTTGTTGCTAAATGGTGTTGGTGGTTATTAGCCCAGAACAAGGTGAGTATAATCATTAGCCTAACTACGTATCAATTAAGGTTACAGGATATCACTTGGAATCGTGTAATCACTTTCCAAAGTAAACTATTCGACCCTAATACCTGGGTATCACGAATATCTACTTGAGATAAGACCAAATGTATGTTATTGAATTAGGCACAAATGAATAACCCTTTGCGTTTAAGTATTATCTGTTTTCTGTGTATATCTCATGCATGATTTGATTTACCTATTTATAGGTAAAATTACTCAGTCCTAGTCAATGGAATTAAGAGTGATTAACGGCCCATTAATCCCACTTAATTTTCCTCCATAATAATAGGTATTAGTGGTTACACGACCAATTAAACATGGTCATTAATGCAGTTAAAACTACCACTTGAATAGGTCAAAGCCGTTACAAGTTAGTTGTGATTCAGTCTAGTGAGTTATACTCACAGATGTGCTAGTCCCTGAAAGGGTTGCTCCCTGAGTGTGGTCACTGATAGGTTCACTAACTAATGACATGAACTTTCTGATGACATTACTCCCTGATGAGATCCATCAGCTTATTACTCATAGAGTACAAAGCCAAACTCAGCAGCCTGATGAATACCATTCAGTCCAGAGTGTCACTCACTGAAGAGTAAACTCACTGAACTTCATCAGAGACTGAATAACACTTAACCACTATATGAGGCAGGGTGTTCAGGGACCCGAGGGGCGTACACTCCGTACCTCCTTACCCATTGCCAGGTTTGAACTGATCCCTCAAGTGCACTAAATTTTCCAACAATCCTCCCCAAATTTAGTTCACTTCCTTTGCATGAAAATTAAACATTAAACAAAACATATGCATCAACGAAAATATCCTGAGGATTGAATTTCCATCTTAGTACATTATACGTTCAAATATTCGAGAATCAGGGTGTTCCAAAGAATTGAACCCTTCAACCCATTTGAATACCTGAAGATAAAATACACCTATATTTTCAAACACTTAAAAGCTCCTGACACTATACAAGCCATGTGTCCATATCAATTCATAAATGTTGTAAGAGCCAAAAGTCCAAAGCTCCCTGAAGCGGCAAAACTTCAACATTCACATAGGTGGTCCCTCTTTATTCATGCTCATGCCAAGCAATTTTTCAAAGAAATTAACCATTAAGAAGTAATTACTTCATCCTCCTTTTCAGCAGGTTCTGAGCACAAACCTTGGGATGTAATGTAAAACATGTGCTCCAGTACTGTCACACCTCGCCAAGGCGGAAACGCGAGGGTGTAACTTCATGGATATCATCACAACACCTGGTGTCTATATAGAGAACAACTACATGCACAAATATAGAGCAGAGTACAAACACAAAGTGTTGTAACAATACCCCAAAACAAAATAACCAAAACAAAATCCGAAACAATACATAAATTCAAACATAGATGCTAAACCACTTCCAATGCAACTAAGGTCTCGTCTATCCACATCCTTCTATCTTATCCTTAGAAAGCTCATCTGAAAATAATGCTTAAAATGTCAACATTACGTTGGTGAGATTCATAGGTTTAAGACTCAAACACGCTAGGCAACCGAAATCACTGTGATTATAAAATATAGCTGGACAAATAATTAATGTTATCATATAAGCTACATGCATTCATAAGGCAACATCACACATAAGGCAACCATCGGGCGGAACGTGCCCACCGATCCAAATTCACAACATACCGGGCCGGAACGTGACCCCTGCTCCAAATAAAATGGGTAAATTAATACCCTCCGATCGGACCACACAGAATAAAAGTGAGTAGGGATGCTACTCTCCAATTAGGTCGTATGCACGAGCAACAGGGTAAGCACCCTCCCAATTGGACCACACAGAATCACACATCATATCATTACCGTTCACATATAGCATAAATACGATAACATTAAAAGTCCGAGCTCTTTAACACACATACACATAATCACAGTAATTCAAATCATTTAAGACAAGCATCATTCCCATCCCAAGTTTAAAACAAGTTAAAAAGTATGGGACTATGAACTCACCTCAAACCTTGCAGCTTCCACAACACAAATCACAAATCTAAACAACACAAATAAGTCCACGTTACACAAGGCCAAGCTAAAAGCTACAACCCATGTAATACTCATATGATGGATGTCTAAGACTGATATGACCCACCATGGATATCCTAGACACCATACTAACCACTACCATAACCAAACACTCACTAAATCCTTTGCACTTTTAAAATAAGAAAACGCAGAATTTTTGGGTACATTCGCCTACATGAAATCGCGACAAATAAAGCTCAAAAACTCACACAAAAAATTTACCATGGCCTCTCATAAGTATACAAGCTAATCCCAGAAGGCCATGGACCAATAACACACACAAGTACTCAAAAGAAAATCAAACTTGTCAACTACTCAAATTCGGATCTGAACGCACACCAAATAGTTTTAATTAACATAAAATACCTCAACAAGTTTTTATCGCAAATCCTTTTCGTGGTAGCCTAATATAACCTAATACTTAACTATTCCAGAAAGGGCTAGTCAAAATACCACTTTTACAATCACAACTCACCCTCAAACTTTTACCCAAATTCTGTCCCGGTTTGACAACTTTGACACCTTAACAAAGAAAAATCAAAATACCAACTTCCCGACCTTGAAATCAATCGTGGCTGGACTTTTTGGAAAGCTATTTCATTATACTTCAATTTAGACCTAAAATTCGTGACTTAACTCTTCACCATCTGTTATTTACACTCACATTTTTACAGCACTAGTTTTCTGTCCAAACCCTAACTCAATGTTTAACATGTTTTATAACCAAATCTCCTTCACTAATCATCATACTATTATTAACTAATGATCCTAACATGTTTAACATCATTAATTTACAGAAGTTTACAAACACTAGATCCATCATATCAATTATTACATGAATTGAAGTAATAACTAAGTAATTATATGAAAACTAGTGTTAGAATTATACCTTGAACTTGATTTTAACTTCAATAATAAAAACCCTAATTTTTCTTCTTCCCCTCTTGCTTTGGTTGATCATATTTTGCAGGAAAATAGAGTTATGGGTCGTTGGTTTGGCTTATATGGGTAGGGGTTGGGCTTGTTTGGGTTGAACTAGGATTCCTTGGGCCTAAGAGTCATATTTGGCCTCAAATTGAGTTTCCTTTTTCCCCTAAAAACCCTCTAGCCGATTTTATATATATAAGGGATATATATTTATATATATTTTTTTAAATTTATTTATTACACTCAAAACCTTATACTTTTGATATTTTGTAACAACCCGTAACGATAACCAACGTCTTACGCGATAAACCTAAATTTTACGACAAACCGGAAAAATATCATTTTCAAAAAGAAAGTTTCCAAAAATAGATTTTCACACTCTTTTATAAGCATAACACATAAAAACAAACTCCTCGTAACTTGCTAACGCTCAAATACTTGAACGAAGACTCGTTACGCAAAAACACAAAAACACCAAAACTTTACAAGTCATTTCTACACCACAAGGGCGATCAAAATGAACTTTCCCAAATAATCAACATTACTCACTCACAAAAACAACACCACACAAAGGGATTTAGTGCTAAAACTCACCTATATCATACTTATATCATTTCAATCACCTAAGACACACCAAACAAACGTCAACCGAGTCAAGACTATCAGTCAAACTGACCTGCCAAAACCACGGTTGTTACATCATCCCCCACTTAGGGAAATCGCGTCCCGAGATTTCAACTACTCGTCTCACCAAAAGCATCAGCAAAAGAAAATTTATGGGTATTTAAGCGAAAAAATACCACCCCATAAAATCACAGAGAAAGAATCGCAAAAATGTGAACCGACTAAATACCCGAATTCACATGATAGAAAACATACCGACACTCCAACAATACACGAAAATAGATACACTACACTGATCAACAACACCAAAGATTCAAACGACTTCTAACAGATAGGTACGATACCCCCGAACCAAATGAGAATCCAAATGGTAACCGCAGGAAACACCACATATAATGGAGACACACAAAACAAACATTAATTACATCTGATCCTCACGTTCCCAAGTAAACTCAGGACCACGCTTAGAATCCCACCATACCTTTGCCAACGTTATCTCACCACACTTCAACCCCTTAACAACTCGATCCATAATCTCAACAGGTTTCTCGACAAAATGAAGAGTCTTGTCAACCTTAATCTCATCTAATGGCACATCCAGACTATCATCTGCCAACCACTTCTTTCCATTAGATACGTGAAACGTATCATGTACACCACTTAGTTCCTCAGCTAACTTTAACCGGTATGCCACAAATCCAATCCTTTCCGAAATCTCAAATGGTCCTACGTATCTCGGTGCTAGCTTGCCTTTCTTACCGAAACGCATAACACCCTTCTAAGGAGATACTTTTAACCTCACAATATCACCAACATCAAACTCCAAGGGTTTACGGCAATAATCCACATAACTATTTTGGCGATCTCTTGCTGCCCTAAGTCTTTCCTTAGTCAGAAAACCTTATTCGTAGTCTCTCGTTCTAGTTCAGGACCAATTAGTTAGCTTGTTCCAACATTTGTCCACAGAACAGGTGACCTACATTACCTTCCATACAACTTTTTACACTACACATACTCAATACTAGAATGAAAATTGTGGATATAGGAGAACTCAGCTAAGGGTAAATGTATACCCCGGCTTCCCCCAAAATCAAACACACCCATGCTCTCAGCTTACCATCCAATGCCTGATTTGTACGCTCACTTAGTTCACTCATTAGAGAATGATAAATCGTACTCATCTACATACGCGTTCTCAAGACTCTATAACATGTTTACCACTATCACGAAGTAAGTATTTCATCATGTTTCTTGATGATCAACGCGACACCCCATGGCTCTTTACCAACTCATCGAGCGAAAAAAAAATCTCGCCTACTCCTCCATACATCTCTTGCTAAGGTAATAATACGTCTTATCCATTCTCGGATGTATCGAATACCTTGCATGATTGATGTCCTTACACTTCCTCTCAATGAAACCAATAGCTGGTCCGCAAAGTACATTCCTCCATCTTCGTTCCTTTCTATTTACTGGTCTAAACCAAGTAATCATTCTTCTTACATGTTATCATCCTTTAACCTCTCTCTCTAGGCTGTCGACATCACCCTGTTAACTCCGAACTAAATTATCATAATCATTGCTCACAAACATCTAAGTTTCACTCGTTCACTCCCACTCAGCGCTTTTACCACGATGTCCGCCCTTCCTTGACAGTGGAGAATAAGACAATCGTAGTCACTGAAAAATTCAACACCCAACTTCTCTTCAACATATATTAACCTCTTGTAAAATATATGCTAACGGTTCTTATGATCTGTGAAGATAATGCTATTTGCTCCATACAACCATCGTCTCCAAGTTCTACTCCCAAACTCTAAGTCATGCATCACATAGTTTCTCTTATGAATCTTCTACCTCCGCGATGCCCACGCAATCCGAAGAACGTACATCTTGAAACTAAACCTCTCACTTGAACAACTTGGCAAACACCCTCTTCCTCTTCGACGAACAAATTGATAATCAAAACGACAATCTATCATAAGTAAACGACACGAACCATAAAACCGGTCGAACTAAAACGTATATCAACGAACTCAAAAGGGGTATGAATTACCAACTAACGAAGTAACGAACATCAAAATCAAAGATAGAAAAACACAATGAGAAATTTTTAATACAAGTAGACACGGATAAAATGTTCATGAAAACCCATACAAAGAAACTATAAAATACACATACCCATAAAACATCCAAAAGCGTACCTCAACGAAGAAAAAAAAAAACACTCGATGAATCAAATACATAACAAGTTTAGTAAATGAGAACCATAGACAGTTCTTATTCCCATACTCGACCTTCCCAAAAACAAATGAACACTGTTTTTCACAAAACATATCTTAAACTTATACATTTTTATTAAATATATATGTAAACCATTTTATGTAAGACATCAACATAACCATTTTTTTTCCACACTTCATTTCACTATAAAAATAATAATTTCCAACAAATAACCTTGAAATACCCAAAACGAGTTTTAAAATATCATAAGGACTTCAACACAACCTCTTTACTGGATACGAAAAACACAGAAGAATCACATAATCAAAATAATCATCAAACGAATCTCATACCAGTGAACACTTACGCAAATGCATTGCAAACCAAAAAGTGAACTTACAGACTCATTCGTACAACGATCAA
Source organism: Artemisia argyi (assembly GCA_030686995.1). NCBI lineage: Eukaryota > Viridiplantae > Streptophyta > Magnoliopsida > Asterales > Asteraceae > Artemisia > Artemisia argyi. Next base: position 37,728,760 of record CM060701.1, read on the forward strand.
ACCAAAATCATAGAAAAAACACCGATACTAACAGGTCACAAAAACATGTCACGAAATCCAATTGGTGTGTGTAAATGAGGGATCAAATATCCACACCAACTTGCCACGAACCAACAATACTTGAAGAATGGTATAACATTCATTTGCGGAATGAATGCAAGGAATAACCAAAGAAACGAACCAGTATCCAACAAAACGAATTCGATTTCCCAACACCTATCACGACATCAAAGAGAAAAAATATGACATATGTACCATCATGGTACGAATAGGAATGCCAACCCAAGAATTAGGTGTATAAACGGAATATCTAGCAAACTAATCAACTTAAATACCACAACATAAGTACCCACCGATAATTGAGGTATCAACATATGATAGGTAGGATGGAATCTTACCACCTACACACCCTAACATATAACGACTGCCCAAACGGTTAAGAGAATACTTCTCTAACCATACAGTCATCTCCAACATGATATCACATACCATCTACCACAACATATAACAACAAACATCAATCAATGCAATAATGGTCAGAAGTCCACGTGTGTGATACCCTTATAATTATGTTCGCGACCATAGTTATAAGCCTATTCCACAAGCATACTTACTTCCAAAACCACACATCTCAATGATAACGCACATATACCACATAACACCTAATACACCATGCAATCCATGCTATCATACTTGCAAGTCCACTTGTGTTGTGACGCATGTTTAATTATGTTGGCCACCATAATTATCTATGCCCCCTTTCATAAGTGTACTCCCTCCTATGATAACACATCATGCAAACAATCATGCAAACAAAAACAAAAGACATCGCAAACACTCATCTCGCATGGAACAATTCCAACGATCACGTAAACTCTAAAATCAAAATCACTTGGATAAGGTCGATCCAATATCCAAGAGTAATCACGATCCAACATGGCTCCAGACGGCAAAAGACAAAATACGAATTCCAAAACATAACACGAAACAAAAAAAACGTCGCATAATGGCTCAAACTCCACTCTCGCACTTATCTCCCCACTTAGATCAATTTAATTTGCTACTCGCTGTGGACTCTAGGTCCGAATCCACACCATTCCATCCTAACTCCCCTTTATCTTTACTCAGCCACCCATTCCTGTTTCCTACATGTTGAGGTAATCGACAACATGCAAAACCATCTCTATTTCTTTCTTCCAATTCCGTATGATTCACAAGTGCATACAAATCATGAGGTTTATACTGAACCACCTCTCCTTCCTATGTGAAGTGAGGACACTACTAAGGGTATTTGGTAATGGCTCCATCTCCAGAAGTCACCGTAGTTCCAAACCTCTCCACTTCTTCTCCACCAACGTTTCCCATAAATGTCCTCTCCTTGTCCGAACATGCACTGGTACAAAAAGTGCTATTGGTCACGCCAAAAATGTGTGACGATATGCATATAGTCACACACATTTTTTTTCGTCATGTGTGACAAAAGGTCCCGTCACCGTAGATGGCATATGGTCACATTGTTGAGTTCGTGGCCTTTTCCATCGAAAAAGAGTGACCAAAACCCCGAATATGTGTGACAAATTAGGCACAAGTTTTGTTGGATTAGTCATTATCAGTGACCGTAAACACCTTATAGTCACACGAATGTTTTTTGAGAGTGACTATTGTTCGTCCTTTGGCCACATAAATATATAATATATGTGACATTTGAGATGATATATTCAAATAAATGTGTATTTTGTGTGACTATTGATAATCCAATGGCCACATGAATATACAATAAATGTGATGTTTGTGATGATTTAGTCACACAATGGGTGTTATTTTTTTGGAGTTAGTCACATACAATTTAACACAAAGTGGCCAAAAGTGTGAATAAGTGTGACCATATGCTGTTTAAAGTGAAGAAATGTGTATTTTGTGTGACTATTGATCATCCAATGGCCACACGAAGTTTATGTTTGCGTGACCTTTTGTAATATTTAGTCACACAAAGCATGTTTGTTTTGGGTATTTAGTCACATACCATTAAGCAAATAGTGGCCAAAAGTGTGAATAAGTGTGACCATATGCTGTTTAAAGTGAAGAAATGTGTATTTTGTGTGACTATTGATCATCCAATGGCCACATGAAGTTTATGTTTGCGTGGCCTTTTGTAATATTTAGTCACACAAAGCATGTTTGTTTTGGGTATTTAGTCACATACCATTAAGCAAACAGTGGCCAAAAGTGTTAATAAGTGTGACCAAATGCTGTTTAAAGTGAAGAAATGTGTATTTTGTGTGACTATTGATCATCCAATGGCCACATGAAGTATATGTTTGCGTGGACTTTTGTAATATTTAGTCATACAATGAACTAAGCAAACAGTGACCAAAGTGTTAATAAGTGTGACTATATGCATCTTTTAGTCACATTTAAAAAATCAATATATATTAAAACAATTCAAATATATATCAAAACAAATTCAAATACAATAAAATTGGAATGTATATAAATGAACCAAATATAAAATTGGACATCCTTTTATACACCAAGGAGTCCTAGTCGGCTTACAATAGTTTCCTAAGTATCTATAATCTTCTCCATAAGCAACTAGCAACTTCGAGCGGTCTTAATCTCTGAGCAGTACCAACTTTCACTAGCAGTCGTAACTTTTGTACTAGCAGTAGTAACTTTTGTACTAGCAGTAGTAATTACTTTTGCACATCCTCTTTGAAGTTCATGAGCAGAGCTAAATCCATCTAAGCAATATTAACACAAACATGATCAGCAGTAATTCAAACAACATCATGAAGACTTTTAATCCAAAACAATGAACATAATAATAAAATTTGCAGTTAAACTTACAAGTTTTCTCCCATTGATCTAATCTCATCATCTGGATATAAAAGCCTTGAAAACGTAGGCTGCTGCATATCAACAATAACCACATCAGGATTAGAGCAGAACTAGAACATGTCAAAGCTCACAACATAACATAACTAGATGAGCATACTGGAATAAAGTTCTTGATTAGATGCTAGAAAACCTTCCTCTGTAAAAAGTATATGGTTATATATATTGTTGACGGGTGCATCTATTTCTTGACATTTGACAGACACACTATTGCCTTGTCTTTTGTCAGGTGCATCTAGTTTGTTAGGCGCCACTAGTTCAAATATCTGCTATTTTTGTGGTTTTGAGTCGCTTGATTCGCCACTGATTCAACTATCTGCTTTGGTGGTTTTGAGTCGCTTGACTCGCCACTGATTCAACTATCTGCTTTGGTAACTATCTGCTTTGGTGGTTTTGAGTCGCTTGATGCGCGACTGGTTCAACTATCTGCTTTGGTGGTTTTAAGTCGCTTGATGCGCCACTGGTTCAACTATCTGCGCAAACACGATAGGAATAAAACGCATATCAGATCTTGTAACTTTGTCCCAACCACCCAATTAAAAATAAGGTATAGATTAAACTCTAGGAATGGTTTAAAAAGGTACAAGTAACTTTGTCCCAACAACCCAATTAAAAATGGAAAAGATAAGCTGAAAAAATCAAATTGACCAACGCGACTACTTGATTAGAAACAGCTATATTTTTTGATAATCAGATCTTGGTCTATTTCCGATTTTAGGCTTTCTTACAATTGATTCTGCATCTTTTATTTGTAACTTTTATTCAACCTTCCAAAGCTATATACATTTCAGATTTTTTTTTCAAACTAGAAAAAATTAAAGATTCCAAGGTAGCATTTGCTTTTGGACAGTTTGGTTATGGTCAATCTAGTTTTTAAATCAGTCCCCGCATAATGGGTGCTTAAAAACATCTAAAAGATGAATTCAAGGATAAAAAACCATTTCAGATGTGAATGCACGTTCAAAAATAATAAAAGATAATACCACATAAAAATGGCAGGCTGGGTAACATGTCATGAAAGACATTTCGAGTTGTTTTGCAACCTGATGATGTATTAATAAATTAAGGACTAAGATATGCACCAGATAAAGATGCCTGAATGCATCAGAAGTGTGTAATCAGGTATTCACAAAAAATCTTGTCATTATAAGATAGCAAGGCGGTATATGAACCTTGAGATTGTTTCAAAGCTTCATTGACAGCAACATCAACCCGGTTTAATATCTGCACACACTACATATAGCTTTAGTGAAATCAAAATCAAGGAGCTTGAACCACGTAGCTCAATAACCATGTAAAAGCAAAGTACCAATCAATAACAGGGCAAAGTTGGAATGTTCCTCGCCAGTAATTAGGATCATCCAAACCGGTGAGCTGAATACCGAGCCGGACTGGACCGACAAACATAGTGAGCTGAATACCGAGCCGGACTGGACCGCCAAACATGTCATTGGATCGGGCCTTAGCAGTGGTCTTGGTGCGAGTGTGGTGTTGGTGCGAGCGGTGGCGTTGGTGAGGAGAGTGTTGAGGAGATAGAAGAAGACCAGATCTAGATTTTGTGGATATTAATTGGGAACGAGTATTGAAAAACATGGGCGGGTCAATGAAATATTTGGTTGGAGGGCAATTTAAATTTGGGGAAAATTTTAAGCGGGTTGGGGAAAAGTTAAAATTTGGGATGGAGTATTCAAGCTCAAGCCTATCAAATGAAGTGGTAATTATTTAATGAGTTGAGCTCAACCTTATAAAAGTTCGACTCGAGTTATTATTGAGTTTTCGAGCTTGTAAGTGATATAGCATATGTTTATTTTATTTATATATATATATATATATATATATATATATATATATATATATATATATATATATATATATATATATATATATATATATATATATATATATATATATATATATATATATATAATTGAGATCAAATGAGAACTTTCTTAAAGTTGTAAAAATGAGAACCAACCAAAATCTCACAAATGACACTCAACTTAAAAGAAAATAAAAACATAATTAATTACAACTAAAATTGTTAAAGAGTTGATCGGTTTTCTTATGAAAATTGACGTAAACTAAGTGATACACTTTGATTCAACGTGTAATGTGTATCAAGGTTTAGTATTGTGTATCCAGTTTTTAGTGGTTGTTGTGTATTAGGTGTATCAATTTATGTATAAGAAATTAGTTTTTTGAGATTTTAATGTATATGTATCAAAAATTTAATTGTGTATCAGTACTCATTTCTCATGTATGAGTTGGTTATTAGTCGATTTAATACTAACTTGTATTAATATACAATATTTTGGTGCATCTTTGTTAAAATGGTTATGTATCAATGTTTTAATGGTATTTTAGAATAGTTCTTATTTTTACAACTTTAAGAATGTTCTCACATTAACCTTCCCATATATATATATATATATATATATATATATATATATATATATATATATATATATATATATATATATATATATATATATATATATATATATATATATATATATATATATATATATATATTGTATGTAAGCGTACTAAGTATAAATAGTTAATTATAAATGTATCGAGCATGGTTGTCAGGATCCCGATCCTGATCTTAGGATCTTATGATTTTACGATACTGCAAAACAAAAACGATCCGGATCTTATGTAGGATCTTTGAAAGCTTAAGATCGTATAGGAACCCGATCCTGACCATAGGATCTTAGGATCTAATCCGTTCCGAACTTACTTTTCTCGAACTAGCAAACAAAAAAACTACAAATTTATGAATTGTGTTTTGTAAAATTGAAAAAACAACAATTCATAACCATAATTTAGGACAATATTTCAATGAAACATTTATATAATTTTGTGTTTATGTATATATAATAATTTATAAATTTGTATAGTATTACAAAAGATACTTAAAAAATGCATTATGGTAGGATCTTAAGATCCCGATCCGATCTTACGATCTCGATCTTGCAAAGACAAAATCGATCCTAAGTAGGATATGATCCCGATCTTGAAAACCTTGGTATCGATATTTTCGAGCAGAAGGTGAATCGAATTCGATTATTAGATTATATTTCAATTTTAATTTGTGTAAGACACACACCTTTACAAATAAACCGAGCTTTTCGAGTGATCAAGCTCAATCCGGTGTAACCCATGCATGACCGCCTTTAATAACTTCAAATACAATTCATATAACATTCAATTCACACTATATATAACTACTATACACCTACCAAGCCGGTGCAACCCATGCATGACCGGTGATAATGGCTAATTCACATGGGTCATGGGTCATATGCATTAGGTTGTCACTGGTCACATTCAATAATGGGTATTTGACATCATATGGGTCATATGCATTAGGTTATCACTGCTCACATCATGACTGTTGATCATTGGGTAATTAACATGGGTAACGGGTCATGTGCATTAATATTGGGTTGTAGTGGCATGCATGTCACATATGTTATCGACCAATACATGATTGGTGATCGACAATGGGTAATTAACATGGGTCATGGGTCATCTGCATTGGATTTTGTTAAATAAGACAAATACTATACAACATTTTATACGTTTTGTATTTTTTTTACGTTTTAATCCGTTTGTAACATTTTTCGTCCCTTTTTGACTGTTTTCAATCGATTTTGATCGATGTTGCTAGTTTTCGACTGACGTTGACAATTTTCGACAGATTTCGACGGATTTAGACCGTTTTAGTCCGACTATGACCGATTGCGACCCTTTTCGACCGATTTCATCCATGTTGAATGTTTTTCGATAATTTTCGCTCATTTTCATATGTTCTAAGCTTTTTTGAATGTTTTCCTCTGTCTTAAAACGTTATGAAACATTTATTACATTTTCGTACATTTCTGTACGATTTTTTCATTTCCATACGTCCTTCTCCTTTTTATTCGGGTGATTCGGGTTGAAAATATTTGGTTAACTCGGGTACGGGGTCGGCCCGATTGACCCGAATAAGGATTAATGGTGGTCAATTTTTGATCTTCTGTTATACATACGGCTAATGATTTGCACACTCAAAAAAGTTATTTGCACACTCAATGTACAAGCGGTTGAAGCATTGTGTTTAATACTGTACAAGTATTTAATGCACAAATGGAGTGTCCCAATCAATTTATAAAGTGTGCAAATCAATTCCCTTTCACATAAACCCTAATTTAACACACTTTAAAAAATCATAACAAATCCCAAATCAAAATCAAACTAACTCATGTCGTTTTATCTTTCTGAAGATAACTGCAAATGTGACAGGCCAGCAATGGTGGTAACATCTTGGACACCATCCAACCCTACTCGACGTTTCATTTGCTGCCAAAATCGATGGGTAAGTTATCAGATACGTTTAGTTTAAAGATTATTAAGTTTAACGTTTAATATACTACGTTTTTTTTTATTTTAGAAATCGGGTACGAAGAAATGTGAACAATTTGATTGGTATGATCCAGAGGAAGAATGTGATTGGTACAAGATGCATTTGTTTGAGATGTATAGCAAACTGAATCCCAGAAAAAGGCGTGAGGTTCAAATTGAAGTTAATCGTCAAAGAAGGATTGAAGAATTGGAGGCAGAGTTGACAAATGCCTTAAAGAAAGTCAGTTTTTGGAAGTCAACACTCTATAAATTTAACTGATCTTGATCTTTTGGCTACTCGATATCTTTTGGCAGTAATTACCCAAAATGGCACAATTTGACTATCCTGTTTGACCTTATGCAAATGAATGTACAGGCACAAAACTACCAAAAATTACCCAAAGTGACAATCATGATTGGCTATTAGTTATCTTTTGATAGTAATTACCCGGAATTGCCCAAATTCACTTGGAGACTCTTTGACTTTTGCAAATGACAATCAAGTTTGACAATCTTTGTTTGACTTTTAACAAAGCATCATAATATAGTAATCGATAACTTGATTAACAAAGAAACATAACATAAGTTTTCTTTGAACACAAAAGCATTAAACTTCAAAGAAACATAACATAAGTTTTCTTCGAGTCACGGTCAAACTTTTATTCCCTCGGGTCAAAACCCGATCCCAAATCATTGTTGGAAATATTGAGTTTGGAAGTTTATTATTCATAAAGCATGAGATACAAGTAGTTATTGCATCAAGTCATTGAGCCTGGTAAGTCAAGAATTGGTAAAAGGAAAGTGGAGACAGTCAATTCCTTATCTTTAGGAATAGTTTTAAAATATCTTCAATTCACAGTATGATTTAGGCGCCTTTGGTCGATCCCTTTTCCCGCCAAAAGTCTTGGGAACCGTTCATATACCTCTCCAGCCTATTTATACCTCTCTATTGTATATATACCAAATAACACACACAAACACATATTCACTTTCAAAGAAAACTTTAACAATGGCAGCAAATGGTAACTTTCAAAATGATGCAGAAGAGTACGAGTGGGTATTAAACAACCGTTTGCTATGGGACGCAGTGTTTAATCATTTCGGGTATGATCCCATTTATGAATATGGGTCGTATAGGCAGGTAGATACGTGGATGAGGACAATAATTTTGAAATGGCTGCATAGACAAGACTTTTACTGGGATGAGCGTTGGGGACTGAATGATGTGGAGGTGGAGGAAGAAGATGAAGAGGATGAGGAGGATCAACAGGATGCGCAGCAAAATGTGGTGGAGCAGCAAAATGAAGAGGATCAACAGCAAAATGTGATGGAGCATCAAAATGTGGTGGAGCATCAAAATATGGTGGTGCATCAAAACCAGGGGGGTCAACAAGATGGATTTGCATTTGCAGACCCGTTAAATCTGGAAAACAGGATTAGCGATCTTGAAATTAAGTTTCAATATCTCCAGGAAAGGAAAAGGATGCAACGCAGGGAGTAGAGCGCTCTTGTTTTTATGTTTTTAGTATCTTTAGTATTTAGGTAGGATAATTATATTTATGTTTGCAGCTTTTATGAATGGTTGTATCTTTTTAAAAATATCAATGAAAATTTTGAGACCTTGTATGGTTGCTTGTGATGTCAAACTGTCAAAGGTGTGTTTGGTTTCTTGGATAAAAGCAGTATGTCAAATTGTTAAAATCCAGAAATGATGTGTTAATGTTGCTAGTTATAAATAGTATTGCCAAGTGTAATTGATGATGTGATTATTGTGATTCGGGTAATGAGTTAGGTTTTGTGTTTTTGGGACTAATATTTTGCAGGATAAGCTGAGAAAAGTGCTGGAGTCTTGAAAAATAAGTTGTTTCGAGTGGAAACTGACTTAGTGTTGCTAGGCATATTTTAGTGCTGCTAAGCCTAACTTAGTCCAGCTAAGGGTTGTTCTACTATTTTTGAGAGTGCAGGGTACTGTTTTAGAAATATGAACGGTTAAGGGTTTGTACACTTCCATCATTCACAGTTTCACACAAATGTTTTTATCCGATCAAAACTCTATCAAACATAAAACCACTGCTTGATTTTATCAATTAATTGCAATTCCCAGCAAAACCCTACACAAAATTTCAAATTTCACAATGTCGAATCTGTCTTTTACCAACCAGCATAACATGATTGCATTCTTGCAAAAGCCCACCAAGGAGAATGAAGAGTTCACTGAAGTTGTTGATTTTCTCAATGCTACTCATATTAGGTATGCATTAACAGTTAACCCTACTGTATATGTTTCCAACATCAAACAGTTTTGGGCTACTGCAAAGGTCAAAACTATTGATGAGGAAGTACAGATTCATGCCCGTGTGGATGGGCAGAAGATTATTTTTACAGAGGCATCTGTTAGAGAAGTTCTTCATCTAGGAGATGTTAATGGAATTGAGAATCTTCCAGACTCCACAATTTTTGAAAACCTTCAAGAGATGGGCTATGTAAGAAAAAATGATTCTTTGAAATTTAATAAAGGTGGCTTTTCCCCCACAGTGGAAATTCTTAATTCACACTTTGTTACAGTGTCTTAGCCTAAAGACTATTGGTTGGAATGAGTTTAGTAGTAACATGGCTTCTGCCCTTATATGTTTGGCAAAAAATAAAGAAAAATTCAATTTTTCAAAATTAATTTTTGATCATGTGGTTAAAGCCTCGGATAATTCTTCAAACCAACATTACTTATATCCAAGATTTCTGCAACTTCTTATGGACAAACAGTTTACAAATAAGAAAGTTCACGAAAAGGTTTATCATGTTCACTCTCATATTAAAAAGGTCTTTTCTAACATGAAGAGAAAGGGTAAGGACTTTCCTGTCATATGTAAACCATTGTTTCAAGCAATTTTGGAACTAGGTCAACATAAGAAGGGTGAAGGTTCAAGAACTTATAATGAATCAAGTTCCAATGGAACAGATTCAGGTGAAGGAAACCGCAGGTGCCAAGAAACCAAGGGGGACAATGCAAGTGATGAGGATAAAAGTGGTGAGGAAGAGATGGAACTTGTTAAAGAATTGATGGTTAAATATACCAAACTTAAAGAAGAGGTTCTTGGCCTAAAACAAATCACAGATACTCAGGGGGATGCAATTACAGGTTTGAAGCTGAGGGTTAAACAATTGGGAGGTTAGAAGGGGTCAAGAACCAGGTCATTCAAAAGACTGAAAAAAGTGGGCACAAGACAAAGGATTAGTTCATCTGAAAGCATAAGTTTGGGGGAGGATGATCCCAAACAGGGGAGGAATGAAACCAAGGATTCAGGGGAAGCTATGGAAAATTTTGATAGTGCTGCTGCTGGTGATGACATTGGTGTGGATATGGATGTGGATTCTGCTGAGAATGATGATGAGTATATGGTTGCTGATAATCAAGGTAATGAGGTTGTTATGGAAGCAGCAATCAAAGGCATGGGAGATTCTACTGCTGGTGCATGTGCAGAAATGGCCAAGGAGGATACTAATGCTGAGGAAAATGTTCCTATTGCTAGTGATGATGAGGAAACTTTGGCCGAAGCAATGATTCTATTGAAGACACGATTTAAACAAGCAGTGCCACAATCACCACTACCAACAGAACAATCACAACCACCACCACAACAACCAAGAGTACCTGTCAAAGGTGTGGTGATTAGAGAACCAACTCAACAAATCAAGAAGAGTGTACAAGAGCCAAGTTATAAGGGCAAAGGCAAAGGTATTATGGTTGAAGAGCCTAAGCATGATCCTTTAAAGGATCTTCCTTTTGTGTACTGGCCCAAACCCAAGCAACTTGAAGTAGATGGAGCTGCTGCAAGAAAATTGGCTGCTTTGTTTGCAGAGGAGAATTAGATGGTACTTGAACAAAGATGGAAACACGCTGAAGCTGAGGCCAAAACAAAAGCACTCTTGGATTCTTGGGTTGAAGAAAGGATTAAAGGTGATGCTGATATTGCACTGATGAAACAAATAAAAGAAGAAATGCAAGAGTACACTCAAGAACAAAAAGATGAATGGAAGAGGAATTATGAAGCTGAGAGGAAGAAATTTTATCTCAATCAAAGAAAGAAGAGAAAAGTGCTCAGTCGTCCAACAGTTAAGCAAAAGAGGAAGTACTATGAGTACTATCTAAACAATATGAAAGGTTGGAAGCTTGTTCAATTAAAGCGATACTCAGATGATGAGATTTTCAAAATGTATGGAAGAGCCAAAAACTCAATGTAACTAATATATATCAATGTTAATGATAACTGACTTCACATTTGCTATAAATAATAGTCACATGAATATTTCACAATGTGACTATTTTGAATGTATTGGTCACATATAATACCCTTATAATGTGGTCATAAACATCATTTAAATACACATTTCTGATATGGTGTGACTATTGTAAAACCTATAGTTATAATGTGACTATTTATTTATTTATTTATTTATTTATTTTTATTTTTATGTTTTTTTGTAAAGCCTATAGTCACATGATCGTGATTCAATTAAGTGTGACTATACACATTAGGATTTGGCAAGCAAACGCGCACTAAACTTTAGACATACATATTAACTTACGTGACCATATGTATCGAATTTTTGTTACACTTAATCATGTTTTTATGGTTTAGTGTGACCATATATGACATTTGGTCACACTCGTCAAGTGTGTGACATATATATTTGTCACTATTAAATGCATATCGTGACTAACGCTTCAAACTTACTTTTCAGTTGTCACACATTTCAAACGCTATGTGGCTAAATATTCAGCAAAGAATAGCAGTCACGTTTAAATAATGTGTGACAAACTTGACTATATAATTTAGTCACATACACAATTACTTCATGTGACCATATATCTATTTTGGTCACACTCTTCAATTGTGTGACATATATTTGTCACATATGTATATCTGTAGTGTGACTAATGCTTAAATTTGATTTGTATCGGTCACACGTCCCAAATTAAACGTGACTAAATGATCAAAAAATATTTACCAGCTACCCTCTAGTCACATAAATACATAAATGTGTGACATATATCTTCCGAAATGGTCACACAAGTCGGATCGAGTGTGGCTGTTTATTTTATTTTCATACATTTAGTCACGTTAATATGTTACAGTGTGACCGTTTGAAATCGACTATGTGTGACGAAAGGCCATTTTTGTACCAGTGATGGATACATGATATCGGAAACTCGGATTCTGCGGTTAGTCCGCTTCATCCTACCACTTCTCTCGCATCCGATAGCAACAACGGCAGTCCAATGAAGCATCTTACGCGCGGAAGACGATATAATAAAGTCGATATATATAATACTATGTATAGGGGATAGAATAGACATCCGAACTCAATAAAATATCTCATAAATATAGGAAAATAGACATATAAAATACTATACTTACACATAGATCCTAAATGCAACTATATGAGTGATACATGGGAATCGCACCAGGCTTTACCTCTCAAGGGATCTTGAGAAGCTTACAACCCCCACCAGGCAGTGTACCTGATCGTTGTAGTATAGTATAGTGACAAGTACCGGGGGATTGATCGTTCAGCTAGGAATAGTGTCGCCAGGATTAGAAAACCTAAATACTAGTTCTAAAGATGAAGGATGATTATTTTTGTATTTTTATATTTTTTAGAAAGCAAGTAAAAATCTCGGGTTTTGAAGGATTTGGGTGGAATTAGTTGCTAGTCAACTAACCCAATACTAAAGATGCAATGAAAATAAAATACTGGAAATGAAAATAAACTAAATTAAACTAAGGTTGTGAGCAATAAGTGGAGAAGTTGTGTTTACTTAGATTTCACTACTCCTTAGATATCTTTTACACGTTAATTACTTGTTATAGTTGCGTGGATGACGGATTGTATTCCTTAATACCATTCATGGGGTGGCGCACTTAATTCCCCAATCCTATGAGTGCCTACTTCACTCCTATGTCGAGCCGGCTAAGAAGCTCCTAACATGGGATGATTAGAATTTACTCATGCATTAAATACAACCAATAAAACCTAGTGCACGTCAGTTCATGTTTCCTAAGACGTTCAAGCATGTTACCATTTGGAGATCTGCCAGTTTTCTTAAGCCTAACATCGAAATCATTCATCCAATACAACCATAAACAAGTAATCAACACATAATTAACATCTAGGTTTCATTAGATCCAAGCAAACACAAGATAGATCTAGCCTAGCATGATGGAATTAAAACAAGAACAAGATATAGACAACCAACACATAGACATATTGATTGAATTAAAAGAATACTTATCTCAATTACACATGAAAGGGATCAAGGGCTGAGAGCCCTTGAAAAACCTGTAAAATTCGTACTAAGTTCGGCCTTAGGGTTTCTCCAAATTTTTATTTATTTATTTATTTATTTATTTTTTTTTTTTTTTTTTTTTTTTTTTTTTTTATGAATGAAAATTAGAAAACAATATATAGGAAATTGAGGCTGACGGCGTCAAGACCAAATTGGTGACGCCGTCATCTCGCCGCCAAAATACTTCTCGGACTGCCTTGATCTACTTTTGACGCCGTCACGTTATAACATTTTCCAGGCCGTCACGTATTTTACTCTTGACGCTCTACCTCGTGACGCCTTCAATTCTGTATTGGGCCGTCATGAAAATTACTCTTGACGCCGTCAGGATTTTCTTCTTGACGCCGTCACCTACTGTTCCCAGCAAGGAAAATTAAGACTTAAATGACCCCCTAAAAGTGGTTCATTTTTTACCTCATCATATACCCTTACACTTGAGATTTGCTTGTCCTCAAGCAAATGCGCTTTTATTCTACTCAAAATACAAATTAGGGGTCATTTAACACTAATATAAAAGTAATTAGAACAAATAATCGTTCCACTAAAGACCAAAGACAAGCACGGAGGTCATACACTAGCACCTCACAAATAGTGTTTAGATACTCACATCTCTCGGGTGTAATAAAATATAAATTACAATATGGAAACGGAAGATATCTCTCACTACCTGTCATAGCAAAATAGATTACCACAGGCTTGGGAAAGGTTCAAACCTCCACCACATGGCGTAAGCACCTAGGATAAACTATCAAAGAGGTCTTTTTAAAGGGTTGTAACGTTAGGTGTAGGGATATGAAATACACGGTTTTGTTGGATAAAGGAAGTTTTTACTGGTGGCGAGCTAACAATCTTGGTTAATTACATGTACAATATGGCGTTGCTAAGCCAAGACTAGACTCGACTTAAGCTAATAAATGAAAAATAACAAAAACATAAAATGAACATAGAATGAAAAGGGATGGTAGTCCGTATGTTTTTTCTCTTTTCTTTTTCTATTTTTTTCTTTTCTTTTTCTTGATTTTTCGATTTTTTTTTTCTTTTTTTTTTTTTTTTTTTTTTTTTTTTTTTTTTTTTTTTTTTGCATACACTCTTACCCTACCATCCAAAATAATACATCATAGGGAATGAAAATTCCCCTTACACTTGAATTTTTACATACTTTACAATAAACTAATCTAATGACTCGAATTAAGAAAATCAAAACACTTGGAGCACTTTTAAGATTAACGGTCATATGGGGGTAATAATATGATGTTCCTCCCCATTACTCCATAAAATAAGTACTTTACCCATGAGTCCCAATCGTCCCAAAACAATATGTACAAGGATATGACTCGACTTAGCAACCATGTAATCAATTAGAAAGTTAACTTAAGGTTTAACAAATAACAATAATGCACTAAAGATGAGTGCATACACGGAAGGCTAAGGCGATTTGGGTGTACATTTAAGTGGGGTGTAACAAATTCTTCCTTTAAGTAAGATGCTTAAAGTTAGAAACGAAAAGATAGGCTCGGAGGGGTGTACTAGGGGTATCGTGTACTAAAAATGAGTACAACACTAAGGTGTGGGAAAAATTAGTTGACTTAACTAGCCAAGTAATATGACTTAAATGGTCAAGTAATTATGATACGGGTTTAACACAAGGGTGATCCTAATGCCTCTTATCATGTAGTAAATCCTACTACACGAATGTAGTCTCACTAGCGGTCTTGGGATGCATCACTAACGCAAGTTCTAGAATCTAAATGCTACCGGTACACTCATAAGCACTAATAGTAAATGCTTTTCCTATCAAATCTAAAGGCGAACCTCACATATTTGGGTGAAAAAATTTTCTGAATAGTACGGTTTTGTGCTAGTCATACAATCTCCTATCCATGAGACGCTTGCTATGGCTAAAGTTTCACTCCTAAATGTTGTAAAAAATTTTAAATTTGGCGCTAAAATTGCACTAACAAGTATTTCTCATAGTTTTATTATACATCTACCGTCAAACAAACAAACTCAAGCGAAAGTGTATTTGTAAGGTATCATCATTTTACCCTCCCCTTACACTTAGGATGAACATTGTCCCCAATGTTCAAGTAAAGAATGTAAAAGTGAAATAAGTAAAAAGAATGGAATCAAATACTCCCCTGATTCGCTCGGTATGGATAATAAAGTGGTCAGGTTAAATCTTCCTCCAAGAAAATGAACAATCAAAGCTTCCCTTCCAGAATATAAATCATCTTCTTGTCATACATAACCTGTAAATCCTGAGAAAATAGACAAGACAACCTCGCATAAAATCGGCGGCAATCTACATAAGTTACTAAATCCTAGAAAACAAAATAAGATATAATGCTTGTGGAATGAAGTTTGCAGATTTCCTGGAGATTATAAAACTTAATAATTCAACAAAAACTTTAAAACTCCGTTAGAAAAACAAAACTGGTAAAATTTCCAGATTTTTACATGTGACGCCGTCAAGAGTAAACTCATGACACCGTCAGAAGTGACCTGCAGAAATTCTTATGTTAAGTTTCCGGAAAATTTCTGGAAAAACTTGGTTCTACTTCCTGGAAAATCCTGCAAAACTTCATTATGACTCGATACAAGCATTTGACTCTAACAAATACGAATATACATGTTCATTTAATATTGTGGAGAATCATGATCGGTTTGTTTCTTAAAAACATATTTGGGGTTTCCCCATACACTTATATTTTGCTAAAATACCTTTGGGTGAAGTTAAGACTAGACAAAACAACAAAATAAAGTATTTTCACTATTTTAATTTTGAAACATGATCTACCAACAATAAAAATAAAGCATACATACGAAAGCAAATAACAAACAAATAAAAATCACACAAAACATGGGTTGCCTCCCAAGAAGCGTGTGGAAAACTAGAAGGGGGGGGGGGGGTTGAATAGTTTTACGTCCTTTTAAATTTATAAACACAAGTTTGTTTTAAAAACTTCGATTCTAGTTTATGTGAACTCAATACTTGCACTATATGAACAATTGTATGGTAACTAACTAACAAAGCTAATATAGTAAAGATAAATAAACGAGTAATGAGAAGAGTTGGAAAGATCAAACCACAACACAAGGATTTATAGTGGTTCGGCTACAAGGACACCTTCCTTGTTCCTACTCCACTCCCCGAGTCACCTACTCGAGAGTTTTCTTCACTATGTCAACAAACTCCCTTTTGGCGGAGAAAACCTTACACACCAATTTACACACCACAATAGCTTCACAACTTGATCACAACTTCTACACAACTTCTTCACACCAATATACTACACACCAATCTTCTTCACACCAATCTTCTACTTCACACCAATCTTCACAACTAACCTACTTCACTACTAATCAACTTCTACTTCCTACACAACTTCTATATCTTCTAAACAATATATAACAAGCACAACATAATATTCACAAATGAATGTATATATACACTATGCACAACTACTCTTCAACACTTTTTGAACTTGGTTGTAGAAAGAGTGTTCTTCTTTTGCACTTTGGATGAGAATGGATGATGAGGGATTGAATCACTTGAAACAAGGATTAATATACAAATGATCAAAGGGTTTTAGAGGATCTTTAAAGAGTTATAGATCTGAAAATTTCGTGCAAAAGGTGAGCCAAAAATCCAGGTTTAAGGTGGTATTTATAGGCAAAAGATTCTGACAGAGGAGCGTGGCCGGTCCCCTTAAATCAAGGCCGGTCCCCTTAAAATTAAGGGGACCGCCCCTTATAATTAAGGGGGCCTCCCAGCTGAAACGGCCAGAATCCTTGTCTTTTAGTGGGGAAAGTTTATTTGGTGAAAAACTAACTAATTTTGGTTAAAAATTTGAATTCATATATTTAGTATGAATAAAACATTTTTCTTAATTACCAAAAGTGTTTTTCAAAAATATATAATATGTTTATATAATTAAATAAACTTTGTGTTGGTTAATTAAATACCCCTTAGATCATGAGATGTATTAAGCACTTGTTTATCCATACCTTAAGTGATTAAGTTGGATATAGTGATATAAACTAGCTTAATACTTGTTTACGTAGTAATTATACGATTTACGATTTTACATTTTGTGATCGTCAGAATATAAAGGTATCGAAAGATATGAATAACGTTTTCACACATTATTTATGTCAACAATCTCCCCCTTTTTGATGATTACAAAATTTAAACTCATTAATCGAAAATTAGTATATATTCTAGTATTATTATGAGTTTATATCACTTCTCCCCCTTTTTGTTAGCATCAAAAAGGTTATCCCATGTTAATGTAAGCTCCCCCTCGAAGTATACTCCCCCTCGTTTTGAGGCCAAAAGGAATCGAGATATGGATATCTTGCAAAAATATTTAGTGGCAAGCAACATATATATGTATATAGCATGCAAGAGTAGAGACTAAACATAACCATAACATTAATAATATGAAAAAGATAAATCAAGCATTACATTAACAACCATAACAAGTAATGCAACTAACAAAAGCCTTAAATGCTTAGAATCATCACTAAAATAAAAAGAAAACCAAGGCTCAAACATGAGAGTCCTCTCTAGAGCTTGCCATCCAAAAGGTTTAACACAATTTTATTTGTAAAACACCAAGCATGTTTAATTGGGAGGAATGGATGGTGAACATGGAGATGGTGATGGTGGAGGTGTGTTTGTTGATGGTGGTGGAGGTGTTGTGTTTGTTGTTGGTGGTTGATGCAACAAGTTTTCAATATGAGAAAACATGTATTGGATCTCATCTCTTAATCCGAACATAATTGTTCGGTTGTGAATGCAACAAAGGCAAGTGTCTCCATGAGCTTCAAGTAAGCTCCATGGGACGGGGTTATAGGTTGGTGGATTGATAGGAGATGATGAGAAATGTGCATCAAGAGGTGTTAATGGTGATAATGAGAGAGTGAGTGCAAGAGTTGTGTTTTCATTGGTAGGTTGTGATGGTTGATCAATTGTTGGAGGAGATAAGTGGGTGTTGATGTAGTCATTTATGGATGAAGTGGATGGTATGGAGGAAGTGGAGTTTCCATTTGTTGAATGTGTTTTGGAGGGTGCATTTGGTGCACTAGGAGATGAACATTGAGGTGGTGGAGATGGAGTGGTGTTGTCTTCATTTGTAAGATCAATGAAGAGTTGTTTGGGTGGAATGATGACAAGTTTTTGTTTCTTGGCATTGTTTGAATAGGTGGTTCTTGGTGATGACATGATGATGTTTGATGAATGTTTGAGGATGATGGAATGTGAGTTAAACATGCATGGAGATTATATAGTGGGAAAACATGTTTAGAAGTGGAATTAATTTGAAATTGTAATGTTATATTCCAAAATCAGTTTAGTTTTTAAGGGAAATGGTAGCTGGGACTAGCAAAAGGGATCACAAGATGCAAAAGAGAACAGTGTAAAAACTGTTTCAGATGGCCGGTCCCCTTAAATGGAGGCTGGTCCCCTTAATTTTAAGGGGCCCGCCCTTTATGATTTAAGGGGGCCGCCCATCTGACGACCCAGAAACCAAAATTTTTCAAAAATTTTCTGGAAAAATGTTGTGTTCTATTTTGTATTTGCAGCAAGCACCATTTGGATATTTCACATTTGTTTTGGTCTATTAAAAAGCAAACATGATATATATATATATATATATATATATATATATATATATATATATATATATATATATATATATATATATATATATATATATAAGCTAATCATGCAAGTATATATATAATTTAAGAGTCAAAGCATGCATTCATAAGCATATATTAAACATAATAAACAAGTTAACATACTAATCATTTATCCAAACAATTATTCCAAGAGAGTTTCAAGTACTTCCGAATGTATTTCGGACAAATAGCACACAAGACATAAAAATTAAATATTGTTTAACAAACATAATCCAAGCATATCATTTCTTTTTCTTTCCGAAGATACCCTTCAAAGTCTTTCCTATAGATTTGAAGCCACCTCTAACTTCTTCGTGCAAGCTCTTTTGTCTTCTAAGCATCTCGGTAGTTCGTTCATGAAGCACTTCTTCGTTTTGATCACTAGGAGATGGGGTAGAATACTCGGGATAGTCAAGATTCGCTAAATTGTCAACGAACTCAGAAAACGAAGGAGTACTAGCATCATGGATGTTTTCCTCCTCATCGTCATCGTCTTGCCTTGAGGATGATCCATGAAAGCTATGACGACGAGGTTTACCCTTGTCACTTCGAGTTCGTCGAGCTTGTTTTAGAGCGAGAGGACGTAGAGTGGGGTAGATGGACTCATAGATACTATTGTCAAGATCGGGGTAGTACTCGATAACATGACGATAGAGACGAGTGAGGAACATTCCATATGGAAGGTTGGCTTTGGGAGTTTTTCTAGCACACTCAATCCGTTTGATAAAGAAGTAGGCCAAATTGTACGGCTTTTCGACAGCTATACAAGACAACATGTGAGCAAGGCACGCCGAGAGATGGTCCCGGTGACCTCCGGTACCAAATGCATTCTCACGAATGAGTTCTTCCCAACGCTTCATGTGGGGGCTTAATTCCTTGAGGAGAAGTTGGTATGGAGAGATTTGAACGTTTTTGGATTTTATTTTTCGACTTGTGGTGGCACGTTCCACACCAAGGATTTGACGAATTTCGTCGGGATGAGGAATTTCGTTGAGATAGGGACCGAAGGTTGGTCGATAGCGATTAAGAGATTCGAGGTCCCACTCGTTTGTGAAAATGGCTTGACCTCTAAAAGGAATTTGGAGGATATGACCAAATTGTTCGAGAGTTAGGGTGATAAATTCATTTTGAATCATGAAAGAGATGGTGATGAAACCAAGATCATTGGCTTGGATGGTGACTTGGCTATAGAAATCCATTATGAAGCGAGGAATGATAGGTTCATTTATTTCATAAAGACAATTGAAGTTGATGCTTGTAAACACGCGATTTATGTAGTCGGATTGAGCAAAAGCAAGATCTACTACACGTCCTTCATGAACATTTCTATCTTCAATTTGACGATATATAAGTCCAATGGAAGGAAATGTGGTAGGGAGTTGGGAAACTTTAGGAATGTAATTTTTAGTGTGAGAAAGATCTTCGGTAGTTGCTTTTGGCATTTTCACCTAAACACATCAACAATACAAAATATATATATATATATATATATATATATATATATATATATATATATATATATATATATATATATATATATATATATATATATATATATAAAGAAAGATAAAAGTATATGTATATTGTTAAGGCTTATGTTGGAACGCAAACATACTTCGTTACTAATCCTAAGAAGTAGATTACCATGTTCCTTAATATTGTTTTTAACTCGTTCTAGATATACTTTACGATGTTTAATAAGTAGTTATGGACAAATCCAAACGCCCTTTTAAACATTTTAATATATCATGAAATTTACTAGATTTACATTAGATTGTAAAACTAGCTATTTCTTGCGAGTTTCTTATGCATGTGATTTGTTTTTGAAAAAGATGGTTTGTATTTTTACTTAAAAATGTCATTTTTAGTAATAAACCAAACGCTTCCTTAACTATTGACTTATACCACTAGTATGTCAATATATATATGAATTATATATCTTGACAAGTCCGATTAGCAATTTTTAGGTTTATAATTATAACAAAGTTTTATAGAAATTATAATGTCTAGGTTTCGATATTATTTGGACATAATCCAAACACCCCTATATCGTGAACCAATATAATTTTTCTTGGGGAAGCATTTGGTTATGGAGTTTTAAGACTTAATTCGAAAGAAATTGTGAAATTGACGAATTTTATAAAACATGCATAATCATGAGTATGACCAAATAAGATGAAATTTGATGAAATGTGTTATGAAAAACTTACAATACGTAATGGTGATAGTGTTAGATGAATTTGCCCTTTGCGAATTAACCCGAATTATGTGATTTGGAAGTGATTTGAGATGTTTTTGGGTTTTGGTTTTCGTCACAGCAGAA
This sequence comes from Artemisia argyi, assembly GCA_030686995.1. NCBI lineage: Eukaryota > Viridiplantae > Streptophyta > Magnoliopsida > Asterales > Asteraceae > Artemisia > Artemisia argyi. The sequence goes on from CM060701.1 coordinate 37,750,398, forward strand.
GCAGGGGAAGGGGAGTATGAAAAAGTGGAGTATTTGGCAAAAAGAACAAAGGTAAAAACGGGTTTGAGCTATCAGATGGCCGGCCCCCTTAAACATTAAGGGGGCCGCCCTTCATTTGGCTGCCGGTCCCCTTAAACATTAAGGGGGCCGCCCTCCAAAATTTGATTTTTGTGATTTTGGTTTCTGGAAAGAACAAGAAAATATTTATATGTATGTATTAGATTTATATTTAATCAAAAATACGTTGGAGGGTATTCGCACGAAAGGAATTACTTGACACTTTTACTTGACATTTTGCCAATTAAATTTTCTTGATCATTTCGGATGAAATTTATCAAGTTGTCAAGTATGCGAGAAAGTTGTGGAAGGTTCATAAGTATATGTATATATATATATATATATATATATATATATATATATATATATATATATATATATATATATATATATATATATATATATATATATATATATATGTATGTAGTATGGGCTTATAAGACGAGAATAAAGGAGGGAGACGTATGCAACGGAAGCCGGGAGTTTGTTTCATCCATAGATTTTTCGACTCATCTCTCTTCATCAGCATGAGTGTTGTTGAACGTTAAAGTTCAATAAGGCAAATGGGGAAAAGAAAAGGTTCGTAAACGAACAATTTCTAGTTCTAGAAAATCAACAAATGACTTTTCTAGGTTATAAGATCCTAGATATAGCTAAGTGTATATATATGTATGTATGTATTTAGATATAGTATAAGTAAATAAGTATATATATGTATAGAAATAAAACCTAGAGGGAATAATGAACCAATCAAAATCACATAAAAACTATATACTAAACTAAGCATGCATTTGTTGACAAGGAAATAAAAGGATATGTGTACCTTTTGTCTTCAATGTGTTTAACTTCAAAATCTTCAAAGGAAAGTCCGAACACGGGGTGACATCAAAGATTTCCATGTATGAATGGCGAAAATTTTTACGTTGGTCCCCATTGTCTCATTTGACCAAAGTTATTTGTCCCGAACATGTTTTGTATTTGACTTGGGTGCATATATGGTGGAAACATTCCCCATGGATTGAAGTTCCACATTTGTTGATTATTGTTAAAGTTTCGTCTATTTTGGTTTACTCTTGGTTGAGGTGTTTTAGGTCTAGGGTAAGAATTATTCGGTTTCCTAGGGTGGTGGAGTTTTAGATCTTGTTTTAGTTTTGGACGATCCTACTTCGGTTTTTAAAGATGGTTTATAAAATGGTTTTATTTCTTCATTACTAGCAAGAAGTATTTTCTTATCATTTATGAGTATATACTTAGGATTAGATTTTAAAGGTTTTAGTTCCTTGAGTTCGCTTTCAAATTTAACATTTTTAACTTCACTTGTTGAGGCTTCGGTTGAGTTAAAACCTAGACCGGTTTTATCTCCGGATATTCTTTGAATACTTATAATTTTACTAAGTGAGTTACTACTATTTTCAAATTTATCAAGTTTACAAATTTCTTCCTTAAGTTTGTTGTTTTCACTTCTAAGCTCTTGACATGATTTACATTCTTCAAAAATTTCTTTACCTTTTTCAAGTTGATGTATTTTAATTTTAAGTTCAAGTACTTCATTTTCTAATTGGTTGTTTATGTATTTTAGTGATTTGTTTTTAGCCATAACTTGTTGCCCTAGTTTGCATAATCTATTGTATTCACTATCTAAATCTTTTTCATCTAATGATAGATTTTCATCACTAAAATATTCGGTTTCGGAACGTACCTCACTTGATGTTTTAGCCATGAGACACTTTTCTTCCTTTGTTGTTTCTTTCTCATCTTCATCGCTATCACTCCAAGCACCTCCAACAAACGCTCTTTGATTTTGATCTCTTGTCATCATTGGACATTTTCCAATAAGATGATTCGGATCACCACACTTGAAACATTTTCTCTCATTCTTGCTATACTTGTCATCATTATTCTTTTGAGATGTTCTTCTTTCATCGTGTGGTTGTCTAACGAATCTTCCTCGCCTTTTGAAGAATTTCTTGAAATCTCTTACGGCCATGGCATATTCTTCGTCTTCTCTTTCGGAAGACGAGCTATCTTCGTTGTTGGATTCCTTTCTAGCTTTCAAGGCGATTGACTTGCTTTGCTCTCGTTTCCCTTTAACCAATTCGGAGTCCTTCTTTATTATTGCTTCGTAGACTTTTAAATTACCAATTAATTCATCAAGTTGTAGCGTTGACAAATTCTTTGATTCTTCAATAACCGTCACTTTAGCTCGCCATTTTGGGTGAAGAGCTCTAAGAAACTTCCTAACAAAATTCTTACTAGAGAAATTCTCATCAAGTGCTTTTAAACTTGTGATTATAGTGTTAAATCTAGCAAAAGCATTATCAATTGATTCCTCTTCCGGAATCGTGAATTGCTCATATTGTTGAACAAGTAGATCTATTTTGTTACCTTTGACTTGATTATTACCTTGGTGGGTTATTAATAAAGAGTTCCAAATTTCTTTTGCGGTTTCACACATAAAGATCCTTTCGTACTCTTTACGTGGTAGCGCATTGTAAATAACCATTTTTGCTTCATTATTTTTAGCAAGTTTTCTTTTTAAATCATCATTTTGTTTTTCAAAAGGTACGATTTCATCTTTCTTAGTTTCGGGGTTATTTTGAATAGGTAAAAAATCACCCTTGGTAATAACATGCCAAAGATCTAGATCTTTTGATTTCACATAAGTTTCGAATCGATTTTTCCAATATAAAAATCCATCACTTTCAAATAGTGGTGGTCTTTGCATAGATTGCCCTTCTAAATATTTTTCAGATTCCATAGATCGTTACAAGTTTTAAAATACAATATATTTTAAAAATTTTGCTAGACGTGGCTCCTGATACCAATTGTGGAAAACTAGAAGGGGGGGGGGGGTTGAATAGTTATACGTCCTTTTAAATTTATAAACACAAGTTTGTTTTAAAAACTTCGATTCTAGTTTATGTGAACTCAATACTTGCACTATATGAACAATTGTATGGTAACTAACTAACAAAGCTAATATAGTAAAGATAAATAAATGAGTAATGAGAAGAGTTGGAAAGATCAAACCACAACACAAGGATTTATAGTGGTTCGGCTACAAGGACACCTTCCTTGTTCCTACTCCACTCCCCGAGTCACCTACTCGAGAGTTTTCTTCACTATGTCAACAAACTCCCTTTTGGCGGAGAAAACCTTACACACCAATTTACACACCACAATAGCTTCACAACTTGATCACAACTTCTACACAACTTCTTCACACCAATATACTACACACCAATCTTCTTCACACCAATCTTCTACTTCACACCAATCTTCACAACTAACCTACTTCACTACTAATCAACTTCTACTTCCTACACAACTTCTATATCTTCTAAACAATATATAACAAGCACAACATAATATTCACAAATGAATGTATATATACACTATGCACAACTACTCTTCAACACTTTTTGAACTTGGTTGTAGAAAGAGTGTTCTTCTTTTGCACTTTGGATGAGAATGGATGATGAGGGATTGAATCACTTGAAACAAGGATTAATATACAAATGATCAAAGGGTTTTAGAGAATCTTTAGAGAGTTATAGATCTGAAAATTTCGTGCAAAAGGTGAGCCAAAAATCCAGGTTTAAGGTGGTATTTATAGGCAAAAGATTCTGACAGAGGAGCGTGGCTGGTCCCCTTAAATCAAGGCCGGTCCCCTTAAAATTAAGGGAACTGCCCCTTATAATTAAGGGGGCCGCCCAGCTGAAACGGCCAGAATCCTTGTCTTTTAGTGGGGAAAGTTTATTTGGTGAAAAACTAACTAATTTTGGTTAAAAATTTGAATTCATATATTTAGTATGAATAAAACATTTTTCTTAATTACCAAAAGTGTTTTTCAAAAATATATAATATGTTTATATAATTAAATAAACTTTGTGTTGGTTAATTAAATACCCCTTTGATCATGAGATGTATTAAGCACTTGTTTATCCATACCTTAAGTGATTAAGTTGGATATAGTGATATAAACTAGCTTAATACTTGTTTACGTAGTAATTATACGATTTACGATTTTACATTTTGTGATCGTCAAAATATAGAGGTATCGAAAGATATGGATAACGTTTTCACACATTATTTATGTCAACAAAGCGCTTGTTTTTGTTCGAGTCACGAGCCTGACTCTACCCTTATTTAACATGAATAGGGGAAGTTTTCCCTACACTTTGGATTAAGTGTGGGTGATAGTAGCAATACATACCCTTAGGGTGGGAATGTGCCTCGTGAGGAAAGACTAGTGAATGAATTATATGCTCAAAGGGGTGTGCTCCTATCATTATAACCTTACCTAATTCAATCGGGTTAATGGGTGGATTAAGATTTTCTCCTAGAAAGGGATCATTTTCAATCAACTTCATGAGATTACTAGTTGGGGATCCATCTTGACCTAATAAACCCGGTTTAAACCCATAATGTTTCTTGTGATCAATCATAAATGGGTGATGTAAGCATGTAAGGTTATTTTCCACTCCTATATTGGCTTCCTCTCTACAAGGCTTAGAGTCCACTACCTTTATCCTAAGACTACCCGGACTACATGGGTTGATGGGTGGGTCGGCTCCTATTTTGTCTCCTAGATGTATATCTAAGGATGGAAAGTTGTATGAAGATTGAGGTTCCGGTTCATCAACACTAGGTAATTCCCTAGAACTAAGAGTAAGGTTATCACTACAAGTATTCAAACCTATATCCTCTAGTGGTGTTTGGTACAAGGGTTCTACCTCTATTGGGGCTCCTATAGTCTCTTCTACTTCTTCCGGGTAAGTCATGGGTGGTGTGTATTCCTCAAGTGATGGTGGGAGTTGTGGGGTATTTTGTAGGTTTGTGTTATTTACCTCATCCTTCCTTGTGTCAAGATCACCTATATCCTCAACATGTGTTTCATTATAATCTAACCCTAACATTTTCCCAAGTATCTCACACACTTCTCTAGGCATCTCAACTTCTACATCCGAATCATAAGGATCATCCTCAATATTCTAACTACTATATACAAATTGCCCAAAAGATTCATCATCTGTTTCTTGAGATTCATCATCATCGATCATAAAACCTAGGTCTTTTTGATCAATGTGATCATGTTCCGCTACATCCTCCATCACATCAAGGTCACCTATGTGTTCATCCTGTATTATGGTAGGGCCTAACCATGACATGCAGCTAGGTGGCTCATACGAAATAATCCTAGGTGAAGGCTCATATGGTGCATAGGTTTCACTAAGTGAGGCATTTTGAGGGGCTGATGGAGCTCCTAAGGCGAATTCTTTAAAAGCATTATGCACTTGGCCTCTTTTCTCAAGGTACTCAATAAAATCAATATAAGATCCTGTCCGCCTCATTTCATTCGTCCATCTTGGTATATCCAAACTGGTGTAATTATATTTTTTCTGGTAATATTCTAGTGTCGGACTTGGTGGATTCGCGTTCTCCATAATGGTGACCGGAATAGTTAATGAACTTAATTTACTAACAAAGGCACAAAGAAAAAGATAGACTAAAAAAAACCTAAAAATAAAATCTTACTAGAAAGGAATCTAGCAAGTAGACCTAATAAAAAGAAATTCTAACCTAGACAATAACTATTCCCCGGGCTGCGGCGCCAAAAACTTGATACGTGGGAATCGCACCAGGCTTTACCTCTCAAGGGATCTTGAGAAGCTTACAACCCCCACCAGGCAGTGTACCTGATCGTTGTAGTATAGTATAGTGACAAGTACCGGGGGATTGATCGTTCAGCTAGGAATAGTGTCACTAGGATTAGAAAACCTAAATACTAGTTCTAAAGATGAAGGATGATTATTTTTGTATTTTTATATTTTTTGTAAAGAAAGTAAAAATCTCGGGTCTTGAAGGATTTGGGCGGAATTAGTTGCTAGTCAACTAACCCAATACTAAAGATGCAATCAAAATAAAATACTGGAAATGAAAATAAACTAAATTAAACTAAGGTTGTGAGCAATAAGTGGAGAAGTTGTGTTTACTTAGATTTCACTACTCCCTAGATATCTTTTACACGTTAATTACTTGTTATAGTTGCTTGGATGACGGATTGTATTCCTTAATACCATTCATGGGGTGGCGCACTTAATTCCCCAATCCTATGAGTGCCTACTTCACTCCTATGTCGAGCCGGCTAAGAAGCTCCTAACATGGGATCATTAGAATTTACTCATGCATTAAATACAACCAATAAAACCTAGTGCATGTCAGTTCATGTTTCCAAAGACGTTCAAGCATGTTACCATTTGGAGATCTGCCAGTTTTCTTAAGCCTAACATCGAAATCATTCATCAAATACAACCATAAACAAGTAATCAACACATAATTAACATCTAGGTTTCATTAGATCCAAGCAAACACAAGATAGATCTAGCCTAGCATGATGGAATTAAAACAAGAACAAGATATAGACAACCAACACATAGACATATTGATTGAATTAAAAGAATACTAATCTCAATTAAACATGAAAGGGATCAAGGGCTGAGAGCCCTTGAAAAACCTGTAAAATTCATACTAAGTTCGGCCTTAGGGTTTCTCCAAAACTCCTCTTTTTTTTATGAATGAAAATTAGAAAACTATATATAGGAAATTGAGGCTGACGGCGTCAAGACCAAATTGGTGACGCCGTCATCTCGCCGCCAAAATACTTCTCGGACTGCCTTGATCTACTTTTGACGCCGTCACGTTATAACATTTTCCAGGCCGTCACGTATTTTACTCTTGACGCTCTACCTCGTGACGCCTTCAATTCTGTACTGGGCCGTCATGAAAATTACTCTTGACGCCGTCAGGATTTTCTTCTTGACGCCGTCACCTACTGTTCCCAGCAAGGAAAATTAAGACTTTGGCGTTTTGTTCACTTTTATGCTCCAAAAACGTCCGAATTGCTTCCTTTTCCAGATTTCTACCCCAAAGTACCTAAAATCACAAAAGGAACGATTTGGGGCAATATTTGATCAAATAAGTTCAACTCCGGGCTTAAATGACACCCTAAAAGTGGTTCATTTTTCGGCTCATCAATAAGGGACTCCTAGGTTATAGTCTAGGTTCAACCACCTACTTCTCTATAACCAAGGCTCTGATACCAATCTGTCACACCTCGCCAAGGCGGAAACGCGAGGGTGTAACTTCATGGATATCATCACAACACCTGGTGTCTATATAGAGAACAACTACATGCACAAATATAGAGTAAAGTACAAACACAAAGTGTTGTAACAATACCCCAAAACAAAATAACCAAAACAAAATCCGAAACAATACATAAATTCAAACATAGATGCTAAACCACTTCCAATGCAACTAAGGTCTCGTCTATCCACATCCTTCTATCTTATCCTTAGAAAGCTCACCTAAAAATGATGCTTAAAATGTCAACATTACGTTGGTGAGATTCATAGGTTTAAGACTCAAACACGCTAGGCAACTGAAATCACTATGATTATAAAATATAGCTGGACAAATAATTACTGTTATCATATAAGCAACATGCATTCACAAGGCAACATCACACATACGGCAACCATCGGGCGGAACGTGCCCACCGATCCAAATTCACAACATACCGGGCCGGAACGTGACCCCCGCTCCAAATAAAATGGGTAAATTAATACCCCCCGATCGGACCACACAGAATAAAAGTGAGTAGGGATGCTACTCTCCAATTAGGTCATATGCACGAGCAACAGGGTAAGCACCCTCCCAATTGGACCACACAGAATCACACATCATATCATTACCGTTTACATATAGCATAAATACGATAACATTAAAAGTCCGAGCTCTTTAACACACATACACATAATCACAGTAATTCAAATCATTTAAGACAAGCATCATTCCCATCCCAAGTTTAAAACAAGTTAAAAAGTATGGGACTATGAACTCACCTCAAACCTTGCAGCTTCCACAACACAAATCACAAATCTAAACAACACAAATAAGTCCACGTTACACAAGGCCAAGCTAAAAGCTACAACCCATGTAATACTCATATGATGGATGTATAAGACTCATATGACCCACCATGGATCTCTTAGACACCATACTAACCACTACCATAACCTAACAATCACTAAATCCCTTGCACTTTTAAAATAAGAAAACGCAGAATTTTTGGGTACATTCGCCCACATGAAATCACGACAAATAAAGCTCAAAAACTCACACCAAAAATTTACCATGGTCTCTCATAAGCATACAAGCTAATCCCAGAAGGCCATGGACCAATAACACACACAAGTACTCAAAAGAAAATCAAACTTGTCAACTACTCAAATTCGGATCTAAACGCACACCAAAAAGTTTTAATTAATATAAAATACTTCCACAAGTTTTTATCGCGAATGCTTTTCGTGGTAGTCTAATATAACCTAATACTTAACTATTCCAGAAGGGCTAGTCAAAATACCACTTTTACAACCACAACTCACCCTCAAACTTTTACCCAAATTCTGTCCCGGTTTGACAGCTTTGACACCTTAACAAAGAAAAATCAAAAGACCAACTTCCCGACCTTGAAATCAATCGTGGCTGGACTTTTTGGAAAGCTATTTCATTAAAATTCAATTTAGACCTAAAATTCGTGACTTAACTCTTCACCATCTGTTATTTACACTCACATCTTTACAGCACTAGTTTTCTGTCCAAACCCTAACTCAATGTTTAACATGTTTTATAACCAAATCTCCTTCACTAATCATCATACTATTATTAACTAATGATCCTAACATGTTTAACATCATTAATTTACAGAAGTTTACAAACCCTAGATCCATCATATCAATTATTACATGAATTGAAGTAATAACTAAGTAATTATATGAAAACTAGTGTTAGAATTATACCTTGTACTTGATTTTAGCTTCAATAATAAAAACCCTAATTTTTCTTCTTCCCCTCTTGCTTTGGTTGATCATATTTTGCAGGAAAATAGAGTTATGGGTCGTTGGTTTGGCTTATATGGGTAGGGGTTGGGCTTGTTTGGGTTGAACTAGGATTCCTTGGGCCTAAGAGTCATATTTGGACTCAAATTGGGTTTCATTTTTCCCATAAAAATCCTCTAGCCGATTTTATATATATAAGGGATATATATTTATATATATTTTTTAAAATTTATTTATTACACTCAAAACCTTATACTTTTGATATTTTATAACAACCCGTAACGATAACCAACGTCTTACGCGATAAACCTAAATTTTACGACAAACCGGAAAAATATCATTTTCAAAAATAAAGTTTCCAAAAATAGATTTTCACACTCTTTTATAAGCATAACACATAAAAACAAACTCCTCGTAACTTGCTAACGCTCAAATACTTGAACGAAGACTCGTTACGCAAAAAACACAAAAACACCAAAACTTCACAAGTCATTTCTACACCACAAGGGCGATCAAAATGAACTTTCCCAAATAATCAACATTACTCACTCACAAAAACAACACCACGCAAAGGGATTTAGTGCTAAAACTCACCTATATCATACTTATATCACTTCAATCACCTAAGACACACCAAACAAACGTCAACCGAGTCAAGACTATCAGTCAAACTGACCTGCCAAAACCACGGTTGTTACATCATCCCCCACTTAGGGAAATCGCGTACCGAGATTTCAACTACTCGTCTCACTAAAAGCATCAGCAAAAGAAAATTTATGGGTATTTAAGCGGAAAAATACCGCCCCATAAAATCACAGAGAAAGAATCGCAAAAATGTGAACTCAGCTCCCGAGTTTCCTCAGGAGGGAGTTGGGTGTCTTAGTAATCAGTGACTAAGTTGGACTTTAAACCCATCCCTTTAGCAGACTTTAAAACCAAGTCTCTAGCCAAACCCTTCGTCAAGTGATCAGCTAAGTTTTGTTGTGATCTAACAAACTTTATAGATACCACCCCATTCATGATAAGCTCACGAATCATGCTATGTCTGACACATAAGTGTCTAGACTTCCCATTGTACATCTGGCTATAAGCCTTTGCCAATGTAGCTGCACTATCACAACGGATAGAAATAGGTGCTATAGGTTTAGGCCACAATGGAATCTCAAGGAGCAAGTTTTTCAACCATTCAGCTACTTTACCAGCAGTTGCTAAAGCCACAAATTCAGATTCCATTGTTGAACTGGTGATACAAGTTTGCTTCTTGGATGCCCAAGAAATGGCACCTCCACCAAGTAGGAATACCCAGCCACTGGTAGACGAATTGTCTTCAGTGTTACTGATCCAACTTGCATCAGTGTATCCTTCAAACACTGAAGGATAACCAGTATATGATAGACTATAATCCATAGTTTTCTTCAAATACTTCAGTACCATCTGAATTGCTTGCCAATGCTGAGCACTACGATTACTAGTATACTTGCTCAGTTTACCCACAACAAAAGCAATATCAGGTCTTGTACAAGTCATGGCATACATCAGACAGCCAATCACCCTAGAATACTCAAGTTGAGATATAGCTTTGCCAGTATTAGGCATAAGCTTCTCAGTGGTATCCATGGGAGTACTTACTGGAGTACAATCAAAGTAACTAAATTTCTTTAGTACCTTCTCAATATAATGAGACTGAGAAATTGATATGCCATTACTTTCATGTTTGATCCTTATACCAAAGATAACATCAGCCTCCCCCATGTCCATCATGGAGAACCTTGATGACAAAAATTCCTTTGTCAGGTCAACCTGATTTTGGTCAGTGCTAAAGATCAGCATGGCATCAACATATAGACAAATGACTCCTTTACCAGATTCATCAAATTTACTATATACACATTTGTCAGCCTGGTTAAGAACATAACCATTAGACAAAACCACTTCATCAAATTTTTGATGCCATTGCTTAGGTGCTTGTTTCAGTCCATATAAAGACTTAATTAGTTTACACACCTTGTTTTCATTGCCAGGCAAGATGAAGCCCTGAGGTTGGTTCATATAAACCTCCTCATCCAATTCACCATTCAAGAAAGCTGTCTTCACATCCATCTGATGAATAATCAGATTGTGAATTGATGCCAGAGCAATCAGCAACTTGATGGTACTGATACGTGCCACAGGGGCATAAGTATCAAAGTAGTCTATCCCTGAATTTTATTTAAAGCCTTGAATGACTAGTCTAGCCTTGAACTTTTCAATAGTTCCATCTACCTTTATTTTCTTTTTGAAAATCTATTTGCAACCAAGAGGTTTACAACCTGGTGGTAGATCAACCAACACCCAAGTGTTGTTGCCCATGATGGAGTCAATCTCATCATTTATTGCTTCTTTCCAGAAAGCAACATCCTGGGACTACATTGCTTCTTCAAATATTTTGGGATCATCCTCAACAATGAAGCAATAGGAGTATTGGTCAGAGACCTCATTCCTTGTACCTTCAATTAAGTATAATTGAAACTCAGGTCCGAATGACTTTGGAGTCCTGACCCTTTTGCTCTTTCTTAGCTCACGTTCAGGTTGTTGAACCACAACCTCATCAGGGACCTGAGATGGTAATTCATCAAGGACCTATGATATACCAGTGTCATCAGTTCCATTTGGAATCCTCTGACTTGGTCTAGAGACTGATGAGAATCTGTTCTCATCAATGAGTGCATCCCTTGATTCAATTATTGAGTTAATTGAAACATATCCATTAGGTTCAATAACATAGAACCTGTATGCCTTGGAATGCTCAGCATATCCAACAAACATGCATTCAATGCCTCTTTCACCCAAAGTTTTCAATTTTGGATCAGGGAGTCTTACAACAGCCCTACAACCCTAAACCCTGAAATAATTCAGGTTGGGTTTCTTTTTTGTCCAGAGTTCATAAGGGGTAACCTTGTTCCTTTTATTTGGAACCTTATTTAATAAATAGTAAGCTGTTAACATAGCTTCACCCCAGAACCCTTGACTCAGTCATGAATAGGACAACATGGAATTAACCATCTCCTTCAGTACCCTATTTTTCCTTTTAGAGATACCATTTTGTTGAGGAGTATAGGGAGCAGTCGTTTCATGGATTATACCAACATACTGAAAATACAAAGGATCCATGTATTCACCTCCCCTATCAGTCCTGAATCTTTTGATCAGGGACCCAAGTTCCATGATGAGTGTGTAAATACTCATCATTTTTACCGTTTCTGAGCTGCCAAAACATCTAAAAACACTCAATATTGTATCAAAAATAGTGAAAATATCCCAGGAATGTGTTTTATATGTTTCAAATGCAAAATAATCAAAAACAGATGAAAAACGCACAAAGTTTGCATAATTGGCAGTTTCAGTCCCTCAAGTTTCATAAATTGGCAAAACTAGTCCCTGAAGGTTTAAAATGAATAAAAAGTCAAAATTAGTCCATGGGAAGTCAAACATGTTCACAAATAGTCTCTGGATGAAAGTTTACACAAACTGGCAATTTTTACCCCTCAAAATCCAAAATGGGCATAAAAGGTCCCTGAACTTTCAGAACTTGACAAAACCAGTCCCTGGTGAAATATTTGTGAAAGAAAGTCAATTGGGTCCTTGGGAAATCAAAAGTTATCAGTATTGGTCCCTGGGTGAAAGTTTTTGAAAAGTTTACAAATTTGGTCCTTAAACTTTGGAAAATTACATAAATGATCCCCGGGAATTTTAAAAGTGAAAAATGCAAAAAAAATGGTTCTTGGATATTGGTGATTGGCAAAATTGGTCCTTATTACAACTTTGGAAAATTTACAGGTTCAGTCTCTAAGTTTGATGGAATTGCACTTTTGATCCTTGTGGTGTTTTTAAACCAAACGGACTCTTTATATTACCAAAAAAAAAAAAAAAAAAAAAAAAATCCAAGTCCAATACCTCACCCCTTATATCACCAAAGCCTGATCCAACAGACATCTTGGCCCATCACCCACAAAAGCCCACCACGTTTTATTAATATACCCAGGTCAAACGTGGGTCAAACCCACCTTTCTTCCCCCCAAAACCACCCCACCTCACAGACCAATACCACCACTGGTTTTCTTCCCCCCTTGCACCACTTGCACACTCACACCCTTATCCCTGCCAAATATCACACCTTCCCAACACCAATCACATCCCACCCCCCCTATGGCTATTCCACAGACCAATTGGCTTAAAAGCCATTTTCCCGCCAAAATTGGAAGAGAGGGCAAAGGTAATCAAATAGTCAACCAAGCTGGTGGGATTTGACCATTGGGACCCACAAGACTCACTTGGATGCTATAAAGAGAAAGAGGAGCAGAAGTGAGCGAGTATTAGAGTAGTTGTAGTTTAGAATAGTTGTTTTGAATGTAATTTTATTATACCAATGTAATTTCAGTTCTTAAAGCTTGTACTTAGTTGTTTTAGAGTGTACTGAACTCCTTTGATCTTTTAATTTGAATCTTGTTCATTAAATTTTGAATTTGCATAATTTAAGTAAAATTGACAACTTTATTTAAATCTTGCTTATTGTTGTTAAATCTATTTTATTTAAGTTTGTTTAAGTTTACTTTCATGTTTCTAAAAGGTTGAAAAGCATTTAAGTCAGTTTTAGTCTAAATCTCAAAAATATCAATAAATCAAGAAAAATAAATAGAAAATAAAAATCAGTGGTTCATGGTGATGCAAGCATGGAGCAAGGAAAAGGCTGGAATGTTTTGGTTTAGTACCTCATGGAAGGCAATAGGGATGTGAGTTGGTTTCTGGTTCATCATTTTTCTCAGCCTGTGGAATTGTAAGATCTTTCTTAAATTCTTGCATAACCTGTTTTAAGTGGTATTAGTTTTTGTTGTTTACTTTTTCTGATTCAATTAAGCTTGTTTAATGTTAATGTAAGTTTATTGCTTAGGTTTTAGGTTCAAATTGTAGTATTGCTTCATTAAAAATCCATTTTCAGTCAATTAAGGGGTGTTTGGATAAGTAGTTTTCATCTCTGAGTTCTGGTTTCTATTTGTGGTTTGTGGTTTTAACAAGTCATATTAGGTTAGTGTAAGTCATGTAAGTCATAAAATCAGCAAGTCTTTTTTATAGAAAGTCAAAATCACTCTTGAACATTCCCTTTGAGTTAACTGTCAACACAGTGGAGTCCATAAGCACTCAAATCTTTTCATATCTAGTTTAGGTTGTGTTATTTCAATATATTTAGGTATAATACAACACTCTCAATCAGTAGAAGCCATTGGAAATTCAAAAAAAAGTCAAAGTTATAAGTTTTTCTTAAAAGTCAAATTGTAAGCTCTCAGATTTTTCCCAAAGTTGTGGGAATATTTGTGAATTTTGTGGTGATAATTAGAGTTTGAGCTTTTTAGGATTTGTAGTATACCACCTCAGCTTCATAATCCCAGAGTCATTACATTTTTAGGAATTTTGTTGTGGGCCCCACAACCCTCCAAAGAGGGCTGCAGGGAATAAGCCTGCTCTGTATCAGCAGACACCCAGCCACCACACCACCTTTGGTGGTGGTTTGTGGCCACCACAGTGGGCCCCACACCCTAGATTTAGGTTCTCCCAACCCCCCTCTTACCAGGGTACAACCTTTGACCAGCCATTTGACCTAGAACCCAGTGGACCCCACTTGGAATTGCCAATCAAATCTGTCCCATTTCTGAGTGAAATCTCAAGTTGCAAAGTGCTTATTGGGGCTTATTGGCTTAACCAGTGAACCCCATGTGCTTTTTCTAGCCTAAACATGTCCCCACAACTTAAGTGAACCAAGTTTTACCTTAGTGGGACCCACACAAGCTCATTTGAGCTTATTTGCCTTGTTGGTCAACCAAAGTCAAACTGTGTTCCTTTTTAGCTTATTCTCAGCTTATTTTCAAATTATAAAAAGTTTGTTTTCACAAAAAGTTTTTGTTTTTAAGTATAAAACAAGTTTTTAAAAGAAAAACCAAGAAAAACCAATTTAATATTAAGTGATAGTTTCTATTTAATGTAATTTAATTTTAATTTTAATTTTTATATTTTTATTAAGTACTTAGCAATTTTATATTTTTATTAATTACCTTAGATAGTAAAGTAACTTTAGTAAATTTTTCAGATTTTTATTTTTCCATTTAGTATTTATTAGATTTAAGACTAGCTTTCTTAATTATTAATTAATATAAAGTTTTAAATAGCATATTTAGTTTTTATAATGCATAACCTAGTTTTTATATTTTTTATAGCTCTTATATAATATATTAGACTTTTAGAAAATATATTTTTAGTTTCTACTGTTCATTTTCCATTTTTCTTATTTTAATTATTTAAATTAGAATTAAAGTAATTTAAAAGTAATTAATTAGTGGATTAGCCTTAAACATAATTTTTAGAGGTTTTTATAATTTTTTAGGATTCCTGTGATGGTTAAATAGTTTTATAAATTTTCTCATAATTTTCTAAGTTAATTTAGTATTAATATTAATTAAAATTAGTTTAATTAGTTTAATTAAGTTAAATAGTTTTTAATTAATAAAAAATCCACAAAAAGACAAAAATATTTATTTTTATTTTTTCATACTTTCTTCAAGTTCTAATTAAGGTTTAGAAAATATTTTTGCTAATTTTTAGTTTAACTTATATCATTTGTCATTTTTATTTAATTTAAATTAGGTTTTAATTTAGATTTTAAATAGTTTTATCAATTAAATAATATTTTAATCATTTTTATAATTCCATTTTCATTTTCAATTTCTTTTTAATTTTAAGTTTCAAAGAGTTTCAAAAGCACCCCCTGTAGTTTGTTAAATACCAAAACCTCACTTTTCCTGTTACGTGAATCCCGATTGTGAATACGTGCATATATCTGAGTATCTGATTTTTGTGAATATTATATCTGTGTACCAATACCAAAATAACAGTAGCAAAATCAATTCCATATCATCTGGGTTACTGTCCTCAGTGCCACTCACACTCATAAACGATTTCAAACGACACAATTTCAATCTCGCTAGGACATAACGACCCGGGGACACACTATACTATCACCGGAGAATTGGAACGAGGCTATCTTTGACTTATTGACCTTGGTCAATAATATCTGACTGCTTTGGGACCAATCAAAATTTGGCGCCGCTGCCGGGGATGTTGTTGCGTGTTTTAAAAAATCGTTTTAAGTTTAGTGGTTTTCAAAACCCTCCCTGTACAAATTTCACACAAATTTGTAAAAAGTTTTTGTAAAAACATAATCATATCAAAAAAGGTTCATTAACACTTTACCTAAAGTGTTAAAAACACCAAAAAAATCAAAAACAACAAAACAAACTGTGAAGTTAAATTACTTCGTTTTCTTTAAGATTACAGCCTGAAACAGTTGGTTTAAGGTAAGTTCTGACATTAAATTGCGAACTGAAGAGGAAACCTATTTACTTCCTCCCGCCAGCCTGCGAGTAATCTTAAAAGAACGATTTCGGTTAACGAATCAGTTCCAAAAATATTTCCCAAGTTTTCTGCACACACACCCATAAGCCTAAAGCAGTTTTTCAAATTAATAAATACATAAAATCTTACCACCGCAATCCAAGGCTGAACACCCACCAACTGGGGGTGTGGACATAATAAGTTCCCAAACTTAAGATTAAAACTTGCCTTTGTATCCCTGTGAGTGGTGTACCTTTTTCAAAGAAGCCATTCACTTGTGATTATTGGTTTAAGTTCCCTGTGGTTTTGCCTCGATTTTGTTTTGAAAAATTGTTTTTGGTGCATGTGCACTAAACATGTTTCTCAAAAATACTAAAAATATTCACCTTTACCCTCTCACCTTTTTGATTTTCCATTTCTTACCCTCCAAAACCATTTGATTCTTTCTATGTCTAATCCACACTTTCTGATTTGCCAGTGGTGTGGTAATCCTTATAATGGTGGCAATTGCCCCAGTTGTGGCATGGTAGAGTCAGGAAACGGGTCTGTCTATAACCAGAATCCCTATTCCTACCATGACACGACTGATTCATTCCATCAGTTACCACACCATGAGACTCAACAGTTTTACTGTTGTGAGTATTGTGGTGGTTCACATTACAGTTCTGATTGTCAATCAGGAAACACGCTTGTCTATGAGCAGTTTCCTGATAACAATTATAACTCAAGCACATACAACCCACAACCACATCAGTTTCACTGTTGTGATTACTGTGGAGGTCCACACTTTAGCTCTGATTGTCAAACAAGGAATCCATTTCCTTGTAACAATTTTGACTCTTCGTATCAAGACCAACCTCCACAGTACCAAATGATCCAAGCAACTCCTCAAATCCAGCAAGACTTTTTAGAAGTTCTTGAAAAACTTAAAGAACTTAAGGAGGAGTTAGCTAATATTTCACTCCGCCATACTCCAAGTTCTTCTTGTGCATATTGTGGGGGTCCTCATGATGATTTTCAATGTCAACCTTCCGGTTTTGACACATCCACACCCCCACTCATTCCAAATTCTCGTGGGAAAACTATGGCAGAATTACTTGCTGAAGAACGAGAATCTGGAAAAAGCATGGAAGAATTACTGGCTGAGCAACGAGCAGCTAAAATACGTGCTAATATTCGCAATACTGCTCTATTTGATGACTATGATGACAGTGATGATGAAGATAACATTGTTATTATTCAAAAAGATTCATCAAGTTCATCAGTTGATATCCCAGCAGTTGAGATTCCATCTCAAACAACTGCTATCACACCCGAGGTTCCCACTCACTCTTTGATCATGGGGGATGAGCATCTTGACACTGTTCCTAATAAGGAATCGGACGAATTAATAAAGTCTAGTGTTGAGATCCTTGTCCCAATCCCAAGAGAGTCACAGGGAACTTCTGATCACATGTGTGATTTACCTTCCCTTCTTGAGTGTCCAAAAGCTCAATTTGAGATTTTCTCCGATTGTAGCGAAGATTGTGCATCTTATGGAGACATCGAGTATGTTGAGGCATCAATTCCACATATTGATGCTGATCATCTTCTTGAGGAGATCACCAAAATCAATTCACTTCCAACAGGAAGTGATGATGGTCTCCTTAACTCCGAAGCCGAAATTGAAAATCTCTTAAATCATGATCTGTCACTCACTTCTGATCCCAACAGTCCAATTGAGAATGTTAATCTCTTTGTTCCCGAAACATTCAATACTACTCTCACCAATCCTCTATTTGAATTCGAATCTGAATTCACTTTGAATTCTGATAATCCACTATTTGATATTCAGAATGAGGATTGTGATGAGTCTATTCCGGAACATGAGTTCACAAATTCACATCTTGTGGATAATTCTCTTCATGAGGAGTTCTCCGGTGAACTCACTCATATCATGACTCCTCCGGAGTTTGATAGCCCAGGGGGAGATGCACTCAATCATGAGAATTTGCATATTCCCACCCACCCTCCCGGGATGTTTTTGAGCTTACCCTTTGAAATCAAAACTCAGGCTACGGAGCCTGCTCTCGAGGAAGAAAATCTTATCATGATTTTCATCATGGTTTTCTTCCTTTTCTTCACCTACAGGGTGACTTCTCTTGTTCTTCACTCCTTCGGGAATGAAGATACCATCTTTGATCCCGGTATTTTCATGTATCATTATTTTGAGCCGGGATTATATCTCATCGGTGTGGAACTTTCACGTGCTTCAAATGTTTATCCAAACATCTTGAATGAAAGTCCAATGGAGATTATTTCTTCCACATCATGCTTCCCCAAGGACAAATGAATTCGGAGTCGAGTCAAGCTAGCGACTCGGTAAACAAAAACAGTAGCATGCTTATAGGGTTTTCACCCTAACTGTGGGGGAGTCCCCCATGCTATGATTACAAAAGTGAAAAACAAAATTATGTTTCCACGTTTAGCTTGTAATATTGCCATTTTACGTTCCAAGAGTCGGCATAATAGCCGGGACTTTGAATATTGAGGACAATATTCATGCTAAGTGTGTGTGGGGGGGGGGGGGTATTTCGCTATTCTAGCAAATTTTATCACATTTTACTATATAGTACCCCCGTTTTTGACCAAAATTTTTCAAAAATTTTTCACTAAAGTTCTAAATTTTTTGTGGTAATCAGTCCGCAAAGTCTAAATGACAAAGGGATTGGCTAGTCCAGGAGCAAACGGCTCTTGGTAAAGACATCTCAAATCCGTTGATGGCTTGCAATTTGCCCAAAATTGTATGGTTCCTCAACTCCCCATATCCCATAAAGCAAATGAGTTGGCTAGCCTACAAGATTATGGCTTGTGGTAAAGGCCGTGGAAAATCCATAATTGGTAATCAGCTCACCAAGATGTTGACTTAGTCCATCAAGATGCTGGCTAGTCCAGAAGCAAATGGCTTTTGGTAAAGACTAATCAAATCCGTTGACAGCTGGTGGTTTGCTCAAAATCACACGGTTATCAGGTGTGCCACAGTTCTTACACCTGGCTACTCCAGAAGTGATGGCTTTTGGTAAAGAGATTTTCAAATCCATCAAGTTTTTCTCAAAAGATTGCTAGGGACTAGCAATGTTTTAGTGTGGGGGATTGATGAGTGTGTAAATACTCATCATTTTTACCGTTTCTGAGCTGCCAAAACATCTAAAAACACTCAATATTGTATCAAAAATAGTGAAAATATCCCAGGAATGTGTTTTATAAGTTTCAAATGCAAAATAATCAAAAACAGATGAAAAACGCACAAAGTTTGCATAATTGGCAGTTTCAGTCCCTCAAGTTTCATAAATTGGCAAAACTAGTCCCTGAAGGTTTAAAATGAATAAAAAGTGAAAATTAGTCCACGGGAAGTCAAACATGTTCACAAATAGTCCCTGGATGAAAGTTTACACAAACTGGCAATTTTTACCCCTCAAAATCCAAAATGGGCATAAAAGGTCCCTGAACTTTCAGAACTTGACAAAACCAGTCCCTGGTGAAATATTTGTGAAAGAAAGTCAATTAGGTCCTTGGGAAATCAAAAGTTATCAGTATTGGTCCCTGGGTGAAAGTTTTTGAAAAGTTTACAAATTTGGTCCTTAAACTTTGGAAAATTACATAAATGATCCCCGGGAATTTTAAAAGTGAAAAATGCAAAAAAATGGTTCTTGGATATTGGTGATTGGCAAAATTGGTCCTTATTACAACTTTGGAAAATTTACAGGTTTAGTCCCTAAGTTTGATGGAATTGCACTTTTGATCCTTGTGGTATTTTTAAACCAAACGGACTCTTTATATTACCAAAAAAAAAAAAAAAAAAAAAAAACAAATCCAAGTCCAATACCCCACCCCTTATATCACCAAAGCCTGATCCAACAAACATCTTGGCCCATCACCCACAAAAGCCCACCACGTTTTATTAATATACGCAGGTCAAACGTGGGTCAAACCCACCTTTCTTCCCCCCAAAACCACCCCACCTCACAGACCAATACCACCACTCGTTTTCTTCCCCCTTGCACCACTTGCACACCCACACCCTTATCCCTGCCAAATATCACACCTTCCCAACACCAATCACATCCCACCCCCCCTATGGCTATTCCACAGACCAATTGGCTTAAAAGCCATTTTCCCGCCAAAATTGGAAGAGAGGGCAAAGGTAATCAAATAGTCAACCAAGCTGGTGGGATTTGACCAGTGGGACCCACAAGACTCACTTGGATGCTATAAAGAGAAAGAGGAGCTGAAGTGAGCGAGTATTAGAGTAGTTGTAGTTTAGAATAGTTGTTTTGAATGTAATTTTATTATTCCTATGTAATTTCAGTTCTTAAAGCTTGTACTTAGTTGTTTTAGAGTGTACTGAACTCCTTTGATCTTTTAATTTGAATCTTGTTCATCAAATTTTGAATTTGCATAATTTAAGTAAAATTGACAACTTTATTTAAATCTTGCTTATTGTTGTTAAATCTGTTTTATTTAAGTTTGTTTAAGTTTACTTTCATGTTTCTAAAAGGTTGAAAAGCATTTAAGTCAGTTTTAGTCTAAATCTCAAAAATATCAATAAATCAAGAAAAATAAATAGAAAATAAAAATCAGTGGTTCATGGTGATGCAAGCATGGAGCACGGCAAAGGCTGGAATGTTTTGGTTTAGTACCTCATGGGAGGCAATAGGGATGTGAGTTGGTTTCTGGTTCATCATTTTTCTCAGCTTGTGGAATTGTAAGATCTTTCTTAAATTCTTGCATAACCTGTTTTAAGTGGTATTAGTTGTTGTTGTTTACTTTTTCTGATTCAATTAAGCTTGTTTAATGTTAATGTAAGTTTATTGCTTAGGTTTTAGGTTCAAATTGTAGGATTGCTTCATTAAAAATCCATTTTCAGTCAATTAAGGGGTGTTTGGATAAGTAGTTTTCATCTCTGAGTTCTGGTTTCTATTTGTGGTTTGTGGTTTTAACAAGTCATATTAGGTTAGTGTAAGTCATGTAAGTCATAAAATCAGCAAGTCTTTTTTATAGAAAGTCAAAATCACTCTTGAACATTCCCTTTGAGTTAACTGTCAACACAGTGGAGTCCATAAGCACTCAAATCTTTTCATATCTAGTTTAGGTTGTGTTATTTCAATATATTTAGGTATAATACAACACCCTCAATCAGTAGAAGCCATTGGAAATTCAAAAAAAAGTCAAAGTTATAAGTTTTTCTTAAAAGTCAAATTGCAAGCTCTCAGATTTTTCCCAAAGTTGTGAGAATATTTGTGAATTTTGGGGTGATAATTAGAGTTTCAGCTTTTTAGGATTTGTAGTATACCACCTCAGCTTCATAATCCCAGAGTCATTACATTTTTAGGAATTTTGTTGTGGGCCCCACAACCCTCCAAAGAGGGCTGCAGGGAATAAGCCTGCTCTGTATCAGCAGACACCCAGCCACCACACCACCTTTGGTGGTGGTTTGTGGCCACCACAGTGGGCCCCACACCCTAGATTTAGGTTCTCCCAACCCCCCTCCTACCAGGGTACAACCTTTGACCAGCCATTTGACCTAGACCCTAGTGGACCCCACTTGGAATTGCCAATCAAATCTGTCCCATTTCTGAGTGAAATCTCAAGTTGCAAAGTGCTTATTGGGGCTTATTGGCTTAACCAGTGAACCCCATGTGCTTTTTCTAGCCTAAACATGTCCCCACAACTTAAGTGAACCAAGTTTTACCTTAGTGGGACCCACACAAGCTCATTTGAGCTTATTTGCCTTGTTGGTCAACCAAAGTCAAACTGTGTTCCTTTTTAGCTTATTCTCAGCTTATTTTCAAATTATAAAAAGTTTGTTTTCACAAAAAGTTTTTGTTTTTAAGTATAAAACAAGTTTGTAAAAGAAAAACCAAGAAAAACCAATTTAATATTAAATGATTGTTTCTATTTAATGTAATTTAATTTTAATTTTCATTTTTATATTTTTATTAAGTACTTAGCAATTTTATATTTTTATTAATTACCTTAGATAGTAAAGTAACTTTAGTAAATTTTTCAGATTTTTATTTTTCCATTTAGTATTTATTAGATTTAAGACTAGTTTTCTTAATTATTAATTAATATAAAGTTTTAAATAGCATATTTAGTTTTTATAAAGCATAACCTAGTTTTTATATTTTTTATAGCTCTTATATAATATATTAGACTTTTAGAAAATATATTTTTAGTTTCTACTATTCATTTTCCATTTTTCTTATTTTAATTATTTAAATTAGAATTAAAGTAATTTAAAAGTAATTAATTAGTGGATTAGCCTTAAACATAATTTTTAGAGGTTTTTATAATTTTGTAGGATTCCTGTGATGGTTAAATAGTTTTATAAATTTTCTCATAATTTTCTAAGTTAATTTAGTATTAATATTAATTAAAATTAGTTTAATTAGTTTAATTAAGTTAAATAGTTTTTAATTAATAAAAAATCCACAAAAAGACAAAAATATTTATTTTTATTTTTTTATACTTTCTTCAAGTTCTAATTAAGATTTAGAAAATATTTTTGCTAATTTTTAGTTTAATTTATATCATTTGTCATTTTTAGTTAATTTAAATTAGGTTTTAAATAGTTTTATCAATTAAATAATATTTAAATTATATTTTAATCATTTTTATAATTCCATTTTCATTTTCAATTTCTTTTTAATTTTAAGTTTCAAAGAGTTTCAAAAGCACCCCCTGTAGTTTGTTAAATACCAAAACCCCACTTTTCCTGTTACGTGAATCCCGATTGTGAATACGTGCATATATCTGAGTATCTGATTTTTGTGAATATTATATCTGTGTACCAATACCAAAATAACAGTAGCAAAATCAATTCCATATCATCTGGGCTACTGTCCTCAGTGCCACTCACACTCATAAACGATTTCTAACGACACCATTTCAATCTCGCTGGGACATAACGACCCGGGGACACACTATACTATCACCGGAGAATTGGAACGAGGCTGTCTTTGACTTATTGACCTTGGTCAATAATATCTGACTGCTTTGGGACCTATCATTCCAATTCAACTTCAGTTTTAAATACTTCGAATTGATCCAATGCTTCATCCTTGGTATGTAACAGATATACATAACAAAACATAGAAGCATCATCAATAAATGTCACAAAGTACTTCTTATTCTCTAAAGAGGGAGTGGCATGCAAATCACACAGGTCACTGTGTATAAGCTCCAAGAGCTCAGTCTCACATTTTACACCCTGAAAAGGTTTCTTAGTTATTTTGGTCAACATGCAAGTTTTACACTTTTCAGTGTCCATGCCAAATGCTGGAATTAACCCATCCTTAGACATATCTTGCATTCTTTTATAGTGTACATGGCCAAGTCTAGCATGCCACAGGGTAGAGTCATACAGTTTAGAGGTTGACATAAAGGCTGAATTAGAAATATCAGTTACAATATTAAGCCTGAACATTTGATTACACAAATAGCCAAAACCAAAAAACACACCATGTTTAGACAAGATAAATTTATCAGATTCGATAACTTGTTTATATCCATGATTATTCAAAACACTACTTGAAACCAAGTTCTTCCTTATATCAGGAACATGAATAACATTAAACAAAGTTACAATCTTTCCTGAACTAAAACTAAGATCTACACAACTACGACCATGCACCAAGGCTGTTGACTCGTTTCCCATGTGAAGAATAGAAACATCATTCAGTGACTCGTAAGTCTTGAACCGGCGTCTATCTTTGCACACATGAACAGTTGCACCAGAGTCAACCCACCACGCAACATCATCATCCTGCACATAGTTAGATTCAGATACATATGTAACATAATAAACCTGGAAAGATTTATTAAACATATTGTGACCTTTCAGTGAGTTAGAAGAACCACCACTCCCTGAACCACTAGTGCCTGAACCATTGAATTTATCTCCAATCTTTACACCTTTGCAATCCCTTTTAATGTGACCAAATTTGCCACATTTCCAACAAGTAGGTGTTGCTTTCTTGTTAGGATCAGCCCTTGTGTTATCATGATGTTTACGTTTGCCTTTGTTGTCATTGTACCTGGTGGAATTGTTATGTTCCACCATATTGACAACAGATGTACCAGTAGCATTGCTACTCTTTGGCTTGTCATTATCCTGCGCCCTAAGGGATTCCTCAATACGCAAATGACTACCCAACTGAACAAGTGTCAGTTCTTCCTTCTTATGTTTCAAGGCATGCTTGAAATCTTTCCAAGAAGGAGGGAGTTTGTCAATGATACAAGAGACTGAAATAGCCTCATCCATGTTCATTTTGTGTTGTGTAAACCTTCCAAGTATTCCAAGAAATTCATTGTATTGTTCCATGACTGGTCTTGAATCAGTCATTTTGTAATTTGTGAAATTACTTACAAGAAACTTCTTACTTGAAGCATCCTCAGCCATATATTTGGCTTCCAAGGAATCCCACAGTTCTTTGGAAGATTCAATATTCTTATAAATGTCAAAGAGAGAATCCGACATACCATTGAGGATTAAACCTCTGCAGACATAATCATCATTTTCCCATTTGCTTCTTTTCCTTATTTGTTCCACAGTAGCATCATCCCCATGATCTTCAGGAATAGCAGTGCTTAGAACATACATCACATTCATGCTTGACAGCAAGAAGTGCATCTTCTTTTGCCATCTTCTGAAATTAACACCTTCAAACTTTTCCAATTTGGAAAAGTTAGCAGCCATATGCCTCATAGCAGCAGCCATTGATTATCATAAAATAGTTTACTTTGATTGTTGGTGGTTATTAGCCCAGAACAGGGTGAAGATAATCAATAGCTTAACTACGTACCAATTAAGGTTACCGGATATCACTTGGAATCGTGTAATCACTTTCCAAAGTAAACTATTTGACCCTAATGCCTGGGTATCACGAATATCTACTTGGGATAAGACAAAATGTATGTTATTAAATTAGGCACAAATCAATAACCCTTTGCGTTTAAGTGTTATCTGTTTTCTGTGTATATCTCATGCATGATTTGATTTACCTATTTATAGGTAAAATTACTCAATCCTAAGCAATGGAATTAATAGTGATTAACGGCCCATTAATCCCACTTAATTTGCCTCAATAATAATAGGTATTAGTGGTTACACGGCCAATTAAACATGGTCATTAATGCAGTTAAAACTGCCACTTGAATAAGTCAAAGCCGTTACAAGTTAGTTGTGATTCAGTCTAGTGAGTTATACTCACAGATGTGCTAGTCCCTGAAAAGGTTGCTCCTTGAGTGTGGTCACTGAGAGGTTCACTAACTGATGACATGAACTCTCTGATGACATTACTCACTGATGAGATCCATCAGCTTATTACTCATAGAGTAAGCCAAACTCATCAGCCTGATGAATTCCATTCAGTCCAGAGTGTCACTCACTGAAGAGTAAACTCACTGAACTTTATCAGAGACTGAATAAAACTTAACCACTATATGAGGCAGGGTGTTCAGGGACCTGAGGGGCTTACACTTCGTACCTCCTTACCTATTGCCAGGTTTGAACTGATCCCTCAAGTGCACTAAATTTTCCAACAAAAGGTGGATCATGGTTTCTCAATCAGGCTATTTTGGATTTTTTATTTCTTTAAATTAACATTTAATCAATCGGCTGATAATTATGGTTTGTTAAATCCTTACAACTTTAATTCAATCATTTGCGGTTTCGGTTTACTCGCGCACTAACATGTAAATTAAAAAATTATGAACTCTCTAGAATGAATTAGACAATCTTGTATATACAAGAGCAACATTTTGGTGAAATACATTTTAGCTATAATCCAATTTAACATGTTAAAATGGATATAAAGTGTAACATGAATATATGAAGACTATTTGAGAAAGAAAACATTTTCTCGTCAAGTATATAGAAGAAAGCAATTACATGCCAAAGAAACATATGACAACAACCTTTTAAGGTATACATATCAGCTTTTATATCATTACAAATCAACCCACTATAGGTCTATAGGTAGACAACTAACTCACGAATCGAATGCATATTAGCTGTACCGTTAAAGGTGTAAAAACAAATGTTACACTAGTACAATCGAGGCTTTCCCCGGCGACTTTTTTAAGCCCTTTCCGTCGACATGTCGACGGAATAATACGTTACCGTCGACATGTCGACGGGAACATATAGACGACTGTGCTTCGACGGGAACAGTGTTCCCGTCGACAATCACCGTCGACACTGTGGGTCCCACATCGTTTTCCAGTCAAAGAAATTTGGTGTCCGTCAAATTCTTCCCGTCGACATGTCGACAGGAACATATAACTAATTAACGTTTTAATTAGTTGATTATAATTATGGTTTATATAATACCGTCGACATGTCGACGGTATCATTAAAACAAAAGTATTGTTTTTAATATTATGCTGTCGACATGTCAACGGCATAATATTAAAAACACTATTTTTGTTTTAATGATACCGTCGACATGTCGACGGTATCATTATATAACCAATAATTATGTTTCAATGATGCCGTCGACATGTCGACGGTATCATTATTAGCATCCTGCTAACAGCAGGCTGCAAATATTGCAATTTTTCAGATTTTTTCTGGATTTTCCCGAAAAAATCTACCAAACCTGTAACTGTAATAGCACCTATAACCACTCAATATTAACATGTCTTAAACGTATAACTCGCCATCGGCTATAACACTTGCAAAATATCGCTAAACACCCTCAAAATGCATAAAAACATATAAAGTCTACAAAACGGGGTGTGGTAATATCTAAACCTAGCTGCCATATCCACAAATGTTTTAATATCCGCGACGTTCAAGTCGCCAAAAGGTTAAACTATACAATACTAACATATGGGTCGCCAAAATATTGTTTCAAGCATAAGTACAACACAAAATACCCAAGTTTGTACCTCTACATCCAAAATCACTCGTGATCATCAGTAGGACCCTCATCATCGCCAGAACCAAAGGAAACAACTCAAACTAAACAACACGACAACCAAACGAAACAACTCAAACTAAACAACTCGACAACCAAACGAAACAACTCAAACTAAACAACTCGACAACTAAAACAACAGATCAAACGAAACAACCCGTTTATTTTTTTTGCGGCTACTTCCCGCTTTACTCGAACTCGCACCATCTTTTTCCTTCCTTGCTCTCATTTCCTTGATATGTGCAAACGTAGCTTCAAGATTTGTGACCCTATTTCCCAGATTATCAAGTTTTGTTTCCAACGTACTTTCAGCTTCGTCGTCACCTCCAACAGCAACAACTTGAGCTTCAGCAGCAGCTTGAGCTTCAGCAGCATCTAGCTCGTCCATGTACTCTTTGTAGTACGGCTTTTTCCTACACCATTCGATAATCTTGTCTCTCATCAACGGTTCAGCATCCTCAAAAGAACCATATTCCTCATAAACTGCATGACCAAAAGTTAACATAACTTCATTAAAGAGGAGCTCGTGTGACAAGATTTTTGAGTATTCCCCTTCAACTATGCAACCACGCCAAGTCATGTGTGTCTTGCAAGAATTGACGATTGAATTATTTGTGAGATGTGTAAAATGAGACGGAAATAATTTTTTGAGAATGTATATATAGGTAAAAAAATGAGACGGGAATGTATTTATGAGGATATATATAGCCGGATTTTTGAAGATATATTTCCGTCGACATGTCGACGGGAAAAGAAAGCGGGAAAATATCCCGCCCAATATTTTACCCATTTATTAAAAATATTTATAATTAGTAATATAGTCCCGTCGACATGTCGACGGGACTCGTAAATCATAATAATTATTATGCTTAATCACACGCTAATTGTGGGAAAAATCGTTATTAATATATTCCCGTCGACACGTCGACGGGATATATTAGCGGGTAAATTTCGTGCCCAACTTTGATGAATTATTGAGGCTAAAAAAATATGTTAGAATGTTCCCGTCGACATGTCGACGGGAAAATACGATTATGAAAAATTCAACGCAGTGGGGCTCGGTCAAGCGTTTTTTTTGTCGTTTTCTGCCTTATGTCGTCGACATATTGTCGACGGGAAATAGCTCGTCGCCTGTTCTCCTTATCCTTGTAGTGTTAGGGCAATAAATTTGCTCAATAGTCTTTGACAGATATCTAAAATTCAAATTGTCGAAGTTAAATTTACTAGTCGATATAAAATAAACTAGTGTTGCATAAAATTCTATCATCAGCTAACTTCAGAATTTTAAAGATACTTTCTATGTCGCTGATACCGCATCAACAGGTAGAGTACCTGAGCTAGCTGAACACCACATTCGAGTAAGTGAAATCTGACAAATTCTTACTGTCAGTGTACTCTTTCTTAGTCCGACATGTAGGCGGTGGCCAAAGTACAAAAGTAGAGCTTAAAAGGGCTAACATGAAACAAACAAATTTAATCAAGGAGTAAAAATGTAAAAATAGAAATTCAAAAACCCGCCATTAAGAAAAGAAAAGAGGCATTGGAAATGATTGAGAAGTTGACTATGCATTGACGAATCAGTCACTGTAACTACCACCCACACCTTTCTTCACTTTGTTCACCTCTCCTCTCTATATAATGTGACTCATCCATTTTCCTTTATCATCATTTTCACTCTCAAAGAGTAATAATAATTTCTCTTTGTTATAGTTACACATACCAAGGGAAGTTTGATCGTGCATTGTGTGTGTTGCTGTTATGGCGATGACTGCGAAGGAGCATGTGGAGGAGATACGACGTACGAAATTCTCCATAGGCGGAGAACTGAATCCGTTAATGGAGGATCTTCATCAAGCGGTTAAGAATCTTTCTGCTGAACTTTATGCTAAAGACGTGCATTTTCTCATGGAGTTGATTCAGGTATATTTATATAGTTTTTGTTCAATTTCTGTTACAGTTTGTTTCATTTTTGTTATAGTTGGTTTCATTCTTGTTATACTCTCTTTGTTGTGATAAATATGTTATGATCAGGGCCGGTCCTGAGTTATTTGCTCTGGGCGAAAAGAAAAAAAAATCGCCCTTACTAAACAAAGTAGGCATATGGTCACCAAAACTATAACTATTCATATTAATGGCGGACTTTAATTTGATTCTACGCTGAATTTTAGATATGTTACAGTAACAAAGACTGCTTGTGCATTTCTCTTTCAATCTATTTTTTTCGTTGTACTTTTGTAGAATATAATGTTCAGTTTAGGACTTATTTAGAGTAATCTCTGAAGTTCAAATTCTTAAAAGGTTTATAAGCACGGCAGACATATGGGGGTTCACGGAAACCTAATAGATGTTTGTCGCCTAGTGTAAATTTTCGTTAAAAGTCACAATTGTTTCAAAACGAAACTGGTCCCAAAATATTGTGTCACATAAATGCATGTTTTGTTAATTAGTTTTCTATCAAAAGGGAAATATGTGTCTTATTAATTTGTGTACTAAATTTAATGAAACGATACCGTTTAGTTCATTTTTATTCTTTTATATTCGTAAAAAAAATATGCACATGTTAACTTATAGTCCTGAGTCCGTCCATGTTTATAAGGTCATGAAATTAAAAAAAAAGAAAAAAAGAAAAGAAAAACAAAAAAGTGTCAATTTAACACACAAGATTATAGGTTTTGCGTTTTTCTATTACAGTATATAGGTGTTGTTTCGTTTATAATCAAACATTTTTTAACTTCAAATTTAAGATTGGGGTTTGATTTGTCAAATATTAAAGGTTAAAGGGACAAAAACATAAAATTGTACGTATATAAGTTGGGTTTTAAGAAAAAGGTTTTGGTTGGTCACACCACACACGTTTTACCTAGTCATCTTCTCTGTCATATTTGTTACTCCATTGAAGACTAACCCAAGCTCTGTTTTATTAATCTCTAATAAATATCTCATTAGCCTATAAAATGAGTTTTCTACATCACAGCGCTACCTAATATGATGCCCTCGAACTGTTTGATGCCCTAGGCTGTCACCCGGACTGCCCATAGCCAGGACCGGGCCTGGTTATGATATATAGTTGATGTCTTGATGAGTTAATATACAAATATGTCACTAAATTTTTTAAAAAATGCAGCAAACTTTCATTTTGTTTATTTCAGTTAGTGAACTTAAATTTTAGATTATCTACTATATTTTTAGGGTTACTTAATGCAGCAAACTTTCATTTTGTTTATTTCAGTTAGTGAACTTAAATTTTAGATTATCTACTATATTTTTAGGGTTACTTAATGCATATTTTTGGATATTTAAGTAATATAAATGTCGCATTTTTACAAGTTTAATGATATTTACATATATGTTTTATAAGTTCAATGATATCAAAATGTCATATTTCATAAATTCAGTAACCCAAAATCCCAAATGAACAAAATCAAAGTTCGTTACCTTAGTCGCACTTTTTTAGAAAGTTTAGTGACATATTTGTATATTAACCCTATAGTTGATTGGTGTTTATGCACACTGGTATTATCATTGATTAGTCGCTCCTTTAGGTTATTGTTCATGCTCAGTTATGTGCACTATATGAAGAAAATGCTAGCATTATTTAAAAAAGAAATGATTTTTGTATTTAATTTATAAAAGTTACGGCTTGTCTATAAGTTCTGTTTTTTATTCAGTAGGGAGTTTTTTTGTTAATCACAAGTTATTTTATGTGTTATTTCTTTGATTTATAAAGTGAATCCGTTTTGTTGACACACAACACACACTGTTTTCACATAGATTTTGTGTAAAATATAGTGAAAAGACTTGATTTTATTTTAGAAGCAACATGTCCAGAAGTTTTGTGTTATACCTCTTGTCTGGTTTTAATGAAAAAGCATGTGATAGCCTTTAGTCGTGGGTTTGTTACTGGTTCATGAACTATGCTTGCAATTTTTTTAATAAAAAACATCATGATCTGGACTTCAACTTTTGAGCTGGTGATTTTAGTTTGAATGTGTATAAAAAGCCAGACTATATTTATTTTGTACTCTATAAATTTTAGGAAGATGATTGATCAAAGATGCTTTGTGAGTTATGGTTAGTAAAGTTATTTAATCGATTATTGTTATACAGAATGCTGAGGATAACGAGTATCCAGAAGGGGTAGATCCGTCACTAGAGTTTGTGATTACGTCGAAAGACATCACAAATACCGGAGCTCCAGCCACATTGTTGGTTTTCAACAATGAGAAAGGGTTTTCCAGGAAGAACATTGAATCAATTAGTAGTGTGGGGCGTTCGACTAAGAAAGGTCTTCGTAAGCGTGGTTATATTGGGGAAAAAGGTATATCCTTCTCATTTTCTGTTTATTTTTGGGATTATGTACTGAGAGAGTGCTCAACTATTATTTTTTTAGGTCACCTATTTATCAAAACTAACTTATATAGTTATATCCCATTTATTTATGCGTTTGCTTTCGTTTATACCAATTTTGGATAATTTTTTTTATCAAAAATCTTTGAAACAATGAGAATAAAGCTAAATATAACATATTAAAATAACACAAATAAGTGAATAACTATTGAAATGTAAAATATAAGTTTTAGCCATTATATAGGTGCAACTTTATCTAGTCGAAAGTGTTCTATGATAATTTGATTAGTGTTTTACATTTAAATTTTTAAATTTACTGTTTTGATATGACATAATTAGCTTTATTTTTGAAATTGTACAAATTTCCGGCAAGAAATTAAACGAGATTGATATAAACTAAAACAAACACATATTTGGGTCGCCCATAAATTAGCTTAAATAAATAGGCGGCCTAAAAGAAAAAATGTTTAATAGTTGGGCTGTCTCCACATATACATGATCCCATTATTTCTATATCTGATCGGCTTGTTATATCTTTAGTTGCATATGTCTAGTGGTAGTATTTTAGTGTTATAATTCTTCTGGATAGACAAATTTTTTTATTGTTATACTAATTGAATATGCAACTTTTGTAGTAATATACTCTTTCTACTATGCTGATACTCTTTTATATACGGTAAATAACTAAATATTCTGAACCATGACTATATTTAGCAGTATCCACATTAGTATAAGGACCTAAATAGTAATTATTCTTTTTCATGTAGTATTATATACTCGTACTCTGGTATAACGTTAAAAGTAACAATTAGAATGTGATCAAACAATTATACCATTTATACAGAGTGTGCGTCACATGTTGTATTGGCTTTTTAATGTCTGCACATTCAGTCTCTAATATGTAACCTTTTAATGTTACCAAATTTGAGGGTAATATTCAGCTGCTTAGGAAAGGATAAAGGTGGCCTACTGGCTTTGACAGGGATTATTCCTTTAGATTAACAATGAGATGACTTTAAACCAGATGAAAATATAGCTGCAAACAAAGAAAAGAAAAAGCATTTGCTGTTTTTTACTTAAATGTATAATATGTGTTTACTACTGCTTTTTTTAGGCCAGTTAGTTGCATTATGTTTTACGTATGCTAAAATGGAATAGCATACTTTTATTTGATGATCTCTTGTATTGTATTTTCTTTCTATCTCTGTTTCGCTTCTGATACGTTATTTACTATGTAATCAGGTATTGGGTTCAAGAGTGTGTTTCTGATAACAGCTCAGCCGTACATATTTAGTAACGGTTATCAGATAAAATTCAACGAAAAACCATGTCAACATTGTAATGTTGGATACATTGTTCCTGAATGGGTCGAAAATGATCCAACTCTGTCCGCCATTCAAAGTGTATATGGTTCTGCTACCTCTCTACCAACCACAACTCTCGTGTTGCCTCTAAAATTTGAAAAGGTCAAACCAGTTAAAGACCAGCTTTCAAGTGTCCACCCTGAAATTCTCCTATTTCTTACTAAAATAAAACGGCTTTCAGTAAGAGAAGAAAATGAGGATCCTAGGCTCAACACTGTGAGCGCAATATCCATCTCTAGTGAGAAAAACTTTGTTACTTTGAAGAGCATGGATGCTGAGTCCTATACGCTTCATCTTACTGCTGATGTTTCTGGCAACGACGTTGAAGCAGAATGTGGCTACCACATGTGGAAACAAAGGTTTCCCGTGAAGAATGAAAATAAGGTTGATGTTAGATCGGAAGTTGAGGAATGGGTGATTACATTGGCTTTTCCAGTTGGAAGACGACTCAATAGAGGTGCAAGCATGCCTGGCATCTATTCGTTTTTACCAACTGAGACGGTAACAAATTTTCCGTTTGTTATCCAGGCGGATTTTTTGTTGGCTTCATCAAGGGAAAATATTCTGTGGGATAGCAAATGGAACCAGGGTATTCTTGATTGTGTTCCGGTTGCATTTATGAATGCGTTTACCTCACTGATAAAGACAACACAAAGTGCTCCTGTTTCCAGTCTCTCTAATATGTTTCGGTTCTTACCTATCAATGAGTCTTCTCATCCAAAACTGAACCATGTTCGGGATGGGATTAAAGCTAAAGTAATGAACGAAGCTATTGTTCCGTGTGAATCATACACTGTGCAAAAGTTGTTCCGCAAACCTTCTGAAGTTTACAGGCTGGAGCCTGAGTTTTGGAGCATTTTGAACAAGTCAAGAACCGAAGGTGTGAGTTTCACAAATATATCATCTCATGGAGCGTATCTTCTCGCCTCTTCATTCGATAAAGAGGAGTACAATTCCATACTGAAATTTCTTGATATCGAATATGTTGATAACGAATGGTATGCAAAATGCATAGCCAGTTCTAATCTTGTAATGGGTGTCTCAGAGGATTTGTATATACAGCTTCTGGTATTCATAGCAGAACAGTGGAGCTCCTCGTTTCACAACAGCAATATCAAGAACATCCCACTTATGAAGTATATTGGACTTGATAGCAAGGTGGCCCTATTCAAAATCAGTGCATGCGCAAACAAGTTGCTTGCTGTGGGTTCTGATCACATCTCATGGCTGATTAACTGCAACACGGAATTCCATGGTTCAAATGGTCAGTTCTTTCTTCCAAAAGCCACGCAAGAAGCTGTACGATTATGTTCAAAGGAGCAAACTCTAAAGAAGTGGTTAAAAAATGAAGTCAATGTTAAATTTGTCAATGTGTATAATTATGCCAAGTATCTTAGCTCTTCAATCGGTAGTGACCGCAATCTAGCTATCACTTATGCTCATTTTATTCACAACTCCCTGAAGAAAGAGTACTTGCAGAAAGACAAGGTTGAAAGTCTTTGTCGTGACATGCCGATTGTGGATAACTACGGGCGGGTAACTACAAGCAGAAGTGGGGTTCTAGTACCTGCTAATGGAAGCAAATGGGTGGAGCTGATAGGTTCAAATCCTTGGAGACAACATAATTACGTTGAGCTGGGAGAAGACTATGCCCGTCATGCGAGCTATTTTGGTGTTGTAACATCTGGTGAAGATCTGCTTAAGTTTCTTCAAGATTATGTTGGAGCTTCTGATGTCCCTTGCTTATGTCCACCAAATGCTGCAATTCCTACTCTGTCTTCCCCTCTAACAAAACTAAACACATTATTGCTTCTACAGTGGCTATACAACTTAAGGACATCAAGAATTGGCTTACCAAAAAGGTTTTTGAAATCCATAAAAACTGGCAGCTGGCTAAGGATCACTTTGAGCGGCTCTCCAGGGTGCAGACCGCCTTCAGAGTCATTCATGCTAGACTCTTCAATTGGACTTCTTCTTCAGAGTGGATCGGTGCTTGTTGAT
Source organism: Artemisia argyi (assembly GCA_030686995.1). Taxonomy (NCBI): domain Eukaryota; kingdom Viridiplantae; phylum Streptophyta; class Magnoliopsida; order Asterales; family Asteraceae; genus Artemisia; species Artemisia argyi. Next base: position 37,785,453 of record CM060701.1, read on the forward strand.
ATCCCGTTGGTGGATATGGAGTTTTATGGAGATGATATAGAGAGCTACAAAGAGGAGCTTAAACTGATTGGTGTTAAAGTTGAAAACAAAGAGGCATGCGAATTCATTGGTGCACGTCTAATGTCTATTGCAGCTTCTTCCGAGCTGACTAGAGACAAGGTTCTTTCGATACTGAAGTTTATTCAGTTTTTGGGCCAGAATTATCTTCCTACTAAGGAATTCATCAACAGTATCAAAGACGAAAATTGGCTAAGAACATCTCAAGGTGATATGAGTCCTACAGATTCTGTTTTATACAGTCGGGATTGGAATGCTGCTTCACAAATAAGTGATATTCCATTCATTGATCAAGAATATTATGGGAGTGAAATACTTTCTTTCAAGAAAGAACTTGAACTGCTTGGCGTGGTTGTTGAATTTGATAAGAGCTGTTACGAGCTTGTTTTGGACCACCTGAAGTCCTCATCTTCATTGACTTTCTTATCATCTGATGCTTTTTTATTGATGCTAAGGTGCATAGAAAGTTTGAGATCATCAGATAAGGTGGTGAGAGTGCTTAAAAGCATAAAATGCTTGAAGACAAATTTGGGGTACAGATGCCCATCTGACTGTTTCTTGTTGAACCCCGACTCAGAATGGGGCTGTCTTCTAAAGGTGTTTACTTCATTTCCGATTGTTGATGACAAGTTCTATGGGAGGCCTCTCTTTTCTATGTCTAAAGAATTAGAAAAAATCGGTGTAAAGGTGAAGTTTGAGGATGCCAGTAAAGAATTTACTCGCACTTTCAAGCAGCAGGCGTCGTCATCATCTATCAGAAAAGAAAATGTCTTTGCGTTTCTTGAATGTTATAGAAAGATGAAGGATAAATTTCTTTCAGAACTCACCAGCTGCATAAAGAAAGAGAATTGGCTACGTACAAAACTTGGTGACTACAAATCACCAAATGATTGCATTCTATTTGGAACAGATTGGGAACCCATTTCTCAAATATCACGGCTTCCTTTCATTGATGACAGTGATAATTATTATGGAATTGGTATTAGAGAATATCGTGAGGAACTGAAGCTGCTTGGCGTTACTACTGAATTCAAAGATGGTGCAAAGTTTGTGGCTGACAGGATTCGCTTACCTAAGTATACCAGTAGCATTACTCCTGTAAGTGTTTTTGCATTGCTTGATTGTGTCAAGAAACTGAAAGAAGTTGAGAGTCGTGAAAAATTTCATGAAAAGCTGTCCAAGAAAAAATGGTTGAAAACTCGTTTTGGATACAAGTGTCCGGTGAAGTGCTTGCTATTCTCTTCGGACTGGGAATCTTTCTTGAAACGCAGTGATGGTCCGTTTATTGATGAAGAGTTCTATGGATCACGAATCGGATCCTACAAAGATGAACTTAAGCTTGTAGGAGTAATAACTCAGGTTGACAGTGGATGCAAAGTGCTTGCTAGTTATCTCAAATCTCACTCCAATTTCGAAACAATTAATCGAATTTATAGTTACTTGTCGGAAAAAAAGTGGGAGCCTGCTGACGATTGCAACAAAAAGATCTGGATCCCTAGAGGATCTGAAAACGGGGAATGGGTCAATCCTCAAGGTTGTGTTCTTCACGATAAAAATAATCTATTTGGCGAGGAGTTGCATGTGTTGGAGAAATTGAAGTACGAGGAGAAGATTCTCAGCTTATTTGCAAAGGTTTTCGATGTGAACGTTCATCCCTCAGTTGATGATTACTGCAAACTGTGGAAGAAATGGGAAAGTTTGGGGCATCAGATAACACATGCTGAATGCTGCGCCTTCTGGCAGTTTGTGATTAGTAACTGGAATTCAGGAACAGAGGAAACGTTCAACAAGAACTTATCAAAACTCCCTGTTTTGGATGCTACCTCTAACAAGATTTCTTTAATTGATAAGTGTGACATTTTGATTGGCGATGATCTTTTCCTGATGGACCTTTTTCAGAAATGTGCTCGTCCGATGTTTGTATGGTATCCTCAGCCGAGTTTGAAAATTCTACCCCGAACCAAGCTTTTGGATATCTACAGCAAATTAGGTATCCGTACTTTGTCTGAATCTGCTCAGAAAATCATATCTGATGTCGATCACGTTGGATTTGAACCAGAGAATTCAAGTCAAAAGGTTATAACAAAGGGTTTGTTTAAACTCATTCTTGGTTTTCTTGCTGATCCAAAATTAAAACTTGAGGCAGAAAAGAGACATGAAGTGGCTAGCCGTGTACTTGCAGTTGAAGCGTTCGAGACTTCAGAACCAATGACGGTTAAATACAGTCTTTCTTTTTCTTCTGGAGATGCACTCAATGTTGAAGATAAGATAATGATACGTTGGGACAAACAGAATTCCAAGTTGTTCATGCAGAAGTTGGATAGGTCCACTGGTTACAAGCATCTTATGGAATATGCTTCTCATTTCGGTGAAGTGATAGCTGATGGGGTGATTTGGGAGAATGAAGAGCTTGTTTCCGGACTTTCAGAACTGATCCGGTTGGGTTTTTTGGTGGAGTTTGATGAGGAAGCAGTCGACTTCTTGTTGAAGACCAAGAATCTTCCAATCTTTCTGGAAGACCAACAATACCTTTCATCCAAGTTCTCCTCTTAATAGGTACATGTATTTTAAATTTAGATTGTTCCATCTTTAAGTTTATTGGTTTTCGTAAGTATAATATGTTAAGTTGATGTTGAAAACTCAACCCGTTTGAGTCAGCAATGGTTGAAGCATCAAGCATAGTGAGATAGGGTGGCATCACGGGTCGAATATAGTTTAAGGCAATGGTTAGTTTAATTTGGCATCACGGGTCAAATTGTCATTTGATTCTTTTTGACTTGATGCCCAGGAGCGGAGGCAGAAATTTTTGGTCGAGGGTGCACACTTTGATAAATTTTAGAAACTACACTATAAATTGGTACTTAAGGGGGGCAAATTACGAAAAGAGGCAAAAATTTTCAAAAATTTACAGTACAAATTTTTTCGCTAGGGGGCACCTGCCCCTTGTGCGCCCCCCCCCCCCCCCCCCCCCCCCCATTATCTCCGCCCATGTTGATGCCCCATATCACCATATGACAGTCAGATGCTAATAAAGTTTGTGTGACTGATTCTGTCTTATAAAAATCTCCGATTTATGTATAGATTTTTATATTTTGTTATTAAAATGCAGGAGAAAACATAAAAAGACGTGATCAGCTGGTTAATCGTCATGAACATTTCTGGGAACAAGTTGATAGATGAAGCTTTTGCTATGCACTTATGCAGTTATCTAAGCTTCTGAAGATATTTTATTTTCGTTTATTAATGTAATCTAACTATTGTGTTTGCAAATTATGAAACTGGTCGTTTTTTGGTTTAGTTTTTGAACTGTAACCAATATTTGCATTGTGGCACCAAAGTTTATTATGATATGCAGTCCTTGGTTTATTATATAATTTAGACATCTGTTATACTCGTATAATCTAGTATATTTATTAGAAATACAAAGTTAAGAGAACTAATGATGCATTTTGCTTTCTAGTTTCTACACTACAATAGTATCGTTGTTGCTAAAAGTATGCTAAACGACAAATAAAATTGCTTCATGACTTTCTCTGCAATCAAAACTGAAAACTAGAAAGAAAGAGCCATCACATTAAGCTCATTGGAACATCCTTTTTGAATGACTTTCAATAGTCTATCAATGGATTTAGGCTTAAGAAACAAAGAATAAGTTTCTGAGATTTTTGGCATCAGTTAAAGCTTATGAATGCAATTTCATCTGGTAACCATTTTTTTGGGTTGAGCTTTTTTAGTTGTTAGTTGTGTAATCCACACAAAAGGAGACACCAAATGAGCTTTATCTTGGACTTGTCACTTGTGGATCTTTGTTTATTAAAAAGTTGTATATACTGAAATTCTAAATTTAAATAAATACTCTCCCTGTCACAATATTATTGTTTATAAGCAAAAATACTTTACGAGAGCGTCTGAATAGTAAAGTCGACTTAGGGTGTGTTTGTTTCATTTAAATGTTTTGGGTCTGAATCTGACTACCATATCTTACTGGTAAGATGTGGCTATTAAGTCTGAATATGAATGCAATAATGTTGTTTGTTTTTTATAATTGTCTGAATAATTTTAATTGTCTATTTTTTTAAAGTATATATTAAACTATAACAATACCATGAATATGTATGTTGATACAAAAGTTGGGCGTTCCTAGTTTGGGCTCTTGCTCTCGTACCAATTCGCTTCTTAATGCTTGAAACCTGCGCACTAAGAAAGTAAACAACACCGTTAGGCTTATCGTGGGATTGTCTCCCACGATTAGACTCCGGCGTGAGAGTAAGTAATCGGTTTTAGGGTTTTATTGAGAAGTTAAGGATTGTGTAAATCGTACCTTTAATGAGAATGTATCATTCTATATATATGGATGCAGAAACCGTGTAGGTTTCTTGCTCCTTACTCTTCGCATACGTGGTGCTTATCCGGGGTAAGGATATCTATTCCGGTAAATAGAAGATCCTTATCTTATGACCGGGTAGTTTGGTTGGGCTTCGGACTCCGTGAGTCCAAGCCATTGGTATTATAGCCCAAGTCATTTGTCATGATAGCTCACTCGTGGTGGGTTTGGGCTTAGTAATGTCTATCATTTGGGCTCGTGGCCCAACTATAGACTATACGTCATCATGTCCCCCGAGTCTAGTGTGCGCGGCTCGTAGCCGCGGATACTAGACTAGTAAGAGTAGCGGTAAGCGTGGCGGGAAAAAAATCAAAGACTTCCCACCCAAAAGTAGGAACAATGTATCAAGTCCCAAAATATTGTAAGAAGTGCTTCGAAAAACGGGGAGAGTGTCCACGTGTGCCTTGGGAAGAGGGAAAAAGTGTTGTACATTGTTTCATCCTAGCCACACGTTTTGTTAGTGGGATCCACGTGGCGTCACTTTTAGGGTTTTTGATGGTTATAAAAGTCACCGCCTCCTTTCACTGTGGAGCACACAGTAAAAACATTTCCGCCATTTCTAAACCTTTCAAAGCTTTCTTTCTTCGATCTACTGTACTACTAGGTAACTGCGCGTGCGCAATATAGTAAATCTTGTTTATACCTTGAAAATGGTTGCTCAGTTGCATGAGTTTCGCTCTGAGATGGATGAGGATGACGTACGTCAGTTTTCTTCTGATTACTTCATTCCTCTCGATGTCCATCCTGAAGCACCAGATGTTGACGCGTGTATTGCCGATTTCCCCGATGGGAAGATAGGTTTATATACATGCTTTTTTGATTACGCGAATTATCGCGTACCAATATCCGTATTTTTGAGCAACGTGCTCAATTTCTACCAACTTCATATCTCACAGCTGCGCTGTATAGGTGCGGCGAAGATATCCAATTTTGAAATAAACTGTCGGTTACTTGCAATTAACCCGACTGTCGACCTATTCCGTGCGTTCTACCACACAACGTAGTCGCACGGATGGGTTTCCTTTGCAAAGCGCTCAGGGCGCCTTCAATGCTATACCGATAAAGTAGATTCCTTAAGGCATTGGAGAGAATATTTTTTCTGGGTGGATGATGTTGTGTTTCCATCGCGCTTTGAGTTCTATACTCAAGGGTCGCTGCCGAGGGATGAGCGTCCTATCCCTGGTTCGTATAGTGTCGCGGATGCGGATACAATTGATAGTGACCGCATTCCCATTAACTCCTATCCTGAGGAGTTTTTGGTGCATATGGGACTGAGTCGCAACTATTTTGATGGTATGGACGAGGTTCCAATCTTCATTGACGGGAACAGCCAGGGTGGGTGCTCATCCTTTCTTGCCTTTGCCTCTATAATGTATATTTTTTTGTTTTGCTTGAATAACTAAGTTGTTTCTTGTTATTTGTTTTTTGTCTGTCGCTGAGATGGACCTGTTCGCTGTTGTGAAGTTGAAGGAACCCAAGCGCGTGACAGTGGGGGTGCGCCCTCTGAGGGATGGTGAGGAGCCCATCTTACAGGCTACTACGGGGCACCTAACGGTGTTTGGGCCCGTTGCCCGTGGAGATTCTCCACCTGCAGCTACGCTTGTTGTGCCAGTGCAGAGTGTTCCTCCTACTGGGGAGCAGTCTCCTGTGGTGGAAGAGGCGCATGTTGAGTCTTCCAACAGCGTGGAGATCCTGGAGCCTGTTGCGGAGGCGCAGAGAGGGAAGCGTAAGGAAGCGTCTTCTGGTGGTTATGGCGCTGGTACTTCCAAGAGGAGGCGCCATCTGATTGCTGATGAAGAGTCTTCTACACCGGATGATATGTCCATTTCTGGCGCGGAGAAGAATCTGTCCAAGTCCCCACCTCTTGTGTAAGTATTTACAACTGTCGTTTTCCTTATTTGTTGTATCCTCGCACTAACTTTACCTTCTTTTGTTTTGTAGTGATCATGCTGCGAATAGTGATGCGGTGTTTGCTGATCGTGTAGTATCACCGCAGGCTACTCACGTGGAGGAGCCTTTGAAGGCAGCGGCGCAGATGTCTGCGCATGAGTTGGTGGAGGAGCTAACCGTTGTTGCTGCTCGCCAGGCTGAGTTGGTTACTCAGCTAAAGGCGAAGGCTGTTGTGGAGGGAGGTAGCCTTGCTCAAAAGGATGAGCAGATTGCCCTGCTCAAGGCGCAGTTGGCTGAGGCGCATGCAGAAGTGTTGGCTGCCGATGAGCGCGCAAAGAAGGTTACTGAGGAGAAGTTGACTGTCATGGCTGAGCTGCAGCGCGAGCGTGGGGAGTCGCAGTAGTATAGGGCTAACCTCACCTGGGGGGTGAAATACCTGGAGGAGAAGAAGAATGAGCTCTGCGGCCAGCTTGCTGAGTTTGGCAAGAAAGTGGAGAGCTCTGTGGAAGCGCAGGAGGAAAAGCTGCGCAGGTTGAGCATAGAGTATGATGAGGAGTTGTATCCTCATCTTATGTCCATGATTGCGGAGCGCAGGTACTTGTTGTACATTATACTTGATTTTTACTTGTATTTTTTCCTTCCTTTCTAATGCGTTCTTTGCTGTCTTGTACAGGTGGTTGATCAGCCATGGCTTGCGCCTGGCTGCCATGGGCACGTTGGAGTCCTCAGAGGTCGTGGTTGCCTTTGGTAAGGTGGTAGAGTGCGTCGTTGCTCGTGGCAAGGCACAGGCTATGGAAGAGCTTGATGAAGGTCAACTACTGACCGTTCCCCTCGCTGAGGTTCCTGAATACAATGCTGATGCCTTTGAGGAGCTCGTGAAGGCGATGGAGGGGATGAGGCTCTTCGAGCTTCCGCACATTGCGCGGCTGGAGCGCGACCAAGACTGTCCCATCTCAGTAATAATGGCGAGATTAACTCTGGGGAGGCATATCTTGGAGAACGCAGAGGCTGAATTTGATTTTTATTTGAAACCTGGTGAGTCTCAGTTGCAAGTTCCAGTGTTCGCGCAGCCGCGTGATATTCTTAACCCCTTCGCTATTGAGAAGGAGGTTCCTCTGAAGGAGGTTTTGGAGCGTCACGCAGAGAGGGTGGCCAAGAAGAAAGGTCTCAAATGGAAAGCCACTCTCTGCGGTGTGGGTGCTGCGCACATTCCTAGGTTGGATGGGGTTGCAGTCAGTGTGGCGACCGTGTCACCGAAAGATGCGCTACTTTTGAAGAAACTCCAAGAGGCTGGGAGTTCTGCTGACCCAGGACGCAGCCCTCAACGCTGCCGTAGCTTGTAGATATGTATAACTTGTAGTTATAACGTTTGTAAAAACTCGTGGTTTTTGGTAAATGAAAGTATGGAACTTTTGCACGTATATATCGTTTTGTACTTAGATTTTTTGTCTTTATTATGTGAAAGACTTTCCAGAGTTACGATGTGCATATAATATCTTGTATTGAGTCCATACTTTATGTATTAAGTCCGTAACCTAATAAATAAACGTTTGTGGTTCATAACCTTAACAAACGTGCAGGTAGGTATGTAGCGTGCTACATTTATCATTTTGAGGGACCAAGGGTCTTGGTTTCTTAGTTCGTCTAAACTTGCACAGTGTTCGTTGTTGCGCATTCGTCGTAGGGTGCGTACTAAAGTCATAGTCGTGTATGAAGTTAGTGAGTTAGGTGTCAATTGTTTTGAATCCATGTGGTGATATGCAGTGTACTGCAAATTCCACTATTTAGGAGTCAATTGTCTTGAATCCATGTTTTGTTAAACGCGCACAGTGTGCGTTGAAGTGCATCCATCGTGGGATGTACTTTGAACTTACTCCAACGTCTTGACAGTAAGGTGTTTAACAAGAATACGTGATCCAATGTTGATGGGTTTGCAACCCTCTTACTCAACGAGTATGTTAGTAGGTTTACTCATCATGTATGCCCTCGTGTGGTCTTAATATGTGCATGCACGCCATGTAGGCAATAAATAAACAGAATTGAAACATAAATGAATGATGTAAGCAATAATGTTGAAATGTGTTGTGGAGTTAGCTAGAAACCACAACGTTTTATTGATACTTGCAAGTTTTTGAGAAAGTAAAAAAAACAATTCCTAAGAAAAGAAAAGAAAAACAAACAATTATTGGGCACATACTAGAGTGCAAAGATGTCTGTTTGTGGGCCGTAGCCTTTCCTAGAGATAGCATCTTTTTAGATTGCAGATATTCCAAGTGCACGCTAGGTCGTGGCCTTTCATATCGCGCAACCTGTATGCACCATTGCCTAGCGCTTCGGTGACCTCATAGGGTCCTTCCCATTTGGGTCCAAGCTTGCCTGTGTCTTCTGCGTGGCTTGCATCATTGGCGCGGTATACAAAGTCTCCTGTCCTGAAGGAAGTATGTTTGACTTTTGCATCATAATACTTCTTCATTTTTGCCTTAGCCTTTGCCTCGCGTATAGCTGCGCGTTCACGTCTTTCTTCCAGTAAGTCCAAGTCTATGCGCCGCTCCTCGTCATTTGTTGTGACGTTGACCTCTGCTATTCGTATAGTTGGCATTCCTATCTCAGCTGGTATGACGGCTTCTGTTCCGTAGACAAGGGAGAATGGTGTGTCTCCAGTACTGGTTTTGATTGTGGTGCGATGCGCCCATAGGACATGTGATAACTCTTCCACCCACTTGCCTTTGTGTCTGTCAAGGCGCGCTTTTATTCCCTCACCTAGGCTACGGTTTGCGCGCTCAACTAAACCATTGGTTTGTGGGTGTTTTACTGAAGCAAAGTGTTGTGTTATGTTTAATTGCGAGCACCAATGTTTGAATGGGTTGTCGCAGAACTGTTTCCCGTTGTCTGATATGATCTCGCCGGGTAGTCCGAAGCGACATACAATATTATCCCATACAAAGCGTTTTACCTGGTTGCCCGTGATGCTCACCACTGCCTTTGCCTCAATCCACTCCGTAAAGTAGTCTATGGCTACGATGAGGAATTTTAGCCCTCCTGCTGCAACTGGAAAAGGGCCTGCGATGTCAATACCCCATTTGTAGAATGGCCATGGTGAGGTAATGGGTGTTAGCTCTTGTTGTGGTTGGCGCGGAATTGGTCTGTGTACTTGGCAATTGCTGCATTTTTTTATCATATCCAGCGCGTCGCGGTGCATAGTGGGCCAATAATACCCCGACCGTAGAGCGCGTGCTACAACAGACCGTGGTCCTGAGTGCATGCTACATGATCCGGCGTGGATTTCTCGGAGTACGTAGTCTGCTTGAAGAGGTCCGACACATCGGAGCCAAGGTTGCAAGAAAGAACGTCGATAGAGGATGTTGTCTCGTAGTTCAAATCGCTGCACTGTGCGTCGCACTCTTCGAGCGTCCTTTTGATCTTGTGGTAAGATTCCTTTGCGGATGAATTCAATGATAGGTGTCATCCACGTGGGATCTTGTTCTTCTATCACTGTGGATACTTCCATCTCCAAAATTGATTTGTTTTTTAGAGTTTCTACCAATACCTGTTTTGACAAGTGCGCAAAGCTTGTAGATGCAATCTTTCTAAGCGCATCAGCTTTTCTGTTGTCCCCTCTAGGTACTTGTTTGATTGTGAACCTATCAAAGTTCTGAATCAAGGACTTGGTCTTTTCCAGGTATTGGATCATGTGTTCATCCTTGGCTTCATACTCACCTAGCACATGGTTAACTACTAGCCTGGAATCCACGTTTGCCTCCAGGTTGCGTACACCCATTTGAATTGCACTACGCAGTCCAGCGAGTAAGGCTTCGTATTCCGCCTCATTGTTTGTGGCTGTGAATTCGAAACGCAACGCGTAGGTGAACTCCATTCCTTCTGGATTAGTAAGGATAAGGCCTGCGCCTGATCCATCTGTGAATAGAATCCAAGGTTCCTGTAGGTCTGTTTTACTTGCTGAAGGTGGACTATCAGTATCTGGCTTTTCGACAATAAAGTTAGCTAATATCTGCTCTTTGATTGCAGTGCGCGGTCTATATGAGATGTTATACTCGTTTAACAACACACTCCACTTTTGTAGCCGTTCCGATGCGTCAGGTTTAGAGATAACTTGTTTGATTGGCTGGTCTATGATTACAGCTATTGGGTGTGCTTGAAAGTATCTGCGCAGTCTTTTAGCTGCGAATACTAGTGCCAAGACCAACTTTTCCATGGCGCTGTAGTTAGTCTCTGACTTTTTCAATGCTTTGCTTACAAAGTATATGGGTGTCTGGACGGAGTTTCTATCTGTCAATAGTACTGCGCTAACTGCTCCATGGGTTGCAGATAAGTACATGATTAGCTCTTCCCCTGGTCGCGGTGCGACAAGTTTGGGGAGTGATGCCAGATGTTGTTTTAGCTGTTGGAAAGCTTCTTCTGCCTCCTCAGTCCAACGAAAGTCTCCCTTTTTAGTGCACTTCGTGAGTGTTTTAAAGAGAGGGAGTGATTTGTCTGCTGATTTAGATAAGAAATGGTTCAGCCCTGCTAGCTTTCCGTTTTACGACTGGACTTCTTTGAGTGTGCGCGGTGAGGGGAGATCAATAACAGCTTTTGTTTTTTCTGGGCAAGGCTTGATTCCATCAGGTTCTATTAAGTATCCGAGGAACATGCCGTCTGTTGCGCCAAAGGTGCACTTCTTGGGATTTAACTTCATGTTTATTTGTCCCAATGTTTTGAACGTTTCCTCGATGTCGCGCACTAATTCATCCTCTGTGTGGCTCTTGATGACAAGGTCGTCAACGTAAACCTCCAAGTTTCGACCTACTTGTTTCTTGAAAGTCGTGTCCACCAATCGCTGGTATGTTGCGCCTGCGTTTTTTAGGCCAAAAGGCATTTTCGTGTAACAATAGACCCCTTGGCTGGTGTGGAAAGCTGTTTTTTCTTCATCCTCGGCTGCCATTTGGATTTGATGGTACCCTTTGTATGCGTCTAGAAAGCACTTAAAAGGATATCCGCACAGGGATTCTACCTTCCAGTCTATCTCTGGCAGTGGATAGCAGTCCTGTGGGCATGCTTTGTTAAGGTCTGTGAAGTCCACGCACATTCTCCAACTGCCATCACTCTTCTTTACCATCACTGGATTAGAAAGCCAGTCGTGATAGTATACTTCACGCATGATGCCTGCATCTACGAGTTTGCGTACTTCTTCCAGAATAGCTTTTGCACGATCTGGGGCCTGGCCGCGCTTCTTCTGTCGTATTGGGGGATATCCTTGTCGGATTTGTAGCTTGTGCTCTGTGATAGAGCGTGGCACGCCGGTCATGTGCTTTGGTTCCCATGCAAAGATATCTAGGTTCTTTTACAAGAGTGCGCACACAGCTGCTTTACCTTTGTCAGATAAAGATCCTCCAATCGAGATTTGTTGATCTGGGTAATCGGGGTGAATAGCGACCTTTAAGTTTGGTGTTTTTCCTGTGCGCTGTTCTGGAATACTCTCCACCTCAGTGGTTACTGCGTTGCATTTTTTTGGTGGTACCGTGGTGTTGTAGAGGGTAACAACTCCTCCTTCCGCTGGAAATTTGAGCATCCTATGTGCTGTGGATGGTACAACGCGCATGGATGATATTCCAGGTCTCCCAATGATACCATTGTATGGTGAGGGAGAATTGATTACCATGAAATTTATCCATGTTGCTGTTGAGTGTTGTTCATCGCCCACAACTACAAGCAAACACAATTGCCCCATAGGCCAAATCTTTTCTCCTGTGAATCCGGTCAGCGACGTTGTGGCTGGTAAACATATGGCACCACACAGGTTGTAGCCAATTTTCGATAGTAGCAGCTGATTCGAAAATTTTTAGGTGGTCATCCGGATCACCTGTTCCATCATATGTTTTGACATTAGTGGGCATGCGCCTCCTTTTGTGATCGGAGTAATCGCTGATGCGTCGTGTAAGTGCATCAACTTTCTGGCGATGCCACGGGAGAGACATATCTTCGTCTTCTTCTTCCTGACGTTTTCCTCTAGACTTCCAATGTCCTGTTTCCTTATCCTCGTTGTCCGAGGAGTCGTTGGAGGAGGAGTAATCTCTTTTGCGGCGCTTGCGCCGGCTTCCTTCAGAAGAAGAGCTTGAGGGGATTTCACTTGGGGATACTCTCCTCCCTAATCTGTCGTGAATCCTTTTGCTCCCAGACCTGGAGGAACCTTCACTTGGTGAATGTTGAGGTCCCAATATGTCTTGTATTCCGCGACTACCAAGTCTGGAATGAACATTAGTGCGCCTCTCGCCGTCTTCATATTCTTCTGAATATTGTGAGTTAGATGCCGTACCCAGCCTATCATGGATAGTGGTACGTCTTTCATTATTTTCACGTCTTCCTTGTAGGTGGCGCGGTAGCGATGCTTCGCGTTCAGGACCAAAGTTGAGTCGGGCTTGTAGGCTCGTACTCGATCTTCTCCTCGCCTCTTCTTGCATGAGGGCGGTTAAAGTTTCGTAATTTTGGGATACAGAATTAGTCAACGTTAGGTTAGGTGCGTCCTCATTCGCTGCAAGAATATCTGCCTCAGTATTGGGCACCCTATCTCGGTTAGGTGCGCCTGTTGTCCACTGTAGGTGCCGTTTGGTGAGGAGTATTGAAGAGAGTGCGCTGGAGTTCTTCAACGCTTGGGGCTATGGTAGTGACTTGGGTAGCCCTTACAGGTAATTCCATCGCTGGGAGTGGTTGGGTTGGTCCCGTTTCTTGGTGACCAGGCGCGCTGGTTGTCCCAGAGGCCTGCCTAGGGGTCGAATCTTGTTGATTCTTCCTCTGGGGGTCACGTGTTTTTTCCAACTGCGGAGTCCGCTGGCTTGAATTTTTGTTCTTCGTCATTCTAGTTCCTTAGTTCTTAATGTGGGTCCCACGGATGGCGCCACTTGTTGATACATAAGTTGGGCGTTCCTAGTTTGGGCTCTTGCTCTCGTACCAATTCACTTCTTAATGCTTGAAACCTGCGCACTAAGAAAGTAAACAACACCGTTAGGCTTATCGTGGGATTGTCTCCCACGATTAGACTCCGGCGTGAGAGTAAGTAATCGGTTTTAGGGTTTTATTGAGAAGTTAAGGATTGTGTAAATCGTACCTTTAATGAGAATGTATCATTCTATATATATGGATGCAGAAACCGTGTAGGTTTCTTGCTCCTTACTATTCGCACACGTGGTGCTTATCCAGGGTAAGTATATCTATTCCGTAAATAGAAGATCCTTATCTTATGACCGGGTAGTTTGGTTGGGCTTCGGACTCCGTGAGTCCAAGCCATTGGTATTATAGCCCAAGTCATTTGTCATGATAGCCCACTCGTGGTGGGTTTGGGCTTAGTAATGTCTATCATTTGGGCTCGTGGCCCAACTATAGAGTATACGTCATCAATGTAAGTTGTGTAAACATGAAACAAAACAATTTTAACATAAATTTAACACAATATGAAACTTTTAATACTCCGGAGAATCGTAGCTAAAGCCACGTACGAGAAATTGCTTAAACGCTACGGTTACAAAAAGGGAGTTAATTTGCACACTCCACTAATTGATTTTTACAATCAAAAGTATTGTGTTTTGACATTTATAACCTTGTTATAAGGGTATAAATGTCAAGACATAAAAATACAAATGTTAAGGCACAATACTTTTAATTGTGCAAATCAAATAAACTTTAAAAGAAAAAATAATAATAATATAAAATAGTATATTAAAGGAATGCTTTTGTTAAATATATTTATACAAATAAAATCTTTTAATTAATGATGAAATGAAGTGGGGTTGGTGGGTGTCAATACACACATACATAGATAGATGAGAATCTGAGATCAAGAACATATACTTTACCTTTCTCTCACGTTAGCTCTCTTTATCTACCACAAACACAAACATCAAAACTCTAGCTATATATTAGATCTGATATTTTTCTTAAACAAAAACCAACGTGAGTTATATATTTTCTGAAACAACAATCTTATAAAGAAGAAGAAGAAAAGGGTTTGGTTAATTGGTTTATCGATTAGAAAAGCACAACCACCCATCTTTCTTTCTTGCTATACATAGATAAGAGGTTAAGAGGGAGTCAGACCTCATCCCCACCTCTGATCCGGTAAGAGCTTTTACGTCTGACCGTGTCTGAACCAAAAAAGAAAAACAAACACCCCCTTACTTTTTACGAGTTTTGTTTTAATTTATTGTAACTCCACAAGGATAAAATATACGATATCAAGTTTGTTTCAATTTTATGGGAGAATTTCGTATATCACCCTCTTTTCCTCATTATATATACCCATGACACAATAATTGAATGCATTATTTACAATGCTTTTAAAGCATGATTTTGGTATAAATAAAATTTTCATGTTTTGGGAAGCAGATATGAAATTACCCTTAATTTTAAAGCTAAAAAAATAGAAATAGAAAAATAAGGTAAATTAACTAAACGCATCATTAGTGTCCCCGAAAGTGTAATTCGTTAACCAAGATAACTAAATATAAAGAGTAAATTACATCATTTGTTTCTATGGTTGTCTCAAATTCACACGTTTAATTCCAATTTCAAAATAAATGTACTAGACGTCTTCAATGTCTCCATTTTGTTTCATCGATGGTCTTTTTAACTAACCTACATTAGTCGATGATAGTTAGACCGCTCACGTGTCTTTCATGTGAGGGCAAATTCATCTTTCTGTGGCCCTAACAAAAAGGGCCTCTAGAAACATCAATGTCCTTTTTTATTTTATTTTTTATTTTTTTTTATTTTATATTTTTTAAGCAACAAAAATTGTTTCAAGAGCTTAGAATAGAGATTACTTTTATAGTAGGTCCTTTTCATACATTGAGATCTTTGTCTTTATACTTTGTAGATTCTTCTTATTGGTGTAGAATCTTTCTTTGAACTTTGTGTTGCTAAGATCTTTGGGGGAGCTTTCTTTGACTTCAAGATGTATGTATGAGCATGTTGGAATCTACCATCATGGAAGTGAGGTACCTGCGAGTAAACAGTTAGCAATAAATAACCGGTACTTACCGATAAGGAATTAGAGCTCATCAACAGCATATTGTGAAGACTCCTTCTAATCCTTATCCAGGCCGTTCCCATATCAGATACTCCCGAAGGAGCTTACGAGACCTACTGAGTAGCTCAATGACTGGGTGAGTCGCTGGGGATCACGCCATTACTGTAGACCGTAATGGAACCACCGCAAACACTAAGCGTAACGCTTGTGGGGTTACCGAAGTGACCTGCTATCAGGGCTGTTTGATGTTGACCCTGGCAGGATTTCCGTTCAATCATTGAGAAATACATAAGTAATCCTCTCATAAACGTTCTCGGCAGATTGCTAAGATCTGCGAAGGACTCGATAATTTACAGCTGGTGTCCATTGATGTAGAACACCAATTGTAGAAATACTAAGTGTTCCTAAGAGATCTTTGATGTATCTCAAGGCTCTAGACTCTATAAGTGCACACCTAGGTTTCCTATGCGGAGACTAGGGAGGGGTCTCCTGCTTCAATATCGACCGTCTCTAAGAGATAGGTCGATAGGTTACGCTGGTTCCCCGTGAGAATGAAACAAGTTCTTTTAAGAGAACTTGAGTGGTTAAGAAGGTTTAGTGCATTGCGTCACTGGGTCCATGACGACTTTGTCTTCAATACCGGTGTTGTCTTTGCAACAGCCAGTAGCATACGTATTGAACCCGATGTCTGCCCTAAGGTTGAACATATGGAGGGCTATTTCTTTTCACCCTTTTCTTTACTTTTCTTTTTAATTCTTCAACTCCTTCTTTCCCTTTCATTCATTTCTCCTTTTTTCGTATCATACCTAAGGACTTCTAATTCTAACTATGGGAGATGTCCTTGGGTAGATCCCTCCGGCTCTGGCGGATCATAGGACGGATATTCCTATCTTAATCACCTTATAACTCCGACAGTAGCCAAGAAACCTTTGATTGAAAAATCTCTCAAAGTGTTTGTGATAATTAAATATTTTGGTTAACACTTTGAGAGTTTTGTATACACTTTTGAAGGGCTCCCCCTTCACATGTGCTCATAAGTATTTAATAAATCTGCACATGCGGGAGGAGCAAGCATTTTGAATTGATCTACTTTCCGTGAACAAGACCGATTCGAGACACGCTTACATCACTAGTTAGACTAGCTTGAAGTTATTACCCGACCTGGTCAAGTCCACAGAAAGTTTCTCGAGACGGTATATTTCTACTAAGACATATCCTTTTCGAGACACGCTTACGTGGTTAGTTAAAGAGATACATTGTCAGCTTTTAGGTGACAACTAGCTCTAGTAACTAACTTGATGTTATTACCCGTCGAGGATAAGTCCTTTCGATATTACTAACTTTTATTGTCTCGTCAATTCCTGGGTCAATACTGAGTCTAGCTCGCACATGATACAACTTTTAAGCTTTGACTTCGTATATTTTAATCACTTTTTCATTTTCTCCCCCTCAAAAATAGCATATAAAATGATGTTTTTGACAATCTTTTAGATTAAAATATGCCTTTTGAGTCTTACGGGGAGATTCACCAAGAACTTTTGATTTTGAGCAAAGTATTTTGTTTTGACAAGTGCTCCCCCTCAACAAGTGATTAGGTCTTATTGAGGTGAAATACTTGTCCTTTTGAGCAGAATTATGAAAATTCATAAACATTTGATTAATTCTACTCAAAAGTAAGAAGCCTTCGCTCCTTATATTTAGGATTGAGGCACTGATGCGTACCTCAGGGTCCTTTCTATACAAGAACGGGTTGTGCACTGTAATACGTACACAAGCCATAATGAAATTTATTCAATCAAATGACACAATTGATAATGAAAAGTGAATAACCAAATGTACCAAGTTAAACTTCGTCAGGAAGTGGAGCATCAAAGTCAGTGAACTTAGGTTCTGGTCTTATGAAGTTTCTGACAGGAAACGATGGTCTGGCACCGATATAGCTTTCCAGTCGTCTGATCTGTTCCCGTCGAAATAACCTTTCTTCAATCTTTAAGACAAAGTTACGAACTTGTCTTCTTGTGCTGGATTTCCATCTAGGTTGTTCCCCCTTAGCTATCTTTCGGCGATCATCATTCAACCTTTTGACAAGCCCATCACGAACAGATTTGAGTGTAACATCACAGAATTTGTGTACCTCATCGAACCTCATGAAACTTTGTAGCTTTTTGCTGTTGATGTAGGTGAAACCAAAAGGATCTTGGTTGAGAGTAAACTGTGACGTTTGATAGATTCCATCAAATGTGAATTGCGGCTTTGTCAAATTGATCTTCTGTTGGTAACTTTCCACTCCAAGCTGAAGATCTTCCACTCTTTCTTGAACTATCAATCGTCGGATGTAAAGAAGTAGTGATGCCATGAAGTTGTACTGTACATCTCTATCGAATCCACGCATTCTTCCTTGAACCTTTTCGAGATACATGTCTTCGATGTCATTGAGATTAAGGTCTGGAAAGTCTGCTTCGGAGAACTTGTACTTCTTTTCATCTTGTCGTTTAACAACAATTTCACGCATGAATATGTAGTTAAACCGTTGCGACTCTTGAATCTCCAAGATAGCGATGATCTTAGATTTTTGCTTTACATTTTCCAATGATTTCTCTCCTAATCTGCTGGTATAACCGAGACGACGACGTTCTGGCCAGTGTTGAATTCCGTGTAGAGCATCTCTGTCGTAAGCTACGATGGAGTTGCTGAAAATACGAGTGGTCTCTTCAATGGCAGGAATTTCGTATCTTGCAGCAGGTACTGAGATTGTGAGTGAGGAAGCATATTTTTTCTTGGATGTCTCCTGGGTGAGCTGGATGTTACGAAGATCTTTGTTGAAGAAGAAGCTGTAAGGTATCTTAGGTTTGTCTGGAAATCCTTTCAAAGGTAATGGTTTGGTCCAGTCAGTGAAGTAAGGTTTTTCATGATTTTTGGAACTGAGATCGATATTCACTTCAGGATTTAGCCAGTCAAAGTCGGCAGACATTGCACTAGCTATATTCTGCATATGATATTCGTATTCCACTTTGTTTCCAGATCTTTTCTTGAGGAATTCTTGTGCATCCCTATTGATTCTTCTGAGCTCCGTCTTTGTAAGTTTGTTGATCTGAAGATCCTTCATTATGACTTGGGTGAACTGTAGAGTGTTACCAGGAAGGGGTTCTTCTTCTTCGAGAGGAGGTTGAGCTTGAACCATTTCTGTCAACCAGTCATTCTGAGGAGTATCATCATTGTCGAGCCATGAATGACGTCTTTTCTTCTTTGATTTCTTTGACTTAGATGTAGCATCTTTGTCTTTAGCTTTGGATGGTGACGATGGTCCAGCATGAGAATCAGGAATAGGTGAAGCACGGTAATCGGTGTCAGGTTGACCCTGGTAGTCATCTGTAGGTTCCATGAAAGTTTCTTCATCTTCAGCTTGACCTTGGCCGGTAGTTGAGGGGTGTTGTTGATTTCCAGGAGGGGTGGAGTCCTTTTGTGGTCGTAGAGAAGATGAGGGACCGGTTCCAGACTTAGGTTTCTTGCTTTTTGAGTTTGGGTCAGGATCGTCATCTTTTCTTGACCTTTTCAGGGTTCCAGCTGCATCTTTGCATGACTCTTTGGATATGTAAGCCACCATGGCATCATAAAGTGCTTTTTCTTCAGCAGTCTGTGTGGTTTTGGAGGCAACATTGTCGAAGAGTTTGGCAAGCATTTCATTGAAGGATAATTCAGGGACGGTTGGAGCAACAGTAGAAGCTTTTGCAGTGTGAAGCGTGAATGGTGTAGTTGACAACATTTTTCTAGTGACACTTCTGATTCTGTGATCCAAGTTGTCCTTGATTGGTTCAAGAAGGTTTGCTACTTCAGGAGAGACTATCTCAACTAGATTTTCAGTGAGAAAATCTTGTGTGACCGTCTTAATAAATCCTGTGTAATCAGAGTTCAAGAACTTATCGATCAGCTGCTTTGACTCCTGAAAGTCTTCAACTTGTTTGGTAAGACCGGTAACCATGTTGGTAAGTTTATTGACTTGCTCCTGAAGATCAACTGGTTGTTTCGGTTCATTGATTGAATGCTGTTTTGATGCGGTTTCTGAAGGTGTGGGAGATGAATGCTCAGGTGATGATTCGGACGATGACTCGTTGTGAGAGTTTGAAGAAGAAGCAGGAGGAGTCGGATCCTTTGGTGGAGAGTCTTGAGGAGGTGGAGGTTTTGCTGAGGAAGTCTGCTGAGAAGATGACTTAAGAAATATGTTGGTGTCGAACGCGTTCTTCACTTCATTTTCTTTTCTACGACGTTCCTCTGCTTCCTCTGCTTCTCGTGCAAGGAACTCTAGAGTAATGAGGTATTCATGTTCCTGATCCGTAGCTATGTTCTCTTGTCCGCCAACATTCTCCTTTACATTAGCAGTTTCTGTCATATTGACATCTCCTGTTTTGTCTGTATCTTTGCCGGTGTCATCAGGCTGTGGAGCTGATTCTAACGTAGTGGACACAACGGGAGGAATCATGCTGCTAGTGGCTCCTTCATGTTCTGACTGATCGATAGGTGGTGGTGTTGAAGGTTGAGACATGAGTCGGCTTTCGAGAGTTGCTTTCCTTTGTTCTTTCCGAAGTCGCTTTTCTTCAGCTCGAGTGTCGACAACTATACTTTTCAGTTTGCGTTTATCGACTAAAGGTTCAACGATTGGTTCGTCTTCATCATCATCATTAGGCTCATGAATAGTGATCCCTTTTCTTTTCCTTGTCTCTTCTTCATAAGTTTCAAGACTTTGTTGTATGGCGATCTCTGTTGCAGGAAATCCTTCATCAGGTGCTCTTACTCTCAGTTCATAGTCTGGTTCTTCTTCTTCATATTTCGTGTCGAACTCTGATTCGCTGTCAGAAGGTGGAGGTGTAGGTTCATCCTGAAGGATGTACGCAGGAGTTACCTTCTGCTTTGGCTTGGTTGCAGGTTTGGGTTTGGATGTTTGTTTAGGTTTGGTGGAAGTCTTGGGTTTTGTCTTGGGAGCAGTCTTAGACTTAGTCTGAGGTGAGCCAGTGGTGCTTGCAGTACTCCCAGACTTCACACCTCCTTTGCTACGAGTCTGAATAGTAGCTTCTTCCTGTACCCCTTTGTAAGCATTATCATAGAATTTGTAGTTCAGGCTTTTCTTGATCTTGTCATTAAGAAGGAATTCGGGAAGCCTCATTCCTTTGATCTTGGTAGAGGAAGTGGTCGTCTTGATGAATGAGGTGGTGAAGTCATCCTCGAAGAGGTGCTTCGGCTCATTAGGATCAGCCATCCTCTTGATGAATTCTGGAGTGTCTTTGCAGAAATGTTCTATGAGAAGCTTGGTGAATCTTGTGAATGGGATCATAGTCTTTACACGTTCGGTTTGAATGCTGTAGACTATATCTTTCATGATTGGAACTGCAAAGTCAATAGGTGTCAAAGTCACCATTCCCCAAAATGTTTGCAAATGTTCAAGCCTAGGATGTTCATGACCACTTTTTCTTCCTGATATCGATCTTACAACCAACAGACAGAATGTTCTCCAGGGCTGAGGGATATTCTTGGCATTGAATCGGGAAAGTTTGACAAGAGGTACGTCATCATCAACATCATATCCTAACTCAATGAAGAAGTCAAGAAGGTCCAGTTCAGGTAGAATAGGAGCAAATTCATTGTCAGTTTGAGGCAGGAGAAGGGCTGTACGAAGAACGTCGTGATCTACAATGTAGACTTGGCGATCCAAAGTAACAGTAAAAGATTCATCATCCAAGTTAGCCTTAGCCGTAAGCCAGAACTGATGAAGGTAGAACAGAGGAACTGAAGTAGAACAGATGAGCAGATGTTTGCATGGATGTGCAAGTAGAATATCTTTGACAATCATGCACGAGTTCTCTGTAATTCTCAATTTGTCGAAATCAACTCGTGGATTGTTGTTGCCAATCGTGACATTGTAGTTTTCGGGAGTGATGTCATCCATGGTGAGTAATGGAAGAGCTTGTTCAGGGACATTCTCGTTGTGTTCAGCCATGTTAATCTGAAAAGTATAATCATAAACCAAACATCCAGATTTGTTACGTGTTAGCACAGTTTTGAGTTTGGTTATAGATATCTACTTAAGATAATTGAGCACGAATGGTTCATTTTGTTATGTGTGAAGTGACGTATGATGCATACTTGAAGAGCATTGATCATTTTATCTCACTAAATCAATTTATGAAAAATTAGAGCACACACTTAAGCACAAAAATGATCCAAGTAGCATATTCACACATCATGTGACAACAAATGATGATTACAACACAAACACAACATAATTACATGTATTCGAAATTACAACAAGCCAACATCATATTTTCGCAAAATTTGCTTATTACTACTTATCGCAAACATATATAAACCATTAAGTGTGAAATTTCCAAAAACTTTAAAAAAATTGTTTTCGCAAACTTGTAATGAGACTGATTTCGAAAAAATGACAAAGTGTGTTCTCGATAAAGTCTTTATCGAGAACATGCTTATATGTAAATTTTTCGAAATCATTCATCATTTAGGATTGCAAAAGTTTTTCTAGTTTTTTGAAGAGTATTCTCGATAAAATTATTTTCGCAATCATACTTAAACGAGTGTTTATCGAAATATTATTCAAGGAAGGTAATCTCGAAAAAATAAAATTTTTCGAAAAATACAAAGTTTTTGAAAAATATTTCGCAAACACTGGTTTGAATGTGATTTCGAAAATAAATCCACCAAGAATGGTGATTGCGAAAAACGTGTTCTCGATAAAAAATTCTTATACAAGAATTTTTTCGAAATGAAGTCAAATGTACGTTTCTTTTGCTAATTGTTATTCCAAAGATTGAGACCTGTCATAAAGAATGATTTACAACAATTAGACAAATTCAAGAGAACATAAGTTCGATGTTCTCGAAAAAATTCAAGAACATGTTTTCAAAAAAAAATCTAAATCGAGAACCCTCTGAATAGGCATAGTTGCAACGATCATAGATCATGTATAGGAGCAAGTAAAGCACAGATATCATCACACATGAACATAGAACGAGATATCCATTATGAACGAGATACTATGCTCCATCGAAAATAAAGCATACATGTATACTGATCTAATTAACGAGCACAATAATGATACTAATACACATAGCAACAAATCCCACCAATAACATAACACAAACAACCGCAGAATCAAAAGAACCCAAATCGAACTAAAATCCTAGGTTTCGAGAATCAAGCAAACATGAGTAGAAGTAAGATAAAACGATATTGTTAGTTTAGTGACATTAAATGTAACAAAACCCTATCAAGAAATCAGATACCAAACCATGATTTTGCAGATTCCGAAAACGCAAACCCTAGATATCTAATTTGAAGAAATCAAGAAATCTAACCATTGGATTTGTAATTAAACAAAAACCTATCCTTGTAATACCCTAAGGATCATATAGAAACTTACAAATTGAAGATTACTAACGTGGATTGCTCGTTTGAATATGGTCCGTAGATTTCGAAAAAGGGGGTTTAGGGTTTTAGAAATTGTGATGTTTTGAAAAAAAATGGATTGTTTGTTTAAGTTATTTAAGTAACTTTGAATTTATGACACTTTTGGTCCCTAAACTTTTGATTTATCTTATTGAGTCCTAAAGTTAAATGGCAAACAAGTGCAACATAAAGATATACTCCTAACCGCCATTGTAAATGAAATTTTAATCGAGATGAGACGAGGGAATGAACTTTATACTTCCACATTATCCGAAGAACCGCATCATATAGAAAATAAGCAAGTATATCAATTTGAGAAAAAAACGTGAAGCATTTTGAGCTTATCTCCCCCTCAACATTTGTAAAAAATATAGAGAAAAAAAATGACAAGATGTTGAAGAGAAATGATATACTTGCATTTTATTATTTATTTTATTTATTTATTTATTTTTTTTAAGTGCAAGAAAAAAAATGAAAAATCTTTTTGTGTTTTGATTGGTTTATATTTAAGGAAATATTTACAAAGATAGTTTTGATGTTTGACGATCAATTGTGTTTTAAAAACTTTTCCAGATCCTTTGGAGTCAAACATCGCATACCAATTTGGTGAACTAGACTAGCAAACCTCGATGGTGCTAAGGATTTGGTAAGTAAGTCCGCCAATTGGTACTCAGTCCCAACAAAATAAAGTTCAATGGTACCCTTTTCCACATGCTCTTTGATGAAGTGATATCGGAGATCGATGTGTTTGGATTTGCAATGATGTACTGTGTTGCAGGAGATAGCAATTGCACTCTTGGAATCACAGTAGATAGGAATCTTGTTGAATAGGTAGCCATAATCTTTAAGTTGTGATCTCATCCAAATGACTTGAGCACAACAAGCGGACATGGCTACATATTCAGATTCTGTTGACGACAGTGATGTGCAGTCGTGCTTCTTTGATTGCCATGACACAAGTTTGTCTCCAAGAAATTGTAATCCACCAGATGTACTTTTGCGTGTGTCTAAACATCCTGCATGGTCAGCATCTGAAAAAGCAATTAGTTCAAAGCCAGAATCCTTCGGATACCAGATTCCCAAGTTAATGGTTCCCTTTATGTATCGAAGGATTCTTTTGACCTCACTGAGGTGTTTTTCAGTTGGTTTAGACTGATAGCGAGAGCACATGTAGACAGCAAATACTATATCAGGTCTACTAGCTGTGAGATACATGAGAGACCCAATCATACTTCGGTATTTGGTAGGGTCAACTGGAATCCCATGTAAATCAGCATCTAGTTTTGTGGTATAGCCCATTGGTGTATTATAAGTATCACAAGACATCATTCCATGTTTCTTTAAAATTTCAAGAGCATATTTCGACTGATTTATAAAAATTCCACGGGGTGATTGATGAACTTGTAGTCCTAGAAAGAACGAAAGTTCACCCATCATGGACATTTCAAAATTATCTTTCATTAATTTTGCAAAATCATTAGAGTAACTTCTTTTTGTTGAGGCAAAAATAATGTCATCGACATATATTTGAACAACAAGTAAGTCCTCCCCGTAGGTTTTTGTAAATAGTGTTGAATCCACCGATCCTTTAGAAAATTTATTAGCCAGCAAGAAAGTGGACAGTTTGTCATACCACGCCCGTGGGGCTTGCTTAAGTCCGTAGAGTGCCTTTTTGAGTCTGTAAACGTGATTAGGACGCTCAGGATCAACGAAGCCGTCAGGTTGGCTCACATACACTTCTTCACGGAGTTCTCCATTAAGAAATGCAGTTTTCACATCCATTTGGTAAACAACCATGTTCCTGTGTGCAGCATAGGCCAAGAAGATCCGAACAACTTCATGTCTAGCCACTGGAGCAAAGGATTCAGCAAAATCAAGTCCTTCTAGTTGGGAGTATCCTTTCGCTACCAGACGTGATTTGTTACGTATGACTGTTCCTTCTGCATCAAGCTTATTCTTCCAGATCCATTTTAACCCAATGACAAAGACTCCGTCAGGTCTTTCAACTAATTCCCAGACTTCTAATCTTATGAATTGTTGAAATTCCTCTTGCATAGATTCAATCCAGTTATCATAAGTCATTGCTTCTTTAATGTTCTTTGGTTCTTCGTGACAAACTGTGAGTGCATAGATACAAGTTTCTCCATCAGTGTGAAGTCGTTGTCTTGTCATTACAGGTGCGTCTAGATGGCCAATAATATGAACTAGTGGATGGTCTCGAGTCCATTTGTGTGTTAAAGGGTGTAGTTGATAGGTATCTCGCATGTTAGCAGGATCCAAATTGCGTGTTGACGACTCAGCTATATCAGGAACTGTAGGGGCCGGTGCAAACGGGTTAAAGAACGCATCAGGATCATGCTCTACGGGTTGTGGAACTGATTGCGGTGTTGGATCTTCAGCTGGATGGTGGGAAGTAGAACCAGTTTGTTCGGCTGTAGATGGTGATACAATTGGAGGACCGTCTCTCGTAACACTTGTAGTTGTTTGTTGAGGTGAGTCTGGTACTGGAATGTTATCAGGTTGAGCAGCGGAATTAGGTGAGACCTCAGTAGGACGGTATTCAATTGTGTCATCAAATAGTGGAGCAAACAAGGTTTCTAGTTCTTTGCGGTTGAGTGGCAATGGTTCAGCCGAAGATTCCGGAGAGTTAAGACGGTTGAATTCGGGTCCTAAGCTGTGTTGCTCAGAAGCCATTTGTGTGAGTTCATCAAAATTAGCGTGAATGGTTTCTTGAATTTCTCTTGTACGACGATTCCATATCCGAAAACCTTTAGAATTTTCACAGTATCCAACGAACACTCCGATGTCAGCCTTTGCTTTAAGTTTACCTAAATCATCACGATCATTTTTCGGATAACAAAGTGCTCCAAATACATGAAAGTAATCGATGTTCGGTTTCCTTTTGTGAACAATTTGATAAGGTGTTTTGCGATGGCGTTTTGTGATCATGCAACGGTTTTGGGTATAACATGCAGTTGAAACAGCTTCCGCCCACAAGTAATCTGGTAATTGAGCATTAATCAACATGGTTCTAGCAGCTTCCACTAACGTCCAGTTGCGTCTTTCAACAACTCCATTCTGTTCTGGGCTTCTAGGAATAGATGTTTGATGTTCAATTCCCACTTTCTCGAAGTATGACCGAAGTGTCTGATTCTTAAATTCAGTTCCATTGTCAGTTCTGACTATTCGTACCGTATTGCGTAGCTGAACTTGAATTTTAGTGAGAAAGGTGATGATCATTGAAGGAGCCTGATCTTTACTTCGTAGAAAATAAACCCAAGTCCATCTGGAATAATCATCCACAATTACAAGAATGTAGCGTTTACCGTTGATACTTTGAACACGCATCGGTCCACACAAATCCATATGTAGCAATTGTAAGACATGAATCGTACTGTGCTCAGGTTTTGAAGGAAAATGAGCCCGAGTACTTTTTCCTTGTTCACAGGCTGGACATAAGTGATCTTTGGTAAAGCGGAATCTTGAAAATCCATCAACAAGTTTATAACGAGCAAGGTCAGTCATGGTTTTGAAATTCAAGTGCGAAAGACGTTTGTGCCATAACCAAGATTTAGTTGATTCTGCTTTGGAGAGAAGACATATCGGAGAAGTAGCGATCATATCTGACATTGATATTGTATAAAGGTTAGAACCACGTGAGCCAGACATTATATCGTTTCCTTGTAAGTCACGAACGAAACAGGTTTTCTCACGAAATGCGACTTCTAGATCCCCATCACAAAACTGACCAACAGAGAAGAGGTTGTGTCCAAGGCCTTCCACATAATAAACACGACTGATTTCAATGTTCCCACTGACATAGTCACCATATCCCATGATTAAAGCGTAATGATCATTCCCGAATCTGACAGTACCAATAAACTTTGAGACAAAGTTGTGTAACAGTTTGAGATTGCCTGTCATATGTCGGGTGCATCCGCTATCAACAATCCAGAGAACAATCTGTACCACCTGCATCACAAGAAGAAGACACGGATGGAACAGAAGTAAGGGTGGAACCCAAAGAAAGTGCGGGTTCCTGTTGGTTAGTAACACATGTATTCAACAATTTAGGAATCCATTTAAAGTCTGGTTTGTGTTGTAACCAACGTTGCCAATTCCAACTAGTTCTTGCTTTTTTAATGTTAAATGCACTAGTAGTTGGCTCAGTCCTAGAGTTGTTCTCGGCACCTATGGGGGTAACTTCAACTTCATTAGAAACCGTAGAAGACGGCTTTCCTAATTTAGACTTAGAGGCAGTAGTGGGCCTAGAAGGAATGTGTGTCCTACGTTTCTTATGACGATTGAGAAGAGAATTAGCTAAACATTTTGTATGATCACCAGATGATACGTTTTTACGATAAAACACACAAGATGCATTAATATTCAAAACATTCAAAGGTTCATCATTCGTTACATTTAGATTTTGATTACAATTTGCCAGATTAGAATCTAAATCTGATGCAACATGAGTTTTATTCAAATTCCTAAGTTGATCTTCTACTTCTTGAGCTTCTAGTTGTCCTCTCTTACGTTGCAAGATCCTATTCTTCTTTTTACTTTTTCGCTTGGGTTTGCTAACGCTATTAGTGGAGACTAGTCCTGTAGAAGTGGAGTTATCAACATTAGTGTTTTGAATGACATTTTCTTTAGCAGTTTTGTTTAATTGATACATTCCTGGTGCTATCACCGTGGTGTCAACCATCTTTCCCTTTTGAATTAGCTTAATTTTCTCTTTCAAATCAATGATGATGTGATTTTTATCCTGGATTTCAGACTCAAGTAAACCATTGCAATATTTGATGTCATCGCGGTTTTGTTGCCATTCGGCGTTTTCAATTTTTAAATCCGCAATTTCTTTCTCGTATCGGAGACACAGACTTTTTAAAGACTCGTTGTTTTTGCAAATCTGACAAGAGTTTGAAACATTTTGACTTTGAAGCTTCAATTCCATTTCAAGACTTTGAGCTTGACACCATTCAAGCCTTTGTTTGAGTTGACAAATTTCTTTTGAAAATTGTTTTGTCACATCATCATTTTTAATTCTCAGCTTATCATTTTCCAGTTTGAGTGTCTCAATTTCCCCATTCAACAAGTTATTATCAATACAAAGATCATCCATAAGCATAGAAGTACCAGATTTATAGAGATCATTCATGATAACAGATAAAATATCAGCATTGAGAACTTGTTCCAAGAGTCGATCAGCATCATTTTTTAAAACTCTATTTCTTTGCTTTTGAACCAAAATCTCATTTTCAGTTGAGTTGAAAACGTTTATCATATTTTTGACCTCGTTTTGAAGTTCCTGATCCCAACGTGTAGCACAAAGACGGAGGTGTTTGACAATTGGCAACATTTGTTTTTGAAAAATATCTCTCTTTTCTCGCTCGTAAGCGGATTAAAAAGTTTTAATTTTTATTTCAGAATTGCGTTCAATTGTTTCCTCCAAAATTTCGATGTCTTCCATAAAAGTTTTGAAATAATTTAAGACACGACATTTTTTTGGTAAAGGTGTAAGTTCACCGGATGATGGTAAAGGACCATTTATTTGTGCTATAGTTTGGACAGGGGCCGCATTGGAGGATGAAACATATGACTCAGTGACATACCATGATTTCTCAGGTAATTCTTTTTGAGTAACAAAAGATTTGGAAATAGGAGGAGCTTTTGAAGAATCATATGGTGTCCAATTTTGAACATAACTCATTTTTGATCGACTCTCGTCTTCAAGTTCTTCTTCTTCCTCAGTATCAAAAACAACAGCACGCACAATCGTATTATCAAGCAAATGGTCCATACTGTAAATTTTCGGAATTTCTTTGAATGCCGTATGAAGAAACATTGAATTGTAATCGCCAAGTGCAAATCCTTTATCGGGTCTCGGTTTTAAAGTAAATTTCTGAATTGTTGTGACAGAGTTCCCGTGTTTGTAAACAATGTTACGAAATTCTTTGAGTTGTTTTTCAAGATCAACAATATCACCGAGTAAATCATCTATATACTTCCTTTTTCGTATTTTATGTTCACAAAACTCCTTTTTACAACTTGACAATTCTGTTTCTGTTTTTGAAAGTACTGTTTGAAGACGTTCCACTTGCATTTTTAATTCACACTTCTCACTTTCGAGTTTAGAAATCAACTTTCCGTTTGACTCAATTAAATCTTGCATTTTGCGTTGAAGATCTTGTTCTTTGTTGTAAGAATCTTGAATAGCTTTTTCAAAACTTTTTGCATATTTAATCTTGTCTTCTTGGTTTGAAAGTTGAATTTTATAACATTCAATATCTCTTGCAAGAGACGCATTTTGTTCTTTTAAAACTTTGTTTCTCTCGTTGCATTTTATGATTTGCAATTGTTGAGCATCTAGTTGTTTAGATAATAATATGAGGTCAGGGTCAGGATCAAATGATGGTTCATGTTGTTCTAAATGATCATGTTTATCATTCTCAATAGGATCATCAAATGAAACAACTGTGTCATCATCAAATATGACAACTGTGCTTATTTGTTCATCTGTTTGAGAAGATGAAAATGATTTAGATGGAACAACTTGCGCCGTATCTGATTCAGAAGCAGAGGGTGAGGCTATTTCATGTATTAGGCATGCTTTTTGGTCATGTACCTGAGACAAGCCGTCAGTGTCATACACTGGACCTGAATCATTAAACTGAAGTTCCTGCATGTTGGCCATAAGCATCACAGCTGCATTAGCTTTCAGATCTTCCATGTCATCATCATTGTTCACATTTGCCATGAAGTTGTTATCTTGTTCAGGGAAATGTCCATCTTTTACATCTTGAAGAGCCATGAGTAATGCCTGCTTGTGAAACTTACTGCCCCGAGTTCTCGGTTTGGGACATGCTGTCGCTATATGACCTTGTTCATTACAATTGTAGCACCATACTGCATTCCCTGAGTTGGAGTTCCTTGGTGCAACTGGTTCAGACCTTTGCTGAGAAGATCCTGAGTTGTTCCTGAACCCCGCATTGTTACTAAACCTCTGACCATTCCCAAAGTTTCCTGAAGAACTTCCTGAACCAGATCGACCATAGCTACGATTCTGAATTTCCACTCTTCCATCATTGACAACAGCTTGATTCCTTGTGTTAGAAGATGAAAGTTGACGGTTGTTTGTCTTGTTGGAGAATTTGCTAAAAGCACGAGCAATAAGAGCGAGTCCCTGATTCAACGTGTTAAAGTCATCATCGTCATCGCCATTGGAATTTGAGTAATACACTGCATCATTGTTGTTGAATGGAACAAGTTGAGTAGAAGCATTCTGTGGAGATGAATCATAAGGGACCATTTGGTTCGAGGTAGAAGACTGTGGATAACTGAAGTAGTTCTGCTCTTGAACATATGCATGATTTGACATTGGTGGTGGAGCATAGGGAGATTGAGCTACGAGAGCCAAAGAATTTGGTGTTGGTGTTGGTGTGTATCCTCCTCGTAGAGCTCGATCTTTTTCCACTTCAGGTTCATGGTGTTTCAGAAAATCATACAACAAACCATATGGAGCATCATGAAGATTTTTTGTTTGACGAACAAATGTCACATATTTATGCCAATCTGGACCAAGACTACCGACGAATTTGGAGTTCACTGCTATCCTTGGTACTGTGATTTTGTGATGTTCCAGATCATTGACCACATTTGTGAAACGATGATAGTAGGATTCAAGTGACTCTCCTGGTTCAATTGTGATGTCTGTGTATTCCATGTAGAGTTTGGATTCCATATCATCCTTGTTCAATTGAGTGCCTTCCATAAGGAGATGAACATGTTCCCACATAGCTTTGGCTGTCTTCTGAGCATCGACACTTCGATAAATTGGATTAGGTATACTTGAAGTATATAAGCCATTGCGTACTCATCAGCTTCACGATGTAATTTCTGTTCTTCTGTGAGTGCAGATTCTGGAAGAGGTCTATCACCAGGAGGACGTGGAGGATCAGCATTTGGATCACCAATTTCAAATCTTGTTGGCCACTCAAATGGTCCTTCAAGTATCACTTGTTTCAAGAATTTTCCATGAGGTTTCTTAAGTTCAAGAAATCGTAAGAATCGACTTGACCACTGAACATAGTTCCCAGGTGTAAGCATTGGAGGTGTTTCAAGTGATCCTGCCTCATGTCTGGATTGTTGAGTTGTAATAACTTCACACATTCTGTCAAACCAGTGAGGTTGTTTGGAGGAAAACTGAGTGTTTTGTTGTGGCATTTGATATGGTTGTTGTTGAGGAATGATTTGATGTTGTTGCATCATTAGGTAATGATGTAGTGGATTAAACGGTTGTTTTTGAACGTGTGATTGTGAAGGTTGTTGATACGGTTGTTGCTGATGGTATTGTTGTTGCTGATACTGCTGATGTTGTTGTTGCTGAGAATGAGGGAAGTAGTAATTAGGTGGTTGAGACATCTTAGAGCACTTGTGTAGAAATGGATCTTGTAGAAGGTATAGATTTAGCCAAATCTTGAAAACTTTGCTCAACTTCGGATTGCGAAACTATGCACAACAGTGATTGCGAAATTTGTCTTCAACTGTGATTGCGAAATTTGGAATTGCGAAATTTGGGATTTCGAAAATATTGGGATTGCGAAACAAGTCAGGTTCTCGAAACTTCAGTGATTTCGATGCTTAAGAAATTTTCGAAAACTGAGTGATGGTTGTGAGATTTCGAAACTTATACAAGTTTGCGAAAAAATTGTGATTTCGAAAAAAAATTAATGTTTTTCGAAAACACAAAGTCACGAGCACTTTTTCGAAATTATACAATTTCGAAAGTAAACCAAATGTCGAAGTACTTTTCTTTCTTATACAAGAGAGAAGAGACTGAGTACACGATCCGTAAGTCAATTTGAAGCACCTTCTTGTGATTTCGAAACTTGGTCAAATGGATGATTTCGAAAATTTGGCAGATTTTGTTTTTCAAAGAAAGCAATCTAAAAACTCGTTTTTATTTCAAGATTCTTGTACTTTTATGTGTAAAATGAAGAGATCTTTAAGAAATTTGAAAACTTTAAGAACTTTTCCAAAATTTTTAAAATTGCGAAAACAAGTACAATAAACCCTAATCGAATTTTTTGAGAAAAAATTGATACTTTTTTGTTTGTTTTGATTTGTAGCACAAGTTTGTAAGCAAATATGTGATAAAAACCAAGAAACAAGCAAGAAAAGTACAAAAATTTGAACAAAAAAAATCTATTATAAAACAAGTTTAAGAAACAAAAATCAATGAAAAACAAAAACTACACCTTGATGAGTGCGCAAACACTCATCATTTTTATCGTGTTTAAACTGCCAAAACATACAAAAACAATCGAAAAGTAATCAAAATACTTAAATTATCCCAGGGATTGTGTTTTATGTGTTTTAAATGCAAAACGAGCAAAAACAAACGAAAAATGATCAAAGTTTGCAATATTGGCAGTTTCAGTCCCCCAAGTTTCAAAATTTGTCAGAAATAGTCCCTATGCATTTATTTTAAAATAAAATTCAACCCAAGTCCCTAAAAAATCAAAAGTTATCAAAAACGGACTTTGGGTGATAAATTTGGAAAAGTTACAGGTTTGGTCCCTGGAGTTTGGAAATTTGCAAGTTTAGTCCCTGGGAATTTTTGAAAAATAAAAAATTGCAAAAATTGGTTTTTGGAATGTTAAACTTTGCATCTTGGGTCCTTGGTGGTACCTTGGGAGAATTACAATTTCAATCCCTTGTGTATGTTAAAATTACAAAATTGGTCCTTGTGTGCAACTATATCACCAACCGGATCCTTAGTTTAATTAAAACCAAAACAAACCAAACCCAATTCAAACTCCAAGCCCATCAACCCCCACAGCCCACCACTACTACCCAAAATTCACCCCGTTTAATAATAATAATACTCCTCCCCAACTTTGACCCGTTGACCCTCCACCTCACCTTCACCCCCACTCAACCCTGCTACAAACCAAAACCCCCTCATCATCACCCCTACCTTCACCACCTGCACACTCCAACCTTTCCCCCCCCCCTTGCCTAACCAAACAACCACAACCCTCCAAAAATACCCAGCTGGCATCAATAATACCGAATAAGCTGACAAACCAATTGGGCGCCAAAATATTTAAAGGGTCAGGATTGACTCTTATGATCCAATGGCTGTTATCAATGGATGGGAAGACTCAAGTGGGTCCCACTGATACCCTAAAGGCTCAATATAAAAAGGAAGAGAAGGGATGCAGTCAAGGAAGTAGATTTTAGTAGTAGTGTAGATTTTTAGTGTAATTTTAGCTTAAATGTATTAATGTCGAATTTATTTGTCAATTTAATTTTCCAGTAAAACTTTAATTTGTAGTTTGTTTTCTCAAGTTAATACAAGTATCTCAATACTTGTTTCAAACTCTTGTACTCTTTTTTAAGCATTAATGAAAATGGTGAAATTTTCTTAGTTAAGATCCTGCTGGTGTTCTTTAATGATTGAATTGTTGAATTAAGCATACCTAAGTTCTTAAATACCTAAGATAACATAAAAAAGATAAAAAGAAAAAAAAAAGAAGCAGGAACAAATGAAACATCACAAGGGTACCTATGCATGAGACCTTGGAAGCTAAGGAAGTTGCCAGTCCTGGAAATGGCAAGATGGACTTTCACTAGCTTGTTTTATAACAAGCTAGAGCTTGTAGCAGTATAGAGAAACTCTGGTTCAGCCAGGGATTGAGGTTCCAATTTCTTAGTTCTAAATTTTCATTCCTAGTGTAATCTTTGCATAATATGCCTTAATTAGTTGTTGTGTTTAATTGTTGTTTGTTTGTGTTTATTTTAACTTAATTTAGCTTAGTAGTTAGGTTTCAGCTCATGTTTTATAGTTTTGAACACATTTCATCACATGTTCATCTTAATTGTCAAAAAGTGCATTATGGTAGTTCATGGGTACAAGCTGTAAATGGTGGTATCTTTGAGTTTAAATGGACCTATATCATCATTATTTGCTACTGAGAATGATAATTTCAGCTTAAATCAGTTAAATAGTTGGAAATTCATGCTTTCAATGTTTTTAAGGGGTGTTTGGATCAGGCTTTCTTACTGTGTTCTAGTTGTTTAAAGTTGTAAAACCTGGTTCAAGCAAGCTACTTTGGTTCACAATAGGTTAGAGTGACCATCAGTTTGGCCATATTTCAACCAAAAGTCAAATTTCCCTTTCATTCTTCACCACAGTCCACTGTTGGGACTTTGTGGTTGCATAAACCATAAAACACTTGCATAAGTTGTTACCATAGCTAATTTTAGTTTCATTTCATCTCTTAAACATGTTTCCAGTAATTTAGACCCATCCCAAGTTCAAATAAGTCAAAGTAGCAAAGTTTCTTCAAAAGTCAAAATGTTACATTTCAGATTTTTACAAAACTTCAAGAAATTGTTTGGAATTTTGTGTTAGCTTTCATGGTTTGAATCTTGTTTCTAATTGTTGTCTAGTGGCTCAAATTTCATGTCCCTTGGTTCTTATATTTTTAGCAATTTATTTATGGACCCCACATTGCCCTAAAGTGGGCTGCAGGGCTGCTGAGCCCCCTGCTGCACCAGCAGACATCACCACCACCACCACTTGGTGGTGGTTTTCCAGCCATCTCAGTGAGTCCCATGGCCCAAGCCTTGTTCATCTCAACCCCCCCCCCCATGGTAGGCTTCAAGAATTGACCACTGGTTTGACCTTGAACCTACTAGGACCCACTTGAAACCACACCTAAAATCTGTCCCAGTTTCTGAGTGCATACAAGTTTCAAAGAGCTTATTTTGAGCTTATATGCTTATTCAGTGGTCCCATTGTGCTTAAGTTGGCTCATACATGTTCAAATAGCTTATTTGTATCTGAATTACCCATAGTGGGCCCCACACAAGCTGGTTCAAGCCCATTTTCCTTCTTGGTCAACTTTGGTCAACTGTCTCATTATTTAGCTTATATTTTGCTTATTTTTAGTTTATAAAAAGTTTGTTTTTACAAAAGTTTGTTGTTTTTAGATGTAAAATAGGTTGGTAAAAGAAAAACCAAGAAAAATTAAATTTAAATTAAGTGATAGTTTCTATTTAATGTAATTTAATTTTCATTTTCATTTTTATATTTTTATTAAGTATTTAGCTTTTTTATATTTTTATTAATTACCTTATATATTAAAGTATTTTTAGTAATTTTTTCATATTTTTATTTTATTATTTAGTATTTATTAGAATTAATCTTAGTTTTATTAATTATTAATTAATAATTAGTTTAAAATAGCATAATTAGTTTTTATTAAGCAAAACCTAGTTTTTATATTTTTTATAGCTTTTATATGTTATAAAATAATTTTAGAAATTTTATTAGAATTTTTACTGTTCATTTAGTATTTTTCTTAATTTAAAATAGTTTAATTAGATAATTAATAATTAATTAGTAATTAATTAATAGAAAATCCACAAAAAGACAAAAATACTTATTTTTAATTTTAAAACTTATTTTTAGTTATTTTATAATTTTAGGAATTTTATTTTCACCTTTTTAGTATTTAAATAATATTGTATTATATTTAAGTGTTTTAAATATTAATAATAAGTAATAATTAGTATTTAATTAATAATAAATAATTAATTAGTGTTAAAATTTATTTTCTTTTTCCAAAAATTTTCTTTTACCATTTACTTTGTAAAAAAGTCATTTTCACCCCTGGGTGTTTTCAGATTTCAATTTTTACTTTTTATTTTGTACGTTTACGTTTTATTTAAACGTAACGTACGCGTTTTTAGGTTTAAATCGTTTATGGTTTTTCCTACTTCCCTGTCTTATTCATATAGCTTATTTAAGCTATTCCTTGTAGATTCCTTAGCTTAATCACACACAAACCCTTTTCCTGTCCAATTTCACCCGATCACGAAACCGTTTTGATTACAATTCACACCTCGTCGGGACATAACGACCCGGGGAAACACTATATTCCGAGGAGCATTGAGCTTTAGGAGTTTGACTTGTTTGACCATATCCGTTGTTGAATTTAGTTGACTGCTTTTGCCTCAATCACACCTTCATATGGCGAGTGATACCACTTGTTAGGTCACCATTTTGTAAACACAAGTATAATAACAATAGAAATGAGATGAGAAAGGAGATTTGGGTGATTATATGAATAAGAGAAATATAAGTGCAAGAGTTTCCTTAAGAAATCAAATAACCAACCAAGTATTACATGAGACTAAGGCTTCTATTTATAGGGAAGGAGCTAGGGCAACACTCCCTCTCCTTCCACTATCATCTCGTGTGGGCTTCTAAGCCCATGGACTAAAATGCCTTAAGTCTAGTAAACATGTTACATAACATAAATGTAAGTCAATAGTAACTTAAGCAACCTATTATTACAAATGACCGAGACTTGATAAAATAGTGAAAACTATGATCCCAACAGGAGTGATGATGGGTTGAATGGTGTTGTGACGTTGAAGTGGAAGGTGAGGTAGTGGTAACCACTACCTCTAGGACTGAGCAAAATCACCCAAAAACCGACCCGAACCGATAGACCGATCGATACCAAGCCGAACCGAACCGACCTTATTCGGTTCAGTTTTCGGTTTTGTATATTTATTTCGGTTTACTCAGTTCGGGTCAAAATACACATATTCGGTTTGAAATAGCAAACCCGACCCGACCCGAACATATTCAGTTTCGATTTCAATAGATTTTACTAGGTTCGATTCTCGGTTCATGTTTTACCCTTATTCGATTCTCGGCTCCCTTATTAAATGTTCAGTTTTGACTTTTGAATTATTTATTTTTCAATTTTGACATTAAATATTTTGTTTGTGTTATATAATATTTAATGAAAATGATACCAATTAAAATACAATTAAAAACGAAAGATTTAAAAAGTCAAACTGACAATTTAATATGGGACAAATCTTTTTTATATAATGAAACAAAATCCCTAGCGGGAACTTTCGTATTTCGGAAAAAGGAATGTTTTCTTATTAGGTAATATTTTAATTATTATTTTTTAATTTATTAATTTATAAATTCGTTTTGTTGATATACTACACAAGTAGAAGATAAATACAAAAAATATAGATAAGATGCAACTAACAATAGGATTAAACTTTTTAAATGATTATCTTTAATAATAAAAACGATAATTAAAAATCATAAATCAAATAAAACAAAGATTAAATTGTTTGTTTTTTAATAAATAAAAATATATCATTTAAAATTTTTTTTAAAAAAATCCGTGCATGCGTGGGTATTATAACTAGTAGAGTATATCACGATATATATACCCACCATAAATTTGTCTCATGTGACTGACGTATGTAAATGTTTTACTTACTAGTTTTAAGTCTTTGTCTTAATAAAAACACATAACGTTTTATTAATTATAGGTGAAAGTGAAAGTAAAACAAAAACAAAAACAAATAATTTTTTTTTATGACTTGTGTCATATGAACACAAGCTTTTAATCATTAAAGGAACTATAGTGATCATATTTACATGTTGACTGACATTAATAGTTTTCTTAATTTGTTGTATTTACTAAATTCATATATTTAAAGGAACATATGTGTTTATTTAAGAGGAGAGTTATTTTGCAAACTCAATAAAGCATACAAATTGAGGGATTGATCTGGACCGTCCAAGTCATTGAATTAAAAACACAAGATTAAATGATAAAAAAACATGGAGGGACTAAAACTATAAATATACCAAACTTACCTCACATGATCAAACGTCCTTATTCACACATCCGTTTCACACCAACCACAATATACACACACATTTCAAAAGCGTCTCTCTCTCTCTCTCTCTCTCTCTCTCTCTCCCCTATCAACATCAAACCCTAAAAACAGTTAAAAATCAAAATCAATAGTGATTTAACCATCAAAATCAAGTAAAAATCATAAAAATGGATGCATCAAAGTCTGAAGAAACCTATCTGGCAAAAAAACGATGGAAAATGAACTGAATCAAAATTTGATTAATGGTACGACAAGAACATTTCAAGGTTATTTAAAATATTATTAGTGATTTTGTTCTTATTTTTCTACTTTTCAAGTATTATTTATCATACTTTGTGATGTTGTGAAGATTTTTGTGAACACAAGTAATAATGTGCATATAACATGTTTCTGCTAAGTTACTGGTAGTTTTTGTGATGAGAAATGACTTTTTTTGTGATACTTTGTGATGTTGTGAAGATTTTTGTGAAAATACGACAGAGTAGAAGATAGGTTTAAGTCATCACAAGTGATAATGTGCATATAAGATGTTTCTACTAGGTTTATGGCAGTTATTGTGATGAGAAATGACTTGTTTGTTATACTTTGTGATGCTGTGATAATTTTTGTGAAAATATGAAAGATTAGATGATAGGTTTAAGTAATCACAAGTGATAATGTGCATATAAGATGTTTCTACTAAATTTACGGCAGTTTTTGTAAAGGGAAATGACTTATTTGTTATACTTTGTGATGCTATGAAGATTTTTGTGAAAATACAAAAGATTAAATGATAGGTTTAAGTAATCACAAGGGATAATGTGCATATAAGATGTTTCTGCTAAGTATATGGTAGCTTTTGTGATGAGAAATGACTTGTTTGTTATACTTTGTGATGTTATGAAGATTTTTGTGAAAATGCGAAAGATTAGATGGTAGGTTTAAGTAATCATAAGTGATAATGTGCAATAAGATGTTTCTGCTAGGTTTATGGCAGTTTTTGTGATGAGAAATGACTTGTTTGTTATACTTTGTGATGTGAAGATTTTTGTGAAAATACGAAAGATTAGATGATAGGTTTAAGTAATCACAAGTGATAATGTGCATATAGGATGTTTCTGCTAGATTTATGGAAGTTTTTGTGACGAGAAATGACTTGTTTGTTATACTTTGTGATGCTGCAGATGAACCTAAAGAAACAGAGGTTGAAGATGCTTTAAAGATAGTTGGATCGTCTGACTTTTTAAAAGAAACTACGACATCTACTAAAGGTACATTTAAAAATATAATATTATCACATGTGATATTCCCAAAAGAGTTAACAGGCATGTATACCACTCTAACTTATATATAATATCTCAGGTAATGCAAAAGAAAAGACTGAGGAACCACAAGTTATAAGAAAGATGAGGCAAAAATTAGTGGGCAGGAAACAACTGAATGCACAAAGATTAGAAAAAACGCAGAAAAAAGAAAGAAGATTAGAAGAAGCTGCAAAGTCACAAAGAGAAACACAGAAGAAGGAGGCTGAAAAAAAGAAAAGCTCAAGAAGACGAACCAGATGAACCACCTGTTATAAAGAAAAGTAAAAGAAAATTTATTGAAAGTGACTCGCCATCAACAAGGACTAGGGGTGCAAATCTGTTGGGTTTTGACCAAGTAACACTGCTGCTAAGTAACTCTGCTGCTGAGTAATACTGCTGTTACAATGAAACTGCTGCTAGTGTTAATGACTCTGCTGCTGAAGACAATCTGCTGCTTGGTGAAACTACTGCTGAAGAGATTAACATTGTATACGATAGGATAATTATGGAATAGATTCTTTGTATAGTTTATCTATTTAGATTATTCTTATCTTGTAGAGAAAGGTATTGTAAACCTAGTAGGACTCCTTGGCCTATAAAAGGAGGATCCTAGGGTTAGTTTATGTACGTATTATTATTCACTTCAAGGTTGTAAAACCCTAGCATTATTGAGTGCTCGTATTAATAAATATTGAAGTGTTGAAAGAGAATTCTTAATCTTCTTAAGTTAAGCTTTTATATTCCGCGTTTAAGCTTAAGTATTTGTTTAAGTTAACTTCTATATAAGATCGTATTAGCTCAACTGGGATCAACAAGTGGTATCAGAGCTTGTGATCTAGAAGTTATAATCAAGAAGATTTTGTTTCTTTAAAGTTTGCTGTTCCAAATCGTTTGCATAAGATGGGTGATGAAACTCATATGGTGACTGCTTCAAGGGTTCCCATGCTCAATCCTTCTGAGTATGAGCTATGGAAGAGGAGGATCAGACAATACATTCGCATGATCGACTTCAACATGTGGAATGTGATTGTTAATGGTGATTCTGAACCAGAGAAGAGTGCTGATGGTAAGGAGATACCAATCAAGTCTGCTGAAGCTAATGCAACTAGGAAGCTGGAAATCAAGGCTCATAGTATTCTCTTAATGGGAATACCTAATGAATTTCAAATGGACTTTGATGATTGTGAAACAGGAAAAGCATTAATGGATGCAGTAGAATTCAGGTTTGGAGGGAATGATGCTACTAAGAAGTCCAGAAAGAATATGTTGAAGCATCAGTTTGAAAACTTTACTTCTGAACCTGGAGAAAAGATAATTGGCACATACAACAGGCTAAATCAATTAGTTAGTCATCTAAAGCTTGTTGGTTATGTTGTTCCACAGGAAGATGTGAATCTCAAGTTCCTAAGAAGTC
The DNA here is from genome assembly GCA_030686995.1 of Artemisia argyi. Taxonomy (NCBI): domain Eukaryota; kingdom Viridiplantae; phylum Streptophyta; class Magnoliopsida; order Asterales; family Asteraceae; genus Artemisia; species Artemisia argyi. The sequence continues at coordinate 37,825,685 of CM060701.1, forward strand.
TTGCACCTGAATGGAGTATGCATACAATGGTGTGGAGGAATAAGCCTGACTTTGAAACAATGAAGTTGGAGAGCCTCTACAACAATTTAAGGGTGTATGAATCTGAATTGGCTACTTCTTCTACTTCATCTTCTAGTACACAAAATCTTGCTTTTGTTTCTTCAAAATCCAAAGAGACACAAGATACTCACTCTACTGCTTATGGAGTATCTACTGCTGATGGATCTGGATCTGCTGCTAGCTCAAATGACAAGATTTCTACCAGTGATGTTGCTTTATGTGCATTCTTGGCTGAGCTTACTACAACCATAAGATCACATGTCATAAATCAAGATTTGGATCATATTGATCCAGATGATCTTGAAGAAATTGATCTCAAATGGCAAATGGCAATGTTGACTTTAAGAGCAAGAAAGTTCTGGAAAAAGACTGGAAGAGAAGTCAAATACAAGGCTAAGGAGAGTCCAGGGTTTGACAAGTCTAAGATTGAATGCTACAATTGCAATAGGAAGGGACACTTTGCTAGAGAGTGTTATCTCCAAAGAAGAATGCTGAAGTTCCAAAGAAGACTGAAGAATCAAAGTCTGCAATGGTAGCTTGTGATGGGCTGGGAGAATATGACTGGAGTGATATGGCTGAAGAAGAACCAAATTTCTCTTTGGTTGCTGCTGTTCAACCCAAAGTGCATAACTTTGCACTTATGGCATATGGTTCATCATCAGGCTCTGACTCTGAGGTATCTAATGATTCTGAATCATCTGGATGTTCTTTTAAATCTTGTTCTGACACTATAGAAGTTCTTAAGGCTAGGAATGAGAGTTTAAATAGAGAAGTTGAACACCTAAAACTTGATAACTTAGGTTATAAAGTAGGTATTCAAAATGTTGAGAGAAGGTTAGAATATCTCAAAGAGTGTGAAAAGGAATATGTAGAACAACTTAATCTCAGAGATATAGAAATTTTTAAGAAAAATAGTGAAGTAGAAGTTCTTAAAAATAAGTTAGAAGAAGCTGAAAAAGAAAAAGAAGCTGCTCTTGCTGAAAAAGAAAAACATGTAGTGAGAGTACAAAAACAACAATTTGCTTCTGATATGGTTAATAAGTCTATAGAGAGCACCTTGATGAGAAAAGGCAGTGGAATAGGATATAATGAAGTGGCTCCTCCAGCCAAAAGTGCTTATGCTCCACCAGGCAAAGAGCTATCCTTCATTAGTGAGCTAGAAATTGGAAAACCTGTAGGTGAATGTAGTACAAGTAAAATTGAAACACCTAAGGTTGAGGATAGAAAATTTCCTGAAGCTCCAATTATCGAGGAATGGTATAGTGATAGTGATAGTGAAGAGGAACAGGTTAAACCAAAACAAAGTTTTAAAAAGGAAGAAATTCCTACTCAGGTTAAGCCTAAGGTGGAACAGGTAAAGTTTGTTAAACCTGTGTTAGGAAATAACTTTTCTAGAAAACTGGTAGAGTACAATGAGATACCTAGAGAACAGATGGAAAGGTTCAATAATAAGCCTAGGGGTAACCAAAGAAACTTTAATAACCTAGTTTCAAAAAGATTAGGTGATCAGTTTCAATTACAAAAGAAGGCTTGTTATAAGTGTGGTAGCTTTGACCACTTGATTGTTAGATGTCTTGAACACCAAAAGCCTGTTTGGAATCAATACACTAGGGTGAATCACAAATATGTAACTAAACAAACTCACCCACATCCTAATAGAAACATGGTTCCAAGAGCTGTTTTGTTGAGATCTGGTGCTACTAGATCTATTTATGCTGCTAAATCAAATGGTGTTTTCAAATCAACAACTAGTTCTTCAAATGGCTCTACTGCTAGTAAGCACTCTGCTGCTAGAATGCATTCTGCTGCTAGTAAGCAATCTGCTGCTAGTTTAAAACTTTCTACTTCTGAGCCAAAACATCTTCCAAATACAGTTGTTGGTAATCACTATTATGCTGTTAAGGCCTCAGCTTGCTGGACTTGGAAACCAAAAACAAATGTTTCAAACTCTGTTTCCAAGAATAGTAGTGCATCAAGTGATTTGAAGAAATTTGATTATACTGATGCACAGGGCAGATCCAAGTCAGTAATGGCTTGGGTCATCAAGAGAAACTGATTTCTTTATTTTTCATGTGCAGGTCAATCTACTGGATGAGCTTAAGGATATGGTTATTGTTGACAGTGGATGCTCTGGACACATGACTGGGGATGAATCTCAACTTGAAGATCTTGAGGTTTTTGATGGTGGTTATGTAGCTTTTGGGAATGATCCAAAAGGTGGAAAGATTGTTGGTATTGGAACTCTAAGGACTGGTAATTTGGACTTTGAGAGGGTGTTTCTTGTGAAAGGACTTAAGTTTAACCTTTTTAGTGTCTCACAAATGTGTGACAAAAAGAATTTTGTTCTTTTTACAGACACTGAGTGTATGATTCTTTCTCCTGATTTTCAATTACCAGATGACAAATCTGTGTTACTGAAGGTCCCTAGAAAGGAAAATATATACAGTGACCATATTAAGAATATTATTCCTAAGAGGGCTTTGACTTGTCTAATTGCAAAGGCCACTATTGATGAGTCCAAATTATGGCATAGAAGACTGGGACATCTGAACTACAAGACTATGAACAAATTGGTGAAAGGAAATCTTGTGAGGGGTATGCCTACAAAGATTTTTGAGAATTGTGAAACTTGTGTTGCATGTCAAAAGGGTAAACAACACAGAGTTTCTTTCAAGTCCAAGATTGTAAACACAAATACTGTGCCACTACACTTGCTACACATGGATTTATTTGGGCCTGTATTTGTAAAAAGTCTGAACAAGAAGTCATACTGTTTGGTTGTCACTGATGACTTTAGCAGGTTTACATGGGTATTCTTTCTTGCCACCAAAGATGAAACTCCAGGAGTACTCAAAGCTTTCATTACAAGAGTTGAAAACCTGCACAATCACAAGGTAAAGATTATCAGATGTGACAATGGTACTGAGTTCAAGAATAGTGAGATGAATCAATTTTGTGTGGGAAAAGGAATACTTAGACAGTACAGTGTAGCAAGAACTCCACAACAAAATGGTGTTGCAGAAAGAAGAAACAGGACACTTATTGAGGCTGCAAGAACTATGCTATCTGATTCAAAACTACTTGTACCTTTTTGGGCTGAAGCTGTAAACACTGCATGTTTTGTGCAAAACAGAAGTAAGGTAGTCAAGCCTCATAACAAGACTCCATATGAGCTATTTCATGGAAAGAAGCCAATGATTGATTTTCTCAAACCATTTGGATGTCCTGTTACCATTTTAAATACAAAGGATCAGCTAGGCAAGTTTGATGAAAAAGCTGATGAAGGTAATTTGGTTGGTTACTCTGTAAATAGTAAAGCCTTCAGGGTTTATAACAAGAGAACCAAACATGTAGAGGAGAATCTACATATCAAGTTTAGTGAGAACACATATAATTCTGCAGGGAAAGGACCAGAATGGTTATTTGATGTTGATATTCTTGCCAAAACAATGAACTATGTTCCTGTTATTGCCAGTGTTGATAAACCACAGGAAGAGTTTGTTGTGATTGAGAAATTGAAGATTGGTCCAACCTTTGTACCCTTTCAGAAAGATCACAGTCCTAAAGATGATGTTGTTTCTCATGATAAACCTAAGGAAACTGAAGAAGGTATTGAAATACCAATTGAAGCAGAAAAAGATAGTAATGAGCCTCTCAAAGTAGTTGTTGATGTCTCTCCTACAAAGCCAGAAGACTCTGCTGCTGACTCAGAAGAATCTACTACTAGGCCAAAAGTTACAACTACTGCTCCACCACATTCTGCTTCCAAGCCTACTAACTCTACTGTTACTTCAATGTTTCCTAATTTGGACTCTCAGGGCAGACCTATTGCTGAATCTATCTATCCTGACGATCCAAATATGCCTCCTCTAGAGAATATTTATTATGACACAGATGATGATGCACTTGATGGTGAGTTATTTGGAGCTGCTGCTGATGTTACTAACTTGGAACTCATTATTCCTGTTAGTCCTACACCTACCACAAGAATACACAAGGATCATCCAAAAGATCAAATCTTAAGTGATCCACATTCATCCATTCAAACTAGGCAGATGACTAAAGCCTTGAAAGATCCTCAACATCAAAGTTTCTTTGCCAGATCTCTGCATCAAAGAAATAGTCATAAAGATCTTCAAAATTGCCTGTTTGCATGTTTTCTTTCTCAAATTGAACCCAAAAACACTTACAAAGCCTTACAAGAAGCAAGTTGGGTAGAAGCAATGCAAGATGAGCTTTTACAATTCAAGCTGCAAGAAGTATGGACTTTGGTTGAGCTGCCAAATGGTAAAAGAGTGATTGGCACAAAATGGGTTTTCAGATGCAAAAGAGATGAGAGAGGAATTGTCATAAGAAATAAGGCAAGGTTAGTAGCACAGGGATACACACAACAAGAAGGCCTTGATTATGATGAAGTATTTGCACCAGTGGCAAGAATAGAGGCTATTAGAATATTCTTGGCTTATGCTTCATACAAAGACTTTGTAGTGTATCAAATGGATGTGAAGAGTGCTTTTCTGTATGGGACCATTACTGAGGAAGTTTACGTGTCTCAACCACCAGGCTTTGAAGACCCTGATCATCCTGACAAAGTCTACAAGGTAAATAAAGCAATGTATGGTCTACATCAAGCTCCTAGAGCTTGGTATGACACCTTGTCAACCTACTTGCTAGAGTCTGGGTTCAGCAGGGGCAAGATTGATAAAACTTTGTTCCTCAAAAGACAAAAAGATGATATTTTGCTGGTTCAAATTTATGTTGATGACATCATCTTTGGGTCTACAAACCAAGCTATGTGTGTTAGTTTTGAGAAGCTTATGAAGGACAAGTTTGCTATGAGTTCAATGGGAGAACTCACCTTCTTCTTAGGTCTGCAAGTTACACAGAAAGAAAATGGCATCTTTATCAGTCAGGATAAGTATGTCAATGATATTTTGAAGAAGTTTGGATTTGAAGATGCTAAGCCTGCCAAGACTACCATGGAAAAAGATAAGCCATTGCTGAAGGATGAACATGGAAAGGAAGTGGATATACACTTGTACAGGTCTATGATTGGATCATTGATGTATCTTACTGCATCAAGGCCTGATATTATGTTTGCAGTATGTGCCTGTGCAAGATTTCAAGTGTGTCCCAAGGAATCACATCTCAATGCAGTGAAAAGAATTTTTAGATATCTGAGGTATCAACCAAAATTGGGCCTTTGGTATCCTAAGGATTCACCATTTGATTTGGTATCCTACTCAGATAGTGATTATGCTGGAGCTTCTTTGGATAGAAAGTCTACAACAGGGGGTTGTCAATTTCTTGGAAGCAGGTTGGTGTCATGGCAATGCAAGAAGCAAACAGTGGTGGCTAATTCAACAACAGAAGCTGAGTATGTGGCTGCTTCAAGTTGCTATGGACAGGTCTTATGGATGCAGAATCAATTATTGGATTATGGGTACAATTTCATGAATACTAAAATCCATATTGATAACAACAGCACACTTTGCATAATTAAAAATCCTGTGTTTCATTCTAAAACAAAACATATAGAGATAAGGCATCACTTCATAAGGGATTGCTATGAAAAGAAGTTGATTCAAATTGTTAAAATTCATACTGATAACAATGTTGCTGATCTTCTCACTAAACAGTTTGATGTGGGGAGGTTTCAATTTTTAATTGCAAACATTGGTATGATTAATCTTTGAAAAACTTATCTCTTTGTTTTTGTTAAAGTTTGTAATGCATGTGCTGCTTGTTATTCTGCTGCTTGTTAATATGTATATGTTTGAGATATAATGTACTATGCTGCTCATTGATTTTCTAACTCTACTGCTAGTACATATGTTGGTTGTTTGCTTTGTGGTGTTTGGTCTAACATTTTGCAGATATATGAATGGTGATTTGCAAGCAATTAAACAAGACAGATCTTATCATTCATTCATTCCAGAAAAGTACTAAGATCAAACATCAAAAGACAAAATACAAAAGCTGAAATCATAACCTAACACCTAAACCTACATCTTCCTAGGGCATGGAAGCCCAAGCACAACCTCTCTATCCTTTGGGAGAGGAGGGTTTTGTCTTGATGGTCCAAGAGAAAGACCAGGTGATGGTTGTGGCCTCGACCTTGATGATTGTGGCCTTGGCCTTGAAGATTGTGGCCTCTCAGGAGTGGCGGGTGGATTGGTTGGTGGTTCTTCCTCATCTTCATCTGATGATGTGTAGATGAAAGGGGATACAAGCTCTTTTGGGGATGGTTGCATAACAGGGATCCAAGCTGTATCTTCTGAAGACTCTGAAGATGATGGAGATTGTGGGGTCATCACAGCTTTACCCCTGGAAGTGCTAGGGGTTTGATTCAAATTGAGGAGATCTTTGAACACCGGAAGATCATGTTTTCTCTTCTTTGCTTGCTCTTTGGTTCTACAACCACCATGAGGAGGACGGAATGGCGGTACATAGGTTTCAAATGGGCTCTCATCTTCGGATGATGAATCGGATGAGATATTGATAATTTCGGGTGTTGATTTCATTGTGTGATGATTTGATTGCAAAGATGGATAGTATTAATTGTTTGTGAGGCGTTTTTGAAAGAGAATTCTTAATCTTCTTAAGTTAAGCTTTTATATTCCGCGTTTAAGCTTAAGTATTTGTTTAAGTTAACTTCTATATAAGATCGTATTAGCTCAACTGGGATCAACAAGTGGCAATCTTGAAGAGATTAGGGTTTGATTGTATAATTTGGGGAAAAGATCTCGCCGGTTTTATAGGGATTACGGAGTGATATGTGCATTAATTGTTATGTATTGTTGACCAAGGTCGATAGTTCACTCTGCTGCTAGTTCTATCACTCTGCTGCTAGTTGTGAATGACATGGTTCTGCTGCTATGGTCGTAAGTAAGAGGGTGTTATGTGTAACTTTCATCCATCAGTTTAAAACCTAATTGACCTTCATAATTGGTTTTCATATGTTCTCAATTGAAGTTATCACAAACCCTTACACCTAATCATTCCAATAATCACAAATCCCCAAATTCACTAAACCTAATTCATGGAGCTACAACGTACCTGGGTTGAGCAACACAACAGTGTGGTTGTTTTGAATGAAGAGTTAGTTCCTGAAGGTTTCACAGACATGGTAAAGTTTTTGAATGCTACTTCTCTTAGGTATGCACTCACTGTGAACCCTACTATATATGCTTCCTACATCAAACAGTTTTGGTTTACTACCAAAATCAAAACTATGAATGGGGAAAAACATGTCAGTGCTTTTGTTGATGGGCAAAAGGTTCGTGTAACTGAATCATCAATAAGGGAATTTCTTCTCTTAGATGATGAGACAGAGACCACTTGCCTTGCCAATGATGCTATTTTTGCTGGTTTAAAAGAATTGGGATATGAGGGGAAACATACAAATTTAAAATTTCAAAAAGCTCTCCTCTGTCCTCAATACAAGTTTTTGATACATCTATTCCTTCATTGTTTGAGTCCTAAAACATCTGGGTGGCATGAGTTCAGTACTACCATTGCTTCTGCAATGATATGTCTGTGCAAAGGTCAACCATTTAATTTTTCAAAAATGATATTGGCTGGGTTGTTTAAAGGTGTTGAAGATGGTTCTTATTTGCTATATCCAAGATTTCTTCAAATCTTTATTGAAAAACAAATTTCCAAAACAAGAACCCATGTTTCTGAATATGATGCTCCAAAATTGGCTTCAAGGACTTTTACCTTTTTGAATAAACATGGCAAAGGTTTTTCTGGTGCACATACAAATCTTACTTCTTTTATGGAACAAATTGTGCACAACAACCAGGGTGAAGGATCAGGAAATCCCACTGATTCCCATCACACACCCAATGTTACTACATCTGTTACACAACCTACAAAACAATATACACGTAGGAAAACCAAAAAGGACACTAATCTACCTCAGGATAGTGTTAGTATGGCTGTACCAGATGAGGCTGTCCTAGGTGATGGAGAGGACATGTTGGCAAGGGCTGTCACTACTGCTTCTAGCTTAGCAGCAGAGCAGGACAGTGATAACATCATTAAGACCCAAACCAAGGCAACATCTAGAGAAATAGATTCTTATGAGTCTGATTTTCAGGATGGTAACCCTAGCCAAATGGAAAACATAGGGGGCTCAGATGATCAAACTAGGTTTGATACTGAGTTTTTGTCCCAAGATTCACCTCTCGGACCAGGTCACACAGGTCGAAGTGATGAGGACAGGCCAGTGACTCATGAATTGACGGATCCACTTGTACATGATGACAATGTCAGTGATTCACCTCTCGGACCAGGTAATACAGGTCGAAGTGATGAGACTACAATGGAACTTATAAAAGAATTGACGGCTACTTGTACAGCTTTGGGGTTGAAATGTGAGTCTTTGGAAGATAAGGTTCTTACTCTATCTGATGTTGTTGCTGGTCAAGCCAAGGTCATCATCAAAATGCGAAAACAGATTAAGAGCTTCAAGAAATCAAAATCTTCAACCTCATTGCACAGATTGAAGAAAGTGGGGATTACTCAGGTTGTAAGTTCTTCTGAACCATCTACTCATTTGGAAGAGGATGCTTCCAAACAGGGGAGGAAAGAGATTGTCATGGATTCAGGGGAGGTAAGTCTTGAAAAAGTTGATAAAGTTCAAGATATGGATGCTGGAATAGTTTCAGGGGAGGTTCCAGTGATGGAAGATATGGATGTGGATAGTCCTCAGAATGATGAAGATTTTGTGGTTGCTGATAAGTCTGGGAATGAAGTTGTTATGGAAAAGGTGGTAGATACTCTTAAAACTTTGGAGTCTGAGCAACTTGTGAAGGCAACAGGGTTGATGGGTAATGTGTTAAAGACTTTGGAAGATTCAGTGGAAAATGCTGCTGTTGCTGACTCTACTGCTGTTCATGTTTCTACTGCTAAGAATGTTGATGGTTCTGCTGCTAGTGGAATAGTGAATACTGCTGAAGTACAAGACTCTGCTGCTGGATCTATGGACAATGCTGCTGCAGAGGCAATGGTCTTGCTAAGTAAGAAGACTACTGCTGAGGCTCATACACCACAATTACCAACTTCATCATTATCACAACCTATCACAACAACAAACATAACATCAACAACAAGAAAATCTCAACAAGGAATAACAATTAGAGAACTTGCTGCTACTCAAAAGAAGACAATCACATCATCTTCTACTGATAAGGGTAAAGGCAAGCAAGTTGATGTTCAGAGGTGGATATATAAAGGGGTTGATTTTACTGATGTACCTTTTGATTCTTGGCCTAAGCCATTGCAAGTTGAACATGATGAAGCTGCTGCTATTAAAACACAAGAGTTGTTTAATTTGGAAGATCAGCAGCTGGCTGAGAAAGAGGCTGAAGGTTTAAGAATGTATGATGAATGGGATAATGAAAAGATCAGAATTGCTGCTGATATTGAATTAAACAAGCTGATCAAGATTGAAGAAAATGAAATTCCAAATTTTAATGTGCAATCTTGGTATAGTAACTTTGCTTCTAATAAGAGAAAAGAGAATGCTGCTGCTAGAAGAAAGGTTAAAGTATTTAAAGGTCCAACAGTTAAACAGCAAAGGAAAGAGTATGAAAGATATCTAAAGAATATGGGTGGATGGACATTGGTGCAATTGAAAGCTTACTCTGACAAAGAAGTTTTTGATTTGTATCAACAAACAAAGAAGAGAACAGATACTTTTTATGCTATGGGATGTGCTGAGGACTTGGAACAAATTGCTAAGATGAATAAGAAGTTGGTGCCTGAAAAGGTAGCTGAAGCAGAGTATGTTCAAGAAGTTAATGTTGAAAAGCTTGAAAGTGATGCAGCAAAGACTACTTCTTCTGTGCAGGGTGATAAAAGAAAAGGTGTTATTCATAAGTCAGTTGCAAAGAAGAAGAGAAAGATTGGAGAAGGTAGTAGTTCTATGCCTGAAGGAGATGAGTTTAAACATGGTCTTGATCATATTCCTTCTGAGCATCAAAAAGAACAATTGAAGGGTTACACTGTGGTTGGCAAGATGGAAGATCCTGAAGTGGTTGATGCCAAACCATTAGGAGTTAAATATCCTATCATCAAAGTAACTACAGGTTATGATGCTAACATTGGAGTATTTCATGATGTTCAGAGATCTGATGGTAAGTCTCACAGATTTCTTAGATTTCAACAGATGTTACATTATTTTGATAGAGAGGATGTTGAAGACTTGTGGAAGTTATACAAGGCAAAGTTTGGAGCTAAGAAATTTGATGGTAAAAAGTATGAGGTAGATCAAATTGATCATATCTTAACTGCTTCTGATAATGTTATGTGGAGAGCTCTTAAACTTATGTTTGATCCTTCAATGGATGATTCTGAATGGACAGAGATAGTAGAATACAAAGTAAGAAAATGGAGACTCTTTCAAGATTCTGGAGTTCATGTACTAGAACTTGGATCAACTACTTTGTATATGCTAGCTGAAGTAGATTATCCAGTGGTAAGATACTGGAATATTGTCAATCAGATGGTTAATGGTGATAAAACACTTAAGCTGCAGAAAGATTATGATTCTGATGATCAAGCATTCAATTTGTTGTCAAAGTATAAGAAGATATTTGATCAACTGAATTCAAAAGAGTTGAAGTGTTTGGAAGCATCTTCCAAGTGATGAATTGAGCTTTGAAGAAACTTAAATATTTAGAAATAAATATTAAGTTTAGGGGAGGATTGTTGGGTTTTGACCAAGTAACACTGCTGCTAAGTAACTCTGCTGCTGAGTAATACTGCTGCTACAATGAAACTGCTGCTAGTGTTAATGACTCTGCTGCTGAAGACAATCTGCTGCTTGGTGAAACTACTGCTGAAGAGATTAACATTGTATACGATAGGATAATTATGGAATAGATTCTTTGTATAGTTTATCTATTTAGATTATTCTTATCTTGTAGAGAAAGGTATTGTAAACCTAGTAGGACTCCTTGGCCTATAAAAGGAGGATCCTAGGGTTAGTTTATGTACGTATTATTATTCACTTCAAGGTTGTAAAACCCTAGCATTATTGAGTGCTCGTATTAATAAATATTGAAGTGTTGAAAGAGAATTCTTAATCTTCTTAAGTTAAGCTTTTATATTCCGTGTTTAAGCTTAAGTATTTGTTTAAGTTAACTTCTATATAAGATCGTATTAGCTCAACTGGGATCAACAAAATCAAAAGAAGTTAGACGAAGCTTATAAAAAGATGAAGGCGGCTGCAAAAAGCAAAGTTAATGAAGGTGAACCAGCTGATAAGGAGTTTATAAAGGTTTCTGAGGACGAAGAGAAAAAAACATATAAAAAGAAGAAGGCAGCTGGAAAAAGGAATGTTAATGAAGGTGAACCAACTGATAAGGAGTTTATAGATGTTTCTGAGGACAAAGATAAAAAAAGCATATAAAAAGAAGAAGGCGGCAGGAAAAAATAAAGTTAATGAGGGTGAAGCAGCTGATAATGAGGATATACAAGTTTCAGAGGAGCAAGAGAAAAACAGGGAAAGAGAAGAGCCAATTGATAAAGAGCCAATTGAAGTTATCATACCAGAGAAAAATCTAAAGAAAAAGGCAAAAATGTACCAAACATTGAGGCCAAGGGCAACTTCAGTACCACTGTTTGAAGTAATGAGATATTTGAATCCAGAAAGGAAAAAAATGATAAGAGAGATGGGATTTGGAGAACTAATAGATTTTCCAATTGGGGAAATACCAACAAAATTAGCATTCTTCATGATCAACTCCCTTCAAACAGATACTATGAGTTTAAAGCTTCCAACTGGAGACATCACCATTTTACCTGAAATTGTGAAGGTAATTTTTGGAATACCAATGGGGGAAAGACCATTGGAAAGGAAAGAAGGAGATAGAGGGTCTGATGACCCCATTCTTTGCACAATGGAAATCACAGTTCCCTAATGATGTAAAGAGGATCACAACAAGAAGATTATCACTAGTGATCATTGCAACAACAAACGCATATTACATGTTCAGGATGAACTTTGTTGTTTGCAAACACAATGGGATGCTGTGATAATAGTTCAGGGGTGAAGTACACAGTCTTAAAGAATGTTTTAGTAAATGATAATGTCCAAGACATCGACTGGTGCACTTACATCTTGGAATGCGCGAGATATTCAAAGACTGAATGAAAAAAAGAGCATAAAAAATAAGGAGGTCGTGTATTATGGCCCTATAACATTCTTAATGGTAAATTCTCAATTTTTATCTATTTATATCACAAGTAATAATTTATCACAAGTAATAATTTATGTATTTATAACCCACATTTTTTATGAAACAACTCGTGTATCTGCATTACACAAGGTTTGTTGGTATAGAGGTGAGGCGTAAAGTTCCAGCCTTCAAAAGCTGGAACTCAACTCTCATGAAAAAAAGAGACACTTGAAATGATTCGAAGCAACTTTGGATAGGTGGAGGTGCTTGGAGAGATGAATGAAGAAGAACAAAGTGTGCAAAAGGACGTAAGATATGCAACTTAGTATATTTGTAATGCAAAATCACTTATGAGAATACAAAGTTTTATGTAATATAACAAGTTATAGTATGTTACTAATGGCAGTTTTTTTAAATTACATTACAGGAACTATATCAAATGTTAAAAGAGAAAATTGATAACATTGTGAGTGAGAAAGAAATATTGGAATAAATAATCGATGAAAATCTGAAAATCTTTGAAGATGATGACATGCTGAAGCAATATAAAGAAACAACGTGGCATATCTTTAAGCAACCAGCTGATCATTTTTTAGGGCTAAACTTGCAATCAAGCTCTTGATCAAACACCCACCAACATAAGTGCTCTTGACGAAGATGACGATGATGACTTCGATGATGAAATCCACTTTGAGTTTTGATGCTATTTGGATTGTCACACAAAAGTTTTACTTCTCAAGGGATCTTGAGTGTAACAATTCGCAATTTCAGGTTAATTACTATTCCCGGAAAATTTTACTATTCATTATCACAATTCATTTTTACTATTCATTTTACTATTTATTTTCCCGAAATTTGATTTTTATTTCATATTCTCGTGTGATAAATCATTTCCATGGCAAATTAAAAGTTTGACACTCATCAGATTATTTTCGCGAAAGTTATTAAGGAATTACACGTTTTAGGGTAAAACGTCATTCAAAAATTCTACGCACAACTAAACTCGACCGCGTTAATTTTTCCCGTTTCAGAAAAATGTTTGATACACTCATGATTTATTTGAGAATAAATCATGACTGAGAAAAACATGACCAAATAAACATCGGCCGTGAAAAACAGGAATTTTCGTTTTTAAGCATTTTTACTCAGTCGTAACCTTAGCCTATACCTGCACCGCGTTTCTAAGACGATTTGAGTTTTCACATTTTTGGAAAAAGTCAACATACTTTTCCCTCCTCCTTTGACCAAAAATCATTCCTTGATTTTATAAGTCATTCCTTGATTTTTAGGCTTACGATTTTATGTCTAAAAGACATTTAATACCAACTGACACTAGACTGAGCCCAGTCTAGATATTATAAGTCATTTTAAATCATTATTATCACATTAGAAAAGTAACATTTTACTTTTCTCAATTTTACACAATATTCGTACGTTTTACGTATTACGCGTTTTAGACCCGTGTTTCGAGTTTTAGCACCCCAATGGAACCTACCACTCATTTTATATTTTATTATGGAGTACAATGATATGTTTAACCATACTTTCAAGTTCCACATTTTTACAATACCCGGTTTTACGTTTTGAGGCTTAATCATTTACGGTTAGCATTTCCCGGAGTCAAAACTCATCCAATACTTAGGATAATATCATCCAAGACCAAGTTACCCCTCCTTATCCATGTTGAACCGCCATAGGGGGGGGGGGAGTCACCCTTATGTGGCTTGATCTTGACCATTCATTCCCTAGATCATAACAAGTGTAAAACTTGGCCACCAAGTTTGGAAAATATCCTAATTCTTGCACCTCCTCAATGCACCTTCCTATGCACCTTCATAACCTCCTCAACTCACTATAAAAACCCTCTCCTCTCCTCTTATTTGTACGCCACACATAACACACACAAACATCTCATCTTTAGCAAATTTCCTTCCAAGTTTCATGCAAGAATCAAGTGCAACATCAACATAGAAACTCTAGTTTGGTTTTGATTCATCAAACTACTTCCAAACCCTAGAAACTTTGGTGATTTCTCTTGAGTTTGAATCTACTCAAGTCACCTCAACTTTCATCATCTCTCTTTCAAGAATACAAGTGTAGAAAGATTGCTTGAAGTGAAGTAGGGTGAAGCTTAAGTCTATCAAAGTCCTTACCTTACATGTTAACTTCCTTTCTTAATTGAAAGCCAAAAGTTGTAAGCAAAACCCTAACATACTTCTTGTTAAATATCATATTCTTGTTATTTACATATCATTCATGCTATATATTGTCTTATAATAAAGTCCATGATGTATAAAAATGGGTAAAACAAGTTATTATAAATGATTGTTAAGTTAAGTTATTTAAACAAGTAAACTAGTGACTTTCTTGGTGAAATCTGATCAAAATGGTAAAATTATGATATTGGATCATTACATATTGTAGTAGAGGACTTAACAAGGAAACCATAGCAATTTGAACCACCTAAAACGAGTACCCGTCAAAATTTATGACCATTTGAAGTTACCAAAACTTTGCAGCAAAACTGCCAAAATAGTTTCTGTGACAGAACATAAAACACGCAAAAAGAGGCCCTTCTGGTCCGTTTCATGAAAACGTTAAAACACGAAAGTTGTCTGGAATCACGTTTTCTTCAAAAACTTTGGAGCACGTCTCCAGAAAACCAATAACGAATGAGATTTTTCTCAGTTTCTTAACAGCTATTTTACATATATAAGTCACTATATAATGGTTATGTTTTAAAAAGAACAAGAGGTCTTATGACCTAGATTCAAGACCACAACCATGGCTAAAGCCAAGGTTGAGTCTCAAGACCATGGAACAATGACCAAAGGACATGGCAAGGCCATGACTAAATGACCATATAAACTTACTTAGGCGAAAACATGAACCAAAGAGTTGGCGATAACTTAAACATACAATTTGGATCTACTTCATCTAAAAGAACCATGAGATATTACAAGAAATTGTCATACAAGTTATAAGAAACTTACCCTAATAACAATCTTCATGTAAAGATAAACTTTCCTAAGTTTATTCAAATATTGGACATGTAACTTTTCGGATAAAAACTTATATATATATATATACATTTTATCAACTACTACAATAGTAGGGAGCCTCATGTGAGGAGTTCATTATGTAAGCCGTCGAGATGAGTTGTGGATTTACGAAGTAAAGTGTCCTGGCTCCTCGAACGTTTACTAACATGACTTCTGAATTATGTCGGCCCGAACGGTAGTAAACGATATATAAACTATACATGTTTCATGAATCATTTCTTTTCAAAGACTTACGCTATACATCGTACCACATCATGGACTAAATGCAAGACATACATATATAGGCAATTCTTCATATTCTTTACTCCATTCCTAAGTCGCAACATTCTATTATAGGTTGCTCGTAGAAACCTTCGCGATTCGACCATCACATTCACTACTTACTACATAACTTAAGGTGAGTTCGTAGCCCCACTTTCTATTGTTTAACTATTTTACAAACCCATGGGGGGGGGATACATGCTATTATTTTTCTACTCGAACACAATGCTTTCTACTGTATGCTACCCGACTATGTTTTATTGTCACTAAGTAACGATTGCCATGTTCGAAGTCCCTATATCATGAACCATTAGTCACTAGCTATAGTGAGCGTGAATATTGTGAATAGATCTATTGGGATTGACGAATCCCATTTGTGTTGAACAACTACGAGTTCAAACAAATGCGCTATATTTGATAGTTTGAGGTATAATGGCAATATTACCTTGGTAGGGCTTCTACAATGCCAATTTTTGGTTCAATGTTAATGCTTTGGTTGCATGAGCTTAGTGAAATAATAACGACTTTTGTTTTCTGACCATGAATGTGTGATTAATTACCTCACATTACGATTATTGTGTTCAACAATTTAACTACAAACTCTACGAATTCCACTCAACCTTTGTGTTGACTGTTTTAAGCATGTATTTCAGGTCCATAATGAACGAGGCTGGCACGGAGGAGCACGGATATTCAAGAGGGCTATAAATTTTATTATCATTCAAAAACTCATTTAATGTAAATTGTAAACATGGAACCATCTGGGACCTCATTTTGTAATCTCTGATATTTATACAATTTGAATGATAAATCTTTTAAAACGACTCAATTAGAGTTCGTTTTCTATCATTGTGACTATTTTGCAGTCGAGTAACACCCAGTTTGAATTCCGCTGCATCCATGAATTGGGGGTGTTTCAGATTGGTACTAGAGCCATGGTTATAGAGAAACGGGTCTAATTGAGACCTAAACTGTGGAAAACTAGAAGCGGGGTTGAATAGTTTTCCCTTCTTTTTGATTTTATAAAAACTTTGTTTCAAAATGTTGATTCAAATTTATTTAATTGTTTGTTTGGAAAACTTCAATTAGAGTTTAGTATGAAAACAACATATAATCAATATGATCAATTATATATGTAAGCTTTTGGAAAAACTTAGTTTTATGAATGGAGCTTTGGTCGATCTTTATGTGAATACGTTTTCCTTTTAAAATCTTAAAACGTTTTGTATCAAATTATCTATCAAGTTAAACTTAATATGAGAAGTGTGAATAATAATCTATTTGACCATATCATGCAATTATACACACAATCACAATATTAACTACTATGTTCAACACAATCAATCATCACAACTATATAAGCAACAACTAAGACATGTAGGCAAGCATAGAAGTAAAGCGAGAAATGCAAGAACAAATGATAAGAGATAAGAGAAAGGAAATGCAAACCGGACACGATGATTTATAGTGGTTCGGCTACAAGGACACCTTCCTTGTTCCTACTTCACTCCCCGAGTCACCTACTCGAGAGTTTTCTTTACTACTCAACAAGCTCCCTTTTGGCGGAGAAAACCGTACACAACTTTTGCTTACACCATTTACCGACACTAAGCTAAATGTCGAGTTCTAATAGTAGCTAGAACCAATCTCACAACACAAATTTGATCACTACACAACTTCTACACAACTTCACGACTTCACGACTTCATCACAACTTCTTCTAAACTTCTTCACGGCTTCACAACTTCTTCACGTCTTCACGACTTCATAACTTCATCACAACTTCTTCTAAACTTCTTCACGGCTTCACAACTTCTTCACGTCTTCACGACTTCACAGCTTCATCACAACTTCTTCTAAACTCCACTACTTAATCACACACCTATATCTTCACAACTACATGTTTTCTCCACACTACTACTTCCTCCCACTACTTCTTACTCACTCATTGAATCACTACTAAGTAAGATCATCTTGATCTACTTATTACATATACATAACTCACAACTTCACATAAGCACTAACTAGATCCTAATACATCTTTGGCTTTATGATAGGGAGAATTCTTCTCTTGCACTTTGAGTGATGAGAAATTGGATCACTTGAAACAAAGATTAATAATCTTATGATCAAAGGGTTTTAGAAGGATGTTTAGAGAGAATTGGATCTGAAAATTTTTGTGCAAAAGGTGAGAAAAATTTTAGGTTTGATGTGGTATTTATAGGGAAAAATTTCTGACCAAATCTGACAGGGGAGCGTGGCCGGTCCCCTTAATTGTGTGCCGGTCCCCTTAAAATTAAGGGGGCCGCCCCTTATAATTAAGGGGGCCGCCCTACTGAAACGGCCAGATTTTCTGTCTTTGAGTGGGGAAAGTTTATTTGGTGAAAAACTAACTAATTTTGGTTAAAAGTTTGAAATCATATATTTAGTATGATTAAAACATTTTTCTTTATTACCAAAAGTATTTTTCAAAAATACATAATATGTTTATATAATTAAATAAACTTTGTATTAGTTAATTAAATACCCCTTTGATCATGAGATGTATTAAACACTTGTTTATCCATACCTTAAGTGATTGTTGAAGCATACTTGAGACGTTGAGATGTCGAGGCTTGTTGACGTAAGAATGCATAGGAGAATTGTGATCACAAGTAACTTAAGCACTTTACGTTATATGTTGTAACTTACATCTTTGTCATTATCAAAACATGAAGAGGATGTTTAGATTAAATATCGTAATATTCATGCCAACAATCTCCCCCTTTTTGATGATGACAAACTATGTAAACTATAACTTATAGTAAAATGTATAAGTTACTTGTTTACACTTCTTCTCCCCCTTTTGTCGAAGCAAAAAGGTGGACTCTAAGACGAGACTTCTACTACGCTTGAACTCTTGAGATAGAATGTAAAAGGCAAGCTTGCATCATCGTAAGTGAAGCCTTGATCCAATCAACCTTAATGCTCCCCCTTGGTGTATGCTCCCCCTTGGTGTAAACTCCCCCTTGGTGTATGCTCAAAACTAGTTTTGGCTACCAAAGAATCGAGCGATGAAGTAATCCTTCAAAACAAAGTTAGTAGACAAGTGCAAATATATATAATGATGATGATAGGTATATGCATGATACTAATAGGGGAACAATATATGGACATATTAGGTATATGCACTAAAAGTATGACACATGCAATTATTGTTTTAAAAACAACAACCTAAATTAAAAAAAATTAGAACCTAATGCAAAGATTAGAACCTAGGAAAATGTAGGAGAATGAGGAGGGATGATCGTGAATGTAAAGGGAAGGTGATAACGAAGGGTTGACAATTATGGTTTAGATTAATATATCGTTCGACAAGGGTGGATGATAGTGAATCATGGGATTTTTAGGTGTTTTGTTGATGGTGGTGGAGGTGTTGTGTTTGTTGTTGGTGGTAGAGGATGCAACAAGTTTTCAATGTGAGAAAACATGTATTGTATCTCATCTCTTAGTCCGAACACAATTGTTCAGTTGTGGATGCAACAAAGGCAAGTGTCTCCATGAGCTTCAAGTAATCTCCATGGGACGGGGTTATAGGTTGGTGGATTGATGGGAGATGATGAGAATGGTATGGAGGAGGTAGAGGTTCCTTGAGTTGATGGTGTTTTGGATGGTGCATTGGGAGCACTAGGAGATGAACATAGAAGTGGTGGTGATGGAGTGTTGGTGTAATCTTGAGTCGTCCTAGTGAGTAGATACTCAATCCAATTGAGATGTTCATTGAGAACAAAGGTTTGTTTTTCAAGGTAGGTGCAACAAATGCAATTTATGATATGGTTTTCAAGATGGATCAAATTGTTTGATGGAGATGAGTTGGTGGAGGTAGATTGTTGATCCAAATTGCGTTGAATAAGATGCAACGCAAGAAGAGCATTAAGCTCATGAGCTTCTTTGAGCTCTTCAACCAACTTTTCATGTTCGGAGGAAGGTGATGATGGTGGAGTTGGATTGTGATTAGGGATTGAGGTTTGGTCATGAAACTTATGATTCATGTTTGGATGAGATTGATGGTTATTGTTTTGATATTGAGTATGATCCTCAAAAGGGTCATTTGGTAGATTTGAGTGAGATGAATGTGGAAGTCTATTAGTGAGGGTGATAGTTAGGTTGTCTTGTTGAGCTAAAAGAATGGTTTCATTTGGGTGATCATGAAAGCATGATGAAGGTATGGATGAAAGTGATTCTTCATGTGTGGATGGTAGTTTGGATGTTGTATGTGGGGTGATAACAATGATGTTAGGTTTGTTGGG
This sequence comes from Artemisia argyi, assembly GCA_030686995.1. Taxonomy (NCBI): domain Eukaryota; kingdom Viridiplantae; phylum Streptophyta; class Magnoliopsida; order Asterales; family Asteraceae; genus Artemisia; species Artemisia argyi. The sequence continues at coordinate 37,845,548 of CM060701.1, forward strand.
AGATGACATAATGGGTTGAATGATGATTTTGATTATGTGTTTATGGAAGGATAGTAGGTGTTGGATTGGTTAGACAAAACGTGTTGGTTTAGTAGGTATTAATAAGGAGTGATTTAGGAGGTATGATATTGATTCTTGGTTTCTTTGAGGACATGGAAACGGTGGATGACTTAAGATTGGTAGTATAAAGGATGACTCGGTTTTGGGTGTGAGGTAGAAGGATATATGTGAGTGAGTGTGATTTCCCTTCCCATTAAATTCATGCTCATCCGGATATATTATGAGACTAATATGACCTATCGGATTATAACACTAAGGTTCTCATGAAATGAGGGTGTAGGATCTAAAGGTAAGAAAAATATACATAGATGAATGATACATATAGAGTAAACCATGTAAAGGCATACAATCAAATCACATAGGAGCAAATAATCATCTAGAAATAACATATATGCGATATGCCATAAATCTAGGAATGAAAGCATCTAATGAGGAGCAAAGTTCATAAAAATAAACTAGCATTAGGTATATTTAGGAAGAGCAATTTAATCAAGTTGGAGAATGAGTATGAGACTATTACTAGTGGTGCTCAATTCAGGCTAAACACGACCATTTTTACAGGTTACACACACCCAACTTCTCACATAGAAGCAATTCAACTGTTAGGTTAAATTGAATTTCTAGTCAGTAGATTTTCCAGTAGTCATTCTCTTTTTAGAAGAAATTGAGTTCCTAAATTTACCTATCGAAGAGTACCAAATATGAAGTTTGCTTGATTCACTAATACTTGGCTTAATGTGACTCAAACATCATGTTTTTATGAAGGTAAGTCTACATGATATATTTTACTCACTATCCCAATAGAGATGGGTTAAATGTTTAGATAAGACTAAACGCAAAGTTTTAATCTTTTGTTCATGATTAACCGGTTATTTGGTTTTGATGGCATATTACTTGATTTAATAAATGTGCTTGATTTAAGAATGCTCCTTAGCATATCTTGAAAAATGAATCTCATTATGATTATTTATCTTAAATGAGATTGTGATTCACAAATGATATCAAAACTAGACATTTTTAAATTCTAAAGCAAATATTATTTTCTATGATTTTTGCCAATGTTATATATATCATAATTTTAACTAGTATTTGAAACAAAATGAATTTTACTTGTTTATGCATTGTGACAAGTTATTTTTCAATTCTAATAACTTAAATTATTTCAAAAAGAAAAGTGTAGTGCATTATCTTGTAACACAACCATTCATGCTACAAAGAAAATGAAGTACATATAATATATAGTGTGTATTGTTCTTAAATATGTATTTTAGCTTGAAGTGATGATTTTAAGTAGTGTGAGCAAAGTTTACATATGTTGTTAGTTTGCTCATGTTTGGTTTTTCGGATATGACACATTTATCCATTGTTTTGCAATGTAAATTGCTTGAATATTTCGGATGAAACATCCAAGTCGTCAATCCTACTTCATTGTATATTTTATGCATGTGTTAAACATGTTATTCTAATATTTGGAACACAACTATTGGACAAGTAGATTCAATATGGCATTGTCACCACAAGTGTGAGTTATGATCCAATGCATATTCTTTTCATCTACAAAGGATGTAAATATTTTCATATCAATCTAGTGTGATTGAGTATGTAGATTCAAGACTATATCCTTTGTTAAAATTTGGTGTAATCTTGAAACTAAACAAATAACAATCCAATTTCTTGTCCATACTAAAAAACATGTCAATTAGATTTGATGAATATATCAACCATAATTTGAATAATGAATTGATATAATATCAAGATCTTTCTTGACCCTTCATTTAAAATAAATAGACATTTTGATAGTGTATTCCATTAATCCTAAGATTATTAATGAGTGACGTTGGTGAGTGATTGAAATTTGACTTATTACTTCATGATTGTTATAAGTTTTGTTTATGTGAAAGACTCTTCATTGTTACTTATAATGAACACACTTTAGATTTTGAAAATACTTTTTCTTTTGTATTACTACTAATGTTTTACAATGATTCAATTTCTCTTATTAAACAACTTAAGGTAAAACAAGGTAATTTGTTGAAAATATTTAAGTGTGTTGTTAAGAATAGATTAAATTGTTTGAAATATTTAGGTGATTAGATTTAACTTATTTACAAGATGTTTGAGTAACATTCAGCCATCTATACCTATATGCAATGCAAGCATAATATTGCAATCCTAACGCAAGAAATCTAGCATAAGATCTAGTTAAGTATAAGCCAGAAAACTAGCTATAAACTAATAGAGTACAAGGCACATATGCTAAATTACAAATAGCAACGATTAACAAAGTAAAATCACAAATGAGTTCACATAGCACATAAAACACTTGTCGTCGTTTTGTGTATTATATATACCAATGTTTACTTAGCTCGATTTTATTTGAAAATAAAATAGTTTCCTATCCATTTTAAAATTTAATTAAGATCAATATTTTGAAAACATAAATACTTAATTTTTCAAAGATATATCGACAAGGAATGCCCGACTCGAAGGAAAAGGTAAAATACAAGTTTTACGTTAAAACAAGACTTAAATTTTTGACCTTCGTGTAGTATTTTAAATTTCTGACTTATTTAAGTTTGTAATGGTTACTTGTAAGTATTTTTAAATGAAAGTAGACTTAATTACCTTTAAAACGCCGGGTGGCACGACTTCTACGGAGTTACGGTTAATTTTATATGATTTTTCAAAGTTTCTGAAAAACTGTCGAACAGACAGGCGGACCCCTTAAATTTAAGGGGGCCGCCCAGTATTTAAGGGGGCCGCCCAGACAATTAAAGGGGCCGCCCATCTGATACTCAAAAATGCAATTTTTGTTAAAAATTGTTTTCTGACTTTGTGGAAAGGTGTGTAACTTTCTGATTTTAAGAACGAACATATAACACTTGTTTTAAGCATAATTCTTATCTCGAGCTAGTATAATTAGTGTATATAATATCAAAACTAATACAAGTTAATCAACAAAAGACTTTTCATATTAAATCCTCCTTAATGGGTAATTTGATACATGGATCGTACTCAATTTTTAAAACCATTTGTTTTGAAAATATGAGCGACGTGGCTCTGGTACCAATTGTGGAAAACTAGAAGGGGGGTTGAATAGTTTTCCCTTCTTTTTGATTTTATAAAAACTTTGTTTCAAAATGTTGATTCAAATTTATTTAATTGTTTGTTTGGAAAACTTCAATTAGAGTTTAGTATGAAAACAACATATAATCAATATGATCAATTATATATGTAAGCTTTTGGAAAAACTTAGTTTTACGAATGGAGCTTTGGTCGATCTTTATGTGAATACGTTTTCCTTTTAAAATCTTAAAACGTTTTGTATCAAATTATCTATCAAGTTAAACTTAATATGAGAAGTGTGAATAATAATCTATTTGACCATATCATGCAATTATACACACAATCGCAATATTAACTACTATGTTCAACACAATCAATCATCACAACTATATAAGCAACAACTAAGACATGTAGGCAAGCATAGAAGTAAAGCGAGAAATGCAAGAACAAATGATAAGAGATAAGAGAAAGGAAATGCAAACCGGACACGATGATTTATAGTGGTTCGGCTACAAGGACACCTTCCTTGTTCCTACTCCACTCCCCGAGTCACCTACTCGAGAGTTTTCTTCACCACTCAACAAGCTCCCTTTTGGCGGAGAAAACCGTACACAACTTTTGCTTACACTATTTAACGACACTAAGCTAAATGTCGAGTTCTAATAGTAGCTAGAACCAATCTCACAACACAACTTCGATCACTACACAACTTCTACACAACTTCACGAGTTCACGACTTCATCACAACTTCTTCTAAACTTCTTCACGGCTTCACAACTTCTTCACGTCTTCACGACTTCATAACTTCATCACAACTTCTTCTAAACTTCTTCACGGCTTCACAACTTCTTCACGTCTTCACGACTTCACAGCTTCATCACAACTTCTTCTAAACTCCACTACTTAATCACACACCTACATCTTCACAACTACATGTTTTCTCCACACTACTACTTCCTCCCACTACTTCTTACTCACTCATTGAATCACTACTAAGTAACATCATCTTGATCTACTTATTACATATACATAACTCACAACTTCACATAAGCACTAACTAGATCCTAATACATCTTTGGCTTTATGATAGGGATAATTCTTCTCTTGCACTTTGAGTGATGAGAAATTGGATCACTTGAAACAAAGATTAATAATCTTATGATCAAAGGGTTTTAGAAGGATGTTTAGAGAGAATTGGATCTGAAAATTTTTGTGCAAAAGGTGAGAAAAATTCCAGGTTTGAGGTGGTATTTATAGGGAAAATTTCTGACCAAATCTGACAGGGGAGCGTGGCCGGTCCCCTTAAAATTAAGGGGGCCGCCCCTTATAATTAAGGGGGCCGCCCTACTGAAATGGCCAGATTTTCTGTCTTTTAGTGGGGAAAGTTTATTTGGTGAAAAACTAACTAATTTTGGTTAAAACTTTGAAATCATATATTTAGTATGATTAAAACATTTTTCTTTATTACCAAAAGTGTTTTTCAAAAATATATAATATGTTTATATAATTAAATAAACTTTGTATTAGTTAATTAAATACCCCTTTGATCATGAGATGTATTAAACACTTGTTTATCCATACCTTAAGTGATTGTTGAAGCATACTTGAGACGTTGAGATGTCGAGGCTTGTTGACGTAAGAATGCATAGGAGAATTGTGATCACAAGTAACTTAAGCACTTTACGTTATATGTTGTAACTTACATCTTTGTCATCATCAAAACATGAAGAGGATGTTTAGATTAAATATCGTAATATTCATGCCAACATAAACTATAACCACAATTACAAGCAAAAACATTTTATAGCCTTCCGCTCTTCGTGCCTTCCATCCTCAAGACGATTATGGACTTATTATGCATGTTATGCTACATAAACATATTAGTATATTGCTATATATATGCTTGCCATATTTTGAGCACTCCCCATAAACGTTAGAATTGTTTTAACATTGTAATTCTTCTCATAGAAATCATGTGCGTACCCACTTCTCCCGATTATGTGCCCACTCTACCTAATAACTTCCAAGTCTTACCACCCTCACCCGAGTTCGGATTTGACTTCGTAAATGCCTTCGCTTCTGATGACGAAGAAGAACCTTTCGAAGATTCAACCGACGAAGAAAAGGAAGAACCAATGCCAAATATTTTTGCGTCGAATACTTCTAATTATTTTGAACAAAATTGGGTTGAGGCAGACTCCGAGGAGGATAATGTGTATGAATATGTACTAGCGCCATTACCACCACCACTATCACTTCCCTTTGATATCCCTACATGTGATGAATTGGATCACTCATTATGGATCGTATCTCGACCACCATTGATCCAACAAGAAAGTCAGCATGGAAACTACAGCTTTTCAAACTTCATCGACTCGTACCTCTATGACACACTAAACCAAGAAGTTGCCAATCAATCAGAGCTGCTCTGACCTTCTAACCCACAATAGACTAGTGTGATGATACTAGTTAACTTTTTTACTACTAAACTGTAGCCTCTCGTAATTTTCCCAACGGTTAGTAAATACTTACAAGTTATTACGTTATTTAAATACCCACTTTTACGTATGAAATTTTTTTTTTCTATTAGACTTGATATATAAATCACAACGGTAAAACTTTGAATTATCTTTTGCTTAGAAACATTGCTTGCACACAAACCTATATAGTCTAAATTATCGCGAATACTTATATTAAAAACATTTATACTTTTATATAATATACGTTTCGTATAATTAAAGTACAATATTTATATATTCCCGGAGCCTACGAAAATTCCCGAGATCACTCACTAATATTATTTGATCGTAACCCGACTCTCAAAACACACCAGGTGGGCCCCGTTAACTCATTGGGCCTTAAACCCAACTAACAAACCAAACGGACCATGTTATATTTTTGTTTTTCCTTTTCTTGCTGGACCGAGATCAAACCAAAGCCCAACAGGCTCAAAGCCCAAACGCACCCTTTTTGATATTTAGTTTAGTTTCTGCCAGTCGCGACACTCCCAAACGCACCCTAGCATCTCACGATTTCTACACACAACTTACCTATATTTTTGTTTACTTCGTCTTCCCTAGTGCCATAGAAACAGAATTGATACTAAATACTCACTCTCTCGTTCATTTACTACCTTGAATAAGCCCAAAGTAAAACTACAAACTCACTTTGAAGTGATAAGCCAAAACGTGGCAAGATATCTCCTAGCACCTCCTATACTTCCCAATCACATCCAAACGAACTCTAAACATCATGACATGGTCAGGAATGAACAGAAACAAAATCATACATGATACAACCTTGTACAAAACCGATTGGACATCAATTGTGGCAACACTATTCGCTCTCACATGCATGCTCTAACGCTTGTGATATCAACTCGTTTCTACCCTCCAAAGTTCAGCCTATATAAACCTTACATGCAAACAACATCACTACATACCCTCATACGTACCACTACCACCAAAAATACTAACGAAAAGGAGCTAGAGAGGGACGAAAGGATTCTCAAGTGTACCACGTTTCAAGATGAACCTAGGAAGCAAGCTTGGAGTCTACTTGAACCTTGGAAGGACGAGAAGTGAACCACAACACGTTGAACCATAAGATCGAACCATACGTACCATTTACCCCACCCTTTTGAGGTGAGGTGAGAACTCACGAACTTCTTTTCTATTTTTATCTCGTTACTATTAAATTTTGCACGTTTACTTTACTAAATTAATTCGTTATATAAAAACGTGACATGACCATATTATTCGACATTCTAATTATCCAACATAATGACAAACGAGTGATATAAATTTTTGAACCTAAAGCTAACGTTTAAACTAATATATTCGACACGTTTAGGAGGTCACTTGACCCATTCGTGTCATTTCAAAACACTTAGAACATTTTCTTTGTTTTCGTTAGTATTGAATTGCACATTTACTTTGACCTTTTGTTTTGAAATATTAAAACGTAACACATGAATATTATTCAACCTATATAACGTTTGACATGTTGTCTAACAAGATGTAATAAGTTTCGATCATAATAACAACATTTACATAAAGAAAATCACACGTCTATATGTCACTTGACCCTTTCGTATAAATGGAAAAGACTTAGAATATTTCTAAGTCTTGAAAACAGTTTTGATAAGTGAGTTTTCACAAACACTTTGGTCTCGTTAAATTCAAATTCGACACATAACCTATATGTTTTATTGCTCGACCCCATTGTCACCTTGGTAAACAATTAGAAAACACTTTTTATTCAACCATATGAGCTCGTTTAACTACTTTGCTCGACCCCTTTTGTCTCGACAAAAACCAGGTTTTACAAAACTTATATAAGCCAACGTGGGCTTATGTAAAGCCCACTAAGCTTATGTGATACACTGGGCCTGGGAGCCCAACTCCAGTGTTTTTGGTATCCTAAAATGAGTCCAAGGTCAGGCCCAAAGGTCTCGTAAGCCCAATGGATCTCAAATTGTTAACGGACCCTTATTTTGGATCGTTAAGCCCAAGAAACGAAATAAGCTTAGAATAAGCTAATAAGCTATCAAACTAAACTTTTCTAAATGTTTTGAGCTTAATGAACTAATAAAAATGTTAAGTTTTGAAATTGGTAAAACTTGGACCATTTTTGCAAATGTACGAGAAGTAGGGACTAGAATTGCCAAAATTGTAAACTTGGGTGAAAAGTATAAAAACTATTTTTCTAAAGGGTATAAACTGTAAATACTGAAACTTAGAGTCATAAAAGGTAAATATTGTTATATATTGGACCAAAAATGTAAAATATGTATATATTGGACTAACGGTGAAAATGTTATACCGTTAGGGTCAAAATTGTAAAACTTGTGAAACTTGAAGGACTTTACTGAAATAAATATTTCTTATTATATTTATAAAGTTTTATATAAATATTATGATAATTGATATAAAACTTTGAAATTTTTAATTATATATACGTTATATATATAATCCTCGTCGTAATAAATAAAAGTTAACTATACGATATGATTATTAACTTTTATCATGACCTATCATTTTATACTTCGATATATATTGAAAACATGACAAACATTCGCGATAAAAACCAGATTTAGACTATCAACTGAAACTTGCATTATATTATAGGTTGTGTGTGAAGCCGTTGCAAACATCTTTGAGTTACGAAACTACTACTACTACTAAGGTGAGTCATAGCCCCTACTCTTACTTGTTTTACAATGATTTATAAACGTTTTTGGGGGAGATACATGCTTAATTACTATTTTATACTTTTATAAGTACTCATTAACTATTTACATATTACTGTGATTTCATAGCCCACTCTTTAACTATTTTCCCGTGGGGAGATACATGCTTAAAACTCGATCACAAGTCTTTTATACCGGGTATTGAAATACCGTCAGGCCAATGTTATTTGCTTAAGTTACTATTGTCAGAAGTCCCTCGATCATGAACCTTAATCACCTGAAGGGTGAACGTAAATAATTGTGGATAGTACTATTAGTGATTGACAATCCTCGTTTGGTTGTTGGAGAAAACACCAGGCGCACTTTATTGTTCTTATAAATAGGTTATTGACAAATACCTATCTTTGGGGGCCTATTACTTACCATCATAATACATACTTATGAGTGGCTGTTAATCGTTGAGTATCATGAGCTTAAGGCAATAACAGGAACACTGATTTTTTTTTAACATATTGATTGTATGTGATTACAATACACTCTTAACTTGTGATTCAAATTCTTAAACTCAAACCTATGAATATCACTCAACTTTATGTTGACTTTAGCATGTTTATCTCAGGTAACTAAACAAGACGGATCTGGATGGCACGGAGTGGGCAAAAGCATGACAAGAACCATAATAAACTACTTATTTTCCTTTAGAATAAAACACGTTCTTAACTTAATAATGTCTTGTATCTCAGATATTTGGTATTTTGAAATAAATTAAACTTTAATACTTCATTTTGTGTTGTCTACTATGATTGTGACAAAGATCCTTGAAGTAATACCCCAAAAGTCTTCCGCTGACATGTTAAGTCTTCCGCTGTTATTAGCGACTTTTGGGGGTGTTACAGATTGGTATTCAGAGCCACAGTTATAGAGAACCAGATGTTTTTAAACATTGGACTATAACTACACTTTAACTGGACCATTTTTACAAAAATACCACTTCATGCCTTCCGTGCCTACATTCCAACATCTGGTAGAAAAGTTACTTCTCATTATTTCTTACTTATATAACTTGATATATGCTTACATGCTACGATTTTGCTAATAACTATGTTTACTAATCGGGATTATTACAGTACCATGTCTTCCAAACCCAACTTCATTGTTTTGTTATCGGATTCGGAAACTGAGAGCTCTACACCTATTGTACCAACTCTTGCTCCAATGACTGTGTCACCTACAACAGATAAGAATAAGGAAAGTCAGCAATCCTCTACTTCACCTCAAGCATCATCTGGTCCAATCAGACGCAGTAAGCAAACTTCTCCATTCCAGCCTTATGAACCAGCCACAGCTGGAAAAGCTCTTTCATATGCTGAAGAAAAAGACATCTGGAATGATACTAAATGGAAAAAGGAAATTGCTCCAACTGCAGAACCAGTGATACTACCTAGTATATTTTATCAGCAGACTACTACTGTACCAGTGACAATCAACAGTCCACCACCTGTGAAAACTTCCAGTGCTCCTCTGTCTTATCAACCGAGGAATTACCAGATTCGTCCTACCTCCTCAGATCCTTACTATTATGCAAGAACCAACCATAAGGCTCGTAAGCGGGTCAATGCTCGCAAATGGTCATTTCTACTACCAATCCTTAAGTATTAGAGATCTCAAGAAGGTACACCCACCAACAGAGAACTTGGTGAAAGATCATCATTTGCTGCATCTAAGATCCTTCCAGTCACTGGAGAACCCATTCACCATACCATACCACTCTTGGCAGCTAGGTTGGTAAGACATGAAGACAGGTTAGACGCCATAGCCACCTTGGTGAACAACATCCCTAATGAATTAATAGAAGTCATGTCAGTTGAAATAGAACAACTTGTGATGGGACACCTAGAGATGAGAACCATGATTGAACAACTAAGTACCCAGTTCGGTGAAGCTATGGAATTCATCGGATTACTTTGCTCTGCTAACACCATAAACAAGGACATCATGTGTGACATCGATCAAGCTCTCGACACCACAAGAGCCCAAGTCATGTCTCTGCAACGTGCACAACAAGAAACACAAGCTAGGGAGAGAGACCGAGACCAAATCATAGAAACCATGGCTGCCAAAATTCAGGAACTAGAACGTCGTCTTGATGATAACCAAGGAAAACCCTAGAATGCCATAGATTGTCGACGTAGCCTCACCCACATCACAGTAATAACTTGTATTTGAATGTCCTAGAGATATGTCAACAAGAATGAATAAGTGATGTAAACTCAAAACGACAATCTAATCAATGATGTTATGTTTACTTTATTTTCATAAGTGTTATGATATCGTATATTGCATCGTGATATATGTGACACTATTATAACTTTGAACCTATTGATGTTACTAAAAAAGTCTAACACAAGATGGTTATTATGAAAATTCTGAAAATATATTCTCATTTTTAGGAATATGGCACCTAAGAGAACCACGACCACTACCTCAGCAGCAACCATGACCCCGGAAGAAATCCAACAAGCAATCACCAATGGAATCAATGCAGCCTTAGCCGAACAAGCAAATGCTAACACACAACCGGCAAGAAATGTTGCTCCCGCACCTCGCCAATGTACCTATAAAGATTTTATGGCTTGTCAGCCGACTTACTTCATGGGTACTGAAGGGATAACTAAACTCGCCCATTGGTTCGAGAGATGCGAAACGGTATTCCAAAGGAGTGGATGCTCAGAAAACAACAGGGTCACATTTGCCACAGGAACCTTAATGGATGACGCTTTGTCATGGTGGACCGCTACAACTCAAACTTTAGGTACAGAAGCAGAGTACCGACTCTCCTGGACGGAATTCAAAGCCAAGATCCTAAAGAAGTACTGTCCTCGATCCGAAATAAGAAAACTGGAAGACGAATTCCATGTCCTTGCAGTCAAAGGAATCGATCTTAGGGCTTACAACAGGAGATTCCACGAGCTGATGGCATTATGTCCTTCTATCGTACCAGATTTAGAGAAAACTCTGGAGAAGTATATTGAAGGTCTTCCCCGGAATATTGAAGGAAACGTCACAGCATCCAACCCACCATCACTAGAAGTCGCAATGGAGTTAGCACAAAAACTCCTAGACCGCGAAATCAAGTGCAACGAACTCAAAAGAAAGTTCGATGACAGGAGAACCACCCACCACCAAAACCACAATCACTACCACAACGGCCATCGCAACAACAACCATCACCACAACAACAACAACAACTACAACAGGATCAACCAACAACAACACCAGAACAAGAACCCACATCGCCAACAACAGAACCAACGACAAGAACCTCCTAAGATATTTACGGCAACCAATGGTAATGGATACCAAGGTATTAAGCCACAGTGCAACCGATGCAAGCTCCATCACAATGGTGCTTGTACAGTAAAATGCCATAAATGCCAAAGGATAGGTCATGCCACAAAAGATTGTAGGACCCCTGCTACCGGCAGCAACCTACAACCAATAGCACCAACATGTTACTCATGCGGAGAAACCGGACACTTCAAGAACCGCTGTCCAAAAGGAAATGGTCAGAACACTGCACGAGCAAGAGCATACGTGATGGGAAATGAAAATGAACCACAACACCCCGACGTTGTCACGGGTACGTTCTTATTAAATCATCATAATGCTAGAGTATTATTTGATTCTGGAGCAGATAAGAGCTTCGTGTCAGATACGTTTGCCCCTTTCATTAACTCTAACCCTTCTAAGCTAAACACCACATACGAGATAGAAATGGCCAATGGGAACTTAATTAGCACCAACTCTGTTTTAAGAAATTGTACCTTAACCCTCGTAGGAGAATCTTTTCCTATTGACCTGATGCCTGTCCAACTCGGTAGTTTTGATGCTATCATCGGAATGGATTGGTTATCCAAACATCATGCTAAGATTCATTGTGACGAGAAAGCCATACACATTCCTTTTAAGAATGAAACCCTCGTTATCCATGGCGACAAGAATAAAAACCGATACGGAATCATCTCATGCCTCAGAATGATAAAATACATGAACGAAGGATGTCATGTATTCATGGTTCAGGTGACGGAAAGTAAGTTAACCAAGAAACAACTTAAAGATGTACCTATCGTTAAGGAATTCCCCGAAGTATTTCCTGAAGATCTACCCGGTCTTCTACCGACTCGTCAAGTAGAGTTCCAAATTGAACTAGTGCCTGGAGCGGCACCAGTAGCAAAAGCACCTTACAGGTTGGCACCTTCCGAAATGGAGGAACTATCGGAACAACTAAAGGAATTATCCGATAAAGGTTTCATTAGACCAAGTTCATCACCTTGGGGAGCCCCAGTTCTATTTGTTAAAAAGAAAGACGGATCATTCCGAATGTGCATAGATTACCGAGAGTTAAACAAACTCACTATAAAGAACCGATATCCTTTACCTAGAATAGACGATTTGTTTGATCAATTACAAGGATCGAGTGTATACTCGAAGATTGATCTAAGGTCAGGATACCATCAATTGAGAGTTCGGGAAGAAGATATTCCCAAGACAGCCTTCAGAACCCGTTATGGACACTATGAATTTCAGGTAATGCCATTTGGTCTAACGAACGCACCCGCTGTGTTTATGGACCTAATGAACCGAGTATGCAAGCCATATTTGGACAAATTCGTGATAGTATTCATTGACGACATTCTGATCTACTCTCGTAACAAAGAGGAACATGCCAATCATTTGAGAACAATCCTAGAGTTACTTAGGAAGGAAAAGTTGTACGCAAAATTCTCAAAATGCGACTTTTGGATTCCCACGGTGCAATTTTTGGGACACGTAATCAATAGTCAAGGAATACACGTGGATCCTGCAAAAATAGAGGCAGTTAAAGAATGGTCATCACCTACAACTCCCACAGAAGTACGTCAATTTTTTAGGTCTTGCAGGTTACTACCGGAGATTTATTGAAGGTTTCTCTAAAATCTCAAAACCATTGACCAAATTGACCCAAAAGAACGAAAAGTACGTCTGGGGACAAGAAGCAGAATCAGCCTTCCAACTATTAAAACAAAAGCTTTGTGAAGCTCCAATACTAGCATTGCCAGAAGGAAGCAAAGATTTCGTGCTATATTGTGACGCTTCGTACCATGGTTTAGGTGCAGTTTTGATACAACGAGATAAGGTAATAGCTTATGCCTCACGTCAACTGAAGAAACATGAGGAAAATTACACAACCCATGATCTAGAACTAGGAGCAATAGTATTCGCTCTCAAGTTATGGAGACACTATCTATACGGCACTAAGTGTATCGTGTTTACAGATCACAAAAGTCTTCAACACATCCTAGATCAAAAGGAGTTAAACATGAGACAACGCCGTTGGTTAGAATTGCTTAGTGATTATGATTGTGAAATCCGTTATCACCCAGGAAAGGCTAATGTAGTAGCAGATGCACTAAGCCGGAAAGAAAGACTAAAACCTCTCAGGGTTAGATCGTTAGGCATGACTATTTGTTCACCCCTCCCAACACAAATCATTATCGCCCAGAGCGAAGCTCTCAAGAAAGAAAATCGACCAATTGAAAAGATTTTTGGTATGCCAGAAAACGAAAACGGATTTGTGAAAAGATCAAATGGAATGCTTTGTTTCAAGGAAAGAAGCTGGATTCCTCTCTTCGGAGGTATTCGTGACCTCATCATGCATGAGTCTCACAAGTCAAAATACTCCATTCACCCAGGTTCCGACAAGATGTACCAAGATCTTAAGAAGCTATATTGGTGGCCGAATATGAAAGCCGACATCGCTGAGTACGTCAGTAAATGTTTAACATGTTCAAGAGTAAAAGCAGAATACCAGAAACCCTCCGGATTACTCACCCAACCTGAACTCCCCATGTGGAAATGGGAACGTATTACAATGGACTTCATCACCAAACTTCCCAAAACCTCTACTGGCTACGATACGATATGGGTTATCGTTGATCGTCTCACCAAGTCAGCTCATTTCCTACCAATCAAAGAAACTGATGAAATGAACACACTTGCTCAGATATATCTGAAAGAAATTGTGTCACGACATGGAGTGCCGACTTCCATCATATCAGATCGTGACAGTCGTTTCACGTCTCATTTTTGGAAGTCATTACAAAAAGCTTTAGGAACAAAGCTGGATATGAGTACAGCCTATCACCCACAAACCGATGGTCAAAGTGAGAGAACAATACAAACCTTAGAAGATATGCTACGCGCTTGTGTTATAGACTTCGGAAAAGGTTGGGACAAACACTTACCGTTGGCAGAATTCTCATACAACAACAGTTATCATACCAGTATCAAGGCAGCACCATTCGAAGCACTTTACGGTAGAAAGTGTAGATCACCCGTTTGCTGGGCAGAAGTTGGAGAAATACAACTCACAGGACCGGATTTAGTTCATGAGACAACCGAGAAAATCATCAAAATCAAACAACGTTTACAAACCGCTAGAGACCGACAGAAAAGTTACGCCGACCTAAAAAGAAAACCCATGGATTTTCAGATTGGAGATAAAGTTATGTTAAAAGTATCACCATGGAAAGGAATGATACGATTCGGAAAGAGGGGAAAGTTAAACCCAAGATACATCGGTCCATTCAAAATCCTAGAAAGAATTGGACCCATGGCATATAAACTTGAACTACCCGAGGAACTTAGTAGAATTCACAACACTTTTCATGTATCAAATCTCAAGAAGTGTTTATCCGATGAATCTTTGGTCATTCCATTGAAAGAATTACAACTTGATGACAAACTCGTTTTTACCGAGGAACCAGTAGAAATCATGGATAGAGAAGTCAAACAACTGAAACAAAACCGTATCCCTATCATAAAAGTTCGTTGGAACTCTAAACGAGGACCAGAGTATACTTGGGAACGCAAGGACCAGTTTCGCACCAAGTACCCACACCTCTTCTCTTAGACACCCTTGGCAACCCTCCTAAACTCGAATTCCGGGACGGAATTCACTGTAAGATGTATGTACTGTAGCCTCTCGTAATTTTCCCAACGGTTAGTAAATACTTACAAGTTATTACGTTATTTAAATACCCACTTTTACGTATGAAATTTTTTTTTTCTATTAGACTTGATATATAAATCACAACGGTAAAACTTTGAATTATCTTTTGCTTAGAAACATTGCTTGCACACAAACCTATATAGTCTAAATTATCGCGAATACTTATATTAAAAACATTTATACTTTTATATAATATACGTTTCGTATAATTAAAGTACAATATTTATATATTCCCGGAGCCTACGAAAATTCCCGAGATCACTCACTAATATTATTTGATCGTAACCCGACTCTCAAAACACACCAGGTGGGCCCCGTTAACTCATTGGGCCTTAAACCCAACTAACAAACCAAACGGACCATGTTATATTTTTGTTTTTCCTTTTCTTGCTGGACCGAGATCAAACCAAAGCCCAACAGGCTCAAAGCCCAAACGCACCCTTTTTGATATTTAGTTTAGTTTCTGCCAGTCGCGACACTCCCAAACGCACCCTAGCATCTCACGATTTCTACACACAACTTACCTATATTTTTGTTTACTTCGTCTTCCCTAGTGCCATAGAAACAGAATTGATACTAAATACTCACTCTCTCGTTCATTTACTACCTTGAATAAGCCCAAAGTAAAACTACAAACTCACTTTGAAGTGATAAGCCAAAACATGGCAAGATATCTCCTAGCACCTCCTATACTTCCCAATCACATCCAAACGAACTCTAAACATCATGACATGGTCAGGAATGAACAGAAACAAAATCATACATGATACAACCTTGTACAAAACCGATTGGACATCAATTGTGGCAACACTATTCGCTCTCACATGCATGCTCTAACGCTTGTGATATCAACTCGTTTCTACCCTCCAAAGTTCAGCCTATATAAACCTTACATGCAAACAACATCACTACATACCCTCATACGTACCACTACCACAAAAAATACTAACGAAAAGGAGCTAGAGAGGGACGAAAGGATTCTCAAGTGTACCACGTTTCAAGACGAACCTAGGAAGCAAGCTTGGAGTCTACTTGAACCTTGGAAGGACGAGAAGTGAACCACAACACGTTGAACCATAAGATCGAACCATACGTACCATTTACCCCACCCTTTTGAGGTGAGGTGAGAACTCACGAACTTCTTTTCTATTTTTATCTCGTTACTATTAAATTTTGCACGTTTACTTTACTAAATTAATTCGTTATATAAAAACGTGACATGACCATATTATTCGACATTCTAATTATCCAACATAATGACAAACGAGTGATATAAATTTTTGAACCTAAAGCTAACGTTTAAACTAATATATTCGACACGTTTAGGAGGTCACTTGACCCATTCGTGTCATTTCAAAACACTTAGAACATTTTCTTTGTTTTCGTTAGTATTGAATTGCACATTTACTTTGACCTTTTGTTTTGAAATATTAAAACGTAACACATGAATATTATTCAACCTATATAACGTTTGACATGTTGTCTAACAAGATGTAATAAGTTTCGATCATAATAACAACATTTACATAAAGAAAATCACACGTCTATATGTCACTTGACCCTTTCGTATAAATGGAAAAGACTTAGAATATTTCTAAGTCTTGAAAACAGTTTTGATAAGTGAGTTTTCACAAACACTTTGGTCTCGTTAAATTCAAATTCGACACATAACCTATATGTTTTATTGCTCGACCCCATTGTCACCTTGGTAAACAATTAGAAAACACTTTTTATTCAACCATATGAGCTCGTTTAACTACTTTGCTCGACCCCTTTTGTCTCGACAAAAACCAGGTTTTACAAAACTTATATAAGCCAACGTGGGCTTATGTAAAGCCCACTAAGCTTATGTGATACACTGGGCCTGGGAGCCCAACTCCAGTGTTTTTGGTATCCTAAAATGAGTCCAAGGTCAGGCCCAAAGGTCTCGTAAGCCCAATGGATCTCAAATTGTTAATGGACCCTTATTTTGGATCGTTAAGCCCAAGAAACGAAATAAGCTTAGAATAAGCTAATAAGCTATCAAACTAAACTTTTCTAAATGTTTTGAGCTTAATGAACTAATAAAAATGTTAAGTTTTGAAATTGGTAAAACTTGGACCATTTTTGCAAATGTACGAGAAGTAGGGACTAGAATTGCCAAAATTGTAAACTTGGGTGAAAAGTATAAAAACTATTTTTCTAAAGGGTATAAACTGTAAATACTGAAACTTGGAGTCATAAAAGGTAAATATTGTTATATATTGGACCAAAAATGTAAAATATGTATATATTGGACTAACGGTGAAAATGTTATACCGTTAGGGTCAAAATTGTAAAACTTGTGAAACTTGAAGGACTTTACTGAAATAAATATTTCTTATTATATTTATAAAGTTTTATATAAATATTATGATAATTGATATAAAACTTTGAAATTTTTAATTATATATACGTTATATATATAATCCTCGTCGTAATAAATAAAAGTTAACTATACGATATGATTATTAACTTTTATCATGACCTATCATTTTATACTTCGATATATATTGAAAACATGACAAACATTCGCGATAAAAACCAGATTTAGACTATCAACTGAAACTTGCATTATATTATAGGTTGTGTGTGAAGCCGTTGCAAACATCTTTGAGTTACGAAACTACTACTACTACTAAGGTGAGTCATAGCCCCTACTCTTACTTGTTTTACAATGATTTATAAACGTTTTTGGGGGAGATACATGCTTAATTACTATTTTATACTTTTATAAGTACTCGTTAACTATTTACATATTACTGTGATTTCATAGCCCACTCTTTAACTATTTTCCCGTGGGGAGATACATGCTTAAAACTCGATCACAAGTCTTTTATACCGGGTATTGAAATACCGTCAGGCCAATGTTATTTGCTTAAGTTACTATTGTCAGAAGTCCCTCGATCATGAACCTTAATCACCTGAAGGGTGAACGTAAATAATTGTGGATAGTACTATTAGTGATTGACAATCCTCGTTTGGTTGTTGGAGAAAACACCAGGCGCACTTTATTGTTCTTATAAATAGGTTATTGACAAATACCTATCTTTGGGGGCCTATTACTTACCATCATAATACATACTTATGAGTGGCTGTTAATCGTTGAGTATCATGAGCTTAAGGCAATAACAGGAACACTGATTTTTTTTTTAACATATTGATTGTATGTGATTACAATACACTCTTAACTTGTGATTCAAATTCTTAAACTCAAACCTATGAATATCACTCAACTTTATGTTGACTTTAGCATGTTTATCTCAGGTAACTAAACAAGACGGATCTGGATGGCACGGAGTGGGCAAAAGCATGACAAGAACCATAATAAACTACTTATTTTCCTTTAGAATAAAACACGTTCTTAACTTAATAATGTCTTGTATCTCAGATATTTGGTATTTTGAAATAAATTAAACTTTAATACTTCATTTTGTGTTGTCTACTATGATTGTGACAAAGATCCTTGAAGTAATACCCCAAAAGTCTTCCGCTGACATGTTAAGTCTTCCGCTGTTATTAGCGACTTTTGGGGGTGTTACATAAACTGAATAGACTCAGTTAGTAAACTCTGTAGAATCCATATAATAGCTAGCATTAGTTGTAAAACGTTGTAATTACTAAACTGAAAGTATCAGTTAGTAGATTTTGAAGAAACTTGTAATAAGTTTCAATCTTGTAATCAATCAACGTTTTATGAATAAAACTCTTGCTTTATGCTATCATGTGTTATGATTCAAACCTCCAACGTAATTATTCTATCATTTCCCATAAAAAATCATGCTTATTTCACAACTCTCTACTCACGACGTATCTTTTATATAATAGAATCATGGCGCCAACGAAGAAAACACAACACCATTATCAAAAACCCTCTTATCATATCTCCCATGTCTTCTTTACCCAGCTTCATCTCAAACCACTAAAACTCATCAAACCGAAATGAAGAACACAAGCCTCGTTCATCTTTTCACCATCATTATCTTCACAACCGTTGCAACCACAAGCTCATTGACAGATCTTGATGCACTTTTAAAGCTCAAATCATCCTTAGTTACACCACAAGCACCCTCATCAGCTTTACAAGATTGAATACTATCTAAAAACTTCTAAGAAACACAATACTGTGTGACTAAACCGAACATCACATTATCGGTGCTTAATTATACATAGCCTAGCTACCTATGTCTACCTAGGAGCAGTCACCTGTATGTTTTATTAGAAACAAACTTCTCACCTATAATCTTAAAACAAATTTCGTGTGAGTATAGGCAATTCATAAGTATTCATACGATAGAGTACGACAATTAATCACCCTTACTCTACCTTTCCCACATAAAAGTAAACCTCATCTTACGCCATACACTGAAACGACAAATCAAACTACATCGCTCTAGTCCTCATAAGTAACCACACCTCTTCATCGACACCACTCCAACATATAACACACATAGAACTTCGGGACGAAGTTCCCGTAAGGGGTAGAGACTGTAACAATTCGCAATTTCAGGTTAATTACTATTCCCGGAAAATTTCACTATTCATTTTTACTATTCATTTTACTATTTATTTTCCCAAAATTTGATTTTTATTTCATATTCTCGTGTGATAAATCATTTCCATGGCAAATTAAAAGTTTGACACTCATCAGATCATTTTCGCGAAAGTTATTAAGGAATTACACGTTTTAGGGTAAAACGTCATTCAAAAATTCTACGCACAACGAAACTCGACCGCGTTAATTTTCCCCGTATCAGAAAAATGTTTGATACACTCATGATTTATTTGAGAATAAATCATGACTGAGAAAAACATGACCAAATAAACCTCGGCTGTGAAAAACAGGAATTTTCATTTTTAAGCATTTTTACTCAGCCGTAACCTTAGCCTATACCTGCACCGTGTTTCTAAGACGATTTGAGTTTTCACATTTTTGGAAAAAGTCAACATATTTTTCCCTCCTCCTTTGACCAAAAATCATTCCTTGATTTTATAAGTCATTCCTTGATTTTTAGGCTTACGGTTTTATGTCTAAAAGACATTTAATACCAACCGACACTAGACTGAGCCCAGTCTAGACATTATAAGTCATTTTAAATCATTATTATCACATTAGAAAAGTAACATTTTACTTTTCTCAATTTTACACAATATTCGTACATTTTACGTATTACGCGTTTTATACCCGTGTTTCGAGTTTTAGCAGGGTTTTAGCACCCCCAATGGAACCTACCACTCATTTTATATTTTATTATGGAGTATAATGATATGTTTAACCAAACTTTCAAGTTCCACATTTTTACAATACCCGGTTTTACGTTTTGAGGCTTAATCATTTACGGTTAGCATTTCCCGGAGTCAAAACTCATCCAATACTTAGGATAATATCATCCAAGACCAAGTCACCCCTCCTTATCCATGTTGAACCGCCATAGGGGGGGGGGAGTCACCCTTGTGTGGCTTGATCTTGACCATTCATTCCCTAGATCATAATAAGTGTAAAACTTGGCCACCAAGTTTGGAAAATATCCTAATTCTTGCACCTCCTCAATGCACCTTCCTATGCACCTTCCTAACCTCCTCAACTCACTATAAAAACCCTCTCCTCTCCTCTTCTTTGTACGCCACACATAACACACACAAACATCTCATCTTTAGCAAATTTCCTTCCAAGTTTCATGCAAGAATCAAGTGCAACATCAACATAGAAACTCTAGTTTGGTTTTGATTCATCAAACTACTTCCAAACCCTAGAAACTTTGGTGATTTCTCTTGAGTTTGAATCTACTCAAGTCACCTCAACTTTCATCATCTCTCTTTCAAGAATACAAGTGTAGAAAGATTGCTTGAAGTGAAGTAGGGTGAAGCTTAACAATCTTCATGTAAAGATAAACTTTCCTAAGTTTATTCAAATATTGGACATGTAACTTTTCGGCTCAAAACTTATATATATACATTTTATCAACTACTACAATAGTAGGGAAGCCTCATGTGAGGAGTTCATTATGTAAGCCGTCGAGATGAGTTGTGGATTTACAAATTAAAGTGTCCTGGCTCCTCGAACATTTACTAACATGACTTCTGAATTATGTCGGCCTGAACGGTAGTAAACGATATATAAACTATACATGTTTCATGAATCATTTCTTTTCAAAGACTTACACTATACATCGTACCACATCATGGACTAAATGCAAGACATACATATATAGGCAATTCTTTATATTTTTTACTCCAATCCTAAGTCGCAACATTCTATTATACGTTGCTCGTAGAAACCTTCGCGATTCGACCATCACATTCACTACTTACTACATAGCTTAAGGTGAGTTCGTAGCCCCACTTTCTATTGTTTAACTATTTTACAAACCCATGGGGGGGGCATACATGCTATTATTTTTCTACTCGAACACAATGCTTTCTACTGTATGCTACCCGACTATGTTTTATTGTCACTAAGTAACGATTGCCATGTTCGAAGTCCCTATATCATGAACCATTAGTCACTAGCTATAGTGACCGCGAATATTGTGAATAGATCTATTGGGATTGACGAATCCCATTTGTGTTGAACAACTACGAGTTCAAACAAATGCACTATTTTTGATAGTTTGAGGTATAATGGCAATATTACCTTGGTAGGGCTTCTACAATGCCAATTTTTGGTTCGATGTTAATGCTTTGGTTGCATGAGCTTAGTGAAATAATAACGACTTTTGTTTTCTGACCATGAATGTGTGATTAATTACCTCACATTACGATTATTGTGTTCAATGATTTAACTACAAACTCTATGAATTCCACTCAACCTTTGTGTTGACTGTTTTAAGCATGTATTTCAGGTCCATAATGAACGAGGCTGGCACGGAGGAGCACGGATATTCAAGAGGGCAATAAATTTTATTATCATTCAAAAACTCATTTAATGTAAATTGTAAACATGGAACCATCTGGGACCTCATTTTGTAATCTCTGATATTTATACAATTTGAATGATAAATCTTTTAAAACGACTCAATTAGAGTTCGTTCTCTATCATTGTGACTATTGTGCCATCGAGTAACACCCAGTTTGAATTCCGCTGCATCCATGAATTGGGGGTGTTACATTGAGAAGCTTACAATCCCCGCCAGGCAAGTGTACCTGACCGATGTAGTATAGTGTAGTGGTAAGAACCAGGGGATTGATCGTTCTCCACAGGGAATAGTGTTCGTTAGGATTAAAAACGATCTAAACTAGGTCTAGAGGTGAGGGATGATTCTTTTTGTATTTTTATAATTTTTTGGAAAACAAGTAAAATTCTCGTGTTTTGGAAGAGTGGGCGGAATTAGTTACTAGTCAACTAACCCAAATACTACAAATGCAAATAAAAATAAAATAACAGAAAATAAATGTGTGTAAAACTAATATGGAGAAAAACCTGTTTACTTAGGTTTCACTACTCCCTAGCTATCTTTCATTGATTGATTAGTTTGTTACAATTGCGTGAATGACAGGTTGTATTCCTTAATACCATTCGTGGAGGCGTGTACGTCCTTCCCCAACTCTATAAGATCCTATCTCTTCCTATGACGACACGTTAAGTATCCTATCATGGCGTCATTAATATTCTCTTATGCATTAAACACAACCAATTAATCGTAGTACACATCCGATTCATGTTTCTTAAGATGTCAAGCAAGTTACCAATAGGAAGTTAGCCAGTTTTCTTAAGCCTAACATTGATATCATTCATCTAACAACAATTAATAACAAACTATCAATAATCAATAGTTAGGTTTCATTATATCTAAGCAAACACAAACAAACCTAGCCTAACATGTTACAAGAAAGACAAGCGTAAGATAGAATCAAACAACACATAGAAATATTGAATGATTGATAGATTACTTATCTTCAATTAATCATGGAAGAAAAAAGGTTTGGTAACCTCAAAATAGCTGCAAAAGTCGACTAGGATTCGTACCCTAAGTTTCTCTCCAAAGTTCCGCACATAATGAATGAAAATTAGAAAAATATATATAGATTTTACAATTTACGGCGTCACCCTATGGGACGTGACGCCGTCACCTCGCCGCCAAAATAACTCTCGGATTGCCTGGATCCATCTTTGACGCAGTCTGGTTGAATAAGGTTCTGGGCTGTCTATCTTTGTAATAACATGTGACGTCCTTGGTAAATTATAACGTGACGCCGTCACGTGTAAACTTCAAAATTCCTTTCTGGCCGTCAAGTGTAAAATAATTATCCACCTCTTCATCAACAAGTGATGCTGTCACCAGGTAGTGTGTGACGCCGTCAGGTACTGTTCGAGCTTGAATTCTTGACTTTGTCGTTTTTTTCACTTTTATGCTTCAAAAAGGTCCAAAATGCTTCCTTTTCCATAATTCCTCTCAAAAGTACCTAAAATGACAAAAGGAACAATTTAAGGCAATATTTGATCATATAATCACGATTTAAGGTTTAAATGACCCCTTAAAAGTGTAACACTTTTCGTCTCATCAAGTTTCAACATCGCAATCGAAATGAAGAACAAGTAGATAAAAACGCAGAATCTGCAGTAGTTGATAAAACTGAAAAAAAATGATGCTGCCAATGATGATATATCAGCTTCAGTCCGCAAGCAAGATGCAGTAGATGCAACTGACGGTGAAAATGAAGAAGAAAACGACGATGAAGATGATGCTGGAAACCAAGAAGCTGGAGAAAGTAGTCACCAAGAGCGAAAGGACGATGAAGATGATAATGCAAACCAAGGAGCTAGAGAAAGTGGTCAACAAGAGGGAGTGCAAAAAATGAAGATGCTGGAAATGATAATGAAGATGGCAACAAGAGGTAAAGATACTAAAATTTGTGTATTTATACTGCAATATCACAAGTGAAGCTACATTAAATTATAGAAAGTTATTTATACTGGAATATCACAAGTGATATTACATTAAAAATTACATAAAGTTATTTACAATGAAATATCACAAGTGATATTGCATTAAAAATTATAGAAAATTATTTGTTTGTTTTTAAATTAAAACATTGCCTTGATGCAGTAGAAAGTTATTTATCACAAATGATATTGCATTAAAAATTATAGAAAGTTATTTATACTGAACTATAACAAGTGACATTGTATTAAATTATAAAAAATTATTTGTTGGTTTTTAAATTGTGCAATAATATTAAATTTATCGTAGTGAAAAGAAAGACGTTAATGAAGGCGATGGAACAAAAGAGGCAACAAATCAAAAAAATGAAACTGAAATAACAGAGGAAGAATGGGAAGAGTCAATCAGGGAAAGCAAGAAAAAAATGATAACAGAGTTTATATTATGTGTTCAATAATGATATACTATTTTGAAAAATAATTCAGGAGGTTTAATGCCTTAAAAACACAATGGTTGATGTTGACCCATTAACTAACTTTCTTTTTATCGAGGTGACAATATGGGCGGATCGGGTTGACATGAAATACTTTTTTAATATACATAACTGGTTTACTAAATATGATTACTTGTATTAGATTGACTAATCTACTTTTGCTGAATGATAATGTAGGAGGTATTAGGCATTTATATATACGTTTTGGTTGACATTTGACCCGTTAGCTAATAGCTATCTTTTTTCTAGTTTCCCACTCATAGGTTGATCTTGTCACTTCCAGTCATATTTTAAACCTCTTCCTCATTTATTATTATTATTATTATTATTATTATTATTATTATTATTATTATTATTATTATTATTATTATTATTATTATTATTATTGAAAAACAAATAAGATTTTACAAGAAATTAGTGGGGAGCCGAGATACTAACTGAGCCCCCACACCTCTAGCTACAGCAAAACCAATCCTACTAAAAATATGTGGAGCAGCACGTGCTTCAATGTCTTGGGTCATAAAGAATCGTCTAATGCGCTTTAATAAGGTCATTGCATCCTTTTCAAGTTCTCCAAAAGAAGAGAATGAAAAGGGGAGGAACCCATATCCGATATCAGCGCATTTAGCTGCGTACTTGACACGTTTACGTTGTGCAGCTTCAATAACCGCCCGACCGGGCATAAAATCAACCATACACGAACGCGTCAAAGGTGACGATCCTGTAAGATCAACACAAACATCAAGGCCACAATCCCAAGAGTAAAGTAACATATCGGCCGGACGTAAGGTTTTGTCCCTCTCTCCACGAAGCCCAATATCCACCTCCTTACGAACTGAAACTCCAGACCGATAACATATATCAACAAGAACATCACGCACAACATTGTGCCGATGTTTAATACCAACTAAGCCTGCGCACGATACAGCATGATCTCCAAAAATATCTCCAGGAAAAACCTTAGAACAAGCTGAACATGGCATCTGGACAGTAAAAAGAGGAACACCCAACCGATAACACAACACACATCGGTAAGTCCTGGCATTCATAGTTTGTCCCAATCCAGATATCGGTGTCACCCTAAGCCAATCTGACGTGTAATCCTTTTTAAAGAGTTCCATAAAGCCATCTGTCTAGAGGATAAATGGAAAGTGGATTCAACCGTTTGGGCAACACGTGCTATATCTGCCAATTTCTACATAAGTTTGGGGGCAGCGATCTCACTAGGGTTACTCATAAGGTCAATATCCATATTTACATTAAAAGTACACAATGCATCATCAAAAGAGGGACCAGTAGACACAATACCAGAACTACGGAGAAGCTTAGTCTGTAAGCTGGCAGATTGAAGTCTAGAAGCAAGGAAGGCATAGTTCAAGACATCACCTGCAGAATACACCCCAAGTCCCCCGAGAGCAAAAGGTAGGGTGGCGAGTCTCCATTGCCAATCACCAAACCCAGGTCCAGAAGCAGTGACAATACGTTCCAAAGAAGAGTGAAGTGCTGCATCAAAAGAAACCTGAGCACTCTCAAAGACCCGAGGAGGACATGTGCGCATGGAAAAATACAACTTGAAAATACCGACACATGCACGCAGTAGCAACAACTCACACTGGGGATCATTAAGCTTAGCAACAGCATCCATATGCTCAATAGTTTTAGCAACCCTTTTCATAACAAGCTTACTACTAAACTCAAAATCCATACTGGCAGGGCCCCCTAATAATTTAACACCATGCGAAGGTCGAGAAATATTAGGGGGAAAAACACCAACATACTTGCTCCTGGGGTCTTCCTTCGGCCAAAAAACCTCAGTTTTATCAACATTGAGGTGTAAACCACAACTAGGTCCATCCATCATAATCAACTCCAAAACCTTCCCCACAACCAAAGTATCCCCAATAATAGTACCATCATCAAGATACCAAGCTTGAAGAGAAAGAGTTAAGGAGTCTCGAATCTTACATGCCAAGGGATGTAACACTAAAGCAAAAAGAAGAGGCTCAAGGGGATCACCCTATTACACCCCTTGGTGCGACCATAAAGTATGCTCACCATAATATAATCTAGCAGGACTGGAGTAACAGAATTCCACCCAACGCGAAATAGCCGGAATACGAAGGCGAACTTCTCGTAACATAACCGCCCGATCCACCATATTGAAAGCATTTTTAAAGTCCACCAACAACATAGATAAACCCACATCACCCCCACGGTCTTCAATCAACCGGTTCACAGCATGAAGGATTGCCTCCCCACCTCCCGAAACACCCACACCAAATTGCAAACCGTCAAAATAACCATCCAAAGAATGGCCAATCATAGAAGCACAAACCTTGGAGACTAAACGCCTCCAAACAGTCCCAACAACGATAGGACGGATCCCCCCTCCTGGTTTAACCAAGGGCGTGAGAGGCGCACTAGCAACATACTCTCCCAACACCCTTGGGCATTTGCCCTCAAGAAAAAGGTTCGCCACCTGGGTGATAGAAGCGACTAACTCATCGGAGATGACAACAGCAGCACCGCTTAAACAATCCAAAAGATGTTGAGCACGCAAACCATCCCTTCCACAAGAAGTACCACAAGGGAAACTCTTAATCATATCAAGAACCATAGCAGGAGATGCTGAAAGGTGATGATGATCAATAGGTATATCTGGCAAAAGGGGAGCAGATTGAAAAGGGTGCTTAGCTTTTAAATCCTCAAGAGTAGTACTATCATAAGCCGCAATACCCGAAGAGGAAAGAACTCTGACAGCAGCAGTATAATGGCCATCACAAATCTTCCTCTTACACTGCTTGATATTACGGTCACCCAAGTCCAAGTTATCCTCATCAATATTAGACCATAAAGGGGAGGGTTCGGCTAAAACCTCACGCACAATTTGTAAACTGCCACCAGGTGTGCCCCAAGATGAAATCGCATTAACAATATACTCTTCCTGTCGTTGACGCTTAGTGGCAGACCTACACTCTTGATTACTCCTCAGGCAAAAGGTTTTAAGCAGGCAAAGAGGCAAGACTAACAAACCAACCCAGCAAGAAATGTCGTCAGGCGAACAAACCACCTTATCAAGAGCTCCTTTCAAAACCCGAGAAAACCCCAAACGACATTTAGGAGCGATGGATTTGACAGTACGCAACCCCTTAGAAAGTAGAGTATCAAGGAGATGTAAATCAAAACCACCAAACTCATCAGAAACCAAATCCTCAACAAGAGCAACATGAGAAGGAACATGTGGTTTGGTGAGATCATACAACACGAACCGAACAATGCCATCACCACAATCAGGAGGTGACACAAAATCAGACCCCCTACCATGCCGACACTTAGCCCGGAAAGTATGCGTTTTGAAACAACCACCACATAACCATAATCTCATACGCTTAAGTGTAACCTCAGCTCTTTCAAAAATAACCAAATCTGACAGAAGAGAATGTCTAGTAATAGCTTGCGCTTCACCACTGAAGTGTCGATCACGGAGATGTGTGATCAAATAAGTCTTAGTAAGCCCATTTCCACCCCCATCACGACACCCACTAAGACCCGCGAAGGGGCAATGAAATCTCGTAATAGGCATAGGAAAATAGTCTTATACACCAACTGAAATGCTACAACGGAATCACCAACTAGGCACCAAAAGTGAAGGCAACGAAAACTCCAAATCAACATGCAAGAAACAAAACACTTACCAATGCAACAGTACTGTAGCAGACATGTAGATAACTAAAACAAACTCGTGGCAGTACAACAGCAGAAATTAGAAGCAGAAACGAAACAAAACAAAGCAACCACAACCGCAAACGAACCCGAAAACTGCTTGCAGGACCTGTTCGAAACCAGAACCAAAATAGGAGAAGCAAACCACTCCCTAAACCAGGTCTGAAGAAACAAAACAAACCCCCACAACCGGCTCAGAAACAATATGGTACCAACAGCGATCAGATCTCAAAACGACGAAACCCTAAAACTGATTGAACCAGTGAAACTAACCCCAGCAGCAAACGAGCAAGAATACCGTATGCAAGAATCAAAAACCACTGTATTAAAGCCTCAAAACCCCCACGAAAATAAGCAGAAATGAGTTTCACAAAGAAACCCTAAAAAAAATAAATTGGAACGAAGTGATCCCAAAGAAACCCTAGATGAAACAGACCTGATCAGCGGTATCACCTTATCAAACCCAACAGGAGGTTGAATCAAACAGAAGAGACGTGATCAAAGGTGTTCATGAAGCGAGGGAACTCAAGGAATCGCCATGATCGCCCATACAAAAGGAGAGAAACCGTTTTGCATTATTATTATTATTATTATTATTATTATTATTATTATTATTATTATTATTATTATTATTATTATTATTATTATTATTATTATTATTATTATTATTATTATTATTATTATTATTATTATTATTATTTTATTATAACCGTCACTTTTCATTGAAACCAAGGAAATTACATGAAATTGGAGGGGAGTCTAGACACAATCTGTGCTCCCACTCCTTTTTGAATACACAAACTAACTCGATGGAAAATAAAAGCACCGCTCTTAACGTTGTTAGAGTGGCTGCTGGCAATAGTCCCGACGCGCGAGAGTGTATTCAAAGCTTCCACATCCAGTTCCCCAAACGTGGAAAAAGCGAAAGGGACGAACTTGTATCCATTGTCTTCACACTTGGACGCATACTTCTTCCTTTTCTTTTCCACAGCATTACACAACGCAGCCCCAGGAGCCCATGTCGTTGCCCCAGTCCCAGCAAACGGGGAGACCCCAGTCACATCCAGACATGCGTCCTTACCTTGGAACCAGTTAAACAATAGCACATCTGCAGGGCGTAATTCTCTCCCTTCCTCCGAGAGAAATCCCATTGGAGCCTCTTTACGCACCATAATCCCAGCTTTGGAACATATATCAACAAGGATATCACGCACCAAATTATGCCTGAACTTAACACCCACTTCGCTGGCGCAGTGAACCGCATGATCCCCCCACTGGTCCATACGGTGTACATTGCAACTCGGGCATACGCTGCCTTCGGAGAACATAGGAACCGCAAGCCTGTAGCATAACACCGATCGAAATTGGCGAGGATTCATCCTTTGTCCGAGACCGTCAATAGGGATAGCGAAGAGGAAGTCCTGCGCATGCGGGGCACGGATACTACTAAGTATAGTCACCTGCCTTGGACTTAATGAGTACTTGGAGACAAGGTCTTTCTCAATGACACCGAAATAACACTTTGCCAAGGTTTTCATCATTTGGGGGGCAGAAGCGCCCCCGGTGACAGGGAGGAAGTCGGTGTTACAAGTAGCGTTGAATAAGTCCAAAGCATGATGGAATGACGGGCCATGCGTATCAATACCTGTTTTAGTGAGTATCTTATCCTGTAAGTCGTTCGTTTGCATCCGAGAAGCGAGGAAGGCGTATTTGACAATGTCCCCTGCTGAAAGGATGCCAAGCCCACCGAGATTGATTGGAAGGGTGGCAAGCCTCCACTGCCACTCACCAAAACCAGGCCCTGAGGCAGTAACAATCTTCTCCAAAGAGGCACGTAACGTCTGATCGAACTGAGCTTGGGCCTCTGATAAGTGCAAGGGGGAACATGTTCTCAAAGCATACGAAAGTTTCGAAACTCCTGTACAATTACGCAAAAGGAGAAGCTCGCATTGCGGATCATTGAGTTTGTTAATTGCCTCGATTAAATGTATGGTTTTGGAAACCCTTTTGGAAGCCAAATCCCGACAAAAACCTTCGTCCAGACTAACTGGGCCACCAAGGAGTTTGACACCATTGAGCGGGCGAGCAATATTTATAGGGAATACGCCTTCCACTCTGCTTCTAGGGTCTTCAGCAGGCCAGAATAGTTCAGTCTTGTCAACATTTAAAAACAAACCACGAGCGGGGCCCTCAGTCCTAATGATATCAAGCGCTTTGGCGACCATGAGCGTATCACCAATAATAGTACCATCATCGAGGTACCAAGCCTGAAGGGTAAGTTCACAAGACCGATTGATAGCATGAATCAAAGGGTGCAGAGCTAAAGCAAACAACAAAGGGCCCAACGGGTCACCTTGTTGGACACCCTGACATGACCAAAGGATGGAGTCCTCATAATAGAGCCTGGCAGGGCGCGCATAACAGAACTCAACCCACGGTGCAATAGAAGGGCATCGCCCCCTCGCTTCCTGAAGCAAGACACTCCTGTCAACAAGATTAAAAGCATTCTTGAAATCCACTAGAAGCATGGAAAGTCCAACTTCACGCCCCTTAGACTCAATTGAAAGTTATTATTATTATTATTATTATTATTATTATTATTATTATTATTATTATTATTATTATTATTATTATTATTATTATTATTATTATTATTATTATTATTATTATTATTATTATTACTATTATTATTATTATTATTTCTTTTTAATTTAAAAGTTATGCCATTGATGTTGCCGTAAGTTTAGGTAAAATTGCATATATATCCCTCCCAAAGTGAATAATTGCATATATATCCTTTGTACAAGTTTTTGATGCACATAGTACAATAGTTTTTACGCATACTTTGGATATATGAAATTATGCATTTTCGGAAGGATATATATGCAAAAATCCCATAAGTTTATATATGAAAATGAGTTTCATATTGATGATATCTAAGTTTAGGTTGAACATGTAACAATTCACATTTTCGGATTAGTATTCATTTTACTATTCACTTTTTACTATTCACTTTCACTATTCACTCTCGGAATTTTTATTTCATATCCTCGTAAGTTAAGCTATTTTAATGATAATCCGAGAGTTTGACACTCGTCGGATCATTTTTGCAAAAATCACGAAACCGTTTCCGAGATTTACTTTTAGGTTTAAACGTCATTCCAACATCCCGATATGTCCATAAAACATTATAAACAATAGAAATATGATTTTCTCTCATTTTACGACAATTCCAAAAGTTTTCGAATTTTACGTTTTCCAGTTCAGTGTTTTACGCGAATTACGCGTTTTAGACCCGCGTTTCCAGTTTTAGCAGCGTTTAAGCAACCCGATAGAACTTGCCACTCATTAAATATGCTAAGATAGGTTATATTAATAAGTTCTAACATATTTATAAGTTTCATATTTTTAGGATACCCGGTTTTACGTTTCGTGACTTATCGACTTACAATTAGCGATTAGCGGAACCAAAACTCACTCCGTAAGCTAGATAATACCAAGTTTATGTATCTAGTCACTCCCCCATCATTATGGCCGACCTAAGGGGTGATTCACCATGCCTTGGTGGCTTGAGATAAGTCTTGAACTTTTGGAATACATGTATGTGTCCAAACTTCCTAAGTAAGCTTCCTAAATATCCTAATACTTGCACCTCCTCATTGCACCTTCCTAACACCTTCCTAACCTCCTTAAGGCACTATAAATACCCTTCCTCATCCTCTCCTAGTCGTTCACCACACATAATACACTTAAATCACAAAACCTTTTGATTGACTCTAAATAGTCAACTTATATTGACCAAGTAATTGTCAACAAAGTCAAACAGCCTAAGAGTCAATCTCCGCGGAAGTATAGTGTTTCCCCGGGTTGTTATGTCCCGACGAGGTGTGAATTGTTATCAAACGGGTTTGTGATCAGGTGAATTTGGACAGGAAGGGGTTTGTGTTTGATTGAAGTAAGGAATATACGAAGAAATAGCTTAAATAAGTTATAATAACAAGACTGTAAAATTAGAAAAACCAGAAACGTGTAAAACCTAAAAACGCGTACGCTCAGTTTAAGGTTACGTGAACGTACAAAATAAAACGCGAGTTTTAAAGAAATAAAATACTTACGGATATGAAAATTACATTTTTACAATACTAATAATAAAAGAAAATTTTTGGAAAATTAAAATTAATTTTTACACTATTTATATAATTATTATTAATTAAATACTATTTTCCTATTTACTTTTAATTATTTAAATTAACCTAAATTATAACTAATTATGAAATTACACTAAAAATATGAAAAATAAATTTGGAAAAATCTAAAATATTATAAAACTAATTTTAAAATTAAAATTATATTTTTAAGACTTTTTATCTAATTATTATTAATTAAAAACTAATTTAAACTATTTAAAAATACACTAAATAATAAGAAAATGTAAAATAAGCCTAGAAAAATAAAATTAAAACTTAGAAAAATCTAAAGTAATATAAAACTAATTTTAAAACAGAAAATATATTTTTAAGACTTTTTAAATAATTATTATTAATTATTAACTAATTATTAATTAATAAAAACTAGTATTAATTATTAAAAATACTAAATGAAAAGAGAAAAATATGAAAAAATTACTGAAATTATTTTAAACTATAAGAAACCTAGGAAAAATATAAAAATGGAAATTGCTTAATAAATAAGCTGAAAATAAGCTAAAAATATTAAATAGAAGCTATCACTATTTGTAATTTTGTCTTTTTCTAGATTTTTTTTTGAGAACTAAAATACTAAAAACATGGAACTTAAAAAAAAGACTTTAGGCTGAGATTCAAGAATAAGCACTTTGGTTGCCAAAGTGCTTAACAGTTGAGAGCTTTAAGCTTATTCGAACTTGGATTAGCTTGAATAAGCTTCAATATTAAGCCACAAACCAAAATTACTTTACAACTAATGATAATACAAAGAAATAAGCACAACTGAATCTAATAAGCACACAAAATAAGTTAGAAACAACAAAATAAGCAGATGGCTTATTTGACAGTTCACAAAGGCCAAAATGGACCAACTATTGGGCTCTGTGGGGGCCACAAGAGAGGTCAGGGGTCCAAAGCAAATATTGGACCTTCAAGGTGGACTGAGGGTCAATCAAATGAACCACTAAGCAGGCCAATAAGCCAATAAATATGCCCAGAATAAGCCTATGAAATAAGCTAAACATAACTGATTACTCAGCATACAGGCAAAAAGGGGCAATATTGATGGGGTATGCAGCCCTATGAAATAAGATCTAAACTAGAAAATAAGCTATGGTACTAAGAGCTTGGCTTATTGGCTGTCCAATAAGCCAAGAATCAGGTAGTGGGTCCTACAGATGAGGCTAGGGTAAGTAATGGAAAGTGGGTGAGTGGGGGCAAAGTCTGTGAGCAGGGCAACCCTTTGCCCTGCACCTAACTTCAAGCACACAAAATAAGCACTAATAAAAATCTTAAAAATAAGCAAATGGGTGGAATCTAGAGTTAAGCTGGTAAACAATAACATATAGAAAGCTCAGACGATGAATCCTTACACAAAAATCACTAAAAATCCCATAGTTTTTGCATTTCTGCCCAAAAGGCAAATTTGACTTTTTATGAAAACTTAGTATTTTGACTTTGGTAAGACAGAATCCCAATCTAATGACTAAGAATGTTATCATAAGCTATAATAAGACTCAAATAAGCAAAAGCAAGTACTTATACTCCTAAATGCATGATTATGCAACCTATACTCAGAACAGTGAATGAAATATGAGATTGGAAATGAGATTTTGACTTTTGTCCATGTAACTACTGGTTTTAAGACTTTGATATGCTATTTGGACTTAGATAAACATGTATGAACAATGAGTAACCACAAAAACTCCCTGAACCACAGTGCATATACCTGAGCCAAACACCCCCTAAAGAAACTAGAAATGGATTTTTTGAAACAAATTGAGGATTGAGACATTACTACTGATTCATAAAGGTTCAATATGATGAGATAAGCCAAATAGAACACAAATATACCAACAACAACCACAAATACCTAAGGTTCAATATATTGATGATTTAAGCAGTGAAACTTAAGCAACTGAGCAATATGAAGTTTCAAAGAACCAACAGGTAATAATAAGCTTTAGTATCATTTAAATACACTAAATGAGCATAAAAAGCACAGAGAAGACTTAATAAGCAAGTACACAGTATTAAAAAAAATGAAAATAAACTTACAATTGACTTCCAAGTAAACAACTAAGAACCAAGGATCAAAAATCACCACTTACACTCCCCTTTGGAGTTCTAAACCGTCAAAATCCAAAATGTACCATGCTCCACTGCTTGAATCTCCCTTTGGGATGACTTTTGATTTTCTACTTATTTAAATCTAATTTTTTGTATTTTTTTAGTTTTCTTTTCTTTTTCTAAGTTGATGCTTTCTTTTTACTTTAAATGACTTTAACAAGCTTATAAAAGCTACTGAGATTATATAAGAAGCAATTTAGTAAAACATTAAGAAATTTGAAATCTTGATGAAAAATGCAAATTGCAATAAACTTAAAGGAAACTTGAAATTTGTGATTGCAAAAGACTTCAATTACACTAAAAAAGTTGAATACAATCTTTCTAAACTAACAATTACACTGAATTGATAAAACTAAAAAAAACGAGAACAACTTATGCTAACTAATCTATTCTATATTAACTACTACTTTCTTATCCTTTTTTCTTTTCTTTTATAGGCCCTGGAGATATCTTTTCACTTTCCCACCATCTTTTCGGACCATAGGATGAGTAGAATTGATCTGAGCCCTTCTTTTCATTTTGGCGGGAAAACGGGTAAAGTGCAATTGGCACTGGTTAGGTAGTTGTAGGTGAGCATTAATGGTTGGGTGTACTGTGGAGGGGACAGGAAGGTGGTGGAGGTGGTAGGGAGCCATGTGGGGTGGACAAACCTCCCTGGTTTTAAGATTTTGTTAATGGTGGATTAGGGAGGAGGGAAAAGGTTTAAGGGTGGAGGTTTGACTGTGGCCAAACCACAGTATAAATAAAACGGGGGTAAGGTTTTGGTTGTGGAGTGGGCCTGGTGAGGTAAATTGGGCCAGGGGTGGTTTTTAGTGGATCAGGCTTTTGGGTGGATTAGGATTAGGTATTGGATAATAGTTAGGATCCGTTTGGTTGTAAATTGTAACATAGGGACCAAAAATGTAATTTTCTGAAAGTTTAAGGACCCTGAAATGTAATCTTTCAAAGTAACCATAAGGACCATACTTGCCATGTTTTGATAACACACGGACCAATATTTGATATTTTCCAAAATTTGAAACCCCGAGGACCAAAATTGTCATTTTTGAAAAGTCCTGGGACTAAACTTGCAATTTTCTCAAACTTTTCATCAAAAGGGTATTTGTGATAACCTTAGAGTTTCCAAGGACCAAAAATGATTTTTCTTTCAAAAATATCCCACCAGGGACCAAATCTGCAAATATCTGAAACTCCAGGGACCAAACTGTAATTTCTCAAAACTTTTGATATTCTTCACCAAAGGACTATATATGACAACTTATAATTTCAAAAGGACCTTTGGTGACTTTGCTTTTAAAATAGGTGCTCAGGGACTATTTTTGCCAATTTTTGAAAGTTGGGGGACTGAAACTGCCAATTATGCAAACTTTGTACGTTTTCATCTGTTTTTACTCATTTTGCATCTAAAACATATAACACACAATTTTAGAATATTTTCAGTATTTTGATGCCTTTTTTAGTGTTTTTAAATGTTTTGCAGCTCAGATTTGACCAAAAATGATGAGTGTTTAAGCACTCATCACCTTTCATCTTTGATTTCCAAGTTCCAAGTTACACATAAGAGTTGAAGGCCTAGTTATTCTCTACATGAAACTAGTGTTTATTAAGGATGAATTAGGAGCTACACAAGGGTACTAGGGCTGAATTAATAAGGGTTTCACAAGATCTATATCAAGGCTAGCAATGTTTGCAAGAGTTGTGGTGAAGGATTAGAAGCTAGGGTTTTCGATTGAAGTGTATAGTTCTTATCCTAGTTCATGTTTCCCTTTTCATTAAGGCCAAAAGTTGTAAGAAAACTTATACTCATCATCCTTACTATATTTTCATAAGCTCTATATGCTATATATGTCTTGTTATATTGATCTCATGATGTACAAATCCTTAAAACAAGTTATGGTATATATATGGTAACATATATTAAGTAAACAAGTAAACTAGTGACTTATATTGAGAACCACGACCAAAATAGTATAACCATGATATGAAACACTTACCTACTGTTATAGAGGACTTAAAAAGGAAAACATAGCAATTTGAATCACCCAAAACGAGTACCCGAATCAAAAGTTATGGCCATAAGAAGTTAGCGAAACCAAAACGGCGAAACTGCCTAAAACAAGCTGTAAACATTCTGACCTTTTTGAAAGTCGCACTTCTGGTCCGATTCATCAAAAAGTTAAAACACAAAAGTTGTCCGGAACGACGTTTTCTTTCAGGAGCAAAGAAGCTCGAGCCCTGAAAACGCTTTACGAGTGATATTTTTCTTCAAATTCTTAACAGCCCATTTTTATACCAAATGACCATGTAATAGTTATGGTTAATTGAAACCTAGAGGCCTAATGACCTAAAGCCAAGACCACAACCATAGCTAAGGCCAAGGTTGAGTCTCAAACCCATAGTAACAACGACCAAAGCCACGGCAAGGCCACGGCTAAAGACCTTATGGCTTTCTAGGCCGAAACATGAACTAAAGTGTTAGTTGTAACATAATCAACCAATTTAGATCTACTCCATCCAATGACCATGAGACTTTACAAGTAATATTCATACTAGACTCAAGAAACTCATTGTAATAACAATCTTCATTTAAAAGTAAACTTTCCTGAGTTTATTCAATTATTTGGACATGTAACTTTCCGGATCAAAAACTTATATATTTTTATCAAATACTACAACACTAGGGAGCTTCATGTGAGGGGTTCATTAAAGTAAACCGTCGAGATGAGTTGTGGATTTACGAATTAAAGTGTCCTGGCTCCTCGAACGTTTACTACATGGCCTCTGAATTATGTCGGCCCGAACGGTAGTAAGCGATATACAAACTATACATGTTTCATAAACCATTTTTATTCAACGACTTACACTATATACTAAGTACTACATCATGAACAATATGCAAGACATATATAGGAAATTCTTCATATTCTTAGACATTATTCCAAACCTAAGTTGCAACAATTATTCTAGGTTGCTCGTAGAAGTTCCCACGGCATATCCATCATTCTCATTAAACATCATCAAACTCACGGTGAGTTCATAGCCCCACTTTCCATTACTTAATTGTTTTACAAACCCTTGGGGGGAATACATGCTATTATTTTTCAACCGAACACAATGCTTTTCAATTGTATGCTTGCCTGATTGTTTTATTATCACTAAGTACCATCCTTGCCAATCCAAGATCCCTTATTATGAACCATTTAATCACTAGTAATAGTGAGCGCGAATATTGTGAATAGGCCTATTGGGATTGACGAATCCCATTTGTATTGACTAAGTTCAAACAAATGCATTAATATTTGAAACATAGGTATGACGGCAAAGTACCTACCGGGATAACTCCGCCGATTGATATTGGTACCCGTTAATGTTTTGGTGTCATAAGCTTAGTGTAATAATAATAACTGTTTTGTTTTCCAACCATTGGTGTGAATCTATAGCTCACACTACCAACATATTGTGTTCAACCATTAAACAAACTCTATGAATATCACTCAACCTTTGTGTTGACCTCTTAAACATGTATTTCAGGTCCATGATGATCAAGGATGGCACGGATATTCAAAAGGGCTATAAATTTTATTATCATTCGAAAACTCATCTAATGTAATTTGTAAACATGGAACCATCTGGGACCTCATTTTGTAATCTCTGATATTTATATAATTTGAATGATAAATCTTTTAAAACGACTCAATTAGAGATCGTTTTCTATTATTATGACTGTTGTGCCGTCGAGTAACACCCAGTTTGAATCATTGAATTGGGGGTGTTACAGATTGGTACCAGAGCCATGGTTATAGAGAAACGGGTCTAATTGAGACCTAAACTATAACCACACTTACAAGCAAAAACATTTTATAGCCTTCCGCTCTCCGTGTCTTCCATCCTCCGGACGATTATGGACTTATTAAGCATTTTATACTACACAAACATAATTGCATATTGATATATGTACCCTTAACATAATTGAGCATTTCCCCGTAAGCATTTTATGCTACATGAACATATAAGTATATTGATATATACACACTAGGCATTCTACACTGCACGAACATATATAAGTATATTGATATATACATTCGAGTTATTTTCAATTATTTTATCTAAACATATCTGCACATGCCTATTCTAGGGCATTTCGGCACAACCCATTCTCCCAACCATGTTCCTACTCCAACATTTTATGTCCAAGACGTTGTAACTAATTACAATGGTCTTTTCTATTTCCCGGACATTGTATGATACAATGGTCTTAATCATTTCTCAAATGTTTTGAGTCACACAATGGTCTAACCTACTTCCCAAACATTGTGAATTGCACAATGGTCTAATTTACTTCTGAGACATTGTGATTTGTGCAATGGTCTCTGGAATTATTCCACCACCTCATCAATATTAATTCATATGATATCAAAAACCCATCACAATTTATCGATTTCCAAATAGAAATATGAGATTTCTAAAGGTTAAACTAATCCATCATCTACAAAAGCTGAAGTTTCTCTACATTCATCAAAGTTTAGCAACTTTCTCTACATTCATTAAAGTTTTCTTATGAAACCTTCATTGTTAAAAGTTCGTGATCCTGGCCAAATATGGACTGTTTTAGAATTACTTAAAACTTCCTTTCCACACGTATCTACCCGTACTATCTTCTATGCAATGGAATGTGAAAACATAGGTTACAAGTCTTGTATGGGCGGGACTTGCAACTGAATGGTTTGACATCACCTTTGTTTAGTGGACAGTTTCTCAAAAGCAACGGACATATCACAAGTATACCTAATTTAGGTATTTGAAAATTTTATCGAACCTCGGTTAAATATAGACTGGTCACCTATATTTAACCTAGGGACAGTGGAACATAGTCTGACTAACTATGTTCGACTTAAAATTTTCAAATACTGAGAATAGTTGTACTAGGGTTATGTTCAGATTGATTTCCTACTTGAACTCGATAAACCACCAGAATTCATTAAAAAGATCTTGAGACACGATAGTGTCTTACCACTCAGCAAGATCTTAACACCTTATTTGTACTACCTAATTTCATTCTTGAAAGTTTTCATTTATGAGATAATCCCAACTACTATCTTGGGATAGTTATCAATTCTTCTCTCTTATCCCTTAGAAGTACTATCCTGTTTAGGTCCTAAGGATACCATTCCATTATAACCCTTTAAAATCTCTTAAGATTTTCAAAGCAAACTCAACATCTATACCTAAGAATATTAATGTTAAGCATACACTACACACTTTTGTTCATCAACATATCACATCATTATCTTCACAACCGTTGCAACCACAAGGTCATTAACAGATCTTGATGCACTTTTAAAGCTCAAATCATCCTTAGTTACACCACAAGCACCCTCATCAGCTTTACAAGATTGAATATTCATCTTGTACTTTTGGAACACCAGTATCATCTCGTAATACACTACCTTGTAACTCACCGGCTAATTATGAATGTTGTGTTGGGAATTCTTAAGTAGGATGATTTATAATTATTTGAATGGATTGGGATGCCTTTTCATTTAAATAAAGAAATTGTAATTGACCGAACCATAAGTTTATATTCCCCTATTTACATTGTTTGGGATGCCTCTCTATGTAAATAAAGAATTATAAACAAGTGGGCTTATTTGTATCCGAAATAACATAAGTATGAAGTCAATAAACACTAGGTACAACAACAGATTACCTACTAGACTATGATTGCAACTACTATCCCAATTTCCATTGATATTCAACTACTATGTCAATTGCTATGGATACTTAACAACTATGTTATCAATTTCTATTGACACACCGTATTCTGAGACAAATCAAACTCCATCACTGGTAATCCCAGACTCTAGTCCTCATAAGTAAACACACCTCTTCATCGACACCACTCCAACATATAACAAACATAGAACTTCGGGACGAAATTCCCTTAAGGGGTAGAGACTGTAACAATTCACATTTTCGGATTAGTATTCACTATTACTATTTACTTTCACTATTCACTCCCGAAATTTTTATTTCATATACTCGCAAGTTAAACTATTTTAATGATAATCCAAAAGTTTGACACTCGTCGGATCATTTTTGCAAAAATCACGAAACCGTGTCCGAGATTTACTTTTAGGTTTAAACGTCATTCCAACATCCCGATATGTCCATAAAACATTGTAAACAATAAAATTATGATTTTCTCTCATTTTACGACAATTCCAAAAGTTTTGGAATTTTACGTTTTCCAGTTCAGCGTTTTACGCGAATTAAGCGTTTTAGACCCGCGTTTCCAGTTTTAGCAGCGTTTAAGCAACCCGATAGAACTTGTCACTCATTAAATATGCTAAGATAGGTTATATTAATAAGTTCTAACATATTTATAAATTTCATATTT
The DNA here is from genome assembly GCA_030686995.1 of Artemisia argyi. Lineage (NCBI taxonomy): Eukaryota > Viridiplantae > Streptophyta > Magnoliopsida > Asterales > Asteraceae > Artemisia > Artemisia argyi. Next base: position 37,886,743 of record CM060701.1, read on the forward strand.
TTAAGATACCCGGTTTTACGTTTCGTGACTTAACGACTTACAATTAGCGATTAACGGAACCAAAACTCACTCCGTAAGCTAGATAATACCAAGTTTATGTATCTAGTCACTCCCCCATCATTATGGCCGACCTAAGGGGTGATTCACCATGCCTTGGTGGCTTGAGATAAGTCTTGAACTTTTGGAATACATGTATGTGTCCAAACTTTCTAAGTAAGCTTCCTAAATATCCTAATACTTGCACCTCCTCATTGCACCTTCCTAACCTCCTTAAGGCACTATAAATACCCTTCCTCATCCTCTCCTAGTCGTTCACCACACATAACACACTTAAATCACACAACCTTTCATCTTTGATTTCCAAGTTCCAAGTTACACATAAGAGTTGAAGGCCTAGTTATTCTCTACATGAAACTAGTGTTTATTTGGGGATTCCAAGGATGAATTAGGAGCTACACAAGAGTACTAGGGCTGAATTAATAAGGGTTTCACAAGATCTATATCAAGGCTAGCAATGTTTGCAAGAGTTGTGGTGAAGGATTAGAAGCTAGGGTTTTCGATTGAAGTGTATAGTTCTTATCCTAGTTCATGTTTCCCTTTTCATTAAGGCCAAAAGTTGTAAGAAAACTTATACTCATCATCCTTACTATATTTTCATAAGCTCTATATGCTATATATGTCTTGTTATATTGATCTCATGATGTACAAATCCTTAAAACAAGTTATGGTATATATATGGTAACTTATATTAAGTAAACAAGTAAACTAGTGACTTATATTGAGAACCACGACCAAAATAGTATAACCATGATATGAAACACTTACCTACTGTTATAGAGGACTTAAAAAGGAAAACATAGCAATTTGAATCATCCAAAACGAGTACCCGAGTCAAAAGTTATGGCCATAAGAAGTTAGCGAACCAAAACGGCGAAACTGCCTAAAACAAGCTGTAAACATTCTGACCTTTTTGAAAGTCGCACTTCTGGTTCGATTCATCAAAAAGTTAAAACAAAAAAGTTGTCCGGAATGACATTTTCGTTCAGTAGTACAGAAGCTCGAGCCTTGAAAACGCTTTACGAGTGATATTTTTCTTCAAATTCTTAACAGCCCATTTTTATACCAAATGACCATGTAATAGTTATGGTTAATTGAAACCAAGAGGTCTAATGACCTAAAGCCAAGACCACAACCATGGCTAAGGCCAAGGTTAAGTCTCAAACCCATAGTAACAACGACCAAAGCCACGGCAAGGCCACGGCTAAAGACCTTATGGCTTTTTACTCCATCCAACGACCATGAGACTTTACAAGTAATATTCATACTAGACTCAAGAAACTCATTGTAATAACAATCTTCATTTAAAAGTAAACTTTCCTAAGTTTATTCAATTATTTGGACATGTAACTTTCCGGATCAAAAACTTATATATTTTTATCAAATACTACAACACTAGGGAGCTTCATGTGAGGGGTTCATTAAAGTAAACCGTCGAGATGAGTTGTGGATTTACGAATTAAAGTGTCCTGGCTCCTCGAACGTTTACTACATGGCCTCTGAATTATGTCGGCCCGAACGGTAGTAAGCGATATACAAACTATACATGTTTCATAAACCATTTTTATTCAATGACTTACACTATATACTAAGTACTACATCATGAACAATAAGCAAGACATATATAGGAAATTCTTCATATTCTTAGACATTATTCCAAACCAAAGTTGCAACAATTATTCTAGGTTGCTCGTAGAAGTTCCCACGGCATATCCATCATTCTCATTAAACATCATCAAACTCACGGTGAGTTCATAGCCCCACTTTCCATTACTTAATTGTTTAACAAACCCTTGGGGGGAATACATGCTATTATTTTTCAACCGAACACAATGCTTTTCAATTGTATGCTTGTCTGATTGTTTTATTATCACTAGGTACCATCCTTGCCAATCTAAGATCCCTTATTATGAACCATTTAATCACTAGTAATAGTGAGCGCGAATATTGTGAATAGGCCTATTGGGATGGACGAATCCCATTTGTATTGACTAAGTTCAAACAAATGCATTAATATTTGAAACATAGGTATGACGGCAAAGTACCAACCGGGATAACTCCGCCGATTGATATTGGTACCCGTTAACGTTTTGGTGTCATAAGCTTAGTGTAATAGTAATAACTGTTTTGTTTTCTAACCATTGGTGTGAGTCTATAGCTCACACTACCAACATATTGTGTTCAACCATTAAACAAACTCTATGAATATCACTCAACCTTTGTGTTGACCTCTTAAGCATGTATTTCAGGTCCATGATGATCAAGGATGGCACGGATATTCAAAAGGGCTATAAATTTTATTATCATTCGAAAACTCATCTAATGTAATTTGTAAACATGGAACCATCTGGGACCTCATTTTGTAATCTCTGATATTTATATAATTTGAATGATAAATCTTTTAAAACGACTCAATTAGAGATCGTTTTCTATCATTATGACTGTTGTGCCGTCGAGTAACACCCAGTTTGAATTCCGCTGCATCATTGAATTGGCGGTGTTACAGAACAACTACACAAGATATTCAAATTATGAGGCTCCCCATCAGATGAATATTGGAAGAAGTACCGGTTGCCAAATGCCACTCTTTTCAAGCCACAACATCCGTACAAACGTTGTATAGTAGAAACATTCAAAGATTTCCCACCTTCTTCTCTACCTTTATTAGAAAATCTTGCAATTGATCCCAAGGATCGCGGCTCTATCACATCAGCCCTGAATAGAAATGTGAGTAACATCCCGCATTTATTTTACCTTATATCGTAGTACATACATAGATATATGACTTTGATGGCTATAATGTCTCTTTGTGTGCAGTTCTTCACCACTGAACCATATGCGTGTGACCCATCTGAATTACCAAAGCACCCTCCCAGCTAGAAGGTATGATCCCCAAAATATCCTTTGTTTTTTTCCTTTAAAAATCAATGTTACTTAAATTATTATATATCCACAGGAAAAGAGGTTCAAGTGTTAAATCTCATGGTGCGGATGGAAATAGAAGAACAAGAGCTCGTGAACGTGTTAGCCGTGCTGTTCCAGCTCCAGAAGCCAATGTGGAGATTCAATCCAACTTAGATTTAAGTGAAACATGTCTTTTTATGTAGAGACACTGACAAACGCACATTTTATTTTGTTGAATGTAGTTAGTGTTAATCAGTGATTTTGTTAGTAAGAAAAGTGTATTTGTTAGTGCGATATTATTTGACAGCTTAAAACATGGTACACCTATTGATAGAAGTCATAGAAGGGATAATAATGGTAAAACCTAAATGCCAATCAACTTTCAAGTATTTAGGTCTCAGAAGAGACCCCAGGTTCAAACCTCGCTAGGTGAACATCTTTTGAGATGGAGAGAGAAAAGTCCGGAAATGGCCCAGGGAATATTGGTTAGGCCACGTACATGAGAGCCAAAAAAGCTCGACTTTTCCCGGGTAGCCTGAATAGAGGGACCCCTCTCAGTTTTACCCTTTTAGATTTAACCACCAACTTTAATCATTTATCAATAAAGTATCCAAAAAAATAATTTTTCATGACTGGAAAAATTGCTTATATCCAACCCAAAAAAGTGTAGAATTATACTGCAAAAAAGTTGATTGTTGGCTTTCACCATTATTAAACCTTGTTAGAAATTTGAAGTTAGGGGGAAAAAAAAGTATACTGTACGTTTTTATCTTTTGGGAGGCAAAACTTAGTAGTTACTCTTATGTTGTAGTAACCACTTTTTTAGTTTTGGTCCTATATGCTGAAAATTATGTGAGTCTCAAGTCCACAAAAAGCACAATTGTTTCTTTTTGTATATCATATAAAGGCTAAAGTATTTGTTTGAATTATTTACACCATACACCTACCTCAAAAGAAATAGAACAGTTGAACTGGCCCATATTTTAATGAAATAATTTGACATTATCTCCATTGTCTTTCAGCCAAGCAAAAAAAAAAAAAAAAAAGAAAAATAAGTAGGAATCTTGTTCTAAAAAATGAAAAGGATTAGAATATTACATTTAGGATCCGGTTTTAGAAGTTGGAAGTACAAATCATAACATGATGTTGGCGCATGACTAAAGGGGCGTTTCACATTGCACTTATACTGATTATGTTATTTCATAATGCTTGGGTATGTGGATCTGATTGTTATTGATGAGTGCTCAAACACTCATCATTTTTTGTCAATCTGAACTACAAAAACATTTAAAAACACTCAATAATGCATCAAAATACTGAAAATATTCCAAAATTGTGTTTTATATGATTCAGATGCAAAATGAGTAAACAGATGAAAAACGTACAAAGTTTGCATAATTGGCAGTTTCAGTCCCCCAACTTTTGAAAATTGGCAAAAATAGTCCCTGAGCACTTATTTTAAAAGAAAAGTCACCAAAGGTCCTTTTGAAATCATAAGTTGTCATATTTAGTCCTTTGGTGAAAAATTTAAAGTTTCAAATTTTGTCAGTTTTAGTCCCTGTGTGCTTTAAATTGGAAAATTATCATCATGGGTCCTCATACTATTCATGTTTGGCAACATTGGTCCTTTGGAACACTATGAAATAATAGCATTTTTTGTCCCTCATGTTTTCTGAAATTACAATATTGGTCCTTGTGATTTTGCTACTTAACCAAATGGACCCTTTGTTATTATCTAATCCAAACCAAAAAAACCCATCAATCCACCAACAAATACCCCAGGCCCAATCACCCAAGCCCAACTCCACTCACCCGTTTTAATATTAAACCGCCCCACGGTCAAACCTCAGTCAACCCACCATCTTCCCCCCTTAAAACCTGCAATCCTGCCCCCCCCCCCCTCCTCCATTAATTATCCTCACCAAATTCTCACCTTCCTCCACTATTAAACCTTACAACCCTCCCCCTCCATTAATGCACCAACCTACCAATCCTATCTACCCCAACTGCCAAATTGGCATTTCCCGCCAAAATCGTTTTTGATGGCTGGGATCAAATCAAACTAATACAACGGCTCCAATTGAAGTGGGATATTCTCAGGACCCCTCCAAGGTCTATTTAAGTGAAAGAGGAAGAAGAAATAAGCAGTTAGCTAGTTAGAGTAGTAATAGATATAGTTTAGTTTAGTTTGTATCTTTTAATATAATTCCCAATTGTAAAATCCAATTTCCTTGTAATCTTACTGTTTTATGTTTACTTTTCTTATGTAATACATTTTCTTTAAAGCAATTTAAGTGTCACTTCGTTTTCAAGTTAATTCAATTTTTACTTAAGTTTTTTAATTTCTGCAAAGTGTTACTCATTACCTTAACTTGCATTCCATTTGATCTCAGAAACTTATTCAAACTATTTAGAAGCTTTTTGAAGTTTCAAATATCAAAGTACTCAGAAAAAGAAAAGAAAAAGTAAAATACAAAGAAAATCAAAAATCAGTGAGAACAAGGAAGAAGCAAAAAAGCAAGGTTGATTTTGTATTCTCAGGGTTTAGTAGCCTTAAGGGAGGCATTAGGTTATGAGTTGAGTTCTTGGTTCATGTTCTGTGTTTGGAACCCACTTGTAAATCATTCTCTCAATTTTGGTCATCTATTGTAGCAAGTGCTAATTTGCTTGTTCAATAGCTTATCTATGCTTATTCTGTTTGTTTAAAGCTAATTGAGTACCTTTTGTTAGCTTGTCTGTGTCTTAGCTCTTAATTGCATTTTAACTGTCTCAAATTAGTTTAGGTTGCATCTGCTTGTCCTTGTTGTGTTTATAGTGTTACTCTTGCATATTTAGCTTCTATTTAATCTTAGTAGTCAGTTTCAAGCTTAAAACTCAGTACTTGTAGTTTCAAATTCCTAAGTTGTAGTATTAAGTTAGGATTAAGGGGTGTTTGGATAAGCTGAGCTCTGTAGGTGCTAGTGAGCTTCAGTTATTGCTTGTTGTTTAAACATGTTACATTAGGTTAAAATAGGTCATGCAAGTCATAAATTTAGTACTTGTTTAGCAAAAAAGTCAAAATCACCAAAAATTTCCCTTAACTGTTAACTGTTGTGATATTGAGACCCACAAACCACCATATCAATGCATAAGCTTATGTTTTAGTCTAATTTGGCCTTATTTCAGCTTATGATAACTTTTACAGTCAATGGGGATCAAACAAGTTTCATTAAAGTCAAAGTTCAAGTAAAAATCCAAAAAGTCAAATTCACCTTAGCAGTAATTCCCACTTTTTGTGGGAATTATTTAGAATTTTGTGTTTTGATTCAAGGCTTGAAATTTTTAGGACTTGTAGTCTCCCAGCTAAACCTTGATGTCTCACTTCCATTTTATTTTTGTAAATTTTTGTGTGGGTCCCACAACCCTCTAAACACACCTGCAGGGGGAGTGACCTCCCTTGCACCACCACTCAGTTCCAACACCCCATCTTCCAAGCCCTCCCCTGGTCTATTTAGTGGGCCCAAGAGTATGAGTTTTAGCTTTTCAGAAAGGTCATAAGCTCAGCTTATTGGACCAACCCTTTGTTTGGACTTCCATTCTCATTTGTGGGCCCCACATGGCCTTCAAAGTGAGCCCTTGGGCCTGTTTGGATATATGGAATTTGGTTTTGCTTATATCCAAACAGCTTTTTCCATGTGCTTTTCTTATCATTTTAGCTTCTTCTGTGCTTATCTCACTTAAATTTAGCTTATTTCTACCCCTGGTCTCAGTTTATGCTTATTTTAAAGCTTTTTGCCCTCACAGTTGACCAAAGTCAACTGTCAAGGCTTAAGCATTCCAAATTGCTTAATGTTAAGCACTAGCTGAGTCCAATTCACAAAATTTCTTTAATTTTAAGTATAAAACAAGTTTGGAAAAGAAAAATCCAAAAAAACAAATTTAATTATAAGTGATAGTTTCTATTTAATTTTATTTATCTTTTTAATTTTCCTTTTTAGATTTTTATTAAGTAGCTTGCAATTTTATATTTTTCTTAATTTCCTTTTATCTTTAGGTATTTTCAGTAATTTTTCCAAATTTTTATATTGTCATTTAGTAATTATTAGCTTTAACATTAGTTTTATTAATTATTAATTAATAATTAAGTATTAAAAAGCATAATAAGTTTTTATAAAGTAATACCTAGTTTTTATATTTTTTATAGCTTTTATATATTATAAAATAATTTTAGGAATTTTTCTAGAATTTCAACTATTAATTTTCTAGGTTTTAGAATTTAATTAGTTTAATTGGTAATTAATTAGTAATTAGGATAATAATTAGTAAAATAGTTTAAAAACATATAAAACAAACTTTTTATAATTTTTTTAGGATTCCTGCAATGGTTAATTAGATTTATAAATTTCTCTATAATTTTCTAGTCACTTTTAGTATTATTAGTAATTTAAAAATAGTTTAAATAGTTTAATTAATATAATTAGTAATTAATTAATATAAAATCCACAAAAAGACAAAAAGATATATTTTTAATTTTAAAATTTGTTTTTAGTTATTTTATAATTTTAGAAATTTAATACTCACTTTTCTAGTATTAAAATAATATTATATTGTATTTAAGTTATTTAAATATTAATAATTAGTATTAAATAGTATTTAATTAATATTAAATAATTAATTAGTGTAAAATTTTATTTTCTTTTTCTACAAATTTTCTTTCATCCTTAGGTTTGTAAAAAAGTCATTTTCACCCCCTGAGGGTTTCCAGATTTCAGTTTTCACTTTTTATTTTGTACGTTCGCGTAAATTTAAACTGAACGTACACGTTTTTAGGTTTAAAACATTTCTGGTTTTTCTGATTTCACAATCTTGTTAATATAGCTTATTTAAGCTATTTCCTTGTACAAATCAGTAGTATAATCATTCACAACCCATTTCTGTCCAAATTCACCCGATATCAAACCCGTTTGAATACAATCCACACCTCGTCGGGACATAACGACCCGGGGAAACCCCTATACTTCCACGGAGATTGACTCTAGGTAGTTTGACTTTGTTGACCAAATCACCTGGTTAATTTAGTTGACCGTTTGGAGCCAATCAGTTATCTAGTTACTTCAGTCTTTAGGCAATTAGGTTAGGAGCAACAATAAACTGGTTCTAAGTTATCTGATTGTCTGAAGTTGTTTACATGTAAATCCTAATGTAATCCGAATGTTGGCAAATGCTCCACTTCAAGGATCATAAGCACATTGTCTTGCGGCCAGTTTTGTTATAGTTATTATTGATTATTCCATATCACAGTAACTTTCAAAAATCAAAATGCAACAGCGAACACCCTCTAAAATAGTGCACCATAAGTTACAAGTTTGCTGGTAACATTGTTGGTTTCTATAACATTGTTACTTACACAAGAAAAAATGCATATACATCATTTTTTGTGTCTATTCATTTCTAAAGAAACAATCTTTTTTACAGATTTTGATTTCCAGAGAAGGAGAGCTGTAACAGAAGCAAAAGCCAAAAGCAAGAGCGAAAAATTCCCACCACCCCATCAAGATGCAGCTCTCGGGTATCCATCACATAATGATGGAACCACATCTTTCACGTCAACTAATGACAATTCATTTGGGTCCACAATTTTCGAGTCAAACTCTTCAAGATCAATCAAAGAACCCGGGTCTTCGCGGTTTAAAAAGAACAAGAAAGAACCATCACGTAAGTTCACCCAAACCTTCCTTCCGGCCTCCCTTAGTCTATCAATAGATTTAGGATTCAGAAACAAAGAACCAGTTTCTGAGGTTTTTGGCAGCAGAAGGTAGACAGGATATATTTATGTAGTTTAAGTTTTTAGTGCAAAGGGTGAATTATATTAATTTCAAAACAACAAATTACAAGTATTCCATTTATCTGAGATGGACAGACCCCATTCAGATAGACTGATACATCAACTGATCAAATACAAAGAACTATCTAATATCAGACAACTCTAAACTAGATATCTAATAGCACAAATTCAGTCCCAAATGTCACAGCTGCAAGTATAACATAAACCATGCCAGCTTGACCTTGTAATTCACCACTTATGCACAACCATATAGCTACATTTCCACATCACCTTTCCATCTAACCATTCAACCAACATCCACAATGGTGTCACACCCCCAATTTACCTGACTTGCAGCGGAATGGAATACCTGGGGGTGTCTGTCATAGCATCACAGTTACAGTTACATTGAACGACCTAAAGTGTCGTTTGGAAAATACTTCGTTTGATCATTGAAATAATCCAGAGTTTACAATATGAGGTCCCTAAAAGGTGTTGCAAGTTTATGAAAACAAGTCCCACTAGATCAAACGTTTATTTAAGTGCATGAAATAATGGTGAGACGCGTCGACCCCGCGACTCCATGAAGGTCCAAATGCATGTCACATGAGCTACCTTAATAACCTGAAATACATTGGTAAAACGTCAACACGAATGTTGGTGAATTCCATAGGTTTATAAAATGTAATGTTGTACGGCCACCACAAGTATAAGTGCATGACAAAAGTCACGTAAAATAGTACAATAGACCTTAAGCTCATGACCCCGAAGCTATGACTGATGAAATTATATGCCCCTCCCGAATGTTTTACCAAAACACTCCCAAAATGTCAAAATGAAATGCATCCGCTTACTGTTGGTAATAACTACCACGGATGGAGGCATCACCCTCGATAGATCTATCCACTCACTCTCGCTTACCGGAAAATTAACGGTCCATGATAATAATAGGGGACTTTAACAGGTTGGTAAGGCAACTTAAGCAATGTACATATGTTTTGGTACTTGGGCTCGTACTAAAATAATTGATGCAATGTATTCCCCCGTGGGATTTGAAATCAAAATATTGAATTGAAAACGGGGCTATGAAAACTCACCTGATATGATGGTACCATGAACATGTAATGAGCTGAAAAACAAGGCGCGCACACTAGCCGCAACCTAATATGAATGATGAACGATCTACTTTAGATCATGAAATGATGTTATGAATGTCCATGCACATGTTTCCTATACCACTCTACTCTTTGAAAAATACTTGTTGTTATAAAAAATATACATTTTCCAAGACTTAGGAAAATAAGGCAACCAGAAAAATAAAACTAGTTGAAATGTATATATATATATATATATATCGTATGTATCAATGTTAGTGTTGAAATCCTCGGTTTGAAATCCATGATATAACGCCTTGTAGTGATAAAAATATACTTGTAATCACTAATACTTCGTTAGTTGTGAATTTGGGTACTTGGTATTATTTCTAGAAATTTAGAGTTACTACGTAGTGTTAATATTATTTTTCCAAAAGCTGTCAAAACAATATGAGTTTTGCCGATATTCAAACGTGAATATCTTTGTCGTTATAAGTCCGTTTTACTTGTTCTTTATATCCACGGTTACGTCTTAGTATGTAGTAATATATTTTGGAAAGCTTGGCTCCTCCGGGTTACGTCTAAAGCCTCTTTTTGTCCGACGAAAAACGTCCAACAGCATGCATTTTCAGAAAAATACTTTTCGTCAATAAACTTGCAAAAATCATAACTTCTTCGTTATAAACTCTTTTTAATCCGTTCTTTCGCCTACGGATTCGTTTTTGAAAGTATTTTCTAAAAATTTTGCCAAAGTTTCCTTTATGTTTACTGATTTTCCAGAATTTACCAAAATGGGACAGTAGGTATATTTACTTGTTACAAACCCATTTTTCATGCTAAAAACTAGTTTCAACCTCAACCAAAACTCTTGCAAACTCCACAAATCTATACTAATCCTACCATACACCTTCTTAGGGTGCCATGGGTTCCTAATGATCACTAAACAAGTTAATTTAACAAAGGAGTACCTAAATCAAAATCTAGGGTTGGTATGATCAAAAAGTCTACAAAAATAAAGTGGTATAACTAGTATGTGCATGAAATTAAGCATGAAAACCATAAGATACATGTGTTAATTAGATGAAAACATGAAAATAAATTTGATAACTCACTTTGAAATTCTAGGTGATTAGATGGTAAGAAACCTTGAGTTACTTGTGTTTTTGTGGTAGGATTATTGATTAGGAAGACAAAATGAACAACTTCTATGCTTTAACTTTTGGAAAATCACCACTTGATCTTGGATTTTGGTTATGGTCGTGGGTTTTGATGATGGAAGAAGATGAGATGAGCTTTTGATTCTCTAAAATTATGTAAGATTATGTTTTGGTGGTTTTTGTAAATATGTAGTTATAAGTATAATAGTATAATACTTGTACATAATGGCTAGAGGTTAAGAATACAAAGTGAAATTGCCTTGGTGAGGACTTATGGGCCAGCCTAGGTGGATGAGGGGGGGGGGGGGGTTGGGGTAGTTTTGATATAATTAGAATTTTAGTGTAAGGTTTAAGGTAGATATGAGTTATTAGTTAAAATCGGGTACCGGGTTTAATAGAAATAAATATTAACGAAGTTAACCGGAACTTAATAAAGTCATAAAAATGTTAAAAATATGTTGGGACCATTGTGGGAATATTTAGATATATTCGTCGTGTATAAACCCGGTGTTAACATTTAATTATAAATAATTATAAGAAAAACGTTAAATGTATCAAATATATAAATTTGAAAATCCTAAGAGTGGTATAACATGTAAATGATCTACTGATGATGTGCAGACTGTCTCTAGTCCGTATGCAATGTCCTTACTGATAATGAAATGAATTCGCACCTAAACCAATCCGGTTACGCGAATTTTAATACCCGTAAACTAAATTTACGATGAAATGAGTAATTCAAGTGAATAGTGAAAACTTTTCCGGCAATGAATAGTGTTCAGTGAATAGTAAAATTTCTGAATGCTTCTCGGAATGTCAAACTGACACAAAAAATAATGAATAGTAAACTGATGAATAGTGTTTTGATGAATAGTGTTTTTCCAAAGTTTGGGAAATGACCTGAAATGGTGAGTTGCGACAGTCTTCCCCTCTAAAAGGAACTTCGTCCCGAAGTTCAGTTTATGTTGGTCTCTGAAAACATATTGGTGAAAAGGTGATGATATTCGTGAATTCCAGCGAACTCTAACGATGGGAATTCGACTCTGATTCAACTGTTTGACCACACGGTCCATGATTTCTGTTGATTTTCTTACAAGGTCTGAGATTGTCATTTGTGTTGGATCCCTTCTAATGGAATCATGAGTGACTCATCTGAAACTCATTTCTGGGGATTTGAAAATGTGAAATATGTTTGTGTAATCCTGTTGTTCTCTGACATTGTTCAAGTCTGACGGCCACTATGCTTTCTCTGTCAGAATATTAAATTTAGCTTTTTCCATGTGCTTTTCTTGTCATTTTAGCTTCTTCTGTGCTTATCTCACTTAAATTTAGCTTATTTCTACCCCTGGTCTCAGTTTATGCTTATTTTAAAGCTTTTTGCCCTCACAGTTGACCAAAGTCAACTGTCAAGGCTTAAGCATTCCAAATTGCTTAATGTTAAGCACTAGCTGAGTCCAATTCACAAAATTTCTTTAATTTTAAGTATAAAACAAGTTTGGAAAAGAAAAATCCAAAAAAACAAATTTAATTATAAGTGATAGTTTCTATTTAATTTTATTTATCTTTTTAATTTTCCTTTTTAGATTTTTATTAAGTAGCTTGCAATTTTATATTTTTCTTAATTTCCTTTTATCTTTAGGTATTTTCAGTAATTTTTCCAAATTTTTATATTGTCATTTAGTAATTATTAGCTTTAACATTAGTTTTATTAATTATTAATTAATAATTAAGTATTAAAAAGCATAATATGTTTTTATAAAGGAATACCTAGTTTTTATATTTTTTATAGCTTTTATATATTATAAAATAATTTTAGGAATTTTTCTAGAATTTCAACTATTAATTTTCTAGGTTTTAGAATTTAATTAGTTTAATTGGTAATTAATTAGTAATTAGGATAATAATTAGTAAAATAGTTTAAAAACATATAAAACAAACTTTTTATAATTTTTTTAGGATTCCTGCAATGGTTAATTAGATTTATAAATTTCTCTATAATTTTCTAGTCACTTTTAGTATTATTAGTAATTTAAAAATAGTTTAAATAGTTTAATTAATATAATTAGTAATTAATTAATATAAAATCCACAAAAAGACAAAAAGATATATATTTAATTTTAAAATTTGTTTTTAGTTATTTTATAATTTTAGAAATTTAATACTCACTTTTCTAGTATTAAAATAATATTATATTGTATTTAAGTTATTTAAATATTAATAATTAGTATTAAATAGTATTTAATTAATATTAAATAATTAATTAGTGTAAAATTTTATTTTCTTTTTCTACAAATTTTCTTTCATCCTTAGGTTTGTAAAAAAGTCATTTTCACCCCCTGAGGGTTTCCAGATTTCAGTTTTCACTTTTTATTTTGTACGTTCGCGTAAATTTAAACTGAACGTACACGTTTTTAGGTTTAAAACATTTCTGGTTTTTCTGATTTCACAATCTTGTTAATATAACTTATTTAAGCTATTTCCTTGTACAAATCAGTAGTATAATCATTCACAACCCATTTCTGTCCAAATTCACCCGATATCAAACCCGTTTGAATACAATCCACACCTCGTCGGGACATAACGACCCGGGGAAACCCCTATACTTCCACGGAGATTGACTCTAGGTAGTTTAACTTTGTTGACCAAATCACCTGGTCAATTTAGTTGACCGTTTGGAGCCAATCAGTTATCTAGTTACTTCAGTCTTTAGGCAATTAGGTTAGGAGCAACAATAAACTGGTTCTAGGTTATCTGATTGTCTGAAGTTGTTTACATGTAAATCCTAATGTAATCCGAATGTTGGCAAATGCTCCACTTCAAGGATCATAAGCACATTGTCTTGCGGCCAGTTTTGTTATAGTTATTATTGATTATTCCATATCACAGTAACTTTCAAAAATCAAATTGCAATAGCGAACACCCTCTAAAATAGTGCACCATAAGTTACAAGTTTGCTGGTAACATTGTTGGTTTCTATAACATTGTTACTTACACAAGAAAAAATGCATATACATCATTTTTTGTGTCTATTCATTTCTAAAGAAACAATCTTTTTTACAGATTTTGATTTCCAGAGAATGAGAGCTGTAACAGAAGCAAAAGCCAAAAGCAAGAGCGAAAAATTCCCACCACCCCATCAAGATGCAGCTCTCGGGTATCCATCACATAACGATGGAACCACATCTTTCACGTCAACTAATGACAATTCATTTGGGTCCACAATTTTCGAGTCAAACTCTTCAAGATCAATCAAAGAACCCGGGTCTTCGCGGTTTAAAAAGAACAAGAAAGAACCATCACGTAAGTTCATCCAAACCTTCCTTCCGGCATCCCTTAGTCTATCAATAGATTTAGGATTCAGAAACAAAGAACCAGTTTCTGAGGTTTTTGGCAGCAGAAGGTAGACAGGATATATTTATGTAGTTTAAGTTTTTAGTGCAAAGGGTGAATTATATTAATTTCAAAACAACAAATTACAAGTATTCCATTTATCTGAGATGGACAGACCCCATTCAGATAGACTGATACATCAACTAATCAAATACAAAGAACTATCTAATATCAGACAACTCTAAACTAGATATCTAATAGCACAAATTCAGTCCCAAATGTCACAGCTGCAAGTATAACATAAACCATGCCAGCTTGACCTTGTAATTCACCACTTATGCACAACCATATAGCTACATTTCCACATCACCTTTCCATCTAACCATTCAACCAACTTCCATAATGGTGTCACACCCCCAATTTACCTGACTTGCAGCGGAATGGAATACCTGGGGGTGTCTGTCATAGCATCACAGTTACAGTTACATTGAACGACCTAAAGTGTCGTTTGAAAAATACTTCGTTTGATCATTGAAATAATCCAGAGTTTACAATATGAGGTCCCTAAAAGGTGTTGCAAGTTTATGAAAACAAGTCCCACTAGATCAAACGTTTACTTAAGTGCATGAAATAATGGTGAGACGCGTCGACCCCGCGACTCCATGAAGGTCCAAATGCATGTCACATGAGCTACCTTAATAACCTGAAATACATTGGTAAAACGTCAACACGAATGTTGGTGAATTCCATAGGTTTATAAAATGTAATGTTGTATGGCCACCACAAGTATAAGTGCATGACAAAAGTCACGTAAAATAGTACAATAGACCTTAAGCTCATGACCCCGAAGCTATGACTGATGAAATTATATGCCCCTCCCGAATGTTTTACCAAAACACTCCCAAAATGTCAAAATGAAATGCATCCGCTTACTGTTGGTAATAACTACCACGGATGGAGGCATCACCCTCGATAGATCTATCCACTCACTCTCGCTTACCGGCAAATTAACGGTCCATGATAATAATAGGGGACTTTAACAGGTTGGTAAGGCAACTTAAGCAATGTACATATGTTTTGGTACTTGGGCTCGTACTAAAATAATTGATGCAATGTATTCCCCCGTGGGATTTGAAATCAAAATATTGAATTGAAAACGGGGCTATGAAAACTCACCTGATATGATGGTACCATGAACATGTAATGAGCTGAAAAACAAGGCGCGCACACTAGCCGCAACCTAATATGAATGATGAACGATCTACTTTAGATCATGAAATGATGTTATGAATGTCCATGCACATGTTTCCTATACCACTCTACTCTTTGAAAAATACTTGTTGTTATAAAAAATATACATTTTCCAAGACTTAGGAAAATAAGGCAACCAGAAAAATAAAACTAGTTGAAATGTATATATATATATATATATATATATATATATATATATATATATATATATATATATATATATATATATATATATATATATATATATATATATCGTATATATCAATGTTAGTGTTGAAATCTTCGGTTTGAAATCCATGATATAACGCCTTGTAGTGATAAAAATATACTTGTAATCACTAATACTTCGTTAGTTGTGAATTTGGGTACTTGGTATTATTTCTAGAAATTTAGAGTTACTACGTAGTGTTAATATTATTTTTCCAAAAGCTGTCAAAACAATATGAGTTTTGCCGATATTCAAACGTGAATATCTTTGTCGTTATAAGTCCGTTTTACTTGTTCTTTATATCCACGGTTACGTCTTAGTATGTAGTAATATATTTTGGAAAGCTTGGCTCCTCCGGGTTACGTCTAAAGCCTCTTTTTGTCCGACGAAAAACGTCCAACAGCATGCATTTTCAGAAAAATACTTTTCGTCAATAAACTTGCAAAAATCATAACTTCTTCGTTATAAACTCTTTTTAATCCGTTCTTTCGCCTACGGATTCGTTTTTGAAAGTATTTTCTAAAAATTTTGCCAAAGTTTCCTTTATGTTTACTGATTTTCCAGAATTTACCAAAATGGGACAGTAGGTATATTTACTTGTTACAAACCCATTTTTCATGCTAAAAACTAGTTTCAACCTCAACCAAAACTCTTGCAAACTCCACAAATCTATACTAATCCTACCATACACCTTCTTAGGGTGCCATGGGTTCCTAATGATCACTAAACAAGTTAATTTAACAAAGGAGTACCTAAATCAAAATCTAGGGTTTGTATGATCAAAAAGTCTACAAAAATAAAGTGGTATAACTAGTATGTGCATGAAATTAAGCATGAAAACCATAAGATACATGTGTTAATTAGATGAAAACATGAAAATAAATTTGATAACTCACTTTGAAATTCTAGGTGATTAGATGGTAAGAAACCTTGAGTTACTTGTGTTTTTGTGGTAAGATTATTGATTAGGAAGACAAAATGAACAACTTCTATGCTTTAACTTTTGGAAAATCACCACTTGATCTTGGATTTTGGTTATGGTCGTGGGTTTTGATGATGGAAGAAGATGAGATGAGCTTTTGATTCTCTAAAATTATGTAAGATTATGTTTTGGTGGTTTTTGTAAATATGTAGTTATAAGTATAATAGTATAATACTTGTACATAATGGCTAGAGGTTAAGAATACAAAGTGAAATTGCCTTGGTGAGGACTTATGGGCCAGCCTAGGTGGATGGGGGGGGGGGGGGTTGGGGTAGTTTTGATATAATTAGAATTTTAGTGTAAGGTTTAAGGTAGATATGAGTTATTAGTTAAAATCGGGTACCGGGTTTAATAGAAATAAATATTAACGAAGTTAACCGGAACTTAATAAAGTCATAAAAATGTTAAAAATATGTTGGGACCATTGTGGGAATATTTAGATATATTCGTCGTGTATAAACCCGGTGTTAACGTTTAATTATAAATAATTATAAGAAAAACGTTCAATGTATCAAATATATAAATTTGAAAATCCTAAGAGTGGTATAACATGTAAATGATCTACTGATGATGTGCAGACTGTCTCTAGTCCATATGCAATGTCCTTACTAATAATGAAATGAATTCGCACCTAAACCAATCCGGTTACACGAATTTTAATACCCGTAAACTAAATTTACGATGAAATGAGTAATTCAAGTGAATAGTGAAAACTTTTCCGGCAATGAATAGTGTTCAGTGAATAGTAAAATTTCTGAATGCTTCTCGGAATGTCAAACTGACACAAAAAATAATGAATAGTAAACTGATGAATAGTGTTTTGATGAAGTTTGGGAAATGACCTGAAATGGTGAGTTGTGACAGTCTTCCCCTCTAAAAGGAACTTCGTCCCGAAGTTCAGTTTATGTTGGTCTCTGAAAACATATTGGTGAAAAGGTGATGATATTCGTGAATTCCAGCGAACTCTAACGATGGGAATTCGACTCTGATTCAACTGTTTGACCACACGGTCCATGATTTCTGTTGATTTTCTTACAAGGTCTGAGATTGTCATTTGTGTTGGATCCCTTCTAATGGAATCATGAGTGACTCATCTGAAACTCATTTCTGGGGATTTGAAAATGTGAAATATGTTTGTGTAATCCTGTTGTTCTCTGACAATGTTCAAGTCTGACGGCCACTATGCCTTCTCTGTCAGAATATTAAATGGTCCAGTGTATATTGGTGTAACTTTCCAAGTTTTCTGAATGATAACATGCCTTTCCTAGGCAGAACTTTCTGCATAACTCTGCAGAACTTTCCAAGTTTTAATGGTTTACAACTTATTGAACTTGTAACTGATTCTTGACTTGTAGGAAATTTCTGGTTATTTCATGAATGCCTACTAGACTAGTGAGTTGAGATTTTCTGAGTTTGGCCCATCAATCGATGGTCTGCGCTTCTTAATGTTTTAAATGTGATACTGGTAATATATACTGCTGAATTCTGCCAGAACTCAAGTTTGTATGCTAGTTGGTCGATTCTAAAATGAATCTTAGATGGTCCAATATGCTAAAAGTTCGACCTCTCTTGTTATCCAATTTGTATCATGCCAATCCAAGGCAATGCTTTTAACTTAATTTGTTCTCCCACTTAAATCTGGATGGTTTGTTGTTCAGGATACCCAATCCAAATGATGTGTGTTATGTACCAATCTAACTCCTGCCAGTTTCTCGCTGTTGGTGTGATAACTATTGTTGTAGATGAATTTGATTTATGTTAAATGATTAGTCCAACCATTTCTAGGGTCAATCACTCATGCTCTGAGCATACTTTCCTATGTTTGAATTGTTCTCTCGCTTTGACCATCAGTCTGAGGGTGATAGGTGATGTTCACATCTAAATGGGTTTCTGAAGGAAATCCTGAAATGATTGCTTGAAGTCCAAGGTGAATCGGTTTCCTTAATAGGAATAACTGAAATGGGTACAATAAACCTTTGTGACTAATTCCACAACGTTCGGTCCTTCGAACTTGACGTTATCTGAAAGGGATAGAATATAGGTAACAATTTGATTCCTTGTGTTTTGTTCCAACGGATAATAAGACATATGTCCTTCTTTGTCTATTGGGTTTGGTCTTCACTACTGAAGTTCGTGATTAATTTGTGATGTCCTTCCTAATTCCTTCATCACATATTCCAAATATTCTTTATTGTCAAGTCACAAATCCTAAATGCATAAGCGATGTTGTAGGGAAATTGGTTCTGGGAATTTGTCTCGCGATTGTGAGTTTTGGTTGAAATCTTTTTCTGAATAAACGAATTTAGAAAATGGAGCAAATGATTTACTTAGTAATATTTTTCCTGATGATTCAAAATTTCAGTAGTTATGAAGTAGAAAAATGTTTTCAAACATGTTGTGATTAAGACTGCTTACCAAAGTTTGATGTCTATGTAAATTTCTCATTGTACAATAGTGCTGCTAAAGATTGACCAAAAAGGATCGTACTTGTTCAAAATAAGAATTTCAGAAAATCATTTTTCCACAATGTATGTGATTTATGTAAACACATCAACTTTATTTAAAAGTGAAAACACTAACAAGGATAAAATGGTAGAATAGGAAATGTTCGCTTAAATGCATAGGTGTCTAACATTTAGTTCATGAGGTTGAATAATGCCTATTGGTGGTTATCAGGTATAACTACAAGCATAGATATTTAGACTAACTTAAGTCCTGAAATATTTTATCGTTGTAATTGTCAAGGCGAACGTATCACTTGATGTTGTGTCGATGAATGTCCATTCTGTTTTCCCATGTAGATGAGGAGATTTGTTCTGGTTTGATCCCTTGCTTGGTATGAAGGTGAGGTTATCGGAAATTTCTAGTGACATAATGCCTTAGGGGAATCTACATCGATATTCTTGATTCAAACAATTGTCCTTTGTGAAAACTTACTGCAGGAAAGTTTATGTATGGATGAGGCCATGTTTAAATGAAATGCTCTGCAGTCTCAATTAGAAGCTTGGTTTATTTCTATTGTGTTGTCCTGCGGACATTTATATTGAGTTCAATCCTGTAGCTCAGTCTAGCTAGTACCCTTAAATGATAGAATTTGACAACTAAGTCAGAGATGGTGATTCGGATGGTCTCGCGGTATCTTAGAATTTGTTGTTGAGTTATGAATTCTCTCACTATATACTTCTAGTTCTGGTTAGTAGTTCTGTAATCCTTTCATTGCTTTTATTGTATTGAGGAATCCTACATGTAATTGATATGGAAAGTCTCTCCTAGGGAAGTCAATGGGAAAATCCAACTTAATGGCCGAATGAGTGACTGGTGGGGTAAGTATCCAGGGATAGTTCGGCAAAAGGGATGTTTATGGAAGAGTTCCTTTGTTTACAAAACTTTTAAATGAAGATTGTTATTACAATCCTTTGAAAAGGTAATTATTTCCTTCATGACATAATCCTTCCTGAATTTTACATAGGTGATCAGGCTGTGTACAATTGAGGACTAATGATGCGATGTTAGATTTTGTCAAAATATCATAACTTTTCTCAAAAGTTTTAGATGGTGTTCAACGCATTGTTATTAAAAATGGTTTCCTGTTGTTTTCTTTCAAATAACATGAAAATTTCCTCACGTAATAATAGTAAATACTTGGTGTAATGACAGAAAAATCAATTTATAGGATGGTAATAAAATAGCTTACTTCGGAAATTTTTCTGTAAAGCAGTTTCCCCATATGATAGTAAAATAGCTTGAATGGTGTATTGGATACGTGGGTGAATCTTGTCGAATGGTAATAGTCTACTAATTCGTCAAAACGAAATCAACCTAATCCCTAATAAGACAATGATAAAATGTCGCGAAACGATTGAAGTCTGAGCAATTGGGATAGAAAATGGAGTAAACGATGGTTATGATTATCACAAAGGTAACAAAGGATAGATACTACATTGGATAGAAAAGTGCTTAATACAACTAGGTTATGTCATCGTACCAACGGTAAGTACAAAAGGAAAGATACAACCCTAAAGGGCTCGAACTACGGTTTATATATTGAAACAAGGCTCCTCCTGCTAAAGCATTGTTGTTATCCTTGATGTTGCTAATATCCTGACGGTTCTCTTTCAACAGCTCACGCTATTCCTCGAGCGATTCAGTCTTGATTCCAAGTTCCTGATTTTCCTTGTTCCTTAGTTCCGGGCAGTCATTCTTGAAATGCCTTAATTTTCCACATTTGAAGCAACTCCCTGGGGTCTTCTGATTTGTGAGTTTCCTACAGTCTTCAATCCAATGACCCCGCTTCTTGCACACTCCACACGTTTTACTGCAACGACCTCGGTGATGTTGATTACACAGGTTGCAGTAAGGTAACTTTCCCATATACCTTCTCTTTGTGTACGGTTCTGCAGCAAAGGTTCTATTCACTTCTTGTCCTTTGGGTGATTGTTGAGCAGCATTGCAACCTAGATTGTTGTTCCACTTCCTTTTATTGTCACTATTGTTTCCTGATGTCTCGGCGTGAACTATGAGTTCCTTTGCCTCAATCGCCATTTTGATAGCTTCAGACATGGTATCGGGTTCCCATGCGATGACCAACATACAAATTCCATTTGAGAGTCCCCCGATGTACCTTTCAAGTTTCTTGCTTTCCGGTTCATCCATTGCAGAACCTAGTCATGTTGATTCATAAAAATGAGTAGTGTACTCGTCAACATCATTTCCTACTACGGTAAAGTTTAGTGTTTCCTGTTCTTTTGCTCGTAATTCATTTCCTACACCAAATGTTATACTCATCACCCTTCTTAGTTTCTCCCAAGAGTGTGAGTAGGCAGCATCAACTCCCACCATCTTAATATGTTTGGTCCACCATTCCTGGGCATGATCCTGAAAAGTGCATGTGGCGAACTTAACCTTGTCTTCCTTACGACAGTCGCCACATTGAAATATTGTTTCTATTTCTTCGAACCATTTGAGAAATTCCTTTGTGTCTCTAGTTCCGCTAAAGGAGGGAGGATTGCACCCCATAATTTCCACGTGAGTAAGTTCCTTAGTGAGGGCGGTGGCTATGTTCTTGGCAATGACTTGTCCAATAGCAGCTTGCGTCATGCTTGAAGTGGTTTTGATGAGTGTCTAAATACTCATCATTTTATGCTAATCTGAGCTGCCAAAACATCCAAAAATACTCAAATATGCATCATAATACTTAAAATATCTTAGAAGTGTGTTTTATATGTTTCAAATACAAAATATGCAAAAACAGATGAAAAACGTACAAAGTTTGCATAATTGGCAGTTTCAGTCCCTCAAGTTTCATAAATTGGCAAAACTAGTCCCTGGTTATTCTAAAAACATGAAAATGTCACCAAAGGTCATTTTAAATCACAAAGTTACATATTTAGTCCTTTGGTGCAAAGTTTCACAAAATTACAAGTTTAGTCCCTATACTTTGGAAATTGACATAAATGGTCCCTGGGATGTTAAAAACTTTGAGAAAATCAAGTTTGGTCCTTGTACTAATAATCTTTTGCAGGAATGGTCCTTGGGTGATAAGTTTGGTGAAATTACATAATCAGTCCCTGAAGTTTGGTGAATTGGCAAAAATAGTTCCCGGGTATTTCAAAAGTGAAATATATCAAACATACCCTTGTACTATTCATTTATGGCAAATTAGGTCCTTATGAGAACTTTGGGAGAAATGCCAATTCAGACCCTCAACTTTGAATTAATTACAAATTTGGTCCTTGTGATTTAATACCTAAACCAAACCGGACCCTATGTTATTATTAAAACCCAAAACCAAAAATAATCCAATCCACTATCCTAATCTACCCACCCTTTTGTCCAGCCCAAACACAAAAGCCCAATCCACCCCTGGAGTTGACCCGGTCAACTAAACCAAACCACCCCAGTCATCCTTTTCCCTCCCAATACCACCACCACCACACTGCAAAACCATACCACCTCCATACCCACTGATTCACCCCCAACTTGCTACCCCAGCCTCTCCATGCAATCCCTCCACCTCACACAACCTTCCAAACCCTTGAAAACATCACCACGCAAACTATATCTGCCCCAAGACTTTTTTGCGCCAAAAAGCATTTTAAACCGCCAAGATCAATCAGACCAATCCAAGGGTCAAGAGGTGGTGGGAAATGTCAAGGTGGGTCCTACAAACCCTGAAAGTATCTATAAAGAAGAAAAGAAGCAGTGGGTGAAGATTATTAGATTAGATAGTGTAGTTTTAGTGTCGACTAGTGTAATTCAATCTTATTAGTGTAATTTAAAGCTTTTGAGTAATCATTTAAGTTTTATCAGTGTACTTTACATCTTTTTCAATCATCAATTTCTAATTCCAGTTGTTATCTCAGTTTATGAAATTTCATTAAATTTCAAAAGTCTCAAAAAGCTTGTATGTAGTTATTTGTTGTTGTTATTAAAATCTAAAGTCCATTTAAGCTCTGACAAAGCTTATAAAAGCTTTTAGATATCCTCATAATCCAGTTAGGGTATAATTACAAAAATTCAAGAAAATCCAAAATAAATAAAAAATTAGTGTAGAAGAAGGTGGAAGCAAGAAGCAGGGTGTCATTTGGATTGAAAATGGTATTAGAGTCCTATGGGGGACACTAGGTATTGATTTGGTTCATTGGTTCATTGTTCTCAGCTTGTTACCATTTGTAAGTGATATTTCAATATTATGCTTTTTACTTTGATCATGCTTGTTACTGCTTAATTAGTGTTCTTATAAGTTTATTAGATACTTGTTATTGATAATATAGTTTAAACTCAGTCACTTGTTCATTGGATTAGCTTGTACTAAAAATCAAAGATCATACAGTGGAAAACTTAAACTTGACAAACTTGTGTTTTCTGCTTGTGTTGTGATTGATTCAGGCTCAATTGTTCTTATATAATTATAATATAGTGTATTGAATCAGTGTTGTGGTTGGATTATGCCATCTGTGTTGAAACTCTCTTTTTCATAGTCCTAAGGTAGTGTTTGGATCAGCTGAGTTCAAAGACTCAGAGGCTGTTATTGTTGTTGTTTGTTTTTTCAATATGTTAGTTCAAGTCTAATTAGGTCTTATCAGTCATAAAAATAGTACCTCATTAGTTAAAAAGTCAAAATCACCATTCACATACCATAAGCAGTTAACTGTTTGGGATTGACACTCCCAAATCAGCCATACTTGCTTATCTTTGGTTGTAATTGGATAAATTAGTCTTAGTATATCATATAACATCATAATCAGTAGTTAAATTAGATTCAAAGTTCATAATAGTCAAACTAGTTCATTTTCATAAAAAGTCAAATTGTCATTCTCAGATTTTTCCAAAACTTGGGAGATTTGTTTAGAATTTAGGAATAGGATCTAGGACTTGAAACTTGTTCCTAGTGATAGATTACCAGCTCATATTTAAGTTCCCACAAGTCTTATATTTTTAGGATTTTTACCCTGGGCCCCACAAGCTAGGGAAATCACTTGCAGGGCAAGCACTTCCCCTGCATCAGCAAACTCAGTCCATCACCACCACTTTGGTGGTGATTTGTGACCAACTCAGTGGGCCCCACACTTCCAAGTTAGTTTCTTACAACCCCCCTCCTACCAGGGAACAAAGATTGACCACTTGTTTGACCTGAATCATTGTGGACCCCACCTGAATCAGACCCAAAAGTTTGTCCCTATTCTGTGTTGCTTTTGAGTTTTTGGAATAGCTTATTTTTGCTTATCAGCTTATCTACTGAGCTTATTTGGAAAATTATAGCTTAGACAAGTCCAACTTACTCATTTGAACCAGATTTAGCCATAGTGGGTCCCACATAAGCTCATTTGAGCTTATTTCCTTATCCAGTCAACAAAAGTCAACTGTGGAGGTAATAAGCCCCCACAGTGCTTATTAGTAGCTTATAAAAAAGTTGTTTTTATTAAAGTTGTTTATTTTTAAGCATATTATAGTTTTGTAAAAGAAAAATCCAGAAAAGACAACATAAAAATAAGTGATAGTTTCTATTTAATATAATTTAATTTTAATTTTCATTTTTAGATTTTTATTAAGTAATTTGTAATTTTATATTTTTATTAATTTCCTTTTATATTAAAGTATTTTTAATAATTTTCTCAGATTTTAATTTTGTAATTTAGTATTTATTAGAATTAAAAATAGTTTTATTAGTAATTAATCAATAATTAAGTTATAAATAGCATAATTAATTTTTATAAAGCAACACCTAGATTTTATATTTTTCCTAGCTTTTATATGTTATAAAATAGTTTTATAAATTTTTTCATAATTTTCTAAGTCATTTTAGTATTATTTGTAATTTAAAATAGTTTAATTAGTATAATTAATATAAATAGTTTTTAATTAATAGAAAATTCATAAAAAGACAAAAATATTTATTTTTATTTTTTATACTTTCTTCAAGTTCTAATTTAAGTTTAGAAATTATTTTTGTAAGTTTTTAGTTTAATTTGTAGTGTTTATAATTTTTAGTTTGATTTAAATTAGGTTTAATTAAATAGTTAAATAGTATTTAATTAAATAATTAATAATAAATAATAAAATAATCTAAAAAATAATTTTCTTTTTAATTTAATTTTATTTTAAGTTTAAGTTTATAGAATTTTCATTTTTAACCCCTGTAGTTTATTTTTCTTAAAACTCACCTTTTTCCCAGTACGCAGTCGCGTCTGATTTTTAATTTAGTTTACGTTTGTACGTTTTTAGATATCTAGGTTTTACATAATCGTTAAAATAGTTTATATAAGTTATTTTATAAAACCCTAGTGTAATCACTCACACACACACTTATACATTTCCTGTTCATATTCACTCGATCACAGATTCGTTTTTAATAAAACATCGCACACCTCGTTGGGACATTACGACCCGGGGAAACACTGTATTCCACGGAAGCATTTGCCTTAGACGTTTGACTTTTACGGTTGACCATTCACAAGTGGTTGACTAATAAAAGTTGACTGTTTGAGGCGAATCAGGTTTGCTTAAATCTCTCTTCATCAAATCATAAGTGACCATGAGAATATAGTTAATCAAAGTCATCATATCCATAACACATGAATATAATGCATGAAAATTTCGGTCTATGTGAACCGATATCACAAATAGCACAACCATTCCTTACATAGTAGAGTCACACATGATATTTTTGTTTGTACAACAATCAAAAGACAACAAGTTCTTTAAACTATGTCCCACACTTTCTGTGGCTAGGATAATAGTAAAAACTAGTGAGGATATAAGTCTGGTCTAGGGACTTCCTGGTGTCCCTCTGTGTGAAATCAGGTTTGTGGCATCATAAGGTCGACATAATCCTGAAGTGGTTTCTGAAGTTGTGCATCTATCAAATCTTAGATAATGTAGGTTCTGAACCATTCCTGAAGAATCTGCGGATGTTCCTGTTGAGTCCGTGATATTGGTATTATCTACTAGGTGTTATCTAGTTCATGGCAAGTGGGAATGGAAAAGGAAAATGACAATGGTGGTACTAGTGAATGGAATACTACCCTCTTTCGCGCTACCTCGCGACATCTAAGAGGTAAAACTGAAGTACGCACTGTGGGACGACCAGTAGTGTAATAAGTAGCTGACGGTGGTGATAGTACCTGAGTAGTGAGTGCTCTACTAGTGATGGAAAGAAACATACCATCTTCCTTGCAATAAGCATCCTAATAAGTCCATTAAGATTAAGTCTGAATACTCTACCAAAAGGCATTCTATGTATGGGCTGAATGATGGGAAAACCCTGTTCCTATGGCAAATCAATAGTGCTAATGGTGGTATAAGTGCAACTGGTGGTATAATGGTAGTGGAAGATGACAGGGCATCTTCAATGTCGGAATCCGATAAAAAGATGTCAGGGTGAGTATCTGAAGGCATGTCACTTGTGAACCAGGTCAATAAAATGATATATATATACGAATATGAGTACAAATAACTCGCATAGGGTATGTATGAAACAACATGTATCATGATTATGCACTTATGATGAAATGATGAGATGCTATGATGATGTGGTTATAGTCTAGGGTCCAAGATACATCCTAGTTCGCTATAACCTTAGCTCTGATGCTAATCTGTCACACCCCCAATTTACCTGACTTGCAGCGGAATGGAATACCTGGGGGTGTCTGTCATAGCATCACAATTACAGTTACATTGAACGACCTATAGTGTCGTTTGGAAAATACTTCGTTTGATCATTGAAATAATCCAGAGTTTACAATATGAGGTCCCCAAAAGGTGTTGCAAGTTTATGAAAACAAGTCCTACTAGATCAAACGTTTACTTAAGTGCATGAAATAATGGTGAGACGCGTCGACCCCGCGACTCCATGAAGGTCCAAATGCATGTCACATGAGCTACCTTAATAACCTGAAATACATTGGTAAAACGTCAACACGAATGTTGGTGAATTCCATAGGTTTATAAAATGTAATGTTGTACGGCCACCACAAGTATAAGTGCATGACAAAAGTCACGTAAAATAGTACAATAGACCTTAAGCTCATGACCCCGAAGCTATGACTGATGAAATTATATGCCCCTCCCGAATGTTTTACCAGAACACTCCCAAAATGTCAAAATGAAATGCATCCGCTTACTGTTGGTAATAACTACCACGGATGGAGGCGTCACCCTCGATAGATCTATCCACTCACTCTCGCTTACCGGCAAATTAACGGTCCATGATAATAATAGGGGACTTTAACAGGTTGGTAAGGCAACTTAAGCAATGTACATATGTTTTGGTACTTGGGCTCGTACTAAAATAATTGATGCAATGTATTCCCCCGTGGGATTTGAAATCAAAATATTGAATTGAAAACGGGGCTATGAAAACTCACCTGATATGATGGTACCATGAACATGTAATGAGCTGAAAAACAAGGCGCGCACACTAGCCGCAACCTAATATGAATGATGAATGATGAATGATCTACTTTAGATCATGAAATGATGTTATGAATGTCCATGCACATGTTTCCTATACCACTCTACTCTTTGAAAAATACTTGTTGTTATCAAAAATATACATTTTCCAAGACTTAGGAAAATAAGGCAACTAGAAAAATAAAACTAGTTGAAATGTATATATATATATATATATATATATATATATATATATATATATATATATATATCGTATGTATCAATGTTAGTGTTGAAATCCTCGATTTGAAATCCTTGATATAACGCCTTGTAGTGATAAAAATATACTTGTAATCACTAATACTTCGTTAGTTGTGAATTTGGGTACTTGGTATTATTTCTAGAAATCTAGAGTTACTACGTAGTGTTAATATTATTTTTCCAAAAGCTGTCAAAACAATATGAGTTTTGCCGATATTCAAACGTGAATATCTTTGTCGTTATAAGTCCGTTTTACTTGTTCTTTATATCCACGGTTACGTCTTAGTATGTAGTAATATATTTTGGAAAGCTTGGCTCCTCCGGGTTACGTCTAAAGCCTCTTTTTGTCCGACGAAAAACGTCCAACAGCATGCATTTTCAGAAAAATACTTTTCGTCAATAAACTTGCAAAAATCATAACTTCTTCGTTATAAACTCTTTTTAATCCGTTCTTTCGCCTACGGATTCGTTTTCGAAAGTATTTTCTAAAAATTTTGCCAAAGTTTCTTTTGTGTTTACTGATTTTCCAGAATTTACCAAAATGGGACAGTAGGTATATTTACTTGTTACAAACCCATTTTTCATGCTAAAAACTAGTTTCAACCTCAACCAAAACTCTTGCAAACTCTACAAATCTATACTAATCCTACCATACACCTTCTTAGGGTGCCATGGGTTCCTAATGATCACTAAACAAGTTAATTTAACAAAGGAGTACCTAAATAAAAATCTAGGGTTTGTATGATCAAAAAGTCTACAAAAATAAAGTAGTATAACTAGTATGTGCATGAAATTAAGCATGAAAACCATAAGATACATGTGTTAATTAGATGAAAACATGAAAATAAATTTGATAACTCACTTTGAAATTCTAGGTGATTAGATGGTAAGAAACCTTGAGTTACTTGTGTTTTTGTGGTATGATTCTTGATTAGGAAAACAAAATGAACAACTTTTATGCTTTAACTTTTGGAAAATCACCACTTGATCTTGGATTTTGGTTATGGTCGTGGGTTTTGATGATGGAAGAAGATGAGATGAGCTTTTGATTCTCTAAAATTACGTAAGATTATGTTTTGGTGGTTTTTGTAAATATGTAGTTATAAGTATAATACTTGTACATAATGGCTAGAGGTTAAGAATACAAAGTGAAATTGCCTTGGTGAGGACTTATGGGCCGGCCTAGGTGGATGAGGGGGGGGGGGGGGGGGGTTGGGGTAGTTTTGATTTAATTAGAATTTTAGAGTAAGGTTTAAGGTAGATATGAGTTATTAGTTAAATTCGGGTACCGGGTTTAATAGAAATAAATATTAACGAAGTTAACCGGGACTTAATAAAGTCATAAAAATGTTAAAAATATGTTGGGATCATTGTGGGAATATTTGGATATATTCGTCGTATATAAACCGGGTGTTAACGTTTAATTATAAATAATTATAAGAATAACGTTAAATGTATCAAATATATAAATTTGAAAATCCTAAAAGTGGTATAACATGTAAATGATCTACTGATGATGTGCAGACTGTCTCTAGTCCGTATGCAATGTCCTTACTGATAATGAAATGAATTCGCACCTAAACCAATCCGGTTACGCGAATTTTAATACCCGTAAACTAAATTTACGATGAAGTGAGTAATACAAGTGAATAGTGAAAACTTTTCTGGCAATGAATAGTGTTCAGTGAATAGTAAAATTTCTGAATGCTTCTCGGAATGTCAAACTGACACAAAAAATAATGAATAGTAAACTGATGAATAGTGTTTTGATGAATAGTATTTTTCCAAAGTTTGGGAAATGACCTGAAATGGTGAGTTGTGACAAATGGCAAGATAGAAATGGTGTGTGGCTTCACTAGGAACCCATACCCATCCATGGAGGGGCTCTTCTAAATCAACCTACATTTCTTCTCTAGAAAGGCCTCAGTTGACTGGTGATGAGGCAAAAAATGAACCACTTTTAGGGGGTCATTTAAGCCCGAAATTGAATTTATTTAATCAAATATTGCCCTAAATCGTTTCTTTTGTGATTTTAGGTACTTTGGGAGTGAATTCTAGAAAAGAAGGCATTTTGGACGTTTTTGGAGCATAAAAGTGAAGAAAACGGCAAAGTCTTAATTTTCCTTGTTGGGAACAGTACCTGACGGCGTCAAGAGGCTTTTCATGACGGCGTCAAGAGTAAAAGTGGTGACGGCCCAGAAGGAACGTGAAGGCGTCACCCAAGGCCGTCATGTGTTAACTTGTCAAAACTTGCGCGCGGAGTAGCTGATATTATTTTAGTCATAACTTTTGCATACGAACTCGGATTGAGGTGATTCAAAAGCCCACACGAAGAGGACGAAGAGATCTACAATTTGGTGAAAAAACGGTCGTGACGGCGTCAAGAGAACGGGCTGACGCCGTCAAGCCTTGCCGACAGAAAACATGCCTATAAATATAACATCATAACTTCACTTTTTGTAAGCCCTAAACCCTAAGGTCGATTCCTGGGTTTAGGTAGGTGTTTTTCCAGCAACTTAGAGGGTTTCAATAACTCCATAAACATCATGTATTGGTTTGATGATTCTATCTTAATTATGTTTTCCATTATCATTGTTGTTTGCTCTTCTTTGATGATGATTTGCTAATTCACCTTGTGTCTACTTGTGATTATGTGAAACTTGTCTATAATTGATTAGATCTCATTGATTTCTTGTTGATGTTGTGTCTATCTCCATCAATGAGGGGCTTGTTGATGTGTGTGTCCATCTCCATCAATTAAGGCGTGACAACTTCAATAGATCTAGTTGGTTTAGTTTATAATTCTTGTTTCCTATTGATTCTTGTTTTGATTGAATGAATTCGATGTTAGGCTTAAGAAAACTGGCAGACTTCAATAGGGTAACATGCTTGAATATCTTAAGAAACATGAACCGATGTGTACTAGGTTTTTATGGTTGTATTTAATGCATGAGTGAATTCTATTGATCCCATGTTAGGAGCTTCTTAGCCGGCTCGACATAGGAGTGAAGTAGGAGCTTATAGGATTGGGGAAGTAAGTACGCCACCCCATGAATGGTATTAAGGAATAAAACCCGTCAATTAAAACAAGGTTTTACAATTCAATAGGTAGAATTGGATAGCTAGCAAGGAGTAACATATCATAGGTAGACATGCTTCACTTATCTTGTAGAACCTTAGTTTAGTTTTCTTGCACATTAGTTTAATTAGTAGCTTTTTGGTTAGTTGATTAGCAACTAATTCCGCCCCTTCTTCCAAAACCCGAGATTTTCACTTGCTTTTCATAAAATATAAAAACACAAAAAGAATCATCCTTCACCTTTAGACCTAATTAGATCAATTTCAATCCTAACGACACTATTCCTAGCTGAACGATCAATCCCCCGGTACTTGTCACTATACTATACTAAAACGATCAGGTACACTGCCTGGTGGGGGTTGTAAGCTTCTCGAGATCCCTTGAGAGGTAAAGCCTGGTGCGATTCCCACGTATCAAGTTTTTGGCGCCGCAGCCCGGGGAGTAGTTATTGTTTAGGTTGAATTTGATTTTTATTAGGTCTACTCAGTAGATTCCTATCAAGTGAGATTTTTTTCTTTTTATTTTGTAGCTTTCTCGTAGTCTATCTTTTCTTTGTGATTTTGTTTGTAATTTGCTTCAAATGGACTTTACACTTAGACTTCTAAGATTACAAGATAGGGTTGAGCGGCTAACACACCAAAGAGTTCAAAATACCTCATTTAGAGACACCTATGAATCATATGAGCCTTCACCTAGGATAGATTCTTATGAACAACCTCCATGTTTAAGATCTAGTTTTAGTGAGGCCAATAGGAAATACGACCTAGTTTGCCAAGGAATTATGGAAAGAGCCATTGCAACAAATCATAAGTTGGATGAAGCACTAGGTTTGCTATTATCACTACCTAAGAAAACAATTGAGGAGGATTTAGCCGAGCATGATCACATTGATCAAAAAGACCTCGGTTTTATGATCGATGATGATGAATCTCAAGAAACAGATGATGAATCTCTTGGGCAATTTGTATATAGCAGTCAGAATATTGAGGATGATCCTTATGATTCGGACATAGAAGTTGAGATGCCTAAAGAAGCACGTGAGATACTTGGGAAAATGTTAGGGTTAGATTATAATAAAACACATGTTGAGGATATAGGTGATCTTGAAACATGGAATGATGAGGTCAATAACATAAGCCCAAAAAATACTCAACCATCATTTGAGGCACACACACCGCCCGTGACTTACCCGGAAGATGTAGAAGAAACTTTAGGAATTCCGATGGAGGTAGAACCCTTGGACCAGGCACCATTAGAAGATATAGGTTTGAATACTTGTAGTGATAACCTTACTCCTAGTTCTAGGGAATTTCCTAGTGTTGATGAACCGGAACCTCAATATTTACACACCTTTCCATCCTTAGATATATTTCTAGGAGACAAAAGAGGAACCGACCCACCCATCAACCAATATTATCCGGGTAGTTTTAGGATTAAGGAAGCCATTCACTCACCCCCTTCACCTCACGTGGCATATTCACACCCTAAGGGTGTGTATCGCTACTTTCACCCATACTTAATCCTAAGTGTAGGGAAAACCTCCCCTATTTCCGTTAAATAAGGGTAGAGTCAGGCTCGTGACTCGAACAAAAACAAGCGCTTATTGGGAGGCAACCCAAGCTTTATTTGTTTGTTTATTTTTTTGTTTGTTTGTTTGATTTTATTTGTTTCCGTATGCA
This sequence comes from Artemisia argyi, assembly GCA_030686995.1. NCBI lineage: Eukaryota > Viridiplantae > Streptophyta > Magnoliopsida > Asterales > Asteraceae > Artemisia > Artemisia argyi. The sequence goes on from CM060701.1 coordinate 37,919,438, forward strand.
TGTTTTATTTTTATTGTTTGTGGCTCATGTTTCAAAGTAAATTGTGAAAATGCTTTATTTTGTTTTTAACTTCGTCTTAATTGCATATAAAGGTATTTTGCAAAAGATAAGTGTAAGGGAGATCCAAATTTGTTTATAAGAACGAAATTGAGCATGAACCACAACAATATTAAATGGACATGTGTATTAGTACTTGTTAGAGTCAAATGCTTGTATCGAGTCATAATGATGTTTTGCAGGATTTTCCAGGAAGTAGGATGTAAGTTTGTCCAGAAATTTTCCGAAAACTTAACATAAAGATTTCTGCAGGGCACTTCTGACGGCGTCATGAGTTTACTCTTGACGGCGTCATGTGTAAAATTCTGGAAATTTTGCTAGTTTTGTTTATACTGGAGTCTTAAAGTTTTTGTTAATTCTTTAGTTTTATAAACTCCAGGAAATCTGCAAACATTCATTCCACAAGCATTATATCTTTAATTTTTTTGTTTTTATTCCTAAGTCTGGAATTACATCTAGTTGTGAGTTTTCTTTGTTCGGATTGATGCGTTGGGTTTTTGTGAGTGTTTTCTCAGGTTTAACAGGTTATGTATGACAAGAAGATGATTTATATTCTGGAAGGGAAGCTTTGATTGTTCATTTTCTTGGAGGAAGATTTAACCTGGCCACCTTATTATCCATACTGAGCGAATCAGGGGAGTATTTGATTTCATTTGTTTTACTTATTTCACTTTTACATTCTTTACTTGAACATTGGGGACAATGTTCATCTTAAGTGTAAGGGGAGGGTAAAATGATGATACCTTACAGATACACTTTCGCTTGAGTTTGTTTGTTTGATGGTAGATGTGTAATAAAACTATGAGAAATACTTGTTAGTGTACAACATTTAGGAGTGAAACTTTAGCCATAGCAAGCGTCTCATGGATAGGAGATTGTATGACTAGCACAGAACCGTACTTTCAGAAAAATTTTCCACCCAAATATGTGAGGTTCGCCTTTAGATTTGATAGGAAAAACATTTACTATTAGTGCTTATGAGTGTACTGGTAGCATTTAGATTCTAAAACTTGCGTTAGTGATGCATCCCGAGACCGCTAGTGAGACTACATTCGTGTAGTAGGATTTACTACATGATAAGAGGCATTAGGATCACCCTTGTGTTAAACCCGTATTATAATTAATTGACCATTTAAGTCATATTACTTGGCTAGTTAAGTCAACTAATTTTTCCCACACCTTAGCGTTGTACTCATTTTTAGTACACGAAACCCCTAGTACACCCCTCCGAGCTTATCTTTTCGTTTCTAACTTTAAGCATCTTACTTAAAGGAAGAATTTGTTACACCCCACTTAAATGTACACCCAAATCGCCTTAGCCTTCCGTATATGCACTCAACTTTAGTGCATTATTGTTATTTGTTAAACCCTAAGTTAACTATCTAATTGATTACATGGTTGCTAAGTCGAGTCATATCCTTGTACATATTGTTTTGGGACGATTGAGACTCATGGGTAAAGTACTTATTTTATGGAGTAATGGGGAAGAACATCATTTATTACCCCTATATGTGCGTTAATCTTAAAAGTACTCCAAGTGTTTTGATTTTCTTAATTCGAGTCATTAGATTAGTTTATTGTAAAGTATGTAAAAATTCAAGTGTAAGGGGAATTTTCATTCCCTATGATGTATTATTTTGGATGGTAGGGTAAGAGTGTATGCAAAAAAAAAAAAAAAAAAAAAAAAAAAAAAAAAAAAAATGGAAAAAATCAAGAAAAGAAAAAAAAATAGAAAAAGAAAAAGAGAAAAAACATACGGACTACCATCCATTTTCATTCTATGTTCATTTTATGTTTTTGTTATTTTTGATTTATTAGCTTAAGTCGAGTCTAGTCTTGGCTTAACAACGCCATATTGTACATGTAATTAACTAAGATTGTTAACTCGCCACCAGTAAAGACTGCATATATCCAACAAAACCGTGTATTTCATATCCCTACACCTAACGTTACAACCCTTTAAAAGACCTCTTTGATAGTTTATCCTAGGTGCTTACGCCATGTGGTGGAGGTTTGATCCTTTCCCAAGCCTATGGTAATCTATTTTGCTATGACAGGTAGTGAGAGATATCTTCCCTTTCCATATTGTAATTTATACTTTATTACACCCGAGAGATGTGAGTATCTAAACACTATTTGTGAGGTGCTAGTATATGACCTCCGTGCTTGTCTTTGGTCTTTAGTGGAACGATTATTTGTTGTAATTACTTTTATATTAGTGTTAAATGACCCCTAACTTGTATTTTGATTAGAATAAAAGCGCATTTGCTTGAGGACAAGCAAATCTCAAGTGTAAGGGTATATGATGAGGCGAAAAACGAACCACTTTTAGGGGGTCATTTAAGCCCGGAATTGAATTTATTTGATCAAATATTGCCCTAAATCGTTCCTTTTGTGATTTTAGGTACTTTGGGAGTGAATTCAAAAAAAGGCATTTTGGACGTTTTTGGAGCATAAAAGTGAAAACAACGGCAAAGTCTTAATTTTCCTTGTTGGGAACAGTACCTGACGGCGTCAAGAGGCTTTTCATGACGGCGTCAAGAGTAAAAGTGGTGACGGCCCAGAAGGAACGTGAAGGCGTCACCCAAGACCGTCATGTGTTAACTTGTCAAAACTTGCGCGCGGAGTAGCTGATATTGTTTTGGTCATAACTTTTGCATACGAACTCGGATTGAGGTGATTCAAAAGCCCACGCGAAGAGGACGAAGAGATCTACAATTTGGTGAAAAAATGGTCATGACGGCGTCAAGAGAACGGGCTGACGCCGTCAAGCCTTGCCGACAGAAAACATGCCTATAAATATAACATCATAACTTCACTTTTTGTAAGCCCTAAACCCTAAGGTCGATTCCTGGGTTTTATGTAGGTGTTTTTCCAGCAACTTAGAGGGTTTCAATAACTCCATAAACATCATGTATTGGTTTGATGATTCTATCTTAATTATGTTTTCCATTATCATTGTTGTTTGCTCTTCTTTGATGATGATTTGCTAATTCACCTTGTGTCTACTTGTGATTATGTGAAACTTGTATATAATTGATTAGATCTTATTGATTTCTTGTTGATGTTGTGTCTATCTCCATCAATGAGGGGCTTGTTGATGTGTGTGTCCATCTCCATCAATTAAGGCGTGACAACTTCAATAGATCTAGTTGGTTTAGTTTATAATTCTTGTTTCCTATTGATTCTTGTTTTGATTGAATGAATTTGATGTTAGGCTTAAGAAAACTGGCAGACTTCCATATGGTAACATGCTTGAACGTCTTAAGAAACATGAACCGATGTGTACTAGGTTTTTATGGTTGTATTTAATGCATGAGTGAATTCTAATGATCCCATGTTAAGAGCTTCTTAGCCGGCTCGACATAGGAGTGAAGTAGGAACTTATAGGATTGGGGAAGTAAGTACGCCACCCCATGAATGGTATTAAGGAATACAACCCGTCAATTAAAACAAGGTTTTACAATTCAATAGGTAGAATTGGATAGCTAGCAAGGAGTAACATATCATAGGTAGACATGCTTCACTTATCTTGTAGAACCTTAGTTTAGTTTTCTTGCACATTAGTTTAATTAGTAGCTTTTGGGTTAGTTGATTAGCAACTAATTCCGCCCCTTCTTCCAAAACCCGAGATTTTCACTTGCTTTTCATAAAATATAAAAACACAAAAAGAATCATCCTTCACCTTTAGACCTAGTTAGATCAATTTCAATCCTAACGACACTATTCCTAGCTGAACGATCAATCCCCTGGTACTTGTCACTATACTATACTACAACGATCAGGTACGCTGCCTGGTGGGGGTTGTAAGCTTCTCGAGATCCCTTGAGAGGTAAAGCCTGGTGCGATTCCCACGTATCAACTGGAAAACACTCACCCCCCATGATGCCAACCAAACCTCCGGTGACAGTGCATTGAGTGGACCAAGAAGGTTCATCTTTCACACACTCTCTATTCCACCCATCATGCACTTGTCCTCCTAGGCCATATACCCTACACAATGAGAAGCCCTACTTTATGGTACATCTTATATCCGGTTAAACCTCCTTTTCATCCAAAGTAGATACTAGTTTCCCCCCCAAGGCCAAACTAGCACATCTTCAATGACTACTAAGGTACAGTCAACCAGATTAGACTCCAAGGTACTAGGTACTTCAACATGTTATGACCAGAAAAAATATAGATCTTATACATGTAAAGATCATTCAATCAAGAAATCATACCCTGCATATACTCAAATACCCATTCAGCAACATATAAACCACACTGCCAAACACCCCTTTAACTCCCCTGTATTTCTCAGTACTGAAACTTGACATTCCATAGCTCTGCCACTTTCTCAGTATGAACAGTTTTCCTCACCTTTATACTTATAAGTTTGAGTCTCAACTGTATTTATGTAGTTTAAGTTATTATAAGAGATGGGTTATTTTTTTTATGGGCCTTAGTTGAGTTCTTGAATGTAATTTTATCGATACTGTTTTTTTGGTTGGGTTAGTTTAAATGTTGGTTGTGTAACCCACTCCAAAGCGAAATTAAAGGACTCTTGTTCATAATTTGCAAAATGCAGTCCAACTTCTCTTGTACAGTTCTCTGAAAGTATCATGAATTTGTTGGAACCGGTATTATGTTTTATAACATGCATCGTAGATGTAATGGGTGCGTTATACTCATATACTGTATGTAAAAATGAGCCAACTATAGACATGTTTCGTGTTGTGTAAAAATGAAAGACTTGGTTGGTCGAATCACAGTCTAAATTTCACTCCCTATGATCTGTTAATCACCTAGTTAAATTTGTTGGATGATTCTTCTGTTGTGTTTGGTTGATTAGATAATTTATATAAAAAAAAAAAAAAAAAAAAAAAAAAAAAAAAAACCAAGATCTTCACATGCATATTAATGTGTCTTTTATTCAATAGAAAGGTTTACAAAATTCTCTAAAAAAGTAGTGTTTCAGTCTTATCCCTGGTACAAAATTATGTTTTCCTAGCAGCAACACACCAGTTCAAGATGAACACACACTCAGATTCAATTGATTCATAAACCTCTTTCCATAGCACGACATAATCACCAGTTCACCACGAAGATGAACAACCATTCGGTTTCAATTGATTTATCGGCCTCTTTCCATAGCATGACATCACCACCACCAACACTACCACAACTAGCAAACACTCTCAAGTCACCCTTTTGTACTTCAATTTTCACAAACACACGACCACTTTACCCTCCTAGCTTGATCGATCAACACCATTGAGTCATTGGTCAACAAACATACACACTCTATGAGCCCACCGGTTATTTAGAGTGGAACCCTAACCATGGGAACCGGGGCATGAATCAAGAACTTCAAAAAGTTTCACTAAGGCTAAAGAACCTCAAAGTAAAGGCTAAAGAAGAATTGTATTTGTCCCAAAACATAAAAATGAGTATTCTTTACTGTTTCAAAAGTATGTCATCCTTTTAGCAAGATTGCGAGAAATCTTGAGCTTGATGCCTTACAGGGGCGGTACCACAATAGGGGCAGTTGCCCTTGCAAAGCTCACTCGAGTAATGTCGATTGATAAGAGAATTTTATTTTGCTCCCATAAATGGGTAAATAGTATAACTGTGAAAATTTATCCAATAGTTGCATCATACTCTAAAGACATTTGCACTTTCACGGAGATATAATGTTCAATTCTTGTGCTACTCTATAGTTTTGTGAAATTTTTGTTATCCAACTTTTTATTTTTCCTTCAACTACTTGTGTTAATATGGATCATAAAAAGCAAGTACGTGCTAAATATTGTGTATATCGTCATTAATTATTAGTTTTGGTTCTCACATGCAAACAAATACCAAAAACTTTTCTTTCATTAAAAGTAAAATCGATTTCATTATAGCAACAAAGGTCGAGTTATTGATATGACTCGACTGGCACCCACTTTTAACTTTTGCCTCCTCTTAAAAGTTTTTCTAGTACCGCCCATGCTTACAATGAATGCCAACTAAAAAGTTTGTTCAATTGTTTTTCGTATTCAAAGTATAAACTTTTAACATCATTTATAGTTATACATCAAACACAATTTTAGGATTTTGAGCGTTAATCCACTTAGCCCACCTTTGAGGACGCGCATGATTATATCCTTATTACGAATCTTGATTGATTCCTAGACGGTCATATCAGAATTCTTCTCGCAATATCCCGAAGCGTTTGTTTGCTTGTTCATTAAATAGTTTAGCACCTTCGAACAATGCAACTCCGATCGCTCCCTCGTGTAAATACCTTCCCGCAACTCTGCTACTCGTAGTTTTCCATTGATCATAAAAGGGAAAATTATTTTAAGGTACATCTTTTGGAATCTATAAATAAAAGTGACAAAAGTCTTTTCCTCTTTTTTTTGAAACACAAAGGTAAACCTCCGTACATAAAACACTTTGCAATCTACCAATCAGTGATACTTCCTTCATTGTTAATCCCTTTCTTTTTTTCTCCACACAATTATTGTAATATGTTTGAGTCATAAAGAACTATAGGTTAAAAAAGGAATCACCAACAAAAAAAATATGTTTACTGATAATTTTGTTTCTCTAAAAATGCTTTTAACTTTATCAAATACATTATCTATCTGTACTACTTATAAAGCATTTAAGCTCATTTTTTAAAAATTTAATTGTTCTTAAAAAAAAGTAAAGTTAATTGTCTAATTTACTCACTCCTTAATACCCTTAATTGATACTTTAAAATGGAGAATGAATGCCTAGTATTGTATTCTTTTGTCTTGAGGTGTTATATATCTTGTTGCCTTAAAAAAAATAAAATTAAATTAAATTAAATTAAAAAATTAAAATAAAAATAAAACTTTAAAATGGAAATTAGAAACTAATAAATGAAATAGAATTAATAGAAATTAATACTTTGAAGCACACGGTCAAAAACTATAAACTAATAAATGAAATGGAAACTCGAATTCATTAGACATATACGGTTTGCAAAGTACAAATGACAAGTTAGACAAATACAAATTAAACATACATGATTTAGAAAACTTAGACATACACCATAAACTTATATTTAATACTTTCAAATAATTATCCTAATCTCTACTATACAAACACGGTAACCTTTTCGTTACTTTTGTGGTAACTAGACGAGTACTCGTGTATAATAACGAGATTTTATAGCGACATATAGTTATAATGATATTTTAGTTAAGTGTTTTGTGTAACGTTTTATGTAACCAAACTATCAATGTACAATAACGGTTTGAAAAAAAATGTTGTTATGTCAGTCGTTGTCTGGATATACGTTTTCCAGGCAAAGCTTATCATGGGTCTTTGTATTCTGGGCTTGAAATGATCGTATGTGCTTTTAGCTATTGTGGTAAAACTTACATAGTTTATCAACTAGTTTATTTTTGTCTTTATCTTTATTACATATAAAGAAAAAAAGAATTTGTTTAAAACCCTTAACATGAGAAATGTTAAATAACTATTATGTCCCTACATTTTTTTCCCAAAATTGTAGAAACTTTTTCACTTAACGACCATCTTTATTAGCTCTATTAGTTTTAAAAATTATATTGAAACATCTGACCATACTATACACTTGACAATATTTATTAGTTTCTATCAAGGCCGTCTTTGAGGATGTGCAAAGTGAGCAACCGCTCAAGGCCCCAAATTTTTTAAGGGCTCCAAAATTTATCCTGTTATATATGCTTATGTACATATATTTTTCACGAAAAAAATAAATATTTAGATGACAAAATATCTTAATGAGTAATATATTAGAACATTTATATAACTAATTGCATTATATTTTAAAAATGATGACACTTATAAATAATATTTCTTCTCGAAAGACCTCATTATGTGATTTCGTCTAGAGCTCTCAAAATTTTCACAAATTCATGGGACGGCCCTTGTTTCTATTACAGTATCCGTTCATGGCATACACTATAGAGTATTCGACAACTTTTAAACATTATGAAAGGAGACTTTTGATTCATTTATTAGTTTCTAAAATTTTATCACAACATCTCCCGTATAACATATCATTTTCTACCATTTCTTTTCTTATTTTGTGAGCTTTGGAGAAATTAGTGATTCAATTAGCGGTGAAGTTATTGTTGAACAAGTTTCTACCAAATATGAGGTTAGGATGATTGTAGTACTTTATTTACTAATTTTTTGTTTTTTAACCATCAATTCATATTTTTCTTTTCTTTCTTTTTGTACAGATTCTTGGAAATGATCCCTATTTTCTTCCCAATTAAGAAAACTTTTTACCAAAGAGAAATTGGAACAGGTAGCAATAAAAGAGTGAAAAGGACTAGGCAAGAGTTGAAATTGTACATCTTTAGTAGTAAAATTTGTGGATGGATCTAAACTGTAATTCTTTCAATATTAACGTGTCTAACCATCATCATTGGAAAACATCTTAATCAAATGTAGGGAAAAAAGTTGTACAAAAACAAATGTAGGGAACAGAGATTTGGACCAGTGGAGGGAGAAAATTTATGGTCATCGCATAGGAAAAAAGGACTCTCTAGGTTATCATCAACGTGCTATACTATAAATCACCATCTTATCAACAAAATAACTAGGGTAAATTACACCGCTGGTTCTCAAATTGTGGATATAGTTCTCAGATCTAGAGTTTCGCCCCCGTAGTTTCCAACATCACGTTTTTCACTCCCTCGCGGTTCAAAACTCTAACGCTCGTTAACTACAAGGGTTTTTTTTCATCTTTTTAAAACTTAACTAGGCGAATACCCGTGCAAAACAAAGATTTATAGCGACAAATAATTATACTTGCGAACTTGTAATTTTTGTGTGACTTTTGATGCAATACTTGCATGTTCAATTTGTAGTCATTTTTTGTTAATTATTCCTTTTCGTGTGATAAAAAGACTTTCATTCAAGATAGATAAACCATGTAGGTGTACTCAGAAATTAAAAACCGTGTTTTATTAAAAAGTTTCTATCTATCAAAAGGTTCCCATTCATATTATAAAACTTGTAGCTGTTTTTCTTTTTAAGTTTTACATTGTTTGTCTAAATTGCAATTTTAGAAGTTGCTATTTAAAATTAAAGTTTAATAAGAGTTTTTAAGAAAAGCTACTTTACTCATTTTTCAGCCTTTTTAATTTTTTTAAATTAAACATAAATGCTTTTTATAAATAGTATTAATAATATTCTAACACTCTTTCATACTTATTTTTACTCGTATCATATTCTTACACCCTCTTTCTAATCATTGATGGTCTTTATAACCAAGTATATTTTTATGCGTACGAGTCAACTAGAAAGTCAACAAGTTCGGATACCATAATCAGGAAGTTTAAATAACACAAAGTTGCTTCTGCTCAAAGATAAGCATCTCGACACCTACTAAAAGTTTGATTATGACCAATCACAAACATTCTAGGAAATATTGTTTATGTCAAAAAACAAAAAAAAATAATAATAATAATAAAAAAAAAAAAAAAAATACTGTTTCATTTATTAAGTTTGTAAGTTGTTACAAGAGTTAATATAAAAGATGTTTTTGTTAGATGTATCTTGGTGAATGGAAAATTTGGTGAGAGTTGCATCCTGTAACCTACTTCTCAAAATTATTATCCCCGACAAAAAATACACAGTTTAAGAAAAGTATATTTATTACAGCTTTCTCTTTCTTACTTTTTGCCAGAATGTCAATTTTGCCCTTAGGTAATTAATTAAAGTCTTCTTTAGGTTATGTAATAATAATTTTAAATAAGGGTAATATAGTAAAATTTGTTAAACTTTTCTATATATTTTTAATAGTGGACAATTAAATTGAGACATAAAAAAAAAAAAAAAAAAAAAAAAAAAAAAAAAAAAAACTTGAACAATAAAATTGAGAAGAAGGGAGTATTTATATATGGGATTCTCATGTAGCTCACAATCACTACTACTCGTATATGTTTACTAGTGCTACCAAGCTATTTCACTGCGGGTTAAATACAGCTATGATCTCTAGATTTTTATAACATTACAAGATTGCTTTTAATTCAACGCATTATTTTGTACTATTGATTAAATTTTTCTTAGCATAGATGAGACATTGCTTATTAAGTGAAATAATTAATAAGATTGTATTATTGTGAATTTGTGATGAGCCGCTTGTAAATAATTACTATAAAACTAGTCATTCAGACCCGTGCGATGTACACGGGTTGTATCTAAGTGTTCATAGCGTAATGTGGTTTGGCACTAATTTTCGTCACATATAATTTGGGTTGCATCAGGACCCGTGCGATACACACATGTTTTATCTAATTGTTCATTACGTAATGTTTCTGTAAATTGTTAAAACGTAAGTAAGATGATGCATCTAATTGAGACATTCTACAAAAGCTCACTGGAAAAATATTATAAACTTAAACAATACATAGCCAAATAGTTATAAAATAAGTTGAGTTAATCTCGAATCTAACATAACCGCTAAAAACTTAAACAACACAAAGCGAAGCTCAAACGCATACGGCTTTATAAATGTTGTTATTAGTTGGCTTTATTTTTAATTACTTAATTTATTTTATAATTTTATAGATAATTGAAGTCATTAATTAAAATTCAACATCAGGGTTGATATAGCTGATCCGATAATTTAAATGCGTCAGGTTCGGGTTGAGATTTTTTGTCCTCCTAACCTATCAACCCAAACCCGCCAACGTGAAGCTGACCCGAATTGACACTCCTAATAATAACTATACGTTGTCGCGTCGTATATTCATAGACAAAGGCTTGAAGGTTGTTATTTGCAATGAATACGATAATATCACTTTCGCAATACCAAATGTTGATTTTTTAATTTGATTTATTTATTTTTTAGTGTTATCAACCTAAATTTGTAACGTATTAATTGTTTCAACAACTTGAAGTCGAGATGCATAAATAAGACTACTCAAGTTATAAAGAAGTACCCATGCTTTGTGTTTCCAATCATACAAAGTATGGTCAATAATGCAACATAGTTGGATTTCTTATTTGTCCTCATTTGCAAACATGTTAATTTCGTTACTCGCATTTCTCATTTGTTAAAAGCTAAAGGGGATTTAAAATTATTATTTGTGACGAAGACAGTAACCTCACAAATATTACAACAAACAAATGTATTATATAAAGAGGGATACAAAATCTATGCCCAACTAAAAGATACAGCCAATCTAAGATTAACCCAATTTACATTTAAATTTAAGGTATACAAACCATGTTCTCATTTGGGTATTTGGGTGCAGCCAAGAGTCAAGACACTAACATAACTGCGCCAACTAAACCTAGTTAACAACAAATATGCTCTTCTCAAATCACACACTAAAGACAACACAAAACAAATTCGTGTTTGGTTTCTTTCGAACAACATATGTATCTATGTTGCTTTGTCAAAAAACCGCCGGCCGCCACCATGTTGCTTTGTCTCTGGCGAAATTTACGTGATCCTGTGGCCGATCCATGTTGCTTTGTCGAAAAACTTTAGGCCGCCGTCTGCCGTCACCAGAATACGCCACCTGTAAACATCATTTTTTTTTCGAAAGTTGCTTAGTTTTCTTTTCTTGATGAGTTTAATGTTGATATCATGGTACACATGTCATACCTTTCACTTTTACTTTGATCTCCAATTTTTTCGATCAGCCATAAATCTTGGTTTTAAAAAAGGGGCGGTTTGACGGGGTCGTCTTCTTGCTGGCACCAGGTAAAAAAGGGGTGGTTTGACGGGGTCTTCTTCTTGCTGGCACCAGGCATATGGAGTCTTGATGTATTTGCAAGCAATTAAATGCTTATTTATAGTTGAATATATTGTGTAACCATTAGACTTTTGAAATTACTTATTAGGCATGTGTTATAAATAGATGGCGACATCAATGTTGTAACTCCATTAACTCTTCCTCTTCATCTTCAGTGTTATAATTAAATGGCGACATTAATTCAGGAACTCTTCATCTTGCATGCACGTTACTTTCAATGCGTGAGACATTAATCATGACCATTTTATATTTATAAGGCTACTTAAGCTTTTAGTATATAAGATTTATGTGGCTTGTATTTATTATTATTATTATTATTATTATTATTAAAAAATTGTCATTTATTGAAGGATAAACATGGCTAATGGACAATCATGAGCTGTTTGTATATGTATAATTTCGTATATTCATTTTAATAATAGCCGTATTTAATTTTTAAATTCGTGTACTCACGGGTTAAATTTATAAATTGGAATAACATGAATCGTTTTCGAATATTAAGTTATAAAAATATTTTTTCCGTATATCCTTACTTAACTGCATAAAAATAATAACATGGGTTGTTTGTATATATATAATCTCGTGTATTTATTTAGATTTCACAGTAATTCATAGTTTTATTTTGATATTTATAATTCTGTGCACGCACATTAGTGTAATTAATATGGATAATAATATTTATTAACAACAACAACAACATATATGTCTTGTATTTTATTATTTTTTTTTTAATAAAATTTAAATTATAAGGGGTATAAAGTTTATGAGGCATTTATTAAACATGTGAAGTTATTAAAAAACAGAAAATATTTAAGTCAATATAATTTATTTTAAATTGTAACAATTAAAGTTTTATTAATTATTATTTTTTTTTACAAAATCGACATCTAAGTTTTTATGTATATTTTATTTCCTGGATAAAATTTAATTGAGTTTGACAAAATTGAAGGCAATTTTAATTTTTATTGATAAATAGGAATAGTTTATTTCACATACGTGGTAAAACTAAACATTTCATTGGTCATTTTTCAAAGATTTAATTGTCGATTTTGTATGTTCTTTTATTATATAAGAGATTAATCAATAACGTTCCTAGAATGATTAATTCTTCGATGTTCTAAAAAATGGACCAAACATGCCAATTCAACTGGTTGAATCGGGACCAATTGATCGAAACCGACTAATTAAACCGAAAAAAACCAGGTTGAACCGGAAACTGTTTAAAATATCGGTTGAATGTCCGATTCAAAATCCATAGATTCTTAGAAACGTTTTGAGGCAACCAAAGGTTCGTAAAAAAAAGGATAAATACATGGTTTAGAAGGTTTAATTTGCAGTGTATAAAAAACCTACTAGTGGAGACACAAAAATAGAAACTCCGTACAAAGCAATTTGCCATCTACCAATCACCAATGCTTCCTTCATTCTTTAACTCCTTTCACTTTCTCAAAGTTTGTTTAACAAGAAGCTTATTGTTATAAATTTCTAAATGAGAAAATTATAAAAATAGCCCGAAAGTAAAACCACAGTCCACTTTCTAACATAAAAAGAAATTAATTCTTAAAATAGATTAGTTTGATTGTGCAACTCTACTAACATTTTGACATGTGTCTCATTTTTTATTAATAAAGTACAAGTTGTTGGTGAGTTGTGCAAGCTAATTCAAAATTGATTTGGCTTTGTATTATTTGTACGACTGACGGCTATTGTACATTTGTGCAATCAAATTTTGTCCTTTTTTAGAAAAATAGCCGTCTATTGTACAGTTGGTTAGTCGCACTAATCTATATTGTATTTTTTTATTTATTATTTTTATTTATTTTGCTGCTAAAAGGTGGATCATGGTTTCACAATTAGGCTATTTTGGAAATTTTATTTCTTTAAATTAACATTTAATCATTCGGCTGATGATTATGGTTTGATAAATCTTAACAACTTCAATTGGATCATTTGCGGTTTCAGTTTGACTCGAATTACTCGCGCATTAACATGTAAATTTAAAATTTATGAACTCTCTAAGTATGAATTAGACAAACTTGTATATACAAGAGCAAATTTTTGGTGAAATACATTTTAGTTATAATCCAATTTAACATGTTAACATGGATAGAAAGTGTTATATATTTATTACAAAATCCTTATTAGATCATCGGAAAACATGAATATATGAAGACTATTTGAAAAAGAAATTATTTTCTCGTCATATATACAGTAGAAAGCAGTTACATTAGCTAACTCACGAATCGAATCCTTACAAATCAATCCAATATAGGTAGACAACTAACTCACGAATCGAATATACATTAGGCTGTATTGTTAAAGGTGTACAAAAATGTTAGCCAATAAATTTGCTCAATAGTCTTTGACAAATGACAATTTAAATGTCTAAATTTAAATAGTCGAAGTTAAATTTACTCGTCGATATGTAATAAACGAGTGTTGTATAAAACTCTATTAGCGGCTAACTAGCTACAGAAACGTCGCATACAATTCAAATATACTTTCTATCTCGCTGATACCGCATCAACAAGTAGAATACCTGAGCAAGCTGAACACCACATTCGAGTATACTCTTTCTTAGTCCGACACGATAATATCCTAGACGGTGGCCAAAGTGCAAAAGTAGAGCTTAAAAGGGCTAACATGAAACAAAGTTTAACAAACAAATTTAATCAAGGAGTAAAAGTGTAAAAGAAAAAAAAAAAAAAATACAAAAACCCGCCATTAAGAAAAGAAAAGAGGCATTGGAAAAGATTGAGAAGTTGACTATGCATTGACGAATCAGTCACTGTAACTACCACACACACCTTTCTTCACTTTGTTCACATCATATACTCTCCTCTCTATATAATGTGACTCTTCCATTTGCCTTTATCATCATTTTCACTCTCAAGTAGTAATAATAATTTCTATTTGTTATAGTTACACGTACCAAGGAAAGTTTGATCGTGCATTGTGTGTGTGGTTGTTATGGCGATGCCTGCGAAGGAGCATGTGGAGGAGATACGACGTACGAAGTTCTCGATAGGCGGAGAACCGAATCCGTTAACGGAGGATCTTCATCAAGCGGTTAAGAATCTTTCTGCTGAACTTTATGCTAAAGACGTCCATTTTCTCATGGAGTTGATTCAGGTATATTTATATATATATTTTTTTGTTCAATTTCTGTAACAGTTTGTTTCATTTTTAATATAGTTGGTTTCATTCTTGTTATACTTTCTTTGTTGTGATAATTAAATTTGTTATGATGAGGGGGCGAAAAGAAAAAAAATGCCCTTATTAAACAAAGTAGGCCTATGGTCACCAAAATTATAACTATTCATATTAATGGCTACGTTGAATTTTAGATATGTTACAGTAACAAAGACTCCTTGTGCATTTCTCTTTCTATCTCTTTTTTTTTCGTTGTACTTTTATAGAATATAATGTTTCAGTTTAGGACTTATTTAGAGTAAACTCTGAAGTTCAAATTCTTAAAAGGTTTATAAGCAAGGGCGGACATATGGGGGTTCACGGGAACCCATGTTTGTTGCGTAAATTTTTATTTAAAATCACGATTGTTCCAAAACGAACCTGGTCCCAAAATATTGTGTCACATAAATACATGTTTTGTTAATTAGTTTTCTATCAAAAGGGAAATATGTGTCTTATTAATTTGTGTACTAGATTTAATGAAACAATACATTTTAGTTCATTTTTATTCGTAAAAAAAATATGCACATGTTAACTTAGAGTCCTGAGTCCGTCCATGTTTATAAGGTCATGAAAAAAAAAAAAAAAAAAAAAAAAAAAAAAAAAAAAAAGTCAATTTAACACTCAAGATTATAGGTTTTGCATTTTTCTATTACAGTATATAGGTGTTGTTTCATTTAGGGAAATGATTCGCACACTCTCAAAATTTATTGGGACACTCCACTGTCTGCAATAGACACTTGTATAATAAGTATAGCATGTTTTAACTACTTGTACAATGGAGTGTCCCAATAAGATTTAGGAGTGTGCAAATCACCTCACTTTCGTTTATAATCAAACATTTTTTAACTTCAAATTTAAGATTGGGGTTTGATCTGTCTAATATTAAAGGTTAAAGGGACAAAAACATAAATTTGTATATACGTTGGGTTGAGAAAAAGGTTTTGGTTGGTCCCACGATGCCACACATAAACACCACACACGTTTTACCTAGTCATCTTCTCTGTCATATTTGTTACTCCATTCAAGACTAACCCAAGCTCTGTTTTATTAATCTCTAATAAATATCTCATTAGCCTATAAAATGAGTTTTCTACATCACAGCGCTACCTAATATGATGCCCTCGAACTGTTTGATGCCCTAGGCTGTCACCCGGACTGCCCATTGCCAGGGCCGGGCCTGGTTATGATATATAGTTGATGTCTTGATGAGTTAATATACAAATATGTCACTAAATTTTTTAAAAAATGCAGCAAACTTTCATTTTGTTTATTTCAGTTAGTGAACTTAAATTTTAGATTATCTACTATATTTTTAGGGTTACTTAATGCATATTTTTGGATATTTAAGTAATATAAATGTCGCATTTTTACAAGTTTAATGATATTTACATATATGTTTTATAAGTTCAATGATATCAAAATGTCATATTTCATAAATTCAGTAACCCAAAATCCCAAATGAACAAAATCAAAGTTCGTTACCTTAGTCGCACTTTTTTAGAAAATTTAGTGACATATTTGTATATTAACCCTATAGTTGATTGGTGTTTATGCACACTGGTATTATCATTGATTAGTCGCTCCTTTAGGTTATTGTTCATGCTCAGTTATGTGCATTATATGAAGAAAATGCTAGCATTATTAAAAAAAAAAAAAAAAAAAAAAAAAAAAAAAAAAATGTATTTAATTTATAAAAGTTACGGCTTTTCTATAAGTTCTGTTTTTTATTCAGTAGGGAGTTTTTTGTTAATCACAAGTTATTTTATGTATTATTTCTTTGATTTATAAAGTGAATCCCTTTTGTTGACAGTTGACACCCAACACACACTGTTTTCACAAAGATTTTGTGTAAAATATAGTGAAAAGACTTGATTTTATTTTAGAAGCAACATGTCCAGAAGTTTTGTGTTACACCTCTTGTCTAGTTTTAATGAAAAAGCATGTGATAGCCTTTAGTCGTGGGTTTGTTACTGGTTCATGAACTATGCTTGCAATTTTTTTAATAAAAAACATCATGATCTGGACTTCAACTTTTGAGCTGGTGATTTTAGTTTGAATGTGTATAAAAAGCCAGATTATATTTTGTACTCTGTAAATTTTAGGAAGATGATTGTGCTTTGTGAGTTGTGGTTAGTAAAGTTATTTAATCGATTATTGTTATACAGAATGCTGAGGATAACGAGTATCCAGAAGGGGTAGATCCGTCACTAGAGTTTGTGATTACGTCGAAAGACATCACAAACACCGGAGCTCCAGCCACATTGTTGGTTTTCAACAATGAGAACGGGTTTTCCAGGAAGAACATTGAATCAATTTGTAGTGTGGGGCGTTCGACTAAGAAAGGTCTTCGTAAGCGTGGTTATATTGGGGAAAAAGGTATATACTTCTCATTTTCAGTTTACTTTTGGGATTATATACTCGGAGAGTGCTCAACTATTAAATTTTTTTAGGCCACCTATTTATCAAAACTAACTTATATCCCATTTATTTATGTGTTTGCTTTTGTTTATACCAATTTTGGATCATTTTTTTTTTATCAAAAGTCTTTGAAACAACGACAATAAAGCTAAATATAACATATTAAAACAACACAAATAACTTTTGAAATGTAAAATATCAATTTTAGCCATTATATAGGTGCAACTTTATCTAGTCGAAAGTGTTATGTGATAATTTGATTAGTGTTTTACGTTTAAATTTTTAAACTTATTGTTTTGATATGACATAATTAGCTTTATTTTTGAAATTGTACAAATTTCCGGCAAGAAATTGAACGAGATTGATATAAACGAAAACAAACGCATATTTGGGTCGCCCATAAATTAGCTTAAATAAATAGGCGGCCTAAAAGAAAAAATGTTTAATAGTTGGGCTGGCTCCACATATATATAATCCCATTATATCTACATCTGATCGGCTTGTTATATCTTTAGTTGCATATGTCTAGTGGTAGTATTTTAGTGTTATAATTCTTCTGGATAGACAAAATTTTTTATTGTTATACTAATTGAATATGCAACTTTTGTAGTAATATACTCTTTCTACTACTATGCTGATACTCTTTTATATACGGTAAATAACTAAATATTCTGAACCATGACTATATTTAGCAGTATCCACATTAGCCTAAGGCTTCTCACACTGGTGACCTATATTGCATCATCTTTCCGGCTGCCACCTCAGCTTTCTCTCTCTTCAATCCATATTCATCTCTCTCATCACAGTGGTAACCCATATTGCATCATCTTCCTTTATTTTATTTTTTTTAAAAAAAAACATCTTTTAACACAAACACAAATTTTATTAATAAAACGTAAACATTACATAAACGAAACGATACGGAATTAAACAACTAAAAATTAAACGTAGACATTACATGATAAAACACGATACGGAAAACAAATAAAACATGATAACACAAACACAAATAAACGTAGACCATTACTCATCGTCTCTGTCCCATGCATCTGTGTTTCTCAGAACGAACCACACATGTTGATAATATATCCCTCTCCCATAGCGCTCATAATAAATTCGGTTTGCATTGCTGAGACGACAAGGGTCTTCACTTGTACGCAGCAACTCTTTGTAAATAGCATTATACCTACGACATTCAAGGTTCATTCTATTCCATTGAGCCGTAATACTATTTTTATTACGGTGCTCACCATCAGTCTGATTGTTGAACCTTTGTGTAACTTCATTCCAAAAAGAACGTCCATTCACAAGGGCTCTGGAATCCTGAACTTCAAGCCATACGTTACCTAGCAGGTGTTCTTCTTCCATTGACCAACGATTATTCATTGTGAAATGCTTTAAGAGTGTGTGAAGAAAAGTGTTGTATGGTGTGTTATTTATAGGGGATAATATAAGAAGCAGAATATTTTTGAATTCAAAATTCAAACAGAAGGCGGGATAAATTTTAAATTCAAAAATTAAATACAAGGCGGGATCTTTTAAATTCAAAAATCAGGTGGGATCTTTTTAACACAAACGTAACTTTTTTATTAATAAGACCATAAACGTTACATAAACAGAAATTAAAACATTACAATACTGAATTAAAAACTAAAACTTCAATTGTAATCTGGGTGATCCCAGGTCTGCGAGTTGTCGGAGCGGAAACCGTCGTCGTACGGATCAAAGCTCGCAAACCTCTCTTGTTCGATCTGAGTTTCCAACCTGCTCAGCTCCCGCTCGTCCTCAGAGTTCCAGACATCATCAGCAGGTTTCACATTTTTCTCAAAACTTAGCTGAAAGTTATCAAGATGAGGTTGCTGTTGTTGTGGCTCAACAACTCTTGGTGCAGATGAACTTGATGCACCTTGCACAAGTTTTTGTTGTTGTGGTGGTGCATCAGCAGCTGCCACATTCTCCTCAAAACTCCAACGTATCTTGTTGGATTTCTCGTTCTCTATCTTCTGCACACAACCCCACAATGTTTCAACAACATCAACGTCTTTGCGAAACTCATCGTACAAAAACTTGTCGATCACATATTTTCTATCGACAGAGATATCTTTGCACTCTGTGTATCATGTTCTCAGGCGTTGTTTGCGTAACTTCGCCAGCTCAAACTTCTTAATAACTTCGATAATTGCATCTTGGCGTTCCTTGTCGTCTATTTCGACTTGTTTTTGGACATAGTTTTGAACTTGTTTAACAGTGTGTGGAAGTTTACAAGCCATTTTTTTGTATTTGATTTGTTGTTTGAAAGTGGGTTTGATTTGGGTATTTATAGGATGAAAGTGGTTATAATTAAAAGAAAAAAAGTTTTTTTTTTAGTAAACGGTAAGTTTTTTTTTTTAAATTTGTGATTGAATGCTACAAATATCGTTCGGTTGAACGATCGATTGTCAAAAAAATTGGCCGGCGATCGATTTCAACTTATGGTTTTACAATGGTGACATCGATCGGTTACATCGATCAATCGATCCTCACGATCGATTTTTTACGGCCCATTGCTAGAAGCCTTAGTATAAGGACCTAAATAGTAATTTTTCTTTTTCATGTATTATATACTCGTACTCTGGTATAACGTTAAAAGTAACAATTAAAGTGTGATCAAACAATTACACCATTTATACAGAGTGTGCGTCACATGTTGTATTGGCTTTTTAATGTCTGCACATTCTGTCTCTAATGTTACCAAATTTGAGGGTAATATTAAGTTGCTTAGGTGGCCTACTGGCTTTGACAGGGATTATTCCTTTAGATTAACAATGAGATGATTTTAAACCAGATGAAAGTAAAGCTGCAAACAAAGAAAAGAAAAAGCATTTGCTGTTTTTTACTTAAATGTATAATATGTGTTTACTACTGCTTTTTTTAGGCCAGTTAGTTGCATTATGTTTTACGTATGCTAAAATGGAATAGCATACTTTTATTTGATGATCTCTTGTATTGTATTTTCTTTCTATCTCTGTTTCGCTTCTGATACGTTATTTACTATGTAATCAGGTATTGGGTTCAAGAGTGTGTTTCTGATAACAGCTCAGCCGTACATATTTAGTAACGGTTATCAGATAAAATTCAACGAAAAACCATGTCAACATTGTAATGTTGGATACATTGTTCCTGAATGGGTCGAAAATGATCCAACTCTGTCGGCCATTCAAAGTGTATATGGTTCTGCTACCTCTCTACCAACCACAACTCTCGTGTTGCCTCTAAAACCTGAAAAGGTCAAACCAGTTAAAGACCAGCTTTCAAGTGTCCACCCTGAAGTTCTCCTATTTCTTTCCAAAATAAAACGGCTTTCAGTAAGAGAAGACAATGAGGATCCTAGGCTCAACACTGTGAGTGCAATATCCATCTCTAGTGAGAAAAACTTTGTTACTTTGAAGAGCAAGGATGCTGAGTCCTATACGCTTCATCTTACTGCTGATGTTTCTGGCAACGACGTTGAAGCAGAATGTGGCTACCACATGTGGAAACAAAGTTTTCCCGTGAAGAATGAAAATAAGGTTGATGTTAGATCGGAAGTTGAGGAATGGGTGATTAAATTGGCTTTTCCAGTTGGAAGACGACTCAATAGAGGTGCAAGCATGCCTGGCATCTATTCGTTTTTACCAACTGAGACGGTAACAAATTTTCCGTTTGTTATCCAGGCGGATTTTTTGTTGGCTTCATCAAGGGAAAATATTCTGTGGGATAGCAAATGGAACCATGGTATTCTTGATTGTGTTCCGGTTGCATTTATAGATGCCTTTACCTCACTGATAAAGACAACACAAAGTGCTCCTGTTTCCAGTCTCTCTAATATGTTTCGGTTCTTACCTATCAATGAGTCTTCTCATCCAAAACTGAACCGTGTTCGGGATGGAATTAAAGCTAAAGTGATGAACGAAGCTATTGTTCCGTGTGAATCATACACTGTGCAAAAGTTGTTCCGCAAACCTTCTGAAGTTTACAGGCTGGAGCCTGAATTTTGGAGCATTTTGAACAAGTCAAGAGCCGAAGGTGTGAGTTTCACAAATATATCATCTCATGGAGCGTATCTTCTCGCCTCTTCATTCGATAAAGAGGAGTACAATTCCATACTGAAATTTCTTGATATCGAATATGTTGATAACGAATGGTATGCAAAATGCATAGCCAGTTCTAATCTTGTAATGGGCGTCTCAGAGGATTTGTATATACAGCTTCTATTATTCATAGCAGAACAGTGGAGCTCCTCGTTTCACAACAGCAATATCAAGAACATTCCACTTATGAAGTATGTTGGACTTGATAGCAAGGTGGCTCTATTCAAAATCAGTGCATGTGCAAACAAGCTGCTTGCAGCGGGTTCTGATCACATCTCATGGCTGATTAACTGCAACACGGAATTCCATGGTTCAAATGGTCAGTTCTTTCTTCCGAAAGTCACACAAGAAGCTGTACGATTATGTCCAAAGGAGCAAACTCTAAAGAAGTGGTTAAAAGATGAGGTCAATGTTAAATTTGTCAATGTGTATGAGTATGCCGAGGATCTTAGCTCTTCAATCGGTAGTGACCGCAAGCTAGCTATCACTTATGCTCATTTTCTTCACAACTCCCTGAAGAAAAAGTACTTGCAGAAACACGAGATTGAAAGTCTTTGTAGTGACATGCCGATTGTGGATAACTACGGGCGGGTAACTACAAGCAGAAGTGGGGTTCTAGTACCTGCTAACGGAAGCAAATGGGTGGAGCTGATAGGTTCAAATCCTTGGAGACAACATAATTACGTTGAGCTGGGAGAAGACTATGCCCACCGTGCAAGCTATTGTGGTGTTGAAACATCTGGTGAAGATCTGCTTAAGTTTCTTCAAGATTATGTTGGAGCTTCTGATGTCCCTTGTTTACATCCACCAAATGCTGCAATTCCTACTTTGTCTTCCCCTCTAACAAAACCAAACACATTATTGCTTCTACGGTGGCTATACAACTTAAGAACATCAAGAATTAGCTTACCAGAAAGGTTTTTGGCATCCATAAAAACTGGCAGCTGGCTAAAGATCACTTTGAGTGGCTCTCCAGGATATAGACCGCCTTCAGAGTCATTCATGCTAGACTCTTCAATTGGACTTCTTCTTCAGAATGGATCGGTGCTTGTTGATATCCCGTTGGTGGATATGAAGTATTATGGAGATGATATAAAGAGCTACAAAGAGGAGCTTAAAGTGATTGGTGTTAAATTTGAAAACAAAGAGGCATGCGAGTTCATTGGTGCACGTCTCATGTCTATTGCAGCTTCTTCAGAGCTTACTAGATCCAAGGTTCTTTCGATACTGAAGTTTATTCAGTTTTTGGGACAGAATTATCTCCCTACTAAGGATTTCATCAACAGTATCAAAGACGAAAATTGGCTTAGAACATCTCAAGGTGATATGAGTCCTACAGATTCTGTTTTGTACAGTCAGGGTTGGAATGCTGCTTCACAAATAAGTGATATTCCATTCATTGATCAAGAATATTATGGGAGTGAAATACTTTCTTTCAAGAAAGAACTTGAACTGCTTGGCGTGGTTGTTGAATTTGATAAGAGCTGTTACGAGCTTGTTTCGGACCACCTGAAGTCCTCATCTTTGTTGACTTTCTTATCATCTGATGCCTTTTTATTGATGCTAAGGTGCATAGAAAGTTTGAGATCATCAGATAAGATGGTGAGAGTGCTTAAAAGCATAAAATGCTTGAAGACAAATTTGGGGTACAGATGCCCATCTGACTGTTTCTTGTTGAACCCCGACTCAGAATGGGGCTGTCTTCTAAAGGTGTTTACGTCATTTCCGATTGTTGATGACAAGTTCTATGGGAGGCTTCTCTTTTCTATGCCCAAAGAATTAGAAAAAATCGGTGTAAAGGTGGAGTTTGAGGATGCCAGTAAAGAATTTACTCGCACTTTCAAGCAGCAGGTGTCGTTATCATCTATCAGAAAAGAAAATGTCTTTGCGTTTCTTGAATGTTACCGAAAGTTGAAGAAAATGAAGGATACATTTCCTTCAGAACTCACCAGCTGCATAAAGAAAGAGAATTGGCTACGAACAAAACTTGGTGACTACAAATCACCAAATGATTGCATTCTATTTGGAACAGATTGGGAACCCATTTCTCAAATATCACGGCTTCCTTTCATTGATGACAGTGATAATTATTATGGAATTGGTATTAGAGAATATCGTGAGGAACTGAAGCTGCTTGGCGTTACTACTGAATTCAAAGATGGTGCAAAGTTTGTGGCTGACGGGCTTCGCTTACCTAAGGATACCAGTAGCATTACTCCTGTAAGGATTTTTGCATTGCTTGATTGTGTCAAGAAACTGAAAGAAGTTGAGAGTCGTGAAAAATTTCAAGAAAAGCTGTCCAAGAAAAAATGGTTGAAAACTCGTTTTGGATACAAGTGTCCGGAGGAATGCTTGCTATTCTCTTCGGACTGGGAATCTTTCTTGAAACGCAGTGATGGTCCGTTTATTGATGAAGAGTTCTATGGATCACGAATCGGATCCTACAAAGATGAACTTAAGCTTGTAGGAGTAATAACTCAGGTTGACAGTGGATGCAAAGTGCTTGCTAGTTATCTCGAATCTCACTCCAATTTCGAAACAATTAATCGAATTTATAATTACTTATTGGAAAAAAAGTGGGAGCCTGCTGACGATTACAACAAAAAGATCTGGATCCCAAGAGGATCTGACAACGGGGAATGGGTCAATCCTCAAGGTTGTGTTCTTCACGATAAAAATAATCTATTTGGCGAGGAGTTGCATGTGTTGGAGAAATTGAAGTACAAGGAGAAGATTCTCAGCTTATTTGCAAAGGTTTTCGATGTGAACATTCGTCCCTCAGTTGATGATTACTGCAAACTGTGGAAGAAATGGGAAAGTTTGGGACATCAGATAACACATGCTGAATGCTGCGCCTTCTGGCAGTTTGTGATTAGTAACTGGAACTCAGGAACAGAGGAAACGTTCAACAAGAACTTATCAAAACTCCCTGTTTTGGATGCTAACCCGAACAAGAACTTATCAGGAACAGAGGAAACCTCTAACAAGATTTCTCTAACTGATAAGTGTGATATTTTGATTGGCGATGATCTTTTCCTGATGGACCTTTTTCAGCCATGTTCTCGTCCGATGTTTGTATGGTATCCTCAGCCAAGTTTGAAAACTCTAACCCGAACCAAGCTTTTGGATATCTACAGCAAATTAGGTGTCCGCACTTTGTCTGAATCTGCTCAGAAAATCATATCTGATGTTGATCATGTTGGATTTGAACCAGTGAATTCAAGTGAAAAGGTTATAACAAAGGGTTTGTTTAAACTCATTCTTGGTTTTCTTGCTGATCCTAAATTAAAACTCGAGGCAGAAAAGAGACATGAAGTGGCTAGCCGTGTACTTGCAATCGAAGCATTCGAGACTTCAGAACCAATGATGGTTAAATACAGTCTTTCTTTTTCTTCTGGAGATGCACTCAATGTTGAAGCTAAGAGAATGATACGTTGGGACAAACAGAATTCCAAGTTGTTCATGCAGAAGTTGGATAGGTCCACTGGTTACAAGCATCTTATGGAATATGCTTCTCATTTCGGTGAAGTGATAGCCGATGGGGTGATTTGGGAGAATGAAGAGCTTGTTTCCGGACTTTCAGAACTGATCCGGTTGGGTTTTCTGGTGGAGTTTGATGAGGCAGCAGTCGACTTCTTGTTGAAGATCAAGAATCTTCCAATCTTTCTGGAAGACCAAGAATACCTTTCTTCCAAGTTCTCCACTTAATAGGTACATTGTATTTTATATTTACATTGTTCCATCTTTAGGTTTATTGGTTTTCATAAGTGTAATGTGTTAAGTTGTTAACTTGTTATGCTGAAAACTCGACCTGTTTGAGTTGGAATTTGGGATCACGGATTCACGAGTCAAATTGTCGTTTGATTCTTATTGACTTGATGTCCCATATCACCATATGACAGTCAGATGCTAATAAAGTTTGTGTGACTGATTCTGTCTTATAAAAATCTCCGATTTATGTATAGATTTTTATATTTTGTTTTTAAAATGCAGGAGAAAACATAATAAGACATGATCAGCTGGTTAATCGTCGTGAACATATCTGTTTGTGGGGGACCAAGTTGATAGATGAAGTTTTTGCTATGCAGTTATCTAAGCTTCTGAAGTTATTTTATTTTCGTTTTATTAATGTAATCTAAGTATCTAACTATTGTGTTTAAATTATGAAACTGGTCGTTTGTGGTTTAGTTTTTGAACTGTAACCAATATTTGCATTGTACTCGTATAATCTAGTAGAATATTTATTAGAAATACAAAGTTAAAGAGAACTAATAATGCATTTTGCTTTCTACACTACAATAATATCGTCGTTGCTAAAAGTATGCTAAACGACAAATAAAATTGCTTCAACGACGATATTATTGTAGTGTATGAAATGAAGTGGGGTTGGTGGGTGTCAATACACACATACATAGATAGATGAGAATCTGAGATCAAGAACATATACTTTACCTTTCTCTCACGTTAGCTCTCTTTATCTACCACAAACACAAACATCAAAACTCTAGCTATATATTAGATCTGATGTTTTTCTTAAACAAAAACCAACGTGAGTTATATGTTTTCTAAAACAACAATCTTGTAAAGAAGAAGAAAAGGGTTTGGTTAATTGGTTTGTCGATTAGAAAAGCACAACCACCCATCTTTCTTTCTTGCTATACATAGATAAGAGGTTAAGAGGGAGTCAGACCTCATCCCCACCTCTCATCCGGTAAGAGCTTTTACGTATGACCGTGTCTGAACCAAAAAAGAAAAACAAACAATCCCGAGGTCTGACCGCGTCTGACTGGTTAGATGTCAAAGGCTAGTCAAACGTTTTTTTGTAAAAACAAACACCCCCTTACTTTTTACGAGTTTTGTTTTAATTTACTGTAACTCCACAAGGATAAAATATACGATATCAAATTTGTTTCAATTTTATGGGAGAATTTCGTATATCACCCTCTTTTCCTCATTATATATACCCATGACACAATAATTGAATGCATTATTTACAATGCTTTTAAAGCATGATTTTGGTATAAATAAAATTTTCATGTTTTGGGAAGCAGATATGAAATTACCCTTAATTTTAAAGCTAAAAAAATAGAAATAGAAAAATGAGGTAAATTAACTAAACGCATCATTAGTGTCCCCGAAAGTGTAATTCGTTAACCAAGATAACTAAATATAAAGAGTAAATTACATCATTCGTTTCTATGGTTGTCTCAAATTCACACGTTTAATTCCAATTTCAAAATAAATGTACTAGACGTCTTCAATGTCTCCATTTTGTTTCATCGATGGTCTTTTTAACTAACCAACGTTAGTCGATGATAGTTAGACCTCTCACGTGTCTTTCACTTGAGGGCAAATTCATCTTTCTGTGGCCCTAACAAAAAGGGCCTCTAGAAACATCAATATCCTTTTTTATTTTATTTTATTTTATTTTTATTTTTTTTTAATTTTATAATTTTTAAGCAACAAAAATTGTTTCAAGAGCTTAGAATAGATATTACTTTTATAGTAGGTCTTTTTTTTTTTCAAATCTAAACCACACCAAACTCACCATACACAGAACTGCATACAAACCCAACAATCACCACACTCTAACCATCACCACCACAACAATCTCATCACCAATCTTAACCGAAAATAAAAAGAAAATATATAAAATGGGTTTAATCTTTGGAGTGTTTGTAAGGCTCGAGGTAATGGGGGTGACCCTTCACTCGTGAGTACCATTCTCACGAGTGAGGACCATTGTGGGACTAAGGGTGACGCGGTGAGCAAGCCAAAAAAAAAAAGAGCGAAGGGTGACCGAACTCACCACTCGGCATATGCATATGTGGCCCCATGGATGTTTTTGTTGTTATTTATTTACTTTGTAAGTGCGTGTAGAGTATTTTGTGGGGTTTGTTGTATAAAATGGATATTTTTATCAGTGGTGAGGGAGTAGTGACTATTGTGGGTGAAAAGTGAGGGGAGTGATGATGGGTTGAATGGTGTTGTGACGTTGAAGTGGAAGGTGAAGTAGTGGTGACCACTACCTCTAGGACCGAGCAAAATCACCCAAAAACCGACCCGAACCGATAGACCGATCGATATCAAGCCGAACCGAACCGACCTTATTCGGTTCGGTTTTCGGTTTTGTATATTTATTTCGGTTTACTCAGTTCGGGTCAAAATCCACATATTCGGTTTGAAATAGCTAACCCGACCCGACCCGACCTTATTCAGTTTCGATTTCAATAGATTTTACTAGGTTCAATTCTCGGTTCATGTTTTACCCTTATTCGATTCTCGGCTCCCTTATTAAATGTTCAGTTTTGACTTTTGAATTATTTCTTTTTCAATTTTGACATTAAATATTTTGTTTGTGTTATATAATATTTAATGAAAATGATACCAATTAAAATACAATTAAAAACGAAAGATTTAAAAAGTCAAACTGACAATTTAATATGGGATAAATCTTTTTTATATAATAAAACAAAACCCCTAGTGGGAACTTTTGTATTTCGGAAAAAAGAATGTTTTCTTATTAAGTAATATTTTAATTATTATTTTTTAATTTATTAATTTATAAATTCGTTTTGTTGATATACTACACAAGTAGAAGATAAATACAAAAAATATAGATAAGATGCAACTAACAGTAGGATTAAACTTTTTAAATGATTATCTTTAATAATAAAAAACGATAATTAAAAATCATAAATCAAATAAAACAAAGATTAATTGTTTGTTTTTTAATAAATAAAAATATATCATTTAAAATTTTTAAAAAGAAACCCGCACGTGCGCGGGTATTATAACTAGTAGAGTATATCACGATATATATACCCACGATAAATCTGTCTCATGTGACTGACGTATGTAAATATTTTACTTACTAGTTTTAAATCTTTCTCTTAATAACAACACATAACATTTTATTAATTATAGGTGAAAGTGAAAGTAAAACAAAAACAAAAACAAATAAAAAAAAATATGACTTGTGTCATATGAACACAAGCTTTTAATCATTAAAGGAACTATAGTTATCATATTTACATGTTGACTGACATTAATAGTTTTTTTTAATTTGTTGTATTTATTAAATTCATATATTTAACGGAACATATGTGTTTATTTAAGAGGAGAGTTATTTTGCAAACTCAATAAAACATACAAATTGAGGGATTGATCTGGACCGTCCAAGTCATTGAATTAAAAACACAAGATTAAATGATAAAAAAAACACGGAGGGACTAAAACTGTAAATATACCAAACTTACCTCACATGATCAAACGTCCTTATCCACACGTTCGTCTCACACCAACCACAATATACACACACATTTCAAAAGCGTATCTCTCTCTCTCTCTTCTATCAACATCAAACCCTAAAAACAGTTAAAAATCAAAATCAATAGTGATTTAACCATCAAAATCAAGTAAAAATCATAAAAATGGATGCATCGAAGTCTGAAGAAACCTATCTGGCAAAAAAATGATGGAAAATGAACCGAATCAAAATTTGATTAATGGTACGACAAGAACATTTCAATGTTATTTAAAATATTATTAGTGATTTTGTTCTTATTTTTCTACTTTTCAAGTATTATTTATCATACTTTGTGATGTTGTAAAGATTTTTGTGAACACAAGTGATAATGTGCATATAACATGTTTCTGCTAAGTTACTGGTAGTTTTTGTGATGAGAAATGACTTTTTTTTGTGATACTTTGTGATGTTGTGAAGATTTTTGTAAAAATACGACAGAGTAGAAGATAGGTTTAAGTAATCACAAGTGATAATGTGCATATAAGATGTTTCTACTAGGTTTATGGCAGTTATTGTGATGAGAAATGACTTGTTTGTTATACTTTGTTATGCTGTGAAAATTTTTGTGAAAATATGAAAGATTAGATGATAGGTTTAAGTAATTTCAAGTGATAATGTGCATATAAGATGTTTCTACTAAGTTTACGGCAGTTTTTGTAAAGGGAAATGACTTATTTGTTATACTTTGTGATGCTATGAAGATTTTTGTGAAAATACGAAAGATTAAATGATAGGTTTAAGTAATCACAAGTGATAATGTGCATATAAGATGTTTCTGCTAAGTATATGGTAGCTTTTGTGATGAGAAATGACTTGTTTGTTATACTTTGTGATGTTATGAAGATTTTTGTGAAAATACGAAAGATTAGATGGTAGGTTTAAGTAATCATAAGTGATAATGTGCATATAGGATGTTTCTGCTAGATTTTTGGCAGTTTTTGTGACGAGAAATGACTTGTTTGTTATACTTTGTGATGCTGCAGATGAACCTAAAGAAACAGAGGTTGAAGATGCTTTAAAGACAGTTGGATCGTCTGACTTTTTAAAAGAAACTACGACATCTACTAAAGGTACATTTAAAAATATAATATTATCACATGTGATATTCCCAAAAGAGTTAACAGGCATGCATACCACTCTAACTTATATATAATATCTCAGGTAATGCAAAAGAAAAGACTGAAGAACCACAAGTTATAAGAAAGATGAGGCAAAAATTAGTGGGCAGGAAACAACTGAATGCACAAAGATTAGAAAAAGCGCAGAAAAAACAAATAAGATTAGAAGAAGCTGCAAAGTCACAAAGAGAAACACAGAAGAAGGAGGCTGAAAAAAGAAAAGCTCAAGAAGACGAACCAGATGAACCACCTGTTACAAAGAAAAGTAAAAGAAAATTTATTGAAAGTGACTCTCCATCAACAAGGACTAAGGGTGCAAATCAAAAGAAGTTAGACGAAGCTTATAAAAAGATGAAGGCGGCTGCAAAAAGCAAAGTTAATGAAGGTGAACCAGCTGATAAGGAGTTTATAAAGGTTTCTGAGGACGAAGAGAAAAAAACATGTAACAAGAAGAAGGCAGCTGGAAAAAGAAATGTTAATGAAGGTGAACCAGCTGATAAGGAGTTTATAGATGTTTCTGAGGACAAAGAGAAAAAAGCATATAAAAAGAAGAAGGCGGCAGGAAAAAATAAAGTTAATGAGGGTGAAGCAGCTGATAATCAGGATATACAAATTTCAGAGGAGCAAGAGAAAAACAGGGAAAGAGAAGAGCCAATTAATAAAGAGCCAATTGAAGTTATCATACCAGAGAAAAATCTAAAGAAAAAGGCAAAAATGTACCAAACATTGAGGCCAAGGGCAACTTCAGTACCACTGTTTGGAGTAATGATATATTTGAATCCAGAAAGGAAAAACATGATAAGAGAGATGGGATTTGGAGAACTAATAGATTTTCCAATTGGGGAAATACCAACAAAATTAGCATTCTTCATGATCAACCCCCTTCAAACAGATACTATGAGTTTAAAGCTTCCAACTGGAGACATCACCATTTTACCTGAAATTGTGAAGGTAATTTTTGGAATACCAATGGGGGAAAGACCGCTGGAAAGGAAAGAAGGAGAAAGAGGGTCTGATGACCCATTCTTTGCACAATGGAAATCACAGTTCCCTAATGATGCAAAGAGGATCACAACAAGAAGTTTATCACAAGTGATCATTGCAACAACAAACGCATATTACATGTTCAAGATGAACTTTTTGATGTTGTTTGCAAACACAATGGGATGCTGTGATAATAGTTCAGGGGTGAAGTACACAGTCTTTAAGAATGTTTTAGTAAATGATAATGTCCAAGACATCGACTGGTGCACTTACATCTTGGAATGCGCGAGATATTCAAAGACCGAATGGAAAAAAAAAACCTAAAAAATAAGGAGGTCGTGTATTATGGCCCTATAACATTCTTAATGGTAAATTCTCAATTTTTATCTATTTATATCACAAGTAATAATTTATGTATTTATAACCCACATTTTTTATGAAACAACTCGTGTATCTGCATTACACAAGGTTTGTTGGTATGGAGGTGAGGCGTAGAGTTCCAGCCTTCAAAAGCTGGAACTCAACTCTCATGAAAAAAAAGACACTTGAAATGATTCGAAGCAACTTTGGATAGGTGGAGGTGCTTGGAGAGATGAATGAAGAAGAACAAAGTGTCCAAAAGGACGTAAGATATGCAACTTAGTATATTTGTAATGCAAAATCACTTGTGAGAATACAAAGTTTTATGTAATATAACAAGTTATAGTATGTTACTAATGGCAGTCTTTTTTAAATTACATTACAGGAACTATATCAAATGTTAAAAGAGAAAATTGATAACATTGTGAGTGAGAAAGAAATATTGGAATAAATAATCGATGAAAATCTGAAAATCTTTGAAGATGATGACATGCTGAAGCAATATAAAGAAACAACGTGGCATATCTTCAAGCAACCAGCTGATCATTTTCGAGGGCTAAACTTGCAATCAAGCTCTCGATCAACACCCACCAACATAAGTACTCTTGACGAAGATGACGATGATGACTTCGATGATGAAATCCACTTTGAGTTTTGATGCGATTTGGATTGTCACACAAAAGTTTTACTTCTTAAGGGATCTTAAGAAGCTTACAATCCCCGCCAGGCAAGTGTACTTGACCGATGTAGTATAGTGTAGTGGTAAGAACCAGGGGATTGATCGTTCTCCACAGGGAATAGTGTTCGTTAGGATTGAAAATGATCTAAACTAGGTCTAGAGGTGAGGGATGATTCTTTTTGTATTTTTATAAGTTTTTGGAAAGCAAGTAAAATTCTCGTGTTTTGGAAGAGTGGGCGGAATTAGTTACTAGCAACTAACCCAAATACTACAAATGCAAATAAAAATAAAATAACAGAAAATAAATGTGTGTAAAACTAATATGGAGAAAAACATGTTTACTTAGGTTTCACTACTCCCTAGCTATCTTTCATTGATTGATTAGTTTGTTACAATTGCGTGGATGACGGGTTGTATTCCTTAATACCATTCGTGGAGGCGTGTACATCCTTCCCCAACTCTATAAGATCCTATCTCTTCCTATGACGACACGTTAAGTATCCTATCATGGCCTCATTAATATTCTCTTATGCATTAAACACAACCAATTAATCGTAGTACACATCCGATTCATGTTTCTTAAGATGTCAAGCAAGTTACCAATAGGAAGTTAGCCAGTTTTCTTAAGCCTAACATTGTATCATTCATCTAACAACAATTAATAACAAACCATCAATAATCAATAGTTATGTTTCATTACATCTAAGAAAACACAAACAAACCTAGCCTAGCATGTTAAAAGAAAGACAAGCATAAGATAGAATCAAACAACACATAGAAATATTGAATGCTTGATAGATTACTTATCTTCAATTAATCATGGAAGAAAAAAGGTTTGGTAACCTCAAAATAGCTGCAAAAGTCGACCAGGGTTCGTACCCTAAGTTTCTCTCCAACGTTCCACACATAACGAATGAAAACTAGAAAAGTATATATAGATTTTACAACTTGACGGCGTCACCTTATGGGACGTGACACAGTCACCTCGCCGCCAAAATAACTCTCGGATTGCCTAAATCCATCTTTGACGCAGTCTGATTGAATAAGGTTCTGGTCCGTCTCTCTTTGTAATAACATGTGACGTCCTTGGTGAATTATAACGTGACGCCGTCACGTGTAAACTTCAAAATTCCTTTCTGGCCGTCAAGTGTAAAATAATTATCCACCTCTTCATCAACAAGTGACGCCGTCACCAGGTAGTGTGTGACGCCGTCAGGTACTGTTCCAGCTTGAATTCTTGACTTTGTCGTTTTCTTCACTTTTATGCTTCCAAAAGGTCCAAAATGCTTCTTTTCCATAATTCCTTTCAAAAGTACCTAAAATGACAAAAGGAACAATTTAAGGCAATATTTGATCATATAATCATGATTTAAGGCTTAAATGACCCCTTAAAAGTGTAACACTTTTCGTCTCATCAAGTTTCAACATCGCAATCGAAATGAAGAAAAAAGTAGATAAAAAAGCAGAATCTGCAGTAGTTGATAAAACTGAAAAAAAATGATGCTGCCAATGATGATATATCAGCTTCAGTCCACAAGCAAGATGTAGTAGACGCAAGTGACGATGAAAATGAAGAAGAAAACGACGATGAAGATGATGCTGGAAACCAAGAAGCTGGAGAAAGTAGTCACCAAGAGCGAAAGGACGATAAAGATGATAATGCAAACCAAGGAGCTAGAGAAAGTGGTCAACAAGAGGGGAGTGCAAAAAATGAAGATGCTGGAAATGATAATGAAGATGGCAACAAGAGGTAAAGATACTAAAATTTGTGTATTTATACTGCAATATCACAAGTGAAGCTACATTAAATTATAGAAAGTTATTTATACTGGAATATCACAAGTGATATTACATTAAAAATTACATAAAGTTATTTACAATGAAATATCACAAGTGATATTGCATTAAAAATTATAGAAAATTATTTTTTTGTTTTTAAATTAAAACATTGCTTTGATGCAGTAGAAAGTTATTTATCACAAATGATATTGCATTAAAAATTATAGAAAGTTATTTATACTGAACTATAACAAGTGACATTATATTAAATTATAGAAAATTATTTGTTGGTTTTTAAATTGTGCAATAATATTAAATTTATCGTAGTGAAAAGAAAGACGTTAATGAAGGCGATGGAACAAAAGAGGCAACAAATCAAAAAAATGAAAGTGAAATAACAGAGGAAGAATGGGAAGAGTCAATCAGGGAAAGTAAGAAAAAAATGATAACAGAGTTTATATTATGTGTTCAATAATGATATACTCTCTCCGTCTCAAAATTATTGTCCCCTATTGATTTTTTTGGTCTTTTTTTTTCAATTTTGACCTTAAGTATTTTTGTTTATATTACATAATACTTGATACAAAATATATGAACGGATTGAGTTTTAAATTTATTTTCATTTGGTATATTTTTTATAAAAAATTATATAACACAAACTAAAATATTTATAGTCAAAGTTAAGAAAGAAAGACAAAAAAAATCAATAGGGGACAATAATTTTATGACGGAGGTAGTACTATTTTGAAAAATAATTCAGGAGGTTTAATGCCTTAAAAACACAATGGTTGATGTTGACCCATTAACTAACTTTCTTTTTATCGAGGTGACAATATGGGCGGATCGGGTTGACATGAAATACTTTTTTAATATACATAACTGGTTTGCTAAATATGATTACTTGTATTAGATTGACTAATCTACTTTTGCTGAATGATAATGTAGGAGGTATTAGGCATTTATATATACGTTTTGGTTGACATTTGACCCGTTAGCTATTAGGGCCGTCCTATTGATTTGAGGGCCCGGTGCATAATCACAAATGAGGCCCCGGCCTATAGTCCAAGTCTTTCACCCTTTTTGTATGTGACCCAAAGTTTGTCTTTTATTTTTTGTATGTGATTCGGTTCAACTTTGATAATATTTAACAAAGACACTAAAAATTCAAATCGTTTATATATAAAACTATAAATATTAATGGATGTATACTAAATTGGGGGCCCCTTACAAAGGGAGGCCCGGTGCGATTGCACCACTTGCACATGCTAATCCCCGCCACTGTTAGCTATCTTTTTTCTAGTTTCCCACTGATCAGGTTGATCTTGTCACTTCCGATCATATTTTAAACCTCTTCCTCATTTATTATTATTATTATTATTATTATTATTATTATTATTATTATTATTATTATTATTATTATTTCTTTTTAATTTAAAAGTTATGCCATTGATGTTGCCGTAAGTTTAGGCAAAATTGCATATATATCCCTCCCAAAGTGAATAATTGCATATATATCCTTTGTACAAGTTTTTTATGCACATAGTACAATAGTTTTTACGCATACTTTGGATATATGTAATTATGCATTTTTGGAAGGATATATATGCAAAAATCCCATAAGTTTATATATGAAAATGAGTTTCGTATTGATGATATCTAAGTTCAGGTTGAACAACTACACAAGATATTCAAATTATGTGGCTCCCCATCAAATGAATATTGGAAGAAGTACCGGTTGCCAAATGCCACTCTTTTCAAGCCACAACATCCGTACAAACATTGTATAGTAGAAACATTCAAAGATTTCCCACCTTCTTCTCTACCTTTATTAGAAAATCTTCTTGCAATTGATCCCAAGGATCGCGACTCTATCACATCAGCCCTAAATAGCAATGTGAGTAACATCCTGCATTTATTTTACCTTATATCGTAGTACATACATAGATATATGACTTTGATGGCTATAATGTCTCTTTTGTATGCAGTTCTTCACCACTGAACCATATGCGTGTGACCCATACGAATTACCAAAGCACCCTCCCAGCAAAGAAATAGATGTCAAATTGAGGGAGGAAGAAGCTAGAAGGTATGACCCCCAAAATATCCTTTGTTTTTATCCTCTAAAAATCGATGTTACTTAAATTATTATATATCCACAGGAAAAGAGGTTCAAGTGTTAAATCTCATGGTGCGGATGGAAATAGAAGAACAAGAGCTCGTGAACGCGTTAGCCGTGCAGTTCCAGCTCCAGAAGCCAATGCGGAGATTCAATCCAACTTAGATGTAAGTGAAACATGTCTTTTTATGCAGAGACACTGACAAACGCACATTTTATTTTGTTGAATGCAGTTAGTGTTAATCAGTGATTTTGTTAGTACGAAAAATGTATATGTTAGTGTGATATTAAATGACAGCTTAAAACCTAGTACACCTATTGACAGAAGTCATAGAAGAGATAATAATGGTAAAACCTAAATACCAATCAACTTTCAAGTTTTTGGAAGCCTCAAGGTCTCAGAAGAGACCCCAGGTTCAAACCTCGCTAGGTGAACATCTTTTGAGATGGCGAGAGAAAATTTCGGAAACGGCCCCGGGAATATTGGTTAGGCCGCGTACATGAGAGCCAAAAAAGCTCGACTTTTCCTGGCTAGCCTGAATAGGGACTCCTCTCAGTTTTACCCTTTTAGAGTTGACCACCAACTTTAATCATTTATCAATAAAGTATCCAAACAAATAATTTTTCATGGCTGGAAAAATTGCTTATATCCAACCCAAAAAAGTGAAGAATTATACTGCAAAAAAGTTGATAGTGGCCATTCACCATTATTAAACCTTGTTAGAAATTTGAAGTTAGGCGAAAAAAGTATACTGTACGCTTTTATCTTTTGGGAGGCAAAAGTTAGTTTATGTTATAGTAACCACCTTTTTAGTTTTGGTCCTATATGCTGAAAATTATGTGTCTCAGGTCCACAAAATGCACAATTGTTTCTTTTTGCATATCATACCAAGGCTAACGTATTTGTTTGAATTATTTACAGTTTTACACCATACACCTCAAAGAAATACTACGTAGAACAGTTGAACTGGCCCATATTTTAATGAAATAATTTGACATTATCTCCATTGTCTTTCAGCCAAGCAAATAAAGAAAAATAAGTAGGAATCTTGTTCTAAAAAATCAAAAGGATTAGAATATTTCATTTAGGATCTGGTTTTAAAAGTTGGAAGTACAAATCATAACATGATGTTGGCGCATGACAAAAGAGGCGTTTCACATTGCACTTATACTGATTATGTTATTTCATAATGCTTGGGTATGTGGATCTGATTGTTATCTAGTTACTTCAGTCTTTAGGCAATCTGGTTTGGAGCAACAATAAACTGATTCTAAGTTATCTGATTGTCTGAAGTTGTTTACATGTAAATCCTAATGTAATCCGAATGTTGGCAAATGCTCCACTTCAAGGATCATAAGCACATCGTCTTGCGGCCAGTGTTGTTATAGTTATTATTGATTATTCCATATCGCAGTAACTTTCAAAAATCAAAATGCAATAGCGAACACCCCCTAAAATAGTGCACCATAAGTTACAAGTTTGCTGGTAACATTGTTGGTTGCTATAACATTGTTACTTACACAAGAAAATATGCATATACATCATTGTTTGTGTCTATTCATTTCTAAAGAAACAATCTTTTTTTCTTGATTTTGATTTCCAGAGAAGGATTTTAGTGTGTAATATGTAACGGGCTCAAGCCCAAGCCGGAATCTAGAATATTGTGTCTAGTACTATTTATAGATACGATGTAATTGTAATCAAGGAATCAAATCATTCATCCATATCATATTACTTACATGGTATCACGAGTCAGAAACTAGTCGATTCACTAAAACCCTAAAACAAAACAGCCTCTTCTCCGGCCGTCGGCTTCGGCCGGCGGTCCGGAGGTTCTCTCCATCACGCTTTTCTATTTCCTTTATGTTAATTTTGCTTCTTTTGATTCCTTCAATAAGGTCCATCATCCCAACAACCTAAAACAACCGCCAATTGAAAATTTCTTTTCCGGCCGTCGGCTTCGGCCGGCGGTCCAGAGCACATATATTCTTATCTCATATATACAAAACACAAATCGTTCCTTCAATCGCCAAAAAAATAACCATCCCTACCTTTCAAATCACTCCTGTTAATCATGTTGTTTTGTGTTGGTGATTTGTGCTAACGTCACAAATCCACACAATTGTTAATCACGTGACGGCGGAGAAAAATGGCGGAGGCGGCGGATTTGGACCAACGGGTGTTGACTGAACGTGGTGGAGATCTGGTTGGTGATGAGGCTGTTTGGTGATGAGACTGTTTGGCTTGTTATTTCTCAATCTGTTTTTGGCCCACTT
Source organism: Artemisia argyi (assembly GCA_030686995.1). NCBI lineage: Eukaryota > Viridiplantae > Streptophyta > Magnoliopsida > Asterales > Asteraceae > Artemisia > Artemisia argyi. The sequence goes on from CM060701.1 coordinate 37,957,601, forward strand.
TAATAAACCATCAATATCCCAACCACTTTCACTACTGCCCCACTAAAATAAACCACACGAAAAAAAAATGATAATAAAAAAAAATGTGTCTCTTTATGCTTTTCTAGGAAAAAACACGTCCCGTTTGTTCGGAAGGTTCTTTGGGGTGGAAGTTTTAGAACCAACTTTCGTTTTATTTTTTTATTTTTATTTTTTTCTATCTTTGTTTTAGTTATAGGGGATACTTTGGGTTATCCCGTTTTAGTTGTAGGGGATACTTTGGGTTATCCTGTTTAGTCAGGATACTTTGGTTTATCCTATTTGGTAAGGGATACTATGGTTTATCCCGTTTAGTCAGGATACTTTGGTTTAACCAGTTTGGTTCGGATACTTTGGTTTATCCGGTTTATTTCATTTTTATGTCCGCTGCTGCTTGAAGATGTGCTTCCGCTTGCTGTCGAACGTCTTCTTCAACAATTATTTATTAGTTTTCCTTTATTGTTATTAGTTTCCCTTTATTGTTTATTAGCTTTTACTCTCCAGTCCGAGCTTTCGCGATTTCGCCGCTCAGACTGCGGAGGAGTTTTAGTGTGTAATATGTAACGGGCTCAAGCCCAAGCCGGAGTCTAGAATATTGTGTCTAGTACTATTTATAGATACGATGTAATTGTAATCAAGGAATCAAATCATTCATCCATATCATATTACTTACAAAGGGGAGCTGTAACAGAAGCAAAAGCCAAAAGCAAGAGCGAAAAATTCCCACCACCCCATCAAGATGCAGCTCTCGGGTATCCATCACATAACGATGGAACCACATCTTTCACATCAACTAATGACAATTCGTTTGGGTCCACAATTTTCGAGTCAAACTCTTCAAGATCAATCAAAGAACCCGGGTCTTCGCGGTTTAAAAAGAACAAGAAAGAACCATCACGTAAGTTCATCCAAACCTTCCTTCCGGCCTCCCTTAGTCTATCAATAGATTTAGGATTCAGAAACAAAGAACCAGTTTCTGAGGTTTTTGGCAGCAGAAGGTAGACATGATAGATTTATCATTTATGTAGTTTAAGTTATTATAAGAGATGGGTTATTTTTTTTATGGGCCTTAGTTGAGTTCTTGAATGTAATTTTATTGATACTGTTTTTTTGGTTGGGTTAGTTTAAATGTTGGTTGTGTAACCCACTCCAAAGCGAAATTAAAGGACTCTGGTTCATAATTTGCAAAATGCAATCCCACTTCTCTTGTACAATTTTCTGAAAGTATCATGAATTTGTTGGAACCGGTATTATGTTTTATAACATGCATCGTAGATGTAATATGTGTGTTATAAACTCATATACTGTATATAAAAATGAGCCAACTATAGACATGTTTCGTGTTGTGTAAAAATGAAAGACTTGGTTGGTCGAATCACGGTCTAAATTGCACTCCCTATGATCTGTTAATCACCTTGTTAAATTTGTTGGATGATTCTTCTGTTGTGTTTGGTTGATACATAGATAATTTATATAAAAAAAACCCAAGATCTTCACACACATATTAATGCGTCTTTATTCAAGAAATAAGTTTACAAATTCCCTAAAAAAGTAGTGTTTAAGTCTTCATCCCGGATAAAAAATTATGTTTTCCTAGCAGGCTAGCAGCAACACACAACTTCAAGATGAACACACATTCAGATTCAATTGATTCATAAACCTCTTTCCATAGCACGACATTATCACCACAAAGATAAACACCATTCGGATTCAATTGATTTACAGGCCTCCTTCCATAGCATGACATTACCATCATCACCACCAACACTATTGCAACTAGCAAACATCCTCAAGTCACCCTTTTGTGCTCCAAATTTCACAAACACACAACCACTTCACCCTCCTAGCTTGGTCGATCAACACCATTGAGTCATTGGTCAACAAACATACACACTATACGAGCCCACCGGTTATTTAGAGTGGAACCCTAACCATGGGAACCGGGGCATGAATCAAGAACTTTAAAAAGTTTCACTAAGGCTAAAGAACCTCAAAGTAAAGGCTAAAGAAGAATTGTATTTGTCCCAAAACATAAAATGAGTATTCTTTACTGTTTCAAAAGTATGTCATCCTTTTAGCGAGATTGCGAGAAATCTTGAGCTTGATGCCTTACAATCAGGGGCGGTACCAAAATAGGGGCAGTGTGGGCAGCTGCCCTCGCAAAGTTAACTCGAGTAATGTCGATTGATCATAGAATTTCATTTTGCCCCCATAAATAGGTAAATAGTATAACTGTGAAAATTTATCCAATAGTTGCATCATACTCTAAAGACATTTGCACTTTCATGGAGATATAATGGTCAATTATTGTGCACTCTATAGTTTTGTGAAATTTTTGTTATCCAACTTTTTATTTTTGCTTTAACTACTTGTGTTAATATGGATCATAAAAAGCAAGTACGTGCTAAATATTGTGCATATCATCATCAATTCTTAGTTTTGGTTCTCACATTCAAACAAATACCGAAAAATTCACTTTCATTAAAAGTAAAATCGATTTCATTATAGCAACAAAGGTCGAGTTATTGATATGACCCGACTGACACTCACTTTTAACTTTTGACTCATCTTGAAAGTTTTTCTGGTACCCGCCCGTGCTTACAATGAATGCCAACTAAAAAGTTTGTTTAATTGTTTTTCGTATTCAAATATAAACTTTTAACATCATTTATAGTTATACATCAAACACAACTTTAGGATTTTGAGCGTTAAATCACTTAGCCCACCTTGAGGACAGGCATGACTATATCCTTATTATGAATCTTGATTGATTCCTGGAAAGGTCATATCAGAATTCTTCTCGCAATATCCCGAAGCGTTTGTTTGCTTGTTCATTAAATAGTTTAGCACCTTCGAACAATGCAATTCCGTCGTGCGATCGCTCCCTCGTGTAAATACCTTCCCGCAACTCTGCTACTCGTAGTTTTCCTTTGATAAAAAATGGAAAATTATTAAGGTACATCTTTTGGAATCTATAAATAAAAGCGACAAAAGTCTTTTCCTCTTTTATTAAGAAACACAAAGGTAAACGTCCGTACATAAAACACTTTGCAATCTAATCAGTGATACTTCCTTCATTATTAATCCCTTTCTTTTTTCTCCACACAATTATTGTAATATGTTTGAATCAGAAAGAATTACTCCGTATATGTTAAAAAGGGAATCACCAAAAAAAAAAGAAAAAAAAAAAGAAAGAAAAAAAAATCGGTTTAATTATAGTTTTGTTTCTCTAAAGATTTTTTTTTAATCAAATACATCTTTTATATAATAAAACAAAACCACAAGTGGTGACTTTTGTATTCCAAAAACTCAACCTTCCCTTATTAAGTAATAATTTAATTACTATTATTTTAGTATTTCAAAAAAAGATTATTTCCTTATTAGGTAATTTTTTAATTTATAAATTTATAAATTTGTTTTGTTGATATACTACACAAGTAGAAGATAAATACAAAAAATATAGATAAGATACAACTAACAATATAATTACACTTTTTAAATGATTATCTATAATTATAAAAAACTATAATTAAAAATCATAAATCAAACAAAACAAATATTAAATTATTTGTTTTTAATAAATAAAAAAATATCAAAAAAATAAAAATAAAATAAAAAACCAGCGCGTGCGCGGACATTATAACTAGTTATCTATCTATACAACTTATAAAGCATTTAAGCTCTTTTTTAAGAACTAATTTTTTAAAAACTTAATAGTTCTTAAAAAAGGATAAAGTTAATTATCTAATTTACCCTCCTTAATACCCTTAATTAATACTTTGAAATGAAAATTAGAAACTAATAAATGAAATAAAAACTAATAGATATTAATACTTTGAAGCACACAGTTGGAAACTATAAAGTATAAACTAATAAACGAAATGGAAACTCAAATTCATTAGACGGTTTGCAAAGTACAAATGGCAAGTTAGACAAATACAAATTAAACATGCACGGTTTAGAAAACTTAGACATACACCGTAAATTTATATTTAATACTTTAAAATAATTATCCGAATCTCTACTATACAAACACCGTAACCTTTTTATTACTTTTGTGGTAACTAGACGAGTACTTGTGCATAACAATGAGATTTTATAGCGATATATAGTTATAATGATAATTTGGTTAAGTGTTTTGTGTAATGTTTTATGTAACCAAAATATTACTGTACAATAACGATTTGAAAAAAAATGTTGTTATGTCATTCGTTGTTTGGATATAGGTTTTCCAAGCAAAGCTTATCATGGGTCATAGTATTCTGGGCCTAAAATGGTCGTACGTGCTTTTAGCTATTTGGGAAAACTTACATAGGCGATCAACTAGTTTATTTTTGTCTTTATCTTTATCTATTTTATCTAATAAACATGAATAATTTACAAGCTAATAAAGCAGCAGAAATCATTAATGTGATGATGTGTCTTTGCTCCTATTGGTCAATAAATCATTAATGCTCCTAATATGTACATCACCTTTGAAGCACATCTTTAAAAAACACGGTTGCAAATTATTTACACGCTCCAAAAAAAAAATTGTAAATATTCAATCACCGTTAACTATTATACACACTCCCTCTCTAAAATCCGTTATGTTATATGATTGAAGTCAAAGCCTATTTTCGGATTCGATTGTGAGTTTCTTTGGTGGACAGTAAGGTAAGATCAATTTGATGTTTTATTGTTTTTCAAATCAATTTTATTGTGTTTCAAGTCAATTTAAAATATAAATTTTAGCGATTTACTGATAATACAAGTTTGGTTAGTATTTCTATTTGATTCAATCATTGGTGTGTTTAAAACCTTTTTTTTAGGTACAACTCACTGCATATATGATAGGCTCTCATTAATCATTTGTGTTGATATAAATAATGTTTAAAAACGTTATTAATATTTTTCAATAACTCTACGTTTTGATAATCACAAAATGTAAAGTAAATTAAGTAAAGATTATGACGCAAACAAGTATTTAGTGACAAATATTTACTTCTACAACTAATATCACTTAAGGTATGTGTAAACTAAGCATCTTATGCATTACATGATCAAAGGGAGCATTTTCTTAACACAAAACATTTTATAAAATGACATTAACATTTTATATATTTTAGTAAATCATTCTTGGTATCGTTTTATTAAACCACAAAGATATGATTTCAAATTTCTAATCAAAAAGGACAAAATCTCTCCAGAAAAACCTTCCCCACAAAAAGACAAACAAACCCACATTTTGGAGTGGGCGGCCCCCTTAATGATTAAGGGGACCGGCACGCTCCAGAACAGTATTTTTTTGCCCTATAAATACTGGTTCATTTCACAAATTTTCCTCACCTTTTTGCACTCAAAACTTTCTGATCTCATATCCATTTCTATCCCAAAACCTTTGATCATATAATTCATAAGTCTTTGTTTCCAAGTGATCCAAAACTTCATCCAGACAAGTGCAAAAAGAAGAACACTCCTTCAACATCCATAAAATTGTAGTAGTATTGTGATTAGTTAGTATCATCTTGTTGTAGTGCTAGATATTTGTAAAGTGTTGTGTGATTTAGTTGATAGTAAATATTAGGTGTGTTGTAAAGTAGTGTAGAAGTTGTGAATTAGTTGTGCATAGAAGAAGGTGTGAAGTAGACGAGAAGAAGAAATTGTGGAGCTATCGCGAAGAAGTTGTGAAGATTAGTTCTAGCTACGATTAGAACTCGACATTTACCTTAGTGTCGTTAATCGGTGTAAGCCAAGGTGTGTAAGGTTTCTCCACTATAAGGAGTTTGTTGACATAGTGAAGAAAACTCTCGAGTGTGGTACTCGGGGAGTGGAGTAGGGCAAGGAAGGTGTCCTTATAGCCGAACCACTATAAATTCGCGTGTTGTGGTTTGATCTTTCTATCTCTATCTTTATTTCATTTCATTTCAATACTTACATTATTAGATTAGACTTGCTCATATTTGTTGACATTTGAATTCACGTAAGATCGAATCAAAGCTTTTATAAGCTACAAAAGATTTTGAAAATAAATTTAAAAAGATAGTAAAACTATTCAACCCCCCCCCCCCCCCTTTTTCTAGTTTTCCACAATTGGTATCAGGAGCCACGTCTAGCAAGATCTTTAAAATATATTGTATTTTAAAACTTGAACGATCTATGGAATCTGAAAAATATTTAGAAAGACAATCTATGCAAAGACCACCACTATTTGAAAGTGATGGATTTTTATATTGGAAAAATCGATTCAAAACTTATGTGAAATCAAAAGATCTAGATCTTTGGCATGTTATTACTAATGGTGATTTTTACCTATTCAAAATAACCCCGAAACAAAGAAAGATGAAATCGTACCTTTTGAAAAACAAAATGATTATTTAAAAAGAAAACTTGCTAAAAATGATGAAGCAAAAATGGTTATTTACAATGCGCTACCATGTAAAGAATACGAAAGGATCTTTATGTGTGAAACCGCAAAAGAAATTTGGAATTCTTTACTAATAACTCACCAAGGTAATAGTCAAGTCAAAGATAATAAAATAGATCTACTTGTTCAACAATATGAGCAATTCACGATTTCGGAAGAGGAATCAATTGATAATGCTTTCGCTAGATTTAACACTATCATCACAAGTTTAAAAGCACTTGATGATAATTTCTCTAGTAAGAATTTTGTTAGGAAGTTTCTTAGGGCTCTTCACCCAAAATGGCGAGCTAAAGTGACGGCTATTGAAGAATCAAAGAATTTGTCAACGTTACAACTTGATGAATTAATTGGAAACTTGAAAGTCTACGAAGTAATTATAAAGAAGGACTCCGAAATGGTCAAAGGAAAACGAGAGCAAAGCAAGTCAATCGCCTTGAAAGCTAGAAAAGAATTTAGTAACGAAGATAGCTCATCTTCCAAAAGTGATGATGAAGAATACGCCATGGCCGTAAGAGATTTCAAGAAATTCTTCAAAAGGCGAGGAAGATTCATTAGACAACCAAAGGAGAGCATCTCAAAAGAATAAAGATGACAAGAATAGCAAGAATGAAAGAAAGTGTTTCAAATGTGGTGATCCAAATCATCTCATTGGAAAATGTCCAATGATGTCAAGAGATCAAAATCAAAGAGCATTTGTTGGAGGAGCTTGGAGTGATAGTGATGAGGAGGAGAAAGAAACGACAAAAGAAGAAAAGTGTCTTATGGCAAAAACAGCAAGCGAGGTACGTTCCGAAACCGAATACTTTAGTGATGAGAATCTATCATTAGACGAAAATGATTTAGATAATGAGTATAATAGACTATGCAAATTAGGACAACAAGTAATGACTAAAAACAAATCACTAAAACGTATAAAACAACCAATTAGAAAATGAAATACTAGAACTTAAAATTAAAATACATAAATTAGAAAAAGGCAAAGAAATTGTTGAAGAATGTAAATTATGTCAAGAGCTTAAAAGTGAAAATGAAATACTTAGAGAAGAAATTTGTAAACTTGACAAATTTCAAAATAATAGTAACTCACTTAAGAAAATAATAAGCATTCAATGAATATCCGGAGACAAAACCGGCTTAGGATTTAACCCAATTGAAGCTTCAACTAGTGAAACAAAAAATGTTAAGTTTGAAAGCGAATCTAGTAAACCAACATCCTTAGAAAAACATCCCAAATACATACTCATAAATAATAAGAAAATACCTCTTGCTAGTAATGAAGAAAAAAAACTTTTTATAAACCATCTTTAAAAACTGATGTAGGATCCTCTAAACCTAAAACAAGATCTAAAACTCCACCACCTAGGAAGCCAAATAATTCTTATCCTAGATCTAAAACACCTCAACCAAGAAGAAACCAAAATAAACAAAACTACAACAACCCTAGTCATCAAATGTGGAACTATCAATCAAGTTACAACCCTTGGAAAATACTACCACCTTTCATGCATCCTAGCCAAATGTTGAACATGTTTGGACCAAACAACTTTGGACCAAAGAGGTAATGGGAACCAAATAGCCAGATAAACATTCCTTACAACTATCTCGGAGTTCTATCACCATAGACTTTTGCAAAGTCTATCTATCATCTTGAAGATTTAGAAGATCTTTTTGAAGACCGCCGGGTACGCCATTCTTTCTCTACTCATTGCCATGCGTAGATAATTTTTTTTGTTGCTTTGCTTGCGTAGATATAATTTATTTCCTTCTTTCTCTTGAACGTATATATATATATATATATATATATATATATATATATATATATATATATATATATATATATATATATATATATATATATATACGTGCACATAACCTAGATACGTCATTAGTTGACTTTCTAGAAATCCAGAAAATTATTCGTTATCGAACCTTTTCCTTCCCCCTATTGGCGCTTTCTGAACTTTGACGTTCAACTCGAAAATCTTTTATGTCCATTATTAGAAAACTCGTGATGATGAAGAGATGTGAGTTAAGTTGATCAACATAAAAGTAGAACGCCTCCGCACAAGAAAGCTATGGATGAAACAAACTCCTTTCGCCGACAAAAACTTATCTTCGTCATTATTTCTCAACCCCACCCAATAACCCACCATTCATTCATACTTACACATAATCTATATATATATATATATATATATATATATAGACACACACACACACATTCCCGAACACTTCTCAATTCCTCCATTAACTTGACGCCTTGATCATTTTATCCGAAATTGTCAAAGATACATTTTAATTAACGAAACGTTAATTAAAAATTGTCAAGTACTTCATCATCGTGCCAATAAATTCCTACGTATTTTTTATATATTATAAATTTAATTATATACGTATAAATATGTTTGTTCCAGAAACTAAACCGCGAAAAATCAAAAATTAATGGGCGGCCCCCTTAATGTTTAAGGGGACTGGCTTGTTATCGAGGGCGGTCCCCTTAATGTTTAAGGGGGCCGGCCTACTGTAACTTCCGAAATCGTTTTTCATCTTAAATCTTTTGCCAAACACTCCATTTGTTCATATTTTTTTCCACTCTCTTCTGCTTTGAACGAACCAAAACAACCAAAACCACGAAAATCCTTCACCAAATCACCAATCCGGGGTTGTTTTGCAAGGGGCAAACATTAACCAAACGTGTAACAACATCTCTTGTAAGTTTTCCAACATACATTTCATCAAATTTCATTCAATTTAGTGTCTAATTAATAATTAGGTATTTTATTAAAATTTGTTTTAATCCAAATTTTAGAAAAATTGAAGTTAGAAATTGAATAACCAAATACTTCCCGTAGGATTAGAATGTAGAATTGCAACTCAAACTAAGTCTAACACATCATATTGTCAAAATTTTTAATCGCCTATACACCCTTGTTAATATCATTCTTCAAAAAGCACATTGTTGATATAACTCTTAAAAACTAGTTAAAACTTACTACATTGTTTTAATATGAATGCTTCTATTTAATGATGCTTGTTTATATTGTTGTCACATTATATATGATTGCATGTATATACTTGTGCTTCTAATATTTTTGTTTTGCAAGCATTCCATAGCTCGTCTTCTTTGTGCCCCCGAACGAGGGGGAGTACACATCAAGGGGGAGTTCTCGTCCCGTCAATATTTCACGATTGAAATTTGTTGGTATAACCTTTTTGATTCTACAAAAAGTGGGAGAAGTAAATATAAACTCACGAAAATACTTGTCTAAAAACTAATTTTTGATTTAATGAGTTTAAGTTTTGTAATTATAAAAAAGGGGGAGATTGCTGTTATAAATAATGCTTAAAAACGTTATTAATATTTTTCAACAACTCCTCGTTTTGATAATCACAAAATGTAAACTAAATTAAGTCAAGATTATGACGCAAACAAGTATTTAGTGACAAATATTTACTTCTACAACTAATATCACTTAAGGTATGTGATGAGTGTGTAAATACTCATCATTTTTACCATTTCTGAGCTGCCAAAACATCCAAAAACACTCAATAATGAATCAAAATAGTGAAAATATCCCAGGAAAGTGTTTTACATGTTCCAAATGCAAAAATACCAAAAACAGATGAAAAACGCACAAAGTTTGCATAATTGGCAGTTTTAGTCCCCCAACTTTCAAAAGTTGTCAAATCTAGTCCCTGGTCATTCTAAAAACTTGAAAAAGTCACCAAAGGTCCTTTTAAATCAAAAAGTTACATAATTAGTCCCTTGGTGAAAAGTTTCACAAAATGTTAAGTTTAGTCCTTGAACTTTGAAAATTGTCAAAAATGGTCCCTGGGATATGAAAAACTTTGAGAAAAACAAATTTTGTCCTTGCACTAACCTTTTATGACAAGATTGGTCCTTGGTGGAAAGTTTGGTGATAATTACACAAATGGTCCCTGAAGTTTGAAAGTTTGACGGTTTCAGTCCCTGGTGAAAATAAATCTGAAAAATCATCAAAGGACCTTACACTATTCATAATGTGGCATAATATACCCTTGGAAATAATTTGGAAACATGCCAAAATCCAACCCTCAACTTTCGGTAATTGGCAAAAGTAGTCCTTGTGTATTCATAAACCAAACGGATCCTTATTTATAAATACCCAAAAATCCAAAACCAACACCCTATTATCCAGCCCACTCCCATCCCTTATTTCTTAGGCCCAAGTCAACAAAAGCCCACCCAAACCCAAAGTTATAAACCGGGGTCAAAGTTTGACCCCCTTGGTCAAACCGGTCAAAACTCCTACCTTTCTCCTTCCCTCCCCCACAGCTCAACTTGCAGGTCACCTCACCCATCACCTCAACCCACCACCTTATCCCACCGCCCAAACCAATCACCCTCACCATATATACCTAACACCCATCCACATTTAATGCACCCCCCTCTTGTCTGATTATCAGAACCATTTGCAGTAATCATTTTGGCGCCAAAATCCAATCAAGAGCTAGGATCACTCCACCTCACAATTGATGGTTGGGATTTAATCAGAAGGTCAGAGGGAAGCTAGTGACCATTTCTTATCTCACAAAAGAAGCAATCAAGGAAGGAACCCTAGTTTTTAGGAAATTAGTATAAATAAGCAATTGCTGTAAGCCATGAAGGGCATCTCTCTTTTCATTTTCTTTCTTGTAATTTTAGTAAAAATAGATTTAAAATCTCAGTGTACTCTTTAGTTTTCTAGTTAATGTAAGCTTTGTTCAAGTTTTATGAAATTCGAATTTTAGTTAAAAGTTTAAATTTCTTGTTATTAGTTCACAAGCAACTTATTTCACCTCAGATTAAACCTTTAATCTTGTTGAAAGTTATTTTGAAACAAAAAGCAAACTCAGAAAAAAGAAAAAAAAAAAGAGGAAAAATATAAAGAAAAATAAAAAAATAAAAAGAAGCAGAAGAAGATGGAAGCAGAGAAAGCAAGGAATGAAATGGGGTATTAGTGAGTCTGTGGAGACTCTATAGGTGGTTCTAATTCTTGTATTTCTTGGCTTGGATGGCATGAAGTAAGCAACACTTTTGATCTTTGATAATTTTTAGAATTGTAGCTTATTAACTGTTCCTGAATGCTTATTTATGTTTATTAGACCTTATTAGGTTGCTGTAAATCTGTTTCTAGAGATTATTCAGTAAGTTGTTTTGAAAAACCTAAACTAGTCCATTAATAAGGAGTGTTTGGTTTAGATAAGTACTGAGGCTTCTAGTGGATATTTGGCCTTAATCTTTGTTTCACTAGCTCACATTAGGTTTAGTTAGGCCTTAGGTGTTGTAAAATTGGTACCCTGAACATAAGAAAGTCAAAACTCCACTTCATTGGCTATAACAGTTATCTATTATGTTTCTAGGATCCAAGATCATTCAAATCAGCTCCTAAGTTGTTAGCATAACTAATTTTGGTTTCATTATAACCTATTATTACATCAGTAGTCAAATAATCAAGCCCTAAGTTCATATAAGTCAAAGTTCATAGTTTCCTTAAAAAGTCAAAACTACACCTCTTGTCAGAAACTCTAAAATTGTAGGATTTTTATTGAATTTTGGACTTAGTTTTAGGCTTTAATATTTCTAGGGATTAAAATTTGGTAGCTTATCTTTAGGAATCCACATCTGTCTTATTTTTACAATTTTTGTTTAGCTTGTTAGATAAGCTCAAAGTTGGTTGCTGGCCTGCTACATGCCCTGTGCCACAGGTTTGTACAAAACTCATTGTTCTCTTGTGTGCTCATTAGTGGACCCCACACCTGATATTTTGGCTTTTTAGAAAGCTTATAAGCTCAGCTTCTTAGTTTTAGGACAAATTTGAGGTTTAGCTTATCTGACATAGCTTATTTAAGCTTTTCTTGTGGCCTATTTTCATAATCCAAAACTGACCACTCAGTCTTTGTACCCAACTTCCAAAGCTCACACACAGTTCATTAATAAGCCATAAGCTTGGCTTATTGGCTTATCTTGAAGCTTATCACCCCAACTCTGAGTATCTAGGTTTAGATTGGAGCCCCTTTCACTCCTGTGGACCCCACTGAGGTCCAAAAACACCACCTCAGGCCTGCTTTAGTTCAAAATTGCAAAGTGCTTATTTCTTTGCATTCAGCTTAATTGTGCTTATTACTTGCTATTTATGGCCTATCTTAGTGTGTTTAACTGATTTGAACCTATTTTCACCATTGTGGGACCCACCCATAGTCATTTGTGCTTAAAGGCCCATACAGTCAACATAAGTCAACTGTATAAGCCAAGGGGGTGTTACAGCTTATTTATAAGCTATTTTCAAAAGTGGTTTTACAAAAGTTTTCTATTTTCAGTGGTAAAGTTAGTTTGTAAAAGAAAAATCCAAAAAAAAATCAAGTTTAAAATAAGTGATAGTTTCTATTTAATTCAACTTAATTTTAATTTTCATTTTTAGATTTTAATTAAGTAATTAGTGTTTTTATATTTTTATTAATTAACTTATATAGTAAAGTAATTTTGATAATTTTTTCAGATTTTTATTCTGTCATTTAGAATTAATTAGATTTAATTTTAGTTTTCTTGTTTATTAATTAATATTAAGTATTAAATCTCATATTTAGTTTTTATAAAGTTAAACTTAGTTTTTACAATTTTCCTAGCTCTAATATAGTATAATAGATTTTTAGAAAATATAATTTTGAATTCTACTGTTCATTTTCCATTTTTCTTATTTAATTTGTTTAAATTAGAATTAAAGTAATTAAAAGGTAAATAATTAGTGGATTAATCTTAAAACTTAATTTTTAGAGTTTTTATAATTTTGTAGGATTCTGTGATGGTTAAGTAATTTTATAAATTTTATCTTAATTTTCTAAGTTAATTTAGTATTAATTTTAATTAAAAGTAGTTTAATTAGTTTAATTAAGTTAAGTAGTTTTCAATTTATAAAAAACCCATAAAAATACAAAAATATTTATTTTTATTTTTTATACTTTCTTCAAGTTCTAATTTAAGTTTAGAAATTGTTTTTACAATTTTTTAGTTTAATTTGTAATAGTTATAATTTTTAGTTAATTTAAAATTAGATTTTAATTTAGATTTTAAATAGTTTAATTATTTAAATAATATTTAAATAGTATTTTAATCACTTTTATAATTTCATTTTCATTTTTAATTTTGTGTTTCAAAAAGTGTCAAAAGCACCCCCTGTAGTTTGTTAAATACCAAAATCCTACTTTTTCAGCCCGATTGCGTAAATCTGAATTATGAATACGTGCATATATCTGTATATCTGATTTTTGTGAATATTATATCTGTGTACCAATACCATAATAACAGTAGCAATATCAATTCCACATCATCTGGCTACTGTCCTCAGTGCCACTTTCTCATAAACGATTCTCAAAAGCACCATTTCAATCTCGCTGGGACTTTAACGACCCGGAAAAATCTATACTATAACCGGAGTATTGATTCTAAGCTGTTTTTGACTTGTTGACTTTGGTCAATAATATCTGACGGTTTAGACCCAATCAAAATTTGGCGCCGCTGCCGGGGAGGTTGTTGCGTGTTTTATAAAATCGTTTTAAGTTTAGTGGTTTTCAAAACCCTCCCTGTACAAATTTCACACAAATTTGTAAAAAGTTTTTGTAAAAACATAATCATATCAAAAAACGTTCATTAACACTTCTCCTGAAGTGTTGAAAACACCAAAAAAAAATTAAAAAACAATCAAAAACAAACTGTGAAGTTAAATTACTTCGTGTTCTTTAAGATTACAACCTGAAACAGTTGGTTTAAGGTAAGTTCTGACATTAAATTGCGAACTGAAGAGGAAACCTATTTACTTCCTCCCGCCAGCCTGCGAGTAATCTTAAAGGGACGATTTCGGTTAACGAATCAGTTCCAAAAATATTTCCCAAGTTTTCTACACACACACCCATAAGCCTAAAGTAGTTTTTCAAAAATTAATTAATAAACCCATAATAAGTTCCCAAACTTAAGATTAAAACTTGCTTTTATATCCCTGTGAGTGGTGTACCTTTTTCAAAGAAGCCATTCACTTGTGATTGCTGGTTTAAGTTCACTGTGGTTTTGCCTCGATCTTGTTTTGAAAAATTGTTTTTAGTGCATGCGCACTCGGTCACAAGCAAAACGTAAACATCAGAAAAACGTACACGAGCTACGTTCTGACACACAAGAACCAAAGACCGAAATGGCCGCTGGGCCACCACCACCTTTACCACCCCCTGACCCTCCCAGGGATGAGCCAGCTCCCGATCTCCGAACGATGGAGGAGCTGTGCTAGCCTACCATGCAAGGGCGGGGTGGGCCTATTGCACCACTCACTATTGAGGCTACGGACTTTGGCCTCAAGCACCACATGATCCAACAAGTCCAGAATTCGTGTCAATTTCACGGATTACTGGGTGACGATGCCAATAAGCATCTTGACAAATATCTCACGGTCACCCAAAGCATGAAACAGCATGGTGTCACGGATGATGCCCTTCGGCTGTACCTCTTCCCCTATTCTCTCACTCATCATGCCATTGCATGGTTTGACCGACTTCCAAAGAATTCTATTCGAACCTTTGATGAAATGGTAACCAAGTTTTTAGCAAAATATTTTCCACCATCCATGGTTACCAAGTTACGAAATGATATCAGCAACTTCCGGCAACGTTCCGATGAGTCTCTTTTTGAGGCTTGGGAACGTTATAAGCTAGCCATTGATCGGTGCCCTAACCACAATATGTTGCAAGTTACCATCATAGATACCTTCTATAATGGTCTGACATTGAGGCACCGAGACATTCTCAATGCTGCTGCTGGTGGGACCTTTATGAAAAGGCGTCCCGAGGAGTGCTATGACTTAATCGAGAACATGACTGCCCATCATAACTTTTGGGATTCCTATGCGGAGAGGGATGCGTCATGTCATTCAGTTACTCCCTCATCATCATCTCCTGAAATAATTGCTCTTACCAAAAAGATGGATGATATTTCTACGGCTGTGTTGAGAATGAGCCAAACGATGCAAAATCAGGCTCAAAATCAACAAGTGAAAGCCGTGGCCCGAAGTTGTGAAACTTGTGGGGGCCCTCATCTGTATTCCGAGTGTCCAGCTACTGCTGGCTTTCCTCTAGAGAACGTATATGCTGCTCACGGTTCCTACAATACGGGGGGTAATTCTTACCAATCGCAAGGGGACCGTAATCTCTTAAGCTATCGTTCCAACAATTTTCTCGGACCTCCAGGTTTTAATCAAAATCAAAACCGTAACGCGAATCAGAATTTTAACCAAGGTCAAAACTCAAATTTCCAAAACCCGAACCAAAATCAAGGCCAGTTTAATCAAAACAATTTTCAAAATGGCAATCAAAACCAAGGTTTTCAAGGAAATTTTCAAAGAAACCAGAATCAAGGGAATTACAATCAGGGTAATTTCAATCAGAGAAACACTTTTCAGGGTAACAACAATCAAAATCAAGGGAATTTTCAAAACAACCGTGTTCAAAATCCTCCTGTTCAAAATCAAAACGTTGTTCAACCCTCGTCTTCCTCCAATGCTGAATTTAAACAATTCATGAAAGCACAAGAGGAAACGAATCGGTTATTGCTTAGCACAATCTCTGAGCTTCATAAGTCTTTAAATGATCGACCCTCGGGCCCGGGTACATTACCGAGCAACACGATCGCTAACCCGAGGGGCGATGTCAAAGCAATCACCACCCGAAGTGGGGCATCCTACAATGGACCTTCGATTCCTTCTACCTCTTCTTCTCCTCCTAAGGTAGCGGAACGTGAACCTGAGGTTACTACGGACAAGGTACTTCCTACTAATAACGGAGGTACCAACAACGTCCACCCTCAAGTTGTCCCGGTCCCGGCTCGTAAGCCGAAAGTTGTATTTGATCCCCCTGTGAGTTCTGATGAAATCCCAAAGAATGATCCTAAGCCGTCAATTCCATATCCTTCACGTTTGAATGATCAAAAGAACCGCGAAAAAGCTAACCATCAGATGGAAAAATTTTATCAAATTTTCCAAGAATTACACTTTGATATTAGCTTCGCGGACACTCTTCTTCTCATGCCTAAATTTGCTTCAACAATCAAAAATCTGATAAGCAACAAAGAAAAACTTTGTGAGATGGCAAAAACTCCTCTTAACGAGCATTGCTCAGCAGTGCTTTTGAAAAAGCTTCCCGAAAAGCTTGGAGATCCCGGGAAATTTCTCATTCCTTGTATTTTCCCGGGGATGGTTGAATGCTTTGCCTTGGCCGATCTTGGCGCAAGCATTAACCTGATGCCTTACACAGTCTGGAAAAAACTCTCACTTCCTGCTCTCACTCCGACCTGCATGACACTCGAGCTTGCAGACCGTACTATATCCCGTCCTCTCGGCATTGCTGAAGATATCTTCGTGAAAGTAGGAAAGTTCCATTTTCCGGAAGATTTCGTGATTGTTGATTTCGATGCTGACCCACGAGTCCCTCTCATTCTCGGGAGGGGATTCTTAAGAACGGGTTGTGCTTTAATCGATGTATTCGAAGAAGAAATCACTCTACGTGTTGGTGGCGAAGCCATCACATTCAATCTTGATCAGACTTCAAGATATTCCTCCAACTATGACGCTGAAACGGTTAACCGAATTGACATCATCGATGTTGCGTCTGAGGAGTATTCTCAGGAGGTCCTTGGTTTCTCATCCAGTGGCAGTCTTTCTACTGGCCCTATCATTTCCGACCCTTCCCCTTCCCTCACTCCGTTTGAGGGAAGTGACTTCCTTCTGGAAGAGGTCGAGGCATTTCTTGCTCAAGATAGCTCAATCCCAAGTGGGGTTGATGAAAACTATCTTGACCCGGAGGGGGACATTCTTCTCCTTGAAAGATTGTTAAATGACGATCCTTCACCCTCTCCGTCTCCAAAAATACTTCATAAAGCGGAAGTCAAAAATGTTGAAATAACTGAAGACTTTCCCGAGGTTGAGCTCAAGGACTTGCCTCCTCATCTAGAATATGCATTTCTGGAGGGTGATGATAAATTGCCCGTCATTATTGCTAAAGACTTAAAAGTTGAGGAAAAGGCAGCACTCCTAAAGGTTCTAAAGTCACATAAACAAGCAATCGCTTGGAAACTCTCCGACATTAAGGGCATAAGCCCGAACTTTTGTACTCATAAAATCTTAATGGAGGATAACTTTAAGCCAGCAGTACAACAACAGAGAAGGGTAAATCCCAAAATCCACGAAGTTATCAAACAAGAAGTTCTTAAACTTCTTGATGCGGGATTGATTTACCCTATTTCTGACAGTCCTTGGGTTAGCCCAGTTCATTGTGTCCCTAAAAAGGGTGGCATTACCGTTGTCACCAACGAGGATAACGAGTTGATTCCAACTCGTTTGGTCACGGGTTGGCGAGTATGTATTGACTATCGAAAGTTAAATGAAGCCACCCGTAAAGACCATTTTCCTCTCCCTTTTATGGACCAGATGCTTGAAAGACTTGCGGGGAATGAATACTACTGCTTCCTCGATGGTTTTTCGAGTTACTTCCAAATCCCCATTGATCCCCAGGATCAAGAGAAGACTACCTTCACATGCCCCTACGGAACTTTTGCTTACAGACGTATGCCTTTCGGCTTATGTGATGCACCAGGCACGTTCCAGAGGTGCATGATGTCTATTTTTTCCGACATGATCGGGAAAACTATGGAGGTATTCATGGATGTCTTTTCAGTCATCGGGGATTCATTCCAGACCTGTCTCTCCCACTTGGAACAAATGCTTAAACGTTGCAAAGAAACAAATTTAAGTCTCAACTGGGAGAAGAGTCACTTTATGGTTAAAGAGGGCATACTCCTCGGCCATAAAATCTCAAAGAACGGGATTGAGGTTGACAAAGCCAAAATCGATGTCATTGCTAAATTACCTCATCCCACCACCGTAAAAGGTGTTAGGAGCTTTTTAGGTCATGCCGGCTTCTACCGTAGGTTTATCCAAGATTTTTCTAAGATTGCCCGGCCTATGACCCATCTCCTCGAGAAGGATACTCCTTTCATCTTCTCTCCTGAGTGCATCGAAACTTTTGAAACATTAAAGAAAAAGCTTACCGAGGCACCGATTCTTGTTGCCCCCGATTGGGACCTACCTTTTGAGCTTATGTGCGATGCTAGTGATTTTGCCATAGGTGCAGTCTTGGGGCAACGAAAAGCAAAATACTTTCAGCCTATACACTACGCAAGTAAGACTATGACCGAGGCTCAAGGACATTACACCACCACTGAAAAAGAACTCCTAGTTGTGGTGTATGCCTTTGAGAAATTCCGGTCATACTTGATCCTGACCAAATGCGTGGTGTATACGGATCACTCGGCTTTGAAGTACCTATTTGCAAAGCAAGATGCAAAGCCGAGGCTTCTCCGTTGGGTTCTCCTCCTTCAAGAATTTGATATCATTATTCGTGATAAAAAAGGAGCCGAGAACCTTGCTGCTGATCATCTCTCACGATTAGAAAACCCACATCAAGATGTGTCCGAGAAACAAGAAATAAATGAAACATTCCCTCTCGAGACACTCAGTGCGGTTACTTTTCGTGGTGACTCGACTACCCCATGGTTTGCCGACTTTGCAAATTACCGTGCGGGTAACTTCATCGTGAAGGGGATGACGTCCCAACAGAAAAACAAATTTTTTAAAGACGTCAAACATTATTTCTGGGACGACCCCTTCCTCTTCAAAATCTGTGCCGATCAAGTCATCAGGCGATGTGTATACGGACAGGAAGCCGCTGATATTCTCAAGGCTTGCCATGCTGGACCCATCGGGGGCCACCATAGTCCTAACTACACCGCCAAAAAGGTGTTTGATTCTGGTTTCTATTGGCCCACGATCTATAAGGATGCCCACGAGTTAGTCAAAACCTGTGATGCTTGTCAGCGTCACGGGAATATTTCAGAAAAAAATGAAATGCCACAAAATGCTATTCAAGTTTGTGAAATCTTTGACGTCTGGGGCATTGATTTTATGGGGCCATTCCCATCTTCTCGTGGAAACAAATACATACTCGTGGCTGTTGACTACTTGTCAAAATGGGTTGAGGCTAAGGCCTTACCCACTAATGATGCCCGAGTAGTTGTGAAATTCTTAAAATCCCTTTTTGCTCGTTTTGGAACCCCACGTGCCATCATTAGTGATCGTGGTACTCACTTTTGCAATGATCAGTTTGCAAAAGTCATGCTTAAGTACGGTGTTACTCATCGTCTTTCCACCGCATATCACCCCCAAACAAGTGGGCAGGTGGAAGTTTCCAACCGTGGTATAAAACGGATTCTTGAGAGGACAGTAGGTGAAAACCGTGCTTCCTGGTCAGATAAACTAGATGATGCACTCTGGGCCTTCCGTACAGCTTACAAAACACCCATCGGGTGTACTCCATACAAGCTTGTATATGGGAAGGCATGTCATTTACCGATCGAGCTCGAGCACAAAGCCTACTGGGCCTTGAAACATGCTAACTACGACCTTCATAAAGCGGGTGATCACCGTAAGGTTCAACTCAATGAATTAAACGAACTTCGTGATCAAGCCTACGAGAACTCTTTGATCTACAAAGAAAAGACAAAGAAGATTCACGACTCCAAAATTAAGAACCGAGTTTTTAACGTCGGTGACAGAGTCCTTCTTTTCAATTCAAGATTAAAGATCTTCTCGGGGAAATTAAAAACCCGATGGACCGGACCATTCACTATTGCTAAAGTATATCCATACGGGACTGTTGAATTATCTCAACCCGAAGGTCCCAACTTCAAAGTGATTGGTCATAGATTGAAACATTATTTTGGAGAGGACATACCACCCATGGTTGTCCCAGACCTCCAAACTTTCCCCATGGACCAATGAATTCGGGGATCGAGTCAAGCTAGTGACTCGGTGAACAAAAATTAGCAGCATATATGGGTTTTCACCCGTATTTCTGACTTCTTTCTACTTTCTGCCACCCTAGTGTGGGGGGAGTGGCCGTCCCCCACCTGCTGAAAAGTAAATATGTATATAAGTTTCTCCAAAATATATATATATATATATATATATATATATATATATATATATATATATATATATATATATATATATATATATATATATATTTGTATGTACAGATAAATAAAGTGAAAAATAAAATCCAAATTTCCACAGTTAGCATCGAATATTAGCTTTTTCCGTTCAGAGATTCGGCATAATAGCCGGGACTTTGAATATTGAGGACAATATCCAGTTCTAGTGTGGGGGGGGGGGGGGGGGGGGGAATTCTTACGAATTTTATCACAAAACTTTCTAAGTACCCCCATTTTTAGGCCTAAAATTTTTCACTTTATTTCAAAATTTTTGTGGTAATCAGTCCGCCAAAGTCTAAATGACAAATAGATTGGCTAGTCCAGGAGCAAACGGCTCTTGGTAAAGACATCTCAAACCCGTTGATGGCTGGCAATTTGCCAAAAATTGTATGGTTCCGCAGCTCCCCCGCATCCTCATAAGCAAATGAGTTGACTAGCCCACAAGATTATGGCTTGTGGTAAAAGCCGTGGAAAATCCATAATTGGTAATCAGCTCACCAAGATGTTGACTTAGTCCATCAAGATGCTGGCTAGTCCAGAAGCAAACGGCTTTTGGTAAAGACTAATCAAATCCGTTGACAGCTGGTGGTTTGCTCAAAATCACACGGTTATCAGGTGTGCCACAGTTCTTACACCTGGCTACTCCAGAAGTGATGGCTTTTGGTAAAGAGAATTTCAAATCCATCAAGTTTTTCTCAAAAGATTGCTAGGGATTAGCAATGTTTTAGTGTGGGGGATTGATGAGTGTGTAAATACTCATCATTTTTACCATTTCTGAGCTGCCAAAACATCCAAAAACACTCAATAATGAATCAAAATAGTGAAAATATCCCAGGAAAGTGTTTTACATGTTCCAAATGCAAAAATACCAAAAACAGATGAAAAACGCACAAAGTTTGCATAATTGGCAGTTTCAGTCCCCCAACTTTCAAAAGTTGTCAAATCTTGTCCCTGGTCATTCTAAAAACTTGAAAAAGTCACCAAAGGTCCTTTTAAATCAAAAAGTTACATAATTAGTCCTTTGGTGAAAAGTTTCACAAAATGTCAAGTTTAGTCCCTGAACTTTGAAAATTGTCAAAAATGGTCCCTGGGATATGAAAAAGTTTGAGAAAAACAAATTTTGTCCTTGCACTAACCTTTTATGACAAGATTGGTCCTTGGTGGAAAGTTTGGTGATAATTACACAAATGGTCCCTGAAGTTTGAAAGTTTGACGGTTTCAGTCCCTGGTGAAAATAAATCTGAAAAATCATCAAAGGACCTTACACTACTCATAATGTGGCATAATATACCTTTGGAAATAATTTGGAAACATGCCAAAATCCAACCCTCAACTTTCGGTAATTGGCAAAAGTAGTCCTTGTGTATTCATAAACCAAACGGATCCTTATTTATAAATACCCAAAAATCCAAAACCAACACCCTATTATCCAGCCCACTCCCACCCCTTATTTCTTAGGCCCAAGTCAACAAAAGCCCACCCAAACCCAAAGTTATAAACCGAGGTCAAAGTTTGACCCCCTTGGTCAAACTGGTCAAAACTCCCACCTTTCTCCTTCCCTCCCCCACAGCTCAACTTGCAGGTCACCTCACCCATCACCTCAACCCACCACCTTATCCCACCGCCCAAACCAATCACCCTCACCATATATACCTAACACCCATCCACATTTAATGCACCCCCCCTCTTGTCTGATTATCAGAACCATTTGCAGTAATCATTTTGGCGCCAAAATCCAATCAAGAGCTAGGATCACTCCACCTCACAATTGATGGTTGGGATTTAATCAAAAGGTCAGAGGGAAGCTAGTGGACCATTTCTTATCTCACAAAAGAAGCAATCAAGGAAGGAACCCTAGTTTTTATGAAATTAGTATAAATAAGCAACTGCTGTAAGCCATGAAGGGCATCTCTCTTTTCATTTTCTTTCTTGTAATTTTAGTAAAAATAGATTTAAAATCTCAGTGTACTCTTTAGTTTTCTAGTTAATGTAAGCTTTGTTCAAGTTTTATGAAATTCGAATTTTAGTTAAAAGTTTAAATTTCTTGTTATTAGTTCACAAGCAACTTATTTCACCTCAGATTAAACCTTTAATCTTGTTGAAAGTTATTTTGAAACAAAAAGCAAACTCAGAAAAAAGAAAAAAAAAAAAAAGAGGAAAAATATAAAGAAAAATAAAAAAATAAAAAGAAGCAGAAGAAGATGGAAGCCGAGAAAGCAAGGAATGAAATGGGGTATTAGTGAGTCTGTGGAGACTCTATAGGTGGTTCTAATTCTTGTATTTCTTGGCTTGGATGGCATGAAGTAAGCAACACTTTTGATCTTTGATAATTTTTAGAATTGTAGCTTATTAACTGTTCATGAATGCTTATTTATGTTTATTAGACCTTATTAGGTTGCTGTAAATCTGTTTCTAGAGATTATTCAGTAAGTTGTTTTGAAAAACCTAAACTAGTCCATTAATAAGGAGTGTTTGGTTTAGATAAGTACCGAGGCTTCTAGTGGATATTTGGCCTTAATCTTTGTTTCACTAGCTCACATTAGGTTTAGTTAGGCCTTAGGTGTTGTAAAATTGGTACCCTGAACATAAGAAAGTCAAAACTCCACTTCATTGGCTATAACAGTTATCTATTATGTTTCTAGGATCCAAGATCATTCAAATCAGCTCCTAAGTTGTTAGCATAACTAATTTTGGTTTCATTATAACCTATTATTACATCAGTAGTCAAATAATCAAGCCCTAAGTTCATATAAGTCAAAGTTCATAGTTTCCTTAAAAAGTCAAAACTACACCTCTTGTCAGAAACTCTAAAATTGTAGGATTTTTATTGAATTTTGGACTTAGTTTTAGGCTTTAATATTTCTAGGGATTAAAATTTGGTAGCTTATCTTTAGGAATCCACATCTGTCTTATTTTTACAATTTTTGTTTAGCTTGTTAGATAAGCTCAAAGTTGGTTGCTGGCCTGCTACATGCCCTGTACCACAGGTTTGTACAAAACTCATTGTTCTCTTGTGTGCTCATTAGTGGACCCCACACCTGATATTTTGGCTTTTTAGAAAGCTTATAAGCTCAGCGTCTTAGTTTTAGGACAAATTTGAGGTTTAGCTTATCTGACATAGCTTATTTAAGCTTTTCTTGTGGCCTATTTTCATAATCTAAAACTGACCACTCAGTCTTTGTACCCAACTTCCAAAGCTCACACACAGTTCATTAATAAGCCATAAGCTTGGCTTATTGGCTTATCTTGAAGCTTATCACCCCAACTCTGAGTATCTAGGTTTAGATTGGAGCCCCTTTCACTCCTGTGGACCCCACTGAGGTCCAAAAACACCACCTCAGGCCTGCTTTAGTTCAAAATTGCAAAGTGCTTATTTCTTTGCATTCAGCTTAATTGTGCTTATTACTTGCTATTTATGGCCTATCTGAGTGTGTTTAACTGATTTGAACCTATTTTCACCATTGTGGGACCCACCCATAGTCATTTGTGCTTAAAGGCCCACACAGTCAACATAAGTCAACTGTATAAGCCAAGGGGGTGTTACAGCTTATTTATAAGCTATTTTCAAAAGTGGTTTTACAAAAGTTTTCTATTTTCAGTGGTAAAGTTAGTTTGTAAAAGAAAAATCCAAAAAAAAATCAAGTTTAAAATAAGTGATAGTTTCTATTTAATTCAACTTAATTTTAATTTTCATTTTTAGATTTTAATTAAGTAATTAGTGTTTTTATATTTTTATTAATTACCTTATATAGTAAAGTAATTTTGATAATTTTTTCAGATTTTTATTCTGTCATTTAGAATTAATTAGATTTAATTTTAGTTTTCTTGTTTATTAATTAATATTAAGTATTAAATCTCATATTTAGTTTTTATAAAGTTAAACTTAGTTTTTACAATTTTCCTAGCTCTAATATAGTATAATAGATTTTTAGAAAATATAATTTTGAATTCTACTGTTCATTTTCCATTTTTCTTATTTAATTTGTTTAAATTAGAATTAAAGTAATTAAAAGGTAAATAATTAGTGGATTAATCTTAAAACTTAATTTTTAGAGTTTTTATAATTTTTTAGGATTCCTGTGATGGTTAAGTAATTTTATAAATTTTATCTTAATTTTCTAAGTTAATTTAGTATTAATTTTAATTAAAAGTAGTTTAATTAGTTTAATTAAGTTAAATAGTTTTCAATTTATAAAAAACCCATAAAAAGACAATTTTTTTTTTTTTTTTTTTTTTTTTTTTTTTTTTTTTTTTTTTTATACTTTCTTCAAGTTCTAATTTAAGTTTAGAAATTGTTTTTGCAATTTTTTAGTTTAATTTGTAATAGTTATAATTTTTAGTTAATTTAAAATTAGATTTTAATTTAGATTTTAAATAGTTTAATTATTTAAATAATATTTAAATAGTATTTTAATCACTTTTATAATTTCATTTTCATTTTTAATTTTGAGTTTCAAAAAGTGTCAAAAGCACCCCCTGTAGTTTGTTAAATACCAAAATCCTACTTTTTCAGTCCGATTGCGTAAATCTGAATTGTGAATACGTGCATATATCTGTATATCTGATTTTTGTGAATATTATATCTGTGTACCAATACCATAATAACAGTAGCAATATCAATTCCACATCATCTGGCTACTGTCCTCAGTGCCACTTTCTCATAAACGATTCTCAAAAGCACCATTTCAATCTCGCTGGGACTTTAACGACCCGGAAAAATCTATACTATCACCGGAGTATTGATTCTAAGCTGTTTTTGATTTGTTGACTTTGGTCAATAATATCTGACGGTTTAGACCCAATCAGTATGTATTAACTAAGCATCTTATGCATTGCATGATCAAAGGGAGCATTTTCTTAACATAAAATATTTTATAAATGACATTAACATTTTACATATTTTAGTAAATCATTCTTGGTATTGTTTTATTAAACCACAAAGATATGATTTCAAATTTCTAACCAAAAAGGGCAAAATCTCTCCAAAAAAACCTTCCCCACAAAAAGACAAACAAACCCAACATTTTGATCATATAATTCATTTCGCAAATTTTCTTGCCCTATAAATACTTGTTCATTTCACAAATTTTCCTCACCTTTTTGCACACAAAACTTTCTGATCTCATATCCATTTCTATCCCAAAAACCTTTGATCATATAATTCATAAGTCTTTGTTTCCAAGTGATCCAAAGCTTCATCCATACAAGTGCAAAAAGAAGAACACTCCTTCAATATCCATAAAATTGTAGTAGTGTTGTGATTAGTTAGTATCATCTTGTTGTAGTGCTAGATATTTGTAAAGTGTTGTGTGATTTAGTTGATTGTAGATATTAGGTGTGTTGTAAAGTAGTGTAGAAGTTGTGAATTAGTTGTGCATAGAAGAAGGTGTGAAGTAGACGAGAAGAAGAAGTTGTGGAGCTATCGCGAAGAAGTTGTGAAGATTAGTTCTAGCTACGATTAGAACTCGACATTTAGCTTAGTGTCGTTAATCGGTGTAAGCCAAGGTGTGTAAGGTTTCTCCACTATAAGGAGTTTGTTGACATAGTGAAGAAAACTCTCGAGTGTGGTACTCGGGGAGTGGAGTAGGGCAAGAAAGGTGTCCTTGTAGCCGAACCACTATAAATTCGCATGTTGTGGTTTGATCTTTCTATCTCTATCTTTATTTCATTTCATTTCAATACTTACATTATTAGATTAGACTTGCTCACATTTGTTGACATTTGAATTCACGTAAAATCGAATCAAAGTTTTTATAAGCTACAAAAGATTTTGAAAATAAATTTATAAAGATAGTAAAACTATTCAACCCCCCTTCTAGTTTTCCACAATTTGTAATTGCCTTCCTTCTACTCCAAAATCAAAAACACTGAATAAATGTGTTGTAATGTTACAGGCGCTCCTTTGATGTTGGAAAACCTTGACTCCAGGTGAGACCATGTTGTGTATTTGTGCCTGTTAAATTCCTCTCTTTATTATTAATACATGATTAATAAATCTTGGTTAAGACAACGACCATTTTGGATATATGTAGGCTATGATGGTGGTTGAGGATTACAATTGTGTTTTTGCTCCTAAAATTTCAGGTACCTTTTTTTCTTAATCATACAAATTAGTTACTTAGTTTTATTGTGTTTTGTTTGATAAAACTATGAATTGATCATACTTGATTTATGTTGTTTTGGTGTGGATCCAGATGTTCAATAAGGTGCAATTTTGAATATACATTTAATACTCCTTTTAACTTTGCTATCATTATCTGAATTTTTGGTGGAATTAGACCAATGTGTAGGACTCAAAGAGATGTTGTGTATGTCCTTGATGCCATTGTGGGTTTTGATAAATTTGATGCAATGGCGACCATAAAGGCTCAAAATATATTTCAAAGGATGGTTATTACAGGTAAGGAGGGTCGTGTTTCTATGGAATTCTTTGATCTTTCTCACGCTGGTCAGTTTTTATAGGTAAGGCCATATGTTAACCAAATAGGTACATACCTTTGTTTTTGCTGATGCAAGTTGTTGATTGAAGTTGCAAGAAAATTGATGACACGGGTTGCTGAATGAACACGTTGAACGCAAAACAAACAGGTTGAACGCTGAACGAACATGCGCTAAATGAAAATTGATGACATGGGTTGCTTACAATGTGCTCAGGTTATTCTTTCTCTATTAAACCAAATTAACAAGGCTTACACATGAATATGGAGATTCGAGTAATATCTTATTTCAAACAGGTCAAAGATAAGTAATTTCAACTACGAAAGAAAAGGGTCTACTTTTAGGCCGTAACTAAATGTCATTGAAGTTCAGTTTTATCAAATAGGAACTCCTAAACCATTATACGAACAATTTATAAATCACATATGACTGTTGGGATATAAAATATCAAAGTACTTCTGGATGTCAAAGTACTGCTGCATGAAGAATAAAGTCAAAGTACTGCTGTTATTGAAGAATGCTTAAGGTACTTCGAAGGAAACAAGGATTGATGTGCAATATTAGATAAGGATTAATGTGTAATATTAAACGAATATTCTAGAATTAGTTAGGGATAATGACTTGTCGTTCAAGGATTACATGTTGTAAACCAACTTAAGGTTATCTATATAAAGAGCCTTAAGAGGTATTAGTCGATATAAGTTTTATAAGTCTTAGATACGTTTAGAAGTCGATCAAAGTTAATAGTTAGGGATTGTTAGTGAATCTGTGTAACTGATTGATGCTAAACGGTCAACCTATATTGACCAGGTGATGGTCAACAAGGTCAAACTACCTAGAATCAATCTCTGCGGAAGTATAGGTGTTTCCCCGGGTCGTTATGTCCCGACGAAGTGTGATGGTTATAAAACGGGCTTGTGATCGGGTGAATCTGGATGCAAAAGGGACTGTGATTGATTATACTACTGATTTGTACAATGAAATAGCTTAAATAAGCTATATGAATAAGACGGGAAAATTGGAAAAACCAGAAACGTTTAAAACCTAAAAACGCGTACGTTCACGTTTTAAATAACGTAAACGTACAAAATAAAACGTGAAAACTGAAATCTGAAAATCCCCAGGGGGTGAAAATGATTTTTTTACAAACCTAAGATAAAAAGAAAATTTTTAGAAAAAGAAAATTAATTTTTACACTAATTAATTATTTATTATTAATTAAATACTAATTAAAACTAATTATTAATATTTAAAACACTTAAATATAATATAATATTAATTTAATACTAGAAAAATGAAAATAAAATTTCTAAAATTATAAAATAACTAAAAATAAGTTTTAAAATTAAGAATAAGTATTTTTGTCTTTTTGTGATTTTTTTATTAATTAATTACTAATTATATATTAATTACCTAATTAAACTATTTTAAATTATAAAAATAGCAAATGAACAGTAAAAATTCTAGGAAAATTTCTAAAACTATTTTACATCATATAAAAGCTAGGAAAAATATAAAAACTAGGTCTTACTTAATAAAAACTAATTATGCTATTTAAAACTTAATTATTAATTAATCACTAATAAAACTAATATTAAATATAATAAATACCTAATGATGAAATAAAAATCTGAGAAAATTACTATAAATACTTTAATATATGAGGAATTTAAGAAAAATATAAAATAGCTAAGTACTTATTAAAAAATTAAAAATGAAAATGAAAATTAAATTACATTAAATAGAAACTATCACTTGATATTAAATTGTTTTTTTTGGATTTTTTCTTTGGAAACTTGTTTTATACCTAAAAATGAAAAACTTTTGTAAAAACAAACTTTTTATAACTTAAAAATAAGCTGTATGAGGGCTTATTAGTGTGACAGTTGACCAAAAAGGAAAATGAGCTCAAATGAGATCAAGTGGGACCCACAATGGTTAAGTCTGATTCAAACTAGTGTATTGGACAAGTATAAGCCAGAAAAAGTAAAAAGGACCCACAAAATAAGAAATTAAGCTCAAATAAGCACTTGGCTTATTTGTTTCAACACTGAAAATGGGACAGCTTTTGGGTTCTGATTCAGGTGGCTCTGAGGGCTTTTTAGGTCAAACAAAACGTCAAAGTCTAATGCCTGGTACGAGGGGGGTTGAAGGGAACAAGATTGGTGGCTTGGGGCCCACTGAGGTGGTCAAAAAACCACCACCAAGTGGTGGTGGTGGGTGGTGTATCTGCTGATGCAGGGGACACAGCAGCCCTGCAGCCTACTTTAGAGGCTTGTGGAGCCTAGGGAAAAAATTGCAAAAATAAAAGGAAAGTGGAATCTTAAAATAGAGCTGGTATACTTTGAATAGGAACAAGTTTCAGAGCCTAACTAATAACACAAAAATCAATTTAAATCTTGCAACTTTTGGAAAAACCTGAGAAATGCAAATTTGACTATTTGCTAAAAACTCACAAATTGACTTTTCCCAACTTTGGGTAATCACTACTGATTATTTATACTATATTATGATGTAATAAGTTGATTTTAAGCTAAAATAACATTCAAAGAACTGATATGGTGGGTTGTGAATCCAACAGTCCAAACAGTTGGACAGTTATAAGATTTTGGATGGGATTTTGACTTTCTTCATAAAGACCACTGGATTTAAGACTTATACTAAGCTAAAACAACCTAATGTGATATGTCTAAACAAGATTTAACCACTAAACTTCACAAAAGCATAGGGTAATCCCCTGTGCCAAACACCCCTTAAAAGGTCTGTTTTGACATAAGAAACAGATATAGGCAGGACCAAGCTAAATTTTGATTGTACATAACCCAAACTACTTTAAATGAGACTAACCATACCAAGTTTAACATTAAATAAGTAGTAGAAACAGGCAACCTATGATGAGCATTAGGAAACTAACTAAAAGCAGTTATGAGATGAAAACTTAAACAATGAACCTATAATCTACTCACTACATACAATAAGCAATAATAAGCATTCACAAGCCTAAAATCACTGTAGATAAGCAAGACATAATTAAGTAAGCAAATGACAAGATAATTGCTTAATTAAGCACTAGACTGAGATAACCCACAAAAGAGACTTACTTGAGTCCTTGCTCAACTGATTCAGTCTAAATGCTTTCCAAACCAAGATTAATCCATGAACTTTCCTAAATAAGCCCCACAGCTTATTACAATAAGCAGTTGACTTTCATTGACTTTCTTGGGATTTCTTCAATCACACAAATATCAAACAATAGTAACACTCACATTAAACTAGGAAACTTAAATGAGCATACTGGTCACTAAACAACAACTTCCAACCACTTTAAGCTAATATTAAGATTTTGAAGTAAAAATTGCACAACTTGATTATGAACTCATAAACTGAAATTGAAACTGAAAATATGTTTTGAATACACTGAATTTGCTAGAAAGAGTACTTCAAAGCTTTAAATTACACTAGATAAAAATAAGATTACAAATTCGACATTATTTAAAATTAAGCTACACTAACTACTAATCTAATAATCTCCATTCTTCATTTTTCTTTTACTTTTGTAGAACCTGGAGGTATACAAAGACTTTCCCACTTCATTTGGAGCTGTTGGATGGACTACATTTGATCACATCCATTGATTGGCATTTTGGCGGGAAATTTGGATTTGGCAGCTAGGGGTGTTGCTTGTTAGGTGTTTGTGTAATAATTGGGTTTTGGAGGGTAGTAGCTTGGAATGGGGGGCAAGATATGGGAGATATGATGTGGAGGAGGGGGGATGTGGGGTGTTGCAGTGGATTATCAGAGCAAGTGGAGAAGAGGGTGAGGTGGAGTTGGTCAAACGGTGGGTTGACCGTTTCAAATAATAAAACGGGGTATTAAAATTTGGGTGGTGGGCTGAGGTTTTGTTTTGGGCTTGGGGGGTGTGTGTTGGATCCGTTTTGGGTGGGGTTGGATTATGTAATGGATTGGGTTTATTGGGTGTTAATAGATAAAAGGGTCCGTTTGGTTATTTAGCAAAAACACCACACAAGGACTAATTTTGTAATATGGTTGAAAATGGAGGGCCTGTTTTGGCAAGTTTCAAAAGATATTAAAGGGACTAAACTTGCCATGTTTAAATAACCAAAGGACCAAAAATGTAATTTTCTCATTTTAAATCACCCGGGGACTATTTATGCCAAACTTCAAAACTGAGGGACCAAAACTGTAATTTTTCCAAACTTCACACCAAGGACCAATTTTGATAACTTTTGATTTCCCAAGGTCAAAAAAATGATTTTTCTTTCAAAAATATCCCACCAGGGACCAAATTTGTCAAAGTTTGAAACTCCAGGGACTGAATTTGTAAATTTCCAAAACTTTTCCAATTTTTCACCAAAGGACTAAATATGACAACTTATGATTTCAAAAGGACTTTGGTAATAATTTTCCATATTTTGAATGACTAGGGACTAATTTTGTAATTTTATGAAAGTTGGGGGATTGAAACTGCCAATTATGTAAACTTTGTATATTTTCATCTGTTTTTGCTCATTTTGCATCTAAAACATATAAAACACAATTTTGAAATATTTTTAGTATTTTGATGCATTTTAAGTGTTGTTGTATGTTTTGCAGTTCAGATTTGACCAAAAATGATGAGTGTTTGAGCACTCATCAATCCCCCACACTAAACTATTGCTAGTCCCTAGCAATAACTATTTTGAAAACTTGATGGATTTTAAACTCTTTACCAAAAGCCATCACTTCTTGAGTAGCCAGGTGTGAGAACTGTGGTACACCTGATAACCGTGTGATTTTGAGCAAACCACCAGCTGTCAACGGATTTGATTAGTCTTTACCAAGAGCCGTTTGCTCCTGGACTAGCCAACTCTCGATGGAATAGTCAACATCTTGGTGAGCTGATTTCCAATTATGGATTTTCCACTGCCTTTACCACAAGCCATAATCTTGTGGGCTAGTCAACTCTTTCGCGTTTTAGGATATGGCGAGTTGAGGTACCATACAATTTTGGGCAAATTGCAAGCCATAAACGGATTTGATATATCTTTACCAAGAGCCGTTTGCTCCTGGATTAGCCAATCCCTTTTGTCGCTTAGACAAGGCGGACTGATAACCACAAAAAATTTTGAACTCAAGTGAAAATTTTTTGAAATTTTGGCCAAAACGGGGGTATAAAATAGTAAAATGTGATAAAATTCGCTATAATAGCGAAATACCCCCCCCCCCCCCCCCACACACACACACTTAGCACGAATATTGTCCTCAATATTCAAAGTCCCAGCTATTATGCCGACTCTTTGAACGTAAAAGGGCAACATTACAAGCTAAGCGTGGAAACACCATTTTGTTTTTTCACTCTATTTGTAACCACAGTGGGGGACTCCCCCACACTTAGGGTGAAAACCCTATAAGCATGCTACTGTTTTTGTTTACCGAGTCGCTAGCT
The DNA here is from genome assembly GCA_030686995.1 of Artemisia argyi. Classification (NCBI taxonomy): domain Eukaryota; kingdom Viridiplantae; phylum Streptophyta; class Magnoliopsida; order Asterales; family Asteraceae; genus Artemisia; species Artemisia argyi. The sequence continues at coordinate 37,990,010 of CM060701.1, forward strand.
TGACTCGACCCCGAATTCATTTGTCCTTGGGGAAGCATGATGTGGAAGAAACAATCTCAATCGGACTTTCATTCAAGATGTTTGGACAAACATTTGAAGCACGTGAAAGTTCCACACCGATGAGATAAGTATCCAACTCAAGATAATGATACATGAAAATGCCGGGATCAAAGATGGTATCTTCATTCCCGAAGGAGTGAAGAAGAGAAGAAGTCACCCTGTAGGTGAAGAAAAGGAAGAAAACCATGATAAAAATCATGATTTGATCTTCTACCTCGAGAGTAGGCTCCGTAGCCTGAATTCGGATTACACGGGTTAAGCTCAAAAACATCCCGGGAGGATGGGTGGGAATTTGCAAATCCTCATGATTGAGTGCATCTGCCCCCGGGATATCAAACTCCGGAGGAGTCATGATATGATGAGTGAGTTCACCGGAGAACTCCTCATGAAGAGAATTATTCACAAGATGTGAATATGTGAATTCATGTTCCGGAATAGACTCATCACAATCCTCGTTCTGAATATCAAAGAGTGGATTATCATAAATCAAAGTGAATTCAGATTCGAATTCAAATAGAGGATTTGTGAGAGTAGTATTGAATGCTTTGGGAACAAAATGGTTAACATTCTCAATTGGACTGCTGGGATCAGAAGTGAGTGGTGGATCATGATATAGGAGACTTTCAATTTCTCCCAGATCGGCTTCGAAGTCGAGGAGACCATCATCACTTTCCAATGAAAGTGGATTGATGTGAGTAAGTTCATCGGCGAACTCCTCAAGAAGATGACCAGCATCAGTTTGTGGAACTGATATCTCAACATACTCGATGTCTTCATGAGATGTACAATCATCATTAAAATCTAAGAAAGTCTTAAAATGATTGTTTGAACACTCAAGAGGGGAAGGAATATCACACATATGCTCAAGAATTCCCTGTGACTCTCCTGGGATTGGGACAAGGTTCTCAACACTAGACTTTATTAATTCGTCCGATTCCTTATTAGGAACAGTGCTAAGATGCTCATCCCCCATGTTTAGAGAGTGAGTGAGAACCTCGGGTGTGATAGCAGTTGTTTGAGATGGAATCTCAACTGCTGGGATATCCACCGATGAACTTGATGAAGCTTTGTAAAATTGAAGAATATCAAGGGTATCTTCATCATCACTGTCATCAGGAATAAAACGGAACTGAGAGCTAGATTTGGCTGCTTTTTCTCTTGCAATTGATTCCCTAACAGATTTTTCATCTGCATCTTAAGAATTTATTCTAGCAGCCTGCTCTTCAGCTAGCAATTCTTCCATGGATTTTTGATGAGTATGTCTTTGGGCAAAGTCTTTAACTAAACCCTTAAGCTCATCAACGATTTTCATCACATTTTGCATTTCTGGAAGAAGTGCTTGATTCTTTTGGTACTGTGGAGGTTGGTCATAATAGGGTATGTCAAAATTGTCACAAGGATATGGATACCCTAATTGACAATCTGAGCTGAAGTGTGGACCTCCACGGTAATCACAACAGTAAAACTATTGAGTCTGGACTGGTGAATCATATGGGTATTGGTCATAACCAAAGTTTTGAGTATTACCGGAAAACTGTTCATAGACAAACATGTTTCCGGATTGACACTCAAATCCTTGATGAGGACCTCCACAAAACTCACACAGATATGTTAGTATCTCATGATGTAGTGGCTGGTAGGATGAATCAGATGTGTCATGGTAAGGATAGGGAGCTTGGTTATAGACAGACCCATCTCCTGACTCTACCATGCTACAGCCGAGACAATTCCCACCATTATGAGGACCACCACACCATTGGCAACCGCAATGGTGTGGATACGACATATGAAAGAATCAAAGGTTTACAGAGGGTAAGGAATGAAGAATCAAATATGTGAGAGGGTAAAGGTGAGTATTTTTGGGTTTTTGGATAAACATTTTGTACAAATGAAAAAGAAAATGTTTTTATGTTTTTTGTGTTCGTTGAAAACTGATTGAAAATGTTTTCGGGAACGGTTTTGTTTTTATATGATAATAAGAAGATAATATGAACAAGGGTGGTAAATATACAATGGATGTATATCCCGATTCACTAATCAGAAAAACCGTTTAGAATAGCGCGCACACCTCCCCGGCAGCGGCGCCAAAAATTGATTGATGCTAAACGGTCAACCTATATTGACCAGGTGATGGTCAACAAGGTCAAACTGCCTAGAATCAATCTCCGCGGAAGTATAGGTGTTTCCCAGGGTCGTTATGTCCCGACGAGGTGTGATGGTTATAAAACGGGCTTGTGATCGGGTGAATCTGGATGGAAATGGGATTGTGATTGATTATACTACTGATTTGTACAATGAAATAGCTTAAATAAGCTATATGAATAAGACGGGAAAGTTGGAAAAACCAGAAACGTTTAAAACCTAAAAACGCGTACGTTCACGTTGTAAATAACGTAAACGTACAAAATAAAACGTGAAAACTGAAATCTGAAAATCACCAGGAGGTGAAAATGACTTTTTTACAAACCTAAGATAAAAGAAAATTTTTAGAAAAAGAAAATTAATTTTTACACTAATTAATGATTTATTATTAATTAAATACTAATTAAAACTAATTATTAATATTTAAAACACTTAAATATAATATAATATTAATTTAATACTAGAAAAATGAAAATAAAATTTCTAAAATTATAAAATAACTAAAAATAAGTTTTAAAATTAAGAATAGGTATTTTTGACTTTTTGTGATTTTTTATTAATTAATTACTAATTATATATTAATTACCTAATTAAACTATTTTAAATTATAAAAAATAGCAAATGAACAGTAAAAATTCTAGGAAAATTTCTAAAATTATTTTACAACATATAAAAGCTAGGAAAAATATAAAAACTAGGTCTTACTTAATAAAAACTAATTATGCTATTTAAAACTTAGTTATTAATTAATTACTAATAAAACTAATATTAAATATAATAAATACCTGATGATGAAATAAAAATCTGAGAAAATTACTATAAATACTTTAATATATGAGGAATTTAAGAAAAATATAAAATAGCAAAGTACTTAATAAAAATTTAAAAATGAAAATTAAAATTAAATTACATTAAATAGAAACTATCACTTGATATTAAATTATTTTTTTTGGATTTTTTCTTTGGAAAATTGTTTTATACCTAAAAATGAAAAACTTTTGTAAAAACAAACTTTTTATAAATTAAAAATAAGCTGTATGGGGGCTTATTAGTGTGACAGTTGACCAAAGTTGACCAAGAAGGAAAATGAGCTCAAATGAGATCAAGTGGGACCCACAATGGCTAAGTCTGATTCAAACTAGTGTATTGGACAAGTATAAGCCAGAAAAAGCAAAAGGGACCCACAAAATAAGCAATTAAGCTCAAATAAGCACTTGGCTTATTTGTTTCAACACTGAAAATGGGACAACTTTTGGGATCTGATTCAGATGGGACCCAGGGCTTTTCAGGTCAAACAAAAGGTCAAAGTCTAAGGCCTGGTAGGAGGGGGGTTGAAGGGAACAAGATTGGTGGCTTGGGGCCCACTGAGGTGGTCAGAAAACCACCACCAAGAGGTGGTGGTGGGTGGTGTATCTGCTGATGCAGGGGACACAGCAGCCCTGCAGCCTACTTTAGAGGCTTGTGGAGCCTAGAGAAAAAATTGCAAAAATAAAAGGAGAGTGGAATCTTAAAATAGAGCTGGTATACTTTGAATAGGAACAAGTTTCAGAGCCTAACTAATAACACAAAAATCAATTTAAATCTTGCAACTTTTGGAAAAACCTGAGAAATGCAAATTTGACTTTTTGCTAAAAACTCACAAATTGACTTTTCCCAACTTTGGGTAATCACTACTGATTATTTATACTATATTATGATGTAATAAGTTGATTTTAAGCCAAAATAACATTCAAATAACTGATATGGTGGGTTGTGAATCCAACAGTCCAAACAGTTGGACAGTTATAAGATTTTGGATGGGATTTTGACTTTCTTCATAAAGACCACTGGATTTAAGACTTATACTAAGCTAAAACAACCTAATGTGATATGTCTAAACAAGATTTAACCACTAAACTTCACAAAAGCACAGGGTAATCCCCTATGCCAAACACCCCTTAAAAGGCATGTTTTGACATAAGAAACAGATATAGGCAGGACCAAGCTAAATTTTGATTGTACATAACCCAAACTACTTTAAATGAGACTAACCATACCAAGTTTAACATTAAATAAGTAGTAGAAACAGGCAACCTATGATGAGCATTAGGAAACTATCTAAAAGCAGTTATGAGATGAAAACTTAAACAATGAACCTATAATCTACTCACTACATACAATAAGCAATAATAAGCATTCACAAGCCTAAAATCACTGTAGATAAGCAAGACATAATTAAGTAAGCAAATGACAAGATAATTGCTTAATTAAGCACTAGACTGAGATAACCTACAAAAGAGACTTACTTGAGTCCTTGCTCAACTGATTCAGTCTAAATGCTTTCCAAACCAAGATTAATCCATGAACTTTCCTAAATAAGCCCCACAGCTTATTACAATAAGCAGTTGACTTTCATTGACTTTCTTGGGATTTCTTCAATCACACAAATATCAAACAATAGTAACACTCACATTAAACTAGGAAACTTAAATGAGCATACTGGTCACTAAACAACAACTTCCAACCACTTTAAGCTAATATTAAGATTTGGAAGTAAAAATTGCACAACTTGATTATGAACTCATAAACTGAAATTGAAACTGTTGGATCGTGAACACCTTGAACTTGTGTTAATAATGATACTTTGAGTGATACCACTAAGTATGCGGAATCTACTTAATGATACTTAGAAGATTGATAGTAAGTGAACCAATTGTATGTAAGAACAGTGTATGTAACAAAACAAATAGCTCCAATATTATTAATAATAATAATATGAGTGATCTATGATATCACTAGGGTTACACCTTGAAGCTCTAAGAAAACGTATTAGAAAGATATATTCTAACTATGACCTAGGATCTCCTTTTATACAACAAGGAGTCCTCTTGTACAAGATAAGTATAATACTAATAGAAAAAGATATACACAAGATCTTTTCTATGTTTATCTAAGCGCGTTTCTCTAACAGTTATCATGCAAGCAGTGGTAATGTTTGTTCTTGCAGTGGTAATGAGTTTCCACTGCAAGTACAATCTTCTGCAGTTGTAATATCTTCACTAGCCGTGGTAACTGATAGAATAATTCCCAACAATCCTCCCCTAAACTTATGATTTATTTGTAAATCAATAAGTTTCTTCAAGTATACAATAAACCTGAGAATATGGGAATTCTTCCAAACACTTATCTTGTTCTGCTTAACACTTTATCAGCTCTTGCATATTGATCTTTAATCTTCTGAATCAAAGCTCTGATCTTTTCATTATCTGCATACACTCTTAACTTTGATTTCAACATTGCAGAAAGAGTTTTAGCTCTAAGTGGATATTCCTTCTCAGCAAACATAAACACATCCACTTTCTTTGTTGTAGAAACATGATGAACCTCACATTTATCAAAATATGTCCATGTAGTATTTAAGTCTGATGCATCAAACTTCCAATACTTATCATTAAGATCTGGTTCATATAGTCTTCTTAAATCAACCCAGAGCTGCATTTCTTTCATATCTTTGAGAGTATCAGCCTTGAATCTTTCATTAACAAGCTTCCAAAGAGTATCAAGATCATCTCTGTCACATGCTTTAAGAAGATCTTCAAACTGAATGAATGATGAAGATTCTCCTCCCAATCTTATAATCTTCCAAGTAGAAGCAAAATACTTTGCTGTGTACACTTCCCAATCAATAATTGGATGCTTTGATTGCAAAGGATCTGGGTAGAAATCTTCTTCTTCTTCAATAATAATAATAGCACTTTGTAGATCTTCTGCACATTTCTCAAATTGAGATTCTTTCTCTTGAGGAACTTTCATTCTTTTAGTGACATGATCTTCAACTGTTGAAGCTTTCCTTTTACTTTGTTTGAATCTTTCAACTTCTTCAAAATCAATAGGTCTGAAGGTATTATCTTGCCTTTTAATTCTGTAGTAGATACCTTCAATTCTTTCATGAGATATACCTTTGAAATCTGCCATTTTCCAAGTTCCAACATGACAGCAAAATACTTTCATCTCATGAATGATTTGTGCCTTTGTAGGTTGTCTCTGTTTCTTTTGACCTTTTCTAGCAGTTCCAATAGCTTCATCCAGTGCTTGTTGATTCTTCATTTGAATAAAATCAGCCAATTGAGCTGTTCTTTGTTCTTCAGTTAAGGACTTGTTAGCAACAAGCTCAATTGCTTTCTTCTTTACAACTGGATCATGCTTAATCATATGCTCAATTTCTTCATCTGATGGCACATATGAGAACATAGGGAGTTTCTCATGTAAGATGGTTGGTGGAATCACTGAGAGTGGTTGTGCCATTACTTCTTCAAGTTTACCTAGTCTCTGTGCTTCCATAAAACTAGCAACATCCATCTCCTTTTGCTTCTTCATATTTTCTCTTTCTGCAGCTTCAAGTTTTTCTGCTAATCTTGCATCAAAGTCAATCTGAGCTTGATCTTTCTTAGAAATCTTCCTTGTAAGAACTTGTTCTGCATCAAGCACCATTGCTTTACCTTTAACTGATCTTTTTCTGGCAGCCTCTTCCTCTGCAGTGGTAAGTAATGGAACATCAGTGGTAACTTTTTCACTTGCAGTGGAAATTATGTGATCAGTGGTAACATGCTCTGCTTCAGTGGAAAAGTGTTGAATAGTTCCAAGAACATCAGTATCAACAACCATATCTTCAAGATCCAATTTCCTCCCCTCATTCTTAGCTACATCATCTTTTGCTTGAGCATTTTCAGAATCATTGAGCTCAGCAAACATATCATCAAAATTAGTACTCCTCCCCTTAATCTCTGCATCTGTTTTCCTCCCCTGTTTGGAAGAAGTTCCCAAACCATAACCAGAACCTGCAGAAATATCATCATGTGGTGATGATGGAGAAGAAACTACAGCTTGAATATGTCTTTTCTTCTTGAGATTCACAACTTCATCCTGCAACTTTTGAATCTCAGCCTTCAATAGATTCAACTCTGTGGCATGTTGTACTTTGGTCTGTGCCAGATCTTTCTCCAGAGTTTGAACCTGTTTGACTAATTTGGTACATAATTCCATCAATTCATTTTGTTGCACACTACCTTCATCACTTCCAACTGTGTAACCTGCTGGGAGAGGTGAATCATAAGGCATTGATCCAGGCTCTTCTCTAGTTGGACTAGATTGAAGCCTTGAACCACCACTGCTTGTTCCTAAACCATAAAGATCAGCAACATGCAATGTTGTCATGGAAGGAGTTGTCTGTTTTTGCCTCCTTTCATATGTGTGAGTAACAGCAGGGATATGTTGAATTTGTGGAACAGAAATAGTGGGTGTGTGATGGGATACAACTGGGATTGTTGCATCTTCACCCTGTACCTGTGAAATCTTTTCAAGCATGTTTGGTAAAAGAGGATGAATCACTCCATCCCAAAAATCTGAAGCCTTACACATGTTTTGAAATACTTTTGGCTTAAGACATGGAGTGTCATAAATCCTATTATGATTTTGCAGTTGAAATTCATTTAACACTGCTTGCACAAACCTTGGATACATCAAAAATTTGTATGAACTCTTTACATTGCCCTTCATATTATTAAATATAAACCTTGAAAAATTGAAAGTCCTATCAGAAACCAAGCAAACTAAAGGGTAAGCCATGGTTGATCCAAATTGTTCATAAGAAGTTTTCTTAGGACTTAGGCAATGCAACAGAGTATGTATCAAAAATCTCCAATGGGGACAAAAACATCCTTTCTTAAAAGTTACTTTTTGGTCAGATGTATCATACCCCATCAAAGCAATGTAGTTGAATATGTCTGAATTAGGTAATGTGATGATACCATTAAGATCATCTAATTGGAGAATTCTCCTTAAAGACGATTCAGTAACATCAATAGTTACCCCATCCACTGTGGCTCTAAGAGCTTCCACAGATTCATGTGTGTCTCCCTGTTCAAGGGTTATGGACTCCACAGAGTTCCAAAACTGTTTGATTTGAGAAACAAAGATTGTGGGATTCATAATTAAGGCATACCTTATATGAGTTGTGTTTAGGAAATCCACAATCTGATGAAAAACGGGTCCACTCTTGTCGTTTAATTTTTGTAGATAAGCCACTTGGTTGTGTTCATCTGCAAACTTGAGAGTCACCATGATTTTGTGATTTGAGAGATAAAAGTGTTAGTAATCGAGAATAAAGTGCAAGCCGTATTGGAATCAATTTATACTAATAGGGTTTGGAGAAAAACGCGTATAGAGAAATTATCTATAGAAAGATTTATCTTTAGAAAAGAATAAATAAAGTTTGGTAAGTAGATAATTCCCTAAAATTTGACCCTATTAATACGGAAAGATGGTTATATTTGCAACGGCTAGTAAAAATGAGATTACTGACACGCAGTTGTAACGGCTAGTTCACCAGTGGTAAAATTTACACTTTCAGTGGAAACGGTGAACTTGCAGTGGTAAAATTCAACAAAATTTCAAAGAGCAGTGGTAATTAAAACATGAAAAATTTGCTGCTCTTATCATAGTTTTTAGCAAACTATCAGCTATCAACAGATTTGATAAGTCTTTACCAGAAGCCGTTTGCTTATGGACTAGCTGATTCTTATGTGGGTTAGACATGGTGAATCAATAACCATTTGTTGTGTGTCTAAGATACACACCTTATTACTCCAATGATATAGGTTGTATAACAAAAATAAGTCTCATCTTAGCCCACAAAAATTAACCCAAATAACTTTTTAACCAAGTTACTATACAAAAATATCTTCTCAAAAGTCAAACCACAGTTACTTCTCAAACCAACCAAAACAGATGAAATTAAATAACCTTCATTAATTAGCATAACACCTAACCTTGGCTTATTTAACCTCCTCCAAAAACCACATCTTAGTCACCAAAAATCTTTCAAACCCAAATATCCCAATCAACCCAATTCTCTTCCATAACCATGTCATCAAACCCTGAGTCCTCTGATCAACACTCTTCTGTTCCATCATCAGAAGAAGATGTACCACCATATCCATGGGGACTTGAAGATTCTGATTATATGAGAGAGATGGAAAATGATGGGATGTGCAAGAAAAACAATGGAATGCACACATAGAGGGTGAATCAAGCCATGATCCAAATCCTGCTGAGAGGGATCTTGTCTCTCCTTTTATCTGGACCTCTGATGAAGAATCTTCAGAAGAAGAGAATGAAGATCCAACCTTTCTTCCACCTTCCACACCAGAGAGATCCCAACCAAGATCAAGTAAGAGAGATTCATCTCTCCCAACATCATCAAATTTGGTGTTGGATCTTCCTGCTCCAGAACCTGGTCTTCTGCATCAAGAACATATTGGACAGAGCAAGAAGGCTCAGATTACATATAAGGGAAAGGAGAAGCAGAAATAGATGACTGAAGAATGTTGCCAAGGAACAAAGTTCTTGAGTATTATCTTGACTTTGTTACTTGAGCATCTTCACAGTCTTCCTTCTCTTCTTTTTCCATTTTCATCTTCAGCTTCTTCATTGTACTTGTCATAGCCTCAAGTATTATGTAATAATTGATAGAAGCTAGTAGTTCTTAATTAGCCAAATGTTTTAGGAATGGTCTTTGTAATTCAGTTGGAACTTTGAATGTAAGCTGTAACTCATGTCTTTGAATGAATGAAAAGATCTTCTTTAATTAATCAATATTGTAAGACCTTCAGCTTATTTGACCACATTCCTTTGGCTACAACTCTTGATGACTTTAACACACTTCTTGCAATCTCATAAACATTTGCAGAACAGACATATACCAAACAACTTGCAAACATATTAGTGAGTCACAGTTAACTCAGAAAGTATTATCAAGTTATTCATAATCATTAGTAGTCTTTGACTGTTCCTGCACTCAACATAAAGAAATTAGTACCTTTTGGGGACCCAAGCCACAAATGACTTGGATCTGCCTCGTGTATCAATATAATTGTATCTATCAAAGGTCATTGATACACCATTGGGATTGTCTGAGGTTGTTGTTCCTTTTGGTTTCCATTCCCAACGAGCTGAGGCCTTAACAGCTTTTCCCAAGTTTACCCTTTTCTTATGCACATAGACATCAGTGGAAACATTTGGTCTTGCAGTGGTAATTGCATGCCTAGCAGTGGAAACTGCTGGTTTAGAAAAATTGGGTCTCCACATGTGATTCTTGTGATCATTCTTTTCAAAATAAGTCTTTTTCCCTGTTTGATAAGTTTTAACAAAAGAAGTGACAGGGGACTTAGGATAAAATCTGTTTTTACTACTGGCAGTGGTAACTGCTGGTCTAGCAGTGGAAAATGGTTTGATGCCAGTGGTAAGTAAAACAGACCTGGGAACCATCTTGCTTAAGGGGTTTGGGTGAGTCATATTATTAGAATTGTGTCCATTCACCCTTTTATTTACAAATACTTCCCTTCTTCCCATGTGGTAGGTACAGTCTTTAGCTAAATGGTCAAAGCTACCACATATATGACAAGCCTTATTGTTGAACACAAAATCACTACCAAACTGTCTAGTTTTAACATGATTCCAACTTCTCATGTTCCCTCTAGGAGATTTAGGCCTATCCCTGTACATCTCTGCATACCTAGTAGTAGGCCTAGTGTAATTTGACTGTGTTCTAGGCTTCTCTTTGACTTCTTCAGGAATACTTTTTCTTTCCTCAACTTTAACATCTATAGTGACACTAGTTTTAGACTCAAAATTCAAACATTCATCTTTAAGAGATGAGTCACTAGCACTATCAAAAGTCTCAACCTCAACCTGAACCTTTTCAGTTTCAACTGGTTTAACAAATTTTGGTCCATAGGTCATGGGTGGATCCTGAAACTCTTCTAAGCCTGTGTGAGCTAGGTCAATGCCAGGAGGTGCTGGAACACCTCTTAGAGGTGGTGGAACAGATTTGTATCCTAGACCTGATTTAGCTTTGCTCACAACTTGGGCTTCCCAAATTTTGTCAATGCTCTTGGATTGATGGTCTAGTGTTTGCTTAGTTATCTGAATGTTCTCACTAGCCTTTTTAACTTTTTCAATCTCTTCCCTAAGAGCTTGATTTACAACTATCTTAAAGTCTAAATCATTTTTTAACACAGCAATGTCATCACTAAATTTAGACTCATTTGCCCTATAATGCTCTATCTGTTTTTCTAAAACACCTAGACCTCTCTTATGATTTGCTAAGTTATGATTAGTATGGTGTAACTCTTGCATCAGCTCATCATATTGTTTTTTCAAGCTATTATACTCTTTTAAGGCCTTACAGTTTTTAGAACAAGCATTATCAGTATGTACCTCAGAGTCTGAGAAAGCCATGAGTGCATGCTCAGTAGCAAGCATTGCAGATTCTGAATCATCTTCTCCATCCTGAGTCATAAAACTCCAATCAAAGCTCACTCCATCAATAGCCAATAGCACCTTTGGCTCTTCTGTTGTAGGTTCTTTGTTCTTTTCCTTCTTGTACCAAGTTGACTTATTGTCAGATTTCCTTGGTTTTCTGCATTCTCTTGCAAAGTGCCCCTTCTTGTGACAATTATAGCACTCCACCTTCTTTTTATCAAAACCTACAGTCTCATCACCACTTATATGTATCTTTCTCCCTGTCTTCTTCCAGAACTTCTTTGATCTTAAGCTGAGTAATGCTACCTGCCATTTAATGTCCATCTCCTCCATATCATCTTCATCAATTTGATCCAAGTCCTCATGATTAAGGATTGAACCACCCACATGGCTTGATATAAAGGCATAGAAAGTAGCATCACTTAGTCCTGCAATCTGTTTCTTTGAGCTCCTAGTGGAAACATTTCCATTACCAGTGGAAACAATCATGTTACCACTGTCATCATCACTATCACTTTCATCATCTGAACTATCATTACCTGATGATGATATGAGTGCTACACTTGCAGAACTTGTTCTTAACTTGCCAGCTTTCTTTAATCTTTGTTCAATAACTTTGAAGTTATTGTACACATCATTAAGCTTCATTGTCTCCAGATCTGGCTTATCCTCCCAAACAGCAACATTGGTGTCAAACTCAGCAGGTAAACTTCTTAGAAATTTAAGATTGAGGTCTTCCTTTTCCACCTCAATTCCAAAAGCAGTCAGCTGAGTAACAATCTTTTGTAGCCTTGTGAATATGCTATCAAGAGATTCATTGCTTGTTGAACCAAAATTCTCATAGGTCTGCTTCAGTAAAGTCTTTTGAGTCTTCTTGGTAGAGTCATTACCACCAAACACTTCACAGATCTCATCAAAGAGGGTCTTTGCAGACTTGTATTTGCTAAAAGCCAGAACTTGTTCTCTAGGTAGAGCCATCAGCAGCAAACCTCTAGCCTTCAAATCATTCTTCAGTTGATTTCTTTCTTCAGTAGTAACAGGACCAGAATTAACTTTTGTTACTGTATTGTCACCAATCTGCTCTGTAGTTGTACCAGGTTTGAAAGAATTACCACACATAATGATCTCCCATAATGTGTAGTCTTGAACCATGAAAAATTGTTCTATCATAAGCCTCCACATCTCGAAGTCATTGATCTTTAGCTTTGGAAGTTTTGCAGCAATGTTAGATTGGCTTGTTTCTGTTTCCACTGTATCTTTTGAGTCTGCCATAGGATCTTCTAAATCAAAATATCAAAGCCTCGCTCTGATACCACTTGTTGGATCGTGAACACCTTGAACTTGTGTTAATAATGATACTTTGAGTGATACCACTAAGTATGCGGAATCTACTTAATGATACTTAGAAGATTGATAGTAAGTGAACCAATTGTATGTAAGAACAGTGTATGTAACAAAACAAATAGCTCCAATATTATTAATAATAATAATACGAGTGATCTATGATATCACTAGGGTTACACCTTGAAGCTCTAAGAAAACGTATTAGAAAGATATATTCTAACTATGACCTAGGATCTCCTTTTATACAACAAGGAGTCCTCTTGTACAAGATAAGTATAATACTAATAGAAAAAGATATACACAAGATCTTTTCTATGTTTATCTAAGCGCGTTTCTCTAACAGTTATCATGCAAGCAGTGGTAATGTTTGTTCTTGCAGTGGTAATGAGTTTCCACTGCAAGTACAATCTTCTGCAGTTGTAATATCTTCACTAGCCGTGGTAACTGATAGAATAATTCCCAACAGAAACTGATAATATGTTTTGAATACACTAAATTTGCTAGAAAGAGTACTTCAAAGCTTTAAATTACACTAGATAAAAATAAGATTACAAATTCGACATTATTTAAAATTAAGCTACACTAACTACTAATCAAATAATATCCATTCTTCATTTTTCTTTTACTTTTATAGAACGTGGAGGTCCACAAAGACTTTCCCACTTCATTTGGAGCTGTTGGATGGACTACATTTGATCACAGCCATTGATTGGCATTTTGGCGGGAAATTTTGATTTGGCAGCTAGGGGTGTTGCTTGTTAGGTTTTTGTGTAATAATTGGGTTTTGGAGGGTAGTAGTTTGGAATGGGGGGCAAGAGATGGGAGAGATGATGTGGAGGAGGGGGGATGTGGGGTGTTGCAGTGGATTATCAGAGCAAGTGGAGAAGAGGGTGAGGTGGAGTTGGTCAAACGGTGGGTTGACCGTTTCAAATAATAAAACGGGGTATTAAAATTTGGGTGGTGGGCTGAGGTTTTGTTTTGGGCTTGGGGGTGTGTGTTGGATCCGTTTTGGGTGGGGTTGGATTAGGTAATGGATTGGGTTTATTGGGTGTTAATAGATAAAAGGGTCCGTTTGGTTATTTAGCAAAAACACCACACAAGGACTAATTTTGTAATATGGCTGAAAATGGAGGGCCTGTTTTGGCAAGTTTCAAAAGATATTAAAGGGACTAAACTTGCCATGTTTAAATAACCAAAGGACCAAAAATGTAATTTTCTCATTTTAAATCACCCGGGGACTATTTATGCCAAACTTTAAAACTGAGGGACCAAAACTGTAATTTTTGCAAACTTCACACCAAGGACCAATTTTGATAACTTTTGATCTCATGCTCATACAAAGCAGGTTCAAAGTTTGGTTAATATAAAAGTTCTTCTTAAGCTTTGTGTTAGTAGATTCCGCATACTTTACAAGGTAAAACAGTGTTTCAATATTAATAGTGTTGAGTTTACTCAATATTGTTAAACCCTTACAAGCTACAAAGTAGTTTGGTCAGAGTATATCGATCCAACAAGTGGTATCAGAGCTTGTGTTGGAAACTCTGATTAAGAAGACAAACCTTTAAAACCTTTAAACCGATTTCACTACAAACCCTTCAAGATGTCGACAGATGCTGCACCTGCTCCCTCAATCACTGCTGTTAGAATCCCTATTGTTAAGAAGGGATAGTACAACCTATGGGCCATGAAGATGAGGCAGTACATTGCCATCACAGACCATGATCTATGGGATGTGATTGTCAATGGAAACATGCAAATTGAAGAACCAGTAGGGGTACCTGGACAACCAACACCACCTAAAATTACTGTTCCTGCTGCTACCAAAAGAAATCAAGACAAAGCACTCAACATACTGCTTTCTGCTATTCCTGATGGTCACCTATTAAAGTTTCATGATGCCAAAGATGCCAAACAACTATGGGCTGCAATAAAGAAGAAGTTTGGAGGTAATGATGCTTCCAAGAAGATGCATAGGAATTTGCTGAAGCAACAATTTGAAACTTTCACAGTTGGAGAAAGAGAAGGTCTTGATTCTGCTTATGAAAGATTCCAACATCTTCTGAGTATGTTAGAACTATATGATGCTGAGGCATCAGTTGAAGATGCTAATTTGAAGTTCTTCAGAAGTTTGCCATCAGCATGGCATGAAGTTGCTACTATGATCAGAGGACAATCAGGGCTGGAAACTATGGACTTTGATGATCTTTACAACAATCTGAAGGTGTATGAGCATGAGATGAATGGTACTACAGGTTCAAGCACACAACAGAACATTGCTTTTGTCTCTTCTGAAAAGAGAAGCAGTACTTCTAACAAAGGTACTGCTTATCCTGTTCAAAGTACTGTGACTGAAACACAGGTTCCATGCACAACAATGGTCACCACCAATTCATCACAATCATTAACCCCCACCTCAGATGTTGTTCTATGTTCATTCTTTGCTCAACAAGCATCTCTACCAGTCACCTATCAAGAAGATGTATTGCAAATAGATGATGATGCTTTGGAAGAAATTGATATCAAATGGCAAGTTGCCATGCTCACTGCAAGGATCAAGAAGTATGTGAACAAGACAGGAAAAGGCATCAACTTCAGAGCTAAACAAGGAATAACATTTGACAAGTCCAAGATTGAGTATTTCAACTGTCAAAGGACTGGTCACTTTGCAAGGGAGTGCAAATTTGCAAAGTATCAAGCAAACAAGATGATTGAACCAGCCATGCCTGAAAGAAAAGAGATTCCAATTACTGAAGCAAAACCAAAAGCTTTGGTTGCTCAAGAGAATCTGTCAGAGATTGATTGGTCCAATGAGTTTGATGATGAACCTGTAACCTATTCAATGGTTGCATTGGAAGACTGGAGCACAACATTTGATGAAGAGCCTGGATATGCTGCTTTGGAGTCAAGAGATGAGTTAGGAAGCTTTGATTGGAGCATGGAGTTTGAAGAAGCACCTGTTCAGCTTGCTATGGTAGCTGCTTCACCAAGTTCATCCACTAACTCTGAGGTATGCTCTAAGTGTAATGATATGTATCAAAATTTACTTAGTGAGTATGTAGCTGAAAGAGATAAATTTCAAAAAGCTAGGGCTGAGATAACTGGTTATCAATTAACTTTAGAGTCAATGGAAGCCAAAATTCTTACACATGAAAACAATGAAGTAGCATGGCTTGAAACATATAAACAACAGGATTACCTAGTTAAGTTAAATGAATGGAAACTAGGTTGCAAGGTGTCTGAACTAGAAAAAGTGACTGCTAAAAGGGATAAGTTGTTAGAAAAACTTGTTGTATGGAATGAGGCAGGTGTGTCACATGTTCAATTTGTTGAAAAGCAAAGAACATCCAATATTAAGCCAGGCCTAGGTTATGATAATAATAGCAATGAATGTATTCCATTTAAGAGCAAGGAACTAAATCTTACAGTTGATACCTCCACTAGTGATGAAGAGTTCATAAGTCTAGATGAAAACACTTCTAGTGATGAGGAATCCCCTAGTCCAACACCTCCTGTATTTCAGAAAGAAAAGGGATATAATGCAGTTCCTCACCCCCCCCAGGTAGCTTTCAACCACCTAGAAAAGATGTTGATTGTTATGGTGTAGATAATCTAGAGTTTAGGAAAAAGCTTAAAAGTAAATTTAATCCTGAAACTTTAGAAAAATCTGTTGAAGCACCTAAGGTAGAAGAGACCAAGTTTTCAAAACAAGCAGTACCTTCAAACTCTTTCAAAATACTGCTGATCACTCAGCAGTACCTCAAAGAAAATTCTTTCAAAATACTGCTAATTTTAGAAACACTTATGGAAGGGGATTTGGGGATATTGGTCCAAAGGTCTGTTATGTTTGTTATAGTCCTCATCATTTGATTAAAGACTGTGATTATCATTCAGAATACCTAAGTAAATATCCAAAGACCAGAACTGCACAACCAAGTTATAGGGAGAATAAGCCAAGGGATAACAAACCAGTTTGGAACTATACAAATAGGGTCAACCATAGTAATTTCTCAAAAGACTATAGGTACCCTCATCAGAAAAGGTCATACTCCAAACCCTCAGTACCTTCACAAAGTACTGATAGAAAGTTCCCTAATGTTTCTAGCAAACACTCAAGTGTAAGATCTAGGAGGCACAATCATTACAACCCTAGAAAGCCTTACAACACAAGAAAAGATGCTAGGACACAGAACCCAACTCCTAAAGTTACAACTAAATGGGTTAAGAAAGAAAGTACTGCTGGGGAAAAACCAGTACTTTCAGAAGTTACGGGTGAAAAGGGGACAAGTGATCTTGAAAAATCAACAGTTTTGGAAACAAAAACCTTAATTCTTGATCATGCTTTCAAAGACAGTGGTGATTACATACTCAAAAATTTTGAGTATGTCACTCCACAAGGGGAACACAAGTCAGTAATGGCTAGGGTTCCTAAAAATAACTAACCTTTTTCATGTGAATGCAGGGCAACCCAGAGGAGGAGCTTAAAGATCATCTTATTGTAGATAGTGGTTGCTCTAGCAGTATGACAGGAGAAAAGGAGCTCTTGTTAGATTTTAAAGCTTATTTTGGAGGAAAAGTTGCATTTGGGAATGATCCTGATGGAGGAAGAATAACTGGCAAAGGAACTATAAAGGCAGGAAACATTGATTTTGAAGATGTTAGATATGTGAAGGAGCTCAAATTGATTCTTTTGTCAGTCTCTCAGATTTGTGATAAGAAGTACCCTGTGTTATTCTTTGACACAAAATGTCTTGTACTTTTTCCTGATTTCAAGTTAGAAGATATAAACTTGGTGTTGCTGAGAGCACCAAGAACTAATGATGTGTACAGCATAGACTTAAAGAATGTAAATTCTGCTGAAAGAGCAACATGTTTGATTGCAAGAGCATCTATGGAGGAAGCACATCAATGGCACATCAATGGCAGGAAACATTGATTTTGAAGATGTTAGATATGTGAAGGAGCTCAAATTCAATCTTTTGTCAGTCTCTCAGATTTGTGATAAGAAGTACCTTGTGTTATTCTTTGACACAGAATGTCTTGTACTTTCTCCTGATTTCAAGTTAGAAGATAGAAACTTGGTGTTGCTGAGAGCACCAAGAACTAATGATGTGTACAGCATAGACTTAAAGAATGTAACTTCTACTAAAAGAGCAATATGTTTGATTGCAAGAGCATCTATGGAGGAAGCACATCAATGGCACAGAAGACTGGGACATGTAAATTTCAAAAACATCAATAAGCTGGTCAGAGGTAATTTAGTTAGAGGTTTACCTTCTAAGACATTCAAGAATGATCACACATGTCTTGCTTGTAAGAAGGGTAAACAGCACAAGGCCTCTTGTAAGAAGATTGATGAGAAGACTATTAGAGAGCCTTTGGAATTGCTACACATGGATCTGTTTCAGTTGTTAGTCTGAACAAGAAGAAGTACTGCTTGGTTGTAGCAGATTTAGTTTGGTCTTTTTCTTATGCTTTAAAGATGAAACTTTTGATCCTATTCATGATCTAATAATAGCACTTGAAATAAGTTAAGACTCAAGGTTAGAGGCATTAGATGTGATAATGGGACTAAGTTCAAGAATCAGCTTATGGATGAATTTTGTGCCAAGAAAGGAATTAAAAGAGAGTTCAGTATTGCAAGAACTCCTCAGCAAAATGGAGTTGCAGAAAGAAAGAATAGAACTCTTATAGAAGCAGTAAGGACAATGTTTGCAGACTCTCAACTACCTGTTCCATTCTTGGTTGAAGCTGTAAGTGTTGCTTGCTATGTATTGAATAGAGTATCAGTGACTAAACCTCAAATGAAGACTGATGAGGCAAAAAATGATCCGTTTTTAGGGGGTCATTTAAGCCCGAATTCGAATTTATTTGATCAAATACTGCCCTAAATCGTTCCTTTTGTGATTTTAGGTACTTTGGGAGTGAAATCTGGAAAAGGAAGCAATTCGGACGCTTTTGGAGCATAAAAGTGAAGAAAATGCCAAAGTCTTAATTTTCCATGCTGGGAACAGTAGGTGACGACGTCAAGAGTAACTCCCTGACGGCGTCAAGAGCAAAATTCCATGACGGTCCAGTAGAGATTTGACGGCGTCATGAAGGTAGGGCGTCAAGAGTATAAGTCATGACGGCCTGGAAATGATTAAGTCTTGACGGCGTCAAATGTAGATCAAGGCAGTCCGAGAATAGTTTTGGCGGCGAGGTGACGGCGTCACCTAATTGGTCTTGACGCCGTCAGACCCCTTTTCCTATATATAGTTTTCTAATTTTTCACATTTAAAGTGAGAAGTTTTGGGAGAAACCCTAAGTACGATTTTGGTATAACTTTACAGGTTTTTCAAGGGTTCCAACCCCTTGATACCTTGCATGAGTAATCAAGATAAGTGTTCCTTTAATTCAATCAATATGTCTATGTGTTGGTTGTCTATATCTTGTTCTTGTCTTAATTCCATCATGCTAGGCTAGATCTATCTTGTGTTTGCTTAGATCTAATGAAACCTAGATGTTGATTATGTGTTGATTACTTGTTTATTCTTGTCTTGGATGAATGATTTATATGTTAGGCTTAAGAAAACTGGCAGATCTCCAATTGGTAACATGCTTGAACGTCTTAAAAAACATGAACCGACGCGCACTAGGTCTTTATTGGTTGTATTTAATGCATGAGCCACTGTTTACAATCCCTATAGTTGTGCTGGGCATAGTGTAGGAGGAGATAAGAGCTCATAGAATTGGGGAGTTAAGTGTGCCACCCCATGAATGGTATTAAGGAATACGATCCGTCATCCATACAATTATAACAAGTAATTAACATGTAAAAGATATCTAGGGAGTAGTGAAATCTAAGTAAACACATTTTCTCCAATTACTGCTCACAACTTTAGTATAAATTAGTTTATTTTCATTTTTAATATTTTATTTTGATTGCATCTTAGTATTGGGTTAGTTGATTAGCAACTAATTCCGCCCAAATCCTTCAAACCCGAGATTTTTAATTGCTTTCTAAAAAATATAAAAACACAAAAATAATCTTCCCTCATCTTTAGAACTATTATTTAGGTTTTTTAATCCTAACGACACTATTCCTAGCTGAACGATCAATCCCCCGGTACTTGTCACTATACTATACTACAACGATCAGGTACACTGCCTGGTGGGGGTTGTAAGCTTCTCAAGATCCCTTGAGAGGTAAAGCCTGGTGCGATTCCCGCATATCAAGTTTTTGGCGCCGCAGCCTGGGGAATATTTATTGTCTAGGTTAGAAATTATTTTTATTAGGTCTACTTGCTAGATTCCTTTCTAGTAAGATTTTATTTTTATTTTTAGGTTTTCTTTAGTCTATCTTATTTCTTTGTGTCCTTTGTTCGTAAACTATTTCGATGGATAACAATAACATTGATCGTTTGATTCATGTTATTCGTGTTTTTCGTCGTAGGATTTTCCAAATGCCCGCCCCACTTCCTTTAGTTGAGAATGAGAACCCACCTAACCTTTCGCCCAATCACCACTTTGACAATAATTCTGAGTTAGAGGAGTCTGATCATGATGATGACCGTAGGGCTAGTCCCTTTTACTATTCAGACTCCGACGAGGATCTTGATGATGGTGATGTGATTAATGAGAATAGGATGGAAGAAGAAATAAACCCTCTTAGGTATATCGACCCTAGGACTAGGATTGAGTGTGATAGCTCATTCAACATGCAATTTCCTTGTAAGATCGGATTTAAGAGTTTTAACGCCTATCTTAACTCATCTCTCCCAATGAACATTATCTCGCGCAATGAATATAATAAAATCATGGTAGATGAGTTAGAATACAAAGGGGAAAATATTGTGGCTAGGGCAATACCATTGCATGTATTTGTAGGAAGTTTGGTTTATCTTGTTGAGTTCATGGTTATGGAGAATCTAGGAGAATTTATTGATGATAAATTGACCCAAGTTGTGTTTGGAAAACCTTTCAAATGGTTGACCAACCTCGATGAAAAACTCATAGAAGGGTTAATTACATTCTCGGATGGGGATGAAGATTTTGTTTATCAAATGCCCCGCACACACCCTAGGTTCAAGGACTTCTCCATGGAAAAGTTTAGTAGGTATCCGCCTATAGAAATGTTAAGTGAAAATGATAAGAGAAAAGGACTTAAGTATACTCATGAAAAGAATAAAAGATACTATCGCGGGTGCCTAGAGTTAGGGGATGTTTATAAGAAAGATGAGGCGACTATTAGATGGCTCACACTTGGTTATGTGAGCATAAGCGATACACGTTAACCTATGACCTTGAGTCTAGCTACAAGACTCGTAAATAAAGAAAAGCGCTTCTTGGGAGGCAACCCATGTTTTGTGTGATTTTATTTTGTTTGTTTGTTATTTACTTCCGTATGCATGCTTTATTTTTATTGTTGGTAGATCATGTTTCTAAACTAAATAGTGGAAATACTTTACTTTGTTGTTTTGGCCTAGTCTTAACTCCACCTAAAAGTATTTTTGCAAAAGAAAAGTGTAAGGGGAAACCCCAAATATGTTTTCAAGAAACAAACCGATCATGATTCTCCCCAATATTAAATGAACATGTATATTCGTATTTGTTAGAGTCAAATTCTTGTATTGAGTCATAATGAAGTTTTGCAGGATTTTCCAGGAAGTAGGACCAAGTTTTTCCAGAAATTTTCCAGAAACTTAACACAAGAATTTCTGCAGGTCAATTCTGACGGTGTCAGGAGTTTACTCTTGACGGCGTCAGGTGTAAAAATCTGGAAATTTTACCGGTTTTGTTTTTCTAACGGAGTCTTATGGTTTTTGTGAATTATTAAGTTTTATAATCTCCAGGAGATCTGCAAACTTCATTCCACAAGCATTATATCTTATCTTGTTTTCTAGGATTTAGTAACTTATATAGGATGCCGCCGATTTTACGCGAGGTTGTCTTGTCTATTTTATCAGGTTTTACAGGTTATGTACGACAAGAAGATGATTTATATTCTGGAAGGGAAGCTTTGATTGTTCATTTTCTTGGAGGAAGAATTAACCTGGCCCACCTAATTATCCATACCGAGCGAATCAGGGGAGTATTTGATTTCATTCTTTTTACTTATTTCACTTTTACATTCTTTACTTGAACATTGGGGACAATGTTCATCTTAAGTGTAAGGGGAGGGTAAAAAGATGATACCTTACATACGCACTTTCGCTTGAGTTTGTTTTGTTTAATGGTAGATGTGTAATAAAGCTATGAGAAATACTTGTTAGTGCAATTTTAGCGCCAAATTTAATTTTTTTTACAACATTTAGGAGTGAAACTTTAGCCATAGCAAGCGTCTCATGGATAGGAGATTGTATGACTAGCACATAACCGTATATTCAGAAAAATTTTCCACCCAAATATGTGAGGTTCGCCTTTAGATTTATTAGGAAAAGCATTCATTATTAGTGCTTATGAGTGTATCGGTAGCATTTAGATTCTAGAACTTGCGTTAGTGATGCATCCCGAGACCGCTAGTGAGACTACATTCGTGTAGTAGGATTTACTACATGATAAGAGGCATTAGGATCACCCTTGTGTTAAACCCGTATTATAATTACTTGACCATTTAAGTCATATTACTTGGCTAGTTAAGTCAACTAATTTTTTCCACACCCTTAGCGTTGTACTCATTTTTAGTACACGATACCCCTAGTACACCCCTCCGAGCCTATCTTTTCGTTTCTAACTTTAAGCATCTTACTTAAAGGAAGAATTTGTTACACCCCACTTAAATGTACAACCAAATCGCCTTAGCCTTCCGTGTATGCGCTCATTTTTAGTGCATTATTGTTATTTGTTAAACCCTAAGTTAACTTTCTAATTGATTACATGGTTGCTAAGTCGAGTCATATCCTTGTACATATTGTTTTGGGACGATTGGGACTCATGGGTAAGTACTTATTTTATGGAGTAATGGGGAAGAACATAATATTATTACCCCCATATGTACGTTAATCTTAAAAGTACTCCAAGTGTTTTGATTTTCTTAATTCGAGTCATTAGATTAGTTCATTGTAAAGTATGTAAAAATTCAAGTGTAAGGGGAACGTTCATTCCCTATGATGTATTATTTTGGATGGTAGGGTAAGAGTGTATGCAAAAAAAAAAAAAAAAAAAAAAAAAAAAAAAATCGAAAAATTCAAGAAAAATACATAGAAAGAGGAAAAAGAGAAAAAAACATACGGACTACCATCCATTTTTATTCTATGTTCATTTTATGTTTTTGTTATTTTTCATTTATTAGCTTAAGTCGAGTCTAGTCTTGGCTTAGCAACGCCATATTGTACATGTAATTAACTAAGATTGTTAACTCGCCACCAGTAAAACTTCCTTTATCCAACAAAACCGTGTATTTCATATCCCTACACCTAATGTTACAACCCTTTTAAAAGACCTCTTTGATAGTTTATCCTAGGTGCTTACGCCACGTGGTGGAGGTTTGATCCTTTCCCAAGCCTATGGTAATCTATTTTGCTATGACAGGTAGTGGGAGATATCTTCAGTTTCCATTTTGTAATTTACACTTTATTACACCCGAGAGATGTGAGTATCTAAACACTATTTGTGAGGTGCTAGTGTATGACCTCCGTGCTTGTCTATTGGTCTTTAGTGGAACGATTATTTGTTGTAATTACTTTTATATTAGTGTTAAATGACCCCTAACTTGTATTTTGACTAGAATAAAAGCGCATTTGCTTGAGGACAAGCAAATCTCAAGTGTAAGGGTATATGATGAGGCGAAAAATGATCCATTTTTAGGGGGTCATTTAAGCCCGAATTCGAATTTATTTGATCAAATATTGCCCTAAATCGTTCCTTTTGTGATTTTAGGTACTTTGGGAGTGAAATCTGGAAAAGGAAGCAATTCGGACGTTTTTGGAGCATAAAAGTGAAGAAAACGCCAAAGTCTTAATTTTCCATGCTGGGAACAGTAGGTGACGGCGTCAAGAGTAACTCCCTGACGGCGTCAAGAGCAAAATTCCATGACGGTCCAGTAGAGATTTGACGGCGTCATGAAGGTAGGGCGTCAAGAGTATAAGTCATGACGGCCTGGAAATGATTAAGTCTTGACGGCGTCAAATGTAGATCAAGGCAGTCCGAGAATAGTTTTGGCGGAAAGGTGACGGCGTCACCTAATTGGTCTTGACGCCGTCAGACCCCTTTTCCTATATATAGTTTTCTAATTTTTCACATTTAAAGAGAGAAGTTTTGGGAGAAACCCTAAGTATGATTTTGGTGTAACTTTACAGGTTTTTCAAGGGTTCCAACCCCTTGATACCTTGCATGAGTAATCAAGATAAGTGTTCCTTTAATTCAATCAATATGTCTATGTGTTGGTTGTCTATATCTTGTTCTTGTATTAATTCCATCATGCTAGGCTAGATCTATCTTGTGTTTGCTTAAATCTAATGAAACCTAGATGTTGATTATGTGTTGATTACTTGTTTATTCTTGTCTTGGATGAATGATTTATATGTTAGGCTTAAGAAAACTGGCAGATCTCCAATTGGTAACATGCTTGAACGTCTTAAGAAACATGAACCGACGCGCACTAGGTCTTTATTGGTTGTATTTAATGCATGAGCCACTGTTTACAATCCCTATAGTTGTGCTGGGCATGGTGTAGGAGGAGATAAGAGCTCATAGAATTGGGGAGTTAAGTGTGCCACCCCATGAATGGTATTAAGGAATACGATCCGTCATCCATGCAATTATAACAAGTAATTAACATGTAAACGATATCTAGGGAGTAGTGAAATCTAAGTAAACACATTTTCTCCAATTACTGCTCACAACTTTAGTATAAATTAGTTTATTTTCATTTTTAATATTTTATTTTGATTGCATCTTAGTATTGGGTTAGTTGATTAGCAACTAATTCCGCCCAAATCCTTCAAACCCGATATTTTTAATTGCTTTCTAAAAAATATAAAAACACAAAAATAATCTTCCCTCATCTTTAGAACTAGTATTTAGGTTTTCTAATCCTAGCGACACTATTCCTAGCTGAACGATCAATCCCCCGGTACTTGTCACTATACTATACTACAACGATCAGGTACACTGCCTGGTGGGGGTTGTAAGCTTCTCAAGATCCCTTGAGAGGTAAAGCCTTGTGCGATTCCTACGTATCAAAGACACCTTATGAGTTGTTCATGGGAAAGAAGCCAAGCATCAAGTTTATGAAACCTTTTGGATGTCCCCTAACCATCTTAAATACTGCTGATAATTTGGGCAAATTTGATGAGAAGTCAAATGAAGGATATTTTTTGGGATATTGTACAAATAGCAAAGGATTCAGAGTGTACAATAGGGCTACCAAGAAGGTTCAAGAATGTCTTCATGTTGATTTTTTGGAAAAACAAGAGAATTCTAAAGGTAAAGGTCATGATTGGATGTTTGATCTTGATTTAATGTCTTCATCAATGAATTATGTACCAGTAAGGGAAGAAAATCAACTTGCTCCCACTGAAGAAGAAGAACAGTACATTGTTCATGATGTTAATTTAAGATCTGAAGATGAGCCAAAAGATAATGCCAATGATGAGAAGAAAAGTACTTCTGAGCCTCAAGGTACTTCTAAACCTAACAGTACTGTTGATCCTCAAAGTACTGTTCCACCACAAATACCAGTATCTGCAGAAGATCAAGCCATTCAAGATGAACTTTCTAGGATGCTTTTTCAAGAAACAATGGCTAAGTCATATGATGATGAACAAAGGAGAGCTTATGAAGCAGAAAAGAAGAAGGCAAAAGAAACAGCCAGTACTTTACCCCAAAGTACTGCTAATCCATTTGAAAGTACTTTTCAACCTTTGGATACTTCAAATTGGATAAATACTGATGCTGTTAATGATTCCAATATGCCTGACTTAGAAGATACTGCTGATCCAAACACAATTACCTTAGAAGACACTGATGATGAATTGGATCAAGAAGGTATTTTCTCAGATTCTAATGAAGATCCTGATATAACTAATTTGGAAGATAATCTTGAAGTCTCACCAACTCCTACTCTCAGAATTCATAAAACTTGTCCTGTTACCAATATTATTGGACCCTCATCATCAGGGGTGCTCACAAGGACTAGGGCTAAGAATATGTCTCAACAACATACTTCTTTACTTAGTTTTATCTACCAGCAAAACAGGGTGAATCACAAGGATCAGAAGTTGTGTTTATTTGCTTGTTTTCTATCTCAGGAAGAGCCCAAGAATATCAAACAAGCATTAGCCAAGGAAAGTTGGGTGGAAGCTATGCAAGAAGAACTCCTACAGTTTAAACTTCAAGAAGTTTGGGTATTATGTGATTTACCTGATGGAAAGAAACTTATTGGAACTAAATGGGTCTTCAGAGTGAAAAGAAATGAAAGAGGGAATGTTATTAAGAACAAGGCAAGGTTAGTGGCTCAAGGATATAGACAGGAAGAAAGAGTAGACTATGATGAAGTTTTTGCTCCTGTGGCAAGGCTTGAAGCCATCAGGCTATTTTTGGCTTTTGCATCTTATATGGGATTCCCTGTATATCAGATAGATGTTAAAAGTGCTTTTTTATATGGCAAAATCACAGAAGAAGTTTATGTCAAACAGCCTCCTGGTTTTGAAGACCCTGCACACCCAAACAAAGTCTACAAGGTGATCAAGGCTCTTTATGGCCTACATCAAGCTCCCAGAGCATGGTATGAAAGGCTTTCCAATTTTCTATTGCAACATGGTTATAGAAGAGGAGCTATTGACAAGACTTTGTTTATCAAGAGAGATAAGAAGGATACATGCTAGTTCAAGTGTATGTAGATGATATTATTTTTGGTGCTACTACGCAATCTATGGTGAAGGAATTTGAAGATCTTATGTAGAAAGAGTTTCAGATGAGTTCCATGGGAGAATTAACATTTTTCTTAGGACTTCAAGTGCAACAGTCAAGCAGTGGAATTTATATTTGTCAAGATAAGTATGTTGCAGATATTCTTAAGAGATTCACTTTCACTACTGTTAGGCCTACATCTACACCAGTGGATACTAACAAACCTTTGGGAAAAGATGAAGATGGAGAAGATGTTGATGTCACACTATACAGGTCTATGATTGGATGTCTTATGTATTTAACTGCATCAAGACCTAATATTACTTTTGCTGTGAGCTTATGTGCAAGACATCAAGTTAATCCAAAAGTATCTCACTTGAATGCTGTCAAGAGGATTTTCAGGTATCTTAGGCAACAACCTAAGCTAGGATTATGGTATCCTAGGGATTCACCTTTCCATCTCCAAGCCTTTTCAGACAGTGATTATGCTGGAGATAACTATGACAGAAGATCCACAACTGGAGGATGCCAGTACCTTGGAAGCAGATTAGTGTCATGGCAATGTAAGAAGCAAACAATTGCAGCAACTTCTTCCACAGAAGCAGAGTATGTAGCTGCTGCAAGTTGTTGTGCACAAGTACTTTGGTTACAGAATCAGCTTTTGGATTATGGATTCAATTTCAAGAATACTCCTATCAATATTGATAATGAGAGTACTATCTGTATTGTCAAGAATCCAGTCTATCATTCCAAGACCAAGCACATTTAGATTAGACATCACTTTATAAGAGATTGCTATGAAGAAAGGCTTATCAATGTGGTTAAAGTTCATACTGATGATAATGTAGCAGATCTACTCACAAAGGGCTTTGATGTTTCAAGATTTACTTTTTTGGTTGTGAGTATTGGCATGATTAATATGTAAGCTATTTTTTAGGGGAGGCATAATTAGTTATTAGTTAGTCATTATTTGAGGGGAGGCTCCATGTATCATTCAAAAGAAAGGATTTTATTCATTCAAGTTCTTACAACTACCATTCAGAGTACATCACCATTCTTGTTTTCAAGTAACAGACACAGACACAACAAAGACAACACAAACACAAGACTACATCAACCTACTACCAAGCTCCACACACCTACTCCATAGGCCTTTTTCCCTTGCCCTCATAGCTTTGTTTTCCCTTTTGAGCAGTCCTTCTCTTGTCATCAAAAGAAGTCTGTTTTCTTGGGCAAGCCAGGCCAAGAACCTGTTTGGGAGGTCTTTCTTTTCTTGGAGCAGGCCACTTCATGTTCTGAATAGCTGTTTCCAGAGCTTGAGTCAAAGCATGTGGAAGCTCTTTAGCCAAAGATGAACCAGTAACAACTTTCTTCTTTTTGGGCTTTTTGCTGGTAGTACTACCTGCATCAGTTATGGTAGAGTTGGCTGCACTCATTGTTGATGAAGCTTCTTGGTGTCCCATCCATTGCACATGAGGAGGAAAATAGTCTGACCATCCTGGATCTTCAAACTCAGAATCAGAGTAGTAACTTATCTCTGAATCTGTGGTACCCTCTGAGTCTGAAAAGATGTTCACACTTGGAATGTGACTCATTGTGCTTACTTGTTTTTGTTAAGAGAAAATATGGTGTTTGCAAGTTGTTGATGAAGTTGCTTTTATAAGCAAGGTAAAGGTAAATGGGCATTTAATGAAGTGTATTGAAGTTCACTTACCTTGGTAGCTTTGGGATTTAATTTGGGGAGCTGGTCATTAATAAGGGTTGACTTTCAAAGATATTTTGGTCAAATGGTCAACATTCAAGATTTTTAGTGGGAAAGTACTTTGGTCAATATACTGTGTGAGCTTTTAACGGAAAGTACTGCTCATATTCGATGGAAAGGACTGCTTGGTGCTAATAAAAGGGTTCGCTGACGTGTCAGATACTGTTCCAACGGTCAGATTTGCGGCTAACAACCTTTCGAAAGATATGGGATATTTACTTCCAAAAATAACGGTAAAATCATTAATTAACCGTGATTTTTTGTAATCTTATCCTTATATAAACCTCATATCTTTTCCTTTTATTCACCTTATTCACCTTTATTAACTCATACCTACTTTGCATCGATCATCACTTTTCTCACTCTAACCCTAATCATCATGGCTAATCGACGTACCAACACCAAACACAACATGATCGCAAACCTTGAGAAAACCCAAGAAAACCTTGATTTTCATGGTATTATTGATTTTCTCACTGGTACCAACATCTGTTACTCCATCCTTGTCAACCCCGAGATTATTGGACCCTGGCTTCAAGCTTTTTGGGATACAGCCACGTCACAGGTTGAAGATGGAGAGGATATCATTACTGCTACAGTTGCTGGGAGAGCTATACATGTTACAGAAGCTTCAATCAGGGAGACTTTGTTATTTGATGATGAAGGAGGCTCTGTTTTATTTGGGAAACAAGAAGTTTGGAATATACTAAGAGATATTGGGTATGAAGGTTCTTTGACTAAGCTTACTTTTCAGAAGGCTATGGTTAGTCCTCATTGGAAATTTCTTATTCATGTTTTGCTACATTGTTTGAGTCCAAAGAGTACTGCTTGGGATCAGTTTAGTCATTCCATAGCTTCTGCTTTTGTTGGTCTTATTACCAATCAGCCTTTCAATTTCTCATATATGATCCTTGAAGGTATGCTTACTCATATTAAGGCTGGCAAACCTTTTCTTATGTATCCTAGGTTTGTTCAATTGCTTTTAGAGAATCCACTAGATGGTATACCTAAACCTCAGGATTATGTACCTACCATTAGGATGCCACCTAAAGTTTTCACTTTTATGTCCAATAAGGGAGTTAATTTTTCGGGTAGGAATACACCTCTTAATGCTTATATGTTAGAGGTAGCTCAAGCTGTTAGGGATGAAGAAGACAATAGTGGTTCTGCACATTCTAATAATAATGCTCAATCTGATTCTGCTGAGCATTCTGCTTCAGTACATACCTCCACACCACCTATTGTTTCCCCTCAGCATGTTGTTTCAGGTGAAAGGACTTCATCAGAAAAAGCTTCTTTTGATACATCTGTTTCTGCTTAAGGTACTTCTCCACAAAGTACTGATACTCAAGGTACTGCTTTAGAGGATACACAAGTACCTACTCCCAATGATTATACTTCCACAGGTGGGCTTCAAACACCTGGAGGAGATGAGGGAATGGTTGGTACTGAGAGTACTTCTGATTTGGTTCAAGAACTGGAGAAGATGAAGTCAACTGTTAATGCTCAAGCTGCAGAAATCAAAAAGCTAAGAAAGAAGTTCAGAAGATTGAAGAAATTTTTCTGGCCTCTTGTTCAGAATTTTAGGCTTTATGTGAAAGAAAAGAAGCAGTCTCAGAAGCCACAATCTACAAAGAAGAAGTCTAAATCCAAGAGGAGGCATAGGAAATCATCATCTATCAAATTGGGGAGGAATCAGGATGATAATTTGGATAGATTTGATGATATGGTTCAATATTCAGAAGAAAAGAATGATCAAGATGAAAATATTGCTCAAAACAGTACTGAAAGAAAAAGTGGTGAGACAGAGCAAATTAATCTTGAAGTTGAGCATGAGGATGTAAAAAGTGGTTATACATAAGAAATTGATTTAGAAGGAAATAATGTTCAAAGTACTTTTGTTGAAAATACTGTTGTGCAAGGTACTGCTGAACAAGATATTGCTGTTATTGGAACTTCTGTAGTTGGACCTTCTACAAAGCATTATGAAGATGAAGCCGGTCCTTCCACTTTTATACAGCAAGAAGAAGAAAGAGTACATACTGCTAGTGATGATGAAACAATTGCTCAAGTTATGATGAATTTAAGGAGACCTACAGGAGGAATACACATCTTTGAGCCTGCACAAAAAGATGTTGAAAGTACTTCTGAATCAGAAAAACTAGATCTAAAAGATAAAGGGAAAGGGATAATGGTTCAGAAAGATATTAAGAAGAAGAATAAGAAATTTTCTATTGCTCAGATTAGAGAATTAGAGACTGCAGATGATTTAGAGCTTGCTAGAAAGCAACAAGCTGAATATGATGCTGAGTATTTGGAAGAAGTCAGTATGCCAATTACAAACAAGCCAATGACCAAAGCT
Source organism: Artemisia argyi (assembly GCA_030686995.1). NCBI lineage: Eukaryota > Viridiplantae > Streptophyta > Magnoliopsida > Asterales > Asteraceae > Artemisia > Artemisia argyi. The sequence goes on from CM060701.1 coordinate 38,020,810, forward strand.
CAGGAAAGAAACTGGATGATACAGTTCTTGAGAAAGAAGGGATACAAGAATTTGCATTTGAAAAGGTATCCTGAAGTGAAAGCTCTGTGGGATAAAGTACAAGAAGATATCAGAAGAGAAGTAGAAAACTTTGTGTCTATGGAAGTTGATAGAAAGAAGAAATTAGAAGATATAAGGAAGGAACAAGTTGAGCAAAGGATATTGAAAAGAAAGAAATTAGCTGAGGATGATCAATTGTCAAAAAGGCTGAAGTTAGTTCATGAAGATACAATTGATGAACTCAAAAATTATTTTAGAGTTGTTGATTTTGAGAATAAGAAGATTGAAGATTCTGGAAAGAAGTCCAAGATAATCTCATTTTATGTGGTTGAATCAAAAGAGGGAAATTATTTTATGATCCACATAGAAGATGAAAGTTTCACACCATTCAATATGTTATGGGATTTATTGCACTGTATCACAAGGGCAGATCTTTATGACTTATATGTGCAAGTGCAGACATACTATGCAGAGATTGAAGCTTCAGGAGTGGGATTAGTTTTGCTTGGAGACTTATTTACCATCTGGGACACTGAAGAAACAAGTGTTGATCCTCTCTGGAATGATCAAGAGAATTGGGAAATAACAAGATGGAGATTCTTTGAGTCATCAGGAGTTCATACACTAGAGATGGAAGATGGTACTATGATTCACATGTTGGCTGAGAGGAGATATCCATTGATTAGAGAAATCATGCTCAGAATGCTGGATCATGGAATGGAACTTGAAGATGAATCTGAAGTAGCTTTGGATGTTATCAAGTTATTTATCAGATGGGTCAAGTCTGAAGAGTAATATTGCATAATACTGGTATGATTTATTTTGTAAAATAAAGTATTTTTCAAAGTACTGCAAAAACAAACAGTACTTTATCAAAGTACTGCTTGCTGATATAAACCAGTATAGGTTCTTTAAAATAAAAATAAAATGTTTTGATGTTTAAAAGAAAAGAGGATTTGAAAAGAAACACATGGTGTTTGTATTTATACTGCACAACAAATGGTAATCAACTCACCATGTTTAACAGACAAGAAAGAGTTTGACTCATCATGAGGGTACGGCTCTGATGTGATAATCAAATCCGTTGATGGTTGATAGTTTAACAAAAACTAGGTTATCAACTCACCATACATCCAAGTGATCAAGAGTTGGCTAGTCCATAGCAAACGGCTCATGGTAAAGACATATCAAATCCGTTGATAGCTGATGATTTGCTAAAAATCATAATTTTCAATGATTCACCTCTCACAGGAGTTAACACACCTGGAAGTGATGAGAATAGTATGAAACTTTTAAGATTTGATGATCTTTGTACCAAAATGTTGCTGAGTTGCTGAGAAGATACCATGGAAGATATGATGCTGATAAAGAGTACTTTGACATATGACAGATAGAAGAAAAGGAATAAAGAAACAATCTTTCTGAATGATTAAAGATAACAAAGAAACTTGAAATCAAGCAAGTAGAGTTTAAAAATAGGGGAGGATTGTTGGGATATAAAATATCAAAGTACTTCTGGATGTCAAAGTACTGCTGCATGAAGAATAAAGTCAAAGTACTGCTGAAGAATAAAGTCAAAGTACTGCTGTTATTGAAGAATGCTTAAAGTACTTCGAAGGAAACAAGGACTGATGTGCAATATTAGATAAGGATTAATGTGTAATATTAAACGAATATTCTAGAATTAGTTAGGGATAATGACTTGTCGTTCAAGGATTACATGTTGTAAACCGACTTAAGGTTATCTATATAAAGAGCCTTAAGAGGTATTAGTCGATATAAGTTTTATAAGTCTTAGATACGTTTAGAAGTCGATCAAAGTTAATAGTTAGGGATTGTTAGTGAATCTGTGTAACAAAGCAGGTTCAAAGTTTGGTTAATATAAAAGTTCTTCTTAAGCTTTGTGTTAGTAGATTCCGCATACTTTACAAGGTAAAACAGTGTTTCAATATTAATAGTGTTGAGTTTACTCAATATTGTTAAACCCTTACAAGCTACAAAGTAGTTTGGTCAGAGTATATCGATCCAACAATGACCTTCAAAGCCTATTTATTAAAGGGAGATCCTATTTGTTATTCTACGCTTAGATGGCAAAAACATACTTGAATTTGTTGACAGCCCAGCATTTGAACCAGAAATAAAATCGATAGATAGAATCGTTATTTCTTCTAATAGTGCTTTATTTTTCGAGTTCTTGCATCTGGAAAATAAAATAGTAGTGCTTTTACTTTCTTTAAAGTTAGTTCTTACCAAAAACTCAATTATTTTGATCTAGACCCCAAAGCTACCATATATTTTTTCTACGTATGTAAATGTGTGACAACTTTTTTCTACGTATGTAAATATGTATTTTTTTGAAAAGCAACAAATTTTATAGACATCAACACTAAGACGTTAGGAGTTACAAGCTAACACAATCATTTGCATCTCGATCCCAAATCTATTATAACCCTTACCAAAGCTACCACGGCCCTAGAGATTACAATGACCCACAAATAATATTCCAACTTTACGACCCTACAAAAATCTAAGAAATACAAATGTGATGACCAAATAATGCATGTGCAATTAGAGACCCCGATGAGATGAAAAGTGTACCACTTTTAGGGGGTCATTTAAGCCCAAAGTCGCGATTATTTGATCAAATATTGCCCTAAATCATTATTTTTTTTCATTTTAGGTACTTTTGAGAAGAAATCTGGAAAAGGAAGCATTATGGAGCGAAAAAAGTGAAGAAAACGACAAAGTCTCCAAATCATGCTGAATTTGGTACCTGACGGCGTCAGGATTTGCATGTGACGCCGTCACTCATTGACAAAGAGGTGGATTATCAAGTTATACATGACGCGCCAGAATGTTTTTAGAAGATTTACAAGTGACGGCGTAACCAAGGCCGTCACGTACAAAATGCAAGAGACGGCCAAGAGACAAGTTACACATGACGGCGTCAGATTTGGATCTAGGCAATACGAGGGTTATTGTGGCGGCGAGTTGACGGCGTCATGATTTAAATTTATACGTGACGCCTTCAGACTAAAAAATCTATATATAGTTTTCTAGTTTTCATTTGTTAGGAGAGCACTTGAGAGAGGAGAACTTTGGAGAAACCCTAGCACGATTTTTACCTTATTTTTAAGGGTTCCAAACTCTTGTTTCATCCATGTTTAATTGAAGATAAGTTTTCCAATAATCATTCAATATGTTTATGTGTTGTTTGATTCTATCTTATGCTTGTCTTTACTTTAACATGCTAGGCTAGGTTTTCTTTGTGTTTGCTTAGATGTAATGAAACTTAGTTAGTGATTATTGGTTGGTTGTTTGTTTATAATTGTTGTGGATGAATGATTTCGATGTTACGCTTAAGAAAACTGGCAGACTTCCAATTGGTAACATGCTTGAACGTCTTAAGAAACATGATCGGAGGTGTACTATGATTAATTGGTTATATTTAATGCATAAGTAACTACTAAGGAGGCCATGTTAAGAGCTAGTAGTCGGCTCGACATAGGAAGAGGTAGAAGCTTATAGAGTTAGGGAAAATCGTACACGGCCCTACGAATAGTATTAAGGAATATAACCCGTCATCCATGCAATTGTAACAAACTAATCAACTAGTAAAATATAGCTAGGGAGTAGTGAAATCTAAGTAAACACATTTTCTCTTATTATTGTTTTTTCGCCACATTTACTTTACTGTCATTTTATTTTATTTTATTTGCATTTGTAGTTATTTGGGTTAGTTGACTAGCAACTAATTCCGCCCATCCTTCCAATACCCGAAATTTTTACTTGCTTTCCATAAAATATAAAAATACAAAAAGAATCATCCCTCACCTCTAGACCTAGTTCAATTGAGTTTTAACCCTAGCGAACACTATTCTTTGAGTTGAACGATCAATCCCCAAGTACTTGCCACTATACTATACTACAACGGTCAGGTACACTGCCTGGTGGGGATTGCAAGCTTCTCAAGATCCCTTGAGAGGTAAAACCTTTTGCAAGGTTGCAAAACCACGCATCAAGTTTTTGGCGCCGCAGCCCGGGGAATAGTTATTGTCTAGGTTGAAATTTCTTTTTATTAGGTCTACTTGTTAGATTCCTTTCTAGTAAGATTTTTATTTTTATTTTTATAGGTCTTCTTTAGTCTATCTTTTTCTTTGTTTCCTTTGTTCGTAACCATTACCATCCGCCATCATGGAAGTTGGTAATCTCTTTGACCCCATCAAACCACCACAACAAAACCGTCATCAAAACCCACCACAACCAAACCAACCTACTAGACCCCGAACTTTAGGAGAGTACTCTCGTCCTAGCCACCAAGGCTATCGAAACATCATTGAGCTCACTTAAGGAGCCAATGTGTCTCCGTTGCGATCCGACACCATCTGGTTGGTGCAAAGCGGATGTGCATTCCATGGACTTCGTTCCGAAGATCCTAATCAACATCTCAAGGATTTCCTAAAAATTGTAGATTCCATAGATCTTTATGTTGAAACTCGAGAGACAACCCGATTGCGTCTCTTCCAATTCTCTTTACGTGACCAAGCTAGTCAATGGCTTGAGCGTTTTCCCGCGGGATCCATCACCTCTTGGGTTGATCTCACCACTCGTTTCCTTGCTCAATTTTTCCCACCGGGGAGAATTACCAAGCTTAGAAATGACATCTTGATGTTCCAACAACGTCAAGGTGAAACTCTTTATGAAGCATGGACTCGTTTCAAGGCCTTACTCCAAAAAGTCTCTCATCACGGCATAGATCTTTGGCTCCATGTCCAAATTTTCTATGACCATATCGATCTCTCCACAAGGCGAACCATTGACCAAGCGGCCGGTGGCAAGCTATGTGATCTAAGTGCGGAAGAATCATGGGAACTCATAGAAGATCTTGCTCTCTACGACAACGAAAGTTGGAATGATCCCCGTGATTTGAACAAAACGGTCAAGGCAATATCTTTGCCTTCGAACAATTCAAGCACTCCCGACCGTAGAATCATGGAAATTGAAGACCAAGTCAAGTTTCTTATGAAATATTACGAGGCTCCTAAACCTTCAGGCCAAGTGAACAAAATCATTTCTTCATGCGAATTATGTAGCGGTCCTCACGACACTCGTGATTGCATGGAACTCCCCGAACAAGCTTTTGCGGATTACGCATCCTCGCGTACCGATGGAGCGGGAGACAAGTGGTAAACTTTCAAAACCGAGCCAAACCCTTACAGTGATTCATACAACCCCTCTTGGAAAAATCACCCGAACCTTAGGTGGAAGCAAAACCAAAACATGCCCCAAAACAATTCGTCCACTCCACCTAATGGTTATCAATCAAGCGGTCCACCCCCTAACCGTACTTTCAACAACAATCCTTCCAACAACTATGGTAGTACCAATAATCTTGAAGGATTGATGTCCAAATTTATGGCATCTCAAGAAGCTCGTATAGCTAAGTTTGAATCTGAATTCAATCAACAACAAGCGGAGATGACCAATAAAATCGAAAATTTGTTGAAAACCCTCAACAACTAAGTGCTAACTACACCAAAGAAGGACACTAGGGACACTAGTAGCGGAACACAAATTAAGGATCCCTTATCATCCAAATACGTCCACTTTGTCAACGTAGTCACTATTAAGCCAGTCGATAATAATAGGGAAGAAAGTGATATGGATGAGATTAAGGAAGTTGAGGATAAAAAGGAAGAGAAAGTTGAGGAAGTAGAAAATGTATAGGAATACTTTGATAGGTTACCTACCAAGGAAGAACGGGAATACCATAAGGATTTATTCGATGTCCCCGAAACACCATACGTCCTTGGTTCACCAATCATCAAAGCGGGTGATCCCTCTAACATTAACATACCATGTAACATTGGGCATGTGTATGTGTGGAAAGCCTAGATCGATCTTAAATCTCCCATAAACATTATGACTAGGACCCATTACAATTGGGTAATGAAGAAGCAACTAGGACCTAGGATGATTCCCAACACAGGTTGGATGAGTAACTTTGTGGGAAGAGTAAAAGGATTGCACTTCTTTGTAGCAAACTTCACTTAAGTTACCGAATTTGTGATTGCAGAAGATATTCGACCGGTAATAGATGGTTGCCTAAGTCAAGTAGTGTTCGGAATGCCGTTTGTTGAGACCTCTAAGATGAATTATGACCCATCTCTAGGGATAGTTAGGTTCAAGGATGAGAATGATGAGATAGCTTACCAAATGCCCTATAAAATTGAACAATTCCATCTTTTATCAAACATTGAAAAGGAACACAAGCAAGCGGTCTACTATAGGAATGATGAGGATAGACGTAGAGGAGTAGACTATGTTATGAATAGAATATTTGGTTTCTACAAGGAATTCTTGCAACTAGGTCCGGAATACAAAACCAAGATTGAAGATGACCTAGAGAATGTGACCAATGACGAGGTCACGTAATAGCCTGTGACCTTGAGTCTAGCTACAAGACTCGTAAATAAAGAAAAGCGCTTCTTGGGAGGAAACCCAAGTTTTATTTGTTTGATTGTTTGTTTGTTTGATTTTATTTGTTTCCGTATGCGTGCTTCATTTTTATTGTTTGTGACTCATGTTTCAAAATAAATTGTGAAAATGTTTTACCTTGTTGTTTAACTTCGTCTTAACTTCATATAAAGGTATTTCACAAAAGATAAGTGTAAGGAAAATCTAAATTTGTTTATAAGAACGAGCTTGAACATGAACCACAACGATATTAAACGAACATGCATAGTATTTGTTTGAGTCAAATGCTTGTATCGAGTCATAATAATGTTTTGCAGGAATTCTAAGAAGTAAGACGTGAGTTTTTCCAGAAATTTTTCGGAAACTTAACATAAAATTTCTGTCAGAGCACTCTGATGGCGTCAGGATTATCACCTGACGGCGACAGGCGTAAAATTCTAAAAAATTTTGAAAGTTTTGTTTTTCTACCGGAGTCTTAAAGTTTTTGTTAATTCTTTAGTTTTATAAACTCCAGGAAATCTGCAAAGATTCATTCCACAAGCATTATATTATATATATATATATATATATATATATATATATATATATATATATATATATATATATATATATATATATTGCCGCCGATTTTACGCGAGGTTTGCCATGATTGTTTTATCAGGTTTAACAGGTTATATTGGACAAGATGATGATTTATATTTCTAGAAGGAAGCTTTCAACGTTCATTTTCTTGGAGGAGGATCTAACCATGTTACCACATTATCCACACCGAACGAATCAAGAGCGTATTTGTTTCATTCTTTTACCTTCATTACTTTTACATCCTTTTTATTGAACATTGGGGACAATGTTCAACCTAAGTGTAAGGGGAGGGTAAATGATGATACCTTAGAGATTACAATTGCACTTGAGTTTGTTTGTTCAATAGTAGGTGTGTAATAAAACTAGGAGAAATACTTGTTAGGGCAATTTTAGCGCCAAATTTAAATTTTTTTACAACATTTAGGAGTGAAGCTTTAGCCTTAATGAGCGTCTCATGGATAGGAGTTGTATGAATAGCACAAAAACTGTACCACTCAAAATTTTCCACCCCAAATATGTGAGGTTCGCCCCTAGATTTGTTAGGAAAAGAAGCTTATGAGTGTACCGGTAGTACTTAGAGAACTTGTGTTAGTGATGCATCCCGAGACCGCTAGTGAGACTACATTCGTGTAGTTAGGATTTACTACATGATAAGAGGCATTAGGATAACCCTTGTGTTTAAACCTGTATCATAATTACTTGACCAATGAAGTCATAATTACTTTACTAGTAAAGTCAATTAATTTTTCTCACACCTTTGCGTTGTACTCATTTTTAGTACACGATACCCCAAGTACACCCCTCCGAGCCTATCTTTTCATTTCTAGCTTTAAGTATTTTACTTAAAGGAAGAATTTGTTTACAATTCACTCCAAATGTACACCCAAATCGCCTTAGCCTTCCTTGTATGCACTCATCTTTAGTGCATTATTGTTACATGTTTAAACCCTTAGTTAATTATCTAATTGATTACATGGTTGCTAAGTCGAGTCATATCTTGTATATATTGTTTTGGGACGATTGGGACTCATGGGTAAAGTACTAGTGTTATGGAGTATTGGGGAAGAACATCATTTATTACCCCCATATGTGCGTTAATCTTAAAAAGTACTTCAAGTGTTTTGATTATCTTAATTCGAGTCACTGGAATAGTTAATTGTAAAGTATGTAAAAGTTCAAGTGTAAGGTGAATGCTAATTCCCTATGATGTATTATTTTGGATGGTAGGGTAAGAGTGTATGCCAAAAAAAATATATATATATATATCGGAAAATCAAGAAAAAAAAATAGAAAAAAAGAGAAAAAAAAAACATACGGACTACCATCCCGTTTCCTTTTATGTTTTTATTAGTTTATGATTAGCTTAAGTCGAGTCGAGTCTTGGCTTAGCAACGCCACATTATACATGTAATTGACCAAGATGATTAACTCGCCACCAGTAAAAATTGCCTTTATCCAACAAAACCATGTTTATCATATCTCTACACCTCACGTTATAACCCTTTGAAAAGATCTCTTTGATAGTTTATCCTAGGTGCTTACGCCAAGTGGTGAAGGTTTGATCCTATCCCAAGCCTATGGTAATGAGATATTTTCCATTTTCATATTGTGATATATACTTTTATTACACCCGAGAGATGTGAGTATCTAAACACTATTTGTGAGGTGCTAGTGTATAATTTCCGTGCTTGTTTTGGTTGAAGTGGAACGATTATTTGTTGCAATTACTTTTATATTAGTGTTAAATGAACCCTAGCTTGTATTTTGATTAGAATAAAAGCGCATTTGCTTGAGGACAAGCAAATCTCAAGTGTAAGGGTATTTGATGAGATAAAAAGTGTACCACTTTTAGGGGGTCATTTAAGACCAAAGTCAAGATTATTTGATCAAATATTGCCCTAAATCGTTCTTTTTTTCATTATAGGTAATTTTGAGAAGAAATCTGAAGAAGGAAGCATTTTGGACGTTTTTGGTGCGAAAAAGTGAAGAAAAAGACAAAGTCTCAAAATCATGCTGAATTTGGTACCTGAAGGCGTCAGGATTTGCATGTGACGCCTTCACTCATTGACAAAGAGGTGGATAATCAAGTTATACGTGACGTGCCAGAATGTTTTTGGAAGATTTACACGTGACGGCGTCACCAAGGCCGTCACATACAAAATGTAAGAGACGGCCAAGAGACAAGTTACACATGACGGCGTCAGATTTGGATCTAGGCAATACGAGAGTTTTTATGGTGGCGAGTTGACGACGTCAAGATTTATACGTGACGCCGTCAGACTAAAAAATCTATATATAGTTTTCTAGTTTTCATTTGTTAGGAGAGCACTTGAGAGAGGAGAACTTTGGAGAAACCCTAGCACAATTTTTACCTTATTTTTAAGGGTTCCAAACCCTTGTTTCATCCATGTTTAATTGAAGATAAGTTTTCCAATAATCATTCAATATGTCTATGTGTTGTTTGATTTTATCTTATGCTTGTCTTTACTTTAACATGCTAGGCTAGGTTTTCTTTGTGTTTTCTTGGATGTAATGAAACTTAGTTATTGATTATTGGTTGGTTGTTTGTTTATAATTGTTGTGGATGAATGATTTCGATGTTACGCTTAAGAAAACTGGCAGACTTCCAATTGGTAACATGTTTGAACGTCTTAAGAAACATGATTGGAGGTGTACTATGATTAATTGGTTATATTTAATGCATAAGTAACTACTAAGGAGGCCATGTTAGGAGCTAGTAGTCGGCTCGACATAGGAAGAGGTAGAAGCTTATAGAGTTAAGGAAGATCGTACACGGCCCTACGAATGGTATTAAGGAATATAACCCGTCATCCATGCAATTTTAACAAACTAATCAACTAGTAAAAGATAGCTAGGGAGTAGAAACACATTTTCTCTTATTATTGTTTTTTCTCCACATTTACTTTAGTGTCATTTTATTTTATTTTATTTACATTTGTAGTTATTTAGGTTAGTTGACTAGCAACTAATTCCGCCCATCCTTCCAAAACCCGAGATTTTTACTTGCTTTCCATAAAATATAAAATATAAAAAGAATCATCCCTCACCTCTAGACCTAGTTCAATTGAGTTTTAACCCTAGCGAACACTATTCTTTGAGTTGAACGATCAATCCCCCGGTACTTGCCACTATACTATACTACAACGGTAAGGTACACTGCCTGGCGGGGATTGCAAGCTTCTCAAGATCCCTTGAGAGGTAAAACCATTTGCAAGGTTGTAAAACCATGCATCAGACCCTGTTGTTGCTAAGGACATCGTGAATATGCTTGCCCACACTGTGATTATTATAGGAACATAGAGATTTAATAAAAAATCAACATGGACACACATGTGCATTTTTGTTACCAAAATTACATACCAAGTAAACCTTCACGTCACCCCTAAAGTATGCAACCAAAAAGATGTCTTCATCAACCTAAAGTAACCCATATCAGTAGTGCTCCAAAGATTATTATTTAACACTCTTTATAAGAATTATAATTATGGGGTGTTTGGATTTGTGTTTAAGAGCTGAATATTGGGATTTCGAGTTGCGTAGGTGGCTTGAACCTCTTACATAGCTCAAAATTGTGAATTGATGGCACAATCCTATTTAACATGTCCACTGAATATCTAGATATCATATACCAATGCTAGAGTACGCATTCATTAGTGTATATGTATTAGTAGAATTAAGATAGAATAGATTATATCCACAATAGTTGTATACTCTTAGTACTTTCTTTGTTTAACAACTAAAGCAAAGTTGTTGTTTCTAAGTAACTTAATCAGAGATTAAGTACTACACTCCTTATAGCTAATACAAGTTAGGAAAGAATATCCAATAATTTTTAGCAAGGAACTACAAATGATGTATGTGTCTAATCTATTGTGCTTGTTTGCGTATTCTGTTGCAGATGCTTGATTACAACGTACCTGGAGGTATATATGCTTCTCTTTTTCTATCATTTGTTTAATTTTTTGTCATTTTGTTGTATTAATATATGAATTTATATGTTATTTTAATAGGAAAGCTAAACCGGGGATTATCTGTTGTCGACAGTTATTAGCTTCTTAGGAGGATAACTGACTGATGACGAGATTTCCTTTCATCTCCCATTGGTTGGTGTATTGAATGGGTAATTACAATATTCTCTAACCAATTTAAGTGTTAGTAATTTAGCAAGATAAACTTACATCCTTCTTGTTGTTAAATGTTGCAGCTTCAAGCATATTTTCTTGTGCTTGATGATATCGTGGACGAGTCTCATATCCGCAGAGGGCAACCCTGTTGGTTCAGAATACCCAAGGTGTGATTTTAGAGCAATAAGCCTGGTGTGTGTTAATTTACACACCTTTTATTTGACAAAAACCGGACAAAAAAGACCAAAAACCAAGCCAAATATGCGAAATATATGTTGTTTTTGTGTTTGTGATTGTAAAGGTATGGATATTGTGTAAAAGGACAAAAATCACGAGAAAACCTACAACACGAGCACGGGAATGGAAAGAGTGTGCGAAAGCCGAGGCCGAGGAAGAAATTTTCACCGTTGGATCATATTTGAGATCAATTCGGGAAAACATGCCCTTGAAGAATCAAAGTTTGTCAAAAAAATACCCTTGGATCAATTTTGAATAAATGGCAGAAAAGGCCCTTCAAATTTACAACTTGGCAAAAATTACCCTTAAACCTTTTATCCAATTCATGCTAAATCCTAAAACCCATTTATCTAAAAACTGCCAGATAAATAACCAAGCCCAAAACTAACCAAAGCCTACACCTTATTAAATAAAACCCGATCCAACCCTTTTACCCCCACAACCCATACCCGTACCTTTTATTAAACCCGGTCAACCCTTTTCCCCCAAACTCAATCAAATAATAAATAAAAATTAACCCCGCCATGTTTCACTGTTCAACCACCCCTTCCCTTTACCCTGATATCATCAAATTTACCCGTACAAATATGATGCCTCGAATATTCTGACAATGTGTCAGAGGTGTGAGTGCCAGGATTGCCAAGCTGGCAGTTTGGGAGCGTGCTATTGGTGGAAACAGGTCATAAACGTGATCCAAGGGCTCTAATTCATGATCAATGATTAGAAGGAAATTGAAGGCTGAGATTAGAAGGACGAGATGCTTCCACACCCTTCCTCAGCCAGCTATTTATACCCTCTCTCACTCACCATTTGAAGCTGTTAGCTAGGAGTAGGAGTAGAAATAATGTAGTGTAGTTTAGGAGTAGCTTTAGTATAGCTTTTTAACAGCTTTTCACTTTCTAAAGAATTGTAATTCAAATTTTTAGTTTAATGCAATATTAAGTTTTCATTTAAATTTCTTGTCCTATTTATATCTTAAGCTTTTACATTGATCCAAAACTGTTTCAAGTCTTCAGTTACTGTTTACACAAGCTCATTCAAGCTTATCAATAGCTTGTAGTGAGAATTGTACATTAGTTTCTATTTTAATTGGTTAGAGAACTGCTGGTCAATGAAAGTCAACAAGTGTTCATGATGAAGATTTCTGGGTTTACTGGTGTTGTATTGATGGTTAATGGTGTGTTTTAAGCCTATCCAAAGATAGGCTATGATCAAAAGTCACCTCTGTTCAGCTAAGGTTAACTTTGTAAGTTTCAATTCCTCTATCAACTTTATAGTTCTTTAATTCTATCTTTGTTTAGTTTTAATCTGCATATATAGCTTGTATCTTCTGCTTATTTTGTCATTTCTTTTCACTATTTAAGTTTCTGAATCACTATTTTCACTTTTCCACTTTTCACGACATGATTTTGCGAATCGAATTCAACGATTCCATTCAACCTTCGTTGGAAAACGACTCGGGTAATCCGTATTTCTTTCGGATTTCCTCGATACTTGTAATATATACATAAAATTGAGAAATCAATTTTTTGCGCCGCTGCCGGGGAAGGTTTGAAGTGAGTTTTGAATTTCATTTTGAAAAACCGTGTTTTGATAAACCTTCCTCTATCTTGTGAATATTTTCTATAAAAATATAAAAATTGAAAAATCAAAAACACTTTTCCTAAAGTGTTTTCAAAAATACAAAAAAGAAAGTTATAGCCTCGACTCACTCATGGAAGACGGGGCCTTGTAAACCAAATAAGCATACCAACATAAGAACACGTGAAATTAGTTGTTAATTTGATTACTTTGATCTACAACCGAATAAGCGGGAAAATTCTTCTGTCCCCTTTCGTCGCGAGTAGTTTTGAAGGAAACGATTACAATTAACGTAACAGTTACAAAAAGAAAAGAAAATAAAAGTTTGTGATTTGTTTTTCAATAAATAATAAAAATCCAAAAATATTTTTCTTTTTCATATTTGATTTTCACTTTTATTTTGATTTATTTTTATACGAAAAACCAAAAATAATCTTCTTATCCTCTTATCGTTTGATTCTTCTTCTTTAACCCTCTAAACTGATAATTCTTTCACTTTCTCCTCTTATGTTTAATTCTTATGGATCCGATTTGTGTTAAGTGTGGAGAACCGTTCTTTGAAGGTTCATGTGTTCGGTGTACATGCGAACAATGTGGTAGTGATATTCATGATGGAGTTTGTTGGTTTTGTAATTCTCCCGCGTATGTTCAAAGATCAATCCTTCAAAACATTCCCGATTACTATCCAACACCACCGCCACCTTCGTTTACTTGCTTTAATTGTGGAAATCCATCCGACGAAGGATTACCGTGTGGACAATGTTTTTGTAATCAATGTGGATACGCGAATTGTATATGTTATGTCCCGAGTGCTGAAACGTCTTACACTTGTGATTCGAGTTTTGATAATTTTCCTCAAAACGATTTCAATCTACTTTTTCAAAACTCTTATGAGCAAGTACCATATTACAATGGTGATTGATTCCAAAGTTCATCAAATTTTGAAAATTGTGGGTGATCGTTTGAAAATTTTCATTATGAGCCGAATTCATGTTACGATTCTCATGGTTTTAACCAACCCCCACAAACTCCCACCATGTCTCAAGTTCCGGATGAATTTATTGATGAAATAAAATCCCTTATCGAGATGGTACGAGAGTTATTGTCTAGGTTAGAATCTCTTTTTATTAGGTCTACTTGCTACATTCCTTTCTAGTGAGATTTTATTTTTATTTTTTTAGGTTTTCTTTAGTCTATCTTATTTCTTTGTGTCTTTGTTCGTAACTTTTCACTACCCGACATCATGGATGATGGGAACATCCTTGAACCCGTCATCCCACCATAACAAAACCCACCACTAGAACCTCTTAGGCCCCGAACCTTAGGAGAGTATTCCCGACCTAGCCACCAAGGCTACCGAAATACCATTGAGCTCACCGGAGCCAATGTAACCCCCTTGCGATCCGACACCATCCGGTTGGTGCAAAGCGGATGTGCAATCCATGGACTTCGTTCCGAAGATCCAAACCAACATCTTAAGGACTTCCTCAAAATCGTAGATTCCATAGACCTAGGTGTTGAAACTAGAGAGACAACCCGATTACGCCTATTCCAATTCTCTCTACGGGATCAAGCTAGTCAATGGCTTGAGCGTTTACCCGCGGGATCCATCACCACATGGGATGATCTCACCACTCGTTTCCTTGCTCAATTTTTCCCACCGGGGAGAACTACTAAGCTTAGAAATGACACCTTGATGTTCCAACAATGTCAAAATGAATCTCTTTATGAAGAATGGACTCGTTTCAGGGACTTACTCTAAAAAGTCCCTCATCATGGCATAGATCTTTGGCTCCATGTCCAAATTTTTTATGACCATATCGATATCTCCACGAGGCGAGCCATTGACCAATCGGCCGGTGGTAAGCTACGTGATCTAAGTGCGGAACAATCATGGGAACTCATAGAAGATCTTGCTCTCTATGACAGCGAAAGTTGGAATGATCCCCGTGATTTGAACAAAACGGTCAAGGCAATATCTTTGCCTTCGAACAATTCTAGCACTCCTGACCGTAGGATCATGGAACTTGAGGACCAAGTCAAGTTTCTCATGAAATCTTACGAAGCTTCTAAACCTTCAAGCCAAGTGAACAAAATCACTTCTTCATGCGAATTATGTAGTGGTCCCCACGACACTCGTGATTGTGTGGAACTCCCCGGAACAGCTTTTGCGGACTACGCATCCACGCGTACCGACAAAGCGGGAGATAAGTGGTACACTTTCAAGCCCGAGCCGAACCCTTACGGTGATTCATACAACCCCTCTTGGAAAAATCACCCAAACCTTAGGTGGAAACAAAATCAACCCAATTCTTCCAATCCGCCTAATCGTTACCAACCAAACGGTCCACCATCCAACCGTACTTTCAACAACAATCCTTCTAACAACTATGGTAATACCAACAATCTTGAAGGATTGATGTCAAAGTTTATGGCATCTCAAGAAGCTCGCATAGCTAGGTTTGAAACCGAATTCAACCAACAACAAACGGAGATGACCAACAAGATTGACAACTTGTTGAAAGCCCTCAACAACCAAGCGTTAGTCACACCTAGGAAGGACACTAGGGACACCAATAACGGAATCCAAATTAAGGACCCCTCATCATCCAAACATGTCTACTTTGTCAATGTTGTCACCATTAAGCCAATAGATAAGGAGATAGAAGAGAGTCACAAGGATGAAGTTAGAGTAGAAACCGAGACTAAGGATGAGAGTAGGGAAGTTGAGGTTAATAGGAGAGAGGAATTAGAGGAGGTAGAGCCTATAGAAAAGTACTTTGATAAGTTGCCCACCAAGGAAGAACGGGAATACCATAAGGATTTATTCGATAGTCCCGATAGACCATATATCCTTGGCACCCCCCTTATCAAAATGGGAGACCCCTCTAACATTAACATACCATGCAATATCGGGCACATGCATATATGAAAAGCTTACATCGACCCTAGATCCCCCGTGAACATCATGACTAGGACTTATTACAATTGGGTGATGAAGAAGCAACTTAATTTTAGGATGATGCCTAATAAGAATCTGATAAGTAATTTTGCAGGAAGAGTGAACGGATTGCATGTTATTATAGGGAATCTCACCTATGAGATCGATTTTATGATAGTTGAAGACACTCGTCCGGTGATAGATGCTTGCCTAAGCCAAATAATATTTGGAAAACCATTTGTTGAGGCCACTAGGATGAGTTATGATCCGACTTTAGGGATAGTTAGGTTCAAGGAAGAGAATGATGAGGTTGCCTATCAAATGCCATACAAGATTGAGCAATACCGCCTTCTCTCTAATTTCGAAAAGGAACACAAGCAAGCGGCTTATTATAGGAATGGGGAGGATAGACGTAGAGGAGTAGAGTATGTAAAGAATAGGATGCTTGGTTTCTACAAAGAATGCTTGCAACTAGGACCGGAATACAAAACTGGTTTAGAAGACGACCTAGAGAGAGGAACCAATGATGAGGTCATGTAGTGACCCATGACCTTGAGTCTAGCTACAAGACTCGTAAATAAAGAAAAGCGCTTCTTGGGAGGCAACCCATGTTTTGTGTGATTTTATTTTGTTTGTTTGTTATTTGCTTCCGTATGCATGCTTTATTTTTATTGTCGGTTGATCATGTTTCTCAATTAAATAGTGAAAATACTTTACTTTGTTGTTTTGGCCTAGTCTTAACTCCACCTAAAAGTATTTTTGCAAAAGATAAGTGTAAGGGGAAACCCCAAATATGTTTTCAAGAAACAAACCGATCATGATTCTCCACAATATTAAATGAACATGTATATTCATATTTGTTAGAGTCAAATGCTTGTATTGAGTCATAATGAAGTTTTGCAGGATTTTCCAGGAAGTAAGACCAAGTTTTTCCAGAAATTTTCTGGAAACTTAACATAAGAATTTCTGCAGGTCACTTATGACGGCGTCACGAGTTAACTCTTGACGGCGTCACGTTTAAAAATCTGGAAATTTTACCGGTTTTGTTTTTCTAATGGAGTCTTATGGTTTTTGTGAATTATTAAGTTTTATAATCTCCATGAAATCTGCAGACTTCATTACACAAGCATTATATCTTATCTTGTTTTCTAGGATTTAGTAACTTATATAGGATGCCGCCGATTTTACGCGAGGTTGTTTTTGTCTATTTTCTCAGGATTCACAGGTTATGTTTGACAAGAAGATGATTTACATTCTGGAAGGGAAGCTTTGATTGTTCATTTTCTTGGAGGAAGATCTAACCTGACCACAATTATCCATACCGGGCGAATCAGGGGAGTATTTGATTTCATTCTTTTTATTTTTTAACTTTTACATTCTTTACTTGAACATTGGGGACAATGTTCATCTTAAGTGTAAGGGGAGGGTAAAAAGATGATACCTTACATACGCACTTTCGCTTGAGTTTGTTTTGTTTAATGGTAGATGTGTAATAAAACTATGAGAAATACTTGTTAGTGCAATTTTAGCGCCAAATTTAAAATTTTTTACAACATTTAGGAGTGAAACTTTAGCCATAGCAAGCGTCTCATGGATAGGAGATTGTATGACTAGCACATAACCGTATATTCAAAAAAAAATTTCACCCAAATATGTGAGGTTCGCCTTTAGATTTGATAGGAAAAGCATTTATTATTAGTGCTTATGAGTGTACCGGTAGCATTTAGATTCTAGAACTTGCGGTAGTGATGCATCCCGAGACCGCTAGTGAGACTACATTCGTGTGGTAGGATTTACTACATGATAAGAGGCACTAGGATCACCCTTGTGTTAAACCCGTATCATAATTACTTGACCATTTAAGTCATATTACTTGGCTAGTTAAGTCAACTAATTTTTCTCACACCTTAGCGTTGTACTCATTTTTAGTACACGAAACCCCTCGTACACCCCTCCGAGCCTATCTTTCGTTTCTAACTTTAAGCATTTTACTTAAAGGAAGAATTTATTACACCCCACTTAAATGTACACCCAAATCGCCTTAGCCTTCCGTGTATGCACTCATCTTTAGTGTATTATTGTTATTTATTAAACCCTAAGTTAATTATCTAATTGATTACATGGTTGCTAAGTCGAGTCATATCCTTGTACATATTGTTTTGGGACAATTGGGACTCATGGGTAAAGTACTTATTTTATGGAGTAATGGGGAAAAACATCATTTATTACCCCCATATGTACGTTAATCTTAAAAGTACTCAAAGTGTTTTGATTTTCTTAATTCGAGTCATTAGATTAGTTTATTGTAAAGTATGTAAAAATTCAAGTGTAAGGGGAATGTTCATCCCCTATGATGTATTATTTTGGATGGTAGGGTAAGAGTGTATGCAAAAAAAATTAAAAAAAAAAATAAAAAATAAAAAAAATAAAAAAATAATAAAGAAAAGAAAAAATAATAATAATAATAAAAAGAGAAAAAACATACGGACTACCATCCCTTTTGATTCTATGTTCATTTTATGTTTTTGTTATTTTTCATTTATTAGCTTAAGTCGAGTCTAGTCTTGGCTTAGCAACGCCACATTGTACTTGTAATTAACCAAGATTGTTAACTCGCCACCAGTAAAACTTCCTTTATCCAACAAAACCGTGTATTTCATATCCCTACACCTAATGTTACAACCCTTTAAAAGACCTCTTTGATAGTTTATCCTAGGTGCTTACACCATCTGGTGGAGGTTTGATCCTTTCCCAAGCCTATGGTAATCTATTTTGCTATGACAGGTAGTGAAGATATCTTCCGTTTCCATATTGTAATTTATACTTTATTACACCGGAGAGATGTGAGTATCTAAACACTATTTGTGAGGTGCTTGTGTATGACCTCCGTGCTTGTCTATTGGTCTTTAGTGGAACGATTATTTGTTGTAATTACTTTTATATTAGTATTAAATGACCCCTAACTTGTATTTTGACTAGAATAAAAGCGCATTTGCTTGAGGACAAGCAAATCTCAAGTGTAAGGGTATATGATGAGGCGAAAAATGAACCACTTTTAGGGGGTCATTTAAGCCCGGAATTGAATTTATTTGATCAAATATTGCCCTAAATCATTCCTTTTGTGATTTTAGGTACTTTGGGAGAGAAATCTGGAAAAGGAAGCAATTCGTACGTTTTTGGAGCATAAAAGTGAAGAAAACGCCAAAGTCTTAATTTTCCTTGCTGGGAACAGTAGGTGACAGCGTCAAGAAGGAATTTCTGACGGCGTCAAGAGTAATTTCCATGACGACCCAGTACAGATTTGACGGCGTCACAAAGTAGGGCGTCAAGAGTAAAATTCATGATGGCCTGGAAATGCATAACACATGACGGCGTCAAAAGTAGATCAAGGCAGTCCGAGAATTATTTTGGCGGCGAGGTGACGGCGTCACAAGATTTTTCTTGACGCCGTCAGACCCTATTTCCTATATATAGTTTTCTAATTTTCACACATTAAGGAGAGAAGTTTTGGAGAAACCCTAAGTACGAACTTGGTGCGAATTTTACAGGTTTTTCAAGGGTTCTAAGCCCTTGATACCTTTCATGTGTAATTGAGATAAGTATTCTTTTAATTCAATCAATATGTCTATGTGTTGGTTGTCTATATCTTGTTCTTGTCTTAATTCCATCATGCTAGGCTAGATCTATCTTGTGTTTGCTTGGATCTAATGAAACCTAGATGTTAATTATGTGTTGATTACTTGTTTATATTTGTATTGGATGAATGAATTCGATATTAGGCTTAAGAAAACTGGCAGACTTCCAATTGGTAACATGCTAGAACGTCTTAGGAAACATGAACTGATGTGCACTAGGTTTTATTGGTTGTATTTAATGCATGAGCCACTGTTTATAATCCCTATGGTTGTGCTGGGCATGGCATAGGAGGAGATAAGAGCTCATAGGATTGGGGAGTTAAGTGCGCTACCCCATGAATGGTATTAAGGAATACAATCCGTCATCTACGCAACTATAACAAGTAATTAACATGTAAAAGATGTCTGTGGAGTAGTGAAATCTAAGTAAACACATTTTCTCCACTTATTGCTCACAACCTTAGTATAATTTAGTTTATTTTCATTTCTAGTATTTTATTTTGATTGCATCTTTAGTATTGGGTTAGTTGATTAGCAACTAATTCCGCCCAAATCCTTCAAACCCGAGATTTTTATTTGCTTTCTAAAAAATATAAAAATACAAAAAGAATCATCCCTCACCTTTAGAACTAGTATTTAGGTTTTCTAATCCTAGCGACACTATTCCTAGCTGAACGATCAATCCCCCGGTACTTGTCACTATACTATACTACAACGATCAGATACACTGCCTGGTGGGGGTTGTAAGCTTCTCAAGATCCCTTGAGAGGTAAAGCCTGGTGCGATTCCCACGTATCATTTACTATGATTCCGACAATGATGATGAGAAAATTACGATCGTTCTTAATCTTCACAAAGCTTCTGTTGTTTCTCCCGTAGAACCCGAGGGCTCTCTAAAAATGGGGGACGAGCATCTAAACACTACTCCGGCAACGAAATCAGACGAATTCAATAAGTCTAGTGTTGAGAACCTCGTCCCAATCCCGAGTGAGTCCGAGGAAATTTCTAACGGTGATTATGAAATTGTTGAAGATAAGCTGTCAGATCCTTTGGAGCCCGAGCTCGAGGATTCTTTAACCGATTTTGTGAAACATGATTTTGATACGGCTGAAGAGTGTGACTTATCTCTGATTGATAATCCGAATGATCGTGTTGAGATGTTCTCCGATTCTGACAATGATGAAATTTTATCTTGTGGAGACATCGATTACGTGGATGAAGTACCTTCTGAGCTCGTCAGCTTAGAAGAAGAGAATAATGTAGAAAACGAAGTTGAATTCGATCATCCTAAAGATATTGATGACCTTGTTCCAAGGGTTTCCGAAACATCCAATATGACTTTCACAAATCCTTTATTTGATTTCGATTTGGAATTGACTCTTGATAATCCAATCTTCGATATTCCTTATGATGAGTCCGAAATGGAACCCGAGGTTCAGGATTCACATAATTTGATTGATTCTCTTCACGAGAAGTTCTCCGATGAACTTTCTCATATCATTTCTTCTTCGGGTATAGAGAATGACGAAAATGACCTTCAAGAAAACGTGCTTACTGAAGAAATACGTAATGATGATTTACTTCCTAATAACGACTCGATTCTCTTTGATTTACCATCTTCTTGTCCGCCCGCGAAACCACCAGACGTAGAATTTGAGTTCGATATTAATGAAGTTATTATTGGAGTGGTGGACGAGACTTATGATCATGATGATCCCGTGCTTGATATTTTACCCACCCATGATTCTGATGATGTTTATGCTTTTGCCATCCGAGTGTTTCACCCGTTCTTTAATTATCCCATCATTTCTTCACTTTTCCACTCCACCGGGATTGAGGATACCGTCTTTGACCCCGGCATTTCCGTTTTTCATGTCGGGTGTCCATTGCTTCCCCAAGATTAAGTAAATTCGGGGCGAGTCTAAGCTATACGACTCGTTAAAAAAACAAGCGCTTCGTGGGAGGCACCCCATGCTTATCCATTTCATCTTCTTAAATTTCTTATTTCTAACAAATAACGTGAGGAGGGCGACCTCTTCCATATCTCGTGTTTTGTGCTTGTTGTTGTTTATGCCCAGGATTTGCCGAATAATGAAGACTCTCGTGCTCGTCGTGTTGTCCTTTCTCCACTCGAGTTTCATCATTTGTTGGAAATCCAATATCCTAATCTTATCGACTAACATTTATCTTTTGGCATAATTAATAAATGGCCTTTGGTTTATGTAGGAGATCCCTTACCTTTTAAAATATTGAGGACAATGTTTCGTTTTAGTCTGGGGGGTGATCTTTCGATCTGATTTTTGCCTTGCACTTTGCTGTGAACTCTCGCAACTCCGTTTTTCCACCAAAAATGAAAAAAAATTGAAAAATTGAAACTTTGAAAATTTTGAAGAAAAATGAATGAAAAAGCACGAAAAAATGATAAAATTTGAAAAAGTTGTGCAAAAATATAATAAAGTTTGAATAAGTGTTTTGACACCTTGTAGACTTTCCAGCTAGCGAGAGGAGTAGGAATAAATATTTTGACTTGACCGGGTGTGTTGAGCCCTAGCTTGTTCCCTTAACCAATGATAATCACATAAGCTTGTGCTAGTCTTGTACACTAGGAGCTATAAAATGCGAATTCTTTCTTAAGAATCTGCAAGTTCCCGTACTTGACTTTATACATGCGCAACTTAAAAGCTTTCGCTAGTCTTTTACATAAGGAGCTAGAAAACGCGAATTCTTCTTCTAGAATTTGCAAGTTTCCGTATCTGACTTTATATATGTGTGGCTGATTATCGGCTAAGTATTCGTTGGTTTCATTATTTGAGATCTTAAATTGCGAAGAGCGAGAAATGATAGAGTTTATTTAGAAGTTAGATGCTAAACGTGGAGTAGTTGGTTCTCTTTAGAGCTCATGAAAGGTACTTGTGGCTTTTTGCTCCCACAAGATTGCACACCGATATATAATAGATGTTCTAGGTTAATTAGTGGTATTTAGGTTTGGATAATATTTAGTTTCTTATTTTCTTAAAAGAATCTTTGCTTTAGAAGTTGGGTACATATCAAGGAACATCAAAAATAAAAGCAAAAGTGAAAAAAATAAAGTCAAAAGTTGATTAAGTATGTGGTTTTGGAGCTACCCGATAAGCTTCCATTGATGTTGAAAGAAAAAAAAAAAAAAAAAAAAGTATGAAAAATGAAAAAAAGTGAAAAATGAAAAACGTGAAAAGTGAAAGATATGTTGAATAAAAGCTAAAGTGTATAAAAGTTGTTGGCACGTGAGGTGCATGTGGATGATTCTGAATTGGACACATGAGGTGCACGTGAAGTACTCCGCAACTTATATTTGAGATTGTATGTACCCCAATTCCTTGATGTTGACCGAATTTCTATTGCAGTGGTTCTTGAGAGAAAATGAAAAAACTACTTAGTATTTAAACTTGGTATCTCTATCGGACTTAAAAGTATTGAAACGAGAAAATATGAAGAAATTCATTTCTCAACAAAAATAAAATCTTGAGATACAAAACTTAGGACATGGGAGTAAGAGGTTTCCACAAGTAACTTTTATAAGTAGTGTTAGCATTTAACTTGTAGATAAGTTGTGATCTCGTTTGTACGCTTAGTTTGGGGGCTTGTGAAAAATCAAGGATGACGATTTTTATCCGTATGGTTACTTTTCCATGAGAAGTGTTTCTACTCTTTGACCTTAAAAATTATTGCAAAATAATGAAAGTTCAACAAACTGTCACAAGAATAAAATTAGAAAAATCGAAAAATAGAAGTGATAAGTAAAGAAAAGGAATAAATTTTGGAAAATGGAGCGTTTGCGGGAATAAATGATTTTGTAATTTCTTTTGAACCTCCTTGCTACTTTACAACGTTAGTAGGAAGAGTTATAAAATTATTTATTTCAAAAGCGTGAATTGATCACATTGCGTGAGGGCACGACAATACTTTAGTCGGGGGGATTTTGGTGTGTGTTAATTTACACACTTTTATTTGACCAAAACCGGACCAAAAAGACCAAAAACCGAGCCAAATATGCCAAATATATGTTGTTTTTGTGTTTGTGATTGTGCAGGTATGGATATTGTGTAAAAGGTCAAAAATCACGAGAAAACCGACAACACGAGAACGGGAATGGAAAGAGTGTGCGAAAGCCGAGGCCGAGGAAGAAATTTTCACCGTTGGATCATATTTGAGCTCAATTTGGGAAAACAAGCCCTTGAAGAATCAAAGTTTGTCAAAAAAATACCCTTGGATCAATTTTGAATAAATGGCAGAAAAGGCCCTTCAAATTTACAACTTGGCAAAAATTACCCTTAAACCTTTTATCCAATTCATGCTAAATCCTAAAACCCATTTATCTAAAAACTGCCAGATAAATAACCAAGCCCAAAACTAACCAAAGCCTACACCTTATTAAATAAAACCCGATCCAACCCTTTTACCCCCACAACCCATACCCGTACCTTTTATTAAACCCGGTCAACCCTTTTCCCCCAAACTCAATCAAATAATAAATAAAAATTAACCCCGCCATGTTTCACTGTTCAACCACCCCTTCCCTTTACCCTGATATCATCAAATTTACCCGTACAAATATGATGCCTCGAATATTCTGACAATGTGTCAGAGGTGTGAGTGCCAGGATTGCCAAGCTGGCAGTTTGGGAGCGTGCTATTGGTGGAAACAGGTCATAAACGTGATCCAAGGGCTCTAATTCATGATCAATGATTAGAAGGAAATTGAAGGCTGAGATTAGAAGGACGAGATGCTTCCACACCCTTCCTCAGCCAGCTATTTATACCCTCTCTCACTCACCATTTGAAGCTGTTAGCTAGGAGTAGGAGTAGAAATAATGTAGTGTAGTTTAGGAGTAGCTTTAGTATAGCTTTTTAACAGCTTTTCACTTTCTAAAGAATTGTAATTCAAATTTTTAGTTTAATTTAGGAGTAGCTTTAGTATAGCTTTTTAACAGCTTTTCACTTTCTAAAGAATTGTAATTCAAATTTTTAGTTTAATGCAATATTAAGTTTTCATTTAAATTTCTTGTCCTATTTATATCTTAAGCTTTTACATTGATCTAAAACTATTTCAAGTCTTCAGTTACTGTTTACACAAGCTCATTCAAGCTTATCAGTAGCTTGTAGTGAGAATTGTACATTAGTTTCTATTTTAATTGGTTAGAGAACTGCTGGTCAATGAAAGTCAACAAGTGTTCATGATGAAGATTTCTGGGTTTACTGGTGTTGTATTGATGGTTAATGGTGTGTTTTAAGCCTATCCAAAGATAGGCTATGATCAAAAGTCACCTCCATTCAGCTGAGGTTAACTTTGTAAGTTTCAATTCCTCTATCAACTTTATAGTTCTTTAATTCTATCTTTGTTTAGTTTTAATCTGCATAGCTTCTTGAATTTGCTTATTTGTTGTTCATTCTAGTTAAATGTAGCTTGTTTAGTGTTTACTTGTTACTTTAAATTGACTTTGCTGAATTTGAGTTTCATATTGCCTATTATTGCTAAATCTGAGCTTCTGAGTTTTAGTTGTTTGTAGTTAGATTTAATCACTGAATCTGCTTCTAAAATTGATATTACATTTAGTCTGATTATTGTTTCATTGATTTCTGCCTTGAATTTTGCATTTGATAGTTGTAAGTTACATTTAAAGGGTGTTTGGATCTGATGGTTAGTGAGATGAATTGTTGTTATTTTGCTGATGTATTTGCTCTAATAGTTTCATTTAGGCTAGTATAGGTCAGTCATAGCAATATATTAGTAGGTGTAGAATCAAAAGTCAAAAATAAGCATCATTCTAATTATTGTCTGCTTAATGTGCAATCTGATGATACATCCTTGTGCATCTGTTATATTTTGTGTTTGAGATCATGTTTTTAAGGTTTAAACATGCTTACTATACATCTAGTTAGAGATATAGGCCATTAAAATTCATGTTAGTCAATATTATAGTGTATATCAAAAGTCAAATAGTGCATCAGTCAACTTTCATAACCAGTTTTTCAACACCTGATCTAGGCCTTATTTAGAGTAGCAATTGATAGTTTGAGATAGGGCTTTTGTGTTTTCTGAGTAGCTAGTAGTGCAAGTTAGCTTTTGCCCCCATTAGGTTATACTCTAGTGCTTATTGTAAGAGCTTAATGTGGACTGCAAGTTAGTGTAGTTGAAACAGGTCTGCTGATTTGAACTTTAGGCCTGCATTTGTGTTCTTGGTTAATTTCTCTGTTCGTTTTAATTCAGTTGAGTAAGTTGGTAGCTTAACTAGAGTTCAGTAGTGATTTCTGAGTTCCTGGCTTATTCTGCTTCAGTATAGCTTATTCATTGGCTTTTTGAAATTGCTTATTGCTTGTTTCCTATGTTTATGTGCTTCTTATGGACTGAGTTTGACATTTTAGAGCTTATTTGAGTATCATAAGTCTGTGTTTAAAGTTTCATTTGGTTTTGTTGCAAGTGCTTATTAATAAGCACTTGCAATAAGCTATTTTGGGCTCATTAAGCACTTCTGCATCTTATTTTCATTTCATAATTTTTTTCTCAAGTTCCTTATAATATTCTAGATTTACTGATATTTTTCCGAATTGTTTTACTATTTTTCTCCATTTATTTTAGTTTTAAATCAATTTTAAATACTTTTTAATAAACAAAAATCAAATAAAAATCAGAAAAATCCTTAAAAATTCCAAAAATATTTCAGATAATTCTTTTCTATTATTTTAGATTTTTCAAAGTTGATTTTATATTTTTCCCATTTATTCTTACATTTTCTCTTATTTTTAATTACTTTTTAAATTCAAAAATTAGAAATAAATTCATAGAAAATAAACAAAAAGTCAAAAAAATATTTTTCTTTTTCTGAAAATTCTTTTTAGCTGTTTAAGATTTTTAGGAATTAATTTCATATTTTTAGGATCATTTTTCAAATAAAAGTTACGTTTTTATTCGTACGTTACGTTTTAGAATCGCGTTTGAATTCCCGTTTTTAGGTTTAAAACATTTGTGCATATATAGCTTGTATCTTCTGCTTATTTTGTCATTTCTTTTCACTATTTGAGTTTCTCATTCACTATTTTCACTTTTCCACTTTTCACGACACGATTTTGCGAATCGAATTCAACGATTCCATTCAACCTTCGTTGGGAAACGACTTGGGTAATCTGTATTTCTTGCGGATTTCCTTGATACTTGTAATATATACATAAAATTGAGAAATCAAAGCCATTATGTAATGTTGTTTTTATTTTATTATGACCATGCTTAAATTTGGAATAATTGAATCTAGGTTGGTAAGATTGTTGATGGAATTCTTCTTTGCAACCATGTCCCGAGGATTCTTAAGAAACATTTCCGAGGAAAGCCCTACGTCAATGTAGTTGACCTGTTCAATGAGGTATGTTGTTCTTCATGTATTCAACGTGTCAATGATGATATGTACTCTTTTCAAATTATATTCTTAAGGATGAAAGTGCCCAAAACCCTTTCTTGGAGTTTATATTTTATTATAACACTATATGATAATACTATCTACTGTAATGATTTTGTTACAGTTGAGAATCGCTTCATGCTTTGTATTTTTTTCCTTTAATTTTCATTCTTATACAATTTAAGTATAACGAAAAGTTGATTACGAATAATGGAGTTGTAAAATTATTGAAAGATGGTTGGCGTTTTGAAAATGAAGAGTTTTAGATAAGTTACGGGTATAACTTCAAAAAGTAAACATATTTAATATATATAAAAAATAGTTTTTATTAGTTGTGGCAAAAAGAATGATTTAGAACAAATAATGAATGTGTACTCTAGCACTTTATTTAAACCTTGGACAAGCAAAGGGTAGTTCATGAGTCGTTCCTCACCCATTTGGGACAAGCAAAGGGTAGTTCTATATTAAGAATTTTAGTAACTCAATGCTTTATACTCATCTTTTATTATAGCATATTAAGTCATTTTTGAAATGGGTCAAAATAGGTATGGGTCGATATGAGAGGTTATTTGTAATTGTCAAATGTGTCACATCTTCTTTTGAAATTCTAATAGTTCATACAAGTATCTTATATGGGTTGGGTATGTGTTATGTGTGTATAATCTTCCATCAGTTTTCATATAATATCTTAATTTGTTAATGTTTTTCATTTACCTCGGATTTGGTATTTGTCAAATGGGTCATATCTTCTTTTGAGTTTTCATATGATATCTCAATTTGTTGATGATCGTAACTTATACATGACTCTTTGCAAATATATTGCATGTTATTATGTTGGGTGGGGAGTCCTTAGGCTCACGTGTAGTAGATAAATAACTAAGTTTACTATTTCTTTGTTATATCATGTATGTGCTTCTTTACACTATGGCATGCTATGTAACTCCTAATATTGTGACATGCTTTCGAAGGCATGTTCTGATGTATACTTTGATAAGGAAGACAAAAATTAGCTAACCAAGTACCATTAATTCCCTCTATGTATGCATTTGTACGTTTTCATTATAGAAGTCTCTTTACACGGTTTAAGATCTTTACCTTTTATCTTAGCATGGTTATAAAAATGATATTGGTAAATTTAAATAAAATTATCCACCATTTAATTCAAGTTAGTGATGTATGTCGTAAGAATTTGCAGTAGTTCTTTTTAGAGGTAATGAAAGTTCCACATATTTCAACTCGAAGTATTTTATTTTATGAGTCGTTTGTAAGTTGCATTGCACGGATCATAACATGATTAAAGTTGTATGTTATGTTTTTAATCTCATAAACAACATAAACGCTGTAGTATCAGTGGTGGAACATGCAAGTTTGTGGTATTTAGTTATAACATCAATCTTACTACTTCTCATTATTTTTATGGTTCCTTTTATTAGATTGAAGAGTATAGGTAAAGTAAATAGAGCTATTCGAACCGGTAAGAAGCATTCTTTGATTATAAAAAGTGGTTTTTCATGTATTGGTTGTGTCTTACCTTATGGTATGTGATGCTTTTGTTATACATGTTATACTTTTTTTACCAATAAGAAACAAAAAACAAGAAAAGTTATCATTGAGCTTACTAAGTATGCATGTCGATGTTGTGTTATCAGGCCTTATGAAGTAGTCAGCAAATAAGGTTATGCCCATGCCACATAGTAAAAGTCGACCACCTCCATGGTAAGCTTTAATTCGCTTAAGGAAGAGCTGCTAAAGGCTGAGGTGGCAAAATTAAGATAACAACTTCCCTTGGTGGTGATGCTGATGTTAATGGCCTTAAGGACACAAATTGGTACAAAAATACATGAGTACAAATTTTGAACAAATGTCCAATCGGAAAGTTGACCAATCAAATTGACCCTTCTTTAAGTAAATGACTCAAAATTTTAGTCAGCAATAAGTCGTTTAAGTCAGCAATAAGCCGTTTAAGGGGCTATAATTTGGTTGGAATTCACTTATGCTTGTATCATGTCTTTGTTGACTTAATTATTTCTTGCTATGGTGGTTTAGGTATAAAGCATAGGAGAAGCCGTTTAAGGGGCTATAATTTGGTAAGGATTTTGTTTTCATGGTAGCCCCTGATGTGGTATCGGGTTGCCAATCGCAGTTTTAGTTGTATCAAGTTCTAATTTGTGAGACACGCAATGAGGAAACTAATGGCTAGAAACAATGACCATGGAAAAAAAATCAATTAAGGTTCTTTTACATTGTTCACTGGTGAATAACTTCTTTTACATTATTCACTGATGAATAACTTCTTTGACAGTGAACACACTGATGAATAGTTTTTTAATTTGTATATTTGTAAATATTTACTTTGCTTCTTCTTTTTGTTAAATGTTACGTATAAACATTAATAGGTAAATGTCTAGGATCGAACACGAGACCTCGGGATTGCACACTTTACAAACAAGAATAATGTAAATAAATTTATATATTTATTAAATGTATGAAATATATATATTTATGTCACTTAATGGACTAAACGGTCGTTAGTTGTTAACCGTATGGACTAACTATCGTTTAATAAGAAAGATAAGGACTAGAGTGAAACTTGGGAGTCAAGAAGGATCTAGAAACACCCTTGGGTGTCCTAGGCCGGTCGAAGCCCACACCATGGGTCGATCCACCCTTGCTTTGTCTCCAAGTAATCCCCTAGTATAAATACAAGGCCTTGGGGTTAAACTTAACAATCTTTTGTGCACACACTCTAACCCTAAAACTTGTTTTCTCTCTTTCTTTTGCTTGGCCGATCGTCCCCCCCTCCAAGGGTTTATTGGGTCGATTTTTTCATAAGAAAACATTAAGTGTTTTGTTTACTTGCAACAACCTTTATTCGTTGGTAGTTTGTGTGTACAAGAACGAGGTAATTACTTACTTTAGTAATTATCAAGAGATCGATAAACAAAACGGTAAGGGGTTTATCATTGATCTAAATTGTACAAGAATCAAGGTTTATTGAAGTGCATCGGGTACGTTTACTATTTATGTTTTAGTTAATATTTATGTGTTATACTTGATCCTAGCTTCCGCAATACGTGTATTTGATTGTCAAACTCTAACAGTGGCATCACGAGCCATGTATAACATGTAATTGATTACTAAAACGTAATAAAAACCTGATCTTTAATTGTTTTAGATACATGTTTTTTTTGATCTAGGGTTTTTCCTATTTTTTCTAAAAATTTCGAAACCCTAACCCTAATTTTGGGGGGGGGGGTCGATTTTCTCCATGAAACCCTAATTAGGGTTTTGTGGTTTTATTGATTATGTGTAATCACTAGAAACCCTAGGTCATTAACCGGTTAATTGAACGTATCTTGTGACCTAATTGCTAATTGTTAGGTTTTAATCCGTGACTTACATGCATGTTTGTCATGGATCTTGTTTTGTTGTCACATATTTAGATAGATCTTAAATTGGGGAAGACTCCAATAAATATTAAAATCAATTTTATATGCTATGTGGTGTGTTTTTAGCTTAGGCCTACGCAATTGATTCGTCAATGTATGTGGCTCATCTCCATTAAGAGGTGAAGGCCTTAGTTGATTACATGCGTTATTATACCTAGAATTGATTTTATTAGGATCTTTTCTAAAACGGTTTGCATGTGGCTAATTGTTTCACTTATATTATTATTGTTTGTTTGATTTTCTTTGCAACTTGTTTTATTGTTTTTAGTTGGACTTGATGTAAGCAATAAAAGGGTGTTTTCATAAAGAAAATTAAAACGGACTAATAATTGTGAAACCCTAAAGTGATAAAGTAAGAAGCTTGCAATGGTCTTATGACGATCGTGGTCCGATTCGCACGGTAATCAGCTCCCAGTCGAGACTAGCATTATTCAAACTTTATTACTATTTTGAGATTGAATCCATAAACTTTTGCTTGAATGATGTTTTGTGCAAATATGGTTTTAAAATTAAGTCTTTTAAGATGATATTCATAACCGTGATTTGAAGGCTTAGAAAAGAGCCTTAGAGTCTGCCTTGGTTATCACAATCTTGAATATGTCTTAAACGAATTACTTTTAAAATTATATGTTGTAGAAAGTCATCTTAGGGTTTTGGCATAAACCTCAAGTAAAACTTTGTGTATTAATTTCGGGAATCGGACATAAAAAGTTTTTATGAAAACTTATGTTATAAAGATGAGTGCATGCATCTTTGTACATAATTTTGATTGACATATCAAAAATTGATACCCTTAAAATTTAAGTTACGTGCCATCTACCTATAAGAAACACTTGGAATTTTAATTTAGTAAACGTGAGACCTAGGCTAAATTACTATAACAAGGTAAAATTCTTTTAACGCGTGAGACCATAATTGTAATTTTACAGTTTCTAAGGTAGACGACTTAATTAAGTTGTGCGTGAGACCTAGAACTTAAGGCATGAGATGGGATGAAACATGCTTACAAAGGCAAATTGATGAATCAATTTGATGTAAATCCCATAACGATCTAGGAATTGGAAATCTTGTTTGCCAATTATTGTTCGACAGATTACTATCTTTTGTACTTTTACCACTAGCAGATCAACTGATGTGGTGAAACTATGTAAAGATAGATCCTAGGTTTTCAAGAAAATTTGTTGGTTATATGAATATAGCCTTGGGTATTTTATTTTCTTGAAGATATTGATTATCGAAAATACTAATATTTGAACTTTATCTGTAGATATGGCTCAACCCGATAACCAAACAGTGATTAATGCTTTCAAGAGTCATCTTGAGAGAGAGAAACTCACTGGAAAGAATTTCAATGACTGGTACCGTTCGCTCAGAATTGTCTTGAGGGCGTCTGGTAAGATGGATTATGTGACCGAGGAATGCCCTGCTGAACCTGCTGCTACGGCAACACCTGAAGCAAAGGCAGAATGGAAGGTGACTAATGCTAAGTACAATGAGGTTGCTTGTCTAATGCTCACTAGCATGAATGCTCAATTACAAAAGAAGTATGAGTATTCGTCTCCTAAGAATATGCTTGATAACCTCAGGCAATCTTATGAGAAGTCACCTGCAGTTGAATTGTATGATGAACTTGACAAGCTACACAACTACAAGCATGGTGATGGTAAACCAGTAGCCGATTATGTGGATGAGATGAAGGACTCCTTTGATCAACTTCACAGAATTGGTTTTGGTTACCCCGAGAATGTGCAAGTGCACTTGATCAACAGATCCCTTAACAAGGATTTTGCTGGTTTTGTGCAGAACTTCAACATGCATTGCTCGGGGAAGACAGTCTCAGAATTACTCGCATTGCTTGTTGATTATGAGAAAAGTCTACCAGCCAAGGTCAAGAATCCTACCCCGCAAGTGTTGGCAATTCATGGGGGGAGAATCCAGAAGAAATCGCAAGTGAACAAAGGCAAAGGTAAAGGTGATAAAGGCAAGCAGGTCATGGCCTATCAACCTCAACCCAAGATGAAACAACATCAGCCTAAGCAGAACAAGGTGAATCCGCCAAACAGGAAGGATCAGGCTTGTCACCATTGTCATGAAAAGGGCCATTGGAAGCGCAATTGCCCTCTCTACATTCATGACTTGCGACTCAAGAAGCAGGGGAATGATGCTGGTAACCCCAGCTCATCAGGTGCGTTCTTTATGATTGAATTATTCACTCTTACTCCTAAATTGAATTCATGGGTATATGATACTGGATGTGGCATTCATATCTGCAATACCATGCAGGGGTTTAGAGTTGAGAGAAAGCTGGCCTATGGACAACAATTCTTGCACGTTGGTAACGGAGCGCATGCAGGAGTTGAAGCTATAGGAGTATTTAATTTAGTGTTGCCTTCGGGTTTAGTACTATCTTTAAATAACTGTCATTATGCACCGTCAATTGTTAGAGGTGTAATTTCATTTTCATGTTTGTTAAACCTTGGTTTTGAGCATACTATTTCAAGCAATGGAATTTCGGTTTCTTTAAATAATGTTTTTTATTTTAATGCTATTGCTGTGAATGGTGTATTTGAAATTGATATGAATGACAATGATAATGCTTTTGTTAAAAATAATTCAATGTATAGCATCAACAATAAGAGAATCAAGAAAGGTCTGGATTCGTCTTATCTTTGGCATTGTCGACTTGCTCACATTGGCAAAGATCGCATGAAAAAGCTGCAACATGATGGGCTTTTAGATAAGATCAATGATGAATCATTTGATAAATGCGAATCTTGCATTGCTGGGAAGATGACTAAGAAACCCTTTAAAAATAGGATTGAAAGGGCTAATGATCTACTTGGTCTTATTCACACAGATGTGTGTGGACCACTTAGACATGTGTCAAGGAGGGGTGCTAGCTACTTCTTAACATTTACGGATGATTACAGCCGTTATGGTTATGTTTATTTACTTAAACATAAGCATGAGGTATTTGAAACATTCAAAGTGTTTAAAGCAGAAGTAGAGTTGCAACTTGGAAAGAAGATTAAAGCTCTTCGATCCGATAGAGGTGGTGAATACCTGAGTCAGGAGTTCATAGATTATCTAGCAAAGGAGGGAATTGTCCAGCACCTTACATCTCCATATACTCCACAACAAAATGGTGTATCTGAGAGAAGGAATCGTACATTGCAAGACATGATACGATCTATGTTTAATCTAACAACTCTTCCTTTCTCGTTTTGGGATTATGCCTTAGAATCTGCGGTTCGCATTCTAAATATGGTTCCAACAAAGAAGGTTGATAAGACACCATATGAGGTATGGACTGGAAAAGCTCCTAACCTGTCTTATCTTAAGGTCTGGGGTTGTGAGGCGTATGTTAAACGTGACTCAGCAGACAAACTCCAACAAAGATCTGTGAAGTGCATCTTCGTAGGATACCCTAAGGAAACTATGGGATACTACTTTTATTACCCACCTGAAAACAAAGTATTTGTTGCAAGGTATGGAGACTTTCTTGAAAGAGAGCTCATATCTCAAGAATTCAGTGGGAGAGTATATGACCTGGAAGACGGTCAAGAAGATGTAGAACCTTCTGAAAACACTAACGAACTTCCGGTAGAACCTGAAAGCTTAGGTCCTCCACCTGAAGTTGAAGTGATTCCCATTCGTAGGTCAACAAGACCAGTAAAAGCTCCTACTCGTCTATGTCTTAATGTGGAGAGTGATGAGCATATACTGGGTGATCTTGATGAGCCTACAAGTTATAAAGCTGCCATGAATGGTCCTGAAAAGGCCAAATGGAAAGAAGCTATGGATGGGGAAATGCAATCCATGGAAGACAATGATGTCTGGGAAGAAGTAGACCTACCTCCGGGTGCCAAACTAGTTGGGAGTAAATGGCTCTACAAGAAAAAGACTGACATGGATGGCGTTGTACACACCTATAAGGCCCGTTGTGTAGCTAAAGGCTATACACAAACTTTTGGTGTTGACTATGAGGAGACCTTTTCTCCTGTAGCTGACATAAGGGCAATTAGGATTCTTATAGCCATAGCCGCTTACTATGACTATGAGATTTGGCAAATGGATGTTAAAACCGCCTTCTTAAATGGTCGCCTAGATGAGGACATCTATATGGCGCAGCCTGAGGGGTATGTAAATCCAGAATTTCCAAATCGTGTATGCAAGCTTAAAAGATCCATTTATGGATTAAAGCAAGCATCACGACAATGGAATAAGAGATTTGATGGTGAGATTAAAAAGTATGGATTCACTAAAAATCTTGATGAGCCATGTGTATATCACAAAGTTAGTGGGAGTAATGTAATTTTCCTTATATTATATGTCGATGACATATTGATCATGGGGAACGACATTCCAAGTTTACAAAAGGTTAAGGAATATCTTGGAAGTTGTTTTTCTATGAAAGATTTAGGGGAAGCTGCATTTATTCTGGGAATCAAGATATATAGAGATAGATCTCAGCGATTAATTGGATTAAGCCAAAGTGCTTACATTGATAAAATATTGAAAAGATTCAATATGCAAAATTCCAAGAAAGGATATTTGCCAATGCAAGAGCAACATGGCTTGAGCAACAAGGTTTGTGCTTCAACACCTGCAGAGGTGCAACGCATGAAGAGAGTCCCTTATGCTTCGGCTGTGGGATCTATAATGTATGCGGTGAAAAGCACAAGACCTGATGTGGCGTTTGCTCAGAATTTAACCAGTCGATATCAGCAAAATCCAGGTGTAGCTCACTGGACTGCTGTTAAGAATATTCTTAAGTACCTTAGGGCAACTAAGGATATGTTTTTGGTTTATGGGGGAAATCCATCGGCAGAACTTGATGTTACAGGTTACTGCGATGCTTCTTGGAAAGGTGATAAGGATGATACGAAGTCTCAGACGGGTTATGTCTTTGTCATTAATGGAGGAGCAGTGGATTGGAGGAGCAGAAAGCAGAGTGTACTAGCAATGTCTGCTACAGAGAGTGAGTATATAGCTGCTTCAGAAGCTGCAATGGAAGCTGTTTGGATTAGGAAGTTTGTTTCAGGGCTTGGAGTCATGCCTTCGATTCAAAGACCTATTAAAATGTATTGTGACAATTCTGCTGCAATCACATTTGCCAATGAGCCTGGAATCATGAAAGGCACCAGACATTTCCCGATTAAGCATCACTATGTTCGAGAACAAGTCGAAATAGGTGAAATCGAAATGCTCAAAGTTCACACAGATGATAACTTGGCGGATCAATTAACAAAGCCTCTACCTGGCACTAAGCTTCACAAGCATGCTGCAGGTGTAGGACTTAGATTAGCTGAAAGTTTCATGCCCATTTGTGATTAGTGTTTGGATAAAGGATGTAATGTACAATTATTATTTTAATGGAATAAAATAAGTTTTATGTTTATTTATCATTGTCTTAATAATATATCCTATATTTGCATGTTTAAGATCCTTGAATAATTTATTATTCTAAATGTCCATTGTCGATTAATGATATGGGAATATCATTAAACTAAGACAAATTTGAGTATTGGTTCAGGATATACTTGAAAGTATATTGATGCGTAGTCATACCAATTTCACATGATATTCAATGAATTGAATATTGGACTTATCCCAACAATATGATTTAATGTTTGATGTGAGAATCATATTTAAAGTTATCCTCAGACTTGAGATACCAGATAAGTGTCATGGATGTAGTGCATTTTTGTGAAGCAATTTACCGCTCACCGTAACAGGGAGTCATAAGGATTGTTTTCAGAAGTGTTGCAAAGTTCATGGGTTATTCTTGTAGTCAAGAAAGAATTTATTCCTTCTGATTTGTTCAGAAGTTTAATACTGCTGGGCCCCTCGTAGGGTTGACAAAATGTTTGCATGGCCATGCCCAAAGTCTATCTGGAATACGTTCAGATGTTTTGGTAATTTTGTTCAATCATAAAGAAACGAGAAACAGAATTTTAATAAAGGAACTCACATCTTTATTAATGTGGTATTAGTAATGAAAGGATAATTATAATGATGAATCATTAAAGGTTTTTCCAGGAAACCTAGCTCGGTTTGAACTAGGGGCATTGGAGTGTTGCAAGACGCTAACCAATGTCATTTTACTATTAATGAATATACGAGTGGGAGCTGTTAAATGTTACGTATAAACATTAATAGGTAAATGTCTAGGATCGAACACGAGACCTCGGGATTGCACACTTTACAAACAAGAATAATGTAAATAAATTTATATATTTATTAAATGTATGAAATATATATATTTATGTCACTTAATGGACTAAACGGTCGTTAGTTGTTAACCGTATGGACTAACTATCGTTTAATAAGAAAGATAAGGACTAGAGTGAAACTTGGGAGTCAAGAAGGATCTAGAAACACCCTTGGGTGTCCTAGGCCGGTCGAAGCCCACACCATGGGTCGATCCACCCTTGCTTTGTCTCCAAGTAATCCCCTAGTATAAATACAAGGCCTTGGGGTTAGACTTAACAATCTTTTGTGCACACACTCTAACCCTAAAACTTGTTTTCTCTCTTTCTTTTGCTTGGCCGATCGTCCCCCCCTCCAAGGGTTTATTGGGTCGATTTTTTCATAAGAAAACATTAAGTGTTTTGTTTACTTGCAACAACCTTTATTCGTTGGTAGTTTGTGTGTACAAGAACGAGGTAATTACTTACTTTAGTAATTATCAAGAGATCGATAAACAAAACGGTAAGGGGTTTATCATTGATCTAAATTGTACAAGAATCAAGGTTTATTGAAGTGCATCGGGTACGTTTACTATTTATGTTTTAGTTAATATTTATGTGTTATACTTGATCCTAGCTTCCGCAATACGTGTATTTGATTGTCAAACTCTAACACTTTTGTTTGTTTTGAGTAGATAAACATTTTAATATAGAAGAGTATTTTTCAGCCCTTAAATTAACAATCAAAATTGTCGATAGGAAAATATTAAATATTATAAATCGTTATAAGTGTTTCAAAATAAAATTTTCTTCGTATTTAAAGAATGGAAAACCACAACTTCATATTTAGACTTTTTGTTTTTGTTTTTTTTAAGCGATGGAGATCCTCAATATTAGAGGATGACGGTTCATTTTCCCAAATTAAAAGAAAATCTCTTAGAAATCAATATAGACAACTTTGTACTGTGTTTATATGATATACAGGTGGCGTCTCATGGCAAAGTAAAGTGATATTAGATTTTTATTTTAAAGCATTTATAAAAAATATCGTATCTTGCAAACTCAAAGGAAATACAAAACAACAAAATACATAAATATTACGGAGTAGTGAGTAAATTAGACTTATGCCAGGTTTTGTTTTTGTATGTATGAGTGTGATGTGTGTAGATCGTCTATAAACCTTTGCACTATAATTACTCTTATTATACCACCTTGGCTCAGTGTACTATTTACTCACTCTGTACCGGTATGCGCTTAAAGAATTACAAGTCTGTCTACACTATATTCTGGATCGACTTTCTGTTTTCGTTTAATCCCGTTGTATTCACGTGTCAACTACTACTTGCATGCAAAAAAGCAAATCAACTAACCATCCACAAAAGATACTTTGAGGCACAAACGTTTTCTAAATTACATGTATTATACCACTTTTTAACTTTACATATACTTTTATTAAGAACTTACTTTCAGTTTGACCTTTCTTTTGCTTTATACTTTTAGGTCTTCACGGAATGAACATGGGCTACTCGAGTATATGACGTTAACTGCATACCTTGCCTCTTTAAGACTATCTATCAGCTGGATAAGACGATACATACATGTTTGTTATTTTAATAGTTATAAACCAAATTGTTTATCGTATCATTCACATATTACTTATTATTTCCTTCACAAAATAATGAACCTATTTACGATCGTTGTTGTTTGTTACGTAATATATTCACACATGTAAATCTTTAATGAATAATTTCCTTAAAAACCCCGTGATTCCACGGGTCTATAAGCTATGAATCATATTTGGATTCTTGGATGCTTTCTGGACAAAAAAGTGATATAAAATCATTAAAAGCACAAATCATTAATGGGACACATTTTGGAAATAAGGTTATCATACCACGATTGAGAATTACTCCATCTAATAAACGTTTATCTCTAAAGATCGCCAGGAAACAAGATCTCATTTCAGTATTATTCGCCATGACAGTAAACAAGAGCCAAGGGCAATCGTTTTCAAAAGTCAGATTGTATCTGTCATGTCCTGTTTTCACATATGGATAGCTATATGTGGCTCTTTCACGTGTCAAAAGCTAAAAATGTTTGAGGGTTAGATGGTAACCTATAAAAAACTACTATAAATGTGGTATATAAAGAAGTTCTTCATGGTTTATGATCAAACGGTCAATAGGTATATACAGTATACATATTACATGTTTTGTGATATTTTTCTTATTTACACTTATTATATATCCCAAGCTTCTTTTACTTACATATGGTTTAAACTTATTAGGTGTTCACGTAATGGACCTTTTGTTGAAATGTTAG
This sequence comes from Artemisia argyi, assembly GCA_030686995.1. Taxonomy (NCBI): domain Eukaryota; kingdom Viridiplantae; phylum Streptophyta; class Magnoliopsida; order Asterales; family Asteraceae; genus Artemisia; species Artemisia argyi. The sequence goes on from CM060701.1 coordinate 38,059,835, forward strand.
AACGGTCACCATATACATTTGCTTCTGAAAACAAACATATTGTAGATCACGAGGCAATGAACATTTATTACACAAATATTTATATTTACAAGCATTTATACTATCAATCACTTATAACTTATTATTCCATTACAAGAAAATTTCATAGTGTTTACGTTCATTGTTCTTTTTTACTTTATTCATGTACTTACTCTTTTTAATAAAAAAAAACCCTCTAAAATCCCGTGGATTTATGTACTTATTTTTTTTAATCAAAAACCCTCTAAAATCCCGTAGATTCCATGGGTCTATAAGCTAGTTACATATAAAGAGAAAAAGAATTTGTTTAAAACCCTTAAATTGAGAAATGTTAAATAACTATTAGGCTAGTGACAGTGGCAACCCATATTGCATCATCTTTCCGGCTGCCACCTCAGTTTTATCTCTCTTCAACCCATATTCACCTCTCTCATTACAGTGGCAACCCATACTGCATCATCACCTCTCTCTTCCGGTTTTTAAATATTCAAACGCAACAAAATCCAAATGTTTCTTTGTTTCACATCGGTTGAATATGTGAACGATTTGTGAGTTTTCCTCCGGCAATCGATATTGTCACAGTGGTGACAACCGATTTGGAGATCGGTCGAACGATGTGAGCGAACAATTTTTTCCAGTGCATTGTCACTAGCATTGTCTACATTTTTTTTCCCAAAATTGTAGAAACTTTTTCACTTAATGACCATCTTTATTTGATCTATTAGTTTTAAAAATTATATTGAAACATCTTTTTTTTTTTTTTTTTTTTTTTTTTTTTTTTTTTTTTTAACGAATATTGAAACATCTGACCATACTATACACTCGACAATATTTATTAGTTTCTATTAGAGTATCCGTTCATACACTATAGAGTATTCGACAACTTTTTAACATTATGAAAGGAGACTTTTGATTCATTTATTAGTTTCTAAATTTTTTACTGTATAACATATCATTTTCTAGTTTCTACCATTTCCTTTCTTATTTTCTGGCTTTGGAGAAATTAGTGATTCAATTAGCGATGATGTTATTGTTGAACAAGTTTCTAGCAAATATGAGATTAGGATAATTGTAGTACTTTATTTAGAAATTTTTTGTTTTTTAACCATCAATTCATATTTTTCTTTTCTTTCTTTTTGTACAGATTCTTCCAAATGTTCCCTATTTTCTTCCCAATTAAGAAAACTTTTTAACAAAGAGAAATTGGAATAGGTAGCAATAAAAGAGTGAAAAGGACTAGGCAAGAGTTGAAATTGTACATCTTTAGTAGTAAAATTTGTGGATGGATCTAAACTGTAATTCTTTCAAAATTAACGTGTCTAACCATCATCATTGGAAAACATCTTAATAAATGTAGGGAAAAGAGTTGTACAAAAATAAATGTAGGGAACAGTGATTTGGACCAGTGGAGGGAGAAAATTTATGGTCGTCGCATAGGAAAAAAAGATTCTCTAGGTTATCGTCAACGTGCTACTGACTGCTACACAAATCACCATCTTATCATCAAAATAACTAGGGTAAATTACACCGCTGGTTCTCAAATACATTGTGGATATAGTTATCAGATCTAGAGTTTCGCACCCGTAGTCTCCAACAACACGTATTTCACTCCCTCGCGGTTCAAAACTCTAACGCTCGTTAACTGCAAGGGTTTTTTCATCTTTTCAAAACTTAACTATACGAATACCCGCGCAAAACAAAGATTTATAGCGGCAAATAATTATACTTGCGAACTTGTAATTTTTGTGTGACTTTTGATGCGACACTTGCATGTTTAATTTGTAGTCATTTTTAGTTAATTATTCATTTTCGTTTAATAAAAAAAATTTCATTCAAAATAGATAAACCATGTAGCTGTATTCAGAAATTAAAAACCGTGTCTTATTAAAAAGTTTCTATCTATCAAAAGGTTCCCATTCATATTATAAAACTTGTACTACCTCCGTCCCAATTTATTTGTCCACTTTTGATTTTTAAAGTCTTTCTTTGCTAACTTTGACCTTAAATATGTTTGTTTGTGTTATTTAATATTTGATGCAAATTATATGATAAGATTGAGTTTTAAGTGTATTTTTAATTTGTATAATTTTCATCAAGTACTATATAATACAAATAAGAATATTTACGGTCAAAGTTGACAAAGAAAGACTTAAAAAGTTAAAACTGGACAAATAAATTGGGACGGAAGGAGTAGTTGTTTTTCTTTTTAAGTTTACATTGTTTGTTTAAATTGTCATTTTAGAAGTTGCTATTTAAAATTAAAGTTTAATAAGAGGTATTTTAAGAAAAGCTATTTTAATCATTTTTCAGCCTTTTTAATTTTTTCAAATTAAACATAAACGCTTTTTATAAATAGTATAAATAATATTCTAACACTCTTTCAAACTTATTTTTACTCATATCATATTCTTACACCCTGTTTCTAATCATTGATGGTCTTTATAACCAAGTATATATTTATGCGTACGAGTCAACTAGAAAGTCAACAAGTTCGGATACCATAATCAGGAAGTTTAAATAACACAAAGTTGCTTCTGCTCAAAGATAAGCATCTCTACACCTACTAAAAGTTTGATTATGAGAGCATGCCCATCTATAACTTATGTTAAAACTTAACGCAGCGCCACGTCAGCGTCACATCAGCTTTTACACTTTAACTTTAACTCAGAAAAAAACACCCACACAAAGTTGCTTCTGCTCAAAGATAAGCATCTCTACACCTACTAAAAGTTTGATTATGAGAGCATGCCCACCCATAACTCATGTTAAAACTTAACGCAGCGCCACGTCAGCGTCACATCAGCTTTTACACTTTAACTTTAACTCAGAAAAAAACACCCACAACAATAACTCAACCTTAACTCACTTTAACTCAACTTTTCAAATATTTTCAATTTCAACCCTAAACTAAAACCAATACTTCATTTATTAAAAACCATAACATTAATTCGTAAAATATATTACAATACGCACTAAAAAAAATGCATTACGAAAAAAAAATACATTACGAAATAAATAAAAAAATTACGCAATAAAAAAAAACATTACGAAAAAAAAACAAAAACAAAACAAAACATTACGAAATTAAAAAAAAAAAAAAAAATGCTTTTATAACCACAAGGACTATATTGTAAACACCAAAGTACCACAGGGACCAAAATGCAAAAATGCTTTATGTATCATCTTCATCCTCTCCACAACACACACTGCACACACACAAACTCGAAACCATATATGCAACAGCTTCAATCATGGAGGGGGTGAAATGATTTTTTTTTTTTTACCTCAGCTCACCTTAACGCAACGTTAGTGGCTTAACGAGCCGCGTTAACTCATCCATAACGCCATCAAACACAACGGTTAACGCACCTTAACGTGCGTTAACACACCCTTAACGCAGGTGAATACATTACCGATGCGCATGCTCTGACCAATCACAAACATTCTAGGAAATATTGTTTACGAGAATGGCGCCGGCCGCCGCGTTGCGTGCGGGCGGGCATGTTATTTTTCCCAACCAATTAGTACATGATATCAAGTAGTCATATATTCATTGCCAAAATATATCTTAACTGATCATAACTGCTACTTGATGATTATAATGTTGAAGTATATAAAAATCATTAACAATTCATATGTAAATATGTTTGGCTTAGCAACAACTTCAAAGGACTATTTGGGATTGCTTATGAAAGCTTTTGCTCAAGGACTATTTGGGATTGCTCAGCAACAACTTCAAAGGACTCATGACAGAAACCTGGCAATACAAATTATCTGGGATTGTTTGGGACTACATGGGATTGCTTATGAAAGGTGGCAATACAATTTATGAAAGCTAGTAATACAAATTATGAGATAAATATGTTTGGCTAATAATAAAAACCAAAATCCAAGTTATCTGTTTCAAAGTTTGCATATAGGTGCTCAAATTCAAAGAGGGGGACTCAGTCTCAATATATTAGGTTACTTCAAGATGGCAGCAATGCTCTCACGTGAACCTCATCCGAAATCAAGCCAATTTCTGGGAAAAAAAAATTAAGACGACAAAATTAGTTTTTACACAAATAATGTTGTTACTTTTAGCGTTAATAGCATAACCTTTCTAGAACATGCATATTGTTTATAATGAGACACATGTTAGGATACGCCAACCATGGCTGCAAGTTTAGGTAACTTGTCCTGCAGCAATAATCGCTTTCTGCCATCCTTCTACTCATCAGACACACGACATGAATAATCGCTTTCTACCATCCTTCTACTCATCAAACACACGACATGAATGCAATGGTTGGAGCATCAATTGACAGGCTGCAATCCGTTAAAAGCACTATTTCTGATTGCTTATTGAAAACACCTTATTCACCGACACATGATCATATATTAGTTAACGTGGAAAATAAACCTATAATGGATAGCCAATACCAAACGCTATCAAAACAACTTATTTACAAAGCAATAAGCACATAAGCAATTTACCCGTGTTTGAAATTGGTCCTATCTGGTTTAACAATAAGCAAAGAAATCTGCTAATTCAAAACAACTTATTCAAATAAGGACCGGCAAACTGCTTAACAATTCTACTATAGAGATAATATAGTACTTATTGGCCAACTTAAGTACTCATGTTAAACTTATATGACGACAACGCACTTCCATAATGGCCATACTAATTGTTTCAAAGTTCCAGACTTCAAATGTTTTTACTCTATTTGAAAGTCTACAGGTTAGATCCATGTTACCTTCCAATCAATGAAGTTATTCATAGCTGGGTGTATTAAAGGTCAGATGAGATTTTCTTAACGACTTACTGCATATCATCACAGCAGTCATTTATCCTAGTCGGCAGCTCATCCGTTGATTCGGCCGTATCCGTTCTGCCTACACACAAATAACGAAAGTTAAAAAACCTCCGCTGACACAAAAAGACTATTACGAAGTATGAGAATCTGCTATTTGATTGCGCAATAAATTTACATATAAAAGTGACTAGTAAATAACATTTTTATGGAAAATAGTAACTATCTCAATCCAAGTTAAAAAATAGTAATCAGGAAAATCTTATCTCACCATCTGATACTTTATTGCACGTATAAGTAAACATAATTATCGGAATAGTTTGAGCCCTGTATAATCAGTTGATCCACGCAATTACAGACACCCCCTAAATACCCTGCAAAAGCATAAACATAATACACAATGACATACCTCTTCCGCAATTATCAACATATCTTCCATAATCCGCTGATTTGCATAAAAAAAGACATACCCATTTTGCGATCATTAACATATTTTATGCAACGCCATTTAAGCTGCCTTCTTTTGTGTCAGTGGTTTCTCTTTCACCTAACTGTGGCCGCGTTATTCTGCCTGCAGCGGTAGTAATAACAGTTAAAAAAAAGTTAGCATAATCATAATTTTTGTGTACATGTTCCGTATATATGTCTTGTGTTTAAAACTTTTTCTTACCCAGAATAGATAACCGAGTTACATACAAATGGACCATGTAACTAATCTCTGTGCAATGAAGCGTGTGTTCCCAGAATCAGTAGCACAGAATCCATTATGTCCAACGACCTATCCAGGACATTAGGCATTCCATCTTTATACAATGAAGCGTGGATGACAGATGACAATACATCAACCTTCACAGCAGAAAACGGCGGGCCTGCTTAGTTAAAAAAAAAAAAAAAAAAAAAAAAAAAAAAAAAAAAAAAAAAAAAAAAAAAAAAAGTGATGAACAAATATGAAAAGAGTACCGGTTAAAATGAACAAAAAAAAAGTAACGGGACAGCCTAAGTACATAAATAACAACAACTTCATTTACCCTAGGGCAACATCCACCACTGATCATTGTTTCCCTAAGCTCATGCCACTTGTTCTAGCACCCTCATCCTATCACGTTCATTGTTCGTTTGTGAGCTCATGCCACTTGCCCATGTGCTGCTACTAACACCTATCATAAATAAATGAGGAAGCCTGCCATAAGATTTGAAAAGAAGAAGATACCGAAATGCTAGATGAAAACATGTACAAATCTGCTAATTGAAAACAGCTTATTGAAAGACACTCTCGGACTACAAAACAACTTATGAGCTATTTTGGTCTTATCTACTTTATGCACAAATGAAGCCCTGTGTGATACCCTTGTTCCCCATAAATAAATAACAACGGCAATTGAAGTGCTATGCAATACGGGTACAACCTGCTAATCCTTTGAGTTTCACCGGAGTGAGCTCCCACCACAATGTCAAATTCAGCCTCTGTTTTTGGGCCACTTTCAAATCGTACAATAACACTTATATGGGATTAAGCAACTACATTCAACCACATTCAAATGGATTAAGCAACTACATTCAAATCATGTAGTTGCTTAATCCATTTGCCATGTTAGAAATAACTGCAAAACCCCATATAAGTGCTTAATCCCATATAAGTGCTATTGTATGGTTCGAATAAGCAGGCTGGGTTTCAACAATTTGCCATAGGCAATTGCTTATTCAAAACTGCTTATTCCAAATAGAATTTCCGTTTATTAAGCCCAATAAGTAAGGTAATCTAAACACTTACTAACATATACTTAATATGATAGATCAGGCGCACCGGGATAGAGCACAACTAATACATGGCGATTCTTGACAAAGGCGCATTTTCAAAGCAAAATTGAATGGCGGCAATCAATCACAACATCTATGATAGAATCGTGAAAAAGTTAAAACTGTATCATCATTTTAACTTATTTAAAAGCAATAATGAAGTATAAGAATGAACTTGAGTGCATAAAAAAATTTCCCATTCTATGAAAGATTACCGCACTTGAGGTCATGTTTTCTGATTCAGCATCCAGGCATCTGTTATAAGCGTCACTGAGATAAAAAAAAGTACATGGTGTAAAAGAAGGGACATAATCAGTTGATTTCAGAATGATCCAATTTCTTGATTGTGTTGTTCACAACATTCTCGTTGGTCGTTATCTCTTCATGGGCTGCAAACAGTGGGTCATGCAAATCCCTGAGTTCATATACAACATATTGTAAGCAGATGCTACAATGCATTTCCAAATAGTATTCGAAAATGTGTTTGCATTTTTGGACAACGATACATATCGAAGGTGCTGGTTGGGTTAAATGTGTTTGCATTTTTGGACAACGATACATATCGAAGGTGCTGGTTGGGTTACTTCTGGATTAAAGCTTCTACCAGTTTTGTTTTTCAGCATCAGAAACTTCTTGATCTTAACCTGCACCAAAAGACACAATATATTACTGTGGAAAAATTGCGTGTTGAAAGTTACATCTAATATGCAGACGGTTGGTGCACTAAATGAAACTGAAAGTATATGGTGTACATCAAAAGGAAAAGTATATGTTTTGAGCTTATTAAGTTTTTAGAAACCGATAAAGGAACCACCTTTAGTTCAAACTCAAAACACTTACGAAAAAAATATCTTTAGTATTAAAATTCAAATTCAACAACATGGTAAACTATTGTTACTTTCCGCAAAAAAAAAAAAAAAAAAAAAAAAAAAAAAAAAAAAAAAAAAAAAAAATTCAATCATACCAGAGATTTGCCAAAGCAGATAACCTGCACCAACTGCAATCCGTAACGGTATGGTCAATCTACAAAAAGTAAAAATTAACCGCTGCAATTAACATGTTCTTAAAAGTGCCTTTGTCAAGAATCGCCATGTATTAGCTGATAACAAAGAACCAAAAAAAAGTCAAATTTCATGGGCATTCTCGTTTAAATAAATAGATGTCGGTCGTACTTGTGATGGTAGTAATCACCTAAACTATGTTACCCAGTTGTTGCCCCGCCAAGTAACGGTCGGATTTTCAAAGACCCGTTTCACTTTGTTCAAATTACAATAATCATCTCAGTCTTTTTCGTCAATCTAATATCAAAAACGATGAATCTAATTGTTAGCAGAGATGAGGATCAAAATAGACACGTATCTTAAAATTATCAGACTACCGTACGTGAGACACCCCCAAACTCGCCCATTTCAGCTTGTAACCGTACCAACGCCTGCACCCATTTCAGCACCGAAATACACCCTTTTGAGCCTCACTTTCTTCCCCAGACGCACCCGTTACATCAACCTATACATGAACCTATAACAAACATCAAATTTCTATGCAAATTCCTAAGGAATTTCACATTTTTCACATAAATTTTACTATAACAAACGTCATCTAAAGGCGATTAAAATGCAATTTTTTTATATAAAAACTAAGCCAAATGCCCTTAAACTATACTTATCATACTTAATCAAAACACTACATGAAACTATACTTATCATTAACCTTACTTAAAAATCTGCAATTAACAAACCCCTAAACTATCACAAAAAACTGCAATTAACAAAACCCCCAAACTATCATAAAACCCTAATTTCAAGATTAATTTTTTTTTTATATATATATAAGCTGTAAAATTGTTATACTTGAAAGAATCAAGAGTTAATTTCGTACAAAAAATTTCATACCTATATAATTCCCCTCTACTTCCGCCGACTGTGAATTCATGGTGGGTTTCTGTAGATCGTGTGGGAAACGGAACGAAAAAGCAGGCTATCATCGTCTTTTGGTTTTCTGAACTTCCCCATCCTTTGATCATCACTTCCCCATCCATTGATCATCATCAGCAGCAGCAGGAAATAGTTTGCTGAGGATTTTGTGGAATCTTGTAGGTCTGTGGAATGGTTTAGGTTCTGGGTTTATCATAAATGGAAATGGATCATAAGGGGAATCAATGGATAAGTCGCGCTGGATCAGTTATTGGGCTGGGCTTTTGGCGGGAAAATTGCTACTGTAGATCTACAGTGTAAAACGTTGCGTTTTCATCCAGTTTTAAATAAACTGGTAATGTAAAAAAAATAAATAAATTACAGTTTCATTTATTAAGTTTGTAAGTTGTAACAAGAGTTGTGGTAAAACAGGGTGGAAGTAGCGGAACTAAGAATGCTCAGATGGACTTGTGGTAAAACAATGTCTGACATGATTCCTAACGGGGTGTTCAGATCGGCACTTGAAGTAGAATCTATTATCTCGAAGATGAGAGAAGGAAGGTTGAGGTGGTTTGGTCATGTCAGGAGAAGACCACAAACAGCGCCAGTAAGGAGAGTTGAATCGCTTATAGTCGATGGTCGGAGAAGGAGGGGTAGACCTAAACTTAGATGGGAGGATAGGCTTAAGCTCGACATGGAGGAGCTACACTTGTCCGAGGACATGACCTCAGATAGGAACGCGTGGAGAGATAGGATTAGTGGTCGTGGTTAGTTTTGGGGCTAGGATGGTTGAGGGTTTGGGGTTTGTTGTGGTTTAGGCTTTTTTGGGTCCCTTGGCTTGCCCCCTTTAGGAGATAGGTGCTTTTGCTTTGCCTCGGCTAGTGCTTTGGTTTTGCCTTTGTTGTGCCTTTAGGCCCTTTGCCTGTGCCTTTTGCTTGCTCTTTTTGCTTTGCCTTAGCTTTAGGCCCTTTGCGTTGCTCTTTTTGGTCGTAGCTGCTTGGTTTGGCCTTGGTCTTGTGTCCCCCTCGCTTGTCTAGGTGGTTTTGTTTTGGTTGTTTTTCTTGGTTGTCTTGTCGTTTTGCTTTGTTTGCTCTTTTACTTGGTGTGTCGGTTTGCTTTTATGTTTGCTTATATGCTTGTTGTGTCGTTTTGCCTCTATGTTTGTATTGCTCTGTTTGCTTTTATGCTTTTATTCTTTCTTTGTTTTGCTTTCTATTTCTCATTTTTCTTTACTTCGAGCACACTTTGCACACACTTGCCGGAGGTCTTTCTGGAAGCAGTCTCTCTACCTGCAGGGTTCCCTGGGGTAGGGGTAGGATCTGTCTACATCCCACCTCCCCCATACCCCGCCTAGGCGGGATTGGGTATGTTGTTGTTGTTGTTGTTGTAAGTTGTAACAAGAGTTAATATAAAAGATGTTTTTGTTAGATGTATCTTGGTGAATGAAAAATTTGGTGAGAGTTGCATCCTGTAACCTACTCCATCCGTTTCAAAATTATTGTCTCCCGACAAAAAACTTACAGTTTAAGAAAAATATATTTATTATAGTTTTCTCTTTCTTACTTTTTGTCAGAATGTCAATTTTGTCTTTAGGTAATTAATTAAAGTCTTTTTTAAGGCATGTAATAATAATTTTAAATAAGGGTAATATAGTAAAATTGGTTAAACTTCTTTATCTATTTTTAATAGTGGACAATTAAATTGGGACATCCAAAAAAGAAACGTGAACAATAAAATTGAGAAGGAGGGAGTATTTATATATGGGATTCTCATGTAGCTCACAATCAGTACTATATGTTTACTAGTGCTACCAAGCTATTTCACTGCGGGTTAAATACCGATATGATCTCTAGATTTTTATAACATTACAAGATTGCTTTTAATTCAACGCATTATTTTGTACTATTGATTGATTTTTTCTTAGCATAAACGAGACATTGCTTATTAAGTGAAATAAGTAATAAGATTGTATTATTGTGAATTTGTGATGAGCCGCTTGTAAATAATTGCTATAAAATTTATGTGGCTTGTATTTATTATTATTATTATTATTAGAGTATTAAAAAAATTGTCATTTATTGAAGGATAAACATGGCAGCTAAGAGCATCCGGTAAGCTAACGCAAAGGCTGCGTTAACTCTTAACGCACCACGAAAATGAGTCATGTTACCTTACCAGCAATCATGGTCAAATGCACGTTAACTTATAGAGTTAAGAGCTTAACGCAGCGTTAAGCTACTTATTTAAAAAAAAAATTAAAAAAAATACACTTTTGGCCCTTGTCAGATTATTTGCTTTTATTAATACCAAAATGAAAAAGTTACAAAACACCCCATACGATAAAGGAAACAAATACACACGATACATAAACAGAATCATACGATATGGAAATACTTAACATAAAACACTATTACTCATCGTCTCTGTCCCATGCATGTGTGTTTCTCAGTACGAACCACACATGTTGATAATATATCTCTCTCCCATAGCGTTCATAATAAATTCGGTTTGCATTGCTAAGACGACAAGGGTCTTCACTTGTACGCAACAACTCTTTGTAAATTTCATTATACCTACGACATTCACGGTTGATCCTACTCCACTGACAATTCACCACAGAACACTCCACCGGAATTTCTTTTTCCACCGGCAAACAATCCACCCCACTACAATCCACCGGCAAACTTTCCAGCACAAAACCAACCCAATGCACGTGCATTGACTGATGAAGAACTGTATGAGCAAGATATGCAAGAAGTGTTACGTGTTGAAGCAGAGGAAGAACGTGAGAGAAGAGCTCGTGAGGCGTACTTAAGAGCTAAACAGGCTCGGAGAAACCGTCGTTGTGCATGGCGAATACAAAATGGATTGCCCCCGTGTGCCATCGAGTGAGGACGATTCGAGTGCTTCGAGTCACGAGGGTTATGTGTCAGATGATTCATTTTCTTGATTCGTTGTTTAGTTTTACCGTCGTTTATGTTTATGTATCGTACTTTAATTTAGATGTTTTATGTTTAATTATTGTAGTTTAATTATCATGTTTTATGTTTAATTAACATAGTTAATGTAATTTGTGTTTTATAAATGTTTATGTTATTTTTAAATGAAGTGTTTGTTAAAATCTGAGGTTGAAATTGAAAATAATTGGGGTGGAAGTGAGTTAAGGTGAGTTAAATGTAAGTTATGTTACCGGGGTAGAAAGTGATGAGTTAAGTTAAAAGGTAAAAGCTGATGTGGAGCTGACGTGGCAGTGTGTAAAATATGACGGTGAGTTACCTTACCCTATGCTCTAATGGACAATCATGAGCTGTTTGTATATGTCTAATTTCGTATATTCATTTTAATAATAGCCGTATTTAATTTTTAAATTCGTGTATGCACGGGTTAAATTTATAAATAGGAATAACATGAATCGTTTTCGAATATTAAGTTATACAAATATTTTTTCCGTATATCCTTACTTAACTGCATAAAAATAATAACATGAGTTGTTTGTATATGTATAATCTCGTGTATTTATTTAGATTTCACAATAATTCATACTTTTATTTTGATATTTATAATTCTGTGCACGCACATTAGCGTAATTAATATGGATAATAATATTTATTAACAACAACAACAACATATATGTCTTTTATTTTATTATTATTTTTTAATACAATTTAAATTATAAGGGGTATAAAGTTTATGAGGCATTTATTAAACATGTGAAGTTATTAAAAAAACATGAAAATATTTAAGTCAATATAATTTATTTTAAATTGTAACAATTAAAGTTTCATTAATTATCCTTCATTTTTTTTCATTTTTTTTTTATTTTTTTTTTTTAATTTTTTGACAAAATCGACATCTAAGTTTTTATGTATATTTTATTTCCTGGATAAAATTTAATTGAGTTTGACAAAATTGAAGGCAATTTTAACTTTTTAGGAATATTAAAATACTTTATTTCACATACGTGGTAAAACTAAACATTTCATTGGTCAAATTGAAATTTTTTCAAAGATTTAATTGTCGATTTTGTATTTTCTTTTATTATATAAGAGATTAATCAATAACGTTCCTAGAATGATTAATTCTTTGATGTTCTAAAAACTGGACCAAACATGCCAATTCAACTGGTTTAATCGGGATCAATTGATCGAAACCGACTAATTAAATCGAAAAGAACCAGGTTGAACCAGAAACTGTTTAAAATATCGGTTGAATGTCAGGTTCAAAATCCATAGGTTCTTAGAAACACTTTGAGGCAACCAAAGGTTCGTAAAAAAACGATAAATACATGGTTTAGAAGGTTTAATTTGCAGTGTATAAAAAGCCTACTAGTGGAGACACAAAAATAGAAACTCCGTACAAAGCACTTTGCCATCTACCCCAATCACCAATGCTTCCTTCATTCTTCAACCCCTTCCACTTTCTCAAAGTTTGTTTAACAAGAAGCTTATTGTTATAAATTTCTGAATGAGAAAATTATAAAAATAGCCCAAAAGTAAAACCACAATCCACTTTCTAACCTAAAAAGAAATTAATTCTTAAAATAGATTAGTTCGATTGTGCAACTCTACTAACATTTTGACATGTGTCTCATTTTTTATTAATAAAGTACAAGTTGTTGGTGAGTTGCGTAAGCTAATTCGAAATTGATTTGGCTTTGTATTTGTGCGACTGACGGCTATTGTACATTTGTGCAATCAAATTTTGTCATTTTCTAGAAAAATAGCCGTCTATTGCACAGTTGGTTAGTCGCACTAATATATATTGTATTTTTTTAATTTTTATTATTATTATTTTTATTTATTTTGCTGCTAAAAGGTGGATCATGGTTTCACAATTAGGCTATTTTGGAAATTTTATTTCTTTAAATTAACATTTAATCATTCGGCTGATGATTATGGTTTGATAAATCTTTACAATTTCAATTAAAAAAGATCAAATCTTGTCGCACGAAAGTACAATAGCCGTCAGTTGCACAGTCGGTCAGTCGCACTAATCTATAGGTTTTTATTTATTTATTTATTTTTATTTTTTAAAGGTGGATCACTGTTTCACAATTAGGTTATTTTGGAAATTTTATTTCTTTAAATTAACATTTAATCATTCGGCTGATGATTATGGTTTGATAATCTTTACAACTTCAATTAAAAAAGATCAAATCTTGTCGCACGAAAGTACAATAGCCATTAGTTGCACAGTCGGTCAGTCGCACTAATCTACAAGTTATTTTTTTATTTTTATTTTTTAAAGGTGGATCACGGTTTCATAATTAGGTTATTTTGGAAATTTTATTTCTTTAAATTAACATTTAATTATTCGGCTGATGATTATGGTTTGATAAATCTTAACAACTTCAATTGGATCATTTGCGGTTTCGGTTTGACTCAAATTACTCGCGCATTAACATGTAAATTTTAAAATTATGAACTCTCTAAGTATGAATTAGACAAATTTGTATATACAAGAGCAAATTTTTGGTGAAATACATTTTAGCTATAATCCAATTTAACATGTTAACATGGATAGAAAGTGTTATATATTTATTACAAAATCCTTATTAGATCATCGGAAAACATGAATATATGAAGACTATTTAAAAAAGAAATTATTTTCTCGACATATATACAGTAGAAAGCAGTTACATTAGCTAACTCACGAATCGAAACCTTACAAATCAATCCAATATAGGTAGACAACTAACTAACTCACGAATCGAATATACATTAGCTGTATTGTTAAAGGTGTACAAAAATGTTAGCCAATAAATTTGCTCAATAGTCTTTGACAATTTACATGTCTAAATTTAAATAGTCGAAGTTAAATTTACTCGTCGATATGTAATAAACGAGTGTTGTATAAAACTCTATTAGCGGCCAGCTAGCTTCGGAAACGTCGCATACAATTCAAATATACTTTCTATCTCGCTGATACCGCATCAACAAGTAGAATACCTGAGCTAGCTGAACACCACATTCGAGTAAGTGAAATCTGACAAATTCTCACTCTTTCTTAGTCCGACATGATAATATCCTAGACGGTGGCCAAAGTACAAAAGTAGAGCTTAAAAGGGCTAACATGAAACAAACAAATTTAATAAAGGAGCAAAAATGTAAAAAAGAAATTCAAAAACCCGCCATTAACAAAAGAAAAGCATTGGAAAAGATTGAGAAGTTGACTATGCATTGACGAATCAGTCACTGTAACTACCACACAAATCTTTCTTCACTTTGTTCACATCATATGCTCTCCTCTCTATATAATGTGACTCACCCATTTGCCTTTATCATCATTTTCACTCTCAAGTAGTAATAATAATTTCTCTTTGTTATAGTTACACGTACCAAGGAAAGTTTGATTGTGCATTGTGTGTGTGTGTGGTTGTTATGGCGATGACTGAGAAGGAGCATGTGGAGGAGATACGACGTACGAAGTTCTCGATAGGCGGAGAACTGAATCCGTTAACGGAGGATCTTCATCAGGCTGTTAAGAATCTTTCTGCTGAGCTTTATGCTAAAGACGTGCATTTCCTCATGGAGTTGATTCAGGTATATTTATGGAGTATTTTTTTGTTCAATTTCTGTAACAGTTTGTTTCATTTTTAATATAGTTGGTTTCATTCTTGTTATACTTTCTTTGTTGTGATAATTAAATATGTTATGATCAGGGGGCGAAAAGAAAAAAATGCCCTTACTAAACAAAGTAGGCCTATGGTCACCAAAATTATATAACTATTCATATTAATGGCTACGTTGAATTTTAGATATGTTACAGTAACAAAGACTCCTTGTGCATTTCTCTTTCTATCTCTTTTTTTTTTCGTTGTACTTTTATAGAATATAATGTTTCAGTTTAGGACTTATTTAGAGTAAACTCTGAAGTTCAAATTCTTAAAAGGTTTATAAGCAAGGGCGGACATATGGGGTTCACGGGAACCCATGTTTGTTGCGTAAATTTTTATTTAAAATCACGATTGTTCCAAAACGAACCTGGTCCCAAAATATTGTGTCACATAAATACATGTTTTGTTAATTAGTTTTCTATCAAAAGGGAAATAGGTGTCTTATTAATTTGTGTACTAGATTTAATGAAACAATACATTTTAGTTCATTTAGGTTTTGCATTTTTCTATTACAGTATATAGGTGTTGTTTTGTTTAGGGAAATGATTCGCACACTCTCAAAATTTATTGGGACACTCCACTGTCTGCAATAGACACTTGTATAATAAGTATAGCATGTTTTAACTACTTGTACAATGGAGTGTCCCAATAAGATTTAGGAGTGTGCAAATCACCTCACTTTCGTTTATAATCAAACATTTTTTAACTTCAAATTTAAGATTGGGGTTTGATCTGTCTAATATTAAAGGTTAAAGGGACAAAAACATAAATTTGTATATAAGTTGGGTTGAGAAAAAGGTTTTGGTTGGTCCCACGATGCCACACATAAACACCACACACGTTTTACCTAGTCATCTTCTCTGTCATATTTGTTACTCCATTCAAGACTAACCCAAGCTCTGTTTTATTAATCTCTAATAAATATCTCATTAGCCTATAAAATGAGTTTTCTACATCACAAACGCCACCTAATATGATGCCCTCGAACTGTTTGATGCCCTAGGCCGTCACCCGGACTGCCCATAGCCAGGGCAGGCCCTGGTTATGATATATAGTTGATGTCTTGATGAGTTAATATAAAAATATGTCACTAAATTTTTAAAAAAATGCAGCAAACTTTCATTTTGTTTATTTCAGTTAGTGAACTTAAATTTTAGATTATCTACTAGTATATTTTTAGGGTTACTTAATGCATATTTTTGGATATTTAAGTAATATAAATGTCGCATTTTTACAAGTTTAGTGATATTTGCATATATGTTTTATAAGTTCAATGATAACCAAATGTCATATTTCATAAATGTAACCCAAAATCCCAAATGAACAAAATCAAAGTTCGTTACCTTAGTCGCACTTTTTTAGAAAGTTTAGTGACATATTTGTATATTAACCCTATAGTTGATTGGTGTTTATGCACACTGGTATTATCATTGATTAGTGGCTCCTTTAGGTTATTGTTCATGCTCATTTATGTGCATTATATGAAGAAAATGCTAGCATTATTAAAAAAAAAAAAAAAAAAAAAAAGATTTTTTGTATTTAATTTATAAAAGTTACGGCTTTTCTATAACTTCTGTTTTTTATTCAGTAGGGAGTTTTTTGTTAATCACAAGTTATTTTATGTATTATTTCTTTGATTTATAAAGTGAATCCCTTTTGTTGACAGTTGACACCCAACACACACTGTTTTCACATAGATTTTGTGTAAAATATAGTGAAAAGACTTGATTTTGTTTTAGAAGCAACATGTCCAGAAGTTTTGTGTTACACCTCTTGTCTAGTTTTAATGAAAAAGCATGTGATAGCCTTTAGTCGTGGGTTTGTTACTGGTTCATGAACTATGCTTGCAATTTTTTTAATAAAAAACATCATGATCTGGACTTCAACTTTTGAGCTGGTGATTTTAGTTTGAATGTGTATAAAAAGCCAGATTATATTTTGTACTCTGTAAATTTTAGGAAGATGATTGTGCTTTGTGAGTTGTGGTTAGTAAAGTTATTTAATCGATTATTGTTATACAGAATGCTGAGGATAACGAGTATCCAGAAGGGGTAGATCCGTCACTAGAGTTTGTGATTACGTCGAAAGACATCACAAACACCGGAGCTCCAGCCACATTGTTGGTTTTCAACAATGAGAACGGGTTTTCCAGGAAGAACATTGAATCAATTTGTAGTGTGGGGCGTTCGACTAAGAAAGGTCTTCGTAAGCGTGGTTATATTGGGGAAAAAGGTATATACTTCTCATTTTCAGTTTACTTTTGGGATTATATACTCGGAGAGTGCTCAACTATTAAATTTTTTTAGGCCACCTATTTATCAAAACTAACTTATATCCCATTTATTTATGTGTTTGCTTTTGTTTATACCAATTTTGGATCATTTTTTTTTTATCAAAAGTCTTTGAAACAACGACAATAAAGCTAAATATAACATATTAAAACAACACAAATAACTTTTGAAATGTAAAATATCAATTTTAGCCATTATATAGGTGCAACTTTATCTAGTCGAAAGTGTTATATGATAATTTGATTAGTGTTTTACGTTTAAATTTTTAAATTTATTGTTTTGATATGACATAATTAGCTTTATTTTTGAAATTGTACAAATTTCCGGCAAGAAATTGAACGAGATTGATATAAACGAAAATAAACACATATTTGGGTCGCCCATAAATTAGCTTAAATAAATAGGCGGCCTAAAAGAAAAAATGTTTAATAGTTGGGTTGGCTCCACATATATATAATCCCATTATATCTACATCTGATCGGCTTGTTATATCTTTAGTTGCATATGTCTAGTGGTAGTATTTTAGTGTTATTTTTTTTTTTTTTGAAACGCAACAATATATTAGCACAACACCAAAACATTACAAACAAAGGCATCTAACTTCCATAATCGAGACGATTAAAGTATTTTAGTGTTATAATTCTTCTGGATAGACAAAATTTTTTATTGTTATACTAATTGAATATGCAACTTTTGTAGTAATATACTCTTTCTACTACTATGCCGATACTCTTTTATATACGGTAAATAACTAAATATTCTGAACCGTGACTATATTTAGCAGTATCCACATTAGCCTAAGGCTTCTCACAGTGGTGACCTATATTGCATCATCTTTCCGGCTGCCACCTCAGCTTTCTCTCTCTTCAACCCATATTCATCTCTCTCATCACAGTGGTAACCCATATTGTATCATCTTCCTTTATTTTTTTTTTAAAAAAAAAACATCTTTTAACACAAACACAAATTTTATTAATAAAACGTAAACATTACATAAATGAAACGATACGGAATTAAACAACTAAAAATTAAACGTAGACATTACATGATAAAACACGATACGAAAAACAAATAAAACACGATAACACAAACACAAATAAACGTAGACCATTACTCATCGTCTCTGTCCCATGCATCTGTGTTTCTCAGAACGAACCACACATGTTGATAATATATCCCTCTCCCATAGCGCTCATAATAAATTCGGTTTGCATTGCTGAGACGACAAGGGTCTTCACTTGTACGCAGCAACTCTTTGTAAATAGCATTATACCTACGACATTCAAGGTTCATTCTATTCCATTGAGCCGTAATACTATTTTTATTACGGTGCTCACCATCAGTCTGATTGTTGAACCTTTGTGTAACTTCATTCCAAAAAGAACGTCCATTCACAAGGGCTCTGGAATCCTGAACTTCAAGCCATACGTTACCTAGCAGGTGTTCTTCTTCCATTGACCAACGATTATTCATTGTGAAATGCTTTAAGAGTGTGTGAAGAAAAGTGTTGTATGATGTGTTATTTATAGGGGATAATATAAGAAGCAGGATATTTTTGAATTCAAAATTCAAACAAAAGGCGGGATAAATTTTAAATTCAAAAATTAAATACAAGGCGGGATCTTTTAAATTCAAAAATCAGGTGGGATCTTTTTAACACAAACGTAACTTTTTTATTAATAAGACCATAAAAGTTACATAAACAGAAATTAAAACATTACAATACTGAATTAAAAACTAAAACTTCAATTGTAATCTGGGTGATCCCAGGTCTGCGAGTTGTCGGAGCGGAAACCGTCGTCGTACGGATCAAAGCTCGCAAACCTCTCTTGTTCGATATGAGTTTCCAACCTGCTCTGCTCCCGCTCGTCCTCAGAGTTCCAGACATCATCAACAGGTTTCACATTTTCCTCAAAACTTAGCTGAAAGTTATCAAGATGAGGTTGCTGTTGTTGTGGCTCAACAACTCTTGGTGCAGATGAACTTGATGCACCTTGCACAAATTTTTGTTGTTGTGGTGGTGCATCAGCAGCTGCCACATTCTCCTCAAAACTCCAACGTATCTTGTTGGATTTCTCGTTCTCTATCTTCTGCACACAACCCCACAATGTTTCAACAACATCAGCGTCTTTGCGAAACTCATCGTACAAAAACTTGTCGATCACATATTTTCTGTCGACAGAGATATCTTTGCACTCTGTGTATCGTGTTCTCAGGCGTTGTTTGCGTAACTTCGCCAGCTCAAACTTCTTAATAACTTCGATAATTGCATCTTGGCGTTCCTTGTCGTCTATTTCGACTTGTTTTTGGACATAGTTTTGAACTTGTTTGACAGTGTGTGGAAGTTTACAAGCCATTTTTTTGTATTTGATTTGTTGTTTGAATTATGTTTGAAAGTGGGTTTGATTTGGGTATTTATAGGATGAAAGTGGTTATAATTAAAAGAAAAAAAGTTTTTTTTTTAGTAAATGGTAAGTTTTTTTTTTTAAAATTTGTGATTGAATGCTACAAATATCGTTCGGTTGAACGATCGGTTCTCAAAAAAATTGGCCGGCGATCGATTTCAACTTATGGTTTTACAATGGTGACATCGATCGGTTACATCGATCGATCGATCCTCACGATCGATTTTTTACGGCCCATTGCTAGAAGCCTTAGTATAAGGACCTAAATAGTAATTATTCTTTTTCATGTATTATATACTCGTACTCTGGTATAACGTTAAAAGTAACAATTAAAGTGTGATCAAACAATTACACCATTTATACAGAGTGTGCGTCACATGTTGTATTGGCTTTTTAATGTCTGCACATTCTGTCTCTAATATGTAACCTTTTAATGTTACCAAATTTGAGGGTAATATTCAGCTGCTTAGGAAAGGATAAAGGTGGCCTACTGGCTTTGACAGGGATTATTCCTTTAGATTAACAATGAGATGACTTTAAACCAGATGAAAATATAGCTGCAAACAAAGAAAACAAAAAGCATTTGCTGTTTTATACTTAAATGTATAATATGTGTTTACTACTGCTTTTTTTAGGCCAGTTAGTTGCATTATGTTTTACGTATGCTAAAATGGAATAGCATACTTTTATTTGATGATCTCTTGTATTGTATTTTCTTTCTATCTCTGTTTCGCTTCTGATACGTTATTTACTATGTAATCAGGTATTGGGTTCAAGAGTGTGTTTCTGATAACAGCTCAGCCGTACATATTTAGTAACGGTTATCAGATCAAATTCAACGAAAAACCATGTCAACATTGTAATGTTGGATACATTGTTCCTGAATGGGTCGAAAATGATCCAACTCTGTCCACCATTCAAAGTGTATATGGTTCTGCTACCTCTCTACCAACCACAACTCTCGTGTTGCCTCTAAAACCTGAAAAGGTCAAACCAGTTAAAGACCAGCTTTCAAGTGTCCACCCTGAAGTTCTCCTATTTCTTTCCAAAATAAAACGGCTTTCAGTAAGAGAAGACAATGAGGATCCTAGGCTCAACACTGTGAGTGCAATATCCATCTCTAGTGAGAAAAACTTTGTTACTTTGAAGAGCAAGGATGCTGAGTCCTATACGCTTCATCTTACTGCTGATGTTTCTGGCAACGACGTTGAAGCAGAATGTGGCTACCACATGTGGAAACAAAGTTTTCCCGTGAAGAATGAAAATAAGGTTGATGTTAGATCGGAAGTTGAGGAATGGGTGATTAAATTGGCTTTTCCAGTTGGAAGACGACTCAATAGAGGTGCAAGCATGCCTGGCATCTATTCGTTTTTACCAACTGAGACGGTAACAAATTTTCCGTTTGTTATCCAGGCGGATTTTTTGTTGGCTTCATCAAGGGAAAATATTCTGTGGGATAGCAAATGGAACCATGGTATTCTTGATTGTGTTCCGGTTGCATTTATAGATGCCTTTACCTCACTGATAAAGACAACACAAAGTGCTCCTGTTTCCAGTCTCTCTAATATGTTTCGGTTCTTACCTATCAATGAGTCTTCTCATCCAAAACTGAACCGTGTTCGGGATGGAATTAAAGCTAAAGTGATGAACGAAGCTATTGTTCCGTGTGAATCATACACTGTGCAAAAGTTGTTCCGCAAACCTTCTGAAGTTTACAGGCTGGAGCCTGAATTTTGGAGCATTTTGAACAAGTCAAGAGCCGAAGGTGTGAGTTTCACAAATATATCATCTCATGGAGCGTATCTTCTCGCCTCTTCATTCGATAAAGAGGAGTACAATTCCATACTGAAATTTCTTGATATCGAATATGTTGATAACGAATGGTATGCAAAATGCATAGCCAGTTCTAATCTTGTAATGGGCGTCTCAGAGGATTTGTATATACAGCTTCTATTATTCATAGCAGAACAGTGGAGCTCCTCGTTTCACAACAGCAATATCAAGAACATTCCACTTATGAAGTATGTTGGACTTGATAGCAAGGTGGCTCTATTCAAAATCAGTGCATGTGCAAACAAGCTGCTTGCAGCGGGTTCTGATCACATCTCATGGCTGATTAACTGCAACACGGAATTCCATGGTTCAAATGGTCAGTTCTTTCTTCCGAAAGTCACACAAGAAGCTGTACGATTATGTCCAAAGGAGCAAACTCTAAAGAAGTGGTTAAAAGATGAGGTCAATGTTAAATTTGTCAATGTGTATGAGTATGCCGAGGATCTTAGCTCTTCAATCGGTAGTGACCGCAAGCTAGCTATCACTTATGCTCATTTTCTTCACAACTCCCTGAAGAAAAAGTACTTGCAGAAACACGAGATTGAAAGTCTTTGTAGTGACATGCCGATTGTGGATAACTACGGGCGGGTAACTACAAGCAGAAGTGGGGTTCTAGTACCTGCTAACGGAAGCAAATGGGTGGAGCTGATAGGTTCAAATCCTTGGAGACAACATAATTACGTTGAGCTGGGAGAAGACTATGCCCAGCGTGCAAGCTATTGTGGTGTTGAAACATCTGGTGAAGATCTGCTTAAGTTTCTTGAAGTTTATGTTGGAGCTTCTGATGTCCCTTGTTTATATCCACCAAATGCTGCAATTCCTACTTTGTCTTCCCCTCTAACAAAACCAAACACATTATTGCTTCTACGGTGGCTATACAAATTAAGAACATCAAGAATTAGCTTACCAGAAAGGTTTTTGGCATCCATAAAAACTGGCAGCTGGCTAAAGATCACTTTGAGTGGCTCTCCAGGAGATAGACCGCCTTCAGAGTCATTCATGCTAGACTCTTCAATTGGACTTCTTCTTCAGAATGGATCGGTGCTTGTTGATATCCCGTTGGTGGATATGAAGTATTATGGAGATGATATAAAGAGCTACAAAGAGGAGCTTAAAGTGATTGGTGTTAAATTTGAAAACAAAGAGGCATGCGAGTTCATTGGTGCACGTCTCATGTCTATTGCAGCTTCTTCAGAGCTTACTAGATCCAAGGTTCTTTCGATACTGAAGTTTATTCAGTTTTTGGGACAGAATTATCTCCCTACTAAGGATTTCATCAACAGTATCAAAGACGAAAATTGGCTTAGAACATCTCAAGGTGATATGAGTCCTACAGATTCTGTTTTGTACAGTCAGGGTTGGAATGCTGCTTCACAAATAAGTGATATTCCATTCATTGATCAAGAATATTATGGGAGTGAAATACTTTCTTTCAAGAAAGAACTTGAACTGCTTGGCGTGGTTGTTGAATTTGATAAGAGCTGTTACGAGCTTGTTTCGGACCACCTGAAGTCCTCATCTTTGTTGACTTTCTTATCATCTGATGCCTTTTTATTGATGCTAAGGTGCATAGAAAGTTTGAGATCATCAGATAAGATGGTGAGAGTGCTTAAAAGCATAAAATGCTTGAAGACAAATTTGGGGTACAGATGCCCATCTGACTGTTTCTTGTTGAACCCCGACTCAGAATGGGGCTGTCTTCTAAAGGTGTTTACGTCATTTCCGATTGTTGATGACAAGTTCTATGGGAGGCTTCTCTTTTCTATGCCCAAAGAATTAGAAAAAATCGGTGTAAAGGTGGAGTTTGAGGATGCCAGTAAAGAATTTACTCGCACTTTCAAGCAGCAGGTGTCGTTATCATCTATCAGAAAAGAAAATGTCTTTGCGTTTCTTGAATGTTACAGAAAGTTGAAGAAAATGAAGGATACATTTCCTTCAGAACTCACCAGCTGCATAAAGAAAGAGAATTGGCTACAAACAAAACTTGGTGACTACAAATCACCAAATGATTGCATTCTATTTGGAACAGATTGGGAACCCATTTCTCAAATATCACGGCTTCCTTTCATTGATGACAGTGATAATTATTATGGAATTGGTATTAGAGAATATCGTGAGGAACTGAAGCTGCTTGGCGTTACTACTGAATTCAAAGATGGTGCAAAGTTTGTGGCTGACGGGCTTCGCTTACCTAAGGATACCAGTAGCATTACTCCTGTAAGGGTTTTTGCATTGCTTGATTGTGTCAAGAAACTGAAAGAAGTTGAGAGTGGTGAAAAATTTCAAGAAAAGCTGTCCAAGAAAAAATGGTTGAAAACTCGTTTTGGATACAAGTGTCCGGAGGAATGCTTGCTATTCTCTTCGGACTGGGAATCTTTCTTGAAACGCAGTGATGGTCCGTTTATTGATGAAGAGTTCTATGGATCACGAATCGGATCCTACAAAGATGAACTCAAGCTTGTAGGAGTAATAACTCAGGTTGACAGTGGATGCAAAGTGCTTGCTAGTTATCTCGAATCTCACTCCAATTTCGAAACAATTAATCGAATTTATAATTACTTATTGGAAAAACAGTGGGAGCCTGCTGACGATTACAACAAAAAGATCTGGATCCCTAGAGGATCTGAAAACGGTGAATGGGTCAATCCTCAAGGTTGTGTTCTTCACGATAAAAATAATCTATTTGGCGAGGAGTTGCATGTGTTGGAGAAATTGAAGTACGAGGAGAAGATTCTTAGCTTATTTGCGAAGGTTTTCGAAGTGAACGTTCATCCCTCAGTTGATGATTACTGCAAACTGTGGAAGAAATGGGAAAGTTTGGGACATCAGATAACACATGCTGAATGCTGCGCCTTCTGGCAGTTTGTGATTAGTAACTGGAACTCAGGAACAGAGGAAACGTTCAACAAGAACTTATCAAAACTCCCTGTTTTGGATGCTACCTCTAACAAGATTTCTTTAATTGATAAGTGTGATATTTTGATTGGCGATGATCTTTTCCTGATGGACCTTTTTCAGAAATGTTCTCGTAAGATGTTTGTATGGTATCCTCAGCCAAGTTTGAAAACTCTAACCCGAACTAAGCTTTTGGATATCTACAGCAAATTAGATGTCCGCACTTTGTCTGAATCTGCTCAGAAAGTCATATCTGATGTTGATGACGTTGGATTCGAACCAGTGAATTCAAGTGAAAAGGTTATAACAAAGGGTTTGTTTAAACTCGTTCTTGGTTTTCTTGCTGATCCCAAATTAAAACTCGAGGCAGAAAGGAGACATGAAGTGGCTAGCCGTGTACTTACAGCCAAAGCATTCGAGACTTCAGAACCAATGACGGTTAAATACAGTCTTTCTTTTTCTTCTGGAGATGCACTCAATGTTGAAGATAAGATAATGATACATTGGGACAAACAGAATTCCAAGTTGTTCATGCAGAAGTTGGATAGGTCCACTGGTTACAAGCATCTTATGGAATATGCTTCTCATTTCGGTGAAGTGATAGCTGATGGGGTGATTTGGGAGAATGAAGAGTTTGTTCCCGAACTTTCAGAACTGATCCGGTTGGGTTTTCTGGTGGAGTTTGACGAGGAAGCAGTCGACTTCTTGTTGAAGACCAAGAATCTTCCAATCTTTCTGGAAGACCAACAATACCTTTCATCCAAGTTCTCCTCTTAATAGGTACATTGTATTTTATATTTACATTGTTCCATCTTTAGGTTTATTGGTTTTCATAAGTATAATATGTTAAGTTGATGTTGAAAACTCAACCTGTTTGAGTCAGCAATGGTTGAAGCATCAAGCGTAGTGAGATAGGGTGGCATCACGGGTCGAATATAGTTTAAGGCAATAGTTAGTTTAATTTGGCATCACGGGTGAAATTGTCATTTGATTCTTTTTGACTTGATGCCCAGGAGCGGAAGCAGAAATTTTTGGTCGAGGGGCACACTTTGATAAATTTTAGAAACTACACTATAAATTGGTACTTAAGGGGGGCAAATATTTTCAAAAATTTACAGTACAAATTTTTTTGCTAGGGGGCACCTGCCCCTTGTGCCCCCCCCCCCCCCCCCCCTCCCTTTATCTCCACCCATGTTGATGCCCCATATCACCATATGACAGTCAGATGCTAATAAAGTTTGTGTGACTGATTCTGTCTTATAAAAATCTCCGATTTATGTATAGATTTTTATATTTTGTTTTTAAAATGCAGGAGAAAACATAATAAGACATGATCAGCTGGTTAATCGTCGTGAACATTTCTGGGAACAAGTTGATAGATGAAGCTTTTGCTATGCACTTATGCAGTTATCTAAGCTTCTGAAGATATTTTATTTTCGTTTTATTAATGTAATCTAACTATCGTGTTTGCAAATTATGAAACTGGTCGTTTTTTGGTTTAGTTTTTGAACTGTAACCAATATTTGCATTGTGGCACCAAAGTTTATTATAATATGCAGTCCTTGGTTTATTATATAATTTAGACATCTGTTATACTCGTATAATCTAGTATATTTATTAGAAATACCAAGTTAAGAGAACTAATAATGCATTTTGCTTTCTACACTACAATAATATCGTCGTTGCTAAAAGTATGCTAAACGACAAATAAAATTGCTTCATGACTTTCTCTGCAATCAAAACTGAAAACTAGAAAGAAAGAGCCATCACATTAAGCTCATTGGAACATCCTTTTTGAATGACTTCCAATAGTCTATCAATGGATTTAGGCTTAAGAAACAAAGAATAAGTTTCTGAGATTTTTGGCATCAGTTAAAGCTTATGAATGCAATTTCATCTGGTAACCATTTTTTTGGGTTGGGCTATTTTAGTTGTTAGTTGTGTAATCCACACAAAAGGAGACACCAATGAACTTTATCTTGGACTTGTCACTTGTGGATCTTTGTTTATTAAAAAGCTGTATATACTAAAACTCTAATTTTAAATAAACAAGCATGGCGTCGGCCGGCCGCGTTGCGGCCTGACGGGATTTTTTTGTCGTTGTATTTGGTTTCTGATGTTTTCATCAAGGGTATTTTTAAACGAAATAACAGTTACATGAATAGTCGGCGTGTATCTAATGAATATATAATTTGACTTTTGAAGTCAAACATGGAAGCTGATAACACATTTTGCCATATAGAAATGATTGACTATATAACCAAACTAAAACATTAAGGCCGCCACGTTGAGGCAGGCTACAACGTATTTCATTTCTGCAAAAGACTTGCCAATAAGGCAGAAAACATATATGCTCATCGTAGCCCAAGAAAAAAATACTTGGAAGAAAAAATAAAGCTACAACGTATTTTACCTAGTTGCCTTCTGTTATCCGATTTCAACATTGAAGTCATCGTTCAACAGCTGCTCGTTGTTCACTGTGATGGCTGTGTGATGTCTACCAGGAAAATGCAACCACAACTGCAAGCGTTGACAGGAAAAAAAAGGTGGTTATTTTCAGAATTTCAGAATATCAGAATTTATCAGAATTTATCTGTGATATTAGTGAATGCGTTTGGTTTAATATGCTGAGATCATGACATTCTGAAATTAACTCGATGAAAGTGATGACATCTGTGATATAGTTACGCATCCAGGGCCACCTAGTAATACGTATCTGATTCTCTTGAATTGGTTACTCGGCTTGTGTCTTTTCCATGTTCTAGTACCTTACGCCTAAGCCAGCGCCCTTTTTCACCTTTTGTACAGGCGGCAGTTCTTCCTCTCTAAACGCTGCTTCAACACAGCATCTGCAATAAAGTGTATCACATAGAAAAATAAAAAATAAAAAAATAATTTGATCATTTTAAAAGGAGTGCAATAATATATAGAAGAAAAAACAACAAAAGTTTATATAAAAGGATTCATACGCTGATATCGATAAACTGATACGCTGAAATAGTGGCATGCAAATTCATTGGTTAGCATACCTTCAACAACTGTTCATATCTTAAACCAAGTATGTAGAAAAAGCTGTAAAGGTAATTTAGCTTTAACGATTAAGTTCTTTCTACTAATCTTAACCAAACACTCCCTTAGCAACTTATTTGATCAAACAATATGTTTTTAGAAGTCAATACAGATTTAAGGTGAAACAATGATTTATACTCAAGTAGCCTTTGAAATAATAGAGCAAAGTTTCGCCATCCCACATTTATATAAAGGCCTTTCTCTAAGTATTCCGTTTTACTTTAATAACAGCCTATCAAGTTTGCAAATATGTTTGAACTCTTATTTCTCTATCCATAATTATTGTCGTTATTTATTAATAGATCTAAATGCTTCTAGAAACTGTATTTTATGATATTGCAAATGATAATGTGAATTAGAAAGAAGCTCATATGTTTGAGACTTTGAACAACTACATAACAGAAGAAAACACAAACCCGACATCGGCATGAGCATTAACAGTTACACTACACACATACAGGGAGCCAGCACCTAAAAAATGCACCAATACTGGAATGAATGACATACCTGGAGCTGATGCACGCGTTGTATGATTCTCTAAAACAGGCTGATCATGTAAACCTATAGCACCTATAGTTACACCTGCCAAGTTGTAACGTGTATTGTGAAATATTAGTGTGCACTACCTCAACTCAATACGCCGAACTCGCTGAAGTTGCAATACATACAACCCTGTTATGAGTCATGTCATCAGAAAACCTAAACCACTAAAAGCGCAAAAGGAAATGTGCACATATAAAAATAAAAAGAGAAGAGATAGAAACTACCTGATTGTAGGTGATGGCGTAAACTGTTCTCAACATATTGCTGATCCTCTTGCAACCCTGTCTAAGACTCACCTTTCTGGGCAGCCGCCAGCCGCTGATATCTTTATCGATTGACCGGCCACTATTTCAGGCGTTGGGGTTGAATGATGCGTACCTAAAACAACAACAACGTTGGTGGTTTAATACGACTGAATACATTTAGCAAAATAACATACCTGTGACTGGATAACGTATGTGTACGCACCTCACCTTTGCGTGCAACTGTTATTGTGTCGACCCCTCCTGAACCTGTTGCTGCCATTGTTCTAGTTCTCTTTGTGGGACGGCTCATTGGCTGCCTAGGATGAGAATCAGGTTCGCCTAACACAACAATAATATAAGATGTCAAGTAATTTGAACTCATTTAGGTATAATTCGAAAAGGGTCTCACCAAAATAGCATTAATCGCTGTATAAAACAAAAGAGAGAAAGAAAGGTACAAATAGTCAAGTAAAAATAATCCCTTACATTAAGAAAAAAATTTACAAAATGCCTACTAAAGCTAACATTCAACAACTGGAATTTGAGGCCATTTAGTTCTCAAGTAAGCTCATAAATCAAGCACTGAAATAAAGAAACAAATTTCACAAAACGCCCTCTAAAATTAGCATCCAACTATTAAGTATAATCATTTCAGTTTTTTTATCCATAAAGACCCAAATAAAGCATGTTGTAGAAAGCAATGAAATCTAACTATAAAAGAGCAGTGAAGAAAGTACATGATTGCCTAGTTGGAGCAAAAATGATGCATAACATTATGAAACACTTTTGACATAGCAACTAAACATAGCATTCAAGAACTAAACTTGACATCATTTAGCTCTAACTTAAAAAGGGTTTCATAAATAACACCAACTAAAAGCGAGCATAAAATTTTCAAAATACTAAACTTAAAACTCATTTACCACCAAGTCAAAGTGTTACACAAAAACATGAAAGCAAAACAAAAGGATGAGAAAGTCAAACCTTTAATGAAGCTAAGCCCAAGAAGACCAATGAAATAAGGCAAGAAAAGAAATAACCTTGAACATCCATATCGTAACAGTTTCGTAATATCGTAACAGGCCTATTAGCCTATTGCCATTTCAGCTTTAACATACTCGTTGATCCACAGCCCCTAATTATGGTTGTGTACAAAAATGGAGTCCTAACATATATCGAGCAAAGGTCACTCACCATTGATACATGCAAACACTGATAGCACGACAGCCTTCGTTTCATCCTCGCACATGATTCCAATACACCGGAATCCTGAATAAAACCCGCAATTAACACCAACATCAGAAAGATCCATAGTTTTTATAAATACAAACAACTAAACTACTGTCTGTATATATATCCGATATCATGTATATACTTTATGTGTATACTAAATAAAAACATGAGATTCTGAAATCACTTTTTCATAATACCTAATCTTCCATCCTACATCTAGTTAAAAAAAACAAATATAATCCAAACAACGCAAGCAAAAAAAAATCATAAAAGTTGGAAAAATAGTTACCTTAATTAGCCCTTAGGCTTTTCCTTGTGATTATTTGAGTGCCGGCCACCACCGCCTGCACCGCCGTACCGGAACAAACATTTTGTCAGCTAATCTGAAAAGGGTATGAGATTCAATCAGATCCTTCAAAAATGCTAAAAATGGTTGACAAAATCAATCAAGAAACAATCTTTATGGAAATAAAAATACCCAGGTACATAAAACAAAAAATATAGCATATGTTAAAATCTCAACCTGAAATTGTAGATCCGCTAGCCTTCTTCTTCGTCAACCCACTGTTCTTATTGTTATGTTGTTCTAGGTTCTTCTTCCAATGATCTAATACAGTAAATACATATATTGATTGTTAGTGTATATATAAGCACAAAATGATTAACAAAATATATTGATTAACCTGATTTTGGAGTTCAAGAGCAGATCTAAAAATCTGTCATGCTTCTTGATTAAGCTGGGATTCTGTTTGCGGAGCATGTGTGGAAGGTTAGGGTTTTCGTGTGTTTATACCAAGCAATTTGGGCCATCGCTGGGCAAACAGGAGAGGGAAAGCTGGGCTCCAGGAGCCCACATGGTTTTGGCGGGAGTTAGCAATTTGGGCCATCGCTGGGCAAACAGGAGAGGGAAAGCTGGGCTCCAGGAGCCCACATGGTTTTGGCGGGAGTTCAGCCAGGCAAAACGACGTCGGGGACGTTGGTTTTTAAATATATTAGTAATACTCTCTGTTTATAAGCAAAAAAACACTTTACGAGAGCGTTTGAATGGTAAAGTCGACTTGCTTTTTACGAGTTTTGTTTTAATTTAAGGGTTTTTGAATATATATCTTTCTGAAAATGCATAATTGGATATATATCTAAAGCATGCATAAAAACCATTGTACTATGTGAATAAAAAAACTTGTACAAAGGATATATATATGCAATTATTCACTTTTGGAGGGATATATATGCAATTCTGCCTTTAATTTTCCTGTAACTCCGCAAGGATAAAATATACAATATCAAATTTGTTTTAATTTTATGGGAGAATTTCGTATATCCCCCTCATTTCCTCATTATATATACCCATAACACAATAATTAAATGCATTATTTACAACGCTTTTAAAGCATGATTTTTGTATAAATAAAATTTTCATGTTTTGAGAAGCAGATATGAAATTGCCCTTAATTTTAAAGCTAAAAAAATAGAAATAGAAAAATGAGGTAAATTAACTAAACGCATCATTAGTGTCCCCGAAAGTGTAATTCATTAACCAAGATAACTAAATATAAAGAGTATATTACATCATTCGTCTCTATGGTTGTCTCAAATACACACGCTTAATTCCAATTTCAAAATAAATGCACCAGACGTCTTCAATGTCTCCATTTTGTTTCATCGATGGTCTTTTTAACTAACCGACGTTAGTCAATGATAGTTAGGCCTCTCATGTGTCTTTCATGTGAGGGCAAATTCATCTTTCTGTAGCCTTAACAAAAAGGGCCTCTAGAAACATCAATGTCATTTTTTTATTTTTTATTTTTTATTTTTTTATATTTTTTTCAGCAATCAAGAGCTTAGAATAGATATTACTTTTACAGTAGGTCTTCTTTTTCAAATCTCGGTCACACCAAACTCACCATACACAGAACTGCATACAAACCCAACAATCACCACACTCTGTCCATCACCACCACAACAATCCCATCACCAATCTTAATCGAAAATAAAAAGAAAATATATAAAATGGGTTTTATCTTTGGAGTGTTTGTAAGGCTCAAGGTAATGGGGGTGACCCCTCACTTCTGAGTACCATTGTGAGACTAAAGGTGATGCGGTGAGCAAGCCAAAAAAAAAAAAGGTGACCAAGCTCAGAGTATGTAGAAACTAGAATGGGGAGGGGATTGAATAGTGATAAGGCGAAAAATGATCCGTTTTTAGGGGGTCATTTAAGCCCGAATCCGACTTTATTTGATCAAATATTGCCCTAAATCGTTCCTTTTGTGATTTTAGGTGTTTGGAGAGTGAATTCTGGAAAAGAAGCTATTTTGGACGTTTTTGGAGCATAAAAGTGAAGAAAACGGCAAAGTATCAATTTTCCATGCTGGATACACTAGGTGACGGCGTCAAGAGTTACACCCTGACGGCGTCAGACATCAAGAATAAAATACCGTAGGTGGTGACGGCGTCAAAAGTCATCCTGACGGCGTCAAAAGTCCCAAGAATAAAATACCGTAGGTGGTGACGGCGTCACACAGGGCGTCAGAAGTAGATCAAGGCCGTCACGTGTCAAAACTTGCGCGCGGAGTAGCTGATATTGTTTTGGTCATAACTTTTGCATACGAACTCGGATTTAGGTGATTCAAAAGCCCACGCGAAGAGGACGAAGAGATCTACAATTTGGTGAAAAAATGGTCTTGACGGCGTCAAGAGTAAAGGCTGACGCCGTCACGACCGGGCCGGGCAGATTTCAGCCTATAAATATAACATCAAAACTTCATTATTTTTAAGCCCTAAACCCTAAAGTCGATTCCTGGGTTTAGGTGGGTGTTTTTCCAGTAACTTAGAGGGTTTCATTCACTTCATAAACATCATGTATTGGTTTGATGATTCTATCTCAACTATGTCTTTCATTATTCTTGTTGATTGTCCTTCTTTGATTATGTTTTGTTAATTCACCTTGTGTCTACTTATGATTGTGTGAAACTTGTATATAATTGATTAGATCTTATTGATTCCTTGTTGATGTTTGTGTCTATCTTCATCAATTAGGGCGTGACACTTCAATAGATCTAGTTGGTTTAGTTTATAATCCTTGTTTCCTATTGATTCTTGTTTTGATTGAATGATTTATATGTTAGGCTTAAGAAAACTGGCAGATCTCCAAATGGTAACATGCTTGAACGTCTTAAGAAACATGAACCGAGGCGTACTAGGTCTTTATTGGTTGTATTTAATGCATGAGCCACTGTTTACAATCCCTATAGTTGTGCTGGGCATGGTGTAGGAGGAGATAAGAGCTCATAGAATTGGGGAGTTATGTATGCCACCCCATGAATGGTATTAAGGAATACAACCCGTCAATTAAAACAAGATTACAATTCAATAGGTAGGATTGGATAGCTAGCAAGGAGTAACATATCATGGGTAGACATGCTTCACTTATCTTGTAGAACCTTAGTTTATTTTCTTGTTTATTAGTTTAATTAGTAGCATTTGGGTTAGTTGATTAGCAACTAATTCCGCCCACTTTCCCAATACCCAAGATTTTCACTTGCTTTTCATAAAATATAAAAACATAAAAAAAATCATCCTTCACCTTTAGACCTAGTTAGATTAATTTCAATCCTAACGACACTATTCCTAGCTGAACGATCAATCCCCCGGTACTTGTCACTATACTATACTACAACGATCAGGTACACTGCCTGGTGGGGGTTGTAAGCTTCTCGAGATCCCTCGAGAGGTAAAGCAAGGTGCGATTCCCACGCATCAAGTTTTTGGCGCCGCAGCCCGGGGAATAGTTATTGTTTAGGTTGAATTTGATTTTTATTAGGTCTACTCATTAGATTCCTTTTTAGTGAGATTTTTATTTTCTTTTTTTAGCTTTCTTGTAGTCTATCTTTTTCTTTGTGCCCTTTGTTTGTAAAACCATTTTCATTTGTCTCCATGGCAGATGAAATTCCATTTAGATCATTAACTATAGAGGAACAATTAGTTTACTCGGATAGATTTGCCTCCTGTTGTTCCAATGAATTTTTAAGTGATCTTACATATATACAAGAGGAGATGGGTGTAAAGTTAGATGGGTTTGATGAATTTTATGCATGTGTGTTTTCTATTAGACGATCATTTTTAGGATCAATTCCTTTTAGTGAGACCCTTTGGATGAAGTTTGAGAAAAGCTTCCTAACCATAACCCATGAGTTCAACGAATTGGTGGATTCGTGTGAGCGAGATGGCCTAATTTCTAAGAACATAAACTTAGAATCAAACCAAGATTATGAGATGGTTAGTGTTGAACTACCTAGTTGCATGAGCGGGATAGATTTCACCAAAACATACGACACACATGAGGTTAGGGTTGAGCCACCTAGTTGCATGTCATGGTTAGGTACTACCATAATACAAGATGAACACATAGGTGATATTGATGTGATGGAAGAGATAGTAGAAAACCCAAGCCCACTAAGTACCCCACAAGTCCTACCATCATTTGAGGCATATACACCGGCCGTGACTTACCCGGAAGAAGTAGAAGAAACTTTAGGAATTCCTATGGAGGTAGAACCCTTGGACCAGGCACCACTTGAGGATATAGGTTTGAACACTTGTAGTGATAACCTTACTCCTAGTTCTAGGGAATTTCCTAGTGTTGATGAACCGGAACCTCAACCTTTACACAACTTCCCATCCTTAGATTTATTTCTAGGAGACAAAAGAGGAACCGACCCACCCATCAACCAATATTATCCGGGTAGTTTTAGGATGAAGGAAGCCATTCACTCACCCCCTTCACCTCATGTGGCATATTCACACCCTAAGGGTGTGTATCGCTACTTTCACCCACACTTAATCCTAAGTGTAGGGAGAACCTCCCCTATTTCCATTAAATAAGGGT
Source organism: Artemisia argyi (assembly GCA_030686995.1). Lineage (NCBI taxonomy): Eukaryota > Viridiplantae > Streptophyta > Magnoliopsida > Asterales > Asteraceae > Artemisia > Artemisia argyi. The sequence continues at coordinate 38,094,374 of CM060701.1, forward strand.
AGAGTCAGGCTCGTGACTCGAACAAAAACAAGCGCTTCTTGGGAGGCAACCCATGTTTTTAATTGTTTGATGTTTTTATTTTATTTGTTTGTTTGTGTCATATATGCTTAATCATAGTTGTTTAATTTTCATGTTTCGAATAATTTGTGAAAATGCTTTATTTTGTTTTTAACCTCGTCTTAATTGCATATAAAGGTATTTTACAAAAAGATAAGTGTAGGGAAATTTATATCTTGTTAAAAAGAACTAAATTCGAACATGAAGACTTCACAATTCATGATTAGCATATATTTTATCTTGTTTGTGTGTCAATAATTGTGGATATGTTTTATGAGTTCCTATTTGTAATTCATTCCACAAGTATCCTATCCTTTTGTTGCTTTGTCTTGTTTCTATTTCTAAGTCTGGAATTACATCTAGTTGTGATTTTTGTTCGGTTTGATGCTTTGGTTGTTGTGTTTGTTGATTACAGGACAAGAAGATGATTTATATTTCTGGAGGGAAGCTTTCAACGTTCGTCTTCTTGGAGGTAGATTTAACCATGTTGTCACATTATCCACGGTGAACGAATCAGGGGAGTATTAGTTTCTTTCATTCTTATTTATTTTTACTTTTACATATTTTATCTAGAACATTGGGGACAATGTTCGGTTTAAGTGTGGGGAGGGTATATTAGAAACTATTACTCCACTTGGTTTTTGTTTTGTTTAATAGTGAATGTGTAATAAAACTGAGATAAATATTTGTTAGGGCAATTTTAGCACCAAATTTAAAATTTTTTGCAACATGTAGGAGTGAAGCTTTAGTCTTAATAAGCGTCTCATGGATAGGAGTTGTATGACTAGCACAAAAACCATACCACTCAAAAATTTCCACCCCAAATATGTGAGGTTCGCCCTTAGATCTTTAGGAAAAAGCATTCATTGTTGGTGCTTATGAGTGTACCGGTAGTATTTAGATTCTAGAACTTGTGATAGCGATGCATCCCGAGACCGCTAGTGAGACTACATTCGTGTAGTTAGGATTTACTACATGATAAGAGGCATTAGGATAACCCTTGTTCTACACCTGTAATATAATTACATTGACTTCATAGGTCAAGTAATTCTCCCACATCTTTGCGTTGTACTCATTTTTAGTACACGATACCCATAGTACACCCCTCCGAGCCTATCTTTTCGTTTCTAACTTTAAGCATTTTACTTAAAGGAAGAATTTGTTTACAATCCACCCCAAATGTGCAACCAAATCGCCTTAGCCTTCCTTGTATGCGCTCATCTTTAGTGCATTATTGTTAATTGTTTAAACCCTTTGTTAGTTGTCTAATTGATTACATGGTTGCTAAGTCGAGTCATATCTTGTACATATTGTTTTGGGACAATTGGGACTCATGGGTAAAGTACTTGTGTAATGGAGTAATGGGGAAGAACATCATATATTACCCCCATATGTGCGTTAATATTTAAAAGTACTCCAAGTGTTTTGATTATCTTGATTCGAGTCATTAGAATAGTTGATTGTAAAGTATGTAAAAGCTCAAGTGTAGGGAGGAAACGAGCTCCCTTCGATGTATTATTTTGGATGGTAGAGTAAGAGTGTATGCAAAAAAAAAAAAAAAAAAAAAAAAAAAAAAAATTTAGAAAAAGAAAAGAGAAAAACATACGGGCTACCATCCGTTTCTTTTATTTATGTTTAAGTCAAATAGTGTCTTGAAAATCCAAAAAGAGTTGTGGTTAGTTTAAGTTGAGTCGAGTCTTGGCTTAGCAACGCCTCATTGTACATGTAGTTAACTAAGACAATTGACTTGCCACCAGTAAAATATCCGTTTATCCAACAAAACCGTGTTTTCCATATCCCCTACACCTAACGTTATAACCCTTTAAAAGACCTCTTTGATAGTCTATCCTAGGTGCTTACGCCAAGTGGTGGAGGTTTGATCCTTTCCCAAGCCTATGGTAATCTATTTGCTATTACAGGTAGAGAGTGAAATTTCTCCATTTCCAATTATGACATATAAATTTTCAACACCCGAGAGATGAGAGTATCCAAATACTTAATGTGAGGTGCTAGTGTATAATTTCCGTGCTTGTTTTGACTAAGGTGGAATGATCATTTGTTGTAATTACTTTTATATTAGTGTTAAATGACCCCTAACTTGTATTTTGATTGGTGGAAAAGCTCATTTGCTTGAGGACAAGCAAATCCCAAGTGTAGGGATATATGATAAGGCGAAAAATGATCCGTTTTTAGGGGGTCATTTAAGCCCGAATCCGACTTTATTTGATCAAATATTGCCCTAAATCGTTCCTTTTGTGATTTTAGGTGTTTGGAGAGTGAATTCTGGAAAAGAAGCTATTTTGGACGTTTTTGGAGCATAAAAGTGAAGAAAACGGCAAAGTATCAATTTTCCATGCTGGATACACTAGGTGACGGCGTCAAGAGTTACACCCTGACGGCGTCAGACATCAAGAATAAAATACCGTAGGTGGTGACGGCGTCAAAAGTCATCCTGACGGCGTCAAAAGTCCCAAGAATAAAATACCGTAGGTGGTGACGGCGTCACACAGGGCGTCAGAAGTAGATCAAGGCCGTCACGTGTCAAAACTTGCGCGCGGAGTAGCTGATATTGTTTTGGTCATAACTTTTGCATACGAACTCGGATTTAGGTGATTCAAAAGCCCACGCGAAGAGGACGAAGAGATCTACAATTTGGTGAAAAAATGGTCTTGACGGCGTCAAGAGTAAAGGCTGACGCCGTCACGACCGGGCCGGGCAGATTTCAGCCTATAAATATAACATCAAAACTTCATTATTTTTAAGCCCTAAACCCTAAAGTCGATTCCTGGGTTTAGGTGGGTGTTTTTCCAGTAACTTAGAGGGTTTCATTCACTTCATAAACATCATGTATTTGTTTGATGATTCTATCTCAACTATGTCTTTCATTATTCTTGTTGATTGTCCTTCTTTGATTATGTTTTGTTAATTCACCTTGTGTCTACTTATGATTGTGTGAAACTTGTATATAATTGATTAGATCTTATTGATTCCTTGTTGATGTTTGTGTCTATCTTCATCAATTAGGGCGTGACACTTCAATAGATCTAGTTGGTTTAGTTTATAATCTTTGTTTCCTATTGATTCTTGTTTTGATTGAATGATTTATATGTTAGGCTTAAGAAAACTGGCAGATCTCCAAATGGTAACATGATTGAACGTCTTAAGAAACATGAACCGAGGCGTACTAGGTCTTTATTGGTTGTATTTAATGCATGAGCCACTGTTTACAATCCCTATAGTTGTGCTGGGCATGGTGTAGGAGGAGATAAGAGCTCATAGAATTGGGGAGTTATGTATGCCACCCCATGAATGGTATTAAGGAATACAACCCGTCAATTAAAACAAGGTTACAATTCAATAGGTAGGATTGGATAGCTAGCAAGGAGTAACATATCATGGGTAGACATGCTTCACTTATCTTGTAGAACCTTAGTTTATTTTCTTGTTTATTAGTTTAATTAGTAGCATTTGGGTTAGTTGATTAGCAACTAATTCCGCCCACTTTCCCAATACCCAAGATTTTCACTTGCTTTTCATAAAATATAAAAACATAAAAAGAATCATCCTTCACCTTTAGACCTAGTTAGATTAATTTCAATCCTAACGACACTATTCCTAGCTGAACGATCAATCCCCCGGTACTTGTCACTATACTATACTACAACGATCAGGTACACTGCCTGGTGGGGGTTGTAAGCTTCTCGAGATCCCTCGAGAGGTAAAGCAAGGTGCGATTCCCACGCATCAAATAGTTTCACCGATTCTTTTTACTTGTTAAAATGTTTCACCGTTTTTAGGTCCGGTTAATATTCTTTTGCAAACTTGTTGAATTCTACTAGTTATGTGATATCTAGTAAGCTACAAATAAATGTAAACAAACAAGTAATGTAAAAAGTAAGGAAAGAGCACAATCAAAGAGACGCGGAGATTTATAGTGGTTCGGCACGAAGCTCACTCTTCGTCCTACTCCACTCCTCGAGTACCACACTCGAGAGTTATCAATCACTATATCAACACACTCCTTAAGGTGGAGCAATCCGTACACAAGCTTACACAAAGTTTAACGACACTAAGCGGAATGTCGAGCTCTAATCCTAGCTAGAACCAATCTACTCCAACGCCCACGTGGCCACACGAACAAGCACACTTGTCCTACTTGGATCTTCACCCAATCCAAGCCTTTACACAAATGACACACTTAGATCTTCACCCAATCCAAGCCTTCACACTTGGATTATCACTCAATCCAAGCCTTCACACAACGACACACTTGGATCATCACCCAATCCAAGCCTTCACACTAAGTCTTAAATTACACATCAAGACTCAACTCTCCTCACAACAAATACAAGATCTATTCAAGTTACAAGACTTCTTGGATCTTCATCTTCTTCCAAGTTTACACAAATAATTCCATCCTCGACTCACACACAAGTCGGAATATTTACAATATTTACAAGAAGAAAATAGAGGGAAGAGTAGAACCGCAACACTTGTTACGTTTGTGTGTGGACTCATATAACATCTCGATTCTTCATCTATGTCGAGAGTTCTTCTCTGGCACTTTGATATGAAGAGGAAATCACTTATAAACATATACCGACATGTTATAGTGATTGACTCCTCCCAAACTAACTAGTCAACCGGGTTTGGTCAATAGGTCAAGCCTAGGAGAGGAGAGATCAATTTATGATCCGGTGTAAGCACAGTGTGTTCCCAGGTCGTTATGTCCCAGCGAGGTATGAAATTGTATTTGGAAAACGTTTAAAGGATTCAATGATTAGGGAAGGTAACAAGAGTATTATCAGGATTTGATTACACTAATCAGATTAAGATAAATTACAATTATTAACAATTATAGGAAATCAGATAAATCAAAAACGTATTTAAAATTAGAAACGTAAATTGAAATTAAAATAAAAGTAACTGCGTACTTAAAAAAGTGGAAATGAAGCAGAAATAATTCTAAGGGGGTGAAAATGACTTTTTTACAAACTTAATATTAAAAGAAAATTTTATAAAAAGGAAAATTATTTTTTTGATTTTTTAATTATTTAATATTAATTAAAAACTATTTAAAATTTATTTTAAACTAATTTAAATCAACAAAAATACTAAAATGACTTGGAAAATTATGATTTTTTTTTATAAAACTAACTAACCATCACAGGAATCCTATAAAATTATAAAAAGTTTATAAAAATAAAAAATAAGCTAATTTAAATATTATTTACTTAATAATTAATTAAAACCTATTTAAACTAATTTAATTATAAAAAATAGCAAATGATCAGTAAAAATTATGAAATTTTTTCTAAAAATACTTTATAATGTATAAAAGCTAAGAAAAATATAAAAAAAGTACTAGTGATTATTAATAAGCAGAAATGGATTTTATTTTTTGGTTTTTTGATTAAAACTAAATAAACTAAAATTAATTATTAAAAATACTAAATCAAAACAGAAAATTATAAAAATTTTTACACAAATACTTTAATATAACAGGAACTTAAGAAAAATATAAAAACACACAACTGCTTATTGAAAAAGTAGAGAGAATAAGCAAATAAGCTAAATCTAATTAAATAGAAGCTATCACTATAATTAAAAGGGTGGGGGATTAAAACACTAAGTATCACTTTGGGGAGATGGTGCTCTGTGTTGGTTTGGTTTTGTTTTTGGAACCAAGAGGTCCAGGGTTCAAGCCTAACAAGACTTTTCCTGTTTTATTTTCCTTTTGATTTTTTCTGTTACAAAACTATATCACAACTGTTTATAAGCAACTTTTATAAAAATGGATTTGATCAAAACACCAAATAAGCTATTTGTGAGCTTAATGGCTTAGCAGTTGGCTTAAAAGGCCAAAATGGATTTTTGAGTTGTGAATAAGCTACAAATAAGGTACCAACTGATCCAAGGATGAAAATAAGCTATAAACTACTGAGATGGGTATAATAATAGCCAAAGAAAAGAGAAAAGCAGATGGAATAAGCCAAAAAACTGAAATAAGCAAATCTAAATGTTTACTATGTTATTTTTCAAATTTTGAATAAGTGGTATCTCAAGCTTATGCTTGATGAGTATGCCTCTGATAAAGAGATGAATGAACAACCTTTGTGTATATTTATTTGCTTTTGTTTGTTTGTTTATTACTTATCTATCTTTGGAAGATCAAAGCATTTGAATAAATATTGCAGAAATAAATCGCCGCTCTTTTAATTAAGATCGCCGAATTTTTAACGAGGGAAGTCTTTATAACCCAAAACTAAACATTTTGACCTTACGCGCTAAAAAGAAAAAACACCAAAACTCTCACACACAAAACAAAACCGACGATCTTCCTGAACAAACTGAGGAAATTTTCAAAATAAAAAATCAATATCAAGACAATGAGGGTAAGTTTATACTTGTCTTGATCTTTCGTTAAATTTTATTAGGGTTTCTATAAACTTAGGGTTTGATGTTTTTGAATTTTAGATGTTTTATGCTTAATTTTAGGTTGCTTTACACGATTTTTAAGTTTGCCCTTTGGTTAGTTATAGAATTATGTTCATTTTCATATTTAAGTATTTTTTGTGCCCTAATGTGAACAATTGCCATGTTAGGAGGATAATGTGATTGATTTAAGCCTTTGCTTATGAGCTTAGGGTGAGAATACATGATTAAGGTAGGGATATGAACATTTAGGAAGAGATGTTTTGATCATGAATGCATAATTTCTGAGTCTTAGATGATTTAATGTTATTCTTACATGAATAACTTGATACTTGAGACTACTTTTGAGACGATAGAGACCATATGAGGATAGAATTTTTATGCCATAATAAGATGTGATGGTTCTTGAATATAGAACAGAGGATTTTAGTGCAGAACATAAAAATCACCGGTCTTATAGGCCAAGACCGCGGATCTTTTATTAAAAACCGCAGAACATTTTCATAAGTTTGAAAATTTTGTCACGTAATCGGCGGTTTTATCTTAAAACCGCCGTTTTTTGGAAATAATTGAACACAGTTTACTTGAAACTTGCTTAATTGATTGCACATTGGATGTCTGTGTTTTCTAACAACTAATGTTGCTTGTTTGTGAATGTTTGAGTAGAATATACCAGGGGAAAGCTCTATGGTAGCATCCAGAACTAGGGGAGCATTAAAAAAAATCCCAAGAGAGAACTAGAAGATCACCCTAATTTATTATGGAGAGGTGCTACTAAACTGTAAAAGAAGAATTTCAACACTATCCTGAACAGGTTATACTTCAGAAGTATTGATGTACCTAGGGCATTGAACTGGACAACCTTGAAGACTCTTGGTTGTGATGAGATTATGAATGATGTGCTGATGGTGAGGAAGGTGATAGGGGAAGAGTTTGTGACATCCCAGATGTGGAGAAGAGCTGTTGAAATAAAGGAGCCAATATACATTGAATGGTGCTTGGAATTCTTTAGCTCCTTGAGAGTTAAGCAGGATATTTCTGATGAGGAAGCTCTGACTGGAACCTTCATGAAATTTAGACTTAGAGGAGTTGAGAGAAGAATAACTTTGTTTGATTTTGGGAAGCTGTTAGGGTTGTACATTGAAAAGGAGCTGCAGAATGAAAAGTTGGAAAGATTGGTAGTTGAAGGAGGAAGAACAGGAGAGTTTGATGGAGATAAGTTCTGGACCGAGATAAGTGGAGAGGATGTTAGAGTATATGGAAGAAAAAGGGTGTGGAAAATTAAGGACCCTGTATTGCAGATTCTACACAAAATTCTTGTGAAATCTATTTTTCACAGAGAGTATTTTGAGCAATATGTGCTAGACCCTGAGCTTTATATTATGTATGTGTATGTGAGGGACAAGGACCTGAGTGGGCTGAATTTCACATGGTTGATTGCCCTGCATCTGTGTTACCAAGCTGTGACTGCTGGAGGATCAAGGATTTGCTGTGGACACTTGGTCTCTAGGATTGCAAGAAATTTGGGTTTGTTCAAAAAGGAAGAGATGGAGCTGTTTGGAAAGCCAATTCTGTGCAAGTTTGTGGAAATGAAGAGCTTTGAATATTTGAGGGATGATGAGACTGGGCTGATCAAGGGACTTCCTGAAGCTATGGAAGTAGAGCCCTTGTGTATAATGGAAGAATGAAGAGCAGGAGTAAAAACCCGCCGGGGTTGCTGGATAACACGGCGTGGTTATGTGTGTTGATGACCAGCCTGTTGGTCTTGATTTAAAAACAATTTCAAACATGTTTTAAACAAATTTATTGTCTATATGTGGGTACCTCTGTTGGTACCCAAGCACTAAACAATTTGAAACACTTGCATCACCACCACCACGATGGGCACAATGGTTGCCGAAACTTGAACAATTTGATCCAACTTGTTATCTATTATTATAATAACTAACGTAATGTGTTGTGACACATTACATATTTTGTGGAAAATATATTTGTTGAATGATGTATGAATACTGGATGTGAAAGAATGATCCAAAAGGTGGACAATACTTGAAGATTCCTCGGGCAAAAACAAAACATACCCGGGAAGTACCGTTATCATTTATTTATTTTTCCGTTATACTTTATTTTTAATTTCAAAGCATTAGGGACAATGCTTAACTTAAGTATGGGGGGGGGGGGGGGGGGGGGAAGATAACTTGAAAAATAAATTTAAACTTATGCTAAAACATGAAAAATTTTAAACTGTCACAACAAAGTTGCATAAAAAACGCCGCTTTTGGCAAAAGAACGCCATGGTTATAATGAAAGACCGACGCACATTCTAGTAATGTACGCCGATTACGGGGGTATAATAAAATTGAAAATAACTAAAAGATTTAAAAGAAAACGTATTCGAGACAACCATAAGAAGTCTGAATCGCGATTAATGACATTATTTGCGCATTTCATGACCATTACCACTATAAATGTGAGGAATTCGAGCCTATATTGGCGTATACATTTTATGCTTGATTTCTTTATTTATGAGTGTGTCGATAATTTATGTGATTCTAGAACTTGTATTAGAACATTATGAGACCACAGTGAGATCACATTCGTGTGATATAAGTATTTTTAAATGATAAGAGGCAAAAATTAGGAAATACACCAAAAAATAAGCCATCCATTTTATAAACGAAATTTAACCGTTTAGCACTCACTTTTAGTGCTATTATCCATTAGATACACCTCCTGAGCCTTAAAATTCTTCGTTTCTATTTATACACCAAGAAAAATAAACAAAAATATGTTGCTTAGTCGGAAATCTAAAGATTGGAATATATATGAGAAATAAGATACCAATTACGATAAGTATGAAGAGTGCACGCTTTATGTTTGTTATAATGTGGTTGGAAAAGAGAAGAAAAGTTATATTTGATAAAAAAAGAGAAAGAATAAAGAAAATAATGATTTCCCAACTTAAGTTTTACACTAAAAATTTTCCATGTCTAATCCATACCTTATAACCCTTAAACCGAATAAAAGTACTTTTTGATATTTATACTTGGTGTTTACGCCATGTTGGTGCAGTTTTGTTTCTTTTTACAAGCATATGGTAAATCTATAAGTTATGACTGAGTTATAAGAGTGAATCACACACCAAAAACTATTTCTATGAGTGCTTGAGTGAATTAAAAATATATATACACTTTCGCGAGAAACATGTCATGTTATTCTTGGTTGTCTTGGATATACATAAATATATTTGAAACTTATACGAGCCTTGATTTTTAAAAATAAAATTTTTATATGCTTGAGGGCAAGCATTGGTTTAAGTATGGGGGAATTTGATGAGTCTCGTATTATACATATTTTTACCCCCGATATTATGTGAAATATATGATAAATAACCATGTTATTAGGACTTTTGGTACTTAATATGAAAATAGATGTGCAGGACGATAGATTGGAGAAAAGTACAAGAAACGCACGAAAAAGATGACTTTATGGACATAAAAGGAAAAAAACATAGTTTGGACTAAAGCACGCCGCTTATAAGGATAAAGAGCGCCGCTTACGGGTGTTCATGGTCAACTATATATACACGAGTCAAACATGAAGTGCGCCGATTATATATTATAAAAGCGCCGGTTATGCAAAACAAAGCTCGTCAGTTTTACACCAAATACTCGGCGTACTTCACATGACAGTTATATCTTCTACATTAATAAGCCACTTCAATGATGAGACCGATCATTTGCTTGTATTAACTGATCAGGGCTGTGCTAGGGTTCCATTTACACTATAAATAGAGGCACAATTCGTGACTCTAAGACACACCTCAACAAAGTATCACTGATGAAGCGAAAAGTGTACCGCTTTTGGGGGGTCATTTAAGGTCAAAGTCGAGATTATTTGATCAAATATTGCCCTAAATCGTTCCTTTTGTCATTTTAGGTACTTTTGAGAGGAATTTTACAAAAGGAAGTATTTTGGACGTTTTTGGAGAGAAAAAGTGAAGAAAACGACAAAGTCTCAAAAGCATGCTGGAAATTGCACTTGATGGCGTCACAAGGTGATAGTGACGGCGTCATGAGTTGAAAAAAGGGTGGATAAATCAAATACATGTGACACGCCAGAATGTTTTGTGAAGGGGTCGTGACGGCGTCACGTACAAATTTGTCAAGGCCATCAAGAGTAAATGCAAAGAGTGACGACCCAAAAACCATAAAGAGTGACAGCGTCAGAAGTGGATCTAGGCAATACGAGTTTGTTTTGGCGGCGAGTTGACGGCGTCACACATTGCTCTTGACACCGTCAGAAGACAAAATCTATATATAGTTTTCTAGTTTTCATTCATTGTGTGCAACTTTGAAGGAATAAACCCTAGACGAATTTTACAGCTTTTTCAAGGGTTTCAACCCCTTGTTTCTTCCATGCTTAATTGAAGATAAGTACTTTACCAAATAATTCAATATGTCTATGTGTTGTTTGATTATATCTTACACTTGTCTTCTCTTTAACATGCTAGGCTAGGTTTTCTTCGTAATGAAACTTAGATATTGATTATGGGTTGGTTGTTTGTTTATAATTGTTGTGGATGAATGAATTCGATGTTAGGCTTAAGAAAACTGTCAGACTTTCAATTGGTAACTTGCTTGAACGTCTTAAGAAACATGATCGGATGTGTACTATGATATTTTGGTTGTATTTAATGTGTAGGTAACTACTAATGAGGCCATGTTAGGAGCTAGTAGTCGGCTCGACATAGGAAGAGGTAGAAGCTTATAGAGTTAGGGAAGATCGTACACGGCCCTACGAATGGTATTAAGGAATATAACCCGTCATCCATGCAATTGTAACAAGCTAATCAACATGTAAAAGATAGCTAAGGAGTTGTGAAATCTAAGTAAACACAATTTTCTCTCATTATTATTTACACCACAAATTAGTTTAAGTTTAGTTTATTTTATTTTGATTGCATCTTTAGTTAATTGGGTTAGTTGACTAGCAACTAATTCCGCCCACTCCTTCCAAAAACCGAGATTTTAATTGTTTTCCTTAAAATACAAAAATACAAAAAGAATTATCCCTCACCTCTAGACCTAGTTTTAGTGAGTTTTAACCCTAGCGAACACTATTCTTTGAGTTGAATGATCAATCCCCCGGTACTTGTCACTATACTATACTACAACGAACAGGTACACTGCCTGGTGGGGATTGCAAGCTTCTCAAGATCCCTTGAGAGGTAAAACGTTTTGCGAGGGCGCAATTCCACGCATCAATCACACTTGATCATTAGGAGAAGTTTAGTAGTGGTTTGCACCAAAACCACTAGCTAAAGCCGGAGAAACACTTGGAGCAAGAAGTTAGAACGTGAACACACTTGAAAAACTCGGTATAATGACAACATCACTTGTTTACTTAGTTTACTTTTACATGAATATGGAGTAGTACTCTTATGTTTGTTAGAGGCATCTTTGCCATGATTTGAACCGTATATGTATTATGACTATTGAATCTATCTCTTATGTATTTGATATATTATGGTTTAGACTCCTATCATATGTCTTGATTGGTCATTATAATTGTTTACAGGTCGAAAGATGTAATTATATTGGTTATATTATGAATCGTCTGTCTATAACGAGTCATTGCTATACTTGTGAGAATTGGATAGTAAAGTATATGATAACCTCAACCATAACATGTTTAAGACCTGGCCTCACGTCTAACGACTTGGTTAGGAGAAATGCATACTTGATACTTCATGCTTGGACCATACTTTATGCACTTTATGTATTTAGGATCATAGGCCGAAAGGAGATTCTTTTACATCAAGGAGATATAATAGTTTACATGATCACCAATCATGTTTTGCTTTTATGCTTTGTCCAAGTATTTTCTATGATACATATGCTCATTCATCTTATGTGCTCTGCCTTTAACAAACATATTTTTAACATCAATTGGGAAAACATTTCAAAAATCTTAAATCCAACAAAAACGGTTTTAGTGATAAGTGACAATCATTGGAATCTAATTTTGTTATCTTTAGCAAACTATAAGAACAATCACCTTTCTTGGGACGACCTGGTCTTACCTCAAACCTTTACTATAAACGGGGGTTATACTTTACCCATGTGTTTTATGAATTAAGGAAATGGTAAAATTAGTCTAATAAATTTAAAGCTTTCTAAACATATCACTTGACTTGTCGCGACTTGACACGTAGTGCAAATTGTGACTTATCCAAGATCTCACTCCAAGTGTAACTCGCATATTACATCTTTCGGTTTCTTTTGTTGACTTTAGTAAAATTCCAGGAAAGAATCGATTTCTCAGTTTAAGTCACAAGAGTTGTAAAATCCCGTTTAAGATTATATCATGGCAACTACGGCTTCAACTAATGACATTCAAGCTGCTAGGTTCGATACCCGACCTCCTATGCTCGATAGGACTGACTATGAATCATGGGCACAAAGAATTCGACTATATTGCCGGGGTAAGGAAAATGGTGAGAACATTCTTCGATAAATTGACGAAGGTTCCCTCCAGATAGGTACAACAAGAGATGTTGTCTCCACTGTTGATGATGGAACTGTCACCTTTGGAATTAACAAACCACGTACTTACAATTACCTTAGCGATGCTGAAAAGAAGCGCTATGATGCAGATATTCGAGCCTCCAACATTGTGATACAAGGATTACCCAGGGATGTGTACAAGCTTATTAACTTCAATACAGATGCCAAAGCTGTTTGGGATAATGTAAAGATGCTTTTAGCCGGGTCAGAACTCACCAAAAAAGATCGTGAGCCACAGCTGTACGATGAGTTTGAACATTTGATGTGTGGGAATTGCACCAGGCTTTACCTCTCGAGGGATCTCGAGAAGCTTACAACCCCCACCAGGCAGTGTACCTGATCGTTGTAGTATAGTATAGTGACAAGTACCGGGGGATTGATCGTTCAACTCAGGAATAGTGTCGCTAGGATTAGAAAACCTAAAAACTAGGTCTAGAGGTGAGGGATGATTCTTTTTTGTATTTTTATATTTTATAAAAGCAAGTAAAATCTCGGGTTTGGAAGAGTGGGCGAAATTAGTTGCTAGTCAACTAACCCAATAACTATAGATGCAATAAAATAACAGAAATGTAAATCAAACTAATTACTAATGTGGTGTGAACAATAGATGGGAGAATTATGTTTACTTAGATTTCACTACTTCCTAGATATCTTTTACAGGTTAATTGTTTGTTACAGTTGCGTGGATGACGGGTTATATTCCATAATACCAATCATGGGGTGGCGTACTTACTTCCCCAATTATATAAGCTCCTACTTCACTCCTATGTCGAGCCTGCAAGAAGCTCCTAACATGGGATCACTAAAATTCGCTCATGCATTAAATACAACCATAAAAACCTAGTACACATCGGTTCATGTTTCTTAAGACGTTCAAGCAAGTTACACAATGGAGATCTGCCAGTTTTCTTAAGCCTAACATTGAAATCATTCATCCATTACAACTATAAACAAGCAATCAACCTATAATAGGTTTCATTACATCTAAGCAAACACACAAGAGATCTAGCCTAGCATGTTAAAATTAAGACAAGCGTAAGATATATTCAAACAACACATAGACATATTGAATGAATTGAAAGGATACTTATCTCAATTGAACATGAAGGGTTTCAAGGGGTGAAAACCCTTGAAAATACTGTAAAAGTCGTGTTATGGTTTATGAAGTTTGACCCTAAAATTCTCCTCTTTTTAGAATGAAAATTACAAAAACTATATATAGATTTACTAAGGTGACGGCGTCAAGAAGAAAGTTCTGACGCCGTCAACCCGCAGCCCATAAAATTCTCGGACTGCCTAGATCCAGATCTAACGCCGTCATGTGTATTTCTGTTCTGGGCCGTCACCACATTTACTCTTGACTGCCTTGTTCTGACGCCGTCACGTTTTCTCTGGGCCGTCATCATTTTTGCTCCTGGCGCCGTCATAAAATTGCTCTTGACATCGTCAGGTACTGTTTCCAGCAAGAAAAATTAAGACTTTGCCGTTTTCTTCACTTTTATGCTCCAAAAACGTCCAAAATGCTTCATTTTCCAAAATTCACTCCCAAAGTACCTAAAATCACAAAAGGAACGATTTAGGGCAATATTTGATCAAATAAATTCCAATTCCGGCTTAAATGACCCCCTAAAAACGGATCATTTTTCGCCTCATCATATACCCTTACACTTGAGATTTGCTTGTCCTCAAGCAAATGCGCTTTTATTCTAGTCAAAATACAAGTTAGGGGTCATTTAACACTAATATAAAAGTAATTACAACAAATAATCATTCCACTAAAGACCAAAGACAAGAACGGAGGTCATACACTAGCACCTCACAAATAGTGTTTAGATACTCACATCTCTCGGGTGTAATAAAGTACATATCACAATATGGAAATGGAAAACATCTCTCACTACCTATCATAGCAAAATAGATTACCATAGGCTTGGGAAATGATCAAACCTCCACCACATGGCGTAAGCACTTAGGATAAACTATTAAAGAGGTCTTTTAATGTAACAATTCGCAATTTCAGGTTAATTACTATTCCCGAAAATTTCACTATTCACTTTTACTATTCATTTTCCGAAATTTGATTTTTATTTCATATTCTCGTGTGATAAATCACTTCCATGGCAAAATAAAAGTTTGACACTCATCAGATCATTTTCGCGAAAGTTATTAAGGAACTACACGTTTTAGGGTAAAACGTCATTCAAAAATCCTACGCACAACGAAACTCGACCGCGTTAATATTCCCCGCATCAGAAAAATGTTTGATACACTCATGATTTATTTGAGAATTAATCATGACTAAGAAAAATGTGACCAAATAAACCCTCGGCCGTGAGTAACAGAAATTTTCGTTTTTAAGCGCTTTTACTTAGCCGTAACCTTAGCCTATACCTGCACTGCGTTTCTAAGACGATTTGAGTTTTCACATTTTTGGAAAAAGTCAACATATTTTTCCCTCCTCCTTTGACCAAAAATCATTCCTTTATTTTTAGGCTTACGGTTTTATGTCTTAAAGACATTAAATACCAACCCACACTAGACTGAGCCCAGTCTAGACATTATAAGTCATTTTAAATCATTATTATTCTATTAGAAAAGTAACATTTTACTTTTCTCAATTTTATACAATATTCGTACGTTTTACGTATTACACGTTTTAGACCCGTGTTTCTAGTTTTAGAAGGGTTTGAGCACCCCAATGGAATCTACCACTCATTTTATATTTTATTATGGAGTATATTGACAAGTTTAGTCATTCTTTCAAGTTTCACATTTTTATGATACCCGGTTTTACGTTTTGTGGCTTAATCATTTACGGTAAGCATTTTACGGAGTCAAAAGTAGCTACATAACTAAGATAATATCATCACAAAGCAACTCATCCCCCCTTATGCATATTAAACCGCCATGGGGGGGGGGGGGGAGTCACCACACATGTGGCTTAATCACATGCTAGGAGCCCTAAGATGGTTACATGTGTTTAATGACTAGCCTAAGTTAGCAAAATATCCTAAGAAAGTAACCTCCTCACCTTGCTATAAGACCAAACTTATCTCTTTTGTTCTCTCATCATAAGCAACGACCAAACACCCATTTTCTTTACCATTTTGATCTTGTATTTGCTAATTTCATCCATCATAAATTAAACCTTAAGTTCCTTGTTGATTCCAAGTTCCATTTACACTATAAATCATCATAAACAACACCATAATCTCATCATCGATCCTAGGGTTTTCTTGTAGATGATCAAGGTGATTAGGGGCTAAGTATATAAGATTCTTACAAGGAATAGATCAAGTCTAACAAAGATTAGCAAGGGTGGTTAAATATTGGAAGCTAAGGATATTGTTGAAGGGTATAGTTCTTGTCCTAGTTCATGTTTCCCTTTTACAAGGCCAAAAGTTGTAAGAAAACTTATACTCATCATCCTTACTATGTTTTCATAAGCTCTATATACTATATATTGTCTTGTTATTATGTTCATGATGTATAAAAATTGGTAAACAAGTTATGGTATATATATGTTAACTTATGTTAAGATAACAAGAAAACTAATGACTTTCATGGAGAAATCTGACCAAAATGGTATAATCATGATTTTGGACAATTACATATTATAGTAGAGGACTTAACAAGGAAAACATAGCAATTTTAATCACCTAAAACGAGTACACGAGTCAAAAGTTACGGCCATAAGAAGTTATCGAAACCAAAACGCCGAAACTGCCTAAAAACAACCTGTTAGCATTCTGACCTTTTTGAAAGTGGCACTTCTGTTCCGATTCATCAAAAAGTTAAAACACGAAAATTGTCCGGAACGACGTTTTCGTTCAAGGTTGAAGAAGCTCGAGCCCTGAAAACGCTTTACGAGTGATAATTTTCTTCAAATTCTTAACAGCCCATTTTAAGACCAAATGACCATGTAATAGTTATGGTTAAATGAAACCAAGAGGTCTAATGACCTAAAGCCAAGACCACAACCATGGCTAAGGCCAAGGATGAGTCTCAAGACAATGGTAATAATGACCAAAGTCACGGTAAAGCCACGGCTAAAGACCATATAAACTTACCAAGACGAAAACATGAACTATAGAGTTAATGGCAACATAAGCATCCAATTTGGATCTACTCCATCAAAATAACCATGAGACTCATTGTAATAACAATCTTCATCCTAAAGTAAACTTTCCTAAGTTTACTCAAATATTGGAACATGTAACTTTTCGGATCAAAAACTTATATATATTTTATCAAATACTACAATAGTAGGGAGCCTCATGTGAGGGGTTCATTAAAGTAAGCCGTCGAGATGAGTTGTGGATTTACGAATTAAAGTGTCCTGGCTTCTCGAACGTTTACTACATGACCTCTGAATTATGTCGGCCCGAACGGTAGTAAGCGATATACAAGCTATACATGTTTCATAAACCATTTTTATTCAAAGACTTACACTATACTAAGTACTACATCATGGACTAAATGCAAGACATATATAGGCAATTCTTCATATTCTTTACTCCAATCCTAAGTCGCAACATTCTATTATAGGTTGCTCGTAGAAACCTTCGCGATTCGACCATCACATTCGCTACTTGCTATATAACTTAAGGTGAGTTCGTAGCCCCACTTTCTATTGTTTAACTATTTTACAAACCCATGGGGGGGGGGGGATACATGCTATTATTTTTCTACTCGAACACAATGCTTTCTACTGTATGCTTACCCGACTATGTTTTATTGTCACTAAGTAACGATTGCCATGTTCGAAGTCCCTATATCATGAACCATTAGTCACTAGCTATAGTGAGCGCGAATATTGTGAATAGATCTATTGGGATTGACGAATCCCATTTGTGTTGAACAACTACGAGTTCAAACAAATGCACTATATTTGATATTTAGAGGTATAATGGCAATATTACCTTGGTAGGGCTTCTATAATGCCAATTTTTGGTTCGATGTTAATGCTTTGGTTGCATGAGCTTAGTGCAATAATAACGGTTTTGTTTTCCAACCATGGGTATGAGTCTAATTAACTCATACTACCAACATATTGTGTTCAACGATTTAACTACAAACTCTACGAATTCTACTCAACCTTTGTGTTGACTGTTTTAAGCATGTATTTCAGGTCCATAATGAACGAGGATGGCACGGAGGAGCACGGATATTCAAGAGGGCTATAAATTTTATTATCATTCAAAAACTCATTTAATGTAAATTGTAAATATGGAACCATCTGGGATCTCATTTTGTAATCTCTGATATTTATATAATTTGAATGATAAATCTTTTAAAACGAATCAATGAAGAAGGCTATAATCTACTTTGTCATTCGATAAAACATCAAAAGACTTTATATTGATGTATTTTGTAAACATGGAACCTTTTTGGTACCTAACTAAGTAAACTCTGATATATTTGAATAATTCGAATGATAACTCTTTTTAAAACGACTCAGTTAGAGATCGTTTTCTATTATTATGACTGTTGTGCCGTCGAGTAACACCCAAGTTGAATTCCGCTGCATCCATGAATTGGGGGTGTTACAGATTGGTACCAGAGCCATGGTTATAGAGAAACAGGTCTAACTGAGACCTAAACTATAACTACAATTACAAGCAAAAACATTTTTATAGCCTTCCGCTCTTCGTGCCTTCCATCCTCCAGACGATTATGGACTTATCATGCATGTTTTGCTACATGAACATATTAGTATATTGTTATATACACACTTGTCTGTACCTCCATCCCGTAAACATTAGATTTATTTTGACATCATAATAGTCATTGTAGACATCATGTCTGTACCTCCATCTCCCGATCATTTTCCTGCTATGCCCGCTCATTTACCAATTCTTCCCGGACCCAATGATCCTTACTTTGAAGCACTTGACTACGACGACGAGGAAGAACCTTACGAGGACCTAGGCGATGAGTACGAAGAAGATCCGAACGAGGATCCTGAAATGGACATAGACATCGAAGGCATTGACGACATGGAAGTAGTAGAGGAACCAATGGTTGTGCGACCACTATCACCATTAACATCACCACCTCCTATCTCACCAAACTCCTCCGAATCTAATCATACTAATCCCACTCAAGTTCCAAAGTCCACTTATGAAGTCGGCGGAACATCCACATTCACACCTATGTTCGTAAATTCTGCCCAATATGAAATATATTCCTTAAAACAAGCCCTCGACCTAACTCAACTTAAAGTTCAAAGCATGACACGCCAAATGAATGACTATATATCCAAGGTTAATTCAGCCAAGATGGATGCCATGAACACACAACAAGACCTCTATTGGTTTAAACTTGATATGAGCTATGTGAAGAGAGATTTGACTCATGTTGGGGACATAGTCTTGGATCCCTTGACCGGCTTGGAAGACGTCAAGGATAGACTTACATTAGTTGAAAGAGCTCAAGACCAAGATGCGGCACAAATTCACGAACTACGAAACCGCCTAACTACAGCAGAATTCCGATTAGACGTTGCTAACTTTGACCGGTATCAACTCAAGAATGAGATATATGGAATGCAATCTCAAATGTGTGCCATACAACAAAGGCTATACCAGAAGGATGTCAAAGAAAACTGCCCCAATGAGAGTGTGGATGTGCTAGCAACATACGGAAACAACAATCCGTTCGGACTACAACAACCCTCCAACCGATGTTAGACTAGTGTTATAGTACTAGTTATCTTTTGTACTACTAAACTGATTAGTATCAGTTAGTAAATGTTATGAAATCCATGTAATAGCTAGCGATAGTAGAAACATTGTAATTACTAAACTAAAAGTATCAGATAGTAAATTTTGAAGAAACTTGTAATAGGTTTCGATTTTGTAAATCAATTAACATTATATGAATAAAACTCTTGTTTTATACTATCATGTGTTATGCTTTTAAATTTCAACATTAATATCCTATCATTCTTATCAAATTGTGCTTATTTCACAACTCTCTAATTACGACGTATCTTTTGTACAATAGAATCATGGCGCCAAAGAAGAAGACACCACCAACAATGACTCAAGCTGCTATTCGCAAACTAGTTAAAGACAGTGTAAACGCAACACTCACAGTGGAACGAGCAACAGCAGCCGCTGAAGCCGCAGCAGCCGCTGAAGCCGCCACAGCTGCTGGTGCTGCAGCAGCCGCTGAAGCCGCCACCGCTGCGGAAGTTGCTAGAGCTACAGAAGCTGCCCGAATTGCCAACCTTAACATTGGAGGACCAAGCCCAACTAGCCCTCCAGTGACGAATGTTGCTTCAGTACCTAAGGGTTGCTCATTCATTTCCTATTTGAAATGCGAACCCATAAAGTTTAAGGGTACTGAAGGAGCTGTAGGTTTGACCCGCTAGTTTGAAAAAGCGGAGTCGGTATTTTTGGTCAGTAAATGTACTGAGAGTGATAAAGTTCAATATGCCATGAGTACACTATTGAATGAGGCATTATCATGGTGGAATTCAGTATCTCAACCAATGGGCATTGAAAATGCTTATAAGATTTCTTGGGATAATCTGAAGAAGATGATGATCAAAGAGTACTACCCCCGCAGTGAAATGCAGAAGTTAGAGGTAGAATTCTGGGATCATTTTTTTAAGGGAAATGACATCATAACTTACAACCGTCGATTCCAAGAATTGAGGATACTGTGTCCAACAATGGTTTCAACAAAAGAGAAATTGTTGGAACGGTATATCTGGGGACTTCCATCAAGTATACAAGGGAATGTAACTTCAGCCAATCCCAAGGAACTTGATGAAGCTATGCGGATGTCTTGCAGCCTCATGGATCAAGTGGTGCGTACAACAGAAACCCGAAGACAAAACAACACCAACAACACCAACAATACCAATAACACCAACAACTCCAACTACCGTAACAACAATAACAATAGGAACAACAACAACAAGCGACCATGGGATGGTAACCATGGAAGTAACAACAATAACAACCAAACCCGAAACAACAACCATCATAATCAGCAAAACAAAAGACAAGAAGCTGCGACGGCTTATGTTGCTGCACCAGCCGGGGGTAAATACGTTGGGACTCTACCACAGTGTACCAAGTGCAACTACCATCATGCAGGTCTATGCCCGGCCAAGTGCAACAAGTGTCAAAAGCCCGGACATCTTGCCAAGGATTGTAGAGGCAAGACTGTGGCTACTGGGGCTAACACTCAACCAACAGTTACATGTTTTGGGTGTGGAGAAAAGGGGCACTTCAAGAGAAACTGTCCTCAAAACCATGGACCACAAGGCGGAGATGCTCGCGGTAGAGCCTATGTCATTGGAAATGGAGAACCGCAACAAGACCCGAATGTGGTTACTGGTATGTTCTTACTCAATAACATTCCTGTTAAAGTCTTATTCGATTCTGGTACTGATATGAGCTTTATATCTACTAGAATTGCGCCTTTACTTGATATCTCACCAATCACTTTAACCACTAGTTATAGTATTGAACTAGCCACCGGTGACTTAGTAAATACTAATACCGTAATCCCAGACTGTACCCTTAAATCTCTTAGACCACCCCTTTAACATCAATCTTATGCCAATCGAACTCGGAAGTTTTGATGTTGTCATTGTCATGGATTGGTTGTCTAAACATCAAGCTAACATCATTTGTGGTGAAAGAGTTGTGCACATTCCATGTGACAATGAAACTTTGATCATTCGTGGTGATCAAAGTGGAACTTGAATAAACATCATCTCATGTATCAAAACCATGAAGTACATTGAGAAAGGATGTTATGCTTTCCTAGCCCACGTAACCAAAAAGAAATCCGATGAAAAGCGTCTTGAAGATGTTCTTATCGCCCATGAGTTTCCTGAAGTCTTTCCGGAAGATTTACCCGGACTACCACCAAATCGTCAAATAGAATTCAGAATTGATTTAATACCAGGAGCGGCGCCAGTTGCCCGCGCACCCTACAGGCTAGCACCGTCAGAGATGCAAGAGCTATCAAATTAATTACAATAACTTTCGGACAAGGGATTTATTCGACCCAGTTCCTCACCTTGGGGAGCTCCAGTTTTATTCATGAAAAAGAAAGATGGGTCATTACGAATGTGTATTGACTATCGTGAACTAAACAAATTAACCATAAAGAACCGATACCCATTACCAAGAATTGATGATTTATTCGATCAATTACAAGGTTCAACCTATTACTCAAAAATTGATCTACCATCAGGTTACCATCAAGTTAAGGTTCGTGAGGAAGACATTCCAAAAACAGCCTTTAGGACACGATATGGTCACCATGAATTCCAAGTGATGCCATTTGGGTTAACTAATGCACCGGCAGTATTCATGGATCTCATGAATCGAGTGTGTAAACCATATTTGGACAAATTCGTGATCGTATTCATTGACGACATTCTCATATATTACAAAAACGAAAAGGAACACAAAGAACACCTGAGAACAATTTTAGGATTACTCAAGGAAGACAAATTGTATGCAATGTTTTCCAAATGTGAATTTTGGATTCAATCAGTACAATTCCTTGGACATGTGATTGATAAGACTGGTTTACATGTCGATCCCGCTATGATTGAAGCTATAAAAGATTGGCCAACACCTACCACACCTACAGAAATTCATCAATTTCTGGGTCTAGCCGGGTATTACCGAAGGTTTATCGAAGGATTTTCCTCAATAGCAAAACCTTTGACCAAGCTAACTCAGAAAAACAAGAAATACGTGCGGAATGAAGATGAAGAAGAAGCTTTCCAAACCCTCAAACAAAAACTTTGTAGTGCTCCTATTCTAGCATTGCCAGATGGGATCGAAGATTTTGTAGTCTATTGTGATGCATCGTACCAAGGTTTAGGTGCCGTGTTGATGCAACGTGATAAAGTCATGGCTTATGCTTCAAGACAACTCAAGGTTCAGGAAGAAAATTACACCACTCATGACTTAGAGTTAGGAGCTGTAGTCTTTGCACTAAAAATCTGGAGACACTATCTGTACGGTACTAGATGTACGGTGTTCACCGATCATAAAAGTCTACAACACATTTTGAACCAAAAAGAACTAAACATGAGACAACGTCGTTGGTTGGAATTACTAAGTGATTATGACTGCGACATTCGCTACCACCCAAGAAAGGCAAACGTAGTAGCCGACGCCCTAAGCCGAAAGGAACGGGTTAAACCACTACGAGTCCGAGCCTTAGTTTTAACCATAAATTCAAACTTTCCTGCTCAAATCCTTCACGCTCAAGCTGAGGCGGTGAAACAAGAAGACATCAAAAAGGAAAAGTTGGATGGCATGATACAGAAGAAATTCGAAACCCGTTCAGACGGAACTCTATGCTTCCAAGGTCGAAGTTGGTTACCACTTTATGGTGGCCTACGAGACTTAATCATGCATGAGTCTCACAAATCTAAATACTCCATACATCCAGGATCTGATAAGATGTATCATGATCTTAAACTACTCTATTGGTGGTCAAACATGAAGGCCGATATTGCAACATATGTTAGCAAATGTCTTACATGCTCCAAAGTAAAAGCCGAACATCAAAAACCATCCGGTTCATTGCAACAACCAGAGATTCCTATGTGAAAATGGGAAAGAATTACTATGGACTTCATTACCAAGCTCCCAAAGACATCAAGTGGTTATGACTCCATCTCGGTCATAGTTGATCGTCTCACAAAATCCGCACACTTTATACCAATCAAAGAGACTTACAAAATGGAACAACTTACTCGACTGTACGTCAAAGAAATAGTCTCAAGACATGGTGCACCAATATCCATCATATCTGACCGAGATGGTAGATTTACCTCCAATTTTTGGCAGTCACTCCAGGACGCCTTTGGAACAAATCTAGACATAAGTACAACATATCATCCTCAGACCGATGGTCAGAGTGAGCAAACCATTCAAACACTTGAAGACATGCTTCGTGCTTGTATAATAGACTTTGGAAAAGGATGGGATACTTATCTACCATTAGTTGAATTTTCCTACAACAACAGCTATTATGCACGTATCAAAGCAGCTCCATTTGAAGCACTTTACGGTCGAAAGTGTCGTTCACCTGCTTGTTGGGCTGAAGTGGGAGAAGTTCAACTCACTGGTCCAGAACTCATTCGAGAAACAACGGATAAGATTGTATAAATCAGAAGTCAATTACAAACCGCAAGAGATCGACAGAAAAGTTATGCCGACACACGACGCAGACCCCTAGAATTCCAAGTCGGAGATAGGGTTATGCTAAAAGTATCGCCTTGGAAAGGCTTGATACGATTCGGTAAACGAGGAAAACTAAACCCAATATACATCGGACCATTTAAAATCCTAGCCAGGGTTGGCCCAGTGGCGTACAGACTTGAGCTTCCATCAGAACTCAGTAGTGTACACCCCACTTTTCATGTATCTAACCTAAAGAAATGCTTGTCAGATGAATCACTCGTTATTCCACTCGATGAAATTCAACTCAATGACAATCTTCAATTTATCAAGGAACCCGTAGAAATCATGGACCGAGAGGTCAAACAACTCAAGCAAAGCCGAATTCCAATCGTTAAAGTTCGTTGGAACTCACGACGTGGTCCTGAATACACATGGGAACGAGAGGACCAGATACGTATGAAATACCCACATCTTTTTACCGACAATGCTCCTACTCCCAACGCAAATTGATCTCCGGGATGGAGCTCTCATATGGGGTGGAGACTGTAACAATTCGCAATTTTAGGTTAATTACTATTCCCAAAAATTTTACTATTCATTTTTACTAATCACTTTTACTATTCATTTTCCGAAATTTGATTTTTATTTCATATTCTCGTGTGATAAATCACTTCCATGGAAAAATAAAAGTTTGACACTCATCAGATCATTTTCGCGAAAGTTATTAAGGAACTACACGTTTTAGGGTAAAACGTCATTCAAAAATCCTACGCACAACGAAACTCGACCGCGTTAATTTTCCCCGCATCAGAAAAATGTTTGATACACTCATGATTTATTTGAGAGTTAATCATGACTAAGAAAAATGTGACCAAATAAACCCTCGGCCGTGAGTAACAGAAATTTTCATTTTTAAGCGCTTTTACTTAGCCGTAACCTTAGCCTATACCTGCACCGCATTTCTAAGACGATTTGAGTTTTCACATTTTTGGAAAAAGTCAACATATTTTTCCCTCCTCCTTTGACCAAAAATCATTCATTGATTTTATAAATCATTCCTTGATTTTTAGGCTTACGGTTTTATGTCTTAAAGACATTAAATACCAACCGACACTAGACTGAGCCCAGTCTAGACATTATAAGTCATTTTAAATCATTATTATTGTATTAGAAAAGTAACATTTTACTTTTCTCAATTTTATACAATATTCGTACGTTTTACATATTACGCGTTTTAGACCCGTGTTTCTAGTTTTAGCAGGGTTTGAGCTCCCCAATGGAACCTACCACTCATTTTATATTTTATTATGGAGTATATTGACAAGTTTAGTCATTCTTTCAAGTTTCACATTTTTACGATACCCGGTTTTACGTTTTGTGGCTTAATCATTTACGGTTAGCATTTTACGGAGTCAAAACTAGCTACATAACTAAGATAATATCATCACAAACCAACTTATCCCCCCTTATCCATATGAAACAGCCATAGGGGGGGGGGAGTCACCACACATGTAGCTTAATCTCATGCTAGGAGCCCTAAGATGGTTACATGTGTTTAATGACTCGAATTAAGATAATCAAAACACTTGAAGTACTTTTAAGTTTAACGCACATATGGGGGTAATAATATGATGTTTTCTTCCCCATTACTCCATAACATTAGTACTTTACCCATGAGTCCCAATCGTCCCAAAATAATATGTACAAGGATATGACTCGACTTAGCAACCATGTAATCAATTAGATAATTAACTAAGGGTTTAACAAATAACAATAATGAACTAAAGATGAGTGCATACACGGAAGGATAAGGTGATTTGGGTGTACATTTAAGTGGGTTGTAACAAATTCTTTCTTTAAGTAAGATGCTTAAAGTTAGAAACGAAAAGATAGGCTCGGAGGGGTGTACTAGGGGTTTCGTGTACTAAAAATGAGTACAACACTAATGGTGTGGGAAAAATTAGTTGACTTTACTAGCCAAGTAATATGACTAAAATGGTCAAGTAATTATGATACGGGTTTAAACACAAGGGTGATCCTAATGCCTCTTATCATGTAGTAAATCCTACTACACGAATGTAGTCTCACTAGCGGTCTCGGGATGCATCACTAACGTAAGTTCTAGAATCTAAATGCTACCGGTACACTCATAAGCACTAATAATGAATTCTTTTCCTATCAAATCTAAAGGCGAACCTCACATATTTGGGTGGAAAATTTTTCTGAATAGTACGGTTTTGTGCTAGTCATACAACTCCTATCCATGAGACGCTTGCTAAGGCTAAAGTTTCACTCCTAAATGTTGCAAAAAATTTTAAATTTGGCACTAAAATTACACTAACAAGTATTTCTCATAGTTTTATTACACACCTACCATCAAACAAACAAACTCAAGCGAAAGTGTATCCTATGAGGTATCATCATTTTACCCTCCCCTTACACTTAGGATGAAAATTGTCCCCAATGTTCAATTAAAGAATGTAAAAGTAAAACAGGTAGACGAATGAAATCAAATACTCCCCTGATTCGTTCGGTGTGGATAGTGTGTTAACAAGGTTAGATCTTCCTCCAAGAAAATGAACAATCAAAGCTTCCCTTCCAGAATATAAATCATCTTCTTGTCATACATAACCTGTTAAACCAGAGAAAACAAACAAGGTAACCTCGCATAAAATCAACGGCAACCTATATATGATAACAAATCCTAGAAAGCAAAGTAAGATATAATGCTTGTGGAATGAGTGTTTGCAGATTTCCTGGAGTTTATAAAATTAAAGATTTAACAAAAACTTTAAGACTCCGTTAGAAAAACAAAACTAGCAAAATTTCCAAATTTTTACACGTGACGCCGTCAGGAATTTCTTCCTGACGCCGTCAGAAGTGACCTGTAGAAATCTTTATGTTAAGTTTCTGGAAAATTTTTGGAAAAACTTTGTCCTACTTCCTGGAAAATCCTGCAAAACATCATTATGACTCGATACAAGCATTTGAGTCTAACAAATACAAATATACATGTTCATTTAATATTGTGGAGAATCATAATTAATTTTGTTTCTTAAAAACATATTTGGGGTTTCCCCTTACACTCATCTTTTGCGAAATACCTTTGGATGAAGTTAAGACAAAGCCAAACGACAAAATTAAGTATTTTCACCATTTTAGTTTTGAAACATGATCTACCAACAATAAAAATAAAGCATGCATACGGAAACAAATAACAATCAAACAAATAAAAATCACACAAAACATGGGTTGCCTCCCAAGAAGCGCTTGTTTTTGTTTGAGTCACGAGCCTGAATCTACACTTATTTAACTGAAATAGTTGAGGTTTTCCCTACACTTAGGATTAAGTGCGGGTGGAAGTAGCGATACACACCCTTAGGGTGGAAATATGCCTCGTAAGGAAAGTGTGGTGGATGAATTATATGCTCAAAGTGGTGTGCTCCTATCATCATAACCTTACCAAATTCAATCGGGTTAATGGGTGAATTAAGATTTTCTCCTAGAAAGGGATCATTTTCTATCAACTTCAAGAGACTACTAGTTGGGGATCCATCTTGACCTAATAAACCCGGTTTAAACCCACAATGTTTCTTGTGATCAATCATAAATGGGTGATGTAAGCATGTAAGGTTATTTTCCACTCCTATACTGGCTTCCTCTCTACAAGGCTTAGAGTCCACTACCTTTATCCCCCGGACTACATGGGTTGATGGGTGGGTCGGCTCCTCTTTTGTCTCCTAGATGTATATCTAAGGATGGAAAGTTATGTGAAGATTGAGGTTCCGGTTCATCAACACTAGGTAATTCCCTAGAACTAAGAGTAAGGTTATCACTACAAGTATTCAAACCTATATCCTCTAATGGTGTTTGGTACAAGGGTTCTACCTCTATTGGGACTCCTAAAGTCTCATCTACTTCATCCGAATAAGTCACGGGCGGTGTGTATGCTTCAAATGATGGTAGGACTTGTGGGGTACTTAATGGGCTTAAATTTTCAACTCTATCCTCCATCTTATCAAGATTACCAATGTGCTCCGCTTGTATTGTGGTGAAATCAAACCACCCCGTGCACCCAATTATCTCATCTATAGGTTTATCCCCAAACAATCTTCTTGCTTGTTCCTTTAAACTTGCTATCAATTGATCCGTAACAATGTTTGTTGGGTTGTCCATTTTTTTGGCAAGTATGGCACAATTCTCTATGGTTTCCCATGCTTCATCAACACTTAATCCCCAAAGGTCCCCATCTGCGGCATGGTCAATGTCCATTTTGGTATAGTGGTCGACACGATGGTAAAATATTTCAATTTGGGACCACAGATCGAAATTATGATGAGGGACTTTTCGGAGTAAATATTTAAAACGAGCCCATGCATCATAGATAGGTTCATCCTCATATTGTTTAAACATCAAGATGTCATTTGGAGTGGGTGAATTTCGTGGTTGGTAGTATGGTGGATTCGCGTTCTCCATAATGGCTAACGGAATAGTCAATGGAAAGGTTTTTACAAACAAAGACACAAAGAAAAGATAGACTAAAGAAAACCTAAAAATAAAAATAAGATCTTGCTAGAAAGGAATCTAGCAAGTAGACCTAATAAAAAGAAATTCTAACCTAGACAATAACTATTCCCTGGGCTGCGACGCCAAAAACTTGATGCGTGGGAATTGCACTAGGCTTTACCTCTCGAGGGATCTCGAGAAGCTTACAACCCCCACCAGGCAGTGTACCTGATCGTTGTAGTATAGTATAGTGACAAGTACCGGGGGATTGATCGTTCAACTCAGGAATAGTGTCGCTAGGATTAGAAAACCTAAAAACTAGGTCTAGAGGTGATGGATGATTCTTTTTCGTATTTTTATATTTTATAAAAGCAAGTAAAATCTCGGGTTTGGAAGAGTGGGCGGAATTAGTTGCTAGTCAACTAACCCAATAACTATAGATGCAATAAAATAACAGAAATGTAAATTAAACTAATTACTAATGTGGTGTGAACAATAGATGGGAGAATTGTGTTTACTTAGATTTCACTACTCCCTAGATATCTTTTACAGGTTAATTGTTTGTTACAGTTGCGTGGATGACGGGTTATATTCCTTAATACCAATCATGGGGTGGCGTACTTACTTCCCCAATTCTATAAGCTCCTACTTCACTCCTATGTCGAGCCTGCAAGAAGCTCCTAACATGGGATCACTAGAATTCGCTCATGCATTAAATACAACCATAAAAACCTAGTACACATCGGTTCATGTTTCTTAAGACGTTCAAGCAAGTTACACAATGGAGATCTGCCAGTTTTCTTAAGCCTAACATTGAAATCATTCATCCATTACAACTATAAACAAGCAATCAACCTATAATCAACATCTAGGTTTCATTACATCTAAGCAAACACACAAGAGATCTAGCCTAGCATGTTAAAATTAAGAAAAGCGTAAGATATATTCAAACAACACATAGACATATTGAATGAATTGAAAGGATACTTATCTCAATTGAACATGAAGGGTTTCAAGGGGTGAAAACCCTTGAAAATACTGTAAAAGTCGTGTTAGGGTTTATGAAGTTCGACCCTAAAATTCTCCTCTTTTTAGAATGAAAATTACAAAAACTATATATAGATTTACTAAGGTGACGGCGTCAAGAAGAAAGTTCTGACGCCGTCAACCCGCCGCCCATTAAATTCTCGGACTGCCTAGATCCAGATCCGACGCCGTCATGTGTATTTTTGTTCTGGGCCGTCACCACATTTACTCTTGACGGCCTTGTTCTAACGCCGTCATGTTTTCTCTGGGCCGTCATCATTTTTACTCCTGACGCCATCATAAAATTGCTCTTGACGCCGTCAGGTACTGTTCCCAGCAAGGAAAATTAAGACTTTGCGTTTTCTTCACTTTTATGCTCCAAAAACGTCCAAAATGCGTCCTTTTCCAAAATTCACTCCCAAAGTACCTTAAATCACAAAAGGAACGATTTAGGGCAATATTTGATCAAATAAATTCCAATTCCGGCTTAAATGACCCCCTAAAAACGGATCATTTTTCGTCTCATCATATACCCTCACACTTGAGATTTGCTTGTCCTCACGCAAAGGCGCTTTTATTCTAGTCAAAATACAAGTTAGGGGTCATTTAACACTAATATAAAAGTAATTACAACAAATAATCATTCCACTAAAGACCAAAGACAAGCACGGAGGTCATACACTAGCACCTCACAAATAGTGTTTAGATACTCACATCTCTCGGGTGTAATAAAGTACATATCACAATATGGAAATGGAAAACATCTCTCACTACCTATCATAGCAAAATAGAATACCATAGGCTTGGGAAAGGATCAAACCTCCACCACATGGCGTAAGCACCTAGGATAAACTATTAAAGAGGTCTTTTTAATGTAACAATTCGCAATTTCAGGTTAATTACTATTTTCGAAAATTTCACTATTCATTTTTACTATTCACTTTTACTATTCATTTTCCGAAATTTGATTTTTATTTCATATTCTCATGTGATAAATCACTTCCATGGCAAAATAAAAGTTTGACACTCATCAGATCATTTTCGTGAAAGTTATTAAGGAACTACACGTTTTAGGGTAAAACGTCATTCAAAAATCCTATGCACAATGAAACTCGACCGCGTTAATTTTTGCCGCATCAGAAAAATGTTTGATACACTCATGATTTATTTGAGAATTAATCATGACTAAGAAAAATGTGACCAAATAAACCCTCGGCCGTGAGTAACAGAAATTTTCGTTTTTAAGCGCTTTTACTTAGCCGTAACCTTAGCCTATACCAGCACCGCGTTTCTAAGACGATTTGAGTTTTCACATTTTTGGAAAAAGTCAACATATTTTTCCCTCCTCCTTTGACCAAAAATCATTCATTGATTTTATAAATCATTCCTTGATTTTTAGGCTTACGGTTTTATGTCTTAAAGACATTAAATACCCCGACACTAGATTGAGCCCAGTCTAGACATTATAAGTCATTTTAAATCATTATTATTCTATTAGAAAAGTAACATTTTACTTTTCTCAATTGATCCTCTTTCATTCATTTCCAATGTTCAAACACTCAACCAACCATCTCATGATCAAGTCTTTCACCATCCTGTACCAACCACACAGTTGCAGTCATCCACTATTTAATCATCTGTACAATCACCAAGTGTCATGAGCACTTAACTGGACTCGGGAGACTCTCACAGTGATAAGATGATTGATAACCTATCCAACCAAGTGTCTCTACTTGTTCAGCAATTCAAAGCGATACTTCCTCAGACTAACAACCAACTCAGAACATCATCTAACCCATGTAATCTTGCTGTTGTGGAAGATGGACGTGTTGTGGTTCAAGGAAGGCAAAATGTCAATTAAAGGAATGGAGTACGGGGGTTTGCTCAGAACAGAGTTGGTAATGCTAATCAGGGAAAAGGAAGACAACCCTAATGCTACAATTGTGGTGGGTTAGGTCACATTGCTAAAAATTGCACTCAACCTAAGTGTCCCCAGAACTCAGACTACTTCAAGGATAAGATGCTGTTGATGCAAGCACAAGAAAGTGGAGTGGCATTGGATGAGCAGCAACTGTTATTCCTAGCTGGTGATGAAGGAAACACTTTTGATGCTGATGTAGATGACCAACCTGTTCAGGACTTAGCACTTAATGATCCAAACATCTTTCAGGCAGAGGATTGTGATGCTTTTGACTCAGATGTTGATGATGAATCCACCGCACAAACCATTTTCATGGAAAATTTATCATCTGCAGTCTCATCACCTCAACAATCCGGTTCCTCCAAGTCATCCATCATATCTGAGGTACTTAAGTTGTATGATGTTGATGAGGCGAAAAATGGTCCGTTTTTAGGGGGTCATTTAAGCCCAAATCCGAATTTATTTGATCAAATATTGCCCTAAATCGTTCCTTTTGTGATTTTAGGTACTTGGAGAGTGAATTCTGGAAAAGAAGCCATTTTGGACGTTTTTGGAGCATAAAAGTGAAGAAAACGGCAAAGTCTCAATTTTCCATGCTGGGAACAGTAGGTGACGGCGTCAAGAGTAATTTCCTGACGGCGTCAAACCTCAATAACAAAATCCGAGAGTTCATGAAGGCGTCAAGAGTTTTCCTGACGGCGTCAAAACCCCAAGAATTAAAATCCGTAGTTGATGACGGCGTCACACACATGGCGTCAAGAGTAATTTTTGTGACGGCCTAGGCCTTGACGGCGTCAGAAGTAGATCAAGGCCGTCCGAGGAAGTATTTGGCGGCGAAATGACGGCGTCACACCTTTGTTCTTGACCCCGTCATCCCTATTTTCCTATATATAGTTTTCTAGTCTTTCACATTTAGAGAGAAAAGTTTTGGGAGAAACCCTAAAGACGATTTTGGTGTAACTTTACAGGTTTTTCAAGGGTTCTAACCCCTTGATACCTTGCATGATTAATCAAGATAAGTGTTCTTCTAATTCAATCAATATGTCTATGTGTTGGTTGTCTATATCTTGTTCTTGTCTTAATTCTATCATGCTAGGCTAGATCTCTTTTGTGTTTGCTTAGATCTAATGAAACCTAGATATTGATTATGTGTTGATTACTTGTTTATTCTTGTCTTGGATTAATGATTTATATGTTAGGCTTAAGAAAACTGGCAGATCTCCAAATGGTAACATGCTTGAACGTCTTAAGAAACATGAACCGAGGCGTACTAGGTCTTTATTGGTTGTATTTAATGCATGAGCCACTGTTTACAATCCCTATAGTTGTGCTGGGCATGGTGTAGGAGGAGATAAGAGCTCATAGAATTGGGGAGTTATGTATGCCACCCCATGAATGGTATTAAGGAATACGATCCGTCATCCATGCAATTATAACAAGTAATTAACGTGTAAAAGATATCTAGGGAGTAGTGAAATCTAAGTAAACACATTTTCTCCAATTACTGCTCACAACCTTAGTATAATTAGTTTATTTTCATTTTTAGTATTTTATTTTGATTGCATCTTAGTTTTGGGTTAGTTGACTAGCAACTAATTTCGCCCACTCTTTCAAAACCCGAGATTTTACTTGCTTTCATAAAAATATAAAAACACAAAAATAATCATCCCTCACCTTTAGAACTAGTAATTAGGCTTTCTAATCCTAGCGACACTATTCCTAAGCTGAATGATCAATCCCCCGGTACTTGTCACTATACTATACTACAACAATCAGGTACACTGCCTGGTGGGGGTTGTAAGCTTCTCGAGATCCCTCGAGAGGTAAAGCCTGTTGCGATTCCCACGCATCAGATGTATGTAAAAGTGTTGATGAACCGAAGATTCTTAACGATATACATCAGATTAATGTTGCTGATTCAAATGAGGTTGAATTGGAAAGCAACAATGTTTCTCCAATTGAGCAACAAATGGATCTCAACAAAAAACCTGATGTATCTAGTGGAGCATCATCGATTGTATGTGATAATGATGTTATGCATGAACAAAGGATTCCTGACGAATTACAACAAACAAACATGGTGGGATTAGATATTGCTAATATGGGAAATAGCAATGTTGTCCCATATGAAGAATATGTAATGCACGACGTCGAGTCTGTTGTACCAAGTGATGCATTCTCTATTGATGATAATGTGTGTGAATTGGATGAGTACACTGCTGTTGCACCCGATGACACCTTGACCACTAGGATTAATATTCTTAAGGATCAGGTAACTTGTTATGAACAACTTGCAAAATTTGAGCTTACCGAACGTGAACAAAAAATGGATTGGCAAATACGTGCATATATAACTGAATATAACTTAAGGGGAGAAAAATTAAAACAAGAGTTAAAGTCTGTACAAAATTAACTTGATCAAGCTGTTAAACAAAAACAGGAGATTCAGGATAGTGTAAGTGCACTAAAAGGTGATTTTCAAGAAAAAGAAACTAAACTCTTAAATGATTTTTCCAATCTTAAGACGTTGAAAAACAAACTTGAAAACAAATTGTACACTCAAGGCCAAACCATGCAAACAGCTCAAATGATACAAAAGCACATTAAATTGCGGGATAAGCATAGTAATAAGGATTTAGGAGTACCTAAAACGAACTTCCTTAAGAGCGTTAGTGCCTCTCAACCTTCCTTGTATGATGCAAATGTGATGTTTAAACCTGATCATGCCCCCCCCCCCCAATTGTTGGTCTAATGAAGAGATGGATGAGATTGAATCGGTCAATAGGGAGAAGTTGGAAAATCAAATGAAGGATCCAAAGTGCATTAAAAAACTGGTCAGTGTCAAACCACATGATTACTATGAACATAATCGATTGACTGTTTTTGCACCCCAATCTAAGGTAACACCTGAGCAAGTATTTTGGTCCCTAGACATGGAAAAAATGAAAGCTGAAGAACTTAAGGCCAAAGCCCCTCTTAAGGTTGCTGCCCCAGTGGTGTATCCCCCCAATACACCTATGCACTTAGTTCAGTTATCACTTCCCACTCAATGTAAGACTCTTATTAGCATATATGTATTATGTCAAATGTTTGCCTACTTTGATAAAACTTGTAAAAAGAGAATTACACCAACGAGAATTACTGAGGGTGAAAGGGGTTTTGAGCTTACAAAGGAGTGTTACTTAACGGAAATTATCCCATTTTTTAAACTGATCAAAGAACACTTTGAGGGCTTACAACAATCCCTTGAAATTGAGGTGAAAGAAATGAAAGAGGTGTTTAAAAATGTGGAAAATGAGGGAAAACAAATTGCAATAGATCTTCAATATAGTGAAATTGCGAGGAAAAATGCCCTTATCATGAATGACAATTTGATTGCTAAGTGTATTGCACAAGATGTATTCTACACTGCTACTGAATCTACATTAACTGCTTGTCAATTTCATGAAATGTCTGTTGCTTTTAATGTTCTCCAAAATCGTGTTGTTGAGCTTGAGGGGGAGAATTTCAAACTGTATGAAAAAAATTCAAAAAGATAATCATGATAACATGGTCAAGCACTTTTCTAAACTAGCAATTGATAATCTTAACCTACAATTAAAGTATCAACATTTAAAAGAAAGGATTAAAATCTCAAAAGCCAAGACATCTTCGGATGCTCCTGAATTTGATGCATATTTTGAATTAGCCAAACGGGATGATGAAATTCAAGCTCACACCAACACGATTCAAAAATTGAGTGCCAAAATTGCCCAATTGAAATCTCATAAGTGTGATGTGATCGGCTCCCCTAAACCACAGTCTGCAGATTCTCAGGATTTTCAATTTAAAGACATGATCAATAAACTCAAATATGAAAATGATTGTTTTTAAGCTGAAAATTCGAAAGTCAAACAACATTACAAAGAGTTATATGATTCAATTAAGATCACACGTGATCAAACCAATGATAAAATAACTTCTTTGCTAAATGAAATTGAGAATCTAAAGACCAAGGTGAAGGGGAAAATGCCGGTTACTGCATCTGATAATGTCACTTGTAAGGTCGGTGAATGTAAAAAATATGCATGTGAGGCCGTGAATATTCCGCTTCCACTTAGGAATAATGAGTTAGTCCATAGTGATTACCTTAGAAATCTTAAGGCTTGCCTTGACATGCTTCGTGAGACCATTGAAGATGTTAGAATTGTAAGACCGCATGATAACACAGTCACAGATGCTTGTTTACTCACCAATCGATCCCAAGTAATTTTAGAGTATGCCATAGGTACATGTCCTAAGATCAACAATATGCGAGACAAAACTACTTCATCTTCTTCTAAGGTAGTGAACAAGCATGTTACCTTTGACGTACCTTTGGCAAGATCTGAACATAACACATCACCTCATAGAAAACAAACAACAATCCAAAAATCTAATGTTCCCATCGTTAATTCTACAGGATTAAGTAATGACACTAAAGCTAGCAGGTCAAAGCCTAATGACAATACAAGGAATGATAGGACTTCGCCAGCTAAGAGTGCTCAAGGGAAGAAAGTAGAAGACCACCCTAGGAACAATAAGATTGATTTGAATGAAAAGAATCATGTTGATTCTAGTATTAGCATTAAGCGTACTGTAATTAATTTGAATTCTAATGCTACTTGTAATACATGTAATGGTTGTTTGATTTCTGGTAATCATGATGATTGTGTTGTGTCATTTTTGAAATCTTCTTACGTATCCTCAGTTAAGATTGCTAAGACACATAAACTGGAAAACCATACTTGGAAAACTACAGGAAAGATTTTCACTAGTGTAGGATATCAGTGGAGACCTATGGGAAGAAACTTCACTTTAGGAAGCCAGTGTCCATTAACAAAAATGACCAATTCCAAGCCTGTAGACGTTAAGAAATGGAAGGCAACTGGTAGAAAATTCCCTTTAGTGACACAATGCCTTGATGATAAGTCAGTAGCACCCACTAGTATCGTTTCCTCTGAGAAAACCATTGCTAATACTAATCCTGTTTCTCCTAAGTATGTTTGTGCTAACAAATTGGATCCCAACTACATTTGGGGATCCACATTTTTCAGTTATCCATATTTGTCTGGTTTCAAAGGCAGGTCGTACAAATAATCCTGTGGTATTTGGACTCAGGCTACTCAAAACATATGACTGGGGATCGCTCTCGGCTAAAAAATTTTGTGAAAAAGTTTATCGGGACTGTCGGATTCGGGAACGACCATTTTGGAGCCATTATGGGCTATGGTGATTATGTGTTTAGTGACAATGTGATTTCTAGAGTTTACTATGTGGAAGGACTTGGGCACAATCTATTCTCTGTTGGACAATTCTGTGACTCTGATCTGGAAGTGGCCTTCAGAAAGCACACTTGTTTTGTTAGAGAATTGGATGGACTTGATCTTCTTAAAGGAAGTCGTGGCACAAATCTTTACACCATCTCTATCAAAGATATGATGCGGTCCTCTCCCATTTGCTTGCTCTCTAAGGCCTCGAAGAACAAATCATGGTTATGGCATCGCCGGTTAAACCACTTGAACTTTGGCACAGTTAATGAACTTACCCGCAAGGATCTTGTTCGAGGCATGCCCAGATTGAAGTATGAAAAGGATCACCTTTGTTCAGCATGTCAATTGGGAAAAAGCAAGAAACACACTCACAAACCCAAGCCGGCCAACTTCATTACAGAAGTTCTCCATACCCTTCACATGGATATGTGCGGACCTATGAGAGTGCAGAGTTTCAATGGGAAAAGATACATTCTCGTGATTGTTGATGATTACTCACGATTTACATGGCTGAAGTTTTTGAGATCCAAGGATGAAACTCCGGAGATCATCATTAAACTTATCAAGCAACTGCAAGTAAGGCTCAACAAAACTGTTAGAATAATACGCATAGACAATGGAACAGAGTTTGTCAATAAACAACTCACTCAATTCTATGAAAGTGTTGGCATCAGTCATCAAACAAGTATTCCTTGCACTCCTCAACAAAATGGAGTTGTTGAAAGGCGGAATCATACTCTAGTTGAAGCTGCTCATACTATGCTGATATTTTCTAGAACTCCAATGTTTCTATGGGCTGAAGCTATTGCTACTACTTGCTATACTCAAAATCGTTCATTGATACATCCTCTCCACAGCAAAACACCTTATGAGCTGGTGCATCTCAGAAAACCTGATCTTTCCTTTCTTCGTGTGTTTGGAGCTCTTTGTTATCCAACAAACGATAGTGAAAACTTAGGTAAGCTAAAGGTTATGGCTGATATTGGGGTATTTGTTGGTTATGCACCAAATCAAAAGGGGTACCGAATCTACAACAAGAGAACCCGACAAATCATGGAAACAATCCATGTCACGTTTGATGAGCTGACAGAGCATACGGTTTCAGGACGCACAAGTTCTGGACCCTCACCAAATCTCTTATCTCCCGCACCGATTAGTTCGGCCCTTGTACAGAATCCTAATCCTGCCATTCTTTATGTACCTCCCACTAGTGAGGAATTGAAGAAGTTATTTGATCCTATGTTTGATGAGTACTTTAAGCCCCAGCAACCTCACGAACCTAAACCACCTGCGGCAGATCTCAATGATTCGGTTGTTAATGCTCCACATGCTACTAATGATCTATCCTCATCCATCTCTCTTGGTAAGGATGCTCCAGTATCTAGTCACTCTCAACATGCATCGAATGTACAATCATCTTTTGAACATCAAGGAACGGCAGCAGATAATTCATGTGAAGTTAATCCTTTTGCTCCACTAGAAAATGAGCCGTTTGAAAATATTTTTGGTCCTAAATTCTCTAATGATGCATCCTCCTCAGGAGAATCAAACTCTGATACATCAGTTCACTACCCTCAACCTCACGAATGATGCGTGGGAATTGCACCAGGCTTTACCTCTCGAGGGATCTCGAGAAGCTTACAACCCCCACCAGGCAGTGTACCTGATCGTTGTAGTATAGTATAGTGACAAGTACCGGGGGATTGATCGTTCAACTCAGGAATAGTGTCACTAGGATTAGAAAGCCTAAAAACTAGGTCTAGAGGTGAGGGATGATTCTTTTTGTATTTTTATATTTTTATAAAAGCAAGTAAAATCTCGGGTTTTGGAAGAGTGGGCGGAATTAGTTGCTATTCAACTAACCCAATAACTAAGATGCAATCAAAATAAAATAACAAAAATGTAAATAAAGCTAATTACTAATATGGTGTGAACAATAAATAGGAAAATTGTGTTTACTTAGATTTCATTACTCCCTAGATATCTTTTACAGGTTGATAGTTTGTTGCAGTTGCGTGGATGACGGGTTATATTCCTTAATACCAATCGTGGGGTGGCGTACATACTTCCCCATCTCTATAAGCTCCTACTTCACTCCTATGTCGAGCCTGCAAGAAGCTCCTAACATGGGATCATTAGAATTCGCTCATGCATTAAATACAACCATAAAAACCTAGTACGCATTGGTTCATGTTTCTTAAGATGTTCAAGCAAGTTACACTATGGAAGTCTGCCAGTTTTCTTAAGCCTAACATCGAAATCATTCATACGTAACAACTATAAACAAGCAATCAACCCATAATCAACATCTAGGTTTCGCTACATCTAAGCAAACACACAAGAGATCTAGCCTAGCATGTTAAAATCAAGACAAGCATAAGATATATTCAAACAACACATAGACATATTGAATGAATTGAAAGGATACTTATCTTAATTAAACATGAAAGGATTCAAGGGGTGAAAACCCTTGAAAATACTGTTAAAATCGTGCTAGGGTTTCTCCAAGTCGTCCCTAAAATTGTCCTCCTTTAATGAATGAAAATTACAAAACTATATATAGATTTTCCAAGGTGACGGCGTCAAGAAGAAAATTTTGATGCCGTCAACCCGCCGCCCATAATAAAATCGGATTGCCTAGATCCAGATCTGACGCCGTCAAGAGTATTTTTCTTTTGGGCCGTCAAGAGTAATGGGGCCATGACGGCCTATGGTGACGCCGTCATGCCCTAGTGCAAAAACATTCTGGACCGTCATGGACTCTATCCTCTTCACCTCTTGTTTTTCCTCTTGACGTCGTCATTAAGAAGCTTGTGACGCCGTCAAGTACTGTTCCCAGCAAGGAAAATTAAGACTTTGTCGTTTTCTTCACTTTTATGCTCCAAAAACATCCAAAATGCTTTCTTTTCTAGAATTCACTCCAAAAGTACCTAAAATCACAAAAGGAACGATTTAGGGCAATATTTGATCAAATAAATTCAATTCCAGGCTTAAATGACCCCCAAAAAGTGGATCATTTTTCGCCTCATCATATACCCTTACACTTGAGATTTGCTTGGCCTCAAGCAAATGCGATTTTATTCTATTCAAAATACAAGTTAGAGGTCATTAAACACTAATATAAAAGTAATTACAACAAATAATCGTTCCACTAAAGACCAAAGACAAGCACGGAGGTCAGACACTAGCACCTCACAAATAGTGTTTAGATACTCACATCTCTCGGGTGTAATAAAGTATATATCACAATATGGAAATGGGAAACATCTCTCACTACCTGTCATAGCAAAATAGATTACCATAGGCTTGGGAAAGGATCAAACCTCCACCACATGGCGTAAGCACCTAGGATAAACTATCAAAGAGGTCTTTTAAAGGGTTATAACGTTAGGTGTGGGGATATGGAATACACGGTTTTGTTGGATATAGGCAATCTTTACTGGTGGCGAGTTAATCATCTTGGTTAATTACATGTACAATATGGCGTTGCTAAGCCAAGACTAGACTCGACTTAAGCTAATAAATCAAAAATAACAAAAACATAAAATAAACATAGAATGAAATGGGATGGTAGTCCGTATTTATTTATTTTTATTTATTTTTTTTTGCATACAATCTTACCCTACCATCCAAAATAATACATCATAGGGAATGAACATTCCCCTTACACTTGAATTTTTACATACTTTACAATAAACTAATCTAATGACTCGAATTAAGATAATCAAAATACTTGGAGTACTTTTAAGATAAACGCACATATGGGGGTAATATATTATGTTCTTCCCCATTACTCCATAACATAAGTACTTTACCCATGAGTCCCAATCGTCCCAAAACAATATGTACAAGGATATGACTCGACTTAGCAACCATGTAATCAATTAGATAATTAACTAAGGGTTTAAACAAATAACAATAATGCACTAAAGATGAGTGCATACACGGAAGGCTAAGGCGCTTTGGTTGTACATTTAAGTGGGGTGTAACAAATTCTTCTTTTAAGTGAGATGCTTAAAGTTAGAAACGAAAAGATAGGCTCGGAGGGGTGTACTAAGGGTTTCGTGTACTAAAAATGAGTACAACGCTAATGGTGTGGGAAAAATTAATAGACTTTACTAGCCAAGTAATATGACTTAAATGGTCAAGTGATTATGATACGGGTTTAACACAAGGGTGATCCTAATGCCTCTTATCATGTAGTAAATCCTACTACACGAATGTAGTCTCACTAGTGGTCTCGGGATGCATTACTAACGCAAGTTCTAGAATCTAAATGCTACCGGTACACTCATAAGCATTAATAGTAAATGCTTTTCCTATCAAATCTAAAGGCGAACCTCACATATTTGGGTGGAAATTTTTTTTGAATGGTACGGTTTTGTGCTAGTCATACGACTCATATCCATGAGACGTTTGCTAAGGCTAAAGTTTCACTCCTAAATGTTGTAAAAAATTTTAAATTTGGCGCTAAAATTACACTAACAAGTATTTCTCATAGTTTTATTACACACCTACCATCAAACAAAGAAACTCAAGTGAAAGTGTATCCTATAAGGTATCATCATTTACCCTCCCCTTACACTTAGGATGAACATTGTCCCAATGTTCAATTAAAGAATGTAAAAGTAAAACAGGTAAAAGAATAAAAGCAAATACTCCCCTGATTCGTTCGGTGTGGATAGTGCGGTAACAAGGTTAGATCTTCCTCCAAGAAAATGAACAATCAAAGCTTCCATTCCAGAATATAAATCATCTTCTTGTCATACATAACCTGTTAAACCTAAGAAAGCAAACAAGGCAACCTCGCGTAAAATCGGCGGCAATCTATATATACTAACAAATTCTAGAAAATAATGTAAGATATAATGCTTGTGGAATGAATGTTTGTAGATTTCCTGGAGTTTATAAAACTAAAGATTCAACAAAAATTTTAAGACTCCGTTAGAAAAATAAAGCTAGCAAAATTTTACACATTACGCCGTCAGGAATTTCTTCCTGACGCCGTCAGAAGTGATCTGCAGAAATCCTTACGTTAAGCTTCCAGAAAATTTCTGGAAAAACTTATGTCCTACTTCCTGGAAAATCCTGCATAACATCATTATGACTCGATACAAGCATTTGACTTATAGCAAATACGAATATACATGTCCATTTAATATTGTGGAGAATCATGATCAATTTTGTTTCTTAAAAACATATTTGGGGTTTCCCCTTACACTTATCTTTTGCGAAATACCTTGGATGAAGTTAAGACTAAACCAAACGACAAAATAAAGTATTTTCACCATTTTATTTTTGAAACATGATCTACCAACAATAAAAATAAAGCATGCATACGGAAACAAATAACAATCAAAAAAATAAAAATCACACAAAGCATGGGTTGCCTTCCAAGAAGCGCTTTTCTTTATTTACGAGTCTTGTGGCTAGACTCAAGGTCATTGGCTATGTTTTCCTTTCCCACTTTTGTGCTGACTCAAAACATCTAACCCAATTCTCATAACGCTTGTACTCAGGGCCTAGATTCATGCAACCTGAATAGTATGTTCGCCTCCTCTCATAATAAGCATCATCATCAATTCCATCTTCCTTAACCTCATAAGGTCGAATTTCATCAATTTGTAAATTCTTGATGCCCTTTAATTCTTCCTTCATGTGAGGCATCATGAAAGTAATCTTTTCTATCCCATCAGTAAACTGAACTATTCCCTTCCCATGATCACAATACATCTTAGTCTTCTCAACAAAAGGTTGTCCTAGAACCATTTCTCCTAGGTGTGGCTCTATAATGCCTCTAACATCTTCTAGGATTACAAAGTCGCATTGATAAGTAAAATTTCCTATAAAGATGTGTACCCCTTTAACTCTCCTAACGAAATTACATATTCTATTAGAGTTGTAGGGGTCTTTTCTAGGGCTTAACCTTTCATTCATTATCCAGTTGTAGTAGAGCCTAGACATAATATTCATGGGTGCTTTTAAGTCAATGTATGTATGCTCTCTAGACATGTACCCAATTATGCAAGGAATTTTTATGTTCCTAAAGTTATGCCTCCTAATCCATGGTATCTTTCTATACTTTGAGGGGCAGGGGTGTTGTAAAAGAAATCTATGGTAACTCAACTCATTAGGGGTTGGAGCGAAGTCCGTAAACTCAATTTTCATTTGGAAAGGCTTAATAAATTCCTTAAATGTGTTAACTTCTCTCTTTCTTCTTTTATGCGCTATAAGCCTCTTGCTAACTTCTAAACGGAAATTTTCTAAATCCATAAAGACCAACCTAATACGAACAAAGACACAAAGAAATAAGATAGACTAAAGAAAACGTAAAAATAAAAATAAAATCTTACTAGAAAGGAATCTAGCAAGTAGACCTAATAAAAAAAAATTCTAACCTAGACAATAACTATTCCCTGGGCTACGGCGCCAAAAACTTTATGCGTGGGAATTGCACCAGGCTTTACCTCTCGAGGGATCTCGAGAAGCTTACAACCCCCACCAGGCAGTGTACCTGATCGTTGTAGTATAGTATAGTGACAAGTACCGGGGGATTGATCGTTCAACTCAGGAATAGTGTCGCTAGGATTAGAAAGCCTAAAAGCTAGGTCTAGAGGTGAGGGATGATTCTTTTTGTATTTTTATATTTTTATAAAAGCAAGTAAAATCTCGAGTTTTGGAAGAGTGGACGGAATTAGTTGCTAGTCAACTAACCCAATAACTAAGATGCAATCAAAATAAAATAACAAAAATGTAAATAAAGCTAATTACTAATATGGTGTGAACAATAAATGGGAAAATTGTGTTTACTTAGATTTCATTACCCCTAGATATCTTTTACAGGTTGATAGTTTGTTACAGTTGCGTGGATGACGGGTTATATTCCTTAATACCAATCGTGGGGTGGCGTACGTACTTCCCCATCTCTATAAGCTCCTACTTCACTCCTATGTCGAGCCTGCAAGAAGCTCCTAACATGGGATCATTAGAATTCGCTCATGCATTAAATACAACCATAAAAACTTAGTACGCATTGGTTCATGTTTCTTAAGACGTTCAAGCAAGTTACACTATGGAAGTCTGCTAGTTTTCTTAAGCCTAACATCGAAATCATTTGTCCGTAACAACTATAAACAAGCAATCAACCCATAATCAACATCTAGGTTTCACTACATCTAAGCAAACACACAAGAGATCTAGCCTAGCATGTTAAAATCAAGACAAGCGTAAGATATATTCAAACAACACATAGACAGATTGAATGAATTGAAAGGATACTTATCTTAATTGAACATAAAAGGATTCAAGGGGTGAAAACCCTTGAAAATACTGTTAAAATCGTGCTAGGGTTTCTCCAAGTCGTACCTAAAATTGTCCTCATTTAATGCATGAAAATTACAAAACTATATATAGATTTTCCAAGGTGACGGCGTCAAGAAGAAAATTCTGACGCGTCAACCCGCCGCCCATAATAAAATTGGATTGCCTAGATCCAGATCTGACGCCATCAAGAGTATTTTTCTTCTGGGCTGTCAAGAGTA
This sequence comes from Artemisia argyi, assembly GCA_030686995.1. Lineage (NCBI taxonomy): Eukaryota > Viridiplantae > Streptophyta > Magnoliopsida > Asterales > Asteraceae > Artemisia > Artemisia argyi. Next base: position 38,138,897 of record CM060701.1, read on the forward strand.
ATGGGTCCATGAAGGCCTATGGTGACGCCGTCATGCCCTAGTGCAAAAACATTCTGGACCGTCATGGATTCTATCCTCTTCACCTCTTGTTTTTCCTCTTGACGCCGTCATTAAGAAGCTTGTGACGCCGTCAGGTTCTGTTCCCAGCAAGGAAAATTAAGACTTTGCCATTTTCTTCAATTTTATGCTCCAAAAACATCTAAAATGCTTCCTTTTCCAGAATTCACTCCAAAAGTACCTAAAATCACAAAAGGAACGATTTAGGGCAATATTTGATCAAATAAATTCAATTCCGGGCTTAAATGACCCCCTAAAAATGGATCATTTTTCGCCTCATCAACGAACATCTTAGAAAATGGACCAACGATCACCCTATTGACAACATCATAGGGAATCCCTCTCGACCAGTGTCTACAAGAAAACAACTAGCCACCGATGCCTTGTGGTGCTTCTTTAACTCCATTCTATCCAAGACCGAACCCAAAGATTTCAAGGATGCTTTGTCAAAAGAGTGTTGGTTCACAGCAATGCAAGAAGAGATCCATGAATTCGATCATCTTGATGTATGGGAATTGGTGCCTCCTCCGGAATGCGCAATGATCATTGCTCTCAAGTGGATATTTAAAGTAAAACTTGATGAGCATGGTGATGTTTGAAAAACAAGGCATGGTTAGTTGCTAAAGGATATAGTCAACAACAGGGAATTGACTTTGAAGAATCATTTGCACCTGTAGCTCGTATTGAGGCCATTAGAATATTTCTCGCCAATGCTGCTAGCAGTAACATGATTATCTACCAAATGGATGTTAAGACTGCTTTTCTGAATGGAGATTTAAAAGAAGTGGTCTACGTTACTCAGCCTGAAGAATTCGTAGATCCGGAACGGCCAAATCATGTGTATCGTTTGAAGAAAGTTCGCTATGACCTAAAACAAGCACCCAGGGCTTGGTACGACACCTTGTCCAAGTTTCTTCTAGCGAACCAATTCACTAAGGGTGTCGTTGATCCTACCTTGTTCACTAGGAAGACTGGAATTCATCTACTTCACGTTCAGATTTATGTAGATGACATCATATTTGCATCTTCTGATCCTACCGAATGTGATCGATTCTCTAAGGAAATGAGTTCCAAGTTTCAAATGTCGATAATGGGATAGATGTCGTTCTTCTTGGGGCTACAAATCTCACAAAATCCAAGTCGCATCTTCATTAATCAAGCTAAATATGCTAATGACATTCTGAAGAAATTTGGCTTTGATGCAAGTGACTCAGTTGACAATCCAATGGTTGAGAGATCCAAACTTGATGATGATTCATCAGGTGTAACACCCCCAAAATATCGCAGCGGAACGATAGTGTCAATGGGATGCTACTTCAGGGCACAAAGTACAAGATATAGAAAACGACCTCTAAATGAGACGTTTTGAAAAGTTACCATTCGAATAGATAAAAGTCATAGTTTACAAAACAAAGATCCCAAAGTAGAATAATACATAAGTTTTTAAAGTGTATCGAATGGTAAACGATAAAAGCGAAAGTCTCCAAAAGCATGCCCTAAGACTCTCAGCTCCACATACCTGCTATCGCCCTTCTAACATGAGATAAACATGCTTAAAAGTGTCAACACAAAGGTTGGTGAGTTCATAGAGTTTGTTTTAAAACAGTTAAGCAATTAGTCATGAGTCTACACTTCATCTCCGAAGACCTCACGTGTATGATGTATCAAAGCTAATGGACATCCAACAACTTAAGTTGGAGCCACTAGATAGTCTCAATGGTCATCCAACAACTTAATTTAGAGCCACTGGCAGTCTCAATGGTCACCCAACAACTTAATTTGAGGCCACTGGAAGTATCACAATTTAGTATAATGCAGTTAAGTATAACACAATCATGTATGTATGAAATCAAGTATAATGCAATCAAGTATAAGTGTTGTCAAAAACCAATGTAATCAAGTATAGATGTTTTGAGTATTTGTACAAGTAAGCAAGTAGTTTAGCATGTATCTCCCCTAAAGTGTTAAAACAAGTATAAAAGAGTAGGGGCTATGACTCACCTCAAAGTGATAGTACAATGAAATGGAATGATAAGGACAACAAGGACTGAATCAACCGCAACTTTGAAATTCTAGGTGATTAGATGGTGAGAAACCTTGTGTTACTTGTGTTTTTGTTGTATGATTCTTGATTAGGAAGGTAAAATGAACAACTTCTATGCTTTAACTTTTGGAAAAAGATCACTTGATCATGGTTTATGGTTTTGGTCGTGGGTTTTGATGGTGGAAGGGATGAGATGAGCTTTTTGATTCTTGTTTTAATGTATGTTTATGTTTTGGTGGTTTTTGTAATTAAGTAAACAAGTATAATGTTTAATATACATACATAAATGCTAGGGGTTAAGAAAAGTGTACATATTTGGTCTTGGTGAGGACTTATGGGCCGGCCTAGGTAGATGAGGGAGGGGGGGGGGGGGGGGTTGGGGTAGTTTTGATTTAATTAGGAAATTAGTGTAGAATATGTGTTGATATGTGTTATTAGTTAAAATCGGGTACCGGGTTTGATAGAAATAAATGTTAACAAAGTTATTCGGGATAAAATAAAGTTGTAAAAATGTTAAAAATATGTTGGGTACAATTACTGAGTGTTCGGGTGATTATTGTTTAGTTTTCACGAAAACCGTCGTAATATTTATAAACTTACGTTATAAATAAAATAAATTTCCAAAATACTGGGTAAATGAATGTTATAACTTTTATGATGATAAAATGGATATAAAAATATGTCGGGACCATTGTGGGAATTTTTAGATATGTTGGTTATATTTATTTATCTCGGGTTAACGTTTAATTAAAAGAAATAAACGTAAAACGTTAAACGTACTAAAAATAATAATATGAATATTCTACGAGTGGTATAGTATGCACATGCTATTATGATGACATGTAGACTATTTCTAGTCTGTATGAAGTGTCCCTAATGATAATGTATGAATTCGCACCTGAACCAATACGGTTACGCGAATTTAAGTACTTGTAAACAAAATTTACGATGAAATAAGCAATGCATGTGAATAGTATTTTTTTTCGGGAAATGAATAGTATTTGGTGAATAGTAAAATTTTTGAATGCTTATCAGAATATCAAATTGACATTGAAAATGATGAATAGTAAAACGATGAATAGTGTTTTGATGAATAGTGATTTTGAAAACTTCGAGAAATGACCAGAATTTTACGAGTTGTGACATCAGGAGTACCAGTTGATCAAACCAAATATAGAAGCATGATTGGATCTCTCATGTATCTCACTACGAGCAGGCCAGATCTTCTATTTGCTATATGCATGTGTGCTCGGTATCAATCCAAGCCTACCAAAAAGCACTTAGAAGCAGTCAAGAGGATATTTAGGTATCTCCAAGGAACCATTCACATGGGTCTCTGGTACCCCAAAGACACTGCTATGGCTCTCACGGCTTACTCAGATGCTGATCATGCGGGGTGTCAAGATACTCGACGAAGTACGTCAGGAGGTGCTCAATTCCTGGATGAGAAACTTGTAAGCTGGTCATCAAAGAAGCAAATGTGTACATCCATATCATCCACAGAGGCTGAATACATTGCTATGTCCTCATGTTCTGCTCAAATTTTGTGTATGCGATCTCAACTATCGGACTATGGCTTTGTCTTCAACAAAGTTCTGATGTATTGTGATAACAAAAGTGCCATTGCTTTATGCTGTAACAATGTCCAGCATTCCAGATCCAAGCATATCGATATCCATCATCACTTCATCAGGGAACAAGTAAAGAAAGGGGTGGTAGAACTTTACTTCGTGAGGACAGAGTTTCAGCTGGCTGACATCTTTACAAAGGCTCTTCCGCGAGAAAGGTTTCAGTTTATTCTTCCATGACTAGGGATGAAGAGCCTTACACCAGATTCTCTTAAGCGTCTTCAGGAAGAAAATGTGGAGTAAAGGATTTTCCTCACATATCCTTTGTATATAGTTTAAAACAAAAAGAAAATAGAAAAATATAAAACCTACAAAAACCATAAAAACCTGAAAAATATTTAAAATCCAAAAATATTCTTCTCTCGACATGTCTCTTGTGTAATCAATATTATGTATGTTACTAGGAATGTCATTCAACAATGACACGGAAACATACATATGCTTGAGCAAGAGTTTTTCTTTTAACTTCAAATAATGTTTTTTTTTTTTTTCTAAAACACGTCGTTTCCCAAAATATTCTTTCAAAAGGTTTGCTATTACTTCAGATAGCAACCCATTCTTCAAAATGAGGAATACTCATCGCCAAAAAGACGGTAGTTCCTTTACTGGGTGATATTTACCCAGGCATGTATTACTTTATATTCATGTTTCTTCGAAATCATGTACGCTTCAGTGCATTATTTCTTGATAAAGAAGAGAAGTCTTCTTTCCATCGCAAATATTTTCCCTTCTATGATTTTTCTGGAAAATGTTTGTGAAAAACTTGGTGGTACCATGAAATTTTGGAAATCAATCAGAATTGAATCGTTTCTTAAAATCACTCAATCAATGACAATGATTTTTCAAAAATTATAAATGGTTCATTGATTGAGGGGGAGAATGATTTAAAAAATTCTATATCATCAAAACATGATCTTTGTACATAAAAAGGCAGTGAATAAAATGTGATTGCTATGTGTTAGTATATGAAATTTTCATGAGTTTCTCGTTAAACTCTAAATCATTTATAACACATAACATGCTCCCTCAAGGATTGAGGGGGAGCAAATGTATCGTCTTATAATCAGTCATTCTTAAATGGACCACATTTTTCTCCCAAAATCATTGAACCTATTTATATCACTTGAGATCACAAATCTCAAATGGTTTGAAATTTTTGATCGGGGGAGAAAATGTGATTTAAATATGAAATCTGATTAAAATGTGATGTTTTGGACTTAATTGTAAGCTCTCCCATATGTGCTAAAACCTTTTGTATATCGATGCACTTATTGAGGGGGAGCAAATGATTTGTGGTGACAAAAAGGATGTGACATCTTAAGTGAGAGCATCTCAGACTTATACAATGAATTGACGAAACAAAAATAGTCATCAATCGAAAGGACTAGTCCTGGACGGGTAATAACTTCAAGCTGGTTTAACCAGTGATGTAAGCGTGTCTCGAAAAGGGCTTGTCTGAGTAGAGTGTACCGATTCGAGAAACCTTTTGTGGATTTGATCGGGCCGGGTAATAACTTCAAGCTAGTCTAACTAGTGATGTAAGCGTGTCTCGAATGCCCGTTCATGATTCACTTAAGATGGATCAATTCAAAAGTGCAAACTCTTCCTGTCATGTGCAAATTTTCGAATCAAAACATATGAGCACATGTTAAGGGGGAGCATTTGAAAATGATAAAACTCTCACCGTGTTAACAAAATGTATTGCTTAATCATAAACACGTTGAAAGAATTTTCAATGATTTGGTTTACGACAACATTGGATAGTCATGAAGTTATAAGGTGGCTAAGATTAGGAAAACCGACCTGTGATCCACCAGAGCCGGAGGGATCTATCCAAGGACAATATCCTCTAGTTAGAATAGAAGTCCTTAGGAATGATTGAAAAAATAAAATAAAAAGGGAGTAATATGAGAATGGAGAAAGAAGGGGTTGAAGAATTAAAAAGAAATGAAATGAGAAAGGGTGAAAAGAAATAGCCCTCCATTTATTCAACCTTAGGGCGGAAACCGAGTTTAATTCATATGCTACTGGTGGTTACCAAGGTAACACCAGTATTGAAGAAAAGACGTCATGGACCCAGTGACGCACTGCACTAAACCTCCTAACCACTCAAGTTCTCTCAAAAGATCTTGTTTCATTCTCTCGGGGAACCCTGCATAACCTATCAACCGCTCATTATGAGCTATGTTGATATTCAAACAGGAGACACCACTCCAGTCTTCGACTACCAAATTTTGCACTTATTGAGTTTAGAGCCTCGAGATGCATTAAAAGATCTCAATAGGAACACTGGATATTTTTGCACTGGTGGTTAATTATCAAGGACACCAGTTGCACATTTGAAGAGTCCTACGTAGATCTTAGCAATCTACCAGAACATTCATGAGAGAATTACTAATGTAATTATTAGTGATTGAATGGAAATTCCTGCCAAGGTCAACATCAAACAACCCTGAAAGCAAGTCACTTAGGTAATTCTTTGTGGATTACGCTTAGTGGTCATGGCAGTTACAAAAGGTCTACAATCGTGGAGTGATCTCCAGCGACTCACCCAATCGTTGATCTACTTAGGTAGATCGTGTAAATCCTCTCGGGGGTTGCCGATTGGGAACAGTCTTGGTAAAGGTTAGAAGGAGTCTTCACACTATTCTATTGATGATTTCTAATTCCAAACCTGTAAATATCGGTCAATTTATTGCTAACTGTTTGCTTACAGGAATATCTGATGATTGCTGAAAAGATGCCGATCCGTCACCTCGTGCTCACACTACATCATCCATGTCTAAGTTATCATGAGAACTCAAAGGCCTTCATCCAAAGCTTCTGCTACTCTGATGCTGTACATGAATCAAGGAAAGTGTGAGCACGCCAATTCCACACTCACAACTTCACACGGACACAATGATGCTAAAGATGACTTGATGATGAAAGTTGGATGACTATCGCAATGAACTCTCGAAGATCATCCTAGTTATACAACGAGTCATCTAAAGCCTACTGCCTGAAGCACAAAGATCAAAGACTTTGAAGAATCAAGGACTACGAGCTACGAAGTTTACTCCAAAGATTAGAATGCTAGAATTCATGTTGTAATTTCCGGGGTGACCTCCCTTAGGGGGAGATTGTTAGGAATACAAATATTCATATAAAAGACTCAGTCACCCTGAGTATATAATAGTATTAAGTTAGCTCGTAGTCATTACTATCATTAGTTAATATTAGTGTAGGTTAAGTTACATCGTGGAGGAAGGACGGGTCTTTACCCACTGTACACCCGATCCACAGCCCGACAGAAGGGCATTTTGTAATAACTATAAATACCCCTCTCTCACCAAGGGAGAGGGTTGGACCTTTCATTTGAAGCTAATACATTCTACCTATTTCTCTCTCTAAAAGGCTCCCATTCTTCTTCTTCTCTCTCTCTAATCCAACGAACCAAACCACCCTTGTAATTAAATTGTGACTTAGTGCATATCTTACATCCTGCTTTAGTATAGACTTTCTCATCTTCTTAGACACATCATTCCTTCAAAATCTGGCTTTAACAGCCAACCAGATGTCTCTTGCATCATCCAAGTGATGAAAAACATCAATATGTTCTTTTGTAGAAACTAGAGGAAAAATAATGATGTTGCCTTTTGAATCTCTTCCGGTCTTCTTCTTGCTGTTTCCATTCAGGATGATGTTCCAGAGATTACGATCACTGTTTTGGATCCAGTACTCCATATTCATTGCCCACGTATCATATTCATCCTTCTTTAAGTAAGGAAATTTAGCATTTTTGTTTGTAACAGTGGTTGTGAGAAATTGTTGGACATTCTGTGTTTGAGTTTTGTCTGGTGAATTTTGAGAGTCATTTGTTTTGGATGATGTTGGCATTGTATGAGGGTTTAAGAGATTTGGTTTGAAAAGGATTCTTCGTCTTTGATAGTCTCTAACTAGGCTCTGATAGCACTTGTAGGATCAGTTACTAGATAGATCTTTGAGCCAGTTAGGACAAAGTAGAATACTTATGTAATCACAAGTAAACTAATATAGAGACTCTGATAATAATGCGGAATGTAAAAAAATATGTTGAAGAAGAATAACTAAATAAATAATGATCCTCTATGGATAACTATTAAAGTGTTTTTCAAGGTGTACATTGTCCATAGCCGTGAGTTTCCTTTATACTATAAGAAACCCTAATTCGACATTCATTACAAAGCATGTAAATAAAATATGCATGATCACTTCCTAATATAACTTATGCATATCCATCCTAATATATGGGTTTTTCTATTTCTACTACCCGCAACAATAAGACTAACAGCAGAAACTATTATCTGCTACCAGCAGAAACCATACCAGCAGGAGCTACATATCTGCCACCAGGAACCAGCACTATACTACCAGCAGTAATGAACTTATATTATTTTAATAATTCCTAACACAGATGTTTCAACTCCATACGAGAGTAGAGATGGGTTAGCAACGTAACTGGTTCACCATACCAATTTCTAGTTGTGAGCTCATCAATTCCTTGTCGAGCCAAAAACAAAATCCAATCATGAGTCTCTTCATAATTCAAGTCATCTTGTCCAAACAGCGTCTTGGGCTCTATGAAGAAGACAAAACTTCTTATGGGACCTTTCAATTGAAGTAACAGTCTATTTACATGTCTTCCATCAAACTTATTTGATAAGTAATAAAAGAAACCCTCGTCAACTATAACATCGGTGAGCAAAGTCCATTTAAACCTCCAGTTTCTCACTAAACAACCAGTCTTCACCGCATCTTTTATTGGCAAACAATTCATAATATTACTGATCACGTTATCTAGTATGATGCAAATATAATCTGGCATATTAGTGATAACATTAGCTCTAAACATTAGCTCTAAATGACACGGTATTGATGAAATTTGAGTTGGGTTTTTTAGTTCTGGAAATGAGAGTTTGGATTTGGTTTTTGATTTTCAAATGATGGCCTAGTTAAGGGTTTATGTAATTATGGTGTGTATATGGGTTTGGTGGGTGGGTTTATTGGTTCGCGCGCAAAATTAAATAGCGTATCAAGGAAGATAAGCTCAAGTTACATAGGCAAGATCATGATCGGTCCCTAAGGTTCACTGTTGGGTTACGTTGAATAACTAAGGTATAGTATAAATGTGAGTTTTCTATTATGCCTTCATTGCTATAACTCAAAACGGATGTTGACCGAGGCTAAACGGGTCAAGGGATGTAGTCAGCCTAAAAAACCCAAGGTTTGGACTCCAGGCGACGATTTTCCCAAGTTTCGGTACCACGCGTTGATTTTTGGAAAGTTTAAGGACCAACAGTGTATTTTTGTCTTTATTTTTTATGACTATGTAGTTGTGGTTCGACTAACCATTATACAAGTCCTCTACTTATGTTAGGTGTCGTCATAACATTTGGAGTTTTTTGCATTTAATGTGTTCTATACTTATTTTAACCATGTGTTATGACTATTCATTTCTGTTACGCCTTGCGTTTCCGCCTAGGCGCGGTGTGACATATATGTTCATGCACTTAATTTTATATCTTTGTCGCTTTGTGTCTTGTTGAAAAATAATTGTATGTGAATCCACGATAAAAAGGGTATCATACAAAAGTTGTATATTCAAGATCTAGATAAACATAAAAATTTAAGAAAAATGTTGTTGTATTAGTTTTTAAAAGGTTCTTAACATCATACTATGTATTAAAACAAACTTTAAAAGACAAGTATTTTGTAAATAAATCACTTGCATAGTTAGACCAAAAAACATCTCATTATAGATATAAAATATTATCATTTACTTTTATATATCATTTGATAATGAAGAACATGTAGTAAGATGATAAATACAAGTAAATACATAAATAATGAAAAAGCTTTATTTCATTAAAAGTCCTTTCAAAGACACATTCAAGGAAGATACTCGACATCTTATAAGTTAACTTTATTTGACATTTAGATTAGATTTACAGAAAAAGCAATTACAAGTCCTTCCATGCCTGCCTGAACACCCAATCTTGAGGAAACGGATTGTTATACTTACTTACATAGAATCCATCTGGATGTACCCTCCAATGACAATGTTGGGTTCCAAATGGGTGTCCATTGTAACAAATTTTCCAAATCGCCATTTTAAAAATATCAACAGTTGCTTTTTTCTTATCTGCCAACCTAAATTCCCCTATAACATGTGTGCCAAAAGCTATTCCAATTTTCCAATTAAACTCTTCATCCATACCAAGTGTGTGATTTCCAAAATCTTTTCCTCCATCTTTATAAATATGAAACGAAATACCTTCGTTAATATAACTGGACTTGATAAAGATCCTAGCCGTAGCAAAAACATTTGTTCTTTCAGCAAAACCGCATGACAAGGTTGAAAGAATAAAAAGAACACACATGATCAAATTCATGTTTGATTTGTATGAAGTGTTTTTTGGAATTTATGTGTAGTCTTATGTCTCAGATATATATAGACGTGGAAGACATATAAACTATATTCATGTAATAAAGTATATTTTTCTATTAATAAATGTCATAAATGCTTGTAATAAAGATACTATTATGTAGTAACTTAATATTTTCTAAAGTTTTCCATTAATAAAATTTCATAAATGTTTTATAGTAGTCTAATATAATACTAGACGAGCACTTGTAAATAGCGATGGGACTTATAGCGACAAATAATTATAATTGGGATATTTTGGTTAACTGCTTCGCGTAACGTTTATGTATAAAACGTAAAGAAATAAAATGTAATTGTTTTTTTAATACGATAATTCAACTGAAATTGAAGCATGACAACAATTAGTTGAAACATTTATTCTCTTTTAATAATAATTAAAAAAGTTTTATAGATTTTCTTTTACAAATGATGTGTTATATATATAGTTGAAATGATAAATATGTTGAGCTCAGTGTAGAACCAAAATAATCTAAAGATCTAAAGAACCAATATTAGCCACTCATTTTTTCATTAAAAAAAAGAAAAAAAAACCACTTTCCACCTCTTTTTAAAAAAAATATCTTGCGGACGGTAAATCGTTGAGTGAAAAGAAATACACCATCGCAACGAGTGTTTTTTTTTATCTTTTAGTAGACGGGCACTTCGATATACTTTCTGTTAGGAATTAAATAAACAGTACAAACTGCTAGTGTAATAGTTGAAACTGATGAAGACAACACGAGCAATACTAACTAACTTAGTACTGCTGGTACAACAAGTTTGTACTGCTTATGAGCTGAAGACGGATTTTGAAGATATGCTTGGAGTTAATTATAGAATAGATATTGTGTATATCTTATACATTTAGATTGATATGTATAATGTATCAAAGTAGTTTACTTGTAAAGGACTCCTTGTGTTATAAAAGGAGGTCCTAGGTTAGGTGTTTGATATATAGATCTCATATACATTTTATTGAAGAACTTCAAGGTTGTAAACCATAGTGATATTATAGATCACTCGTATTATCAATAATATGGAAGTTGTTTGGTTGGTTAACTCATTGTTCTTAATTTACTATTCCATCAATACAATACAACTGTTTCATACTCTCATACTCAAAATCTTCTAAGTATTAGCAAGTAAATTTCGTGTGCTAGTTACTATATACTCAAAGTATGACCAATAAAATCCTTGTGTTCAGATCCTCCAGACTTTCCACGAACTTTTTTTCAATTTTTTTCAGTTACGTTTGGAAAATCACATGTGTGATTTCATAAATCACATGTGATTTTTTCAGACGTAACTAGAAAAAAAAAACAGAAAAAAAGTTCGTCTAAATTATATAGAAGTGCCCCTCTCTAGAAAGATAATTTAATTATCGTCGCGATGGTATAATTTATTTTGCGTAATGATTAACGGTTTAAGAGATATTTAATTTTAAGAAAAAGAAGATGAATGTTTATTTTATTTGTTCTGAACAAAAAATGAATGGCAAATATTAATTCATTTGATCTTTAGAGACTGTCTACATTGAACTTTTCTCTAAATTTATATAGTATGCATTAAATTTGATTGATAAAATTTTAAATGATATTTATGAAATAGCATATATTCATAAACAAATCACGCTAGGGACGGAGTCACGAATTAGTATAAAGAAGGGCAAAAATTTTTTCTTCTCAAAATAACAAAATAATATAACTAAATTTTTAAATTTTATGTTCTAATGATCACAAACACTGGTTTACAAATTTATGTTTTTAATAAGAAAAACAAATTGACAATAATAAAAAAAATATTAGAGGAAAAGCTTGTATATTAAACGATGTCAAACTTTTGTCGTCTAAAGTTAGGGGGTGTTGGGGGGGGGGGGGGGGTTAAATTTTATAAGATAAATAGTAAAGTGATTGGGGCGTGTTGAAGGGGGCCGAGCACCCCCTGGTTTCCCCACTGTCTTCGTCTCTGAATCAAAATATTTCTTATGAAAAAGTAATAATCATAAAGTATAGTTTTCTATTAATAAAATCTCATAAATGCTTTATATTAATAAAATGTCATAAATGCTTGTAACAAAGGTAGTATACAAGCGTAAAATATGCAACTTAATGTTTTCTAAAGTTTTATATTAATAATGTCATAAATGTTTTACAGTAGTTTAATATAGTACTAGACGAGAGGATAATCATAAAGCATAGCGAGAGGATAATTATAGTTGAGCTATTTTGGTTAAGTGTTCCGGGTAACGTTTATGCACAATGTAAAATAATAAAATGTAATTAATTTTTTTTAACAAACGATAATTCAACTGAAAATGAAACATGACAACAATTAGTTGAAACATTAATTGTCTTATACAAAAAAAATAGCTTTTTCTACAAATGATGTATTAAATATATAGTTCAAACGGTAAATATATATTGTATGTATTAAATGCGATTGATAAACTTTTTAATGATAGTTATAAGGTAACACGAGTATTGGTAATGCCCGTGCGTTGCACTGTTGCACCAATTGTATCTTAATGTTCAAGTGCAAGTTTGTTTAGTTGTTGACGTTTAGTTTGAGTAAATATGATATTTTGGTTATATTGTAATTTATATTTCTTTATTTGTTTTCTTACAATCAAGATTGTAAATTATTTTTTGTTTATTGTTGTTTGACTTTTTACCTCACACACACATACAAAAATGACACACAAAAAGCCCAGGCTTTGTCAAACCCGTACAATACACCAGCTGAGTCATTGGTTGAATTTCTACGTGCTTTGTACATAATGTTTGTGCAGATGTTTATATACTTTTTATTAAGTTTGCGTCAATGTTTGTAACATAAGTATTATTTTTGGAAGATTTATCAATAAGTACTAAATAACTCACGCAAACATTAGATACTTACGTAGATCTTGATGTTAATTTATTATTGACTAAAAATATTAAAATGCATCAACAAATTGTAGTAATAATTATTGACTAAAAATTGAATGCTCGTCAAATTATTCTTAATAAGCTTACTTGCTAACGAATCAATAGTATTAACCCGTTTATCGGTATTACATGAAGTAAAATATTGCATGTTTATTTGTAACCTATTATTAATATGAATGCTAAGCATTCATCCCACCGGTGGCCGTGGCGTTGTTCTTCTTGTTGTTGTTGTTGTTGTATTTGTAGTTGTTGTTCATTGGCCTTTTGCATGTTTTGTTCTAGATACAATTTTTGTGACTTCTCGATCTCTTTCTTTAATGTGAAGAGGTTTTTTTGCAAAATGTTATATTTAAATGAGGCTTTTCATATGTAATATTTTAATATGAGTAAGTTACACAAATTATTTTTTTAATTAACGCATTATTACAACATTTTCCCATAAACTATAATATCAAATTTGGAGCATTCATTAGTAACTCACTCCAAGTTTTGATATCGTACATGCAATTCCGTAACTACATTAAGAGCAAAAATATTAAAATGCACTAAAAAAGTGTAGTAATAATTATTGACTAAAAATTGAATGCTTGTCAAATTATTTTCAACAAACTTACTTGCTAACGAATCAATAGTATTAGCCCGTTTATCGGTATTACATGAAGTATTTAATTTGTAATGTACTATTAATATGAATGCTAAGTATTAATTCCACCGATGGCCGTGGCGTTGTCGTTGTTGTTGTTGTTGTTGTTGTTGTTGTTGTTGTTGTTGTTGTTGTTGTTGTTGTTGTTTTTGTTGTTGTATTTGTCGTTGTTGTTCATTGGCCTTTTGCATGTTTTGTTCTTGATACAATTTTCGTGACTTCTCGATCATTTTCTTTAATGTGAAGAGGTTTTTTGCAAAATGTTATATTTAAATGAGGCTTTTCATATGTAATATTTTAATATGAGTAAGTTACATAAATTATTTTTTTATTAATGCATTATTACAACATCTATAATACTATAAGATTCAGTCCCTAAATTTAATGTGGAGTTATGATGATAGAGTTTTTAGAGTTAGAAACAAGTTGTAGTCGTTTAGTAGTTGCATAGAGTACAAGATAGCTAATGCTCGGAATTCAATACAGCCTCATAATAACTATACAATCATGAAAGGAGATGAAGTGCAAGGCCCGAATTGATCACATGGCATTTAGTATAGAATTAAAAGTCGGTTAGATGAAGTGCAAGAGTTGCGAAAGGTTGCAAGAATAATTAATGATTTAACCTAATTCATGCCTATATAAACCGGCCAAAATCATATTTCGTATGTACATTTGAAGATGATTCACACATCTTTTAGATCTTTGATTGTTGGTAGCGGTATGTACATTCTCTTTTGCAACACTTTAGAGATGATTCATACATCTTTTAGATCTTTGTAATTAACTTGGTATTCTTTTTTTCTTAATTTAGTTATCATACGCAGGTACCATGAAAATCACACAAGATCATGTATGCTCAGATAAATGGAACTAAAGATTGGGATACCAACTATTTTATTTGTTTCTTACATATTTAGGTGATTGTTATAGATACGCATATATATAGATATATGTATTATGTTAATGCATTGGGATACCAACTATTTTATTTGTTTCTCACATATTTAGATGATTGTTATATATATATATATATATATATATATATATATATATATATATATATATATATATATATATATACATTATATATAACAGGAGGCATTTGAAGGATATGCCCAGTCATTGTCCAGTCAATGCCCAGTCATTGCCCAGTAATTCAATTTCAGCCATGTCATCAGCCTTGTCATCACATGTAAACAATTTTTTTTAATTGAATTTCGAAAATTTTTATATTAAATACAATTTTATTTTTAGGCGTGTGCATAGTATTATAAATATTTATAAATAACAGAAATTTATAAAATTTTATTATTTTAATTAAAAAGTTGTGTTAGTGAGAGCTAGCAAGAATCGAACACAGGATCTACTAGCACTAACCAACATCTCAACCACTAGAACCATGGAACTTTTGTGTAAATCTTTTCAAGTCAATATTGATAAAGCTACATAAAATATTTTTCAACGATAATAACACTAAAGCTACGTATGTACTATTTATCTGAACAACGATAACCCTAAATAACCCTAATGACAATTACATGGCATTAGGTCAAAATAAATTACACGATTCTTCTTACCCTTAGCCTCATGCCGCCTGCTTATGGTTTTCAAGTGATACCTCAACATCCATAAAGGTACCGTGATGATAATGCATCAGTAAGATTCGATATTTGTGTTGGTTACTTTTGTTTCTGTATTGCTGTTTATTATTCATGTATATATATTTTGCATGTGCATGTTTTTCCTGAACACAGTTACAAAGAACATATGTAATTACAATATATTTTATTTTACATGGAACAACATCAGGTCTCTATGCAAATGGAAGAGAATCTATTGCAGTTACTTTGCAAGAACAAACACCTCGATCAGTTGGGGCATGAATTGCTCTTTATGAACGTGCAATTGGTATAAATGCATTCAAGTTTTATTTATCATATGCTAATTGACTTATGTAATGATTTAAGGTTTTTTGTAAATTTTTTGATAGATATTAGATCTTTATGAAAAGTAACAAACTGAAGCTTCACCAAAGATTGCAATTGGGTGGCAGAGTCTTCTCCCGGCGTTGATTCATTGAAGGTGGAAGTTAGACTGTTTGACAAGCTGTTTAAATCTGTTATTGAGTGACCATTTGTTTGAATGCCACCATTGAATCAAATTAATTAAAATTTATGATTTAATCAGAATCATGGAGTGCTTGAAGATTGGCTTAATAAATCCAGAATCCAAAGTGGTTATACCAAGTGCATATGTTGTACTCTCCCTCATCAGTTAGGGACTACGAAAAGCTGTTTCCATTTGATTCGACAGAAGTATCAAACAAACCTAGAAAAAAAGAGAAGACTAAGCATCCTGTATGTGAATATTTTCTTTGAATCCCGAATGTCATTTAATAGATAGTATATACCTTTTGAGTTTTATATTCCATTATCTGCTATTGATCTTGACCCTACTGTGGCAGCTCGGTGTTGAAGCATGATCTTAAGGTTATGTATTGTTCTTAACTCTTTTGTTTCATGACAGGAACTCATCACATTTGGATTCATATCTAGATCCAGTTTTCATAGCCCTAATCAAGGGTCCAGATCAGTGACGCAATGAGCAATTGGAGAAAACATCTCAATCACAAAATGGGTTTAACTTCGCTAAAGTTCTAGAGTTTGGTGATCTTGGTAGGCCTCAGCTTTCAGCTTCTGAAGAATACTCACTCCATTCTAGATACCTTGCCAAATCCATCTCTCTTAATCTTGTCAAGATAGCAGAAATGAAGATTGTGTAAGTAGTTTCCGAGTATCTCATTATAGGTGCCAACATGGTACCGGTGTATTTGTTTTTTAGAACTTTGTGCTTATATATTAACAAATTTTCATAAGATGAGATTTGCATGCTGATTGCTGTGCATTTTATAACATTTTTTTTGGTTTCAGGTACTGCGGAGGAGTAGAGAGCGAATTGAAGGTTGTCCAGTCATGTTAAGCAATGTTCAATGTATGTATCTTTACTAAACTGTTACGGGTTCTAACATTAACAAAAGCTGTGATTCTTCCTCTATCCCATGTCAAATTGGACTTCTCATCAAAACATGAAGTTATTCCTCCATAAGCACTTGTGTCTTATTCTCTCAATTGCTTTTGTGTCGTAGGATATCTTTAGTGTTTGGATTTTGTGTCGTAGGGTATATATCTTTTATGTCATATTAATGGTGCAGGCTATATTGGTGCATTTGAGTATGTTGATGACCAGATATCAGAAATATTGATGTCGAACTGAACGGATGCTTGAAAAAATGTGGTATCAACGGCCCACGTTATGATGTTTTGGTGTCATGGAAATTGAGCCATCGAATGCTATGCTTCTCAATCATGGACTTTGTGTGTACTGTGTAAGTCTATTATTGGTTTTAAAAAGTATGAAAATGTTGGTTAACAAGGATGTTATATCATGGTCATCTTATTTAACGCGTTGTTATGCTTTCAACAGCGCAATAGGAGCACACCTTGCAGCAGCGTAAGTGTTTGCATACCCCTTCCAGCAGTTGCAACCTGACTCGCTTGAATTTGATCCGTATGAGCAGAAGCGTAACAGGGTGTCACTTCCATTTAGTTCAAAGCAAAACCACTAGGAGGGGGAGAGAAATGGCAGGGGATCAAAGGATAAGAATTGAGGGGAGTCGGTTAAAGACCTGTGTCTTAGCGTGGCAAGCCTTGCTGATTTGGTGATTTTGCAGCCATGATAGTTTTGATAAGTGGAAGGAAATTGATGTGTATTTTTTGGGTGTGTCCTTAATCCGCTTGATGATGATCACACTTCCAGTCAACTTCTTTGCTAATGCTTAGAGCGTGTTTTGTTTTGCTGATGCACTGCAGCTGTGAACCTTACACAAGTTATTAAATAATCTTTGATAATTTTAATTATTTCTTTGCACTAAGATTTATCAGAAGCTTTAGCGAACCATGAACTGAACAATCCAATTACTAATCAGACGAATGCACAGCCTGTTGCAGCTCAAATGTCGATAACATCTGAAGTGATAAGATGAGAAGGTACCGATAGTGAGTGTAGTCAGTTGTTTAAGTACTTTTGGAATAATAATATTTATCATACTCATAGTGATGTACTACTATTTTCTTATTTACATTTTCCCCCTTTATTTGCAGCAACCGGAATGACAACCAATCAATCGTATTCACATTCAAGAACCAACCGTTTGTCTCAGACGCGGGAAAGTATGCTTACCTTTGGCCCCTTCAACTTGAACTAATTTCTTTAATCTTTTGTTTGTTTTCGGCTTATCTCAATTGCGTTCTAAAAACTTATATTGTGATGGTACGGGCGACCTGATGACCAGTACATCTCAACATGGTTAGTTGCATTTGCATTTGACGATTATGAACCAAAACATGCCTTTTTATTTCCCGTATAGTGCAATCGCAGTCTGCATACTTGCGTTTTTATGTTATGGATTCAAAGTTTTCGCTTTCTGTGTTTACATTATTGGTTTTCTTGATGTCTAATCTTTTAATTATTTTCGGTTCAGCTCAATCGCGGCCTGCGGACTTACATTCTGATGGTTCGGAAGACCTGATGACCAGTACACCTCCACATGGTTAGTTGCATCTGCATTTGATGATTATGAACCAAGTAAATATGATTTTCTCAAATAATAAACAATACATGCCTTTTTATTCTCCGTTTAGCAATATTAGCATAATAAGTCATCTATTCATAATTCATTATTCATATCATTAAAGAGATTTGCAGCGGCAGCGTATTATAGCATTAAAGAACGCCCAGATTGAACATCCTTCTCTTTCTCCTTAATGAAGTATTGGATTCAATATCTATTCCGATTCATTCATTATATCATCTCTTTTTTTTTAACTCAAAACCATAATCTCATGATTTTATTTATTGCAGCCGTATTGATCATGGCTCTCATTCTCACATGGAGGTATTAATTTCTTTTATTTTTACGTTCATAAACAAAAATAAACAAATAGCAACCTGCTTGGATTGGTATGAGTAGTTCTATGCGGAGCTATGGATAGAACAATGAAAAGTTATGAGACCGTGGTTAGTAATCAAGTCAGTAAATGACACTATTCTCTATATAGTCTTTGATTGACATTATTTACTTTTACATTTTTAGATATCAGCATTTTAAGCCATATAACTAAAGGTGAATTAACTTAAAAGCGATTATACTTACACTTAACGTTAGATAAGTTGTCGCTTAAAATATAGAGTTTGGGAGCATGCAACGTCTACAATTTCTGGTGCCTCTATAGAACTGAGGACCTGCTATGCTGCGTTGCTTGAAGCTGCTGGCAAATCTTAGCGATGTTGATGGTTCGGGTTTCAATGGTATGGACGGGGTTGACAAGGAATTTGGTGTTAAGGTTTCGATAGAAGCAGATGTTGTTGTCTTAGTGTCTGATATGGATACCGACCATTCTGATAAGAACGAGACTGAGAGTGTGAGGAACGTTAAAGAATCGGTTGTACATGAGGGTGATGTAGGGAGTAAAAGTTTAAACCTGCGATCAGGCAAGAAGGTTGTATTAATACTGGATCTTAATCAACTTGCTCATGTTGAGAAATTGTTGCCTGCTAGCAAGGATGAAAAGGGAACAGAAGATAAAGTTAGCGATGGGGGTATTGGAATTGAGCTAAAAGGAGGCTCAAGTGGTAATCTAAATGGTCACACGACGAGATGGGGATGATTCAGCAGAGAAGATAATTACAAAGGGGTGTCGGTGGTGGATGTTGAAGAACAAATGGAGATCAATCTTGGGAATGCTACCTTAGAAGGGGAGAGAAGTGGAATCAATATAGGAGATAAGGGGAAAGGAAAAGTAATAGAGATTGTTTCGTTGTCAAGTGACACTGGTCCAGATAATATGGATGAGGAATTCGTTGTGGGTAATTCATCATCGGGTATGTCGGGTATATACATCTGCACTTATTCATGCACAAATGACAGCTATGCTTGCCATGACTCAACATCGCCACAAGAAGGTATCGACACACATCTTTTTCTTGAATTCTTTTTTTCTTTTCATTTGATCCATTTTAGTGTATTTCTAATTAGCCTTTTTATAATAATAGGCTTATGTTTAACCCCCGTTAGCAAATAATGACATACTGAGCTTCCTGATGCTCATTTTCTTTAAATGCTCTTGAACCTCTGCTTCATACATACTTCATTTCTAACCCTTGAAGTACATATGCATACTGATGGATAAGTGTGTACTAATTTAATATGTGTACAAATTTAGTTCAGTACTTTCATTTTTCATTCTTTTATCAGGTTCATGACCCAAGGTTCAATGTCCAAGGGTTGAGCCGCCAGGGGTTTAGCAACAGGTTCAAGGTGTCGGGTGTCAAGGTTTAGAGGCTACATTTGGTTAGGGTCAGAACCAAGTTTTTGTTACTTAGTGAAGGTTGGTTTTGTATGCCTGATTCATTTTGAATCTTATATTTCCTCACTGATTTGTATATTGATTCTTTCTACCTTAGTTCCATCACCAACAACTTAATACAGGTATGCATCCACTAAAAAAGCATTATCAGCTCTCATATAGCACTTGCCTCAGGTTTACCTGAATGACACTAATCTCTGATGATGGTTATGATGCGGAGGTTAAAGTTCGAGTTTGGTTCAGCCCGAGACTCAAACTAATACCCCCTATTCTCTATCCTCAGACACAACCCTCTAAGTTGCACAAGCTGATGTGCCTTTTACTCCACATATCAAAGGTTATGAGGTCATGGGTTTGGCATCCTCAGTGGCACCATATCAGGTAGTCGTTTCACCATATCAGGGGTTATGAGGTTATTTCGAGGGGAAGACTGCCAAATAACATTGATGTAAAACAATTATTCCAAATGTATACTGATCTATGTATAGGTGATTTCATTCTACTTTTGGTTTAACTATAGGTTGATCCAGTTCTAAGTTTTGCAAAAAAAAATGAAGTTGCTTTAACTTTTGTGATATCAAATGTATATATAATGTTGTCTGCATAAATAGTACAGCTTCTATATTATAAAGTTTTCATATGTTTAATGCAACTAACCAAAGATTTGCCGCAACATTATTACAGTGTGTGGATCTGAAATATATATAGGATGATGCCATTAATGTTAATTCCATTGTGCTTATTGGAGAATGAACTCGAGTGGATGATAAATAGATTAGCTCAATAAATTAAGGCCATGGTGTGAGTTACTACAAACTGTTCCACGTACTTACTGACTTTGCCTTAACCAACTTATTCGGCGTAAGCTAGGATTTCAAATTAAAAGACGATAAAAAGATAAGTGTATAATAAGATTATGCCGCAACTATACCTGTATCATAAAAACTATCTACTGTGCGTTAAATTGAGCTCCATGAGCTAGGTATCGATCCCGTACCGGACCGAGTATTAGTCGGTCGGTATCGGTTCCACCTAAACCTAGACCACTAACCCATAATCTGTTTTTATTACAGATTCATTTTACTCTTCACTTCTACATTAGTAATTACTTATTGTGAATTTGTGATGTTACAAATTTTAAGCTCTTTTAGCTTTATGCAGAAACAACGATGCTTCAAGTAATGGTACAGTTGTTCCTGATTCTGAATCGGTTAAATCAAGGATCGAATACCACGTAGAGTTTGCACCATCATTCTCTCCTGACAAATTTGAGTCTCTAAAGGCATTCTGCGAGACCGTTGAAACTGTTTGTGATGAGCTCATCATTTATTGGAATGCGACACATGCCCATGAAAAGATGATTGTGAAATAGGCGTATTGTTTATCTATGGAGTTTCAACAGGTTTGTTTTTTTAGTCTTTTATTGTGCTATTATGGTTATCAAAATCATACTATTATCTACTTCATTGTAGGGTAGATAAGCCACTGAGTTAAAATGCAGGTTTATATATCAATAAATAAGCTATTTTAATAAGCTGTTTGGACCATGCTTCCTATTTGAATTTGAAACTATCAGCAATGCTAAGTTATTAATCTTCATAACTAAGCGACCTCATGTTTTTTTGTTTGATCAATTTCAGGGACAAGTGGTACCAACAATACGGTTCCATAAGAATGCCCCAAATGTGAAGGTCCATGGTTTTAGCATTCACCACAAAATTCGTTTGATATTGGATATTTCTACTGACTTTTACATACGCCTGGTTAATTAAAAAAACATCATCAACCACACTCAACTGCAATGATTTCTTACTATAACTTTGCTTCCGAAAACTGTGGGTGTCAGGGTAAATGTAATGTTGGCCCTTAAACTTCAAACAAGGTCGCTTATTGGTATGTAAGCATGATTTGCCTAATTATAAAAAATTACATCCTATGAGCAATCGTACAAGTAATTCGGTTAGGACACACCATGGGGATGCCTCTCAAAAAGTAGTTGATGCTTTGGTGAACCTGGTACCATCCCTTTCTTTTTTAAGCACCCCATTTTATAGACCTTCTACTTGATTGATTATGTGACGGAGTTTGAGTAAGCTACTTTATCCACTATTACATCTAGACAAAATGGGCGGGTTGGTAAATGCATCAAAATGTGTTGGGTTAAAGGGTACTCATCTAATTCGCCTAACACGAGTACCTTTTGAATATGATCTAGGCTATGTGGTGTTAGCCAAAGCATGTTAATATGCCAATTCCCCAGTATTTTGAAAATTTAGCTATGTAAATAAACGTAAATGCAGGGGAACCAATGCAATCTTGGCCAGGCTGATACCAAGTATAGATGAACGTACAACAATTATTTTTGGTTCGGATGTCACTCATCCACAACCAGGGGATGACTCAAGCTCTTCAATAACCGTAGGTGGTGTTCCTAAAACTTAACTTACCCTGCATCTCCACATTCACAACTTGCAAGCTATTACTAAAGTTTCTATGTTTCAGGTTTTCCAAGCAGAATGTATGGTCACGTAACGCATTAACAGGCTGCCCATACATGTATGTATATGCAATTTGCCTGTTAGTAGTAAAAAATGTGTTATTAGCAAAATATATAAAAGATTGTTTGGATTATACTTAACGTATTCGATGTGTTTTCGTTACATCTGGTAATCAAAAGTTGTAAAAAAATTCAGATATTTGCTTTTAACTCCTGATACGCAACTGATGTACCTAATAATCATCTTTAAATTTTTTTTAACGAGATTTATAAAACTATATGTTGTTGTCTCAAGAGTGAAGAACATAAAGGGATTGGAGATTATTTGTTGTGATAAGGATGATAATTACGCAAACTCAACAACACATGTTGTATACAAAGAAACTTTAGTCTGCATTTGAATTTATTTGGTTGTATACTTTATTTTTGCGTATCACTTTGTAACTTTTTTCTCTCATATTCGATAAACATTTGTTTCTTTTCGTTCTAAACGCATTAAAAAAAATTGTATGTTTATATCGAATTTTTCGTTAACTTATTTTTTTCTATGAAATTCATAAGTCATGCCCGCCCATCGGGCGGGCTTCGACATCTACTATATATATATATATATATATATATATATATATATATATATATATGTATTATGTTAATGCATTTTCATATACAAGTAATTTATGTGCGTTTTCTATTGATGTACATGTGCGAATTGATTCAAGAAACTATGCACGACCATATATGTAAAGCAACATTTAAATGGTTAAATGATACTTTTTAGCGTAATTAGTTTATGTAAGTAGTTGCTTGCGAATGCTCTTTGAGAAATATTAGAATGAATTTATCATGTACAATTAAATTTTTATTGAAAAGAAGAAGGTCCGCGCATCGCAAAGTGTTTCCTTTTTATATATGTAGAATCATTAGTGAGAAATCAATATTTACGCCAATTAAATGAGTTTGCTATAATAGCAAAATACGACATATTAAAAATATCACATTGAGTAATGAATAGAAAGGAAAAGTACATAATTTTGACTTAAATCCGTTTGTAAATTATAATATCAAATAAAAAAGTTGAGTTTTAAACATAAGTAAAAGTTCAAACTTTTATCGGAAAACAAAACCGGTGCATTTAATGTGAAGTATATACAACATCGAGATGGAAGTGCAAGGCTTTCCGAAACTTATCACATGATATTTAGTAATTAGTATACAATCAAAAGTTGGTTATGGATTGAGATGAAGCTGAAAATGTTTCAAGAATAATTGATGATTTAACGTAATGCAATATATATAGATATATGTATTATGTTAATGCTTTTTCATATACAAGTAATTTATGTATGTTTTC
The DNA here is from genome assembly GCA_030686995.1 of Artemisia argyi. Taxonomy (NCBI): domain Eukaryota; kingdom Viridiplantae; phylum Streptophyta; class Magnoliopsida; order Asterales; family Asteraceae; genus Artemisia; species Artemisia argyi. Next base: position 38,162,917 of record CM060701.1, read on the forward strand.
AATTGATGTAGCTCACATGTGCAAATTGATTAAAGAAAATGTGCACGAGCATGTATGTAAAACAACATTTAAATGGTTAAATGATACTTTTTAGCATGATTAGTTTATGTAAGCATGCAACTTGAATAATGAATATAAAAGAAAAAGTATATAATTTTTGCTAAAACCCATTTGTAAATTAAAAAAAGAAAATTAAGTTTACGACATAATAGTAGGGTCCAAAGGTTTTAGGAATTATTAATTGTGTGTTAATTAATATTCATTAGTTAGCTATTTAGAATGAGTTTAATGATAAAATTTATTACGGAGTAATATTAGTTAGACTTCAATGTTAATTTTCAATGAAATTAGTTGTACAATAAAATGAGATGAAGCTAAAAAGGTTTGTAACGATTTTTATACAGTTTATGTGGCATTATTATATATATACATTATTACACAAACTTTAACTTACAAACTTAATAAAGAAAATATTTAACACACATTAAACTATGACCAATTAGATATACCCCGTGTGCTTCATATTACCATGCAAAAACCATCTAATAGACAAGTATTGTAGAGCTAACCAATAGACCAAAAGAAACTGTCACAACTCACCATTTCAGGTCATTTCGGGAACTTTGGAAAAACACTATTCATAAATCACTATTCATCAAAACACTATTCATCGTTTTACTATTCATCATTTTCGAGGTCAATTTGATATTCTGAGAAACATTTGAGAAATTTACTATTCACTGAACACTATTCATTTCCGGAAAAGTTTTCACTATTCACTTGCATTACTCATTTCATCGTGAATTTAGTTTACGGGTATTCAAATTCGCGTAACCGGATTGGTTTAGGTGCGAATTCATTTCATTAGTGCTAAGGACACTGCATACGGACTAGAGACAGTCTGCATATCATCATAACAGCATTTTCATGTTATACCACTCTTAGGATTTTCAAATTTATATATTTGATACATTTAACGTTTTTCTTATAATTATTTATAAATAAACGTTAACACCCGGTTTATACACGACGAATATATCTAAATATTCCCACAATGGTCCCGACATATTTTTATATCCATTTTAACATCATAAAAGTTATTACATTCATTTACCCAGTATTTTGGAAATTTATTTTATTTATAACGTAAGCTTATGAATATTACGACGGTTTTCGTGAAAACTAAACAATAATCACCCGATCACTCAGTAATTGTACCCAACATATTTTTAACATATTTACAACTTTATTAAGTCCCGGTTAACTTCGTTAATATTTATTTCTAGCAAACCCGGTACCCGATTATAACTAATACTTACACCAAAACTACAACTAATACTACACTAACTTATCTTAAGCAAGTCAAAACCGATTTCTCTTCCCCTTGCTCTTTGAAAACCAGCCCTCAAAAGTCCTTACAAGGTAATCCTTACATTTTTTAACCTCTAGGCATTAATGTATACATATTATAGTATATAACTTATACTACTTATTTACAAAAACTTCCTAAACATCATCTTACATACATTTCAAGAATCAAAAAGCAAAACCTCATCTCCTTTCATCAAACCCACGACCTCACCACTATTTCAAGATCAAGTGAAGGTTTTCAAAAGTTTAAAGCATCAAAGTTGTTCATTTTGTTAGTCTAATCAAGATTCTTGCATCGAAAACACAAGAAATCCAAGGTTTCTAATCATTCAACCACCTATTATTTCAAAGTGAGTTATCAAATTTATTTTCATTTTTTCATCTAACTAACATATGTATCTCATGGTAATCATGCTTAATTTCATGCTCATACTAGTTATACCACTTTATTTTTGAAGATTTTTGAAACATACAAACCCTAGATTGTGATTTAGGTGCTCCTTTGTTAAATTAACTTGTTTAGTAGTGATTAGGAACCCATGGCACCCTAAGAAGGTGTATGGTAGGATTAGTATAGCTTTGTGGTGGTTACAAGAGGTTTTGATGATGTTAGAAACTAGTTTTGAACCTTGAAAATGGATTTGTAACAAGTTTATATACCTACTGTCCCAAAATGGTAAACCCAGAAAAATCAGGAAATACAAAGTAAACTTTGGCAAAATTTTTAGAAAATACTTTCAAAAACGAATCCGTAGGCGAAAGAACGGATTAAAAAGACTTTATAACGAAGAAGTTATGATTTTTGCAAGTTTATTGACGAAAAGTATATTTTCTGAAAATTGTTGCTGTTGGACGTTTTTCGTCGGACAAAAAGAGGCTTTAGACGTAACCCGGAGGAGCCAAGCTTTCCAAAATATATTACTACATACTAAGACGAAACCGTGGATATAAAGAACAAGTAAAACGGGCTTATAACGACAAAGATATTCACGTTTCAATATCGGCAAAAACTCACTATAATTGGCAGCTTTTAATAGAAATAATAATGACACTATTTCTACGTACTAAATTCTAGATTTTTAGAAATACTACTAAATTGCCGAAATTTATAACTAACGAAGTACTTATGCTTATGAACTTATTTTCACGACCATTAGATGTTACTTCAAGGTTTTCAAGACGAAGTATACAACACAAATTTTCTATACATATATAGTACGACAAGTTTACACAAGTCTAGTTAAGACTTATTTTTCACAAGTATGGAATATATTTTCATATGACTATAACAAGTATTTTTCAAGTTAAGAGTGGTATAGGTAACATGTGCATGGACATTTTCAACATCATTTCATGATCTAAATTAGATCATATTCATTCATCATAGGTCGCGGTTGATTTCGTTCCTTGTTGTCCTTATCATTCCGTTGCATTGTACTATTACTTCGAGGTGAGTCATAGCCCCTACTCTTTTATACTTGTTTTAACTCTTTGGGGGAGATACATGCTACTACTTGCTTACTTGTGCAAATACTCAAAACATTTATACTTGGAAACATTATACTTGATTACATTATACTTGATTGCATTATACTTGACGGCGTTATACTTAAACATAAAGTCTCCTTGGATAACACAAGTATTGGGTTTCGGAGATGAAGTGGAACCAATGCCACTACCTTCCTTGTGAGCAACATACTTAAGTGAGGTCTTCGGAGATGAAGTGTAGACTCACTACTAATTGCTTAACTGTTATGATGAACTTATACATGTTTTACTCATACTATATATTGTAGCAGTGGGTTGTAAACACACAGGTTACAAGGCTCTTATGGCGGGACTTGTAACTGAGTGGATTTACGATGCCTTTGCTGGGAAACCTTCATACATATGCATTACATTTTTTTTAGACAAACTCTATGAACTCACCAACCTTTGTGTTGACACTTTAAGCATGTTTATCTCAGGTTAGAAGGGCGATAGCAGGTATGTGGAGCTGAGAGTCTTAGGGCATGCTTTTGGAGACTTTCACTTTTACCGTTTACCATTCGATACACTTTAAAAACTTATGTATTATTCTACTTTGGGATCTTTGTTTTGTAAACTATGACTTTTATCTATTCGAATGGTAACTTTTCAAAAACGTCTCATTTAGAGGTCGTTTTCTATATCTTGTACTTTGTGCCCTGAAGTAGCATCCCTATGACACAGTCTTCCGCTGCGGTATTTTGGGGGTGTTACAGATTGGTACCAGAGCCTTGGTTATAGAGAACTAGGTTGTTTTAGAGTCTAGACTATAACTACATACATATAGACTCTCCTTCCTATCGCCTTGCACTTTACATACACATACGCTTGCTGGTAATTTATTTTTTAGACCTACGCTATTAGATACTTTGTAGAAACCGTTAGAAACTAGACTTCCCAGTGACTTTAACACTTAAGAGAGAATCCTTTGTTCCTTTGTACTAAGCGTGACATTCCCTAGATGCCCATTTAAGCAACGTCTACCACTGAGATATGTGTGCCTGGTGATATGTACACTTGTGAAAGGAAACATTTATAATTGTGGTGGCCAACATAATTATAAGTGCTTCACGACACACGTGGACATATGAGTATGCATATGTAGATCGGTGTTGGCACAACTTAGGAAACAACTGGTAGCACGGTATTATATATGAGGATGTTAAGTATAGACTTTGGATAATCAACGGTTTTCCCTCATCTCTGACGTTCACTAAATGTCCTTCCTCTCAGGAAATCATGGCATCAAAGAGAGTGACTCGTAGCTCTGGTCGAGGAGGCGCAACACCAAGGGGTGGAAGGACTGGTGGACGTGGAGGTAGAGGAGGTAGAGGAGCTGCTCATGACACTAGTAACCCAAGTAACGATGGTGGAAGAACTGGTGGACGTGGAGGTAGAGGAGGTGGTCACGGCGTTGAAAACAATGATAACAACGACGGTGGAAATACTGATTTTGAAGCCATCATCGCTCGACAACTTGAAAACTTTCTCCCCACTATTGTCACTCAAGTTGGCGATCATATGAATAACTTGGCAAACCACGAAAGCGGAATTAACAACACCAATGGTATAGGCCAGAATGGTAATGGCAACAACAACATTAGGACCGGATGCACGTATAAGGAATTTACGTCATGTAAGCCAATTGATTTTGATGGTGTAGGAGGCGCGTTGGTGTATACTCGATGGGTTGAAAAGATGGAGTCGGTGATCGACATTAGTAACTGTGCAGCACATCAAATGGTGAAGTATTCCATGTGCTTACTATCAGGAAAGGCATTGACATGGTGGAATACGCAGATTCAAGCTAGGGGTAGAGCGGCAGCTGTAGGTATGACATGGGACGATTTTAAGGCATTACTGAAGGAGGAATACTGCCCGGACAACGAGATGCAAAAGCTGGAGGATGAACTCTATCATCACTCTATGATCGGGGCTGGTCATGCAGCCTACACAGATCGATTCCATGAATTAGCCAGACTAGTTCCACACCTAGTTACCCCTGAGTCCAAGAGGATCGAGAGGTACATATATGGCCTTGTCCCAGAAATTCGTGGGATTGTAAAAACAACTGAGCCTTCTACAATTCAGAGTGCAATATTGAGGGCAGGGACTCTGACAGATGAGATGGTTAGAAATGGAAGCTTGAGGAACAGTGATAAAAGGAAGGGAACAAGTGAGTCGAACAAGCAGATGGGCGCGATAGCTGACAACAAAAGGGCAAGGACCTTTGCGGCAACTAATTCTGGTCAGGGAGAGTATTTAGGCCAGCTTCCTAAATGTATGAAATGTAATTTTCATCACCAAAAGACTGTGCCCTGCCGTATGTGTGCTAATTGCAGACAGTCTGGTCATTATGCAAACCGGTGTAGAGAACCAGTGAACCAAAAGACATGCTATGAGTGTAACAGCCCGGATCACTTTCGGAACACCTGTCCTAAGTTGAAAAGGAATCTTAACCAAGGAGGCAATCGTCCAAACTTAGCAGCAGCAATTGAAGGGCCACGAGATGAGGCCAATGAGATTCCACCCGCACTTGGCAGAGCTTACTTCCTAGGAAACCCTATCACCCAACATGTCCGCGATAGCACAACGGGTACATTCTCTTGAACAACTATCGTATTTTTGTAGCACTTAAGTCTTAATATAGGACCTATACACAACATTGACTAATCTGAGACCTAGCAGCATTAACCTTAGTCATACTAACACTAGTAATTTGATTAGTGTAAGCAATTCCAAAGTCGAGTCAATCTTTCAAAAGATCTTTTTCAAGGATGTTGAATCCAGACCTTGATTTTTAGCTTGGTTCTAGTGACTGTTCTTGTTTGATTGGGTTGCGAAAATCAAGCTAAAAGTTAAAGTCATCACTCAAACTGATTTAGCCTAATCTCATGACTGTTCTTGTTTGATTGGGTTGTGGGATTAAGTGAAAATCGGTTACCTAAAGGAGGTCTTTTGAGGACTATGCTCGGGATTGGGAAGGTTTGCCTCATCAAGTCTGACCACGAGAACGTACCTAGTTGGATAGGAAACCCACATACATAAGCTTTGACACATTTTCTTAAACACACTTAACTGATTAACATTAACTGAACTTCGGGTCGAAGTTCCTTTTAGAGGGGAAGACTGTCATAACTCACCATTTCAGGTCATTTCAGGAACTTTGGAAAAACACTATTCATAAATCACTATTCATCAAAACACTATTCATCGTTTTACTATTCATCATTTTCGAGGTCAATTTGATATTCTGAGAAACATTTGAGAAATTTACTATTCACTGAACACTATTCATTTCCGGAAAAGTTTTCACTATTCACTTGCATTACTCATTTCATCGTGAATTTAGTTTACGGGTATTCAAATTCGCGTAACCGGATTGGTTTAGGTGCGAATTCATTTCATTAGTGCTAAGGACACTGCATACGGACTAGAGACAGTCTGCATATCATCATAACAGCATTTTCATGTTATACCACTCTTAGGATTTTCAAATTTATATATTTGATACATTTAACGTTTTTCTTATAATTATTTATAAATAAACGTTAACACCCGGTTTATACACGACGAATATATCTAAATATTCCCACAATGGTCCCGACATATTTTTATATCCATTTTAACATCATAAAAGTTATTACATTCATTTACCCAGTATTTTGGAAATTTATTTTATTTATAACGTAAGCTTATGAATATTACGACGGTTTTCGTGAAAACTAAACAATAATCACCCGATCACTCAGTAATTGTACCCAACATATTTTTAACATATTTACAACTTTATTAAGTCCCGGTTAACTTCGTTAATATTTATTTCTAGCAAACCCGGTACCCGATTATAACTAATACTTACACCAAAACTACAACTAATACTACACTAACTTATCTTAAGCAAGTCAAAACCGATTTCTCTTCCCCTTGCTCTTTGAAAACCAGCCCTCAAAAGTCCTTACAAGGTAATCCTTACATTTTTTAACCTCTAGGCATTAATGTATACATATTATAGTATATAACTTATACTACTTATTTACAAAAACTTCCTAAACATCATCTTACATACATTTCAAGAATCAAAAAGCAAAACCTCATCTCCTTTCATCAAACCCACGACCTCACCACTATTTCAAGATCAAGTGAAGGTTTTCAAAAGTTTAAAGCATCAAAGTTGTTCATTTTGTTAGTCTAATCAAGATTCTTGCATCGAAAACACAAGAAATCCAAGGTTTCTAATCATTCAACCACCTATTATTTCAAAGTGAGTTATCAAATTTATTTTCATTTTTTCATCTAACTAACATATGTATCTCATGGTAATCATGCTTAATTTCATGCTCATACTAGTTATACCACTTTATTTTTGAAGATTTTTGAAACATACAAACCCTAGATTGTGATTTAGGTGCTCCTTTGTTAAATTAACTTGTTTAGTAGTGATTAGGAACCCATGGCACCCTAAGAAGGTGTATGGTAGGATTAGTATAGCTTTGTGGTGGTTACAAGAGGTTTTGATGATGTTAGAAACTAGTTTTGAACCTTGAAAATGGATTTGTAACAAGTTTATATACCTACTGTCCCAAAATGGTAAACCCAGAAAAATCAGGAAATACAAAGTAAACTTTGGCAAAATTTTTAGAAAATACTTTCAAAAACGAATCCGTAGGCGAAAGAACGGATTAAAAAGACTTTATAACGAAGAAGTTATGATTTTTGCAAGTTTATTGACGAAAAGTATATTTTCTGAAAATTGTTGCTGTTGGACGTTTTTCGTCGGACAAAAAGAGGCTTTAGACGTAACCCGGAGGAGCCAAGCTTTCCAAAATATATTACTACATACTAAGACGAAACCGTGGATATAAAGAACAAGTAAAACGGGCTTATAACGACAAAGATATTCACGTTTCAATATCGGCAAAAACTCACTATAATTGGCAGCTTTTAATAGAAATAATAATGACACTATTTCTACGTACCAAATTCTAGATTTTTAGAAATACTACTAAATTGCCGAAATTTATAACTAACGAAGTACTTATGCTTATGAGCTTATTTTCACGACCATTAGATGTTACTTCAAGGTTTTCAAGACGAAGTATACAACACAAATTTTCTATACATATATAGTACGACAAGTTTACACAAGTCTAGTTAAGACTTATTTTTCACAAGTATGGAATATATTTTCATATGACTATAACAAGTATTTTTCAAGTTAAGAGTGGTATAGGTAACATGTGCATGGACATTTTCAACATCATTTCATGATCTAAATTAGATCATATTCATTCATCATAGGTCGCGGTTGATTTCGTTCCTTGTTGTCCTTATCATTCTGTTGCATTGTACTATTACTTCGAGGTGAGTCATAGCCCCTACTCTTTTATACTTGTTTTAACTCTTTGGGGGAGATACATGCTACTACTTGCTTACTTGTGCAAATACTCAAAACATTTATACTTGGAAACATTATACTTGATTACATTATACTTGATTGCATTATACTTGACGGCGTTATACTTAAACATAAAGTCTCCTTGGATAACACAAGTATTGGGTTTCGGAGATGAAGTGGAACCAATGCCACTACCTTCCTTGTGAGCAACATACTTAAGTGAGGTATTCGGAGATGAAGTGTAGACTCACTACTAATTGCTTAACTGTTATGATGAACTTATACATGTTTTACTCATACTATATATTGTAGCAGTGGGTTGTAAACACACAGGTTACAAGGCTCTTATGGCGGGACTTGTAACTGAGTGGATTTACGATGCCTTTGCTGGGAAACCTTCATACATATGCATTACATTTTTTTTAGACAAACTCTATGAAATCACCAACCTTTGTGTTGACACTTTAAGCATGTTTATCTCAGGTTAGAAGGGCGATAGCAGGTATGTGGAGCTGAGAGTCTTAGGGCATGCTTTTGGAGACTTTCACTTTTACCGTTTACCATTCGATACACTTTAAAAACTTATGTATTATTCTACTTTGGGATCTTTGTTTTGTAAACTATGACTTTTATCTATTCGAATGGTAACTTTTCAAAAACGTCTCATTTAGAGGTCGTTTTCTATATCTTGTACTTTGTGCCCTGAAGTAGCATCCCTATGACACAGTCTTCCGCTGCGGTATTTTGGGGCTGTTACAGAAACAAAGCCATTTTTTTATCATGCAAATAAGTAATAGGCCAAAAGAAACAAAGACATCACAACTTAATAACAAAAAGCCCATATATATAATACAACACCACAAAACCAAAACAACATCAAACACTTTTAAATTTTTATAAGATTCACTCCCTAAATTTAATGCGGAGTTATGATGATAGAGTTTTTAGAGTTAGAAACAAGTTGGAGTCGTTTAGTAGTTGTATAGAGTACAAGATAGCTAATGCTCGGAATTCAATACATCCTCATAATAACTATACAATCATGAAAGGAGATGAAGTGCAAGGGTTGCCCGAATTGATCCCATGGCATTTAGTATAGAATTAAAAGTCAGTTACTAGAAGTGCAAGGGTTGCGAAAGGTTGCAAGAATAATTAATGATTTAACCTAATTCATGCCTATATAAACCGGTCAAAATCACAGTTCGTATGTACATTTGAAGATGATTCACACATCTTTTAGATCTTTAATTGTTGGTAGCGGTATGTAAATTCTCTTTTGCAATATTTTGGAGATGATTCATACATCTTTTAAATCTTTGTAATTAACTTGGTCTTCTTTTTTTCTTAATTTAGTTATCATACGCAGGTACCATGAAAATCACACAAGATCATGTATGCTCAAATAAATGGAACCAAAGATTGGGATACCAACTATTTTATTTGTTTCTTACATATTTAGGTGATTGTTATAGATATATATATATATATATATATATATATATATATATATATATATATATATATATATATATATATATATATATATATATATGTTAATGCATTGGGATACCAACTATTTTATTTATTTTTTACATATTTAGGTGATTGTTATAGATAAGCACATATATATATATATATATATATATATATATATATATATATATATATATATATATATATATATAGATATATATGTATTATGTTAATGCATTTTCATATACAAGTAATTTATGTGCGTTTTCTATTGATGTAGCTCACATGTGCGAATTGATTCAAGAAAATATGCACGAGCATGTATGCAAAGCAACATTTAAATTGTTAAATGATACCTTTTAGCGTGATTAGTTTAGTAAGTAGTTGCTTTAGAATGCTCTTTGAGAAATATTAGAATGAATTTATCGTGTGAAAATAAATTATTATTGAAAAGAAGAAGGTCCGCGCATCACAAAGTGTTTTCTTTTCTATATTTAAAATCATTAGTGAGAAACCAATATTTACGCCAATTAAATAAGTTTGCTATAATAGCAAAATACGACATATTAAAAATATCACATTGAGTAATGAATAGAAAGGAAAAGTACATAATTTTGACTTAAATCCGTTTGTAAATTATAATATCAAATAAAAAAGTTGAGTTTTAAACATAAGTAAAAGTTCAAACTTTTATCGGAAAACAAAACCGGTGCATTTAATGTGAAGTATATACAACATCGAGATGGAAGTGCAAGGCTTGCCGAAATTTATCACATGATACTTATTAATTAGTATACAATTAAAAGTCGGTTATGGATTGAGATGAAGTTGAAAAGGTTGCAAGAATAATTGATGATTTAACCTAATGCAATATATATATATATATATATATATATATATATACATATATATATATACATATATATATATATATATATATATATATATATATATATATATATATATATATATATATATATATATATATATATATATATGTATTATGTTAATGCATTTTCATATACAAGTAATTTATGTGTGTTTTTAATTGATGTAGCTCACATGTGCGAATTGATTAAAGAAAATGTGCACGAGCATGTATGTAAAGCAACATTTAAATTGTTAAATGATACTTTTTAGCATGATTAGTTTATGTAAGCATGCAACTTGAATAATGAATATAAAAAAAAAGTATATAATTTTTGCTAAAACCCATTTGTAAATTAAAAAAAGAAAATTAAGTTTAAGACATAATAGTGGAGTCCAAAGGTTTTAGAAATTATTAACTGTGTGTTAATTAATATTCATTAGTTAGCTATTTAGAATGAGTTTATTGATAAAATTTATTACGGAGTAATATTAGTTAGACTTCAATGTTAATTTTCTATGAAATTAGTTGTACAATAAAATGAGATGAAGCTAAAAAAGTGTGTAACGATTTTTATACAGTTTATGTGGCATTATTATATATATACATCATTACACAAACTTTAACTTACAAACTTAATAAAGAAAATATTTAACGCACATTAAACTATAACCAATTAGATAGACCCCGTGTGCTTCATAATACCATGCAAAAACCATCTAATAGACAAGTATTGTAGGGCTAAGTAATAGACAAAAAGAAACAAAGCCATTTTTTTATCATGCAAATAAGTAATAGGCCAAAAGAAACAAAGACATCACAACTTAATAACAAAAAGCCCATATATAAAATACAACACCACAAAACCAAAACAACATTAAACACTTTTAAATTTTTATACAAGAAAGTTAAAATATTTCATACAACATACTAAATAATAATTAAGTATACACTCGCCAATATACAAAACGAATACACGATTAACAATTAGATTCTTACCCCGTGCGTAGCACGGGTTCTGCCTGCCTCGTTTTCCCATAAGCTATAATATCAAATTTGGAGCATTCATTAGTAACTCACTCTAAGTTTTGATTGTTGGAATTATAATATCATGACAATCATATAAAATAAACCAAACACATCAAGAGAGCATATGCGGAAGCGTTATAACAAGATCATATAACATGTAATTAATTAATCAATAATAAATAGTAAACATACCTTTGTGATTCTACCCCGAACAAGAATCAAATGCAATCTTCAATTCAAGAACCCTAATTAGGGTTTATGTGGATTATAAGAATTACCCCTTACCTCTTTTGTAATTCAATCCAAGAATCAAACAATAGTGTGTTTGAATCGTGTTCTTGTACACACGTACTAATTCAAGTAAAAGTTTATGCAAGTAAATTAAACACAAAACTTTTAAGCTTATGAAAATCGAATCCCTTGTAGGGATTGTTGATGAATTGATTTTGGGACAAGAGAAGGAGCAAGAAAACACCTATTATGTGTGTACAAGTTATGAGAAAACAATAACCCATGAGGTGTTTATATACTTGAGATAACTTGGAGTCCAAGGCACAAAGGAGGTGGAACTCCTTCTAGAACATTCTTGAGCTTCTAATTATTCACAAGTATTACTTTCCTAATCTTCGTCTAATGGTCGTTAATCATTCTCCGTTAAATACTAACGGTTGTTACTAGTTTTGTGTTTATTAATAATTATATATAACATTTATAAATAATTATTCTTTTACTCTTCATACGTAAAGTGTGCAATCCCACGATCTCGAGTTCGATCCTAACATAGGACTACTAAAATAATGTCCATAATCTAACAGCTCCCACTTGGACATATTTTAATAGTGTAATCACATCAGTTAGCGTCTTGCAAAACGCCAATGCCTCTAGTACGATCTCGAGTAAGGCTCCTAGAAAAACCTTTTAATGATTTCTCATTATTATTATCCTTTTGTTTCTAATACCACGTTAATAAGGATATGGATTAAAGTCATTCCTTAATTAACTATTCTGTTTCTCGTTGTTTATGATTAATCAAGATTACCAAATCTTCTGAACATATTCAGGGGAGATCTTGGGTGCGGCCGCACATGCATCTTACCAACCCTACGAGGGGCCCAGCAGTATTAAACTCCAAAAATAAATTTGAAGGAGCAAATTATATCTTGACTACAAGCAAAACCCACAAACTTTGTAACACTTTCGAAAACAACCCTTATGACTACCAGTTACGTATAGCGTTAAGGTGTTCCACAAAAATGTACTACATTCATGACACTTATCTTGCATCTCAAGTCTGAGGATAACTTCTTATGATTTACTTAATGATAAGATCCATAAAGTAACCTCATGTAGTTGGGATAAGTCCTATATTCGGTATCATTGAATATCATTTGAAATTGCATGACTACGCATCAATATACTTTAAGTATATTACACCAACCTTCAGATTTCTCTGGATATAATAATATTCCCATATTATTAACTGACAATAGATAATTTAGAATAACATTTATTCATGGATTAAACATACAAATATAGGATACAATATATTATAAATTAAACATACCATGTATTTCAATTTATAATAATTGTTTAACATCCCTTATCCAATTACTAAATAGATCAATGCATGATAACTCTTGTTGATGAATTATGTCTCAAGTAATGACATTCATACTTGTTGACAAGGCATATTTCGTCCAACTTTGATCTATCGGAATTTTGAGAATACTTATTCCAAGAATTCAACTATTGAAGTTATTGTATATGCATACTCAACTATTTGATAGTGTCAGATTATCTTTCATAAAATGTGTGACATCCTTAACCACCAATTTATGATAATCAAACTTCTAAACATTTTAAAGTTTAAAGTATTCTTATTCTCTTAATGTATAATGCAACTATGCTCTTATTAAGCATAACTAGTAATAGCCAAGGATGAAATCCTTACCATAACTAGTATTGATTGTCATCTCAATTTCATTAGCATCATTGTATGCAAACAACAACATGCTCTTAAAACTTTACGTAAACATTAATATCTATTGAGTAATGTTTGATGCCTTTCAAACTTTCAAGTTTGTTGGCTATGACAATTTTCACAACAATTGAAAAATTGTTCATCTATAGAATTTGGAAGCTGTTCCAGACTTAGGATGTGATTCTATAATCAAACATATATTTTTTTTAGAATATTACACAAGTTATCTAATAACCTTTTAGTTAGATATTAATATTGTCAAATCATCTTGTAATCAAGCATGATACAACAAAACATGATGTTCATGAAAAATCTTTGAGTCATACTTAGATTTTATTCATGTTATGCATATACATTTAGACTTTCTAAATGATATATCATGTTATATTAGATTCATTTTACCGCACATGTTTCAATAATAAACATTCATTCCAAGGTTGTATGTCTTATTTTCTAAATCTTTAAAGTTTCATTCCAAACTAAGACTTAACATTTAACTTATATGGAATGCTACCTTTTATATGTTCTACAACATATATGATTTAAGAAATTAAACATAATACTCCCACTAGCTTTTAGGAATACTTAGAAATTATCTTATTTTAATTATAAATCAAAACATGAATTTAATAATTAAACATAAGAGTAATCTTCTAGATGCATGCATTTATCCATCCATGGATTATTGCACTTTGTACATTTCCAAAGATTTATTTGAATTCATAAACTCCTTTTGATTACTTATCGTCCTCCTCAAGTAATCACTCAAGAAAGAGTTTTGATATTCCATTGTCAATTTCATAAATATGACAATCATAATCTTTATATATTTAATGTATTTATAAAAGAATATTCAATCACAGTTAATTGCTTAAGTGTGATTAATAATCATGTCATAAGACATGCATTAAATATGTGCACAATATTGTTCATATGATTTCTATACAAAGATTTAAACCACAATGGTTTCCTTATCTTTGAAGAAACTCATCTTCATTTTCTAGTCTAACTATTAAGATAAACCACATTTCTAAAATTGATTATCTTCATGGACAGCATCTTAATCATTCATATCATGTATACTTTACCCAATTACATATTTGATAATGTATCATAATGATTATCAGGTTTACAATAATCCTGTAAATCATAGCCCTCAGCATATTAATCAAATATCTGAGATACATTACTATTCTATGAATGATAATTCCAACATCTTGATATTTAACATTTAAATGTCCGACTTTATTATCATCTTGAGATTTAACATTCAAATGTCAAACTTCATCATGATATTTACTAGTGTATTTCATAAGATTATGTATCTTGTAATTTTATCTTTTAAAGATCAAAACTCCCACTTGCTTTTAGTAATTTAAAGACTATCTTTAAATACTTAGCAAATAAAGCAACAATACAATATTCTCTTTTGGGATATTACAAATACATATTGACAGTTCCTGACTTTACTTTGTTAATAACTTCTTCATAAGCAGTTAAACAAATTTAGAACATCAATTTAAGACTTAATGTAATTCATCACATTCATCACATTCCATCATATGATGATGTCTTATTAATCTTCTAGGTTGGAGTTTGATTAAATACGTCCAAGCCATACTCAATATTTTAACCTTGATAACTTTTGGAAGAAAAGAAATCATAGTTATCTTTAATCAAACAATATAACTAGAGTTTGATTTTCCTAACTGAACATACCATAAACATTTTGTATTTCATTAGTATTAATATTGTAAGACAATCTAACAATATTTAAGATAACCATATTCCTCTTGACTTGTCTATTTACCAACTAAGTCATTTTAATGGTATAATAGTATTTTCAAGCCAATTACATGCTTTATAACACAAGTACTTTTAACAAAGTCACTTCATGTCAATGTCTTTACAAGAAAACATAAACTGTTATAATCCCATTATACGTTATAAGTCATTTAACAATTTATTGACTTCATGTATATGTCTTAATTAAAAAATATAACAAGATAACATCTTACTTTATTATAAGTCTTGTAACAATTAAAAGGCTTTATGTTTATATCTTTACAATGAAACATAAACATGTTTAACTAAAGTAATTATGAACACCATCTTTTGGTTTCAATAGTAATTTCAAGTTAATTTATTACTTCACAATAATGTAAATAACATTATTTTTTCATTTATTTATATCATTCCAAGAACACATAAATATTCAGATTGAAGCAGTATTAGATTACTTTATTAATTTATGTCATTCCATGAATTCACAAATATACAAATTAAAGTAGTCTTGATATCATATTGACACATGTTCTAATAGGTATCTAATTTAGAAACTGTAAATTCTCATAGTTCAATTACATCAGGTGATCTGCTAGTAATGAAAATATGAAATTCACCTTGTTGTTGCAATCTAGCTAAGATCTCACATAACATAAATTGTAACAGCAAGTGTTTCTTGAATTAGATTAGTATAATTAATATTAGAACGTTATTCTCTTACATTGCAGTCAAGAGAATCCATCATATCTTTATGAGTTGTTTCTTGCACACATTAAAGATAACATTTCTCCCACTTGTGCATGAAACAACCTCATATAGTTGATAAACAACACGTCATGCATTTGTTTATGTGATCAATATGATTGTGTCATAGATTTTAGCATAACAAGTAGATGTAGAACAACAATGTCTAGTAAGGAAACGCACAAGACTATCCTTAAAAGTATGAGTATCTACACTTGGAAAGTAATTATCTTTAGCTACCAAGATGTCAAAGCTTGTAACTCCCACTGAATTAAAGATCATTACAATAATTCCTTATTCAGTAATAAGTACACAATACTCCTACTGAATTTGATAACATTGAAAATGTTTCATATCCAGTGAAAGAAAATAGTGTGCTTTTAACTTTCCTACACCTTTAAATGTCCATGCGTAACAATTACTTATGCACTAAAGAGTGTATCCTACTATGTAAATGATAGACTATCCATCAAATGCGATTAACTTGAAAAATTGGGCATGCAATTTCTTCCTTAATAGGTCTACCATCCTACAATGTATTTAGCACCTTTAAAATAGTTAAAACAACTAGTTTGTCTTTAAACATTTTGTGGTAATTAGTCTAGCTTCTAATTATAATAACTCATAAAATGTCATACATAATTTTCTGTTAACCAAATATCATATTTGTTACTAAGAATTTAATCACCGAATGATGAAATCCCTATGGAAAATATTCGCAATTTTCTTAACTATTAAAAAATTTTCTATGAGTTATATTAGAATTTAGACATATCTAATATTCCTATTCTCCTTTCTCATTCATGAAAAGGAATAGTGTAACAATTCGCATTTTCAGATTTATTACTATTTCTGGGAAATTTACTATTCACTTTTACTATTCATGTTACTATTCATTTTACCCGAAATTTTCCCGAAAGTTGATTTTTATTTCATATTCTCGAGTGATAAATCATTTCCATGGCAAATTAAATGTTTGACATTCGTTAGATCATTTTCGTGAAAGTTATTAAGGAATTACACGGAATTATACGTTTTAGGGTAAAACGTCATTCAAAAATTCTACGCACAACGAAATTCGGTCGCGTTAATTTTCCCCGTATCAGAAAAATGTTTGACACACTCATGATTTATTTGAGAATAAATCATGACTGAGAAAAACATGACCAAAATAAACCTCGGCCGTGAAAAACTGGAATTTTCAGTTTTAAGCGTTTTTACTCAGCCGTAACCTTAGCCTATACCTGCACCGCATTTCTAAGATGATTTGAGTTTTCAACTTATTAGAAAAAGTCAACATATTTTTCCCTCCTCCTTTGACCAAAAATCATTCTTTGATTTTATAAGTCATTTCTTGATTTTTAGGCTTGCGGTTTTAGGTCTAAAAGACATTTAACACCAACCGACACTAGACTGAGCCCAGCCTAGACATTATAAGTCATTTTAAGTCATTATTATCCTATTAGAAAAGTTACATTTTACTTTTCTCAATTTTACGCAACTTTCGTACGTTTTACGTATTACGCGTTTTAGACCCGTGTTTCCAGTTTTAGCAGGGTTTTACCACCCAAATGGAACCTACCACTCATTTTATATTTTATTATGGAGTGTAATGACATGTTTAACAATACTTTCAAGTTTCATATTTTTAGGATACCCGGTTTTACGTTTTGAGGCTTAATCATTTACGGTTAGCAATTTACGGGGTCAAAACTAGTCACATAAGTAGGATAATATCATCGAAAGTCCACACCTTGTCCTCCAAGCTTATGAACCGACCTAGGGGGGGGGGGAATTCAGCCCTTGTGTGTCTTAATCTCATGATAATAGCCTTAGGATGATTACATGTGTTCACCTTGGCCTCCAAGGTTGGACTAGTCAACTAAACTAACCTCCTCAAGACCCTATAAAACCCCCCCCCCCATCCCCTTGTTGCCATGGATATCCCCACACCAAAACCACACCACACTTAGCTTAATTACTTCTAATTTCTAGCAAGGTTCAAGTACTTCTTCAAGATAGAAACCCTAGTTTCTTTTAGGTAACCAAAACACTTCCATAACCTCATATACTTTGGTGATTTCTCTTGAGTTTAGATCCACTCAAGTCACCTAAACCTTCATCACAAATCATTCAAGAATACAAGGGTAGAAGGGTTACTAAAGTGGAGGAAAGCTTATTCAATCAAAGTCCTAGTTCTTGTCCTAGTTTTCCTTTTTCATTAAAGCCAAAAGTTGTAAGCAAACCCTAACATACTTTATTGCTTAATTATCATTTACATGCTCTTTTTGTTCCTTTCATGCTATATATGTTCTTGTTATTGTGTTCATGATGTTTAAAAATGGATAAAACAAGTATTTGTATACATATGTTAACTTATGACAAGTAAACAAGCAAACTAGTGATTTTTATGGAGAACCACGGCCAAAATAGTATAACTTTGATATTTGACACTTACTTACTATTAAAGAGGACTTAAAAAGGAAAACATAGCAATTTGAATCACCCAAAACGAGTACCCGAGTCAAAAGTTATGGCCATTTGAAGTTAGCGAAACCAAAACGGCAAAACTGCCTAAATAGCATTCTGATCAAATTTTGATTTTGAAAGTCACCCTTCTGGTCCGATTCATCAAAAAGTAAAAACACGAAAGTTTTCCGGAACGACGTTTTCGTTCAGGAACAAGGAAGCTCGAGCCTTGAAAACGCTTTCCGAGTGATAATTTTCTTCAAAATCTTAACAGCCCATTTTAGACCAAAGTCCCTATATTATAGTTATGATTTACTAAGACCAAGAGGTCTAATGACCTAAAGCCGAGACCACAACCATGGCTAAAGCCAAGGTTGAGTCTTAAGACCATGGAAAAATGACCAAGGTCACGGCGAAGCCTTGACTAAATGACCATATAAGCTTACTTAGGCGTAAACATGAAACAAGGAATTAGGCGATAATTTGAACAAGCAATTTGGATCTACTTCACTTAAAAAGGAACCATGAGATATTACAAAGAGAAAATGGTCATACAAGACTTATGAAACTACCCGTAATAACAATCTTCATGTACTAATAAACTTTCCTAAGTTTATTCAAATATTGGACATGTAACTTTTCGGATTAAAACTTATACATTTGTTATCAAATACTACAATAGTAGGGAGCCTCATGTGAGGAGTTCATTAAGTAAGCCTTCGAGATGAGTTGTGGATTTACGAGTTAAAGTGTCCTGGCTCCTCGAACGTTTACTCCATGACTTCTGAATTATGTCGGCCCGAACGGTAGTAAGAGATATACAACTTATACATGTTTCATAATCCATTTATATTCAAAGACTTACACTATATACTAAGTACTACATCATGAACATTATGCAAGACATATATAGGCAATTCTTCGCATTCTTAGACGTTACTCCAAACCTAAGTCGCAACGTTCTATTATAGGCTGCTCTTAGTGACTTTCGCGATTCGACTACCACTTTCATTTCACATCACTTAAGCTTAAGGTGAGTCATAGCCCCTACTCTTTTCATACTTGTCTTAACTCTTTGGGGGAGACACATGCTCAACTACTTGTTTACTTGTACAAATACTCAAAACGTTTATACTTGACTGTGTTATACTTGATTGCATACATACATGACTGCATTATACTTAATTGCGTTATTCTATTTATTGGCTAGTAGTTATCTTTGGGAAGTGGCTCCCAGTTGTCTTTGGGAATTGACTCCCAGTTGTCTTTGGGAATTGGCTCCCAAAGTGAGGTCTTCGGAGATGAAGTAGAGACTCACTTCTAATTGCTTAAATTGTCTTGATGAACTTATACATGTCTTATTCATACTATATATGTTAGCAGTGGGTTGTGAACACACAGGTTGCAAGTCTCTTATGGCGGGAATTGCAACTGAGTGGATTCACGATGCCTTTGCTGTGCGAATATTCTTTAAAGACTTTTTCAACTGTTTTAAGACAAACTCTATGAACTCACCAACCATTGTGTTGACACTTTAGCATGTTTGTCTCAGGTCTATAAGGTGATAGCTGTTGCATGGAGCATAGAGTCGCTTGGCATGTTTTGAAGACTTATGCTTTTATCTTTACCATTCGATATGTCTTAAAACTCTTATGTATTGTATTATGGAACTCAAGTTTGTAACTCGGAATTTATTAATCGAATGGTAAACTTTTCAAAACGTCTCATTTAGAGTTCGTTTTCTATACCTTGTACTTTGTATTATGAAGTAGCACCCCTATGACACAGTCTTCCGCTGCGATATTTTGGGGGTGTTACAGATTGGTATCAGAGCCTTGGTTATAGAGAACTAGGTTGCATTTAGTGCCTAGACTATAACTGATATAAACATTAAGACTCTTCTCTTTATTTTGCCTTACACACACTTCATGCGCATATGCTTATTGCTAATTGTTTGTTTAGGAGAAACCCCAGACAATAGTCAAGTCATCAAAAATTTAGAGCTAAGTAATAATTGTTTAATTAACTTAATCTTGTGACAGTTCTTGTTTGATAAGACATAAGATTAAGTTAAATAAAGATTATTAGTTTCCTGTAGAGATTTGATGATTTGCCTTATACTTACTTTATATGATTCTAATACCTAGAAGTGGTTCATATGTCCTAGTACGACACTCAAACCTTTCTACAAGCGTGACTAGTCCATTTCGTCATATCACTTTCTCTAGATACCCAGACTACGTTACCCTTTCACAACTTAAGAGTAGATGATAGAAAGTCTACCCAATTATGTAGTACCAATTGTTGAGTTATGTGTGCCTGGTAAATATGTATACGTGTGAAAGGAAGCAATTATAATTATGGTGGCCAACATAATTAAATAATTATAAATGCGTCACGACTCACGTAGACATATGTAACTATGCTTACATTAATCAACGATTGACTCAAAATTGACAAGATTTAAGACTAAGTAGTCTAGGAATATCACCTCATATCTGACGTCGACAAAATATCCCCTCCTTGTAGATATCATGGCACCAAAGAGAGTAACTCGTAGCACTAGTCGAGGTGGTGCAACACCAAGAGGTGGAAGAACTGGTGGTCGTGGAGGTAGAGGAGCTGCTCATGACACTAGTAACCCTAGTAATGATAGTGGAAGAACTGGTGGACGTGGAGGTAGAGGAGATGCTCACGACACTAGTAACCCTAGTAACGATGGTGGAAATTGAGATGTCTCCACCATTATTGCCCAACAACTACAAAACCTACTTCCCACTATAGTCACACAAGTTAGCAATCACATGAACAATTCGGGAAACCACGGAAGCATAAATGACGCTACAAATGATGGAGGAAGGAATGGTAATAACAACAACAACAACAAAAACAACAACCATAGGACTGGATGTACGTATAAGGAATTTACGTCATGCAAACCAATTGAGTTTAATGGTAAAGGAGGTGCATTGGCATATACACGATGGGTCGAGAAGATGGAGTCAGTGATTGACATCAGTAACTGTGCAATCCACCAGAGAGTGAAATATTCTGCATGCTTGCTATCAGAAAAGGCATTGACATGGTGGAACATGCAGATTCAAGCAAGGACTAGAGAAGCAGCTGTAGGCATGACATGGGACGACTTTAAGGGACTACTGAAGGAAGAGTACTGCCCGGTTACTGAAATGCAAAAACTAGAGGACGAGTTTTGGCATCACTCTATGGTAGGGGCTGGTCATGCAACCTACACAGATCGGTTTCATGAACTAGCTAAACTAGTTCCTCATCTGGTTACCCCTGAATCCAAGAGGATTGAGAGGTACATCTATGGCCTTGTTCCCGAGATTCGTGGGATGGTGAAAACAACCGAACCTCCCACAATTCAGAGTGCAATATTGAGAGCAGGGACCCTAACAGATGAGATGGTTAGGAATGGAACTTTGAAGAATAGTGAAAAAAGGAAGGGAACGGGTGAATCAAGCGAGCAAAAGGGTACAATGGTTGATAATAAAAGAGCAAGAGGATTTGCAGCAACAGTTTATGATCAGAAAAAGTATGAGGGTCCACATCCTAAGTGTACTAAATGTGCTTATCATCATCAGAGGTCTGAGCCATGCCCTGTGTGTTATAATTGCAAGAAGTCTGGCCACTTTGCAAGTCAGTGTAAATCAATTACCAGGCAGGCGAATGCGGACAATATAGGAAACAACCAAAAGACATGCCATGAGTGCAACAACCCAAACCACTTCCGAAATACTTGTCCTAAGTTGAATAGGGCACCGAGACAAGTGCTGGATAACCCGACTCTAGCAGTAATGCTTGAAGAAAATAACCCAAACCGTGAATACAATGTTAGTCCACCTCGGGGTTGAGCATACTATTTGGGTGCTAAGGAAGCCCGCAATGCGTAACGGGTACGTACCTTATACTACCATATTATTCTATTCTAAACCTAGCTTTATTATGCCGCTATTAAGATAAGAGACCTAGACACACTAAACTTCGGGACGAAGTTTCCTGAAGGGGTAGAGACTGTAACAATTCGCATTTTCAGATTTATTACTATTTCCGGGAAATTTACTATTCACTTTTACTATTCATGTTACTATTCATTTTTACTATTCATTTTCCCCGAAATTTTCCCGAAAGTTGATTTTTATTTCATATTCTCGAGTGATAAATTATTTCCATGGCAAATTAAATGTTTGACATTCGTTAGATCATTTTCGTGAAAGTTATTAAGGAATTACACGGAATTATACGTTTTAGGGTAAAACGTCATTCAAAAATTCTACGCACAACGAAATTCGGTCGCGTTAATTTTCCCCGTATCAGAAAAATGTTTGACACACTCATGATTTATTTGAGAATAAATCATGACTGAGAAAAACATGACCAAAATAAACCTCGGCCGTGAAAAACTGGAATTTTCAGTTTTAAGCGTTTTTACTCAGCCGTAACCTTAGCCTATACCTGCACCGCGTTTCTAAGACGATTTGAGTTTTCAACTTATTAGAAAAAGTCAACATATTTTTCCCTCCTCCTTTGACCAAAAATCATTCTTTGATTTTATAAGTCATTTCTTGATTTTTAGGCTTGCGGTTTTAGGTCTAAAAGACATTTAACACCAACCGACACTAGACTGAGCCCAGCCTAGACATTATAAGTCATTTTAAGTTATTATTATCCTATTAGAAAAGTTACATTTTACTTTTCTCAATTTTACGCAACTTTCGTACGTTTTACGTATTACGCGTTTTAGACCCGTGTTTCCAGTTTTAGCAGGGTTTTACCACCCAAATGGAACCTACCACTCATTTTATATTTTATTATGGAGTGTAATGACATGTTTAACAATACTTTCAAGTTTCATATTTTTAGGATACCCGGTTTTACGTTTTGAGGCTTAATCATTTACGGTTAGCAATTTACGGGGTCAAAACTAGTCACATAAGTAGGATAATATCATCAAAAGTCCACACCTTGTCCTCCAAGCTTATGAACCAACCTAGGGGGGGGGGGAATTCAGCCCTTGTGTGTCTTAATCTCATGACAATAGCCTTAGGATGATTACATGTGTTCACCTTGGCCTCCAAGGTTGGACTAGTCAACTAAACTAACCTCCTCAAGACCCTATAAAAGCCCCCCCCCCCCATCCCCTTGTTGCCGTGGATATCCCCACACCAAAACCACACCACACTTAGCTTAATTACTTCTAATTTCTAGCAAGGTTCAAGTACTTCTTCAAGATAGAAACCCTAGTTTCTTTTAGGTAACCAAAACACTTCCATAACCGCATATACTTTGGTGATTTCTCTTGAGTTTAGATCCACTCAAGTCACCTAAACCTTCATCACAAATCATTCAAGAATACAAGGGTAGAAGGGTTACTAAAGTGGAGGAAAGCTTATTCAATCAAAGTCCTAGTTCTTGTCCTAGTTTTCCTTTTTCATTAAAGCCAAAAGTTGTAAGCAAACCCTAACATACTTTATTGCTTAATTATCATTTACATGCTCTTTTTGTTCCTTTCATGCTATATATGTTCTTGTTATTGTGTTCATGATGTTTAAAAATGGATAAAACAAGTATTGGTATACATATGTTAACTTATGACAAGTAAACAAGCAAACTAGTGATTTTTATGGAGAACCATGACCAAAATAGTATAACTTTGATATTTGAAACTTACTTACTGTTAAAGAGGACTTAAAAAGGAAAACATAGCAATTTGAATCACCCAAAACGAGTACCCGAGTCAAAAGTTATGGCCATTTGAAGTTAGCGAAACCAAAACGGCAAAACTGCCTAAATAGCATTCTGATCAAATTTTGATTTTGAAAGTCACCCTTCTGGTCCGATTCATCAAAAAGTAAAAACACGAAAGTTGTCCGGAACGACGTTTTCGTTCAGGGTTAAAGAAGCTCGAGCCCTGAAAACGCTTTCCGAGTGATAATTTTCTTCAAAATCTTAACAGCCCATTTTAGACCAAAGTCCCTATATTATAGTTATGATTTACTAAGACCAAGAGGTCTAATGACCTAAAGCCGAGACCACAACCATGTCTAAAGCCAAGGTTGAGTCTTAAGACCATGGAAAAATGACCAAGGTCACGGCGAAGCCATGACTAAATGACCATATAAGCTTACTTAGGCGTAAACATGAAACAAGGAATTAGGCGATAACTTGAACAAGCAATTTGGATCTACTTCACTTAAAAAGGAACCAGGAGATATTACAAAGAGAAAATGGTCATACAAGACTTATGAAACTACCCCTAATAACAATCTTCATGTACTAATAAACTTTCCTAAGTTTATTCAAATATTGGACATGTAACTTTTCGGATTAAAACTTATACATTTGTTATCAAATACTACAATAGTAGGGAGCCTCATGTGAGGAGTTCATTAAGTAAGCCGTCGAGATGAGTTGTGGATTTACGAGTTAAAGTGTCCTGGCTCCTCGAACGTTTACTCCATGACTTCTGAATTATGTCGGCCCGAACGGTAGTAAGAGATATACAACTTATACATGTTTCATAAACCATTTATATTCAAAGACTTACACTATATACTAAGTACTACATCATGAACATTATGCAAGACATATATAGGCAATTCTTCGCATTCTTAGACGTTACTCCAAACCTAAGTCGCAACGTTCTATTATAGGCTGCTCTTAGTGACTTTCGCGATTCGACTACCACTTTCATTTCACATCACTTAAGCTTAAGGTGAGTCATAGCCCCTACTCTTTTCATACTTGTCTTAACTCTTTGGGGGAGACACATGCTCAACTACTTGTTTACTTGTACAAATACTCAAAACGTTTATACTTGACTGTGTTATACTTGATTGCATACATACATGACTGCGTTATACTTAATTGCGTTATTCTATTTATTGGCTAGTAGTTATCTTTGGGAAGTGGCTCCCAGTTGTCTTTGGGAATTGACTCCCAGTTGTCTTTGGGAATTGACTCCCAGTTGTCTTTGGGAATTGGCTCCCAAAGTGAGGTCTTCGGAGATGAAGTAGAGACTCACTTCTAATTGCTTAAATTGTCTTGATGAACTTATACATGTCTTATTCATACTATATATGTTAGCAGTGGGTTGTGAACACACAGGTTGCAAGTCTCTTATGGCGGGAATTGCAACTGAGTGGATTCACGATTCCTTTGCTGTGCGAATATTCTTTAAAGACTTTTTCAACTGTTTTAAGACAAACTCTATGAACTCACCAACCATTGTGTTGACACTTTAGCATGTTTGTCTCAGGTCTATAAGGTGATAGCTGTTGCATGGAGCATAGAGTCGCTTGGCATGTTTTGAAGACTTATGCTTTTATCTTTACCATTCGATATGTCTTAAAACTCTTATGTATTGTATTATGGAACTCAAGTTTGTAACTCGGAATTTATTAATCGAATGGTAAACTTTTCAAAACGTCTCATTTAGAGTTCGTTTTCTATACCTTGTACTTTGTATTATGAAGTAGCACCCCTATGACACAGTCTTCCGCTGCGATATTTTGGGGGTGTTACAGATAGGATTGTATCTCACTCTTCTTTCATAGAAAGGAGACTTCTTTTGTCTTTTAAGTAAATTATTCTTAATCAAACATTTGTTTGAAAACAGAACGAGATCAATTTACCAAAGCCCAAAGTGCGTTTATGGTTTGAACGTTGCATTAATACATTAAAACGAATTACAAAATTCAATTTCAGTATTTTCGATAATTAGGTCTTTAAGAAAATAAAATACCCATTTGTAAATATATTCATATAAACCATAGTATTTTCTTAAACCTAGGATCCTAATTGACATAGTACCATTACATCAGTTAATCTGCTAGTAATGATAGTATTCAACAAGGTAATTGTCGTACAATAATTGGCATAACATTTGTCCAATTCCTAGATTTATGGGATTTACATTCACAAAACCTTTGTAATGTAAGCATGTTTCATCCCCATCTTAATGCCTTGAGTCCAAGCTCTCACTTCCTACTCAATTTAAGTCGTCTAACTTAAAAACTGCAAACTTATAAATCCATTACATCAGTTGATCTGCTAGCAATGAAATTACAAAATTTACCTCTCCATTGCAATCTCGCCAAGTTCTCACATGACGTAAATTACAACTTCAAGTGTTCTTAATTAGATGGCATTCGACTTAATTTTATAAGGGTATTAATTTTGACGTGTGATCAAAATAATGTATGAAGAAGCATGCATACAACTTCATAACATTGGTTTTATAAAACAATTTTATTACCAATTCACTAAGAGTAAAATAGCAAAGTTTTGATTGAGGTATCGGGTTCACCAATTAAAGAATTACCAACAATTATCGTCCACTATATCGTACTTTTGCATAAGCCCTAAGGCTTAGTGTTTCGGATATAATCATTATGGAATTGTGGTTAATTCACCCTTAAGATGACAGTGTACATGTAATGGTTGTTCGGTAAGTCTAATTTACACACAAACGAGCGTTAAGACAGAATTTTGTCTATCTAAGGCCACAATTTAATGCGAAGCCAACCTTATACCCATCTTGTAGTGTGTAAACTTCGGTCGAGCCTAGTTAACCATTACGTACAAAAACATCAATCAACCAATCCTTTGAAATTTAAACTCTTAAAACCAAAACAATTTCGCCATTTATTTAGTCCATATTATTTTTATATTCAAAAATTACCCTTTTTTGTTTATAAACATGTCTCACATAATAATAAACAAAAACAAGTAATACATAATAAAAAATAAACAACCAAATAAACATATACATAACATAACAATTAAATATGTATAAACATGTAGCCACATGCAAATTTTATTCAATAGTCCTATTAATAATCAAGTCTAGGTGTATAACGCATTTATTCAATTAGGGCTTTCTTTTTCAAAGGAAAAAGAACCACATACATCGATAAATCGATTGCGTAAGCCAAAACTAAACAAATACCACATAGCACGTAATTGATTACTTAATATTGGAGTATTCCCCAATTCGACATCTATTAATATATTTACATGTTTTGATATAACTTAACAATTAATCCATATATCCAATTTAAACCATTTAAATTATCACAATTAAATCCATGCAAACATGCACTTTTCATGGATTATGCTTAACAATTAACATATTGCACCAAGATCGTTTACTAAAATGCATGACATCCTAGGGTTTCTAATCATATTAAAAATTCAAAAACAAAACCCTAATAGGTCAATCGACCTAATAAAAAAAATTAGGGTTAGGAATCCAAAAACCCTAAAAACATGTAATAAAACGAATCAAAATTCAATTTTTATGCGTTTCGATAATTAATTACACATTATAAAGGCTCTAGATGCCACTGTTGGAATTATAATATCATGACAATCATATAAAATAAACCAAACACATCAAGAGAGCATATGCGGAAGCATTATAACAAGATCATATAACATGTAATTAATTAATCAATAATAAATAGTAAACATACCTTTGTGATTCTAGCCCGAACAAGAATCAAATGCAATCTTCACTTTAAGAACCCTAATTAGGGTTTATGTGGATTATAAGAATTACCCCTTATCTCTTTTGTAATTAAATCCAAGAATCAAACAATAGTGTGTTTGAATCGTGTTCTTGTACACACGTACTAATTCAAGTAAAAGTTTATGCAAGTAAATTAAACACAAAACTTTTAAGCTTATGAAAATCGAATCCCTTGTAGGGATTGTTGATGAATCGATTTTGGGACAAGAGAAGGAGAACGAAAACACCTATTATGTGTGTACAAGTTATGAGAAAACAATAACCCATGAGGTGTTTATATACTTGAGATAACTTGGAGTCCAAGGCATAAAGGAGGTGGAACTCCTTCTAGAACATTCTTGACCTTCCAATTATTCACAAGTATTACTTTCCTAATCTTCGTCTAACGGTCGTTAGTCATTCTCCGTTAAATACTAACGGTCATTACTAGTTTTATGTTTATTAATAATTATATATAACATTTATAAATAATTATTCTTTTACTCTTCATACGTAAAGTGTGCAATCCCACGATCTCGAGTTCGATCCTAACATAGGACTACTAAAATAATGTCCATAATCTAACATTGATATCATACATGCAATTCTGTAACTACATTAAGAGAAAAAAAATATTTAAATACACCAATAAAGTGTAGTAATAATTATTGACTAATAAATTGAATGCTCGTCACATTATTTCCAATAAACTTACTTGCTAACGAATCAATAGTATTAGCCCGTTTATCGGTATTACATGAAGTAAAATATTGCATGTTTAATTTGTAACGTACTATTAATATGAATGCTAAGTATTCATCCCACCGGTGGTAGTGGCGTTGTTGTTGTTGTTGTTGTTGTTGTTGTTGTTGTTGTTGTTGTTGTTGTTGTTGTTGTTGTTGTATTTGTCGTTGTTGTTCATTAGCTTTTTGCATGTTTTGTTCTTGATACAACTTTCGTGACTTCTTTATCTCTTTCTTTAATGTGAAGAGGTTTTTTTTTGCAAAATGTTATATTTAAATTAGGCTTTTCATTTGTTATCTTTTAATATTAGTAAGTTACATAAATCATTTTTTTAATTAATGAATTATTACAACATTTTTCCATAAACTATAATATCGAATTTGGAGCATTCATTAGTAATTCACTCTAAGTTTTGATATCATACATGCAATTTCGTAACTACATTAAGAGCAAAAATATTAAACTGCACCAACAAAGTGAAGTAATAATTATTGACTAAACATTGAATGCTTGTCAAATTATTTTCAATAAGGGATAAATAGTAAAATAGCCCAGTTGCCCAACGGTTAGGCATATTTAGCCCTTTTTTTTTTAAATTCTCATATTAGCCCGGGCAATTTTTAAGACTGGGCAACTTCAATCATAGAGAAACACGTGTCACGTATTTGTATTTTGGGCAACTATATCTAGTTGGGCAACCGTAATAGGGCAACTGGTTTTTTGGTCATTTTACACATTATACAGTATTTTACCAATTGACTTTTCCTAGGATCATATACGAAAAAAAAATACACTAAGGAAAATAATCCTAAACTTTAAAAACAAACACTCTATCCTATATCACCATTAACCCCTTATTCCCTCCATATCGATTCACTATTATTTCAATCTCCAATGTTCAATTACAGTATTATTTAACTTATTCAATCTGTTCCGGTTACTTTGCATGTTTCGTTGCTTCGCACAATGAGTAACTGTTCATGAAACAGTGATCGTGCAAAATTAAGATTACCAGCGATTGTTGATTTTATCATAAAAATGTGGTATAACAGGGTATGTAAAGCGTATTACCAATGATTTAAATCGTTATTGATTATATGTTTATTGTGTTATTCTATTGCCCTGATTGACACCAAAAGTATTTGATGTCAAATAATTGAAATGTTATCGTTAGTCGTTATGGTGTACTGAAGAACCAATTGTTCATCTGAAAAAGACCAAACTTGTTTCCTAGTCCAAGCATTATTATATAGTGCACTGCTTTGATTTTTAACAAAATTTCTCATAAAATCCCTTTGCTGTGCTTGAGTCATTGGTTTATCCCTCTTTGCTTTGGCAATTCTTTCAGCTGCCTCTTTCTTCCTTTGTTTTAGTATCTCAACTATTCCAGGAAGCAAATCATCTTCACTGACATTCTTTCCAAGAATATCTCTAGCTAAACTAGGAGTAGAAATCACTTGTTCCCCAATATGCATCCAATCTGCTTCATCAAAATTTGGAATTGCAGCATCCAATTCTCTTTGTCTTTCAAGAGGCAAAGTAGAGACATACTTGTTTGTAGCAGATTGAAACTCTAAGTCATATTTAGCTTGTTCTTCCTTTGCCAATTCTGTACTTTTCTTATGATCTTCCCATTCTTTCAAAAGTCTTTCTTGCTCAAGTCTTTCTTTTTCTGAGATAAGATCATCAGCACACACTCCAGTAATATCAGCAGAATCATCATGAGGAATGACTAACTCCTCTAGAGGATCAACAGGTAAATCTTGAACATCTAAATCAATTAGAGTATCAGCAGATCCTGTAGTATGGGGAGTTGTAGTTATGTCTGCATGAGAAACTTGTTCAGGAACAGATGGATCAATGCTAGGTGAATTCTTATACTCTTTACCAGCCACAAAGAATGAATCTACTGATGTGTGAACCCTATCAGTAGTCTTTTCAGCAGCAACATCAATAATTGGTTCATTATCCTGAAGAGTATCATCAGCATCTGTCATTTGAATCTCATCAACATTGGACACCTTGGAAGATTTAGCAGACTGCTTTGCCAAATACTGTCTTCTGTTTCTTCTGCTGAAATGAATGGGCTTCTTTAGTTTTGAAGATTCAGCAACTTTTAGAGAAGAAGCATGAGTCTGTTGAGCAACTTCAGCCAAGATCTCAAGTGAATCCAAATTCCTATCCTCATTTACTTCATCAGCATCAATCACAACCTTTTTTTTCCTTTTGCTGACCAAGTTGAGTTTCTAACTCCTGAATCCTCTCTTTCAACAACTCAATCTCACCACTAAGAGAAGATTTGGTATCTGCAAGCTCTTTTTGAAGATCATCAGTATTTTTAACATACCTGCAAAGCAAATCATATACAGAGGTGAGAGTAATAGGGTCCTCAGCTCCACCAATGGATTGCTCAGTGGTAATGGGAGCTTCATTGAACCTGTCAGGAGAAACAGACATATGTACAACATGTGGAGAACCTTCATCAACTGGCTCTCTTACAGGACTAGGTGTGGGTAGTCTAGTAATCTCAGGTTCAAGAGGTATAGGTACTTGGGTACCAAGAGACTGAATTGTCTCCTCAACCTCAGGAACAACCTCATCAGGAGCAACATGAGAGGGTGATGGAAAAGGACTAGGTGACAAAGGTAAAGGGGGAGGTGGAGGCTGGTCAGGAGAAACATGTAATGCTTCAGTAGTTGTAGATGGCTCTCCATCATTTACCACTGACGGATTACCATCAGCAGCAACACCAGAAGATGATGGATTACCATCATCAGCAACATTTTGAGAGGGTATATCATCAGTAGCATCACCCTCACCTGCATCATCATTACCATGTGGCAACATAGCAGCTAACAGAGGGTAATGTACCCCATCATAGTTTGTTTTCATAGAAGCAAATAATTTAGAACTAAGATCCTTAATTCGGATATGGACTCTGTCTTATATGGTTATGTCTAAAATTATTTGTAGAAACCTAGGGTACATTAACAACTTATGCTTTTTCTTCTCAATATTTTCTAGCATATTATCAAAAATAAACTTGGAAAAATTATAAGTTAACCTCTTTGAAAGACAGACAATACCACAACCCAATTGGGTAGAAAATTGATCCCAGCCACCAGACTTGTTGCTGATACATTGGAGCAGTGTGTGCACCAAAAACCTCCACTTAGGACAGAACTGATTCTTAAGCCACTTAGTTGTGTCAGTGCTTTGATAACCAGCTTCCCTCAACCCAGCAAGAATCTCTTCAGTGTTGGAGTGAAAAACACCATTCTCATCATCCAAACGAAGCTTTGTCCTTATCAATGATTCAGTCACCACATACTCAGTTCCATCAACAGTAGCTACAATCTCTGTGTCAGACCTTTTTGTAGCAGATGCCCAAAATTGTTTCACCAACGATTCATATATCACATTTGGAGAATGTGTGAGAGCATAATGAATCTTGGACCGTTGCAAAAACTCCACCATAGAATCATACAATTCATGATCTTTTGTCTTACTTAGAAAGGCAACCTTGTTATGATCTTGCTTAAATTGAAGTAATGCCATTCGAAGGATTTGTGAGAAACGGTTATGAATTATGCAAATGGATGATGGGTTTAAATCGATTGATGAGGGAATAAGTTAGTTTTGGGCGAAGATATGCGAAATAGGTTATAAATGGAAGTTACCCAATCATGGTCAAGAATATCAGAACAAATCATTGACCAAATCTGACGTGTAACGCGGCTCCATCCAATTTTAGAATTAACCCTTCGGCAGAAACTATAGTCAATCTGCTGATGAAAAATCAATCAGTAGAATCTACTCAAAAGTAAAAATATCTTCAATAAATATCTTGAGTTTTACTGTGCCACCCAACTCGCATTAATTACCAGCAAACCTTGACTTCGCCTATAAAATAATCCCCAAATCACACTTTACAGATATCGACTTCTCCCAATTCTCATCAAAACCCTAATTTCTCAATTAATCCCAATTATCCACTAAAATCATGTCTTCCAAACCAGAAATAATTGATCTAACCTCCTCCACCTCATTCTCATCATCATCAAGTGATGGTTGGAGTGATTACTTTCCACCCGGTGCAAATCCAAAGAAGAATCCTGATGTGAAACTTCCAAGTCCCTCACCATCAGAGGATCTGGCCAACATTCCTTCGTATTTGGATGATTCAGACGCTGAGAGAGAATTGGAGAGAAGGTGGAATGCTTTGGAGAGAGGTGAACCAAGCCATGCCTCCATTCCTGCTGAGAGACAATATGTCTGTCCTTTTGTCTTTACCTCTGATGAAGAATCTTTAGAGAATGAAAATGAAGATCCATCATTCATCCCCCCTTCCACACCAGAGAGATCCCAACCAAGGCCAAGGAAGACTAATCCATCTCTTCCAACATCACGTGATGTGGTGTTGGGTCTTCCTGCTCCAGGATCTGGTGCTTCATACCATGGACACAAGGGAAAGGGCAAGGAGGCAGAGGTGTTGGGTAAGGGAAAAAGGAAGGTGGAGTAGAAGGTGATGTGATGTTGCCAGGGACCAAAGATATAAAACTAGGTTCTTGAGCATCTTCATCGTCATCATCATCATTCCCTCCTTTTCCATTTTCTCCTTCAGCTTCTTCATCGTACTGGTCATGCATATCCACCAGCCTTTTGTAATAGATGATAGGAGCTAGTATTAGTTTGGTAGACATAGTAAAGGAATGGTCTTGTATTCCACTTTGAAGTTGATTGTAAGCTGTAAATTGTTTCTTGAATGAATGAACAACTTTTCTCATTTGTCAACTATTTAATTTTACTTCAGTAGAAGCAATGAGTCTCAGCACATATGACTCTTCAGTAGAAACAAACTCCAAGCTTACACGACCACTTTCCCATTGAAACAGTCTTGGTGAATTTCAACTTTAAAGTCAGCAACTACACATAATAGCATTCTGCAAAACAGACACAAAGTAGCAAACAAACCAAACAAAACTGACAAGAACATTAGTTGGTTAGTGTTAGCAAACAAAAAATTACAAATAATATAAAAAGTTACAATTACAATCCTCCCCTGAGGAATATGCCTCCCCTGAGGCTTATGCCTCCCCTCAAACTTTGCAGTCAAGGGTTAAGCATACCAATATGGACAACTAACTGTTGAAACCTAGGTCCATCAAAAGCCTTAGTCAACAAATCTGCCACATTATCATCTGTGTGAATCTTAACCACTTTAATCAAATGTTTTTCATATGCATCTCTTATAAAGTGGTGCCTGATTTTAATATGCTTAGTTCTATTATGAAAAACTGGATTTTTAACTATGCATATGGTGCTTTGATTATCAATGAAAATTGTGGTATTCATGAAATTAAACCCATAATCTAGCAATTGATTCTGAATCCATAGAACCTGTCCACAACAATTAGCAGAAGCAACATACTCTGCTTTAGTATAGAGGTAGCAACAATAGTCTGTTTCTAGCATTGTCAAGAAATCAATCTTCTTCCAAGAAATTGGCAACCTCCAGTTGTGGATCTTCTATCCATATTTGCACCAGCATAGTCACTATCACTATATGCTTCCAACCTAAAAGGAGACTCTTTTGGGTACCAAAGACCTAAATTGGGTTGGCCTTTGAGGTACTTGAAAATCTTTTTGACATCATTCAAGTGGGAAGTAAGGGGAGTGACCTGGTGTCTAGAACAAGCACTCACAGCAAATGTAATGTCAGGCCTAGAAGCTATTAAATACAGCAATGAACCATTCATGGATCTGTATAAATGAACATTCACAGCAGGATCTGGTTCAAGATTATTCTTTGGTTTTAGAGCTTCATAGGGTGTAGTGGCAGTTCTGACATTTTCCATATCAAACTTCTTCAACATATCTCTCACATATTTATCTTGACTGATAAATATACCATCAGGTTTCTGCTGAACTTGTAAACCTAAAAAGAAAGTAAGCTCCCCTATAGTACTCATTTGAAACTCTCCCTTCATCAAGTCCTCAAACTCCCTGCACCATTCTTCTTTAGTGGAGCCAAAGATGATGTCATCCACATAAACTTGCACAAGAATGATATCTCTGGAGTTTTTCTTAAGAAAGAGTGTTCTGTAAATGGCACCTCTTCTGTAACCATGCTTCAGCAGAAATGTAAAAAGCCTAGCATACCAAGCTCTTGGTGCCTGATGTAGTCCATAAAGAGCTTTTACCACCTTGTAAACATGATTGCGATGATCTGGGTCTTCAAAACCCTTGGGTTGAGTTACATAAACCTCCTCTTTAATCTCACCATACAGAAAAGCACCTTTCACATCCATCTGATACACCATGAAACCCATATAAGATCCATAGGCCAAGAAGATTCTAACTGCCTCAACTCTAGCCACTGGTGCAAAGACTTCATCATAGTCTATGCCTTCCTCTTGCCTGAACCCCTGAGCTACTAATCTTGCTTTGTTTTTCACCACAATACCCCTTGAATCTCTTTTATTCTTCAAAATCCATTTTGTCCCAATTGTAAATTTTCCATCAGGGAGTGGTACCAGTATCCAAACATGCTGATTCTTAAATTGTAGCATCTCTTCTTGCATTGCTTCAAGCCAACTTGAATCAGCAAGTGCTTGAGGAACACTGGTTAGCTCCATTTGAGAAAGGAAGCAAGCAAACAAACAATGCTTAAAGTCTGTATGATTGTCCCTTTGTTGATTGGAGACATAGGAAATGAAAGCAACTTTACCATACTTAGTGTTTTTCACAGTACTTCTAGTTCTAACAGGTGCTTGAGGATCTCCAATAATCTTTGATAGAGGATGAGCAATATTGATCCTTTTTGTTGCAGTGGGGTTGACATCAATGGTGGTGTCAAGATTGTTCACTGTGGGTCCAAAATCACTGTCATAGGAAGAGGAGGTGAAGATTCCAGCTTTGGGTTGGTGATTACCAAGATCAGAAGGACTTGGAAATCTTGTATATGGTTTTCCAAAGTCTGTGGACACACTTGTAGAGATTGGAGATTGTGCAACAGGACTATCAGTAGATTTGATCATGTCAGAAGAAATAGGAGAACCTTCAGTTGAACTGTCAGCAGAATCCTGGTTTCCACTGACTACTTGTGCTGATTGTTTGAGTAAAGCCTCAGTCTCTCTTGCAAACTTCTCACCAAGCCTCTCAGCTTCTTGAGTGGCTGCATGTTCTTGCTTCTTGAGTCTAGCAAGATCCTCTGCATAGTATGACTCATCTTCATGCTCACCAGCAGAATGATCACCTGTAAATGGGTTAGGAGGAAAAGAAGGTACAACAATGGTTTGTTCATCTTGCTCAGATTCACCATCTGAGTCATCATCCAGGGTACCTGCATGGTTAGTGGGAGACTCTTTTGTACCTGCAGATTGGCTAGAAACATATCTATTATAGCCCAAGTGATCAGTCAAGTAATACAGGTCAAAATACCAAGTACGACATTGTCCTTGAACATTAGGCTGATCTTCTAGGTATCTCAGGTTAAGGGTCTCCTCAATCTTCTTAGCATGTAAATTGTAAACCCTATAGGCCTTACTATGAGCTGAATAACCCACAATATATCCCTCATCAGCTTTTCCATCAAACTTTCCCAGTGAATCACTAGTGTTCAAAATGGTCACTTTACAGCCAAAAGGTTTAAGGTAATGAATGTCAGGAACTTTCCCAGTGAGAAGTTCATAAGGTGTCTTAAAGTGAGGTCTAGTGATGGATACCCTGTTTAAAACATAACAAGCAGTGCTTACTGCTTCAGTCCAGAACATAGTGGGTAACTTAGAGTCTGCAAGCATGGATCTTGCTGCCTCTATTAAGGTCCTATTCTTTCTTTCAGCAACCCCGTTTTGTTGTGGGGTTCTTGGAGTGCTATAGTCCCTTTTTATCCCTTTAGACTTACAAAGTTCTATTAATACTACATTTTTGAACTCTGTCCCATTATCACACCTAATGCCTTTAACCTTTTCATTTAGCTGGTTTTCAATAAGGGTAATGAATTCTTTTAAAATAAGAGATGTTTCATCTTTAGTTTTCAAAAAGAATACCTAACAAAACCTGCTATAATCATCCGTGATTACCAGGCAGAAGTACTTATGATCAATACTTCTGATTGGAGTTGGACCAAATAGATCCATGTGTAGCAACTGAAGAGGTTCTGAGATGGTGCTCACAGCTGTTATGGCTTTGTATGAGGCTATGTGTTGCTTTCCTTTGTTGCAGGCAACACAATTATGTTCATTGGTGAAGACTTTTGAAGGAAGTCCCTGAACAAGACCAAGTTTAGAAAGCTTGTTAATGGTCTTGAAATTCACATGAGTCATCCTCCTATGCCATCTCGTAGATTCATCCAGGGATGCTTTGGCCACTAAACATGTTAGATCACCTTCAGGTTGGACATCATTCAAATTGAATGTGTACAAATTGAAGGTTCTAGGAACTCTTAGCAGAATGGATGTATCTTCTGGAAGTTTGAAGTCTTTAGAGAGCACAAGACATTCATCCTCAGAGAAGAAGACTTTATTCTTGGTGTCACAAATTTGTGATACTGAGAACAAGTTGAAATGTTGCAGTTCCTTCACATAGTATACATTCTCAAAATCCAACAGAGGTGTTCTTATTGTGCCTTTCCCAGTGATTCTACCATCTCCTCCACCATAAGTCACATTGCCTCCTCCTTCTATAGGTACAAAATCATGCATCTTATCCTTGTTTCCTGACATGCTCCTGGAACAACCACTATCTTCTATGCCTAAATCTGTACTTTTCAGGGGATGATCCTACAACAACAACAAAAAAATATACAAAATGTTAGTACACTTTGGAGACTCAAGTCATTGCTGACTTGAGCCTGCCTTGTGGATCATAAGAGTTAGGCCATGTAGATGTATAAGATCCACCATTGTTCTTGGGCCTGTATTGAAAATTAGGTCCCTTTTTAGTCCAAGAACAACCTACTGAGGGCTTAACAGCAGTATCCCAATACCCTCCACCAACATACATTGAGTCAAAATATCTAGGCCAATAACCATTCTAAAAATAAGAACTAGTTGGTCTCACACATGGTCTAGCAACAGATCTTCTCCAAGGAGAATGTTTATCAGTAGAATTGTGTTTGTTGGTTTTATGAGTTACTTGTGGAACAAAAGATGGTATATCATTAACATTTTTCCACATTGCTAGGTTTCCTTTGACTAGCACATACACCCATTCTTTGCTCATGAAAATTACAATCCTTAATCAAATGAAATTTACATCCACACACAAAGCATTTCTTCTTTTTAGAAGATTTATTCAAAGTGAAAGATGTCCCATGAAATGAAAAAGCATTCAAACCACAAACATTAACAGAATTGTTTTTGATAGAA
Organism: Artemisia argyi; assembly: GCA_030686995.1. Lineage (NCBI taxonomy): Eukaryota > Viridiplantae > Streptophyta > Magnoliopsida > Asterales > Asteraceae > Artemisia > Artemisia argyi. The sequence goes on from CM060701.1 coordinate 38,201,209, forward strand.
TTAAAAACATTTTTTTGCAAAGAATTAAATAACAAGTCTTCAGAGGAAACTGTCTTGGAATCAGCAGTAACTCTAACAGGCTTGTGTGGAGTCTTGGGTATTGTCTTGCGTAAGGTCTTGGGAAGGTCTGACTTTTCACTTGAATCACAACTGGTATATGTAGTAGACCCTTGGTCAGAGGACTTGTCACTGTCAGAACAAGAGACAAAGTCAGTAGATTTAGAATCAGGGTCTAGCAAGTCACTTGACTTTTTGCCATAAAGATGGTGTGATCCATCAAAGTCAACAGATATGGAAAGGTCAGTGGGCATGTGTTCTCCTCTAATAGGTCCAGCTACAGCATGTAAGTTACTTTGTTTTACATAATTAACTAATCCTGCTGGTGTTGATTTACCTAGATCATTCCTAGCTCCTAAACCAACATACTTCTTAAAACCTAAACCTATTCCAGAGTTAACAGATTGACTACCATAGATTAAGCTAGCTAAATTGTCTCTTGATACTAACCATGATTTATGTCTAGCTATTTCCTCATCTAGTTTCTCTTTCAGCACTAGATTTTCTGAAACTACATCAGCTTTTTCTTTCTCAGTACGCCTTAAATCAATCTTAGCCCATTCTAATTCACTTTCTAACACCCTTATTTTTCATGATAAGCAAGCTGATTCTTTTGAAACCATATTTTTTGTCTTTCTAAAGTTTTTAAAGCCTGTTTATAAGCCTCAACTTCTACATAACATTCATTATATTTAGGTTTCAATTCATCATAAGCTTTCTTAAGTTCATTATATCTTACACTACAACCAAAAACACAATTATGTACCTGAGAGATGCCCATCAAGGCCACTTGATCATGCTGATCCTCTGTAGTGCAGCTTGCCAGCATAGAAACCTGCTCAAAACCAGAAGCTTCATCATCAGCAGGCTCATGAACCGTCCAGTTGATATGTTTATCCACAGTGACCAAAGCTTTGGAAGTTCCAGCTTCCACTAGACTCTGCTGATAGGAACCATATCTAACCTCATCACCAGGCTTTCTATCCTTGCATTCTCTTGAGAAGTGACCCATCTGACTACAAGTGTAGCACTTGACCTTTCTTCTGTCAAATCTTGCTGGATCTCTTCCCTTGAAACCAAACTTTCTCCCAGACTTATTCTCAAACCTTTTGATGTTCAGAGAAATCATGGACAACTGCCATTTCAAGTTCATCTCTTACATATCCAGTGGATCTTACTGTTCAAAATCCTCATAAGCTAGGTGCTGCTGATGTTTATATTCAGCAACAAAAGAGTGAAGTACCTCTTCCATTACATTACTGGATTTTGGTTGAGGAGTTGATTTATTGATGATGTGGGAAGATGATGCTGAGGAATATGGGCTTGAGGCATGAGTCACCTGATTGGATGTGGTGCTAACAAAGGCTGAGTGAGTGGATGTACGAATAGGACTTCTGACATCAGGCTCAAGAGATTTAAGTCTGTTGTAGAGATCATCAAAAGAGAGCATATCCAATCCACCTTTAGCTTTGAGAGCAATGCTTACTTGCAACCAAGATGGTGGCAAAGATCTTAGGAACTTAGCATTGCAGTCCTCATTATCTGGTCTAGCCTTCAGCTGATTTAATTGACTCAAAATCCTATGGAACCTGTCATAGCCCTTGTGGATTCCTTCTTCCTCGGATATTTGGAATTCTTGAAATTGCTGTTTCAGCATGGATTTCTTCATCCTCCTTGACTCCTCGTTCCCACCAAACCTAGCCTTGATTGCCATCCAAATGTCCTTAGCATCTTTCATGAAGTGAAAGTCACCCATGTGGTCATCTGGTATAGCCTGAAGGAGAATAGTTCTGATTTTATTCTCTCTCTGAACAGCTAGAACTTCTTCAGCAGTTTTAGGACCCATGATGGTAACCACCCAATCAGCATCTTTGATGTGTTTCTTCAAGCTGTTACCCTTATGGACAACTTCCTAAAGATTCCAGTCAATATTGGTGACCAGTTTTGCATTTTCATAGACCACAATTCATATTCCTCTACATTCTTAAGGTCTGGGAATTTGGCATTACTGTTTGTGAGAGTTAGTTGTTGGAAAGATGTGGTGTTTGGTTCTTAGTAGCATCAGATTCATCATCTGATCCAGTCATTGTTTTGGTTATTTTTGATTGAGAGGGTGTAAGATTGATGTTCCTTAGTATCACAGAGACTCTCCCGAGGCTCTGATACCACTTGTTGAACCTAAGACCTTGATAGATCTTTGAGCACTTGTGGATTGTTGGTTATGTTTATGTAATCACAAACACACTAAAAGAAAATCTCTATAACTGGTATTTTGAAGCGGAAAATAAACACAAGTATAAACAATGACTACTAAGAATACTTGATCCTATATGGATCTTTGAATAATGCTGAAATTGTTTCTCTAAAACTTGTACGTAATACATAATCGTGTGTTCCTTTTATAGCCAAGGAACCCTAAACCGTTTCACAAGAAACGTATCTTCTATAAACTTAAAGAGATATGCATTATCACTTCCTAAATAAACTCATGCATATCCAAACTAAATAACAAATACACGGAATATCTATATCCGTAGAAACAAACTATGCTGAAACTATTCTTCAGCAGATATACTGCTTTAGCAGGAACCAACTCTTCAGCAGTAACTATCAGCAGCAACTTCAGCAGAATTGTTTATTTAGCAGAATTCCCAACAGTTGGAATCAGCTCATTATCTTCATTTGTCTCGACGGTCATACCATCTTTCTTTGGAACACAGTGGACCGGGCTAACCTATGAGCTATCCGAGATTGGATAAATCATCCCGGCATTGAGGAGTTTGATAACTTCCTTTTTGATAACCTCATGAATTTTTAGGTTAACCCGTCGTTGTTGCTGGACAGAAGGTTTGTAATTATCTTCAAGCAAAATCTTGTGGGTACAAAAACGAGGGTCTATGCCCTTGATATCAGAAATTTGCCAGGCGATGGCACTCTTATGCTTCTTAAGCACATCTAAGAGACGGGTCTTCTCCTCATCTTTAAGGTCTTTCAAAATTATGAAGGGAAGTTTGTCGATTCCTTCTAAAAAAGCGTATTCAAGATGAGGAGGTAAATCCTTGAGCTCGGGATCCGGAGGATTCTCAGTAGATGGCTTAACTTCTTTAACATTGGCCATTTTAAGGTCCATCGGAGGGAGAGACGGAGTCGGGTCTTCATTTAACAAATTTTCAATTAAAAGAACATCTCCCTCCGGATCACAAATGGAATGATCAATTTCCGGTGAAATTGAATCATTAGAAAGAATGGCCTCGATCTCTTCCAAGATAAAATTACTTCCCTCAAACGGAGTGAGGGAAGGGGAAGGATTGGAAACAATTGGTTGAGAAGAAGGAGTGGGATTTCCACTCGAAGCATTTTCAGTAAAACCGAGAAGTTCTTGAGAATACTCCTCCGTAGCAATATCAATAACATCGATTCGGTTCACAGAAAAATGGTTATAATTGGAGGAGTATCTCGCAGTTTGATCCAAATTAAATGTTACTGCTTCAGTACCAACGTGTAGGGTAATTTTTTCATCATAAACATCAATTAACGCACGGCCAGTCCTTAGGAAACCTCTCTCGAGAATGAGAGGTACCCGTAGATCAGCATCAAAATCAACAATGACAAAATCGGCGGGGAAATGGAATTTTTCCACATTGACGAAGACATCCTCAGCTATTCCCATCGGGCGGGAAGTAGTCGGTCGGCAAGCTCGAGGGTCATGCAAATCGGAGTCAAATCGGGTAAAGATAACTTTTTCCAAATAGATAACGGCATTAGGTTAATGCTAGCACTGAGATCGGCCAAGGGGAAGCACTCACCCATCCCCGAAAAATTGCAAGTAATGAGAAATCGACCGGGGTCTTTAAGCTTTTCGGGAAGCTTTTTGAGGATGACCGCCGAGCAATTCTCATTCAACGGGGTTTTGCCATTTCAAACAATTTTTCCTTGTTATGCAAAAGATTCTTAACCATATACGCAAATTTCGGCATTAAAAGTATAGCATCCGCGAAGCTAATGTCGAAGTGCAAATATTGGAAGATTTGAAAGAACTTCTCCATTTGATGATTAGCTTTGTCATGGAGCTTCTGATAGTTCAATCTTGACGGATAAAGCAATTTGGTCTTAACTTCTTTTTCTGCTTCAACAACTTTTTCCTTCTGCTTTGACGGCTAGACAACCGGAGGTTGGACGTTTTCAGTACTTCCGTTGTTAGTAGGAAGAACCGGGTCCTTTGTCGCCTCGGTCTCACGGTCAACTACCTTGGGAGGAAGAGAAGACGAGGTAGTCGGAGCCGTGGGTCCATCGTATGAAACACAAACTTTGAGTCGTGATCGCTTTAACATCGCCCCTCGGGTTAGCGATCGTGTTGCTTGGAAGAGTACCCGAACCCGAGGGTCGATCATTTAAATGCTTATTCAATTCAGTCATTTGATTAATTAGCATTTTATTCATTTCCTCTTGACTTTTCAAAAATTGCTTAAGTAACTTATCCGAGGACGACTGATTTTGATTCACAACTGGATTTTGGTTTTGAAAATTTTGTCCACGGTTATTGTTGTTGAGACCTTGATTTTGAAAATTTCCATAATTTTGATTTCCATGATTGTAATTCCCATGATTAGCATTTTGAAATTTTCCATAATTTCCTTGGTTTTGAAAATTCCCTTGATTCGGGCCTTGATTATAATTCCCCCGATTTTGATTCTGATCAAAACCTTGATTTTGATTTTGAAAACCATTGTTCATCCGGTTTTGATTTTAATTCTGGTTAAATTGATTGTTTCGGTTTTTCATATGATTCACTTGATTGACTTGATTCGGTTGATTGAAACCGGGTGGTCCAAGATAATTGTTAGAATGGTAGCTAAGAAGATTACGGTCTCCCTTTAGTTGGTAACCATTACTGCCCATATTGTAGGTTCCAAAGTAGCATACACATTCTCGTGAGTGAAGCCACCGGAGGCTGGGCACTCAAAATACGAATGAGGACCACCGCAAGTCTCACAAACATGGTTAACCATATTGACTTGATGGTTTTTAACTTGATTAGAAGATCTTTCAATAACCATTGATTCAAATTTTTTAGTGAGGGCAGCTATAGCATTCATAACTTCATCATTAGATTTGCTACTAGCAGTTGAAGTTTGAAGTTTGTTTCTAGCTATCCTCACTTTAGGTTTATTCTCAATAATTTTGAAAGCATCTTGAATGTTTCGAGTCAACAAGTTTCCACCCGCAGCAGAATTGAGTGAATCTTGATCGGCAAGACTCAACCCATTGTAGAAAGTATCAATATTATGCAAAGGTGAAAACCAGTGATTTGGACATTTTTCCAACAACTCCTTAAATCTATCCCAAGCTTCGCTGAATGATTCATCGAAAGCTTGCTGAAATCGAAAGATTTGAGTTCGGAGATTAGATGTTTCTTATGGAGGGTAAAAATGATTCATGAACTTGGATGCAAGATCATCCCAAGTATGTATTGAGTTCGGTGGTTCCTTTTCAAGCCAAGTCCGGGCTGCTCCCTTGAGGGAGAAAGGAAACAATTTCATTTTAACCACATCATAAGGAACTTGGTTTAACTTTATAGTTTCAGTGATGTCGGTGAAATTCCTTATGCGAACATAAGGATCTTCACTTTCTAAACCATGAAATGAGATACTCGTGATAATGTTGAGTAACCCGTGATTAATCTCAAATTGATTTGCAGTGATATCGGGAATCATGATGGCCCTCCTCACACCATTGAATGGTGATTGGAGTTATTCCTCCATCGGACGTAAATCGTAAGCCGGTTGGGGTCCCATCGGAGGGATCCCGTTGTTTTGAGAACCACCCATCGGTGGGGGTCCCAAGTGTTGTTCGTTTTGGTTCATTTCCTCAACGGTTGGGAAAAGAACTCAGTGATTGTGTCGAAATAAACTTTATGGATTTGAAAGTGGAGAAATAAGACATTTAGAAGATGAGCGGGTGTTCATACACCGCAAAAACACAAATGAAAAAGAAAATCAAATAGAAAAGGAAAATCTTTTTGTATTTTTGATTGGGAATTATTTTTGGCTTTTTTAATATATTGAAAAACAAAATACAAAACTTTTATTCTCTTTTTTGTAACCGTTACGTTATTCGTAACCGTTTCCTCAATTACTACGCGCAGCGGAGCGGGAGAGAAGAATGGGTCTCTCTTCGGTCTGCAATTTAATGTCAAGACCTCCGTATTCCCCGTTTAGTTGGTTGTAGTAATAAAGTAATCCGAATACGTATAATTTCACGATCTCATTTGTTTGTTTTTTTTTCGGAATGCTTTACAACACTCCCTCGAGAGTGAGGATGTTTATTATATTTTTGGATTTTGAAAACACTTTAGTAAAAGTGTTTTTGATTTTTTATTTTTATATTTTTTATAGAAAATATATACAAGAATGAGGAAGGTTTTCAAAACACGATTCGAAAACGAAAATCAAAAATTCACTTCAACCTTCCCCGGCAGCGGCGCCAAAATTTGATTGGTTTGAAATCAAATATAGTTTATAGTATAGAGTATTTATATTCCTCCAAAGGATTTGAAGGAAATACAAATCTCGAGATCGTAGTCCGTGTGAAGGTGTGAATGAAATTTGAAATTCCCTGTTCGTGAAAAGTGTCGTGAAAGTGAAAAAAAGTGATTTCAATGAGATTTATACTAATGAATATGAAAATGAAGCAAAATTAACCAATTAAGCAAGTAAATCAAAGTACCAAACCTAAAACGTAATGTAGAATTAAAAACGTAAGCTAAAACGTAAAATAAACGTAAACGTGCGAATTAAAAAGTGAATTTGAAGCTAGACTAATCCTACGGGTATGAAAATAATTTTCCTAAGTTAAAAATGATAAAAGAAAATTTTGAGAAAAAGAAAAAAAAAATGGCTTTTTATTTAATTTTTAAGAATTAAAAACTAATTTAACTAATTAAAAAGTAATTAAAAATGCAAAATAAAAAGAAATTAAGTGAGAAAAATACAAATTTAATTTTGAAAAATCTAAAATAACTAAAAACTATTTTCTAAAATATTTTTGGAATTTTTTATGCTTTTTCTGATTTTTATTTGATTTTTCTTTAATAAAAGTAATTAAAAATTGATTAAAAACTAAAATAAAATAAGAAAAATAGCAAAACAACTCAGAAAAATCTGAAAATTTTAGGGAAATTCTAAAATAATAAACTAAACCTAGGAAAAATTTTAAAATTAAAAAATAAGCTGAGAAAGTGCTGATTAGCTTAAAAACAGCTTAATGAGAGTGCTTATTGATAAGCACTCTTGACCAATTTTTATGAAACTTTGACCAAAGGTGTAATATACACAAATAAGCTTAAATGAACTGAGATAAGGCCAAATGATTCACAGAAACACAGTACAAGAATAAAGGCAGTCCAATAAGCACAAATGGAATAAGTAGATGCCAAGTAGAATAAGCCAGAAGTAAAATATCAATGAAATAAGCAACTACAGACCCTAAGCAACTAAAATGATCCACCAATCTCAAACTTCAAGTAATAAAACTCAAATGCAGGTCTACTTTAAAAATCAGACACTAGGTTCAAACCACTAATTTTCTCGGATCCAAAAAGCAGTCCTAATAAGCAGGAACTTGTGAGATTATGGGGGCAATAGTTTTATTGACCAACTGAGAATCAAAATGAACCAAGAACCTTATCTCTACTACATAATTACTTGTGTAAATGTTGTCAAGAAAAGTTGATGAAAACTGATGAGTAGGGGAGATTTTGTGCAAGACAGGCAACTTTGCAACTTATAAATCAGCACTTAGAAAAATCTGAAAAATATTCTAAAATTGTTTCTGGAATCACAAGCTGTAAAACTTTAATAAACCATGAGATGAAAACTTTTTATGAAGTTTTGAGGAAATGAAAAATGCAAACTAAAAGAACAAATAGAAAATTCTTTTTGGCTTTTTGACTTTTTATGAATGCAAATTAAGTTGACTAAACTGAGATTTAACTGATCCTAAATGATTACTATAGTTGAATTAAGCTAATATATGAATGATTTAAGCTAAACTTAACAGATTATGCAACCTAAATTCTACTTAATACTACCTGTTATGAAGAATCACAAGCTAATTTGACTTTATCCAAGTAACCTACTAATTTGTTGCTTATTATGTTCTATTAATACCCTAAATATTATATCTCAACAACTTAAACTCCCTTAGTCAGACTTATCCTTAACCAATCTTACTAATCCAAACACCCCTATGTGTATCTGTTTTAAGCTTATATTAAGTTACTAAGTCCAAAAACAATCCAATCCACTAATATTGTTCTTATAATGATTCAACAAGCTCAAAAGCAACCCAGAAACACAAGTTACAACCACAAGCAACTACTAAATGACAGATCTCATATTAGTATTAAATGGCAGATGATGATCAACTATGAAACTCAAAACAATGTAAACTAAACTAAAATGATTAAAACTACTATTATAAATACTTAACAATAACTAATGAACATAAATAAACTATCAGAAACAAATCTATGCTACTACTATTTAATATGCAATTTATAAAGAAATTTGAAATAGAAACTCACAAGGTTAATCCCCCTCAGCTCAAACAGAGGGGGTTCACTATGCTTGCCTGTCTCTAGACAGGCCAATGGCTTCCACTTCTTCCAATTGGACTGTCAATATACCCTCAATAAGCTCAGCTTATTTGATAAGCTTAAGTTGACTGCAGTTGACTTTTTGGAATTTGGACAGTAAAATAGTATAGAAGTTAACACTAAGCTATATTGAGCTTAAATGAACTTAGTAAAACAGAAATAAGCTTATTGAAGCTTGAATGAAAAATTATTTTTGTATTTTTTAGATTTTTTGGGTTTTTTAATATAACATGAAAAATAATGAAAAGCAGGATTAAAACAAACTACTATGATTAATAAAAGGCTTGAATGAAACAGTAAATAAGCTGAAGTAAAACTGCATAAGAAATTAAGACAATAAGAAAATAAGCTAGAAAATTTGAAATAAAGCTAAAATTTCATTAATATTGAAAAACTGAGTACAATATTGATTACAAGGAAAGAAAAACAGAATTATAAGCTAAATATTACATAAACCTACACACTAGATTACCTGATATGAGAGGGTATTTATAGCCGTATGAAATGAGCTTGTATGAAGCTTCTAGGTATCCATGTCAGCAATCCAGGTGAGGTTGTGTTTGTTTAAGCCCTCTCTAAGCCGTTTGATCATTTTCTGCATACTTCCCATCAATAACATCCCTTGGATCATGTACCAATGATTGGTGATCCTGCGTGTGGGCTCAAATTGGTCCATGTGTGCCTCTGGATGCTTCCTGACATTCTCTGTCCTTGCTGTCAGCTTCTAGAACCTTAATTATTGGGTAATTATGGGGTGTACGTGGTAATTTTATGGAATGGTATTTTTAGGGTTCGTGGAACAGTACTAATTTCTGGGTAAAAGTAAATTTAGGGGGCGGTAAGGTGTTTTTATTGGAGGGTTGACCGGGTTTTAAGCTGGGTTTGACTGGGTAAGGTTTTAGGTAAAAGTGGTAATCGGGTAAAAGGCTAAGGTGTAGCAGGCCTGGTGTTAGGCCTTTGTAGTGTTTGGGCTTAGATTATTTTTATTAATAGAATCCGGTTTAGTGTAGTAAGTATTTAAGGACCAAAAATGTAAAAACTGAAAGTGTAGGGACTTAAGCTGCCAAATCTCAATAGTACTTTTCCAAGGGCTTTTCTTGACTATTTCAATATCTTGGAGGTTGACTTTGACTTTTCTTCAATAATTCCATCAAGGGACCAATTTTGTCATTTTGTGAAACTTGGAGGACTGAAGTTGCCAATTTCTCCAAACTTTAACCAGGGACTAATCTTGGCACTTTCTGAATCTTTGAGGACTTATCTTGACTTTTTGAGCTTTCTTTGATCATTAAGCTTCCCTGGCTCTGGCTTTTGACCTTTTTCCATTCTCGTGCTCATTTTTGTCGGTTTTGGCTTTGTTTTTGTCCATTTTTTACATATCTGTACCTGCACATACACAAATACAAAAACACACATTTTCTTGGCATATTTGGTTAGTATTTGGTATTTTTGGTCTGATTTTGGGTCTAAAAAGGATGTGTGAATAAGCACACATCACTACTAACAAATGTTGAATGAGTTGGAGCAGTGGAGTTATAGCTTGAGCCTCCTTTAATATCAATCTCAAGTGACTTGAGCTTATTGTACAGGTCATCAAAGTTCAAGTAATCAAGACCACCCTTTGCCTTAAGAGTGATTGATACCTGTGACCAAGAAGGAGGCAATGCTCTCAAGAATTTGACATTGCAATCTTCATTGTCTGGTCTTGCCTGCAACTGATTTAGTTGTCTCAAAATCTTCTGAAACCTATCATACCCTTTGTGCAAGCCTTCAGATTCAAAAACCTTGAATTCCTAAAACTCCTGCTTCAGCATAGACTTTCTCATCTTCTTAGACACACCATTCCCTTAAAATCTGGCTTTAACAGCCAACCAAATGTCTCTTGCATCATCCAAGTGATGAAAAATAGTAATACGTTATTCTGCAGAAACTAGAGGAAGAATGATGATGTTGCCATTTGAATCTCTTCCTGTCTTGTTCTTGTTGTTTCCATTCAGGATGATGTTCCAGAGATTACGATCACTGTTTTGGATCCAGTACTCCATCTTCATTGCCCACGTCTCATATTTATCCTTCTTTAAGTAAGGAAATTTAGCATTATTGTTTGTAACAGTGGTTGTGAGAAATTGTTGGACATTCTGTGTTTGAGTTTTGTCTGGTGAGTTTTAAGAGTCATCTGTTTCGGATGATGTTGGCATTGTATGAGGGTTTAAGAGATTTGGTTTGAAAAGGATTCTTCTTCTTTGATAGAGTCTCTAACCAGGCTAAGATACCACTTGTAGGATCAGTTACTAGATAGATATTTGAGCCAGTTAGGACAAAGTAGAATACTTATGTAATCACAAGTAAACTAATATAGAGACTCTAATAATAATGCAGAATGTAAACAAATATGTTGAAGAAGAATAACTAAGTAAATAATGATCCTCTATGAATCTATATTACTAACTATTAAAGTGTTTTTCAAGGTGTACATTGTCCATAGCCGTGAGTTTCCTTTATACTATAAGAAACCCTAATTCGACATTCATTACAAAACATGTAAATAAAATATGCATGATCACTTCCTAATATAACTTATGCATATCCCTCCTAATATATGGGTTTTTCTATTTCTACCATCCACATCAATAAGACTAACAACAGAAACTATTATCTGCTACCAGCAGAAACCATACCAGCACGAGCTACGTACATATCTGCCAGCAGGAACCAATACTATACTACCAGCAGTAATGAACTTATATTATTTTAATAATTCCTAACACAGATGTTTCAACTCCATACGAGAGTAGAGATGGGTTGGCAACGTAACTGGTTCACCATACCAATTTCTAATTGTAAGCTCATCAATTCGTTGCCGAGCAGAAAAAAAATCCAATCATGAGTCCCTTCATAATTCATGTCATCTTGTCCAAACAGTGTTTTGGGCTCTATGGAGAAGACAAACCTTCTTATGGGACCTTTCAATCGAAGTAACAGTCTATTTACATGTCTTCCATCAAACTTATTTGATAAGTAATAAAAGAAATCCTCGTTAACTATGACATCAGTGAGCAAAGTCCACTTAAACCTCCAGTTTCTCGCTAAACAATCAGTCTTCACCGCATCTTTTATTGGAAAACAATTCATAATATTAGTGATCACGTTATCTAGCATGATGCAAATTGATGAGGCGAAAAATGAACCACTTTTAGGGGGTCATTTAAGCCCGGAATTGAATTTATTAGATCAAATATTGCCCTAAATCGTTCCTTTTGTGATTTTAGGTACTTTGGGAGTGAATTCTGGAAAAGGAAGCAATTCGGACATTTTTGGAGCATAAAAGTGAAGAAAACGGCAAAGACTTAATTTTCCATGCTGAGAACAGTACCTGACGGCGTCAAGAAGAAAAATGTGACGGCGTCAGGAGTAAAATCCATGACGACCCAATGAAAACCTGAAGGCGTCACAAGAAAGGCGTCAAGAGTATTTTTGGTGACGGCCTGCATAAGGGATACACATGACGGCGTCAGATCCAGATCTAGGCAGTCCGAGAAATTATTTGGCGGCGAGATGACGGCGTCAGAAATATGTTCTTGACGCCGTCACCTATCAGAATCTATATATAGTTTTCTATTTTTCATTCATAAAAGAGGAACTTGTGTGGAGAATACTAGGGCCGAACTTTGTAAACCCTAAGTTGTATTTTACAGTATTTTCAAGGGTTTTCACCCCTTGAATCCTTTCATGTTCAATTGAGATAAGTCTTCTTCCAATTCATTCAATATGTCTATGTGTTGTTTGAATATATCTTATGCTTGTCTTAATTTTAACATGCTAGGCTAGATCTATCTTGTGTTTGCTTAGATGTAATGAAACCTAGATGTTAATTATATGTTGATTACTTGTTTATATTTGTATTGGATGAATGATTTCAATGTTAGGCTTAAGATAACTGGCAGATCTCCTTTCTGTAACATGCTTGAATATCTTAAGAAACATGAACCGATGTGTACTATGTTTTATTGGTTGTATTTAATGCATGAGCAAATTCTAATGATCCCACGTTAGGAGCTTCTTAGCCGGCTCGACATAGGAGTGAAATAGGCGCTTATAGGATTGGGAAAGTAAGTACGCCACCCCATGAATGGTATTAAGGAATAAAATCCGTCATCCACGCAACTGTAACAAGTAATTAACCTGTAAAAGATATCTAGGGAGTAGTGAAATCTAAGTAAACACAATTCTCCCATATATTGCTCACAACTCTAGTTTAATTTAGTTTTATTTTCATTTTAGTATTTTATTTTGATTGCATCTTAGCATTGGGTTAGTTGACTAGCAACTAATTCCGCCCAACTCCTTCAAAACCAAGATTTTTAATTGCTTTCATAAAATATAAAAATACAAAAAGAATCATCCCTCATCTCTAGACCTAGTCTTTTGGTTTTCTAATCCTAGCGACACTATTCCTAGCTGAACGATCAATCCCCCGGTACTTGTCATTATACTATATTACATCGATCAGGTACACTGCCTGGTGGGGGTTGTAAGCTTCTCGAGATCCCTCGAGACGTAAAGCCTGGTGCAATCCCTACGCATCAAGTTTTTGGCGCCGCAGCCCGGGGAATAGTTATTGTCTAGGTTAGAATCTCTTTTTATTAGGTCTACTTGCTAGATTCCTTTCTAGTAAGATTTTATTTTTATTTTTAGGTTCTCTTTAGTCTATCTTATTTATTCGTGTTTTTGTTCGTAACTCTTTGCCATCCGACATCATGGACGATGGTAACATCTTTGAAACCGTCATCCCACCACAACAAAACCCACCACTAGATAACCAACCTCTTAGGCCCCGAACCCTAGGAGAGTACTCCTGACCTAGCCACCAAGGCTATCGAAACACCATTGAGCTCACCCAAGGAGCCAATGTGACCCCCTTGCGATCCGAAACCATCCGGTTGGTGCAAAGCAGATGTGCATTCGATGGACTTCGTTCCGAAGATCCGAATCAACATCTCAAGGACTTCCTTAAAATCGTAGATTCTATAGACCTTGATGTTACAACTAGAGAGTCAACCCGATTACGCCTATTCCAATTCTCTCTACGTGATCAAGCTAGTCAATGGCTTGAACGTTTACCCGCGGGATCCATCACCTCATGGTATGATCTCACCACTCGTTTCCTTGCTCAATTTTTCCCACCGGGGAGAACTACCAAGCTTAGAAATGATATCTTGATGTTCCAACAACGTTAAGGTGAAACTCTATATGAAGCATGGACTCGATTCAAGGACTTACTCCAAAAAGTCCCTCATCATGGCATAGATCTTTGGCTCCAAGTCCAAATCTTCTATGACCATATCGATCTCTCCACAAGGCGAGCCATTGACCAATTGGCCGGTGGTAAGCTACGTGATCTAAGTGCGGAACAATCATGGGAACTCATAGAAGATCTTGCTCTCTATGACAACGAAAGTTGGAATGATCCCCGTGATTTGAACAAAACGGTCAAGGCAATATCTTTGCCTTCGAACAATTCTAGCACTCCCAACCGTAGGATCATGGAACTTGAAGGTCGAGTCAAGTTTCTCATGAAATCTTACGAAGCTCCTAAGCCTTCAAGCCAAGTGAACAAAATCGCTTCTTCATGTAAAATGTGTAATGGCCCTCACGAAACTCATAACTGTATGGAGCTTCCAAAACGCGCTTATAACGAATTCACATCATCTCACCTTGTTCGAGGTCCTCGAAACTTTGACGAGGCCTGTGAGGCATGGAAGGATAAACCTAATTTCAGAGGGTACCAAACGCGGAGCGTATCCTTCAATGACTCCTCATCACTCGAATGGTCCGAGCATTTTCCATCACAGAGCACTCCTAGGCAAAGCTGTGAAGATGCCTTGCGAAAGTTCATTCTATCTCAAGAATTACAGCTCTCTACGCTCGAGGCTAAGTATAGACAACAGCAAGCTGATATGAACAACAAGATTTGTAATCTGTTAACTGCTATTAAAGAGCACGCTGTTAATAAACCTATTCAAGCTGAAGAGGTCAAATATGTTACCGTCATGAATCAGCCAACTTCTCCTGTGAAAATAAAAAGTCCTAGTAAGCTATTTAAACATCTATCACCAAAAGGGAAAGATCATGTTAACCCCCTAGGACCAATCCATTTTGTAAATACCATCACCACAATATCCACTCCGACACCTAACCAGAGCCAACAACCAGCTGAATATATGGGTCATAAAGCTAAGGATGAGACCTCATGGGTAGACCATGAATTGGCCAAGAGCCCTACCAACTAATTCGGGGATTCCGTCACTCAAGAGTCTAGCAATTTAGATGATGTAAAAGAAAGGTTGGAAGAGCATACGAGAAATCCAGCAATCTCGGGTAAATTTATTATAGAGGAACCCGAGAAAGATTTCGTGAGTGTGGCTAATAGGAGTAGTGATAGAACTGAGGGAAGCAACTCTAGAGTTTTCAAGATTTCATGCACTCTTAGGAAAAGACTGTTTACCAATACTCATATAGATCCTAGCCTCCCTGTCAACATAATTCCCCTTTCCCTTTACCATGAAGCCTTCCCAGAACACACGATGTATAAAAGAATCAACAACGCAGGGGTAATGAAAGATGTGTCAGTTATGATTGGAGAACTTGTCTACAACATCGACCTCACTGCGGTCGATGAAATAGACTCCATCACTAATCTGAGATTAACTGATCTTGTTCTCGGGAAACCATTTGTCAATGAATCGGGAGTAATCCTTGATGAGAAGGATGGTAGTGCATTATTTACCAATGGCATCAAGAAGGTAATCTTCCGTAGGGGTAATGAGGAGGTATACGAGTACCGTCCATCACTGGAAGGGAACCTATACGGATCAAGGGATGGAGGATCGGGGAGAATAAGGCGACGTGATCCGAACAATCTCAAAATCCCCTGCATGATCAGTCATAAGTATTTCGATAATGTCTACATTAACGTATTCCTGCCTAAGAATTTTATGTCCCTATTCCATTATAACAATATCTGCAGATGGGGAATGATTTATAGGGGAGAGAATGTGGTTGGTAGAGATCATGAAATCCAGGTATTCGTAGGAAATATGGCATTCGCTATGGAATTTACAATCGTGGACAACATCGAAGACTATGTCGACCCAAGGTTATCACAAGTTGTTTTCGGAGCACCCTTTTGTGAAATCACTAATTTAATAGTTGATGACCGGAACGGAATCATGACCTTCGCTGATGGAATTAGGAGGGTTTCATACCAAACGCCGTACAAGAGAAAAGATCTCAAGGAAATCGATTGTAACGGGCTTGATAGGCTAAGTTCCCAACTTATTTTGTGTGATGAAGATGTTTGGAGAGGATGTAAGAACACTTATGATTTATCATGTGGGTTCTTTAAAGATGTTAGTAAACTTGGGTCTAAGTATCGAAAAGATGTCTTTGAGTTCGAAGACCCGAAATACCTGCACTATGAAAGCGATACTGGTATAGGATACGACCTAGAGAGTGAAACCAATAATGAGGTCACGTATTAACCCATGACCTTGAGTCTAGCTACAAGACTCGTAAATAAAGAAAAGCGCTTCTTGGGAGGCTACCTATGTTTTGTGTGATTTTTTATTTTGTTTGTTTGATATTTGCTTCCGTATGCATGCTTTATTTTTATTGTTGGTAGATCATGTTTCAAAACTAAATAGTAAAAATACTTTATTTTGTTGTTTGGCCTAGTCTTAACTTCATCCAAAGGTATTTTTGCAAAAGATAAGTGTAAGGGGAAACCCCAAATATGTTTTTAAGAAACAAACCCGATCATGATTCTCCACAATATTAAGTGAACATGTATATTCGTATTTGTTAGAGTCAAATGCTTGTAGCGAGTCATAATGATGTTTTGCAGGATTTTCCAGGAAGTAGGACGAAGTTTTTCCAGAAATTTTCCGGAAACTTAACATAAGAATTTCTGCAGGTCACTTCTGACGGCGTCAGGAATTAATTCCTGACGGCGTCATGTGTAAAACTCTGGAAATTTTACCAGTTTTGTTTTTCTAATGGAGTCTTAAAGTTTTTGTTGAATTATTAGTTTTATAATCTCCAGGAAATCTGCAAACATCATTCCACAAGCATTATATCTTATTTTGTTTTCTAGGATTTATTAGTATATGTAGATTGCCGCCGATTTTATGCGAGGTTGCCTTGTTTGTTTTCTCAGGTTTTACAGGTTATGTATGACAAGAAGATGATTTATATTCTGGAAGGGAAGCTTTGATTGTTCATTTTCTTGGAGGAAGATCTAACCTAGCTACCTTATTATCCATACCGAGCGAATCAGGGGAGTATTTGATTTCATTTGTTTTACTTATTTCACTTTTACATTTTTTACTTGAACATTGGGGACAATGTTCATCCTAAGTGTAAGGGGAGGATAAAATGATGATACCTTACAAATACACTTTAGCTTGAGTTTGTTTGTTTGATAGTAGATGTGTAATAAAATTGTGAGAAATACTTGTTAGTGCAATTTTAGCGCCAAATTTAAATTTTTTTTATAACATTTAGGTGTGAAACTTTAGCCATAGCAAGCATCTCATGGATAGGAGATTGTATGACTAGCATAAAACCGTACTATTCAGAAAAATTTTCCACCCAAATATGTGAGGTTCGCCTTTAGATTTGATAGGAAAAGCATTTACTATTAGTGCTTATGAGTGTACCGGTAGCATTTAGATTCTAGAACTTGCGTTAGTGATGCATCCCGAGACCGCTAGTGAGACTACATTCGTGTAGTAGGATTTACTACATGATAAGAGGCATTAGGATCACCCTTGTGTTAAACCCGTATCATAATTACTTGACCATTTAAGTCATATTACTTGGCTAGTTAAGTCAATAAAATTTTTCCCACACAGTAGCGTTGTACTCATTTTTAGTACACGAAACCCCTAGTACACCCCTCCGAGCCTATCTTTTCGTTTTTAACTTTAAGCATTTTACTTAAAGGAAGAATTTGTTACACCCCACTTAAATGTACACCCAAATCGCCTTAGCCTTCCGTGTATGCACTCATCTTTAGTGCATTATTGTTACATGTTTAAAACCTAAGTTAACTATCTAATTGATTACATGGTTGCTAAGTCGAGTCATATCCTTGTACATATTGTTTTGGGACAATTAGGACTCATGGGTAAAGTACTTATTTTATGGAGTAATGGGGAAGAACATCATATTATTAACCCCCATATGTACGTTAATCTTAAAAGTACTCCAAGTGTTCTGATTTTCTTAATTCGAGTCATTAGATTAGTTTATTGTAAAGTATGTAAAAATTCAAGTGTAAGGGGAATGTTCATTCCCTATGATGTATTATTTTGGATGGTAGGGTAAGAGTGTATGCAAAAAAAAAAAAAAAAAAAAAAAAAAAAAAAAAAAAAAAAAAAAAATCGGGAATCAAGAAAAAAAAAAAAAAGAAAATAAAATGAAAAAGAAAATAAGAAAAGAGAAAAACATACGGACTACCATCCCGTTTCATTTTATGTTTTTGTTATTTTTCATTTATTAGCTTAAGTCGAGTCTAGTCTTGGCTTAGCAACGCCATATTGTACATGTAATTAACTAAGATTGTTAACTCGCCACCAGTAAAGACTGCCTATATCCAACAAAACCGTGTATTTCATATCCCTACACCTAACGTTACAACCCTTTAAAAGACCTCTTTGATAGTTTATCCTAGATGCTTACGCCATGTGGTGGAGGTTTGATCCTTTCCCAAGCCTATGGTAATCTATTTTGTTATGACAGGTAGTGAGAGATGTTTTCCATTTCCATATTGTGATATTACTTTATTACACCAGAGAGATGTGAGTATCTAAACACTATTTGTGAGGTGCTAGTGTATGACCTCCATTCTTGTCTTTGGTCTTTAGTGGAACGATTATTTGTTGTAATTACTTTTATATTAGTGTTAAATGACCCCTAACTTGTATTTTGACTAGAATAAAAGCGCATTTGCTTGAGGACAAGCAAATCTCAAGTGTAAGGGTATATGATAAGCCCGGAATTGAATTTATTTGATCAAATATTGCCCTAAATCGTTCCTTTTGTGATTTTAGGTACTTTGGGAGTGAATTCTGGAAAAGGTAGCAATTCAGACGTTTTTGGAGCATAAAAGTGAAGAAAACGGCAAAGACTTAATTTTCCATGCTGAGAACAGTACCTGACGGCGTCAAGAAGAAAAATGTGACGGCGTCAGGAGTAAAATCCATGAGGACCCAGTGAAAACCTGAAGGCGTCACAAGAAGGGCGTCAAGAGTATTTTTGGTGATGGCCTGCATAAGGGATACACATGACGGCGTCAGATCCAGATCTAGGCAGTCCGAGAAATTATTTGGCGGCGAGATGACGGCATCAGAAATTTGTTCTTGACGCCGTCACCTATCAGAATCTATATATAGTTTTCTATTTTTCATTCATAAAAGAGGAACTTGTGTAGAGAATACTAGGGCCGAACTTTGTAAACCCTAGGTCGTATTTTACAGTATTTTCAAGGGTTTTCACCCCTTGAATCCTTTCATGTTCAATTGAGATAAGTCTTCTTCCAATTCATTCAATATGTCTATGTGTTGTTTGAATATATCTTATGCTTGTCTTAATTTTAACATGCTAGGCTAGATCTATCTTGTGTTTGCTTAGATGTAATGAAACCTAGATGTTAATTATATGTTGATTACTTGTTTATAGTTGTATTGGATGAATGATTTCAATGTTAGGCTTAAGAAAACTGGCAGATCTCCTTTGTGTAACATACTTGAACGTCTTAAGAAACATGAACCGATGTGTACTAGGTTTTATTGGTTGATTTAATGCATGAGAAAATTCTAATGATCCCATGTTAGGAGCTTTTTATCCGGCTAGACATAGGAGTGAAGTAGGAGCTTATAGGATTGGGGAAGTAAGTACGCCACCCCATGAATGGTATTAAGGAATACAATCCGTCATCCACGCAACTGTAACAAGTAATTAACCTATAAAAGATATCTAGAGAGTAGTGAAATCTAAGTAAACACAATTCTCCCATATATTGCTTACAACTCTAGTTTAATTTAGTTTTATTTTCATTTTAATATTTTATTTTGATTGCATCTTACCATTGGGTTTGTTGACTAGCAACTAATTCCGCCCAACTCCTTCAAAACCGAGATTTTTAATTGTTTTCATAAAATATAAAAATACAAAAAGTATCATCCCTCATCTCTAGACCTAGTCTTTAGGTTTTCTAATCCTAGCGACACTATTCCTAGTTGAACGATCAATCCCTCGGTACTTGTCATTATACTATACTACATCGATCAGGTACACTGCCTGGTGGGGGGTGTAAGCTTCTCGAGATCCCTCGAGAGGTAAAGCCTGTGCAATCCCTACGCATCAAGTTTTTGGCACCGCAGCCCGGGGAATAGTTATTGTCTAGGTTAGAATCTCTTTTTATTAGGTCTACTTGCTAGATTCCTTTCTAGTAAGATTTTATTTTTATTTTTAGATTCTCTTTAGTCTATCTTATTTCTTCCTGTTTTTGTTCGTAACTCTTTGCCATCCGACATCATGGACGATGGTAACATCTTTGAACCCGTCATCCCACCACAACAAAACCCACCACTAGATAACCAACCTCTTAGGCCTCGAACTCTAGGAGAGTACTCCCGACCTAGCCACCAAGGCTATCGAAACACCATTGAGCTCACCCAAGGAGCCAATGTGACCCCCTTGCGATCCGACACCATCCGGTTGGCGCAAAGCGGATGTGCATTCCATGGACTTCGTTCCAAAGATCCAAATCAGCATCTCAAGGACTTCCTTAAAATCGTAGATTCTATAGACCTTGATGTTACAACTAGATAGTCAACCCGATTGCGCCTATTCCAATTCTCTCTACGTGATCAAGCTAGTCAATGGCTTGAACGTTTACCCGTGGGATCCATCACCTCATGGGATGATCTCACCACTCGTTTCCTTGCTCAATTTTTCCCACCGGGGAGAACTACCAAGCTTAGAAATGATATCTTGATGTTCCAACAACGTCAAGGTGAAACTCTATATGACGCATGGACTCGATTCTAGGACTTACTCCAAAAAGTCCCTCATCATGGCATAGATCTTTGGCTCCAAGTCCAAATCTTCTATGACCATATCGATCTCTCCACAAGGCGAGCCATTGACCAATCGGCTGGTGGTAAGCTACGTGATCTAAGTGCGGAACAATCATGGGAACTCATAGAAGATCTTGCTCTCTATGACAACGAAAGTTGGAATGATCCCCGTGATTTGAACAAAACAGTCAAGGAAATATATTTGGCTTCGAACAATTCTAGCACTCCCGACTGTAGGATCATGGAACTTGAAGGTCGAGTCAAGTTTCTCATGAAATCTTACGAAGCTCCTAAGCCTTCAAGCCAACTGAACAAAATCGCTTCTTCATGTAAAATGTGTAATGGCCCTCGCGAAACTCATAACTGTATGGAGCTTCCAAAACGCGCTTATAACGAATTCACATCGTCTCACGTTGTTCGAGGTCCTCGAAACTTTTACGAGGCCTATGAGGCATGGAAGGATAAACCTAATTTAAAAGGGTACCAAACGCGGAGCGTATCCTTCAATGACTCCCCCCTACTCGAATGGTCCGAGGATTTTCCATCATAGAGCACTCCTAGGCAAAGCTGTGAAGATGCCTTGCGAAAGTTCATTCTATCCCAAGAATTACAGCTCTCTACGCTCGAGGCTAAATTTAGACAACAACAAGCTGATATGAATAACAAGATTTGTAATCTGTTAACTGCTATTAAAGAGCACGCTGTTAATAAACCAATTCAAGCTGAAGAGGTCAAATCTGTTACCGTCATGAATCAGCCAACTTCTCCTGTGAAAATAAAAAGTCCTAGTAAGCTATTTAAACATCTATCACCAAAAGGGAAAGATCCTGTTAACCCCCTAGGACCAATCCATTTTGTAAATACCATCACCACAATATCCACTCCAACACCTAACCAGAGCCAACAACCAGCTGAATATATGGGTCATAAAGCTAAGGATGAGACCTCAAGGGTAGACCACGAATTGGCCAAGAGCCCTACCAACTCATTCGGGGATTCCGTCACTCAAGAGTCTAGCAATTTAGATGATGTAAAAGAAAGGTTGGAAGAGCATACGAGAAATCCAGCAATCTCGGGTAAATTTATTATAGAGGAACCCGAGAAAGATTTGGTGAGTATGGCTAATAGGAGTAGTGATAGAACTGAGGGAAGCAACTCTAGAGTTTTCAAGATTTCCTGCACTCTTAGGAAAAGACTGTTTACCAATACTCATATAGATCCTAGCCTCCCTGTCAACATAATTCCCCTTTCCCTTTACCATGAAGCCTTCCCTGAACGCACGATGTATAAAAGAATCAACTACGCAGGGGGTAATGAAAGACGTGTCAGTTATGATTGGAGAACTTGTCTACAACATCGACCTCACTGCGGTCGATGACATAGACTCCATCACTAATCCGAGATTAACTGATCTTGTTCTCGGGAAACCATTTGTCAATGAATCGGGAGTAATCCTTGATGAGAAGGATGGTAGTGCATTATTTACCAATGGCATCAAGAAGGTAATCTTCCGTAGGGGTAATGAGGAGGTATACGAGTACCGTCCATCACTGGAAGGGAACCTATATGGATCAAGGGATGGAGGATCGGGGAGAATAAGGCAACGTGATCTGAACAATCTCGAAATCCCCTGCATGATCAGTCATAAGTATTTCGATAATGTCTACATTAACGTATTCCTGCCTAAGAATTTTATGTCCTTATTCCATTATAACAATATCTAAAGATGGGGAATGATTTATAAGGGAGAGAATATGGTTGGTAGAGATCATGAAATCCAGGTATTCGTTGGAAATATGGCATTCGCTATGGAATTTACAATCGTCGATAACATCGAAGACTATGTCGACCCAAGGTTGTCACAAGTTGTTTTCGGACCTTTTGTGAAATCACTAATTTAATAGTTGATGACCGGAACGGAATCATGACCTTCGCTGATGGAATTAGGAGGGTTTCATACCAAACGCCGTACAAGAGAAAAGATCTCAAGGAAATCGATTGTGACGGGCTTGATAGGCTAAGTTCCCAACTTATTTTGTGTGATGAAGATGTTCGGAGAGGATGTAAGAACACTTCTGATTTATCATGTGGGTTCTTTAAAGATGTTAGTAAACTTGGGTCTAAGTATCAAAAAGATGTCTTTGAGTTCGAAGACCCGAAATACCTGCACTATGAAAGCGATACTGGTATAGGAGACGACATAGAGAGTGAAACCAATAATGAGGTCACGTAGTAACCCATGACCTTGAGTCTAGCTACAAGACTCGTAAATAAAGAAAAGCGCTTCTTGGGAAGCAACCCATGTTTTGTGAGATTTTTTATTTTGTTTGTTTGATATTTGCTTCCGTATGCATGCTTTATTTTTATTGTTGGTAGATCATGTTTCAAAACTAAATAGTAAAATACTTTATTTTGTTGTTTGGCCTAGTCTTAACTACATCCAAAGGTATTT
The DNA here is from genome assembly GCA_030686995.1 of Artemisia argyi. NCBI lineage: Eukaryota > Viridiplantae > Streptophyta > Magnoliopsida > Asterales > Asteraceae > Artemisia > Artemisia argyi. The sequence continues at coordinate 38,224,517 of CM060701.1, forward strand.
TTGCAAAAGATAAGTGTAAGGGGAAACCCCAAATATGTTTTTAAGAAACAAACCCGATCATGATTCTCCACAATATTAAGTGAACATGTATATTCGTATTTGTTAGAGTCAAATGCTTGTATCGAGTCATAATGATATTTTGCAGGATTTTCCAGGAAGTAGGACGAAGTTTTTCCAGAAATTTTCTGGAAACTTAACATAAGAATTTCTGTAGGTAACTTCTGATGGCGTCAGGAATTAATTCCTGACGGCGTCATGTGTAAAATTCTGGAAATTTTACCAGTTTTGTTTTTCTAACGGAGTCTTAAAGTTTTTGTTGAATTATTAGTTTTATAATCTCCAGGAAATCTGCAAACATCATTCCACAAGCATTATATCTTATTTTGTTTTCTAGGATTTATTTGTATATGTAGATTGCCGCCGATTTTATGCGAGGTTGCCTTGTTTGTTTTCTCAGGTTTTACAGGTTATGTATGACAAGAAGATGATTTATATTCTGGAAGGGAAGCTTTGATTGTTCATTTTCTTGGAGGAAGATCTAACCTGGCTACCTTATTATCCATACCGAGCGAATCAGGGGAGTATTTGATTTCATTCGTTTTACTTATTTCACTTTTACATTCTTTACTTGAACATTGGGGACAATGTTCATCCTAAGTGTAAGGGGAGGGTAAAATGATGATACCTTACAAATACACTTTCGCTTGAGTTTGTTTGTTTGATAGTAGATGTGTAATAAAACTGTGAGAAATACTTGTTAGTGCAATTTTAGCGCCAAATTTAAATTTTTTTACAACATTTAGGAGTGAAACTTTAGCCATAGCAAGCGACTCATGGATAGGAAATTGTATGACTAGCACAAAACCGTACTATTCAGAAAAATTTTCCACCTAAATATGTGAGGTTCGCCTTTAGATTTGATAGGAAAAGCATTTACTATTAGTGCTTATGAGTGTACCGGTAGCATTTAGATTCTAGAACTTGCGTTAGTGATGCATCCCGAGACCGCTAGTGAGACTACATTCGTGTAGTAGGATTTACTACATGATAAGAGGCATTAGGATCACACTTGTGTTAAACCCGTATCATAATTACTTGACCATTTAAGTCATATTACTTGGCTAGTTAAGTCAATTAATTTTTCCCACACAGTAGCGTTGTACTCATTTTTAGTACACGAAACCCCTAGTGTACCCCTCCGAGCCTATCTTTTCGTTTCTAACTTTAAGCATTTTACTTAAAGGAAGAATTTGTTACACCACACTTAAATGTACACCCAAATCGCCTTAGGCTTCCGTGTATGCACTCATCTTTAGTGCATTATTGTTACATGTTTAAACCCTAAGTTAACTATCTAATTGATTACATGGTTGCTAAGTCGAGTCATATCCTTGTTCATATTGTTTTGGGACGATTGGGACTCATGGGTAAAGTACTTATTTTATGGAGTAATGGGGAAGAACATCATATTATTACCCCCATATGAACGTTAATCTTAAAAGTACTCCAAGTGTTCTGATTTTCTTAATTCGAGTAATTAGATTAGTTTATTGTAAAGTATGTAAAAATTCAAGTGTAAGGGGAATGTTCATTCCCTATGATGTATTATTTTGGATGGTAGGGTAAGAGTGTATGCAAAAAAAAAAAAAAAAAAAAAAAAAAAAAAAAAAAAAAGAAAAAAAAAAAAATCGAAAATCAAGAAAAATAAAAAAAGAAAAAAAAATGAAAAAGAAAAAAAGAAAAGAGAAAAACATACGGACTACCATCCCGTTTCATTTTATGTTTTTGTTATTTTTCATTTATTAGCTTAAGTCGAGTCTAGTCTTGGCTTAGCAACGCCATATTGTACATGTAATTAACTAAGATTGTTAACTCGCCACCAGTAAAGACTGCCTATATCCAACAAAACCGTGTATTTCATATCCCTACACCTAACGTTACAACCCTTTAAAAGACCTCTTTGATAGTTTATCCTAGGTGCTTACACCATGTGGTGGAGGTTTGATCCTTTCCCAAGCCTATGGTAATCTATTTTGTTATGACAGGTAGTGAGAGATGTTTTCCATTTCCATATTGTGATATTACTTTATTACACCCGAGAGATGTGAGTATCTAAACACTATTTGTGAGGTGCTAGTGTATGACATCCGTGCTTGTCTTTGGTCTTTAGTGGAACGATTATTTGTTGTAATTACTTTTATATTAGTGTTAAATGACCCCTAACTTGTATTTTGACTAGAATAAAAGCGCATTTATTTGAGGACAAGCAAATCTCAAGTGTAACGGTATATGATGAGGCGAAAAATGAACCACTTTTAGGGGGTCATTTAAGCCCGGAATTGAATTTATTTAATCAAATATTGCCCTAAATCGTTCCTTTTGTGATTTTAGGTACTTTTGGAGTGAATTCTGGAAAAGGAAGCAATTCGGACGTTTTTGGAGCATAAAAGTGAAGAAAACGGCAAAGACTTAATTTTCCATGCTGAGAACAGTACCTGACGGCGTCAAGAAGAAAAATGTGACGGCGTCAGGAGTAAAATCCATGACGACCCAGTGAAAACCTGAAGGCGTCACAAGAAGGGCGTCAAGAGTATTTTTGGTGACAGCCTGCATAAGGGATACACATGACGGCGTCAGACCCAGATCTAGGCAGTCCGAGAAATTATTTGGCGGCGAGATGACGGCGTCAGAAATTTGTTCTTGACGCCGTCACCTATCAGAATCTATATATAGTTTTCTATTTTTCATTCATAAAAGAGGAACTTGTGTGGAGAATACTAGGGCCGAACTTTGTAAATCCTAGGTCGTATTTTACAGTATTTTCAAGGGTTTTAACCCCTTGAATCCTTTCATGTTCAATTGAGATAAATCTTCTTCCAATTCATTCAATATGAATATATCTTATGCTTGTCTTAATTTTAACATGCTAGGCGAGATCTATCTTGTGTTTGCTTAGTTGTAATGAAACCTAGATGTTAATTATATGTTGATTACTTGTTTATAGTTGTATTGGATGAATGATTTCAATGTTAGGCTTAAGAAAACTGGCAGATCTCCTTTGTGTAACATGCTTGAACGTCTTAAGAAACATGAACCGATGTGTACTAGGTTTTATTGGTTGTATTTAATGCATGAGCAAATTCTAATGATCCCATGTTAGGAGCTTCTTAGCCGGCTCGACATAGGAGTGAAGTAGGCGCTTATAGGATTGGGGAAGTAAGTACGCCACCCCATGAATGGTATTAAGGAATACAGTCCGTCATCCACGCAACTGTAACAAGTAATTAACCTATAAAAGATATCTAGGGAGTAGTGAAATCTAAGTAAACACAATTCTCCCATATATTGCTCACAACTCTAGTTTAATTTAGTTTTATTTTCATTTTAGTATTTTATTTTGATTGCATCTTAGCATTGGGTTAGTTGACTAGCAACTAATTCCGCCCAACTCCTTCAAAACCGAGATTTTTAATTGCTTTCATAAAATATAAAAATACAAAAAGAATCATCCCTCATCTCTAGACCTAGTCTTTAGGTTTTCTAATCCTAGCGACACTATTCCTAGCTGAACGATCAATCCCCCGGTACTTGTCATTATACTATATTACATCGATCAGGTACACTGCCTGGTGGGGGTTGTAAGCTTCTCGAGATCCCTCGAGAGGTAAAGCCTGGTGCAATCCCTACGCATCACAAATATAATCTAGCATATTAGTGATAACAGTAGCTCTAAATGACATGGTATTTTTGAAATTTGAGTTGGGGTTTTTAGTTATGGAAATGAGAGTTTGGATTTGGTTTTTGATTTTCAAGTGATGGTCTAGTTAAGGGTTTGTGTAATTATGGTGTGTATATGGGTTTGGTGGGTGCGTCTATTGGTTCGCGTGCAAAATTAAATAGCGTATCAAGGAAGATACGCTCAAGTTGCATAGGCAAAATCATGATCGGTCCCTAAGGTTCACTGTTGGGTTACGTTGAATAACTAAGGTATAGTATAAAGGTGAGTTGTCTATTATGCCTTCGTTACTATAACTCAAAACGAACGTTGACCGAGGCAAAACGGGTCAAGGGATGCAGTCGGCCTCAAAAACCCAAGGTTTGGACTCTAGGCGACGATTTTCCCAAGTTTCGGTACCACGCGTTGATTTTTTGAAAGTTTAGGGACCAACTGTGCATTTTTGTCTTTATTTATTTTATGACTATGTAGTTGTGGTTCGACTAACTGATGAGTGTGTAAATACTCATCATTTTTACCTTTTCTGAGCTGCCAAAATATCTAAAAACACTCAATATTGATCAAAATAGTGAAAATATCCCAGGAAAGTGTTTTACATGTTTCAAATGCAAAATAATCAAAAACAGATGAAAAACGCACAAAGTTTGCATAATTGGCAGTTTCAGTCCCTCAACTTTCAAAAGTTGTCAAATCTAGTCCCTGGTTGTTCTAAAAACTTGAAAAAGTCACCAAAGGTCCTTTTAAATCAAAAAGTTACACAATTAGTCCTTTGGTGCAAAGTTTCACAAAATGTCAAGTTTAGTCCCTGAACTTTGGAAAAGTGTCAAAAATGGTCCCTGGGATATTAAAACTTTGAGAAAAACAAATTTTGTCCTTGCATTAACCTTTTATGGCAGGATTGGTCCTTGGTGGAAAAGTTTGGTGAAATTACACAAATGGTCCCTGAAGTTTGAAAGTTTGGCAAAAATAGTCCCTGGTGAAATTAAAATGGAAAAATCAATATTGGACCTCATATTATTCATCACTTGGCAAGAAACACCCTTGTGGAAATTATGGAAAAATGCCAAATTACAACCTTAAACTTTCGGCTATTTACAAGTTTGGTCCTTGTGAACTTAAAAACCAAACCGGACCTAATCTATTACTCCTAATCCAATCAAAAGTCCATTCCACAAAAAAAATACCAAGCCCACCTTTTTCTTAGGCCTAATGCCATCACCAGCCCATCACCCCTTTTATATTAAACCGGGGTCAAACCTTTGACCTTGGTCAAATACCAGTCAAACCCCACACCTTTCCCTCTCCCTCACTCCCCACAGCCAAACCACAATACCACCCTGGTATTGCAGCCCACCACCACCACTTGCCCATCTCATCATCACCTCCCCACACCCTCTGCACCCCAAATCACCTCACATTAAATGCCACCACCCCCTTGCCTGTATCAGAAGCAAATTGCAAAATAAAGTTTCCCGCCAAAACACGTGGCATCCAATTAGAGCATCTCAGTGATCCAAGGGCTACAATTGTTGATGGGATTTGATCAGAGAAGTGTGGAAACCCTAATGGAGGGCTATATAAGGAAGAAGAATGCAAGGAAGACTTCATGTAGTTATTTTTAGTAAAATTGTATGTCGAATTAACTAGTTTTTCAAATTCAGTTGTACTTTTCTTAATTCAAGCATTGTAGTTGCTATCTCAGTGTACTTTAAGTCTTTTTAAGTTATAAAATTCCAAGTTTTAGTTCTGTTTTGTGTTATTGCAGTTTACTCAAATTTTTGAATTTCTCAATAACATTAGTGGTCAATTATACTAAGGATCATGGACTGAGATAGGATCACTTAGGTTCCCTTAAGCTTGTTAAAGCTTGTAGAGACATTAAAACTCAGTACTAGTAATAAAAACCAAGAATACAAAAAAGTCAACAATAGTCAACTGTGTATGTTTTGAAGTTGTTTTCAGGTTTTGAGAAGCATTGAAGAGCAAGATTGGAAGTGGAATAGCCTATCTAAAGATAGGCATCAGTGGAAAATCCCTTGTTCATGCTAGGGGTGATTTGTAAGATTTGCTCATTTTGAAATTCCTCTCAAATCTTAATATCCTTGTAATTTCTGTGTTTGTTTGTTATTCTGTGTTTGTTTGTGCTCATTTAGTGTTATTTCGATATAATATAGCTTAATATAGGGACCTTGTTCATTAAATATTGTAGTTACTAAGAATCTTAGTCATACAGTCAAATTAGTATAAGTGGTCATTTGTGGTATAACTTGTTAATAATTGTTTCTATTAGCTCATCTCAGTTTATTTAATCAAAACAAGTGCCTATAAGTAAGATTGGTGGTCTAAATTTCAAAATCCCTTGGGAATTAAGAGTTCAATCTGTGTAAAGGAGTGTTTGGTTTAACACTGCCTTGGGTGATATTGTGGTTGTGTTGTTGCTATTTGGGTATTAGTAGATTTCATTCACCAAGTTTAGGTCTAGTAAAGTCTTAAATTCCAGTTTCAAGTAGTTAAAAGTCAAAATCACTTAAATCCTCTCTTAACTGTCTACTGTGTGGAGATTAGTATCCACAATCCATCATTTCATTGCACAAAGTGTTGATTTAACTTGGTTTGGTCTTGTTTTAGCTAATCACATCCATTTCAGTCAATAAATAGGAATCTAAACTCAGAAAAGTCAAAGTATCAAGTTTTCTAAAAAAGTCAAAAGTTGCATATCTCAGTTTTTCCAAAAGTTGTGGGTTTTTTCTTGAATTTTGTGTAGTGAGTTAGGACTTGAAATTTGTTGGATGTAAAAATATATCAGTAGAACTTGAGTTTCCTATGATTATTTGAATTTTGAGAATTTTTCTTATTGGCCTTTTAGTCCCTTGAACTGAGTTGCCGGGCAAACCATTGCCCTGTGCATCAGCAGTCCATCTCACCACCACCACTTTGGTGGCTGTTGTAGGCCACATCAGTGGGTCCTAGTGAACCATTTTGGCTTTTGCCAACCCCCCTCCTACCAGGGATCATAGCTTGACCAATTGTTTGACCTAGGAGCTAGTGGACCCCACCTGGATTTGTTGCCAAAGTTTGTCCCAAGTCTGAGTTGAGGTTCAAATTGTCAAGTGCTTATTTTGTAGCTTATTAGCTTATCAGTGCTCATTGCCTGTTGTTTTTAGCTTATTTGTACCTAGTTTCATCATTGTGGACCCCACATTCAGTCATATGTGCTTATTTGCCTAGTTGGTCAATAAAAGTCAACTATTTAAGATAGGGGGGTGCACACAACTTATTTTTAAGCTTCATAAAAAGTTGTTTCACAAAAGTTTCTCATTTTTATCTTATATTCAGCTGTCAAAAAGAAAAACTCCAAAAAAACCAAACATAAAAATAGTGATAGCTTCTATTTAATAGATTCTATCTTTTTCATTTTAGCTTATTTATAAGCACTTTTCCATTTTTATAATTTTCTTAATTTTATAGTACCTTTAAGTATTTAAAATAATTTTCTTAGATTTTTCCTAATCAGTTTACTATTTATTAGATTTAAAAGTTGTTTAATTAATTAAATAAGTAATATTAGAAATTAATTAGTTTTCTTAAATTTTTAGTAACAACAGTAGGTTTTATAATTTTTCTAAGTTTTATAAATTAGTTAAGACTTTTAGAAAATATATTTTTAGTTTCTACTGTTCATTTTCCATTTTTCTTATTTTAATTATTTAAGTTAGATTTAAGTTAATTAAAAGGTAATTAATTAGTGGAATAGCCTTAAATATAATTTTTAGAAGTTTTTATAGTTTTGTAGGATTCCTGTGATGGTTAAATAATTTTATAAATTTTTCCATAATTTTCTAAGTTAATTTAGTATTATTTGTAATTTAAATTAGTTTAATTAGTTTAATTAAGTTAATTAGTTTTTAATTAATAAAAAAAACTCATAAAAAGACAAAAATATTTATTTTTATTTTTTATATTTTCTTTAAGTTCTTTTTAAGGTTTAGAAAATATTTTTGCAAGTTTTTAGTTTAATTTGTAATCCTTGTAATTTTTAGTTAATTAAAATTAGGTTTTAATTAGATTTTAAATAGTTTTATTAATTAAATAATATTTAAATATTAAAATAATCATTTTTATAATTTCATATTCATTTTTAATTTTCTTTTAATTTTAAGTTTTCAAAAGTTTCACTTGCACCCCCTGTAGTTTGTAATTGTTCAAAACCCACTTTTCTGTCTGTTACGTGGTCCTAATTGTAAATTTGTGCATATATCTGTATATTTGTGAATATTATATCATTGTGTGAATACCAAAATATCAGTAGCAAAATCAATTCCATATCATCTTGGCTACTGTCCTCTGTGCCACTCATTCCCATAAACGATTTCCAAAGCACCATTTCAATCTCGCTGGGACTTAACGACCCGGGGACACACTAAACTATCCACGGAGTATTGGTCTAGGTAGCTTGACTTTGTTGACCATTTACTTGGTCAATTTAAGTTGACTGTTTAGCATCAATCACTAACCATGATACAAGTCCTCTACTTATGTTAGGTGTCGTCATAACATTTGGAGTTTTTTGCATTTAATGTGTTCTCTACTTATTTTAACCATGTGTTATGACGATTAATTTCTGTTACGCCTCGTGTTTCCGCCTAGGCGCGGTGTGACATATATGTTCATGCATTTAATTTTATATCTTTGTCGCTTTGTGTCTTGTTGAAAAATAATTGTATGTGAATCCACGATAAAAAAGGGTATCATACCAAAGTTGTATATTCAAGATCTAGATAAACATAAAAATTTAAGAAAAATGTTGTTGTATTAGTTTTTAAAAGGTTCTTAACATCATACTATGTATTAAAACAAACTTTAAAACACAAGTATTTTGTAAATAAATCACTCACATAGTTAGACCAAAAAACATCTCATTATAGATATAAAATATTATCATTTACTTTTATATATGAATTGATAATGAACACGTAGTAAGATGATAAATACAAGTAAATACATAAATAATGAAAAAGCTTTATTTCATTAAAAGTTCTTTCAAAGACACATTCAAGAAAGATACTCGACATCTTATAAGTTAACTTTATTTGACATTTAGATTAGATTTACAGAAAAAGCAATTACAAGTCCTTCCATGCCTGCCTGAACACCTAATCTTGAGGAAACGGATTGTTATACTTACTTACATAGAATCCATCTGGATGTACCCTCCAATGACAATGTTGGGTTCCAAATGGGCGTCCATTGTAACAAATTTTCCAAATCGCCATTTTAAAAATATTAACAGTTGCTGTTTTCTTATCTGCCAACCTAAATTCCCCTATAACATGTGAGTCAAAAGCTATTCCAAATTTCCAATTAAACTCTTCATCCATACCAAGTGTGTGATTTCCAAAATCTTTTCCTCCTCCTTCATAAATATGGAACGAAATACCTTCTTTAATATAACTGGACTTGATAAAGATCCTAGCCGTAGCAAAATCATTTGGTCTTTCAGCAAAACCGCATGGCAAGGTTGTGAGAATAAAAAGAACACACATGATCAAATTCATTTGTTTTGTATGATGTGTTTTTCGGCATTTTATGTGTAGTCTTATGTCTCAGATATATATAGACGTGGAAGACATATAAACTATATTCATGTAATAAAGTATATTTTTCTATTAATAAATGTCATAAATGCTTGTAATAAAGACACTATTATGTAGTAACTTAATATTTTCTAAAGTTTTCCATTAATAAAATTTCATAAATGTTTTATAGTAGTCTAATATAATACTAGACGAGTACTCGTAAATAGCGACGGGACTTATAGTGAAAAATAATTATAATTGGGATATTTGGTTAACTGTTTCGGGTAACGTTTATGTATAAAACGTAAAGAAACAAAATGTGATTGTTTTTTTTAATACGATAATTCAACTGAAAATGAAGCATGACAACAATTAGTTGAAACATTTATTCTCTTCTAATGAAAAAAAGTTTTATAGATTTTTTTTACAAATGATGTGTTATATATATATATAGTTGAAATGATAAATATGTTGAGATCAGTGTAGAACCAAAATAATCTAAATATATAAAGAACCAATATTAGCCACTTATTTTTTCATTAAAAAAAAACAAAAAAAACAAAACTTTCCACCTCTTTAAAAAAAATATCTTGCGGACGGTAAATCGTCGAGTGAAAAAAAAAAAAAACACCATCGCAACGAGTGTTTTTTTTATCTTTTAGTAGACGGGTACTTCGATATACTTTCTGTTAGGAATTAAAAAAATAGTACAAACTGCTAGTGTAATAGTTGAAACTGATGAAGACAACACTAGCAGTACTAACTGGCTTAGTAAAGCTGGTACAACAAGTTTGTACTGCTTATGAGCTGAAGACAGATTTTGAAGATATGCTTGGAGTTAATTATAGAATAGATATTGTGTATATCTTATACATTTAGATTGATATGTATAATGTATCAAAGTAATTTACTTGTAAAGGACTCCTTATGTTATAAAAAGAGGTCCTAGGTTAGATGTTTGATATATAGATCTCATATACATTTTATTGAAGAACTTCAAGGTTGTAAACCATAGTGATATTATAGATCACTTGCATTATCAATAATATGGAAGTTGTTTGGTTGGTTAACTCATTGTTCTTAATTTACTATTCCATCAATACAATACAACTGTTTCATACTCTCATACACAAAATCTTCTAATTATTAGCAAGTAAATTCTGTGTGCTAGTTACTATATACTCAAAGTATGTGATGCGTAGGGATTGCACCAGGCTTTACCTCTCGAGGGATCTCGAGAAGCTTACAACCCCCACCAGGCAGTGTACCTGATCGATGTAGTATAGTATAATGACAAATACCGGGGGATTGATCGTTCAGTTAGGAATAGTGTCGCTAGGATTAGAAAACCTAAAGACTAGGTCTAGAGATGAGGGATGATTCTTTTTGTATTTTTATATTTTATGAAAGCAAGTAAAAATATCGGTTTTGAAGGAATTGGGCGGAATTAGTTGCTAGTCAACTAACCCAATTACTAAGATGCAATCAAAATAAAATACTAAAAATGAAGATAAAACTAAATTAACTAAAGTTGTGAGCAATATATGGGAGAATTGTGTTTACTTAGATTTCACTACTCCCTAGATATCTTTTACAGGTTAATTACTTGTTACAGTTGCGTGGATGACGGATTGTATTCCTTAATACCATTCATGGGGTGGCGTACTTACTTCCCCAATCCTATAAGCGCCTACTTCACTCCTATGTCGAGCCAGCTAAGAAGCTCCTAACATGGGATCACTAGAATTTGCTCATGCATTAAATACAACCAATAAAACCTTGTACACATCGGTTCATGTTTCTTAAGATGTTCAAGCATGTTACACAATGGAGATCTGCCAGTTTTCTTAAGCCTATCATTGAAATCATTCATCCAATACAACTAAAAACAAGTAATCAACATATAATTAACATCTAGGTTTCATTACATCTAAGCAAACACAAGATAGATCTAGCCTAGCATGTTGAAATTAAGACAAGCATAAGATATATTCAAACAACACATAGACATATTGAATGAATTAAGAGAAGACTTATCTCAATTGAACATGAAAGGATTCAAGGGGTGAAAACCCTTGAAAATACTGTAAGATACGACCTAGGGTTTACAAAGTTCGGCCCTAGTATTCTCCACACAAGTTCCTCCCTAATGAATGAAAAATAGAAAACTATATATAGATTCTGATGGGTGACGGCGTCAAGAACAAATTTCTAATGCCATCATCTCGCCGCCAAATAATTTCTCGGACTGCCTAGATCTAGATCTGACGCCGTCATGTGTATCCCTTATGCAGGCCGTCAACAAAAATACTCTTGACGCCCTTCTTGTGACGCCTTCAGGTTTTCACTGGGTCGTCACGGATTTTACTCTTGACGCCGTCATGATTTTCTTCTTGACGCCGTCAGGTACTGTTCTCAGCATGGAAAATTAAGTCTTTGCCGTTTTCTTCACTTTTATGCTCCAAAAACGTCCGAATTGCTTCCTTTTCCAGAATTCACTCCCAAAGTACCTAAAATCACAAAAGGAACGATTTAGGGCAATATTTGATCAAATAAATTCAATTCTGGGCTTAAATGACCCCCTAAAAGTGGTTCATTTTTCGCCTTATCATATACCCTTACACTTGAGATTTGCTTGTCCTCAAGCAAATGCGCTTTTATTCTAGTCAAAATACAAGTTAGGGGTCATTTAACACTAATATAAAAGTAATTACAACAAATAATCGTTCCACTAAAGACCAAAGACAAGCACGGAGGTCATACACTAGCACCTCACAAATAGTGTTTAGATACTCACATCTCTCGGGTGTAATAAAGTAATATCACAATATGGAAATGGAAAACATCTCTCACTACCTGTCATAGCAAAATAGATTACCATAGGCTTGGGAAAGGATCAAACCTCCACCACATGGCGTAAGCACCTAGGATAAACTATCAAAGAGGTCTTTTTAAGGGTTGTAACGTTAGGTGTAGGGATATGGAATACACGATTTTGTTGGATATTGGCGGTGGCGAGGTAACAATCTTAGTTAATTACATGTACAATATGGCGTTGCTAAGCCAAGACTAGACTCGACTTAAGCTAATAAATGAAAAATAACAAAAACATAAAATGAACATAAAATGAAACGGGATGGTAGTCCGTATGTTTTTCTCTTTTCTTTTTTTCTTTTTCATTTTTTTTCTTTTTTATTTTTTTTTTATTTTTATTTTTTTGAATACACTCTTACCCTACCATCCAAAATAATACATCATAGGGAATGGATATTCCCCTTACACTTGAATTTTTACATACTTTACAAATAACTAATCTAATGACTCGAATTAAGAAAATCAAAACACTTGGAGCAATTTTAAGATTAACGCACATATGGGGGTAATATATGATGTTCTCCCCCATTACTCCATAAAATAAGTACTTTACCCATGAGTCCCAATCGTCCCAAAACAATATGTACAAGGATATGACTCGACCTAGCAACCATGTAATCAATTAGATAGTTAACTTAGGGTTTAAACATGTAACAATAATGCACTAAAGATGAGTGCATACACTGAAGGCTAAGGCGATTTGGGTGTACATTTAAGTGGGGTGTAACAAATTCTTCCTTTAAGTAAGATGCTTAAAGTTAGAAACGAAAAGATAGGCTCGGAGGGGTGTACTAGGGATTTCGTGTACTAAAAATGAGTACAACGCTAATGGTGTGGGAAAAATTAATTGACTTAACTAGCCAAGTAATATGACTTAAATGGTCAAGTAATTATGATACGGGTTTAAACACAAGGGTGATCCTAATGCCTCTTATCATGTAGTAAATCCTACTACACAAATGTAGTCTCACTAGCGGTCTCGGGATGCATCACTAACGCAAGTTCTAGAATCTAAATGCTACCGGTACACTCATAAGCACTAATAGTAAATGCTTTTCCTATCAAATCTAAAGGCGAACCTCACATATTTGGGTGGAAAATTTTTCTGAATGGTACAGTTTTGTGCTAGTCATACAATCTCCTATCCATGAGACGCTTGTTATGGCTAAAGTTTCACTCCTAAATGTTGTAAAAAATTTTAAATTTGGCGCTAAAATTGCACTAACAAGTATTTCTCATAGTTTTATTACACATCTACTATCAAACAAACAAACTCAAGCAAAAGTGTATTTGTAAGGTATCATCATTTTACCCTCCCCTTACACTTAGTATGAACATTGTCCCCAATGTTCAAGTAAAGAATGTAAAAGTGAAATAAGTAAAAAGAATGAATTCAAATACTCCCTTGATTCGCTCGGTATGGATAATAAGGTGGCCAGGTTAGATCTTCCTCCAAAAAAATGAACAATCAAAGCTTCCCTTCCAGAATATAAATCATCTTCTTGTCATACATAATCTGTAAAACCTGAGAAAACAGACAAGGCAACCTCGCATAAAATCGGCGGCAATCTACATATGCTAATAGAACCTAGAAAACAAAATAAGATATAATGCTTGTGGAATGATGTTTGCAGATTTCCTGGAGATTATAAAACTAATAATTCAACAAAAACTTTAAGATTCCGTTAGAAAAACAAAACTGGTAAAATTTCCAGAATTTTACACGTGACGCCGTCAGGAATTAATTCCTGACGCCCTCAGAAGTGACCTGCAGAAATTCTTATGTTAAGTTTCCGGAAAATTTCTGGAAAAACTTCGTCCTACTTCCTGGAAAATCCTGCAAAACATCATTATGACTCGATACAAGCATTTGACTCTAACAAATACAAATATACATGTTCACTTAATATTGTGAAGAATCATGATCGGGTTTGTTTCTTAAAAACATATTTGGGGTTTCCCCTTACACTTATCTTTTGCAAAAATACCTTTGGATGAAGTTAAGACTAAGCCAAACAACAAAGTAAAGTATTTTCACTATTTTAGTTTTGAAACATGATCTACCAACAATAAAAATAAAGCATGCATACATAAGCAAATAACAAACAAACAAAATAAAAATCACACAAAACATGGGTTGCCTCCCAAGAAGCGCTTGTTTTTGTTCGAGTCACGAGCCTGACTCTACCCTTATTTAACAGAAATAGGGGAGGTTTTCCCGACACTTAGGATTAAGTGCGGGTAGAAGTAGCGATACACACCCTTAGGGTGGAAATGTGCCACGTGAGGAAAGAGTGGTGGAAGAATTATATGCTCAAAGGGGTGTGCTCCTATCATCATAACCTTAACAAATTCAATCGGGTTAATGGGTGGATTAAGATTTTCTCCTAGAAAGGGATCATTTTCAATCAACTTCAAGAGATTGCTAGTTGGGGATCCATCTTGACCTAATTAACCCGGTTTAAACCTATAATGTTTCTTGTAATCAATCACAAATGGGTGATGTAAGCATGTAAGGTTATTTTCCGCTCCTGTGTCAGCTTCCTCTCTACAAGGCTTAGAGTCTACTACCTTTATCCCAAGACTACCCGGACTATATGGTTTGATGGGTGGATCGGGACCTTTTTCAATTCTTAAATTCACATCTAAAGATGGAAGATTAGGTAACGGCTTTGGTTGAGGCTCCGGTTCATCAAAACTAAGAACTTCCTTAGAACTAAAAGAAAGGTCATCACTACAAGTGTTAAAACCTATATTCGCTAGTTGTGCTTGATCCAAGGGTTCTACCTCTATTGGGGTTCCTATAGTCTCTTCTACTTCTTCCGGGTAAGTCACGGGTGGTGTGGGTGCCTCAAATGATGGTAGGACTTGTGGGGTATTTGGCGGGCTTGGATTTTCTACTTTATCATCCATCTTATCAAGATCACCTATATCCTCAACATGTTTTTCATTATAATCCAACCCTAACATTTTCCCAAGTATCTCAAGTGCTTCTCTAGGCATCTCAACTTCTATGTCCGAATCATAAGGATCATCCTCAATATTCTGACTGCTATATACAAATTGCCCAAAAGATTCATCATCTGTTTCTTGAGATTCATCATCATCGATCATAAAACCTAGGTCTTTTTGATCAATGTGATCATGTTCGGCTACATCCTCCATCATATCAAGGTCACCTATGTGTTCATCTTGTATTGTGGTGAAATCAAACCACTTCGTGCACCCAGTTATCTCATCTATACGCTTATCCCCAAACAATCTTCTTGCCTGTTCCCTTAAACTTGCTATCAATTGATCCGTAACAATGTTTGTTGGGTTGTCCATTTTTTTGGAAAGTTTGGCACAATTCTCTATGGTTTCCCATGCTTCATCAGCATTTAATCCCCAAAGGTCCCCATCTGCGGCATGATCAATGTCCATTTTGGTATAGTGGTCGACACGATGGTAAAATATTTCAATTTGGGACCACAGATCGAAATTATGATGAGGGACTTTTCGGAGTAAATATTTAAAACGAGCCCATGCATCATAGATAGGTTCATCCTCATGTTGTTTAAACATCAAGATGTCATTTAGAGTGGGTGAATTACGTGGTTGGTAGTATGGTGGATTCGCGTTCTCCATAATGGCTAACGAAATAGTCAATGGAAAGGTTTTTACAAACAAAGACACAAAGAAAAGATAGACTAAAGAAGACCTATAAAAATAAAAATAAAATCTTACTAAAACGGAATCTAGCAAGTAGACCTAGTAAAAAGAAATTCTAACCTAGACAATAACTATTCCCCGGGCTGCGGCGCCAAAAACTTGATGCGTAGGGATTGCACCAGGCTTTATCTCTCGAGGGATCTCGAGAAGCTTACAACCCCCACCAGGCAGTGTACCTGATCGATGTAGTATAGTATAATGACAAATACCGGGGGATTGATCGTTCAGCTAGGAATAGTGTCGCTAGGATTAGAAAACCTAAAGACTAGGTCTAGAGATGAGGGATGATTCTTTTTGTATTTTTATATTTTATGAAAGCAAGTAAAAATATCGGTTTTGAAGGAGTTGGGCGGAATTAGTTGCTAGTCAACTAACCCAATTACTAAGATGCAATCAAAATAAAATACTAAAAATGAAGATAAAACTACATTAACTAAAGTTGTGAGCAATATATGGGAGAATTGTGTTTACTTAGATTTCACTACTCCCTAGATATCTTTTACAGGTTAATTACTTGTTACAGTTGCGTGGATGACGAATTGTATTCCTTAATACCATTCATGGGGTGGCGTACTTACTTCCCCAATCCTATAAGTGCCTACTTCACTCCTATGTCGAGCCGGCTAAGAAGCTCCTAACATGGGATCACTAGAATTTGCTCATGCATTAAATACAACCAATAAAACCTAGTACACATCGGTTCATGTTTCTTAAGACGTTCAAGCATGTTACACAATGGAGATCTGCCAGTTTTCTTAAGCCTAACATTGAAATCATTCATCCAATACAACTATAAACAAGTAATCAACATATAATTAACATCTAGGTTTCATTACATCTAAGCAAACACAAGATAGATCTAGCCTAGCATGTTGAAATTAAGACAAGCATAAGATATATTCAAACAACACATAGACATATTGAATGAATTAAGAGAAGACTTATCTCAATTGAACATGAAAGGATTCAAGGGGTGAAAACCCTTGAAAATACTGTAAAATACGACCTAGGGTTTACAAAGTTCGGCCCTAGTATTCTCCACACAAGTTCCTCCCTAATGAATGAAAAATAGAAAACTATATATAGATTCTGATGGGTGACGGCGTCAAGAACAAATTTCTGACGCCGTCATCTCGCCGCCAAATAATTTCTCGAACTGCCTAGATCTGGATCTGATGCCGTCATGTGTATCCCTTATGCAGGCCGTCACCAAAAATACTCTTGACGCCCTTCTTGTGACGCCTTCAAGTTTTCACTGGGTCGTCACGAATTTTACTCTTGACGCCGTCATGATTTTCTTCTTGACGCCGTCAGGTACTGTTCTTAGCATGAAAAATTAAGTCTTTGCCGTTTTCTTCACTTTTATGCTCCAAAAACGTTCGAATTGCTTCCTTTTCCAGAATTCACTCCCAAAGTACCTAAAATCACAAAAGGAACGATTTAGGGCAATATTTGATCAAATAAATTCAATTCCGGGCTTAAATGACCCCCTAAAAGTTGTTCATTTTTCGCCTCATCAGTATGACCAATACCATCCTTGTGTTCAGATCCTCCACACTTTCGACGAACTTTTTTTCAATTTTTTTCAGTTACGTTTGGAAAATCACATGTGTGATTTCATAACACATGTGATTTGTGATACAAATCACATGTGATTTTTTTAGACGTAACTGGAAAAAAAACAGAAAAAAAAGTTCGTCTAAATTATATAGAAGTGCCCCTCTATAGAAAGATAATTTAGTTATCGTCACCTTGGTATAATTCGTTTTTCGTAATGATTAACGGTTTAAGAGATATTTAATTTTAAGAAAAAGAAGTTGAAAGTTTATTTTATTTGTTTTGAACAAAAAATGAATGGCAAAGATTAATTCATTTGATCTTTAGAGACTGTCTACATTGAACTTTTCTCTAAATTTATATAGTATGCGTTAAATTTGATTGATAAAATTTTTAATGATATTTATGAAATAGCGTATTCATAAACAAATCAAGCCAGGGACGGAGCCAAGAATTAGTATAAAAGGGGGCAAAAATATTTTCTTCTCAAACTACCAAAATAATATAACTAAATTTTAACTTTTATGTTCTAATGATCACAAACACTGGTTTACAAATTTATGTTTTTAATAAGAAAAATAAATTGACAAGAATACGAAAATATTAGAGGAAAAACTTGTATATTAAACGATGTCAAACTTTTCTTAATTCTTTTGTCGTCTAAAGTTAGGGGTGGGGGGTGTCATTTGTCTATAATTGAGTCATATGCTTAAATTTTTTAAGATAAATAGTAAAGTGATTGGGGCGTGTTGAAGGGGGCCGAGCACCCCTTGGTTCCCCCACTGTCTCCGTCTCTGAATCAAAATATTTCTTATGAGAAAGTAATAATCAAAAAGTATATTAAAAATCTCATAAATGCTTTATATTAATAAAATGTCATAAATGCTTGTAATAAAGGTAGTATACAAGCGTAAAGTATGTAACTTAATGTTTTCTAAAGTTTTATATTAATAATGCCATAAATGTTTTACTATAGTTTAATATAGTACTAGACGAGAGTATAATCATAAAGCATAGCGAGAGAATAATTATAGTTAAGCTATTTTGGTTAAGTGTTCCGCGTAATGTTTATGCACAATGTAAAATAATGAAATGCAATTAAATTTTTTTTTTAACAAACGATAATTAAACTGAAAATGAAACATGACAACAATTATTTGAAACATTAATTGTCTATTACAAAAAAAAAAAAAAAAAAAAAAAAAAAAAAAAAAAAAAAAAAAAAAAGCTTTTTCTACAAATGATGTATTAAATATATAGTTCAAATGGTAAATATGTATAGTATGTATTAAATGTGATTGATAAACTTTTTAATGATAGTTATAAGGTAACACGAGTATTGGTAATGCCCGTGCGTTGCACCAGTTGTATCTTAATGTTCAAGTGCAAGTTTGTTTTGTTGTTGAAGTTTAGTTTGAGTAAATATGATATTTTGATTATATTGTAATTTATATTTATTTATTTGTTTTTTTACAATCAATAGTGTAAATTATTTTTTGACTTTTTATCTCACACACACATACAAAAGTGAAACACAAAAAACCCAGGCTTTGTCAAAACCGTGCGATACACCAGTTGAGTCATTGGTTGAATTTCTTCGTGCCTTGTACATAATATTTGTGCAGATGTTTATATACTTTTTATTAAGTTTGCGTTAATGTTTGTAATATAAGTATTATTTTTCGAAAGATTTATCCATAAGTACTAAATAACTCACGTAAACATTAGATACTTTCGTAGATCTTGATGTTAATTTATTATTGACTAAAAATATTAAAGTGCACCAACAAATTGTAGTAATAATTATTGACTAGAAATTGAATGCTCGTCAATATATATTCAATAAACTTACTTGCTACCGAATCAATAGTATTAGCCCGTTTTTCGGTATTACATGAAGTAAAATATTGCATGTTTAATTTGTAACGTACTATTAATATGAATGCTAAGTATTCATTCCACCGGTGGCCATGGCGTTGTTCTTCTTGTTGTTGTTGTATTTGTCGTTGTTGCCCATTGGCCTTTTGCATGTTTTGTTCTTGATACAATTTTCGTGACTTCTCGATCTCTTTCTTTAATGTGAAGAGGTTTTTTGCAAAGTATTATATTTAAATGAGGCTTTTCATATGTAATATTTTAATATGAGTAAGTTATATAAATTATTTTTTAATTAATGCATTATTACAACATTTTCCCATAAACTATAATATCAAATTTGGAGCATTCATTAGTAACTCACTCTAAGTTTTGATATCATACATGCAATTCCGTAACTACATTAAGAGCAAAAATATTAAAATGCACCAACAAAGTGTAGTAATAATTATTGACTAAAAATTGAATGCTTGTCAAATTATTTTCAACAAACTTACTTGTTAACGAATCAATAGTATTAGCCCGTTTATTGGTATTACATGAAGTAAAATATTGCATGTTTAATTTGTAATGTACTATTAATATGAATGCTAAGTATTCATCCCACCGGTGGCCGTGGCGTTGTTCTTGTTGTTGTTGTTGTTGTGGTGGTGGTGGTTGTTGTTGTTGTTGTTGTTGTTGTATTTGTCGTTGTTGTTCATTGGCCTTTTGCATGTTTTGTTCTTGATACAATTTTCGTGACTTCTCGATCTCTTTCTTTAATGTGAAGAGGTTTTTTGCAAAATGTTATATTTAAACGAGGCTTTTCATATGTAATATTTTAATATGAGTAAGTTACATAAATTATTTTTTTTAATTAATGTATTATTACAACATTTTCCCATAAACTATAATATCAAATTTGGAGCATTCATTAATAACTCGTTCTAAGTTTTGATATCATACATGCAATTCCGTAACTACATTAAGAGCAAAAATATTAAAATACACCAACAAAGTGTAGTAATAATTATTGACTAAAAATTGAATGCTCGTCACATTATTTTCAATAAACTTACTTGCTAACGAATCAATAGTATTAGCCCGTTTATCGGTATTACATGAAGTAAAATATTGCATGTTTAATTTGTAACGTACTATTAATATGAATGCTAAGTATTCATCCCACCGGTGGTCGTGGCGTTGTTCTTGTTGTTGTTGTTATTGTTGTTGTTTTTATTCTTGGTGTTGTTGTATTTGTCGTTGTTGTTCATTAGCTTTTTGCATGTTTTGTTCTTGATACAATTTTCGTGACTTCTCGATCTCCTTCTTTAATGTGAAAATGTTTTATGCAAAATGTTATATTTAAATATGGCTTTTCATTTGTAATCTTTTAATATTAGTAAGTTTCATAAATTATTTTTTGAATTAATGCATTATTACAACATTTTCCCATAAACTATAATATCGAATTTGGAGCATTCATTAGTAACTCACTCTAAGTTTTGATATCATACATGCAATTTCGTAACTACATTAAGAGCAAAAATATTAAAATGCACCAACAAAGTGTAGTAATAATTATTGACCAAAATTTGAATGCTTGTCATATTATTTTCAATAAACTTACTTGCTAATGAATCAATAGTATTAGCCTGTTTATCGGTATTACATGAAGTAAAATATTGCATGTTTAATTTGTAACGTACTATTAATATGAATGCTAAGTATTCAGACCACCAGTGGCCGTGGCGTTGTTTTTGTTGTTGTTATTCTTGTTGTTGTTGTCTTTGTCATTGCTTTTTATTGGCCTTTTGCATGTTTTGTTCTTGATACAATTTTCGTGACTTCTCGATCTCTTTCTTTAATGCTTCTTGACGCGCTGCAAAAAACAATTAGATATAGTTAATCGTTAGTAACTTAAATTCAGTTAATCAATATATTGCATTTTCGGTCAAAGTAAAAATGTTCGTGCGTGTTCCACTTAATTGATAAGACAACGATGTGTAGGATCTCTTAAACCATTAGAGAAGATGATGTTACTACCAAACCTCCTAAGCACCATCTTTATATCCTACGTTTTTACACATAAAAAACACGTGAAATTTACAAAAAACAATATAAATCAATATGCTAAATAAGTAAGACGATATGATGCTTACTTTACCACTATAATAAGTTGTAGCCCAATGTGCACGCGGTGTGGAGGAAGTTGTGGTTTGTTGTGTGTGATTTTTGACACATTATATAGTTGATAAATTAGTAAATTGACATATACTAATATATTTTTGATAGTTCGGTTCCTCTAGGTTACGTCTAACGCTTCAATTTTACCCATAAAAATCGTG
Organism: Artemisia argyi; assembly: GCA_030686995.1. Classification (NCBI taxonomy): domain Eukaryota; kingdom Viridiplantae; phylum Streptophyta; class Magnoliopsida; order Asterales; family Asteraceae; genus Artemisia; species Artemisia argyi. Next base: position 38,246,173 of record CM060701.1, read on the forward strand.
TGACAGCTTACTATTTTTAGAAAATAATAGTTTTCGTCGCTAAACTTGCAAAAATCATATCTCCTTCGTTATAAACCCGTTTTAATCCGTTATTTCGCCCACGGCTTCGTTTTTGAAAGTATTTTCTAAATCTCTAGCCCAAAGTTACCCGAAAACCCCTGAGTTTTCTGGATTTGACGATTCGGGACAGTAGGTACATATATACGTTAAAAAAATCAATTATAGGGTTCCAAACTAGTTTCTAATCCACCCAAATCACTTCCAATCACCACAAATCTAGTCTATTCATACCATACACCTTCTTAAAGTGTCATGGGTTCTTAAACATCATAAATCAAGTAGATCTAACAAGGGTTTCCATTTCTAGAGTTTATAAGATATATATATATATATATATATATATATATATATATATATATATATATATATATATATATATATATATATATATATATATATATATATATATATATAAATGAGTGGTATAACTAGCATATGCATGTAAATCTTGTATGGAAATCATATAATCATGAAAATAACTTAAAGAAATTATGAAAAAGAGTTTGACAACTTACTTTGAAAGATTAGTGAGCTTTGGAGATGAAAACTTATAAAACCTTGAGTTTTTATTTCAAAACCCTAACAAGGATTATCAAATGAGCTAGAATATATCTTGATCTTGAAAAATTAATGGATTTTGGTCTTGGTTTGATCTTGGGTTGTGGGTTTGGATGAGGAGAGGAAGAGAATTTGATTTTTGCTTGTAAAAAAATGATAAGTCTTGATGTTAGATAAATATCTTGGAATAGATGGCATAATGGTAATTATTTGTTCAATTAGAAGTAACCATGTGATTAGTAGCTAGGAGGGGGCGGCACATGTGATTAAGGAATGAGTATTAGGGAAGCTTGGTAGTATTAGTTGTTTTGTGTATCCGTTAGGCGTTATCGGGAATCTAGTTAACTAAAAATAAATCGTGACGACTTAAAATAAAATATGACGAAGTTAATCGGGACATAATTAAGTCATAAAAGTTGTGATAATATATTGGGTACAAGTATTGAGTGTTTGGATGATTATTATTTAGTTTTCACGAAAACCGTCGTAATTATATTAAACTTACGATATTAATTAAATAAATTTCCAAAATACCGGGTAAATGAATTTTTATAATCTTTGTGATGTTGTAAGGAGTTTAAAAATATATCTGGACCATTGTGGGGATTGTCAGATATGTTAGTCATATTTATTAATCGTATGTTAACGTTTATTTAAAAATAAATATACGTAAAACGTTAAATATACTAAAAATATTAATTTGAATATTTTGTGAGTGGTATAGTATGCAAATGCTATTATGATGATATGTAGACTATTTCTAGTCCGTATGAAATGTCCCTATTGAAAATGCATGAATTCGCACCTGAACCATTACGGTTACGCGAATTAAAATATTCGTAAACAAAATTTACGATGAAATGAGCAAAGCATGTGAATAGTGTTTTCCCTCCGGAAATGAATAGTGTCATGTGAATAGTAAAATTTCTGAACTCTTCTCAGAATCTCAAACTGACTCTGAAAACGATGAATAGTAAAATGATGAATAGTAATCGATGAATAGTAACTGATGAATAGTAAATTGTCGAAGTTTGGAAAATGGCCTGAAATTACGAGTTGTGACAGTCTTCCCCTCTAAAAGGAACTTCGTCCCGAAGTTCAGTTTATGTTGGTCTCTGAAGTGGTATTGGTGAAAAGATGATAATATTTGAGAAATCCAGCGAACTTTCACGATAGGAATTCGACTCTGCTTCAACCGTTCGACCTAACAGTCCATGATTTCTATTGGTTCACTTACCAGGTTTACATTTGTCTTTGGGTTGGATTCCATCCAATGCAATCATGAGTGACTTATCTGAAAGTTATTTCTTGGGATTTGTAATTGTGAAACCTGTTTGTGTAATCCTGCTACTTTCCAACAAGGCTCAAGTCTGACGGTTATTGGTCTACTCTGTCTGAAATATTAAATGGTCTAGTGTACATCGAGTTTAACTTCCCGGATTTTTCTGAATGGTATCATGCCGTTCCTAGGCAGAACTTTCAACATAACTCTGCCTACCAACTTGAAGTTTTAATGGTTTACCACTTATCAAACTTATAACTGATTCTTAACTTGTAAGAAATTTCTGGTTATTTCATGAATGCCTACTGGACTAGTGAGTTGGGCTTTTCCAAATTTCGATTCGTCAATGGATGTTGGCACATCGACCATAGAGTGCATCAAATGGTGTAGTTTCTACTCTCGCGCGATAACTATGTTTGCAAATGATTTTAGTTTATGGTAACTGGTTAGTCCAACTATTTCTAGAGTCAATCACTCAAACTCTGAGCATACCTTCCTACGTTGAATCGTTCTCTCGTTCTGACCATCGATCTGAGAATGGTAGGTGGTGTTTACATCTAAATGGAGTTCCGAAGGAAATCTTAAAATGATTGCTAGAAGTCTGAGGTGATTCGATTACCTTTATCAGGAACAATTGAAATGAGTACTATAAATCTTGTGACTAATTCCACAACGTTCTGTCTTTCAAACTCGGCGTTATCTGAAGGGGATAGAATATAGGTAACAATTTATAATTCCTTATGTTTTGTTCCAACAGATGCTAAGACATGTGTATTTCTATGCCTATTTGGTTAGGTCTCCATTACTGACGTTTGTACTTAATTTATGGTGTCCTTCCTAATTTCCTTCATCAAATATTCCAAGGTTCTTTGTTGTCAAGTTGCAAAAATCCTAAATGCATAAGCGATGTAGTATGGTGATTAGTTTTGGAAATTTGTCTCGAGATTGTGAGTTTTGGTTGAAATCCTTTTCTGAATAAACGAATTTAGAAAATGAAGCAAATGATTTACTAAGTAATATCTTTCTAGATGATTCAAAATTTAGTAGTTATGAAATATGAAACTGTTTCCAAACATGTTGTGAATAGGAATGTTTACCAAAGTTTGATGTTTATATTTTTTTCTTTGTACGATGGTTTTGCAAAATATTGACCCAAAAATATATATATATATATATATATATATATATATATATATATATATATATATATATATATATATATATATATATATATATATATCGTACTTGTTCAAAATAGTAATTTCAGAAATCATTTTATACAAGGTATGTGACTTATGTAAACGCAATTTTTGAATCAACTTCACTTAAAAGTGAAAACACTAACAAGCATAAAATGGTAAGATAGGAAATGTTCGCATAAATGCATAGATGTCTAACGTTTATTTCCTGGGGTTGGATAATGTCTATTAGTGAGTGTCAGGCAAAACTACAAGCATAAGTATTCAAACTAACTTAAGTCCTGATATGGTTTATCGTTGAAATTATCATCATGTTGGCAGAATATATATTCGGGTCGGATCCCTTTCTTGGTATGAGAATGAGGTTATCTGAAATATCTAGAGAACACAACGCCTTAGGGAAATCTATATCGATATACTTAATTCAAATCAATTATCCTTGGTGAAAACTCATCGCAGGGAAGTTTGCATTTAGATGAGGCCATGTTTAATCAAATCACTCTACAGTATCGGTTAGGAGGCCTGGTTTATTTCTATAGTGTTGCTTAGCATACCTTCACAATGTGTTCGATCCTGTAGCTCAGTCTCGCTAGTACCTTTGAATGATAAAATTTGACAACTAGGTCAGAGATGGTGGTTCGGATGGTATCGTGGTACCTTAGGATTGTTGTTGAGTTATGAATTTTTCTTAGTCTAGGTTTAATAGTTCCGTAATCCTTTTATTGTTTTTCTTGTATCAAGGAATCCTCCTGGTACTTGATATGGAAAGTCTCTCCTAGAGAAGTCAATGGAAAATCCAACTTAATGGCTGAGTGAGTGGCAGGTGGGGTAAGTATCCAGGGAGAGTTTGTCAGAAAGAGATGTTTATAAAAGAGTTTACTTGTTTAAAACGCTTTTAAATGAAGATTGTTATTAGCAATACTTTAAAAAAATAATTATTTACTTCATGGCATAATCCTTCCAGAATTATACATAGGTGATCAGGCTATGTATAATTGAGGACTAATGATGCGATGCTTGATTTGGTCAAAATAGTATTACTTTTCTCAAAAGTTTTAGATGGTGTTCAACGCATTGTTCTGAAAAATGGTATCCTAAATATTTCCTTTCAAATTAACATGAAAATTGTTTCGCGTAATAATAGTAAATACTTGGTGTAATGACAGAAAATCAGTTTATAGGATGGTAACAAAATAGTTTATTTTAGAAATTCTGTAAAACAATTTCCCCATAGGGTAGTAAAATACTTGAAATAAAATTCGTTGTATGGTTCATTGGATACATGGGTAAATCCTATGAAATGGTAATAGTCTACTAATCCACTTATTTAAAGAATGTAAATATCTTAGTTCATAACAGGGTAGTGGTTTAGGATTATGAAGTGGTCGAGAATATGGTAGTGATATTGAGAGCGTAAAGGATGAACGTGTCGTTAAGGCATCTATAGTCAACTGAAGATGATAGTCTATGTGTCAAAGGATATAGGGCAGATATTGGTACCAATGATTTGAAGTATTCGAGAATTTATACTAGCTTGAGGATCTTATAACATGGAACAAGTGAAAAAGTTGTAATTATATGTCAAATCTACTAATGTGACCACATTGGTCGGTGGAGTGTTACTAGAGCGACTAATGATGTAATTATCGACTTAGAACGTGGTGTAATCAAACTTGATAATGAAGGGAGAGTCGTAATGAGTTCCATTATGATGGTATAATACCGTTCAAAGCATCTTGTTGGTTTATTGTGTTATGGAGGTATGAGTCGATCATATCTAAGATAATATAGAGTCCTTGTGATAGATGCCACCCTTGGGCAATTTGTTGCAATTCTTATTGTGTCTGTGAGGCTTGTGGTATATTCAGAGTGTATCGTCCAAACACTCGTGGGTAATCTCAAATAATTAGAGATCATCGTCTAACGATGAAGAGTAGTAGGTTGTCAAGCAGTAGAGGCTCTCAAACTCTCACCAACCTCAAACCTATAAGGTGGTGTAACGTGTGGTAGATGGTAATGGTATGTCAAATAGTGATTGCTTCTTAAGCGGCCTGTCATATATGGGTGTAGGGTCTCTGAGATGTGATGGAGATAATAGTGAATGGAACACTACCCTCTTTCGCGCTATCTCGCGACATCTAAGAGGTAAAACTGAAGTACGCACTATGGGACGACCAATAGTGAAATAAGTAGCTGACGGTGGTGGTAGTACCTGAGTAGTAAGCGCCCTACTAGTGAAGGAAGGAAAACATACTATCTCCCTTGCAATAAGCATCCTAATAGGTCCAATAAGATTAAGACTGAATACTCTACCAAACAGCATTCTATGTATGGGCTAAATAATAGGAAAACCCCGTTCCTATAATAAATCAATGGTGCTAATGGTGGTGTCAGTGCAACTGGTGGTACAATGGTAGTGGAAGATGACAAGGCATCTTCAATGTCGGAATTCGGTAAAAGGATGTCAGGGTGAAAATCTAAGACATGTCACTTATGAACCAGGTCAATAAAATAATATATATATATATATATATATATATATATATATATATATATATATATATATATATATATATATATATATATATATATATATATATATATATATATATATATATATATATATTTAAGTATGGGTATAAATAGCTTGCACCGTGTATGCTTGAAACGACATGTGTAATAAATATGCACTTATGATGAAATAATGAGATGCTATGATGATGTGGTTATAGTCTAAGGTCCAAGATACATCCTAGTTCGCTATAACCTTAGCTCTGATGCCAATATGTCACACCCCCAAAATACCTGAATGGCAGCGGAATGGAATACCTGGGGGTGACTGCCATATCATCACAGTTACAGTTACATTGAACGACCTAAAGTGTCGTTTGGAAAATACAGCGTTTGATCATTAAAACATTTAGAGTTTACAAAACATAGGTCCCAAAAGATGTTGCCAATTTAGGTAAAATAAGTTCAACAAGATCAAACGTTCATAAGTGCAGAAAATATAGTCAGACGCGTTGACTCCGCGACTCCATGAAGGTCCAAATGCATACAACATGAGCTACCTTAATAACCTAAAAATACATGATAAAGTGTCAACACGAGGTTGGTGAGTTCATAGATTTTAGTGAACAAGTATGTAATGTAAAACATTTGAAAGAAGAATTCCCACCAAAAGTATCGTAAATCCGTAATAAGGTTGATGCAAAGGCATCGTAAATCAGTAATAAGGCTGATGCAAAGGCATCGTATTTCAGTAATAAGACTGATGCAAAGGCATCGTATTTCAGTAGTAATAGTGATGGAAAAGTATCGTGAATTTATAAGTAATTTCGTATGTACAATAGCCCGCGTATAAAGTAAAGTAATAAGATTTTAGTCATAAAACTACATTAGCTCTTAAGCTCATGACCCCGATGCTAGACGTTAATTGGCCCCAAATGAGTGTTTACCAGACACTCTAAAGATATTAGACATGAAATGCATCCGTAATTCCGTTGGAGCAACCCAAACACGGATGGAGGAGTCACCCTCAATAGATCTATTCACTCACTCTCGCTCGTACTTTAATTAACAGTCCATGATAATAAATGGGACTTGTCAAGACGTGGTAATAAGGCAACTTAAGCAATGTAAGGCGTTTAATACTTTGGCATGTGCAAAAATAATTAAAGCAACGTATTCTCCCCCAGAAGTAATTCAAAATGTATAAAAGTATAAAACAAGTATTTAAGCATGTATCTCCCCCAAAGAGTTTATAAAGTAATTAAACAAGTAAAAGTGGGGCTATGACTCACCTCGAAATGATGATACAAGGATGTGAAATGATAGGGACAATAAGGAGCGAACACTATCCGCAACCTAATATGAACGATAATGATCTACTTTAGATCATGAAATGATGTAATGAATGCACATGCACATGATGCCTATACCACTCATAACTTGAAAAAATTTGTTATTGTCAAAGTAATATGTTTTTCCATAACTTGGGAAAAATAAGTCTAACTAGACTTATAAAACTAGTCGTAATATATATATCGTATATATAAATGTTAGTGTTGAATTCCTTGCTTTGAAAACCTTGAAATAACGTTTAATAGTCGTATAAATATGCTTGTAATCATAAGTACTTCGATGGTTAAGAATTTGGCACTTTGGTAGTATTTCTTGAAAATCTAAGATTTAGTACGTAGAAGTATTATTATTTCTATTAGTGACAAAATGGTCTCGCAAAACTAGTCGCGAAATAGTGAATATTAAGAGTTAGGAATGAAGCTTAGTAGTTTTAGGAAGATTTTCACCATATCTAAAAAGTCACAGAAGTGAAGTTTGTCTATACGGGTCTCGTCATAAAGGTAAATAGCCGTCAAGTGAGGTATTTGGGCTGTTTTGGCTCTCAACCTGGTCACTTGGCGAAATGATTAATACTTGAAAATTTTTTTAAGTGTTTTGCTGAAGCAAAAATTTTAAAATCGTCTAAGTTCAAACGCTTGTATCTTTTTCGTTATAAGCTCGTTTTCTACGTTTTTATATCCCCGGAATCGTATTGACATATACTAATATATTTTTGATAGTTTGGTTCCTCAAGGTTACGTCTAACGCCTCGATTTTACCCATAAAAATCGTGTGACAGCTTACTATTTTTAGAAAATAATAGTTTTCGTCGTTAAACTTGCAAAAATCATATCTCCTTTGTTATAAACCCGTTTTAATCCGTTCTTTGGCCCATGGCTTCGTTTTTGAAAGTATTTTCTAAATCTCTAGCCCAAAGTTACCTGGAAACCCCTGAGTTTTTTGGATTTGATGATTCGGGACAGTAGGTACATATATACGTTAAAAAAATCAATTATAGGGTTCCAAACTAGTTTCTAATCCACCCAAATCACTTCCAATCACCACAAATCTAGTCTATTCCTACCATACATCTTCTTAAGGTGTCATGGGTTCTTAAACATCATAAATCAAGTAGATCTAACAAGGGTTTCCATTTCTAGAGTTTATAAGATATATATATATATATATATATATATATATATATATATATATATATATATATATATATATATATATATATATATATATATATATATATATATATATTCTTAAACATCATAAATCAAGTAGATCTAACAAGGGTTTCCATTTCTAGAGTTTATAAGATATATATATATATATATATATATATATATATATATATATATATATATATATATATATATATATATATAAATGAGTGGTATAACTAGCATGTGCATGTAGATCTTGTATGGAAATCATATAATCATGAAAATAACTTGAAGAAATTATGAAAAAGAGTTTGACAACTTACTTTGAAAGATTAGTGAGCTTTGGAGATGAAAACTTATAAAACCTTAAGTTTTTATTTCAAAACCCTAACAAGGATTATCAAATGAGATAGAATATATCTTGATCTTGAAAAATTAATGGATTTTGGTCTTGGTTTGATCTTGGGTCGTGGGTTTGGATGAGGAGAGGAAGAGAATTTGATTTTTGCTTGTAAAAAAATGATAAGTCTTGATGTTAGATAAATATCTTGGAATAAATGGCATAATGGTAATTATTTGTTCAATTAGAAGTAACCATGTGATTAGTAGCTAGGAGGGGGGCGGCACATGTGATTAAAGAATGAGTATTAGGGAAGCTTGGTAGTATTAGTTGTTTTGTGTATCTGTTAGGCGTTATCGGGTATCTAGTTAATTAAAAATAAATCGTGACGACTTAAAATAAAATATGACGAAGTTAATCGGGACATAATTAAGACATAAAAGTTGTGATAATATATTGGGTACAAGTATTGAGTGTTTGGATGATTATTATTTAGTTTCCACGAAAACCGTCGTAATTATATTAAACTTACGATATTAATTAAATAAATTTCCAAAATACCGGGTAAATGAATTTTTATAATCTTTGTGATGTTGTAAGGAGTTTAAAAATATATCGGGACCATTGTGGGGATTGTCAAATATGTTAGTCATATTTATTAATCGTATGTTAACGTTTATTTAAAAATAAATATACGTAAAACGTTAAATATACTAAAAATATTAATTTGAATATTCTACGAGTGGTATAGTATGCAAATGCTATTATGATGATATGTAGACTATTTCTAGTCCGTATGAAATGTCCCTATTGAAAATGCATGAATTCGCACCTGAACCATTACGGTTACGCGAATTAAAATATCCATAAACAAAATTTACGATGAAATGAGCAAAGCATGTGAATAGTAAAATTTCTGAACTCTTCTCAGAAGCTCAAACTGACTCTGAAAATGATGAATAGTAAAATGATGAATAGTAATCAATGAATGGTAACCGATGAATAGTAAATTGTCGAAGTTTGGAAAATGGCCTGAAATTACGAGTTGTGACAACTATTATTATAATGTCTATAAAACCAACAGCTCCCACTTAGACCTATCATAATAGTGTGATCACATCGGTTAGCGTCTTGCAACATGCCGATGCCTCTAGTATAACTCGAGTAAGGCTCCTGGAAAACCTTTTTATGATTCTCATTATTATTATCCCTTTGTTTCTAATACCACATTAATAAGGATATGGATCTAGGTCATTCCTTATTTAACCATTCTATTTCTCGTTGTTAGTGATTGACAAGATTACCAAATCTTCTGAATCTTTCTGGAAAGACTTTGGGCATGGCCACGCAAATACCTTTACAACCCTATGAGGGGCCCAGCAGTATTAAACTTCAAAAATTAATTTGAAGGAACAAATTCTATATTGACTACAAACAAAACACACAAACTTTGTAACACTTCCGAAAACAACCCTTATGACTACCAGTTACGTATAGCGTTAAGTTGTTCCACAAAAATGTGCTACATTTATGACTGTTATCTTGTATCTCAAGTCTGAGGATAACTTCTTATGATTTACTTAATGACAAGATCCATAAAGTAACATCATATAGTCGGGATAAGTCCTATATTCAGTATCATCGAATATCATCTGAAATGGCATGTCTACGCATCAATATACTTTAAATATATTATACCAACCTTCAGATTTGTCTTAATTTAATAATATTCCCATATTATTAACTGACATAAGACAATTTAGAATAACTTTTATTCATGGATTTAAACATGCAAAAATAGGACAACAATAATTAACAATAGAAATAAACATAACAACATACTTTATTTCATTAAAATAATAATTGTTTACAATATCCTTTATCCAAATACTAATCACAATTATGCATGAAACTACTAGCTAATTTAAGCCCAATTCCTTTGGCTAATTCATTAAGCTTTTCTTTTGCCAAAGCCTTAGTGAATGGATCAGCTAAGTTATCATCTGTGTGAACTTTCAGCAGATTTATTTCACCTTTGTTAACCTTTTCACGAACAAAGTGATACTTTTGTAGAAAATGTCTGGTGCCTCTCATGACTCCAGGTTCATTGGCAAATATGATTGCAGCAGAATTGTCACAATACATATTAATAGGTAATTCAATTGAAGGCATAACACCAAGCCCTGAAATGAATTTCCTAATCCAAACAGCCTCCATAGCAGCTTCTGAAGCATCAATGTATTCAGCTTCTGTTGCAGACATCGCAATTGTATGCTGCTTCTTGCTCTTCCAGTCTACTGCTCCTCCATTGATAACAAAGACATAACTCGTCTGAGACTTCGAATCATCTTTATTACTTTGAAAGGACGCATCACAGAAATCTGTAACACCAAGTTCTGCAGCTGGTTCTCCACCATATACCAAAAACATATCTTTTGTATTTGTCAAATACTTAAGAATATGCTTAACAGCAATCCAATGTTTTTCACCTGGATTCTGTTGAAATTGACGGTGATAATTTGAGCAAACGCCACATCTGGCATTGTGCATTTTACCGCATACATAATAGATCCTACAGCCGAAGCATAAGGAACTTTACTCATGCGAGCCACCTCAGCAGGTGTTGAAGCACAAAACTCATCACATAAGCCATGTTTTACTTCCATCGGCAAATATCCTTTCTTGGAATTTTGCATATTGAACCTGTTATGACCAAAAAACACGTTCCGGAGGTCGAGGTTGATCGAAATACATCATGGTTCTAGAGAGAGAAAGGTGGAGAACTATGTGTTTTATTAATATGAAATGAAGTGAAGCTTACACACACGTTCCCACACCCCTCATGGAGATCATGAGGGGTATTTATAGGCTCCTAACACTACATGTTTGCCTACTTGGCAATAGTAGTCCTTGTAGTTTCTAATCTAGTCCAATTCACTTGTGTGATGTTATCTTTATAAAAAAAGCGAGGCTAACAATCTCCCTCCAAGATATCGTCACACGTGAATGGTTACAATGAGACCTATAAATACATAAACAATGTAAATTACAACAATAGTAAACTATGTTGACGTTGTTGAAGCGCAGAGTCTCTGTAGTCTAGATACTGAGGCAGACTTGAAGTTCTCTCTTCCGATGATCTCGGCGTATGATCTTTGACACTGACGGCAAAGGTCTTTGTAGCTCTGAACTTCAACTGTAATGGTCTAGTTAGGTTATTACTCCCTCCTAACTAGTGAGCCTTTATTCTTTTTCCTGCTCCCTCCTGAACCAACAACACTTCTTTCATCTCGCAGCGGATAAAGTAGATTCAAAAGTGTAGGAACATGGTTGTCGTTCGGGGAGCAACACAACAATATAACTCACATAACATTGCATCCAAGTTGGTAATAAGCTCTGATGCACACATACTTGGTACCTCATGGTACTTCTCTGGTATTAAGCACAGTTCTCTCGATCAACCAACGTATTGAAGACGAAACACTACTTCTTTTGGCATGTTCTTCTCCCTCCTGATGGTTGCGAGTTATCGGAATCATCATAATCTTGTGTACATGCCATACAATTATCGGTACTTTAACCTTCTGATGCAATTTAGAAGCCATAACAGCTTTTTGGAGTACATTCTGTGAGTATATGTCGCTAAGATATGACTCTCTTTATCTACAATCTCCTCTCTTCTCTTCAACCTATAAGCGACCTCTTCAAATTCCAACCAGCTAGTAAATGACTACTGTATGGAGATAATCCAATATAACCAATTTGAGAGTGAAGTAACCATCTCATAGATATGTAACTTAATCTTGTACGAAGGTGTGACTAAGAACCTATACTGAGCACTACAATGTAACTCCTTTAAGCATAGGTAGTGCCATATACCCAAACCAACGAACAGTATATGAAATATCCACCTCTTGGAATCTCCACAACTTCATGTGACACTGAGTACTACAACGTAACTCCTTAAAGTGATAGCTATAACCCGTGAGTACTACAATGTAACTCCTTACATCGGGTATAACTAGATAATCCAATTCTTAATCACTATCTCTACCAGTGTTTGCCCAAACAAGTATCTCCGAAAGTCATGCATCCATCCACCCCTAGACTTTGAGATAAATAAGTACACATGCCCGTGAAATAAACTTTAAACCCAAATAAGCAATATCGTACAAAAACTCCGTAGTCACAAAAATCTGATACTAGCCGTTATCATTTGATTGTGATTCTTGATCAGGATCTTTTAAGCAATACGTGGTGTGTTTTTGGTGTGTGATATATTGGTATTAGGATAATGAAACAAGAAATTGAATCATGTTCTGTAAAATGTTTACCAATTATATCAAGTGTTTTAGGTGAAGTGGTAATTAGGGTTTAGGGTAATAGATCAATGCTTAAGTTACACGATGAGGTTTAGGGTTTTGTTTATGTGATACACTTTGGTTATTTCCTTACTCAAAATCCCATATCCTTTCTCGATATCCTAAGTCAATTTCGGCAGAGTTTCGTTTAGGTAAGCCCCAAGTGAAGTCCTTACTCGATATACGATAAGGTATAATGGCTAACTCGCCAAATAGGAGCTTGATAACCAATAATCCCTAACTCACAAACTTTTCCTAACTCGCTAAAAAAATTTCTAACTTGATAAAAAAATTTCTAACTCGCTAAAAAATTTCTAACTCGCTAAAAATTTCTAACTCGCTAAAAATTTCTAACTCGCTAAAAAAATTTCTAACTTGCTAAAAAAAATTTCTAACTCGCTAAAAAAAAATTTCTAACTCGCTAAAAATTTTTTCTAACTCGCTAAAAAAAATTTCTAACTCGCTAAAAAATTTCTAACTCACTGAAAAAATTTTCTAACTCGCTAAAAAATTTTCTAACTCGATAAAATATTTTCTAACTCGATAAAAAACGATCCTAACTCGATAAGATCATAAATTTTCCGAGAAAAAACACGATTTTTCACCCAAAAACACCACGATTCGCCCCAGGTTAGCTCTGATGCCACTTGTTATGACCAAAAAACACGTTCCGGAGGTCGAGGTTGATCGAAATACATCATGGTTCTAGAGAGAGAAAGTAAAGAGAGAAAGGTGGAGAACTATGTATTTTATTAATATGAAATGAAGTGAAGCTTACACACACTTTCCCACACCCCTCATGGAGAGTCATGAGGGGTATTTATAGGCTCCTAACACTACATGTTTGCCTACTTGGCAATAGTAGTCCTTGTAGTTTCTAATCTAGTCCAATTCACTTGTGTGACGTTATCTTTATAAAAAAGCGAGGCTAACAGAACCTTTTCAATATTTTGTCAATGTAAGCACTTTGACTTAATCCAATTAACCGCCTTGATCTATCTCTATAGATTTTGATTCCCAGAATGTATGCAGCTTCTCCTAAATCTTTCATAGAAAAGCACTTTCCAAGATATGCCTTAACCTTTTGCAAACTTGGAATGTCTTTTCCCATGATCAATATGTCATCAACATATAAAATTAGGAAAATTACATTATCACTCCCACTAGCTTTGTGATACACACATGGCTCATCCAGATTCTGAGTAAATCCAAACTTGTTGATCTCAGTATCAAATCTCTTGTTCCATTGTCGTGATGCTTGCTTTAATCCATAAATGGATCTTTGAAGTTTGCATAGACGATTTGGAAACTTTAGATTTTCAAACCCATCTGGTTGTGCCATATAGATGTCTTCATCTAGATGACCATTTAAGAAAGCGGTTTTGTAACACCCCCAAAATCATCACGTCAGCGGAAGACTTAACATGTCAGCAGAAGACTTAAAATGTCAGCGGAAGACTTTTTGGGTGTTACTTCGAGGATCTTTACCACAATCATAGAAAACGACACAAAAGTGACGCTTTAAAGTTTAATTCATTCAAAATACCAAATATTCGAGACATCAAGATATTTCATAGTTTAAACAACAAGTTTATTTGAAATGTGTCAAAACGTTTATTTAAGCCCATGCCGGGTTATAAGCCCACTCCGTGCCTTCAAGTTCCTTCTCGTTTAGTTACCTGAGATAAACACATGCTAAAAGTGTCAACACAAAGGTTGGTGAGTTCATAGAGTTTATAGTTTCGAATATCGATTTCCAAAATCAAAGAGTTTACAAGTCCACAGTGTTTATAATAAGAGTTGATTATCCAATTAAAGTGTGAGAAAATCCATAGTGTTCATAGTTTAAATCGTTGGTTTATCAAAATCAGAAAATGAGTGATTTCCTTATAAATTCAAAAATAGTCCGTTGGTTTGCCCTTCACCGGGTCAACACCAAAATAATAGTTGTTTGACCTAACCGGGTCAACACCAAAATAGTTTGTTCGTTTGCCAATTATTAATAGTTTTCCTGCTATATAGTGAGCACCATCTCATAGTTTAATAAAACAGTGGGCTACAGCATTGTACACCCCAAACATCAGTCGTTGTAATACTGTATCATGACTATAGTACTACCGTTCTATTGCTCTAAGCTCATGACACTCAACGATTAACATGCATCAAAATTATCCATAATAATGATGTAAAACAGTGGCCCTCAGGATAGGTATTTACCAGTAACCTATGAAATCAAATAGCGTGCACTTGGTGGCTTTCCTCTAGCGACCAAATGGGGATTGTCAATCCCTAATAGATCTATTAACAACTACTTACGCTCACCCTTTGGGTGATTAAGGTGCATGAACGAGGGACTTTTGGTAATCGGTACTTAGGCAATAGAGATCAAATATAGCATACCATTGAAAAATCACTTGTAATCATGTCTATAGCAGGTATTTCCTTATGAGATATAAAAATGTATGAACCAGTAAAGTTTATATGAAATACAGTCATGTATTTAGTTAATGAATACTTGTAAAAGTGAAAACGGTAGTTAAGCATGCATCTCCCCCAAAAACGTTTATAAACCATGGTAAAACAAGTAAAAGTAGGGGCTATGACTCACCTTAGTAGTACAGTAGTAGTGGTAGTAACATAATCTCAACGATGCAAGGCAACGGCTTCACACACAACCTAAAAGATATGGTATGTTTTAGTTGATAGTCTAAATCTAGTTTTATCGTGAATATTAGTCATTCAGTTGTGATTAAAACTCGTGTTCGTTTAAATGCTTGAAGTTCAAGAACAAAGTTATATATACATATAACTTGTGAGTGCAATGATCGATGATCGATGTGCGATGGAAAATTATCAAGAATAAGTCGAAGTATGTAGACGATGTTTTATGATGTTAGTTTTAAAAGAAAAGAAATAAACGTATCGTTATATATATATCGTTAAAATTAATTATAGTTACGCGAATATTTATATCGTATATATATAAGTTACATTTATAAGAGTTTTATACTAAACATGTGTATTTATATATAAAATATTAATATTATTTTTATAAAATAATATTACAGAAAATCCCTTCAAGTTTTACCATTGTTACCTTTTTAACCCTAACGATATAAACTTTTCACCGTTAGTCCAAAGTTATATATATTTACATTTTAGGTTCAGTAGTATCGATATTTACATTCTTTACTTCTAAGTTTTAATAATTACAGTTTATAACCCATAAATTCAGATTATTACAGTTTTGACCCTAAGTTTCCAAAATTTACACTTTAGTCCCTCATTTATGAAATTTTGCAAATTTAGTCCGAAAATCACCAAAATAAAAACTTATCATTTTTATTACTTCAATAAGCTCAGAATAGCTTATTCAATTAATCAAAACAGCTTATTAGCTTAAAAATAAATTATTTCACCAAATGGGCCTTAACGAGACACTTTTAAAGGTCCATTAACATTTTTTGATCCGTTGGGCTTACAAAAGTTTTGGGCCTGGTCTTGGGCTTATTTTTATGTTACAAAAATGTTAGAGTAGAGCTTATAGGACCAGCTTATCGAATAAGCTTAAAAAACAGCTTATCGGGCTAATAAGCCCAACTTGTTATTTATAAAGAGTTTTCAAAACAGTTTTGGGTTGATTCAAAAAGGGTCGAGCAAACAGCTTATACGAGCTTATGAGGTCGAATTATTTATGTTTCCTGGTTGCTAGCCATGTTATCAATGAGGTCAAGTTTTAAAATGAACATGTTATGTGTCGAAATAATTATTTACGAGACCAAAGTAAATGACCATAAATCAATTCTGCAAATAGTTTTTACTCAAAAATATTCTAAGTCTTTTTAATAACTTTCAAAACGATTTTGTGATTTATAAACGTGTCTAGAAAACGCAGTAATCCTTTATATTAGTTATGAAAAATTGTACCACTTAATTGTTGGAAAAACGAGCATGTAGTATGTGTGAAAACATATATGTGTCGTTAATATATTTTACAAGAAAATCTATCAAAGCTTAAGTGATAATTTAGTTTGTAAATATATCAAAGTTATCCAAAAATTACTAAGTGTTGAACATATAACCAAAGTGTCCATCACAACTTCTAAACGTGTTACGTTCGTTAGGAAAACGTGAGTATTAGCTTTAAAGCTTTACATATTTCGATTATTTGTATATTAACCATTTAGGAGTTCAAATAAAAAGTATAGGTCGTGTTTATATTTTACGAGATAAATGATCAAAGTAAAATGCAAAAATTGAAAAAAATATATATCGAGAGTATATATATGAAATAAAGTAAACGTGCCTCACCTTGCCACAAAAAGGTGTGATAGTCGAAATTAGGTGTCGAGCTGGAGCAAAATAGGAATGTGGTTCGATTCTCAACCCACCAAGGATCTAGGATGAGCTAAACTTGGTACTTGGACTCGTCTTGAATCCCTCGAAAACTTGGCAAACCTTCTGTCCCTATTTCTTGTATATCTCGACTAAAAATTTAAGAGTTGTTTCGTTTGTGTGTGTGTGATCAACTGAGGATACTAGAGGTTGTTTATATGATGAGTTTGTGAGTGTATGGGAGCTGTGTTTACACGAGATAGAGTGTGAGCTTGTGTACTTTGCATGCCACCTCCCATTGTGTCCAATCGAGTTAAAACAACAATAGAAAGTGTCATGTTTAGTTTCTGACATTCCCTGACACTCCTGGCAGCTGACATGAGGTACATAGTTGGTTTGTGAGCATTGGTGAGTATGGGAGGTGCTAAGAAAGCTTTTGACACGTTTTTACAAAGTTTATCAAGGTGAGTTTTGAAGTTTACTTTGGATAGTTTTGAGGCAGCAAACGAGCGTGTTATTAAATGAGGTTTGTCATTCTTGAATGCTAGCTGGTCCATGATTCGAGTTGTGTAACAATATATTAGTGTTGTGTGTCGAGAAAATGAATAACGAGGGTGTTTTGGAAGCTTGCTCGCGTCTGGAAACCAAAGAAAGAAAAATAAATAACAAAGGGTGGGTTGGATTCGCTGGGCTGCTTGGCGTGGATCAGGCCCAAACGAAAAAGAAATAATTAAGGGTCCGTTTGGTGGTAATTGAGGGTTAAGTGAAAGGTTTGATGTGTCCCGTTTATAGTTTGGGAAATATGAGAGTGATTTTGTACGTATAATATGGAGAGGAAAGTTCATATATTTAGTATCCATGTACCTTGCTTCTCTTCCACCCTGGGCTCGATAGAAACTACAAGTATGTATGATTGTATGTAATGTGAGTGTGTACGTGTAGTGTGAGTACATGAAGGTATACAAGGCTAGTTAAGTACCCAAGTTGTGTGATATTTTAAGTGTGTGTGTTTGGTCGAATAGCATGGAGTCTTTATGTACACGATCGGGAAAGTGATAAGTAACATGGATAGGATGCTTGCATGTTCTTTGATTGGACAAAATGGAGGTGGTGTGAGAGTTTGCACCTGGTTTTCTAGGTCGTACTTGGGGTAGTAACAAGTGAGGGAGGGTGAAGGTGTGAGTTATAGGTTATATTTGAGGGAGGTTTACTTGGGTCAGGTTTGTATTTCACAGATAACAGCCACGAATTACATTTTTGGTTCAAAATCTCGCGAGTCTAGACGTAAAACATTATTTCGGACAACTTTCGTGCTTTACACTTTTCCTGGTTCGGACCAGAAGGGCCTTAAATTTAGGATTTAAATTCGTTACAGAAAGTTGGTGGTTTATTAGAATGTATACGAAGTGTTATTACTATTTGTGTTAATTTGAAATTGTGTAAGGTGCCTTAACTTGATCCATATTCTAGTATAGCAATTATATTTAAAAGTTGATAACAATTGTCTTTCATGGTTCTTAGAAGCATGGAAACTAGAGTTGTGAAATAAAAGGGATATGTCGTGTGTAAAAGTTATAATCAACTGAGCTAAAGCAAACATGTACTTGTGATTTATAAATATAATAGTTAGAGGTGTGCTTGGGATGCGGAGCTTGGTGAGCTTGTTCAAAGTATCGTGTCGAGGTCAAAAAATATTAGTGAGCAATCTCGGGAATTTTCGTAGGTTCCGGAAATATATAAATATTGTACGGTAATTATACGAAACGTATATTTATAAAATATAAACGTTTTAAATATATTATATTATTCGCGATATTAATAAACTATCAAGATTGTGTGTAAGCATCGTTCCTAGGTAAATGATCAATCATAAATGTCGTAGTGATTCACATAATATGTAATGTATAATAAATAAAAAAAATTGTTCCCCGTAAAAATGGTATTTAATTCACGTAATATCCTTTTATTCAATTATTGATATTTACTAATCACATGGGAAAATTACAGGAGGTTACATTACCTACCTCTTACAGGGAATTCCGTCCCGAATTCTAGTCTAAGATAGTTGCCACGGGTGTCTAGGGAAAAGATGTGGGTACTTGGTGCGAATCTGGTCTTCGTGTTCCTTAGAAATCCTATATCTCAAGTATAACTTACTTACACCTCAGAGACAATTGTTCCCTTCATTGCATGATTTTTCCTAAATTAGACATAGGTGATCAGGCTATGTATAATTTACGAGTAATAATGCAATGCTTGGACCAAATCGACCCGTATGATATCCGGTTTAGTTGTTGGTTTGTAGAGTCTATAAGTTAAACGGTTGATTTCCTAAATCAAAGTATGAGTGATTGCCCTAACTTAGTCAATACTAAAATAATTCGTCTTTTTGGTGTTGAAATGGATTTTTGGTCATGCCACAAATGAAATGATAGCTAGAGTAGAAGGAGTGGATAATATGGAATTTAGGAAGAACTGGATAGTACAATAGATGAGGAAATATCATAGCGAGTCGCTTATTGAACAGAAAGTAGACCTAAGTCGTGAGAAAGACGAACACTTAAAGGTGACATCACATAGTACCACAAAGTGCTTAAGGAAATTCGGACGGTTAAACTCTAAACTTCATCAATCTGCTGCGGTGTTGAGAATTTTTGTTGTTGTTGCGGTGATTGCTGGTGTTGTTATGATGGTTGTTGTCGTGGTGATGGGTGATTCTTTTATTATCGAGTTTCCTCTTGAGCTTATTGCATTTGACCTCTTGGTCCAATAGTCTCTGAGCAAGTTTCATTGCTGCTTCCAGGGTTGGCGGGTTTGATGAGGTGACATCTCCTTCAATACTCCTAGGGAGTCCTTCGACATACTTCTCCAAAGTTTTCTCAAGGTCGGGCACCATCGAGGGGCATAGTATCTTAAGTTCCTGAAACCTTCGGTTGTAAGTTCTCAGATCGATTCCCTTTACTACCAACACATAGAACTCATCCTCAAGCTTCCTCAATTCCGAATGAGGACAATACTTCTTTAATATCTTGGTCTTGAATTCAATCCATGAGAGTTGATATGCTGTCGTTGCTCCTAGAGTCTGAACAATAGGATTCCACTAAGATAGGGCATCTTGCATTAGAGTTTCCGTTGCGAAGCTAACTTTGTTGTTTTCTGGGCATCTACTTCTTTGGAAAATCGTTTCACATCGCTCAAACCATTGGGCTAATTCGGATATTCCTTTGGTACCTTTGAAGTATGTAGGTTGGCATGCTATAAAGTCCTTATAGGTGTAGTAACGAGGTGCGGGTGTCGCGTTTCCAGCCATTTGTGTGCCAGTATCTCTTTGGCGGGCTTGTTCGGTTAAGACGGCATTGACACCATCAGCAATTGCTTGTTGTATCGCTGTTGGGGGTCATAACTTCGGGGTTTGTTGGCGTAGTGGTTGTGGTTGTTCTTCTAGTTTTAGCTATGTTGCTATCATCGACGGAAGAAAGACGTATGTTTAGAATTTCATAATGACCAAGTTAAGTTAGAATACTTCTTATACAACCAAGAATAGGTTATAATCATAACAACTTAGTCAATGAGAAATTTAAGTTAAGATGTGTCACATCATGTCGGAAGGACAAACATAAACCGATGTCATTACAACATTTATTAATACTTGTTTGAATGTTTTCAAAACATCATATGACAAGATTCCTTATTAACAGAACATTGGTTTGTTAAGCTGACAAGTCTCAGATTCATGGTTTTCCTAAGGTTTTGTCCATGTGGTTTTTGAAGTTCTTGAATGGCAGTGGTCATAGTTTCGATGGTTTGATCTCCTGCTCTTTCCCTAGTTAGGGATTTTTGTAAGGCTTGCCTAAGATACACATTCTCCATGTCAATCCTCTCAATTTCACGGTCCAGGGTTCCCATCATTATTTCTGTTGAAGTGTTGGCTCCACACAATGCTCTTATAAACTCCATTGATTCCCAAAACTGAGTATCCATTTGTTCAAATACAGCCTTCATAGCTACTGGCCAATTACGAAGTTCTCAATCTTATCTGTAAGAGTCTCGACGTGTTCACGAAGAAAGTTGTTGAGGGTGTCGATAATAGTATCGATTCGATTCTCATGTCGGCAAGTCTATCTGCCAACAAGGGTATAGTGTGATGAAGGGGTGAATAAATAGTTATTCCTAATGATCTAATCCTGAGTGGTTTTAATTGTTCTTTCTAGCTTAACGTATCTGCTACTACATTAGCTTTTCTTGGGTGATAACGTATCTCACAGTCATAATTATCGAGTAGCTCTAACTAGTGGCGTTGTCTTGACTTGAGAATCAATTTCATTGAAGGTTGTTATTCTATTGCGTTTGGAAAATAATTATTGTTCACATTTATTGTTTCTTGACAATCTGTGGGGTAACTTACCCATTTAGACAAAGATTTTGTCTGCAACACATATTTACCAATGGGGGTTTCAGATAAAAGTGATAGACGTAGAGAAGGTTGCTGAACTTCAGCTTTTGTTATGGTGGGAGGTCTAAAGTATTTCAGTTTATTTATGTTTCTTGACAAGTTTTCAAAAGAAGGTTTCGATACTAAGAGGACTAATTGGGATTTTTCTACGCAAATAACTACTATGTGGATGTAAGTTTGAACCGCGGAAGGAACCTCTTTCCGTTCTTAAAGCAAGTATGCTTTTCAAGCTTTTCCTTTACTCTTAAAGCAGGCATATGTGAAAACTCTCTATTTGGCTTTTTACTGGAATCAATAGGTCTAAACATAAGGTAGTGTTTTCATGACTTACTAAACGGGGAATCATAATCTTTGCCCAGTAGCGGAGGGTGAAGCGAATGTAGGGGACACAGCCTATTCAGGGAAGGAGGATGGATTGGACTTGCTCTGGTTCATGGTATGGGTAAGAATAGTCCTAATGACTTTGAGTGAAGATATGCTTATATGGTACGAAATGCCGGTCAAATTCGTCGAACAAGGGATGTGCATTCAAAAATGCCTATAGTTTTGCTCTAGTAAGAAGTTCATGGATCTATTGGTAGAAGATAGTATGTGGTGATGGTAATAGCACAGGTGGTGTAAGTGGTGATGGCACAACTGATTCCGGTGGTGGTATGACAAGAGCTGGTAGTGATATAAGAAGAATTTGCTTCCTACGGCTGAAGTTGTCGAATTTTCCTATTTTGGTGAATTGGATCAGGTGATGTTGAAAGGGAAGCCTATAAATCCGATGACAAGACAATAGTGTGGGAATATGAAGACATGGTATTGGTAATAATCCCGATTAGTAAATATAAGTCATTAGCATAATTATAACATGTTAACATATATACGAAATCATGTAAAAGTAATGTCTCTACCAGATATTGGAAACACGTAGGCACGGAGGGCATAAGGTGGTATTTTGTAAAAGTGGTCCATTTTAAAAGTGTAGTTATAGTCCAATGTTCAAAACACTTGGTTCTCTATAACTGTAGCTCTGATGCCAATCTGTAACACCCCCAAAATCATCACGTCAGCGGAAGACTTAACATGACAGCGGAAGACTTAAAATGTCAGCGGAAGACTTTTTGGGTGTTATTTCGAGGATCTCTACCACAATCATAGAAAACGACACAAAAGTGACGCTTTAAAGTTTAATTCATTCAAAATACCAAATATTCGAGACATCAAGATGTTTCATAGTTTAAACAACAAGTTTATTTGAAATGTGTCAAAACGTTTATTTAAGCCCATGCCGGGTTATAAGCCCACTCCGTGCCTTCAAGTTCCTTCTCGTTTAGTTACCTGAGATACACACATGCTAAAAGTGTCAACACAAAGGTTGGTGAGTTCATAGAGTTTATAGTTTCGAATATCGATTTCCAAAATCAAAGAGTTTACAAGTCCACAGTGTTTATAATAAGAGTTGATTATCCAATTAAAGTGTGAGAAAATCCATAGTGTTCATAGTTTAAATCGTTGGTTTATCAAAATCAGAAAATGAGTGATTTCCTTATTAATTAAAAAATAGTCCGTTGGTTTGCCCTTCACCTGGTCAACACCAAAATAATAGTTTGTTTGACCTAACCGGGTCAACACCAAAATAGTTTGTTCGTTTGCCAATTATTAATAGTTTTCCTGCTATATAGTGAGCACCATCTCATAGTTTAATAAAACAGTGGGCTACAGCATTGTACACCCCAAACATCAGTCGTTGTAATACTGTATCATGACTACAGTACTACCGTTCTATTGCTCTAAGCTCATGACACTTAACGATTAACAGGCATCAAAAGTATCCATAATAATGATGTAAAACAGTGGCCCTCAGGATAGGTATTTACCAGAAACCTATGAAATCAAATAGCGTGCACTTGGTGGCTTTCCTCTAGCGACCAAATGGGGATTGTCAATCCCTAATAGATCTATTGACAACTACTTACGCTCACCCTTTGGGTGATTAAGGTGCATGAACGAGGGACTTTTGGTAATCGGTACTTAGGCAATAGAGATCAAATATAGCATACCATTGAAAAATCACTTGTGATCATGTCTATAGCAGGTATTTCCTTATGAGATATAAAAATGTATGAACCAGTAAAGTTTATATGAAATACAGTCATGTATTTAGTTAATGAATACTTGTAAAAGTAAAAATGGTAGTTAAGCATGCATCTCCCCCAAAAACGTTTATAAACTATGGTAAAACAAGTAAAAGTAGGGGCCATGACTCACCTTAGTAGTACAGTAGTAGTGGTAGTAACATAATCTCAACGATGCAAGGCAACGGCTTCACACACAACCTAAAAGATATGGTATGTTTTAGTTGATAGTCTAAATCTAGTTTTATCGTGAATATTAGTCATTCAGTTGTGATTAAAACTCGTGTTCGTTTAAATGCTTGAAGTTCAAGAACAAAGTTATATATACATATAACTTGTGAGTGTAATGATCGATGATCGATGTGCGATGGAAAATTATCAAGAATAAGTCGAAGTATGTAGACGATGTTTTATGATGTTAGTTTTAAAAGAAAAGAAATAAACGTATCGTTATATATATATTGTTAAAATTAATTATAGTTACGCGAATATTTATACCGTATATATATATAAGTTACATTTATAAGAGTTTTATACTAAACATGTGTATTTATATATAAAATATTAATATTATTTTTATAAAATAATATTACAGAAAATCCCTTCAAGTTTTACCATTGTTACCTTTTTAACCCTAACGATATAAACTTTTCACCGTTAGTCCAAAGTTATATATATTTACATTTTAGGTTCAGTAGTATCGATATTTACATTCTTTACTTCTAAGTTTTAATAATTACAGTTTATAACCCATAAATTCAGATTATTACAGTTTTGACTCTAAGTTTCCAAAATTTACACTTTTAGTCCCTCATTTATGAAATTTTGCAAATTTAGTCCAAAAATCACCAAAATCAAAACTTATCATTTTTATTACTTCAATAAGCTCAGAATAGCTTATTCAATTGATCAAAACAGCTTATTAGCTTAAAAATAACTTATTTCACCAAATGGGCCTTAACAAGACACTTTTAAAGGTCCATTAACATTTTTAGATCCGTTGGGCTTACAAAAGTTTTGGGCCTGGTCTTGGGCTTATTTTTATGTTATAAAAATGTTAGAGCAGAGCTTATAGGACCAGCTTATCAAATAAGCTTAAAAAACAGCTTATCGGGCTAATAAGCCCAACTTGTTATTTATAAAGAGTTTTCAAAACAGTTTTGGGTTGATTCAAAAAGGGTCGAGCAAACAGCTTATACGAACTTATGAGGTCGAATTATTTATGTTTCCTGGTTGCTAGCCATGTTATCAATGAGGTCAAGTTTTAAAATGAACATGTTATGTGTCGAAATAATTATTTACGAGACCAAAGTAAATGACCATAAATCAATTCTGCAAATAGTTTTTACTCAAAAATATTATAAGTCTTTTTAATAACTTTCAAAACGATTTTGTGATTTATAAACGTGTCTAGAAAATGCAGTAATCCTTTATATTAGTTACGAAAAATTGTACCACTTAATTGTTGGAAACACGAGCATGTAGTATGTGTGAAAACATATATGTGTCGTTAATATATTTTACAAGAAAATCTATCAAAGCTTAAGTGATAATTTAGTTTGTAAATATATCAAAGTTATCCAAAAATTACTAAGTGTTGAACATATAACCAAAGTGTCCATCACAACTTCTAAACATGTTACGTTCGTTAGGAAAACGTGAGTATTAGCTTTAAAGCTTTATATATTTCGATTATTTGTATATTAACCATTTAGGAGTTCAAATAAAAAGTATAGGTCGTGTTTATATTTTACGAGATAAATGATCAAAGTAAAATGCAAAAATTGAAAAAAAAAATATATCGAGCGTATATATATGAAATAAAGTAAACGTGCCTCACCTTGCCACAAAAAGGTGTGATAGTCGAAATTAGGTGTCGAGCTGGAGCAAAAGAGGAATGTGGTTCAATTCTCAACCCACCAAGGATCTAGGATGAGCTAAACTTGGTACTTGGACTCGTCTTGAACCCCTCGAAAACTTGGCAAACCTTCTGTCCCTATTTCTTGTATATCTCGACTAAAAATTTAAGAGTTGTATCATTTTTGTGTGTGTGATCAACTGAGGATACTAGAGGTTGTTTATATGATGAGTTTGTGAGTGTATGGGAGCTGTGTTCACACGAGATAGAGTGTGAGCTTGTGTACTTTGCATGCCACCTCCCATTGTGTCCAACCGAGTTAAAACAACAATAGAAAGTGTCATGTTTAGTTTCTGACATTCCCTGACACTCCTGGCAGCTGACATGAGGTACATAGTTGGTTTGTGAGCATTGGTGAGTATGGGAGGTGCTAAGAAAGCTTTTGACACGTTTTTACAAAGTTTATCAAGGTGAGTTTTGAAGTTTACTTTGGATAGTTTTGAGGCAGCAAACGAGCGTGTTATTAAATGAGGTTTGTCATTCTTGAATGCTAGCTGGTCCATGATTCGAGTTGTGTAACAATATATTGGTGTTGTGTGTCGAGAAAATGAATAACGAGGGTGTTTTGGAAGCTTGCTCGAGTCTGGAAACCAAAGAAAGAAAAAGAAATAACAAAGGGTGGGTTGGATTCGCTGGGCTGCTTGGCGTGGATCAGGCCCAAACGAAAAAGAAATAATTAAGGGTCCGTTTGGTGGTAATTGAGGGTTAAGTGAAAGGTTTGATGTGTCCCGTTTATAGTTTGGGAAATATAAGAGTGATTTTGTACGTATAATATGGAGAGGAAAGTTCATATATTTAGTATCCATGTACCTTGCTTCTCTTCCACCCTGGCCTCGATAGAAACTACAAGTATGTATGATTGTATGTAATGTGAGTGTGTACGTGTAGTGTGAGTACATGAAGGTATACAAGACTAGTTAAGTACCCAAGTTGTGTGATATTTTAAGTGTGTGTGTTTGGTCGAATAGCATGGAGTCTTTATGTACACGATCGGGAAAGTGATAAGTAACATGGATAGGATGCTTGCATGTTCTTTGATTGGCCAAAATGGAGGTGGTGTGAGAGTTTGCACCTGGTTTTCTAGGTCGTACTTGGGGTAGTAACAAGTGAGGGAGGGTGAAGGTGTGAGTTATAGGTTATATTTGAGGGAGGTTTACTTGGGTCAGGTTTGTATTTCACAGATAACAGCCACGAATTACATTTTTGGTTCAAAATCTCGCGAGTCTAGACGTAAAACATTATTTCGGACAACTTTCGTGCTTTACACTTTTCCTGGTTCGGACCAGAAGGGCCTTAAATTTAGGATTTAAATTCGTTACAGAAAGTTGGTGGTTTATTAGAATGTATACGAAGTGTTATTACTATTTGTGTTAATTTGAAATTGTGTAAGGTGCCTTAACTTGATCCATATTCTAGTATAGCAATTATATTTAAAAGTTGATAACAATTGTCTTTCATGGTTCTTAGAAGCATGGAAATTAGAGTTGTGAAATAAAAGGGATATGTCGTGTGTAAATGTTATAATCAACTGAGCTAAAGCAAACATGTACTTGTGATTTATAAATATAATAGTTAGAGGTGTGCTTGGGATGCGGAGCTTGGTGAGCTTGTTCAAAGTATCGCGTCGAGGTCCAAAAATATTAGTGAGCAATCTCGGGAATTTTCGTAGGTTTCGGAAATATATAAATATTGTACGGTAATTATACGAAACGTATATTTATAAAATATAAACGTTTTAAATATATTATATTATTCGCGATATTAATAAACTATCAAGGTTGTGTGTAAGCATCGTTTCTAGGCAAATGATCAATCATAAATGTCGTAGTGATTGACATAATATGTAATGTATAATAAATAAATAAAAAATTGTTCCCCATAAAAATGGTATTTAATTCACGTAATATCCTTTTATTCAATTTTTGATATTTACTAATCACATGGGAAAATTACGGGAGGTTACAGGTTTTCACATCCATTTGCCATATCTCATAGTCATAGTACGCTGCTATAGCTATGAGAATTCTTATAGCTCTTATGTCTGCTACAGGAGGAAAAGTCTCCTTGTAATCAATTCCAAAAGTTTGAGTAAAACCTTTAGCAACCAGACGAGCCTTATAAGTGTGTGCATTTCCATCCATGTCAGTCTTAATCTTGTAGAACCACTTACTCCCAACTACTTCTGTTCAGACTTCATTATCATGCATGGATTGTATTTCCCCATTCATAGCAGCTTTCCATTTTTCCTTTTCAGGACTATTAATGGCAGCTCTATAACTCGTAGGTTCATTAAGATCCCCTAGTAAATTTTACTCAACCTCTACATTAAGACATAGACGGTTAGGAGCTTTCATAGGTCTAGAAGATCTGCGAATGGGGACTACTTCAACTTCCGGTGGAGGACCCAGACTTTCAGGTTCTACAGGAAGTGTGCTAGTGTTTTCTGAAGGTAATGCATTATATTGATCATATTCTAGATCATATACTCTCCCACTGACTTCTTGAGATACAAGATCACTTTCAAGAAAGTCTCCATACCTAGCAACAAACACTTTGTTCTCAGGTGGGTAGTAAAAGTAGTAACCCATTGTTTCCTTTGGGTATCCTACAAAAATGCACTTTACAGATCTTTGTTGGATTTTATCTTGTGAGTTACGTTTAACATACGCCTCACAACCCCAGACCTTTAAATAAGACAAGTTCGGAGCTTTTCCAGTCCACGACTCATATGGTGTCTTATCAACCTTCTTTGTGGGAACCATATTCATAATACGAACAGCTGATTTAAGAGCATAATCCTAAAAGGACAAAAAAAGATTAGTAAGATTATACATTGATCGAACCATGTCCAACAATGTACGATTCCTTCTCTCAGATACACCATTTTATTGTGGAATATATGGAGATGTGAGATTCTAGACAATTCCATTCTCAGTTAAGAAATCTTTAAAATCTTGACTAAGGTATTCACCACCTCGATCAGAACGAAGAGCTTTAATCTTCTTTCCTAATTGCAACTCTACTTCTGCTTTGAAAACTTTAAATGTTTCAAACACCTCATGTTTATGCTTAAGTAAATAAACATAACCATAACGGCTGAAATCATCTGTAAAAGTTAAGAAGTAGACAACACCTCTCCTTGACACATGTCTAAGTGGTCCACACACATCAGTATGTATCAAACCAAGTAGATCTGAAGCTCTTTCCATATTGCTATGAAAAGGTTTCTTAGTCATCATCCCAGAAATACTAGACTCACACTTATCAAATGACTCATCATTGATATTTTTCAAAAGCCCATCTTGTTGCAGCTTTTGCATGTGAGTCTTGCCTATATGGGCAAGTCTACAGTGCCAAAGGTAAGAACAATTCAAGTCATACTTCATTCTCTTACTAATGTTGTACATTGAATTATTATTATTGTTGGACATACAATCATTCATATCAATTTCAAACACACCATTCATGTAACAACCGTGGTTTTAGCAGGTCAGTTTGACTGATAGTCTTGACTCGGTTGACGTTTGTTTGGTGTGTCCTAGGTGATTTAAGTGATATAGTTGAGTTTTAGCACTAAATCCCTATGCGTAAATGGTTTTATTGTGATTTGGAAAGTTTGAAATTTGGGAAAATTCATTTTGATCACCTTTGGGGTGTAGAAATGACTTGTGTAGTTTTGGTGTTTTTGTGATTTTGCGTAACGAGTTTTCGTTCAATTAATTGAGCGTTAGTAAGTTACGTGGGATTTGTCTTTATGAGTTATGTTTTAAAAAGAGTGTGAAATTCTATTTTTGGAAACTTTATTTTTGAAAATGACATTTTTCCGGTTTGTCGTAAACACCGAGGTTTATCGCGTAAGACGTTAGTTATCGTTACGGGTTGTTATAAAATATCAAAAGTATGAGGTTTTGAGTGTAATAAATTAATTTAATAAAAAATATAAAAAAAAAAAATATATATATATATATATATATATATATATATATGTGTGTGTGTGTGTGTGTGTGTGTGTGTGTGTGTGTGTATAAAATTCGGCTAGAAGGGGGATAAGGAGGAAAAGGAAACCCAATTTTAGTCCAATTAGAACTCCTAACTAAAAGGGTTATCTAGAATTATATTAGGATAGTATATATACAAAAACAAAACACCCCAAACCTCCTTTTCTCTGGTTGTGGTCGTTCATGGGAGGCAAGGGAAGAACAAAATTAGGGTATATAGTTTTGAAGCCATAATCAAGAATCAAGGTAAAATCTTTAAATCCTATGTTCAATTAATTGATTAATTAATATAATTCATGTAATAATTATATGATGGATTAGGGTTTGTGTTACCGTCTGTAAATTAATGTTACTAAACATGTTGGGATCAATTAATGATGATAGTATGATGATTGGTTAAGAGAATTGAACGTAAAACATGCTAGTTATTGAGTTAGGGTTTGGACAGATTTGTAAGGCTGTAAAGATGTGAGTGTAAATAACAGATGGTGATGAGTTAGGTCACGAATTTTAGGTCTAAATTGAAGTGTAATGAAAGAGCTTTCCAAAAAGTTCAGTCACGATTGATTTTAAGGTCGGGAAGTCGGTCTTTTGATTTTTCTTTGTTAAGGTGTCAAAGCTGTCAAACCGGGACAGATTTTGGGTAAAAGTTTGAGGGTGTCATGTGGTTGTAAAATTGGTATTTTGACTAGGCCTTCGGGAATAGTTAAGTATTATGTTATATTAGACTACCACGAAAAGGATTCGCGATAAAAACTTGTGGAAGTATTTATTTAAAATCAAAACTTTTTGGTGTGCGTTCAGATCCGAATTTGAGTAGTTGACAAGTTTGAATTTCTTATGAGTATTTGTGTATGTTATTGGTCCATGGCCTTCTGGGATTAGCTTCTATGCTTATGAGAGACCATGGTGAATTTTTGGTGTGAGTTATTGAGCCTTATTTGTCATGATTTTATGTGGGTAAATGTACCCAAAAATTCTGCGTTTTCTGATTTTAAGAGTGCAAGGGATTTAGTGAGTATTAAGTTATGGTAGTGGTTAGTGTGGTGTCTAGGAGATCCATGGTGGGTCATATGAGTATTAGACATCCATCAAATATGTATTACATGGGTTGTAGCTTTTAGCTTGGCCTTGTGTAATGTGGACTTATTTGTGTTGTTATAGATTGTGATTTGTACTGTGGAAGCTGCAAGGTTTAAGGTGAGTTCATAGTCCCATATTTTTACTTGTTTTAAACTTGGGATGGGAATGATGCTTGTTTTAAATGATTTGATTTACTGTGATTATGTGTATGGTGTTAAAGAGCTTGGACTTATAATGTTATCGTATGCATGCTATGTGTGATTATTTGCTTGTGTGGAAATCGAGGGTAGAACTGTACCTGAGATGTGAAGGGTAGAACTGTACCCAAATTGTGAAAATCGAGGGTAGAACTGTACCCGAGATGAGGGTAGAACTGCACCCAAGTGGTGGAATTTGTGTGTGATTCGATTAGGAGGATGCTTATCATGTTGCTCGCGCATGCGACCTAATTGATGTAAATGGGGTCGGGGGACACGAGCCGTCCTGTTGTAATTATTGTGGGGTCGGAGGACACGAGCCATCCTGTTGTAATTATTGTGGGGTCGGAGGACACGAGCCATCCTATTGGTTGCCTTATGAGTGTTGTTGCCTTTGTGTGTGATTATTGACTTGCAAATGCATGTAGCTATATGATAACTGTAATTTATTTGTCCAGCTATATTTTGTACTCACAGTGATTTTGGTTGCCTAGTGTGTATGAGTCTTAAACCTATGAATCTCACCAACATTATGTTGACGTTTTAAGCATCATTTTCAGGTGAGCTTTCTAAGGATAAGATAGAAGGATGTGGATAGACGAGACCTTAGTTGCATTGGAAGTGGTTTAGCATCTATGTTTGAATTTATGTATTGTTTCGGATTTTGTTATGGTTATTTTGTTTTGGGGTATTGTTACAACACTTTGTGTTTGTACTTTGCTCTATTTTGTGCATGTAGTTGTTCTCTGTATAGACACCAGGTGTTGTGATGATATCCATGAAGTTACAACCTCGCGTTTCCGCCTTGGCGAGGTGTGACAGATTAGTATCAGAGCCTTGGTTGTAGAGAATTAGGTGGTTGAACCTAGACTATAACCTAGGAGTCCCTCATATAGTTGCATTTAGGGCCTATGTGTAAGTATAGTATTTTATATGTCTATTTTCCTATATTTATGAGATATTTTATTGAGTTCGGACGTCTATTCTATCTCCTATACGTAGTATTATATATATCGACTTTATTATATCGTTTTCCGCGCGTAAGATGCTTCGTTGGACTGCCGTTGTCGCTATCGGATGCGAGAGAAGTGGTCGGATGAAACGGATTAACTGCAGAATTCGAGTTCCCGATAGTATGTATTTATGTTCGGACAAGGAGAGGACGTTTATGGGAAACGTTGGTGGAGAAGAAGTGGAGAGGTTTGGAACCACGGTGACTTCTAGAGATGGAGCCATTACCATATACCCTTGGTAGTGTCCTCACTTCACATAGGAAGGAGATGTGGTTTAGTCTAAACCTCGTGATTTGTATGCGGTTGTGAATCATGTGGAATTGGAAGAAAAGAATAGAGATGGTTTTGCATGTTGTCGACTACCTCAAC
The DNA here is from genome assembly GCA_030686995.1 of Artemisia argyi. NCBI lineage: Eukaryota > Viridiplantae > Streptophyta > Magnoliopsida > Asterales > Asteraceae > Artemisia > Artemisia argyi. The sequence continues at coordinate 38,278,477 of CM060701.1, forward strand.
ATGTAGGAAGCATGAATGGGTGGTTGAGTAAAGATGAAAGGGAGTTAGAATGGAATGGTGTGGATTCGGATCTAGAGTCCACAACGAGTAGTAAGTTGAATTGATCTGAGTGGGGAGATAAGTGCGAGAGTGGAGTTGAGCCATTATGCGACGTCTTTTGTTTTGTGTTATGTTTTGGAATTCGTATATTATCTTTTGCCGTCTGGAGCCATGTTGGAGCGTGATTACTCTTGTATATTGGATCGACCTTATCCAAGTGATTTTGATTATAGAGTTTACGTGATCGATGGAATTGTTCCATGTGAGATGATTGTTTGCGACGTCTTTTGTTTTTGGTTGCGTGATTGTTTGCATGATATGTTGTCATAGGAGGGAGTACACTTATGAAAGGGAGCATAGATAATTATGGTGGCCAACATAATTATACATGCGTCACAACACAAGTGGACTTGCAAGTATGATAGCATGGATTGCATAGTGTATTAGGTGCTATGTGGTGTATGTGCGTTATCATTGAGATGTGTGGTTTTGGAAGTAATTATGCGTGTGGAATAGGCTTATAACTATGGTCGCGAACATGATTATAAGGGTATCACACACGTGGACTTGTGACCATTATTGCATTGATTGATGTTTGTTGTTATATGTTGTGGTAGGTGGTATGTGATATCATGTTGATGATGGTTGTATGGTTAGAGAAGTATTCTCTTAACCGTTTGGGGCAGTCGTTATATATTGGGGTGTGTAGGTGGTAAGATTCCATCCTACCTATCATATGTTGATACCTCAATTATCGGTGGGTACTTATGTGTGGTATTTAAGTTGATTCGTTTGCTAGACGCTCCGTTTGTATACCTAATTCTTTGGTTGGCATTCTTATTCGTACCATGAGGGTACAAATTCCATATTCTTTCTATTCGATGTCGTGATAGGTGTTGGGTAATCGAATTCGTTTTCGTTGGATACTGGTTCGTTTCTTTGGTTATTCCTTGCATTCATTCCGCGAATGAATATTACATTGTTCTTCGAGTATTGTTGGTTCGTGATGAGTTGGTGTGGATATTTGATCCCTCATATACACACCAATTGAAGTTTGTGACATGTTTTGTGACCTGTTAGTATCGGTGTTTTTCTATGATTTTGGTTTGATCGTTGTACGAATGAGTCTGTAAGTTCATCGTTTGGTTTGCAATGTATTTGCGTGAGTGTTCACTGGTATGAGTTCGTTTGAGGATTATTTTGGTTACGGAATTCTTTAATGTCTTTCGCGTTTGATTAAAAGGGTTGTGTTGAAGTCCTTGTGGTATTTTAAAATTAGTTTTTGGTATTTCAAGGTCATTTGTTAGAAACTATTATTTTTATGGTGAAAATGAAGTGTGGAAAAGAAATGAAGATTATGTTGATGTCTTACATAAAATGGTTTATATATATTTTATAAAAAATGTATAAGTTTAAGATATGTCTTGTGAAAAACGGTGTTCATTTGTTTTTTTTGGAAGGTCGAATATGGGAATAAGAACTGTCTATGGTTCTCATTTACCAAACTTGTTATGTATTTGGTTCATCGAGTGTTTCTTTCGTTGAGGTACGCTTGTGGATATTTTATGGGTACGTATATTTATATTTTCTTTGTATGGGTGTTCATGAACATTTTATCCGTGTCTATTTTTATTGGGGGGAAAATTTCTCATTGTGTTTTTCTAGCTTTGATCTTGATGTTCGTTACTTCATTGGTTGGTAATTCGTACCCCTTTTGAGTTCGTTGATATACGTTTTTGTTCGATCGGTTTCATGGTTCGTGTCGTTTACTTAGGATAGATTGTCGTTTTGAATATAAATTTGTTCGTTGAAGAGGAAGAGGGTGTTTGCCAAGTTGTTCAAGTGAGAGGTTTAGCTTCAAGATGTACGTTCTTCGGATTGCGTGGGCATCGGGGAGGTAGAAGACCCATAAGAGAAACTATGTGATGCATTACTTAGAGTTGGGGAGTAGAACTTGGAGATGATATTTGTATGGAGCAGAAAGTGTTATCTACCCAGATCATAAGAATCTTTAGCATATATTTGATAAGAGGCTAATATATGTTAAAGAAAAGTTGGGTGTGGAATTTCTCAGTGACTACGATTGTCTGATTCGCCACCATCAGGGAAGGGAGGACATCGTGGTAAGAGCGCTGAGCGGGAGTGAATGAGTGAAACTTAGATGTTTGTGAGCAAGGATTATGATAATTCAGTTTGGAGTTAAGAGGATGATACTGGCAGCCTAGAGGGAGAATGATTACTTGGTTTAGACCAGTAAATAGATAGGAACGAAGATGGAGGAATGTACTTTGTGGACCAACTATTGGTTCCATTGAGAGGAAGCATAAGGACAGCAGTCATGCAAGGTATTTGATACATCCGAGAATGGATAAGACGTATTATTACCTTAGCAACAGATGTATGGAGGAGTAGGCGAGACTTTTCGCTCGGTGAGTTGGTAATGAGCCATGGGCTGTCGCAAGAAACATGATGAAATACTTACTTCGCGATAGTGGTAAACGTGTTATGGAGTCTTGAGAAAGCGTTTGTAGATGAGTGCGACTTATCATTCTCTAATGAGTGAACTAAGTGAGCGTACAAATCAGGCGTTGGATGGTGAGCTGAGAGCATGGGTGTGTTTGATTTTGGAGGAAGCCGAGGTATACATTTACCCTTAGCTGAGTTCTCCTATATCAACAATTATCATTCTAGTATTGAGTATGTGTCGTGTGAAAAGTTGTATGGAAGGTAATGTAGGTCAACCGTTCTGTGGGCAAAGGTTGGGACAAGCCAACTAATTGGTCCTGAACTAGAACGAGAAACTACGAATAAGGTTTTCGGATTAAGGAAAGACTTAAGGCAGCAAGAGATCACCAAAAGAGTTATGCGAATTATTGCTGTAAGTCCTTGGAGTTTGGTGTTGGTGATATTGTGAGGTTAAAAGTATCTCCTTGGAAGGGTGTGGTGCGTTTCGGTAAGAAAGGCAAGCTAGCACTGAGATACGTAAGACTGTTTGAGATTTATGGAAAGGATTGGATTTGAGACATATCGGTTGAATTTGCCTGAGGAGTGAAGTTATGGTGGGGTTCTAAGCGTGGTCCTGAGTTTACTTGGGAACGTGAGGATCAAATGATATTTAAGTACTCAAATTTGTTTGCGGATGTGGTTGCTGAGCAGATCGTTTGTAGTTGGATTTAGATCGTGGAAGTTAGATGCGGGATATTCATAAATGTTTGTTTTATGGGCATTTGTTATTTGTGAGTGCGTCTTGCGGTTACCATTCGGGTTTTCATTTGGTTCGAGGGTATCGTACCTACCTATGAGAAGTCGTTTTGATCATTGGTGTTATTGATCGGGGAGTGTATCTATTTGCGTGTATCATTGGAGTGACGAAATGTTTTTCTATCGTGTGAATTCGAGTATTTAGTCGGTTCACATTTTTGCGATTTTTTCTTTGTGATTTTACGGTGTGGCATTTATCCGCTTAAAAATCCATAAATTTCCTTTTGCTGTTGTGAGTGGTGACTATAGTAGTTGAAATCTAGAGACGCGATTTCCCTAAGTGGGGGATGATGTAACAACCGTGGTTTTAGCAGGTCAGTTTGACAAATAGTCTTGACTCAGTTGACGTTTGTTTGGTGTGTCCTAGGTGATTTAAGTGATATATAGGTGATATAGGTGAGTTGTAGCACTAAATCCCTTTGCGTAAATGGTTTTATTGTGATTTGGAAAGTTTGGAATTTGGGAAAATTCATTTTGATCACCTTTGGGGTGTAGAAATGACTTGTGTAGTTTTGGTGTTTTTGTGATTTTGCGTAACGAGTTTTTTCTTCAAGTAATTGAGCGTTAGTAAGTTACGTGAGATTTGTTTTTATGAGTTATGTTTCAAAAAGAGTGTGAAATTCTATTTTTGGAAATTTTATTTTTGAAAATGATATTTTTCCGGTTTGTCGTAAAAACCGAGGTTTATCGCGTAAGACGTTAGTTATCGTTACGGGTTGTTATAAAATATTAAAAGTATGAGGTTTTGAGTGTAATAAATTAATTTAATAAAAAATATAATATAATATAATATATATATATATATATATATATATATATATATATATATATATATATATATATATATATATATATATATATATATATATATATATATGTGTGTATAAAATTCGGCTAGAAGGGGGATAAGGAGGAAAAGGAAACCCAATTTTAGTCCAATTAGAACTCCTAACTAAAAGGATTATCTATAATTATATTAGGATAGTATATATATATAAACAAAACACCCCAAACCTCCTTTTCTCTGGTTGTGGGCGTTCATGGGAGGCAAGGGAAGAAGAAAATTAGGGTATATAGATTTGAAGCCATAATCAAGAATCAAGGTAAAATCTTTAAATCCTGTGTTCAATTAATTGATTAATTAATATAATTCATGTAATAATTATATGATGGATTAGGGTTTGTGTTAACTTCTATAAATTAATGTTATTAAACATGTTGGGATCAATTAATGATGATAGTATGATGATTGGTTAAGAGAATTGAGCGTAAAACATGCTAGTTATTGAGTTAGGGTTTGGACAGATTTGTAAGGCTGTAAAGATGTGAGTGTAAATAACAGATGGTGATGAGTTAGGTCACGAATTTTAGGTCTAAATTGAAGTGTAATGAAAGAGCTTTCCAAAAAGTCCAGCCACGATTGATTTTAAGGTAGGGAAGTCGGTCTTTTGATTTTTCTTTGTTAAGGTGTCAAAGCTGTCAAACCGGGACAGATTTTGGGTAAAAGTTTGAGGGTATCATGTGGTTGTAAAAGTGGTATTTTGACTAGGCCTTCTGGAATAGTTAAGTATTAGGTTATATTAGACTACCACGAAAAGGATTCGCGATAAAAACTTGTGGAAGTATTTATTTAAAATCAAAACTTTTTGGTGTGCGTTCAGATCCAAATTTGAGTAGTTGACAAGTTTGAATTTCTTATGTGTATTTGTGTGTGTTATTGGTCCATGGCCTTCTGGGATTAGCTTCTATGCTTATGAGAGACCATGGTGAATTTTTGGTGTGAGTTGTTGAGCTTTATTTGTCATGATTTTATGTGGGCAAATGTTCCCAAAAATTATGCGTTTTATGATTTTAAGAGTGCAAGGGATTTAGTGAGTATTAAGTTATGGTAGTGGTTAGTGTGGTGTCTAGGAGATCCATGGTGGGTCATATAAGTCTTAGACATCCATCATATGTGTATTACATGGGTTGTAGCTTTTAGCTTGGCCTTGTGTAACGTGGACTTATTTGTGTTGTTATAGATTGTGATTTGTATTGTGGAAGCTGCAAGGTTTAAGGTGAGTTCATAGTCCCATATTTTTACTTGTTTTAAACTTGGGATGGGAATGATGCTTGTCTTAAATGATTTGATTTACTGTGATTATGTGTATGGTGTTAACGAGCTTGGACTTATAATGTTATCGTATGCATGCTATGTGTGATTATTTGCTTGTGTGGAAATCGAGGGTAGAACTGTACCTGAGATGTGAAGGGTAGAACTGTACCCAAGTTGTGAAAATCGAGGGTAGAACTGTACCCGAGATGAGGGTAGAACTGTACCCAAGTGGTGGAATTTGTGTGTGATTCGATTAGGAGGATGCTTATCCTGTTGCTCGCGCATGCGACCTAATTGATGTAAATGGGGTCGGGGGACACGAGCTCACCTTTGTGTGTGATTATTGACTTGCAAATGCATGTAGCTATATGATAACTGTAATTTATTTGTCCAGCTATATTTTGTAATCACAGTGATTTTGGTTGCCTAGTATGTATGAGTCTTAAACCTATGAATCTCACCAACATTATGTTGACGTTTTAAGCATCATTTTCAGGTGAGCTTTCTAAGGATAAGATAGAAGGATGTGGATAGACGAGACCTTAGTTGCATTGGAAGTGGTTTAGCATCTATGTTTGAATTTATGTATTGTTTCGGATTTTGTTATGGTTATTTTGTTTTGGGGTATTGTTACAACACTTTGTGTTTGTACTTTGCTCTATTTTGTGCATGTAGTTGTTCTCTATATAGACACCAGGTGTTGTGATGATATCCATTGTCACACCCCCAAAATACTGCAGCGGAAGACTGTGTCACTGGGGTGCTACTTCATAATACAAAGTACAAGTTATAGAAAACGACCTCTAAATGAGACGTTTTAAAAAGTTACCATTCGATTAATGAATTCAAAGTTACAAACATGAGATTCCAAAGTATGATACATAAATGTATACAAAATGTTTTGAATGGTAAATGATAAAAGCGTAAGTCTTCAGAATATGCAGCTTGACTCTAAGTTCCACGCACTAGCTATCGCCTTACTAACCTGAGATAAACATGCTAAAGTGTCAACACAATGGTTGGTGAGTTCATAGAGTTTGTCTTAAAATAGTTGAAAAGTCTTTAAAGAATATCCGCACAACAAAGGCATCGTGAATCCACTCAGTTGCAAGTCCCACCCATAACAACACTTGCAACCTGTGTGTTCACAACCCACTGCTAACATATAGTATGATTTCGATATATGTGTATACGATATATGCACGCTTAATGTAAAGTATCACTGCCTACTGAACCTCATGACAAGAATAAGCACAAATGCTTCAAAGCTGGATTATATTCACCCAAGGCCAGGAATATATGGCAATGGTGGGGGCGTCAGCCCGATAGTACTATCAATACCTCTCCATCGGCTCCATCAAGGAGTTAAACAGTGGTTAAAGAATATAGCGTATAGAATAGTTTAACACATTAAGGCACATATCGTAAAAAAACTACACATCATATTTAAGAGAATAAAAGTATAGCATAGCATATGAGTAAAATTGTCTTTAGTAAAAGAGAAAGCAAGTAGTTTAAGCATGTATCTCCCCAAAAGAGTTTAAAACAAGTATGAAAAGAGTAGGGGCTATGACTCACCTTAAGCTTATGTAATGAGAAATGATAGTGGTAGTCGAATCGCGAAAGTCTCTAAGAGCAGCCTATAAAAGAACGTTGCGACTTAGGTTGGGAGTAACATCTAAGAATACGAAGAAATTGCCTATATATGTCTTGCATATAGTTCATGATGTAGTACTTAGTATATAGTGTAAGTCGTTGAATATAAGTGGTCTATGAAACATGTATAGTTTGAATATCTCTTACTACCGTTCAGGCCGACATAATTCAGAAGTCATGTAGTAAACGTTCGAAGAGCCAGGACACTTTAATTTGTAAATCCACCACTCATCTCGACGGCTTACTTAATGAACTCCTCACATGAGGCTCCCTACTATTGTAGTATTTGATAACATATATATAAGTTTTTGATCTTTAAAAGTTATATGGTCTTTAGCCGTGGCTTTGCCATGACCTTGGTCATTGTTACCATGGTCTTGAGACTCAACCTTGGCTTTAGCCATGGTTGTGGTCTTGGCTTTAGGTCATTAGACCTCTTGGTCTCATCTAATTATAATCATTATATAGTTACTTGAATATATATAAAATAGCTGTTAAGAAACTGAAGAAAATCTCTTTCGTTGGTTTTATGGATACGTGAACCTGAGTTTTTGAAGAAAACGTGATTCCGGACAACTTTCGTATTTTAACTTTTTCATGAAACGGACCAGAAGGGCCTCTTTTTGCGTGTTTTATGTTCTGTCACAGAAAGTATTTGGCAGTTTTGCCGTAAAGTTTTGGTAATTTCAAATGGTCATAACTTTTGACTCGGGTACTCGTTCTGGGTGATTCAAATTGCTATGTTTTCCTTGTTAAGTCCTCCCTAACAGTAGGTAAGTTTCAATTATCATAGTTATACTATTTTGGTCGTGGTTCTCCATAAAAGTCACTAGTTTACTTGTTTAAATAACATAAGTTAACATATATATACCATAACTTGTTTTACTAGTTTTTATACATCATGAACATAATACAAAGACCATATATAGCATGAAAGAAACATAATAAGCATGAAAATGATATTGAGCAAGAAAGTGTAATAGGATTTCTTACAACTTTTGGCTTTCTAAAGAAAGGAAGTCAAGTATGAAACTAGGACACTAAACCTAAGCTTGCAAACCCTTCACCACAACTCTTGAAACCCTTGCTAGCCTTGATATAGACCTTGTGAAAACCATTTAACTTCAGCCCCAAATCACCTTGTGTAGCTCTTAATTCAACCATGGAATCACCAAACAAACTTAAGAACTAGGTAGAGAATAATAAGACCTTGAACTTTGTAGTGTAACTTGTAGTTTGAAGATCAAAGGATCATGGTGCTAGGGATTTATGTGTGGCGTTTTTATTATGAAGAAAGGAAGGAATGAGCTTGTATTTATACTATGAAGAGGAGGTTAGGAAGGTGTTAGGAAATTCCCTAAACTTTGTGACCAAGTTTACACATGTTACCATCCTAGAGTTAGAAGCATGAGATCAAGACACATGGGCTGATTCCCCCCCCCCCCCTGAGGCGGTTCACAAAGGGATAGGAAGGATGACTTGGTCTTGGTTGATATTATCCTACTTATGTGACTAGTTTTGACTCCGTAAATTGCTAATCGTAAGTTGTTAAGTCACGAAACGTAAAACCGGGTATTCTAAAAATATGAAACTTGTAAATATGCTAGAACTTATCAATATACTCCATATTAAAATATAAAATGAGCGGTAGGTTCTATTGGGTGCTAAAACCCTGCTAAAACTGGAAACACGGGTCTAAAACGCGTAATACGTAAAACGTACGAAAGTTGCGTAAAATTGAGAAAAGTAAAATGTAACTTTTCTAATAGGATACTAATGACTTAAAATGGCTTATAATGTCTAGGCTAGGCTCTGTCTAGTGTCGGTTGGTATTTAATGTCTTTAAACTTAAAACCGTAAGCCCAAAAATCAAGGAATGATTTATAAAATTAAGGAATGATTTTTGGTCAAAGGAGGAGGGAAAATATGTTGACTTATTCCAAAAATGTGAAAACTCAAATTGTCTTAGAAACATGGTGCAGGTATAGGCTAAGGTTACGGCTAAGTAAAAGTGCTTAAAGACGGGAATTCCTGTTTCTCACGGCCGAGGTTTATTTGGTCATATTCTTCTTAGTCATGATTAATTCTCTAATTAATCATGAGAGTACTAAACATTTTTCTGATGCGGGGTAAATTAACGCGGTCGAGTTTCGTTGTGCATAGAATTTTTGAATGACGTTTTACCCTAAAACGTGTAATTCCTTAATAACTTTCACGAACATGATCTGATGAGTGTCAAACTTTTAATTTGCAATGCAAATGATTTATCACTCGAGGCCATGAAACAAAAATCAAATTTCGGGAAAATTTCGGGAAAATGAATAGTAAAAGTGAATAGTAAAAATGAATAGTAAAATTTTCGGGAATAGAAGTTAACCTGAAAATGTGAATTTTTACAGTCTCTACCCCTTAAGGAGAACTTCGTCCTGAAGTTCAGTTTATGTTAACTACTTACGGTGTGTCTAAGAGAATTCGGGATCTCTAATATAGTGGTGTTTACTCTGATTCGTCTAAGGTTCTGGTTAAGGAGTCGTATCGGATACAATTAAGCCCACTTATTTATAACTCATTACTTACATAAAGAAGCGTCCAAATTTATGTAAGTAAGGGATCATAAACTTATGGTTCGGTGATTTACAATTTCTTTATTTAAATGAAGAGGCGTCCCAATCCATTTAAATAAGGAGATTCTAAATCATCCTACTTAAGAATTTCCGACACAAAATCCGCCTTCTGAGGCAGATAGTAAGATAATCAAGTCATCAAATCCCTAAAGCTAAGCAATAATATTATTTAACTCAAATCTTGTGTCTCATCAAACAAGAACTGTCACAAGATCAAGTTAAATAATTAGTTATTACTGAGCTCCATGTTTTTAATGACTCGGCTAATCTCTGGGGTTCCTTATAATACTAAAGTCACATCATCTAATAGCGTGGAACTAAACCAACAACTAACAAAAGTATATGCGTATGTAGTGTGCGTAAGGCAAATAAAGATGAAAGTCTTAACGTATATAGCAGTTATAGTCTAGGCACTAAATGCAACCTAGTTCTCTATAACCAAGGCTCTGGTACCAATCTGTCACACCCCCAAAATACCGCAGCGGAAGACTGTGTCACTGGGGTGCTACTTCATAATACAAAGTACAAGTTATAGAAAACGACCTCTAAATGAGACGTTTTAAAAAGTTACCATTCGATTAATGAATTCAAAGTTACAAACATGAGATTCCAAAGTATGATACATAAATGTATACAAAATGTTTTGAATGGTAAATGATAAAAGCGTAAGTCTTCAGAATATGCAGCTTGACTCTAAGTTCCACGCACTAGCTATCGCCTTACTAACCTGAGATAAACATGCTAAAGTGTCAACACAATGGTTGGTGAGTTCATAGAGTTTGTCTTAAAACAGTTGAAAAGTCTTTAAAGAATATCCACACAGCAAAGGCATCGTGAATCCACTCAGTTGCAAGTCCCGCCCAGAACAACACTTGCAACCTCTGTGTTCACAACCCACTGCTAACATATAGTATGATTTCGATATATGTGTATACAATATATGCACGCTTAATGTAAAGTATCACTGCCTACTGAACCTCATGACAAGAATAAGCACAAATGCTTCAAAGCTGGATTATATTCACCCAAGGCCAGGAATATATGGCAATGGTGGGGGCGTCAGCCCAATAGTACTATCAATACCTCTCCATCGGCTCCATCCAGGAGTTAAACAGTGGTTAAAGAATATAGCGTATAGAATAGTTTAACACATTAAGGCCCATATCGTAATAAAACTACACATCATGTGTAAGAGTATAAAAGTATAGCATAGCATATGAGTAAAATTATCTTTAGTAAAAGAGAAAGCAAGTAGTTTAAGCATGTATCTCCCCAAAAGAGTTTAAAACAAGTATGAAAAAAGTAGGGGCTATGACTCACCTTAAGCTTATGTAATTAGAAATGATAGTGGTAGTCGAATCGCGAAAGTCTCTAAGAGCAGCCTATAATAGAACGCTGCGACTTAGGTTGGGAGTAACGTCTAAGAATACGAAGAATTGCCTATATATGTCTTGCATATAGTTCATGATGTAGTACTTAGTATATAGTGTAAGTCGTTGAATATAAGTGGTCTATGAAACATGTATAGTTTGAATATCTCTTACTACCGTTCAGGCCGACATAATTCAGAAGTCATGTAGTAAACGTTCGAGTAGCCAGGACACTTTAATTCGTAAATCCACAACTCATCTCGACGGCTTACTTAATGAATTCCTCACATGAGGCTCCCTACTATTGTAGTATTTGATAACATATATATAAGTTTTTGATCTTTAAAAGTTATATGGTCTTTAGCCGTGGCTTTGCCATGACCTTGGTCATTGTTACCATGGTCTTGAGACTCAACCTTGGCTTTAGCCATGGTTGTGGTCTTGGCTTTAGGTTATTAGACCTCTTGGTCTCATCTAATTATAATCATTATATAGTTACTTGAATATATATAAAATAGTTGTTAAGAAACTGAAGAAAATCTCTTTCGTTATTGGTTTTCTGGATACGTGCTCCTGAGTTTTTGAAGAAAACGTGATTCCGGACAACTTTCGTACTTTAACTTTTTCATGAAACGGACCAGAAGGGCCTCTTTTTGCGTGTTTTATGTTCTGTCACAGAAAGTATTTGGCAGTTTTGCCGTAAAGTTTTGGTAATTTCAAATGGTCATAACTTTTGACTCGGGTAATCGTTTTGGGTGATTCAAATTGCTATGTTTTCCTTGTTAAGTCCTCTCTAACATTAGGTAAGTGTCAAATATCATAGTTATACTATTTTGGTCGTGGTTCTCCATAAAAGTCACTAGTTTACTTGTTTAAATAACATAAGTTAACATATATATACCATAACTTGTTTTACTAGTTTTTATACATCATGAACATAATACAAAGACCATATGTAGCATGAAAGAAACATAATAAGCATGAAAATGATATTGAGCAAGAAAGTGTAATAGGATTTCTTACAACTTTTGGCTTTCTAAAGATATTGAGCAAGAAAATGATATTGAGCAAGAAAGGATCATGGTGCTAGGGATTTATGTGTGGCGTTTTTATTATGAAGAAAGGAAGAAATGAGCTTGTATTTATACTATGAAGAGGAGGTTAGGAAGGTGTTAGGAAATTCCCTAAACTTGGTGACCAAGTTTACACATGTTACCATCCTAGAGTTAGAAGCATGAGATCAAGACACATGGGCTGATTTCCCCCCCCCCCCCCTAGAGGCGGTTCACAAAGGGATAGGAAGGATGACTTGGTCTTGGTTGATATTATCCTACTTATGTGACTAGTTTTGACTCCGTAAATTGCTAACCGTAAGTTGTTAAGTCACGAAACGTAAAACCGGGTATTCTAAAAATATGAAACTTGTAAATATGCTAGAACTTATCAATATACTCCATATTAAAATATAAAATGAGCGGTAGGTTCTATTGGGTGCTAAAACCCTGCTAAAACTGGAAACACGAGTCTAAAACGCGTAATACGTAAAACGTACGAAAGTTGCGTAAAATTGAGAAAAGTAAAATGTAACTTTTATAATAGGATACTAATGACTTAAAATGGCTTATAATGTCTAGGCTAGGCTCTGTCTAGTGTCGGTTGGTATTTAATGTCTTTAAACTTAAAACCGTAAGCCCAAAAATCAAGGAATGATTTATAAAATCAAGGAATGATTTTTGGTCAAAGGAGGAGGCAAAAATATGTTGACTTATTCCAAAAATGTGAAAACTCAAATTGTCTTAGAAACATGGTGCAGGTATAGGCTAAGGTTACGGCTAAGTAAAAGTGCTTAAAGACGAGAATTCCTGTTTCTCACGGCCGAGGTTTATTTGGTCATATTTTTCTTAGTCATGATTAATTCTCTAATTAATCATGAGAGTACTAAACATTTTTCTGATGCGGGGTAAATTAACGCGGTCGAGTTTCGTTGTGCATAGAATTTTTGAATGACGTTTTACCCTAAAACGTGTAATTCCTTAATAACTTTCACGAAAATGATCTGATGAGTGTCAAACTTTTAATTTGCTATGTAAATGATTTATCACTCGAAGCCATGAAACAAAAATCAAATTTCGGGAAAATTTCAGGGAAATGAATAGTAAAAGTGAATAGTAAATGTGAATAGTAAAAATGAATAGTAAAATTTTCGAGAATAGAAGTTAACCTGAAAATGTGAATTGTTACATCCATGAAGTTACAACCTCGCGTTTCCGCCTTGGCGAGGTGTGACAATTCACAACAAAAACATTAAAATAAAATACACCATTTAAATAAACAGAAATTTTATTGCCATCAATAGTATGAGTAAAACCAAGATCCAACAAACATGGAAAGGAAACAACACCTCTAATAATATAAGGTGCATAATGACAATTGTTTAAAATCAGTACTAAACCAGAAGGTAAAACTAAATTAAACACTCCTATGGCTTCAACTGCTACTTATGCTCCATTGCCCACATGCAGAAATTGCTCCCCATAAGATAGCCTCCTTTCCTCTCTAAACCCTGTAGTGTATTACAAATGTTAATACCACATCCAGTATCGTATACCCAGGAATTTAATTTATGAGATAAAGTAAATAATTCAATGACAAATAAGTTACCTGAAGTACTGGCGCCCATGTGCTCAGTATTCTTAATCTTATTATTTCGCAAGTCATCGAGATAAAGAGGACAATTCCTCTTCCAGTGACCCATCACCTTGCATGTAACCTCCCGTAATTTTCCCATACGATTAGTAAATATCAATAATTGAATAAAAGAATATTACGTGAATTAAATACCATTTTTACGAGGAACAATTTTTTTTTATATGCATTACATATTATGTGAATCACTACGACATTTATGATTGACCATTTGCCTAGGAACGATGCTTACACACGAACCTTGATAGTCTATTAATATCGCGAATAATATAATATATTTAAAACGTTTATATTTTATAAATATACGTTTCATATATTTACCGTACAGTATTTATATATTTCCGGAGCCTACGAAAATTCCCGAGATTGCTCACTAATATTTTGGACCTCGACACGATACTTTGAACAAGCTCACCAAGCACACCTCTAACTATTATATTTACAAGTCACAAGTACATGTTTGCTTTAGCTCAGTTTATTTTAACTTTTACACACGACGTATCCCTTTTATTTCACAACTCTAGTTTCCATGCTTCTAAGGACCATGAAAGACAATTGTTATCAACTTAATTACTATACTAGAATATTGATCAAGTTAAGGCACCGTACACGTTTCATCTCAAATTAACACAAATAGTAATAACACTTCGTATAAATTCTAATAAACCACCAACCTTTTGTAACGAATTTAAATCCTAATTTTAAGGCTCTTCTATTCCGAACCAGGAAAAGTGTAAAACACGAAAGTTGTCCGAAATAATGTTTTACGTCTAGACTCGCGAGATTTTAAACCAAAAATGCAATTCGTGGCTGTTATCTATAAAATACGACTTGGACTTATCTTAAGTACTACTACTTGTACATTCCTACACATCACCCTCCCTCACTCATTTCTACCTCAAATAAAACCTACAAAACCATGTGTAAACTCTTACACCCTCAACCTTCCACCTCAAAGCCTCCCCAATCAAAGAACATGCACTCCAAAAATCCACATGATCCCTGCACCACCTCGCCACTTGTCCAGGCACAACTCGGGTATATAAACAAACCATGCAAATCGACAGTTCACTCACACACTCAACACAAAACTCACTTTCAAATATTACTAAGTCTTTCACATGTTTTCTATCTCTTCTTTCTTCCTGCCACTCGGAGCAAACCCCAACATTTACTTCTAGTTACTATCGTGTGAAGAAAAGAAAGAAGCAAGGCACATGGATACTAAATAGGTGAACTTCCTCTCCATATTATACGTACACAATCACTCTCATATTCCCAAACTATAAACGAAACACATCAAACCTTTCACTTAACCCTCAATTACCACCAAACGGACCCTTAATTATTTTCTTTCTTTTGTTTGGGCCGAAACACAACCAGCAGCCCAACAAGCCCAACCCAGCGCCCCCTTTATTTTCTTTTCTTTCTTTTGATTTCCAGTCGCGACCAAGGCCACAAGACACCCTCGTTTCTCCCATTTTCGACACACAACCTATGTATATCTTTGCATCATTCGAATCATAAACTAGCAAGGATTCAGGAATGATAAATTTCGAGACCTATCTCACTCGTTTGTTACCTTAAATCTGTCACAAGCAAACCATAAAACTCGATTTATCAAAAACGTGTACAAGTATTCACATGCTGCCAAAATCACCACCCATGCTCCCCAATCCTTACAAAACCCAATTTTAGAAGTTGAGAATGTCAGGAATGTCAGAATCTATCTCTTACACATTCCCTTGCTTGTGATATATCGATTGGGTATAAAGAGAGGCAACATGCAAACCATTCGATCTAACACTCTATCTCGTGTGAACACAGCTCCCATACACTCACAAACTCATCATATAAACAACCTCTAGTATCCTCAGTTGATCACACACACACAAACGAAACAACTCTTAAATTTTTAGTCGAGATATACAAGAAGTGGGACAGAAAGATTGCCAAGTTCTCGAAGGGTTAGAAATAAGTTCAAGGTTCAAGTTTTGTTCGTCTTGCATCCTTGGTGTGTCGTGAACCAAGTTACATAGCCCTCTTGCCCCAGCTCGACCTCTACGTCCAATTTTACCCCACCCTTTTGAGGTGAGGTGAGAATACTTGAACCTTTATCATATTTTTCATTTCGTTAATATAGATTTTTGCACATTCACTTTGTCTTAATTATTTCGTGATTTATAAACATAACACCTATATATTATTTAACATTCGAGATGCTTACTATACTAACAAACGAATACCACGAAGTTTTGGAACTGATTATAACAGTTACATATTAAACTCGACACGTTTATAAGTCACCTTGGCCACTTTCATATTTTGAAAAGACTAAGAAATAGTCTAAGACCCTAAAATGTCTCAGAAATGATTTTGGTCATTTACTGGGCCTCGTTATATAAAAATCTAGAAACGTAACATAAGAATATTTTCATACATACGAGATGTCTATTATACTACCATATAGAAGCAACAAAGATTTGACCATAATCTAATCGTATACATCATTATTTGACCACGTTTAGAAGCTGCCTTGACCCATTCGAAATATTGTCAACACTTGAGAATATTTTCATAAAACTTAATGTTTTCAGAAACGACTTTTGGACGTTTACTTTGGTCGTGTATTTTCAAATCTAGACACATAACCTATAAATTTTAAAGCGTGACCTCATTACTTACCTTGCTAGCAACCAATAAAAATATTTATTTCTATCTAATAAGCTCGTTTAAGCTCTTTTCAAAAGCCATTTCATTTGAACAAAAATCTGTTTTCTATAAACTTAATAATTATCGATTGGGCCTTAAAGCCCAATAAGCAGTTTTTAAGCTTATTCCATAAGCTAAAGATAAAAGCTCTTTTGAAATGTTTTTATAACTTAAAATGATGGACTAAGGTAGGTCTAGTGTTCCCCCTAACCCTTTGGGTCTTAAAATGTTGACGGGCCAAGTTTAATGGCTCGCTAAGCCCATTTAAATGGAAAATTTGGATTTTAAGCAAATAAGCTATTCAAATAAGCTAATCTGAATATTCTGAGCTTATTTAGAAAATAAAAATGTTAAACTTTTAATTTGGTGAAATTTGGACTAAATTTGCAAATTTTATTAACCGAGGGACTAAAAGTGTAAATTTTGGAAACTTAGGGTCAAAACTGTGATAATCTGAATTTATGAGTTATAAACTGTAATTATTAAAACTTAGAAGTAATAAATGTAAATAACGATACTTTTGAACCTAAAATGTAAATATATATAACTTTGCACTAACGGTGTAAAATTTATGTCGTTAGGGTTAAAAATGTAACAATTGTAAAACTTGAAGGAATTTTCTGTAATATTATTTTATAAAAATAATATTAATATTTTACATATAAATACACATGTTCAGTATAAACCCTTATAAATTTAACTTATATATATACGATATAAATATTCGCGTAACTATAATTAATTTTAACGATATATATATAACGATACGTTTATTTCTTTAAAAATAACATCATAACACATCGTCTACACACTTCGACTTATTCTTAATGATTCTCCATCCCACATCGATCATCGATCATTACACTCACAAGTTATATGTATATATAACTTTGTTCTTGAACTTCAAGCATATAAACAAACACGAGTTTTAATCACAACTGAATGACTAATATTCGCGATAAAAACTAGATTTAGACTATCAACTAAAACATACCATATCTTTTAGGTTGTGTGTGAAGCCGTTGCCTTGCATCGTTGAGATTATGTTACTACCACTACTACTGTACTACTAAAGTGAGTCATAGCCCCTACTTTTACTTGTTTTACAATGGTTTATAAACGTTTTTGGGGGAGATACATGCTTAACTACAGTTTTTACTTTTACAAGTATTCATTAATTAAATACAGGACTATATTACATATAAACTTTACTAGTTTACACATTTTTATATCTCATAAGGAGATACCTGCTATAGACATGATTACAAGTGATTTTTTTTCAACGATATGCTATATTTGATCTCTATTGCCTAAGTTTCCTATTACCAAAAGTCCCTCGATCATGCGCCTTAATCACTTGCAGGGTGAACGTAAATAATTGTGGATAGATCTATTAGGGATTGACAATCCCCATTTGGTCGCTAGAGGAAAGTCACCAAATGCACTTTATTTGATTTCATAGGTTACTGGTAAATACCTATCTTGAGGGCCACTGTTTTACATCATTATTATGGATAATTTTGATACCTGTTAATCGTTGAGTGTCATGAGCTTAGGGCAATAGAACGGTAATAATGTAGCACTACAATGACTGATGTTAAGGGCGTACAATGATGTAGCCCACTGTTTTATTAAACTATGAGATTGTGCTCACTATATAGCAGGAAAAACTACTAATAATTGGCAAACGAACTAATATTTTGGTGTTGACCCGATTAGGTCAAACAAACTACTATTTTGGTGTTGACCCGGTGAAGGGCAAACCAACGGACTATTTTTGAATTAATAAGGAAATCACTTATTTTCTGATTTTGATAAATCAACGATTTAAACTATGAATATTATGGATTTACTCACACTTTAATTTGATAATCAACTGTTATTATAACTTCTATGGAATCATAAACTCTTTGATTTTGGAAATCGATATTCGAAACTATAAACTCTATGAACTCACCAACCTTTGTGTTGACACTTTTAGCATGTGTGTATCTCAGGTAACTAAACGAGAAGGAACTTGAAGGCACGGAGTGGGCTTATAACCCGGCATGGGCTTAAATAAACGTTTTGACACATTTCAAATAAACTTGTTGTTTAAACTATGAAACATCTTGATGTCTCGAATATTTGGTATTTTGAATGAATTAAACTTTAAAGCGTCACTTTTGTGTCGTTTTCTATGATTGTGGTAGAGATCCTCGAAGTAACACCCAAAAAAGTCTTCCGCTGACATTTTAAGTCTTCCGCTGACATGTTAAGTCTTCCGCTGACGTGATGATTTTGGGGGTGTTACAGATTGGCATCAGAGCTACAGTTATAGAGAACCAAGTGTTTTGAACATTGGAGTAAAACTACACTTTTAAAATGGACCACTTTTACAAAATACCACCTTATGCCCTCCGTGCCTACGTGTTTCCAACATCTGGTAGAGACGTTACTTTTACATGATTTCGTATATATGTTAACATGTTATAATTATGCTAATGACTAATATTTACTAATCGGGATTATTACAAATACCATGTCTTCATATTCCCACCCTATTGTATTGTCATCGGATTTATAGGTTTCCCCTTCAATGTCACCTGATCCAATTCACCGAACTAGGAAAATTCGACAACTTCAGCCGTATGAAGCAAATTCTTCTTATATCACTACCAGCTCTTGTCATACCACCACCGGAATCAGTTGTGCCACCACCACTTACACCACCTGTGCTATCACCATCACCACCTACTATATTCTACCAATAGATCCATGAACTTCTTACCAGAGCAGTACTATAGGCAATTTTGAATGCACATCTTTTGTTCGACGAATTTGATCGGCATTTCATGCCATATAAGCATATCTTCACTAAAAGTCATTAGGGCTGCTTTTACCCATGCCATGAATAGGAACAAGTCCAGTCCATCCTCCTTCCCTGAATAGGCTGTGTCCCCTACATTCGCTTCGCCCTCCGCTACTGCGCAAAGATTTTGATTCCCCGTTTAGCGAGTCATGAAAACACTACCTTATGTTTAGAAATATTGATTCCTGTAAAAAGCCAAATAGAGAGTTTTTGCGTATGCCTGCTTTAAGAGTAAGGAAAAAGCTTGAAAAGCATACTTGCTTTAAGAACGGAAAGAGGTTCCTTCAGCGATTCAACCTTACATCCACATAGGAGTTCCTTGCGTAGAAAAACCCCAAATAGTCCTCTTAGTATCGAAACCTTCTTTTGACAACTTGTCAAGGAACGTAAATAAACTAAAAGACTTTAGACCTTCCACCAGAACAAAAGCTGAAGTTCAGCAACCTTCTCTACGTCCATCACTTTTATCCGAAACCCCCATTGTTAAATATCTGTTACAGATAAACTTTTTGTCTAAATGGGTAAGTTACCCCACAGATTTTCACGGAATGTGAACAATAATTATTTTCCAGACACAATAGAATAACAATCTTAAATGAAATTATTTCTCAAGTCAAGACGACGCCACTAGTTAGAGCTACTCAAAAATTATGACTGTGATATACATATCACCCGAGAAAAGCTAATGTAGTAGCAAATACGTTAAGCTAGTAAGAACAATTAAAACCACTCAGGATTAGATCATTAGGAATAACTATTT
This sequence comes from Artemisia argyi, assembly GCA_030686995.1. Taxonomy (NCBI): domain Eukaryota; kingdom Viridiplantae; phylum Streptophyta; class Magnoliopsida; order Asterales; family Asteraceae; genus Artemisia; species Artemisia argyi. The sequence goes on from CM060701.1 coordinate 38,298,551, forward strand.
ATTCACCCCTTCATCACACTATACCCTTGTTGGCAGATAGACTTGTCCCACACGAGAATCGAATCGAAACTATTACCGACACCCTCAACGACTTTCTTTGTGAACACGTAGAGACTCTTACAGATGAGATTGAGAACTTCGTAATTGGCCAGTTAGTTATGAAGATTGTATTTGAACAGATGAATACTCAGTTTTGGGAATCAATGGAGTTATAGGAGCATTGTGTGGAGCCAACACTTCAACAGAAATAATGATGGGAGCCCTGGACCGTGAAATTGAGAGGATTGACATGGGGAATGTGTATCTTAGGCAAGCCTTACAAGAATCCCTAGCTAGGGAAAAAACAAGAGATCAAACCATCAAAACTACGACCATTGCCATTCAAGAACTCCAAAACCGTATGGATAAAACCTTAGGAAAACCATGAATCTGAGACTTGTCAGCATAACAAGCCAATGTTCTTTTAATAAGGAATCTTGTCATATGATGTTTTGTAAACATTCAAACAAGTATTAATAAATGTTGTAATGACATCGATTTATGTTTGTCCTTCCGACATGATGTGACACATCTTAATTTAAATTTCTCATTGACTAAGTTGTTATGATTATAACCTATTCTTGGTTGTATAAGAAGTATTCTAACTTAACTTGGTCATTATGAAATTCTAAAACCATACGTCTTTCTTCCGTTGATATTAGCAACATAGCTAGAACTAGAAGAACAACTACAACCGCTACGCCAACAAACCCCAAAGTTATGACCCCAGCAGCGATACAACAAGAAATTGCTGATGGTGTCAATACCTTCTTAACCGAACAAGCCCGCCAAAGAGATACTGGCACGCAAATGGCTGGAAACGCAACACCTGCACCTCGTTACTACACCTATAAGGACTTTATAGCATGCCAACCCACATACTTCAAAGGTACCGAAAGAATATCCGAATTAGCCCAATGGTTTGAACGATGTGAAACGATCTTCCAAAGAGGTAGATGCTTAGAAAACAACAAAGTTAGCTTCGTAACGGGAACTCTAATGCAAGATGCCCTATCTTGGTGGAATACTATTGTTCAGACTCTAGGAGCAATGACAACATATCAACTCTCATGGACTAAATTCCAGACCAAGATATTAAAGAAGTATTGTCCTCGTTCGGAATTGAGGAAGCTTGAGGATGAGTTCTATGTGTTGGTAGTAAAGGGAATCAATCTGAGAACTTACGACCGAAGGTTTCAGGAACTTAAGATATTATGCCCATCGATGGTGCCTGACCTTGAGAAAACTTTGGAGAAGTACGCCAAAGGACTCCCTAGGAGCATTGAAGGAGATGTCACCTCATCAAACCCGCCAACCCTGGAAGCAGCAATGAAACTTACTCAGAGGCTATTGGACCAAGAGGTCAAATGCAATGAGCTAAAGAGGAAACTCGATAATAAAAAAATCACCCATCACCACGACAACAACCATCATAGCAACACCAGCAATCACCGCAACAACAACAACAATTCTCAACAACGCAGCAGACTGATGAAGTTTAGAATTTAACCGTCCGAATTTCCTTAAGCACTTTGTGGTACTAAGTGATGTCACCTTTAAGTGTTCGTCTTTCTCACGACTTAGGTCTACTTTCTGTTCAATAAGCGACTCGCTGTGATATTTCCTCATCGATTGTGCTATATAGTTCTTCCTGAATTCCATATTAACCACTCCTCCTACTCTAGCTATCATTTTATTTGTGGCATGGCCAAAATCCATTTCAACACCAAACCGACGAACTATTTTAGTGTTGACTAAGTAAGGGCAATCACTCATACTTTGATTTAGGAAATCAACCGTTTAACTTATAAACTATACGAACCAACAACTAGACCGGACATCGTACGAGTCGAGTGGTCCAAGCATTGCATTATTACTCGTAAATTATACATAGCCTGATCACCTATGTCTAATTTAGGAAGAATCATGCAATGAAGGGAACAATTGTCTCTGAGGTGTAAGTAAGTTATACTTGAGATATAGGATTTCTAAGGAACACGAAGACCAGATTCGCACCAAGTACCCACATCTTTTCCCTAGACACCTTTGGCAACTATCTTAGACTAGAATTCCGGGACGAAATTCCCTGTAAGAGGTAGGTAATGTAACCTCCCGTAATTTTCCCATACGATTAGTAAATATCAATAATTGAATAAAAGGATATTACGTGAATTAAATACCATTTTTACGAGGAACAATTTTTTTTATATGGATTACATATTATGTGAATCACTACGACATTTATGATTGACCATTTGCCTAGAAACGATGCTTACACACGAACCTTGATAGTCTATTAATATCGCGAATAATATAATATATTTAAAACGTTTATATTTTATAAATATACGTTTCATATATTTACCGTACAATATTTATATATTTCCGGAGCCTACGAAAATTCCCGAGATTGCTCACTAATATTTTGGACCTCGACACGATACTTTGAACAAGCTCACCAAGCACACCTCTAACTATTATATTTACAAGTCACAAGTACATGTTTGCTTTAGCTCAGTTTATTTTAACTTTTACACACGACGTATCCCTTTTATTTCACAACTCTAGTTTCCATGCTTCTAAGGACCATGAAAGACAATTGTTATCAACTTAATTACTATACTAGAATATTGATCAAGTTAAGGCACCGTACACGTTTCATCTCAAATTAACACAATAAACCATAATACTCGATTTATCAAAAACGTGTACAAGTATTCACATGCTGCCAAAATCACCACCCATGCTCCCCAATCCTTACAAAACCCAATTTTAGAAGTTGAGAATGTCAGGAATGTCAGAATCTATCTCTTACACATTCCCTTGCTTGTGATATATCGATTGGGTATAAGGAGAGGCAACATGCAAACCATTTGATCTAACACTCTATCTCGTGTGAACACAGCTCCCATACACTCACAAACTCATCATATAAACAACCTCTAGTATCCTCAGTTGATCACACACACACAAACGAAACAACTCTTAAATTTTTAGTCGAGATATACAAGAAGTGGGACAGAAAGATTGCCAAGTTCTCGAAGGGTTAGAAACAAGTTCAAGGTTCAAGTTTTGTTCGTCTTGCATCCTTGGTGTGTCGTGAACCAAGTTACATATCCCTCTTGCCCCAGCTCGACCTCTACGTCCAATGTTACCCCACCCTTTTGAGGTGAGGTGAGAATACTTGAACCTTTATCATATTTTTCATTTCGTTAATATTGATTTTTGCACATTCACTTTGTCTTAATTATTTCGTGATTTATAAACATAACACCTATATATTATTTAACATTCGAGATGCTTACTATACTAACAAACGAATACCACGAAGTTTTGGAACTGATTATAACGGTTACATATTAAACTCGACACGTTTATAAGTCACCTTGGCCACTTTCATATTTTGAAAAGACTAAGAAATAGTCTAAGTCCCTAAAATGTCTCAGAAATGATTTTGGTCATTTACTTGGCCTCGTTATATAAAAATCTAGAAACGTAACATATGAATATTTTCATACATACGAGATGTCTATTATACTACCATATAGAAGCAACAAAGATTTGACCATAATCTAATCGTATACATCATTATTTGACCACGTTTAGAAGCTGCCTTGACCCATTCGAAATATTGTCAACACTTGAGAATATTTTCATAAAACTTAATGTTTTCAGAAACGACTGTTGGACGTTTACTTTGGTCGTGTATTTTCAAATCTAGACACATAACCTATAAATTTTAAAGCGTGAACTCATTACTTACCTTGCTAGCAACCAGTAAAAATATTTATTTCTATCTAATAAGCTCGTTTAAGCTCTTTTCAAAAGCCATTTCGTTTGAACAAAAATCTGTTTTCTATAAACTTAATAATTATCGATTGGGCCTTAAAGCCCAATAAGCAGTTTTTAAGCTTATTCCATAAGCTGATGATAAAAGCTCTTTTGAAATGTTTTTATAACTTAAAATGATGGACTAAGGTAGGTCTAGTGTTCCCCCTAACCCTTTGGATCTTAAAATGTTAACGGGCCAAGTTTAATGGCTCGCTAAGCCCATTTAAATGGAAAATTTGGATTATAAGCAAATAAGCTATTCAAATAAGCTAATCTGAATATTCTGAGCTTATTTAGAAAATAAAAATGTTAAACTTTTAATTTGGTGAAATTTGGACTAAATTTGCAAATTTTATTAACCGAAGGACTAAAAGTGTAAATTTTGGAAACTTAGGGTCAAAACTGTAATAATCTGAATTTATGAGTTATAAACTGTAATTATTAAAACTTAGAAGTAATAAATATAAATAACGATACTTTTGAACCTAAAATGTAAATATATATAACTTTGGACTAACGGTGTAAAATTTATGTCGTTAGGGTTAAAAATGTAACAATTGTAAAACTTTAAGGAATTTTCTGTAATATTATTTTATAAAAATAATATTAATATTTTATATATAAATACACATGTTCAGTATAAAACTCTTATAAATTTAACTTATATATATACGATATAAATATTCGCGTAACTATAATTAATTTTAACGATATATATATAACGATACGTTTATTTCTTTTAAAAATAACATCATAACACATCATCTACACACTTCGACTTATTCTTAATGATTCTCCATTGCACATCGATCATCGATCATTACACTCACAAGTTATATGTATATATAACTTTGTTCTTGAACTTCAAGCATTTAAACAAACACGAGTTTTAATCACAACTGAATGACTAATATTCGCGATAAAAACTAGATTTAGACTATCAACTAAAACATACCATATCTTTTAGGTTGTGTGTGAAGTCGTTGCCTTGCATCGTTGAGATTATGTTACTACCACTACTACTGTACTACTAAGGTGAGTCATAGCCCCTACTTTTACTTGTTTTACAATGGTTTATAAACGTTTTTGGGGGAGATACATGCTTAACTACTGTTTTTACTTTTACAAGTATTCATTAATTAAATACAGGACTATATTACATATAAACTTTACTAGTTTACACATTTTTATATCTCATAAGGAGATACCTGCTATAGACATGATTACAAGTGATTTTTTTTCAACGATATGCTATATTTGATCTCTATTGCCTAAGTTTCCTATTACCAAAAGTCCCTCGATCATGCGCCTTAATCACTTGCAGGGTGAACGTAAATAATTGTGGATAGATCTATTAGGGATTGACAATCCCCATTTGGTCGCTAGAGGAAAGCCACCAAATGCACTTTATTTGATTTCATAGGTTACTGGTAAATACCTATCTTGAGGGCCACTGTTTTACATCATTATTATGAATAATTTTGATGCCTGTTAATCGTTGAGTGTCATGAGCTTAGGGCAATAGAACGGTAATAATGTAGCACTACAATGACTAATGTTAAGGGCGTACAATGCTGTAGCCCACTGCTTTATTAAACTATGAGATTGTGCTCACTATATAGCAGGAAAAACTACTAATAATTGGCAAACGAACTAATATTTTGGTGTTGACCCGATTAGGTCAAACAAACTACTATTTTGGTGTTGACCCGGTGAAGGGCAAACCAACGGACTATTTTTGAATTAATAAGGAAATCACTTATTTTCTGATTTTGATAAATCAACGATTTAAACTATGAATATTATGGATTTACTCACACTTTAATTTGATAATCAACTGTTATTATAACTTCTATGGAATCATAAACTCTTTGATTTTGGAAATCAACATTCGAAACTATAAACTCTATGAACTCACCAACCTTTGTGTTGACACTTTTAGCATGTGTTTATCTCAGGTAACTAAACAAGAAGGAACTTGAAGGCACGGAGGGGGCTTGAAACCCGGCAAGGGCTTAAATAAACGTTTTGACACATTTCAAATAAACTTGTTGTTTAAACTATGAAATATCTTGATGTCTCGAATATTTGGTATTTTGAATGAATGAAACTTTAAAGCGTCACTTTTGTGTCGTTTTCTATGATTGTGACAAAGATCCTCAAAGTAACACCCAAAAAGTCTTCCGCTGACATTTTTAAGTCTTCCGTTGACGTGATGATTTTGGGGGTGTTACATTGCAGTAATGGCATCCTTGATCCTTCTTCAGATTATCCTTCTTAGGAGGGTCTTCAGATTATCCTTCTTAGGAGGGTTCTTCTTAGGTTGAGGAGGTTGATAAGCCATAACTTGCTTATTCTTATCAGCCTTAGCCTTACCCTTACCCTTCTTCTTGTTCGCATTTGGCTTCTTAATTCTACCCCCTTGAATAGCTAGTACTTGGGGTGTAGGAGCCTTTTGTGGTAAACCTTTCTCATAATCAATGAGCAGTGCGTGCAATTCACTTACTATCTTCCCCACGCAATGCATATTGAAGTTCCTCGCAAAACCACTAAATTCCTTATTAAGGGATCTATTGATTAAGTTCACAGCCATATCATTGTCATAGGGTTTACCAAGTGTTTGTAGTTGATCCATGAAACTCTTCATTTTCAACACATGAGCAATCACAGGTTCACCATCACCCTGCTTACAACCATGTAGAGACTCCATCAAATCGTAAATCTCTACATTTGATGGTTTCTCATATAGTTTCTTTCGTTCATCAATCATGTCCATGGGAAAGAATTCTTCAAACTGCCTTTGTAAAGCAGGTGACATCGCCCCTAACATCATTGCGGCCACATCAATATGTTCCTTACAAACTATTTTCCAATCAGCCTTAGCAGCATCAGTAGCTTTAGGACCAGTTGGTTCAGTAGGACAAGGCGTCTTCAAGATTTCAAGTTGACCAGTCACTCGTAAGACAATCTTGAGTGAACGATACCAATCATTGAAATTTTCTGAGCCAGTCAATTTTTCTCGTTCAAAGTAAGCCTTGAACGCAGAACGTAAGTTGGTGTTATCAGTTTGAGCCATTTCTACAGATAAAGAAAGTTAAAAACATTAGTATTTTTGATAATACAACTTTTCATGAAAATAAAATACCCAAGGAAATCATATCCATAGAATAATCTTGAAAACTAGGATCCTCCATAAACATAGTTTCATCACATCAGTTGATCTGCTAGTAATGAAAGTATAAAATGAGGTAACTTGTCGTACAATAATTGGCATAACATTTGTCCAATTCCTAGATTTATGGGATTTACAATCACAAAACATTTGTATTGTAAGCATGTTTAATCCCCATCTTAATGCCCTGAGTCCAAGATCTCACTTCCTACTCAATTTAAGTCGTCTAACTTAAAAACTGCAAACTCATAAATCCATCACATCAGTTGATCTGCTAGCAATGAAATTATGAAATTTACCTCTCCATTTCAATCTATCCAAGCTCTCACATGACGTAAACTACAATTTCAAGTGTTCTTAATTAGATGGCATTTGACTTAATTTTATAAGGGTATTAATTTTGACGTGATCAAAATAATGTATGAAGAAGCACGCATACAACTTCATAACATTGGTTTTATAAAACAATTTTATTACCAATTTAATAAGAGTAAAATAGCAAAGTTTTGATTGAGGTATCGGGTTCACCAATTAAAGAATTACCAACAACTATCATCTACTATATCGTACTTTTGCATAAGCCCTAAGGCTTAGTGTTTCGGATAATCATTATGGAATTGTAATGAATTCACCCTTAAGATGACAGTGTACATGTAATGGTTGTTCGGTAAGTCTAATTTACACACAAACGAGCGTTAAGACAGAATGTTGTCTATCTAAGGACACAATTTAATGCGAAGCCAACCTTATACCCATCTTGTAGTGTGTAAACTTCGGTCGGGCCTAGTTAACCATTACGTACAAAAACATCAATCAACCAATCCTTTGAAATTTAAGCTCTTAAAAATCAAAACAATTTCGCCATTTATTTAGTCCATATTATTTTTCTATTCAAAACTTACCCTTTTTCGTTTATAAACATGTCTAACATAATAATAAACAAAAAACAAGTAATACATAATAAAAAATAAAACAACCAAATAAACATATACATAATCATAACAATTAAATATGTATAAACATGTAGCCACATGCAAAATATATTCAATAATCCTATTAATAATCAAACTAGGTGTATAACGCATTTATTCAATTATGGCTTTCTTCTTCAAAGGAAAAAGAACCACATACATCGATAAATCGATTGCGTAAGCCAAAACTAAACAAATACCACATAGCACGTAATTGATTACTTAATATTGGAGTCTTCCCCAATTCGACATCTATTAATATATATATACATGTTTCGATATAACTTAACAATTAATACATATATCCAATTTAAATTATCACACAATAAAATCCATGCAAACATGCACATTTCATGGATTATGCTTAACAATTAACATATTGCACCGAGATCGTTTACTAAAACGCATAACCAATTACATGACATCCTAGGGTTTCTAATCATATTAAAAATTTTAAAAACAAAACCCTAAAAAAACATGTAATTAAACGAATCAAGATTCAATTTTTATGCATTTCGATAATTAATTACACATTATAACGGCTCTAGATGCCACTATTGGAATTATGATATCATGACAATCATATAAAATAAACCAAACACATCAAGTGAGCATAGCGGAAGCAATTACAAGATCATATAATATGTAATTAATTAATCGATTATAAAAGTAAACATACCTTTGCGATTCTAGCCCGAACAAGAATCAAATGCAATCTTCAAATCAAGAACCCTAATTAGGGTTTATGTGGATTATAAGAATTACCCCTTACCTCTTTTGTAATTCAATCCAAGAATCAAACAATAGTGTGTTTGAATCGCGTTCTTGTACACACGTACTAATTCAAGTAAAATTTTATGCAAGTAAATTAAACACAAAACTTTTTAGCTTATGAAAATTGAATCCCTTGGAAGGGATTGTTGATGGATCGATTTAGGGACAAGAGAAGAGAAAGAAAACACCTATTATGTGTGTACAAGTTATGAGAAAAAAAACAATAACCCATGAGGTGTTAATATACTAGTGAATACTTGGAGCTCAAGGCACAAAGGAGGTGGAAACCCTCCCTTGGCCGATCGGTTACACATCCCCAAGGGGATTCCATAACCTTCTCTTGTTTCCAATTATTCACAAGTATTATTTTCCTAATCTTCTTCTAACAGTCGTTAGTCATTATTTGTTAAATACTAACGGTCGTTACTATTTTTGTGTTTATTAATAATCACATATAACGTTTATAAATAATTATTCTTTTACTCTTCATACGTATTGTGTGCAATCCCGCGATCTTGAATTCGATTCTAACACACAACTATTATTATAATGTCTATAAAACCAACATTTCTTGATATCGAATATGTTGATAACGAATGGTATGCAAAATGCATAGCCAGTTCTAATCTTGTAATGGGCGTCTCAGAGGATTTGTATATACACAGCTTCTGTTATTCATAGCAGAACAGTGGAGCTCCTCGTTTCACAACAGCAATATCAAGAACATTCCACTTATGAAGTATGTTGGACTTGATAGCAAGGTGGCTCTATCTAAAATCAGTGCATGTGTAAACAAGTTGCTTGCAGCGGGTTCTGATCACATCTCATGGCTGATTAACTGCAACACGGAATTTCGTGGTTCAAATGGTCAGTTCTTTCTTCCGAAAGTCACACAAGAAGCTGTATGATTATGTCCAAAGGAGCAAACTCTAAAGAAGTGGTTAAAAGATGAGGTTAATGTTAAATTTGTCAATGTGTATGAGTACCGAGGATCTTAGCTCTTCAATCGGTAGTGACCGCAAACTAGCTATCACTTATGCTCATTTTCTTCACAACTACCTGAAGAAAAAGTACCTGCAGAAACACGAGGTTGAAAGTCTTTGTAGTGACATTCTGATTATGGATAACTATGGGCGGGTAAATACACGCAGAAGTAGGGTTCTAGTACCTGCTAACGGAAGCAAATGGGTGGAGCTGATAGGTTCAAATCCTTGGACTATACATAACTACGTTGAGATGGGAGAAGAATATGCCCGTCGTGCGAGCTATTTTGGTGTTGTAACATCTGGTGAAGATCTGCTTAAGTTTGTTCAAGATTATGTTGGAGCTTCTGATGTCCCTTCGTCAAGATTATCTCCTCCAAATGCTGCAATTCCTACTCTGTCTTCCCCTCTAACAAAACCAAACACATTATTGCTTCTATGGTGGCTATACAACTTAAGGACATCAAGAATTAGCTTAATAGAAAGGTTTTTGGCATCCATAAAAACTGGCAGCTGGCTAAAGGTCACTTTGAGTGGCCCTCCAGGGTACAGACCGCCTTCAGAGTCATTCATGCTAGACACTTCAATTGGACTTCTACTTCAGAATAGATCTGTGCTTGTTGATATCTTGTTGGTGGATATGAAGTATTATGGAGATGATATAGAGAGCTACAAAGAGGAGCTTAAACTGATTGGTGTTAAATTTGAAAACAAAGAGGCATGCGAATTCATTGGTGCACGTCTCATGTCTATTGCAGCTACTTCCGAGCTGACTAGAGACAATGTTCTTTTGATACTGAAGTTTATTCAATTTTTGGGCCAGAATTATCTTCCTACTAAGGAATTCATCAACAGTATCAAAGACGAAAATTGGCTAAGAACATCTCAAGGTGATATGAGTCCTACAGATTCTGTTTTATACAGTCGGGATTGGAATGCTGCTTCACAAATAAGTGATATTCCATTCATTGATCAAGATTATTATGGGTGTGAAATACTTTCTTTCAAGAAAAAACTTGAACTGCTTGGAGTGGTTGTTGAATTTGATAAGAGCTGTTATAAGCTTGTTTCGGACCACCTAAAGTCCTCATCTTCGTTGACTTCCTTATCATCTGATGCTTTTTTATTGATGCTAAGGTGCATAGAGAGTTTGAGATCATCAGATAAGGTGGTGAGAGTGCTTAAAAGCATAAAATGCTTGAAGACAAATTTGGGGTACAAATGCCCATCTGACTGTTTCTTGTTGAACCCCGATTCAGAATGGGGCTGTCTTCTAAAGGTGTTTACGTCATTTCCGATTGTTGATGACAAGTTCTATGGGAGGCTTGTCTTTTCTATGTCCAAAGAATTAGAAAAAATTGGTGTAAAGGTGGAGTTTGAGGATGCCAGTAAAGAATTTACTTGCACTTTCAAGTAGCAGGCGTCGTCATCATTCATCAAAAAAGAAAATGTCTTTGAGTTTCTTGAATGTTACAGAAAGATGAAGAAAATGAAGGTTAAATTTCCTTCAGAATTCACCAGATGCATAACGGAAGAGAAATGGCTACGAACAAAACTTGGTGTCTTCAGATCACCAAAAGAGTGCATTCTATTTGGAAAAGATTGGGAACCCATTTCTCAAATATCACTGCTTCCGTCCATTGATGAAAGTGATAATTATTATGGAATTGGTATTAAAGAATATAGTAAGGAACTGAAGCTGCTAGGCGTCACTACTGAATTCAAAGATGGTGCGAAGTTTGTGGCTGATAAGCTTTGCTTACCTCAGGATACCGGTAGCATCACTCCTGTAAGTGTGTTTGCATTGCTTGATTGTGTCAAGAAGCTGGAAGAAGTTAATACAGAGAGTCGTGATAAATTTCTTGAAAAGCTGTCCAAGGAAAAATGGTTGAAAACTCATTTTGGATACAAGTGTCCGAAGGAGTGCTTGCTATTCTCTTCGGACTGGGAATCTTTCTTGAAACGCAGTGATGGTGCGTTTATTGATGAAGAGTTTTATGGATCACGAATCGGATCCTAAAAAGATGAACTTAAGCTTGTAGGAGTAATAACTCAGGTTGACAGTGGATGCAAAGTGCTTGCTAGTTATCTCGAATATCACTCCAATTTCGAAACAATTAATCGAATTTATTATTATTTGTCAGAAAAAAAGTGGGAGCCTGCAGGCGATTACAACAAAAAGATCTGGATCCCAAGAGGAACTGATAATGGGAAATGGGTTGATCCTCACGGTTGTGTTCTTCATGACAATAACAATCTATTTGCTGAAGAGTTACATGTTTTAGAGAAATTGAAGTATGAGAAGGAAATTTTTGACTTTTTTGCATGCGTTTTCCATGTGAAAATTCATCCCTCAGTTGATGATTACTGCAAACTGTGGAAGAAATGGGAAAGATCAGGATGTCAGATAACAAATACTGAATGTTGTGCTTTCTGGGAATTTGTGGCTAGTAACTGGAATCCAAGAACAGAAGAAACAGTCAACAAGAACTTATCGAAATTCCCTGTTTTGGATGCTACCTCTAATAAGATTTCTCTTATTGATAAGTGTGACATCCTAATTGGCGATGATCTTTTCCTGATGGGTCTTTTTCAAACTTGTCCGATATTTGTTGGAATTATATAATCATGACATGCATATAAATAAACCAATAACATCAAGTAAGCATATGCGGAAGCGTTATAACAAGACCATATAACATGTAATTAATTAATCAATAATAAATAGTAAACATACCTTTGTGATTCTAGCCCGAACAAGAATCAATATGCAATTTTTCAAATCAAGAACCCTAATTAGGGTTTATGTGGATTATAAGAATTACCCCTTACCTCTTTTCTAATTTAATCCAAGAATCAAACAATAGTGTGTTTGAATTGTGTTCTTGTACACACGTACTAATTCAAGTAAAAGTTTATGCAAGCAAATCAAACACAAAACCTTTTAGCTTATGAAAATCGAATCCCTTAAAGGGTTTTAAGATTGGATCGATTTAGGGACAAGAGGAGAGAAAGAAAACACCAATTATGTGTGTACAAGTTATGAGAAAACAATATCCCATGAGGTGTTTATATACTAGTGTTTACTTGGAGCTCAAGGCACAAAGGAGGTGGAAACCTCTCCTTGGCCGATCGGTTATGGACTCCCCAAGGGAATTCCGGAACCTTCTATTGTTTCCAATTAATCACAAGTATTACTTTCCTAATCTTCGTCTAACGATCGTTAGTCATTCTCCGTGAAATGCTAACGGTCGTTACTAGTTTTGTGTTTATTAATAATTATATATAACATTTATAAATAATTATTCTTTTACTCTTCATACGTAAAGTGTGCAATCCCACGATCTCGAGTTCGATCCTAACACACAACTATTAATTTATGTTCATAAACTAACAGCTCCCACTTGGACATATCTTAATAGTGTGATCACATCAGTTAGCGTCTTGCAACATTCCGATGCCTCTAGTACGATCTCGAGTAAGGCTCCTGGACAAACCTTTTAATGATTTCTCATTATTATTATCCTTTTGTTTCTAATACCAAGTTAATAAGAATATGGATTAAAGTCATTCCTTAATTAACCATTCTGTTTCTCGTTGTTTGTGATTGATTAAGATTACCAAATCTTCTGAGCATATTCAGAGGAGATCTTGGGTGCGGCCACTGATGAGTGTGTAAATACTCATCATTTCTGTCACATTTAGACTGCAAAAACATCTGAAAACACATAGGAATGCCATAAAATACATAAAATATCCATGGATTGTGTTTTTATGCAAAAGGATTGAAAACTGATAAAAAAACAAGTCAAGTTTTCAAAATTGGCAGTTTCAGTCCCTAAACTTTCAAAATTGGTCAAAACTAGTCCCTGGTTAATCTAAACATGGAATTTATCATCAAAGGTCCTTAGGGATTCTCAAGTTTTCAAAATTAATCCTTTAAAGTTGAAAATTACAAAATGACAACTTAGGTCCCTAAAGTTTCAAAAATGGCAAAACAAGTCCCTCGGGTTTTAAATATTAAATTTTAACATCTTAAGTCCTCAGGGAATTAAAACTTGGCATGAATGGCCCTTGGAAAACCTTTGGAAAAATACCACATCCCACCCTAAACTTTCAGCTAATTGCAAAAAATGGTCCTTGTGATTTACAAATACAAACCAAACGGACCAAAAAAATAAAACAAAAACCATAAACCAAATCCAATACCAAACACAGCCCACCCCATCCTAACACCCCAAGCCCAACACAACACCAGGCCCATCTTCACTCCAATAAACACCCTTTTTAATATAAAAGCCAGGGTCAACCCTTGGTCATACCCCACCCAAACCACCTCTTCCCACCTTTTCTCTGCAAAACCACCTCCAAAACTACCACACGTGCTCTGCAATACCATTCCCCCCTCTCATCATCACCCTACACTCTGCCAGCCCCCAAACAGTCCCCTAATCCCACTTATATCAACCCTAAACACAAGTTATCTAAGGCACGCGTTTGGTACAACATTTGGGCGCCAAAATCCAAAGAACGGTTAGGATCAAAAGTTTATCATCCAAGGGTCAAGGTTTTTGCTGGGAAAGGACAAAGGGATGCCCCCAAACCCTAATTCTTGGATATAAAAAGGAGCAAGGAAGCTAGAATGAAGTGTGTAGAATTTAGCTTATTTTTATTTATGTCAAATTTATGTTTAATCTTTTTCTATCTAAACTAGTTGTAATTTCAGTTTTAATATTGTAAGTTTGAAGTTTTCAATCAATGAAATTCAAGTTTCAAGTAATTCTCAGCTTATGAAATTCCATTTTAGTCTAAAAATCTCAAAAGTTTAATTGTTGTTTCTAGTTGTTATATTTGACTCATAGGCTCACATAGGCTTCCAAACAAGCTCATTAAAGCTTATAGAGACTTTAAAACTCAGTTTAGAAGTAAAACTCAAAAATATAAAAAATTCAGAAAAATAGAAAAAAAATAAAAAATTTATGCAGGTTAACTTGAAGATGCTGGATCACTGTTGGTATTGGATGGCAGTGGTCTAGAACTCCATGGGGAGTATTAAGATTTGATTTGTGATCCTTGGTTTCATGTTGTTCTGGCAGGAATGCACACTATAAGCTCAGTTCTAATTTTTCCATTCTCTGTTGATTTATAGCTACTAAACTATTTATTGTTGGTCTTTTAAGCTTATTTTGTGGTTACTAGTGATAATCTAGGTTAAAAACAGTTGGTGGTTGATTGGGGGAGATTGTGCTCGTAATTTCATATATTTTTTTTAACTGCAAGTCAGTATAAGTTAGCACATTAGTAATTTTCAGGATATTGATGTTAAGGATAGTGTTTATAGGTTTATGTCAGTTTATTGAATGATTGTAAGTGTCTATGCAACAATTTCAAGTTCCAAACCAGTCTTTTTCTTTGAAAATTTTCTTTTTCAGTAGATTAAGGGGTGTTTGGTTTGAGCCTATTTGCTAAACTAGTTGTGTATTTGGGAGTATATTTGGTTCAGTAAACTTACTTAGGTTCTAATCAGTCCAGAAGAGGCATTGTTGTGGTCATTTTCAAAAGATAAGTCAAAATGTGTCACAAATGCCATCAACAGCTTAACTGTTGAGGATTTGGCACTCCAAACCTTTGCTTTCAATACAAAAGTAGTTAAAAGTGGTAGATTTAGCTTCATCTAGGTTCCATATAACAAAATCAATGTTGGAACCTAAGTTTTTACTATTTTGTCAAGTCTCGGTCATTTGTAATAATAGGTTGCTTAAGTTATTTATTACTTAGAATATTGGATAAGTAACATGTTTACTAGGCCTAAGTATTATGACCCATGGGCTTGAAGCCCACACGTTTCTATGTAAGGATGGAGTAGGGATGTTGCCCTAGCTCCTTTCCTATAAATACTAGTCTTAGGCCTCATTTGTATTTGGTTGGTTATTTGAAAACATTAAGGAAACTCTTGCAATTCATATTCTCTAAATTTCTCATAATCATCCCACTCTCATTCTCATCTCATTTCTTACATTATCATACTTGTGTTTACATAATGGTGACCTAACAAGTGGTATCATTCGCTAGAGGAAGGTGTAGTTATTGTTTTCATTGATTTCTTTCTTAAAAATTCGTTTTTTATCGAATTTTTTT
Source organism: Artemisia argyi (assembly GCA_030686995.1). NCBI lineage: Eukaryota > Viridiplantae > Streptophyta > Magnoliopsida > Asterales > Asteraceae > Artemisia > Artemisia argyi. The sequence goes on from CM060701.1 coordinate 38,314,459, forward strand.
GTGAAAATTTTAAACTTTTTTGTTAGTTTCTTGGTTTTTCTCACATCTTTGCTTACAAACTTGTGTTTAAAATCAAAACAAACCAAAAAGTTCCAAACTTTTTACTAAACTATTCGATTTTGCTTATTTGTACTTTTATCGAAATCTTATTAAGTTTGAAAAATTTCTTAAAGTTTTCTACTTTCTTTAAGATCTACTCATTTCATACATAAAAGTACAAGTATCTTGAAATAAAAACGAGTTTTAGGATTGCTTTCTTTGAAAAACATAAACTTACAAGTTATCGAGATCTTCTCTAAGTGCACTACCTCGACTTCGTTTGTGTGGACTCGGTATTTTCTTTCTTGTATAAGAAAGTTAAGTACTTCGACATTTGGAAAGTTTTCGAAATTGTATAATTTTGAAAATTATCTTTTTTCTCGTTATCGCAAACGTTAGTGCCATTATCGCAAACGTTTTTCGAAAACCTGAAAAATCTCGAAATCTTCGTTTTTCGCTAACCTGAAAAGTTTCAAAATCTTAGTTTTTCGATAACCTGAAAAGTTTTGAAATCTTAGTTTTTCGATAACCTACAAAGTTTCGAAATCTTGTTTCTCGAAAAAATCTACAAAGTTTTTCAAAAACCTTGTTTCTCGAAAATCTGACAAAGTTTCGCAACCCCTATTATCGAAATCACATATTTCGAAATCTGAAGTTGTGCTAAGTTTCTCGATACTTGGTTAATTCTACACTTTCTACAAGATCCATTTCTACACAAGTGTTCGAAGATGCCTCAACCACCTAATCACTACTTTCCTCATGTTCAACAACATTCACCTCAGCAACAACAACCTCAGCAGTATCAGCAACAACATTACCTTCCGCACCAAATGAATCAACAACCTTCTCAAAGACAAACATACAATCCACTACATCATTACCTAATGATGCAACAACAACAGATCATTCCTCAACAACAACCATATCAAGTGCCACAACAAAACACTCAGTTTTCCTCCAAACAACCTCACTGGTTTGACAGAATGTGTGAAGTTATTACAACTCAACAATCCCGACATGAGGCAGGATCACTTGAGACACCTCCAATGCTAACACCTGGTAACTATGTGCAATGGTCAAGTCGCTTCCTACGATTTCTTGAACTAAAGAAACCTCATGGGCAATTCTTGAAGCAAGTGATACTTGAAGGACCATTTGAGTGGCCAACAAGATTTGAAGCTGGTGATCCAAATGCTGATCCTCCACGTCCTCCTGGTGATAGACCCCTTCCAGAATCTGCACTCACTGAAGAACAGAAACTACATCGTGAAGCTGATCAGTATGCAATGGCTTATATACTTCAAGGTATACCTAATCCGATCTATCGAAGTGTCGATGCTCAGAAAACAGCCAAAGCTATGAGGGAACACGTTCATCTCCTTATGGAAGGTACTCAATTGAACAAAGATGACATGGAATCCAAGCTTTACATGGAATACACTGACATCACAATTGAACCTGGAGAGTCACTTGAATCCTACTATCATCGTTTCACTAATGTGGTAAATGATCTGGAACGTCACAAAATCACAGTACCAAGGATCGCTGTGAACTCCAAATTTGTTGGTAGTCTTGGCCCTGATTGGCATAAATATGTGACATTTGTTCGTCAAACGAAGAATCTTCATGATGCTCCATATGGCCTGTTGTATGATTTTCTGAAACACCATGAACCTGAAGTGGAAAAAGATAGAGCTCTACGAGGAGGATACACACCAACATCAACACCAAATTCTTTGGCTCTCGTAGCTCAATCTCCCTATGCTCCACCACCAATGTCTAATCATGCATATGTTCAAGAGCAGAACTACTTCAGTTATCCACAATCTTCCACCTCGAACCAAATGATCCCTTATGATTCATCTCCACAAGATTCTTCTACTCAACTTGTTCCGTCAAACAACAATGATGCTATGTACTACTCCAATGATGATGACGATGATGACTTTCATACATTGAATCAGGGACTTGCTCTTATTGCTCGTGCTTTCAGCAAATTCTCCAACAAAACAAACAACCGTCAACGTTCATCTTCTAACACAAGGAATCAAGCTGTTGTTAATGATGGAAGAGTGGAAATTCAGAATCGTAGCTATGGTCGATCTGGTTCAGGAAGCTCTTCAGGAAATTATGGGAATGGTCAGAGGTTTAGTAACAATACAGGGTTCAGGAATAACTCAGGATCTTCTCAACAAAGGTCTGACTCAGTTGCTACAAGGAACTCCAGCTCAGGGAATGCAGTTTGGTGCTACAATTGTAATGAACAAGGTCATATAGCTACAGCATGTCCCAAACCGAGAACTCGGGGTAGTAAGTTTCACAAGCAGGCATTACTCATGGCTCTTCAAGATGAAAAAGATGGACATTTCCCTGAACAGGACAACAACTTCATGGCAAATGTGAACAACGATGATGACATGGAAGATCTGGAAGCCAATGCTGCGGTGATGCTTATGGCCAACATGCAGGAACTTAAGCTCAATGATTCAGGTCCAGTGTATGACACTGACGGCTTGTCTCAGGTACATGACCTCAATGCATGCTTTATTAATGAAATAGTCTCACCTTCTGCTTATGAATCAGACATGGCGCAAGTTGTTCCATCTAAATCATCTTCATCATCTCAAAAAGATGAACAAATAAACACAGTTGTCATATTCGATGATGACACTGTTGTTTCATTTGATGATCCTATTGAGTATGATAAACATGATCATTTCGAACAACATGAACCATCATTTGATCCAGACCCTGATCTCATATTGTTATCTAAACAACTGGATGCTCAACAATTGCAAATCATAAAATGCAACGAGAAAAATAAAGCTTTAAAAGAACAAAATGCGTCATTTGCAAGAGATATTGAGTGTTATAAAATTCAGCTTTCAAATCAGGAAGAAAAGATTAAACATGCAAAAAGTTTTGAAAAAGCTTTTCAAGATTCTTACAACAAAGAACAAGATCTTCAACGTAAAATGCAAGATTTAATTGAGTCAAACGGAAAGTTGATTTCGAAACTTGAAAGTGAGAAGTGTGAATTGAAAATGCAAGTTGAACGTCTTCAAAGAGACCTTTCAAAAACTGAAACAGAATTGTCAAATTGCAAAAAAGAGTTTTGTGAACATAAAACACGAAAAAGGAAATATATAGATGATTTACTTGGTGATATTGTTGATCTTGAAAAACAACTCAAAGAATTTCGTCACATTGTTTACAAACACGGGAACTCTGTCACAACAATTCAAAAGTTTGCTTTAAAACCGAGACCCGATAAAGGATTTGCACTTTGCGATTTTAAATCAATGTTTCTTCACAAAGCTTTCAAAGAAAATCCTAAGGTTTACAGTATTGATCACATGTTTGATAATACAATTGTGCATGCTGTTGTTTTTGATACTGAGGAAGAAGAAGAACTGGAAGACGAGAGTCGATCAAAAATGAGTTATGTTCAACACTGGACACCATATGACTATTCAAAAGCTCCACCTCTTTCTAAATCTTTTGTTACTCAAAAGGATTTACCTGAGAAATCATGGTTTATCGAAGAGTCATATGTTTCATCTCACAATGAGGCCCCTGTCCAAACTGTAGCACAAATAAATGGTCCTTTACCATCATCCGGTGAACTTACACCTTTACCGAAAACGTGTCGTGTCTTAAATTATTTCAAAACTTTTATGGAAGACATCGAAATTTTGGAGGAAACAATTGAACGTAATTCTGAAATAAAAGTTGAAACTTTTCAATCCGCTTACGAGCGAGAAAAGAGAGATATTTTTCAAAAACAAATGAAGCCAATTGTTCAACACCTCCGTCTCTGTGCTACACGTTGGGATCAGGAACTTCAAAAGGAGGTCAAAAATATGATAAACGTTTTCAATGCTACTGAAAATGACATTTTGATTCAAAAGCAAAGAAACAGAGTTTTGAAAAATGATGCTGATCGACTCTTGGAACAAGTTCTCAATGCTGATATATTGTCTGTTATCATGAATGATCTTTATAATTCTGGTACTTCTATGCTTAAGCATGATCATTGTGTTGATAATAATTTGTTGAATGAGGAAATTGAGACACTTAAACAGGAAAATGATAAGTTGAGAATTAAAAATGATGATGTGACAAAACAATTTTCAAAAGAAATTTGTCAACTCAATCAAAGGCTTGAATGGTGTCAAGCTAAAAGTCTTGAAAGGGAATTGAAGTTTCAAAGTCAAAATGTTTCAAACTCTTGTCAGATTTGCAAAAACAACGAGTCTTTAAAAGGACGGTGTCTCCGATACGAGAAAGAAATTGCGGATTTAAAAATTGAAAACGCCGAATGGCAACAAAATTGCGATGACATTAAATATTGCAATGGTTTACTTGAGTCTGAAATACAGGACAAAAATCACATCATCATTGATTTGAAAGAGAAAGTTAAGCTACTTCGAAAAGGAAAAATGGTTGACACCACGGTGATAGCACCAGGAATGTATCAATTAAACAAAACTGATAAAGGGAAGGTTGTTCAAAACACTAATGTTGATAACTTCACTTCTACAGGACTAGTCTCCACTTCTAGCGTTAGCAGACCCAAGCGAAAAAGTAAAAAGAAGAATAGGATCTTGCAACGTAAGAGAGGACACCTAGAAGCTCAAGAAGTAGAAGACCAACTTAGGAATTTGAATAAAACTCATGTTGCATTAGATTTAGATTCTAATCTGGCAAATTGTAATCAAAATCTAAATGTAACGTATGATAAACCTTTGAATGTTTTGAATATTAATGCATCTTGTGTGTTTTGTCGTAAAAGCGTATCATCTGGTGATCATACAAAATATTTAGCTAATTCTCTTCTCAATCGTCATAAGAAACGTAGGACACGCATTCCTTTTAGGCCCACTAATGCCTCTAAGTCTAACTTAGGAAAGCCGTCTTCTACGGTTTCTAATGATATCCCAGTTACCCCCATAGGTGCCGAGAACAAATCTAGGACTGAGCCAACTACTAGTGCATTTAACATTAAGAAAGCAAAAACTAGTTGGAACTGGCAACGTTGGTTACAATACAAACCAGATTTTAAATGGATTCCTAAATTGTTAACTACATGTGTTACTAACCAACAGGAACCCGCATTGTCCTTGGGTTCCACCCTTACTTCTGTTCCATCCGTGTCTTCTTCTTGTGATACAGGTGGTACAGATTGTTCTCTGGATTGTTGATAGCGGATGCACCCGACATATGACAGGCAATCTTAAACTGTTTAAAAACTTTGTCTCAAAGTTCATTGGCACTGTCAGATTCGGGAATGATCATTACGCACTTATCATGGGATATGGTGACTTTATCAGCGGGAACATTGAAATCAGTCGTGTTTACTATGTGGAAGGCCTTGGACACAACCTTTTCTCTGTTGGTCAATTCTGTGATGGGGATCTAGAAGTTGCATTTCGTGAGAAAACTTGCTTTGTTCGTGACTTACAAGGAAACGATCTAATGTCTGGCTCACGCGGCTCCAATCTTTATACAATCTCAATGTCAGATATGATTGCAACATCTCCGATATGTCTTCTCTCCAAAGCTGAATCGACTAAATCTTGGTTATGGCACAAACGTCTTTCGCACTTGAATTTCAGAACTATGACTGACCTTGCTCGTTATAAACTTGTCGATGGATTTCCAAGATTCCGTTTTACCAAAGATCACTTATGTCCAGCCTGTGAACAAGGAAAAAGTACTCGTGCTCATTTTCCGTCTAAACCTGAGCAAAGTACGAATCATGTTTTACAACTGCTTCATATGGATTTATGTGGACCGATGCGTGTTCAAAGTATCAACGGTAAACGCTACATACTCGTAATTGTAGATGACTTCTCCAGATGGACTTGGGTTTATTTCTTACGAAGTAAAGATCAGGCTCCTTCAATGATCATCACCTTTCTCACTAAAATTCAAGTTCAGTTACGCAACACGGTACGAATCGTCAGAACTGACAATGGCACTGAATTCAAAAATCAGACACTTAGGTCTTATTATGAGAAAGTGGGAATTGAACATCAAACATCTATTCCTAGAAGCCCAGAACAGAATGGTGTGGTTGAAAGACGCAACAGGACGTTAGTGGAAGCTGCTAGAACTATGTTGATTAATGCTCAATTACCAGATTACTTGTGGGCAGAAGCTGTTTCAACCGCATGTTATACTCAAAACCGTTGCATGATCACAAAACGCCATCGCAAAACACCATATCAAATTGTTCACAAAAGAAAACCGAACATCGACTACTTTCATGTATTTGGAGCACTTTGCTATCCAAAAAATGATCGTGATGATTTAGGTAAACTCAAAGCTAAGGCTGACATCGGAGTGTTCGTTGGATATTGTGAAAATTCCAAAGGTTTTCGGATATGGAATCGTCGTACAAGAGAAATTCAAGAAACCATTCACGCTAATTTCGATGAACTCACCCAAATGGCTTCTGAGCAACACAGCTTAGGACCCGAATTTAACCGTCTTAACTCTCCGGAATCTTCAGCTGAACCTTTGCCACTTAACCGCAAAGAATTAGAAACCCTGTTTGCTCCACTATTTGATGACACAATTGAATACCGTCCTACTGAGATCTCACCTAATTCCGCTGCTCAACCTGATAACATTCCAGTACCAGACTCACCTCAACAAACTTCTACAAGTGTTGAGAGAGACGGTCCTCCAATTGTATCACCAACTACAGCAGAACAAACTGGTTCTAACTCCCGCCATCCAGCTGAAGATCCCACACCACAATCAGTTCCACAACCCGCAGAGCAAGATCCTGATGCGTTCTTTAATCCTTTTGCACCAGCTACTACAGTTCCTGATATAGCTGAGTCGTCAACACGCAACTTGGATCCTGCCAACATGCGAGATACGTATCAACTACACCCTTCAACACATAAATGGACTCGTGATCATCCACTAGTTCATATTATTGGCCATCCAGATGCACCTGTTATGACAAGACAATGACTTCACACAGATGGAGAAACTTGTATCTATGCACTCACAGTTTGTCACGAAGAACCGAAGAACATTAAAGATGCAATGACTTATGACAACTGGATTGAATCTATGCAAGAGGAATTTCAGCAATTCATAAGACTTGAAGTCTGGGAATTAGTTGAAAGACCTGACGGAGTCTTTGTCATTGGGTTAAAATGGATCTGGAAGAATAAGCTTGATGCAGAAGGGACAGTCATACGCAACAAATCACGTCTGGTAGCGAAAGGATATTCCCAACTTGAAGGTCTTGACTTTGCTGAATCCTTTGCTCCAGTGGCTCGACATGAAGCTGTTCGGATCTTTTTGGCTTATGCAGCACACAGGAATATGGTGGTTTACCAAATGGATGTGAAAACAGCATTTCTGAATGGAGAACTCCGTGAAGAAGTTTATGTCAGCCAACCTGAAGGCTTCGTTGATCCTGAGCGTCCCAATCACGTTTACCGACTCAAAAAGGCACTCTACGGACTCAAGCAAGCCCCACGGGCGTGGTATGACAAACTGTCCACTTTCTTATTGGCCAATAAATTTTCTAAAGGATCGGTGGATCCAACACTGTTTACAAAAACCTACGGGGAGGACTTACTTGTTGTTCAAATATATGTCGACGACATCATTTTTGCCTCAACAAAACGAAGTTACTCTAATGATTTTGCAAAATTAATGAAAGACAATTTTGAAATGTCCATGATGGGTGAACTTACGTTCTTTCTAGGATTACAAGTTCATCAATCACCCCGTGGAATTTTTATAAATCAGTCTAAATATGCTCTTGAAATTTTGAAGAAACATGGAATGATGTCTAGTGATACGTATAATACACCAATTGGCTATACCACAAAACTAGATGCTGATTTACATGGGACTCCCGTTGACCCTACCAAATACCAAAGTATGATTGGGTCCCTCATGTATCTCACAGCTAGTAGACCTGATATAGTATTTGCTGTCTACATGTGCTCTCGCTATCAGTCTAAACCAACTGAAAAACACCTCAGTGAGGTCAAAAGAATCCTTCGATACATTAAGGGAACCATTAACTTGGGAATCTGGTATCCGAAGGATTCTGGTTTCGAACTAATTGCTTTTTCAGATGCTGACCATGCAGGATGTTTAGACACACGCAAAAGTACATCTGGTGGATTACAATTTCTCGGTGACAAACTTGTGTCATGGCAATCTAAGAAGCAGGACTGCACTTCACTGTCGTCTACAGAATCTGAATACGTAGCCATGTCTGCTTGTTGCGCTCAAGTCATTTGGATGAGATCACAACTTAAAGATTATGGCTACCTATTCAACAAGATTCCTATCTACTGTGATTCAAAGAGTGCAATTGCTATCTCCTACAACACTGTGCATCATTGCAAATCCAAACACATCGATCTCCGATATCATTTCATCAAAGAGCATGTGGAAAAGGGTACAGTTGAACTTTATTTTGTTGGAACTGAGTACCAATTAGCGGACTTACTTACCAAATCCTTGGCACCATCAAGGTTTGCTAGTCTAGTTCACCAAATTGGTATGAGATGTTTGACTCCAGAGGATCTGGAAAAGTTTTTAAAATACAACTGATCGTCAAACATCACAACTATCTCTGTATAATATTTTGTTTTCTTTCTTTACTATAAATTAATCAAAACACAAAAAGATTTTTCACATTTTTATTTTTCTTAAAAAAAAAAAAAAAAAAAAAAATGCAAGTATATCGCTTCAATTCAACACTTTGCTCTTACTTTACAAGTGTTGAGGGGGAGTCACGCTTAAATCTTTTACCAATTTTTAATTGGTATACTTGCATGTTTCTCGCATTTTACGGTTCTTCAGAATGTGTGGACGATTTCTTTTTCATCACTTTGTCTCATTTGTTTTACGTCTTCTTAAGTTAGCTTTACGGATGCATATCTATTATATCACTTAGGTTTGCTAGTTTATTTATGACTCTAATAGATATATCATAAAGTTAAGGGACTAAAAGTGACTAAACTTTAATTTTTCAAAATAAATAAAACAAAAAAACCGTACAAACCAAAACCCCCACAAACTTTAAACCTCTTAAACCCTTTCATCAAAACCAACGGCCCTCAATCATTCGAATCATCCAAGAACTTGATCATAAAATTGTAAGTTTCTATGCAATCACTAGGGCATAACATACATAGGATCTTGGTTAATTGAATTTTCAACGGTTAGATTTCATGTTTTCTTGATGTCGAGAACTAGGGCTAGGATTTCGAAAATTGCTCTTAAAGTGTTGTGGTGTTTGATTCTTGATAGGGTTTAGTTACTATGCTTGTTTCTAACACATCCTTATCATTTATTTATACATTCCATCATGTTGGCCTCGATCTAGAAATCTAGGGTTCGAGTCGAAGTGGGTTTATATGGTTCAATGCTTATTTGTTTGATTTTATTGGTGGGATATGTTTCTTTGGTCTCTTACATGGATATTAGATTTTGTTTTGTTGATATGCATCATTGTAACTTGTTTCTCGATAAGGTTGCACGCTTCATTCGTTAATAATATCGAGCTAAATGAGTCTAATGTGTTGACTACTGTGCTTATTTGTCATGATAAGCTTTATACATATAGTTGTGATACGCTAGGCTCCGTAATACTCATTTGTCTCAAAAGTGTAGTTATCGAGATCATGTTCTTGGCTGTTATCGAAATCTTTGTGATTTTGTCTAAGTAGTGTTTGTCTATCTTGGTGACAGGCCAAAATCATTGGAAAAGTTCTTTGTGAAGGAAATGTACGTGTGACTTCAATTTAATTCGATTTAATTCTTGTATAAGAATTTTTTCGAGAACCTGAGTTTTTATCGAAATCTTTTACAAACTTATCGAGAAACTTATGTTTCTCGATAAATGTTGTTCATACTCAATCTTTTCGAAATTAGTTTTTTTTTTCTTTTTTTCTTCGAAATCATTATTTGAGCTAAAATTTTTCGAAATCATCAGATTCTTGATAATTTTATCGAAAAATAATGTTTCTTGATAACTCAAATTTTTTCGAAGAAAAGATCTCGATAAATGTCAATTCTGAGAAATTTTTTCGAGAAGTCACTTTCTCGATAAAGTTTCACTATAACATTTTTCGAAATCTGTTTCTTTACTCAAATTTGCGATAAAAGGTCCATGATATATTTTTTCGAAATTTTTTTGCCTTGTCATGTTATATCTATGTATCATTGTTGTGATTCATTAGTGTTGTGTAATGTGATGTAATTGTGAATTGTGATTATCAATTGTGCTTATTTGCGAAACGTTGCATTGTTTAGTTGATTTCATGATTCTTCAAATATGCATTATGTGACACTTCACTCATAACAAAATGACACATTTGTGATTAACTGTCTCTAGTAGTAATCTATAACCAAACTCACATCTGTGCTAACACGTAACAAATTTGGATGTTTGGTTTATGGTGATACTTTTCAGATTAACATGGCTGAACACAATGAGAACGTCGCTGAACAAACTCTTCCATTACTCACCATGGATGACATCACTCCCGAGAACTACAACGTCACAATTGGCGACAACAATCCACGAGTTGATTTCGACAAGCTGAGTATTAAAGAGAACTCGTGCAAGATTGTCAAGGATATTCTACTTGCACATCCATGCAAACCTATGCTCACCTGTTCTACCTCAGTTCCTCTGTTCTACCTTCATCAGTTCTGGCTTACGGCTCAGGCTAACTTGGATGATGAGTCTTTCACTGTTACATTGGATAGCCAAGAATACTCTGTAGATCATGACGTTCTTCGAACAGCCCTTCTCATGCCACAAACTGACAGCGAATTTGCTCCTATACTACCTGAGCTGGATCTTCTTGACTTCTTCATTAAATTAGGATATGAGGTTGATGATGATGTACCGCTTGTCAAGCTTTCCCGATTTAATGCCAAGAATATTCCTCAGCCTTGGAGAACATTCTGTCTGTTGATGGTAAGATCTTTATCTGGAAGGAAAAGTGGTCATGAACATCCAAGGCTCGAACACCTGCAAACATTCTGGGGAATGGTGACTCTGACACCGATTGACTTTGCAGTTCCTATCATGAATGATATCGTCCACAGTATTCAGACCGAACGTGTGAAGACTATGATACCATTCACAAGATTTACCAAGCTTATCATAGAACATCTCTGCAAAAGTTCTCCAGAATTCATCAAAAGGATGGCTGATCCTAATGAGCCGAAGCACCTCTTCGAGGACGACTTCACCACCTCATTCATCAAGACGACCACTTCCTCAACCAAGATCAAAGGAATGAGGCTTCCTGAATACCTACTGAATGACAAAATCAAGCAGAGTCTGAACTACAAGCTGTATGACAACGCTTACAAAGGTGTACAGGAAGAAGCAACAATTAAGACTCGTAGCAAAGGCGGTGTAAAGTCTGGGAGTACTACAAGCACCACTGCCTCACCACATACTAGATCTAAGGATGCTCCTAAGTCAAAACCCAAGACTTCCACCAAGCCTAAACCTACACCCAAACCTAAACCTGTCACCAAGCCAAAGAAGAAGGCAACTCCTGAGTACTTTATTCGGGATGAACCTACTCCTCCACCTTCTGACACCGAGTCTGAGTTCGATACAGAATCTGAAGAAGAAGAACCAGACTATGAACTGAGATACCGAGCACCTGATGAAGCATTTCCTGCAACAGAGATCGCCGTACAACAAAGTCTTGAAACTTATGAAGAAGAGACAAGGAAAAGAAAAGGGATTACTATTAATGAGCCTAATGATGATGAAGACGAACCTATCGTTGAACCTTTGGTCGATAAACGCAAACTGAAGAGTATAGTTGTCGACACAAGAGCTGAAGAAAAGCAGCTTAGGAAAGAACAAAAGAAAGCAACTCTCGAAAGCCGACTCATGTCTCAACCTTTAACCCCACCACCTATTGATCAGTCTGAACATGTAGGAGCTACAAGCAGCATGATTCCTCCCGTCGTATCCACCATAATAGAATCAGCTCCACAGCCTGATGACACCGTTAAAGATACAGACAAAACAGGAGATGTCACTATGACAGAAACTGCAACTATAGAGGAGAATGTTGGCGGTCTAGAGAACATAGCTACGGATCAGGAACATGAATATCTCATTACTCCAGAGTTTCTTGCACGAGAAGCAGAGGAAGCAGAGGAACGTCGTAGAAAGGAAAACGAAGAGAAGAACGCGTTCGACACCAACATATTTCTTAAGTCATCTTCTCAGCAGACTTCCTCAGCACAACCTCCACCTCCTCAAGACTCTCCACCAAAGGATCCGACACCTCCTGCTTCTTCTTCAGACTCTCACAATGATTCATCGTCCGAATCATCACCCGAGCACTCATCTCCCACACCTTCTGAAACCGCATCTAAACAGCATTCGATCAATGAACCAAAACAACCAGTTGATCTTCAGGAGCAAGTGAACAAACTCACCAACATGGTTACCAATCTTACCAAACAAGTTGAGGAATTCCAGGAGTCAACGCAGCTGATCGACAAGTTCTTGAAATCTGATTACGAAGGATTTATCAGAACTGCAACACATGATTTTCTCACTGAAAATCTGGTTGAGATGATCACTCCTGAGGTAGCAAACCTTCTCAAACCAATCAATGACAACTTGGATAACAGAATTAGAAGTGTTACGAGGAAGATGTTGTCTACTACACCATTCACGCTTCACACCGCAAAATCTTCTACTGTGGCTCCAACCGTCCAAGAATTGTCCTTCAATGATATGCTTGTCAAACTCTTCGACAACATTGCCACCAAAACCATACAGACAGCTGAAGAAAAAGCCCTGTATGATGCTATGGTAGCTTACATGTCAAAAGAGTCATGCAAAGATGCTGCTGGAACCAGAAAACGGACAAGAAAAGATGACGATCCTGACCCAAACACCAAAGGAAAGAAATCAAAGTCTGGAACAGGTCCCTCATCCTCTCTACAACCACAAAAGGACTCCACTCCTCCTGGAACTCAACAACTACCCTCAACTACTGGTAAAGGTCAAACCGAAGATGAAGAAATTTTCATGGAACAAACTGATGACTTCCAAGGTCAACCCGACACTGATTACCGTGCTCCACCTATTCCTGATTCTCATGCTGAACCCTCATCACCATCCAAAGCTAAAGACAAAGATGCTACATCTAAGTCTAAGAAATCCAAGAAGAAAACATGTCATTCATGGCTCGACAATGATGACACTCCTTAGAATGATTGGCTGACGGAAATGGTTCAAGCTCAACCTCCTCTTGAAGAAGAAGAACCCCTTCCTGGTAACACTCTACAGTTCACCCAGGTCATTATGAAGGATCTTCACATCAACAAACTCACAAAGGCGGAGCTTAGAAGAATCAATAGGGATGCACAAGAATTCCTCAACAAAAGATCTGGAAACAAAGTTGAATACGAATATCACATGCAGAATATAGCTAGTGCAATGTCTGCCGACTTTGACTGGTTAAATCCTGAAGTGAATATCGATCTCAGTTCCAAGAATCATGAAAAACCTTACTTCACTGACTGGACCAAACCATTACCTTTGAAAGGTTTTCCCGACAAACCCAAGATACCTTACAGCTTCTTCTTCAACAAAGATCTTCGTAACATCCAGCTCACTCAGGAGACATCCAAGAAGAAATATGCTTCCTCACTCACAATCTCAGTACCAGCCGCTAGATACGAAATTCCAGCCATTGAAGAAACCACTCGTATTTTCAGCAACTCCATCGTAGCTTACGACAGAGATGCTCTACACGGAATTCAACATTGGCCTGACCGTCGTCGTCTCGGTTATACAAGCAGATTAGGAGAGACATCATTGGAAAATGTGAAGCAGAAATCAAAGATCATCGCTATCTTGGAGATTCAACAGTCAAAACGATTTAACTACTTATTCATGCGTGAAATAGTTGTTAAATGACAAGATGAAAAGAAGTACAAGTTCTCCGAAGCAGACTTTCCCAACCTTTATCTCAATGACATAGAAGATATGTATCTTGAAAAGGTTCAGAATAGAATGCGCGGATTCGATAGAGACGTTCAGTACAACTTCATGGCATCGCTACTTCTTTACATCCGACGACTGATTGTTCAGGAAAGAGTGGAAGATCTTCAGCTTGGAGTGGAAAGTTACCAACAGAAGATCAATTTGACAAAGCCACAATTCTACTTTGATGGTCTCTATCAAACACCACAGTTTACTCTCATCCAAGAACCGTTTGGTTTCACCTACATCAACAGCAAAAAGCTACAAAGCTTCATGAGGTTCGATGAGGTACACAAATTCTGTGATGTTACACTCAAGTTTGTTCGTGATGGGCTTGTCAAAAGATTGAATGATGATCGCCGTAAGATAGCAAAGGGGGAACAACCTAGATGGAAATCCAGCTCCAGAAGACAAGTTCGTAACTTTGTCTTAAAGATTGAAGAAAGGTTATTTCGACGGGAACAAATCAGACGTCTGGAAAGCTACATTGGTGTCAGACCTTCGTTTCCTATCCGACTCTTTGAAAGACCAGAACCTAAGTTCACTAACTTCGATGCTCCACTTCCGGCCGAAGAATAACTTGGTACATTTGGTTATATTTTTCATTATTAATTGTTTCATTTGATTGAATCATTTTTCCATTATGGTTTGTGCACGCATATCAGTGTACAACCCGATCTTGTAAAGAAAGGACCCTGAGGTACGCTTCAGTGCCTCAATCCTCATATAAGGAGCGAAGGCTTCTTACTTTTGAGTAGAATTAATCAAACATTTATGATTTTTTCACAATTCTGCTCAAAAGGACAAGTATTTCACCTCAATAAGACCTAATCACTTGTTGAGGGGGAGCACTTGTCAAAACTAAATACTTTGCTCGAAATCATAAAGTTCTTGATGAATCTTCCCATAAGACTCAAAAGGCATATTTTAATCTAGAAGTTTGTCAAAAACAACATTTTATATGCTATTTTTGAGGGGGAGAAAATGAAAAAGTGATTAAAACATACGAAGTCAAAGCTTTAAGTTGTATCATGTGCGAGCTAGACTCAGTATTAACCCAGGAATTGACGAGACAATACAAGTTAGTAACATCGAAAAGACATCCTCGACGGGTAATAACATCAAGTTAGATACTAGAGCTAGTTGTCACCTAAAAGCTGACAATGTATCTCTTTATCTAACCACGTAAGCGTGTCTCGAAAAGGATATGTCTTAGTAGAAAAGTACCATCTCGAGAAACTTTCTGTGGACTTGATCAGGCCGGGTAATAATTTCAAGCTAGTTTAACTAGTGATGTAAGCGTGTCTCGAATCGGTCTTGTTCACGGAAAGTGGATCAATTCAAAAGTGCTTGCTCCTCCCGCATGTGCAAATTTATTTAAAGATGTATGAGCACATGTGCAAGGGGAGCCCTTCAAAAGTGTACACAAAACTCTCAAAGTGTTAACTAAAATATTTGATTAACACAAACACTTTGAGAGATTTTTCAATCAACGGTTTCTTGGCTACTGTCGGAGTTATAAGGTGATTAAGATAGGAATATCCGTCCTATGATCCGCCAGAGTCGGAGGGATCTACCCAAGGACATCTCCCATAGTTAGAATTAGAAGTCCTTAGGTATGATACGAAAAAAGGAGAAAAGAATGAAAGGGAAAGAAGGAGTTGAAGAATTAAAAAGAAAAGTAAAGAAAAGGGTGAAAAGAAATAGCCCTCTATATGAATCAACCTTAGGGCAGACACCGGGTTCAATACATATGCTACTGGCTGTTGCAAAAGACAACACCGGTATTGAAGATTAAGCCGTCATGGACCCAGTGACGCAATGCACTAAACCTTCTTAACCACTCAAGTTCTCTTAAAAGGACTTGTTTCATTCTCACGGGGAACCCGCGTAACCTATCGACCTATCTCTTAGAGATGGTTGATATTGAAGCAGGAGACACCTCCCCAGTCTCCGCATAGGAAACCTAGGTGTGCACTTATAGAGTCTAGAGCCATGAGATACATCAAAGATCTCTTAGGAACACTTAGTATTTCTGCAACTGGTGTTCTACATCAATGGGCATCAGTTGTAAACTATCGAGTCCTTCGCAGATCTTAGCAATCTGCCGAGAACGTTTATGAGAGGATTACTTAGGTATTTCTCAATGATTGAACGGAAATCCTGCCAGGGTCATCATCAAACAGCCCTGACAGCAGGTCACTTCGGTAACCTCACAAGGGTTACGCTTAGTGTTTGCGATGGTTCCATAGCGATCTACAGTCGTGGAGTGATCCCCAGCGACTCACCCAGTCATTGAGCTACCTAGTAGGTCTCGTAAGCTCCTTCGGGAGTATCTGATATGGGAACGGCCTGGATAAGGATTAGAAGGAGTCTTCACAATATGCTGTTAATGAGCTCTAATTCCTTATCCGTAAGTACCGGTTGTTTTATTGCTAACTGTTTACTCGCAGGTACCTCACTTCCATGATCGTAGATTCCAACATGCTCATACATACATCTTGAAGTCAAAGAAAGCTTCCCCAAAGATCTTAGCAACACAAAGTTCAAAGAAAGATTCAACGCCATTAAGATGAATCTACAAAGTATAAAGACAAAGATCTCAATGCATGAAAAGGAACTTCTTGTACGTGAAAGTCTAAGTCCAAAGATGTATGAGTATGTTGGAATGGCGGACAACCACCACAGACGCAGGAGTGACGAATGGCAGATTACTTCATAACATAATCACTACAACATCATCAAAGAACAAAGACAAAGAGCAAAGTATATCCATCATTATACTAATCATTTCTGAAGACGTCTGAAGCTATAAAAGTCAAAGATTACGACAAAGACGTCAAGCAACCATGATGACCGACCCTTAGGGGGAGATTGTTGGAACCTAAGTTTTTACTATTTTGTCAAGTCTCGGTCATTTGTAATAATAGGTTGCTTAAGTTATTTATTACTTAGAATATTGGATAAGTAACATGTTTACTAGGCCTAAGTATTAAGGAAACTCTTGCAATTCATATTCTCTAAATTTCTCATAATCATCCCACTCTCATTCTCATCTCATTTCTTACATTATCATACTTGTGTTTACATAATGGTGACCTAACAATCAATCACCTAGATTCAGTTTAAGTTCACAATAGTCAAACATTGTTCAAAGGTTTCAAAAGTCAAAGTTGCAATTTGGGCAGAATCTCAATTCTAGTGAGAATTTTCTAGAATTTAGTATTGAGAATTGGAACTTGAAATTCTCAGATGTTATAGTATCTCACCTAAGCCACAAAAACCTGCATTCAGCTTATTTTTTAGATTTTTTGTGTGGCTTGTGCTTATGCTTGTTTGAGGCTGCAGGGAGTGCAACCTCCCCTGCACCAGGGCATCCTGCCCATTATCCTTGGCTTGTTTTTACACACCCAGTGGACCCCACACTTGGTACTCTGGATATTTAGAAAGCTTGGGAGTAGGGCTTTTGACTCCTGAGCTTTTAGCTTATTATTGCTTAACTTGTTTGACCCTTTTCTAAGACCTGTCTAAAACCCAAAACTGAGCTCTCAGTTTTGTGACCCAAGTTCAAAGGTCCACAAAGGATTCCTTAATAAGCTACAAGCTCAGCTTATTTTGAGGTTGACTTGGTCAACTTTGAGGGTCAAGTTCCAAATTGGACTACCTTTCACCTCTGTGGACCCCAAAGAGGTCCAAAAGGCCCTAATTTGGCCTGCTTGGTCTGTGGATTTTACTCAGTGCTTAATTGGTTTTATTAGCTTATTCCTAGTGCTTATTTTGGTTCTTTTATCTCATTCCAAGTTATTATCATCTGTCTGAGCTTAATTATCCTTGAGATAGCTTTAGTATAGCTTTTTCACAAACCCACAAATCCTAATAAGCTAAACTCAAGAACCTGTTAAGCACTTGGGTTTCCCAAGTGCTTATTTCTCTGTTTCAACCTAAGTTCCTACACAAAAAGTTCCTAAATCCAGTAGTTAAAGTAGTTGGTAAAAGAAAATTCAAGAAAAGACAAAATTAAGAAAAGTGAGAGCTTCTATTTAAGCCCTTTGGCTTATTTTTCTGCTTATTTATAAGCAATTCTCATTTTTATATTTTTCTCAGGTTCCTTATAGGTTAAAATAATTTTAGTGATTTTTTCAGATTTTTCTTTTGTCATTTAGTACTTTTTATAATTTAAGTTCGTTTAAATTAATTAAATAATTAGTTTTTAATTAGTATTAATTATTTAAAAAGTAGGAAAAATAGATTTTCTGTTTTAAAATTAGTTTTATATTATTTTAGATTTTTCTAAATTTAATTTTCAATTTTCTAGTTAAATTTCATAATTAATTATAAATTAGTATATTTAGTTAATTAAAAAATAATTAATAAATAGTAATTAATTAATAGTAATTAATTAAATAGTGGTAAAAATAATTTTAATTTTCCAAAAATTTTCTTATAACATTAGGATTGTAAAAATATAATTTTCACATTCGTAGGACTTTATTTGCTCACGTTTCACTTTTTATTTTGCGCGTTCGCGTTTACTTTAAATTCAAACGCGCGTTTTTAGGTTTAAATCACGTTTTTAGTATATCTGATCATCAGTAATCATTCTTATAGTATTTTTAGGTTAATCTCATTTCTCATCTCGTAGTGTAATCATAATAATCAAATTCCCAGCCTTTCTGTTAAATCACCCGATCATTTAAAACGTTCACAAATACAATTGCACGCCTCGTCGGGACGTAACAACCCGGGAATACATTGTACTCCTTGGAGATTTGTCCTGAGATGTTTGACTTGGTTGACATTCACCTGGCTAATTTAGTTGACATTCATGGATTAAACATGTAAACACAGGATACATTTTATTATAAATTATACATACCATGTATTTAAATTTATTATAATAATTGTTTAACATCCCTTATCCAAATACTAAATAGATCAATGCATGATAACTCTTGTTGATGAATTATGTCTCAAGTAATGACATTCATACTTGTTGACAAGGCATAAATCATCCAACTTTGATCTATTGGAATTTTAATAATACTTATTTTAAGAATTCAACTATTGAAGTTCTTGTATATGCATACTCAACTATTTTGATAATGCCATATAATATTTTATAAAATGTGTGACATCCTTAACCACCAATTTATGATAATTAAACTTTCAAACATTTTAAAATTTAAAGTATTCTTATTCTCTTAATGTATAATGCAACTATGCTCTTATTAAGCACAACTAGTACATATAGCCAAGGATGAAATCTTTACCATAACTAGTATTGATTGTCACCTCAATTTTATTAGCATTATTGTATGCAAACACCAATATGCTATTAAAAATTTCCCGTAAACATTAATATCTATTGTGTAATGTTTGATGCCCTTCAAACTTTCAAGTTTGTTGGCTATAACAATTTTCACAACAATTGAAAAATTGTTCATCTATAGAATTTGGAAGCTGTTCCAGAATTAGGATGTGATTCTATAATTAAACATATTCTTTTAGAATATTACACAAGTTATCTAATAACCTTTTACTTAGATATTAATATTGCCAAATCATCTTGTAATCAAGCATGATACAACAAAACATGATATTCATGAAAAATATTTGAGTCATACTTAGATTTTATTCATGTCATTCATATCCATTTAGGCTTTCTAAATGATATATCATGTTATATTAGATTCATTTACCGCACATGTTTCAACAATAAACATTCATTCCAAGGTTGTATGTCTTATTTCCTAAATCTTACAACTAAAGTTTCATTCCAAACTAATAGTTAACTTTTAACTTTTAACTTATATGGAATGTTACTTTTATATGTTCCACAACATATATGATTTAGGAAATTAAACATAATACTCCCACTAGCTTTCAGGAACACTTAGAAATTATCTTATTTCAATTATAAATCAAAACATGGATTTAATAATTAAACATAAGATTAATCTTCAAGATGCATGCATTTATCCATCCATGGATTATTGCACTTTGTACACTTCTAAAGATTTATTTGAATTCATAAACTACTTTTGATTACTTATCGTCCTCGCTCAAGTAATCACTCAAGAAAGAGTTTTGATATTCTATTGTCAATTTCATAAATATGACAATCATAATCTTTATATATTTAATGTGTTTAAGATAAAATATTCAATCACAATTAATTGCTTTAGTGTGATTAATAATCTTGTCATAAGACATGCATTAAATATGTGCACAATATTGTCCATATGATTTCTATACAAAGATTTAAACCACAAGGGTTACCTTATCTTTGAAGAAACTCATCTTCATTTTCTAGTCTAACTATTAAGATAAACCAAGTTTCTAAAATTGATTATCTTTATGGACAGCATCTTAATCATTCATATCATGTGTACTTTACCCAATTTCATATTTGGTAATATATCATGATGATTATCAGGTTTACAATAATCCTATAAATCATAGCCCTCAGCATATTAATCAAATATCTGAGATATATTGCTATTCTATGAATGATAATTCCATCATCTTGAGATTTAACATTTAAATGTCAAACTTTATTACATGTTGAGATTTAACATTCAAATGTCAAACTTAATCATGATATTTACTAGTGTATTTTAGAAGATTATGTATTTTGTAATTTTATCTTTTAAAGATCCAAACTCCTACTTGCTTTTAGTAATTTAAAGACTATCTTTAAATACTTAGCAAATAAAGCAACAATACAATGTTCTCTTTTGGGATATTACAAATACATATTGACAGTTCCTGACTTTACTTTGTTAATAACCTCTTCATAAGCATTTAAACAAATTTAGAACTTCAATTTAAGACTTAATGTGATTCATCACATTCCATCATATGATGGTGTCTTATCAATCTTCTAGATACTCAATATTCTAACCTTGATAACTTTTGGAAGAAAAGAAGTCATAGTTATCTTTAATCAAACAATATAACAAGAGTTTGATTTTCCTAACTGAACATACCATAAACATATGGTATTTCATTAGTATTAATATTGTAAGACAATCTAACAATATTTAAGATAACCATATTCGTTTTGACTTATTTATTTACCAACTAATTCATTTTAATGGTATAATAATTTTCAAGCCAATTACATGCTTTATAACACAAGTACTTTTTACAAAGTCACTTCACGTCCATGTCTTTTACAAGAAAACATAAACTGTTATAATCTCACTATACGTTATAAGTCATTTAATAATTCAATGACTTCATATATATGTCTTAATTAAAAAACATAACAAGATAACGTCTTACTTTATTATAAGTCTTGTAACAATTAAAAGACTTTATGTTTATATCTTTACAATGAAACATAAACATGTTTAACTAAAGTAATTATGAACACCATCTTTTGGTTTCAATAGTAATTTCAAGTTAATTTATTACTTCACAATAATGTAAATAACATTATTTCTTCATTTATTTATGTCATTCCAAGAACACATAAATATTCAGATTGAAGTAGCATTAGATTACTTTATTAATTTTATGTCATTCCAAGAATTCATAAATATATAAATTAAAGTAGTCTTGATATCATATTGACACATGTTCTAATAGGTATCTAATTTAGAAACTGCAAATTCTCATAGTTCCATTACATCAGTTGATCTGCTAGTAATGAAAATATGAAATTCACCTTGTTGTTGCAATCTAGCTAAGCTCTCATATAACATAAATTGTAACACCAAGTGTTTCTTGAATTAGATAAGTATAATTCATATTGGAATGTTATTCTCTTACCTTGCAGTCAAGAGAATCCATTAAATCATATCTTTATGATTTGTTTCTTGCACACATTAAAAATAACATTTCTCCCACTTGTGCATGAAACAACCTCATATAGTTGATAAACAACACGCCATGCATTTGTTTATGTGATCAATATGATTGTGTCATAGATTTTAGCATAACAAGTAGTTATAGAACAACAATATCTAGTAAGGAAACATACAAGACTATCCTTAAAAGTATGAGTGTCTACACTTGGAAAGTAATTATCTTTAGCTACGACGGTGTCAAAGCTTGTAACTCCCACTGAATTAAAGATCATTACAATAATTCCTTATTCAGTAATAAGTACACAATACTCCCACTGAATTTGACAACATTGTAAATGTTTCATATCCAGTGAAAGAAAATAGTATGCTTTTAACTTTCCTACATCTTTGAATGTCCATACGTAACAATTAATTATGCACTAAAAGTGTATTCTACTACGTAAATGATGGACTATCCACCAAATGCTATTAACTTGAAAAATTGGGCATGCAATTTCTTCCTTAACTGGTCTACCATCCTACAATGTATGTAGCACTTTTTAAATAGTCAAAACAACTAGATGAATAAACTAGTTTGTCTTTTACCATTTTGCGGTAATTAGTCTAGATTCTAATTATAATAACTCATAAAATATCATACATAATTTTCTGTTAACCAAATATCTTATTTGTTACTAAGACTTTAATCACCGAATATAGATGATGAAATCCCTATGGAAAATATGCATAATTTTCTTAACTATTAAAAAATTTGCTATGAGTTATATTTGAATTTAGACATATCTAATATTCCTACTATCCTTTTCATTCATGAAAAGAAATAGGATTGTATCTCACTCTTCTTTCATAGAAAGGAGACTTCTTTTCTCTTTTAAGTAAATATTTCTTAATCAAACATCTTTTTCAAAATAGAACGAGATAAATTTACCAAAGCCTAAAGTGCATTTACGGTTTTAACGTTGCATTAATACATTAAAACGAATTACAAAATTCAATTTCAGTATTTTCAATAATTAGATCTTTAAGAAAATAAAATACTCATTGGTAAATATTCATATAAACTGTAGTATTTTCTTAAAGCTAGGATCCAAATTGACATAGTACCATTACATCAGTTGATCTGCTAGTAATGATAGTATTCAACAAGGTAATTGTCGAACAATAATTGCCAATATCATATTGCAATTCCTAGATCATTATGGGATTTACTTTCACAAAACTTTTGCAAAGTAAGCATGTTTCATCCCCATCTAATGCCTTGAGTCCAAGCTCTCACTTCCTACTCAATTTAAGTCGTCTAACTTAAAAACTGCAAACTCATAAATCTATTACATCAGTTGATCTGCTAGCAATGAAATTTACCTCTCCATTGCAATCTAGCCAAGCTCTCACATGACGTAAACTACAACTTCAAGTGTTCTTAATTAGATTGCATTCGACTTAATTTTATAAGGGTATTAATTTTGACGTGTAATCAAAATAATGTATGAAGAAGCATGCATACAACTTCATAACATTGGTTTTATAAAACAATTTTATTACCAATTCACTAAGAGTAAAATAGCAAAGTTTTGATTGAGGTATCGGGTTCACCAATTAAAGAATTACCAACAATTATCGTCCACTATATCGTACTTTTGCATAAGCCCTAAAGCTTAGTGTTTCGGATAATCATTATGGAATTGTGGTCAATTCACCCTTAAGATGACAGTGTACATGTATTGGTTGTTCGGTAAGTCTAATTTACACACAAACGAGCGAAAAGACAGAGTGTTGTCTCTCTAATGCCACAATTTAATGCGAAACCAACCTTATACCCATATTGTAGTGTGTAAACTTTGGTCGGGCCTAGTTGACTATTACGTACAAAAACATCAATCAACCAATCCTTTGAAATTTTGACTCTTAAAACCAAAACAATTTCGCCATTTATTTAGTCCATATTATTTTTCTATTCATAAAATTACCCTTTTCCGTTTATAAACATGTCTTACATAATAATATACAAAAAAACAAGTAACACATCATAAAAAATAAAACAACCAAATAAACATATACATAACATAACAATTAAATATGTATAAACATGTAGCCACATGCAAATTTTATTCAATAGTCCTATTAATAATCAAGTCTAGGTGTATAATGCATTTATTCAATTAAGGCTTTCTTCTTCAATGGAGAAAGAGCCACATACATCGATAAATCGATTGCGTAAGCCAAAACTAAACAAACACCACATAGCACGTAATTGATTACTTAATATTGGAGTCCTCCCCAATTTCACATCTATTAATAAATTTACATGTTTCGATATAACTTAACATTTAATTAATATATACAATTTAAACTATTTAAATCATCACACAATTAAATCCATGCAAATATGCACTTTTCATGGATTATGCTTAACAATTAACAAATTGCACCAAGATTGTTTACTAAAACGCATAACCAATTACATGACATCCTAGGGTTTCTAATCATATTAAAAATCAAAACCAAAACCCTAAAAAATAAATTGGGTAAATCGACCCATTAAAAAATTAGGGTTAGGATAATGAAAACCCTAAAAAAATGAAATTAAACGAATCAAAATTCAATTTTTATGGGTTTCGATAATTAATTACACATTATAACGGCTCATGATGCCACTGTTGGAATTATATAATCATGACATGCATATAAATAAACCAATAACATCAATTAAGCATATGCGGAAGCGTTATAACAAGATCATATAACATGTAATTAATTAATCAATAATAAATAGTAAACATACCTTTGTGATTCTAGCCCGAACAAGAATCAATATGCAATTCTTCAAATCAAGAACCCTAATTAGGGTTTATGTGGATTATAAGAATTACCCTTACCTCTTTTGTAATTCAATCCAAGAATCAAACAATAGTGCGTTTGAATTGTGT
This sequence comes from Artemisia argyi, assembly GCA_030686995.1. NCBI lineage: Eukaryota > Viridiplantae > Streptophyta > Magnoliopsida > Asterales > Asteraceae > Artemisia > Artemisia argyi. The sequence continues at coordinate 38,339,277 of CM060701.1, forward strand.
TCTTGTACACACGTACTAATTCAAGTAAAAGTTTATGCAAGTAAATCAAACACAAAACCTTTTAGCTTATGAAAATCGAATCCCTTAAAGGGTTTAAGATTGGATCGATTTAGGGACAAGAGGAGAGAAAGAAAACACCAATTATGTGTGTACAAGTTATGAGAAAACAATATCCCATGAGGTGTTTATATACTAGTATTTACTTGGAGCTCAAGGCACAAAGGAGGTGGAAACCTCTCCTTGGCCGATCAGTTATGGACTCCCCAAGGGAATTCCGGAACTTTCTATTGTTTCCAATTAATCACAAGTATTACTTTCCTAATCTTCGTCTAACGGTCGTTAGTCATTCTCCGTGAAATGCTAACGGTCGTTACTAGTTTTGTGTTTATTAATAATTATATATAACATTTATAAATAATTATTCTTTTACCCTTCATACGTAAAGTGTGCAATCCCACGATCCCGAGTTCGATCCTAACACACAACTATTAATTTATGTTCATAAACTAACAATATTGGTAGGGTATCCTCAACCAAGTCTGAAATCTCTGACCAGAATGAAGCTTGTGGATATCTACAGCAAACTAGGTGTCCGCACTTTGTCTGAATCTACTAAAAAAATCATATCTGATGTTGATCACGTTAGATATCCAAGTGAAATGATTGTAACAAAGGGTTTCTTTAAACTCATTCTTGCCTTTCTTGCTGATCCTAAATTAAAATTTGAGGCAGAAAGGAGACATGAAGTGGCTAGCCATGTACTTGCAGTCGAAGCATTCGAGACTTCAGAACGAATGACGGTTAAATACAGTATTTCTTTTTCTTCTAGAATTGTACTTTATGTTGAAGCTAAGATAATGATACGTTGGGACGAGCATAATTCAAAGTTCTTTATACAAAAGTTGGATAGGTCCTCTGGTTACAAGCATCTTATGGAATATGCTTCTCATTTCGGTGAAGTGATTGCTGATGGGGTGATTTGGGAGAATGAAGAGCTTGTTCCTGGGCTTTCAGAACTGATCGGGTTGGGTTTTCTGGTGGAGTTTTATGAGGAAGCAGTCGAGTACTTGTTGGAAACCAAGAATCTTCAAATCTTTCTGGAAGACCAAGAATACCTTTCTTCCAAGTTCTCCTCTTAATAGGTACATTGTATTTTATATTTACATTGTTCCATCTTTAGGTTTATTGGTTTTCATAAGTGTAATGTGTTAAGTTGTTATTCTGAAAACTCGACCTGTTTGAGTCGGCATTTGGGATTACGGGTCAACTTGTCGTTTGATTCTTATTGACTTGATGTCCCATATCACCATATGACAGTCAAATGCTAATAAAGTTTGTGTAACTGATTCTGTCTTATAAAAATCTCCGATTTATGTATAGATTTTTATATTTTGTTTTTAAAATGCAGGAGAAAACATAATAAGACATGATCAGCTGGTTAATCTTCGTGAACATTTCTGTTTGTGGGAACAAGTTTGTAACAATTCACATTTTCAGGTTAATTACTATTCCCAGAAAATTTTACTATTCACTTTTACTATTCATTTTTCCCGAAATTTGATTTTTATTTCATGGCCTCGAGTGATAAATCATTTCCATTGCAAATTAAAAGTTTGACACTCATCAGATCATTTTCGTGAAAGTTATTAAGGAATTACACGGAATTACACGTTTTAGGGTAAAACGTCATTCAAAAATTCTACGCACAACGAAACTCGACCGCGTTAAGTGACCCCGCATCATAAAAATGTTTAGTACTCTCATGATTAATTTGAGAATTAATCATGACTGAGAAAAATATGACCAAAATAAGCCTTGGCTGTGAAAAACTGGAATTCTCGTTTTTAAGCACTTTTACTTAACCGTAACCTTAGCCTATACCTGCACCGTGTTTCTAAGATGATTTGAGTTTTCAACTAATTAGAAAAAGTCAACATATTTTTCCCTCCTCCTTTGACCAAAAATCATTCCTTGATTTTATAAATCATTCCTTGATTTTTAGGCTTACGGTTTTAAGTTTAAAGACATTAAATACCAACCGACACTAGACAGAGCCCAGCCTAGACATTTTAAGTCATTAGTATCCTATTAGAAAAGTTATATTTTACTTTTCTAAATTTTACGCAACTTTCGTACGTTTTACGTATTACGCGTTTTAGACCCGTGTTTTCAGTTTTAGCAGAGTTTGAGCACCCCAATAGAACCTACCACTCATTTTATATTTTATTATGGAGTATATTGATAAGTTCTAGCATATTTATAAGTTTCATATTTTTAGGATACCCGGTTTTACGTTTCGTGACTTAACAACTTACCGTTAGCAATTACCGGGACCAAAACTCACTCCGTAACTTAGATAAGACCATGACTACTCATCTAATCACCCTAGATCAGCCTTGGCCGACTTAGAGGGGGGGGGGATCACCTAGTATGTGTCTTGATCTCATACTTAAAGTCTTGGATTGATTACATGTCTAAACTTGGTCACCAAGTTTAGGAAAATATCCTAATACTTGCACCTCCTTAAGGCACCTTCCTAGGCACCTTCCTAACCTCCTCATCTTCATGCTATAAATACAAGCTTAATCCATTCTTTTCTCTTCATTCCAAACACCACACTTAGATCACAAAACTATGATCCTTTGATCTTCAAACTACAAGTTACACTACAAAGTTCAAGGTCTTAGTATTCTCTACCTAGTTCTTAAGTTTGTTTGGTGATTCCATGGTTGAATTAGGAGCTACACAAGGTGATTAGGGGCTGAAGTTAAATGGTTTTCACAAGGTCTATATCAAGGCTAGCAAGGGTTTCAAGAGTTATGGTGAAGGGTTTACAAGCATAGGTTTAGTGCCCTAGTTTCATACTTGACTTCCTTTCTTTAGAAAGCCAAAAGTTGTAAGAAATCCTTATACACTCTCATGCTCAATATCATTTTCATGCTTATTATATTTCTTTCATGATATATATGGTCTTTGTATTGTGTTCATGATGTATAAAAACTAGTAAAACAAGTTATGTATATATATGTTAACTTATGATATTTAAACAAGTAAACTAGTGACTTTTATGGAGAACCACGACCAAAATAGTATAACTATGATATTTGACACTTACTTACTGTTAAAGAGGACTTAACAAGGAAAACATAGCAATTTGAATCACTTAAAACGAGTACACGAGTCAAAAGTTATGGCCATAAGAAGTTAGCGAAACCAAAACGGCAAAACTGCCTATACCCTACTGTTTTGCATTCTGCCAATTTGAAAGTCACCCTTCTGGTCCGATTCATCAAAAAGTTAAAACACGAAAGTTGTCCGGAACGCCGTTTTCATTCAGGAATAAAGAAGCTCGAGCCCTGAAAACTCTTTCCGAGTGATATTTTCTTCAAATTCTTAACAGCCCATTTTTAGACCAAAGTTACTATATAGTGATTATAATTAGATGAGACCAAGAGGTCTAATGACCTAAAGCCAAGACCACAACCATGGCTAAAGCAAAGGTTGAGTCTCAAGACCATGGTAACAATGACCAAGGTCACGGCAAAGCCACGGCTAAAGACCATGTAACTTTTAAAGATCAAAACTTATATATATGTTATCAAATACTACAATAGTAGGGAGCCTCATGTGAGGAGTTCATTAAGTAAGCCGTCGAGATGAGTTGTGGATTTACGAATTAAAGTGTCCTGGCTCCTCGAACGTTTACTACATGACTTCTGAATTATGTCGGCCCAAACGGTAGTAAGAGATGTACAACCTATACATGTTTCATAAACCATTTATATTCAAAGACTTACACTATATACTAAGTACCACATCATGAACATTATGCAAGACATATATTGGCAACTCTTCGTATTCTTAGACGTTACTCCATACCTAAGTCGCAACGTTCTATTATAGGCTGCTCTTAGAGACTTTCGCGATTCGACTACCACTTTCATTTCTCATTACATAGACTTAAGGTGAGTCATAGCCCCTACTCTTTTCATATTTGTTTTAAACTCTTTTGGGGAGATACATGCTTAAACTACTTGCTTTCTCTTTTACTAAAGACAATTTTACTCATATGCTATGCTATACTTTTATACTCTTAAACATGATGTGTAGTTTTATTACGATATGTGCCTTAATGTGTTAAACCTATTCTATGTGCTATATTCTTTAACTACTGTTTAACTCCTGGATGGAGCCGATGGAGAGGTATTGATAGTACTATCGGGCTGACGCCCCCACCATTGCCATATATTCCTGGCCTTGGGTGAATATAATCCAGCTTTGAAGCATTTGTGCTTATTCTTTGAAGCATTTGTGCTTATTCTTGTCAAGAGGTTCAGTAGGCAGTGATACTTTACATTAAGCGTGCATATATCGTATACACATATATCGAAATCATACTATATGTTAGCAGTGGGTTGTGAACACACAGGTTGCAAGTCTCTTATGGCGGGAATTGCAACTGAGTGGATTCACGATGCCTTTGCTGTGCGAATATTCTTTTAAAGACTTTTCAACTGTTTTAAGACAAACTCTATGAACTCACCAACCATTATGTTGACACTTTAGCATGTTTATCTCAGGTTAGTAAGGCGATAGCTAGTGCGTGGAACTTAGAGTCAAGCTGCATATTCTGAAGACTTACGCTTTTATCATTTACCATTCAAAACTTTGTATACATTTATGTATCATACTTTGGAATCTCATGTTTGTAACTTTGAATTCATTAATCGAATGGTAACTTTTCAAAACCTCTCATTTAGAGTTCGTTTTCTATAACTTGTACTTTGTATTATGAAGTAGCACCCTCAGTGACACAGTCTTCCGCTACGGTATTTTGGGGGTGTTATAGATTGGTATCAGAGCCTTGGTTATAGAGAACTAGGTTGCATTTAGTGACTAGACTATAACTGCTATATACATTAAGACTCTCTCTTTATTTGCCTTACACACACTACATACGCATACGCTTTTTGGTAGTTGTTGGTTTAGTTCCACGCTGTTAGATGATGTGACTTTAGTATTATAAGGAACCCCAGAGATTTTCCGAGTCATTAAAAACATGGAGCTCAGTAATAACTAATTATTTAACTTGATCTTGTGACAGTTCTTGTTTGATGAGGCACAAGATTTGAGTTAAATAATATTATTGCTTAGCTTTAGGGATTTGATGACTTGATTATCTTATTATCGGCCTCAGAAGGCGGATTTTGAGTCAGAAATTCTTAAGTAGGATGATTTAGAATCTCCTTATTTAAATGGATTGGGACGCCTCTTCATTTAAATAAAGAAATTGTAAATCACCGAACCATAAGTTTATGAGACCTTACTTACATAAATTTGGACGCTTCTTTATGTAAGTAATGTGTTATAAATAAGTGGGCTTAATTGTAGCCGATACGACTCCTTAACCAGAACCTTAGACGAATCAAAGTAAACACCACTATATTAGAGATCCCGAATTCTCTTAGACACACCGTAAGTAGTTAACATCAACTGAACTTCGGGACGAAGTTCTCCTTAAGGGGTAAAGACTGTAACAATTCACATTTTCAGGTTAATTACTATTCTCGGAAAATTTTACTATTCACTTTTACTATTCATTTTTCCCGAAATTTGATTTTTATTTCATGGCCTCGAGTGATAAATCATTTCCATAGCAAATGAAAAATTTGACACTTATCAGATCATTTTCGTGAAAGTTATTAAGGAATTACACGGAATTACACGTTTTAGGGTAAAACGTCATTCAAAAATTCTACGCACAACGAAACTCGACCGCGTTAAGTGACCCCGCATCATAAAAATGTTTAGTACTCTCATGATTAATTTGAGAATTAATCATGACTGAGAAAAATATGACCAAAATAAGCCTTGGCTGTGAAAAACTGGAATTCTCGTTTTTAAGCACTTTTACTTAACCGTAACCTTAGCCTATACCTGCACCGTGTTTCTAAGACGATTTGAGTTTTCAACTTATTAGAAAAAGTCAACATATTTTTCCCTCCTCCTTTGACCAAAAATCATTCCTTGATTTTATAAATCATTCCTTGATTTTTAGGCTTACGGTTTTAAGTTTAAAGACATTAAATACCAACCGACACTAGACAGAGCCCAGCCTAGACATTATAAGTCATTTTAAGTCATTAGTATCCTATTAGAAAAGTTACATTTTACTTTTCTAAATTTTACGCAACTTTCGTACGTTTTACGTATTACGCGTTTTAGACCCGTGTTTTCAGTTTTAGCAGAGTTTGAGCACCCCAATAGAACCTACCACTCATTTTATATTTTATTATGGAGTATATTGATAAGTTCTAGCATATTTATAAGTTTCATATTTTTAGGATACCCGGTTTTACGTTTCGTGACTTAACAACTTACCGTTAGCAATTACCGGGACCAAAACTCACTCCGTAACTTAGATAAGACCATGACTACTCATCTAGTCACCCTAGATCAGCCTTGGCCGACTTAGAGGGGGGGGGGGATCACCTAGTATGTGTCTTGATCTCATACTTAAAGTCTTGGATTGATTACATGTCTAAACTTGGTCACCAAGTTTAGGAAAATATCCTAATACTTGCACCTCCTTAAGGCACCTTCCTAGGCACCTTCCTAACCTCCTCATCTTCATGCTTTAAATACAAGCTTAATCCATTCTTTTCTCTTCATTCCAAACACCACACTTAGATCACAAAACCATGATCCTTTGATCTTCTAACTACAAGTTACACTACAAAGTTCAAGGTCTTAGTATTCTCTACCTAGTTCTTAAGTTTGTTTGGTGATTCCATGGTTGAATTAGGAGCTACACAAGGTGATTAGGGGCTGAAGTTAAATGGTTTTCACAAGGTCTATATCAAGGCTAGCAAGGGTTTCAAGAGTTATGGTGAAGGGTTTACAAGCATAGGTTTAGTGTCCTAGTTTCATACTTGACTTCCTTTCTTTAGAAAGCAAAAAGTTGTAAGAAACCCTTATACACTCTCTTGCTCAATATCATTTTCATGCTTATTATGTTTCTTTCATGATATATATGGTCTTTGTATTGTGTTCATGATGTATAAAAACTAGTAAAACAAATTATGTATATATATGTTAACTTATGATATTTAAACAAGTAAACTAGTGACTTTTATGGAGAACCACGACCAAAATAGTATAACTATGATATTTGACACTTACTTACTGTTAAAGAGGACTTAACAAGGAAAATATAGCAATTTGAATCACTTAAAACGAGTACACGAGTCAAAAGTTATGACCATAAGAAGTTAGCGAAACCAAAACGGCAAAACTGCCTATACCCTACTGTTTTGCATTCTGCCAATTTGAAAGTCACCCTTCTGGTCCGATTAATCAAAAAGTTAAAACACGAAAGTTGTCCGGAACACCGTTTTCGTTCAGGATCAAAGAAGCTCGAGCCCTGAAAACGCTTTCCGAGTGATATTTTCTTCAAATTCTTAACAGCCCATTTTTAGACCAAAGTTACTATATAATGATTATAATTAGGTGAGACCAAGAGGTCTAATGACCTAAAGCCAAGACCACAACCATGGCTAAAGCCAAGGTTGAGTCTCAAGACCATGGTAACAATGACCAAGGTCACGGCAAAGCCACGGCTAAAGACCATGTAACTTTTAAAGATCAAAATTTATATATATATTATCAAATACTACAATAGTAGGGAGCCTCACGTGAGGAGTTCATTAAGTAAGCCGTCGAGATGAGTTGTGGATTTACGAATTAAAGTGTCCTGGCTCGTCGAACGTTTACTACATGACTTCTGAATTATGTCGGCCCGAACGGTAGTAAGAGATGTACAACCTATACATGTTTCATAAACCATTTATATTCAAACACTTACACTATATACTAAGTACCACATCATGAACATTATGCAAGACATATATTGGCAACTCTTCATATTCTTAGACGTTACTCCATACCTAAGTCGCAACGTTCTATTATAGGCTGCTCTTAGAGACTTTCGCGATTCGACTACCACTTTCATTTCTCATTACATAGACTTAAGGTGAGTCATAGCCCCTACTCTTTTCATACTTGTTTTAAACTCTTTTGGGGAGATACATGCTTAAACTACTTGCTTTCTCTTTTACTAAAGGCAATTTTACTCATATGCTATGCTATACTTTTATACTCTTAAACATGATATGTAGTTTTATTACGATATGTGCCTTAATGTGTTAAACCTATTCTATGTGCTATATTCTTTAACTACTGTTTAACTCCTGGATGGAGCAGATGGAGAGGTATTGATAGTACTATCGGGCTGACGCCCCCACCATTGCCATATATTCCTGGCCTTGGGTGAATATAATCCAGCTTTGAAGCATTTGTGCTTATTCTTTGAAGCATTTGTGCTTATTCTTGTCAAGAGGTTCAGTAGGCAGTGATACTTTACATTAAGCGTGCATATATCGTATACACATATATCGAAATCATACTATATGTTAGCAGTGGGTTGTGAACACACAGGTTGCAAGTCTCTTATGGCGGGAATTGCAACTGAGTGGATTCACGATGCCTTTGCTGTGCGAATATTCTTTTAAAGACTTTTCAACTGTTTTAAGACAAACTCTATGAACTCACCAACCATTGTGTTGACACTTTAGCATGTTTATCTCAGGTTAGTAAGGCGATAGCTAGTGCGTGGAACTTAGAGTCAAGGTGCATATTCTGAAGACTTACGCTTTTATCATTTACCATTCAAAACTTTGTATACATTTATGTATCATACTTTGGAATCTCATGTTTGTAACTTTGAATTCATTAATCGAATGGTAACTTTTCAAAACGTCTCATTTAGAGTTCGTTTTCTATAACTTGTACTTTGTATTATGAAGTAGCACCCTCAGTGACACAGTCTTCCGCTGCGGTATTTTGGGGGTGTTACAAAGTTGATAGATGAAGCTTTTGCTATGCAGTTATCTAAGCTTCTGAAGTTATTTTATTTTCGTTTTATTAATGTAATAAAACTATTGTGTTTGCAAATTATGAAACTGGTCGTTTTTTGTTTAGTTTTTGAACTGTAACTAATATTTGCATTGTGGCACCAAAGTTTATTATTATATGATGTCCTTGGTTTATTATATAATTTAGACATCTGTTATACTCGTATAATCTAGTAGAATAATTATTAGAAATACAAAGTTAAGAGAACTAATAATGCATTTTGCTTTCTACACTACAATAATATCGTTGTTGCTAAAAGTACGCTAAATGACAAATAAAATTGCTTCATGACTTTCTCTGCAATCAAAACTGAAAACTAGAAAGAAAGAGCCATCACATTAAGCTCATTGGAACATCCTTTTTGAATGACTTCCAATAGTCTATCAATGGATTTAGGCTTAAGAAACAAAGAATAAGTTTCTGAGATTTTTGGCATCAATTAAAGCTTATGAATGCAATTTCATCTGGTAACATTTTTTTGGGTTGGGCTTTTTTAGTTGTTAGTTGTGTAATCCACACAAGAGGAGACACCAATGAGCTTTATCTTGGACTTGTCACTTGTGGATCTTTGTTTATTAAAAAGTTGTATATACTGAAATTCTAAATTTAAATAAATACTCTCCTTGTCACAATGTTATTGTTTATAAGCAAAAATACTTTACAAGAGCGTCTGAATGGTAAAGTCGACTTAGGATGTGTTTGTTTCATTTAGATGTTTTGGGTCTGAATCTGACTATCATATCTTACTGGAAGTTGTGGCTATTAAGTTTGAATATGAATGCAATAATGTTGTTTGTTTTTTATAATTATCTGAATGGTTTTAATTGTCTATTTTTTTAAAGCATATATTAAACTATAACAATACTATGAATATGTAAGTTGTGTAAACATGAAATAAAACGATTTTAACATAAATTTAACACAATATGAAACTTTTAATAATCCGGAGAACCGTAGCTAAAGCCACGTACGAGAAATTGATTAAACGCTATGGTTACACAAAGGGAGTTAATTTGCACACTCCACTAATTGATTTTTACAATCAAACGTATTGTGTTTTGATATTTATAACCTTGTTATAAGGGTATAAATGTCAAGACATAAGAATACAAATGTTAAGGCACAATACTTTTAATTGTGCAAATCGAATAAACTTTAAAAGAAAGAATAATAATAATAATATAAAATGGTATATTAAAGGAATGCTTTTGTTAATATATTTATACAAATAAAATCTTTTAATTAATGATGAAATGAAGTGGGGTTGGTGGGTGTCAATACACACATACATAGACAGATGAGAATCTAAGATCAAGAACATATACTTTACCTTTCTTTCTCGTTAGCTCTCTTTATCTACCACAAACACAAACATCAAAACTCTAACTATATATTAGATCTGATGTTTTTTCTTAAACAAAAACCAACGTGAGTTATATGTTTTCTGAAACAACAATCTTGTAAAGAAGAAGAAAAGGGTTTGCTTAATTGGTTTGTCGATTAGAAAAGCACAACCACCCATCTTTCTTTCTTGCTATACATAGATAAGAGGTTAAGAGGGAGTCAGACCTCATCCCCACCTCGGATCTGGTAAGAGCTTTTACGTCTGACCGTGTCTGAACCAGAAAAGAAAAACAAACAACCCCGAGGTCTGACCGCGTCTGACTGGTGAGATGTCAAAGGCGAGTCAAACGTTTTTTGTAAAAACAAACACCCCCTTATTTTTTACGAGTTTTGTTTTAATTTACTGTAACTCCACAAGGATAAAATATACGATATCAAATTTGTTTCAATTTTATGGGAGAATTTCGTATATCACCCTCTTTTCCTCATTATATATATACCCATAACACAATAATTGAATGCATTACTTACAATGCTTTTAAAGCATGATTTTAGCATAAATAAAATTTTAATGTTTTGAGAAGCAGATATGAAATTGCCCTTAATTTTAAAGCTAAAAAAATAGAAATAGAAAAATGAGGTAAATTAACTAAACGCATCATTAGTGTCCCCGAAAGTGTAATTCGTTAACCAAGATAACTAAATATAAAGAGTAAATTACATCATTCGTTTCTATGGTTGTCTCAAATTCACACGTTTAATTCCAATTTCAAAATAAATGCACTAGAAGTCTTCAATGTCTCCATTTTGTTTCATCGATGGTCTTTTTAACTAACCGACGTTAGTCGATGATAGTTAGACCTCTCACGTGTCTTTCACGTGAGGGCAAATTCATCTTTCTGTGGCCCTAACAAAAAGGGCCTCTAGAAACATCAATGTCCTTTTTATTTTTATTTTTATTTTTTTATTTTATATTTTTTAAGCAACAAAAATTGTTTCAAGAGCTTAGAATAGATATTAATTTTATAGTAGGTCTTCTTTTTCAAATCTAAGCCACACCAAACTCACCATACACAGAACTGCATACAAACCCAACAATCACCACACTCTAACCATCACCATCACAACAATCCCATCACCAATCTTAACCGAAAATAAAAAGAAAATAAAAAGAAAATATATAAAATGGGCTTAATCTTTGGAGTGTTTGTAAGGCTCGAGGTAATGGGGGTGACCCTTCACTCGTGAGTACCATTCTCACTCGTGAGGACCATTGTGGGACTAAGGGTGACGCGGTGAGCAAGCCAAGAAAAGAGCGAAGGGTGACTGATGAAGCGAAAAGTGTACTGCTTTTGGGAGGTCATTTAAGGCCAAAGTCAAGATTATTTGATCAAATATTGCCCTAAATCGTTCCTTTTGTCATTTTAGGTACTTTTGAGAGGAAATTTACAAAAGAAAACATTTTGGACGTTTATGGAGCGAAAAAGTGAAGTAAAACGACAAAGTCTCAAAATCATGCTGGAAATTGCACTTGACGGCGTCACAGGTTGTTAGTAACGCTGTCATGACTTGACAAAGAGGTGGATAAATCAATTACACGTGACGCGCCAGAATGTTTTCTGAAGATCTCATGATGGCGTCCCGTTATAAGTTGTCAAGGTCGTCAAGAGTAAATGCAAAGAGACATGGCCCAGAGTCCATAAAGAGTGACGGCGTCAGAAGTGGATCTAGGCAATAGGAGTTTATTTTGGCGGCGAGTTGACGGCATCACACATATCTCTTGACGCCGTCAGGATACAAAATCTATATATAGTTTTCTAGTTTTCATTCATTGTGTGCAACTTTGAAGGGAGTAAATCCTAGACGAAATTTACAGCTATTTTAAGGGTTTCAACCCTTTGTTTCTTCCATGCTTAATTAAAGATAAGTCTTTTATCAAATCATTCAATATGTCTATGTGTTGTTTGATTATATCTTATGCTTGTCTTCTCTTTAACATACTATGCTAGGTTTTCTTTGTGTTTGCTTAGATGTAATGAAACTTAGATTATGGGTTGGTTGTTTGTTTATAATTGTTGTGGATGAATGAATTCGAAGTTAGGCTTAAGAAAACTGGCAGACTTCCATTTGGTAACATGCTTGAACGTCTTAAGAAACATGATCGGAGGTGTACTACGATATATTGGTTGTATTTAATGCATAGGTAACTACTAATGAGGCCATGTTAGGAGCTAGTAGTCGGCTCGACATAGGAAGAGGTAGAAGCTTATAGAGTTAGGGAAGATCGTACACGGCCTTACGAATGGTATTAAGGAATATAACCCGTCATCCATGCAATTGTAACAAACTAATCAACCAGTAAAAGATAGCTAGGGAGTAGTGAAATCTAAGTAAACACATTTTCTCTCATTATTGTTTTCACCACAATTAGTTTAAGTTTAGTTTATTTTATTTTGATTGTGTCTTTTGTTAATTGGGTTAGTTGATTAGTAACTAATTCAGCCCACTCCTTCCAAAACCGAGATTTTACTTGCCTTCCTTTAAAATATAAAAATACAAAAAGAATCATCCCTCACCTCTAGACCTAGTTTTAGTGAGTTTTAACTCTACTGAACACTATTCTTTGAGTTGAACGATCAATCCCCCGGTACTTGTCACTATACTATACTTCAACGGTCAGGGGTTTAATGAGCTTAATGAGTTAATTAAAAAAAGAAAGGGGGTTGAAAATAGACCATTGTAAAAATAACACCGTCTTTAACAACAGTAACACAATGGAGTCTAGGGATGATTTAGAAGTATTTCAAAACTTTTCACCAACTCTTGAGGAATTAAGTCACCATAAGTTTCTTTTGAAATATTCTTGTCCCGCTAAGCATCGAAAGAACCCATGGATTAAAAGGGGGGCTATTTTAATGTGAAGGTTCCATGCATGATTGGTCATATGTTTAGGGAGCATACCTATGTTGATTTGCAAGCCCCAATGAATATTATGTCTAGACTCTATTATAATTGGATCATGAACAATGAGCTGAAACCTAGACAAGACCCTTATAACCCCAATCGACTATGCAATTTCATAGGTATTGCTAGAGGTCTACACGTTTTTATTGGGGATTTCGTTTATCAATGTGATTTCATGATTTTAGAAGATGTGAGGGGAATTATAGATCAGCATCTAGGTGAGATAGTCTTGGGAAAACCCTTCATCAATACATCCAACATGATTTATGATAAGGATGAAGGCACCGTCACATTTTCCAATGAAATTGGGTGCGTTAAGTACATGATGCCTTTTAAGTTCGAAAAGTTCAAGGGTATTGATGGTTTAGATGTCGACAATGTGATTTCATGATCTTAGAAGATGTGAGGGGAATTATAGATCAGCATCTAGGTGAGATAGTCTTGGGAAAACCCTTCATCAATACATCCAACATGATTTATGATAAGGATGAAGGCACCGTCACATTTTCCAATGAAACTGGGTGCGTTAAGTACATGATGCCTTTTAAGTTCGAAAAGTTCAAGGGTATTGATGGTTTAGATGTCGACAATATTCCAACATTTGAGGTTAGTGATGTTAACCAAAGAGGAAATAAAATTAAGTATTCGGGATGTTTTGCTTTAGGCCCGGAATACAAATGGGATGGAAGAGTAATTAGAAGTTTCAAAACCGCATTCCTATTGCGGAATAAGAAAATGTAATAGCCCATGACCTTGAGTCTAGCTACAAGTCTCGTAAATAAAGAAAAGCGCTTCTTGGGAGGCAACCCATGTTTTATTTGTTTTGTTTGTTTGATTTTATTTGTTTCCGTATGCATGCTTTACTTTTATTGTTTTGTTTGTCGATCATGTTTCATACTAAATTGTGAAAATGCTTTACTTTGTTGTTTGTCTTAACTTCATAAAAAGGTATTTCGCAAAAGATAAGTGTAAGGGAAACCTAAATTTGTTTTTAAGAAGGGAATTGGACATGAACCACAACAATATTAAATGAACGTGTATATTAGTAGTTGTTTGAGTCAAATGCTTGTATCGAGTCATAATGATGTTTTGCAGGATTTTCCAGGAACTAAGGCGTGAGTTTTTTCAGAAATTTTCCGGAAACTTAACATGAGATTTCTGTCAGAACAATCTGACGACGTCAGGATCACAACCTGACGGCGTTAGGTGTAAAAATTCTGAAAAATTTTGCAAGGTTTGTTTTTCTAACGGAGTCTTAAAGTTTTTGTTAATTCTTTAGTTTTATAAATTCCAGGAAATATGTAAACATTCATTCCACAAGCATTATATCCTTATATATATATATATATATAGAATGCCGCCGATTTTATGCGAGGTTACCATGATTGTTTTCTCAGGTCTAACAGGTTATATTGGACAAGAAGATGATTTATATTTCTGGAGGGAAGCTTTCAACGTTCATTTTCTTGGAGGAGGATTTAACCATGATATTCATTTATCCACACCGAACGAATTAGGGGAGTATTTGTTTTCATTCTTTTACCTTCATTACTTTTACATCTTTTTTATTGAACATCGGGGACAATGTTCAGCCTAAGTGTAAGGGGAGGGTAAATGATGATATTTTAGAGAATACAAGTACGCTTGAGTTTGTTTGTTTAATAGTAGGTGTGTAATAAAACTAAGAGAAATACTTGTTAGGGCAATTTTAGCGCCAAATTTAAATTTTTTTACAACATTTAGGAGTGAAGCTTTAGCCTTAATGAGCGTCTCATGGATAGGAATTGTATGACTAGCACAAAAACCGTACCACTCAAAAAAATTTCCACCAAAATATGTGAGGTTCGCCTTTAGATTGTTAGGAAAAGCATTCATTATTAGTGCTTATGAGTGTACCGGTAGTACTTAGATTCTAGAACTTGCGTTAGTGATGCATCCCGAGACCGCTAGTGAGACTACATTCGTGTAGTAGGATTTACTACATGATAAGAGGCATTAGGATCACTCTTGTGTTAAACCCGTATCATAATTACTTGATCAATAAAGTCATAAATACTTGACTAGTAAAGTCAATTAATTTTCCCACACCTTTGCGTTGTACTCATTTTTAGTACACGATACCCCTAGTACACCCCTCCGAGCCTATTTTTTCGTTTCTAACTTTAAGCATTTTACTTAAAGGAAGAATTTGTTAACAATCCACCCCAAATGTACACCCAAATCGCCTTAGCCTTCCATGTATGCACTCATCTTTAGTGCATTATTGTAACAAGTTTAAATCCTTAGTTAATTATCTAATTGATTACATGGTTGCTAAGTCGAGTCATATCTTGTATATATTGTTTTGAGACGATTGGGACCCATGGGTAAAGTACTATTGTTATAGAGTAATGGGGAAGAACATCATATATTACCCCCATATGTCCATTAATCTTAAAAGGTACTCTAAGTGTTTTGATTATCTTAATTCAAGTCATTAGAATAGTTTATTGTAAAGTATGTAAAAGTTCAAATGTAAGGGGAATGCAAATTTCCTATGATGTATTATTTTGGATGGTAGGGCAAGAGTGTATGAAAAAAAATAAAAAAAATCAAGAAAAAAAATAGAAAAAGAAAAAGAGAAAAAAATATACGGACTACCATCTCGTTTCCTTTTATGTTTATTTTATGTTTTTGTTAGTTTTTTATTAGCTTAAGTCAAGTCGAGTCTTGGCTTAGCAATGCCATATTGTACATGTAATTGACTAAGATGATTAACTAGCCACCAGTAAATATTGCCTTTATCCAACAAAACCGTGTTTATCATATCCCTACACCTCACGTTATAACCCTTTAAAAGACATCTTTGATAGTTTATCCTAGGTGTTTACGCCAAGTGGTGGAGGTTTGATCCTTTCCCAAGCCTATGGTAATCTATTTGCTATGACAGATAGTGAGAGATGTTTTCCATTTCCATATTGTGATATATACTTTATTACACCCGAGAGATTTGAGTATCTAAACACTATTTGTGAGGTGCTAGTGTATAATTTTCATGCTTGTTTTTGGTTGAAGTAGAACGATTATTTGTTGCAATTACTTTTATATTAGTGTTAAATGACCCCTAACTTGTATTTTGATTAGAATAAAAGCGCATTTGCTTGAGGACAAGCAAATCTCAAGTGTAAGGGTATTTGATGAAGCGAAAAGTGTACCGCTTTTGAGGGGTCATTTAAGGCCAAAGTCGAGATTATTTGATCAAATATTGCCCTAAATCATTCCTTTTGTCATTTTAGGTACTTTTGAGAGGAAATTTACAAAAGGAAACATTTTGGACGTTTTTGGAGCGAAAAAGTGAAGAAAATGACAAAGTCTCAAAATCATGCTGGAAATTGCACTTGACGGCATCACAGGTTGTTAGTGTCGGCGTCATGACTTGACAAAGAGGTGGATAAATCAAATACACGTGACGCGCCAGAATGTTTTCTGAAGATCTCGTGACGGCGTCCCGTTATAAGTTGTCAAGGTCGTCACGAGTAAATGCAAAGAGAGACGGCCCAGAGTCCATAAAGAGTGACGGCGTCAGAAGTGGATCTAGGCAATACGAGTTTATTTTGGCGGCGAGTTGACGGCGTCACACCTATCTCTAGACGCCGTCAGGATACAAAATCTATATATAGTTTTCTAGTTTTCATTCATTGTGTGCAACTTTGAAGGGAGTAAACCCTAGACGAAATTTACAGCTATTTTAAGGGTTTCAACCCTTTATTTCTTCCATGCTTAATTGAAGATAAGTCTTTTATCAAATCATTCAATATGTCTATGTGTTGTTTGATTATATCTTCCGCTTGTCTTCTCTTTAACATGCTAGGCTAGGTTTTGTTTGTGTTTGCTTAGATGTAATGAAACTTAGATATTGATTACGGGTTGGTTGTTTGTTTATAATTGTTGTGGATGAATGAATTCGATGTTAGGATTAAGAAAACTGGCAGACTTCCATTTGGTAACTTGCTTGAACGTCTTAAGAAACATGATCGGAGGTCTACTATGATATATTGGTTGTATTTAATGCGTAGGTAACTACTAATGAGGCCATGTTAGGAGCTAGTAGTCGGCTCGACATAGGAAGAGGTAGAATCTTATAGAGTTAGAGAAGATCGTACACGGCCCTACGAATGGTATTAAGGAATATAACCCGTCATCCATGCAATTGTAACAAACTAATCAACCTGTAAAAGATAGCTAGGGAGTAGTGAAATCTAAGTAAACACATTTTCTCTCATTATTGTTTTCACCACAATTAGTTTAAGTTTAGTTTATTTTATTTTGATTGCATCTTTAATTACTTGGGTTAGTTGATTAGCAACTAATTCTGCCCACTCCTTCCAAAACCGAGATTTTACTTGCTTTTCTTTAAAATATAAAAATACAAAAAGAATCATCCCTCACCTCTAGACCTAGTTTTAGTGAGTTTTAACCCTAGCGAACACTATCTCTTGAGTTGAACGATCAATCCCCCGGTACTTGTCACTATACTATACTACAACGGTCAGGTACACTGCCTGATGGGACTGCAAGCTTCTTAAGATCCCTTGAGAGGTAAAACCTTTTGCGAGGGCGTAATTC
The DNA here is from genome assembly GCA_030686995.1 of Artemisia argyi. Lineage (NCBI taxonomy): Eukaryota > Viridiplantae > Streptophyta > Magnoliopsida > Asterales > Asteraceae > Artemisia > Artemisia argyi. The sequence continues at coordinate 38,357,163 of CM060701.1, forward strand.
CACGCATCAGTGACCGAGCTCACCACTCGGCATGTGCATATGTGGCCCCATGGATGTTTTTGTTGTTATTTATTTAATTTTTAAGTGCGTGTAGAGTATTTTGTGGGGTTTGTTGTATAAAATGGGTATTTTTATCGGTGGTGAGGGAGTTGTGACAATTGTGGTTGAAAAGTGAGGGGAGTGATGATGGGTTGAATGGTGTTGTGACGTTGAAGTGGAAGGTGAGGTAGTGGTGACCACTACCTCTAGGGCTGAGCAAAATCACCCAAAAACCGACCGGAACCGATAGACCGATCGATACCAAGCCAAACTGAACCAACCTTATTCGGTTCGGTTTTCGGTTTTGTATATTTGTTTCGGTTTACTCATGTTGGGATATAAAGATCAAAAGTAATTCTGAAGATCAAAGTACTGCTGGTGTCAAAGTACTGCCTATGTTGAAAAGTCAAAGTACTGCTCGTGCATGAATAATGTTAAAGTACTTCTATGTTAAAGGACTGATATGCAATAACATAAAAGGATTGTAATGCAAAGTTATTAGAATATTCTAGAATTAGATTAGTATTAGTTTACTTTTCGTTCAAGTATTGTAAACCGACTTAAGGTTTTCCTTATGCCTATAAAAGGAGCCTTAGGATGGTATTAGATACAAGCTTATGCTTATTAGTATGAATACTTTAGAATACGATTAAAAGAGTTATTAGGGTTGTTAGTGAATCTGTGTTGTAAAGCAGGTTCAAAGTTTGGTTTAATATAATCATTGGAAGTTATTCTTCTTAGCTTTGTTTTAGTAGATTCCGCATACTTAACAAGGTTACATTAGTGTTTCAATATTAATATATTTGGATTTGTTCAAGACTGTTAAACCTATTACAAGCTACATAGTTAGTTTGGTCAGAGTATATCGATCCAACAAGTGGTATCAGAGATTGTGTGGAAACTCTGATTAAGAAGAAACCCTTAAAACCGATTTTACAACAAACCCTAAAAGATGTTGACTGAAGTTGCACCAGTTCCTTCCATCACCTCAATCAGAATTCCTATTGTCAAGAAGGGAGAGTATGATCTATGGAGCATGAAGATGATGCAGTACATTGCTATCACAGACCATGCTTTATGGGATGTGATTGTCAATGGTAATGTTGTCATTGAAGAACCTGTTTCAGTTGAAGGACAACCTACACCACCTAAGCCAACCTTGCCAGCAGTTACAAAAAGAAATCAAGATAAGGCTCTCAACATACTGTTGTCTGCTATTCCTGATGGTCACCTATTAAAGTTTCATGATGCTAAGGATGCAAAACAACTATGGGCTTCTATTAAGACAAGATTTGGAGGTAATGATGCTTCCAAGAAGATGCATAGAAACCTATTGAAGTAACAGTTTGAAACATTCACTATTGGTGAAAGAGAAGGCCTTGACTCTACCTATGATAGATATCAAAATCTACTCAGTATGCTAGAGTTATATGGAGTAGAGGCATCTGTTGAAGATGCAAACTTGAAGTTCATGAGGAGTTTGCCATCTGCATGGCATGTGGTTGCTACTATGATTAGAGGACAACCTGGTTTGGATTCTATGGACTTTGATGATCTCTACAACAATTTAAAGGTGTATGAGCATGAGATGAAGGATAACAAAGGTTCAAGTTCTCATAACATTGCTTTTGTGTCTTCTGAAAACAGAGGCAGTACTTCCACTAAAAGTACTCCTTACCCTGTCCAGAGTACTGTTGAAGATAAACAGCACACTTGTACAACCATGACCACTACCACTTCATCACCATCAAACAACACCAACTCAGATGATGTTCTATGTTCTTTCTTTGCTCAACAAGCCACTTTACCTGTTACATATCAAGAAGATGTCTTGCAAATTGATGATGATGCTCTAGAAGAATTGACATAAGATGGCAAGTTGCCATGATCACTGCAAGGATCAAGAAGTTCATGAACAAAACAGGAAGAGGTATTGATTTTAAAGCCAAGCAGAGTATAGCATTTGACAAATCTAAGATTGATTGCTTCAATTGTCAAAAGACTGGTAACTTTGAAAGGGAATGCAAGTTTGCAAAGTATCAGGCAAATAGAATTGGTTGAAAGAAAGGAAGTTCCTATTGCTGAACCAAAATCACAAGCTTTGGTGGCTCAAGAAAATCTATTAGAGGTTGATTGGAGTAATGAATTTGATGATGAACCAGTAACCTACTCTATGGTTGCATTGTAAGAGTTTGATTGGAGCACAACTTTTGATGAGGAACCAAAGAGATAATTTTAGAAGGGCTAGGTCTGAAGTAGCTGGTTATCAATTGACTTTAGAGTCAATGGAAGCTAAAATAATCACTCATGAAAATAATGAGATGGCTTTGGTGGCTCAAGAAAATCTATTAGAGGTTAACTGGAGTAATGAATTTGATGATGAACCAGTAACCTACTCTATGGTTGCATTGTAAGAGTTTGATTGGAGCACAGCTTTTGATGAGGAACCAAAGAGATAATTTTAGAAGGGCTAGGTCTGAAGTAGCTGATTATCAATTGACTTTAGAGTCAATGGAAGCCAAAATAATCACTCATGAATATAATGAGATGGCTTGGGCAGAAAAATATGAGCAACAAGACTATCAATTAAAACTGAGTGAATGGAAGTTAGGATGTAAGGTGTCTGAACTTGAAAAGGTCACTAAAGAAAGGGATAAGTTGTTAGCAAAACTTGCTAGTTGGAAAGAATCAGGCCTGTCACATGTTAGTTTTGTAGAAAAACAAAGAACAACAAACATTAAAACTGGCCTAGGTTATGATGTTGAGTATAGTAGTTCTGAAGAGAACCCAACTAGTGATAAGGAACAAATAAATTCAGAGGAGATCTCAACTAGTGATGAAGAATTCATTAGCTTAGAAGAGAACACATCTAGTGATGAGGAGTCACCTAATCCAACACCTCCTGAATTTAAGAAAGATAAGGGATACAATGAAGTTCCTCCACCCACTGGTAGTTTTTAACCACCTAGGACATATGTTTCTTGTTTTGGAGTAGACAATTTGGAGTTTAGGAAGAAGCATACAGGTCAATCTAATTCAAGTCCATCTAGTTCTAAATCCTTAAGAGAGACAGTTGAGAGACCTAGGAATGATAACAAGGGTTCAGGGAGTGATAAAGTGTTTTCCAAACAAGCAGTACTTCCAAAAAATTCTCAAAGTACTGCTGGACAACCAGCAGTATCCTCAAGAAAAATCTTTCAAAATACTGCTAACCTTAGAAAACCTTTTCATAATTCACCAAAAAGTCAAGCTAGTTTTGGCCATAGGACTAATGGAAGAGGTTTTGGGGATCAAAAATTATGTTTTGTTTACTATAGTCCTCATCATTTGATTATGGACTGTGACTTACATTCAGAATATTTAAGTAAATTCCCAAAGTCCACTAACCATAAGCCAAGGGAGAATAAACCAGTTTGGAATCATTCACATAGGGTTAACCATAGTAATTGCTCAAAAGACTATAGGTACCCTCACCAGAGAAGACCTTTTTCCAAAACACCAGTACCTTCTAAAAGTACTGCTAAGCATGCCAACACTAGATCTAATGCAAAGACCAAGGAGATTCAATTCCTATAAACCTAGAAGGCCTTACACCTCAAGAACCTAGATCAAAGAACCCACCACCAACTGTTAAAACTAAATGGGTTAAGAAAGAAAGTACTGATGGGGGACAAACAGTACTTTCAGAAAGTAAGGGAGAAAAAGGGAGTGTTGATGAAAATCCAACATATGTTTTGGAATCAAAGACACTAATTCTTGATAATATTTTCAAAAACAGTGGTGATTACATACTCAAAGAATTTGAGTATGTCACTCCACAAGGGGAACACAAGTCAGTAATGACTTGGGTTCCTAATATAAACTAACCCTTTTCATTTTTATGCAGGGCAACCCAGAAGAGGAGCTTAAGGATCATATTATCATTGATAGTGGTTGCTCTGGAAGCATGACAGGAGACAAGGAGCTTTTGTCAGAATTAAGGCATATTTTGGAGGAAGAGTTGCATTTGGGAATGATCCTAATGGAGGGAGAATCACTGGCAAAGGAACCATCAAGACTGGATCCATTGATTTTGAGAATGTTAGATATGTGAAGGAGCTTAAATTCAATCTTTTGTCAGTCTCTCAGATCTGTGACAAGAAATATCCTGTGTTATTCCTTGACACAGAATGTCTTATTCTCTCCCCTGAGTTTAAGTTAGTTGATGAAAACTTGGTAATGCTAAGAGTACCAAGAACCAATGATGTGTACAACTTAGATTTGAAGAATATCAATCCTACTTAAAGAGCAACATGTTTGGTTGCAAGGGCAACAATGGAAGAAGCACATCTTTGGCACAGAAGATTAGGACATGTGAATTTCAAGAATATCAACAAGTTGGTCAAAGGCAATTTAGTTAGAGGTTTACCTTCTAAAACATACAAGAATAATCATTCATGTCTGGCATGCAAGAAAGGTAAACAACACAAGGCTTCATGCAAAAAGATTGAAGAGAGAACTATTAGAGAGCCTTTGGAATTATTGCATATGGATCTGTTTGGACCTGTTTCTGTTGCAAGTCTAAACAAGAAGAAATACTGCTTAGTTATAACAGATGATTGTAGTAGATTTAGTTGGGTCATTTTCTTGGGATTTAAGGATGAAACCTTTGATGCTATTCATATTCTTATAATAGCCCTTGAAAATCAGTTAAGACTCAAAGTAAGATCCATTAGATGTGATAATGGGACTGAATTCAAGAATCAGCTTATGGATGAGTTTTGTGCCAAGAAAGGAATAAAGAGGGAGTTTAGCATTGCTAGAACTCCACAACATAATGGAGTTGCAGAAAGGAAGAATAGAACTTTGATAGAAGCAACAAGAACCATGCTTGCAGATTCTCAGTTACCTATTCAATTTTGGGCTCAAGCTGTAAGTGCTGCTTGCTATGTGTTAAATAGAGTTTCTGTCACTAAACCTCAGATGAAGACACCTTATGAGTTGCTTATGGGAAAGAAATAAAATATCAAATTTATGAAACCTTTTTGATGTCCTCTGATTATTCTACATACTATTGATCCTTTGGGCAAATTTGATGGCAAGTCAGATGAAGGATATTTATTGGGTTACTGTACCAATTGCAAAGGATTTAGATAAATTGATTGCTTCCAAACCACCTAACTTAAATTAACCAAAGAATGGTCAACTAAGTCAAATAGCCTAGATCAATGCTCCGGGTAATATAATGTATCACCGGGTCGTTAAATCCCGTTGAGGTGTGAAATGTAACTTTAGCGTGTTCGTAATCGGGTGATATTCACAGAAAAGGGTTTGTTGTGAAAATTATTAGGAAATTATTAACAAATATAGCTTAGGAAAGCTATGTGGCTGATTACGGGAATTTGGATTACGAAGATTTGAGCTAAAACCTAAAAACGTACGTTTTAATTAAAAAAACGTATACAGACGCACAAAACAAAAAGTACAACTGGAGGACTGGAAGGGGTAAAAGTGTAAATTTAATATTTTTACAATCCTAATAATTAAAGAAAATTATAAGAAAAATAAAAATTATTTTTACACTATTTAATTATTTAATATTAATTAATTACTAATTATCTATTTAATACTAATTAAATTGATTAGAATTATTAAAAATACTAAAAGACTTAGAAAATTAAGAAAAATTTTACAAATCTAATTAACCATCATAGGAATCCTAAAAAATTATAAAAAACTAATTTTATGTATTTTTAAGCTAATTAATTAATTATTATTCTAATTACTTATTAATTACTAATTAAACTAATTATATTATAAAAAATAGAAAATGAACAGTAAAAATTCTAGAAAAATTTATAAAAATGTTTTGACTAAAATAAAAGCTAGAAAAATTATAAAAACTAGGTTATACTATATAAAGACTAATTATGCTATTTAATTGATTAATATTAATTAAAACTAAATTAAACTAAAATTAATTAGAAATACCACTAAAAGACAAAATAAAAATCTGGAAAAATTTGTAAAATTATTTTAACCTAAAATATAATTTCTAAAAATATAAAAGTGATATATTACTTAGAAATAAATTAAAAAGAAAATTAAATTGATAAATCCTATTAAATAGAAGCTATCACTATTTTTAAAGTTGGTTTTTTTTGGTTTTTTTTCTTTTTCTAAACTAATTATAAGCTAAAAATAAGTACTTTTAATAAAAACACTTTCACTACACCCCTGGAAATAAGCACTTGAAGTGCTTAATCACCTCACAGTTGACTTTTGTTGACTGTGAAGGATTTTAAGCTCAAAATGAAGATGTGGGGTCCACAATGGTATTATTTGGTTTCTCTGAGTCTTATGAACAACAATAAGCAAGTATTAAGCCAATTAATGGCCTGAATAAGCCAAAAATATCAAATAAGCACTTTGCTTATTTGTCGACTGAGGCAGTTATGGGACAAAGTCTAGGGGCCAAATTAGGTGGGGTCCACTATGGTAGGGGTCAAACAAAGGGTTCACCCTTACTCCCTGGTAGGAGGGGGGTTGAGTGGAACCAAAATTAATGGGCCTAGACCACTGTAGTGGTCACAAACCACCACAAAAGGTGGTGGTGTGAAGATGGTCTGCTGAGAACAGGGCAGATGTGTTGCCCTGCAACTAACTTTGAGGCCTGGTGGGCCCTACTAAACAAAATCCTAAAAATATGAGAAAATTCACAAAAATCAACAAAGTGGTGAATGTTAAGCTTGCCAAATCTCAGACCTTAGAACCTTATATCAAACAAGTTATAGACCTCCAAAGTTTGGTCAAAATCCAAGAATGCACAATTGACTTTTTGGAGAAATTGCAAGGTTTGACTTTAGTGAACTTGTGAGACTGATTTGATGACTTAAAATGTTAAAATAAGCTGTATTAAAGGTGAATTGAGTAACAAATCCAACTTATGAAATGGTTTTATGAGTTTTTCACTTCAAAACTTACCACAGTTGACTGTGGTGAGTATTTCTTTGGAATTTTGACTATTGCTAACTTTGGTACCAAATCCTTTGTTCCACTGAGCTTATATTCAACTAGATAACATGTAGGAACACAGATTTGCACAAATGAATAAGTGGAACAAGGTAAACAATCTAAAACCAAACACCCCTTTAAAACTGTTTTGATAATTTTTTTTTTAGGAAATGGTTATATTATTCTACAAACTGAGCTAAGAAACTTGTAACTATTTAAATTACACCTAATTAATCAAAATGTAACAACTAAATACAACAAATATTACTAAACACTAAGAGAGCTAAATTAAAAATGGATCTTACAAATGCTTTCCAAAGCTGAGAAACTAGAACCAAGGAACCACAAACACCAAACCTATATGGTTTCCACAAACCTCTAACCCACAGCCATCGTTAATTTACTGTGCTCCTTGCTCATTCACCCATTGCCTTTCATTTTTTATTTTATTTTTATTTTTCTTGATTTATTTGATAATTTTCTAAAACTTGGCTTTTAATTGTTATAGAAGCTCACTGAGCTTCTACAAGCTTTCTGTAAGAGCTTATAAGAGATTACAAACAACCAATGATCATTAACAAACTTTGAATTATAACTTGAAAACATTATGAAACTTGAAATTTGAGAATTAAGAGATAAACTTAGAACTGCATTTTCATTAATTAAAAACAGGTTACATTACATAAAATAAACATAAAAAAGACTAAACTAAAGTTCTACACATTTCAAATGGCTTCTTGCCCTAACTACTTATACTACGACATAAAAACAAGACCCTCTCTCTTCCATGTGCATCCCAGCTCTCTTTTTAGAGTTCCATGTGTCTTCTTGTTGACCAAGGACCAAATCCCCACCGTTCAATTAAGATTTCATTAATCCAAGCCTCAGATTTGTATTTTGGCGCCAATTTGCATACGGGGCAAAACTGAGTGGAATAGGTGGGTGTTGGTGAGGGCATTTATGGTGGTGGGGTTGTTAGGTTAAGTATTAATTGTGGGGGGGCTTGGTTGGTGAAAAGGTGAGGAGGGGGGGGGATGTATGCCCTGGTTTTGCGGTCCGGTGTTGGGGGGAAGAAGGAGGGTCAAACGAATGTTTGACCGTTTTTTATTTAAAACGGTTTTGGGGGTTTGGGTGGGCTAAGGTTGTTTGGGCCTGGGGTAACTGGATCCGGTATTAGCTCTGGGTGGGCTGGGTTTGTTTTGGGTTTAATATTAAAAATGGTCCGGATGGTTAGTTTAGTTATCACAAGGACTATTTTTGCAATTCTATCAAACTTCAAGGGTTGAAGTTGCCCACTTTCCAAAGCTCTCCAAAGGATCAATGTTGCCAAGTACCAATAATCCAAGGACCAATTTTGCATTTTTCCACTTTTTCAAAATTTCAAAAATCCCAGGGACCACTTTTGCCATTTTCGGATTTTTCAGGGACTAAATACGTAACTTTGGAAAACTTGCAACCCAAATGTAATATTTTGTGAAATTAACTTTCAAAACCTTGGGTTGACTTTTTCTTTCAAAATAAATGCCTAGGGACTAATTTTGACAAGTTTTGAAACTTGGGGGACTGAAACTGCCAATACTGCAAACTTTGTACGTTTTTCCTTTGTTTTTGCACATTTTGCTTTTAAAACACATAAAACACAATCCCTGGGATAATTTAAGTATTTTGATATCTTTTTGATTGTTTTTGTGCGTTTCGGCAATTTAAATATATCAAAAACGATGAGTGTTTGAGCACTCATCAATCCCCCACACTGAACTATTGCTAGTCCCTAGCAATCTTTTTAGAAAACTTGATGGATTTTAAACTCTTTACCAAAAGCCATCACTTCTGGAGTAGCCAGGTGTAAGAACTGTGGCACACCTGATAACCGTGTGATTTTGAGCAAACCACCAGCTTCCAATGGATTTGTTAAGTCTTTACCAAGAGCCGTTTGCTCCTGGACTAGCCAACTCTTGATGGACCTAGTCAACATCTTGGTGAGCTGATTACCAATTATGGATTTTTCCACGGCCTTTACCACAAGCCATAATCTTGCGGGTTAGCCAACTCATTTGTTTTCGGGGAGTTGATAAACCATACAATTTTGGGCAAATTGCCAGCCGTCAACGGATTTGATTTATCTTTACCAAGAGCCGTTTGCTCCTGGATTAGCCAATCCCTTTTGTCGCTTAGACAAGGCGGACTGATTACCATAAAAATTTTGAAATAAAGTGAAAAATTTTTGAAAATTTTTGGCCAAAAACGGGGGTACTTGAAAGGATTTGCTTAAAATTCGATAGAATTTCCCCCCCACACTTAGAAATGAATATTGTCCTCAATATTCAAAGTCCCGGCTATTATGCCGAAGCTATGAACGTAAAAAGCCAAGATTCGAATCTAACTGCGGAAATACCAATTTTCACTTTATTTCTATATATATACAAATTTTTTTTTTTCTTTTTTTTTTTTTTTTTTTTTTTTTTTTACTTATATACATATATACATTTTTTTTTTCAAACAGCGGGGGTTGGCCATTCCCCCACACTCGGTGGTAGAAAATAGAAAGAATCAGAGATACGGATGAAAACCCGTATTGTTGCTAGTTTTTGGTCATTGAGTCGCTAGCTTGACTCTATCCCCGAATTCAATTGTCCTTGGGGAAAGTTTGGAGATCCGGGACGACCATGGATGGTACGTCCTCTCCAAAGTAGTGCTTTAACCGATGTCCATTCACTTTGAAGTTAGGACCGTCATTTTGAGATAATTCGACGGTACCATAAGGATATACTTTTGTGATAGTGAATGGACCAGTCCATCGGGTTTTGAGCTTTCCCGAGAAGATCTTGAGTTTAGAGTTGAAAAGAAGGACTCGATCACCAACGTTAAAAACGCGGTTTTTGATTTTTGAGTCATGAATCTTCTTTATCTTTTGTTTATAGATCAAAGAGTTCTCGTAAGCTTGATCACGAAGTTCGTTTAATTCATTTAGTTGAACTTTTCTGTGATCACCCGCCGTTCTGAGGTCGAAATTGGCATGCTTGAGGGCCCAATAGGCTTTATGCTCAAGCTCGATCGGAAGATGGCACGCTTTCCCGTACACAAGTTTATAAGGCGTACACCCAATGGGTGTTTTGTAAGCCGTACGGAAAGCCCAAAGTGCATCATCTAATTTGTCCGACCAAGATGCACGATTCTCACCTACAGTTCTTTCCAAGATTCTTTTAATGCCCCGATTGGACACTTCGACTTGTCCACTCGTTTGAGGGTGGTACGCAGTAGAAAGACGGTGAGTCACACCGTACTTTTGCATGACTTTGTCAAACTTGTCATTACAGAAGTGCGTACCACGATCACTAATAATAGCACGTGGAGTTCCGAATCGGGCAAAAAGAACTTTTAAAAATTTCACAACTACTCGGGCATCATTTGTGGGTAAAGCTTTCGCTTCAACCCATTTTGACAAGTAGTCAACTGCCACGAGTATGTATTTATTGCCGTGAGAGGATGGAAATGACCCCATAAAGTCGATGCCCCAGATATCAAAGATTTCACAAACTTGAATTGCATTCTGAGGCATTTCATTCTTTTGTGAAATATTCCCGTGACGTTGACAAGCGTCACAGGACTTGACCAATTCTTGGGCATCCTTGTAGATTGAAGGCCAATAAAAGCCGGAATCAAACACCTTTTTGGCGGTGTAGTTGGGATTGTGGTGGCCCCCCGTGGGACCAGCATGGCAAGCCTTTAAAATTTCAGCGGCTTCCTGACCATACACACACCGTCGGATGACTTGATCCGCGCATATCTTGAACAAGTAGGGGTCGTCCCAAAATTAATGTTTTACGTCTTTGAAAAATTTATTTTTTTGCTGGGACGACATCCCTTTCACAATGAAGTTACCCGCAAGATAGTTTGCAAAGTCGGCAAACCATGGGGTAATCGAGTCTCCACGAAATGAAACCACATTGAGGGTTTCGAGAGGAAATGTTTCATTTATTTCCTTTTTCTCGGAAGCATTTTGGTGAGGGTTTTCAAGACGGGAGAGATGATCAGCAGCTAGGTTCTCAGCTCCTTTTTTATCACGAATTATGATATCAAATTCCTGAAGGAGGAGAACCCATCGGAGGAGTCTCGGCTTTGCATCTTGTTTTGCAAATAGATACTTCAAAGCCGAATGATCCGTATACACTATGCTTTTAGTCAGAATCAGGTATGGCCGGAATTTTTCAAAAGCATACACCACAGCTAATAATTCTTTTTCAGTGGTGGTGTAATGACTTTGTGCCTTGGTCATAGTCTTGCTGGCATAGTGTATAGGCTGAAAATGTTTTGTTTTGCGTTGCCCCAAGACTGCCCCTATAGCATAATCACTAGCATCACACATGAGCTCGAAGGGCAAGTCCCAATCGGGGGCAACAAGAATCGGTGCCTCGGTAAGCCTTTTCTTTAATGTTTCAAAGGCTTCAATGCACTTAGGAGAGAAGATAAAAGGAGCATCCTTCTCGAGGAGATGGGTCATAGGCCGGGCGATTTTAGAAAAATCTTGAATAAACCTACGGTAAAAACCGGCATGACCCAAAAAGCTCCTAACACCTTTCACAGTTGTGGGATGAGGCAATTTTGCGATGACGTCCACTTTGGCACGGTCAACTTCCATCCCATTCTTTGAAATTTTATGGCCGAGGACAATGCCCTCTTTGACCATAAAGTGACTCTTCTCCCAATTTAGACATAACTTTGTGTCTTCACAGCGTTTTAGCATGCTGTCTAAATGGGAGAGACATGATTTAAACGAATCCCCAATGACCGAGAAATCGTCCATAAAGACCTCCATACTTTTCCCGATCATGTCGGAAAAAATGGCCATCATACATCTTTGAAACGTGCCCGGGGCATTACATAAGCCAAATGGCATACGTTTATATGCGAAGGTTCCATAGGGGCACGTAAAAGTGGTCTTTTCTTGGTCTTGCGGGTCAATGGGAATCTGAAAGTAACCCGAGAAACCATCGAGGAAGCAATAGTACTCATTCCCCGCTAATCTCTCGAGCATCTGATCCATAAAGGGCAGAGGAAAATGATCCTTACGGGTGGCGTCATTCAATTTACGATAATCAATGCAGACGCGCCAACCCGTAACCAAACGAGTTGGAATCAACTCATTCTCCTCATTTGAAACAACGGTAATGCCACCCTTTTTTGGAAAACAATGGATTGGGCTGACCCAAGGACTGTCCGAGATAGGGTAAATCAATCCGGCATCAAGAAGTTTTAAAACCTCTTGTTTGATAACCTCGTGAATTTTTGGATTCACCCTTCTTTGATGTTGGACCGTAGGTTTGAAGTCATCCTCCATTAATATCTTGTGAGTACAGAACTCAGGGTCGATGCCCTTGATATCGGAGAGACGCCAAGCAATTGCTCGTTTATGAGACTTCAAAACCTGTATAAGAGCAGCCTTTTCCTCAACACTTAAGTCTTTAGCAATAATGACGGGCAATTTATCATCACCCTCCAGAAATGCATATTCAAGATGAGGCGGCAAGTCCTTAAGTTCAACCGCGGGAAAGTCATCAGTTTTCTCAACATTTTTGACTTCCTCTTTATGAAGTGTTTGTGGTAGAACAGGAAGATGTGAGGGATCTTCGTTTAACAATTTTTCCAGCAGGTGAATATCCCTCTCGAGGTCGATCTCTTAATTATCAATTCCATCGGGAATCGAATCACTTTTGAGAAAGGCCTCAATTTCTTCTGAGAAGATGAAGTCACTTCCCTCAAACGGAGTGAGGGAAGGAGAAGAATTGGCAATAATGGGGTGAGAAGATGGAGTGAAGTTTTCACTCGGAGAATCATCGACAAAACCTAAAACCTCTTGAGCGTACTCCTCAGACGCGACATCAATGACATCAATTCGGTTAACCGATTCGGCGTCATAGTTAGAGGAGTACCTCAAAGTTTGATCGAGGTTAAAGGTTACAGCTTCATTACCAACACGAAGAGTTATTTCCTCTTCGTGCACATCAATTAACGCACGACCCGTCCTTAAGAATCCTCTCCCAAGAATGAGAGGAACTCATGGGTCAGCATCGAACTTAACAACAACGAAGTCAGCGGGGAAATGGAACTTTCCTACTTTCACGAATACATCTTTGGCAATGCCGAGAGGATGAGAGATTGAACGGTCGGCAAGCTCGAGAGTCATGCACGTAGGAGTGAGTTGAGGAAGAGACAGTTTCTCCCACACTGAGTAAGGCATCAGGTTGATGCTAGCGCCAAGATCAGCTAAGGCGAAGCACTCAACCATCCCAGGGAAAACACATGGAATGAGAAATCTCCCAGGGTCTCCAAGCTTCTTGGGAAGCTTCTTTAAGATAACTGCTGAGCAGTTTTCGTTCAATGGAGTCTTTGCCATTTCGTACAATTTTTCCTTGTTGCTTAACAAGTTCATGATCATCGATGCGAATTTGGGCATCAGGATGATAGCATCCGCAAGGCTAACGTCAAAGTGCAAATCTTGAAAGATTTGATAAAACTTATCCATTTGGTGACTAGCCTTTTCGCGGAGCTTTTGCTCATTAAGTCTTGACGGGTATGGTAGTGAAGGTTTGGATTTAGGGTTCTCTCCAGGAGTTGTTGATGGTTCAAATACAACTCCCAGTTTTGGTACAAGTCCAGATTTTGGTACAATTTCTGGAACAACCTGAGGGTGGACGTGTGCGGTACTTCGTGGGCTAGTAAATTGCACCTTGTCTGTGGTTGCCTCAGGCTCAATTTCAACTTCCTCAGAATAAAGAGGAGGAGGCATAGGTGGAAGAGGAGAAATAGGAGGAACTGGCGGCTCTTCATAAGCTTTACCACTTCGTGTAGTAATAGCTTTGAGTTCATGGGGTTAACAATTGTATTAGCCGGGAGACTTCCTGATGTAGAGGGTGGAGTGAGATGATTCATAAGACTGGCAAGCATATTTTCAATCTTGCCTTGATTTTGATCAATTTTGTTGTTTGTTTGCATCAACTCACTTTTCAGCTCTTGACCCTGTTTGGTTATTGATGATTGGAAATCATTTTTCAAATTTGAGATTTGATTTTACATTGCCCTCATTTTGGTCTCATTAACTTTGATGTAGTTATTGAGCTCGTTTGGGAGGGGATCTTGATAATTTGGAGCTGAATACCCTTGATTACCCCTTTGGGGTGGGTACTGATTGACGGGGGCAGGATTTTGATTTTGCAAATTAGGCCCCCTTGGTGGATTAGGATTAAACCTATTTGGATTTTGAGGAAAACCGGGTGGTCCACCCTGATTGCTAGCCCGGTAATTTGGTTCCACTTGAGGACGGTATTGGATACCTCCTTGGTTGGAATTGCCGGCTATTGCATTTACTTCGAATGGATTGCCTTCAGTGGCAGTGCAATTATAATATGAATGTGGACCACCACAAGTAACACAAACTTCTATCTTTTTGATTTCAGCTTGTGGAGAAGGAGAAGAATCTTTCTTGCTTTGGGCGAGAACAAATGCATGGACAACTTCCGTGAGTTTTTCAAGTCTAGCATCGGTGCTAGACTGAGCCACGAGCGATGAATAAGAAGGAACAACATCCCTTTGGGAACAAACCGATCTGCTTCAGGGAATGCGAACCTTAGATTTATTCTCAATGATTTCTAAAGCATCCTTTGTGGTGCGATTCAAGAAGTTACCTCCAGCGGAGGCATTTAGAGAGTCTTGATCAGATTGGCTTACACCATTGTAGAAAGTATCAAGTGTCATGAGATCAGAGAAACCGTGGTGAGGGCATTTTCGGAGCAATTCCTTGTAACGATCCCATGCCTCACTAAAGGATTCATCAAATTTCAGTGTGAATTTCATGATATCATTCTTGAGACTTGTGGTTTTGGAAGGAGGAAAGAATTCATTCACGAACTTTTTCACAAGATCTTCCCATGTCTCAATAGATCGTGGAGGTTGTTTTTCAAGCCAAATCCGGGCTTGTCCCTCCAGGGAGAATGGGAAGAGAAGAAGTTTGATTGCATCAGAGGGGACATCTTTGCATTTGATGGT
The DNA here is from genome assembly GCA_030686995.1 of Artemisia argyi. Taxonomy (NCBI): domain Eukaryota; kingdom Viridiplantae; phylum Streptophyta; class Magnoliopsida; order Asterales; family Asteraceae; genus Artemisia; species Artemisia argyi. The sequence goes on from CM060701.1 coordinate 38,372,238, forward strand.
GTAAGTGATTTTATTGAACCATCGAATGTGATCTTGAGGATCGTCCCTCTCATAACCGTAGAATTGACGTGATGTGGCCAGATTTATTAATCCTGTTTTAAGCTCAAAATTATCGGCCATGATTGTTGGAACAACGATAGCATCTCCGTAACCCTCGACGGGTGCTTGGAGAAGCTCGTTCATAGTGGGTTCAGCTGCCATGATGACAGCTGGAGGTGGAACAGTACGGATCTCAGACCTGACTGTTGGTGCAGAACGTCTACGAGGTCTTCGAGGTCTCTGAACCAGCTCACGTAATGGGCTAGTGGACCTTGAAGAACGAGTGCGCATGCACTAGGGATAAAAACTTTTTGGACAATATTTTTGTTATCGTCCCGTAATCCAGACTCGTTTCCCTTCAAGAATCACCTTAAAAGAAAACCGAATCAGAAAACGTTACGATAAGTTTTGTTGGTTTTTTACTTTTTTTGGTGTTTTAACACTTTAGGAAAAGTGTCAATGACATTTTTATGTGTTTTGATTTTGAAAATATTCACAAGTGATGGTATTTGTACAATGAGTGAGGTGAGATAACACTAATCTCGAAAAACGCTACAGAAACGCGCACACCTCCCCGGCAGCGGCGCCATAAATTGATTGCTTCCAAACCACCTAACTTAAATTAACCAAAAAATGGTCAACTAAGTCAAATAGCCTAGATCAATGCTCCGGGTAATATAATGTATCACCGGGTCGTTAAATCCCGTTGAGGTGTGAAATGTAACTTTAGCGTGTTCGTAATCGGGTGATATTCACAGAAAAGGGTTTGTTGTGAAAATTATTTGGAAATTATTAACAAATATAGCTTAGGAAAGCTATGTGGCTGATTACGGGAATTTGGATTACGAAGATTTGAGCTAAAACCTAAAAACGTACGTTTTAATTAAAAAAAACGTATACAGACGCACAAAACAAAAAGTACAACTGGAGGACTGGAAGGGGTAAAAGTGTAAATTTAATATTTTTACAATCCTAATAATTAAAGAAAATTATAAGAAAAATAAAAATTATTTTTACACTATTTAATTATTTAATATTAATTAATTACTAATTATCTATTTAATACTAATTAAATTGATTAGAATTATTAAAAATACTAAAAAGACTTAGAAAATTAAGAAAAATTTTACAAATCTAATTAACCATCATAGGAATCCTAAAAAATTATAAAAAAACTAATTTTATAAAAATGTTTTGACTAAAATAAAAGCTAGAAAAATTATAAAAACTAGGTTATACTATATAAAGACTAATTATGCTATTTAATTGATTAATATTAATTAAAACTAAATTAAACTAAAATTAATTAGAAATACCACTAAAAGACAAAATAAAAATCTGGAAAAATTTATAAAATTATTTTAACCTAAAATATAATTTCTAAAAATATAAAAGTGATATATTCCTTAGAAATAAATTAAAAAGAAAATTAAATTTATAAATCCTATTAAATAGAAGCTATCACTATTTTTAAAGTTGGTTTTTTTGGTTTTTTTTCTTTTTCTAAACTAATTATAAGCTAAAAATAAGTACTTTTAATAAAAACACTTTCACTACACCCCTGGAAATAAGCACTTGAAGTGCTTAATCACCTCACAGTTGACTTTTGTTGACTGTGAAGGATTTTAAGCTCAAAATGAAGATGTGGGGTCCACAATGGTATTATTTGGTTTCTCTGAGTCTTATGAACAACAATAAGCAAGTATTAAGCCAATTAATGGCCTGAATAAGCCAAAAATATCAAATAAGCACTTTGCTTATTTGTCGACTGAGGCAGTTATGGGACAAAGTCTAGGGGCCAAATTAGGTGGGGTCCACTATGGTAGGGGTCAAACAAAGGGTTCACCCTTACTCCCTGGTAGGAGGGGGGTTGAGTGGAACCAAAATCAATGGGCCTAGACCACTGTAGTGGTCACAAACCACCACAAAAGGTGGTGGTGTGAAGATGGTCTGCTGAGAACAGGGCAGATGTGTTGCCCTGCAACTAACTTTGAGGCCTGGTGGGCCCTACTAAACAAAATCCTAAAAATATGAGAAAATTCACAAAAATCAATAAAGTGGTGAATGTTAAGCTTGCCAAATCTCAGACCTTAGAACCTTATATCAAACAAGTTATAGACCTCCAAAGTTTGGTCAAAATCCAAGAATGCACAATTGACTTTTTGGAGAAATTGCAAGGTTTGACTTTAGTGAACTTGTGAGACTGATTTGATGACTTAAAATGTTAAAATAAGCTGTATTAAAGGTGAATTGAGTAATAAATCCAACTTATGAAATGGTTTTATGAGTTTTTCACTTCAAAACTCACCACAGTTGACTGTGGTGAGTATTTCTTTGGAATTTTGACTATTGCTAACTTTGGTACCAAATCCTTTGTTCCACTGAGCTTATATTCAACTAGATAACATGTAGGAACACAGATTTGCACAAATGAATAAGTGGAACAAGGTAAACAATCTAAAACCAAACACCCCTTTAAAACTGTTTTGATAATTTTTTTTTAGGAAATGGTTATATTATTCTACAAACTGAGCTAAGAAACTTGTAACTATTTAAATTACACCTAATTAATCAAAATGTAACAACTAAATACAACAAATATTACTAAACACTAAGAGAGCTAAAATTAAAAATGGATCTTACAAATGCTTTCCAAAGCTGAGAAACTAGAACCAAGGAACCACAAACACCAAACCTATATGGTTTCCACAAACCTGTAACCCACAGCCATCCTTAATTTACTGTGCTCCTTGCTCATTCACCCATTGCCTTTCATTTTTTATTTTATTTTTATTTTTCTTGATTTATTTGATAATTTTCTAAAACTTGGCTTTTAATTGTTATAGAAGCTCGCTGAGCTTCTACAAGCTTTCTGTAAGAGCTTATAAGAGATTACAAACAACCAATGATCATTAACAAACTTTGAATTATAACTTGAAAACTTTATGAAACTTGAAATTTGAGAATTAAGAGACAAACTTAGAACTGCATTTTCATTAATTAAAAACAGGTTACATTACATAAAATAAACATAAAAAAGACTAAACTAAAGTTCTACACATTTCAAATGGCTTCTTGCCCTAACTACTTATACTACGACATAAAAACAAGACCCTCTCTCTTCCATGTGCATCCCAGCTCTCTTTTTAGAGTTCCATGTGTCTTCTTGTTGACCAAGGACCAAATCCCCACCGTTCAATTAAGATTTCATTAATCCTAGCCTCAGATTTGTATTTTGGCGCCAATTTGCATACGGGGCAAAACTGAGTGGAATAGGTAGGTGTTGGTGAGGGCATTTATGGTGGTGGAGTTGTTAGGTTAAGTATTAATTGTGGGGGGGCTTGGTTGGTGAAAAGGTGAGGAGGGGGGGAATGTATGCCCTGGTTTTGCGGTCCGGTGTTGGGGGGAAGAAGGAGGGTCAAACGAATGTTTGACCTTTTTTTATTTAAAACGGTTTTGGGGGTTTGGGTGGGCTAAGGTTGTTTGGGCCTGGGGTAACTGGATCCGGTATTAGCTTTGGGTGGGCTGGGTTTGTTTTGGGTTTAATATTAAAAATGGTCCGGATGGTTACTTTAGTTATCACAAGGACTATTTTTGCAATTCTATCAAACTTCAAGGGCTGAAGTTGCCCACTTTCCAAAGCTCTCCAAAGGATCAATGTTGCCAAGTACCAATAATCCAAGGACCAATTTTGCATTTTTCCACTTTTTCAAAATTTCAAAAATCCCAGGGACCACTTTTGCCATTTTTGGATTTTTCAGGGACTAAATACGTAACTTTGGAAAACTTGCAACCCAAATGTAATATTTTGTGAAATTAACTTTCAAAACCTTGGGTTGACTTTTTCTTTCAAAATAAATGCCTAGGGACTAATTTTGACAAGTTTTGAAACTTGGGGGACTGAAACTGCCAATACTGCAAACTTTGTACGTTTTTCCTTTGTTTTTGCACATTTTGCTTTTAAAACACATAAAACACAATCCCTGGGATAATTTAAGTATTTTGATATCTTTTTGATTGTTTTTGTGCGTTTCGGCAGTTTAAATATATCAAAAACGATGAGTGTTTGAGCACTCATCAAGTGTACAAAAAGATTACAAAAAAGGTTCAAGAATGTCTTCATGTTGAGTTTCTTGAAGATCAAGACAGTCAAAAAGGAAAAGGCCCTGATTGGATGTTTGATCTTGATATCTTGACTTTTTCTATGAACTATGTGCCTGTCAGAGAAGAAAATCAAGTTGCTCATAATGAAGAAGAGTTACAGTACATTATTCATGGAGTCAATATTAGATCTGATGATGTTCCTGATGAAGAACCAAAGAAGAAAAGTACTACTGAGCCACAAAGTACTGTTGATCATCAAAGTATTATTCAACCAACTACCACAGTTTCTGATGAAGATCAAGCAATTCAAGATGAACTTAATAGGATGCTTTTTCAAGAAACCATTGCAAAATCCTATGAAGATGATCAAAGGAGAGCTTATGAGGCAGAAAAGAATGAGGCCAAAATCTCAGACAACTATGATAGTACTTTTCATCAAAGTACTGATGAACCAGTTGAAAGTACTTCCAATGTCTTACCAACATCAAATTGGATCAACACTGATGATTTGAATGATCCAAACATGCCTGATTTAGAAGACATTGATGCTGAGCTTCCTAAGGAAGGAATTTTCTCAAATTCCAATGAAGATCCTGATCTCACAAATTTAGAAGATGATCTTGATGTTCCACCAACTTCTACATTAAGAATTCATAAAGACCATCCTACTAGAAAAATCATTGGACCTTTCACTTCAGGAGTGCTCACAAGGACAAAAGCTAAGAATCTCTCTAAGCAACATAATGCTTTACTTAGCTTTGTCTATAAACAAAACAGGGTAAATCATAAGGATCAACAATTGTGCCTATTTGCTTGCTTTCTATCTCAAGTAGAACCCAAGAAGGTATCTCAAGCATTGGCTGAAGAAAGTTGGCTTGAAGCCATGCAAGAAGAACTGTTACAATTCAAACTTCAAGAAGTTTGGGTATTATGTGATTTGCCAGATAGAAATAGACTAATTGGTACAAAGTGGGTCTTCAGAATCAAGAGAGATAAAAGAGGGAATGTCATCAAGAACAAAGCAAGATTGGTTGCACAAGGACACAGACAAGAAGAAAGAGTGGACTATGATGAAGTATTTGCTCCTGTGGCTAGGATAGAAGCTATAAGGTTGTTTCTAGCTTTTGCATCTTATATGGGCTTTCCTATTTATCAAATGGATGTCAAGAGTGTTTTTCTTTATGGCACAATTCAAGAGGAAGTCTATGTTAAACAACCTCCTAGTTTTGAGGATCCTGCACATCCAAACAAAGTTGATAAAGTGATTAAGGCTTTGTATGGTCTACATCAAGCTCCTAGAGCTTGGTATGAAAGACTCTCCACTTTTCTATTGCAACATGGTTACAGGAGAGGTGCAATTGATAAGACTTTATTTATCAAAAGAGACAAGAAGGATATTATGCTTGTTCAAGTTTATGTGGATGACATCATTTTTGGAGCCACAAAACAGTCAATGGTGAAAGAATTTGAAGAGCTCATGCAACAAGAATTTCAAATGAGTTCCATGGGAGAATTAACTTTCTTCTTGGGGCTTCAAGTTAAACAATCCAGTAGTGGAATCTTCATTAGTCAAGATAAGTATGTCACTGACATTCTTAAAACGTTTAATTTCACCACTTTCAAGCCAGCCTCCACACCTATTGATGCTAATAAACCATTAGGAAAGGATGAGGATGGAGATGCTGTGGACGTTAAGCTTTACAGATCTATGATTGGTTGTCTTATGTACTTAACTGCATCTAGACCTGACATCACTTTTGCTGTATGCTTGTGTGCAAGATATTAGGTCTCACCCAAAGTTTCACATATGAATGCAGTCAAGAGGATTTTTAGGTATCTCAGGCATCAACCTAAGTTAGGGTTGTGGTATCCTAGGGATTCGCCTTTTCACTTGGAAGCTTTTTCAGACAGTGATTATGCAGGGGACAATTATGATAAAAGATCAACCACTAGAGGGTGCAAATATCTTGGGAGAACATTAGTCTCATGGTAATGTAAGAAACAAACAATTGTAGCAACATCATCCACTGAAGCAGAATATGTTGCAGCTGCAAGTTGTTGTGGACAAGTTCTTTGGTTGCAGAATCAACTCTTGGATTATGGATTCAATTTCAAGAATACTCCTATCAACATTGACAATGAGAGTACAATTTGTATTGTGAAGAATCCTGTTTATCATTCCAAGACTAAGCATATTCAGATTAGGCATCATTTTATTATAGATTGTTATGAGCACAAGCTTATTAATGTGGTTAAAGTTCACACAGATGACAATGTAGATGACTTACTCACAAAGGGATTTGATGTTTCTAGGTTCAATCACTTGGTGGTAAGCATTGGGATGATTAATTATTGAGCTACATTTGAGGGGAGGCTTTAGTACCTATTCTGTGTTTGAGGGGAGGCAACACAATTGTATTTTTGAAGATGATTTTATCTGATGCAAAGGGGATGGAAAGTACTTTTGAGCAAAGTACTGCTTAACATTGGCTTGAAAGTACTGCTTGGCGCTTAATGGAAAGTACTGTTTTGTCAGGTAACTATTCCAACGGTCAAAATAAGGGGTAACAACTTTACGAAAGATATGGAGGAGATAAATTCCAAAAATAATGGTAAATTCATTTATTAGCCGTGATTTCTTGAATATTATCTACTTTTACGATTATCTCTTCCATCTATTTTTACTCTTATCATTATTCCATTCCATCCATTCCCATTTTCATCTAATCAACCCTCGCCGCACATCTTTCTTCCACAAAATCAATCCATGGCTACTCGTCCGACTGTAAACAAGCACAATATGATAGCTAACCTAGACAAGACTCAATTGAATGTTGACTTTCATGGTATAATTGATTTCCTCACTGGGTCTTCAATTAACTATGCTCTGTTGGTCAATCCTGACATCATTGGACCATGGATTCAAGAGTTCTGGGCTACTGCAACATCTGGTTTGGAGGAAGAAGAATCTTTTATTCGTGCTACAGTGGCTGGAAGATCCATTCATATCACAGAGGCTACAATCCGAGAGGACTTACTATTCAATGATGAAGGAAGTACTGTTCTCTTTGATAAGCAAGTACTTTGGGCTACACTCAGGGATATAGGGTATGAAGGTGCTCTTACTAAACTTACTTTTCAGAAACCTTTATTTAGTCCTCACTGGAAGTACCTTGTTCATGTTTTACTTCATTGTCTGAGCCCTAAAAGTACTGCTTGGGAACAATTTGGTCAATGCATTGCTTCTGCATTAGTGGGATTAGCTACCAATAGACCTTTTAACTTTTCCAACATGATTCTTGATGGTATGCTTACCCATATCAATAATGGTTCACCATTCTTGATGTACCCTAGATTTATTCAGGTCTTCCTGAACAAACAGCTTGAGGATTTACCTAAACCTCACAATTTTTTACCCTCTATTGCACTTCCTGCAAAGGTATTTACTTTTATGGCTAACCACAGTGTTAAATTTTCTGGGAGAAATACACCTTTGAATGATCATATTTTGGAAGTGGCTCAAGCTGTAAGAGATCAAGCTGATGCATCTAGTGCATCTGAGCATTCTGATTTAGCTCACACTCCAACACCACCTCTTGCATCACTTCCACAAATTACTTCAAGTGCAAGAAGTACTTCAATGTCAGTTCATGATTCAAGATAAAGTACTTCTCAGCATTCTGCTTCAAGGAAAAGTACTTCTCCTCTGCAAGATACTGCTCATTCAGATTCAGAGCAAGATGTCCATCCACCACCTACTCCCAATGATTATACTCTAACAGATGGGTCTCAAACATCTGGAGGAGATGATGGAGAATTGGACACTTATGCATTGACAAGAGAATTTAGAAAACTGAAGAAAGTGGTTAATGCTCAAGCTGATCATATTTTGAAGTTAAAGACTAAGTTAAAGAGGTTGAGACAATCTGATTTGCCACTAGTCAAACATCATAGATTGTGGGTAAAGCATCAGAAGAAGAATGGTCTGAAGAAAAAGAAGAAATATAAATCTAAGCCTAAGAATATTTCTAATACCAAGCACTCTTCATTCACATTGGGGAGGAATATAGAAGAAGAGAATTTGAATGAAGATGCTGCAACTTATGAAGATTTAGATGAAGATGCTCATCTATGGCATTATCAAGATACTGCTCAAAGAAAGAGTGATGAAACTGAACAAGTTAATCTTGAAGATGAGACAGCTAATATTGATAGTGGAGATACAGAAGAAATAGATTTGGAAGGTACTGCTGCTCAAAGTACTGGTGTTCAAGGTGTTGATGCTCAAGGTACTGCTTCTCAAAGTACTGATAGGCAATTTCTAATCACACCAAGGACTTTAAATTTTGAAGAAGCAGCTTGATGTGCTAATTGTGTGTACATGTTTTAAAATTTATAAACACGCTTATCCGATTAACTATTTAACACATACGAGCAAGTATACTCGTCCGTTTTAGTAAAGGTGGGTAAGTCGAGATCGTCCCAAGAGATTTATGGATCAAAGTTTTATAAAAATAAGTTTGTAAACAAGGGTTGTTAATCCTTATTATCGAAAATTTAAATATTCAAGAAACAATATAACTAAAACATATACTTGTGTGAAATACCACAATCAATCAATTGAAGTATTCATGTTAAGCTTGATGTAAACTTGTTATGATGCACAACTTTTATATGAATGACTAACAATCAATGGTGTTTATCATGTTAAACCATTACTAGAATTCAATCATCTAGTTACTTCCTTTCGGCCTACGATAACTAGAATAATAATTCCATTAACACAATGTTGTTTAAAAGCAATTCTTTACTAATGAATTCCTACGAATCCTTTCGGCCTGATTTCGTGATGAAATCTTCTCAAATCCATTTTAAAGAGTAAACATGATGCTCGTCACACACCATATTCCATACTAATTCGTGCACTAACTTTTTGGAATAAAAACATTTAGAAAACCCTTTCGGCCAATATTCCCCAAAGATGTTTTTATCAACAAATTAAGCAAGATTAGATATTATCCCAACAAACTCATAAATTAAGAAGAGTTTTCATGCATCACCTTTTTAAAATAAAGAATACTCCATGACTAACTACATCATTCACACAAGTATAAACCAAATCACTCCATAACAATTATATTAAAATACAAGTAGTAAACAAAACATTCATTAAATTCAAAGTAACAAGTGTTCATTGTAAGTAACAAGATGTACCTAGCTTGAGAATTACAAGAACTAAAATTGTGGAACTATAGCAACCACACGCCTCCAATCGACTACCAAATACAATAAACAACTCCACACACTTAACCAAACTATTGAGACTTTAACTCAAAGTTTCCTGGACGTTTTTACTGTTGTAGCAACCTTTTGGGTGAGATATATTAAGATAGTAATAACTTGGTGTAAGTTATTACTTAAGATTTTGTGGTACACTTTGGTTGCAAGCCTAGATGTCATTATATAGCCTCCAATCACTTAATTCTCAAGTAAAAATGTCCCCTAAGAAGTTATTAGTGAGAAATGATCAGCCATCCATGATAATGAAGAGTAAAAACGCCATTAAATGCAACTTGTAAAAACAGTCATCATCCAACCGATCGGTAATAGCTCCAACCGATCGGTTGGTTCTTCAGGTCAACTCCAACCGATTCGGTTGCGAGCTCCAACTGAACGGTTGGATTGAACCTGTATGCAATTTTTGTCTTTTTCTTTATCGTTCTTTGTCGCATGCATTCTCTTCCACTTTGGTGCTAATTCCTTTCATAGAACTTGATATTATCTTGACATATGAACGTAGAAATCTTGAATCTATCAAATCCTTGAGTCCTTGTGTGATTATTCATTCGTTTCCTTCTTGAAAATCTCCAATTATGCACCTTCACTTCATTTCTTCATCTTTTCATCACTTTTTCCTGTTTTTGGCTACATTTGCTTGTACAAACACTTTTCCATGATTAAGTAGCAAATATGTACAAATATGGCCAAATATGATGCATAAAACACACCTAAAAACATGTATAATTTACGTGTTATCAAATCCCCCACACTTGAGTTTTGCTCGCCCTCGAGTAAGTCTAGAAAATTAATCTCAATGGTACAATTTGTTTATGTTTCCAAAAATCTAACAATCCCCCCTAAGGTTAATTGTTAATTTTTAATCCGAAAATTATATGGAGCATAAATAAGTGTAAAGCATGATAACATAACTAAGCACCTCACGAAAGACAATTTGAATTCACTCAACACTCAAAGGTAATTTGATTGGTAAACCACTCATTGCTCAGTCATGATTCATGTTTCTTACCATAAGCTTGTACAAATATCAAAACAACAAAACAAAACATCAAAGAGGGCTTTTATTCGGGTTGTAACGTTAGGCTTCATGGGTTGTAACTGGCTAATGTTCAAACATCTCATACAAGAATCAAATAGATCACTGGCGCGTATTTTTTTAGTAAAGAATAACGGATGGTCACTAAAGCATTCTCTAGATCGCTGGCGCGTCATTCCATTACCAAGAATACGGATGGTCACTAAAATTTTCATGAACTTGATATTTTCACAAAGTCAAGTCTAAGGCATGGGAAATATTTATGAAATTGGTTTTAAAAGAAAAACAAAGTCAAGTCTAAGTCCCATTGTTGCTAGTTACCAAACAAACCTCAAACCCAAAAATGATTATAATTACGATCATTCTCCTCCTTTATGAACTTTCACATCTTGATACATCGATTCGCCATAATAATATTCTTCATTCTTAGCTCATTGGCTAATAAAATATCACATAACTTTCCTTCTTCATCTCCATACATAATATAGCACATTGGCTATAATTGTCATCTTATAGTTGCGATGACTTTTTTTATTTTTTATTTTTTTTTACATAACATCTCCCCCACACTTCGCATAAGCATCACCACAAAAATACAAAACTAAAGGTGATCAATCTTCATCTTTGTCGGAATGGCACACATGAATGGTAAAGTGTGTAAAACTAATAATCATCAAAAACAATCCAACAACCAAGCAACTAGCAACCGACCATTTAGACTTTGACTAAAGGTTAGGCTAAGGTGTAAGGTGTAAAATACTTTTGTATTTTTCTAGATATAACAAAAATGAAAAGATTGGCTCGAAGGGTGTAACTAAGGGTATCTAGCGCTAAAGATAAACGCTAACAAATGGGTTCCATATACGAGGATAACTAACCGATGTGGTTAGCAAAAATTATTTTGTAAATGGAAGGCTATTTGGTGTAAATCCTAAGTTGCCTCTTATCATTCGAATATGTTTTATCACTCGAAAGTGATTTTAACCGTAATGCATAACAAGTACAAGTTCTAGAATCAACACAATCACCGGTACACTCATAGCAAAAATATATAGCATAAGAAATGCTTTATACAAAAAGGCTTAAATCCTCACAATTTAAAGTGAATACTTTAACATGTACTAGTAAATGTCATCAATTCCGAAATGAATTTGCTCTAATAACTTTAATTAAGCTCCAAAAATTTTCAAATCCCCTTATTTTTTACCATTAAAACATTTTATTCCATTAAAATAACTCAAGTGTTCAAACAACTAGATTTTTCAAGGGCGAACGAATCCCAGTTACTTGAATTCTCAACTAATCTTAAAAAATATATAAATTAATAATAAACCTATTTTTCCTATTTTCTTCCCTCCCCCACACTTAAGTTTTGCATTGTCCTCAATGTAATAAAAATAACTTCAAACTAAAGGAAATGGGAAAATTTTAGTAAAATAGAAACTACCGGGGTAAAAATACGCGATATGCATATTTGATCATAACTAAGCAAATGAGTTCTCCGACTCCAAATATTGATCAACCATAAGCTTCCGTAATGTCACCCCTGCAAAAACTGCAAACATATACCAAACAAACAAACAAAAACACAAACACAAATACTAAAAACAAACCAAATGTTAACAAAGTACGTTATTAATCTTAAAAGAAAGAGTTATAGAGAGAAATAGAAATTATTCAACACACATAATTGTTTTTGAAATCAACCATCCCAAACTGTAATTGGTTGCACATCCAAAATTTCTGGAAGTCCCAAAAGTTTTTCGTGTCTGTTCTCTCAAAGGTGTTTGAACCTTGTGATGTCAATGCTCATTGGTATAATTGGCTCACTGAAATTTTTCATTTCTATTTTGTTAAATAGCCCAAGACTTCTAGCTATTCGCGAAATAAAATGACCCCCGCAAAGATAATTCTTTGTTCCTACTGTCGAACGTTGGTGTAAATGTTCCACAATCACCCAAGCCGCGTTCAAATGTCGAAGAGGATGTTTTTCTTCTAGTGCATGCAACACCCATAAATCTTCTTCGTAAACGAACTCTACGTTAGAAGTTCTATGTAATATTGATTGTACTAAGATTCTATGAAGTACTTGTAACAATGGTGTCTTAATTGATGACACCTTACTCTCTCCGTATTCTAACTTATCCTCCGTACTAATCTGTTTCCAGTATCCATACGCATCAAAATTGTTTCTGTTTCTTACCCCCGTTATAACCAAAAATTTGAAATCCTTGTTACTCAAGTCCGTATCGGAATATAACCCTAATAAGTTTCCAAATTCAAATAATGTTACCTCATGTTTCTTTCCTCCTAAACGAAAATTCAGAAATTTATTAGTTGTCACTCCCACATCAGTAATCTTTTCCTTCATTTGCATAGAACACAAAAACTCTAAACACCATTCTTTATATATCGGTTCTCTAATGTTAAATGCTCTCTTCCACATATCCGATGTCAAAATCTTCTTATCCCATATCATCGTGATGATAAATAGGTCTTCCAAGAACTCATCGCATCCTAATTCTTTAATCATGTTCCAATTCATCACTCTTGGTGTATGAACCACACGCCCACCAATTTTTAGAAGAGTACTATTAAACAATTTCTTAACTTCAGCTTCCTCTCCTTTCCATAAAAGACTCGGATGGCATTCTGGGATTGGCATCAATTCTCTTTTCCTTAATCCATCTCTAGCTCTCTTTGCTATGCTCGAACTTCACAAAATATGACTCTGAAAATTACAAATTAATATTAGTATAAGATTATAAGAGCCAATGCTACACAAATTAGAAGTCAAAAAATCAAAACGAAAGAATTTCAAAAATGTTAACGAGCCATCCAACCGATCGGTATCCCATCCAACCGATCGGTTGGATGTTCATGTTCAATCTAACCGATCGGTTGCCCCTCGCAACCGGTCGGTTGGATTTTCTGCAAAAATTCCAAATCCTATTTTCTCGTTTCCTATCACTTCCAATCCATTCTTACTTCATCCTAACCTGTTTTTGATCATCCATGGTAGTTTCTAATCATCAAAATCATCCTAATAACGATCCATATCATCTCCAAACACTCCCTTATTCAAACCCAAGAATATGCAAGAACACTATCTAATCAATCCTTCAAATTAGTGTTCTAATCAACAATGCACTATCCTAACATCACTAATCAACAAGTATATAACATCTGGAAATCATCAATTGCAAGAAAACATGTTCTAAAATAAAAACCCAATTCAATTCGAATTTCAATTAATTAATTCTTCCTCAAGACTTAATCAATCAAAGTAATTCTTTTTGCAATGACTTCCACTATCAATTACCCACTTATCTTCAAAAGATTACAAAAAAATACTCAAATCTTGACCTAATTCAAATAATCCGAATTAAAACTTAATTAAAGTAAATTAATGATGTTACTTACTTGTTTTGGAGCCATGGATGATATCGTAACTCTCTTACAACCTCAAATAATCTCTATGTGATCGAATTTCTAGACCCCCAATTTGGTGTGTATGTGTGGGTGGTTTTCTTGTGATTTTTGAAAAGTTGGGTTTATATATTCAATTCTAACCGTTCAATTTTTTATCCATCCGTTTTGGATTGAATTTTTGCAAAACTTGAATTTTTTAAAACCTCAACACTTAGTTTACTTGATACAAGTAACTAATATGTTTACTTTAAACTAAAACCATTTTTGTATGTAAATTTCCCACCACACTACCAAAATTGGTCTATAACTACTAACTCTTAACAAAACTAAATACTAAACAACTCAACTAAAAACTTAAAACTCAAACATAAACTTAACATAAAACATAACACCTAAAAAGATAAATAGATAAATAGATAGATAGTCTTAACCATAAAACTTAAAAATGAAAATGCATAAAAGTAAAATCAAACAAACTAGCACAAGAAGTGCTTTATTCTTGAAACTTGCTCCTCTTGCTCCATTAGCCTTGAAAATATTCATTCCTAAGAATGTCTTCACTTTGGTATTTTCCCGATATCTTCCGATTTGTATTTTGTGTTTTGAACCTCCTAGCAAAGTTTCTTCCGCTTGGGCATACAATATCAAATTTGACATGCCATTCTCCATCTCCTTCTTCTTTCTTGTAGTTGCTAGGTCCATCGGGCCCCCACTTCAAATTTTTAAGTTGAACCGGTAACGATCCAAGAAAATCTGTAAGTTTGTTAAACACAAAAATATTTTTAAACGGGTTAAAGAAAGCCTCCATAGCTAGAGCTCTTTCCATTTCATCCTATATATCAAAGAAACTAGGTGTCAAAGGCCCATACATTGGCCTTCCCTCTTCATCTCTTCCAACTTCAAAACAACCAAAGTATTCCTCTTCTTCTTCATCTATACTTTCTCTCCTTCCTTTCATTGGTTTAGGGTAATAAGTGTGCTTAAGAATTCCATCATTAATGGTCATGGTTCCATGCCCCATATCTATTATTGCCCCACATGTTCTTAAGAAAGGTCTCCCCAACAAAATTGGTAACTCCTTATCAATAGGAATATTTAGCACAAGAAAATCACACAAAAATGCTTGGTAGCCAATTTGAACACGTACATTCTTAACTTCCCCTATAGCTTTTGCTTTCGAATTATCCGCCATTGTAAGGTTTGATTTGTTAGGTTGTGGGTTACAAAGTCCTAACCTTTGGTACAACGGATAAGGCATCACACTCACACTTGACCCCGTGTCAGCCAACGCTGTGACAACTCACCATTTCAGGTCATTTCCGTACTTTGGAAAACACTATTCATCAGTTTACTATTCATCATTTTTGGCGTCAGTTTGACATTCCGAGAAGCATTCAGAAATTTTACTATTCACTAAACACTATTCATTGCCGGAAAAGTTTTCACTATTCACTTGCATTACACATTTCATCGTAAATTTAGTTTACGGGTATTCAAATTCGCGTAACCGGATTGGTTTAGGTGCGAATTCATTTCATTATCAGTAAGGACATTGCATACGGACTAGAGACAGTCTGCATATCATCATAACAGCATTTTCATGTTATACCACTCTTAGGATTTTCAAATTTATATATTTGATACATTTAATGTTTTCCATATAATTATTTATAAATAAACGTTAACACCCGGTTTATACACGACGAATATATCTAAATATTCCCACAATGGTCCCGACATATTTTTATATCCATTTTATCATCATAAAAGTTATAACATTCATTTACCCAGTATTTTGGAAATTTATTTTATTTATAACGTAAGTTTATGAATATTACGACGGTTTTCGTGAAAACTAAACAATAATCACCCGAACACTCAGTACTTGTACTCAACATATTTTTAACATTTCTATGACTTTATTAAGTCCCGGTTAACTTCATTAATATTTATTTCTAGCAAACCCGGTACCCGATTATAACTAATACTTACACTAAACGACAATTATTATTACACTACATTTCCTAAGTGATCAAAACCGACTTTGCTACTCTTTTTAACATTGAAAACCGGCCACATGCCCTCCCCTAGACACCATGTGCTTCCATTTAACCTCATGCCTTAATGTATACTTATAATACAATAAACCTCCAAAGTAAAACCATAACCATTTCCTAGAATCATAATCTAACTTTTCATAAGCCAAAAAGTTTTCATCTCCTTCCTTCTCCACTCCAAACCCACGACTTTTTCCAAGATCCATGATCAATCCATTATTTTTCAAAGTATAAAGCATCAAAGTTGTTCATTTCATCATCCTAATCAAGAATCATAACACAAAAACACAAGTAATCCAAGGTTTCTCATCATCTCACCACCTATTATTTCAAAGTGAGTATTCAAAATTATTTTCACGTTTTCATCTAATTAACATATGTATCTCATAGTATTCATGCTTAATTTCATGCACACACTAGTTATACCACTTTATTTTTGTATACTTTTTGAATATACAAACCCTAGATCTTGATTTAGGTGTTCCTTTGTAAAATTAACATGATTACTAGTGATTAGGAACCCATGGCACCCTAAGAAGGTGTATGGTAGGATTAGTATAGCTTTGTGGTGTTTGCAAGAGTTTTGGTTGATGTAGAAACTAGTTTTGAAACTTGGAAATGG
This sequence comes from Artemisia argyi, assembly GCA_030686995.1. Classification (NCBI taxonomy): domain Eukaryota; kingdom Viridiplantae; phylum Streptophyta; class Magnoliopsida; order Asterales; family Asteraceae; genus Artemisia; species Artemisia argyi. The sequence continues at coordinate 38,388,826 of CM060701.1, forward strand.
ATTTCTAACAAGTAAATATACATGCTGTCCCATTTTGTTAAATTCAGGAAAATCAGTAAAAATAAAGGAAACTTTGGCAAAATTTTTAGAAAATACTTTCAAAAACGAATCCGTAGGCGAAAGAACGGATTAAAAAGAGTTTATAACGAAGAAGTTATGATTTTTGCAAGTTTATTGACGAAAAGTATTTTTCTGAAAATTGTTGCTGTTGGACGTTTTTCGTCGGACAAAACGAGGCTTTAGACGTAACCCGGAGGAGTCTAGCTTTCCAAAATATATTACTACATACTAAGGCGTAACCGTGGATATAAAGAACAAGTAAAACGGACTTATAATGACAAAGATATTCACGTTTCAATATCGGCAAAAATCCTCTATAATTGGCAGCTTTCACTAGAAATAATAATAATACTACTTCTACGTACTAAATTCTAGATTTTCTAGAAATAATACCAAGTAACACCAAATTCACAACTAATGAAGTATTAGTGATTACAAGTATATTTTCATCACTACAAGGCGTTATTTCCAGGATTTCAAACCGAGGATTTCAACACAAACATTAGTACATACGATATATATATATATATATATATATATATATATATATATATATATATATATATATATATATATATATATATATATATACACATTTCAACTAGTTTTATTTTCTAGTTGCCATATTTTCCCAAGTTTTGGAAAATGTATTATTTGATAACAACAAGTATTTTCCAAAGAGTAGAGTGGTATAGGAACATGTGCATGGACATTCATAACATCATTTCATGATCTAAAGTAGATCATTCATCATTCATATTAGGTTACGGCTAGTGTGCGCGCCTTGTTTTTCAGCTCATTACATGTTCATGGTACCATCATATCAGGTGAGTCATAGCCCCACTTTTACTGGTTTAATTACTTTATAAACTCTTTGGGGGAGATACATGCTTAAATACTCGTGTTATACTTTTATACGATTTGAATCCCACGGGGAAGAATACATTGCATCAATTACTTTCGTACATGCCCAAGTATTACAAATTCCATACATTGCTTAAGTTTCCTTATTACTACCAAGTTAAGTCCCCTTTATTATCATGGACCGTTAATTTTAGTACTAAGCGAGAGTGAGTGAATAGATCTATTGAGGGTGACGCCTCCATTCGCGTTTGGGTTGCTCCAACGGGACGAATGCATTTCATGTCTTATCAAATTGAGTGCCTAGTAAACACTCTGTTGGGGCCATTACTATGTCTAGCTTCGGGGTCATGAGCTTAAGAGACAATGTAGCATTTTTGACATTTTTGTCGGTTTACTTTATACTTGTGGCTATTGTACATACGAAAATTACTTATGGAATTACGATACTTTTCCATCACTGATTTATTACTGAATTACGATGCTTTTGCATCAATCTTATTACTTTTGTTTACACAAACCAAACTTATTACATTTGGCAGTGGGTTGTAAACACACAGGTTACAAGTCTCTTATGGCGAGACTTGGAACTGAGTGGATTTACGATGCCTTTACTGGGACAACTTCATCCATATGCATTACATTCTTTTTCACAAGACTCTATGAACTCACCAACCTCGTGTTGACACTTTAGCATGTATTTTCAGGTTTTAAGCAATGGCACGCTACAGGAGGTTTTGGCAGGGCATGGCATGGTCATAGAAGACTCTGATTATTCATATGGGGACCGTTTTAAACTATTTTAAGGGCCTACTTCCGCACTACTTTTAACAATGTAAATTCAACATTTTTGATTAAACGATTTTATTCTAAATGATTAAAGTGAAAGCCATTTTTGTACTTGTGTTGTGATATCAATTGAGTTACACCCCAACTACATGTATGCTTCCGCTGGACCCGATTTTAGGGGTGTGACAAAAGCATACATTGGAGTAGTCCCATTCACTTTAATTGGTAGAACAAAGTTTCCCGGGTCACTCATCTTCTTAGGAAGCCCATTTTCTACTATCCTCTGTCTCTCAACTTCATCAAATGTTGTATCTTCCAACCTTGACCTTGCCATCATGACCGAATCCAACTTCTTCCTATAAGTCATGTAATCATTCAAAACCTCAATAACCGGTTTCTTCTCCATGAGTTCATGGATCTTCTCTTCTAAATTCTTTCCATGATTAAGTAGCAAATACATACAAATATGGCCAAATATGATGCATAAAACACACCTAAAACCATGTATAATTTACGTGTTATCAAAGCTGGTCCTTCAAATCCTATTCAAGAAGAGCCTAGAGAACAAACTACAAGTGATTATGAGACGATTGCAGATATTATGCTAAGCATCACAAGGCCAAGGGGTATTAGTATTCCTGGGGTTGAACAATCTCAAGCTTTACAGTCTTCTTCTCAACCTACTCAAGAGGTGGATCCTAAAGACAAAGGAAAAGGGATCATGCAAGAATAAAAGAAGAAGAAAAAGAAGTTCACTCTAGCACAATTAAGAGCTATAGAAGAAGCTAAAAATGAAGAAGCTGCTAGAAAATATCAAGCTGATTTGGATGTTGAGTATGAAAGATAATCAAGGAAGCCAGTTGTTCAAACAGGAAGACCACTATCCATTGCTCAAGAGAGAAATTCAAATGATAAGTTTTTTAAAGGATGGAGGATATAAAGGTTTACAAAGACTCAGATATCCACAGGTAAAAGAGTTATATGATGCTGTTCAAGAGTCCATTAAAAGAGAGCTTGAAAGTTTTGTTCCTATGGATTCTAAAAAGGAAAAGAAGCTGGAGAAAATAATGAAAGAACAAGCTGATAAAAGAAGGTTAAAGAGAAAGAGAGCAGTTCATGATGATCAGTTATCAAAGAAGCTTAAGTTGCTGAGAACTGACACTGTTGATGAACTGAGGAATTATCTAAGAGTTGTGGATTTTGAGAATCCAAAGAAAACAGAAGATTCTGAGAAAAAGTCTAAGATTTCTACCTTTTCTATTATTGAATCATCTGAAGGAGATTATCTCATATTTCATAGAGAAGATGAAAGCTTCAGGGTATTTAATATGTTATGGGACATACTGCACATGATAGACAGAGAAGATCTATATCATTTGTATCTACTAGTGCAAGCCTATTTTGAGAATACTGAGCCAACAGGAGTGGGATTAATCTTATTGGGAGATCTAGTGACCATCTGGGAGACAAATGAAACAAGTAATGATGCTCTGTGGAATGATCAAGAGAACTGGGAAATTACAAGATGGAGATTCTTTGAGTCATCAGGAGTACATTCACTTGAATTAGAAGATGGGACCATGATTCATATGTTAGCAGAGAGAAGATATCCTCTTACTAGAGATCTTATGATAAGGATGCTAGATCATGGTATGGAGGTTGAACAAGAGAATGAAGTAGCACTGATGGTGATTGAGCTATTTATCAAGTGGACTACTTCAGAAGATGATGATATTGCATAATTACTCGTATGGTTTGTTTTATATAAATCTTTTTGAATAATAAGTACTTTATTTAAAGTACTTTTAGACAAACAGGACTTTCTCAAAGTACTGCTTGCTGCATAAAACCAGTAAAAGTATTTTGATTAAGTTTAAAATAAAAAGAAAAAGAACTTTTGAAGCACAAGATAACAGCAACAAAATGTTTTGAAACACATGGTGTTAGTACTTGTACTACACAGCAAATGGTAATCAACTCACCATGTTTAACAGACAAGAAAGAGTTTGACTCATCATGAGGGTACGGCTCTGATGTGATTATCAAATCTGTTTTTAGTTGACAACTTACTAAAAATTGTATGGTTTTCAACTCACCATATTTGTTATAGTGAAGAGTTGGCTAGCCCACAAGAAAATGGCTTGTGGTAAAGGCTGTGGAAAAACCATTTATATGGGAATTAGTTCACATGGTTATGATTGTACTAAAAGAACTAACTAGTCCAAAAGCAAACGGCTCTTGGTAAAGACTAAACAAATCCGTTGATAGCTGATGATTTGCTAAAAATCATATGGTTATCAATGTACCATGGTTTTTGTGCTTAAACCTAAACATTGGCTACTCTAGAGTTAATGGCTTTGGTAAAGAGACATATAAATCCATTAATTTTCAATGATTCACCTCTCACAGGAGTTTACACACCTGGAAGTGATAAGAATAGAATGAAACTTTATGATTTGATGTACATTTGTCATATGTTGCTGAGTTGCTAAAAAGAATTGTTGCTGAAAAGATCGGTTGCTGATGAAAAGTACTTTGATACACAAGTCAGAAAGAAGATAAAGATTAAATCTTTCCTTGAAGATAAAGATGTTAAAGAATAACAAAGAAACTTGAAATCAAGCAAGTAGAATTCAAGTTAGGGGAGGATTGTTGGGATATAAAGATCAAAAGTACTTCTGAAGATCAAAGTACTGCTTGTGTCAAAGTACTGCCTATGTTGAAAAGTCAAAGTACTAGGTTTGAAATAGCTAACCCGACCCGACCGGACCTTATTCAGTTTCGATTTCGATAGATTTTACTAGGTTCGATTCTCGGTTCATGTTTTACCCTTATTCGATTCTCGGCTCCCATTTTAAATGTTCAGTTTTGACTTTTGAGGTATTTCTTTTTCAATTTTGACATTAAATATTTTGTTTGTGTTATATAATATTTAATGAAAATGATACCAATTAAAACACAATTAAAAACGAAAGATTTAAAAAGTCAAACTCACAATTTAATATGGGACAAATCTTTTTTATATAATAAAACAAAACTCATAGTGGGGACTTTCGTATTTCGGAAAAAATAATGTTTTCTTATTAGGTAATATTTTAATTATATATTACTTTTTAATTTATAAATTTATATATTCGTTTTGTTGATATACTACACAAGTAGAAGATAAATACAAAAAATATAGATAAGATGCAACTAACAATAAGATTAAACTTTTTAAATGATTATCTTTAATAATAAAAAATGATAATTAAAATCATAAATCAAATAAAACAAAGATTAAATTGTTTGTTTTTTAATAAATAAAAATATATCATTCAAAATTTTTTAAAAAGAAACCCGCGCGTGCGCGGGCATTATAACTAGTAGAGTATACCACGATATATATATCCACCATAAATCTGTATCATGTGACTCACGTAAGTAAATGTTTTACTTACTAGTTTTAAGTCTTTGTCTTAATAACAACACATAACGATTTATTAATTATAGGTGAAAGTGAAAGTAAAACAAAAACAAAGAACAAAAAAAGATTTTATGACTTGTGTCATATGAACACAAGCTTTTAATCATTAAAGGAACTATAGTTATCATATTTACATGTTGACTGACATTAATAGTTTTCTTAATTTGTTGTATTTACTAAATTCCTATATTTAAAGGAACATATGTGTTTATTTAAGAGGAGAGTTATTTTGCAAACTCAATAAAGCATACAAATTGAGGGATTGATCTGGACCGTCCAAGTCATTGAATTAAAAACACAAGATTAAATGATAAAAAAACACGGATGGACTTAAACTGTAAATATACCAAACTTACCCCACATGATCAAACGTCCTTATCCACACGTTCGTCTCACACCAACCACAACATACACACACATTTCAAAAGCGTTTCTCTCTCTCTCTCTCTCTCTCTCTCTCTCTCTCTCTCTCTACTATCAACATCAAATCCTAAAAACAGTTAAAAATCAAAATCAATAGTGATTTAACCATCAAAATCAAGAAATAATCATAAAAATGGATGCATCGAAGTCTGAAGAAACCTATCAGGCAAAAAAAACGGTGGAAAATGAACCGAATCAAAATCCGATTAATGGTACGACAAGAACATTTCGATGTTATTTAAAATATTATTAGTGATTTTGTTCTTGTTTTTCTACTTTTCAAGTATTATTTATCATATTTTGTGATGTTGTGAAGATTTTTGTGAACACAAGTGATAATGTGCATATAACATGTTTCTGCTAACTTACTGGTAGTTTTTGTGATGAGAAATGACTTTTTTTGTGATACTTTGTGATGTTGTGAATATTTTTTGAAAATATGACAGAGTAGAAGATAGGTTTAAGTAATCACAAGTGATAATCTGCATATAAGATGTTTCTACTAGGTTTATGGCAGCTATTGTGATGAGAAATGACATGTTTGTTATACTTTGTATGCTGTGAAAATATGAAAGATTAGATGATAGGTTTAAGTAATCACAAGTGATAATGTGCATATAAGATGTTTCTACTAAGTTTACGGCAGTTTTTGTAAAGGGAAATGACTTATTTGTTATACTTTGTGATGCTATGAAGATTTTTGTGAAAGTACGAAATATTAAATGATAGGTTTAAGTAATCACAAGTGATAATGTGCATATAAGATGTTTCTGCTAAGTATATGGTAGCTTTTGTGATGAGAAATGACTTGTTTGTTATACTTTGTGATGTTATGAAGATTTTTGTGAAAATACGAAAGATTAGATGATAGGCTTAAGTAATCATAAGTGATAATGTGCATATAAGATGTTTCTGCTAGGTTTATGGTAGTTTTTGTGATGAGAAATGACTTGTTTGTTATACTTTGTGATACTGTGAAGATTTTTGTGAAAATACGAAAGATTAGATGATAGGTTTAAGTAATCACAAGTGATAATGTGCATATAGGATGTTTCTGCTAGATTTATGGCAGTTTTTGTGACGAGAAATGACTTGTTTGTTATACTTTGTGATGCTGCAGATGAACCTAAAGAAATAGAGGTTGAAGATGCTTTAAAGACAGTTGGATGGTCTGACTTTTTAAAAGAAACTACGACATCTACTAAAGGTACATTTAAAAATATAATATTATCACATGTGATATTCCCAAAAAAGTTAAGAAGCATGCATACCACTCTAACTTATATATATAATATCTCAGGTGATGCAAAAGAAAAGACTGAAGAACCACAAGTATAAGAAAGATGAGGCAAAAATTAGTAGGCAGGAAACAACTAAATGCACAAAGATTAGAAAGAAAAAAACGCAGAAAAAACAAAGAAGATTAGAAGAAGCTGCAAAGTCACAACGAGAAACACAGAAGAAGGAGGCTGAAAAAAGAAAAGCTCAAGAAGATGAACCAGATGAACCACCTGTTACAAAGAAAAGTAAAAGAAAATTTGTTGAAAGTGACTCGCCATCAACATGGACTATGGGTACAAATCAAAAGAAGTTAGACGAAGCTTATAAAAAGATGAAGGCGGCTGCAAAAAGCAAAGTTAATGAAGGTGAACCAGCTGATAAGGAGCTTATAAAGGTTTCTGAGGACGAAGAGAAAAAAACATATAAAAAGAAGAAGGCGGCTGGAAAAAGGAATGTTAATGAAGGTGAACCAGTTGATAAGGAGTTTATAGATGTTTCTGAGGACAAAGATAAAAAAGCATATAAAAGAAGAAGGCGACTGGAAAAAGGAAAGTTAATGAGGGTGAAGCAGCTGATAATGAGGATATACAAGTTTCAGAGGAGGAAGAGAAAAATAGGGAAAAAGAAGAGCCAATTGATGAAGAGCCAATTGAAGTTATCATACCAGAGAAAAATCTAAAGAAAAAGGCAAAAATGTACCAAACATTAAGGCCAAGGGCAACTTCAGTACCACTGTTTGAAGTAATGAGATATTTGAATCCAGAAAGGAAAAAAATGATAAGAGAGATAGGATTTGGAGAACTAATAGATTTTCCAATTGGGGAAATACCAACAAAATTAGCATTCTTCATGATCAACTCCCTTCAAACAGATACTATGAGTTTAAAGCTTCCAACTGGAGACATCACCATTTTACTTGAAATTGTGAAGGTAATTTTTGGAATACCAATGGGGGAAAGACCGCTGGAAAGGAAAGAAGGAGAAAGAGGGTCTGATGACCATTCTTTGCACAATGGAAATCACAGTTCCCTGATGATGTAAAGAGGATCACAACAAGAAGTTTATCACAAGTGATCGCTGCAACAACAAACGCATATTACATGTTCATGATGAACTTTTTGATGTTGTTTGCAAACACAATGGGATGCTGTGATAATAGTTCAAGGGTGAAATACACAGTCTTAAAGAATGTTTTAGTAAATGATAATGTCCAAGACATCGACTGGTGCACTTACATCTTGGAATGCGCGAGATATTCAAAGACTGAATGGAAAAAAAGCATAAAAAATAAGGAGGTCGTGTATTATGGCCCTATAACATTCTTAATGGTAAATTCTTAATTTTTATCTATTTATATCACAAGTAATAATTTATGTATTTATAACCCACATTTTTTATGAAACAACTCGTGTATCTGCATTACACAAGGTTTGTTGGTATGGAGGTGAGGCGTAAAGTTCTAGCCTTCAAAAGCTGGAACTCAACTCTCATGAAAATCAGAGACACTTGAAATGATTCGAAGCAACTTTGGATAAGTGGAGGTACTTGGAGAGATGGATGAAGAAGAACAAAGTGTGCAAAAGGGCGTAAGATATGCGACTTAGTATATTTGTAATGCAAAATCACTTGTGATAATACAAAGTTTTATATAATATCACAAGTTATAGTATGTTACTAATGGTAGTCTTTTTTAAATTACATTACAGGAACTATATCAAATGTTAAAAGAGAAAATTGATAACATTGTGAGTGAGAAAGAAATATTGGAATAAACAATCGATGAAAATCTGAAAATCTTTGAAGATGATGACATGCTGAAGCAATATAAAGAAACAATGTGGCATATCTTCAAACAATCAGCTGATCATTTTCGAGGGCTAAACTTGCAATCAAGCTCTCGATCAACACCCACCAGCATAAGTGCTCTTGACGAAGATGACGATGATGACTTCGATGATGAAATCCACTTTTAGTTTCAACATCGCAATCAAAATGAAGAACAAGTAGATAAAAACGTAGAATCTGCAGTAGTTGATAAAACTGAAAGAAAAAAAATGATGCTGTCAATGATGATATATCAGCTTCAGTCCGCAATCAAGATGTAGTATATGCAAGTGACGATGAAAATGAAGAAGAAAACGATGATGAAGATGATGCTGGAAACCAAGAAGCTGGAGAAAGTAGTCACCAAGAGCGAAAGGACGATGAAGATAATAATGCAAACCAAGGAGCTAGAGAAAGTGGTCAACAAGAGGGGAGTGCAAAAAATGAAGATGCTGGAAATGATAACGAAGATGGCAACAAGAGGTAAAGATACTAAAATTTGTTTTTTTATACTGCAATATCACAAGTGATGCTACATTAAATTATAGAAAGTTATTTATACTGGAATATCACAAGTGATATTACATTAAAAATTACATAAAGTTATTTACAATGAAATATCACAAGTGACATTGCATTAAAAATTATAGAAAATTATTTGTTTGTTTTTAAATTAAAACATTGCCTTGATGTAGTAGAAAGTTATTTATCACAAGTGATATTGCATTAAAAATTATAGAAAGTTATTTATACTGAACTATAACAAGTGACATTGCATTAAATTATAGAAAATTACTTGTTTGTTTTTAAATTGTGCAACAATATTAAATTTATCATAGTGAAAAGAAAGATGTTAATGAAGGCGATGGAACAAAAGAGGCAACAAATCAAAAAAATGAAACTGGAATAACAAAGGAAGAATGGGAAGCATCAATCAGGGAAAGTAAGAAAAAAGATGAGAAAGAAGAAGTTGACGACCTCACTGATTCACAATGCCTCATGGCACTCGAGAAAAGTGAGAAAAAAATCAAGAAGAAGCTGACGACCTCACTGATTCACAATGCCTCAAGGCACTCGAGGAAAGTGAGAAAAAAGAAAAAGAAGATCAAATGTACTTAAGAATGTTGGAAGATTGTGACAAACTCGTGGAGCAGAGAGAGAAAGAAAGACAAGCAAAAGCACAACAAGAAAAAGAAACGAAGCAAACAAGGCCATCTACACAGAGCCATATCGTTCCTTTCATACCAGGTTCTCAACCAACATTTGATCTGAGTTTTGATAGCCCAGAAGTGCAGTCCAAAGCATTCCAGCAACAACATTCAGATGATGAGGAAACAAGAAAAAAAGATGAAGAGAAAAAGATGCAAACAAGAAAAAGAAAGCCATCTGTCTACCTACAATCCCCATATATAAAAAAGAATGTGAAGGTAGAAGATAAGCTGACAGATGATGAAAATCTGTTTGGAAGAAGCATCTTTTCAATGCAAGGGGAGGAAGCTTAAGTTTAACTTTAATAGAATTTTTTTGTTTAAATATCACAGTAATATTACACAACTGGATATATTTTGTTTCTTATACTTATGCTTACGACTTATAATATCGAGTGTTGTTTCTTATACAGAGAAACAGTTTTCAGTGACAAAGATGGAAATATGTTGATGAGAATGAGCATACAATTGCTAGCACCAGGCTTAGAAGTTGAAACTCCAGTGATCGACACATTTGCTTCAATCCTTAACAACGAGGAAAGGCTCTCAACAAAGACTTTAATACGTAACTATTTTCACACAGGGATGATGGTATGAACATTTTAATTCCCGATTATAATAATATAATTAGATATATTTCTGTCTTAGCTTCATTATTATTTTTTTTAATTAACAGTTGCTGGCGCTATTACAAATTAAGAAGACGAAGACAAAAGACAAAGGCAAACTGATAATTAAACAGTATGAAATGTTTCACAATCTTTTGAAGCTTCAAATGAAAGAAGATTTGTGAAAGATGAAAATGGAAGATGTTGATCTGGTATATCACTTGTGATATGATTGATTTATCTGTCAAATCGTCTATACTATTAAATTTATTTACATGTTTTTTTCTTTCTGTCAAGTATTCTTCCCAATAATATCAAGTGACCATTACTATCTCATAGTTTCAACGTACAAAAGGGAAACACTGTTATCATTGACAACAGCGAATCAGATGCAATGTATAATGGCAAATACAAAGATAACTATGAGTTAGTGGTAAGAATAGTATTATATAAGAAGTGATAAAAAAAGGTATATTGGTTTCTAATTGTGCTTTTCTGTTATCTTCTTTTCTTCAGAAAGGTCTTTTCCTAATGACTTATGGACATACAAAAGAAGAGATCATGATGAAAGACTTCACACCAAAAATAATGAAAATGAAATGGAGAACTAAAGAAGAGAAAACAGATTGTGGAGTATACATGATGGTGCATATGTAGAGCTATGAGGGAGAGACAGCTGTAGCAAAATGGAAAACAATACTACTTGATGAAAAACACAAAGGACATAGAGAGCAGATTGATAACTTAAGGTTAAAGTATGCAACAAAGATTATTCTTCATGAGGAAAATGAAGACTAAATAAAAAAGATGATGACAAAATATGCATACCAGTTTGCTGCACAATGTCCAGATGAAGAAACAACGAAGAAGGTCATCAATGAAGCAGTTACCAAAAAGAAGAAAGAACTAAAGAAGGCAGGACCGAGTGGATGCTGATTGTTTTTTAATTTGATGTAAAAACACTATGCAACTTTCCTTTGGTACTTTCCTTTAGAAGTAGGTTGGCCAGATTGTTTTAGTACTACCGGACCAGGCAAATGTTACGGACAATGTCCGAATTTCAAGCAAATGTACTTTGTTTAGAAGGTAGCCTAAAACACGTTGCCTAATACCGGATCTTGTACTCTTTTTGTTGACTGGCCAGTCAACTATGGGTTCTAAAAACAATGAACAAGGTTTAACTAAGTTTCGTTATAGATTAAGCAAGGATGTTTTGGTACTGTTGGACCATGCAATGTTATGGACAATGTGCAAGTTTGTGGCAACCTAACAAGGACAATGCTCTATTAGGTCCCAAACAACATTTTCCTGGTGCCAGAATTTGTACCTCCTTTTGTTGTCCGGCTTAGTCGTTATGATGCATGAATATTAATATGAAGTTATCTTATATGAATGAAAGTGTACTTTTGGAATTCAATTGATTTATAACCTGTGATGTGACTCATATGCAGAATATTGCTTTGTTTTTCCTTGAAATGAATATCAGCAACAAAAACTTGTATGATTTTGTTCATCATATGGGTTTATTACAAGTGATATTACTCATAGAATTAATCTCAAACTTGTTTTAATGTCACAATAGATAAAAATCACAAGTGATATTAGTCATATATAGAATATCATATAGAATATTACAAGTGATAAAATTATTCAAAAAAAATCCAAAAACATAACAACTGATAAAATTATTCAAAAAATTCAAAAGGATCAAAAAATCAATTAATAAAATTATTGGTTTATCACAGCTAATAAACTTGTGTATGATTATTTTGTTCATCTTATTGGTTTATCACAAGTGATATTACTCATAGAATTAATCTCAAACTTGTTTTAATGTCACAACAGATAAAAATCACAAGTGATATAAGGCATATATAGAATATCATATAGAATATTACAAGTGATAAAATTATTCAAAAAATCCAAAAACATAACATATCACAAGTGATAAAATATAACACGTGATAAAATTATTCATGCTAAAAGTTAATATCACAAGTGATAAAATTATTCCAAAATATAGAGCTTAATTTTTCAGTTATTAATCACAGTTAATAAAAACAAAACTCATACTTCGACTAGAACACTGACGGCTTCGGCGGCGTCGCCGCCGCCTCCAGCAACGACGTGATACAAAGCAGCAACTTTTTCCTTGTTTGGGCAAGTGCATATGTTATGATCAGCCTCGCTACAAATACTACAACCAACTTTTCGCTTTTTACTTTTTTCAAAAGACTGCTCTCGTCCACCCTTAATACGCTGCTTATCACCCTTGTTGTTTGTCTTTAACGGATTCCTAACATAAATCTTCTTAGGCTTCTTAATCCCCACAAATTCTTGAACAACATCAGAAACTTTGATAAGTGGGAGACTTGGCATATTAGCCCGAACTGACTTCAACTCTCTAAGCTTATCTACAAAAACACTCAACCTTGCCTTGTCATTCCGCAAAATCTGACAACAATCATCAACTAAAGAAGTAGCCTCCACAACAAGATTAGCAATATTTTCATTCTTCTCACCATAACGGTTTTTCTTCCTTCTTAAACCAGGAGGTATAAGATCCCTTGTCCAACGCCTCAGCAAATACTTATTAGGAATTTTTTGAGCATTGCAATTCTTAAAAACACAAAAAACATGTCAGCACAAAATTCCACAACGAACAAATAACTGACAACAGCACACGACGGAATCATCACTTCTATTATGCAACACCTTCATTAAACAAAAAAGGAGCAAAATGTTATAACCTGTGACATGTTTGAAAACTGTTCTGAAATATGGAAAATATTATAAAAGACATGTACCTTATACTCTCCTGTAGCTTTTTCATACAGATTAATTTTTTCCACTTCATCATATGAATCTTCTGCTTTATCAATCTCATTCGGATCCGGCATAGAATATGGTATTACATTTTCCTCTTTAATAATACAAATGTCACATCCCTCATCTGAACTTTTTGCCTTAATTGAACATAACCAAGAGCCTGCAATAATCTCCTTTTGGACACGCACAAACAAAGAACGAGTGTAAACCCTTGCTGTATGAACTTCAATAGCTAATGGCGTCAACAACATAGGAAAGGAATCAGTCGACTGATGATCTAATCTTTCTTGTTTGTATCTCTGTTTTTCCTTTGCAGAATCATAGAAAATCATGAAGTTAACAAGTGTTGCACCAGCGCTAGTGAAATGTGACAAGAAAGAATTCTCACTCTCTGACCTAGATGTAGTCCTCATTAACCCACAAAGTGGCGAATCAATAAAAAAAAAAAAAAGCCGGAATCCATGATGATCTAATCCTATACATCTTGGACAACCACTTATGATGTACAAGACCAAACTCTTCCATTAACTTATTCCATTTATGCTCATCCGACCCGATATACATATTCCAAACTATCTTATTGAATTTACTTTTAAAACCAGTATCATCATAGATTCTAGAAACAATCTGTAACAAAAAAATGATGCATCAAATGCTGCTTTGGCAGATATCACAATTGATATAACATATGAATCAAATGAATAAATGCAATATCTCAAGTGATATTACATATGGTTTGTAACAGATTCACAAAAAAATAAAAAAATGATGAATCAAATGCTGCTTTGGGCAGATATAACAAGTGATACAACATATGAATCAAATAAATAAATGAATACCTTTGCTGGAATCTTTTGCATGATATGCCACATGCAAAGCCTATGCTTAGAATCAGGAAACTCAGTTGCAATTGCCTTTTGCATAGCTCTATCTTGATCAGTTACAATAATATTAGGAGCTTTTTTGAAGGCTTTTTTGAACGCTTGGAGTAACCATATATAAGATTATGTAGTCTCATTCTTAAGAAGCCCAAAACCAACAATAACAGATTTCCTATAGTTATCTATTGAAGTGAAAGGAACAAAAACCATCTTATATCTGACAAAATATAAAAAATATCTCAGGTGATGTTAAAGGTTAAAAATATAAACAATGAAATATCTCAAGTAATATTAAAGGTTAAAAGCATACTTGTTTGTTTTGTATGTGGCATTAAAAGAGACAATATCAGCAAACTCCCCATAATTGCACTTTGCAACTTCGTCAGCCCAAAACAAACCACACAACTCCGCATTCTCATCTAGATAATCAAAAGAAAAGTCCACAATATACTTTTTCCTATTTTCCATGCGATTAATAAGCATCTGAGCATCACTATCTCCTATAAAATAGTTTATGCCACACACATAGTTCTTAAACTCAACTTCAGTACCATGAACGAGTGAGGCAGACCCTTTCAAACCAGTATACAAATTATGTGCTTTAACAGGTCCAAGGTTTACATTTGCAGCTTTAACAATAAACATCTGCCCAGCATAAGTTAACTGCTTCTCACCTTTTGACAAATGCTTATACTCAACCCGATCAAGTTCATTATTATATAGGATCAAACTTCGCAAGCTCAAACTTAGTCATACCAGGAATCATATCAAATATAACCCGTGCTTTGCAACCAGTAATTCTAATCTTCGGACAACCTTCCCTATTGCACACTATGTACTTTTGTTTCACATAACCACCCCTCAATCTTTTATGAGAAGAAATTATAACACCAAAACCAGCCTCAGAAGCGTATTTCCTATACATACTAACGCAAGCATCAACTGAATCAAAAACAGTCCCCAACATAGGCAAAACACTAGTAGAAACTTTGGGAACCCAATAAAGCGATCCACTCTGAGTATCAATAAAATAGCAAATGAATCAGGAGTTTTCGGAACTTTAGAAGCTAGAAATAAGAAAAAGAAAAACAGTAACCAACCTATAACAACTAATATACAAATAAAATCATGTTATCAAAAGTGATATACTACATTTGATACAAAAGCACATATAAATTTCTCATAAAAAAACATTTTATCTAGATAAACTAACAATAAAAAATGATGCAGAACATAAAATATGATATATATCACAATTAATATTTGTAAAAAGCAAATATCAAACAACTACTGTGAATTACAAAAAAGCATTTTGATCACCATTAGAGACAGGAACAACATATGTAGAAGATGATACAGAATTAACCAATCCATCCGATGAATCAGAAGCATTAACCACAACAGCTGAAACTAATTCTTCAACCACTCTATCTAATGCATCACAAGCATTAACCACAACAGCTGAAACTGAATCTTCAGCCACTCCATCCGATGCATCACAAGCATTAACACTGAAGCTGATTCTTCAACAACCCCATCCGTAATTGAATAATCAATAACGTCACCAGTAATCGGATCCAATATAACCGGTTCTTTCAAATCAAAAAACACCATTGATGATAACGAGCACGAATGATAACGTGTAAGATGATAGAAAACCCGTAGGATATGATATATTATTTAGCCACTATTTATAGAGTAAGACATTGAGAAACCCTAATGGACCCAAACCCACAAGCCGGGCTTGGGCTGACCTACCTATCACTTAATACTCCCCCGCAGTCCGAGCGATGAAATCACGAAAGCTCGGACTGGAGTAAAACATGAAACATTAAAGCGACAACTATTTTGTTGATGAAGGCATCTTGTATTTAGCGGACACATAACTTTGTTCTTCCAAATCTTCACTATGCAGGAGCAGAGGCAATTGATTAAACCTGCAAGCTGATATTTTTTTTTTCTTTTTGTTTATTTATTATTATTATTATTATTATTGTTATTATTATTATTATTATTATTATTATTATTATTATTATTATTATTATTATTATTATTATTATTTATCAAACATCACTTTCATTAAAAACAAAACCATAGGATTACAAGAAATTAGCGGGGAGCCTCGAAACTATCTGGGCCCCCACACCTTAAGCGATAGCAAAACCAATCCTACTGAAGATATGAGTAGCAGCGCGCGCCCCAATGTCTTGAGTTATGGAGAAATTCCGGATCCGCTTGAGTAAGGTCACCGCATCTGCCTCAAGTTCCCCTAAAGAGGAAAACGAGAAAGGGATGAACCCATATCCAACATTCGCACATTTGGCTCCATACTTGACACGTTTGCGTTTGGCGGCATCAATCACCACACGACCTGGCACAAAATCAATCATACCAGTTTGCGTGAGGGGAGACGACCCGGTTAAATCGACACATACGTCTTGCCCTCCATCCCAGGAATAGAGCAAGATATCTGCTGGCCGTAAGAATTGCTCCCTTTCTCCAACCAACCCGATGTCGACCTCTTTACGAGCCGAAACCCCAGATCGAGAACAGATATCAACCAAAGTATCACGCACCATGTTGTGCCGATGTTTAATACCAATAGTGCCAGAGCACGATACAGCATGGTCCCCATAAATATCCCCCGTGGAAACCTTAGAGCAAGCTGAACACGGTATCTGAATAGAGAAAAAGGGGACACCTAGCCGATAACATAACACACACCTGTAGGTTCTGGCATTCATAGTCTGTCCCAGCCCAGATATCGGAACAACCCTAAGCCAAATAACATACAGCATGGTCCCCATTATTATTATTATTATTATTATTATTATTATTATTATTATTATTATCATTATTATTATTATTATTATTATTATTATTATTATTATTATAGAACAGAGAAACAAAAACCAGAATGGAATAAATAAACTAAAATCAAAGATAATGATTGCTATGCAATCCTTGCTGAAGGTCATGCCATGCGAATAAACCATATACTAAGTATTAGTTAAATAGAAGAAGTAAAGATTGATAGATGGAAATGGCAGCCTGCCTTGGCGACAGCCATTGAAGAACACAAAAGAAAGAAAGTAGAGATAAAGTTTTTCGGTAGAAGATTTGACGGGGTGGCATAGAGGTGGCGGCTCAACATAGCCGACTCTTCTCAGGATTAAACCTTCTCTGATACCATGTAAGAAGATAGAAAACCTGTAGGATATGATATATTATTTAGCCACTATTTATAGAGTAAGACATTAAGAAACCCTAATGGACCCAAACCCACAAGCCGGGCTTGGGCCAACCTACCTATCACTTAATATAACGATCCTAATTATACTAATCAAATTGATGATTATAGATGATTAATTTGATTAATGGAAGCTTAGATTACGGTTTACAAAATTTAGGAAAACTGAAAGTAAGAGAGAGAAAGTTAGTTGGAAACGAATGTGTGTGTGTGAATAAATGAGGGGATGATAAAAAAGAATTATTTATATGATGGACGAAAATACAATTCTAAGAATAAATCTTAGATTAATCTAAACCGTTAGATTAAAATAAATGAGCGCTCCATATCGATCCTCAGTTTGTAGAAAAACTTGATCTGCAAATGAACTTTTCTCGTTTATTTAATTCTTTAAACTTATGTCATCATGAATTAAGTTAAAAAACCAAACTAATAATAATAATAACAAGGGTAAATTGCAAAAATGGTCCTTCACGTTCCACGAAATTGCAAAAATGGGACCGAGACAAAAAGTAGCGCAAAAAAGACACTAACGTTTCACATTTTCGCAAAATCGCCACTGAGAGCCCTTTTCCGTTAATTTCATCATTAAGTGCCATGTCACCGAGGGTAGTATCATCATTTTAACCCTTTCCCGCCAATAACTTAAGTTGCTAGTGTTTTGTTTTACAAATTTAGTCCTTTAGAGCAATACTTTATATACGGGTATCAATTTCTTCCAAGGTAAACATTAATTTCACAAGTAAAGATCTTGAGAATGGTTAAGCTTTGGCAAAATCGTGCACGCAGTACCCCGATACCTGATTTAGGAATCCTTTATAGTAAGAATACTCTGTTCCATTTTAATGTTTTCCATTTAAACTTGTTATTGTTGTCGGAAGTAATTGATGTTTTATGTGTTCCACAGATTTGAATGAAAAGGTGTTTTCTTTGCAAATCCATCACAATGGTGAATTCACCTCAAAACCAGGAAGAAGATATCTCTTTGGAGATACAGATTGGTTTGACGGAATTCACTCTGACGTTTTCTCCATGGAATTATTGGGCGAAATGTTAGAGGATTTAGGTTACTCGGATAGTACCCTTATGTTTACTCACTTTAGGATACCTGGGGAGTCACTGGATGATGGTTTGCTACCACTAAAGTCTGACGAAGATGTGAAGACACTTCTGGAGTATGTTCCTATATTTACACAATTGGATTTGTATATTGAAACCGGTGTTTCAATTGTTGAGTGTGAGATGATGGATCGAATGATGACTAAGGGCAAGGGTGTGGTGATAGAAGAAATAGTGGATGATGATATGAATGAGGCTGCTGGAAAGGGTGTTGATGGTGAGACTGGAAACAGTGGGAAATTACTATTGTTATAGTGGCATAAAGAGTGGCATAAGACAAGACAACCTGAGAAGGCTGGACCTGTTTTTTATACTGATTCTGACAGTGACTTCCCACCAACATTTTGTGCCCAAAAAATGATTGCAGATCATACAAAAAGGATGAGTGATGAGTTTCAATTAAGAAGGTTATTGGTAGAGATTGACCAATACTTGACTGTGGAGGATTCAAGTGAGGAGTCTACATGTTTGCTCGATTTTTATGATCTCGATTTTGATGATGCGTATTATGCTGACGCAAGTGATGAAGAGGTTGATCAAGAATGGCATGGTGATCCATACCATTTAGTTGATGTACCTGAACCTGAAGAGTTGCATGCCATTGAAGAGCCTCAAGAGCCTGAAGAGCCTCAAGAGATTAGTGACATGTTTGCTGAAATAGATCAAGCATTGGATGAACTTGATGACGTTGTTGCGGCTGGAGAAGGAACAGAGGTGTATGCTCTTTATGCTGAACCAATTAGTTTCAGTTTGCTTCCACTTGTGGATGTTGATGGTGTTGATGGTGATGATGGTGAACAAAGAGTTCTTGATGAGGATGTGATTCTAGATGATCAGTGTGATGAAGTAGTTGGAGATGGTGAACAAAGAGTTTGTGATGTGGCTGTGATACCAGATGGAAAAAACGGAGTTGGGCAAGATGGAGTGATCACAGAGGCCAAGTTTGAAGACCAAGGAAGATCAATCAAGAGGCGAAGACTGATGGCTGACAAAAAACCCAATGTTGCTGCTAACAAGAAACCCAAGGAGTGATCGCAGAGTTCTTGAAGAAGCTTCAAAAGTCCGATGTTATGGAGCTTTTGCATTTGAAGAAGAAGATGGCAAAAGCGAGGCTCAAGCTCTTTTTTTTTATGGACTTTAGAGTTTCTTTCATGGTCATCTTTGTTTTGATTGTTCCTTTTATGTTTCCATCCTTTTTATGAATGTTCCACATGAACTTTAATGATATATTATGAATGTTATGTTTGAACCATAATGTTAGTTGCAAAAGTCAAAATTGATTGTCAAATTGGGTAATTTTGGGTATTTTTGTGCCTGCGCATAATTTTGGGATGCCAAAAACTTGGTAACCCAAACGTTTTTCATTTATTACCCAAACACGCCTAAAACACAGTTTCACATGTACTTACCACGCCTATTTAAAGCCTATACCCAGAAACAAACACAGTAAAACTATTTTGTCAAGGATTTAGCAAAAGAATGTCTCAATTTGTCCTTCTTGAGGAACTCGCTGCTGCTGCTAACTCAACCGAGTTACCATACCAGATGACGGTGTTTTTTGCTAGGGAGACAGAGCGTGATATCAAGTATGCCAAAGAGCTGTTTGTGGCATATCAAGAGTTGCATGATATTGTCGTTCAAAGGAACAAGATGATCTCTGAAATGGAACTGGTGCGTCCCTCGGTGCAGATGTTCAAATGCTTGGAGTTCTTGAAGAAGCTTCAAAAGTCCGATGTTATGAAGCTTTTGGATTTGAAGAAGAAGATGACATAAGCGAGGCTCAAGCTCTTCAACAAGCACGCATTTATCAAGGGACTTTAGAGTTTCTTTCATGGTCATCTTTGTTTTGATTGTTCCTTTTATGTTTCCATCCTTTTTATGAATGTTATGTTTGAACTTTAATGATATATTATGATTTTGTTATGTTTCTGTCATCTATGTTTTGTTGTGTTGATTTATTATGTTTTGCTTGTCAACCATTGGGTATTTTTGCAAAAGTCAACCATAATGTTAGCTGCAAAAGTCAAAATTGATTGTCAAATTGGGTAATTTTGGGTATTTTTGTGCCTGCACATTATTTTTGTGCCTTCTTTTTAGATTCATTTTGCGCAATTTCTGGGTCTTTTGGTGCATGTACAATCATGTGCAAAAGTTAAACATGATTGTCAAAATGGGCAAGTCTGGGTCCTATGTAAATATAACTACTACGAATTACCATTCATTTACCATTTACAACCATACCATTTACCATTCATCAAAAGATCGGGGTACATACACCACTAAAACTAACACATCAACAAACAAACTACACTAATTGCCACAAAATGGCCAGACACCTTCCTCAAAACAAACATCCTCCAACAACGACGACACAAACCCATTCTCATCACCGGCATCATCCACATGTAGAGGCGGCGGCAGGCCCTGGGTAGGCGGCAGCAGGCTCTGGGGAGGCGGCATCACACTCTGGTAGTCCTGGTACTCCGGCTGATCAAACGTGGTAACATAAGCCGAGGTGATGGTGGGGTTCATGGGGGTTTTCCTTTTTCTGTTTTTCCGGCTTCCACCTCCAACAGGGATGTCCCGGAGCACGCCGCCATAGGTCCAGTGTTTGCGGCAGCTACGGCAAAAGTGACGCGGTTGCGATGTGTTGTAGTTGTTGTTAGGGCTGGCATAACAGGTCACACGACCCTGTTAAGATACGAACCTGTTAAGACACGAACCTATTAAGGTCAAACACGAACACGACCTGTTAACTAATCGTGTCATTTTTCTCAAACACGAACACGACACGAAAATTAACAGGTGCACCTGTTAAGGCCTGTTAACATGCATATTAAGATTTTTTTTTTTTTTTTTTTTTTTTTTTTTTTTTTTTTGGCAAAAAACAAAATAAATTGATATTGATAATTTGATATGGATCATTGGATCTGAACATCAAGAACAGTAAATACAATAAGCAACAACAACAAAAAACAACAAATTTTCAAGAACATATTTTTACTACTACAGCTAATGCTATCCAGTATCCACTTCACATTCAAAAACAAACAAATCCATCAAATATAGTAAATACATATTTTTACTACTACACTATCAACTTCACATTCAAGAACAAGTGAACAACAAAAACAACAAGCAACAACAACGACAACAAAAACATCAAGAACAACAACAAATCCACCATCAAAGTCTTCACTAACCTATTCTAATCCTAAACCCATCACTATTCCAAACCAAGAACATCACCAACATCCAAACACATCACCACCGAGAGGTACAAACCCGTGGTTTTTTAAAGTCAGCTCGATGTACAAACACCTCGAAAGGGTGAGGTAAACCCACCTTGGTCTTCGGGTGAGTCGAACACAAGAATGAGGTGACAAGGGTTGTGGATTCGATCCACAATCTCGAATGAACAAGGTGTTATTGACTGTCAAAAGGCGCGTATGATAGCTCAAAATGACGGGGAGGAAAAATGGTGAATGATGGTGGTGGAGGTGTAGATGGACGCGCGGTGGTGGAGGAGTAATGGCCGGAAAAGTGGCCGGTTTTTAGTGTGTGTTAAGTGTATGTGTTTGTCGGCTAAGAGAGAGAGAGAGAGAGAGATAAAGAGAAGACCTAAAAATTTATCAGTGTAGTGGGTACTAGTGGGTAATGACTAATGAGAGGAGGGAATATATAGTATAATATTAACAGGTCACTAACAGGTCTTAACAGGTCTGACCTGTTAAGACACGAATATTAACAGGTCTTAACAGGTCTGACCTGTTAAGACACGAAACCTGTTAAGGTTAAACACGAAACCTGTTAAGAACAGGTCGTGTCGTGTCGTGTTAACAGGTTTCGTGTCAAAATTGCCAGCCCTAGTTGTTGTAGTAGCAGAACTTTGTGTCTTCTAAATGACAACGTGGACATGGCGTTGTTGTGGGGGATGTGTCAGAGTTGTTGTGGTCACAAACGTTGAAGTTTGTTGGTGTGTGTTGGTGGTGGTGGTGGTCGTTGTCGTTATGGTGGTGGTTATCATGGTTGTGTTTTCTGACATTTGCGGTGATTGCATTTTTGTTGTGATTCTGCTATGGTCAACTCGAGTCGCGATGGAGAAGACATGGGTTGTAGGGGGTTTATGGGGGTAGATGTTTGATTTTACTTTGCAAATTTAGCCATTGAGGTCTAATCACATTGATACCAAGCACAGAGGTGATTATGGCGGCAAATTTAATAAGTATGAACAGTGAAATGACGATACTACCCTCAAATACGTGGCACTTAACGGGAAAATTAACGGAAAATGGCTCTCAGTGGCGATTTTGCGAAAATGTGGAACGTTGGTGTCTTTTTTGCGCTACTTTTTGTCTCGGTCCCGTTTTTGCAATTTCGTGGAACGTGAAGGACCATTTTTGCAATTTACCCTAATAACAACAACAACAACAACAACAACAACAACTAGTAAATACTACAATAGGAACTTTCAACTTTAATACTCTAGTTATACAAAATACACTCTCCACACCCTATATTTGTTTGTCACAACATGTGTGTGTGTCTGACTGTCTGAATATTAAATTGCACTTAGTATTTTTATTTATTTATTTATTTTTAATTCAAGTTCCGTCCCTGCTCACGCGTGATGAAACTATAATTACAGTGTAGTACAATGTGAGTCAGGTTCTTTTTGATACTTTTGAATGGAAATGCCCACTGGTTATTGCTTTGCATTTATGGTGGGTCATGTTTCATTCTAAGGGAAGAAGAAGAAATTGAGAAAAAGAAACGGAAGAGAAGGAGATGACTGATGAGTAAGATGATAGAAGAAAGAGAAAGTATTAGTATTAAATTGCATTTAATTTTTGTAGTTTCAATGTGATACAGTAATATATTTTACTTTTTTATTAGAAAATGAGAAATGAAACAAAGTTTTACTAGTACGCATAACTTTAGAAGGCAATTGTAGTTAATGATTGATTTTTTTTTTTTTTTAATATAAAAAAATGATTACGATCTCATGTTTCTTTAACTAGTTGATACATTAACAATGTATTACTGTAAATTGCACCCCCATTAAAATTATTGTTGTCTTTAAAAAAAAAAAAAAAGCTCTCACTCAGTCCTCCCATTAAAATTATTCAAGTTCCGTCCTTGCTCACGCGTGATGAAACGCTAATACCTGACCCTAATGAAACCCTCCCAACTCTCATAAAAAATATTTCCGTGGCCAAAGTAAAACAACATATTTCACAAGGATCAAAACCATCACTCACGAAAAACTCACCTTAAAGAAATGCACTATTAAAATAAAAAGATTACAAAAAGAATCATCACTTACAAACAACAACTAGTACTATTTTCATGCTCAAAAACTAAAACGACGTCGCATTGTAATGGCGACTACGGCGGTTGCGAAGGAGCATGTGGAGGAGATACGACGGACGAAATTCTCCATAGGCGGAGAACCGAATCCGTTAACGGAGGATCTTCATCAGGCTGTTAAGAATCTCTCTGCTGAGCTTTATGCTAAAGACGTGCATTTCCTCATGGAGTTGATTCAGGTATATATATTTTTTTGTTTGTCGTGATATTTCTGTTATGATATATATAGTTGATGAGTTAATATATACAAATATGTCACTAAACTTTTTAAAAGTGCGCGCAAGGTGGCGGACTTTTATTTTGTTCATTTGGTTTAGTGAACTTAGGGGGTGTTTGTTTAAGTTTATACATGGGCTTATGAGCTTATTTGATTTCGGCTTATATTTCATAAGCCTCATTTTTCCGGCTTATTTGGAGGGCCCACAAGACTCCAAATACGCTGAAAAATTGAGGCATGTGATATATAAGCCGAAAAACAAATAAGCTCATAAGCAGGGGCGAAGGCAGAAATTTTTGGTCGAGGGGGCGAAGGCAGAAATTTTTGGTCGAGGGGGCACACTTTGATAAATTTTAGAAACTGCACTATAAATTGGTACTTAAGGGGGGCAAATTACGAAAAAAGGCAAATATTTTCGAAAATTTACACTACAAATTTTTTCGCTAGGGGGCACCTGCCCCTTAGGCCCCCCTTTATCTCCGCCCATGCTCATAAGCCATGTATAAGCTTAAACAAACACCCCTTAAAATTTAGATTACTTTCTATATTTTCAGGGTTACTTGACGCATATATTTTTTTTATAGTTAAGTAACATAATGTCGCGGTTTTACAAGTTCAGTGATGTTTACGTTGGGTTGGGGGGGGGTTGAGGGTGGTAAAAGGTGGGGTAGGGGGTATTTATAACACAACCCTTACGTAAATTATTTATAAGTTCAATGACCCCAAAATGCCATGTTTCATTAATTCAGTAACCCAAATGAACACTTAGACGCACTTCTTTGAGAAGTTTAGTGACATATTTGTATTATGCACTCTGTTATTATTGTTGATTAGTCACTGCTTTAGGTTATTGTTCATGTTCAGTTAAAATATACGGCTTTTTTATATTCGATGGGGAGTTTTTTGTTGATCAAAAATTATTTTTATGTGTTATTTGTTTGATTTATAAAGTGAATCTGCTTTGTTGACACCCAACACACACTGTTTTCACATAGATTTTTAGTAAAATTAAGTGAAAAGAGTTGATTTTCTTTTAGAAACACCATGTCCAAAAGTTTTGTGTTACAACTCTTGTCTAGTTTTAATGAAAAAGCATGTGAAGATAGCCTTTAGTTGTGGGTTTGTTAGTGGTTCCTGTACTACGCCATCATGATCTGGACTTCAACTTTTAGGCTAGTGATTTTAGTTTAATTATTTCATTTCATTTGAATGAGTATAAAAAGCCAGATTATATTTTGTACTCTGTAAAGTTATTTAATCGATAATTGTTATACAGAATGCTGAGGATAATGAGTATCCAGAAGGGGTAGACCCGTCACTGGAGTTTGTGATTACGTCGAAAGACATCACAAACACCGGAGCTCCAGCCACATTGCTGGTTTTCAACAATGAGAAAGGGTTTTCCAGGAAGAACATTGAATCAATTTGTAGTGTGGGGCGTTCGACTAAGAAAGGTCTTCGTAAGCGTGGTTATATTGGGGAAAAAGGTATATACTTCTCATTTTCAGTTTATCTAATGGTAGTATTTTAGCGTTATAATTCATTTAGATTGAACAAAATTCTAGTGTTATACTAATTGAATATGCAACTTTTGTGATATACTGTTTCTAGAAGAAAAAATCCGTTTTAAAACTAGCCAAATTTGTGTTATGGTGATACTCTTTTATATACGGTAACTATCATCTGATATCTTATATTCTGAACTATGACTATATTTAGCAGTTTCCACAGTAGTTTAAAGAACTAAATAGTAGATATTCCAACATTTTTCATGTATTATATACTCTGTATATGAAAAAAAATAATGGTTAAAGGCTAAAAGAACCAATTAAAATGCGATCAAACATTTATACTAGTTATACAAGGTTTTGACTTTTAAAGGGCAGTTAAATTATACATAATTGGGTGAGTGGGTCACATGTTGCATTATCTCCTTTTACTTTATCAATAAAAATTTGACCCGTTATGTATGAAGGATCTAATCATTATCTTAAATTCTATCGACTTTGCTGGATGTATATTAATAACATAGTAGTCTCAGTTTGCTTCCTTTTAAACGTTGGTTGCCTACTACTGGCTTTGACATGGATTATTCCTTTAGATTAACAATGAGATGATTTTAAACCAGATGAAAGTAAAGGTGAAAAGAAGAGAAAAAGTACGTGTTGTTATATACTTCAATGTATGAGTATGTGTTTACTACTGATTTTTAGCCCAGTTAGTTGCATTACGTTTTAAGTGAGCTAAAATGGAATAGCATACTTTTATTTGATGATCTCTTGTTTTGTACATCTTTCAGGTATTGGGTTCAAGAGTGTGTTTCTGATAACAGCTCAGCCGTACATATATAGTAACGGTTATCAGATCAAATTCAACGAAAAACCATGTCAACACTGCAATGTTGGATACATTGTTCCTGAATGGGTTGAAAATGATCCAACTCTATCCGCCATTCAAAGTGTATATGGTTCAGCTACCTCTCTACCAACCACAACTCTCGTGTTGCCTCTAAAACCAGAAAAGGTCAAACCAGTTAAAGACCAGCTTTCAAGTGTCCACCCTGAAGTTCTCCTATTTCTTTCTAAAATAAAACGTCTTTCAGTCAAAGAAGACAATGAGGATCCTAGGCTCAACACTGTGAGCGCGATATCCATCTCTAGTGAGATAAACTTTGCTACTTTGAAGAGCATGGATGCTGAGTCCTATGCGCTTCATCTTACTGCTGATCTTTCTGGCAATGACGTTGACACAGAATGTGGCTACCACATGTGGAAACAAAGGTTTCCCGTGAAGCATGAAAATAAGGTTGATGTTAGATCGGAAGTTGAGGAATGGGTGATTACATTGGCTTTTCCATTTAGAAGAAGACTGAATAGAGGTGCAAGCATGCCTGGCATCTATTCGTTTTTACCAACTGAGACTGTAAGCAATTTTCCGTTTGTTATCCAGGCAGATTTTATGTTGGCTTCGTCAAGGGAAAATATTCTGTGGGATAACAAATGGAACCAGGGTATTCTTGATTGTGTTCCGGTTGCATTTATGAATGCATTTACGTCACTGATAAAGACAACACAAAGTGCTCCTGTTTCCAGTCTCTCTAATATGTTTAGGTTCTTACCTATCAATGAGTCTTCTCATCCAAAACTGAACCGTGTTCGGGATGGAATTAAAGCTAAAGTGATGAACGAAGCTATTGTTCCGTGTGAATCATACACAGTGCAAAAGTTTTTCCGCAAACCTTCTGAAGTTTATAGGCTGAAGCCTGCATTTTGGAGCATTTTGAACAAGTCAAGAACCGAAGGCGTGAGTTTCACAAATATATCATCTCATGAAGCGTATCTTCTTGCCTCTTCATTTGATAAAGCGAAGTACAGTTCCATACTTGAATTTCTTGATATCCGGTATGTTGATAACGAATGGTATGCAAAATGCATAGCCAGTTCTAATCTTGTAATGGGCGTCTCCGAGGATTTGTATATACAGCTTCTGGTATTCATAGCAGAACAGTGGAGCTCCTCGTTTCACAACAGCAATATCAAGAACATCCCACTTATGAAGTATATTGGAGTTGATAGCAAGGTGGCTCTATTCAAAATCAGTGCATGTGCAAACAAGCTGCTTGCTGTGGGTTCTGATCACATCTCATGGCTGATTAACTGCAACACGGAATTCCATGGTTCAAATGGTCAGTTCTTTCTTCCAAAAGCCACGCAAGAAGCTGTACGATTATGTTCAAAGGAGCAAACTCTAAAGAAGTGGTTAAAAGATGAAGTCAATGTTAAATTTGTCAATGTGTATAATTATGCCAAGTATCTTAGCTCTTCAATCGGTAGTGACTGCAATCTAGCTATCACTTATGCTCATTTTCTTCACAACTCCCTTAAGAAAGTGTACTTGGAGAAAGACGAGGTTAAAAGTCTTTGTCGTGACATGCCGATTGTGGATAACTACGGGCGAGTAACTACAAGCAGAAGTGGGGTTCTAGTACCTGCTAACGGAAGCAAATGGGTGGAGCTGATAGGTTCAAATCCTTGGAGACAACATAATTACGTTGAGCTGGGAGAAGACTATGCCCGCCGTGCAAGCTATTTTGGTGTTGAAACATCTGGTGAAGATCTGCTTAAGTTTCTTCAAGATTATGTTGGAGCTTCTGATGTCCCTTGTTTATATCCACCAAATGCTGCAATTCCTACTTTGTCTTCCCCTCTAACAAAACCAAACACATTATTGCTTCTACGGTGGCTATACAACATAAGGAATTCAAGAATTAGCTTACCAGAAAGGTTTTTGACATCCATAAAAACTGGCAGCTGGCTAAAGATCACTTTGAGCGGCTCTCCAGGGTACAGACCGCCTTCAGAGTTCAGAGTCATTCATGCTAGACTCTTCATTTGGACTTCTTCTTCAGAATGGATCGGTGCTTGTTGATATACCGTTGGTGGATATGAAGTTTTATGGAGATGATATAAAGAGCTACAAAGAGGAGCTTAAAGTGATTGGTGTTAAATTTGAAAACAAAGAGGCATGCGAGTTCATTGGTGCACGTCTCATGTCTATTGCAGCTTCTTCAGAGCTTACTAGATCCAAGGTTCTTTCAATACTGAAGTTTATTCAGTTTTTGGGACACAATTACCTTCCTACCAAGGAATTCATCAACAGTATCAAAGACGAAAATTGGCTTAGAACATCTCAAGGTGATATGAGTCCTACAGATTCTGTTTTGTATAGTCGGGATTGGAATGCTGCTACACAAATAAGTGATATTCCATTCATTGATCAAGAATATTATGGGAGTGAAATACTTTCTTTCAAGAAAGAACTTGAACTGCTTGGTGTGGTTGTTGAATTTGATAAGAGCTGTTACGAGCTTGTTTCAGACCACCTGAAGTCCTCATCTTCGTTGACTTCCTTATCATCTGATGCTTTTTTATTGATGCTAAGCTGCATAGAAAGTTTGCGATCATCAGATAAGGTGGTGAAAGTGCTCAAAAGCATAAAATGCTTGAAGACAAATTTGGGGTACAAATGCCCGTCTGAGTGTTTCTTGTTGAACCCTGATTCAGAATGGGGCTGTCTTTTAAAGGTGTTTACGTCATTCCCGATTGTTGATAACCAGTTCTATGGGAGGTCTATGCCATCTATCTTTTCTATGTCCAAAGAATTAAAGAAGATAGGTGTTATGGTGGAGTTTGAGGATGCCAGTAAAGAATTTACTCGCACTTTCAAGCAGCAGGCGTCGTCATCATCCATCAGAAAAGAAAATGTTATTGCGT
The DNA here is from genome assembly GCA_030686995.1 of Artemisia argyi. Taxonomy (NCBI): domain Eukaryota; kingdom Viridiplantae; phylum Streptophyta; class Magnoliopsida; order Asterales; family Asteraceae; genus Artemisia; species Artemisia argyi. The sequence goes on from CM060701.1 coordinate 38,418,285, forward strand.
TTCTTGAATGCTACAGAAATATGAAGAAAATGAAGGTTAAATTTCCTTCAGAACTCAGCAGCTGCATACGGGAAGAGAAATGGCTACGAACAAAACTTGGTGACTTCAGATCACCGAAAGAGTGCATTCTATTTGGAAAAGATTGGGAACCCATTTCTCAAATATCACTGCTTCCGTCCATTGATGACGGTGATAATTTTATGGAATTGGTATTAAAGAATATAGTAAGGAACTGAAGCTGCTAGGTGTCACTACTGAATTCAAAGATGGTGCAAAGTTTGTGGCTGATAGGCTTTACTTACCTCAGGATACCAGTAGCATCACTCCTGTAAGTGTGTTTGCATTGCTTGATTGTGTCAAGAAGCTGGAAGAAGTTAATACAGAGAGTCGTAATAAATTTCTTGAAAAGCTGTCCAAGAAAAAATGGTTGAAAACTCGTTTTGGATACAAGTGTCCGAAGGAGTGCTTGCTATTCTCTTCGGACTGGGAATCTTTCTTGAAACGCAGTGATGGTCCGTTTATTGATGAGTTTTATGGATCACGAATTGGATTCTACAAAGATGAACTTAAGCTTGTAGGGGTAATAACTCAGGTTGACAGTGGATGCAAAGTGCTTGCTAGTTATCTCGAATCTCACTCCAATTTCAAAACAATTAATCGAGTTTATAATTACTTGTCAGAGAAAAAGTGGGAGCCTGCTGGCGATTACAACAAAAAGATCTGGATCCCAAGAGGAACTGATAACGGGGAATGGGTTGATCCTCAAGGCTGTGTTCTTTATGACAAGAACAATTTATTTGCTGAAGAGTTGCATGTTTTGGAGAAATTAAAGTATGAGAAGAAAATATTCAACTTTTTTGCAAGTGTTTTCCATGTGAAAATTCATCCCTCAGTTGATGATTACTGCAAACTGTGGAAGAAATGGGAAAGTTCAGGACGTCAGATAACAAATACTGAATGTTGTGCTTTCTGGGAGTTTGTGGCTAGTAACTGGAACTCAGGAACAGAGGAAACATTCAACAAGAACCTATCGAAACTCCCTGTTTTGGATGCTACCTCTGATAAGATTTCTCTAGTTGATAAGTGTGACATCTTAATTGGCGATGATCTTTTTCTAATGGACCTTTTTCAAACATGTTCTCGTCCGATATTTGTATGGTATCCTCAGCCAAGTCTGAAGACCCTGACCAAAACCAAACTTGTGGATATCTACAGCAAACTAGGTGTTCGCACTTTGTCTGAGTCTGCTCAGAAAATCGTACCTGATGTTGATCACGTTGGATTCAAGCTAGTGAATTCAAGTGAAAAGATTGTAACAAAGGGTTTGTTTAGACTCGTTCTTGGTTTTCTTGCTGATCCTAAGTTAAAACTCGAGGCAGACAGGAGACATGAAGTGGCTAGCCGTCTACTTGCAGTCGAAGCGTTCGAAGCTGCAGAACCAATGACGGTTAAATACAGTCTTTCTTTTTCTTCCAGAGATGTACTCAATGTCGAAGCTAAGAGAATGATACGTTGGGACAAGCAGAATTCGAAGTTATTTATGCAGAAGTTGGATAGGTCCTCTGGTTACAAGCATCTTATGGAATATGCTTCTCATTTCGGTGAAGTGATAGCTGATGGGGTGATTTGGGAGAATGAAGAGCTTGTTCCCGGGCTTTCAGAACTGATCCGGTTGGGTTTTCTGGTGGAGTTTGATGAAGACGCAGTCGAGTTCTTGTTGAAGACCAAGAATCTTTCTTCCAAGTTCTCCTCTTAATAGGTACATTCTATTTAATGCATTTTTATATTTACACATTGTTATATCTTAAGGTTTGCTGGTTTTCTTAAGTATAATGTAAGTTAATATGATGAAAACCTGACCTGTTCGAGTCAGCAATGGTTCAAGCATCAAACGTAGTGAGATAAGGTGGCGTCACAGATAAAATGTAGTATAAGATATTAGTTAGTTTAATCTTGCATCACAGGTCAAATTGTCGTTTGATTCTTATTGGCTTGATGTCCCATATCACCATATGACAGTAAGATGCTAAAAAGTTAGTGTGACTGATTCTGTCTTATAAAAATCTTCGATTTATGTATAGATTTTTATATTATGTTTTTAAAATGCAGGAGAAAACATAAGAGGACGTGATCAGCTGGTTATGGTGGTGGACACTTCTATTTGGTGGAGAAAGTTGATAGATGAAGCTTTTGCTATGCAGTTATCTAAGATTCCGAAGTTACTTTATTTTCGTGTTTACGTACTGTGTTTGCAAATCCTTGGCTTAATGGTTTTCGTTTTTCAACTGTAACCAAATTGAATTTTGCATCAGTTTCAGATTGTGGCACCCAAGTTTATCATAAATATGCAATCCTTGGCTTAACATACATTATGTTCATCTTGTTATATATTGCTGGAAAGCTAATAGGAGTATAATGTAGCAATACTTCTTGTTTAACAAAAACAACTGGTGGCCCTGTCTCTTTGAGCACAACTAACCATTTCAAAGATCAGTCAAAGAACCCTGGACTATAAATGGGTCATCAAGGCTAAAATATAGCAAGAAAGAGCCGTCGCCTCGAGCTGAACGACTTCCAATAGTTTATCAATGGATTTAGGATTAAGAAACAAAGAACAAAGTTTATGAGATTTATGGCATTAGTTAAAGCTTTTGAATGCAATTTTATCTGGTACCATTCTTTTGGTTGGGCTATTTTAATTGTTAGTTGTGTAGTCCACTCAAAAGGGGACGATTTTATATCTCTTCGTAAAATACAAAATCTTTACCTAGTTAGAAAAGTCAAGATTATTAACACTTGCCTTTTAACAAGCTTTTTTAAGTTTTAAATTTAAATTATCATTAGTGAAAAAGATTTGACCTAAATCTCAACTTCAAATATATATAACACCATGGAGAACAAAACCCCTCAACCATAAAACCGCTCAAACTTAACACACTCGTGAGAAAACACACACAATTAATATGAAGGTATCTTGTTGGTTTATTTACGTTCTTTTTGACAATATTCATGCTAAAACTAATCAAAATAATATCCAGGTTACTCGCAGTTCCAGAAAACGTAACAGGAAGGGTAAGGTTGCGAACGAAAAACCAAACAACTTGCTTGACCTCAACATTATTGTCGTCGACGATAACTCAGATGAAGAGGTTGTTATTGATTAAGTGTAACATGTTACTTGAAACGAAGAAAATAATTATTATGTTCTACGTGTATTAATAAGTTTCATGCGTGTAGGGTATTTTGGATCGGGGTAGAAACTCGAAAATTGGAAAATATTCAAATGAAGATGACAGTTCATATGGACTTGTAGTTGTAAAACAAGAACAGCAATTGCAAAATAAGGTATGATTATATTTTAGTTACTATTGTATTATAATTGAACATGTTATAAACTTTACATAAATTTTGGTTTACATGATTTAATAGTTTTTATAGGGTTTACTATTTTAGTGTATCAAACTTAACAAAGTTTTGGTTAATTGATTTTAATAACCAATCCATCAAAGATGTAAATCATTTATAGGTAAAATTAAGTTTACGTGTATACTATTTAGTTTGCTAGATACCTGTAATATTTCTTTAATGTTTAAAAACATGAATATCATCTGCATACTTTTGATCATTATCATAAGCAAATTTTTATTTCAAGTTATTCTTATAATTAAATGGTACTGTATTAACTAATTAATAATACATATTTTTGTTTGTTATGCATAAACAGGACTATGAATCAAGTATTGGGTCGAAAAGTATGTCGGCGAAGGAGCATGTGGCAGAGATACGGAGGACGAAGTTCTCGATTGGTGGATTACCCAATCCGTTAACTGAGGATCTTCATCAGGCTGTTAAAAATCTGTCTGCTGAGCTTTATGCAAAAGATGTTCATTGTTTCATGGAACTAATCCAGGTATTTTTGTGATTAAAAGTGTCACTAGTTACCAAATCAGTCTCTTTATCTTGTGTCACTACAGTTGCAATATATATGGTCCTTGAATGACTTGTTGAACTCAACTAAGCCATATTTTGGGTAAATCGTTTGTTCTAATGATCAAATTTTATAAAACAGTTTAGGTTCTTTGTAAAACGAAGGAAAAAAAAAAAAAAAAAGATTAGCCCATTCTGAACAAGGAAATATTGTTTATCAACTAGTTCATAACCCGTGTTCAACACGGGCTATATAAGAAAATAGCTAAAGTAATGTATTGAATATACAATTTCTCATATCCTAATATTATCGATTAATATGTTAGAATTAGAATTTCTCACAATTTTTCATATCTTAAAATATGTCCCATGTGATAGAAATACTTGTATATATTTACTCCTGCAGGGAGAGTCAATATAGCACCCTCAAAATAATAGAACCCAAAAAGGATTAGGCCGTACAATAGCTACGTACTTTTTGCAATGTACCGTTTTGGTACGTGAACTATTTTCTGTTCCATTTTATGTAGTGTACTTTCATGTTTTGTGCCATTTTGCACTGCTAAACTTGTTTTACCGAAACAAGAATCACTACTGCCATGTGTGCATGCCACGTCGTATTTCCACTAAAAAAAAAGTTAAATAATAAAGTAAATTACATGGATGGTCCTTGTGGTTTTTCAAACGTTGCAACTTTCGTCTCTAATACGTTTTATATGTTTTCTTTCGTTTTTATCTATTTTCGTTCGTTTTTATACGTTTTTCTTACAAAAATTTTGTATTTTTAAAAAAGTTTATAAATTTTTTTGTAATTTAAATGTTTACAAAATTAAAAAAAAAAAAAGAGTTTATAAAAAATCTCGTAATTTAAAAGTTTATAAAATTTTCGTAATTTAAAAAAAAGTCTTTAAAAATCTTCGTAATTTTATAAAAAATTTCGTATTTTTAAGAAAAGTTTATACATTTTTTTGTAATTTAAAAGTTTATTAATTTTTTGGTAATTTAGAAAAAACAAGTTTCTAAAAATTCTCGTAATTTAAAAGTTTATAAGATTTTCGTAATATAAAACAAAGTCTATATAAATACTCGTAATTTAAAAGTTTATAAAAAATTTCGTAATTTTAAAAAAAGTTTATATTTTTTTTTGTAATTTAAAAGTTTAGATCGTATTTTAAAAAAAAGTTTATAAAATGTTTTGTAAATATAAAGTTTATAAAATTTTTTGTAATTTAAAAAAAGTTTATAAAAATTCTCGTAATTTAAAAGTTTATAAAATTTTCATAATATAAAAAAATGTTACACGGAGTAAAATTTTTCGTAACTTTAAAGTTTAAAAAAAATCGTAATTTAAAAAATAGTAAAAAAAAAATATAATATCTTTTGTGAAAATAGGGCTGTCAGTGAAATATGAAACCACTAGGGATAGTAGATGCAATATGGGACAAACCCAAAGGACGATCCATGCAATTTACTTAAAAATTGTATATGCCACATAGACTTTTTTTCGGTTTTGTATAAGTTTAGCCGGTTGCCTGTAAACATGCGTGCAAAATGGAACAAAACATGAAAGTACACTACATAAAGTGGAACGGAAAAAAGTTCACGTACCAAAACGGTACATTGCTGAAAGTACATAGCTATTTTACGGCCTAATCCCAACCCAAAATGGAATTAGTCAAGCAAATCAGAACATAATACTGATATTTAAGTATGTTGCAAGAGAAAAAGATGGAAAAAATTAAAAAGCCGTTAACAACTACTACATGTTAAAGACTATGAGCCCATATACTATACATAAAAGAGTATGAAAAGCAAAACTAAAATCAAATTAAAGACAGTTTCCTTTCTACTTTCTATGTCTCAAAAAAAATATCATACACAGTAGTAAGGTTAGACATGTATTGGATACATCTCGGCCTATTGGGACCATGCCAAATCTTCTTAGCTGCTCATTTGACATTTTCTTGCATTAGTTTCAAATTCTAAGTAAGAATAATACAGGATCAAAACACTTTTTGTATAAAAAAGTTTTCCCTCCAATGCATAAAAGCCTTTGAAAAGCTTTTAATGCATGACTTCAAAAAAGCTATTAGCAGAAGTTTGAGGTTCCTAAGGTCAATGGCTAACAAGCCTTTGTCTCCATCAACAAATGAAGTGATATAAGTAAGCAAAGGAAATGGTAAAATTAACCACTTAGTACATAAAAAATACGCTAAATAACCTAATTAGAATGACAAAAAGTGATAAGTCGGCGTTTAGGTATGCTAATAGCTTATTTTTTTTCTCAAAAAATTAATAAGCACTCTCAAATGGATAGAATCCCAAATTATATAATTTTATTACTGACAATTGAATACACTTGCTGTTCTAATTTGATCTCCTAATACCTTTTTTTCCATATGACATAATGAGGTGAGTACGCCACTCAACTCCTGGTGCTTGACCTTTTGGTAACTTATGCTTTAAACAGTGGACAAACATTGCCTGTAAATAGTTTTTTTGTAAATCATATGCATAAACATTCTTCGTCTGCTATTAATGTTCCAACTATTATAATTTATCATGAATATACCAAAACTATAAATGTAAATAAAAGAAGGTTCTTCGCAAAAAGAAGGTTCGCATCACGCTAACATTTATACTATACACATGAATTGTTGGGATATTCCCGATCATACCTCATAGATTCTATAGTTAAATAAGGTCAAAGGACCAATTACGCAATACATAGACACTGTAATTATAGGGACCAGTTAGTAATTATGTAAAACTGAAAAGTTGTGACTTTTCAGACATGGCATAACTGCCATCATTACCCAACCATCACAATGTTTATTTAACTCGGTTGGATTAGTATAGAAACACTTGTAATCATTCGAATAATCAATTCTTACAGTTTTCTCGTATAGCAAATATATTAGTTGTGTTTGGTTTCAACGTTCCTGAGTTTATACCTGTGTATATATCCCATCATGAATGGTATGATACATGAAACTCAGACATGACTATCATTAAAAGAATAAATGAACTGGAAAATTTAAAATTCAAACCAATGTTCGGTGCATTATTCACAGCTGACAATTTTGGTTTGCTCAAGAAGTAGACCAAGTTAGAAAATGTGATCTTTTCTTTTAAGCAACTAAAAAATATATTGTATGTAATGAGTTGGTCAACATTCAAAGCCGATAACATAAAGTATCATCATCATCAAGATACAAGCAATATATCGATAATATACATTCCAGGTACATGTATGATATATTAAATGGAAACTTAAAAAAGGAGCACTCAAGAATTAGCAATTGTGTATGACCCTCGACTCAAAACTCAAGCATTATGCTTTCGGAAACCTAAACTACTATACTATCATTATTGGAAACAGCTACATGAAACTTGGAAGAACAAAGCAAAATACCTCTTCAATATGTATTTTTCTGACTTGAAGCAAGTCCATCTAAATGATTAAGCATTAAAAAGATTACAGCCAAAATTGCACCCTTTAATTCATGGTTCATTTAGAAGAATCTACGACCATTAGACTTAAAAGGACAAAGCTCTCGTACCCCTTTATCACCTGAAAGATCAAACGAAAATAAATGCTAAATTAAGAGGCTCGGAACCTAAAAAGAGGGAAATAGTTTTGAAATGATTTTTCAGATAGATAAAAAGGGAATATTTTAAAGCACTTGCCTGAATTTTTTTGCTTACACTACATTTTTTATCATCATTTTCTTCTTCTTTCATGATCACAGCTCCGAATGTAAGCTAAACATTAACTAAAGACTTAATTAGTATGGGCGGGAAAAGTTGTGATTTAGATCTGAGATGAATGAAAATGATAGAAAATTGAGTATTTAAATATGAAATTTAAATGACAAGCCTGCACAAGCAAAAAAAAGCGCTGTTGCCTTGAACTCACATGTACTCTGTAAGAAAAGACTGCAAAAGAAAAAAGAAAAAAATCATACGTATTGCATGATCCCTTACTGTATTTGCATAGTATTAAAAGAAAATAAAACTTATAATACGAATTGATGTCATAACACAGTATAAAATTTTGAATAATTTATAGCCTAAATGCATGACACCTCATATATATGATGTCAGCAAAAACTTGTTTTTAATAAATAGTATAGATACTTTAATGACTATAACTTTAAACATTTTTAGGTCAAAACATTTTAGTAAAATTTCAGACTCATGAAAGTAAAATGCACAAACACAATCCTAGATATGTACAGCAAGTGGAAACATAAAGTCAATAAACTAGTAACATGTTTTTGGACAAAGGTCCGTATGAAGTATGAACAACCTGAACATATGCATTGTGTAGCAGTTCAGAAAGTTAAATGTTTTTACATCCTTGACCATTTATTAAAAATATCCGAAACATGGTGCTTATTTTTGGTTAAAGAGTTATGAAGTGATTTTCAGCTTTTATTAAATATAGTGTCATCTTGTAGTGTTTTTTTACAAGTATGAAGTGTTTAACAAATCAGCGATGCTTTGTGATTAAATTTCTTTTCTGGATTGTATTTTAATCTTATTAATTGTTGCTCCACAGAATGCTGAGGATAACGAGTATCCAGAAGGAGTTTACCCGTCACTGGAGTTTGTGATTACGTCAAAGGACATAACAAATACTGGAGCTCCTGCCACTTTGTTAGTTTTCAACAATGAGAAAGGGTTTTCTAGTAAGAATATTGATTCCATTTGTAGCGTGGGGCGTTCTACAAAGAAAGGGCTTCGTGGGCATGGTTATATAGGGGAAAAAGGTATGCACTTCTCATTTTAATCTAATTATTCATTGGTGACTCATTAGTTGTTCATTTTCATATCTTAAATTTCTATTAGATGCATTTAGTCATGCTTAGTGTACCTTTTCATCAACTAAAATCATATTAGTTTCAATTAATTTATGTATGTGTTAGAATTGAAGAAGGTCATTAAATATCCAAATTCATTTTAAAGGGTTCTACCGACAAATTTCAGTTGCATATAAACAGATAAGGGTCTAACCATCAGGTGTCTCTTATAACTGAATTAATGTTAATATTATTATAGATGCTAGCCCAAAGGAAGAAAATAATATGCACATGTATGCAACACGCAGATATGTTTTTACACTGAATGTGTTTTTGTGCTCGACAAATGTTTCCTTTGTGCAAATATAGTTTAGGTCTACATGCATTTGGTGTCATAAGTGTGCTAAATTGGAACACCAACACTTTTTTTATTCAATATATTTTTTATATGTAGATCATTACAGTTTATGATATAACTAAATCTCTATTCAGGAATCGGGTTCAAGAGTGTATTTCTGATAACATCCCAGCCTTACATTTTTAGCAACGGTTATCAGATAAGGTTTAATGAAAAACCTTGCGAGCATTGCAATGTTGGATATATTGTTCCTGAATGGGTTGAGAATGACACAGTTCTATCTGCCATTAAAGGTGTCTATGGCTCTGTTACCAATTTTCCTACCACAACTCTAGTGTTGCCTTTAAAACCAGAAAAGGTGATGCCAGTGAAGAAGCAGCTTTCAAGTGTCCATCCTGAAGTTCTTTTATTTCTTTCAAAGATAAAGCGGCTTTCTGTTAGAGAACAAAATGATGATCCTAGTCTCAACACAGTGAGTGCAATTTCTATCTCTAGTGAGATAAACTTTGTTACTTCAAAGAGCATGGATGCTGATTCCTACTTGATTCATCTCACTGCTGATGATGTTGGCAATGAATGTGGCTACCACATGTGGAAACAAAGGTTTCCCGTGAAACAGGAAAATAAAGTCGATACCAGACAGGAAGTAGAGGAATGGGTTATCACGCTGGCTTTCCCAATTGGTGAAAGAATCGTCGGAAGTTCAAGAATTCCTGGTATTTACGCGTTTTTACCAACAGATACAGAAACGCACCTTCCATTCATTATACAAGCTGATTTTCTTTTGGCCTCATCAAGGGAGAATATCCTCTGGGACAACAAATGGAACCAAGGAATTCTTGATTGTGTGCCTGATGCTTTTTTAAATGCATTTACCTCTTTGGTGAAGTCTACAGAAAATGCTCCTGTTTCTAGCCTCCCAATTATGTTTCGGTTCTTACCTTTCAAACCTTCAAATCCACGTCATCAACAACTGAGCCGTGTCCGTCAGGCAATTCAAGAAAAGCTAAAGGAGCAGACTATTATCCCATGTGAGTCCTACACAGGTCAGAATATGTTCTGTAAACCCAATGAAGTTGGTAGGCTAAAGCCTAATTTTTGGACCATATTGAACAACGCAAGGAGGCAAAATGTCAGTTTACGTAATATTTCATCTCACGGAACCTTTATTCTTAATTCTTCATTTGATAAAGAGGAGTACAATAACATTCTACATTTTTTGGAGATTAAATATGTAGATGATGAATGGTATGCAAAATGCATTTCTGGTAGTAACCTTATAATGGGAGTCTTAGAGGATGTTTATATAGAGCTTCTGGTATTCATAGCAGAGAATTGGGAGTCATTTCAACGGACCAACATCAGTAACATACCAATCATAAAATATGTCGGGATGGATAGGAAGGTTAATTTATTAAAAATGAGCTTATGTGCAAACATACTTTTTGCTGAGAAATCTGATCATCTTTCGTGGATGACTAATTGGAACACAGAGTTTCAATGGTCAACTCGTAAATTCTTTCTGCCAAAAGCCACACAAGAAGCTATTGAATCATTTTCAAATGATCAGAAACCTATAAAGAAGTGGCTTAGTGAAAAGTTGAAGGTTAAATTTGTTAGTATCTACGAATACGCTGAGGATCTAAGCCTTTCACTTGATGCTGACCATAACCTCGTTGTTACTTATGCACATTTCCTTCACAACTCCTTAGAAAGGAAATATTTATATAAGGATCAGGTTCATGCTTTGTGTAGTAAAATGCCTATAGTTGATAACTATGGGAAAGTAGTCAAAAGCAGAAATGGTGTTCTTGTACCTGCTAATGGAAGCAAATGGGTGGAGTTGATTGGTTCAAATCTTTGGATGCAGCAAAATTATGCTGAGCTGGGAGAGGACTATACTCGTTGTTTGTCCTATTGTGGTATTGTTACACCTGTTAAAAGCATTGTTTGGTTTCTTGAAAATTATGTAAAAGCTTATGATATCCCTCGTTTATCTCCACCTGATGCTGCTGTTCCTACTATGTCATCCCCTCTAACTCGATCAAATACTTTTTTGCTCTTAAACTGGCTTAAGAAGTTAAACACAGCCAGGACTAGTTTGCCTGAAAAGTTTTTGTCGTCGATTAGAAATGGAAGTTGGTTGAAGATATGTTTGAGCGGTTGTCCTAGTTACAGACCACCTTCAGAGTCTTTTATGCTTGATACATCAATTGGTCCTCTTCTTCAGAATGGATCAGTGCTTGTTGATATACCATTGGTTGATGAGAAATTTTATGGTGATGAGATAAGGCAATACAAAGATGAGTTGCGAACAATTGGTGTTCGTCTTGAGAATAAAGAGGCTTGTGAATTTATAGGTTCACGTCTCATGTCTCTTGCATCTTCCTCAAAGCTTACTAAAGACAATGTTATTTCAATGCTGAAATTTATTCGGTATCTGGGTATTAATCTTGCATTGTGTGAAGACTTCATGAACAGTATCAAAGAAGGAAAATGGCTTAAAACACAACGAGGTTATATGACTCCAACCGACTCTGTTATGTTCACTCATGAATGGAAAGATGCTTCACAAATAAGTGATCTTCCTTTCGTTGATCAAGTTTATTATGGAAAAGAAATACATCCTTTCAAAAAAGAACTTGAACAACTCGGTGTGGTAGTATCTTTTGATGACAAGTGTTACCAGCTTGTTTCCAATAACATTAAGTCCAAGTATTTATTGAATTCTTTGTCGTCTGAGGCCTTCTTACTGATATTAAGGTGCATACAGAAATCAGAAAAAACAGATAAGTTGGTGCAAGCGGTTAAAGACACAAAATGCTTGAAGACAAACATGGGCTACAAATGCCCATCTGAATGTTTTTTGTTGAATCCAGAATCTGAGTGGGGCTGTCTTCTACACGTCTTTGGATCATTCCCAGTTCTTGATGAAAGGTTCTATGGAAGTTCAATTAAATCAATGTCAGTTGAATTAAAGAAAATTGGTGTTATGGTGGATTTTGAGGACACTGCAAAAGAGTTTGCTCGCACTTTTAAGCAAAAGGTTTCATCATCTTCTATCACAAAAGAAAACATTTTTTCCTTTCTTGAATGCTTAAGAAAGTTGAAGAAAAACAAGGTCAAAATTCCTAAAGAACTCAAGGACTGCTTACATGAAGAAAAATGGCTAAGAACAAATCTTGGTGATTACCGATCACCAAATGAGTGCATTCTTTTTAGTTCAGATCATTGGTTGCCCATTTCTAGAGTTTCGATGCTTCCGTTCATTGATGACAGTAACAACTTTTATGGGAGTGAGATATATCTTTATCGTGCGGAGTTAAAGCAGTTGGGTGTAACTACTGATTTCAAAGATGGTGCAAAGTTTGTAGTTGATGGCCTTTTCTTACCTCAGGATTGCAGAAGAATTACTCGTGCAAGTGTTTACTCTTTGCTCGATTCCGTTAAGATTCTACAAGAAAAGAAACCAGGAATTCCTGCTAAATTTCTAGATAATCTCACTCAGAAAAAGTGGATAAAAACCAAATTCGGATACAAACGCCCGGATGAGTGCTTGTTATTCCATTCTGATTGGACACCTTACTTAAAACTTGGCGATGGCCCGTTCATCGATGAAGAATTCTATGGATCTGAAATTGGATCTTACAAAGAAGTTCTTAATGTTTTAGGAGTTACAACTGATGTTAAGATGGGGTGCAAGCTGATTAGTAGTCACCTCAACTCTCATTCCGAATTTGAAAGCATTAATCGAATCTACATTTACTTGTCGCAATTTAAGTGGGAGCCTGCTGATGATGAGAATAAAAGGATCTGGATACCAAGAGGGACCAGAAAAGGAGAGTGGGTAACACCACAAAAATGTGTTATTCGTGATAAAAAAAATCTTTTTGAGTTTGAGCTGAATGTTTTGTCCAGTTTTAACTATGATGAGAAAATTCTTCGCTTTTTTGCTAATGTTTTTAATGTGAAAGATCATCCTTCTGTTGACGATTACTGCAAGCTTTGGAAGGTATGGGAAAGCTCTGGATGTAAGATAAAAATTACCAAATGTCGTTCCTTTTGGGAGTTTGTTGCTGAAAGTTGGGACTCAAAGACAGAAGATACATTCATTAAGAACATATCAAAACTTCCTGTTCAAGATCCTAATTCTGATGCAATTTTGTTGATTGAAAAGAGTGATGTTTTTATTGGTGATGATCTTTATTTAATGGACCTCTTTCAAAGATCTTCACACCCCACATTCGCCTGGTATCCTCAGCCTAGTATGAATTCTCTACCCCGAACTAAGCTTGTTGATATCTTCACCAAAATCGGGGTTCGTAGTTTATCTGAAACTGCTCAGAAAAACATATTTGATGTCGATCTTGAGAAATTCCATCAAGTAAATCTAAAAGAATATATTATCAAAAAGGGGCTGTTTAAACTCATTCTTGGCTTTCTTGCTGATCCGAAGTTAAAATTCGAAGCAAAAAGGAGACATGGAGCTGTTAGCCGGCTACTTAAAATTACAGCGTACGAGACATCAGAACCTATGATGGTGCAATATAGCTTAAACTTTTCTTCTGGAGACGTGGTTAATGTTGAAGCAAGGCGAATGATACGCTGGGACAAGAAGAATCTTCGTATATTCTTTATGCGGAATAAGGACAAATCTTGTGGTCGTAAGATGGAATATGCCTCTACTTTTGGTGAAGTAATAGCCGACCGGGTGTTGTGTGAGAATGAAGAACTTGTGCCACATCTATCTGAATTAATAAGGTTGGGTTGCCTTGTGGATTTTGAAGAGGAAGAAGTGGATTTCCTTCTGAAGATAAAGAATCTTCAAATCTTTAAGGAGGACCAAGACTACCTTTCTTCCACATTTTTGTCTCAAAAGGTATGTCATATCTGATACTGTTTTTAATATGATCCCTATTTCTTTATATAAGTTTTAGATACTTGTACTAATTTCCTCTAATTACTGTGTCAAATATGATAATAATGTTTTTCCTACACTTCATGTTATGCAGGATAAAGGAGTAGAGAAATAAAGAGAGTGATCAGATGGTAAATGGAGTTCGGTTCATTTTTACAAATTGGTATCATACTTATACATTAACCTTCAATTATTTCTCTTTTTCCACTCTATGTTTCTTTAAGTTAATTTTAGTTAGGTCTACTCATTCATATTGTGCACTAACTTGATGCTTTTCTACGTATTTACAGATGATGTCGTTATTCAAACATGAGAAGTTGCTGGAAATTTGGCCACTTTTTAGGTGAGTGTTACGATTTTTTTTTTTTTTTTTTTTTTAGGTAAGGTTAAGCTCAGTTTTTCACCAGAATATTCTCTTCATTAGGCATATATGATAACATAGTTGGCCAATAAGAATGATTCATTGCCAAAAAAAAGTCTATTTGTAAGCTTTAGCTTCTCTGTCCTTTAGCCATAACCATATACGGTATCACTCAAATATTAGAAATAAACGATTCTATGTTTCTAAGTACTTCTGAAAGTTATAAGTATAATTTTAAGAGGTTAGTTTTATGGTATCATACTTGTTACATTGCTTGAGTTACTGCCAGTTTCATGATCTTGATTTTTCATTAGTAACGACATTCCTTGTGTCAACTCCTTGCAAATTGATCTATGCATTATTATGTCATAGTCATGAAGGCATATGTGTAGTGACCGATAGGTCACTAACATCTCTTAGATAGGTCGCATAATGATCATATATTTTAAATATGAATATGAATGTTATTTGGTTAAATTTGAACATTAGCTAGGTTCCTATAGATTTGTAACAAGTCATTTATGTTGGACTTTGGTGAATTGTTTCTTCATACGAGTTATTTTTGCAGGTGCTTTAGATGGACTTGATGATTGAAGCTAAAAGGTGGAAAGTTATTGCACAAACCAAGTCTTTAAAGATGGAGAAACACATTTAAACAGAGAGGAGATCATATTCTAGTGTTTTTCTTAGTTCCTGGCTTCTATAGATATATCAGCAACTTGTATTTTATTTTTGAGATTTCATGTTATTATGTTTGCAACCAGTGTTAAAATTTCGTTTTATCTCTCTGGGATTGTTACATTTTGTTCATTCAGAGAATGAAAAAAGTTTCTGTATTCTAGCCACATTCAAAACTTGTATTTTATTTTTGAGATTTCACGTTATTATAACGGTTTATTTTTAATCAAGAGTTTGAGTAGTTGTTGAGTTATTAATTGTGAAATCATGTTTAAAGTAATCTTATTATTCTGATTTTTATTAATTTCTTGCCTGTTTGCAATTATTGTCTCAGAAAGTAGAACAAGTGCAACCTTTCAGTAAGGAATGTTTGAATCAACAAAATCGTTCTATTTGGTCATACATGTGAGCTATTGTGTTTTTGCAGTAAAAGAAAAGGAAAATCATTTGTGAGACAAGGCCAACTATTGAAGCTTGATAAAAGAATAGTTGGAAAAACTTTTTAGACATGATTTTGTGGCAAAAAAAAAGTGAAATGTACTTCTACAAACTAAGTCAAGTAACAACTGAAAACTAAGCAAACATGTTGAGTCAGTAGAATCACCTCACCTACAATGGTTGACATTACATTTAGTAGTCAAAATGTACCAAACCAGTGCGCTTCTAAAGAAAGTGTTTCAAGTTTTCAATAAAGAATATTTTTGAGTGATATAAACTTTTGTTGAAATAATTTTTCTGAGCCATTTTAGTGAGAGTACATCTCATACATCCAATATAAATTGGTGTCAAAGCTTGTTTGAATCCATTTGGATAGATGAGTTCAACCATATTTATAAAGTAGTCATGGCACGACTACAAGGTTTTGAACTTACTCATATTGTCGTCCCAATTTTTCGTGGTGAAATTATGATTGTTGGTGTTTCAAAATGGAGACTTTGTTTGATTCTTTAGATGTGTTTGACTATGTCAAGAACAAATTTGAAGAATCTGGTGATACACAAAGATACATCGATGAACAAATGATAGATTTGAAGCAAAAGAGGAGCCAAAACGCAGTTGTTATAAGTATGATTCAACGCGGAGTCACACTGTCAATATCCGCAAAAGTCATGCATCTAAAAAAGGAAAAAGAAGCTTGGGAGGTACTAAAGCAAGAATTTTAAGGAGACGCCAAAGTGAGAGCTATAAGACTACAAACTCTCAGACATGATTACGAGAATACGAAGATGAAAGAAAATGAGTCACTAAATGACTATTCATCTGGATTAACCCGGTGATTAATTAGATTAAAAGTAATGGTGATGAAATTTAAGACTAACAAGTTGTTGAGAAAATTATTATCTCACTTCCGGAAAAAAAATTGATCCAATTATAGTGGTCACTGAAAACACTAAAGATCTAAAAACTGAGTATTTATGATTTGCTAAGTTCTCTCAAGTCAATTGAGCAGCGAATGACACGCCACTTCGGAAAGCCGGTTGAGAGTGTATTTCAATCCTACTTGCAAGGAGATAAGAAACCACCATGAAATTAGGGAAGAGGGAGTTCCCTAGGTGGTCGAGGAGGCAGTAATTTTGGAGGCCGTAGACGTGGACAAAGTCACGGAGGATCAAGAGGTCGAGACAACTTCGACAAAAGATCATTCAGCGATGGAAACTCTAACAAGTGTTCAACTTTAAAGAAAGACAGTTGGAAGAAATAATATACCCACTCTCATCAATTTGATCATCTAGAAATGATATATCAAAAAAAGAACCAACAACAAGAAAACTAATTCACAAGAAAAACAAGAAGATGGGATTTTTTTTCCCACTCACCTAACATTGAAAGAAGTGACACATGGTTTATTCACAGTGGTTCATATGACCGGTATGGAAAGTATTTTGGTCGATATTGACACTACAAAAAATTCAAAAACGGGAATGGAGCAGTAGTGCAAGTGAACAGAAAAGGAAATATCCTGGTCAAAAAAGTATGTATAAGATATATTAAGATGTTTATTTGTTCCCAAATTTGCACAAAATTTGCTTAGTATCGGACAACTTGTAAAGCACGGGTAGTTTGTCATTTTTGAAGGGAAAGGTTGCAATATTTACAACAACGGACAAAATAAATAATTGATGCAGAAGATAATAATGGGAAGGAAAATATTTTTTTTTATCAAATTAAGATATGAAGAACACGCCACGTTGAAGACTACTACAACAGATGAAGCTTTGTTATGGCATAGGAGGCTTGGACAATTAGTTTCCAAAGTCTAAATTTACTCCACCAGAAAAACATGGTTGGAGGTTTGCCACAAATTCACAAGATTGAAGGAGTTTATGTAGGGTGTGTGCTCGAAAAGCATCATCCTAAACAGTAACTTGGAAAGACAAGAAATCCTCGAGCTAGCACACACTGATCTTTGTGGTCCGATAAAGAATCCATTTCATGGTTATAATATTAGTTTCATTCTATTTATCTATAATATTAGTAGAATAACATGCATTTATTTCATGGAAGAAAAATATCAAGTTTTTGAAATTTCAAAAAGTTTAAAAATATTGTCAGAGAACAAACAAGGAGTTTATCAAAAGTTTTGAGAAGCGCAAGGAAAAGAATACAACTTAAAAGAATTTGGCATGTTTTGAGGGGATGAAGGCATGCACAGACACCTCATAGCTCGATACACATCTCAGCAAAATGGTGTAGTTGAGAGAAAGAATCACACCATTGTAGCGATAGTGAAATCCATGATGCACGAGAAAGGTATACCAAAAATTTTTTGGGCAAAATTTATAGGGGCAATATACTTGTTAAATAGAAGTCCAACAAAATTCCTCAATAATAAGACTCCGCTTGAAGCGTGGAATGAACGAAAACCTTCGATAAGACATCTTAAAGTTTGGGTGTATTTGTTATTCTCAATACCAAAGCAAAAAAGATATAAATAAAACGATATAAGTTAAAAGTGTATTTTCTAGGCTATAGTAGCAAGTCAAAAGATGATGCAGGTTTTACTGACCAGATATTAAATTTATAATGTCTCAATTACCTAAGGTCTACCTATATGCACTAACGGACAGAGAATTTGGTCACGTGTAGACTAGTAAATGGTAAAACCGAGGTCGTCCCAAGAACTATGTGGTTTGGATCCTATTTAAGTCTATTGCTAGGTTTTAAACTGGTTTTAAGATGAAATGATTAATTAAACTAAATAAAACAGAAAATAAATTAAAGTTGTGAGCAGTGGGAGAGAAGTGTGCTAGCCTAGCTAGTCATCCTAAATTGCTTATGATTATGTTCTCTATAAAACTGTTCTAATGCTTCAAGGGGCGGACATATATCACTAGGTTAATATGGTCAAGTTCCCTAGCTTATCTCCCCAGAATCCTGCCGGGAACCAAAGGCACTACCCTCTATAAGTAAGCCGACGTACGGTAGACTATTTTGAGTCACTAAGTATCACTATTTTGAGTCACTAAGTATCACTGTATGCTAGATTTATCCTTGTATGGTGATGACATCAAATAAGTACATATTATTGTCATCATTTATCCTATATATTTGACTTGTTTTATTTTTTTTCTCTATGAGAATTGATACTTAATCACTTACTTTAGTAATTCTCAGGTAAAAACAAGCATTTGGTGAAAGTTAATGATTTTGGACGAATAATGGAGCTAAATGGATCAAGTTGGAAAAAGTCTACTGAATTGAAGGAGATACGCCATATCATTCTAGATAGATACGCTGTATTATCATACTTAGATGAATTTGAAGACCATTGCCTGACTTTGAAGAATGCGCCGCATGTAATTATCTCATGCACCGCATATGAAACCTTGGTCAACGAAGAATATCTTACTTATCTACTCCAGATACGCCACATTACATTATTAACATACGGCGCATCACTCTCAAGACTTCACCAAAAATAATCTAAGATACTGAAGGACATGTGCCGCATAGAAGATTCAAGTTACGCCGCATCTGAAGACGGTGTACGAATATTCCAGAATATAATAATCTTGGACCCCACGCGAAGTTAAGGACGTGCGCCACATCAACTATGTTGATGCACCGCATTGAACCCCCTGACAGAAACTATAAATACCCCATTAGACAGCCGAATTTCGTATGCCAAAAGTTATAGAAGCTGCAACATAAACCCTAAGGAGAAGAATAACAACGCAAAGGCAACACAAGACACACCCAATTGAAGATCTCAGAGCAGTAAGAAGGTCCTGCTAGTATTTTAATTCAATTAAGTAGTTTTGTTTTATTATAATAGTACACTTTAATCCATCAGGATTGATGGCCTTGTGACCGCCATATTGCTCCCCTTAAAATTGCTATTCCATCGATTAAAGTTTATTTGATGTTTATTTGGTTCTTGTTATATGTGCATTGA
This sequence comes from Artemisia argyi, assembly GCA_030686995.1. Taxonomy (NCBI): domain Eukaryota; kingdom Viridiplantae; phylum Streptophyta; class Magnoliopsida; order Asterales; family Asteraceae; genus Artemisia; species Artemisia argyi. Next base: position 38,437,728 of record CM060701.1, read on the forward strand.
TAACCTATGTGTCTAGATGTGGCTTGCTTGGGCTGCCATACCCCTCCCACGATTACTTCACTAGCATTATAAGTTAGTGTAAGCCCTTAAAAAGGTTAAATAATATAGACATAAGTAATCATTAAAAGTTTACTCGCCTATAATTAAGATGCCAACGAGAGAGAAGAGATTACGATACTCATCATATAAAACTAGCAATAAAACAATTGAGAAGCTACTTAATCATTTGTCATGCCTCTTATATGTATATATTATCTATATGTGTACGTGTTCGCCATTCGATGTATTCTATCTCATTAGTTTTATAGTTTTAATTAATCAACTCAATTCGTGCCAGTCTCTCACACTGAAAACCCCTTGCGTTAGATTAGGTTGTAAAACTAACTTAGGAATTAAAATACTGATAGACATTCTAGGTGTTAATGTTCCACTCTTAGTGATCGACACTTTACTTACCAACTAGCTACATTGATCGGGTACACTGCTCGTTAGTGTGTGTTATAGGTTAAGTAAATATAAATTTAAAACTTGATAAGAATAATCTATACCTACAATGATTTACACACACGTCATATGGTCCGGCCTCTCGGATCTTAGACCATACTCTAATTACTTAAGTTTATTCAATCCGGAAAGCGGTCCTATGGTCAATTTGCACACAAGGCAAATGGCTAGTTGTCATCCCAACCATTTCCCTTGCAACCTAACTACGCTAGGGTCCGATGGTCAATTATCCCAGCATACCAGGTATAACCGGTTCTTTTAAACTACCGTAACTAAACGATCTATGATAAATTAAGCATGTACACACTAGAAGCATTATGAAAAGTACGAAAACATAATCACAACAATAAAGGAATCATAACTAGGCTAGCACCAGAGGTGCTTAGCCAAGCATAATGTAAATTAGTCAAACAATAATGACTAAAACATGAATTGAATTAGACATAATGTTTGATACAAATTACTTGATGTAGAGCTAATAATGATGACGATTACAGGTGAATTCTCCCTTGAAAAATGGCTTGAAACTGCTGGAAATTGCCCTGGAGTGGTGCCCTAATCGACCCTTTAAAAGGGAGGAAAAGAGATGATGAATAGTGCAAAATTCGGCCTCTATTTATAGGGTTCGAAGCAGTTACGGCGTAACCAAAGTTTCAGTTAGGGCATAACTTTAGTTAGGGTGTAACCAACTTTTCAGTTAGGGCGTAGCTTCAGTTAGGGTGTAACCAAATTTTCAATTGGGGCGTAGCTTTAGTTAAGGCCTAACCAATCTTTTCAGTTAGGGCCTAACTTGAGTTTTGGTTTTCACCCCTTTCACAGTAGTAATATTGCAACTTAGGCCTTTGTGTTTCTTCATTCCTTTGATGGAAACCAACACATAAATGTGTATTCAAATATAATTTAAGCTTCTATCTTCGTATTATTGCTACTTAGAAAATTCCTTGGTCTTATGGCCTTTTCTCACATCTTTTCTGTTCCAACGCCTCAATTTACCTGAAATACAAATATAAACAAATATGAATGAATTAAGTATCATATTAATACAAATGAGGCAATAAACATGAGAATTTGACATGTAAAATATCATATTATTTGATGTTATCAAAAGAATATAAATTACATGGCCTTAAAATAAAAAGTGTAATACTTAGTGAAGATGTAATTTTTGATGAAAATTCGTCATGAAACAACGAAGAAGAAAAAAAAAGAAACATTTTCCTATTAACAATATGCAGGATGAAGCACATTTGGAAAGTGAGGAAAGTAAACCATCACATGGTGAAGTACCTAGCGAACAACATGATGAACCATCTCCAAGTCCACCATCAAGAAACTTTTGTTCGTTGATAGAAACATACAACGCTAATTTCTTTCATGTAGAGCCTCAAAGTTATAAAGAAACGATTAGAAAGGAATCATTGAAGAAACCAAAAAAGGACGAAATTCAAGTTATCGAAAAGAACAACATGTGAGAGCTCACAAACTCAACTCTAGACAAATATGTTATTGTAGTCAAATGGGTCCACAACGTCAAGTACAATGCAAAGAAACAAGGTGACGATAGTTGCAAATGGTTACTTACAAGAACCCCGAATTGGCTGTGACGATACATTTTCTCCAGTTTCCCGTATAGACATGGTTCAAGTAATTATCACTCTAGCAGGCCAAAAAGGTTGGTTACTATACCAACTCAATATCAAGTCAAAATTTCCGAACGAGGGACTCAAAGAAGTTTTTGTTAATCAACCTCAAGGATTCAAGGTTGAAGGAAAAGAACAAAAAAGTTTACAAGTTGAAGAAAAGCAAGAGTGAGCCAACCTTGTATGTTAAAATTATAAACAAATGGCATTCTAACTGTTACAACCACGGACGATAGTGGGCTAGGTCATGGCAAGCGGTCCACGAAAGCACTGGGTTGGCATGAAGAGTTTGGTAATGGGCTAGGACTTGTCTAATTCATTTATCTATTTGTTTAAGTTTATCAAAGTACCCGAAAGTCCATATAACTACTTGCCAAAGATGCGAGGACAAATTAGGAACATCAACGTTTCTGTTGAGTGAAAACATTTCGCCAATTGAGAATGCATTGACATTACCAACCTTCCACCAATTAAAAATCTTTTCCCACACACTCATAGCAAAATTACACAACACCAAGCTATGAGCACATGTTTCCACCGTACTATTACAACAAGGACACAATTTTGAATCAAGTCAATGCCTCTTTTATCTAGCTCCTCCCAAACCATAATTCTACCTTTTAAAACTCTCCACACGAATATGTTCACTTTCTTAGGCACCTACTTGTTCCATAAAGTTTCTTGACCACCACTTTCGATCAAATAGTGTTCTTTCCTCCACCATTTTTGTTAACTCTTTAATAGTGAATTCGCCATTTTCTTGGGGCGCCCATTTCCATTGATCCCTACAATTCATAACAATCACAACATTTTGCAATAAATTAATTAGTTCACCAAAATCCCTACACACCCTCCCTCTAAGTTCTCTAACCCACTCCCATTCCCATTGCCACTCTCCATTCACCCATTTCCCTTTTTCTGCCACCCTACCCTCCTTTCTACTATCTTAGTGATATAACCTAGGAAATCCATCACATAATCTCCCCTCACCAATCCATATATCTATCCAAAACCCTAATCCCCTTCCATTCCCCCACCACACCCTCAAAAGAAAGAATCTCTATATCAATCCCCTCCAACTCCTCACATATCCTAATTATTTCACGCCCCCCCCCCCCCCCACCCCCCACCCCACCCCGTGACACCACCTATGAATGCTTTTAATAACTCTAACCCACAACGCCCCCTCCCACCCTCAAAAGAAAAAGGAAACTCTATATCAATCCACTCCAACTCCTCATCTATCCTAATTATTTCACGCCTCCACCCCTAACACCACCTAACCCGCCACTAACACCATGAATGCTTTTAATAACCCTAACCCACAATTCCCCCCTACCCTCAAAAGAAAAAGGAAACTCTATCAATCCCTTCCAACTTCTCACCTATCCTAATTATTTCACGCCACCCCCACCCCACGGACCCCCTAACACCACCTAACCCGCCACTAACACCATGAATGTTTTTAATCACTCTAAGCCACAATGCCCCCCCCCCCCTAACCCCCTTCTTTTTTAAACCGCCACCACCATTTTCCTAAAAGTGCCTAATTTTTTTGTCGGAAGTGACCCAATGTCTAACCCACCCAACCCATGTGAGGCTAGCAACACTTCCCATTTAACCCAAGATAATCTTTTGCCCTCACACAACAACCCCCCCCCCAAAAAAAATAAATAAATAAATAAATAAATAACTTTTTTCGAATACTTTCTTATTGTTTCATTACACTCATAGGCACACGGAATATTGAAAAGTAATAATGTAATATAACAGTAAGCTACCAAGAACCGATTTGACCAATGTTAAGCAACCCCCAAAAGACATTGATTTTGCTTTCCACTCAGCTAGACGTTTCTTAAAATTTTCTATCACGGGATTTCAAGCGCCGACTCGTCTCATGTTTTCTTCGATTGGCAAACCCAAATTGGTGAAAGGAAATTCCCCCACACCACATCTCATCCATCTCGCCATTTCACTAATCTCACACTCCTCAACTCTTACCCCTATAAAGCTTACTTTTATTGTTCTTAACCCGTAATCCGGACACTTATTCGAAACATTTAAGAATTCACATTAAGGACCTCGCATTTTCTTTACTCCACTCACCAAAAAAGATGGTGTCATCTGCATATTGAAGATGAGACACAACCACACTATTCCTCTCAACCCTTACTCCTCTAAAACTTCCTTTGTCCACCGGTTCCTTAATAATAGCATTCAATCCTTCCGCCGCTAGAATAAAAGATATGGTGATAACAGATCTCCTTGTCTAACACCTCTTTTCAAACTAAACTCTTTCGTTGGCGAAAAGTAGACATAGTAGCAGAATGTAGACAACTATTGACCTACTTACACCACTTTGCCCGAAATTCCATTCTTTTCATTATTTCCTACAGGAATTTCCAATTTATAATATCATATGCTTTCTCAATATCCACCTTAAAGATTAAGCCTTTCTTTTTTCTTTTTTTCAAATATTCGATCGATTCATTTGCAATTAAAATTTCATCAAGAATGAATCTATCCTTTATAAATGCATTTTGGACCTCACTTACTACTTTCTTAATTCTTTCCGCTAACAAGTTTGCAATTATCTTGTAACAACATCCAATGAGGCTAATAGGTCGGAAATGCCCAAGCCCAATCGGATCCACAACCTTCGGAATTATAATCACGAAAGATGCATTGCAACCTTTTGATATCCTAACGACTTCATTAACGAAGCTAGATTTGTGGAGATTCCAATGGGGGTCGAAAGGTTGATATCCGAAGTCTAGGTTCATAATATATTTAAAGCTTTATGATATTGGTACTTTGTTTAGTTTAAAAATCTTGAACTATTATCCTAAGGTTTTATACTAGGGTCGAGCATCGCAGACCCAAGACCGACTGAAACCAAGAAAACCGACCGGACTAACCGAAAACCGACTGAATCGAAGGACCATCGGTCTAGTCTCGGTCCCAACATTTTCCTAATTTCGGTCTCGTTCCGGTTCGGTCCGGTCCGGACCGGTCTTACGTAAAAACCGACCATTATGCCTTCTAGAACCGGACCGGACCGAACAAAAATTACGTAAAAACCGGTCTAGGGTTTTGATCGAATTCGTTATCGGTGCGGTCCGGTCCGGTTTTTGACCGATGCTCACCCTTAATTTTATACTATGCGCATCTTACTCTCTCTTTTAAGTGGTGTTTTCTGATCATATGAAACAATATGTAGGATGAAAATGTTTGGGACCGATTTATTATCAAAAAAAATACATGCATTGAACGAGCCATGTTGACTAGTATGATCAATAATCAATTAATTGCAATATAAGAAATGGAATTAAAAAAATATATATACTACAACCTTTTACTCTATGGTGAAAGAGTTATTTTACTAAAGCAATATGATCATAAACAACCGTCTATGTTATTTATTTTCCATTAGAAAGAACCAAAACTTAGAAAAAACAAACTAAAAGGGTGTTTTGTTTATGCTTATGTTTGAGCTTTATGCTCTTTAATTATATTTCAAGGACAAAATGTTACATTTCTGGGTTGTCTTTTGATTTATGAACTTATTATGACTTAAACAAGATTTTTAGTGCCGACGCGTTGCGTTAGGATAAAAATCACACTTAAAACAATTTTAGTCTCATTATGGTTTCACTAAAAAAAAAAAAAAAAAAAAAAAAAAAAAAGGTCGTGTTGTGAACAAGAATAGATGAATGAAAGTAATCTTCAATTGATAATCATGTTTTAGGGAATACAAATGGTATATATAAGATAATATTATGGTAAAAACCCTAATAGTTAATTGGGCAATGGGCCTCTTATTAGTAATATGGACATCCACTAATAATGATCCATAACACTCCCTCTTGGATGTCCATAATTGTTAATACACTTAGGAATTGCTGCCTCATCAAAAACCTTGTCAGGAAAACCCAATGGGACAAAACCATGACTAAGAGAAAAAGAGTGCAGCGTGTATTATCTCCCTCTGATGACTATATCACTTGAGCTCTTTGAGTTGACGCATCCCAATGTTGTGACTTAGTTTCCTAAATGTTGAGGTACGAAGTGCCTTAGTAAATAGATCCGCCAAATTGTCGCTTCAACGAACTTCTTTAAGTTGAGCAATGCATGTTGCATTATCTTCATTCAAAACTGTTGGTGCCTCCTTTTGAAGAAATACCACATGATCTACATATTCTTTGTATCACACTTCTTAACCAAACACATTCTCGACTTCCTTCATGGATCGCTATAATTTCTACATGGTTAGATGACATTGCTGAGATTGTCCACTTTATTGAACTCCATGAAATTGTTGTTCCTCTACTTGTAAATACATATCCATTTTGAGATCAACCATTGTGAGGGCCAGACGTATATCATGTATCTGCAAAACCAACTAAACTTGTATTTGATGGGTTAGTGAAATATAAACCCATATCCTTTGTACCTTGAAGATACCGAAATATTTGTTTTACTCCATTTGAGGATTATGCCTCGTTAAAACCTTACTAGATAAAACCCAGTGGGACAAAATTATAGTGAAGGAAAAAGAGTACATAACTCCTTACCCGCTCGAAGATGTTGCCTCATTAAAAACCTTGCTGGAAAACCCTGTGGGGACAAAACCATGGTCAAGGGAAAAAGAGTGCAACATGTATCTTCTCTCCCCATGATGATCACATCACTTAAGCTCATTGAGTCAGTGAAATGCACATTGAAGTGACTTGATAGAATCACGTGAATATATATTCTCTACATGTTGTTCGCATATCCATTTTAAGGATTTACTTACGGCATACATCTCATTCAAGTACATCATCGTACTTCACAAGTTATTCATAGCAAACACAATTAATTCAAATGATATATTATATCATGTATGACCATTAGCGAGAATCATTAATGTTTCATACACATTTTTTGTATGACACTTTACATCGATATTGTGATCATCATCTTTATAAATCAAGAGTTCTTACTTCATCATGCGACCTCATAAACATGAGCGCCATTTATTCGTATAAAGATACGTAGCATCTTTCTTTAGCTTTCATGATGCATAATGATTACAACTTTAAGATGTTCAATTCATAAGCTAAGACAAGCTCCGTCTTTTTGTTTCACATTCAACTTCTATGCATTCAATCGCCTTTACAATCATAAAATCAAATTGTATGAAACTTAAAACATAGTCACATCCAGATATCTTTATAAAGTTTCATAGGCTAACAAAATTCTTTATTTGGCACAATACTATACACTAAGGCGATTATAACATATTTGCCAAACACATGATTAATTCAATACAATCAAGTAGTCACATCCAGATATCTTTACAATCATAAAATCAAATTGTATGAAACTTAAAACATAGTCACATCCAGATATCTTTATAAAGTTTCATAGGCTAACAAAATTCTTTATTTGGCACAATACTATACACTAAGGCGATTATAACATATTTGCCAAACACATGATTAATTCAATACAATCAATTAGTTTCTCGAGAACTTTTCTTATATGCTTTAACATAAAAAAAAAATTAAAAAAAAAAAAAAAAAAAAAAAAAAAATCACTGGCATGCTCCATGCATTTTATATGCTATAATGAAATCTCAAAATCACATGAGCTCTATTCATTAACTTTTATATGCATATCGATTACTTATTATATTGCCAGACTTATAAATATTATATACATTACTAGTTATAATGCCCGCGCACGCGCGGGTTTTTTTAAAATTTTTTAAATTATATATTTTTATTTATTAAAAAATAAATAATTTAATTTTTGTTTTGTTTAATTTATGATTTTTAATTATATTTTTATTATTATTAAAGATAATTATTTAAAAATTTTAATCCTATTGTTAATTGCATCTTATCTATATTTTTTGTATTTATCTTCTACTTGTGTTATGGATAAATATAAAATGTTATCTAATAAGAAAATAATCTTTTTTTTTTTAAATATTATTATTACTAAATAAGGTATGGTTTAGTTTTTTTAAAATGGAAAAGTCCCCACTTGGGGTTTTGTTTTATTATATAAAAGATTGGATCCACCACATGAGAACATATCTCCTTATGACCATTTTCAATTACGAAAGTATTGCGTGCTATTAGTTATGCCTTATATACCAAAATTTCAATACTTTAATTTTACTTTCTCATAAAGATCAATGCATATCCAATAATTTTAAACATTTATATATACGGACTTCAAGTCCCATTAACTATGTCTCGTCACAAGAGGCTTCATTCTTTCATTACTTCTTTGCGTCTTTATATCCTTTGGCCATTCATTTATAAAACTGCACTTTTTGTAGATATCCAAGATCCTCACCTTTTATTTATCATGCGCATTATTATATACAATATTATCGATGTCGTTTCATTTTTTTCCGATTCCACACTTTACTAGACATTATATTCTATCATTTGTTGAGATCTCAAAGTTTTTCACGTACCCGGGGTTTTCAATAACCTTCATATCTAGTTTCTCTTTAAGAGACTATTATGGGGTCTTTATTACCTCGATTCAATCATCTTAATTTTCTTGCTCCATTTCATTTGTTCATTCGAGGACTTTACTCGGAATCGATTAGTCTATCATGCTGCAGCCATGCCATAGACTCACTACCAATCATTTATTTTCATGTTGGGACATACATTATAATTGGAGCAATAACAGCGTAATATGATCTAGTCACTTTCTTTAGGTCACTAAACATGTCTGGCATTTACTAGATCTGGAATGTTATTTGTCCCTTGAACTTTAAGTTCATATTCATTAATGTGAGGATCAACATTTATATCATAATTCATTCCATATCCCTCGCTGCTCATTCTCTCCCCCTTAATGAATTATCCATTTCAACATCCCATTATTGTGCGTTGTGGTGGATTTACAAGAAATATATACCGCACATTTATAAAATTCTTATATGGGCAACATATGGTTCGTGACCAAAACCATTCTAATGGGGAGGATTCATTATAAATTGCTGGCAAGATGCGAATTCATATATTATAACATGCCCCATAAACTAAGACTTTTGTTCTCATAATATTATTGGCTTTGCAATCAACTGAAGACGTTTTATAAACGTTTCAACAAAAGCAATTCGCGTATGAACATGGGCTACTTTTATGTTCAACACTTATTCCAATAATCGCCCAATACTTGAAAGTATTCACCACCATTCTCGATAATATAATTTGGAAAACCATGCTCGCATTTTATAAGTTGAGCCACTAATCACGCTAACATTAAGTTGCGTCTTTGATGGTCATTTTGACGATGCATCGATTTTAAAACTCAAAATGATCCATATGGCGGATGTATAGGCCTACATACATCCCCTTTATATTCTTTCCAAAACTTTATAGTTCTTTAATTTGGTGGTGATAAATTAACAATGCACTTCCATCGAGAACAAATAATAATGAAATCACCTCTAAAGAACCCGTGGTTCTTGTATATGGTTCGCATCACATTGACGCGGAGATGGTCTATCCGGTCATGCCAAATAATAAACAATCTTGGCTCATAAACTCTATTTTATGACTACATGTGCTTCGATTGGCACCTTACTTTATGCAAAAATCAAATAATATGTAAAATGTAATACATTATATCAATGTAACTTATATATCTCCAATCAAACTCATGTGAGCAGTTTTATAGATTTCACATATATTATCTCGTTAGCAATATAACATTATCAAACAAGAAAATATTTCTATACTCTTGAAATTGTACTATTAAAAGAAAATATATATGTAATCGACCTATTAATAAAACTTGATATCACAGAACACTAGCATATGCTCCATAGCAAGTTATACTTCGTATCATACTTTTGGTTTTAAAATAATAATCGAACTTTCAAATAAAAACAGCAAGATATATACAAAATTATGACAAAAGCATATTATACCTCCATAAATGCATAACCATCGATCTCAAACATATAAATGAGCAATTGAGCATGCCATATAGTTATTTCAATAGAAGCATGTTGACGATTTATGTTATTGCAACATGTAACTAATGCACGTCTTACTCATTATAAAATAGCAAATTCATATGTCTTATAGATAACCTTAACGCCACACAAATCAATTTCATTCACCAAGTAATATTCTAATAAGTGAAAGTGATATTATCTATAACCATTACCAATTTACACATCTTAAATTAGTCAAATTATTCAAAATCAATGCTTCTATTCGAACAAAATAGCTCTTTAGCGTCTTTCACACACTTTAATATAATATTCACATTAGCCTATAGCATTATCAAATAATAAAGCATAATTTCTACTAGCAAAATATGTTATTAATCAATTAATCAAGTGCCTTACATGCAAACAAATAAAATTACATAATAAATAACTCATGCATACATGCCAAACTCAATTTCACAATTAGAACAACCAAGAAAATTTATATTCACCTCTAATAATATTCTTTGACAACATTTACAATGAGTAATGGCATTGCATATTTTTGTTCATTCATAATCCAACATTTGTATAAAAATGATTCTCGTGTTAATCATGATAGTGTATAAACAAATTATTCATGCAACTATACCATAACGATCAATCATGAATGTAAATATTGCAATTTATATTAGTTTCTCTAAAGGAATTAGTAAGTTTATTCATGATAGGGGTGTATCATAATTTATAAGTAAATTATAAGTTACATGATATTAAAGCAAATCAATAATCAAGAACTAAAGATAAAATCATGGACTCATAAATTTAAAGAGGTATAGTAAAAGAGTAAAACACAAGAACAATTACAAGCGAACTTCGTTACACTTCACATGATACTAACAGCACATTTATTCATTAACTTTAGATTTCATGGTTTCAACTAATAAATTACGCTACATCTACAAGAATATTGTATAATAAGGCTTTAAGATTTGCCTCTTGGATAAAAAGTTAATTTGAAATCAGAATTCATGAACTTGAATGAAAAACAATTAGAGTGCGAGCACACCACGTTTCCTTTTGGGTTTTCAAAACAAAAGAAACTTTCATAATAAGGATGCAAAATACTAATTCATTATATTATAGTACATACTAACATAAAATTCAAGTATTTTGGTGCTTATTCAACCTATTAATAATAGTGTGTTACATAAATAATAAGTGTTTGTCAAATACGAAAATAAATACATTCGTTTAATATTTGCATAATGAAACAAAAATAGCACATCCAAACACTGTTGACGGTGTGCACTTATTAAGTTATTATTATATTAACAAAGTATATCCTGAAGAAAACAAGAAGCTAAGTAAACTTTCACATAGTCTACTTGTAGACGATGAGTGGTTCGTAGCATGCCTTCGGGCACCGGAACAAATAAAAAAAAATATTTATTTAATAAATAGCACAAGATATCTGCTAGGATATATCATACGTTAAACCAATAATGTTTGCAATTATAGCTTGCGTCTTAATCGTTGAGTTAAAAGAATCTAAATGCACCACCAGTAAAAATTTGATTTGACCCCAATTGTTTGAGACATAATCGCACTATTCTAATCTTAGCCATGTAACATTTTCAGGAAATAAAGTTTAATCGCACCATAACAATATTACTGAATTTAATAAATAGTCACATACGTAAACTAATCATCACTTTCAAATATAACCGTACCTCTTTAAATCGAAAGACAATATACGATCAAAAGAAAAAACGTACCTTTAGCGATTTAATGCATAGCAATCTCATTGTTTTTGTTCAGTTACGTAAATAATACTCATAAATATAACATAATCAATAATGTTATTAATTAATAAGTAAGATGTTAACTTATTCAAGTAACAAACACGATCAATGTTGATATATAGAATTTAACACTTGCCTCAAGAAAATAAAATCGTAAGTAAATAGATACGATCAATGTTGCAAAAATCGTGAATCGGTAGTCGGGCGGTCGACCACCCTGCAGCCTGTAATCGGTCAAGGCAGTGATTAATCGGTGATTAATCGGTTTGGCATTTCCTGCATGTTTTGGGAATTTCTAGAGAGCAAACTAAAGATCTTAACTGATTCCAAGCCTTCTATGTTTACAAACCTCAATAAAAGGCTTCAATTCTGATTATGAGGCCCATTGTACGTTATAAGTGAAATAAACGATCCCCAAATTAAGTAAAATGGCTAAATTTCTATTTTTTTTAAATTGACCGATTCGGCCGATTTTTGGCCGATTCGACCGATTTTTGGCCGATTCGGCCGATTTTTGACCGATTCGGCCGATTTTTGACCGATTTTTTCTGATTTTTTTGCCTAGGCCGATTTTTTCACCGATTTTCGAAAATCGACAAGGTGGATCACCGATTAGCGATTAATCGGCGATTAATCGGCCGATTTTTGCAACATTGGATACGATGAAAGAAATTTAAAACCGTACCTTTAAAAACCGTAAAATGTACGAAGAGCGTGCTGATTACGTGTTGTGAACAAGAATAGATTAATGAAAGTAATCTTCAATTGATAATCATCATGTTTTATGGAATACAAAGGGTATATATAAGATAATATTAGGGTAAAAACACTAATAGTTCATTGGGCAATGGGCCTCTTATTAGTTATAAGTAATTCGTAAACACAGTATTATAATCAAATCATAAACATGTGTCTACTTTGGTTAACTTGAATTTGGTTGAAACTAAAATTAATTTTATTAATAGTGTGTATTTCAAGTTATATGTTTTTCTAAGCCCCATACTCAATTTGCTTCTATGAACAAATAATCTTACATGTTAGTCATGTTATCATACTTTCTTTATATAAAGTATTGGAGTCGAGTTATTCAACAAACCAAACATTTCTCACATACCAAGGGACTCATCCCCACCATCCATCTAAAAAGGAAATCAATGGTTGAGATTAAAAGGATTTTATTATTTCACCCATTTTTTATAATTTAAATATCTCTTAAACCGTTAATCGTTAAGCGAAAATAATTACACCATCGCGACGGGCATTTAATTGTCTTTCTATAGACGGGCACTTTGATATACTTTCGAAAAAAGAAAAAAAAAAAAAAAAACGTTTTTTTCACGTTTTTTTTTCCTAGCCGAAAAAAAAATCATATATAATATTGCATATCATATATGATATTACATATAATATGATATATAATCTTTTACCTTAAAACCCTTAGTGAGGACTTTTTCATTTCAAAATAATCAAATCATACCTTATTAGGCAATATTCTATTTATTTTATTATATGAAATATGTTTAATTAAAAAACCCTAAATACTTCTATATTTGGCCAACCATTAAAAAAATCGTGTAACCTATTAAGAAAGTAAAAAAAAAGGTCACAAACACATGTACTGGATATGTCAATTCTAAATTGTTGGGTATCTAAAGAAAAAAACCTATGAGAAAAGCGGATAATGTTTAAGGGAGGCCGATCCTTTCCCAATTTCTCTAACACTCTGTTCTCGAGTCTAATTTTTAAAGAAGGGAAGGGGAGGGGAGGGGATGGGAAGGGATGAAACTGTGAAGAATGGAAGGGTTTTTATTTGTGTTCTCAAGTCTAATTTTTAAGTTGCAAGGAAGGGAAAGGAAGGTACCCAAATTACCAAGATACCCACAAATGAAACATGCAATCGTATGCCTGGGTTTAACGTGAGTATTCATTTTAACTTACATATAACCGATCCAAATGAAACATGCAATCAGCCACACTCACATGACAAGCACATATATGTTTTACCCTTTTTCAAATCCTCTAATATACACACGTATGCCTACTACCAAAACAAACTGAAACGTGCTTGTGTTCTCAAGTCTAATGAAACATGCTTGTGTCCATCGTACCAAAACAATCGTATGCCTGGGTTTTACTACCCAGCAAAAACCAAACTGAAACTGAAACGTGTTACTACCCAAACTGAAACTGAAACAGATATCATAAACGAAACAGATATCATATACTACCCAGCAAAAACCAAACTGAAACTGAAACAGATATCATAAACGAACTGAAACTGAAACGTGTTACTACCCAGCAAAAACCAAACTGAAACAGATGTCATATACTTGCTCTTTCAGAGTTGTAAACGAAATGAAACAGATAGTTAAGGTCTTGAGATAAATTCAGTTCCAACAAAAACCAAACATAATGTAATAATCGTTTTGTGTTTACTGTGTCACACATGCTCTATCAGAATTGGACAAATAGTCTTCACATGTCTAGGCCCATCAAAGTCTTGAGATAATCCCTTCTAGCTTCAAAAGGACAGCCAAAAAGTCCACGTGTTTGGACCGGATGTTCCAGCAAAAACAAATACGTAGGCTGTATGGCTTCTTTAGGAAGACCTAGGCACTGCAGTTCTTCGTAAATTTCCTTCTCAGTATACACATGTGGACGAGAGTTCTCAATTACCTTATAACAAGTAGAAAACAACAACATCAATATGTGTTCGATACTACTAATATGTGTTCAAAATAAACCGAGTACCTTAGAATTCCTGTCTAGAGCATGCATTATATTATCAAGAGAGTCCGCAATCCTACTCCGAATTGGATCCTCTTCATCAGCTTTTCTTTTTTTACTTTTTGATTTAGTTGGGAGCTTAGCTTGTTGTGGTGGTGGTGATGTAATTTGGATGTCATCACTAGTGTCGAAATTATCTAAAGTTACCCCGTTGATCTCACAAAAGGTATCGGTTTCTTCAATTTCAACTGTTTCTGATTCCTTGTCATTGTTTAGTTGCTTTCTTTTCTCTTTAGCAGTTAGAGAAGAAGTACCTACAGCTCTATCTTTTGCCCACAAAGCATACATTTCATCATAACATTTAATTTGTTTATTCTTCAAGTCGTAAACATCAGGATTGTCCTATATATTACAAATAATTAATAAAAAAAAAATCACAATAACTAATTTCACATGAATTAGATTGACCATACCTTCTTGAGTGCTTCCCACACCTCATCTTCAGCCTCAATTAACTTGGTACTCGGGTTCCATGCATAACCACTCAATACAACGCCTTTAAAAACATCATGGAACTGGTTAAAGTACTTTTTTAGAGTCTTGATTCGATTTTTCAATTTGTCTTTATCCAATGTAATATTAAACTTAGCACTTAACGCCTTCACTATATTATTATATGCAGTAGACGAGAAAGTCCCGTTAGGTCTATTCCCGTCATTTTGTTCTTTAAGCAAACCCTCGATGAATGCAACATCCATCTGATCATTCCACGACAATGACTCTTTCTTCACGGTAGGTCCATCATTATCATTTTTGTCAGCTCCATCACTTTTGCCCATTGTTACAATCTGTACATTAAAGAAACAATCATTCTTACAAGCTTTTTAAAACAATCAATACATATATAAACTAAACAATATATTATCCACATGTAAGATTAAGTAAGAAAATTCCAAATATGAATAAGTAATCATGCACAAAAAAGTCTTGATAAATTATATTCTAACAATGATGAACAAAATAAACAAAAAATCTAGATAGGTTATATTTCAAAGTCAATACAAATTCAAACACTAAATAGACATGTTAATTTCATTGTTCGGATGCAAAATATAATCATTCCACATATCATCTGCAATTGAGTTTCTAATATGTTCACCCCTCTCATCTTCGTCTCTTGTACCATTGAGTTCTTCATCTTGTGATGCATCTAACACATCGTGCGTCACTTCATCTTCTAGTTCTTGGTCCCGATCTACCTCAAGTAAAAAGTTATGCAAAATACAACATGCCAAGAATATGTCTGATTGTGTATCGCATGAGTAAAATGGTTCTGTTGCACTTCTAATTATAGGAAATCTTTTTTTTAAGACACCAAATGCGCGTTCAATAGAGTTTCGTAACGATGAATGTCGGAGGTTAAACAACTCTTTTGGATTCTGAGGTGCACGAGCCGAGTACTCCTTAAGATGATATCTAACACCTCTGTATGGTGCTATGAGTGTACTTTTATGGGGTAGACCACCGTCAACAAGATAATACTTACCTATATAAACATAGTAAATTTTAGAATCTAAACGTTAAAATTTATATTATTTGACTTTTATTAAAGATTTTACCCTCAGGAATAAGTAGCTTATCATCTCTAGTAAGTGCATCTTTTATTATTCTCGAGTCTGATGTTGTCCCTTCCCAACCACTTAAAACATATGTGAACTTCAAATCAAATGTACAAGCAACTAACACGTTGATTGTTGGATATCCTTTACGACCACGATATCTAGGGGCATCTCTATTAGGTACTCTCACACGAACATGTGTTCCGTCGATAGCCCCTATACAATCTTTGAAATAGGGATAAAATCTTGGTTTCTCTTGGATTTCTTTTTGAACTATATCACCAGTTAGTTGCTTAATATATTGTTCTTCTAAACATATTATTGCATTCAGAACTCTATGAAAATGTCTACTAGTGGCTGATACGGAGCGACGATATAACCAAGAGACAAAACGGGTTCTAAAATCATTCCCTACTATATGAAGAAATCTAGCAACTTGTTCCTCAATCGACATACGTTGGGTTTGACGTAGACCACATTCATTTTGTAACTTTTGACATAATAACTTAAAAGCGTCCACACTCATACGAATTATTTTACGACTGTTGTTATGTGTTGATAGGTCTTGCAACATCTCTTCCCGTACTGCTTGTCTATGCAACCTTAATTCTTGCGAAGGTAGATTAACACGTTTTCTTTTACGAGAATCGCTAAGAGCAAGATAAGCGACAACTAAACAAACCACGTGAATTACGGCTAACTGTTGAGTTCGCGCCATGCGAATTAAGTTATCAACATCCATGTTGCTAGTGTGAACAACCTATATTGTGATTATTTTGAACTATATAAGTCATCATAAGACAAATAGTTACTATCATTTGCTAGATACATAGTAATAAGTTTTATTAGTAATATGACAAATTACCCATTCAAAACTGCCTACCTATATTGCTCACTAATAATGCACAAGAAGCACCAGTGGGTCATAAGATCATAATTGCATAACAAATAGGGCTGGGTACTAGCAAATAGTATCTCGTTAACTAAGCATGTTATCAGTATAAACACACATCAAATAGGGCTGGGTACTAACAAATAATTATATGCACATTCAGTTTTTAAGTAAGCATGTTATCAGTTAACAAATAGGGCTGGGTACATGTTATCCCTACTGCATGTTATCCCTACTGCATGTTATCCCTTCAGTCAAAAAATGATGCTCCCACCAAATCCCGTACTGCATGTTATCACTTTTCTTATATCGCACACTATTCTACAAACAAACAAACCCTCGATCAATATTCTACAAACCCTCGATCACAAAAATTGAAAAAACCCTCAATCAAACAAACAAACCCTCGATCAATATTCTACAAACCGATCAACAAGAACAATATACATGATCAATCAAACAAACCCTCGATCAAACTAATGTAAAACAATGAACAAGAACAATATACATGATCAAACTTAAGAACACTGGTTCCATTGGTATTTATGATGTATCTAAACATTGTTTTAAGACTAAATGCAGTGTTGACTTCTGATTTTGGATTTCAATGAAAATTTACAGATTGTATCTTTAGATTTATAAGTTGCAGATTTCTGTTGTACCTTTAGAACAAATCTTGCATTTTATTCGCTTTATTTTGCCCTCCTATGATGTATGCATACATGGAGATCTATACGTAACCAGTCATCTTCATGTAAACAGTTTTCAGAAAAATTGATGACTAAGTAAATGAAATTTAACATCTGCATGGAAATTCTTAGGACATATTGAAAGACAACCCACATATAAAAGTACCAAAAATGTAGTAGTTGTAGAAAATACGACCACGATCACTTAACAAATTGAACCTGAAGCCAGATAACTAAAATTGTAGCAGACAAAGCTACAAACAAGTAGCTGCAGCCTCACCACAATCAATAAACCACAATCCAACAAACCCTCGATCAAACTAATGTAAAACAATGAACAAGAACAATATACATGATCAAACAAACCCTCGATCAAACTAATGTATACAGAATCAGAACAATATACAATGAACAAGAACAATATACAATGAACAAGAACAATATACATGATCAAACACACCCTCGATCAAACTAATGTAAAACAATAAACTTACAAGTCGTTTCTTGATTGCCAGAAGAAAACGTTGTGGCGTAGAAGTGTGATGTGAAACGTTGTGGGAGTTGTACAGATGTGTGATGTGATAACTAGGTCAAAGGAGATAAAACGTGCATGAAAAGTGAGGATATAAATGTAATTGTAGACAAGCCCAGCCCGATTCCCTTCCAAATCCCCCCAAAATTGGGCGGAACAGATATACACTAAAATTTCCATACCTTCCCTCCCTCTCCCCTTCCCGTCCCCTCCTCTTCCTTCCTAAAAAAACTTAAGAACACCAATATTTTTTATTTCCCTTCCAATCCCCTTCCATCCCCTTTCATTTCTTTAAAAAAAAAACTCGAGAACAGAGCGTAAAGTTTGCCTCCAGCCTTTCTTCTCAAACTCTTCTTTACCCTAAATCAAAATTGCCGAAGACCAACAATACAAGTCTTAGTAACTTAGTATCTTTTTCGAACGGAACCTACACACCAAAAACCAATGCTAAAAAAATACCATAAATCAACATCTCAGTTTGATTAATCAAAGGTATGTTTTTCGGTTAATGAATCCAATTTATATTAATTATTGAATTATGGATTGATTTATTTTATTATTATTTTTTTTGGTAAAGATTAAATCTTGATGGTTGCTTTTCAATTTCTAAGCCTTGATCAACTTTGTGGGTTTGATTGTTGCTTTAGTTAATTAACATGAGATTTCTGTATTTAAGGCAAAATATTTATTTTTAATGACTTTTTTAAGGGTCGGTGATAATCAGGTTATAAAAGTTACATGAAATTGTGGATGGAAAGGTTTCTTGGTGTTATAGTGTATATGTTTTATATTTATTTAATGCTTCTTGACATTTTATAAGGTATATTATATCGTTAAACACCAGGAGACATGCATTTTTAGTTGTTTAGTCTTATATTTCTATTAAGCTTATAAATGTCTAGGCGAGTAAATTACATTCTGAATTTCAGAATAATACGACACTTGATGCACGGTTAAGATAGGGTGCTTATCAGGGCATTCTTTGTTTCACAAAGCGTAATAATGATTTGGTCAAGAATTGTGTATGCTTTTATATGATTTTGATATTTAATCGGAGTATACTATCACTTAGTAGTTAATTAATGTTCGTGTTGAGGTTTAAATAGGCAACAATACGTTTTGAGTTTATGTTGAAGTTGTGCGGTTAAATAAATATAGAGTGGCGTGTATACTTTTATGAATGTGCACCACTGAATAATTAGGTGTCTCATTTAAATACATAGCTGCATCCAGTTCAAACTTCTAACCATTCAGTCCATTAATAATAAGCACAAATGTGCAAGTAATCTCTATATGTAGTCATCTTTTCATCATGAATATGATTTTCTTTACAATGTATACTAATCTAATTTTGATGCATCTTTGGTAGCCTCAAGTCTTGAAGCTTTGAATCAACGAGCTGTTGCAGTGGTTATAGATCCAATCCAAAGTGTTAAAGGGAAATTTGTCATAGACGCATTCCGCACAATCAACCCTCAAACCATGATGCTTGGTTAAGAGTTGCGCCAGACTACTAATCTGGGTCATCTGAACAAACCATCCATTCAAGTGAGTGTTTTACATATAACACCATGTTAGTGCCTTAAGTACATGTAGCCAGCATGTGCGGGTGACAATGTTTGAGCAACAGGTTAAGATGGGTTGAGGCTGGGTTGACCCATGAACGCCTTTTTCTCCATTTCCTAAATATTTTTAATGTCAATGTGTTCATTACAGTAGTAGTCTTACATTCTTTAATAATATCATGTAGGAGGCTATGTGCAGTAAGAATAGGTTTAGGATGCCCTTCAACCCGTGGGATGCATTTTATTAGTTTCCTTTAGCAAAAAATTAGTTTGACCCGTTTGAGACAGAACACAACCCAAATTGACCCATTCATGTATATATGGATCAAAATTGTCACCATTATTCTTTAGCATGATTTTTTTTTTTTTAATCTTTATCATCTTATGGATGTTGTATGTTTTTTGTAGGCACTGATCCATGGTTTAAATAGCCATTATTACTCAATATCCATCAATTACAGAAAGAATGAGCTTTGAGGAGAAGATGTTATTGAACCTTCACAAGAAGGAGTGGATTGATGGACCGACCCTTGAACAATTTGATAGTTGATATTCATTCCAAAACTAATGAGGTGCTGTCCAGGTAAGAATCTTTCGATTTTCTTCAGAATCTAAATGATACTTTCGTATCGTGGGGGATATATAGCCATATGGGCGAGTTAGGTAATAGGTCAAAATGGGCCAGTTGGGTATTGGTTGACCAACAAAATACCCTGTTCTTTTTTATTAAATAATAAATTCTATGAATAGTTAATTTGTAAAATAACGTAGGAAACTATGAAAAATGCCATGCCTACATATATGAGATACGAGTGAATCTCATATTCCTTTCCGTAAATCTGATGAATTTCATAAGGAAAGCTCTACAAGGTTTTTGATTTTGTATATGTATGATGTCTTGCATACCAAGCATCAAATTACTCTCAACACGTGGTTTATACAAGGAGTTGAGGCAACAACTCATGAATGGTAGTGTTAACTTGGATCATTTGTCACTTACAAATTTAGCCTACTATGACTATAATAACTCTAAAACATCATTACTCAATGGCTGTGATTTTGATAAATTAAAGGTATGTTTTTCGGTTAATGAATTTAAGGTATATTAATCTTTAATTATTGATCTTAGGTTTATTGTTTTTTGATAATTAAGTTCATAAGTTACGTGGTTTTGTCGTTTGCTTTAATCGATGATTGGGGATCTTAATTTGATGATTATTCAATCACTTAGTGTTTGGGTTATAACATTAAGTGTGTGATTTTTTGTCATATTAAATTGCAGCTTGAACATGTAAGCATTATATTGTTTATTTGGGTATTATATTACATCAAATACTTTGGTTTATTTGTGTAGGTGTGGAGCCAATGCCAAATATATTGCAAAGAAAGTATGCGTTGTTACGCGACTAGGAAAAAAAGTTGCACGGTATGAGTTCTGAGCTTATCTATGTATGCAATGTGTTTCTGTGCTTGTGATGTTTTTGTAACATGGTGTGAAAAAATTAATGTGCAGATATTTAATGGTAAAATGAGCAAGGTTGCTTACAGGAGATAGAGGAGTTTAAAGAAGGGGTTAAGTCTTGGAACATTGGTCCCAGGTCTTCATTTAGTAAGTTCTCGGACGAGGCTCAACATGAGCAAAAACATGTGATTAGGATTATTGACGAGAAGCTTTGCTCTTGCTGTCCAAGCATACGATTTGCTACATTTTGATAACCTTTTTATACTTGTGGTTGTGTCGAAATTTGGAAATGTTTGTGTTTAAAAAGTGTCGTTCTTTGATATGTGTTTTGAGATTATTTCATCTATTTGGAAACTGGAATAAATTTTGGAATTGTTCTTTTTTTCAGGTGGATGCTCATATTTAACAACTTGATCAGTATCTTATAAAGTTAGAAGAGTAATGACGCGATATATTTTATCGGTTTTCTGAATCTGTCACTTACATGCTTACATGTATGTTGCAGCTGTGATGTGGATTTGCTTCATGCTCCTGTTTATGTGTTGTGTAGAGGTTGCAAGGATGGTGGCGTCAAAACAGGTGGTTAACATGTCAAAATGGCGTTTGGTATTAGTATGGATGAAAATTTTGTGTTCTTATTTTTATTATGAATAGTATATCTGTAAAAGTATTGATTTTGATAACGAAAACAAGTTTATTACATTAATATTCAAATACCGTTGAATAAAAACAACTCAAAGTCATATGCAATTTAATTAGACTTTGAGTAACTTTACACCCATCTGACCCCTTCCCTTCTTACTTAAATTTTTGGATCAAAACACTTTGAGATTAACAGAATCACAAACAAACTATCCATAAGTTTTGCATAGGGCATTCCTTACTTCAAATATGACACAACATTCAAAATAATGTGTTTATTCATAATAACATTCACTTAGGTGTTTAAAAAAGTTACAACTTCAAGATTCGTGAACACCAAAAATTCAAGAGGCTTTCCTACTAACGTTCAGATTGATGCTAAAAATAGTAGCACCAAGTATTCTTTTTGGTTTGTTTAACATAATCCAAAGTAATTCTCTTTTGGATTAAAAATGACGAAGTGAGACATAATTTAAACTTAATTTAATAACGACCATTAAAAGAATTATGCTTTTGATAGAGAATCAAATTTGCATAAGTGAGGATATAATTTAGTGAGACATATAGTTTAAACATAATTTAATAACGACCACTAAAAAAAATTATGCTTTTAATAGAGAATCAAATTTGCAAATTTGCACAAGTGAGGCTATAATTTAGTTCATTGTAACTCACTTTCTCTAATTAAGTAAGTAAAAGCATTTTGTACATGTTAATATGTTTTGTATTATAACCGATACTAATATATAATTATAAAATAGGTTTTTCTAACTTGTGTCATAGTGGCACAAGCTTAGAAGTGTTTAATGAAGACAAATGTTTCTTTAAATAACCTATTTTCTATATAAAACATGGATAATTTTTTGTATACATCATAAATTTAGAAAAATTATTAATATCAACGAACATAAGAATATGGTAATTTAAGTTCATTTAATGCCTCTTAACCTCTATGATCGTGACACAAGTTAGAAATTCTCTTATAAACTTTAGATAAAACCCCACGAATGCACGAGTATTATAACTAATTCAAAACAATAAAACCACTAAAACATTAAAACAATAAAACATATCTAATAAAATACAAGATATACTAATACGATTTTTGAATGTGTTTAAATTATAAAGCAACATAGTATTGAGTCAAATTGGTTATAATCAATATTTTGGTTTTTTAATATATAAAAATACATTATTCAGGCATACTCTTCATCGTATAATACAAAATTAAAACAAAAAATAAAACAAAACAAAAAATAAATTATTATTTTTTAATAAATAAAAATACATTATTCAAAACATTAGTAAAACTCCGCGCATGCGCGGGTATTATAACTAGTATCATATATGATATTATATGTAAAATCATATATGATATTGCATATCATATATGATATGCAATATCATATATGATTTTACATATAATATCATATATGATATGTAATATCATATATGATATTATATGTAATATCATATATGATTTTTTCGGCCACGAAGAAAAAAACGTGAAAAAAATGAAAAAAAAAAATTTTGTCGAAAATATATCAATTAGCCTATCTATAGAAAGATAATTAAATGCTCGTCGTAACGGTATATTTTTTTTCGCTTAACGATTAACGGTTTGAAAGATATTAATAATTGAAAAAAAAAATGATGAAAGTGGGTTTTTTAAATTGTTGGGATTAATCTCATCCATTAGATCAAATAAAGATGGAGAAAAGATGGAGGGTGGAGATTAAGTAAAAAAAGTTTGGTCCTCAAATGATCTTTACTCAAAGTATTGTGTAGGTTTTTTCAATTCGAAAAACACAACTCTAATCTACTGAAAAAGTGATAACGCAAGTTAGGTATTTGCTACAGTCCAAAATTTTATATTTGTACTATGTCTGATATTCTGATATTCGAGTTAAAGCGTTTATAGCCTTCCTAAGGACGTAAATTAAGATCATAATAAACCAGCAGTCACCAAATAAAATAATCTAAGTTGGACTATTATATGATAGGCCACTCGAGAAAGCTACTTGCATGGTTTTGGCGAACGTATAAATAAATAAATTAATTAATTAATTAATAAAAAGATTAATATGAGTTAAGAAAACATAACTTTTATATATATATAGTATAAGGTTCTTTTCTGAACCAAATAAATTGCGAGAACTGCAAGAACTAGCAAAGACCAATCAGATTTTAGATAAATAATTATCATTTAATTTTTACCTGCCTATTTTCGGAGGGGCATATTTGGTATTTTGTATTATAGTACATTAATTAACGACCAGTATTTACTCCTGTTTTATTGGAAGTGATTATGGGAAGTTATTGATTTATTCACGTCAAAATTCAAACCTTAAATTACTCCTCTTAGTCTCCCACATGAAAAACAAAGAGATAAATATTTGATATTTTTTCTCGTTGATTTACTCATGGTTTCTTAAACATTATGCGTATAACAATGGGATCTCATGATCATGTGGTGGATGTTTCAATAAATTTTTTATTACGTATCTTCATTATTGAAGTGGGTCATGTTGGTATGTTATTTATTTTTTTTTTATTTTTTTTTTTTTTTGTTATTTAAATCATGGTTTTGCTTTTCTAAATGAATGATCTTTGTGGAAAAAGAAAATCCATAATAAAAGTATTGGATCACTAGTGATCGTCGGAGTTGGTGATGTTGTCGTGTATAATACAAGTATAGTTTTATTATTATTATTTTACATCTTAACTAGTTATAATACCTGTGCACGCACAGGGTTTTTAAAATTTCGTTTTGATTATGTATTATTATCGATTAAGAAATGAACCACTTAACATGTTTCAAATAGTTTTACTTAGTGGACTAAAATAAAAAAATCATATGTATATATGTTATAATCTACCTATTATTTTAGAAGAATGCTTTTGGATTAAAAATTATATTTTATTATTCAAGCAAAATCACATGATGATACTTGACTTGCATGAGATGTTAGTGATATATGTTTTTAGTTTTGCAAACCCGTGCTATTAATTTACGATGTGTTTTGTAATTCTGGTATTTCTTTTACTTATATTTTTGTTAATATATGTAGCATATTTAGATAGCTTTGAAGATTGATTCATTTCCTTGATTATGAATAACCATCATACCATGTTTACTAATGTACATTTTTGTTTGAAAATTTGTATTTTCATAAGTTTGTGCTATTTACTTCTCATGTTTGATCATAAAATTACCAAATTAACATAGATACTTACACTATAGTTTCTTTATTACATAAAGAGAAACAAAAAAAAATGTAATTGGTAGAACTCAAATTTAATCTTACGATTATTTATAATGTATAAGAATAATTTTTCTCTAAACCCGAACTATATAAGGAAATTATTATTACTTGTATAAGCAAATTATAAATGCATAAAAAATAACATAGTACATCCGCAAGTCTTTTAGGATTGTTTGAATCCTTACCGACCTTTCACTTTAATGCAACTTTCTTCACAATTGGCCTAAATCATCAACGTAAAACACACCCCTATTTTAGACCGTTGGTTGACACCCATAGTGTTATCAATGACGGCAAACACCTGCTAAGTTTTATTAATTTCTTCAAAGACAAATTACACTCCGAAAAGAATTCCTACCATAAAATTCCCCATATGGGCACTAAAATACATCTTTGGTACATTAACCTTCCATGACAATCATGTGTTGATACTTAATCCTCCTCTAAAAAGCGCACGCAACAAATTGCATTACACTTTAGTGTGTGCGATAAGATCATAAAACTGCAAAAACCACTAACATGTTGTATTATAGTGAGGATAACAACAAAGTTAGTCATAACATCAAATCAGAAATCTTTAGATTAGAACTAAATGGGTGTTTGGTTATGCTTATTAAAGGTGCTTATTGGCTTATTCAATTACCATAACACAATAAGTTTATGATAAAACTATAAGCTTTTTTTAGAAGCTTAGTAAAAAACCTCTAAACTCCCAACTAATTCTATCATAGCTTAGTGTGTTTATAATAAAAGCACAAATATTAAGTGTAGAAATTTTCAATAAAACATAAAAAAAAAAAAAAAAAAAAAAAAAAAAAAAAAAAAATGGTATGTATAACAAAAAAGTTAAACTATAAAAAATTTTACTAAAAACTATCAGCTAGATAAGGCATAAACCAAAGTGCTGTTGAGGTCTTTTTCGGATTCTACTCATAAGCAAAAAGGGGTTTACACATAAATCATACGTATAGAATAATGGTTGTATCTCACATCCGTGATTACCAAGTCAATAACATTATCGCAGTATAGTAACGTAATAACCTAATTAAAAACTATATATTATCACTGAATAATTCCCATGTACATACTTTTAATTCCTTTACAACAACCAACTATTATTATTTATTTTTTTATTTTTTTTTATTATTATTTTTTTGAAACATCAAGTCAATGAATAAAGTTAGGTTATCACCTACGTAGTTTTTCTTTTTTTGATTTAGGAGGTGATTCTTATCAAATAAGGATTGTGATGCGTGCATTTTTTTTTTATAATTTAAGGAAAACACTTTCTATATTAAAGAATGACTATCTAGCCGATGTGTTTTTGTTTGTTTTATTTTTTTTTAATAATTAACGTTGTATAACATTTTTAACTGACAGAGATGTTGAGTTTGAGGTTAATGTTGTTGTTTAAGTTTAACTATTGATATCATGTTGTACAAAATGTGCGAGTTTAGTGGCACATAATGAGCGTTGATAAAGTTAAAATATGTTCCGTAAAGTTTTTAAAATATTTTTATGGATATCCATATATAAACTTTAAGTAACAATTTCATGAGTCGTTGTTATAAGTAGAATCACGTATATTTATTTTATATCACAGTAACTCATGATTACCATTTGATATTTATATTCCCGTTACTAATAATTTAACCGTATTTCAAATCCGTGTATGCATAAATTAAACTTTTAAATAGTAACATGAGTCCTTATTTAAAAAAATATTCTAATGGATGAAAGTTTAAAACTAACATTAGTTTAAAAAATATTTAATGTATATTAAAACTAATTCGCATATTTACCAAATTTATTTTAATAGATGAAAGTCAAAAAAACTAATACTATTACTCATGTAATTTTAAACAACGTTAACATTATAAAGTATAGGGGGTATGAAGTGTAAGGGGTTATTTGTTTATTATCTAAAGTTATTAAAAAACATGGAGACTTATAATTTTACACTTAAACACTAATGTTTTATTAATTGCCTCCTCTTTTCTTAAGTTTTTATTTTCATAAATTTGACACCTATATTTTTATGTGTTTTTTTTATCAATCAAATTCTCCACCAAATTTATTAAAGTTTGACCAAAATCAATTCAATTTTGACTTTTTATTAGCCAATCATATTGCTTGATTTTGCTTATGTGTCAAAATCGAGTTCTCCTATTGGTCCAATTTTTTTTTCAATGAGAAGGGTTTTACAAAAACACTTCGAAATGATGTAATTCTTGTATTATATAAAAGATAATCAATAGTTTATGCTTCGTCAATGTTTCTAATTTTTTTTTAATTGAATATTGTAGGCATCTCGGCTATGGTTAACATGTGACTGCCCAATAATTTCTTTGAAAAATCATCACTAAAATAGTATATTTGTGCTCAGGAGGGTATTATGTATAAGGATGTTTTTAGATGAGAAAAGTCCAAAATACATCCCTGAGGTATGCCAAATGATACGTTTACATCCTTTTTCTTTTTTCGTCTCAAATATCATCCCTCCGTTAGTAACTTTGGAACAAATACATCCCTAGGGACTAACGATGCAAAATTTTGCCCGTTAAGTACCCCACGTGTTAGTCACGTGAGGGGTATTTTTGTCTTTTTCTTTTCTTTCTTTCTTTTCTCCTTTCCGTTTTTGTTTCTTTTTTGTTTCTTCTTGTTCGAACAAACAAAGCAAAACCAAACCATAAACCACAAACCAAAAACCATTTTTGCTTCTTCTTTCTTTTCTCCTTTCCGTGACTCGACCCAAAAACCACAAACCAAAACCAAACCATATTTCTTTTTGTTTCTTCTTGTTCGAACAAACAAAGCAAACCCAGAACTCCATTTTTGTCCTTTTTTTTTTTTTTTTTTTTTTTTTTTTTTTTTTTTTTTTTTTTTCTGTGAATCGACCCAAAACAAACCATAAGTGACCCTTTTTGAAACCCAAAACCAAACTTCCACACAAACACCTCCATCACCACCTTTAACCACAAGGGTCACGGTTCTTTTTTTTTTTTTTTTTTTTCTGTGAATCGACCCAAAACAAACCATACGTGACCCTTTTTGAAACCCAAAACCAAACTTCCACACAAACACCTCCATCACCACCTTTTTGAAACCCAAAGAAAAATCAAACCACAAGGGTCACGGTTCGAACCCGTGACCACCAACGTTAATCAATAACCACGGCCGTGGGTTTTACCACACGGTTCCTACCTTTTTCTTCAAGATCTAGATAATGGTGATGGAAAAGAGTGATGGTGGTGGCGCGTTATAAACGAGGAGGTGGTGAGGGGTGGTATTGGAGGCACGTGTGGTAGTGAAAGGTGGTGAGGAGGTCACGGGGATGCTTGTGGTGGTGGCGGTGTAGCTTTGTGACTGGCAGTGGAGGTGGTGGTGGCGCTAGCAGGGTGGCGGCTAGGAGTTTTGGAGAGGAGTATATTGGTGTGGAAGAGATGGAAATGAGGATAATAAGGTGGGGGTGGTGATGAAAAAGACAAAAATACCCCTCACGTGACTAACACGTGGGGTACTTAACGGGCAAAATTTTGCATCGTTAGTTCCTAGGGATGTATTTGTTCCAAAGTTACTAACGGAGGGATGATATTTGAGACGAAAAAAGAAAAAGGATGTAAACGTATTATTTGGCATACCTCAGGGATGTATTTTGGACTTTTCTCTTTTTAGATTGATATAAAGAGCCCGTGTATACCCGGTGCATATGTGCATAACTTGTTTTTTCTCGGATTGTACATAAATTTACACCCGGTGCACATGTATAATGGTGCTTTTAGTTTGATGTAAAGGGCATATTTATACCAGGTGCATATGTGCATAGCTTGTTTCTTTTAGAAATTGTACAACTTTACATCTGGTACACATGTATAAGATCATTTTTAGATTAATTGAAGGAGCTAAACTATGCCTGGTGCATATGTGCATAACTTGTTTTTTCTCGGATTGTACATAAATTTACACCCGGTGCAAACGTATAACGGTGCATTTAGTTTGATGTAAAGAGCTTGGTGCATATGTGCATAGCTTGTTTCTTGCCGAAATTATACAACTTTACACCCGTTACACACATGTATAAGATCGTTTTTAGATTGATTGAAGGAGCTAAACTATGCCCGCTGCATATGTGCAAATGGTGTTTGTTGCCGAAATTGTATAACTTAACTTTACATCTTGTGCACATATATATAAATTTAACATTTTTGAATATATAGTGTTGTTTGTTTTATGTGTATGCACATATGTATAACAATTAACATTCATCACGCGTAAATGCATTTGTTTTACGTTCTACACAAATGTGTCAATCGTGTTTTTTTACATGTAATGATAATACAATAACAAGTTACTCAATACACACATGCATACAAAGTTAGCAAAAATTTATAACGATATTCCATATTAAAAAATTGATGCTAAAAGCTTTGTAGTAATTTATTGATGCAACCCACGAACTAAAAATATCCTTGTTTGATTAATCTAATTGAAGACACGATCAATCAGTTATGTTTATCATAATTATACGCTCAAATATCAAACCAAAACATATTAATTAAATAAAAAAAAAAACTTTCTAACAAATGTTTTTGTTAATTCCTTCGAAGTTAATACCTGTGCACATGTGTTTCACATTTATAAATGACATGTGCATTTACGAGCTATGATTTCACATTATTTTAGTATGCTTTTAAAACTTTATTAACCTCAAAAAAAAAAAAAAAAAAAAAAAAAAAAAAAAAAAAAAAAAAAAAAATTGATTTAACTTTTTCAATGCTACAACAGAAAATCTAAAAACTCAATTGACATATTAATATATTATTAAACTAAGTTACAAAATGGCTAGAAATCACTAATAAAAAAATATTCTGTCTATGTGTACAATTATTATGTCTTCATATTGAGGTATGGCTTTAGAAATGAACATCTGCACATGTGATGTTGAATTTCGTCGGCGTGCATATGTGTTTTTCGTCATCCCTGTCCTCCCTTCTTCATTACACCCCGTTCTACGTACACATGTGATCTTGAATTTTGCAAATGTGCATATGTGTTTTCATCATCATCCCCCTTTCATCACAATTTGCTATACACATGCAATCTTTGCAAACGTGCATATGTGTTTACGGCAACCCCGTCTTCTTCGTTTCACCCCGTTGTACACATGCTATCTTTGCAGACATGCGTATGTGTTTTCGTCATCCACGTCTTCTTGATCACACCGTACTTCCCATACATTGTACACATGTAAATCTTGAATTTTATAGAGGTGCATATGTGTCTTCATCATCACACGCCACATTTTACTAGAACCACACACTAACTTAACAACAAAATAATATATAAGATTAAAACTCATATGGTTCCTGATCACATTTATAAATTTGAAAGAACCCAACACAACATCACCTTCGAATCAATAAAAAAATAAAATAAATAAATAGTTCAATTATTTATCTAAGAAACTAAAATACTAACTAGATTCATTGAAACATATATTGCAAATAAATACCATTGTTTTCAGAAACCAGAAACCATTTCATAATAAACTGAGATTTAATAAATGAGACGTGGATTTGCTTGCCAATTCAAAAACCAAAACCAACTCAAATGCATAAATTATAGTGTTATGAAAGAAAACAAATCGTAGATAGAAATCGAACCTTATTAACCATGCTCTTAATCGATCGGCATCTTCACTAAAACTCATAAAAATCTATTTCGAAACATTGTTATAAAATGTATTTTACATCTTCATCGGTCGTAAACGATATAGATTGTGATCTTTTGTGATTCGATTACATGAACAATCATCATTTTCATTAGGATTCAGTTTAGAGAAAAAGGGAAGACAAGAAAAACACAAGTATTTTACACAGATTTATATTTTTACTATTTAAAACACAAGTGCAACTTACACATATGATTATTTTTAAAACACATGTATTTCACAATACCATTTACTTATACTAACCAAAATCAACAGTCATCATACTCTTATCATCAAACTTATAACTCAAAAACACAAATGCTTTTCACAGACATGTACTTTAACAAAACTATACTGACTATTCAATTTAAAATTTTCAAACTAAATTGTAACTGAAACAATGTATATTTTTAACAATCAGTTAAAAATCCTCAAAACACATGTATTTTAAAAGTAAACATCCTAATCCTACCTCATAGCAAACCACTTTTGTATCTTATAATCCATTTATCAGCAAAAACACAAATGTATTAGAGATACATCATACACAAATGCGCTCTCTTATACCAAAAACAGACATTTGAGTTATAAGTTTGCTGGAAAATCAAAACTCATCTAATTAAATGATCAACAACAATTTATCAAAAACAAAAGATACACATCATTATACTTCATAGCAAAACACATGTATTTGTAAACTAAACATCATAATCCTACGAGAACTGGTACAATCATAAAAGTATAAAAATACCTTCCATTAGTCGCCAACAATAACTACCGCTTTGATTTTTAAGGTTCAGGTTTTTTTTTTTTTTTTTTTTTTTTTTTTTTTTTTTTTTTTTTTTCCGATTGAGAAAACCCTAATAATTTGGGATTCTAACTGAGAAAGAAGTTAACGATCGCGTGTTTTTAAATTGTGATTTATTTGGACGTGATCTGACTGAAACAAGTTGGAGAAGTTATGATAAATTCTCCGGTTATTGTGTGCAAAAATTCTGGAATGAGATCAGTTACAAATTAAATGTGAAATGTATAATACCTATTTTGACCCTAAATTTAAAAAAAATGCAGGAAACTAGTTCCATTTATTTACAAAATTGCCATGTGCATTCTCAACCATTGATCATAAAATTTAAAGGCTAAGATTGGTTCTCGCAATTTATTTGGTTCTGGAAATAACCCTACCCTATATATATATATATATATATATATATATATATATATATATATATATATATATATATATATATATATATATATATATATATATATATTTTTTTTTTTTTTTTTTTCTCAATAGAAAGGACAACATATTGGAGGATGTTGATTTAAGCTTATTTTGGTTTTTAGCCTTATATGAACTTTTTATAAGCTTATACTACAACGAATTGAAAGACAACCTGTGAAACAGATTTAAGAGCTATGTTTTGGGCTTATCATGCAAAAAAGAGCAGGTCCATATAACAATAAAGCTAAAAAAAGAAAAAAGAAAAAGATTGCGCGGCTACCGGGGATCGAACACTATACTACAACGACCAATTGATTAAGCTATCGTTATATTATGGAGAACATGAATTGAATACTGTAGTATTTAACTATTCAAGTGATGAGATTAGCAAGAGGTTGAATTTAAAAACATTTTTAACCATTAGAGATGCTCTAAGTTCATATTTTTTTTCACCGCATCCCGTTCATCATACTAGGAAGTACACCCCTCTCATATTCACCATGAGACCGGTTGACGAAGGCCATAAGAAGGTTGTTACCCTCGTGTTAAAAGTTAAAACACACAAAAGAAATATGTAAATAAAGAGATAACTATACAGCATCAATATCATTAACAAATATACAACATCATTGATCTAGTAAGAATACGTGGTAACAGAATCATGGTATTGAAAAGAATATTGAATTTGCTAAGGTGTGCGTATTAGATTTGAGCAGACTTGAATGGTGAGGACCGGTAGAACTTTGTACCTTGGTAAACAAACGTCTATCAGTCAATAAGATTACACAAGCTTTTGGAAACTTTCTTTTATTTAAATATCGAATATTACTGACTTACATCAACAAAGGTTTCGTGGTGTAGTTGGTTATCACGACAGTTTAACACGCTGAAGGTCTCCGGTTCGAACCCGGGCGAAGCCAATTTTGTTTTTTAAAAACTGTGTAAAATCCCCAAAAAAAAAGTAAATTAAAAAAAAATTAAAAATAATAAAAAAAACACGCCGTTGCCGGGGATCGAACCCGGGTCACCCGCGTGACAGGCGGGAATACTTACCACTATACTACAACGACCTTCTTGTTTTATTCTTAGGTGGTTTCATTGCAATCTCATAACTTATAAAAAGGTACAAGTGACGAATAGTTGATGATAGTATGCCTTTAATCTTCATGATCATGTTTTTATAAGGCTTACCTGATCTACCAAAGTTATTCAATTATAATCTATGTTTTCTAGCAAATTTGTTATGAACATTATAATTATGCTATCACTACTCACTAGTCATCTAAAGAATAACCCAAAATCACCAACAACAAGAAGCAATTTTTATTTTTTATTTTTTTGGGAACCATGGTTTCGGACATCCAGTGCGATTATATGCTTGGCATTAACTCAAGTCCTCTTTGCAAACATGAGATGAAAATCAATTAAAATTTATGGTAAATCATCTACTTTGTAATTGCATATCTTTGTTGCCACAAACTTTGATTTATAAATAACTAGCTAAAAGACCTGTGAAATTCACGGGTATTTTAAAGAAAAGTTAAAAAGGTACATAATGTTGATATCTTGTGTAATAAGATGGCGTAAGAAACTTATAAGCATATCGCGTTTGTCAGAGTAAATGTCGAGAAACTAAACATACACATTCCAACAATTGCCAAATAAGTTAAGAAAAGCATAAAATCGTATACAAACATATGGTAGTTTATGATTATGATACAATACGCAATTAAGGTTGAATTTCCACAAACTCATACATTAGCAGGACCACGATGATGCCTTCATCTAGTTGATGCTCGAAACCTAACACCAAAGCAATTCTCGATGAAAGCCCTCAAACGCCCATTTAGATAGCCACTCTAAAAAAAATTGCAATATCATTCTATCATTAGAGAACCAATAACATTCCGTAATACCTACATAACTATACTGCATGAAAAATAACATGTCAACAATGATGACGGAAGATTAAAATAGAATTTGATACCAAAAGAAAAAGCATTGAGATCTAATTGAAGTCTGCCAGGGACCACATAATTGTTGCTAAGATGGGTAAAGGATCCTCTAACAACTTCTGCTCCATATGCGGAAAAATATATATATTGACCGAAAGAACAGTGAAGATATGATACCCATTAAGTAAAATATTACCTGAAAATCAATTCAAAATATTAAGCACACTATATGATACTCATTAAGTAAAATATTTCACAAAACTTATTAAGACAAGTTGTGGCCTAGCTCTTCCCCAATTACTTTTCATGGTAAAACATGCTTATAATATCAACAACAGAATTATGTGTCATTACCTCCATTTTAAGAGATTAGAAGATAGACTCATAGGCTTATCCCTCTAATCATAAAACAAAAACATAACATAGACCAATTCACCTCTTCACTACAACAAAACATAATTCATTAAGCAAAGTTTTGAAAAATACAAACCTTCAAGATGCTCTAAGTCCTATACATCAGATGATCTTCTTTTATGTGCCTTAATTATTCTCAATCCTTAAATATTCTAATTAAAAAGGTTAGTGGATTTCCAAAAGATGATCAAAGTTTCTTTCTTTTTGTCAAAATGCAATTTGTTTATGTGCAAATCAGCCTATTGACATTCTCTTTGAAGTTGCAATATTAGCCAATAAAAATTACATGTGCAATACTTAAAAAAACAATTACTACGTACCTCAACACGCAGATACTTGTAGATTTTGTTTTTTTGCATGATATTTACATATCGAGCGTGGGGGCGGAAAAGCTAAACATAAAAGATGTTTCCTAAATACATCCCTAAATACTGAAATGATTAAAAGAGCCATATAAAGAAACAATAGAAAGGCTAACCTTAGAATCTGCGTAGATGAAGAATATTGAGAAGCCCCTGCAATGAAGAAGTTGAGATAGATAAATAATTAGTAAATAGATGAAAATAAAAATGGGGTGTAACCTGACAAAGAAAAGAGAGAATTGTAAAAATTGTACCTAAAGTTTGGTCAAATTGCACGTTTCGTCCCTAAAGTTTGGAAAGTGCAAGGATCATCCCTTTGGGGAAACCTTTGGTGCAAGTATCGTCCTTTTGGGGAAACCTTTGGTGCAAGTATCGTCCCTGTGGGGACGATATTTGCACCAAAGTTTTCTCCACAGGGACGATCCTTGCACTTTCTAAACTTTAGGGAAGAAACGTGCAATTTGGCCAAACTTTAAAGACGACTTTTGCAATTCTCTCCAAAGAAAATTCAAATATCAGAGGTGATAAATTCAACTTTCAATTAAAGAGGTCATTATTTGAAAAGACATAACCAAATAACATGACTCAAGATTTCTGTTGTCTACACTCCACAGTAGATAATCCAACAAAGTCATCATCATAAACACCACCTGAACTTGCATTACCAGGCAAAGAAAGTGTACGGCTTTCCCTTTAATAGTGTTACTCATTTGCCCATTAAACATAATTATGCATGCAATCATTGTTTCCTACTGAAGCACGCCTTTTTTTTTCCTTGTTACCTAAGGTCAGCACACTCGTCTTGATGCTTCGTATTATTCTTTTGTACATTACCATTTTGGGATATTGGTTTTGTTAGTCTTAAGATGGTATACTTTTCTTGCTAAAACACGATTGTTATCTGTGTGCACTCTTAAACACTTCGGAAAGGGTCTTGGTATTTTCATAAAGATTGATCCTTGTAATCTGAAAACCACTATAATGCTAAAAGATGTGACTATTATCTCCTAGTTATTAAAAATAATGCTAATTAAAATATTCCTAAACAGCTCGATGATCCCAGGAAAATAAAGTTTATAATAACACTTTTTATGTTTGGATCACTTCCATGTTTTCAAGTCACAATATAACGGGTTAAAAAATAACTTATATGTTCACTTTAGGAGAATATCATCCCCAATTTTAGAGTTCCTTTCGAGCTAATTTTTTCTATGTATGAATTTGACATGTTATAAATAAAATGAAACCCAAATTGACCCATTTACATATAACAGGTTAAAAAATAACTTATATATTCAATTATACAACTCCACATGCACAAAAACAAGGCATTCACATTATCAAAGGACAATAAATCGTAATATGAAAACATACCATGCCGTACTTGTAGAAATATTTACATTCCAGGTAAAGATCAGATGATCATGCCCCAATAGCCGCAATCTTTGATGAATCCATTCCACAACTGATTTCATAAAAAGGAGGCAAGTCAAAGAAAGAAAGGAAGCAAAGAAAACTTGGGTTTCTTGATAAGATACTGCACATATTGTGGCATTGTGCAACACACTATTAACACCAATCATCTACAGGTCATTATAGCAATATAAATTTCCTAAAAAATAGAGACTACACCGACTGCTAAAAAAACATGAATCATGGTTTTCGAAGCAATATTGAAGTTAAAAGAACATATATCATAGATCATTTAGTTTAATTCAAACACACATCTAGCCTGCTAATTTTGACTACATTGACCTAGGTAACTTGTTACCAACCTAATTGTGTAACCGGTGCCAGGTTCAATCCTGAAGCATTATATGTAACATCATACCTTAACATGCACTTCCACCTGTTAGTTTAAAAAATTAGCGTTTATACATGCCCTTTTATGGAAATTACTCAAAGCCACCCCTAGAAACAACTAACAAAATAATTATTAAAAACTTTCATTGATGCATTTTCAAGCAATATGTTATAAGCTTTTTGCATTTTTTTTTTTGGTAAAGGGTTTTTACCCTGGCAAATATATTAAGATCAAAATGTTCAGGCAACATGGCAAAACACCATGCTGGCTATTACAACACACGCACCATATGTGCTTCCAACCAAAACCAAAAAACCATACTATGCCTAGATGTTACACTAAAAAACAATAGAGAACAAACAACTAGGCATGACGAACATCACGTATCTACTATATGCTCATGCATAATATATCTTGGAAGTTTCCATGCATGTAACATAGTCTCAACTCTCTTCGATTTCTTGAAAGTGAACGTTAGCAACTTTAATCGAACAGTAGCCAAAATGCTTTCCACAACCTGCTCCCTTGACCGATTTCTCTTCTTGAAGATTCGATCATTGCGTTCCTTTGGCCTAAACAAAAACAAAAATGAAAGACAAATGTTAGGAACACGGATCAATTAAACTGTCTAAATACCAATAAAGTGATATATCCATTAGAGGCATGAGACCTTAATATTAGCAAAACTAAACTAAAAGACATGGTATAGTTAGCCATAGCATAATTATGAGAACGAAACACACCTCACACCAGCATATAGCATCTCTTCAAAAACAGTAAGTACTCCATCTTCCCTTTGAGTTTTCCTGTAAGCACTAATGAGCAGGGCATAGTTCACGAAAATGAACATATACTAATAAGCAATCTCCCTATATGCATTTTAAAAAGCAATCCCAAACAGCCCCTAAAAGTAGTTATTACAAAAAGCTACGATGATATAGTTATGATGAACCTAAAAGTAGTTATTAAAAGAAGTGAAAAACTATTGATATAGCTATGATAAACCTGAATGCACCAAACCATTGCCCATTTTATTACGAAATTATGATCAGTAATATTTCAGTTTAGTTTGCAACCAAAATCCCTTTATGGGAGTGATGCACCTTAGAATTAGTTTGTCATGGTTTTGCGCTTAGTACAATTTCAAAGTCATAAAAATGAGCGTGAGCACCTGATATCTTTGGTAAAGTTGATTCTTATACTTGACTTGGGATCTCTATTTCTTTAGACCATAAACCAATAAATAAAGAAGTTAGTACCTTATAAATAGTATTAGTCGAATTGTTGCTTTGGGTTTTAGACTTTAGAAACAGTATTAGAGTAGTAGTTTTGGTGTACGGTTCGATTTGTGTGTATGCTTGAGAGTGTCTTTATTGAGAAATCTTACATTCTTTGTTGGAATTAGCTATAGGGTCATTGTCATTGTTGCAATTAATGTTGCCTTTGAATCATAATGCAAACTGCAAATAGGTTTATTCAATCTCCACTTGCAATAATGCAAATACGTGTTTTGCTATGTTCTGTATTTGGATTATGATTCTTTATGCTTATATCATTTAAGATCAAGCAACTTTGTTCTATAGTTTTTGCATTAGTTATGTCCATTTAGATGATTCAAATATATGATTCAAACCTATTAATACTCCAATGTTATATAGTTAGATGCAACTAAAAGAGAATAACGGCTCCAATTTCGTGCCTCCAGTTGTGACATGCTGTAAAACACAATTACATATGGAACAAATTAAAAAGAATTTAATTAATAAAATAAATTTGTAGTCAATATATAACGAACCTGCTTAAAACATAATCGGTGCAAATCACATCCAATTTTAATTAAGTTACAAACTTGGTTGTAAGGCAGCAAGTGAAGTATTAAAGACGAATGATTTTCTTCCATGAACTTGTAGAGCTTTATATAAGTCCATGGACACGGTTATTTTCATGGACTCGATTTGAGGTACCAACAAAAAAATTCTTATTTCGGGTAAATATTGATTTGAAGAAATCATATAAAAAGGATGATTGATTATGCTTTCCACAATTCAAACGTTGACACTATTAAAAACTTAACAAACAAACGTGAATCATAACTGACCAACTTATTAGGTTGTGGTATTGATTGATTTGCAAAACAAATAAAAAAACTTAACAACAAATTGATCTTCACTATGAGATTCACATCAAAAACCTAAATAAAAAAAAAAAAAAAAAAAAAAAAAAAAAAAAAAAAAAAAAAAAAAAACCCTGAAAAGTTCAAATAAAATAATCGAGTTCATTAGAATCAAAAGCAAATCACATTCGGCTAGGGTGATTCGGCATAGTGCCTTTCATCCGGTGCCTTTCATCTGAGCCATTCGGCTAGGGTGATTTGGCCAAGTGCCTTTCATCCCGTGTCTTTCATCTGAGCCATTCTGCTTGGTAGGTTCGGCCAAGTGCCTTTCATCCGGGCATTCCATCTGGGTCTTTCATCTTGATCTCTATCAGACCACATACGTCATCATGTCCCCAGTATAGTATTCTTGACAAAGTCAATGATGCTATACTTAAATTCAATTTGTTAATGTCGTACGAAGCACTTTAGTATTGGCTTTCTTATCCGGACGCCATATTGGCGTGTGTTCCCTTTGATGGTAAATGTGATGTATTGTTCATCCACTGTGTAGCCAAACCTCAAGTACCGACAAAGGAAGTCTACCGAACGATCCAGAGGCCAACGTTCTGCATGGCCTTTCGGCCTGTGTCCTTCAACTAAAGTGTATGATCTTTCTTCCGGCGCGTGTCTTTATTCGTACACATACATTAACAGTTACCCTCGTGTTAAAACACACAAAAGAAAAGTATGTAAATAAAGAGATAACTATACAGCATCAATATCATTAACAAATATACAACAGCATTGATCTAGTAAGAATATGTAGTAACAGAATCATGGTATTGAAAAGAATATTGAATTTGCTAAGGTGTGCGTATTAGATTTGAGCAGACTTGAATGGTGTGGACCGGTAGAACTTTCTACCTTGGTAAACAAACGTCTATCAGTCAATAAGATTACACAAGCTTTTGGAAACTTTCTTTTATTTAAATATCGAATATTAATGACTTACATCAACAAAGGTTTCGTGGTGTAGTTGGTAATCACGTCAGTTGCCGGGGATCGAACCCGTTGCCGGGGATCGAACCCGGGTCACCCGCGTGACAGGCGGGAATACTTACCACTATACTACAACGACCTTCTTGTTTTATTTTTGTGTGATTTCATTGCAATCTCATAACTTATAAAGAGGTACAAAGTGACCAGTAGTTGATGATAGTATGCCTTTAATCTTCATGATCATGTCTTAATAAGGCTTACGTGATGATCTAACAAAGTTATTCAATTCTAATCTATGTTTTCTAGCAAAATTGTTATGAACATTATAACTATGCTATCACTAGTCATCTAAAGAATAACCCAAAATCACCAACAACAAGAAGCAAAAAAAATTTTTTTTTTTTTGGGAACCATGATTTCGGACATCCAGTGCGATTATTTGCTTGGCATTAACTCAAGTCATCTTTGCAAACATGACATGAAAATCAAAGAATATATATGGTGAATCATCTACTTTGTAATTCCATATCTTTGTTGCCAGAAACTTTGATTGAAATAATTTGATTGGTTAGATTCAAAAACTAAAACCATAGAAGTTCAAAAACTAAAACCTACATGATATAGCCTTTAAGAAACTTAGAG
Organism: Artemisia argyi; assembly: GCA_030686995.1. Lineage (NCBI taxonomy): Eukaryota > Viridiplantae > Streptophyta > Magnoliopsida > Asterales > Asteraceae > Artemisia > Artemisia argyi. Next base: position 38,478,234 of record CM060701.1, read on the forward strand.
TCTGAAAGAGGGGAAGCATTGGAGATTTCGGAATTAGAAAGTATCATAACAAACAGCTTAGTCCACAGCAAGCTTTACAAAAAAGAAATGTGCAGCATTCATTTACAGTTCAATTTCATGACACAGCCATAAATCATCTAGAACCAAGCAAAGTTCCTAATAAAGTCCTACATTAGTCTAAAATACCCATGAGCGGTGGGTCGGGTCCTCAAAAGAAATAGGCCACTTGATGGTGCTTAAGAAGCATTATGTAGCTTCTCCGAAATGATACTGATATGATATTCAAAATGTCTTGACGTAAAACTAAAGCTCCCAACTTCAAATTTCCAACTGCCAAGACTCTGCAAAAGCATTTAAGATTTAACAAGACTGCAATAGTTCATTGACAAATATTCTATAAGATAGAAAGCTACAACCAAATGGGTAAAGTGAATAATCACTCACACATATACACGATATATGTTCTACGTGGAAAGTAAATCATGCTCAATATCCATTAAGGTTAGTTAACTAGATACAAGTGTATATTGGGATGATCAACAGTATGAGGAAGGTAGTTCATAAAATATAGAAGTGTATATAAAAACAGTTTATGTTAATAAAATAGAAGGGTATACCGAAACAGAATATGACAATGAAAACAGAACACAATACAGTAGGCGGAATACTTACCAATGCAGTAGCCAACTGTTTATTTTCCAAAAAAGATAGATTCCTAATCTGTAAATTGGCAGAAATGCATTATGTTAGCACACCAGGAAGGCCGACTAACATGATTATTGGTTGTTAATGAACAAGAATTTGACAGATTAATAATATACGTACAATAAGTGCTTGTCAGTTAATTCAAAACTAACATACTTAGTTAAGAGCATACTGGATTCTTACTCCATTATCAACAAAACACAATGATAAGCTAGCTTACGAGATTAGAGATAGGTAGGTCACTCTCCTAATCAAAAGTTACAAACACACATAAAAGAAATCACCAACCTTAATTACAACTTAAGCCGCTTTTAGTCGCTTGGGGCACCGATGGTAAACGTTCTCGAATCGTTCCCAAACTCTATCAGAAATGTAGGCTTGATCCTCTCCTAAGATTTCTAAATACTTCGTCTTCATGAGGAACTCAACTGCTTCCTCATCAAACTCCACCAAAAAGCCTGATCGGATCAGTTCAGAAAGCTCGGGAACATGTTCTTCATTCTCGCACAACACCCCATCCGCTATCTCTTCACTAAAATGAGAAGCATATGTCATAACGTTCTTATAACCAGAAGATCTATCCAACTTCTGCATAAAGAATTTGTTGTTCAGTTTGTCCCAATGTATCATTCGCTTTTCTTCAACATTTATCACATCTCCGTAAGAAAAAGACAGCCTGTTTCGAATCGTCATTGGCTCTGTTGTCTCAAAAGCTTCCATTGCCAGTATACGGTTAACAGCTTCATGCCTCCTTTCTTTGTCAAATTCAAGACTAGTTTTCGCAAGAAACCCAAGAATTAATTTGACCAAACCCTTTTTGATAATCTTTTCTTTTGGATTTATTCGCTCGAATTTAGCATGATCAACATCAGACATGACTTTTCGTACAGATTCAGATAATGTACGAACACCGAGTTTTCGGTAGATATCCATAAGCTTGGTGCGGGTTAAACATTTCAGACTTGGTCGAGGATACCATACGAATATGGGACGAGAAAATCTTTGAAATAGTTCCATTAGAAAAAGATCATCGCCAATGAATACGTCACGCTTGTTAATCAATAAAATCTTATCAGAAAAAGGATCTAAAACAGGGATTCTCGATAAGTACTTATCAAATGTTTCCTTTGATCTTGAGTTCCAATTTTTGACAACAAACTCCCAAAATGCAGAACACTCGGTATGCGTTATCTGACGTCCTGAATCTTCCCACATCTTCCATAAGTTGCAGTAGTCACTAACACACGGATGAACTTTCACATCGAGTACGTTTGCAAAAAAGTCAAGAATTTTTTTCTCATACTTGAATTTTTCCAAAACATAAAACTTCTCTTCAAACAGATTGTTGTTATCATGAACAACACAATCTTGAGGTCTTGACCATTCTCCATTGTTGGTTCCTTTCGGAATCCAGATCTTTTTGTTATCGTCATCAAAAAACTCCCACTTAAATTCACACAAGTAATTGTAGATTCGACCAATAATTTCGAAATTGGAGTGAAAGTTGAGGCAATTAGCAAGCAACCGACATCCCTTATTAACATTGGTTGTCACTCCGAGAACACCGAGCTCCTCTTTGTAGGACCCAATATCAGATCCGTAAAATTCTTCATCAATGAACGGACCATCACTTCGGTTCAAGAAAGGTTCCCATTCAGAATAGAACAACAAGCACTCATCCGGACTTTTATAACCGCAGGTGGTCTTTAACCACTTTTTCTGTGACAGTTTATCGAGGAATTGAGCAGGAATTTCTACTTTCTTTTCTTTAAATATCTTGACAAAATCAAGCAGTGAGTAAACGCTTGCAGTAGTAAGTCTACTGCAATCCTGAGGTAAGAAAATTCCATCAGCAATAAACTTGTCGCCATCTTTGAAATCAGTAGTCACACCTAACTCCTTTAACTCTAATCCGTATTGATGTATCCTACTACCATAAGAATCATCACTGTCATCGATGAACGGAAGCAGTGAAACTGAAGAAATGGGTAACCAATCTGTACCGAAAAGAATGCAATCATTTGGTGATCTGTAGTCACCTAATTCTGTTTTTAGCCACTTCTCTTCCCGTATGCAATCCTTGAGTTCTGAAGGGAATTTGACCTCCGCCTTATTTAACTTTCTACAACACTCAAGAAACAAAAAAACATTTTCTTTACTGATTGAAGATGACGAAACCTGTTGCTTGAAAGTTCGAGTAAACTCTTTGATTGTATCCTCAGATTCCACCATAACACCGAGTTTCTTTAATTCTGTCGACATTGAAACTATTATGTTTCCATAATACATTTCATCAACAACTGGGAATGACCCGAAGACGTGTAGCAGAAAACGCCAATCAGATTCGGCGTTCCATAAAAAGCATTCCGATGGGCAGTTGTACCCCAAGTTTGTTTTCAAGCATTTTGTGTTTCTAACCTCTTGCAACAGCTTATCAGATGATTCTAATTTCTGTATGCACTTTAATATCAGTAAGAAGGCCTCAGGTGACAAACAAGTCAATAAAGTCGAGGACTTTAGATTGTCAGAAACAATCTGGTAACAGTTGTGATCGAAATTTACTACCACACCAAGCAGTTCAAGTTCTTTCTTGAAAGAAAATATTCCGTTCCCATAATAATCGTGATCTATAAACGGAATATCACTTATTTGCTTAGCACCGTCCCATTCATCACTAAGCAAAACAGAGTCGCTTGGAGTCATATAACCTCGGGACGTTCTAACCCATTTTCCTCCTTTGATACTTCTGATAAACTCCTCACTAGAAAGCTTATTCTCTGCCAAATACTTGACAAATTTCAGTATTGCAAAAACACCATCTTTCGTAAGCTCTGAAGAAGCTGCAAGAGACATGAGACGCTTCCCCGTAAGCTCACAAGCCTCTTTAATCTCAAACCTAACACCAATTGTTTTTAACTCGTCTTTGTAATTCATTAACTCCTCACCATAAAAGTTCTCATCTACCAATGGGATGTCAACAAGCACCGATTCATTCTGAAGATGAGACACGAGTGATGATTCAAGCACGAAGGACTCCGAAGGTGGTTTGTGCCCAGAACAACCATTCAAATAGATCTTTAACCAGCTTCCATTTTTAATTGATGACAAAAAGAGTTCTGGCAAACAAGTGCCAGTTGTCCTTAAGTACTTAAGCCAGTTTAGAAGCAAAAACGTATTTGATTTGGTTAAAGGGGATGACATTGTAGGAACAGCAGCATTAGGTGGAGATAAATAAGGGATATCAGAAGCTTTCAAGTAATCTTGAACAAAAGTAATAAGCTCTTTGTGTGATATAACCATACCAAAATAGCTTACACAAGGAGTATAGTCATTTGCCAGCTCAACGTAGCCATGTTGGCTCCAAGGATTCGGACCAATCAACTCTGCCCATTTGCTTCCAGTTGCTGGTACAAGAAGAACCTCTTTGGTTCTTCTTAAAGTTACTAGCCCATAATTATTAACAATTGGCATTTTACTACACAGATCACGAACATTTATGTCTGACAAGTGTTTCTTTTTTAAAGAGTTCCAAAGGAAATAGGCATAAGTAACAGCGAGCTTACTGTCACAGTTGAGTGAAGGAATTAGATGATCAGCGTATTCATAAACACTTACAAATTTAACCTTCACCTCATACATAAGCCACTTCTTTAGCCTATAATCCTTCTTACATTCCTCTTGTATGACTTTACTCAGAAAAAACGGACACATTGAACTAGAGAATTCTGCATTCCATTGATTCAACCATGATATACAATCACCCGTCCCTGCAAGCAGCTTTCTTGAGCTAGATGCAACTGAAACAGCATTTACTTTACATAATTTGACATTTCCATCCAAATCGGTGTACTTTATGAGTGGTATATTTCTAAAATTGGCATTGTAAAAAAAGTACTCTGCTATGAATACCAGAAGCTGTAAATAAACATCCTCTGAGACACCCATTACAATATTAGAACTGGCAATGCATCGTACATACCATTTAGGATCAAGATCTCTGATTCTTAAAAAATTAAGAATGGAATGGTACTCTATTTCATCTAATGAAGAAGTGAGAAAATAAGCTCCTTGAGATACAATATAAGTACTGAAACTCACGTGTTGACTCTTTGCAGCATTGAGTATGCTCCTAAATGAAGGAAGAAGCTTATACACCTCATGGGGTTTGCGGAACAACTTCTCACTAGTGAACGACTCGCATGGAACAATGGTCTCGTTCATCAGTTTTGCTTGAATTGAATCCTGGACACGTTTCAGATTCGGATGAGATGGGTTCGTGATAGGTAAAAACCTGAACATTTGTGGGAGACTAGAAACAGGAGCATTTACTATGGACTTTACCAACGTGGTAAATGCATTTATAAAGGCATCAGGCACGCAGTCAAGAATCCCCTGGTTCCATTTGTTGTCCCAAAGGATATTTTCCCTTGATGAGGCCAAGAGAAAATCTGCTTGGATTATGAACGGAAAGTTTGTGACTGTGTCAGTTAGTAAAAATGCATAAATACCAGGACACCTCGAGCTTCCTTGAAGTCTTTTCTCGATTGGGAAAGCCAGTGTGACAACCCACTCCTCTACTTCCCTTCTAACGTCAACTTTATTTTCCTGCTTCACGGGAAATCTTTGTTTCCACATGTGGTAGCCACTTTCATTTGCAATATTATCACCGGTCTTTAGATAAATCAGATAGGAATCGGCATTCACGCTCTTTGAAGTAACAAAGTTTTTCTCACTGGATATGGATACTGCACTCAATGTGTCACTAGGATTCTCATTTCCACCCCTAACTGAAAGCCGCTTTATCTTTGAAAGAAACAATAGAACTTCAGGATGGACACTTGAAAGCTGAGTCTTCACTTGTTGAACCTTGTCACCTCTTAATGGTAACACTAGAATCGTGTTTGGCAGGGCAGAAGAAGAACCATATTCCTTTTGAATGGAAGATAGAATAGAATCATCCTCGACCCATTCAGGAACAATATATCCAACATTACAATGCTGGCAAGGTTTTTCATTAAACTTTATCTGATAACCATTACTGAATATGTAAGGCTGAGATGTTATCAGAAATACGCTCTTGAATCCGATACCTGATAACAAGTACACAATGTATCATAAGTGTTAGGTAACTTTTTTTTTTTTTTTTTTTTTTTTTTTTTTTTTTTTTAGTTTCTATACCCAAAATAAATAATCTATGAAAATAATCCATGTAATTAAGAGTAATCTCGTTATTACATTTAATATAAAACTGTTAATATAGTCCTGTCTGAGATAACACTGTACATGATACCGTCGTTATATACTATATTATATGCATAAAATTAAAAGTGCATACCCTTTTCGCCTATATAACCACGCTTACGAAGACCCTTCTTAGTCGAACGTCCAACACTACAAACAGAATCGATGTTCTTACTAGAAAACCCTTTCTCATTGTTGAAAACTAACAATGTGGCCGGAGCTCCTGTGTTTGTTATGTCCTTTGACGTAATCACAAACTCCAGAGATGGATCGACTCCTTCCGGATATTCATTATCCTCCGCGTTCTGTAAAACAACATTCAAAGTAGTAGCTGTTAGGAGATCATATGAATATAATGATCTCTCAAAAACACAACATTCAATAAATAAATACATACATACTTCTTCGGTCCCAAAATAAGTGTTCACAAGAGATAAAATTATTAACCTGGATTAATTCCATTAGGAAGTGCACATCTTTAGCATAAAGCTCAGCAGACAGATTTTTAACAGCATGATGAAGATCCTCAGTTAACGGGTTCAGTTCTCCTCCTATCGAGAACTTCGTCCTCCGTATTTCAGCCACATGCTCCTTTGCGGTCATCGCCATAACAATCGAATAAAACACTATACACGGTTCGTCTTCCTTCTTACGTATAACTAAAAAATAGTAAATCAACAGATCATGACGATTATACAATGATCAAGACAACGAATGTTATTAAGACTTTGGTGGTTACTCTAATCGACTTTCTCCTTTATTATGTTGATTGCATGTTACACCTTATAGACTTTGTTTCCTATTTGACGTAGTTTCTTAATCTGAGAATAGTTTCAACTGAAGTAAATACAAATCACATTAGACAAATAGTTATGCATAAATCATTAGACAAAAGTTCAAGGTCGGTTTACAAATTAATTCAAGACCAAATTGACGAGTATTGATTGGCATGCCTAATTTGTTTGCCTAATCTATGTGGCTTGTCCGCTTTTCACAAACTAATAAATCAAAATTTAGGCACAAAGTAGTCACATTTTTAGGCCTGCAAATCATTTCTCCCAAATTGACATTGAACATGTACTATATGGTCTGTTTTTCGTTTTGTATAATTCCAAATTTCAGTTTTAGTTCCATCTGGTTTTGAACCATTGTGCACAGCTAGCTAAACTGGTTTTGGTCAACTTGCCTTGTTGCGATTTTAGCTTTTTTAATCAAAAAAACATTTTAGAAAGCTTAGTTCTATAAACTTAATCCAAATCTTCTAAATAGAAACACTTGAAACATCTATCTATAGAAGTTATAGAAACGATAATAAGGATGAGACACATAACCTTAGAAATTCTTGACGAGCTTTTTTTTTTTTTTTTTTTCCGATAAGTTGGGCGGAGACCAAAAATTATGATCGGTGGGGTAAACTTTGATAATTTTTAAAAACTACACTGCAAATCAGTTCTTTAAGGGGGCAAATTTAAAAAAAAAATATAAAAAAAAAAAATAGCATGATATTTTGTAAAATTTACACTACAATTTTTTTCGCTAGGGGGGCGCGTACCCTCTCCCTCATGTCTCCCGCCTATGAGTCCTAGTCAAGAATGTTTAAGGTTACTCGTCTCATCCTTACTATCATTTTATAGCTTCTTTAGATAGATGTTTCAAGTGTTTCTATTTAGAAGATTTGGATCAGAAAAAGCTAAAATCGCAACAAGGCAAGTTAAACTCTTTTTTGATCGGTCCTCGGGATCAGTTCTACTTAATACAACTACAACCAAGGCGGACCACTTCTATAAGTGATCAGGTTTTAAAAAAAATACCACAATATATATGGCACAAAATTTAGGGACCTACTTAATTGCATGTAACCCCTGAATTGACAACACAAGAAACCAAATATAAACCGCTACATGGTATAAGAAAACAATAAGTGAAATAGAGATTGAACCTTGAGATAATTAACAGCTAACCCATACACGGTTTTTTATGGTTTTCAATTGCAAGAATCCAAAATGGGTTGTGAAATGGGCGGGGTTTTTAGATTTTGGGCGGGATGGAATTAAGGTTTTGGAGGGAATTGTTTATGTGAGACTTCCCAAATACTCTTCCCAATTTGGGTACTATTGCTATTTTGGGATTTTTTTATTTACGGAGTATTTATTTATTTAGTTTTTCTTTTTAAGAGATTTTTTTTTTTAAGATATTTTTTTCAAAGTTCATTCATATGGTTTACACACACGTGTGAGATTCGTATAGAAATTTGGTGAAACTATAAAAATTATATTCTCTTTTTTCTTTCTAACCCACTTATGATAAACATCAAGATATGATAAACATCAGCTTAAAAATAAATAAATAAAGAAATAAAATAAAATAAATGAATAGTCGGAGTATGATGAGCATTCTGTATTGATGAACACGTATTAATGAACATGTATTGATGAACATAAAAATACTAATGAACATTTGTATTGAAGAACTAATGAACACGTATTAAAAGAAATGATGGACTGATGAACACATATTACAGATTCGAATATTTATTCATCACAATTTTGATTTTTTCGAGAAATATTGAAGCTTTTATAAATTACTATAGCATTTATATTTAATTAACACCTTCAAACTCTAAAATCACAAAATTTATTTATTGTGCATGGGTATGGATCCACTAAGAAGAGAAAATAAAATAAGAAGAATGAGAAATGTTTGTAGCCACACATTTTAAATGAAGAAGGAAAATTTCATGGGAGATGCATCTTATTTTGTAGGTGCATCTAAAATATGTGGTTGTGGTTACTTCTCATCCTTCTTATTCTACTTTTATTTCTTATTTGATCATTACTCTATTGAGCATTTCATAAACACTTTATGGTGTTTTCATGAACACATGATTTTTTTGAAAATTTATGAGAAAACTTTATAGGAACAAAAAAGACTAAGAATTTGTGTCAATTTACTAATTTAAGGTTTGTTGTTCAAGAATCACCTTATAATTTTGAACTTTTTGATGAAAACTTGAGAAAATGTAAGACACCTACCGTGAAATTGAAGCTATTAGATCTCGAATTGAAATAATTATATATTGAATTGCTATAATTAAATCACGAATTGAAGTAGTTATATGTAAAATTTAAGTACTAATGAAAAAACTAAAAATGAAAAAGAATGTTCGTGAAATAAGAAAAATGAAGAAAAAAAATGTATGGAAAAGTGAAGGGTACGTGTCAGAAGACTTTTTAGACTTTTTACTAGGTTAAAACTTTTTATTTGATCGCATATCAACACACAATGCACATTTCAACCCTTTTTCAAGTTTCCTTCGTGAAACATCTCAATTCTTGACAAATCATGCATAATTAATCCTTTTGACTGATAAGTGTTAACTATTGTCATTCAACAAGTGTTTATTCCGCAAAACACTTTGTAATTCTTTGATTTATTCAATAAAGATTTACCCATTTGAAAAGGAAATACTTATGTATGGATTAACTTGTTTATACTTTGTTTCATAAAATTGTCATAGATTTGGACTAACAATTAAATATCTTATAAACCATTAATCGTTAAAAAAAATTTTAAAAAAAAATCGCGTCGATAATTGAATCACTTTTTTATGGAGAGCCACTTGTATATACTTTTGACCTTTTTTTTTTGGGGTTTTTGTGAGGGTTGAAATTTTCGCCTTGAAAAATCACATGTCATGTTTAAAGTCACAGTTAATTTGTTATTTAAAAATCACACATGATTTATAAAATCACATGTGATTTTTAGAATAACAAATTGCATGAGATTTTTATGGGCGAAAAAAAAATAAAAATTAAAACCCGACAAAAGTCCGTCGAAAATATCGAAGTACTCATCTGCTGAAAGATAAAAAGACTTTCTCAATGTATTTTTGTCGCTTGACATTTACTGTTTAAGATATTTTATTTTAAAAAAATGTGAAAATTGATTTTTTTTTGTTTTAGTAAAAACTAAATAGTTAAGATTTATCCATTCAGCCTTTTGAGAATTTTTTATGTGACCTCTATAGTAATTAACTTAGTATAGTAGTACTAGACGAGTACTCGTGCATAGCAACGGGATTTTATTGTGGCATATAGTTATAATGATTTTTTTGGTTAAATGTTTTGTGTACCATGTAATTAATTAAGGTCCATGCATCAACAAAATAATAATGACGAGCTGATTAACCTAAGAAAAACAAGAAGAAATGGATCCCGGAATAGCCCAGTTCACCCATTTTTACCGGTTCCAATGGTCCTCACATATTCATTTTCGGACGGCTTTTATTGGCTAGCCGACCAGCCGCGACTCTGGTTCCCACTTAAACTGATTGAACCCATTGGTCCGGTCCAGTTTTTAAAACCATTTGTATCATCAACTTGTTTGCATATAAATTTTATGAAGTTTTGTTTGTTTTATTTTTTATTTTTTGGTGCAAATGTGAAATATATTAATCACTCCAAAGTATATTTGTACAAAGTTTGATATAAACACTCTGTTTTGGACAAGTCCCAAAAACAGAGCACAACAACTATTCTATGTCCAATATCTGATCTCAAAAAGAAAAGATATCAGACAAAACTATCTTATGAAATTCTCAGCAGATCTCACATAATCTTGCTTCCAATCTTCCTTAAAGGATAATCAAGCACTCATCATCACTTCAATTCACATCATGTTGCACCATTTACCATCTAGCTACATTTCCAAGTTCTTTTCCACAAGAACCATTCAACCTGCCACCACAATGATTCAAGTAGAACAAGAATTTGGCATCACTATGCACCCGTAACCTCTCCACAACAAGGGTTATACCTGTTATGCTACATTTCCATCTACTACAATGGCTTCACATAACAGGGAACACACACCTTGCAATGAGTACCAACCATTCCTCCTTGGCAATGTATAGATAGGACCAAGTAGGTTCATCTTTCACTCCTCACTATTTCTATCTTCAAACACTGCCCTCCCACTCACTATACCCTACACATAAGGAAACTTACTTTATGAATTCAACTAGATTGCAAACTGGATAGCTAGCCAAACAGCCCTTCAATTACCTAACAAAGGCCTATTAGAGTCTGTTCAAGTACCTATGAGTTCACAATCCAGTACTTCAAGATACAAAGCCATCTTTTGTAAGTGAGCTAAAGTACATCTTCAGATTCCCATTAATTCAGGACATGAAGATTCAAGGTAACACCTTATAATTTTGCAGGTTCCATAATCATTTCTGCATCTTAAGTGAGTAATCAGTATAGAAAACAGTGAGTTTTCTATTTTTCCAATATCAAAGTGAATATACCACCATTAAGTATATGTCACCATTCCAGCAGGAAACTACTTTATAACTTTTCCAGCTTCTAAATACCCTTCTCTGGCCCTATTGATCCATGTATGAACTTCAACACCTCATAAAATATCTCAAAGGATCAAGAAAGAGCATAAGAAGAAGGAGAAGTTAAGGTACTAGCCATCTGCTTCATCAAAAACTCATCTTCCAGACACCCTTATTAGCCTTCTGATACAACCACAAGCTCATTTTAGTTCCCAAAGATTGCAGGCCTCCTTAACAGCATTTGTATCTTTAACCTTGATTGATATTAGTTTGAGTCTCACATCTTCTCTTATGCATTTAATCAGAGTGTCTATATCTTTTTCCTTTTGTTCAAATTCTCTATGATTTCTCTCCCTCCATAGATGATAAACAGTTGCAGCAAAGCAAATCTTTCTAATCACATTCCAGATACTATTATTACCCTGTATACTGCTCATCTCACTCACATGACTGTCCCAAGTCTTAGCATTTGATCTAATCTTGGTCATTGCTTGAATTGCTGTCCAAACCTGTTGAGAATATTTGCACTGGAAAAACAAATGGTCATGAGAATCCTCCACAGTCTTGCATAAAGAACATTTCATTACTTTGTTAGGGTACCATTTCATCAATCTATCCTGTGTAAGGAGCTTATGCTTAATAGCCAACCATAGCACAAAACAATGTTTTGGGATACAATGAGAATGCCACACAATCTTGCTCCATGTCACTTTACCATCTTCCTGTCTCACATCATTCCACACTTTACTAGTAGCAAATTCCATCTTATTACCATTATTAGTAATCCAAATGGGTTTGTCAGGTGCTTGTGTCAGCCTTGGAACACTCATGTTGGAAATCACATCATACTTCCTGCTCCATTCAGCTGGCAATTTCCATATATTATCATTAATAATATCACACAGCTTACTTTGATCACTAAATCCAGCTAAGTGGATGTCTCTTCTGTTGATACTTTTAGCAAGAGCCTGTTGATTAGACCATCTATCATACCAAGCAGATATTGTTTTGCCATCTCCCACATTGTACATGATATGATCTTCCACATTCTGTCTTAAACTCAATATTGTTTTCCAACACCAACTATTAATATTATAACTTTGGACTTCCCAAATACTTCTTCCTTTCAGTTTGACTGTATTTATCCATTTTACCCATAAAGATTCCTTCATAGTAGCCAAATTCCACAAATGCTTTATGAGAAGAGTTGTATTCCATTGTTCCAAAGGTTTCAATCCCAATCCCCCTGGTCTTTAGGCTTGCAAACTTCCTTCCAAGCTACTTTAGCTTTTCCTCTAGTCAACTCTCCATTGCACCACAAAAAGCCTTTGAAAAGCTTTTCAGTATCATTAATGACAGCTTTTGGAAGTTTAAACACTGATCACCAATATACTTGCATAGAGGACAAAACAGAAGCAATAAGCTGACTCCTTCCAGCATAGGATAAGCTCTTGTTTTTCCAATCACCAAGTTTCTGTCTCACCTTATCAATCAGCCCCTTGCAATCTTTAATACCAATCTTTTTTATCAACTAATGGGACCCCAAGATATCTAACAGGCATTTTCCCAATTTGGAAAGGTAAAATTACCTGAATATTTTTAATTTCTTCCATGCTTAAACTACCACAGAACATTGTACTCTTACCTAGATTAGGATAAAGTCCAGATACTCTGCTAAACTTCCCAAGGGCATCTTTAATTGTATTTACAGATGTAACATCTCCATGACAAAGAACCAGTAAATCATCTGCAAAACATAGGTGGGTAATTTTAAGTTTCTTGCAACCAAAATGATACTTGAAGTTCCTTTCTTTCTCAATCTCAGCCTTCAAGAAGATATTCAACACTTCCATAACAAGAGTGAACAAGTAGGGAGAAATAGGATCTCCATGCCTAAGACCTCTTCCACCATTAAAATATTCTTGTCTTTCACCATTAATACAAATAGTGAAATGAGGAGTAGTGATACATGTAGTAATCCATTTAACCATTTTGTCAGGAAATCCAAAATTGAGTAACACTTTGTTTAAGAACTCCCAGGATACAGTGTCATATGCTTTCTGAATGTCTATCTTGAATGCACATCTTTTAGGCCCATTCACACAATTATACCCTTTCAATAGTTCCTGAGTAAACAGAATATTGTCAGTAATAGCCCTTCCAGGTATGAAAAGCACTCTGATTCTGATCCACCAATTTATTCAACACCTTCATGATTCTAGTTGTCAATATCTTGTTGATGCATATGTAAACCACATTGCAACATGCAATGGGCCTGAAGTCAGTAACTCTAAGGGGTGTTTGGATTTTAGGAACTAGAGTAATTAATGTAGCATTCAGTTGCCCAAGAAGTTTTCCTGAAACAAAGAACTCTAAGGGCCTGATGCATTTGTTTGTTTTATTAATTTGTACAATATGTATAATAGTATGTATTTTTTTCATTTTAGAGTTGTTTTAAAAGTGACATTTATTGGAAGAGTTGAAAAGTTAATAGGTAGTTAGGGGGTGGCAATGGTGATGCAAAAAAAAAGTTGTCATTTTTAACCAATCAAATGCCAACAGCACAATTTATAATTCACCATGACTTTCATTCATTTTTTAGTGACAATGGTAATGCAAAATTAACCAATCATATTTTTGTTTTCTTATTTATAAATATACTAAACAATTATATAAAAACATTAAAATTTACAAAATGCTTAGGAAAAAAATTATAAAATCACTATTCATCAAGGTATGGCAAGTCTTGAACCGATGCGTGCTCTGTAAGATCATATCGGAGACGGTTATGGATATCTTCGTCGAGCAACTCCTGTAGAACATTATCATCATAAACTGTCGCGACCGGCGGATCCATTATATCAAATCTTGTGTTTAATATGTTTTTAAAAAAAGGTTTTTCTTTTTCTTTTTTTAAAAAAAAAAATTAAAGATTTAAAAATTGACATAAACACGTTATTGATAGTATAGATTGGTACACAAAAAGTCCAAAACCACTCATGCATTTTAAAAATTTTCCTTTATAAGTTAACCGTTAATGAAGTACGTAGTACTTAACATAATGAAAATCTACTTGAAAAAAATATATTCCGTATCATATAACCTATATCTATACTACCTATAAAGCAAAAATAGTCAAAGGTGAAAGTGGAAAAGTTAGGAAAAGTGAAATGTGAAATGTTAAAAAATGTATATAATGAAATTATGAAATGTAATTAATACTCTTATTAAAACACCCCATTACTTAAAAGTACAATGATTTATACACATTGTACAACCAATTAAAACAATTAATACAAATCACAAACCGGGTTGACCCGGGACGCTTCAAACCCAACGGGTTGAACCGGTTTAATTTGACTCGTTTTCAACCCAACCTAGCAAGTTGACCCGGTTTAAATCGACCAAATTTTTGACCGGAACGGTTTAACCGGTTGAACCACCCGGGTCGAACCTGGTTTCAAAACATATATAGCAAATTAAATACAACCAATTAAAACAATTAATACAAATCACAAACAGGGTTGGCTAGGGACGCTTCAAACCCGACGGGTTGGATTGGTTTAATTTGACCCATTTTCGACCCAACCTAGCAAATTGACCCGGTTTAAATCAACCAATTTTTCGACCGGAACGGTTCAACCGGTTGAACCACCCGGGTCGAACCGGGTTTCAAAACATATCTACCAAATTAAATATAACAAATTAAAACAATTAATACAGATCACAAACCGGGTTGACCCGGGATGCTTCAAACCTGAAGGGTTGAACCGGTTTAATTTGACCCGTTTTCGACCCAACCTAGCAAGTTGACTCGGTTTAAATCGATCAATTTTTCGACCGGAACAGTTCAACCGGTTGAACCACCCGGGTCGAACCGGGTTTCAAAACATTATGTTTAATTCCCAAATCTTCAAACTTTTATTATTTTTCATTTATAACCTATAAACTTTTTTTTATCAATAAACTATTTGTCGCTATAATATCTCGTTGCTATGCACGGGTACTCGTCTAGTTTAAATAAACCACAAAACTAAAAATTAAAAAATTCCCTTAACCACATTCACACAACCTTCACTCTCATATTACACAAAGGTATGATTCACTCCCTGTTGCTTAAATCCTACAGGTTTGATAATAATGACGATGCACACCAACTGTTTGATGAAATGCTGCAACCATGTTGCTGAATTCAACCTGTTTATTTAAACTCTGC
Organism: Artemisia argyi; assembly: GCA_030686995.1. Lineage (NCBI taxonomy): Eukaryota > Viridiplantae > Streptophyta > Magnoliopsida > Asterales > Asteraceae > Artemisia > Artemisia argyi. The sequence continues at coordinate 38,493,737 of CM060701.1, forward strand.
CGCTTGCTAGATCACAGAATGTAAGTTTGCTTTTTAGTTAATTTCTCTTTTATCACATAATAACATTGTATGGTTAATTGATTATCGTGATAGGACACATTACTCAACTCTAACGATGTCGTAGACCTGTGCGACAACTCTCATGTGACTTCAATGTGAGTCCTTCATTTTCACCCTCAAGTTATTTTGTTATACTGTAACACATGCAGTGTTCTACTTTAATGAATTATCGTAAGAAAAGATAATACGATTTAATCAGATTTTACCTTCATCAGGTTATCAAACTCAGGTTCAAATCGGTAACTATCATATTTCATGGCTTATTACAAATATTCAATCTTATGTTCATGTGTAAACCGAAATATATTTACCAATTTTGTCTCCCATTTTTGGAAAATCTTGGCTATACAGACCGGCCAAGATATGACCGAGAGTTATTAATGAACATGAACCAAAATACATAGCTAAGAACGGGACTGGATTCATATTCAATTATCAACACAATAAAAGCTTACAAAATGAGAAGTAGGTAGGCCGTTCTCCTAATCCAAAGTTTAAAACAAACTAAAATCAATCTCCAACCCTAATCACAACTTAAATCGTTTTTAGTCGCTTGGCCCTTCGATGGTAAACCTTCTCAAATTGTTCCCCAACTCTATTACAAATGTAGCTGTGATCCTCCGCTAAGATTTCCAATTTCTTCGTCTTCATGAGGAAATCAACCGCTTCCTCATCAAACTCTACCAGAAAACCCGCCCTGATCAGTTCAGAAAGCTCGGGCATGTGTTCTTCATTCTCCCACAACACCCCGGCTGCTATCTCTTCACTAAAATGAGAAGCATATGCCATAATATTCTTATAACCAGAAGACCTATCCAACTTCTGCATAAAGAAATTGTTGTTCAGTTTATCCCAATGTATCATTCGTTTTTCTTCAACATTTATTACATCTCCAGAAGAAAAAGATAGACTATTTCGAATTGACAGTGGTTCTAATGTCTCAAAAGCTTCAATTCTAAGTATACGGCTGACAGCTTCATGTCTCTTTTCTGTGTCAAGTTCAAGACTAGGTTTCGCAAGAAACCCGAGAATTAGTTTAAACAAACCCTTTTTGATAATCTTTTCTTTTGGATTTATTCGCTCGAATTTAGCATGATCAACATCAGACATGACTTTCCGTACAGATTCAGATAATGTACGAACACCGAGTTTTTGGTAGATATCCATAAGCTTGGTCCGGGTTAAACATTTCAGACTTGGTCGAGGATACCATACGAATATGGGATGAGAAAATCTTTGAAATAGTTCCATTAGAAAAAGATCATCGCCGATGAATACGTCACGCTTGTTAATCAATAAAATCTTAGCAGAAAAAGGATCTAAAACAGGGATTCTCGTTAAGTACTTATCAAATGTTTCCTTTGATCTTGAGTTCCAGTTTTTGACAACAAACTCCCAAAATGCAGAACACTCAGTATGCGTTATCTGACGTCCTGAATCTTCCCACATCTTCCATAAGTTGCAGTAGTCGCTAACACACGGATGAACTTTCACATCGAGTACGTTTGCAAAAAAGTCAAGAATTTTTTTCTCATACTTGAATTTTTCCAAAACATATAACTTCTCTCCAAACAGATTGTTTTTATCATGAATAACACAATCTTGAGGTCTTGCCCATTCTCCATTGTTGGTTCCTTTTGGGATCCAGATCTTTTTGTTATCATCATCAAAAAGCTCCCACTTAAATTCACACAAGTAATTGTAGATTCGACCAATAATTTCGAAATTGGAGTGAAAGCTGAGGCAATTAGCAAGCAACCGACATCCCTTATTAACATTGGTTGTCACTCCGAGAACACTGAGCTCCTCTTTGTAGGACCCAATACCAGATCCGTAAAATTCTTCATCAATGAACGGACCATCACTTAGGTTCAAGAAAGGTTCCCATTCAGAATAGAACAACAAGCATTCATCTGGACTTCTGTAACCGCATTTGGTCTTTAACCACTTTTTCTGTGACAGTTTATCAAGGAATTGAGCAGGAATTTCAACTTTCTTTTCTTTAAATATCTTGACAGAATCAAGCAGTGAGTAAACGCTTGCAGTAGTAAGTCGACTGCAATCCTGAGGTAAGAAAATTCCATCAGCAATAAACTTGTCGCCATCTTTGAAATCAGTAGTCACACCTAACTCCTTTAACTCCAATCCGTATTGATGTATCTTACTTCCGTAAGAATCATCACTGTCATCGATGAACGGAAGCAATGAAACTGAAGAAATGGGTAACCAATCTATACCGAAAAGAATGCAATCATTTGGTGATCTGTAGTCACCTAATTCTGTTCTTAGCCACTTCTCTTCCCGTATGCAATCCTTGAGTTCTGAAGGGAATTTAACCTCCGTCTTGTTTAACTTTCTACAACACTCCAGAAACAAAAAAACATTTTCTTTACTGATTGAAGATGACGAAACCTGTTGCCTGAAAGTTCGAGTAAACTCTTTGATTGTATCCTCAGATTCCATCATAACACCGAGTTTCTTTAATTCTGTCGACATTGAAACTATTATGTTTCCATAAAACGTTTCATCAAGAACTGGGAATGACCCAAAGACGTGTAGCAGACAACGCCACTCAGATTCGGCGTTCCATAAAAAGCATTCCGATGGGCAGTTGTACCCCAAGTTTGTTTTCAAGCATTTTGTGTTTGTAACCTCTTGCAACAGCTTATCAGATGATTCTAATTTTTGTATGCACTTTAATATCAGTAAGAAGGCCTCAGGTGACAAACAAGTCAATAAAGTTGAGGACTTTAGATTGTCAGAAACAATCTGGTAACAGTTGTGATCGAAATTCACTACCACACCAAGCAGTTCAAGTTCTTTCTTGAAAGAAAATATTCTGTTCCCGTAATAATCATGATCTATAAATGGAACATCACTTATTTGCTTAGCAGCATTCCATTCATCACTAAGCAAAACAGAGTCGGTTGGAGTCATATAACCCCGAGACGTTCGAACCCATTTTCGTCCTTTCATACTGCTGATAAAGTCCTCACTGGGAAGCTTATTCTCTCCCAAATACTTGATAAATTTCAGTATTGCAAAAACACCATCTTTCGTAAGCTCTGAAGAAGCTGCAAGAGACATGAGACGCTTCCCAGTAAGCTCACAAGCCTCTTTAATCTCAAACCTAACACCAATTGTTTTTAACTCGTCTTTGTAATTCTTTATCTCGTCACCATAAAAGTTCTCATCTACCAATGGGATGTCAACAAGCACCGATTCATTCTGAAGATAAGACACCAGTGATGATTCCAGCATGAAGGACTCCGAAGGCGGTTTGTACCCAGAACAACCATTCAAATATATCTTTAACCAGCTTCCATTTTTAATCGATGACAAAAAGAGTTCTGGCAAACAAGTCCCGGTTGTCCTTAAGTTCTTAAGCCAGTTTAGAAGCAAAAACGTATTCGATTTGGTTAAAGGGGATGACATTGTAGGAACAGCAGCATTAGGTGGAGATAAATAAGGGATATCAGAAGCTTTCACGTAATCTTGAACAAAAGTAATAAGCTCTTTGTGTGATATAACCGTACCAAAATAGCTTACACAACGAGTATAGTCATTTGCCAGCTCAACGTACCTATGTTGCCTCCAAGGATTCGGACCAATCAACTCTGCCCATTTGCTTCCATTTGCTGGTACAAGAAGAACCTCTTTGATTCTTCTAAAAGTTACTAGCCCGCAGTTATCAACAATTGGCATTTTACTACACAGATCAAGAACATTTATTTCTGACAAGTGTTTCTTTTTTAAAGAGTTCCAAAGGAAATAGGCATAAGTAACAGCGAGCTTACTGTCAAAGTTGAGTGAAGGAATTAGATGATCAGCGTATTCATAAACACTTACAAATGTAACCTTCACCTCATCCATAAGCCACCTCTTTAGCCTATAATTCTTCGTACATTCCTTTTGTATGACTTTACTCAGAAAAAACAGACTCGTTGAACTAGTGAATTCTGCATGCCATTGATTCAACCATGATATACAGTCACCCGTCCCTGCAAGCAGCTTTCTTGAGCTAGATGCAACTGAAACATCATTTACTTTAAATAATTTGACATTTCCATCCAAACCAGTGTACTTTACGAGTGGTATATTTTTAAAACTGGTATTGTAAGAAAAATTCTCTGCTATGAATACCAGAAGCTGTAAATAAACATCCTCTGAGACACCCATTACAATATTAGAACTGGCAATGCATTGTGCATACCATTTAGGATCAAGATATCTGATTCTTAAAAAATTAAGAATGGAATAGTACTCTGTTTCATCTAATGAAGAAGTGAGAAAATAAGCTCCTTGAGATACAATATTAGTACTGAAACTCACGTGCTGGCTCTTTGCTGCATTGAGTATGCTCCTAAATGAAGGAAGCAGCTTATACACCTCATGGGGTTTGCAGAACAACTTCTGACTAGTGAACGACTCGCATGGAACAATGGTCTCGTTCATCAGTTTTGCTTGAATTGAATCCTGGACACGTTTCAGTTTCGGATGAGATGGGTTCGTGATAGGTAAAAACCTGAACATTTGTGGGAGACTAGAAACAGGAGCATTTACTATGGACTTTATCAACGTGGTGAATGCATTTATAAAGGCATCAGGAACGCAGTCAAGAATCCCCTGGTTCCATTTGTTGTCCCAAAGGATATTTTCCCTTGATGAGGCCAAGAGAAAATCTGCTTGGATTATAAATGGAAAGTTTGTGACTGTGTCGGTTGGTAAAAATGCATAAATACCAGGACACCTTAAGCTTTCTTGAAGTCTTTTCTTGATTGGAAAAGCCAGTGTGACAACCCACTCCTCTACTTCCCTTCTAACGTCAACTTTATTTTCCTGCTTCACAGGAAATCTTTGTTTCCACATGTGGTAGCCACTTTCATTTGCAATATTATCACCGGTCTTTAGATAAATCAGATAGGAATCGGCATTTATGCTCTGTAAAGTTTTAAAGTTTTTCTCACTGGATATAGATACCACGCTTATTTTGTTGAGATTGGGATTCTCATTTCCGCTCCTGACTACAAACCGCTTTATCTTTGAAAGAAATAATAGAACTTCAGGATGTATACTTGAAAGCTGAGTCTTCACTTGTTGAACCTTGTCACGCCTTAATGGCAGCACTAGAATCGTGTTTGGCAGGGCAGTAGAAGATCCATATTCCTTTTGAATGGAAGATAGAATTGAATCATCCTCGACCCATTCAGGAACAATATATCCAACATTACAATGCTGGCAAGGTTTTTCATTAAACTTTATCTGATAACCATTACTGAATATGTAAGGCCGAGATGTTATCAGAAATACGCTCTTGAATCCGATACCTGATAACAAATACACACAATGTATCATAAGTGTTATGTAACGTGATTTTTTAGTTTCTATAGGACCCAAAAGGAAAAGAAAAAAGAAAAAAGAAAAAGAAAAAGAATAGAAAAGTCTATAGAATGAAGCAGTATAAGGCTACAATAAAAATAAATGTTATACCTTTTTCTCCTATATAACCATGCTTACGAAGACCCTTCTTGGTCGAGCGTCCCACACTACAAACAGAATCGATATTCTTACTAGAAAACCCTTTCTCATTGTTGAAAACTAACAATGTGGCCGGAGCTCCTGTGTTTGTTATGTCGTTTGACGTAATCACAAACTCCAGTGATGGATTGACTCCTTCCGGATACTCATTATCCTCCGCGTTCTATCAAACAATGATTCAAATGAATAATTGTTAGCAAATCATATATTCATAAACATCTCTCAAAAACATAACACAAATTTAGCATAAAGCTCAGCAGACACATTATTTATCAAAGAAAGTAGTAACAAACATTGCATACGCTCCTGGTCATGTAAAAATGAGCTAATCTCCATTGTCAACTGCTAAAATGAGTCCGATTTGATATACCAAACAAACTTAGTCCGTGAAATATGAAAGAAGTAAACACAAATGTCACATGCACGATTAAAAGGACAGGAATTATGAATCAAAGTAATAAGGGTACTGGCAATGGAAGCGGGGTGGCCATCGGTTTGACCCAAACCGCCGGGAACACCGCCGCCACCCCAGCGGTTTGCCCCAGCGGTGAGGGTCAGCGGTGATCTTCCCTGCTGCGGTTTGAAAGCTTTTATCCGTTGGAGCTTTAAATGTTTTGAACGTTGTGGGCTAAATTCCAAAAAAAAGATCCGTTGTTTGGGAGCGTTTGACAAAAAAAAAAAAAAAAAAAAAAAAAAAAAAAAAAAATCCTATAAATACTAGAATTGCAATCCGCTTATTTCACACAATATTTCTATACCATAATTAAAAAAAAAAAAAAAAAAAAAAAAAAAAAAAAAAAAAAAAAAGTGTATTATGGATCAAAGAAAGTCAAGTTCAACAAGAGGTCGTGGTCGTGCCATTCGTGGGCAACGTTTTCGTCCTCAAGTTGCAAGTCAACAACACCCTCAATCCGCCTACTATCCCCAACCTCCTCCACCGGTTCATCCACAATTCTTTCAAGAACAATATTATCCACGACCCCCACCACCGTTGAATCCAAGTCAATATAACGTAATGATGACAAATGAGTTCAACCCGTTTTCTGACTACCGTGAAGGTCCTTCACGTCGTGAGACTAGTGTTGAGCGTGAACTACCACTATATGATGATGACGATGATGAGGTTGAGCTTGTTCCCGAAACGCAACCACAAACTCAAACCGGTATATTTTTTACGTTATATTTATATATGTTGTATTTTTATACGTTAATATTTTTTACGTTATAATTATATATGTTGTAGATGAAGATGTTCAAGTTGTGAAAGGAAAAACTAAGGCGGATAAAGTGGCTTGGACGACGGCCCAAGAGGTTGCTTTGGCAAAAGCGTGGATATATGTGTCGACGTGTCCAAAAGTGGGGAATCAACAACGTAGAGAGAAATTTTGGGAGAGAATTACCGAACACTTCACTCAAAACGTGAAAGGTGTTACCCGATCTCATCATTCATTGAACACGAAGTGGACAACTAGAAGCGTATTCGGGAGAGTGGATGTGGCGATGTGGATGAGTTGAAAAATGCCTTGGCCGATTTTAATAAGAGAAATAAAGGCAAATCTTTTACTCATATTGATGCATGGGAGGTTGTTAGGGGAGAACCGAAATGGTTGGAACAACCATGCTTTGTTCAAACATCTTCGGCATCTAATTCCGACAAACGAAGAAAGTCGTCGGAATCTACCTACTACGAGTCGGGAAGCAATGAGCATGTCGAAACTGTTATTCCCGATCTAAATGATGACACAACTCCCACAAGGAAAAGAAAAGGGAAAAAGATTGCTAGCGAGGCATCGACAAAGAATAGTGTTGTTGAACAATTCGAGGCCTACACGTCAAAAAAATCACAAATGTTGGAGGAGGAGATGGAAAAAAAACGTGCAAATGATGCATTGGCCGAAAAGTTGATGGCGGCACAACTCGATAGTGTTAAAGAAAAGCAATTGTTTCGGGCCTTGAAGTTCTTTAACGAACCGCATGATCACATAACCAATCAGGCTATGCGAGATTTCACTCTAAATAAAAAACGTGAGCTCGCGGAGAAATACGGATGGCCTATTGATTTTGAATAATTATGTTTTTTTTTCCAAGTATTGTGTAATTTTCTTTCCAAGTATTATGTATTTTTATTTTAATTATTAATGAAATATTATGTTTTTATTAAATTATTTATTTATGAAAAAAAAAAAAAAAAAGTTGGAGGTTTGGGAGGTATGAAAAAAGTGACCATTGCCACTAAAATAAGGGTGGGTGGTATGGAAAAAGTGTGAGTGAGGTGTAATGATATTATTGGTGGGTTGGGAGGTATGGTTTTTTTTTTAGTGATGATTGACACCACCCTAAACAGGTAACAATCAACAAAAGCGCAGACGCGCGTCCTTCTGAATACAACACGTGCGTGCGCACACACAAACACACACACAAAAACAGTTACGTAAACACAAGATAGGAACACAAGAAAATGTTTGGTTCATTCAAGAAGAGTGCACTACCACTTCACAAGTTGCTCAATACTTTTTGGGGTCAAGCTCGTTGACCTCTTACCAAGAAGTCTAAAATTTATCTAATGCAGATGGAGGGGGCACATTGCTAGGTCCATTGAAATGGTTGGGCAAAGATAACCATATAAAAAGTACTTGACCATAAATTCATAACTGAAACAATTAAAAGGTCATTGCCCACTCCATTCTGTGGATCTGAAACTTATTCTACTTTGATATAGCAAACAGTTAAGTTTCATATCTTGATCACTACAACTCACAAGTAGAGGTGGCAAATATAGGCAAGTCAGGTGGGTTGGGTAACGGTTCAAAATAAGCAATTTTTTATTCGAGTCTGGTTGTTTTCAAATATAAGTTAGAAAGTTGTATGCAACTGTGCATTAAAAGATACACTATAAACGACTTTCGACCTCTTTGATCCATTTTTTTGTTTTACATGTTAGACCTGTTAAAAAAGCAAAACATAAGAAAAACTATTAACCTGGATTAATTCCATTAGGAAGTGCACGTCTTTAGCATAAAGCTCAGCAGACAGATTTTTAACAGCATGATGAAGGTCCTCTGTTAACGGGTTCGGTTCTCCTCCTATCGAGAACTTCGTCCTCCGTATCTCAGCCACATGCTCCTTCGCAGTCATCGCCATAACAATCGTATCCAACACAATGCGTGATTTGTGTTCCTTCTTACGTGATGATCATGAGGATTTTATGATGACTTGATGAGCAAGGAAACGTTACTCTAATCGACTTCTAATTAATTCTATTCAATATTTTTTTATCTATTTATAAGCATGCATCACTTAATGGCGGCTACTTTTTGGTATGTTTAAGTTTCGATCCCTTGTTAAATATATTTATTGCATGTTACACCTTATAGAATTTGTTTCCTATTTTGACCATGTTTCTTAATCTACGAGTAATTTCAGTTGAACTAAAGTCCAATCCCATCACACATTAATAGTTATGAATGTTTATTTTATTTTTGGATTTTTTATTTTTTTTTTCTTTTTCTTTTTTTAATGTTTTTTTTTTTTTTTTTTTTTTTTTTGTTTTTTTTTTGTCAACGGCCAAAGTTTTGCATAAATCGCTAGTCAAAATTTGAATTCCAGGTTTCTATAATCAGCACTTCCAAATAAGGTGTTGATCGGTTCGGTTATTCAGTTTATTCGGTTTCATTAATTCGATTAAAAGATTTGTCTAGGTAAAACTAAAAACGGAATCGAAGCAAATTTAAATTGGGTTAACCGAATTTGAATTCAGTTTGGTTTTCGGGTTGACCTGAATTACACAAGTTATATATTTTTTCTTTCAATTTATATATAGATTTTTAGTACCATTTTTTTTTCAAGTTTAAAAATTGTTTTATTTATAATAAGGAAGAGTTTTAATATTTGTTTATATAAATACTAGACGAGTACCCGTGCATAGCAACGGGATTTTATAACGACAAATAGTTTATTGATAAAAAAAAAGTTTATAGGTTATAAACGAAAAATAATAGAAGTTTGAAGATTTAGGAATTAAACATAATGTTTTGAAACCCGGTTCGACCCGGGTGGTTCAACCGGTTGAACTATTTTGGTCGAAAAATTGGTCGATTTAAACCGGGTCAACTTGCTACGTTGGTTCGAAAACGGGTCAGATTAAACCGGTTGGACCCATCGGGTTTGAAGCGTCCCGGGTCAAACCGGTTTATGATTTGTATTAATTGTTTTAGTTGGTTGTATTTAATTTGGTAGATATGTTTTTAATTGGTTGTACAATGTGAATAAATCAATGTACTTTTAAGTAATGGGGTGTTTTAATAAGAGTATTAATTATATTTCATAATTTCCTTTAATAAGATTTTTTAACATTTCACATTACTTAGACTTTTCACTTTTCCACTTTGACCATTTTTCCTTTATATGTAGTATAGATAGAAAATATATGTTTAATGTGATTCGGTTTTCCGTTTTCATTTTGACAAAATCAGATAACCGAATATTTAATTTGGTTCGGTTAGATTTTTTGCAAATTTGATCACTTTTATTCGGTTCGATTTAGTTCGTTTTTGGTTTCCGGTTCATGTGAGTATTACTCGATTTGTGAACACCCTAGTTCAAAAGTTTAAGTTCAATTACTATTTGGTAGTGGCTCACCGGTTTCACTGAAAACTCTCGTTTGCTGAAGCGACATAATGCTCTTTGATTAGAGCGCAATGTTAACTTATGTCGGATTTAGCTCATTTATCTAGTATCATTGGTATTTATATTTTTTTTCTCGGATGAGTTAGTCATCATGAGAAATATATATCGGATTTAGCTCATTTATCTATACTATTATATAATGCATTTGAGACTATTCTATAATTAGAAAGACTTAAAATTAAGACTTTTACTTGCTTATTATGGAAGGATTTCAAAATTAATTGGTTAGAAGTTGGTTAGGAAGTTTGTTGGGAAGCAGGTTGGTTGTTCAAATTAAAATTATTTGGCTTAGTCATCTCTACCATCTCTACTTGTAAAGCATAAAGACAACTAAATGTGTAACCGAATAACTGAATAACGCAAAATATAGTTACAGGTACCCGCCGCCGCATTGCGTAGTTACCGTTCTAGTCTTGTATTATTGGTATTTATATTTTGTCTTAGAGGAGTTAGTCATGATAAGAAATATATGAGTTTAGCTCAAACATGTATTGTACAACTTGATTTTCGATTTGTATATAACTTCAGTTTTAGTTGAATCCGGTTTTGAACCGTTGCACACAGGTGTCACGCTAAACTAGGCATGGTCGATCTGGTTGTTTAGCTCAAACATGTGCTATACAGCTTGATTTTTGATTTGTATATTTCCAACTTTAGTTTTAGTTCAATCCGGTTTTGAACTGTTGCACACAGGTGGCGCGCTAAACTAGGCATGGTCGGTTTGGCTAGCTTAATGGATACCTTTCTATCGGAAAATGATTGAGAGACCTAAATATGTGATTAATTTTGTGCCAAAATGGATGTGGAAGTTGTTTATTGGTTTGTGAAAAAGCGGGTCCCTCTGTTGTCACCAACAGGATGTTGACACATAAGTTTTTTTTTTTTTTTTTTTTTTTTTTTTTTTTTTACAACGGCGGAATATTATTGAAAAGCTAGCAAGAAGCTAGGCAAAAGGATTACATAGAAGTGACAGCGTTAGAAGGGTCTTTAAGCCACGCTAACCAAGAAATATTAACCTTCCTACATCTACTATTCACCCAAAACCAAGTTTAAGAGAGAAAGTTGTCGAAGATCAAACTTTTCTTAGGCTTCTTTGTTGCAAACAAGAGCGTGTTTCTGAAATTCCATATATGCCACCACAGACATAAGAAAGAAGCTTCCAACATCGACCTTTGAAGGCTATATAGACGCAACCCATTGAACCAAACCTCCCAAGCAACAATGTGACAACTGGCAAAATAGGGAGCCGTTTTAAAAACCCGCATTACATTAAAATTATAAATTTGGAATATTTGAAAAGTTTATCGTGACGAGATATTTTGTGAACGTTGGAATGTGATTTTAATCGTACGTTATTTATGGGATTTGATTATTTATTTATGGTTTGGTTTGGTTCATTTCGTGATGATTGATTTTGAGATCATTATTTTGGCACTACATTGACTCCGGCACTAGGATAACCTAACAATTTTATTTATTTTAAATTTTGGTTCGGATATTATTATTTTTGGAACGTATCGCGAGGTTTTGATTATTTTGGAACGAGTTCGGTTTGAGAAGGTTGATTTGGTTATTTAAGGTTTCGGGTTTGGACCGTGTATTTACACCGGGCTACTTAACCCACTACACCTTTCACTATTATTATTATTATTATTATTAAAAAGCTTTTTTTTTAGAGTAAACATAAAATCGTCCTTGTGTTACCCCTGGCTCACAAAAACATCCAACACCACACAACACTTCATCTCTCTCCCTCAATATCATTCTCTCATCACCAAACCCTAACCCCCTTGAGCCGCCGCCACCACTGCCGCTCCACCGCCACACCCACGACCACACCACCACCACAAAACGATTCCTTATCTCATTTCCTTTCAGATCTACAACCACACGCGCTGTACCATTTCATTTTTCATCTCGTAAACACAAAAATTACCACCACTCTTATTGTTTTCGAAGGTTTATACATTTTGGGTCGTGAGAATTGAAGGTGAGACGAGTGAAACTCGTATCTTTGGTGAAATTCGTGACCAAGGGTCACGAATTTTATTATTATTTTTCGGGAAACAGTTAAAAACGTTAAGATTCAAGTGGGTTTTGAATAAAACATGATTTAATACGAGTTTGGTATCCGGGTTACATGTTTCTTGAGGGTGTTGACTGGAAACCGAGAGCCTAGGCTCTCGGCTTGTTATTGTTTTTGACTTATGAGGTCACTTGTTGAATATTGTTGAGTCCTCATGGTTGTTGTGATTCCTGGTCTCGTTAGGTTTGGGTAACGAGAGGTAAGGACCAGGGGGTTTGAGTAGATTGACCTTTTTGATAATATGTTTGTTATGTTGGTGATGTTATTGAGATTACGGGACCAGATAATCGATTTGGTTTTGTTTCGAGCTCGGACGAGCTAGCCGAGACCATGAGGGTCTCGGGTATGACCTTTGTGGTTCATATTTGAGTCGTGACTTCAAGTGAGTCCCTCGACTCGGGGCTTGACTTGGTAGTCGACCCGGATGACTTGAGTTAATTGGTGACTTGTTATTTTTCCTTGTTGATTATTATTGTTATTATTGTGGAGGTATGTTATCTTTGGCGTTGTTGATATTGTTGTCGTCACTTGGGAGCCGATAATGGAATAGTAATGGTTATTGTTGTGGAGTTGTTGTCGAATGGATTTGGGGACCGATTGTGAGACGGTCAATTAGATGACGGAGATAGGTTAGTCGGGTGCCGTAGTCGGACCCTAATGTTGTAGCATGTGGATTTGGGATTGATTTGGACGGAGTTGGTTTATTTATTTTTGACTTTGTTATTAATTATGGACTTGGACTATGAGCCGAGAGTGATGACTCGGACATGTGACCAAATTCTTATGACTCGATAAATATTTAAAAATCAAACATTAATAATAATACTCGTAATAATATTATTGATAATATAATCGTTTATATATGTATATAGACGTGATAAGCGTACATATATATATATATATATACTAGATTTCGAAGCCCGCCCGATGGGCGGGCATGCTTTGTGATTTTTCCTTTAATGTATTAATTTTGAATAATGTGACATGTATACGAAGATTGTATTTGTGTGTAAATACTGTATTTGGAAGTTACTACATTAATCATTAACTATATGTATTTAGTTAGACATATGAATATTTGTTATGATTATTAGAAAAACATAATGAGTGTGTATATAGTTAGACAACTCGTATTATTATGGGAAATATGTTGTGTATAATTTACGTGAATATGTTGTTATATATTTTTTAGTTTCTTTTGTAATATTTAAAAAAAATCAAATATATTTGGAAAAGTTTTAGATTAAGAATACATAGTATTTCAAAAATTATACATTTATCCTATTACTATGGAAAATAATATATAAAGAAGGGAAGCACGAATTTTAATTATCGTGTTGGGAGGTATTAGTTATCGATATTTTTTATTTTAAAAAAATATCCTTGATTATCTGTAACTGACTCATAAATAGAGTTAATTTATTTTTTTAGAAGATAAATGTTTATTGTAATGTGTACATGTTGAACTACTATCCGGTATTACAGATTTTGCATATGGGATTTGATTAAGAAAAAAATAAAGAGAAAGCATAGGCCAAACTGATTTAATTTCAGTGTACATCCACAACCACACTTGGGTTGAGCCCTATTATTTCACTAAAAAGCGGACCTTGATATATATTTGTGCAAATTAGCCCCATACTTTTCAAACTGTGGTGTTTGAAATGAAGTTCAGTTGACCCACCAATGCTTTTGTGGAAACTTTAAAAAATACATGTCAATTTTGAGCATTGGAATATAAAGAAATTCAGAACTAATTTAATAAGCAATCAGATTTGAGTTATAGTCCTTCATGAAATCTTGTATGATGATAACTTTTTTATGATAAGGGTAATTGTGGAATCCATCAGATATAAATGGGCATATCGTAATTGTTACTAATGATTTCAATACACTGTATGTATTGAAAGGTATATATATTGTCTGAAAAAGTAACTGCTTTTCTCACCAGTCTGCTGTCATGCCAGCTTGACTTGTAACGGCTCTAAGTGCAACTGCGTTAGAATGAGTCCTCTGATCTCCTTGAACGTCAGTTGTTTTTATTGGAAAAAAACACGGAAAATGCTTGCTATATGTGCATTATGATGATCCAAAAAATGTATCAGACCTTCGACAATGTGTTCGCGTAAATGTGGCAATGGTCACTATGAAAGTGACTCAAACGATTCCTAACCTCATTATCTGTATCATAAATATAAGCTGTAGAAGCCGCGGTGCATTACTGTCTAGCAGGCAAAGACTCCCTATCTAGTGATATATCAGGCCGGAGACTCTGAAAATATATGGCCCACGACCGGTATTAATGGAGTCATCAATGTACCAAAGGAGGTTACTGCTGGTGGGTGCGCAAGACCGCATGACCAGTAGAGCATCATATATGGTACTGAGTACCCAGCCGTTGAGGTAGACCCGTAATTATTTCCTCATATCAAAAAAAGGCATGACGATGAGAGCATACCTGGTCATAGTGACCAAAGTATTTATACTATTTGAGTGGATCTGTGAAGCAAGAAAAAAGTGAGATTGTTTAAAGCTGGTACGAATTTGAGGAGACCAACATGAAGCTAAAAATTAAATGCTTATAAAAACAACGAATATTATTCATGTAGAAGCAACTAACCGGCTTGAAGTGTGCCCAAAACCGGATCAACTCTAACCCCGGTGTTCACATCTATAGTGCGCCTTTCGGCTGAACCAACAACAGAAAAAGATTAAACAAATCAGTTAGAAGAATACAGTTGCTATATATGGTTTACATGATAATGATAATATTTAGTGTATACAAAGTTTTAAATGTATGAATTCATAAGTCAAGATAATTCTAACATGTATTGGTATGCACGGAAGTCTGTGGAAGGAGCACGCCATCCAAGCAATACTATACACTTTTGATCCCACACTCCAGTCTGATGCCTACATATATGAGTTTAAGTTACTTAAAATCTTCTTAATGTGATTGAGCAAAGTTAATCCAAATGAAAAAAAGTATTACCCATCAGAATGTATATACGTTGGAACCTGGTTTTGCTGGACTTTTGATAACTTGCTTCAACCATGATTTTGCCAGTATGAAGTGCGTTTTTTGGAAAGTGCTTGTTACAAAATACAAACATCTTTGAGCATCCTCCTCGGCAGTCTTTCTCACGCAAATACACGCTGAGTATCACCTACCATGCTCGGAAAGCCTGTAACAACCATGACAATTATTTCAGATCTTTGTCATGTATAGTAATTTGTACAAAAAATTCAGAGAATGACTCCCTTAACAAATAATTCAATGCATTATTTATGTTTATCCTGTCGCCACAATGTGATGATTTATCCGTATAAGTTCAAACTGTATAATTCGCAAATGATGATTTATTCGACGTACCCTATCCATGATGGTTAAAATTCTAGGAGTACCGAAGTAAATCACGCTCATTTTCTCAGTAAATGATTGTAATTTTCCACTTCTTCACTTTCAATATCTTCACCCTCTTGCTCGTTTTTTGTTGTTCTATCATTAAAGCCATCATTCAGCCTTCCTAGTCCTCATCCAAATAGCAGTAGCTTGAAAGATTTTCTGGTACTCAAATCATTGTTGCTCAAATCAGGAGGAATGATACTAAAGTTTGACTAAATGGGTGGCTTAACAAAGTAATTAGAGATCTCGAGCCCAATGGCGTAGGTTGCTTCCGGTGTGCTTATGGCTAAGTGACTGATGGTTGAGCCAATTAGTTTAAGTGATGAAGGTCTCAAATTGGTGATCACAATCTCTGAACTTATGGCATCTTGTTTTAGAATTACAGTGTGGTTTATTTCAACCTTTTCTTCTGAATTGCTACTGATCAATACCAACTGCAATTAAATAGAAAATTAACTCGTTTACACATAAACATGCTCACTCAAAGCTATATTTCATTAAGAAGAGATGCGGCAAGATGGGTAGACTGGACAATATACGTAATGGTCTAATGTTGTAGCCTATTTTGTTATAGATCATAATGGGGCTAGTCAAACTATTTGCTAAGTCAATTTAGTTCAACACAAGCCAATCTAGAAAGTGTCTTCGCTATTACCCAACACTCCATCCATATAAAATACATAGCTTAGTCCTAACCTGAGTTTGTTTACGCTCTAATTGTTGTACATTACTATGAATTGTACAATGTATATCTATGAGAAAATATTTAGAACCAAATAGATGCAAGTGATGATGCTTTATATCACAAGATAATAGGCACACTTAAGGGGTGTTTGGATTAGCTTCTCTAAGGCTCATGGGTTTATTTGAAACTGAAAAAGCTTATAAGCTCACTTTTCCAGCTTATCAACTTATCAACTTGAGCTTATGTCTTATTTAAGGGTGTGTTTGTTTATGCTTATTTGGCGGGCTTATGGGCATATTGAACTTTTTAAAACTCATAAGCTCAAAATTTTGGGCTATGAGCTTATGAACTTCAATAAGCCATAAGCTAATATTGAAAAACTCATAAGCCATGGCTTAACAAATAAAGTTAAAAAAAAAAACCCTATTAGGCGGAAAAGGGGCTTATGAGCTTTTCTATATTCAAAAAAGCCTAGAAAATAAGACCCTCTTACTGGTAATTACGGGCCATCAAAATGCCAAATGTATTTAAACCTCATAAATAGCTTATTTTGAAGCAAATAAGCAGCTTTGAATGTGTGGCCTGTTTGGTGATTAGAAGTATACTAATAGTGTTACTAACCTTGGGTTATGTTGCGTCCTTAAGTATTCTTTTCATTTGAGACAATAGTGGTTGGACCAACATTATAGTCTGTGCCTGCTACAGGTTGCCATGATTAAAAATTATTTAAACTCATATGCATATGATACCTCTAGCAATTTCGGAAAGCTTTACTCACTGTGGAGTTTAGGGAAATTGATAGTAAGATTTACAAAGAAATGTGTTCAAATTCAACTTAAATGCCATTTTCCAAAAAAGTTAAGTTATCACATACATATGAAGATATATTATATACAAAAGCAAACAGTGCCATTACGTATGATATATGTTATGCTGCTCGAACATGTTTTGATAAAGCCTCCTACACATTAAGAGACCTAACTGTTGTAGCAAAATGTTTGTCACTGAGCTTGTGGGTTGTTCACCTACAGGCAGGGATTGTAAGAAGCCAAAAGAGGTTCCCTGCAATTTCATTTGATAAGTTTGAATGCACTATGTTTTGGAAACTATAATAATCTAAAAGTCTAAAAGATGAGGCAAACAATTAAAACTATAATCATCTACTACCCTATTCAGATCCATTTATCTGGATTCAAAATCATCAGGTATACAAAAACGCAATCAGTTTTTACCCACACTTAAAATACATTACTGCATTAACATAAATGAGTTTAAACTTCAGTAGTTTACAAACACATATCCAAACGCACTTTTAGGAATTCCAATTTTGTAGAAGCACCATATGTTTCAAGATGAGTCGGTACCAACAAACCAACAAATAGCATAGTACGTTAAGCCATCGCGAATCTGTAAACAGGAAATATAAGAAAGAGTAATTACCTTGGCATGAAGAACTGGGTCAGCAACAAAATTACTTTGGTATCCTGAATCAGTAACTGAAGCGCAAGTCAGAACCGGGTTTGCTATAATCATTGCCGCAAACTTAATGCCCATGTGTAAGAACAATTCAATTCAATAAAACTTATAGGGGCAAGATAATTTAACATAGGTGCAATGGCCTCGAATTTGAACACGAAAGTAGATTCACTACTGGATGATTCTAGACATGATACACATACTGCAAGTACTACAGTTGGAGAACAAACCCGTTGCTTTATAAAGTAAAGCAGCTTATCCAAAATAGCTTATAAAAGTACAAAAGTATATCAGGCAATAAGTACACATGTTTGTATAAGGTTTAAATAAACACCCCCTTACTGGTATTGGAAAATAGAGCCAATAAAGCTAACCATTGCTAACATCGATATTTGCACAAAAATTATCGCTATATTATTAGAACCTGAAAAACACAGGATATTTATTAAACACAGGATATTTATTCGCAAGTGAAAGTAATAGGTCTGTGAACTTGCCTATCTGCTAAAGCTTTCTTGTGAACATGATCTGGTTGCACTTCATAGGCCATATAATATAACACCTGCATAATGATAATTATATGTGATTCAGATACATCAGATAATGAATTGATCGGGAATCACCAAATACTTCACATGGGCATATGCGTACCTGGCAAGGTGTGTTACATATGTGACCAACTCCCCCTTTAAGTTGGCCTTCACCAAGCTGCGAACTGAAGATACAACCTTCGCGAATGTATGCACAAAAATATCTGATTCATCGGCTAAATAAGTATCCCATTATAGTAATCAACTTACCATTAAATTGACCAACTTCATAACAGGTTCTGTCTTCCAGCCAAGTAACAATCATTCCTGCATGTAATAATCAGATGAAACTGTGCGATAGAACATGCAAGTACCTAAGCAGTCCAAAAAAACAACGCAAAACAACGTGTACTCAAATCATACAAAATACTGTAACAACTGACCATATTTTTAAATAAAACTGGGCTTACATGATGTGAATTCAAGAACTGGGCTCTAATAGTGTTGATGATAAAGAATCACCATCAAGAGTTGCAGCCGAAGATTCCCACCAAGACAACACCAGTGATACAAAGGGCCAGAATGCCTGGTCGAAATACTAAGCCTCTCCTCATACCAAAACATTGCATGGCAACATGAGCAGATGCAGTTACATGGCCCGAAACGTTTGTACTCTACTGGCGGTCCTTCACAAAAATTGCAACAATTGAAAATGCAGTTGAAAAAAGGCAAGAGCGTGGTATGAGTTTTATGTAACAAACCTGTGCGCAAACCCCCATTAGCTTACTCTGTAGATGCGAAAGGCGTAGAATCAACACAGTTTTGTGTTGCACCTGCAAAGTCCATAATGTCAAATGTTTTAAAGGTAATGGTAATTAACAGCAATAACATCTTACAACATAAGTGCACCTAGTGGGACGCCTTGCATCTCGACAGTTGTAAGAACACATGGGTGTGCGGGAGTTTCTTGTCCTGGCACTGACGAATTTATTGTGCCTCACATTTCACTTGTATGTGATGCGGGCCCGCACGATGGCATAGCACCATCGCTTCGATACCTAGCCCAGTAACCCATTTGGCCTGAAAGAATTGAGCACCTAATAACTGAGCAACGTACATTATGGGCTAATATGAAACTGCACAGTGATACACATATGGAGATGAATAAACCTGCCTGCATTTCTGTGAAGTCCATTTGCGAGTACCATACGTGTCCCGGCTAGCACAGAAAAAAAAAAATACCAAATGCAAATAAATCTTTATGTTACCTCTATTGCTAGAGCTACTTACGCCAACAGGCGAACCTTAAGTCCACTGTTTGTCAACAACAATCAAAGTTCTGGAATGTGTCCCCTCGTTTTCTTCCATCAATACCTTCGATATCTGTTGCAATAGTGTAAGGTTCAATACAGGCACATCTAGCCATCCATATATCTTTTGTTGTATGTAACCTGATATAAATCCAAACCAGATGTCACTGTCCAGCACGTAGAGTCATAACATAAACAACTAAGATAACAATAAGATGCCACCAGTTTATAAATATATGTACCTGAAATTGTATATAGTTTCTTCAAGGTTGGTTTCCTTTCTTTACGAAGAATAATTGCAATTTTTTCTTTCTTTGTGAGTGTATATGATAAATGAGTCAGGGAAGTGAACTTATATAGGATTTGATTGTTAAGTTAACTACATATACGTTTTGAACGTCACGCTCTCGACCTTGATCATTGTCATCTGCCTTTGCAGATTCAGGTAAATTTCCACTCCACAAAGAAACCGGAAAAAGATTAGTTTTTGTTTAACAACAGTAAAATGGCAGAGATGTAGGAGATGTAGATCTAAATACAATTGAGGCTTACCGGCACTCTCACTACGATCAATGAACCCATTTATTTCTTCCATAAGATTTGGATAAGCTCCAACTATATCATTCACCTAATCTAAAATTAAAAAAATAATAATAAAAAAACAACAACAACAACAACAGTAGAATGGCAGAGATGCATATCAAAATACAATTAATTTTTTGAGGCTTACCGGCACTCTCACTGCGATCAATGAACCCATTTACTTCTTCCAAAAGATCTGGATAAGCTCCAAGTATATCATTCACCTAATCAAAATTTAAAAAAATTTAAGATTGCAATTTCAAAAAAGCATTCAAATTGAGTAAAGTAGTACCATAGTCACATGTTATTATGTGAATACTACTTCTGACTTCACAAGTAATCCGTGTCAAAATGACACGGATTACTTGTGAAGTCAGAAGTAGTATTGTTAATAATGTTGGTATAGGTGAGGCTAGCTGACTTCAAGTTTGTTGATAGAAAGCATGAAGAATGTAAATGGAATATCAACATGATCAAGATCTCAAGAGGGGAATATCAGCATTACAAAAATGCTGAAACATCTGGTTCTCTTATCTGGGTAATCTGGAGGTCTACAATTTCTGAATCGCTTGTATTTGTGGATAGCCAACCGTCTTTCTACAATTTTGACATAATATCATATTAGATTATGCTAGAAAAATGATCTTTTGTTGCTTAATATCATATTAGATTAGATTATGCTAGGAAAAGTACTGAGTATTGTGCAAAGAAGCTAACCTATACCCTGAATGAATGGCGATAGGTTAGAAAATGGCGAGAGTAAGGATAATCTTTTGCCATCTCTATCTTCTTCAGATATCAGGCCGCTCTGATTTGAATGTATTATCTCATGAATAGTCGGTTTAAAATCATTTACAGTAAAGGTAAAAGTAAAAATTAGAGCATAAAATAGAAGGGAATATAACATACATGCAGATCAGTGTCGAAATCAACCTGCTGCAGAAGATGTTCTTCACGCGAGTATGGTGACCACTGAACCAGTATATCCATGTTCTTTTTTCAATCATCAGCCGAAGATCGTTTCTCCACTCTTGTCCTCTTTTCTCAAAAGCAATTATACTCAGCATAAACAAAACATTTGAGTGACATCATACGGAGTTAATCATGATAGCCAAAATACAGAAACAATAGTTATATTTCTTACCATAGGAACAACAATATATTGCTTTCCAGTTTCCATTAAATACGTGTATGATAGCATCCCGATACTTTGAGTTGGTGATGATACGAAATATGAGTTGGTCTGAACAAAATAGAAACAAAGCTGGTTAGAATAAATGATGATACGAAATGATAAGTGCGTATAGAATATCTGAGAGAAATGTTTACATACCTTCCAAAATCTTGTCCTCGGTTACGGGCAAATACTAAAACATCTGCCCCAAGCCTCATTGTACTCGTCTTGAAACCGTTGCCATCTGAAATACATAGACCTTGAATAATGGTTACTACAGGATCATATATAATATACACAAGCATATTAAATTGCAGATGAACTCACATTGACCAATAGTGTTGGCCAGTTTGCTTTTCTCAGAGTAGCCAAGCGACATGCACCCGCGTATTGATTTTCTCAGAGTCATTCCACCACCATTATCTGCCATTAATTATAACATTAGAATTGTTTCTAGACACAAACTCAATGTTATGAATGATAACACTTGGATCAGTAATAAAAATGCACTTTACACTATCGTATTGATTTACGTTAAGTCTTGTACAAAATATTTCAGATTGCAAATCTCCCTGATCGGCCAGCATGTGCATGAATTATTCTAACATTACAGGATTATAGTGCATGTATAGACCTTTAACCAAAACACATTAAACATTCCAACCTTACATTGTGCAGATATGTTTGTGAATATATTGGTACTAACTACTAACCCATTTCTCTTGGCTGAACCGATTGCTGATATCAACCTCTGTAAGCCAAATCAGTAACATCTTACAGCGAGTATCCTTTTCATTATCCAGCACGTCAACCTTAACATAAGTGTGCCCAGTACGCACCTGAGGATGAAACATCATTAAACAAAAACTCAAAGTAAATCTATATTTATCAGAACAGTCAGTTACCTCCCAGTGCCCACTTGTGACTGGTAGCGTTTAAATGCAAAAACCGAGGATGAACCCTTAAGTGATCCATACAACCTGTGTTACAAAAAGAATACAGTAAATTACTTACTTGCCCACATAACGAACTTATCAAATGAAAAAGTATCCAAACACCTCCTAACAAAATTCATCGGTTACAACATATCTAATAAATTTAGGTTGTTCCCTGATCTTTAAATCCTAGTAATTATGCTTTCACTTGTATCATATAACGTAAAACAAAAGTAAGTAAATTACGCATACAAAGAACGTCCTTCACATATAAACAACTAAGAAAATCAATCTAAGAACAATTCTTATAAACAACAAAAGAAGATGATTAGTATACCTTGTATTTGTTAATTGGAAGAATACCTTTGATTAAACAGATTGATAAAAAACATTATTAGTTAATTGTGTGAACTTCAACATATTAGGTTTTTCAGGGAAAAAATATAGAGAGAGAGAGAGAGACCTGTGGAACTGATATTAGGGTTGTGAGTGAATGAAGCGGGCAATATTGGGCTATATTGCGCATAATATGGATTAGCAACAATTTGCATATGTTTATAGATTTGGTGTTACAAAATATAAAACAACAAAGATGTTGGTCTAGTGGTTATCAAGTGTGTTAATGGTATAAACTAAAGCAACCAGAGTTCGAACCATGGCAGTATAATTTTTTAAAAACTGAATCCGAAATTTTGATAGTAGTATCAATTGCTTGACAAACGAATTAATTATAAAAAACGAAATTAGAAAATAATTATAAAAAACAAAATTAATTATTGCTGACATGGATGCTTAGGTGGACACAATGTGATGACATGGCGGCTATGACAATTACATGGCAATGAGGTGGCGTTTTGTTGATTTATCTACGTGTAACGCCTCCTGTTATATATAATATAGATATATATATATATATATATAAATGCGTATATTAGTAATAAAACAATCACGAGTAAACGTTATAATAATATAACGATAATTATTTTACTATGCAAATAGTGAAATAAATGTCGAAGCATTATTATAGATAATAACTATAAATGATGTCGAGAACTAATATATCGGGTGAGTAATAAATAAAAACATGATAGACTTTTATAATTTTGGAAAACTTATCGAGTTATACGAGTTGTGGTTACTTAAGTCCAAGTGGGCTCTATTATGTGACTTTTGTGTTGTCACGGATATATGACGATTAATATAAACATTTTTTATAACTAAGTAACTTATTTAATCGACGGGTTAAATCGAGTTATTTGGCTATATAAAATGAGTATATTAATGGGCATCGTATCCCACGACGCCCATAGGTTGTGGTACGTGTATTAGGATAATAAATTACTATATATCTCGTGGAATTGGCTAAATTGACGAATTTGGCAAATTGGACGATATATATAGGGAACTTATTGGACTACGATATATACCATATAGTATTCTATGTGCAATGTGATTTAGGTTGGGTATAATCTTGGAGCGATGTATTACGTAAATAAATATGGAAGATTACCAAATCGACGGATTTGATAAGCTTCGATGATTTATTTAAATAATATATCGGGCTAATATTAGACCTATAGATGGTTTATTATTTCGTTCGTTGTGGCTTTTTGGTTTGAGTTGTATCGACCCTTCACCCATATGGATACCAAACGTCGAATTTCAAATTAATATGAAGTAATTCGAGAAATGGATATTTTGGAAAGTAAAATGGAATACGTTCGGGAATGGGAATATTTGATTTTGAGGAAATGATTTCTGAACGAGCTTGATATTGTTAGGAAGTGCCGAGTCTGTAGTCGCCGTTACGTAAGTTGCTTGAGTTTGCTTACGTCTTTCTTCTATCATTTCTTTTGAGGATTTGCTGGACTTGAGGTGAGTCATAGCCCCACTTTTACTCTTGAACTTTGTTTCCAATACTTGGGGTGAGAAACGTGCAAATGTTTTATGTGGACTATTCTCGCTTTTTGATTTCAAAACTTGCTATGCTTATAGAACTAGGTAGAGCGAGGCCTAGACATGAGCTAGGTAAGCTATTGATTTGGTTGTTGAGCGAGGCCTAGTCCCGAACTAGGTAAGCTATTGGATTGGTTATAGAGCGAGGCCTAGCCTAGAGCTAGGTAAGCTAAACAACGAGGCCTAGACTAGATCTAGGTAAGTTGAACATGTCGTATTCTTACGAATGTTGGGTATGTCGTATCCTTACGCATACATATTGATTTGATTGATTTGAGCGAGGCCTAGACTAGATCTAGGTAAGCTATTGGATTGATTATAGAGCGAGGCCTAGACTTGAGCTAGGTAAGCTATTGATTGGATTGGTTTGAGCTATAGCGTGCACCTATAGGGATGATTTGATTTGGTTGGATTATTTTGGTTGGATTATTTTGGTTGGATGATTGAGCCCTAGTCTAGCTAGCAAGCGTTTTGCGTATATGTCCACTATATTGAATTATGAATTTAAACCTATGATCTCACCAGCGAAAGCTGACTTTTAGCACGTTTTCTCAGGTAATTAAGTGATGCCCTTTGGATGCTTGGATTGGAGGCTTGGCAATGGCACCCGGTTATGGATCTATTTTCTAAAACTCTGATAAAATATTGCGGACCTATGTTTATTTCTTTTGGGCCTTACGTTGGATAATTCTTGGGATAAATGTAAACTTTAAAACCCGTTTTGGTTGTGTTTTTCTTATGTTTACTTTATCTCGTTCTTTCATGACTTTGAATGGATACCAATCCCCGTAGCACCCCGAAAGCTTGTTGAGTCTTCCGCTGTATCAAATTTTGGGGGTGTTACAGATTGGTATCAGAGCAAGGGTTATAGAGAACTAGGTAAATAGACACCTAAACTATAACCGATTTTTATAGAAAACGATCCTCGACCATTTCCCGCCAGCCCGCCAAGCCGAAGCATCATTGTTATTATTGAGGTATTATGAGATTATTGAGATGATTATTAGATTTGGGATTTCTTGAGATGATTTGAGGTTTATTGATTTAGTGATATGATGGCGTTTTGAGGAATTATATGCGTTTTGAGGAGTGAATTATATGCGTTTTGAGGAATTATGTGGCTTAATTGTTTTACGAATGATTCTAGTAATGCGGTATTTTAAATCTTTCTTGATATATATGATTTGGAATTATATGATGATTTTTGGATACGGTATTTTGAGTTCGCGGTTTAGTTGTTTTGAAACACTTACACCTACCCTACGCCGTTGTCACAAATCATAGCCTCCTTTGCACATGTTGTTATTAAGAATTGTTATTACTGGTACGCGTCGCCCAACACAGATCACTATGGCCCCTGATGACCCATACGTGTTGGTCATGCGTTCGACCACTACTTTATCGTCTCATTGTCGCCCTAAGTCACCGATTTTATCGCCTCGTGGTTCACCTGCTCAGAGATGACGATCGATGGAGTACCCCTCCGACGAGGAGTACGAGGGCGAGCAGAATGATAACCCTCAAGATGAGGAAGAGAATGATGACCCTCAGGATGAGGAAGAGGATGATCCTCAGGAGGAGGAGATGCCTGATGATGATTGGTCGCTAGCACATTCAGCTCATTCTGCGAAGCCCGATTCCCCGATACATCCGTTAGAGCCGGTTTCACCTGATCATCCATTTTTGTTTGAGTTGCCACCTGGTAGTCCCGTTAGGTTGGATGCAACTTCTGAGGTTTCTGCTGAGCATGCAGATTTGGGTGAAATTGGTAGGATGTGGACTCGGATTACTGCACAGGGCGAGTGGATCTCGCGGATGTCTGACCGACTTGAGATGATTATTGTTGAGTTTATTGCTGAGATAAGAGTTGATTTGACTAATATCGTGGGAAGGACGACCGCGATTAGGAGAGGTATGATTGAGATACATGAGCAGATAGAGAGTCTGCAAAGAGGTTTCCTCACGGCTCGCGAGGCAGATCGCAAGCTGTGGCAGAGGAACACGGAGTTGGAGAAGGAGGAAACAGACCTCAAGAGAGATAGAGATATATATAGTGTTGAGTTGGAATCGTTATGGAGAGATTTGGATGGTTTGAGTTCGGAGTTGAATAGTCTACGCCAGCTTCATGGCTAGATCAATTTAGATTTGTGTTGTTGTTGTGTTGCTTCTTAAGCCAGAGAGTATTTGGTTAGGAGAGCTAGTTATTCTACCTCTTAAGTCATGTTATTCGGATTGTATGTTCGTCTCGTATGGAACGTTTACTATTTATTATGTCTTTTGGTATTTTGGAACGAAGTATCGGTCGCTACTTGTATGGACGATGGTGATTTCGTATGATATTCTACTGTTTTTGGCATACATGGAGAATTGTGTTCCTATTTGAGTAGTTGATATTGTGTTGGTATTATATTAATGGCTGTACGACGAAACCCTGTCAGAGCTACCCGAACTGGAACTGCAGCGACTACCCCTGGTCGCCGAGGACGCCATCCTACTCGAAATGTTGAAACCCCTACTCTTGATAACCTGGACACTACTAACCGCAACAACAGGAATCAAAATGTTGATGTTCAGGGAGACAATGATCATGTTCCACTTAACGCCCCTACTGTGGATCAAGCAATGATCAATCAACGTGTGGAGCAACGAGTTGCTGAGCTACTAGCTGAGTCAAATCATTCCAACAATTCTGCTAGAACATTTCCACCTGTTCGTGCTAATGGATGTAACTATAAGGAGTTTAAAATTTGTGGACCCATTGAGTTTGGTGGAACTGAAGGAGTGGTCTACTCGGTCAGGTGGATAGAGAAGACTGAGTCAGTGTTTAATGTCAGTGGTTGTGCGGAGAACGCGAAGGTAAAGTTTGCTTCTTTTACTTTCAAGGATGAAGCTTTAACTTGGTGGAACAATTACCGTAATTCGGTTGGGAGTGATGTGGCTTATGCTATGACTTGGGAGCAATTTAAGTCTTTGCTGATTCAGACTTATTGCCCAATAAATGAGGTTAAGAAACTGGAGATTGCGTTTTGGAATCACAAAGTGAAAGGTACCGATATGGCAACTTACAATCGCCGTTATCGAGAGTTAGCCTTACTTTGTCCCGATATGGTTAGGACTGAGACTCAAAGGATTGAGAGGTATACCGATGGTTTGCCGGTAGCTACAAGGAACGATGTGATTTCTGCTAAGCCTGCAAACATTCATAAGGCTATCACTATTGCTCAACAATTGATGGACTCGTTGGCATTGGAAGAAGCTGAGAAAGACAAGAATGGAAAGAGGAAGAGGGATAATCACTCTAAGGGAAATGATCGTCGAAATAAGCGACAAACAACTACTAGAGCTTATGCTATGGGAGATGGAGAAAAGAAGAACTACAATGGAGATGCACCCAAGTGTAACCGATGCTATAGGAATCATTCTGGTCGATGTACTGTGATGTGCAAGAATTGCTCGAGGATGGGACACATAGCTAAGGATTGTAGAGCTCGACCACTTGCTATGGTTCAAGCTACTCCTGAAACTATGAGCAAGGCAAATGTTACTTGCTATGAATGTCGAAAGAAGGGACATTATAAGAATGAGTGTAGGGAATCGTGGAACCGAGGAAATCAAGGATCGGGTGGTAATGGGTACAATAATGGAAACCGTGGAGCTGGAGGAAATCGTGGACGACAAGATAATGGGGACCAACGTGTGGAAGCTGGAGCTGCTCATGGGAGAGTGTATGTACTTGGGAACGAGAGAGGAGAAGATCCGAACATCGTTACTGGTACGTTCCTTCTCAATAATCGTTATGCTTCCATACTATTTGATACTGGTGCCGATAAGAGTTTTGTGTCCACTAAGTTTGCACCCTTACTAGAGAAACCCCCGATGGCCTTAGAAATTGGTTATGATGTAGAGTTAGCTAATGGGAACATAGAGAGGATTAGGACTATCATTCGCGGTTGCACGTTAAACTTTCTGAATCGCCCTTTCAACATAGATCTTCTACCCGTCACATTAGGAAGTTTTGATGTTATTATTGGTATGGATTGGTTGTCGAAGTATCGTGCTCATATAATTTACGATGAGAAGATCGTGCGTGTGTCATACGGCAAGGAGATTCTGAACATATCAGGAGATAGAAAGGATTTGAGAGGCCCATCTAGATTAGCGGTCATATCTTGCACTAAGTTGCCTAAGCTAATGGAAAAAGGAAGTTGCCTTTTCTTAGCTCAAATTTCTGAGAAAGGAGGGAAGGAGAAAAAGGAATGGTGCATTGGAGATGTACCTATAGTTCGTGATTTTTCGGATGTGTTTCCTGATGATTTCCGGGAATTCCGCCTACTAGACAAGTGGAATTTCAAATTGAGTTGATACCTGGTGCTGCACCCGTAGCACGAGCGCCTTATCGTCTTGCACCTATTGAATTGGAAGAGTTGTCGAAACAATTAGCGGAGTTAGCCGAAAAGGGATTCATAAGACCAAGTTCTTCACCTTGGGGAGCCCCGGTCTTATTTGTGAAGAAGAAGGATGGATCGTTTCGCATGTGTATTGATTATCGAGAGTTGAACAAGTTAACGGTGAAGAATAGATACCCGTTACCGAGGATCGACGATTTGTTCGATCAGCTTCAAGGATCGAGTGTGTATTCGAAGATCGATTTGAGATCGGGATATCATCAGCTTCGAGTGCGCGAGGAAGATATTCCGAAAACGGCTTTCAGAACCCGTTACGGGCATTACGAGTTTCAGGTGATGCCGTTTGGGTTGACTAACGCACCGGCGGTATTCATGGATCTCATGAATCGGGTGTGTAAGCCTTACTTAGATAAGTTCGTGATTGTGTTCATTGACGACATTCTGATGTATTCGAAGAGTGAGAAGGAGCATGAGGAGCATCTAAGACTTATCTTAGAATTGCTCAGGAAGGAGAAACTGTATGCCAAGTTTTCGAAATGTAAATTTTGGATTCCGACAGTAATTTCTGGGTCATGTGATCGATAGACAAGGAGTTCATGTAGACCCTGCTAAGATTGAAGCGATTAAAGATTGGGCTGCACCTACGACCCCAACAGAAGTTCGTCAATTTTTAGGATTAGCCGGTTATTACCGAAGATTCATTGAGGGATTTTCGAAGATAGCAAAACCGTTGACCAAATTGACTCAAAAGAGTGTTAAGTATGAATGGGGAGATAAGGAAGAGGAAGCTTTTCAATTACTTAAGGAAATGTTGTGTAGTGCTCCTATCTTGGCGTTACCCGAAGGTAACGAGGACTTTTTCGTTTATTGTGACGCTTCTCATAAAGGTTTAGGAGCTGTGTTAATGCAACGAGAGAAAGTGATAGCTTATGCTTCCCGACAGCTCAAGAAGCACGAGAAGAACTACACAACCCATGATTTGGAGTTAGGTGCTGTGGTTTTTGCCTTGAGGATATGGAGACATTACTTATATGGAACCAAGTGTGTAGTGTTTACTGACCACAAAAGTCTGCAACACATTTTGAACCAAAAAGAGCTTAACATGAGGCAGCGACGTTGGATTGAGTTGCTAAGCGATTATGATTGTGAAATTCGCTACCATCCGAGTAAAGCAAACGTCGTTGCTGATGCTCTTAGTCGAAAGGAGAGAATTCCACCGTTACGAGTTAGGTCATTAGGAATGACTATCGTATTGCCATTACCATCTCAAATATTGGAAGCTCAAACGGAAGCGTTAAAAGCAGAGAATCGAGCTGCTGAAAACATATTTGGGATGGCAGAAAATGAGAAGGGATTTGCCAAGCGTTCTGATGGAGTATTATGTTTTGGAGAGCGAAGTTGGGTACCATTGTATGGAGGAATTCGAGAGTTGATTATGCATGAGTCGCATAAGTCAAGATACTCTATTCATCCTGGGTCTGACAAGATGTACCAGGATTTGAAAAAGTTATATTGGTGGCCAAATATGAAGGCAGATATAGCGTTGTATGTTAGCAAGTGTTTGACTTGCTCTAAGGTTAAGGCAGAACATCAAAGACCGTCAGGATTATTGACGCAGCCAGAACTCCCGGTTTGGAAATGGGAGCGGATTACGATGGACTTTATTACCAAATTACCAAAGACAGCTAGCGGTTGCGACGCTATATGGGTAATTGTGGATCGTTTGGCTAAGTCTGCTCATTTCCTGGCGATTAGTGAAGATGATAGTGTGGATAAACTTGCGAGGTTGTATGTGAAGGAGATTGTTTCTCGTCATGGAGTTCCGATATCGATAATTTCTGATCGCGACAGCCGTTTCACATCAGCATTATGGCGATCACTTCAAACCGCTTTGGGGACGAGACTTGATATGAGTACTGCATATCACCCCAAACCGATGGTCAAAGTGAGAGAACTATTCAGACTTTGGAGGATATGCTTCGTGCATACATCATAGACTTTGGTAAAGGCTGGGAGAAATATCTACCCCTTGCGGAGTTTTCCTACAACAATAGCTACCACACAAGTCTTAAGGCTGCACCATTTGAAGCTTTGTATGGTTGTAAATGTCGTTCACCTATTGGTTGGGCAGAAGTTGGAGATAGCCAACTCACAGGCCCTGAACTTATTTTGGAAACTACTAAGAAAGTAACGCAATTGCAAGCAGCTAGAGATAGGCAGAAAAGTTACGCGGATCAGGGACGTAAACCCCTAGAATTCCAGGTTGGAGACAAAGTGATGCTGAAAGTCTCGCCTTGGAAGGGTGTGATACGTTCTGGGAAACGTGGGAAGCTTAATCCCCGCTACATTGGACCATTTCTTATTTTGAAAAGAATTGGGCCCGTGGCTTATCGGTTGAAATTACCACAGGAACGGAGTAAAGTTCATGATGTGTTTCATGTTAGCAATTTGAAGAAATGCCATTCGGATGAAACGCCGGTTATACCGATTAAGGATTTTCGTGTGGATGAGAGTTTGAATTTTGTGGAAGAGCCGATTGAGATAATGGATAGAGAGATCAAACGACTTAAGAGAAGTCGTATTCCGCCCATCAAAGTTCGTTGGAATTCGCGGCATGGACCGGAATTCACGTGGGAACGTGAGGATGAGTTTCGAAAGAGATATCCGAAGCTTTTTACTTCGTAGATAGGTTGTTCTAAGAGAAACCCGGGACGGGTTCCTTCTGAGGCTGGGAGGATGTGACAACTGGCAAAATAGGGAGCCGTTTTAAAAACCCGCATTACATTAAAATTATAAATTTGGAATATTTGAAAAGTTTATCGTGACGAGATATTTTGTGAACGTTGGAATGTGATTTTAATCGTACGTTATTTATGGGATTTGATTATTTATTTATGGTTTGGTTTGGTTCATTTCGTGATGATTGATTTTGAGATCATTATTTTGGCACTACATTGACTCCGGCACTAGGATAACCTAACAATTTTATTTATTTTAAATTTTGGTTCGGATATTATTATTTTTGGAACGTATCGCGAGGTTTTGATTATTTTGGAACGAGTTCGGTTTGAGAAGGTTGATTTGGTTATTTAAGGTTTCGGGTTTGGACCGTGTATTTACACCGGGCTACTTAACCCACTACACCTTTCACTATTATTATTATTATTATTATTATTATTATTATTATTAAAAACCTTTTTTTTTTTAGAGTAAACATAAAATCGTCCTTGTGTTACCCCTGGCTCACAAAAACATCCAACACCACACAACACTTCATCTCTCTCCCTCAATATCATTCTCTCATCACCAAACCCTAACCCCCTTGAGCCGCCGCCACCACTGCCGCTCCACCGCCACACCCACGACCACACCACCACCACAAAACGATTCCTTATCTCATTTCCTTTCAGATCTACAACCACACGCGCTGTACCATTTCATTTTTCATCTCGTAAACACAAAAATTACCACCACTCTTATTGTTTTCGAAGGTTTATACATTTTGGGTCGTGAGAATTGAAGGTGAGACGAGTGAAACTCGTATCTTTGGTGAAATTCGTGACCAAGGGTCACGAATTTTATTATTATTTTTCGGGAAACGGTTAAAAACGTTAAGATTCAAGTGGGTTTTGAATAAAACATGATTTAAAACGAGTTTGGTATCCGGGTTACATGTTTCTTGAGGGTGTTGACTGGAAACCGAGAGCCTAGGCTCTCGGCTTGTTATTGTTTTTGACTTATGAGGTCACTTGTTGAATATTGTTGAGTCCTCATGGTTGTTGTGATTCCTGGTGTCGTTAGGTTTGGGTAACGAGAGGTAAGGACCAGGGGGTTTGAGTAGATTGACCTTTTTGATAATATGTTTGTTATGTTGGTGATGTTATTGAGATTACGGGACCAGATAATCGATTTCGTTTTGTTTCGAGCTCGGATGAGCTAGCTGAGACCATGAGGGTCTCGGGTATGACCTTTGTGGTTCATATTTGAGTCGTGACTTCAAGTGAGTCCCTCGACTCAGGGCTTGACTTGGTAGTCGACCCGGATGACTTGATTTAATTGGTGACTTTATTTGGTGACTTGTTATTTTTCCTTGTTGATTATTATTGTTATTATTGTGGAGGTATGTTATCTTTGGCGTTGTTGATATTGTTGTCGTCACTTGGGAGCCGATAATGGAATAGTAATGGTTATTGTTGTGGAGTTGTTGTCGAATGGATTTGGGGACCGATTGTGAGACGGTCAATTAGATGACGGATATAGGTTAGTCGGGTGCCGTAGTCGGACCCTAATGTTGTAGTATGTGGATTTGGGATTGATTTGGACGAAGTTGGTTTATTTATTTTTGACTTTGTTATTAATTGTGGACTTGGACTATGAGCCGAGAGTGATGACTCGGACATGTGATCAAATTCTTATGACTCGATAAATATTTAAAAATCAAACATTAATAATAATACTCGTAATAATATTATTGATAATATAATCGTTTATATATGTATATAGACGTGATAAACGTACATATATATATATATATATATATATATATATATATATATATATATATATATATATATATATATATATATATATATATATATATATATATATATATATATATATGCGTATATTAGTAATAAAACAATCACGAGTAAACGTTATAATAATATAACGATAATTATTTTACTATGCAAATAGTGAAATAAATGTCGAAGCATTATTATAGATAATAACTATAAATGATGTCGAGAACTAATATATCGGGTGAGTAATAAATAAAAACATGATAGACTTTTATAATTTTGGAAAACTTATCGAGTTATACGAGTTGTGGTTACTTAAGTCCAAGTGGGCTCTATTATGTGACTTTTGTGTTGTCACGGATATATGACGATTAATATAAACATTTTTTATAACTAAGTAACTTATTTAATCGACGGGTTAAATCGAGTTATTTGGCTATATAAAATGAGTATATTAATGGGCATCGTATCCCACGACGCCCATAGGTTGTGGTACGTGTATTAGGATAATAAATTACTATATATCTCGTGGAATTGGCTAAATTGACGAATTTGGCAAATTGGACGATATATATAGGGAATTTATTGGACTACGATATATACCATATAGTATTCTTTGTGCAATGTGATTTAGGTTGGGTATAATCTTGGAGCGATGTATTACGTAAATAAATATGGGAGATTACCAAATCGACGGATTTGATAAGCTTCAATGATTTATTTAAATAATATATCGGGCTAATATTAGACCTATAGATGGTTTATTATTTCGTTCGTTGTGGCTTTTTGGTTTGAGTTGTGTCGACCCTTCACCCATATGGATACCAAACGTCGAATTTCAAATTAATATGAAGTAATTCGAGAAATGGATATTTTGGAAAGTAAAATGGAATACGTTCGGGAATGGGAATATTTGATTTTGAGGAAATGATTTCTGAACGAGCTTGATATTGTTAGGAAGTGCCGAGTCTGTAGTCGCCGTTACGTGTTAGGAGTTGCTTGAGTTTGCTTACGTCTTTCTTCTATCGTTTCTTTTGAGGATTTGCTGGATTTGTGGTGAGTCATAGCCCCACTTTTACTCTTGAACTTTGTTTTCAATACTTGGGGTGAGAAACGTGCAAATGTTTTATGTGGACTATTTTCGCTTTTTGATTTCAAACTTTGCTATGCTTATAGAACTAGGTAGAGCGAGGTCGAGACATGAGCTAGGTAAGCTATTGATTTGGTTGTTGAGCGAGGCCTAGTCCCGAACTAGGTAAGCTATTGGATTGGTTATAGAGCGAGGCCTAGCCTAGAGCTAGGTAAGCTAAACAACGAGGCCTAGACTAGATCTAGGTAAGTTGAACATGTCGTATTCTTACGAATGTTGGGTATGTCGTATCCTTACGCATACATATTGATTTGATTGATTTGAGCGAGGCCTAGACTAGATCTAGGTAAGCTATTGGATTGATTATAGAGCGAGGCCTAGACTTGAGCTAGGTAAGCTATTGATTGGATTGGTTTGAGCTATAGCGTGCACCTATAGGGATAATTTGATTTGGTTGGATTATTTTGGTTAGATGATTGAGCCCTAGTCTAGCTAGCAAGCGTTTTGCGTATATGTCCACTATATTGAATTATGAATTTAAACCTATGATCTCACCAGCGAAAGCTAACTTTTAGCACGTTTTCTCAGGTAATTAAGTGATGCCCTTTGGATGCTTGGATTGGAGGCTTGGCAATGGCACCCGGTTATGGATCTATTTTCTAAAACTCTGATAAAATATTGTGGACCTATGTTTATTTCTTTTGGGCCTTACGTTGAATAATTCTTGGGATAAATGTAAACTTTAAAACCCGTTTTGGTTGTGTTTTTCTTATGTTTACTTTATCTCGTTCTTTCATGACTTTGAATGGATACCAATCCCCGTAGCACCCCGAAAGCTTGTTGAGTCTTCCGCTGTATCAAATTTTGGGGGTGTTACAAACAAGATCAAGCAAAGAGGGAATGTGGATATTCCACCATCTCTCATTAGTCTGAATAAATCTGAGGCCAACGGACACCCAAAGAAAAGATGATTGCGAGATTCCACCTCGCTCTCACAAACTAGACACAACATACAACGAATGTCCATACCTCTATTAGATAAACTGGTTCTAGTAGGGAGCATATCTAGAAACATACGCCAGGTGAAAGCATTAAGTTTGATAGGGAGTAATTTAGACCATCTCGTAAAGGATGAAGAGGTAATGAGAAAGTGCTTATCAATCTCTTCCCTAGCCGACTTCACTGAGAAAACACCATTTCCATCCAACCACCAGGACCAACGGTCACTAGCAGGAGCTAAAACAACCCAGGATAACATTTAGGCATACGAATTAGATATGTCAATCAATCATCCTTTCTATATTGGCTGGTTTGAGAAAAAAAAATCAAACTAACTTTATTAAAATTGTTGGTTAAAACTTTAAATGAACTAAATAATTAGCCATAAAAATATAACATATTAAGAGGGCGTTTGGTTCCCAAACTTCAAACACCATATAAAAATGTCATTAATTTAAATATAGTTTTTAAAACCCAAACATTTAAAAGCTCATGATATGTTTAGTTTGAAAAAAATATTAATAAGTCAAAGTTTCAAATATGTAAAATAGCAAATGACAGCATTACCCATATGGTCCCACTAAAAACTAGGATGAAAGTCATAAAAAATTGAGGTATTAATGACTTTATGAATAATTACACTCGTATGGTCCGACAATATTATAAATGCATCCACCAACACATGAGTTTTAAACACTTTTGTTTTAGTGGATTATAAACACAAAACCACTCTTTTATTTTCAACCAAACACACACCACAAAGAATTTGAAATTCAAAAGCTCCAAAAACCAATGAAAGTGGGTGAACCAAACAGCTTCTAAGGACATGTTTGGTAAAAAGAATTGAAGATGAGGAAATGAAAATCAATTCATTTTTTATGTTTGGTACCTCAAAGAAATAAAAAGGTGAAGAATTGTAACTCATAGGATTTGGTTCCTTTGTATTTTAAGGAGAGTTGGTTTCCCATATATTTGGTAAAGAAATGAATTTTTTGCACAACTAAATAATAATAATAATAATAATAATAATAATTAATAATAATAATAAAATAATAAAATAATAATAATAATAAAATAATAAAATAAATAATAATAATAATAATAATAATAATAATAATAATAATAATAATAATATAATAATAATAATAATAATAATAATAATAATTTAATATAATAATAATAATTTAATATAATATTAATAATAATAATAATAATATAATTATTAATAATAATAATAATAATAATAATAATAATAATAATTTCTTTAGTCAATTATCTGGTGTTACCAAACAATGGAATTTATATTGAATTTCTTTGAGAATTCATTTCTGTGATTTGATTTCTGCACTTTATTTCATTTATCTGAATTTCACTCTACTAAACGTGCCCTAAGGGTTTTGATCATGCAACACCGAACTAGATGACACAAGCTAGAATGTTTAAACTTATAAAGGTTCAAACATTTTATATACATATATAAAAGAATTATGATGTTAAAAAAAACATGTGATTGCATTTGAGGAGGTGCATATATTCACATAGAAAAGTAGAAAAGTGAAATTGCATGGTTGGTAAAAGTTCTATATGCTTTGCTTCTTGTTTCCGAAAGTTTCATTAAATCAACATATGCTCGTGTCTATGTCAACTATGATATTCATATTCTCATCCTAGCTTATTAAAGTTCTAAGATGCACAAAACTTTGTTAAATAAAAAAAGATGCACAAACTTTCTCATGTAAAATATATCTAAAGAATTAGAACTCTTTTGTAAGGGAAACATATGAAAATAACTATTTTTTACGGTAACTTCTAAGACAAATTATCTACAGAACCTATATAATTAGTCAAAGTTTTAGTTTGTGTTCAAAAAGTTATTGTTTCTATGCTTTAATTACACCTCAACTAAAACAATATTTCATTATTTTCTATACATGCAAATCATGTTTGTCGGCATAAAAGCAAATGAGCTAAAATACAGTAATGGAGTCCAAATTGATTTTTTAGATATCGTGCAAAGTGATGATGAATAGCATCAAATAATTTTTTAGATATCGTTTTGTACTTTACTGCTTTTTCATCAACTTTCATATAATCGACACACTGGATAGTGGATACTAGTACAATATAATCATAAGGTGCCCAGTTAAAACTTAATGAATTATGAGTCAATAGACTTCATGAACAAATTTTCAAATATATATATATATATATATATATATATATATATATATATATATATATATATATATATATATATATATATATATATATATTTGAAAGGAAATTTTCAAATATTTTTTAGAGTTAACTACATAAATGGTCCCTGTGGTTTGCCGGGTTTTACGGGTTCAGTCCATTTTTTGATTTTGTTACGGGTTCAGTCACTGTGGTTTTGACATGTTACGGATCCAGTCCATTTTGCCCAAATCTGTTAGTTTTTGCTGTTAAGTCAAATAAAAAGACAAAAATACCCTCCTTTTCATCTTCTTTAATTTAGAGTTAACTACATAAATGGCCCCTGTGGTTTGTCGAGTTATACATTTTCATCCGTTTTATACGTTTTTGTCCGTGTTTATACGTTTTTATATCTTTTCTTACGTTTTTATACGTTTTCGTCTGTTCTCAAACATTTTCATCTATTTTTATATGTTTTTGTCAATTCATATACGTTTTCGTCCGTTCTTATACGTATAAAAAACGGACGAAAACGTATAAAAACATAAGAAAATGTAGAAAACCAGATGAGAACGTATAAAAACAGATGAAAACGTATAAAACCAGATGAAAACGTATTAAAACGGACAAAAACTAGTGAAATCGTAAGAAAACGTATAAAAACGAACGAAAACATATAAAAACCGATTAAATTATAAAAAACGTACAAAAATGTAAGAAAACGGACGAGAACTTATAAAAATATAAAAATAGACGAAAATGTATAAAAATGGATGAAAACGTAAAAGAAAGTAAGAAAACGGACGAAAATGAATAAAAACAGACGAAAATGTATAAAAACGGGCGAAACTTATAGAAACGGACGAAAACGTATAAAACGGATAAAAACGTAAGAAAATGAATAAAAAAATGGATGAAAAAGTATAAAAACGGACGAAAACTTATAAAAACGAATGAAAGCATTTAAACACGGACGAAAGCATTTAAACATGGACGAAAACGTGTAAAACATATAAAAGCAGACGCAAACATATAAAAACGGATGAAAAACGTATAACCCTGCAAACCACAGGGACCATTTATGTAGTTAAAACAAATAAAAAGACAAATATACCCTTACTTTAAATGGTCAAACAAGGTCAAACTAATAGAATTAAGCAAATTGGACTGGATCCGAGACAAGTCAAAACCACAGTGACTGAACCCGTAACAAAATTGAAAAATGGACTGAATCCGTAAAACCCGGTAAACCACAAGGACCATTTATGTAGTTAACTCCTATAAGTTAAACATGTAAACTGGCTTTTATATAAAGAGTTGCAATATCTTTTATATAATAAAACAAAACCTCTATTGAGAATTTTGCATTTCAAAAAAATCAATTCATACCTGATTTAGTAATAATTTTATTTAAATAAAATATAATATTTTCTTATAAGGTAATATTTTATATTTATCCATAAGTAGAAGATAAATACAAAAAATATAGATAAGATATTAAAAAAAAAATATTATTTATTTTATATTTATCCACAACACAAGTAGAAGATAAATATAAAAATATAGATAAGATGCAAATAACAATATGATTAAAATTTTTAAATAATTATTTCAAAAAATTTAAAAAAAAAACAAAATTTTTAAATAATTATTATTTTTTTTTTTTAAAAAGAAAGAAAAAAATCGCGCGTGCGCGGGTATTATAACTAGTCTAATAATGAAAATGTTTTGATGGAAGAATCGCAAAGTTGCTTCTAAGGGATCCACACATCTGCATAATATCCTAAAGTTGGTGATAATGTCATTGATGTGTATAATTATTTGTTGTGTCATGATGATGTCAAATATTTTGGATACTAATTTAACTTGATCGTTGGAGCTTATTAACGTTAATCAATAACCAAATTAGAGTATGTCATCTCTCAGCACACATAATTGGTTTGTTCGTAATCCAGTATTTTACCAACGAACTTCATAATCAATGCTATAAAAGTAGTGTCATTTTTAGTATTCGCATAGCCCGATTGTAGTTTGTATGTGCTAAGGCCCGAGTATCACATGTTAGGGTTTGAAACTTTGGATACTATATGTCTATATATGTATTATTCCGGTTTTATTAATGATATACGAAACACTTTATCCTACAATTTTTTCCTCCAATATACCGGCCATCTGCCAACGTTTTTTCCATTGGTAAAACAAGAATTTTAGCTTGCATAAGTTTGTTGGTAAATACAAATTTTACCAATAAGCAACCATATATGGTAAGAAAATTGTTGGTGTTGGCAGCTTTTCTAATAATGTTATATTAATCTATCTACCTAGTTACGAGTCTCGGGAGAAAAGGGTAGAACTTATATATTTCAATGACAAAAACAATTTGATTAGTACTTATAAAACTCCAAACTAAAATTATTAAAAATTTTGATCATGAAGAGAATATCATCTTCAAAATACCAATGGAAAAGAACCTTAAATGTTACAAGTAAATTAAAAACCTACGTCAAGCGGCTACATTATGCATTATTCTTAATATCTTCATGATCTAATGATTTTCTACTCGAGGAAACCTCATGAGTCACAACACTTGAACCACATGATGACGACGATGACGATGATGATGACAACGACGATGACGATGATACGTCATGGATGACATGCATCCCATCATTTCTTATCATATAACCATGATGTACAAGCTCTTTCTGTGGAGTTAAACCACTTGATATTGGCTTCACATCTTCATTACCTACTTTTCTACTTCTTTTGTTAAAAAATACGTGACATAAAACCCAATTTCCCATTTGAATCCAAGATCCCTGCTAAAAAGAAGCATAAAAACACAAAGAAAACTATTAGAACACGAGTTTTTTGTTTGTTTGTTTTATCTTAAACACGAAACACTATAATGGTTTTCGTATGATTAACGAGTATTACGTATGTTACCTTATCATTGGAGTTGGTTTTTGGTGTGCAAGATGAATGAACGAGGCGATATTCATGCATGATCCAATTGGTTCTTGTGGTCGCCTCCCCATGCATAGGCTTGCCTTTGTAGAAAACAAGTGTTTTCTTCATGCCGGTAATGATCTCTTTTCTTCTTGAGTTTGGATTTTTATTACAACACCTAGTGATCTGTTTGTCAAAGCCAGTTGCTTTCCAATATCCCTCGCCGCTTACTCTATTTGATCTTTGTGCATTCCCATACTTGGCTTCCTTCTTGCTGAAAAAGTACCTATCTTGCTCCAAGTCCCCTGTATGAACATTAAAATCAAATTTAAATGAGTGTGTGAGTTAAGGTACATTCGCAACACCTAGGGCGATAAGAGTGAGGTAGCTAGCTTTTAGCATCATTATAGATGATATTGGAGTATAAGCAGCAACAAGAATTCTATGGCTTTTCTCATTTCTCTTGTCAAGTGCATGAAAACTATAGATGCTGACTATTAAATACTAACCAGGCAAGTCCCAAGGATTGAATTTGCAAATGTTGACGATTTCAGGAACGATTGAAGCAGGCAAGGGACACGAGAAGACTTTACGAATTAGATACTGAAACACAATCTCTTGATCGGTCGGCTGAAACCTGAACCCTGGTGGCAATCTAATGGCCCCATCTCTTACAAAATTGAGCTTTGAAATCTTCATGTTAACGTTATCTACCTGCTCATTTTGATGAGTTGACATTAAAGTAAACCCTAAAGAATTTCTTAGAGGGAAAAAGGAAAAATGGTTAAGTCCTAAGTTGAAGTGAAAATATACTTGGCCTTTATATACTAGTTGTTCTCCCTAGAATCAAACTAAAAGGCTTTCCTTTTTATCATTTTGGAACATATCCCATAGGGTACTTGTCCCTTAAGTTTTGTAAGCATAATATTTACACAGAAACTATATTCATAAACTTTTTTACTTTAGTGACATACTGTTTTAAATTATGTTTTAAGGCGTGTGTATAATTGATACATGTACATGAACTGTGTTAAAGTAAAAGCATTAGTGTTTCTTTAATTTTAACATAGCTTTGATAATGATTATTGTATTTTTCAAAAGCATGCTTTAACTATGTTGAGTCATTTGCATTATATAAACATGTCTCGCAAATGCAATCGCCTTTGTCCTACATAGCCAATTTATTTTGTGGCTTTTGGCACTTGATTCTCCTTTAGATTTTTTTTTCTTCGTTTGTAATGTAAAAGATGTTGCGCATGAAAATTGTTTGAAATATCTTTTAAAAAGGTTAAAATTCGGTCGAAAAACTAGCTAGCTTTTTGTTACCTAAAAGAGAAAGAGCGAAGCGACATACAAGACTTGTATCTAGCTTGAGTCGATTCTTGTTAAAGTTTACGTTTTTTACATATTAACATCTTAAACCCCACAAATGTATAACGTACTGGGATTTTTCCACCGCGCGTTGCAGCGGAGTGTTCGAATACAAAATTATTGATTTTCGTTGTGCTTTGTCGCAGAGCCCATGGACCGACTTTGCAACGGATGTATAACATGAAGGACCAATTATAAAAATTATGTGAGGACTAAATTTGCAACGGACCTCTGAGATGAAGGACCAAGTGTGAACAGAATTTAAAAAAAAAAGTTAAAGATAAGGGTCGTTAGCTACTTAACGTGAAGTTAGTGACCAAGAACTGACTTTGCAATGGATGTATAGCATGAAGGACCAATTATGTGAGGAATAAATTTGCAACGAACCGCTGAGATGAAAGACCAAAATGCGTACAAATTTCTTAAAAAATGTTAAAGTTAACGGTCGTTAGCTAACGGCCGTTAAATAGCTAACGACCGTTAGTTACTGTGCGTATCACTGTTTGGATGTGAGTGCTTTTCACTGTTGCGATACAGTGTTTTGTGGTATTGTAGCTAAGCTACAGTTAATCCCAATAAATGTTATATATCTTAATGTAAACAATATACATGTTTTAGAGCAGAGTCAACACATTCTCTTAAAATATGGGGATTGATTTGCACACCAAAATTTTTGATAAAAACACCATTTTGTACAAGCTGTATAGCACATCATACAACACTGTAATGCACAAGTTGTGGTGAAAGAATAAAAAGTTGTGATATGCAAATCAATCCCCTTAAAATATACAAGAAAGTATCTATATACGTTAGGGATCTGGTCGAAGAATAGCAATATACGTTTTCAATTGTACCGATCTAGTATGTGAACCTGTTTTAAGTTATAGAAATGTAACAAACTTTTATAAGTATTTCAATTTGGTACATGATATATGACATGTCACTTTATAAATGGTGTCACGTGTCAGACTTTCAGGTATGTCACACCATCATCACGTACTAAATTAGAACACTTATGAAAGTTTGTCACATTTCTACAACTTTAAAAATGTTCACGTACTAGATCGATATATTTGAAAAAGTATATTGCTATTTTTTGACCAAATCTCATGTACATTAATTATAGGTTAATCTTTGTTGCATGTGAAATGAAATCAAGGATCTTCAAGTTATCTTAAACAAGTTAACATCTTAAATAATCCTAGGCGAAAAGAAAGACAGAAAATCTATAAAATATTTCCATGTTGAGTACTTGTTTGGATTGTATTGAGCCTTTTTTCTTTACATTTGACTTGAATTAGCTTTGCTTTAAATGATGATGGCTTTCCGACTAATGGATGTGTGACATAGAAAGGGTATCAAGCCAACAAAGACTTCTTTCCCATTAATTCATTTTAATTTCAAAATGTGAATCCAAATCCTTTTGAAAGGTTTGATGTATTTTGGTTTGAATTATTAAATTGAAAAAGAAAGAAAAGCATGAAAGTCTTTGAAAAGAAAAGCAAAGGTAGAAGCCCTTATGGGAAAAGCATTGATGGATTAGCAAGTAATGGAAGCATAAGCAAGGGGAATTCATCTTCTCTAATGGGGTTTTTGAGCATAGGTGCTTTCCTTACTTGAGAAGTTGTAGCTTTTCTTGAATTGTTTTCTTTTTTTAATAAATCATTTGATGGAAGAAAAAAAAAATACTGTGTGATTTGAAAGAACCAAGTATAAGAATCAATTCACAAGATGATTTGCACACTTTCATTTTTTATTGGCACATAAAATTGTAATAGTGTATATAATAGTGTGTGTAAATAAAAATGTAAGTGTACAAATCAATTCTCTTCACAAATACCAATTTCTCGGCTGAAGTAATCATGACTATGGCGAACGTTTATCGTGTTTTGCAACGAAAATATTCCGTTTTGGTTTTTAGGTATACGTTACATCATCGGTATCTTGTACATCAAGAGACATTTTCGATTCTTCAACCTATTCTTTCTATATCTATTTCACTTGTTCTATTCAAAACACCAAAGAATAAAATTTCTTTCAACTGTATGACAACTACTATACTGAAAAAAGTTTTCGTATTTTTGACAAATTTAACCAATG
This sequence comes from Artemisia argyi, assembly GCA_030686995.1. Lineage (NCBI taxonomy): Eukaryota > Viridiplantae > Streptophyta > Magnoliopsida > Asterales > Asteraceae > Artemisia > Artemisia argyi. The sequence goes on from CM060701.1 coordinate 38,537,771, forward strand.
ATTTTGATATATAATTCCATATTATAAGTTGTGGTTTTGGTGTTTTACACTCCTTAAAACGGCTGAATATTTAACTATATCCAAAAGGAATTTTATGTTTGAATAATGGGAATGACATATATATGTAGGAAGAATACTTCAACTTCAAGCAAACACCAACTTCAACTCCTAATCACTCCCTTTGATTCTTTTCATAAAGATTCTTCCTATCATCACCCATTCACCATTTTTTTTATTTTTTATCTTAGTGTTGCATAAAAAGTATGCCATTTTTTTCAATTGCAAGTTTGAAAATATCATGCTTCTAGAAACATGATAGTTACACATCCATTTAACTATAAATAAAAAATAAAAATAATATGTTGAACAATAAGTTCAATGATATCCATAAATATTACCACTTGTTAAAAAAATATACACTATGATTGTGCCCCAATATTAAAGGGTACAATCCAACTCAGCTCAATGTTTTCTTAAAGTCAAAGCTGACCTGTCATTTAACTGGCACATCCAAACTGCCACCTAAGCTGCCACTACTTCCAACACTGAATCGATCCGAGTACCCGATACCGGCCATGGAGTTAATTTCATTTTGTAGGTTGTCCCAGCTTCCGCTCCTTCTTCCCCAGCTAGAGCGTCGAGGATAAGGGTTCATATCACCACCGACGCCGGTCCCACTAGCCTCGTTCTTCCAGACAGGCTTCCCATCACCAATTTCAATGTCGCTCGGGATTTTCTCTATTGAATTTACAAAACTGCCACCAGTGACTCTTGTTGGAAGTTCACGCTCTTTCTGGACCCATGCCCTGAAATTGTTCTTAGATGCAGGTATGCTGTTCCAGAATACCTCCATGAAGTTCCCAAGAATCCCTATGTTGTATGGGTTCTCGGTTCGGTCGTATCGGTATCGGAAGTTTTCGTAGGTCGACTGCACAACGAGAAGAGAACAGGCATTGTTAACGCTGAAACCTTTGTAATACATTTTTACTTATAAATGAGTCTAGTCAAGTAAATAAAACTAATAAAAGGGGAACGGGCTGAACATCCCCAAATTTAGAGTAAATCACAGAAATCACCCCACGCGGTTCGGTGAAAATGACGAAGATTATCCTCTGTTGATACAATTTGCATTAATGCCTCCTAAACGCAGGTTTGCTTCACTTTATGTCCCACGTCCATTACATTTGAGGGACCAAGATTAAAATTAAATACATGAACCAAAAGATTAGTGGCATATTTAACTTGTGGGACAAACAGTGAATGCAAAGGGTGCATTTAGAGACCATTTAGGCACGACAGAGAGAAGAGACGGTTTCCGTTAATTTCACCAAACCACCGGGATGTTCGTTGGTCAGCTTGACCCTTACCAACTCATATTGATAAACGATATGTTCCAATTTGAGCCTAGTCAGACCTGTTGCCCAGCCTCCCAATTATACCACCTACGGTATGATTTGCTACTTAAGCTAGACATATAACGAAACAGCTTTGTACCTGGTTTGTGCTGATGAGATATAAATGAAAGACAGTAAGGCCACCAACAAACCAAACTGATAAGAATGTGTAGATTATTAACACAATTGATGCGGGAGTCTTGATCAATGCTCTCCAAATTGATGTGTTTTCGCTATGCATGATTCTTATTACGTAAACCCAGCAAAAGGAAAACACATAAATGCAAAGTAGAGTAGCTGATGATACGAACATGAAAAAGAACCGGTAGTTACGCTGCATCAAGACACATAATTAATTATTACCAAACAAATTAATTGTACTTGACAATGAACTGTGTTACATACATCTTTCATAATTATACTTGCAAAAATCCATCCGTAAGACAACTTTTGACCTTGGTCAATGCATTATTTGTGGATGTTGAAATAGTAAAAAAAAAATGACTTATCAATTCCTCGTACTTGACGCATGGTCGTTATAAAACTTGCAAAATCTCGAAAGAACACGATTACTTGTTTACTATAATGGTATCTAGGGTTTTCCTTCTGGGAAGTTGCAAGTATAACGGCTATTTTAGAATGTAGTATTGAGTATGAAAGATTTATCCAGCTGAGTTAAGTTTTAGCACTATGAAATCACATAGAAACAAGTGATGCTGATAAAAATAATAAGAGAACGCTTGTTACCCGTCCAATACACTGGCCAACCCATGGGCAGTGATGATCGAATCTTTCCACACAGTTGTCACATATTGAACAATGAGAACAGCGAGGAGGTCGATACAACATGCATGTATCACAGTATTTGACTTTTACAGTCATCCCATTGACCGTGACCTCTTTGATCCGAGGCAAACGTAACTGCGGAGTTTGAACAGACCCAATTTCTATACCCTGGTCGGTTGGTTCTGGTTGTGGTGGGTGTGTATTACGAGGAATTATACCTGGGTCTCGTCCAGATGTCATTAAAAGAAGTAGTATTACCTGCAAAACCATAAAACATACATTAAATTCAGTTAACATTTGTAGAGTAAACAAGTTTATCACATGGGCATAATAAGCCCAATTGCCATCAAGACGCAACCATGATAAACAAACGCATAACACTATCATAAACGCATTCTTTGAGGGATTGCATCAATATATGTTGTATTCAGATATTCTAAAAGTTCAGAAACACTACTAATATATCAATTATATAAGAGTCAACAAAAAAGGATCTATTTCAAGAGATGCAATCTAAAACCTGGATCCTGTAAACAGTAAAATAACTATCTGCCACAAAGATACTAAATTTCCAAAAAAGCTTAGCCTAAATAATAGAATCTAAAATACAGTAAACTTTTACTGAGCAAATAAAGACAAATCCATCTTCAATATTCTATAATATGTTTCCAAAGTTCCCAAAAATCATCTTGTTAGAGCTCCAAGCAATGCCACATTCGTCACTTTATAGAGGTGACGAATGAGAAACTACAAATTTTGCATCAATTGTAGCTTGGAATTTCTCCTTTAATGACTAGAACAAAAATAAATGCATATGAACTTTTGATTGGCTGTATGTTGCTAGATTCAGAAGTTTAAGCCCTATATAAAGCCTTTCTTTTCTACTCTTCTTATACTATCCATGAACTAAAATTCATCTTAACTGGTGTAGTTGGACTTGTAACGACTCCAAGTTGTACTTTTGTATCGACTATTAATTGAACGTTTCGATTAAATTGGCAAGAAAGCTGTCTCAATTTATTTTTCCATGAAGCTCTAGAAATAAACTTCGATTAAAAAATGTAAGGAATCAGTCATGTGTGCCACCTTCTCACTTCTAAAAATCTAGAAGAAAACCAGGTATATTTTGTGAAAACAAGTTTAGGACGTGGTATGGTCCAAGCTCCAAAAGCTTACATAAACCAGGTTTTAGTTCTAATACCACCATGATACAATAACTAAACAATGAACTGACAGACCACTTAAATTTATAAAAGAATGACTTTTGGTTAAAAATAGGTCACATTTTAATTATGAGCGTTCTTTTCTCATGCTTCCCTAATACTTAACAATTATTTTCCAATAATACTTATCTGCTCAGTTATCGTTACTAATTATATAATAAATACAAATATCTCTTACGTAAGTAATTCATGACTTTTAAAATCAAATTATTGGGATTGTCACAACACCCTTGTCCTCTTGATCATTTAATGAAAACCATGGTAGAAAAGGTTAAAAAAGTCAAACATAAGAACAAATACTTATGAAAGATGAAGCTGATGACACACTTTCAGCCAAGAGAACCAAGCTCAAGCAAAGGCAATTTTAAAATCAATTATTATTACTTGATAGGGATTACATCGATACTATCGAAGTATATTCTAAAACTTCCAAATGCAAACAAAAATATTCTAAATATAGGAAAACTACAGCTTCCTTAATACTAGTAGATATTCAATGATACATACGTAATAGAATCATGTTAGCTAGAAGATAACAAACTACTATTTTTTTAATATCATCACTCCAAACTACTCAATTCTAAATATAGAAGTCTAAACCCCTAAAAAGATTTTTATTATTTTTTATTTATTTATTTATTTTTTTTAATAATCCAAACAAGTAGAAGCACAATTTATACCTAATAATAAATTTAGGCCACCTAACTCCAGCCATATTCCAATCCCGCCAGGGCTGGGTAGGAGGGAAAACCCCAACTTCTTAACAGATATGCGAGGCTTGATCCCTTATTTATGCAGAAGTAAGATCATGATCTGTACCAAATTTAATTTCAGATGATACCCAACTTCTCATGCACCCAGTGTATAAGATACAACAAGTAAATGATCCGGTAATCAGATTCTCACTAAATTGTTAGGCAATGCCGTAAGCCTGTAAACTATGAGCAAGATATTTTTATTCTCATCCTCAAAAAGTATAGGCGAGCACAAAAACAAAAACATTCAGCCTAGTCATTCTCCTAGTTTCCAACAGCAAGTTTGTTCCGTCATCAATTTATCCAAGCAAATAACATCTCCGTTTTCACAGAAAATATGAAAGCAGAAACCAAACCCAACATTTACATACAAATATCTATGCAATAACACATATCTTAGCGAGTTGAGATCACTTACATAACCTGTAAACACAATCACCACAACCATAATCGACACTCCATAATGATGAGGAAAATCATCAATCAGCTTCCTTGCAACAAACGCGCAGAAAACCGCAACTGGAGCAATTATTAAAAACATAGATAAGAACACAGATCGAACATCCGGTCCGAATATAAGTCTCCCACCAAAGAGAAATATCTGCACAATTAAAACAAATCAACAAATTAAACACGAATTTACACTACTCATATAGTCATATCCAAAACAACTCATTTCCTTCGCATTTCACTAATCAACTAATCATATTTCACAAGCTACAAACTTGCATCAAATTAACCGCGTACATAGCAATTTACTAGTCAAACCACCACCATAGTGGCCTAGTGGTAACTGACTAACTGGTAAGGCACCTGATGTCCTCACAAGAGGTCTAGGGTTCAAACCTCACTAGACAAAAATTCGGAAACGGTCCCCAGGTTAGGCCGCCGCGTACGTCTGAGTCAAAGACTCGCCCTCTCCGGGTAACCTGAAGAGGAAAACCTCATATGTTCCCGTTTTACCATTACAATTAACTAATCAATTTCATTGAGCTACCTTGCATTTTACAATCTATCATACTTGACAACAAAATAGTTCAAAAATTAAAATCACGCATACCAACTAATTAACCTATATCATCAATCGGTATGAATGAACATCCTTAACACAAATATACATTCATTAATTTCACTATTCATGATCACGTGATCCATTCAAAACCCTATGATTCACAACAACAACAACAAAAACAACATACCCAATCTATGGGGGAGGTAGAATATAGATAGATCCTACCCCTACCTCAGGATAAACCGAGAGTATGGAGACCGCTTCCAGGAAAACCTCCAAAACCCTATGATTCACAAATAACCTAAAACTAACATTCATATCTACACACACTTTACGGAGGTCTTTCCGGAAGCAGTCCTTTTACCCTTGGGTACGGGTGTAACTGTCTACATCAACCCCCCCCCCCCCCCCCCCTCTTCCCATACCCTATATTAACAAATAACCTAAAATCCTAAATCATGATCACGTGATCAATCAAACCACCTAGATTCACAAACTCATAGCTTAAATCAATCAATTACAGATCACAATTATTATAAAAAAAAAAAAAAAAAAAAAAAAAAAAAAAAATGATGATGATGATCATACGTTACTTCCTTTCCACAACTGGTAAGTCCGGAAAAGTTCCGGCTTATCCTCATCCTCACAGTCACCGTCACCGGCGGGGGCGGTGGTGGATTGTGACGGCGGTTGTATTACACGCATAACTGTGTGTTTGTGTGTGTGTGTGTTTTTTTTTTAAAAATTGGTTTTTTCTCTCTCCTAGAATTTGGGTTTTGTTGTTGTGTTTTAGAGAAGGTAAAAGAGAGGAGGTCAATGGGAACGGCTTAGTTTAGTTCGTGTTGGTGTTGTTGTTGACTTTGACCATTCATTTAATTTAAAGCGTTGAAAAATACTACTCGAAATGAAACGGCTCCTTTTATTTAGTTTTGGGAATTTATTGCTTCCCAATTTTAGGTAAATGGTTTTATTTCACTTTACTATTTTAGGTTTCAAAAATTATATTAACTGTTTTTGTTTCATTAAGATATTTTAGGTCTGAATTTAAATATCACATTTTACCAGTAAGAGGTGGATAGAAAGTTTAAATCTGAACGAAATAACGTTATTTATTTTTGTATAATTGTTTGAATGATTTTAAGTGCTCGTTTCTGCAATTTATTTATTAAAACAACGCAATGCGATAATAAGTAATTTATGTAAATATGAAACAAGACTTTTTATCATAAATATAACATATGTAATAAATCATCAAATATATTATATTAATACGAGTCTTCAATCTCTTATCGAGTAAGAGGCAGTAAGACAAGTTTCTAACATCTTACTGAGTAAGATATTATATGTATAACTGGGTCTGACTAAAAGGCAAAAAACAAAGCAGCAAAACGTCTGACTACCTCTTACTGGTAAGAGTAAGAGGGCTAGTAAATTTTTTTATTTTTTATTTATTTATTTATTTATTTTAACAAACACACCCTAATACTAAGACTAATGCTAATGGGCGTTGACTTTCACCAAGCAACCCTAAAAGCAACGCGCCTCACCCCTAGCTCTCCTCAATGCAACGCGTCACTTGATGATTTTTTTCAAAACTCGGTTGGTGATGCAACCGAAACAATTGTGGGGTTGCTTTTGTGATTTTGAAGGTTGGTGAGTAAATGTGGGAGTTATGGGGTTGCTTTTGTGGTCACCACTAGCTAATTGTGGTTGGGGTGGAGTTGTGGAGAGAGAAAACTAAGGTGTCGCTGACGTGGCGGGGTTGCTTGGGTGAGAAAGTAGTCAGCACTAGCATTAGCCTAAGGCTAATGCTAATGGCAACACCATTTCCACAAAAGCAACCCCGCCACGTTAGCTCCACCTCAGCTTTCTCTCTCAACAACTCCACCCGAACCATAACTAGCTAGTGGTGACCACAAAAGCGACCCCGGAAACTAAAACCAAAAACATACTCCAAAAAAAAAAAAAAAAAAAAAAAAAAAAAAAAAAAAAAAAAAAAAAAACTACACACACAAATCTTGCAAATGTTTCGGTCGGCTGAGCAACCACAACTTTGAAATGGTTGCTTGGTGACGCGTCGCTTTGGGGTAAGCTAATGGGGCAACGCGTTGCTTTTATGGGGTTGTGGTTGGGAGGCAACTCCCATTAGCATGAGTCTAATAGTCACATACTTCACCTTCCATCTCAGCCCAATATCACCTTTCTCTCTGCACACTCTCTCTCACCTTTCAATCTTTCTTTTTATTTATTATAAACTAAATTTTTTTCAATAAATTAATAAAAACGTTACATAGATAATTAAAAACGTAAACTTACAAAATAAAAAACATAAACATTACTTAGATAAATAAAAACGTCAACTGAAATGGTAAATTCCACCTTACCTTGATCACCTGCCTTTGTGTCTCGACCCGTTCGCGATGTTCTGCAGTCAAGTGATCAGTAGGTTGCAGATAGAACATTTCGTCTTTTTGACGTTGATCCATTTCTCGGATTTTCAACTCATGTTGCTTCGATTCCAGCTCATGTCTTTTGATCTCCAAAAACGCTTCAACGTTCTTTGTCTTTTTGGCATTGTATGGCTCCTTGGCAGTTGTATATTCGTTGACCATCAACCTAGCCAACACGTCCTCATTGAAAAATCTTGAACTTGCAGATGTCGCCGACCATTTCTTCTTCGCTTTTGCTCTTTCCCTGCCCATTGGACGTCGAACTTCCTGTACTTCCTCTTATTCGTCGTCTCCGGCCTGCATATTCAAATTAAATTTTTCTGCAGATACTGGGATGTGTTGAACAAACTAAAGCCCAAAGACTTGTATTTATAGCTCTTTTTGTGTTTCTTTTCTTCAAAGTCCAAAACTTCCACATCTCTCCATTTTACACAATCTTTCAATTCAGCCCAACAATGCAGAAGTTTAAACTGGGTTCAATATTCAGCTGCGTATTCCAAAAGTACTTATTAGGTGTAATCAACGTCTCAGGCTCCACCCACCGCCATCTGAAAGACTGTATGGCATGCACCACAAAATTGAGCAACTTTTGGACGCATCGTCTTCCATTTCCCGTTTATTATATCGTAGGTCCGACGTTGGGTTATAGGACAATCTTTCTGCATGCGTGCTAAAATCTCATTCCAAATTTGAGCATCTTTTCTCGCATTACCAGTAATGCTATCTTCCGATACACGAACCCAAGCTTTGCACAATGCAATTTCTTCTTTAGTTGTCCACGCAGTACATTGTTGTTCCTCGTCATTTCAAACCACTCTATTTTGACCTCTTCTTTTTGGCTTCTTCATCGAAAGTGGAAGGGCTTATTCGACGAGAGATTCCTCACGAACAGGAGGCATGGACTCCGAAAAGGGAGGTGAGTATATTTTTTCGAGATTAAATTGATTAATAGAAGATATAGGTTGGTTTTGTGAGTAAAATGATATTAAGAGAGTAGAAAGGTATTAATAAGAGAGTAGAGAGTATACAATGTGAAGTCGTATTTAAAAATGGTGAAGTTTATGGGGTATTTATAGGTAATAAAATAATAGTGAATATATATTTTTTTTAACTAATGCAACCGTTAGGAGGGGCAGGGGGCCCACTTTTACACGCCATCCTATAAGGTTAGGAGCTCACTGTTCATCTCTAAAATTCTCCACCCTCACGCGTGAGGAATGGATGTGCTAGTAGAGGTGGCGCATGAGGTTGGCTCGTCACAAGGCTCACGACTCCCACTGTGAGTAGTCTAGGGATTTTCTAATGTTGCTTAAGCATTCTATATATATAATAAGAAAAAAAACACACATTTAATGAATTCAAATATTCTATAATTATACAGTTCTAATCATTTTAAACATGGTATATGATGTTATGCATGAAATGTTTGGAGATCATTATGTGTTAATTATCTAAATATGAATGATTAAACAACATCTATGGGGTTGTTGTTTATGTTTTTGAAAAGAAACAAGGAAGGGATAACAAGGCTCTTTGGAAGAGCATGAAAAAGAAGTTGTTTAAGGGGAAAAAATCATATAATAAAAAAAGGAGATAACATCGAACTAAACACTCTCTAAGCTCTAGGAAAAAGATCTATGTGATTGGAAATCTAACAACCCAAATTCACGAGAATGGAAGGGCACCAAATGAAGATCCATTACTTAAAGAGATGTTTAACCGAAAGGAAAATATATTCCGACTTGGTAGCCATAATTAACAAAGTCAACAGAAGCATCAACAACCTTGTTTCTCCACTTCTACACAACCCATATAACTTACTGAAACACACTATAAAGGACTTTGTTGAGTAACCGATTACTCAGATTACCCATTTGTAACACCTCAAAAATTTACAAAAGGTATAAGGATATGCTTATTAGGTAAGTTCGAAAAACGGTATATTGATATAAATACACAAGGTTAACTATGTTAGTAGTTGGGACTTATGTTGCAGAGAAAGATAACAAAATAGGACTTTCTTTAAAATGCGGTTTTGCCATAAGGACTAAAAGTGACAAAATAAGGAAAAGATGGTAAATAACCAAATGCCCTTATGGACTTATAATAACAATATCTCGAGGATTTATCCTTCAATCAACACGTGTAAACATACATGTTTTATTGGTGGTATTTGGAGGGAAACAAGAAGCTTAGTCACTTAATCAAAAATTCACATGAGGCAATCATGATAAGATGTTGAAGGAGTTGTATGAATCAGAAAAAGGCTTCAAGTACTTGTAGTTAGTTCTACATTCAAGGTAAGTAATGAATTACTTAAATTAATGAATTGATTATATGAAACGAAATTTGGGTCCTTTGGTGTCGATAACATGCATGATGTTTAAGGATTTTTTGTGATGATTTTATGATATTTTGATATGGGTCATAAGTTAAAATGATTATTATGTGATAGTAGAAATCATAGAACTTATAGAATAAATATGGGTAATCATGAAGGTATGATGTTTATGTTATTAGTGATAGTTTTATGAATGAAAATGATAGGAAGAAAGTAGAAATTATAGAATGGGTAAATGATGCGCAGATTATGATTGATGATATTTGATAGTTGTAGCAGAACTATTTGATTATATGTTTCAAAGAGGTTAAGTTTTAGTAGTCAAAAGATAAGGTTTATATGTATTTGTTGATTTAGTGATTCTTAAAAGTATATGTATGAATGTTATATGTCTAGGTGATGGAGGCAGTCAAGTGGAACTTTATCTCGAAATTGAAAGGTGAGTAACGGGTTAGTTTAGCATGTTTAATATGGTATGTTTAGTTCAATACGTTTAGCTTGAAATATTTAGCACGACACGTTTAGCCATGTTTCATTATATAGCCTCGGATATAGCTGATATTAATCATGTTATGATATTAGCTTCGGAAATAGCAAATATTAGTCATGTTATGATATTAGCTCTGGATGTAGCCAGTCGTAGTTATGTTCGTGTCTAAGCGATGCACGAGAGGAACTCCTATTTTAGCATGGTGCTCATATGAGATTGGATTAGAGATCCTTCATATGGAGCATGTTAAATATTAGAATATGGTAGGCACATATGAATTAGCTATTTTGCCTTATAGTATAGGCTCATAGGTTGATCCCATGTAGTGTTGTAACCCGGAAATGCATTCGTGCATGAGGTTAAAGGCAACACATGAGTACTCACAACCTGCAAAGGGAATTCCTATAATTAGCTTAGAAACTAATTAGTCATTCGGTCGTAGCCATGATTGGTGCCTAAGTAATGCACTCATTAGCTTTTGTTATGTTCATGTTTGGTGCCTAAGTAATGCACCCATTAGCTTATGTTACGTTCACGATTGGTGCCTAAGTGATGAATCCATTAGCTCATGTTTTAAACTCTAGTACCAATTAGACATGGGTCGTGTAGCGTTTATGCTTATAACATGTTTACATTTATGATTAGTAGTTTCATTTACTTACTAAGTCTTTATGACTTATTGTTTTAAGTTATGTTTTTATGTAGGTAAATAAAGTGGATATGGGGCTCGTAGGTAGAGGAGGATGAATTTTGAGGGTCAATGGTAATGCTCGTAGTATTTGAAGACGAGCATCTCTTATGCATTCTCTTGATAATCAACTTGTAATGCCCCTTATTCAAAAAAAAAAAATAAAAATAAAAATAATAATAATAATAAAAAACTTGTAATGCCCCAAAGTGTCGCATGGTGTCTTTGGGGGTTCAAAATGTTATCAACTTAATCTATAGTATTTTTTGTATGATAATATATGTTCCATAATTTGATTATGACAATAATATATATTTATTTCAAAATTGACAAAGTCTGATTATGGCAATAATGAGACATGACAATTATTAATTAAACAACATGTCAAGTAAGAAAACTTTTAGTGATCACATCACATGCATGAAAATGAATCACATACAGTAACAACGAGTTGGGTACCCGCGCGTTGCTGCGGAATTCTTTTGTTGTCATCAGCTAATTAACGTGAAGTTAGTTACCTAGGACTGACTTTTCAATTGATGTATAACATGAAGGACCATTTATGTAAATTATTTGAGGACTAAATTTGCAATGAACCACTGAGATGAAAGACAAAGTGCATACAAATTTTTTTAGAAAATGTTAAAGATAACGGTCGTTAATTAACAGCCGTTAAATAACTAACGACCTTTAATACTAAAAAAAAAAAAAAAAAAAATACTGTAGCAAGCACAGTGCTTGCTACAGTAACCTCTTGGGTTTTAGTATATTATATAATTAACAACTTTAATCCTGCAAACCAATTAACTCTTAAATACAATAATTAAATTAGGGTAAATGGTACAAAAATGTAGCCAACTATTTTTTTTTTGGCGAATTTAGGTATTTCGTTAAATATTTAACGATTATTCGTTAAGTTTTACATTTCAAGTTTGCCGCCTACACCACGACCAATTATCATCGTTACCATCAACCCTACCCACCACCACCACTACCAAGCACCGCCTCCACCACCAACCCCTCCTACTACCACCACTAACCACTGGCACAAAACAACCGACCCCTCTTAACACAAATCGCCAACGCCCCACAACCACCACCAACCACCGACGGTAGTGGTGGTTGGGTATGGTGCTGATGGTGGCATTGGGTTAGGTTGGTAATGATGACAGTGTTGATTAAGGGGTGACAGTAGTGGTAACGACATTGTTAGGTAGATATGGTGGGTGACATTTGGGTAAAACAATGATAGTTGGGGTTGGTGGTGATGACGACAGTGTTGGGTGGCGATGGTAGGTAGCATTTAGGTAATACAATGATGGTTGGGGTTGGTGGTGGTATTGGTTGGTAGGGTTGATGATGGCGACGGTGATTGGAGGTAGTAGCTGCAGCGACAAACTTGAAATGTAAAACTTAACGGATAATCATTAAATATTTAACGAAAATACCTAAGTTAGCAAAAAAAAAAAAAAAATTCTTGATTGGAAATGACCTCAAACTTTTTTTTTCCCTTCATTTGTCCTTTAAATTACTAGTCCTATCCTTTTTATCATTATTAAGCATCAGCAATTGCAGATCTAATTTTAAGCATGCAAATCCTAATTGCACTTTGTCATATAAATCAATTAAAATTAACAGATCTAGCAAACGCATGCAAAATAACAATAAACATAGAATTATATTCGTGTTCTTGTCATATATCTTTAAGCAATATTTTGTTAATCATGGTCAAACGACCCAAAAACTCTAATTAAGTTCAATTGCTAATTAAAACCATTTAGTTATTAAAACATTTCATTTCCTCTTAACATTGTAATCACTAATATATTTACAATATATACATTAATCAGAAGACTCGTGTTATATGTATGACCCTACTATGATCTCGTAATTTGTTGTTAATACAAATTTATGTTAATACTTCGCACACAAAACTAACAATTTATTATAATAAAAAATTAGTTATGTTATGTTCACTATCATCATTTTTTTTTTTTTTTTTTTTTTTTTTTTTTTTTTTTTTTTTAATGATATGTGCTTGTGTTTACTACCCCTATAAATTAGACTTAATGAACCCTATTATAATCTTAATTGACTCATGTTGAGTTTCATAAAATCTAGTTGGTGAAAGCAGATGTAATGTGGTCCTTTATCTATATTGATTAGCATGTTATTGTCTCTATCTTGCCTAGTTGAAGAAAAAGATACAACACTTTGGAGATATCACCTATCACATAAGACGTCACGGTACCCTGCGTTTTAAGGTCGTGCCATTCTAAAATGCCAACACCATGGCACTACACTCACACCGTAAGTAGCGTTGTCCGGTTGTCGTGCCTCACATTGTTCCCACCAGCCAAGCCGTCCCATATTTTCCTTTTGTGTATGTGTTGTGTTTGTGTTTTAGTGGGTTATGGCTAAAGGGTGTCTCATGGCACCAGACATAAGGAGGGGTGTTTTATATGCAGTTTGACAGATTTTGGTGTTAGAAAAAATGCTCAAAAAAAGTGCTGAGGTGGAACACTTTTCTCACGGCACGACAGGGTACGTTGTGCTCTTATACTTGAATCGATCTAACTAAGAAACTCTAGAGAAACAGGTCATAAACTAATGCATATGAAACTAAATCTAAACGTGATGATTTAAAAGGATGACGAGATATTTTTGACATGTGAGACCCACAACTGAAAAAGGAAACCGACTCTTTGACAGCTTCCTAGCAACGACCCGTCGCAAAACTAACATGAACACAATGACTAGAAGGATACGGTGATTGAACATTTGAACCTATAATCTCTAGTCTACGTTGCAAGTCACCCGCCACCGGCTTTCGACTACCATCATGGCTCGCGGTACTAAGTGTGAAACTCAAGCATGCATGTCATTCATATATATGAAGTGCTCTTTGAACTGCTTGTGACTAGCAAGGTTTATCTTATATCTTTTTAATGGTTTAAACACACGGAATTGCTTACATATAATTTACATGATAACCCCTTTTTTAGACAGGTCAGAAATACATTGGTAGAGACTAAAGAAGTGTCGTCTAACAAAAGATCGTTGCATGAAAAATTTCTAATGACTTGAACAAATCAATGCGGGGGTGTATTAATTACAAATTTACAACTATTTTGTCGGTCATTGAACTTCGATTAATTTTGTAGCTAGATATTTTACTATTATCACATAATAAGATTTGACATAAGGAGGTGATTTGCACACTCTCATAAATGATTGGGACACTCTAAATTAGAATGTCTTGACACTTATACCCTTACAGGATAAGAATGAGTAAAAGTAATATGAGGATATAAATGTCAACACACTCTAATTTAGAGTGTCCCAATTATTTATGGGAGTGTACACATCACCTCCCTTTGATATATGCTCATTAGTTTTTGTAACGTGTTTATAATAATATTATCTTTCATTGATACACCAAACATTATTTAAGAAGGGAACATGTGTGGCCTCGCTACAGATTTTGGTTTTGCACATGGTTAGTGGACCATGTATCACTCAACATATCATAATATACTTTTTCATTCTAAAAGCTTGCCTAAATCATTTTGCTTTTACGACAAATAATTTCAATTTCCTTGTTCCAATATTGATTTTATATATTATAGGTAAGAGAAGAAATTAGCAACAAAATATATTGTGTTTTTCAGTATAAAAATCACCATGAAATGAATCCAGATAATTTATATGATAGGTAGATTATATACTTATATTAGTAATATCTATACTACTATATAATGTATTTGGGACTATGTTATAATTAGAAATACTTACTCCCTCCGTCCCATTTTAATTGTCCGCGGGCCCGAATTTGACCGTAAATATTTTTGTATGTATTATATAACACTTGATGAAATTTATATCATTAAACGAACTTTTCAATGATATAAATTTCATCAAGTGTTATATAATACAAACAAAAATATTTACGGTCAAATTCGGGCCCGCGGACAATTAAAATGGGACGGAGGGAGTAAAATTCAGACTTTTATTTGCTTATTGTTTATTATGGAAGAATTTCAAAATTAATTGGTTAGGAAGGGTTGCTTAGGAAGCAAGTTAGTTGTTCAAACTAAAATCATTTGGCTTAACCATCTCTACCATCTCTACTTATAAAGCACAAAGACAACTAAATGTGTAACCGAATAATCGAATAACGCAAAATATAGTAACAGGTACCCGCCGCCACATTATGCTGGTACCGTTCTAGTATTCATATAATGAGTGCACATGACTACATGAGAAAAGTCCACAAAATGTAACATATGGTTGGTTTAAACTTTATAGCCCCAAGTTTGCTTTCATATGAAAAGAGAAAATCATTGGCTGTTTGCAGTTTTTCTAATTTGCTTTTTTACTTTGGATCTTAATCTCAAGAGATCTTTCACAACCATCATGCTCTATATGGGACCTAACAAAAAGTAAGCAAAGATTTACAATATGAGTTGTGTACTTTTATTAGAGTTTTTGGAAGGTTTTGAAACATCTGTTTTATTTTTTACTTTATCTAACAGAAATGATTAGTGGAAAAGATATGAAATATCCTTCTATGGGCCTATGCCTCTTATTCTTTGATTGCAAGTAGGTATATATGCCTTGCAACTTAATACAATGAGATTGCCGGAAGATAAATTAAAACATAAAATTCTTGCTTAGTTCAAGAGCATATTACATTTGGGGTTGGTAAAGTCAACATGTTTCGGGTGTGTACTTTTGTGTTTCTACCAAAAAAATAAAATTAAATTGTACACAAAAGAAATGGATACACAACATTGCCCATGGGTTTAAGATGAACTAAGCAGAGGGTTAGCCCAAACATATCTTAGTAGACCAAGAAATATACATATAATGTTGGCCCATAGGTTTGGAATAGATATTTAGCCCAAAATCCGAGTATAGTTGACTAGGGGTGTTCATCGGTTCGGTTATCGGTTAATTGATTTATTCGGTTCGGGTTGTTCGGTTAAAAAATTTTTTTGGGTCATAACCGAAAACCGAACCAAAGTTCGGTTCGGTTATGGGTCAAAACCGAAAACCGAAATTTGTACTTGAATTACACTATTTATATATTTTTTTAATGTAATTATATATATTTTTGGGGAAAAAATATTTCAAACATAAAAAAGTGTTTTTTTATATTAGTATAAACTTTTAATGGACACTTTTTATATTTAAAATAATATAAATATATAAAAAATATATATATTTATATAAATTCGGTTTTCGGTTGAGATAGCAAAACCTATATACAAACCGAAAACCGAATTTTTAATTCGGTTCGGTTCGGTTTTAACAAGTTCGGTTCGGTTTTTTTTAGGTTCGGTTCAGTTCGGTTTTCGGTTTATACAGTTAATTACCCGAACCGTGAACACCCCTAAGTTGACCAAAACCAGATAGCAAAAAGAATCCAAAAAAAAGGTCCTACCGGGAGTCGAACCCAGGTCGCTGGATTCAAAGTCCAGAGTGCTAACCACTACACCATAGAACCTTATGATGTCACTAGGTACAAAACAAAGCTATATAACAGTGATCTGAAACAATTCAACTGAAAATAGCGCAGAATCATTGACAATTTAGTTTATTAGAAATATAGGCAATTTAGTTTAAAAAAAAAATTTAGTTTATTAGAAATATAGGCAATTTAGCTTTATTAAAGTTATCTTATTTCAAAAAGTAAAATATAAAGTTTCCAGAAAAAATCAACAGAATCTACAAACTGTTTGAAATGTATTTAAACTCAAATTTCCACTTGTTTCTACACAAATATAGTATCAATTAACAAAACTTTTTATACATTGCAGCTTATATGATCAAAGGAAAAAAGAAGAGTATCTACGGGCCATCTCCAAAAAAAGGTTAACACAGACTTAAAAATAACTTAAAGAATACTTATTGCATTGCAGCAAGTGGTTGATTTTTTTTAGAAGAATAGGTCGAGAAATATTAAAGGGTTGGTAAGAAAAATAAAGTTTGATACTGTAATAGGTTGAGACTGAATTTTTTGCAGTAGAGTTAATGGGACAGTAATTAATGTATTAGAGATCGATTTAATGTTGTGTAAGAAAACATAAAGTTTGATAAGGGGGTGGCAACCTTGCGGTGAAGATGGTTCGGCAAGGGTTGCCGATCGGCAACCATGGTTGCCAGTGGATCGGCAAGTTAGTTTTGGTGCCTCAATCGGTGAATCTTACCGATTCGGTGGGGGAGAAAAACAAGGAAAACATTACCATTTGTCATTAATGCAAGGGGAGCATGATGTTTAGGCAAGATTGCCACTTAAAAATGAAGTCTAGGCAAGTTTAGGCAAAAAATGTGTTGGATGATCATGATTGGTTGTTTGCAAAAAAAGATGAGGCAACCTTAGGCAAGGTTGCCACCACCCTAATAGGTTGAAAATTTAATGTTGTGTAAGAAAACATAAAGTTTCGATCTCACTAACTTGGACATTGATACTGAAAAAGAATGTACATCGGGATTTACATAACTCATGTATACCGTTTGTACTGGTAGTCCACACTCCACAACCAATTGTTCATATGAGTTTGAGTGTAAAGTAGTCACTTGTAGACAGGGCCGGTCCTGAGCTTTCTGCTGCCCTAAGCGAGATTATTAAAAATGCCCCTACTGGAAGGTCCTAAGGTTTTTTCTGCGCAAGTCGGGAGTTTTTAACGGTTCAGCTTGCAAACAAAACAAATACTTTATCAAGCTCTTTTGAGTAAATCAACCATTTTCTATCACAAGAACCTCCGTTACGTAACTAGTTACGTACAAAATGTTCACAAGAAAAGTTCCTAGTAAATTTATCTTTTGGATAATTTATATTAGTTTCTCTAACAACCCCTTTGCTTACAAGTAACTCTTTAATATTTGAATCTAAACCATCCAAAATTCTTACGTCAAAAATATTGTGATTAACTCCGTCAACATAACAATCTTGAGGACTTTCGTGATTTTCATGTTTAGGATTTTCATCATCTTCGTTAACATTAACCTCATTATAAGTATTATTAATTGAGCTCAGGTGCGACGTCATATTGATGCACACTTTTCCCGCCAATTTTTTTGGGCAAAAAATGATCCACCGTGACTTATCCATTAATTCCATTATGACCCGTTTATGTATATGATTAACATGTGTTTTGCGAGAGAATCCAAAACATTCAGGCGAGGTGTTTGCTAGCTTTCGCACACACAAATTACATACACTCTCAAAACTTCCAGAACTCTCACACACACCAGATCATTGAACCGTAGAGTTAGGGTTCCAATTGTTGGGTTTTTGGTTGCCGGTTATGCAATTCATGTCCGGTTCAGTTAATCAAAACTCAACAACTAGGGTTTCAATTTTGGGGTTTTTTTTGTGCCGGAATTTAATCCAAAACGAAGAGTTATGGTTTCAATTTTGAGAGTTTTTGCTGCCGAAAGATTATTTTTTTCATTCTTGATTCATGTTTGGTTATACTTAACTGGGAGAATCAAAAAAAGGTATGTACAAGCTTTTAATTATAATTATTTAATTCGATTTGTTGTTTATGAGCTTATTTGATTTTGTTGGGATAAACTTATTAATGTATTATCCCAGCTTATGAGGTTATTTGATTTTGCTTATGGCTTAGGGTAGTTTTGTTTTGTTACGGGGTGTTCGGATGAATTTGTTTTCTCAGGTTATTAGGTTATTTGATTTTGCTTATCGCTTTTGGTAATTGTTGTTTTGTTAGTTTTTATTTAATTCGGAGTTATTATTGTTTAAATCAGGATCACCTTATGAGCTTATTTCACTTTTCTTATGGTTTATTCATGATACATGAGTGATTCTTATAGAGTATTATTCATGTTTTTATGGCTTCACGGGTTCGTCGGCTTGGACAGGCTACGAAATTTACGAGACAGGAAATGACAGGTCGTCTTGATGCTCCTGTTGTGCTTCCTCATAATGTCATACTTTTTGTAAATCTGATGCTCAATGATGATGAAGATATATATTTGTACCCATCTCAACTTACTTTAAAATTCAAATTCTTATGATATAAATCAGACCACAGTTGTTTACGACATGAATTATCTATGCTCAAGTGTAAAATTATTGGTCAATGACCGTAGAAAAATTAGTATAATAGATACACATTTTGTACAAATCTTTACTGTTTTTGAATATTGTGTTTCGATTTGTTTATTTTGCAGGATTATGTAGCGCCAAGATAGTATACGACTCCTGAGCTATGCAGATGGTTTTATCAAAAGGTATAGCCCACGAGGGTATATTGTCTGTCAAGAGTCATGACCAGGTTCTCTAATGAAATGTATAACCGATCTAAACATGCTAATCATGTTAAAAATGCAAATAGTTTAAGGAAATACAACATCATTTCGTTAACTATTTTTTAGTGCTTTTATTTTCCCATCCTAGGGATTGAACAATTTAAGAGCTAGCGGGGAAACTAACCAAGGCTGCTGCAGCAGAGGGTGAAGCGTTTGCAACTTATACAATGGATAAGCTATGGAAAATCATGTTCTGAAGTTAAACGCCTAAAAATGGAATTTGAAGAATGATCGGTTTCTTATGGCTTCAAGGTTCGTCTATTTCTTTTAACCTTATTACCTATAAAAACAATATACCATGACAAGTAAAGGTGGGCAGCTGGCAAATGGTCGTTATGAGTGGGTAATGTAACTGTCCAACGTCGGTCGGGTCTGAATGTGTTGAAACAGGTATAAAACTTTTCACTATGTAATATCTTTTAATTATGTCAAATACATTTGCAAATATTTAGTTATAAGAAGCTAACCTTAAAAAAAAAAAAAAAAAAAAAAAAAAAAAAAAAAAAAAAAAAAAAAACAGTCTCATTGATGCATTATATTGAATTCAATTTGTGAATGTTCTGCCCATCGTTCAAAGATCTCGCAAATTTATTATGATTTTTCCTTTATTAAGAAAGAAGCACATAATGGAGTTGATATTGTAATATATATCTAATTATGAATTTCGCTATATTAGACTGAACCAAATGAAGATAAATTATGATATATTTTGTGAACGTCCTCTCCTTCCTCCCACTCTATTATGTGCTTCTTGAGTTCAAATTGTGAGAACATACCAGACTTATGATCAACCATATCATAAGATAAATTGTGCAGACCAATAAGTCATTAGGTGGTTAAGTGGTGTTTGGGACAGCTTAGTTTTTGGGCTTATCAACTGAGCAACAGCCACAAAATGAATTGGGAGGGGGAAACTTAAGATCACATTGGAGCAATCAGCGAATGACGATTTTGTAGAGGTTTCATTATGTATTGGTGCCGGAGAATTGTGGGTAACGTTTTAGGTTTGTCAGGATTGGTGTTTGGTCTTGGCTTATTGATGTATAAGTATAAGTAAGTCGTGTGTTTTTATTGTTGTGTTCTTTTTTTTGATGATAGCGTGTTAGTGATGTTGGTGTTCGGTTTCTTACCACTGCCAGGTAATCGAAGGCGTAGACGAGCAACTTTGTTCAAACAAGATACGCGTCGTATGTAAAAAATTTCATGTTTTAAGTGGTCTTTAATGCATTGATAGCAGTATGACAATAGGGTTCACCATACAAAATTAAATGGCTATGGATTTCTATATGCAGATGAAGCCATGGAAAAGGCTGTTGTAATAGCAATTAGTTCATACCGAGTAACAAATAGATACGGAGGTAACTATAACAGGCACTCCGGCAACTTACTATCATCTAAACCCAAATAGTCCACAGGTTCAGCACATAGTTGATGTGTAAGCTCAAAAACTTTATCCTTAACACATAACACGTAACAATATACACAAAGTTAGCACAAATAAACTATTGCACATGTACAAAAAATTTCTTGAAACAACATCGATCCTGCATTTCCGGCAGCAAAGATGTGAAGACGAAGAACAGGAAAAGACAACAAATCTTTCTCGCTAGCTACATTGCTACAAGTAAATTCCCAAAATTACAAGGTAAACACTTGTACTTTTTGCATTACCCATTTTCATAAATTAATATCACTGACAATAAATTGTCTTATACAGCAAGTAAGCTCAGTTTGCAGCCAAAAAATTATTGACAAATTTCCAGTATCAAGACATATAGAGCACGACCCACAATCTACCCCAAATTATAGGTGATAATTCATAATCCTTACACATCCGTGCATTTAACAGTAACTAGATACCTCATTTGTGGGCCTGTAACAATGGTTTGTTTAGTACTATTTTAGGAGTGTTTGTTTAGTATGACGAACAAGGAAGCAAGAGAAATGGTGGCTGCCAGAGCCGTGTGTTTCAACTGTGGCCATTTCAGAACCGACCACGAAGCTTTTTAGACAAAAACGTGATGCTGCAAATCAAGTATGAACGGTTCTTTCTGTCAATGTTGTTTTTACGAGTGTTAGGGTGTGCTGAAAAATTGCACTTCGAAAGGTCTTTTTGTGTGTCTACTGTTGTTTTTAGGGACGTTTGGGTGCACTGCAAAACTAAACTTCAATGTGTGGATGTTGTTGTATTTAAGTTTAGGCTTATTTATGTACAAATATTGTTTACTTTTTACAATAGTATATGTTGAACTATTTGTATAGTTTATGATCATATTGCTAAATATCTTTTCTTAATATTTGTTATCAGGCCCACAAATAACATATATTTTTTTTGTTGTAAAGATTGATTTTACCAATTTTTGGCCAAAGCTTGTAGCCCTTTTCATGATCAGATTCTCAGGTTTGACATCTTAGTTCAGTTACCATATAAGATAATGAATACTATTGTAATGGCTAGAAATATTGTTCACTTATACTATTGTGTTTCTCCTTTACAAATGTATACTTAAAAACCCCTGTGGTTGCACCTGCACCTACAAATATTGAATGTCTATGTAATATTTCGTATTCTTTTGTAGCGAAGCTTCGAGCAGCACCAGATTCAATAGCTTTGATAAAAAAGATCATAAACCAAGTACAACGACAAAAACACTGCCAGGCCGCATCGCGGCCGGCCACCGCCTTCCTAGTTAGTTTCTAGATTTTCATTATCATCATTAACGAGGTTGATGTTAAGTTTGGCCTATTTTAGGAAAAGCCCAATACCTATTTAACATAGACACATAGTATGTATACATATGGATCTCTAGACTCCCCCCCCCCCCCCCCCCCTCGGGCTGCCCATGGGCCGTCGCCCTTATGGCCCATAGCCAAATCCGGGCCTGCTAGTTGTAGATCTATTTGTGTTGTGTTCTAAGCCTTTAACGAAACTACGAGTACATTTTTTGGGTAATTTTAAGACATATTTTATTATTATATTGGTTATTTAAAAACTATATCAGATGGCTTTGTTTTATAGCATTTGAAACAAATAATATTTCTAATATCTAAAGTATGTAAAAGTTAAAGGTCTACAGTTAAGGTATCAACGGTTATTGGTAGTGGTTTGGCGGCGGCGGCGGTGTATTTTTGAAATGTAAAACTTAACAAAGTAGCGTTAAACATTTAACGATGCGGAAAATTAGAAGGGTTAAAAAGTTTTGCTCTTTAAAATATAGTTATGAAACTTATTATGAACAAAGAACAACAATATGTATGAATAAAAGCAAAACAATAAGTAAAGGAGATATCAAACCAAATACGAGAATTTATAGTGGTATGGTAAGAAAAATTCTCCTCGCCTTACTCAACTTCCGAGTTTCCTACTCGAGATTTACTTCACTAATTGGCGGAGAAAACCGTACCACGTTGCTTACAATTTTACCGATAGTATGCTAGCTATCGAGTCCTGACTAGGTAGGACCAGCCTTTCTCATAAGGTGTTTTAAGGCCTAAAACACTAACATAAATGAATCTAGTTTGGGGTATAATGGAATATGACTTTGGAGTTGATGAGTGTGTAAATACTCATCATTTTTGTCTTATATGAACTGCCAAAACATACAAAAACACCCAAATATGTATCAAAATACTTAAAAATATCTTAGAGGTGTGTTTTATATGTTTCAAACACAAAATATGCAAAAACAAATGAAAAACGTACAAAGTTTGCATAATTGGCAGTTTCAGTCCCTCAAGTTTCATAAATTTGCAAAACTAGTCCCTGGTGAATCAAAACTTGTACAAATATCATAAAAGGTCCTTGGGATTCATAAGTTGTAAGAAATAGTCCTTTAAAAGTTTAAAATTACATATTTACAACTTTGGTCCCTCAACTTTGAAAAATGTCAAAATTAGTCCCTAAGGTTTTAAAAATGGAAAATAATCAAAATAAACCTTATACTATTCTTAAAATGACATAATTGGTCCTTATGATAACTTTTGAGAATTTATAGGTTAAGCCCTTCAAGATTCAGAAAATTACAATAAAGGTCCCTGAGGTTTGGTGAATTTACAGAAAAGGTCCTCGGATATAAAATAAAGGGAAATTATCAAAAGAAGCCTTGTACTATTCATGAATGACAAATATGGCCCTTTGATAACTATGGGAAAATCACATTTTCAGTCCCTATAGTTTTCCCAAATTACAACTTTAGTCCTTGTGATTTTCAATACCAAAAACCAAATCCGGACTTTAACAAAAAATAAAACACACCCCATTTTACAAACAGCCCACCAAGCCCACCTCTTTCAAAATTAGCCCAGTCCAACACCCTTGGTTTGACTTCGGTCAAACAAACCCACCATACCACCCCGTACCCCCTTCCTTCTCCACCATTACCACTGAACCAAACCAGGTGGTATTTTCCCCCCCCCCCCCCCCCCCTCCACTTGACCTCTCCACCATACCTTATCCATCACACTCCCCAAGATCATTTAATGCCACCCCCCCCCTATGGCTACTGTCACAGTCCCAACTAGTCAAATTCCAAAGTTCCCGCCAAAATTGCAAAGGAAAGAAAAGTGATCAAAACATCCAATTGACTGGTGGGATTTGACCTGTGGGTCCCACTCAACACAACTGGACTCTATAAAGAAAGAATGAAGCAGTGTGGAAGACCAGTTAGAGTAATTTAGTTTTAGTTTAGTTTTAGGTTAAATCGTTTTAATTAAATAACTTGTATTTCAGTTTCCATAAAAGCTTTTAAGCATTGTAACATTTCAATCATGTTGTAATAGAATTCTGTTCAAGTTTAAATTCAAGTTCATGTTCAAATTCAGCTTATGAAAGTTTGTTTTAAATTCAAAGATCTCAATAAGATTCATAGTTGCATTCTGTTGTTGTTTTGAGCTCCTAAGCTCAAATAAGTTATTAACTTAGCTCATTTAAGCTTTTAGAAGTATTAAAACTAGTTAAAGTTATTAAAAGTAAAAATTCTTAAAAATCAAGATAAATTGAGAGAAAATAAAAAATTGGTGAACAAATGTTGATGCAGAAGAGAATCATGGAAGATATTGGATTTCATTGGTTTTAGAACCTCATGGGAGGACTTAGGTTGGTGAAATTTAGCCTTGGCTCTTTGATTCTTGGTTCTCAGTTTGAAACACCTTGTAAGCCTCAATTTTCATTTTTTGTAATTTACTGTATGTTAGCTTACTAAGTGCTTTTATCTATGTTTTTGTGTTTCCTGGTTTATGTCAGTAAAAATAATGCTTATGATTGTTTGTTTGTTCACTTGAATTCATAAGTACTCATACTTTCATTTTAACTGTCAAAATAGTGCAATTATGATTCATAGGTTCTAATGGTTATTACTAGTGTAGTTGTATTCATTTCAGTATATTCTATCTTTATATGTGTTTATGATTCATTCTTATGGGCTTAATCTGTCTTTGGCTATGAAAATCACAAAATCAGTAATCAATAGGGGTGTTTGGCTCAGACTACTTCTATGGGTTATAGGTTGATTTTGTTGGTTATTGTTGTTGAAACAAGTTTATTTAGGTCATTGTAGCTCAGTCAAGTAAGAAACACCTTAGGTCATTCATTAGAAAGTCAAATTTATCTTTTGTTCTTCACAACAGGTTCACT
The DNA here is from genome assembly GCA_030686995.1 of Artemisia argyi. Classification (NCBI taxonomy): domain Eukaryota; kingdom Viridiplantae; phylum Streptophyta; class Magnoliopsida; order Asterales; family Asteraceae; genus Artemisia; species Artemisia argyi. The sequence continues at coordinate 38,562,882 of CM060701.1, forward strand.
GTTGAGATTTAGGGTTCCATATCAGTCATAGTAGCTCATAAGTTGTTATTTCATCACATTTCATTCTCATTTCAGCTTATTATTACATGTTCAGTGGATTAGGAGCTATAGAATCTCAAAATAGTCAAATTAGTGTAAAAAGTGAAAAAGTCAAAACTCACTCTTTGTCAGAAATGCAAAAATGGTAAGAATTCTTTTGATTTTTGTGTTTAGTTTCAAGGTCTAAAACTTTTAGGAGTTGAACACCCCCAGCTAGTCTCTAGGAATCTGCCATGGTATGATTTTTGTGATTTTTATTTAGAGCTTAAACCATGGCCTAAACTAGGCTGCAGGCATAGCCTGTCCCCTGCATCAGCAGGTCTCAACCCACCACCACCACTTGGTGGTGGTTTTCTGAGCAACCCAGTGGACAACAACCCACCACCTTAGTTCCTAGCAACCCCCCTCCTGGTAGGGATCATCATTTGACCCTTGCTTTGACCCCAATATCACTGGGTCCCACCTGGATTAGCCCACCAAAGCTGTCCCACTTTTCAGTTGCATAACAAGTCTCAAGAGCTTATTTATAGCTTATTAGCTTATTCTGAGTACCACTTTGCTTTTCTCCAGCTTATACAAGTTCCTTAAGCTTTTGGACCTGAATTCACCATTGTGGGTCCCACCACAAGCCATTTAAGCTTATTTTCTATTTTTGGTCAACTGTGGTCAACTGTTGACCATTTTGGCTTATATTCAGCTTATTTTAAGTTTTCAAAAAGTTTGTTTTTACAAAAAGTTTTTGTTTTTAAGTATTTAATAGGTTTGTAAAATAAAATTCAAGAAAAACCAACATAAAATTAAGTGATAGTTTCTATTTAATTAAATTTAATTTTAATTTCTATTTTTACATTTTTATTAAGTAATTTGTGTTTTTATATTTTTAATAATTTCATCTTAGGTTAAAATAGTTATAATAAATTTTTCAGATTTTTATTTGGTCATTTAGTATTTATTAGAATTAATATTAGTTATATTAGAAATTAATTAATAATTAGATTAAAATAGTATTATTAGTTTTTATTAAGTAAAACCTTGTTTTTATATTTTTTATAGCTTTTATATGTTATAAAGTAATTTTAGAAATTTTATTAGAATTTTTACTGTTCATTTAGTATTTTTCTTAATTTAAAATAGTTTAATTAGTTAATTAATGTTTAATAAGTAATTAATTAATATAAAATCCACAAAAAGACAAAAACAAATATTTTTATTTTTAAAACTTATTTTTAGTTATTTTATAATTTTAGAAATTTTATTTTCATTTTTCTAGTAATTTAATTAGTATTTAAATTATATTTAAGTGTTTTAATTATTAATAATTAGTAATATTTAGTATTTAATTAATATTAAATGATTAATTAGGGTTAAAATTTATTTTAAATTTCTAAAAATTTTCTTTTACCATTTAGTTTGTAAAAAAGTCATTTTCACCCCCTGGGTGTTTTCAGATTTACGTTTTTACTTTTTATTTCGTACGCCTACGTTTTATTTAAACGTGAACGTACGCGTTTAAAGTTTTAAACGTTTCTAGTTTTCCTGACTTTCCAGTATTGTTAATATAGTGTATTTAAGCCGTTTTCTTTCTTATTCCAGTAGTGTAATCATCACCACTCACTTATATCCATTCACATCCAAATTCACCCGATCACGAAACCGTTTTAATACCATCCACACCTCGTCGGGACTTTAACGACCCGGGGAAACCCTATACTTCCACGGAGCATTGATTCTAGGCTGTTTAACTTTGTTGACCATTCCTTGGTCAATATAAGTTAGGTGGTTCAGGCTCAATCAGGAGTATAATAGAGGATTACGATAAAACAACAAGGTTGCAAATACAACTACAAAAACACAAATGACTCAAACTATTCTTGTGTTCTTCCCTTGGTAAAAATGGACCACTTTGAATGAATTAAAACTATATAATGATCAAGGATTATTATGAATAAAAGCTTTTAGTAATGCTTGAGATGTGTTTGGAAGGGTAAGTCAAATGATTGCAAAATGGCTTGTTTAAAGTAGGCAAAGATGAATCCTTAACAGACCTACACGGATCCACGGATCCTACAAGGATCCGTGAGTCTGCAAGTTTCAAAAATAAATCCGTTTTAAAATGTCTTTCAACTTTTGTTCGCATTCTTCCCACTCTAGATTGCTTAGGGAAAAGTTGTAGCAAAGAATGTTTGATGCATTCTTAAATTGTTAAACACTTAAAAGCAAAAAATGGTTAATGAGTATTTTTATGCAAAAACACATATTAACATATTATGCTCTCCTCAGGATTATCTCAAGAGTGGTAAGGATTAGGTTTAAATGACTTCCCTAAATGGAAGATTATAGCTAGTTGTTAAATGTATTTTATTAATGTTTTATTTAGAATGGAGTTAGATAAAATTGATATACATGTTTATAAAATGATATGAGAGTTTATAAAATAATACAAGTGTTTTGATGTATTATTTATGATAAAAACATCTTTGATCGTTAAGCTAATTTTAAAAAGTTCATGTTCATATCTTAAGTTTACTAGAAATAACGTTTTTATACGATTATTTGTATTAAAAAAATGTCTCAAATTGACAATAGAAAAAATGCTACTTTTTCATGCTAAAAAAAAAATTAGATACCTTGATTAAATGACATACCTTTTTGTTCCATTTGACCATTTATCAAATAATTTACCAAAAATAAATAAATTAAAATAAGTCATAAGATTTAACGAGAGTGAAGCCTTCAAAGTTCAAACCATTCTAGGCCCAGTAAAGTTTGCCAACTAACTGAGCCCTGTTTCATGAATTCATGGGTTTAGTCCTACCGAACTCTGGACTCTTTGTGAAAACCCATTTAGGGGTATCGCTTGGGAAACTAAAAACCAATTTAATGATAGTAAAAGATTATTTGAGGACCAAACTTTTTTTACATGGGACTAATCTCCACCATCTTCTTTCCTTCATATTTATTTGATCTAATAGATGTGATTAATCCCAACAATTTAAAAACCACACTTTCATCTTTTTTTTTTCCCAAATATTAATATCTTTCAAACCGTTAATCGTTAAGCGAAAAAAAATATACCGTTACAACGAGCATTTAATTATCTTTCTATAGATAGGCTATTTGATATATTTTCGATTTTTTTTTTGTTTTTTTCACATTTTTTTTTCGTGGCCGAAAAAATCATATATGATATTACATATCATATCATATATGATTTCTTTCGGCCACGAAAAAAAAGGTGAAAAAAACGAAAAAAAAATTGTTGAAAATATATCAAATAGCATATCTATAGAAAGATAATTAAATGCTCGTCGCGATGGTGTAATTATTTTCGCTTAACGATTAACGGTTTAAGAGATATTTAAATTATAAAAAATTGATGAAATATTAAAATGCTTTTAATTTCAACCATTGATTTATTTTTAGATGGATGGTGGGGATGAGTCCCTTGGTATATGAGGAATGTTTGGTTTTTTAAATAACTCGACTCTTTAATGATTTATTGTCTTTTCTCACCCAAAATGCATGTCATTTTATTATCTTTTCTACACCCAAAATGTATGTCATTTATTATCTTTACTACACCTTATAATAAAAACGAGGATTGAAGAGCTCGCACATTGCTGCAAGAATAGCAGGTCTGAAAACATGCACTTTCCAGTAAGTAAGCTAACAACGATGGAACTTCGAACAATGCATGGTCTTTATATGCCAATAACACCACATTTAGCATAGGCATCGGTGTTAACTGGATCTAGATGTTACAACAAAATTATGTTTGCATCATCGGAAAAGTTGTTGGTAATTTTAATGTTATCAATTATTTTAGTAATTGTGTTTTACTTGATACCAACGCCCTTATACAATTTAGCTCAAGACGAGTTAGGAGTTCCAGAATGCATACTTGTTATTGTTAACTTGATACCATCACGACAAACACGAAGGGGGTTAAGGGGGCTGCGACCCCTTGAGGGGTAAAAACCTAAACGGGCTTTTTTACTAATCGTTGTTAACGGTTTTACCTGCCAAAACCTAACAGTCGTGACTTTTCTCGCCTTTTACTAACGAACAGAATGGTTGGTAAATAACCGAAAATAAATGAATTCGGTTGGTGGTTATAACCACATTTCTGGTCTTATGTCTTATTTACAGAAGATAACATCAAGAATTCTCTAACGGTTTTTGATTGATTTCTCGTGCCTTAAATTTCAATGGCCAATCTGTCTTACCTGATTAAAGATTTCATGGGCCCAAGGCATATAGAGTGGAAATAATTTAATCTGAAAGTTATTACACGATTAAGATTATAAACTATTCACACACCAGTAAATTCCAACAAAAGCAACATAAGGCGATGCAAGAAAGGTTTCATCGAGTTTTCCATGTTCCTAATTAGTGTCTACCAAAATCAAAAGAATGTATGAAAAGAGTCTTGCATGATCTGTGGTGGATCTATGAATCTGAAATAGGGTATGCACATTTTTTTTGTTAAATTACTGATAAGTACAGTTTTCTCAGGCCGGGTTTTTTTTTAGTCGATTTTTTTGGGATTTAGATCAGGCGTGGTTGTTATATTTTTGAATATGATATATTAAACTTGTTCTGATTTTTCCGAGTTCAGGCTATTCAAAATTGAGTTGGTTAGTTGAATTATAGCATTTTAACTAAAACTCATTATCGAAAGTAAATTTATCACTATAACCTACTCACACATAATGCTTATCCAAGGTCGTCTCGTGAATATCGGTGGCCCTATGCTATAACTAAAATGATGCCCTTATTTAATCTCGAAAAATTTGAATATATATATAAGGACGAACCACAAGGTTAATAAGAGATATTTTGCTGTATAGAAAAGGTATTGATGTTTATGCTATTTTGACTGATTGTCTTACCAATAACGGACTAATGTACAATTTTTTTTTCTAGATCAAAACATCTAATCTAGGTAATACTTAGTTGTTAATTTAAATTCAAACCTGAAAGATAACTGGAGAAGTTGAAATCCCAAGAATCCAATTTATTAGAGTCGATGCATTACTTGAAAATCACTCGAAGCAAGTAGAATAAAATGTTTCTGCCACTTTTATATTCTAGAAATAAGATGCTTAGGTCGTTATTAGTTATGAAAACAAGGTAACTTAGCTACATATCAACTAAGATATGGGCCTCTTACTCCCGGTCTTCATGGCAGCAAATGAAAAATAAAAATGCAAATACAAATTTGGCTTTTATATTTTATGTACATATGCCAAGAAGGAAGATAAATATTTATGGCCCTAGGGAAATTTGGGCCCTGTGCAATGGCACAAGTGGCACACCCTTGGAGCCGGCCATGTGCTTATGGAAAATTAAATGTGTAAAAAACAGTAAATTGTAAGAACTAATAGTTCTAACAGACATTTACAAATTCTTAAAACAACAAATCTAATATTTCATGACATGTAAAATTTGGGCGTGTTTGGTTATAATACGAAATGATTATGGCTATGGGATTAGGAATGGGTTGGTAAACCCATCTAGCTTTGATGAGTTTAGAAAATGGCTAATTTTTAAGGTTTAATAATTGATACTCACTTCATCTATCAAACCCATTAACCAAACAACTATAATTAAAATGAAAGTCATTCTTATACCCATACTCTAAAACATAAAATCTTCTTTTAACTTTACATCCAAACGCCTCATCCCATCCACATTCTTTCTCAAAACTGCCGCTTCCTTTTTGAAAATTACTAAGAGATCATCTTAGTTAGTTAGGTATTTTTTTATTTTTATTTATTTATTATTTATTTATTTTTTATTATTATTATTTTTAGTTTAAACAAAGGTAACTTAAATTAGGGTATGCACTTCCTTTAAATCAGATGGTGTTCACTCACAAATTTTTAGTATATTTTGTTATTACTTTGGAGGAAGAAAAAAAAAAAAAAAATTACATAGCAAGAGTACATACCCTACCTACAAGCTAAATCCGCCCCTCATCGGATCTCAAACAACATCTCGCTTGGTATTGTGTTACGCAAGAACATTTTTCTAGATGTTCTTACCACACTTTTTGTCGAATAATATAAAACAACGTTCACTCTTTTTACCAAAGGATTTCAACTTCTCAATTACTTATTAACCTCAGGTCCATCTTCGTCTCCATGATTAAGACTCATATCGATAAAACATCATATATTAATTATGTAATAAAGTGTATGAGGATTAAATGCAAGTATTAACCCATAACTTGATATAACATGTGCGTGTTTGCTTATTAAAAAACTTGCCAAGAAAACATCCAAGCGGAGTCTCGCACAATTGACCTCTTGCACATAAGGATGTCATCCACTAAACCAATCACACATCTTTTGATTTACTTTAATTAAGATTTAATTAGTGTTCATTGAACAGTAAACAATCCTAAAAATTATTTATGCTTAAAAAAATTGACCCGTCACATTTTTAACTATTTCCTACCGACGTCGTTGTTTACACCACCTCGTTCGATATCAATATAAAATAAACCGAAAAAATTATTCGCCATGGTTACCTTGAGAAATACCAAACTAGCATATCATTAAAACTACATCAATAGTAATGTGATGAATAATTAGTATGTATAGCGAACGATATTCACAATTGCCGTGACAAGCAATACTAACACGGTAAATAGTTAATAGTATTAGTAAATTAAACAGAGTCACAATGTGAAGGTTTTTTTTTTTTTTTTTTTTTTTTTTTTTTTTTTTTTTTTTTTTTTTTAATACAATGGCAAATACTTTTAGGTGAGGTAAAAAACCAATTCTATAACCTTAAAGTTAACCCGTCAACTACAAATTGGGCCTATAGGCCCATTACTCAATTATTGAGTACATCTCGTTATTTGAGTTCATAGTTCAAACTGATTGCTATGGGTGCAGTGTACCAAACTGCACCGTATGTTGGTGTTATAGGGACGAATGTGGTTGGGTTGGCATGATGTTATCTGTATTTTTCCTTTTTATATGAATTTTTTGTTGAGACGGTGTTTATGTCATAGCAGTATTATTAGATACATGCTAACGAGGCGGCACCTATAAAATTTATAGGTGCCACTGCACCCACCTCTCCAATAACATTTCAAATTAAAATGTTAACTTCTCAGTTCAAAAACGCCATGGCATAACTTTACAAGGTTGCGTGTTTAGTGCATCGAAACCACTTTGAGGTGTGTGTTCCCATTACGATCTATTAACCATCTATCATCCGACCTTAGCTCATACACATTTTTGTGGTTCGTAATAATTCATGTTTACATCAACATTATTCATTTCGTGGCCCAGTTGTATTTGTATCAATGTATGAGTGTATCACCTTAAAATGATTAAACCTCTATCATGATATTGTGCTGACGTTTTATTTACTATTCTTATTTATTATCATCAAATAAAACATGAAGTTCATGGCTACAAATGCTTAAGTGGGCCTCCATAATGCATGATTGTTATATCTTATTCAAAAGTTAACACTAAGAATTATACAGTTTCATAGATACGTGACATCTCCTTGATTGTGATTGAAAATGGTTCTCACCTAAACATTTCTGATCATACGTCTTGTTTTTCTTTATCTGTCACATATTTATTGATGCTAGGAACTGCATATGTTTGCAACATGTGAAAATAGATTTTGCTCGAAGTATGTGGCTTATACGTTCGGGTATGTGTTAATCTAATCTGATCTTAAGATAATACTCTAGAGGTTGTAAGCGCGCACTTAAATGTAATTTGGTGTGATGTAATCTGTTTCATTTACATGGTTTAGAAATCAATTAAGTTGTTATATCTTATACCAACCATTGTTTCAAAATTCAAACCTTTGTCGTATAGTACTTTTCGCGAAGTGTTGAGATTTCATAGTTGCAAGAACAATGTTTTGATCACAATTACTATATATAGTAATAGAGCGTCAAGTGACGCCACGATCACCTACTGCTCACGTTATCTTTGCAGCCCAGTCCACCATGATATCCAAGAGTAGCAGCAGCCCAGCTATGTTCCAATTGCAAGAAGCAGCCCAAAATAACACAAAGTATGCAATGATGATCAGGCCCACGTGGAGAAAATGAGTATCAATCCAACGAATTGCTGCAAAAAGATGAGAAGTTTGCAAATATATTTTTTGGTGGCAGCGAGTGTAACTCACACTAATAAAAATAACTCAAGAGGCATGTAGGATTACTATTATATTACTATATAACTAATAGAGCGTCGAATGACGTCAAATTTGCGTCACTAATGGAAGCCCAAACATTAGCCCGTTAGGTTGCTTGGTACTTGGTCCATTAACTACCACGCTGGATTGCTGGAATCTTTTTCTTATAAACCATACAATTCTTTTACCCACAGTTATGATATGAATTGTTTCAAGATTCTTTGCATTTAGATTGTATCATATAATTTGAGTATTTTTTTACCATTACTATGTAAAAGTATTAGTTCTTATATCATTTTCTAGAATGAGAATCAATTATTTTTTTTCAATTTACGAATCTTACGACAACTTGAGACTTTGAAATGTCGAAAAGAAATATCAGTAGTGAGTTACATGAGGTGATGTGGATTTGATTAACTACATTGTTTACTTCATTAACCATAGTTTCATACATATTTGCGGAAATGTTCGATTTTATTTCGTCACATATTTGCAAAATGCCAAACAATGCACCCTAACCACGCTAAAAAAACCTGCCGCCTGTTTACATGCATAACCAACGCCCCGCCGCAACGCGGCGGCTTGAATCCATCCTAGTATATAGTAATTTGAGAGCAGATGACGTCATAACGTTGCATGGGCTGCCCCTTTTTTTGGCACAACAACTTCACTTTAGCCCAGGTGAAAGCACAAAATAGTATTTACAAAACATACCCTTTACTATATAATGGGTTAAAAAACAGCGCAAAATACTATTTACGAAACATATCCCCTACTATATAATGGCTTGCGAAAACTACTTTAAACTTTTATCTAACATATATTTAGCGAGGCTCGCTGCAAAATGCCATCAAGACCCACGCTGTTTCAATTTTTTTTTCTGGACTTTTTAACCCCGCACCGAACATCTAACCCACTTTCTACTTAACAAAAAAAAAAATGTGCAATAATCATTGACATGAAAGAACGCCCCGCCGCAACGCGGCGGACCGTTGCCCACCTCGTTTCAACTATATGTTATCAATTTCGTTTCATAATGCATGCAAAACTTGTACTTCGTAATGTATTAATGTTAACAAAGTTGCATAAAATAGGCTTTGGTTTACCTCTTAGGCCCATCTGAAACCTAGGCCCAATCTTTACATATATAAAAATAAGGATTAATATATTTATCCAAAGTGCAAGTATTGAATGAATAATGTAAAATGTTTTTAATAAATATTTGGGTATATATAAAATTTCAAGGAAATATGAAATTGCAAAAAAAAAAAAAAAAAAAAAAAGTTAATGTTTAATTTCATTTTTTGCTTGAAGAAACATTCGACCAAGTTTAAGATGTCTATGCCACATATTATAGTCGACGTGGTACGTGTGGACCAATCACTGTTTTCAGCATTTTGCAATTATACAAATCTGTACAAATATTATTATTTATATAATCCAGATGAGTCTACATATTAAGAGCAACTTCCACAACATCAAATTTTGAATGATTGACGGATATTGGTATATTTGAAGGATTTGTCTAACTTGTGTTTTACGGGCACAAGTTAAGTACACAAAAAGTACGCCAAAAGTACATAGGGGTCAATATAAAAGTACATTTGTCTGTACTTTTATGTAAATCCTTATGTACTTTTTTGTGAACACTATGTACTTATGATGTGCTTAACTTGTGCCTCTAGAGCACAAGTTAGAAAAACCCTATTTTGAATGAATTAAAAGACTATCATTAGCCGGTTGAATAACATGGGTGACCATTAAGTAAAAAACATGTAACTATGACTAGCAAACTAAAGATGTCAAGTTCATTTTTTTTTTTTTTTTTTTTTTTTTAAACAAATCTGAAGTGGTGCAAACTTTTTAAAAGAAAAAGATTTACTTGGTATGTGTTTGTCTGACGGTGAACTAAATTCTCGTAAAGTAGTTAGCTAACTGATAGTTTTATATTTACTAAATCTAGCCTCGTAAAACATGATGTTTTTTAGGGATGGAAACAAACCCGAACCTGGCGGAGAAATTCAAAACCCGAACTAATTGGTGCGGGGTGAGGCATGATTATTGGGTTACGAGGAGGGTTTTGGGGCTTAAACGGAGTTTTTAATTGGGTTTGGGCAGGGAGCGGGGAATAACGTCCGCGCCCCGCCCGAATAATATATACGCAATACAAATATATCTATGCTTATATAGTCTTTTGTTAATACTTACGTAATAAAATAAATTTCTCTATTATTGTCAGTTTTTTATCTTGTGAGATTGCAAAATTGTGATTATATCGAACTTATTTCATGTGTACAAGGTTGATGCAAAACTGCAACACGAAAGGGTTGCTCAAGCTCAAAAATAGAAATATCTTTAGAGTCACGTCACTGACATGTAATATGAACCTCAAGAAAACCAAGGTCCAACTCATCTAGGTACGTAGTAGCGTTTGATAGATACATCTCTATCAAGTGTACCATCTTTCATGTCGATGTTAGCTGATGTCGTGGCGAATGTCACAGGACGTGTTATTTGTGGCTACGAATAGCTTATTATGACCTGTAAGTAAAGACAATCAAGCCATTCGTAATCAATAAATATCACTATTTAGCTTATACCCAAATGACATTATGAATCTCTTATGTATTAATCGGAATGTGATAAAAAAAAAGTCTAATTAACATTGAATTTAAACAAACGTGTTGACCCATTTTGACACTTTTTATCGTGGAACTGTCTCTAATAATGCATGGTCTTCGCATTACATTCCTCATTCAAAAGAAAATTTACATGCACTCTAAATTATTTAATACTTTTTTATTCAAAATATCTTTAAATTGCACATGTCAGAAAATGAACTTGAAACATTCATCCCTTTGAGATGCAGTGTACGCGTAAACTTCAAACGTTGTTACCGGCCGACAGGTTAAAGGTGATTTGATAAAAGTTATCGGTGCTTACTGCTTAGAAGTGTCGGGTGAATCGAATTTTTCCAAGTTTTGTTTTTTTTGGTAATCATAGTTTCTAAACTTTTTGTCAACAAATCAACGAGGTTTTATCTCACCACCACATAGATTTAAGCCGGGTAAAACTCTCCTCTTTTGAAAAGATTATTGTGACCAATTCAGAGTTGTTCACACCTAGTATATAATTTCGAAACAAAATAATGTCATGGATAAAACAAATGCAGTTATACACAAATTCTTATTTCATGCAATGTTTTTCTTTTGAAAGAGCAGGAATACAATGTGAAATTTGTTAGTTTTAGTGGCATTATTTTGTCTATTCTTGCTAAGAGAATGGTTGACACTTGACACTAAAAGTTAATGACATTGGATACAAAAATCATGTACAAAGGAAATCTCATATTATAATGTAAAACTCAAATTTGATAAAATAGCAATCAATCTCCTTATCCGAATCCATGGGTGTTTAAGATGAGTCACGAGTCTCCACTTCTCATCTACAATTATTGGGAAATCATTACAAAGATACTTACACTTTGTAGTTAGTTCACAGGATACCGGTTTATTATAATAATATTAAGATAATATAAATGAGTTTCAAACGTTCGATATACGTTTTATAAGAAGATGTTGTTTATTGGGTTTTAATTCATAGACTTCTGAAAAAAATAATAGAGTTTTAGCTGAACCAATTAACGAAATTTTGTATATTTTGTTTGAAAATTTAAAATGATTATTTGTAAACTTTGGATATATAGTATACAATATATTGTGTTATACGTATATATGTTAGTATTAGTTTTTAGGGTTGCGTTTTTTTTAATAGAGCTTCGTAAGAAGCTATAAAGTGTCCAAATTGGAGTTTATATGAATCAAATATTGTGTTTCAAAGTGATTTATTTGAAACACACAAAAAGCTAAAAAATGGAAGTAGTGTCGAAAATGAAGAAACTTTAAAATTGTTTCCTTTAATAGAATTCTCCATAACCGATTGAGACTTATTCAACTACTTAAGTACAAATTCGTTTTCTATATTATTTCAAATCGAGTAAATTATAACAGATTTGCATATCTTGTTTATATTTGGCTATAATCTTTTCATGGTGGGAAAGATTGTTTCTATTTAGCTACGATCTTTCCTTGGCGGAAAAGACTGATTATATTTGGTTGCGATCTCCATTAGTTTTCTACAATCCACTAACCTAAAAACGCACTATTATGATGCCTCTAATCCTCCGTGAAGAAGAATTTCTTTCCAATATATTCGATATACACTCAACAGCTCTCATGATCTTTCTAGTATGCTAGTCAAGTTCAACAGTACATGCTAGTTAGTTGTTGTACCCAGGTAAACAACAGCAAATTTGTTTTTAGGAAATCATACCAAACACGAGCCTTGTTTTTATTATTTAAACACGGTTTTCAGTGTAATATTTTCTTTGTTTAAATATTGCAATCGAGTTTGTCTTCTGATCTTGATCTTGTACACCTTCTGTTAATTTATCTATTTTGTTTTACTAGGCGAGTACCCGTGCATAGCAACGGTTCCTAGCGGCAGATAATTAATGATTTGTGATATTGTGGTGAGTGTTTTGTGTAACATGCAAAATAGATCGTGAACAGATCATAAGGTAATTGCAAACGGTTGTACAAACGATAACTAAAGTCTAAGAAAAATTCTTAACATCTATCAAACAATATATAAAAACATTTAATGAAACTGAAAGTAAAACATTACGTTAGTTATGAAATAAAATCTAACAACACACGTTACTCTTCGCGTAAAACTTCTTGATAAACGACATTCGAGGTGTAGATTCCTGCTTGATGGAACTCTTTAACTGGTTTAACCAATACCTTTGTCGTTCTACGGGATATCCCTCTAGACAATGCCACATAAAGCTGGCCATGCGAGAAAACAGAGTCGGGCAAATAGACACCCACATTTGGAATTGTTTGGCCTTGTGCTTTATTAATAGTCATCGCAAAGCTAAGGCGAATAGGGAATTGTGTTCTCTTAAGTTTGAAAGGGAACATGTCTTCTTCAGATGGAGCAAGAGGAATTCTTGGCAAGAGCACTCTAACTCCAGCGTGTTGACCGACAGCAATCTCAGCGTTGATGACATTAGGGTCAAAACGTTTACATATCAACCTCGTGCCATTACATAATCCATTTGCCGGATCGAGATTCCTTAAAAGAATAATCGGACATCCTATTTTCAAACGCAAGCAATGAGGGGGCAACCCGCTCACGTTGAGCGAGTTTAAGAATTCCAAAGGATAGAAGTTGTGGGTGTCGTCTTCTGCTTCATCAAAGCTATAGTAAACCTTCTCTTCGCCCGGAAATCTTTCAATCAACATATCATTAATGCTGTCAACATGCTCATTTTTAGTGGATAAAATTGCTCTTGAAACTATATCAGTAGATGCATGAGCGTTGGCGGCGAAGGAAGGAAACACTTCATCGATTAATGCATCCTTTGAGGCAGCATCTTCAGTGTAAGGGACGGTCATGTCATCAGGTATGCGTACATAGTCTTCATCGATGACCTCTTCAACTCCGTCACCAACTCGTAATAGGAAGTTTGAAAACCATGGGTCTGTCCGTGCCCTCATGTTTATGGTTAACCGCATTTTTTTAATTATGGACCAAAGAGGTGACATCCGTAGACTGGAATCTACAATCTGCGCTCGTGTTCCACGTCTAATGACCGGTAAAACCTGTCTAAAATCCCCTCCTAAAACCATTATCTTGCCGCCGAAAGGAAGTTTGATCCCGGTAATGTCTTGCATAGTTCGATCAACCGCCTCCACACCTTGCCTTTTAGCCATTGATGCTTCATCCCAGATTATCAACTTGGCTTGACAAAGTAGCTTAGCAAGGCCACTTTGTTTTTTGATGTTGCATACTGAGTTTGTATTAAGATTGATGGGAATCTTAAATCGGGAGTGAGCAGTTCTTCCCCCTGTCATGTTATTCGCCGCAGCCCCTGACGAAGCAGTGGCAAGTGCAATAAGACCACGAGAACGAACAGTGGCAAGCAAAGCTTTATACAAGAACGTTTTACCAGTTCCTCCATGGCCATCAATAAAAAACACGCCCGGAGAATCTTCATCGACATGACTCATGATTGTATCATATGCGACTTTTTGATCAGTATTGAGAGAATGTCGAGCGAGTATATCTTCATCTTGTACAACTATCGAGCACTCCTCTTGTAACTCACGACAACCAAATGATTCTAAACTTACATTCGCAGTAATGTTGGGAAGGTCAAAATCACTAAGACTCTTACCCATAGATTGTAGAATTGATGATATGTCCGTTAGAACCATATTTTGAACCCGCTCAACACTTGCACAATGTAAGGTGTAGTCTTCTGAAAATGAGTCGTAATGGTCATTCCATAACTTGCGAACATCTCCTGGCTCACAAAAGATTAGAAGAGTCGTGAATAGTCTTCTAAGAGGGTCGGGCATCTCATGCATAGAGGACTCATGTAGACAGTCAGATATGTGATCATCACTCTGTATTAATCCCCTTTCGAGGGCCGCTCTACGAAATGTACTGTACACTACGCCGTTGACCGTGTAAAGATATTCAAAGCCTGTAGGGCCTTTAACATGTTGCAAAAGTACACGTAGATAGAAGCGCTCTCCTTCAGCGGGATTAGCGGAAACCAAGTCCATTATGTTTACCTCAACGTCTTCGGAAGCTTGAGCATGGTTGAAAACAGAATCAAGATCCATAGGAGCAAAAGCATTGAGTATTTCGTTGTCCATCTAACAAGTACAAACAATATTAGTTTAATTCTATATATTGATGAATCAAGATCCATAGAGAATATTGAGAATAGAGAAGAACCTGGCTGGGTATTTCGTTGTCCATTGAAAGCTACCAGCGAGATGAGAATGAGAATAGAGAACCACGCTCGTATACATGGGTTTTGTAGATACAGCATTGAAAGGTAGCAGGTTTCAAGAACCACGCTCGTACGGGGAATGAAAGAGAAGCAGGTTTCAAGAACCACGCTCATCAACATTAAATGCTCGCTGGGTTTAAATGCTCGTTGGGTTTAAATGAAAGAGAAGCAGGTTTAAATGAAGACATGATTTAATTAAATGAAAAAAGTTGGTTGTGGGTATACAAGGGTATTTTGAGGATTGACCCAAAAATCAGATTTTCACTTTCCACATTGACCAAAAATGTATTATAAATAGTTAAGATTATTTAAAGTTAATTGTTTATTTAATTTGTAAATTGGTTTCACACAATTAAATGCATATGTTTCCCTACATCTTTAAACTATATATGAAAAATAAAGTAGCTTGACCAAGACCCATTATAAATTGTTAAGGTTTTCCCAATATCTCTAATAATCTTTATATATTGTGGCTTGATAGTACATAATATAACTTACGAGATGTGATAATTTGCCATGGTATGATCAGAAAAGGTATGATCCTCAAGCATAGTGTGTCACCTTAATTCGCCACGCCTAGCCACCGTAGTCAAATAATCAAATCTCCGCTCCAAAAGATTTCTCCCAATCACTCGCACTATTCAATTTTCGGCCAAAATCATGGCAAGTTAGTGAATCATCTCTCTTGGTCCTTGAGAGTTAATCGACATCATCAATGCTTTGATTCAGATTATAAAGAAAAGCAAATCGAAATCGCCTCTGTAGCCAAAATGACATGCCGTAACAAGCCTCGTGCTTTTAAATCGAAAAATGTCTTACTATTTTGCGTATAACTATCAAAACTCTAAAACTTAGTTGAAGCCGTCAACTACGATGGATTCATAATTAAACATCCTAATAAGATGCTACCAGAATTGTCGCTACGCTGCTCTGACGCATGCGCCGCCATAAGCCGCAATGGCCCAAGAAAGTTATTTCTTTGTTCCAGATCACGCTTATCCGTTGCGATTCATATCAAACTGTTTTCACTTTTGTGATCCTTATGAAAATTATGATATGAATATACACAAACTAAGAATATAAATAAATCATGTCAAACATGTCGTTTTTGTCGGCTAATGATCATACATGTTTGTTTTGCTTTTATTGTTGCAGTTTAAAGTTTGTCTCGACTCACTTTTCATTGTCTTCATCAACAAATTATTTATAACGTTAATGTTACTAGTTTTGTACTCCAATCCGAGTTTTGCGATTTTCTCGCTCGGTTTGTGAGGCAGTATTATATGATTATTAATTGGTTGGTCGGGCAAGCCCACATATGAGTTTAGGGTTCATTAAGATTCCTTTAATCAAACTTTCTCTCACCTAGACCGCTTTCTATTTAAAATGAGTGGGTGCTTACAATTTAGCTAAACTACTAGGCCGATTTTTGAAATTTGCTCTCATAATTTTGAAACGAAAAAAATTACTTACCAGGGTATTTCAAAGTTCAAACTATCTTTAAAACTCTAGTTTACCACCTAACTCTACTATGTGAACTATTTTACACGTTTTAATAACTCGCTCACATATCTTCAAAAAGAAAATTATACTAAACCTAATCATGTAGTGTGAGTTACACTCACTAAGCAAAAAGGTTGCGGCTCCACTCATGAAAATTAACTTAATGAAAATAATTCATATTAATAAATCTCCCACTTTCACACCTAATTCTAAGTGTACTACGGATTATTAGAGACAAGGATTATTTAAAATGACAGCTAGATACATGAAACTGTCGTCTTCAACCCATTAAGTGATGGAGATAGAACGCATTGCCAATCTTTTAGCGGCGGTCGATAAGTATTAGTGACACCTGGCCTTTGCTTCGATCACTTACATTGGTGGTCGACGTATATAACGTCATTAAAGCAAGGCTTTTCGACCAATTGGACTCTTTTATCTGAATGGAGATTACTTTTGAATATTTTCATAGTTTGGTGTGTTGTGATATTATTTAAAAACTTTTCTAAATGTATCGTGTTATCATATGGGAATTGGAGAAAAAAATCCATATACTCTACGTCTTTTGTACTTGTTTCGGCTACGAATGTCATACTTTTGTTAACGTGTACCAAAATAAATTGGACACGTAGCGTGACGGAATTTATAGGAGTACATTATTTTCAAGACCGTCTCGTTGATTTAAGTGACATGGTGCGAAATTACGAATAAGGCTCTCATAAATTACGAAAAGCTTACTATTATAGAAAATAAAAAGTTCTTTGATATTACCTAAAGTTTGTCTTCTATTTTTTGTATGTGGTTTGGATCAACTTTGATAATATTTAACAAAGATAATAAAAATTTAAAACATTACATAGTTAGATATGTATAAATATTAATAGATGTATAGGCCCCTCACAAATGGTGACCATAATCGCCGTCACTGATTATTTTCATAGTTTGATTAAGTATAATTTACTAGCCAAGAAAAAACTATGTTTAACGTATATTTGGTAAAATAGATTCCTAATCAGAGGGTTAAAGTCCATAGATAGACAACGAAATTTCTCAAATTTTCACGTCTAAGTAGCGTACTTAAGAATATCCTTTTACCATCAATATAAGTTGTTATTTCGGTAAATATAGGCAATATGACCAGTTACACTGGTACAAAAAGTTGTATTGGTCACGCCAGAAATGTGTAACGATATGCATATAGTCACACACGTTTTTTTCGTTGTGTGTCACCAAAGGTCCCGCCACCGTAGGTAGCATATGGTCACATTGTTGAGTGCGTAGCCTTTTTCATCGAAAAAGAGTGACCAAAACCCCGAATATGTGTGACAAATTAGGCACAAGTTTTGTTGGATTAGTCAGTATGAGTGACCGTAAACACTTTATAGTCACACGAATGTTTTTTGAGAGTAACTATTGTTCGTCCGACCAAATAAAGATATAATATATGTGACATTTGAGATGATTTATTCAAGTAAATGTGTATTATGTGTGACTATTTCCCGTCTTGTGGCCACATAAATATATAATAAATGTGACGTTTGTGAGGATTTAGTCACACAACAGGTATTTCTTTTTTTTTTTTTTTTTTTTTTTTCTTTTTTTTTTTTTGGAGTTAGTCACATACAATTTTCAAAAAAAAATGGCCAAAAGTGTGAATAAGTGTGATCATATGCTGTTTAAAGTGAAGAAATGTGTATTTTGTGTGACTATTGTCCAATGGCCACTTGAATTTTATGTTTGTGTGGCTTTTTGTAATATTTAGTCACACAAAGCATATTTGTTTTGAGTATTTAGTCACATACAATTAAGCATCAAGTGGCCAAAAATGTTAATAAGTGTGACCATATGTCGTTTAAAGTGAAGAAATGTATATTTTGTGTGACTATTGATCATCCAATGACCACATTAATTTTATGTTTGTGTGGCCTTTTGTAATATTTAGTCACACAAAGCATATTTGTTTTGGGTATTTAGTCACATACAATTAAGCATCAAGTGGCCAAAAGTGTTAATAAGTGTGACCATATGCTGTTTAAAATGAAAAAAAATGTGTATTTTGTGTGACTATTGATCATCCAATGGCCACATGAATTTTATTTTTGTGTGGCCTTTTGTAATATTTAGTCACACAACGAATTAAGCAAACAGTAACCAAAAGTGTTAATAAGTATGACTGTATGCATCTTTTAGTCACATTTAAAAAATGAATATATATATATCAAAACAATTCAAATATATATCAAAACAAATTCAAATACAATAAAATTGAAATGTATATAACTGAACAAAATATAAAATTGGACATCCGTTTATACACCAAGGAGTCCTAGTCGGCTTACAATAATTTCCTAAGTATCTATAATCTTTTCAATAAGCAACTAGCAACTTCGAGGGGTCTTAATCTCTGAGCAGTACCAACTTTCACTAGCAGTAGTAACTTTTGTACTACTAGTAGTAAATACTTGGCACATTTTCTTTGATGTTCATGAGCTGCACTAAATCCATCTAAGCAATATTAACACAAACATGATCAGCAGTAATTCAAACAACATCATGAAGACTTTTAATCCAAAACAATGAACATAATAATAAAATTTGTAGTTAAACTTACAAGTTTTTCTCCCATTGATCTAATCTCATCATCTGGATATAAAAGCCTTGAAAATGTAAGCTGCTGTATATCAACACATCAGGATGAGAGCAGAACTAGAACATGTCAAAGCTCACAACATAACAGAACTAGATGAGCCACTAGTTCAACTATCTGCACAAACATGATAGGAGAGTTACTACTAGTACCACGTTAGTACTGCTGGAGCAGAGTTACTACTGATAGTATATATATATATATATATATATATATATATATATATATATATATATATATATATATATATATATATATAAACAGAATGTATATAAATGAAGCAAATATATATACAATTGTATTTCAAATTCAATAAAAATCGAATGTATATAAATAAAGCAAATATATATACAATTGTAATGTCGTATATAATCAAATTCTCAACTATCATAAGTTAAAACCTGTTGACTCTTCGCCTCCTTAGCTTGCTTTTGCAAGGTTTCACTAGAGACCAAATGTTTTCGCTTCGTTGGTACTAATTTTTGTCCAGTATTTTGTTCACTAATATTTGGTATCGTAGTTGGTGGTGTAACCTGTAGAACCGGTTTGTCATGGCTTAAGCATTTTTGTATGTTCGATAGTTTTAACAGGTTCCTATATGTTAAGGCAACATGATCAAGATCTCTTTATGTTTTAATGATGACAAACAAACCATCGAAACACATAAAATAACAAACGTTAGCTCAAAATCGCCGGATCCAATGTCTGCTCCTGGCGCGCTGCCCGCGCGTCAACGCGTAGGTGACGCGCCAGGAGTCTGTATGGTTCCGGGAGAATTTTGAAAGTCGGCTTTCCCCTTACCCGACAAATGTGGATCTTTCAATACAGGTATGAATATGTTATGTGCTTAATTGAGAACACTCGAAACGAGTTTTGAGATTTGAGAAATCCCATTTTTAGAACACCCATTTACGGGAAAACGCCAACTCATGTTTTCTAACTATCGCCTCTAGCCAAGGCTTTTCTAAACTTAGGGAGCTTGTATATTTAACGTAACATCGTGTTAAAGCATCCATATGCTCATATCCCGTGCTTACGTCTTCTCTAATTACGTAACGGGTTTACTCCCTTATTGGTCAAACTATGTCAAAGGTCACTTTGCGTAAACGCGTCCTTTCCCACTTGGGTTATGCTTTACATCAAGGCAAAGCACTTAACTTGTTTGAATCAAGGTATTAGTTGAGAACGTCGAGTCGTGGAAAGTCACGAGATATAAAACTATGGATTCTCGACGGTGTGTTACTTGAACTTATAAGTAACCTATGATTTTCTCAACTTATAATCTTAATTGTCTAAACCTTTTCTTCTTAATGACAATTAGATTATGCCTTAATCCTCTCTTAGTCCCATTTATACATAAGACAAAACCAATCATATCCAAATCAAATATTCTCTTACACAATCTCTTACACCCTTACATATTCCCTTACACACTACATCTAAACCATCCATTCCCTTACAACACATCTCAACCCTTTATTTTCAATACATGGGAATTGTTTGAAACCCTAATGAGGCTCCTCCCACCCTAGCCATTGAATTCAAACTAAACTCATCTCAACCATCCATCCAATCTCATCTCTATATCACCACATGGACTTGATCCTAACCATTGAATTCAAATCAAACACATCTCAACCATTCATCAATCCCTCTTCCCTATACCACCACATGTGTTTGATCCTAGCCATTGAATTCAAACCAAAACCATCTCAACTCTCCATTTCTCCTTTCCCCCCAAGCAAAGCATATTCCTTGGAATATCCTTCTCAACCCTAACCTAGGCATGCTTGATCTTAGCCATTCATTTCAAATGAATTCATCCCAACCATTCACATTCCACACATGCTATATTGTTTGAAAACCAAGGGAGGCTCCCTTTGATCCTAGCCATCCATTTCAAATGAGATCATCTCATCCATCCACATTCACCACATGCCAAATTGTTTGAAAACCAAGGGAGGCTCCCTTTGATCCTATCCATCCAATTCAAAAAATTTCATCTCAACCCTTCATCACATTCTTCCCCCCAAGCATTGGAATATTCCTTGGCATATTCTTTCTCTCTTTTCTATGCCATGTGAGGAGATACACTTCTACCCCTTCCAAATTACCCTATCTACACTTTAAACTCTTGGTAATTTAGTTTCTCTTTAAACACTTCACAAAATTTTTTCCAAATTGGCTATTTGAGTTGGCAAACCTTAGAATGATTAATGTTAAGGTTTTGTGTGAAGTACAATTGGGGGTTTAGCAAGGATAGGTATTTATAAGATCCAAACACCCAACACTTGGGAAAGTTTACAGAAGCCTGGCACGCTGCCCGCGCGCTGGTGACGCGCCGGCCTCGGTAAAAATTCCCAAGTTTGCGTTCTTGGCCTATAAATACCACCCTTGCCTCTTGTATTCCTCACCTCTTGCCATTATTCTTTCTCTTTAGATTCTTTCTCTCTAAACACTCTCAAATATCTCAATCTCTAATCTTGTGTTCTTGATTTTCACACTAACATATTTGGAAGAACACATATCTTTGCAAGGTAAGAATCACAAGAACCTAATCTACTCTTGTGATTGTGTCGAGGGTCTTCTTTCTTATACCCTTTCTATTACAATAGAGTCTCTAGGTTAGGTTAGGACTTGGTTGATAAACAAACATTAATTCATTCATTCAATTGTTTGTAAGGGAAGTCTTGTGTCTTGGTGACCAAGCCTAGATCATTGGGGATCTAGTTGGGGTTTGATACTTCTGGGTGGAAGTCTTGGTAGTGGTCTTGGTGACCCTTAGGTAAAGTCGAATCGTGAGATTCTTTTGGGTGGTTTCCGAGGGCGGAATACCGTTTGGTGAGTAACTCCTTCTTTGTGAGCATCGATATTGGTGAATATCGGTGGAGTGAATTGTAACGGTTTGTAGTCCACCGAAAGGATTATACTAGTGAATAGTATCAGAGTCGCGGATTCGCAACTTGACGTACGGATGATATAAACCCCCCATCCCGAACCAGTATATATCGTGGTGTCTTTCTTTACTCGCATTATATACTTTGGTTGTGTATGTGGTTGTTTGGATTGATTATACAACCACTTGGTTTTCTTTGAGGCTTAAAGTTTTTCAACATCTTAAAAGCCTAAGAATCCGTATTCACCCCCTCTACGGTTCTACAATTGGTATCAGAGCGGTATACTCAAGTTTTTGATCATTAAAGCCTTCTCGAGAAGTCGTTTTAAGTCAAAAATTTCTTTTCCAAAAATTTAATATCCTAACTAAGATTTTTAGTAAAGTAGAGTATAGATTCATGGCTCAAGAGAACTATGTTGAGGGGTGTTCTATGCAAAGACCACCTTTGCTAGAAACCGATGGGTTTTGCTTTTGGAAAACCCGATTCGAGACCTATGTTAGGTCCAAAGATCTTGATTTGTGGGAAATCATCCAAAATGGCAACTTTGAGTTTATGGTGGAAGACTCGGAAACAAAGTTGTTGGTGAAAAAGCCACATATGGATCTTAATGATGATGAACGAAGAAAGCTTGGTAAGAATGATGAAGCTAAGATGTTGATCTATAAAGCTCTACCTCGAAGGGAGTTCGAGAGGGTTCATGTTTGCAAGACCGCCAAGGAAATTTGGCACTCTCTCATCATTACTCATCAAGGCAACTCTCAAGTGAAAGATTTCAAGATCGGTTTACTCATACAACAATATGATAAGTTCTCGATCTCGGATGAAGAAACCATTGATAATGGGTACACAAGGTTCAATGCTATAATCACTAGTCTCACGGCTCTTGATCCTAGCTTCTATAACAAGAACCATGTGAGAAAGTTTCTTTGAGCACTTCCGGTGAAGTGGAGGCCAAAGGTGACGGCCATAGAAGAAGCCAAGAATTTGGCAGAACTACCTCTTGACGAGCTCATTGGAAATCTCAAAGTCTATGAGATGATTCTTGAGAATGACAAGGCGAGTACCAAAGACAGGAAGGAGAATGTTAAGTCTTTGGCTCTTAAAGCTAAAGTTACTAGTACTCAAACTAGTAATGATAGTGATGGTCAAGAGGATAGCAATGAAGAAGATGATATGGATGACGAAGAGTATAATCTTATGGCTAAGAACTTTTGGAGGTTCTTTAGGAAAGGTGGTAACATTGGTAGAAGAAATCGGTTTGGAAACCGAGATAATGGTGGAAGGAACAACTTTGGAGGGAATCGAAGTGGTGATAACAACAAGGTTGGTGAAAGCTCGAGACGCACCCAAGGATGCTACAATTGCGGAGAGAAGGGTCATTTCATCAATGAATGTCCTAAGCCTAGGGTGAACAAGGCATTCGTTGGAGGGGCGTGGAGTGATAGTGAAGATGAAGACCAACCAACAAATGACGCTACGTGTCTTATGGCTCAAGAAAAATTTGAGGTATCTCTAAACCCTTCCTCTTCTAATAACTTAGATACTATCAAATTGCAAAAGGAGAATGAGGAACTAGTTAAGTTTAATGATGTTTTTAGAAAAACCCTTGATAAAGCTCTCAAAGAAAAACGTCTTCTTGAACTAGAAAATGTTAAATCTAAAGAAAGGGTTTGTGAACTTGAAAGTAAAGTGAAAACACTAGAACATTGCAAAGGGATGATTGAACCTTGTAAAAATTGTGAAGTACTGATTGGCTCCAAACGGTCAACCTAAACTGACCAGGTAATGGTCAACAAGGTCAAACTGCCTAAAGTCAATGCTCCGCGGAATATAGTGTTTCCCCGGGTCGTTATGTCCCGACGAGGTGTGAAATGTATTCAAACGGCTTGTGATCGGGTGAATTTGGATGAAAAGGGGTTTGTGATTGATCTGAACTAAGGAATCTACAATGAAATAGCTTAAAGAAGCTATATAAATAAGACGGGAAGCTAAGAAAAACCAGAAACGTTTAAAACTTAAAACGCGTACGTTACGTTTAAATAAAACGTAAACGTACGAAATAAAAAGTAAAACTGAAATCTGAAAACACCTAAGGGGTGAAAATGACTTTTTTACAAACTAAAAGATAAAAGAAAATTTTTAGAAAAAGAAATTTAATTTTTACACTATTTAATTATTTAATATTAATTAAAAACTATTTAATACTTATTATTAATACTTAAATAACTAAAATACAATATAATATTATTTAAACACTAAAAAGGTGAAAATAAAATTTCTAAAATTATAAAATGACTAAAAATAAGTTTTAAAAATAAAAATAAGTATTTTTGTCTTTTTGTGATTTTTCTATTAATTAATTACTTATTAATTACTAATTATCTAATTAAACTAATTTAAATTAAGAAAAATAGAAAATGAACAGTAAAAATTATAAGAAAATTTCTAAAATTATTTTATAACATATAAAAGCTATAAAAAATATAAAAACTAAGTTTTGCTTAATAAAAACTAATTAGGCTATTTTAAACTTAATATTAATTAATTATTGATAAAACTAAGATTAATTCTAATAAATACTTAATGATGAAATAAAAATCTAAAAAAATTACTATAAATACTTTAATATAATAGGTAATTAATAAAAATATAAAAATGACAAGTACTTAATTAAAATCTAAAAATGAAAACTAAAATTTAAATAAAATTAAATAGAAACTATCACTTAAAAATTAAATTGGATTTTTGGAAATTTTCTTTTACCAATCTATTTTACATCTAAAAACAGAAAACTTTTGTAAAAACAAACTTTTTATAGACTAAAAATAAGCTGAATGGAAAGCCAAAAAGCCAACAGTTGACTTTATTTGACCAAAATGGAAAATAAGCTAAAATGGCTTAAAGTGGGACCCACAATGGGTAATTCAGGTCTAAATAACTTAGGTGAACATGTTTAAGCAGAAATAAGCCAAAAATCCCCACAAGATAAGCAATAAGCTACAAAATAAGCTCTTGGAAACTTGAGTGGAGACTGAAAATGGGGACAGAACTTGAGGAGGGTAAACAGATGGGGCCCAGTGGTTCTCAGGTCAAAGCTATGGTCAAAACCAATAGCCTACCATGGGGGGAGTTGAATGAACCAAAAATGAAGGGCTGAGGACCACTGGATTGGCCACAAACCACCACCAAAGTGGTGGTGGTGGCTGTGGTGTCTGATGTGCAGGGGAGCAGACAACCCTGCAGGCTACTTGCATAAGCTTAAATAAGCTCAAGAAAAATTCACAAAAATAGAAGCTTAGCAGATTCCTAGAGATGAGCTGAGACACTACAACATATAAAAATTTCAGGTCTTGAAACCTAACACAAAAATCTAAACAATTCCCACAAAAAGTGGGAATTCTGCCTATATTAAAATTTGACTTTTTGAGAGTACACTAAGGTTTGACTAATATGAGTTTCTAAAGGATCCTATAAGCAAATTAAGTTGTATTAAGCTGAAATAAGTCCAAATTATGTTAAAATAACTAATTATACAATGAAATGATGGTTAAATGACCCCAATATCCACACAGTTTGACAGATATGAAGATTAAATGTTGATTTTGACTATGACAGCTTACAACCACCTAAATCTTGACTGACTTGGACTAATTTGATGCTAATAAAGATGTTGGAACAGGTTTTGGTTAATAAACCCTACACTTACACAGTGAAGCAGCTAAAACCAAACACTACCTTAAATCTATGATTGCACTAACTTTAAAGCTTTTAAGCTTAAAGAACCTAAACCAAAGATCAAACACTACTCCTTAACTATATGTGATTCTAACTGAGCACTAAAAACCACTAACTAACTACAAGAACACAAAGATGCAGTTTGCACTATTCCAGGTGGTAACAAATAGAAATCTAGACTAGGCCTATAAAGTTACCACATAAGCATGCATTACACTAGAATAAGCTAGACCAAGCTAGAATAATCAGATAGAAAAGCAACTAAGCTACTGAATGATGATATGTAAAGATATAAAAGAAACTTACTTGGAAAAGGCTAAGTGGGACTGTGAACTTATGGTAGCCAGAGACAAAACTCACAAAAGCTATGGATCAGCTTTAGTGAGGTTATCAAAAGTAGATATGAGCATATACAAACAGGATACAACAACTTCAAAGCTTAACATACAACTTTGGAATTTTTAATTTGCAATTACTAAAAACTTAATTATATAAGGAAAATCTGAATTCAAACAACAATAAGTTTACAAAACATTAATAGAGTGAATTACAAGCTTCTTTGATTGGAATTACAACTTAAAAAGCTAATTTTAAACTAACTCGACATAAAACCTACACTGCAACTATTCTACTACTACCTAATGCCCTATTCTTCTCTTTTCTTTTCTTTTTATAGTCCTGGAGCTCTTCTCTTTCTTTCCCACTCATCTATGGCCGTTGGATGGCTTTAGTTTGATCCCAGTCGTTCAAAATGGTATTGGCGGGAAAAATTCCACATGGCAGATAATGGGGTTTGGTGTGGTAATAAATGAGGGGAGGAGGGGGGTTGAATGTAGGTGAATGTATTTATGAGCTTTGGTGAAAAGGAGGAGGGGGAGGAACATGGTTACTGGAAATTAGGGAGGGTGTTGGGAGGTTAGGGATGAAGGTGGAGCGGGGTTGTGGGGTTTGACCTGGGTCAACGAACCAGGGTAATAATAGTTTTAGGTTTGGGCTCAGGTTGGGCTTGTTTTGGTGGACTCATGGATCAGGCTTTTAGGATAAAGGGTGGTTTGGTTAGTTTGTTTATTTATTTTAAGTAATAAAAACCACAAGGACCATTTTTGTAATTTTCATAAACTTGAGGGCTGCAAAATGAAACTTTCCCAAGGTAACCATAAGGACCTATTTTGACAACATTTGAGAATTACAAGTACAAAAATTTATATTTTCCAAAATTAAAATACCCGGGGACCAAAATTGCAAATTTCCAAACTCCGGGGACTAAACTTGTAATTTTTTCAAAATTTTCATCCAGGGATTAAAAGTGATTTTTGTGAATTCCCAAGGACCAAAATTGATTTTTCATTCAAAATTATCCCACCAGGGATTAAATCTGCCAATTATTGAAACTCCAGGGACCAAATTTGTAAATTTTCAAAACTTTTCCAATTCTTCACCAAAGGACTAAATATGACAACTTATGATTGTAAAAGGACCTTTGGTGATAATTTTCCATATTTTGAATATCCAGGGACTAGTTTTGTAATTTTATGAAAGTTGAGGGACTGAAACTGCCAATTTTGCAAACTTTGTGCGTTTTTCATTTGTTTTTGCTCATTTTGCATCTAAAACATATAAACACAATTTTGAAATATTTTTAGTATTTTGATGCATTTCTGAGTGTTTTTGTATGTTTTGCAGTTCAGATTAGACCAAAAAATGATGAGTGTTTGAGCACTCATCAATCCCCCACACTTAACTATTGCTAGTCCCTAGCAATAACTGTTTTGAAAACTTGATGGATTTTAAACTCTTTACCAAAAGCCATCACTTCTGGAGTAGCCAGGTGTAAGAACTGTGGCACACCTGATAACCGTGTGATTTTGAGCAAACCACCAGCTGTCAACGGATTTGATTAGTCTTTACCAGGAGCCGTTTGCTCCTGGACTAGCCAGCTCTTGATGGAATAGTCAACATCTTGGTGAGCTGATTACCAATTATGGATTTTCCACAGCCTTTACCACAAGCCATAATCTTGCGGGCTAGCCAACTCATTTGTTTTTGGGGAGTTGAGGAACCATACAATTTTGGGCAAATTGCAAGCCATAAACGGATTTGAGATGTCTTTACCAAGAGCCGTTTGCTCCTGGACTAGCCAATCCCTTTTGTCGCTTAGACAAGGCGGACTGATTACCACAAAAATTTTGAAGCACCAGTGAAAAATTTTTAAAAATTTTTGAAATTTTGGCTAAAACGGGGGTATTATATAGTAAAATGTGATAAAATTCGCTAGAATAGCGAAATACCCCCCCCCCCCCCCCCCCACACTTAGCATGAATATTGTCCTCAATATTCAAAATCCCGGCTATTATGCCGACATTTTGAACGTAAAAGGGCAACATTACAAGCGAAGCGTGGAAAACACCATGTTGTTTTTCACTTCATATGTAACCATAGCATGGGGGACTCCCCCACACTTAGGGTGAAAACCCTATAAGCATGCTCTGTTTTTGTTCACCGAGTCGCTAGCGTGACTCGACCCCGAATTCATTTGTCCTTGGGGAAGCATGACGTGGAAGAAACAATCTCAATCGGACTTTCATTCAAAATGTTTGGACAAACATATGAAGTACGTGAAAGTTCCACACCGATGAGATAAAATATCCGGCTCAAGATAATGATACATGAATATGCCGGGATCAAATATAGTGTCCTCACTCCCAAAGGAGTGAAGAAGAGAAGAAGTCACCTTATAGGTGAAGAAAAGGAAGAAAACCATGATAAAAAGCATGATTTGATCTTCTTCCTCAAGAGGAGGCTCAATAGCCTGAGTTTGGATTTCAAAGGGTAAGCTCGTAAACAACCCGGGAGGGTGGGTGGGAATTTGCAAATTCTCATAATTGAGAGCATCTCCCCCCGGGCTATCAAACTCCGGAGGAGTCATGACATGATGAGTGAGTTCACCGGAGAACTCCTCATGAAGAGAATTATTCACAAGATGTGAATTTGTGAACTCATGTCCCGGAATAAACTCATCACAATCCTCAATCTGAGTACCAAAGAGTGGATTATCAGAAATCAAAGTGAATTCAGATTTGAATTCAAATAGAGGATTGGTGAGAGTAGTATTGAATGTTTCGGGAACAAAGTGATCAATATTCTCTATTGGACTGCTGGGATAAGAAGTGAGTGACGGATCATGAGATAGGAGACTTTCAATTTCTCCCAGATCGGCTTGGAAATCAAGGAGACCATCATCACTTTCCCATGAAAGTGGATCGATGTGAGCAAGTTCATCAGCGAACTCCTCAAGAAGAGGATCAACATCAGAATGAGGCAGTGGTGCCTCGATATACTCAATGTCTCCATGAGATGTACAATCATCATTAAAATCTGAGAAAGTCTCAAAATGATCGTTTGAACACTCAAGAGGTGAAGGAATATCACATACATGATCCAAAGTTCCCTGTGACTCTCTCGGGATTTGGATAAGGACCTCAACACTAGACTTTATTAATTCGTCCGATTCCTTATCAGGAACAGTGCTAAGATGCTCATCCCCCATGATCGGAGAGTGAGTGTGAACTTCGGGTGTGATAACAGACTGAGGGAGTTGAGAAGGACTAGCAGACATGGGTTTTATAAATTTCATTTGTTCTTCTGCTAGTAATTCTATCATAGTCTTTTCTCCCTGATTTTCCGAGGAAGGAATTGCTATAGATGAAAGTGATGAACCCTTACAGAATTGAGAAAAATCAAGGGTGACTTCATCATCACTATCATCGTCGT
The DNA here is from genome assembly GCA_030686995.1 of Artemisia argyi. Lineage (NCBI taxonomy): Eukaryota > Viridiplantae > Streptophyta > Magnoliopsida > Asterales > Asteraceae > Artemisia > Artemisia argyi. The sequence continues at coordinate 38,592,523 of CM060701.1, forward strand.
AAAGAGCAGCATTACGAAATATGGCACGTGTTTTAGCTGCTTGTTCTAATACTAGCAATTCTTCCTTGCTCAGTTCGTTTCTCGCTGCTCGTTCTTCCGCAAGTAATTCTGCCATAGATTTCTCACGAGAGCTTTGAAACGATGAAGTAGCTAACTCCTCCTTAAGATCTTTCAATATCTTAAGAGCCTCTATTAAAATGTCTTGCTCAGTAACAAGAGGAGTTGCTTGGGTCATTTGGTACTGTGGAGGTGGGTCTGAATACGAATAGTCGTAATTGTTACAAGGAAACGGATTCCCTGTTTGACAATCAGAGCTAGTGTGTGGACCTCCACAATACTCACAACAGTAAAACTGATGTGGCTGTGAGTCGTATGTGCTAAAGTTATAATCGTTATCAGGAAACTGCTCATAGACAAGCGTGTTTCCCGATTGACAATCATAACTGTAGTGTGAACCACCACAGTACTCACAACAGTAAAACTGCTGAGTCCCATGGTGTGGTAACTGATGGAATGAATCAGTCGTGCCATGGTAGGAATAAGGATCTTGGTTGTAGACAGACCCGTTTCCCGACTCTACCATGCCACAGCTGGGGCAATTGCCACCATTATAAGGATTACCACACCAATGGCAAACCAGAAAGTGTGGATGAGACATAGAAAGAATCAAATGTGTATAGAAGGGTAGGGATGAAGAATCAAAGATGTGAGAGGGTAAAGGTGAATATTTTTGGGTTTTTGGATAAACATTTTGTGCAAAAAGGAAAGAAAATGTTTTTGTGTTTTTGTGTTCGTTGAAAACTTGATTTAAAAAGTTTTCGGGAACGGTTTTGTTTTGATAATGGGAAAATATGAACAAAGAATGGATAAATGTACAATGGAACGAATTCCAAAGACACTAATCAGAAAAACCGTTTAGATACGCACACAACCTCCCCGGCAGCGGCGCCAAAAATTTGATTGGCTCCAAACGGTCAACCTAAACTGACCAGCTAATGGTCAAAAAGGTCAAACTTCCTAGAGTCAATGCTCCGCGGAATATAGTGTTTCCCCGGGTCGTTATGTCCCGACGAGGTGTGAAATGTATTCAAACGGCTTGTGATCGGGTGAATTTGGATGAAAAGGGGTTTATGATTGATCTGAACTAAGGAATCTACAATGAAATAGCTTAAAGAAGCTATATAAATAAGACGGGAAGCTAAGAAAAACCAGAAACGTTTAAAACTTAAAACGCGTACGTTACGTTTAAATAAAACGTAAACGTACGAAATAAAAAGTAAAACTGAAATCTGAAAACACCTAAGGGGTGAAAATGACTTTTTTACAAACTAAAAGATAAAAGAAAATTTTTAGAAAAAGAAATTTAATTTTTACACTATTTAATTATTTAATATTAATTAAAAACTATTTAATACTTATTATTAATACTTAAATAACTAAAATACAATATAATATTATTTAAACACTAAAAAGGTGAAAATAAAATTTTTAAAATTATAAAATGACTAAAAATAAGTTTTAAAAATAAAAATAAGTATTTTTGTCTTTTTGTGATTTTTCTATTAATTAATTACTTATTAATTACTAATTATCTAATTAAACTAATTTAAATTAAGAAAAATAGAAAATGAACAGTAAAAATTATAAGAAAATTTCTAAAATTATTTTATAACATATAAAAGCTATAAAAAATATAAAAACTAAGTTTTGCTTAATAAAAACTAATTAGGCTATTTTAAACTTAATATTAATTAATTATTGATAAAACTAAGATTAATTCTAATAAATACTTAATGATGAAATAAAAATCTGAAAAAATTACTATAAATACTTTAATATAATAGGTAATTAATAAAAATATAAAAATGACAAGTACTTATTTAAAATCTAAAAATGAAAAATAAAATTTAAATAAAATTAAATAGAAACTATCACTTAAAAATTAAATTGGATTTTTGGAAATTTTCTTTTACCAATCTATTTTACATCTAAAAACAGAAAACTTTTGTAAAAACAAACTTTTTATAGACTAAAAATAAGCTGAATGGAAAGCCAAAAAGCCAACAGTTGACTTTATTTGACCAAAATGGAAAATAAGCTAAAATGGCTTAAAGTGGGACCCACAATGGGTAATTCAGGTCTAAATAACTTAGGTGAACATGTTTAAGCAGAAATAAGCCAAAAATCCCCACAAGATAAGCAATAAGCTACAAAATAAGCTCTTGGAAACTTGAGTGGAGACTGAAAATGGGGACAGAACTTGAGGAGGGTAAACAGATGGGGCCCAGTGGTTCTCAGGTCAAAGCTATGGTCAAAACCAATAGCCTACCATGGGGGGAGTTGAATGAACCAAAAATGAAGGGCTGAGGACCACTGGATTGGCCACAAACCACCACCAAAGTGGTGGTGGTGGCTGTGGTGTCTGATGTGCAGGGGAGCAGACAACCCTGCAGGCTACTTGCATAAGCTTAAATAAGCTCAAGAAAAATTCACAAAAATAGAAGCTTAGCAGATTCCTAGAGATGAGCTGAGACACTACAACATATAAAAATTTCAGGTCTTGAAACCTAACACAATATTATATGGGTTAGGTTACCATTTGGGGACTTGCAACAAGGGTTAGTCCACAATATTATATATATATAATATTGTGGACTAACCCTTGTTGCAAGTCCCCAAATGGTAACCTAACCCATTTTGGAACTTTCACATGTGAAGATCTCTTGTTGGTTGCATGTTGTGATTTCTATGTGTAGCTAGGCCACCGCAAAGGTGAGGCTCTTGACCCATGGATCCCCGCCTTGAAACAAGGGGGAGCATCGATCTAGGGGGAGCTATGTTCAAGGGGGAGCACATTCGGTCCCGCGTTTTTGATTCGACAAAAGGGGGAGAAAGAAAGCAAGAAGTGTGAAGACCATTCATGTAATGTTAAAGGCTTCACCAAATTACAAGGCGAAGGTCAAGACGCAAGCTACACCAAAGGCGCGCTTTGTCTTCACTAAGTTTGGTAATTTTATTTGCTTTCGGTTTTTATTTGTCATCATCAAAAAGGGGGAGATTGTTGAGGCAACATGATCAAGATCTCTTTATGTTTTAATGATGACAAACAAACCATCGAAACACATAAAATAACAAACGTTAGCTCAAAATCGCTGAAGCCAATGTCTGCTCCTGGCGCGCTGCCCGCGCATCAACGCGCGGGTGACGTGCCAGGAGTCTGTATGGTTCCGGGCGAATTTTGAAAGTCGGCTTTCCCCTTACCCGATAAATGTGGATCTTTCAATACAGGTATGAATATGTTATGTGCTTAATTGAGAACACTCGAAACGAGTTTTGAGATTTGAGAAATCCCATTTTTAGAACACCCATTTACGGGAAAACGCCAACTCATGTTTTCTAACTATCGCCTCTAGCCAAGGCTTTTCTAAACTTAGCGAGCTTGTATATTTCACGTAACATCGTGTTAAAGCATCCATATGCTCATATCCCGTGCTTACGTCTTCTCTAATTACGTAACGGGTTTACTCCCTTATTGGTCAAACTAAGTCAAAGGTTACTTTGCGTAAACGCATCCTTTCCCACTTGGATTATGCTTTACATCAAGGTAAAGCACTTAAATTGTTTGAACCAAGGTATTAGTTGAGAACGTCGAGTCGTGGAAAGTCACGAGATATGAAACTATGGATTCTCGACGGTGTGTTACTTGAACTTATAAGTAACCTATGATTTGCTCAACTTATAATCTTAATTGTCCAAACCTTTTCTTCTTAATGACAATTAGATTATGCCTTAATCCTCTCTTAATCCCATTTATACATAAGACAAAACCAATCATATCCAATCATATCTAAATCAAATATTCTCTTACACAATCTCTTACACCCTTACATATTCCCTTACACACTACATCTAAACCATCAATTCCCTTACAACACATCTCAACCCTTTATTTTCAACACATGGGAATTGTGTGAAACCCTAATGAGGCTCCTCCCATCCTAGCCATTGAATTCAAACAAAACTCATCTCAACCATCCATCAAATCTCATCTCTATATCACCACATGGGCTTGATCTTAACCATTGAATTCAAATCAAACACATCTCAACCATTCATCCAATCCCTCTTCCCTATACCACCACATGTGTTTGATCCTACCCATTGAATTCAAGCCAAAACCATATCAACCCTCCATTTCTCCTTTCCCCCAAGCAAAGCATATTCCTTGGAATATCCTTCTCAACCCTAACCTAGGCATCCTTGATCTTAGCCATTCATTTCAAATGAATTCATCCCAACCATTCACATTCCACACATGCCATATTGTTTGAAAACCAAGGGAGGCTCCCTTTGATCCTAGCCATCCATTTCAAATGAGATCATCTCATCCATCCACATTCACCACATGCCAAATTGTTTGAAAACCAAAGGAGGCTCCCTTTGATCCTATCCATCCAATTCAAAACATTTCATCTCAACCCTTCATCACATTCTTCCCCCCAAGCATTGGAATATTCCTTGGCATATTCTTTCTCTCTTTTCTATGCCATGTGAGGAGATACACTTCTACCCCTTCCAAATTACCCTATCTACACTTTAAACCCTAGGTAATTTGGTTTCTCTTTAAACACTTCACTAAACATTTTCCAAATTAGCTATTTGAGTTGGCAAACCTTAGAATGATTAATGTTAAGGTTTTGTGTGAAGTACAATTGGGGGTTTAGCAAGGATAGGTATTTATAAGATCCAAACACCCAACACTTGGGAAAGTTTACAGAAGCCTGGCTCGCTGCCCGCGCGCGGTGACGCGCCGGCCTCGGTAAAAATTCCCAAGTTTATGTTCTTGGCCTATAAATACCACCCTTGCCTCTTGTATTCCTCATTTCTTGCCATTATTCTTTCTCTCTAGATTCTTTCTCTCTAAACATTCTCAAATCTCTCAATCTCTCTATCTCTAATCTTGTGTTCTTGATTTTCACACTAACATCTTTGGAAGAACACATATCTTTGCAAGGGAAGAATCACAAGAACCTAATCCACTCTTGTGATTGTGTCGAGGGTCTTCTTTCTTATACCCTTTCTATTACTATCGAGTCTCTAGGTTAGGTTAGGACTTTGTGGCATTTTATTTTTATCCCTAGCAGCATTATGTTATGCCAAGCAGCATTAAGTTCCGAGTTACTAGCATTCACCCAAGCACCGATGTAAATAACAATTATACAGAAAAATTAATGGTAACATAGTGGTTCATACTGAATGATTAAAACATTAAAATAACATAATAATGATTAATATCATCTTACATCAGATTAAATTCAATGAAAATTATACAGACTATTTTGAATGCCTTTGTAAATATCATGTTGGGATTCTAGATTTGATGTGACAAAATAAATAAAAGAATGAAACAAGAAGGGCTAAAGATGACAAAGAGAGAAAGCTACAAAGAATAAAGATACAGGAAATAACTTATTATGTTGAAACGATTTTGATAATATTCTGTATTTTAGTTTTATTCTTATCTCTTTGTAAACCCTAATATCTCTCTATATAAAGAGACATAGGGTACATATTTTCATATGTCTTCCACAATGTAAATATCAGAAAAGTGTGTGTGTGTTCTAGGGCGTGTAAACTATAAACGCCTAGAACTAGTTAGTGTTGTTCGTATCCTCTAAGGTCTGAGATGTCTTAGATCCTTGTTACATTTAGGTAATACGTTGTTATTCTGATCAAATAATAATTGGAGGTGATTGAGAAAAACTTTGTGTCAATAACTTTGATTTGTTCTTATTCCGCTGCATGTTATTATCTTGTTATTGATTAACCCTAATGCTCAAAACGGTCCAAGGAGTCTAACAAACCCCACAAGTGGTATAAGAGCTTGGGGAGCTCGTTACCTAGGGATTCACAAGGTTTTTAGTCGAAGAATGAAGAAGAAAATCGAATTTGGTTTCAATTTTCGTAACTTTCTGCAGGTCAGTTTTCAAACGGCGATATCTCCCTCGTTAACCGTTGGATCGGGCTGAAATTTTTACTGGAGCTTTTCTATATATCAAGGAAGATTTCCACCAGAGGGATTTTTAATCTGAGCTTTTATATGAAAGTTCTGGTGTGTCGAAAACTACTGCAGACAAAGGTTTTGTAAATTGAATTTTAGGGTTTTCTCTATATTAACTTCTTTGATTTCGGTTTCTATTGAATAAATTCATCATAGAAGTTGGTTATACATTGTTTGGTATTGAAAATTCATGAAAGAAAGCAGTTGTGGAGGTGTATGAGCAATTTTTGGTGATTTTAGGGTTTTCGCGACACTTTGAAGTGTTGTCTTTATACTTAACACTCAGAAACACTCAGAAATGCTCAAACACTCATCATTTTTGGTCAAATCTGAACTGCAAAACATACAAAAACACTCAGAAATGCATCAAAATACTAAAAATATTTCAAAATTGTGTTTTATATGTTTTAGATGCAAAATGAGTAAAAACAAAAGAAAAACGTACAAAGTTTGCTAAATTGGCAGTTTCAGTCCCCCAACTTTCATAAAATGACAAAACTAGTCCCTGGTCATTCAAAATATTGAAATTATCACCAAAGGTCCTTTTGAAATCATAAGTTGTCATAATTAGTCCTTTGGTGAAAAATATCAAAAGTTTTGGAAATTTGCAATTTAGTCCCTGAAGTTTCAGAAATTGGCAGATTTGGTCCCTGGTGGGATATTTTTGAAAGAGAAATCAATTTTGGTCTTGTGGTTACTTATTTTGGCAAGTTTAGTCCTTGGATTGAAAGTTTGGTGAAATTGCAAGTTTAGTCCCTGGATTTTAGAAATTGGCAGTTTTGGTCCCCGGATGTCAAATTTTGTAAAATTCACTTTCATGATCCTTGTGTTAATGAAAGTTGGCAATTTTATCCTTATGACTACTTTGGGAATAATACATTTTCAGTCCACTACATTTCATAAATTACATATTTGGTCCTTGTGGTATTTTTGAGTTACGAATCAAACGGACCCTTTATTATATAAAAAGCCCACCCAAAACCAAAATCCTAATCCACTAAAAACACCAAAGCCCAACACCCCCAAGGCCCACTCCACTCCCGTTTTTAATATTATACCCGGTCAAACCCCTCAGTCAAACTCACCCCCACTCCACTATTCATCACCCCCAACCTCCCACAAAACCCGCTCCCTGTCTCACCTCCCCCCTCCTCTTTTCCATCAAACACTCACCAAACCAACGTCTCTCATTAATACCCCAACTGCCAACACCAACTCCACTCAAACTGCCCACCTCCCCATTTCCCGCCAAAACCCAATTTGAAGGGTCATGATCTTTTTAATCCAAATCAATGGCTCCAAATTGATGGGAATGAGAGAGAAGACTCCCAAGGTTTATAAAAGTCAAGAAAGATGCAAAGAGGAAGATGAGGAGAGTAGTTAGTTTAGTTTTAGTTTTAGTTAAAGACAAATTAATGTAATTTTCATTTGAAGGTTGTAATTTTTAGATTAAAAGTTTGTAATCTACTCTGCTAGTGATTTGTAAACTTTTTAACAGCTAAATTCAGGTTCTCTTTATCTAATTAAGTTTTTAGTATTTAAGATTAGAATTTCCAAATTGTTTGTTAAGGTTTTGAAGTTGTTGTTCCCTGTGTGTATAAACTCAAAACACCCTTTGGATAAGCTCATTAAGCTAGTTCATAGCTTTTGTGAACCTTATCTCAGTTCCATAATTCCATATCCCATTTCCTATTGTGTTTCACTTACAAGTAAGTTTTCCAATTAAGCTTTCTGTGTTTACCCTTATTGCATCCTAAATATAGTAGTTATTGGCTTATTAGTGTCTAATGTTGCCTATTGAAGTCATCTAAGTACTTATGCATAACATAGTCCATAGTTTCACTTTCACTGTTTTAATATAGCATACACTGCATCACTGTGCTATTGCTGTTCTTTGTATGGTTTTAATGTTCATCAAGCCTTAATAATAGTTTAGTAATAGGATTTAATCATTGGATTGGTTGTTGATGCATTGAATCCTGTATTACATAGTGAATTAGTTACTTAAGGGGGTGTTTGGATCATGCTTGACAGCTGAGCTGTTGTTGTTGTTTTTTGATGAAAATTGTTTAGACACTCAACCTAGGCCATAACTAATTCCACTCAACTCAGCTCTTTGTCATTTTTATAGCAAAATTCAAAATCCACCTTTAGATTTCATAACAGATTCACTGTTTATGATTCTAGATTTTTGATCATTGATAGCAGTTAAGTAGTTGTTTTAATAACTTAATGTCATCTTGGTTTAGCTTATTATTACATATTTAGTCTTTAGAATCAGTTTAAAACTCATCAAAGTCAACATAAGTAGTTTTTGCAAAAAGTCAAAATGCACCTTTCTCAGATTTTACCAATATGGCATGATTTTTTTTAAATTTTGTGTTAGGAGCTAAGCCTTGAAACCTCTTTCTAATCACTGCCCCCAAGCTCATCTTTGTTATCCCATATTGCTTGTATTTTTGAGATTTTTTTGTGGGCCCCAGCTAGGTCCAAACACACCTGTAGGGCAGGGGGTTCCCCTGCTGTAGCAGATACTCAGTCACCACACCACCTTTGGTGGTGGTTTCTGGCCACCACAGTGGTCCCAAAAGCCCCCTCCTTGGTCCTTTCAACCCTCCACCTACCCCTCTCTCCATTTTAACCATAGGTTTGGCCATAAGTGTAACACCCCCAAAATTTGGTACAGTGGAAGACTCAACAAGCTTTCGGGGTGCTACGGGGATTGGTATCCATTCAAAGTCATGAAAGAACGAGATAAAGTAAACATAAGATAAACACAACTACGCAGGGTTTTAAAGTTTATATTCATCCCAAGAATTATCCAAAGTAAGGCCAAAAAGAAATAAATGTAGGTCCACAATTATTTATCTGAGTTTTAGAAAATAGATCCATAAACCAGGTGCCATTGCCAAGCCTCCAATCCAAGCATCCAAGGGCATCATTTAATTACCTGGGAAAACGTGCTAAAAGTCAGCTTTCGCTGGTGAGGTCATAGGTTTAAATTCATAATTCGATATAGTGGACATATACGCAAAACGCTTGCTAGCTAGACTAGGCCTCAATCATCCAACCAAAATAATCCAACCAAATCAAATCAACCATATAGGTGCACACTATAGTCCAATAACCAAATCAAATCGAATCAATCTGTATGCATAAGGATACGACATACCCAACATGCGTAAGGATACGACATGTTCAACTTACCTAGATCTAGTCTAGGCCTCGTTGTATAGCTTACCTAGTTCTTGACTAGGCCTCACTCCATAACCAATTCAATAGCTTACCTAGTTCGGGACTAGGCCTCGCTCTATAACCAAATCAATAGCTTACCTAGTTCGGGACTAGGCCTCGCTCAACAACCAATCAATAGCTTACCTAGTTCGGGATCAAATCAAAATTATATAACTGAATCCTCTCGACATCATAACTGCGAGACCAAAATAATTCTCAAAACCTCGTAAGCTCAAATAAATAACATCAAGCCGAGAGCCTAGGCTCTCGGTTTACAGTCGACACCCACAAGAAAATGTAAACCCGGATACCAAACTAGTTTTTAACCATGTTTTATATGTAAACCCACTTATATTACATGTTCTTAATCGAAAACCATCCCAAAATACACCATCGTGACCTCCTGGTCACATCTTTCATATAACACAAGTCACAAATCGCGCGTGACTCAACCTTACCTATTTATCTTCATGGTACAACAGTGTGTGGTGATACTTGAATGAAAGTGGTGGCACGTAAGGTATTATCGAGGGTAAAAAGGGTGAGTTTGGGCGCGTGTTTTAGTAGATCTAGAAGAGAGAATGATGTAGATTCATTTAGTGGTGGTCATGTATGGTGGTTGGTGGCGGTGGAGCTGTTGTGTGGCCGGAACAGTAGGTAGCGGCTAGGTTTGGGTTTGGGTGAGAGAGAGAGAGATGAAGATGGAGAGGGGTTATGTTGGTTTGTGTGTACCAGGTTTTCACAAGGACCAATTTATGTTTTCTCTTTTTATATAAAACTAATAATGATAATAATAATAATAGGGAGAAAGGGGGTGGTTATATATAAAACTCAAGGACCATAATTGTAAACTTTTCAAAGTAACCCGACCCTCGAATCCCGAGTCCATACTCATTATATTTCAAAATTTCTCAATACGTCCGTTAAATATATAAACGCGACCGTTAATCAAAATATTTAAATTCGTTAGGTTTCCTAGTGCCGGAGTCAACGTAGTGCCTAATAGATATCTCGAAAATAAATCACCACATATATTCCATACCAAATCGATAATTCAAATTCAAATTCCACAAATAACGCAAGGTTTAAAATCACATTCCAACGTTTAAAAATCTCATCACGAATAAACTTTTCCAATATTCCAATAATCATAAATTTTTAAAGTAATGCGGGTTTTCAAAATGGCTCCCTAATTTGCCAGTTGTCACATCCTCCCAGCCTCAGAAGAAACCCGTCCCGGGTTTCACTCGGAACAAACCATCTACGAAGTAAAAAGCTTCGGATATCTCTTTCGAAACTCATCCTCACGTTCCCACGTGAATTCCGGTGCATGCCGCGAATTCCAACGAACTTTGATGAGCGGAATGCGACTTCTCTTAAGTCGTTTAATCTCTCTATCCAATATCTCAATCGGCTCCTCCACAAAATTCAAACTCTCATCCACACTAATATCCTTAATTGGTATAACCGGCGTTTCATCCGAAAGACATTTCTTCAAATTGTTAACATGAAACACATCATGAACTTTACTCAGTTCTTGTGGTAATTTCTACCGATAAGCCACGGGCCCAATTCTTTCCAAAATGAGAAATGGTCCAATGTAGCGGGGGTTGAGTTTCCCACGTTTCCCGAAACGTATCACTCCTTTCCAAGGCGAGACCTTCAGCATCACTTTGTCTCTAACCTGAAATTCTAGGGGTTTACGTCTCTGATCGGCGTTACTTTTCTGTCTATCCCTAGCTGCTTGTAATCGATCTCGAATTTGCGTCACTTTCTCAGTAGTCTCCAAAATGAGCTCAGGGCCGGCGAGTTGGCTATCTCCAACTTCAGCCCAACCAATAGGCGAACGGCAGTTACGACCATATAAAGCTTCAAATGGTGCAGCTTTAAGACTTGTGTGGTAGCTATTATTATAAGAGAACTCCGCTAGGGGTAGATACTTCTCCCAGCCTTTACCAAAGTCTATTATGCATGCACGAAGCATATCCTCCAAAGTCTGAATAGTTCTCTCACTTTGACCATCGGTTTGGGGTGATATGCAGTACTCATATCAAGTCTCGTCCCCAAAGCGGTTTGAAGTGATCGCCACAATGCTGACGTAAAGCGGCTGTCGCGATCAGAAATAATCGATATCGGAACTCCGTGACGAGAAATAATTTCCTTCACATACAACCTTGCAAGTTTATCCACACTATCATCTTCACTAATCTCCAGGAAATGAGCAGACTTAGTCAAACGATCCACAATTACCCAGATAGCGTCACAACCGCTAGCTGTCTTTGGTAATTTGGTAATAAAGTCCATCGTGATCCGCTCCCACTTCCAAACCGGGAGTTCTGGCTACGTCAATAATCCTGACGGTCTTTGATGTTCGACCTTAACCTTAGAGCAAGTCAAACACTTACTAACATACAATGCTATATCTGCCTTCGTATTTGGCCTCCAATAAAACTTTTTCAAATCCTGGTACATCTTGTCAGACCCAGGATGAATAGAGTATCTTGACTTATACGGCTCATGCATAATCAACTCTCGAATTCCTCCATACAATGGTACCCAACTTCGCTCTCCAAAACATAATACTCCATCAGAACGCTTAACAAATCCCTTATCATTTTCAGCCATCCCAAATATGTTCTCAGCAGGTCGATTTTCTGCTTTCAACGCTTCCGTTTGAGCTTCCAATATTTGAGACGGTAACGGCGATACGATAGTCATTCCTAATGACCTAACTCGTAGCGGTGGTATCCTCTCCTTTCGACTAAGAGCATCAGCAACAACGTTTGCTTTACCAGGATGATAGCGGATTTGGCAATCATAATCACTTAACAACTCAATCCAGCGTCGTTGTCTCATGTTGAGCTCTTTTTGATTCAAGATGTGTTGTAGACTTTTGTGATCCATGAATACAACACATTTGGTACCATACAGATAATGTCTCTATATCCTTAAGGCAAAAACCACAGCACCTAACTCCAAATCATGGGTGGTGTAGTTCTTCTCATGCTTCTTGAGCTGTCGGGAAGCATAAGCTATCACCTTTTCTCGTTGCATTAATACAGCTCCCAAACCTTTATGAGAAACGTCACAATAGACGACAAAGTCCTCATTACCCTCAGGTAACGCTAAGATAGGAGCACTACACAACATTTCCTTAAGTAATTGAAATGCTTCCTCTTCCTTATCTCCCCATTCGTACTTAACACTCTTTTGAGTCAATTTGGTCAACGGTTTTGCTATCTTCAAAAATCCCTCAATGAATCTTCGGTAATAACCGGCTAAACCCAAAAATTGACGAACTTCAGTTGGGGTCGTTGGTGCAGCCCAATCTTTAATTGCTTCAATCTTAGCAGGATCTACATGAACTCCTTGTCTATCAATCACATGACCCAGAAATTGTACCGTCGGAATCCAAAATTCACATTTAGAAAACTTGGCATACAGTTTCTCTTTCCTGAGCAATTCCAAGATAAGCCTTAGATGCTCTCATGCTCCTTCTCACTCTTCGAATAAATTAGAATGTCATCGATGGACACAATCACAAACTTGTCTAAATAAGGCTTACACACCTGATTCATAAGGTCCATGAATACCGCCGGTGCGTTAGTCAACCCAAACGGCATCACCTAAAACTCGTAATGCCCGTAACGGGTTCTGAAAGCCGTTTTCGGAATATCTTCCTCGCGAACTCGAAGCTGATGATATCCCGATCTCAGATCAATCTTCGAATACACACTCGATCCTTGAAGCTGATCGAACAAATTGTCGATCTTCGGTAACGGGTATCTATTTTTCACTGTTAACTTGTTCAACTCTCGATAATCAATACACATACAAAACGATCCATCCTTCTTCTTCACAAATAAGACCGGGGCTCCCCAAGGCGAAGAACTTGGTCTTATGAATCCCTTTTCGGCTAACTCCGCTAATTGTTTCGACAACTCTTCCAGTTCAGTAGGTGCAAGACGATAAGGCGCTCGTGCCACGGGTGCAACACCAGGTATCAACTCAATTTGAAACTCTACCTGTCTAGTAGGCGGGATTCCCGGCAAATCATCGGGAAATACATCCGGAAAATCACGAACTATAGACACATCTCCAATGCATCTGTCCTTCTTCTCCTTCCCTCCTTTCTCAGAGATTTGAGCTAAGAAAAGGCAACACCCTTTCTCCATTAGCTTCGGTAATTTAGTGCATGATATAACCGCTAATCTAGATGGGCCTCTCAATTCCTTTCGATCTCCTGGTATATTCAGAATCTCCTTGCCGTAAGGCACACGCACGATATTCTCATCGCAAAGTATATGAGCACGATACTTCGACAACCAATCCATACCAATAATGACATCAAAACTTCCTAATGTGACGGGTAGAAGATCTATGTTGAAAGGACGATTCAGAAAGTTTAACGTGCAACCGCGAATGATAGTCCTAATCCTTTCTATGTTTCCATTAGCTAACTCTACATCATACCCAATTCCTAAGGCCATCGGGGGTTTCTCTAGTAAGGGTGCAAACTTAGTAGACACAAAACTCTTATCGGCACCAGTATCAAATAGTATGGAAGCATAACAATTATTGAGAAGGAACGTACCAGTAACAACGTTCGAATCTTCTCCTCTCTCGTTTCCAAGTGCATACACTCTCCCATGAGCAGCTCCAGCTTCCACACGTTGGTCCCCATTATCTTGTCGTCCACGGTTTCCTCCAGCTCCACGGTTTCCATGATTGTACCCATTACCACCCAATCCTTGATTTCCTCGGTTCCACGATTCCCTACACTCATTCCTATAATGTCCCTTCTTTCCACATCCATAACAAGTAACATTTGCCTTACTCGTAGTTTCAGGAGTAGCTTGAACCATAGCAAGTGGTCGAGCTCTACAATCCTTAGCTATGTGTCCCATCCTAGAGCAATTCTTGCACATCACCGTACATCGTCCAGAATGATTCCTATAACATCGGTTACACTTGGGTGCATCTCCATTGTAGTTCTTCTTGTCTCCATCTCCCATAGCATAAGCTCTAGTAGTCGTTTGTCGCTTGTTTCGACGATCATTACCCTTAGAATGATTATCCCTCTTCCTCTTTCCATTCTTGTCTTTCTCAGCTTCTTCCAATACCAACGAGTCCATCAATTGTTGAGCAATAGTGATAGCCTCATGAATGTTTGCAGGCTTAGCAGAAATCACATCGTTCCTTGTAGCTACCGGCAACCCATCGGTATACCTCTCAATCCTTTGTGTCTCAGTCCTAACCATATTGGGGCAAAGTAAGGCTAACTCTCGATAATGGCGATTGTAAGTTGCCATATCGGTACCTTTCACCTTATGATTCCAGAACTCAATCTCCAGCTTCTTAACCTCATTCCTTGGGTAGTAAGTCTGAATCAGCAAAGATTTAAATTGCTCCCAAGTCATAGCATAAGCCACATCACTCCCAACCGAATTACGGTAATTGTTCCACCAAGTTAAAGCTTCATCCTTGAAAGTAAAAGAGGCAAACTTCACCTTCGCATTCTCCGCACAATTGCTGACATTAAACACTGACTCAGTCTTCTCTATCCACCTGACCAAGTAGACCACTCCTTTAGTTCCACCAAACTCAATGGGTCCACAAATTTTAAACTCCTTGTAGTTACATCTATTAGCACGAACAGGTGGAAATGTTCCAGCAGAATTGTTGGAATGATTTGACTCAGCTAGTAGCTCAACAACTCATTGCTCCACAAGTTGGACGATCATTGCTTGATCCACAGTAGGTGCATTAGGTGGAACATGATCATTGTCTCCCTGAACTTCAACATTTTGATTCCTGTTGATGTGATTAGTAGCGTCCAGGATATCAGGAGTAGGGGTTTCAACATTTCGAGTAGGACGGCGTCCTCGGCGACCAGGGGTAGTAGCGGCAGTTCCAGTTCGGGTAGCTCTGACAGGGTTTCGTCGTACAGTCATTGATCGAAATCACAATACAAGGTTCATAAGTCTCCAATAACACATAGCATAACGTCCAACAAGAATCCGATTGGTGAAAGTCGAAATACGAACATAATACCAGCACAATATCAACCACGCAAATAGGAACACAATTCTCCATGTACGCCAAAAACCGTAGAATATCATACGAAATCACTATCGTCCATACAAGTAGCGATCGATACTTCGTTCCAAAATACCAAAAGACATAATAAATACTAAACGTTCCATACGAGACGAACATACAATCCGAATAACATGACTTAAGAGATAGAATAACTAGCTCACCTAACCAAGTACTCCCTGGCTTAAGAAGCAACACAACAACAACACAAATCCAAATTGATCTAGCCATGATGCTGGCGTAGACTCCTCAACTCTGATCTCAAATTATCCAATTCTCTCCATAATGATTCCAACTCGACACTGTGAGTATCACTATCCCTCTTGAGGTCTGCAACCTCCTTCTCTAGCTCCGTGTTCCTCTGCCACAGCTTGCGATCTGCCTCATGAGCCGTGAGGAAACCTCTTTGCAGAATCTCTATCTGCTCATGTATCTCCATCATACCTCTCCTAATTGATGTCGTCCTGCCCATGACAGTAGTCAAATCAACTCTCAACTCAGCAACAAACTCAGCAATAAACTCAGCAATAATCATCTCAAGTCGGTCAGACATCCGCGAGATCCTCTCGCCATGTGCAGTAATCTGAGCCAACATCCTACCAGTCTCACCTAACTCTGCAGAAACCTCAGAAGGTGCATCCGACGCCACAGGACTACCAGGTGGTTAATCAAACAAAAACGGATGATCAGGTGATACCGGCTCTAACGGATGTATCGGGGAATCGGGCTTCGCAGAATGAGCTGAATGTGCTAGCGACCCATCATCATCAGGCATCTCCTCCTCCTGAGGATCATCATTCTCTTCCTCATCTTGAGGGTTATCATTCTGCTCACCCTCGTACTCCTCCTCATACTCCTCGTCGGAGGGGTACTCCATCAATCGTCATCTCTGAGCAGGTGAACCACGAGGCGATAAAATCGGTGACTTAGGGCGACAATGAGACGATAAAGTAGTGGCCGAACGCATGACCAACACGTATGGGTCATCAGGGGCCATAATGATCTACGCGGGGCGACGCGTACTAGCAATAACAATTCTTAATAACAACGCATGCAAAGGAGGCTATGATTTGTGACAACGGCGTTGGGTAGGTGTAAGTGTTTCAAAACAACTAAACCGTGAACTCAAAATACCATATCAAAAATCATCATATAATTCCCAATCATATATATTAAGAAAGATTTAAAATACCGCATTACTAAAATCATTCATAAAACAATTAAGCCATATAATTCCTCAAAACGCCATCATATCACTAAATCAATAAATCTCAAATCTTCAAATCATCTCAAGAATTCCGTATCTAATAATCATCTCAAAAATCTCATTCCAAGTCATTATCTTATAATACCTCAATAATAACAATGATGCTTCGGCTTGGCGGGCTGGCGGGCAATGGTCGAGGATCGTTTTCTATAAAAATCGGTTATAGTTTAGGTGTCTATTTACCTAGTTCTCTATAACCTGGCTCTGATACCAATCTGTAACACCCCCAAAATTTGGTACAGTGGAAGACTCAACAAGCTTTTGGGGTGCTAGGGGATTGGTATCCATTCAAA
Source organism: Artemisia argyi (assembly GCA_030686995.1). Taxonomy (NCBI): domain Eukaryota; kingdom Viridiplantae; phylum Streptophyta; class Magnoliopsida; order Asterales; family Asteraceae; genus Artemisia; species Artemisia argyi. The sequence continues at coordinate 38,609,477 of CM060701.1, forward strand.
GTCATGAAAGAACGAGATAAAGTAAACATAAGAAAAACACAACTACGCGGGGTTTTAAAGTTTACATTCATCCCAAGAATTATCCAAAGTAAGGCCCAAAAGAAATAAACGTAGGCCCACAATTATTTATCAGAGTTTTAGAAAATAGATCCATAAACCAGGTGCCATTGCCAAGCCTCCAATCCAAGCATCCAAGGGCATCACTTAATTACCTGAGAAAACATGCTAAAAGTCAGCTTTCGCTGGTGAGGTCATAGGTTTAAATTCATAATTCTATATAGTGGACATATACGCAAAACGCTTGCTAGCTAGACTAGGCCTCAATCATCCAACCAAAATAATCAAACCAAATCAAATCAACCCTATAGGTGCATACTATAGTCCAATAACCAAATCAAATCGAATCAATCTGTATGCGTAAGGATACTACATACCCAACATGCGTAAGGATACGACATGTTCAACTTACCTAGATCTAGTCTAGGCCTCGTTGTATAGCTTACCTAGTTCTTGACTAGGCCTCGCTCCGTAATCAATTCAATAGCTTACCTAGTTCGGGAATAGGCCTCGCTCTATAACCAAATCAATAGCTTACCTAGTTCGGGACTAGGCCTCGCTCAACAACCAATCAATAGCTTACCTAGTTCAGGACTAGGCCTCGCTCAATAACCAAATCAATAGCTTACCTAGCTCATGTCTAGGCCTCGCTCAATAACCAAATCAATAGCTTACCTAGTTCGGGACAAGGCCTCGCTTAATCCTACCTAGTTCTATAAGCATAGCAAGTTTTGAAATAAAAAAAAAAAGCGATAATAGTCCACACAAAACAATTTGCACGTTTCTCACCCCTAGTATTGAAAACATAGTTCAAGAGTAAAAGTGGGGCTATGACTCACCTCAAGTCTAGAAAATCCGCAAAAGAAATCGATAGATGAAAGACGTAAGCAAACTCAAGTAACGGCAACTACAGACTCGGCACTTCCTAACAATATCAAACTCGTTCAGAAATCATTTCCTCAAAATCAAATATTCCCATTCCCGAACGTATTCCATTTTTCTTTCCAAAAAATATCCATTTCTCGAATTATCTTCATATTAATTTGAAATTTGACGTTTGGTATCCATATGGGTGGATGGTCGACACAACTCAAACCAAGAAGCCACGACGAAAGAAATAATAGTGAACCATCTATAGGTCTAATATTAGCCCAATATATTATTTAAATAAATCATCGAAGTTTATCAAATCCGTCGATTTGGTAATCCCCCATATTTATTTACGTAATATATCGCTCCAAGATTATACCCAACCTAAATCACATTGCACAAAGAGTACTATATGGTATATATCATAGTTCAATAAATTCCCTATATATATCGTCAAATTGGCCAAATTCGTCAATTTAGCCAACTCCACGAGATATATAGTAATTTATTATCCTAATACACGTACCACAACCTATGGGCGTCGTAGGATACGATGCCCATTAATATACTCATTTTCTATAGCTAAATAAACCCTATTTAACCCGTCGATTAAATAAGTTACGTAGTTATAGAAAATGGATATATTAATCGTCATATATCCGTGACAACACAAAAGTCACATAATAAAGCCCACTTGGACTTAAGTAACCACAACTCGTATAACTCGATAAGTTTTTCAAATTTATAAAAGTCATCATGTTTTTATTTATTACTTACCCGACGTATTAGTTCTCGACATTATTTATAGTTATTTATTTATAATAATACTCCGACATTTATTGCACTATTCGCATAGTATAATAATTATCGTTATATTATTATAACATTTACTCGTGATCGTTTTATTATTAATATACGCATTTATATATATATATATATATATATATATATATACACACATACGTTTATCACGTCTATATACGTATATAAACGATTATATTATCAATAATATTATTACGAGTATTATTTTTAATGTTCGATTTTAAATCGAATCATAAGAATTTGGTCACATGTCCGAGTCATCACACTCGGCTCATAGTCCAAGTCCAAAAATAATATAACCAAGTCATAAATAAATTAACCAACTCCGTCCAAATCAATCCCAAATCCACGTGCTACAACATTAGGGTCCGACTACGGCACCCGACTAACCTATCTCCGTCGTTCTAAGTGACCGTCTCACAATCGGTCCCTATTTACTCATATCCTCGTCAACACTTCACAATAAACAACCATCATACCATTAATTCTCGGCTCCCAAGCACACGACAATAACACCAACGATGCCCAAAGTAAAAATACCTCAACAACAAAACAATAATAACAACTAGAAAAATACAACAAGGAGCCATATAAGATCACCACATATATCCTGTCATCCGGGTCGACTTACCAAGTCAAAACCCGTGTCGAGAGACCCATTTGGGTCTTGACTACACCATGAGTCAAGGTGACTCAAACCCAAGACCACTTTGGCCTTGGCTTAGGCTCGACTGAGCTCAGCAACTCAACCAAACGGACCCCCTTTGGACCTCGATACCACAAACAAACAACCAGGTCCAAGTTATCTCAACCAAACCGGGATCAAATCAAAATTATATAACTGAATCCTCTCGACATCATAACTGCGAGACCAAAATAATTCTCAAAACCTCGTAAGCTCAAATAAATAACATCAAGCCGAGAGCCTAGGCTCTCGGTTTACAGTCGACACCCACAAGAAAATGTAAACCCGGATACCAAACTAGTTTTTAACCATGTTTTATATGTAAACCCACTTATATTACATGTTCTTAATCGAAAACCATCCCAAAATACACCATCGTGACCTCCTGGTCACATCTTTCATATAACACAAGTCACAAATCGCGCGTGACTCAACCTTACCTATTTATCTTCATGGTACAACAGTGTGTGGTGATACTTGAATGAAAGTGGTGGCACGTAAGGTATTATCGAGGGTAAAAAGGGTGAGTTTGGGCGCGTGTTTTAGTAGATCTAGAAGAGAGAACGATGTAGATTCATTTAGTGGTGGTCGTGTATGGTGGTTGGTGGCGGTGGAGCTGTTGTGTGGCCGGAACAGTAGGTGGCGGCTAGGTTTGGGTTTGGGTGAGAGAGAGAGATGAAGATGGAGAGGGGTTATGTTGGTTTGTGTGTACCAGGTTTTCACAAGGACCAATTTATGTTTTCTCTTTTTATATAAAACTAATAATGATAATAATAATAATAGGGAGAAAGGGGGTGGTTATATATAAAACTCAAGGACCATAATTGTAAACTTTTCAAAGTAACCCGACCCGCGAATCCCGAGTCCATACTCATTATATTTCAAAATTTCTCAGTACGTCTGTTAAATATATAAACGCGACCGTTAATCAAAATATTTAAATTCGTTAGGTTTCCTAGTGCCGGAGTCAACGTAGTGCCTAATAGATATCTCGAAAATAAATCACCACAGATATTCCATACCAAATTGATAATTCAAATTCAAATTCCACAAATAACACAAGGTTTAAAATCACATTCCAACGTTTAAAAATCTCATCACGAATAAACTTTTTCAATATTCCAATAATCATAAATTTTTAAAGTAATGCGGGTTTTCAAAATGGCTCCCTAATTTGCCAATTGTCACATTAAGACCCTTGGGACCCACCTGAATCAACCCCTCAATTCTGTCCCATTTTCAGTTAAGTTTCAAGATAATTAAGTGCTTATTTTGATTCAATTGCTTATTCTATGGTCACCTTTGACTTTTTCTTGCTTAAACATGTCCAACACACTTATTTAGACCAGAATCACCCATAGTGGGTCCCATTTAAGCTCATTTGAGCTTATTTCCTTCCTTGGTCAACATAAGTCAACTGTCTAGGCTTTTTAGCTTATTCTGGCTTATTTTTGATTTTTAAAAAAAGTTCTTTTTGTAAAAGTTTCTTGTTTTTAGGTGTAAAATAGATTTCTAAAAGAAAAATCAAGAAAAACCAATTTAATAATAAGTGATAGTTTCTATTTAATGTAATTTAAATTTAAATTTTAATTTTTAGATTTTTATTAAGTACTTGGCATTTTTATATTTTTATTAATTACGTTTTATATTAAAGTAATTTTAGTAATTTTCTCAGATTTTTATTTTGTCATTTAGTATTTATTAGATTTAATATTAGTTTAATTAATAATTAATTAATAATTAAGTTTTAAATAGCATAATTAGTTTTTATAAAGTAACACCTAGTTTTTATATTTTTCCTAGCTTTTATATAATATAATATAATTTTAGGAATTTTTCTAGTATTTTTAATGTTCATTTACTATTTTTTATAATTTAAATAGTTTAATTAGGTAATTAATATTTAATTAAGTAATTAATTAATAGAAAAATCACAAAAAGACAAAAATACATATTTTTTGTTTTAAAATTTGTTTTTAGTTATTTTATAGTTTTAGAAATTAAATTTTCACTTTTCTAGTATTTAATTAATATTATATTATATTTAAGTATTTTAAATATTAATAATTAATATTAAATAGTATTTAATTAATATTAAATAATTAATTAGTGTAAAAATTCGTTTTAATTTTTTAAAAATTTCTTTTATCTTTAAGTTTGTAAAAAAGTCATTTTCACCCCCTGGGGGTTTTCAGATTTCAGTTTTCACGTTTTATTTTGTACGTTTACGTTATTTAAAATATAAACGTACGCGTTTTTAGGTTTTAAACGTTTCTGGTTTTTCCAACTTTCCAGTCTTGTTCATATAGCTTATTTAAGCTATTTCCTTGTAGATTCCTTAGTTCAAATCAATCACAAACCCTTTCTGTCCAAATTCACCCGATCACAGACCCGTTTGATAACCATCCACACCTCGTCGGGACATAACGACCCGGGGAAACCCTATATTCCGCGGAGCATTGAGCCTAAGGAGTTTGAATATAGTGACCACATCCGTGGTTGACTTTAGTTGACTGCTTTTGCCTCAATCAATTCTGTTTGTAAAAGTCGCGTTATTCACTAAACCCTAAATTGCTATTCGTAGTATGTTATTCTCGTAAAGTTTCTACAGCTAGCATTATTGGAAACTACTGCTCGTTGTAAGATTCTGCTGCTCATTATATTATACTGCTGCTACGTATATTTTTACTCTGCTGCTACTTCTATGAATGTTTCTGCTGCTACGCTTAAAGGTTAGAATCATTCTGCTGCTACACGTTTGAAACTGCTGCTAGCTTTGTGATTCTGTTGCTGCATACTATTGTTACTTTCGAGACTCTACTGCTAGTTATTTGGTTCTACTGCTCGAAAGATTAGTTCTGCTGCTGCATTTCAAGATTGGTTTGAAGATGGTTTTACACACACAGATTGGTTCACACACAGGAAGATTTTGGTTTTTATTCTTTAAAGATTTAAAAGGCTCGTATTTGGTTTATTTAATTAATTGATTACGAAGAAGGTTGATTATCACTTAGTTGATGTTGTAGTTGAGTTTCACAGGTTTGTGTTCTTATCATACCTTATAGCAGGAGGTAACTTGTTTGTTTTATACGGTGGTGACAACAACTTGATGAATCTAGCAACGTGTGATTTTTCTTATGATGCTCTATGCACACATTGGCTATCACTTAAAGGAGTTACATTATAGTGCTCAGTGTCTCATTAAAGATGAGGATTTATCAAGGGATCGCAGTCTACTTATATTTGGTCTTGGGTATAAGTTTGGAGTCACATGGTTAGTACAAGACATAAGACACAAATTTGGGTTATTCTACTTCTTCATCAAATTTGTTATATTTGGTTTTCTTCATCAGTGATCATTACATAAGAGCCTACAGATTTGAAGAATCATGAAGATGGTTAACACATTGATTTCAGGGGAAGCATATTATGATGTGTTTAATCAATTGATCTACTATACATGCACCACTCGAGGGGAAGTTTATATTGCTTACATTCCCTATTTGTTGTAACAAAAAGGGGAAGAGATATTGAAGTGGCATGGCATGGATTAAGGGGAAAACAAACTTGTTTCATTCAGAGAGATGTTTACATCTCAACTTCTCTAGGGAAGTTCGTAAACGACTTTGTTTTCTCATCATCAAATAGGGGAAGATTGTTGGGATTCTAGATTTGATGTGACAAAATAAATAAAAGAATGAAACAAGAAGGGCTAAACATGACAAAGAGAGAAAGCTACAAAGAATAAAGATACAGGAAATAACTTATTATGTTGAAACAATTTTGATAATATTCTGTATTTTAGTTTTATTCTTATCTCTTTGTAAACCCTAATATCTCTCTATATAAAGAGACATAGGGTACAGGTTTTCATATGTCTTCCACAATGTAAATATCAGAAAAGTGTGTGTTTGTGTTCTAGGGCGTGTAAACTATAAACGCCTAGAACTAGTTAGTGTTGTTCGTATCCTCTAAGGTCTGAGATGTCTTAGATCCTTGTTACATTTAGGTAATACGTTGTTATTCTGATCAAATAATAATTGGAGGTGATTGAGAAAAACTTTGTGTCAATAACTTTGATTTGTTCTTATTCCGCTGCATGCTATTATCATTGTTATTGATTAACCCTAATGCTCAAAACGGTCCAAGGAGTCTAACAAACTCCACATATCAACAATGTTTCCACGGATTTCTTCTATTTCTTTATTCCGAAGATCAACTTTGTTCTGATGCGCCAGTATGATCTCTTGGTCTTTTTTGTTCTGTTCTTCCAACCGCGTGATTCGTTTGTTGTAAAGCTCAACCAACTGTCGTTCAGTACCATATTGGCCTGGAGAATGGCATTTGTCCTAGCACTCTTGGGTTAGGCCGTGGATTTTATATTTTTCTGGCATTGGAGGAGGAGGATAAGTATCCCTTGAACGTTTTGTTTTTTTGAAGGATTTGAAGATGATGAAGCCATTGCGTTCCAAACAAAAATTAAATATGTAATGAAACGATAAAAGAAGTTGGTTGTAATTCCTTTGTATTTATAGGCACACAAGATTCGCAATGTCACAACGTTTAAGTGTCACAACGGTTTACAATTAAGTATTTAAGTGTCACAACGGTTTATAATAACTTTTTTACAGTTACACCGGTTTACAATAAGTATTTAACAGTCATAACGTTTTTCAAGCAGCATTAAGTTATGCCTAGCAGCATTAAGTTATGCCAAGAAGCATTAAGTTCTGACTTACTAGCATTCACCCAAATTCCAATCCAAACAGCTTTGTTAGTCTAGAAACGAAGAAAACACAAGCCATAACATATGTATCGAATTGTGACTACACTTAATTAATGTGTGACAAAAATATGACTATGATTTAGACACCTAAATAAATACTTCATGTGGCCATATATAACATCTTGAATTTAGTCACACAAATACTCAATCTAATATCAAGGTTAATGATAACTGAGTTCACATTTTGCTATAAATAATAGTCACATAAATATTTCACATTGTGACTATTTTGAATATATTTGTCACATATAATACCCTTATAATGTGGCAATAAACACAATTTAGATACGCATTTGTGATATGGTGTGACTATTGTAAATCCTATAGTCACATGATCGTGCTTCAATTAAATGTGACTATACACATTAGGATTTGGCAAGCAAACACACACTAAACTTTAGACACACATATTAACTTACGTGACCATATATATCGAATTTTGGTTACACTTAATCATGTATGTCTATGGTTTAGTGTGACCATATATGACATTTGGTCACATTGACATATATTTGTCACTTTTAAATGCATATCGTGACTAACGCTTCAAACTTTCTTTTCAGTTGTCACACATTTCAAATTCATATGTGGCTAAATATTCAGCAAAGAATAGCAGTCACGTTTAAATAATGTGTAACAAACTTGACTATATAATTTAGGCACATACGCAATTACTTCATGTGGCATATATTTTGGTCACACTCTTCAATTGTGTGACATATATTTGTCACATATGTATATCAGTAGTGTGACTAATGTTTAAAGCTGATTTGTATCTGTCACACGTCCCAAATTAAAAGTGACTAAATGATCGAAAAATATTTACCAGTTACCCTCTAGTCACATAAATACACAAATGTGTGACAATAGAATTCCGAAATGGTCACACAAGTCGGATCAAGTGTGGCTGTTTATTTTATTCTGGTACATTTAGTCACAAAACGCCATTTTTGTACTAGTGCACCTCCTCTGATTTTTGACTTACCTTTTCTACCATCTCCTCTGCTTTGACTCCTACCACCACTGCTTTTACCTATACCACCACTGCCTTGACCGCTACCACAAGTGCCTTAACCCACACCACCACTCCCATCACCTCTGCCACCACTGCCTTGACCCATTCGAACACTCCCATCACCTCTGCCATAGGTAGGTCTTACCTTGCTTCCCCTTGACCCTCTATCACCACCTCTTGCAGATGCATATGTTCCACAATCAAGTACTCTACTTCTAAAATGTGCTTTAGTGACCTTTGGGGGTTCGGGAACATGTTCTTTATCAAAACTGGCTTTGTTGTGGTTTGTTTACTTGTGAATTGTTCTCAGACTCAACTTTCAACCTTTTTTTCCTAGGCCTCCCTATAATTGTTCTAAGTATAGGTAGGCTGAGCATCGCAGACCGAAAACCGACCGAACTGAAGGACCAGGGGTCCGGTCTAGGTCCGGGCTTTTTTCCTTAATTCGGTCTCGGTTCGGTTTGGTCTGGTTCGGTCCGGTCTTATGTAAAACTCGACTATTATGCCATCTTGGACCGGACCAGACCGACCAAAGGACCAGACCAGACTGAACATATTCAGTCCGGTCCTCGGTCTAGGTTTTTGGGCTTTTTCGGTCTCGGTCTTGGTTGGTCCGGTCTTAGACCGATGCTCACTGATGAGGCGAAAAATGATTCGTTTTTAGGGGGTCATTTAAGCCCGAATTCGAATTTATTTGATCAAATATTGCCCTAAATCGTTCCTTTTGTGATTTTAGGTCCTTTGGGAGTGAATTCAGGAAAAAGAAGCATTTTGGACGTTTTTGGAGCATAAAAGTGAAGAAAACGCCAAAGACTTAATTTTCCATGATGAGAACAGTACCTGACGGCGTCAAGAGAACTTTGGTGACGGCGTCAAGAGTAAAAGTGGTGACGGCCCAGAGAGAATGTGAAGGCCTCACCCAAGGCCGTCACGTGTTAACTTGTCAAAACTTGCGCGCGGAGTAGCTGATATTGTTTTGGTCATAACTTTTGCATACGAACTCGGATTTAGGTGATTCAAAAGCCCATGCGAAGAGGACGAAGAGATCTACAATTTGGTGAAAAAATGGTCGTGACGGCGTTAAGAGAACGAGCTGACGCCGTCAAGCCTTGCCGACAGAAAACATGTCTATAAATATAACATCATAACTTCACTTTTTGTAAGCCCTAAACCCTAAGGTCGATTCCTGGGTTTAGGTGGGTGTTTTTCCAGCAACTTAGAGGGTTTCAATCACTCCATAAACATCATGTATTGGTTTGATGATTCTATCTTAATTATGTTTTCCATTATCATTGTTGTTTACTCTTCTTTGATGATGATTTGCTAATTCACCTTGTGTCTACTTATGATTATGTGAAACTTGTATATAATTGATTAGATCTCATTGATTTCTTGTTGATGTTGTGTCTATCTCTATCAATTAAGGCGTGACAACTTCAATAGATCTAGTTGGTTTAGTTTATAATTCTTGTTTCCTATTGATTCTTGTTTTGATTGAATGAATTTATATGTTAGGCTTAAGAAAACTGGCAGATCTCCAAATGGTAACATGCTTGAACGTCTTAGGAAACATGAACCGATTGCACTAGGTCTTTATTGGTTGTATTTAATGCATGAGCCACTGTTTACAATCCCTATGGTTGTGCTGGGCATGGTATAGGAGGAGATAAGAGCTCATAGAATTGGGGAGTTATGTGCGATACCCCATGAATGGTATTAAGGAATACAACCAGTCAATTAAAACAAGGTTATAATTCAATAGGTAGAATTGGATAGCTATCAAGGAATAACATATCATAGGTAGACATGCTTCACTTATCTTGTAGAACCTTAGTTTAGTTTTCTTGTTAATTAGTAGCTTTTGGGTTAGTTGATTAGCAACTAATTCCGCCCACTCTCCCAATACCCGAGATTTTTACTTGCTTTTCATAAAATATAAAAATACAAAAAGAATCATCCTTCACCTTTAGACCTAGTTAGATTAATTTCAATCCTAACGACACTATTCCTAGCTGAACGATCAATTCCCGGGTATTTGTCACTATACTATACTACAACGATCAGGTACACTGCCTGGTGGGGGTTGTAAGCTTCTCAAGATCCCTTGAGAGGTAAAGCCTGGTGCGATTCCCACGTATCAAGTTTTTGGCGCCGTTGCCGGGGAATAGTTATTGTTTAGGTTGAATTTGATTTTTATTAGGTCTACTCATTAGATTCCTATCAAGTGAGATTTTTTTTTCTTTTTATTTTGTAGCTTTCTCGTAGTCTATCTTTTCTTTGTGATTTTGTATGTAATTTGCTTCAAATGGACACTACACTTAGACTTCTAAGATTAAAAGATAGGGTTGAGCGGCTAACACACCAAAGAGTTCAAAATACCTCATTTAGAGACACCTATGAATCATATGAGCCTTCACCTAGGATAGATTCTTATGAACAACCTCCATGTTTAAGATCTAGTTTTAGTGAGGCCAATAGAAAATGCGACCTAGTTTGCCAAGGAATTATGGAGAGAGCCATTGCAACAAATCATAAGTTGGATGAAGCACTAGGTTTGCTATTATCACTACCTAAGAAAACAATTGAGGAGGATTTAGCCGAGCATGATCACATAGATAAAAAAGACCTAGGTTTTATGATCGATAATGATGAATCTCAAGAAACAGATGATGAATCTCTTGGGCAATTTGTATATAGCAGTCAGAATATTGAGGATGACCCTTATAATTCGGACATAGAAGTTGAGATGCCTAGAGAAGCACGTGAGATACTTGGGAGAATGTTAGGGCTAGATCCTGACACATGGAATGATGAGGTGAACAACATAAGCCCACAAAATACTCAACCATCATTTGAGGCACACACACCGCCCGTGACTTACCCGGAAGAAGTAGAAGAAACTTTAGGAATTCCAATGGAGGTAGAACCCTTGGGCCAGGCACCACTTGAGGATATAGGTTTGAACACTTGTAGTGATAACCTTACTCCTAGTTCTAGGGAATTTCCTAGTGTTGATGAACCGGAACCTCAATCTTTACACACCTTTCCATCCTTAGATATATTTCTAGGAGACAAAAGAGGAACCGATCCACCCATCAACCAATATTATCCGGGTAGTTTTAGGATGAAGGAAGCCATTCACTCACCCCCTTCACCTCACGTGGCATATTCACACCCTAAGGGTGTGTATCGCTACTTTCACCCACACTTAATCCTAAGTGTAGGGAGAACCTCCCCTATTTCCGTTAAATAAGGGTAGAGTCAGGCTCGTGACTCGAACAAAAACAAGCGCTTCTTGGGAGGCAACCCATGTTTTGTGTGTTTTTATTTGTTTGTTTGATTTTATTTGTTTCCGTATGCATGTTCTATTTTTATTGTTTGTGGCTCATGTTTCAAAGTAAATTGTGAAAATGCTTTATTTTGTTTTTAACTTCGTCTTAATTGCATATAAAGGTATTTTGCAAAAGATAAGTGTAAGGGAGATCCAAATTTGTTTATAAGAACAAAATTGAGCATGAACCACAACAATATTAAATGGACATGTGTATTAGTACTTGTTAGAGTCAAATGCTTGTATCGAGTCGTAATGATGTTTTGCAGGATTTTCCAGGAAGTAGGACGAAGTTTTTCCAGAAATTTTCCTGAAACTTAACATAAGAATTTCTGCAGGTCACTTCTGACGGCGTCACGAGTTTACTCTTGACGGCGTCATGTGTAAAATTCTGGAAATTTTGCTAGTTTTGTTTATACCGGAGTCTTAAAGTTTTTGTTGATTCTTTAGTTTTATAAACTCCAGGAAATCTGCAAACATTCATTCCACAAGCATTATATCTTTAATTGTTTTGTTTCTATTCCTAAGTCTGGAATTACATCTAGTTGTGAGTTATCTTTGTTCGGGTTGATGCTTTGGGTTTTTGTTTGTTTTCTTAGGATTTACAGGTTATGTATGACAAGAAGATGATTTATATTCTGGAAGGGAAGCTTTGATTGTTCATTTTCTTGGAGGAAGATTTAACCTGGCCACCTTATTATCCATACCGAGCGAATCAGGGGAGTATTTGATTTCATTCTTTTTACTTATTTCACTTTTACATTCTTTACTTGAACATTGGGGACAATGTTCATCTTAAGTGTAAGGGGAGGGTAAAAAGATGATACCTTACATATGCACTTTCGCTTGAGTTTGTTTTGTTTAATGGTAGATGTGTAATAAAACTATGAGAAATACTTGTTAGTGCAATTTTAGCGCCAAATTTAAATTTTTTTACAACATTTAGGAGTGAAACTTTAGCCATAGCAAGCGTCTCATGGATAGGAGATTGTATGACTAGCACATAACCGTATATTCAGAAAAATTTTCCACCCAAATATGTGAGGTTCGCCTTTAGATTTGATAGGAAAAGCATTTATTATTAGTACTTATGAGTGTACCGGTAGTATTTAGATTCTAGAACTTGCGTTAGTGATGCATCCCGAGACCGCTAGTGAGACTACATTCGTGTAGTAGGATTTACTACATGATAAGAGGCATTAGGATCACCCTTGTGTTAAACCCGTATTATAATTACTTGACCATTTAAGTCATATTACTTGGCTAGTTAAGTCAACTAATTTTTCCCACACCCTTAGCGTTGTACTCATTTTTAGTACACGAAACCCCTAGTACACCCCTCCGAGCCTATCTTTTCGTTTCTAACTTTAAGCATTTTACTTAAAGGAAGAATTTGTTACACCCCACTTAAATGTACAACCAAATCGCCTTAGCCTTCCGTGTATGCACTCATTTTTAGTGCATTATTGTTGTTTGTTAAACCCTAAGTTAACTTTCTAATTGATTACATGGTTGCTAAGTCGAGTCATATCCTTGTACATATTGTTTTGGGACGATTGGGACTCATGGGTAAGTACTTATTTTATGGAGTAATGGGGAAGAACATCATTTATTACCCCCATATGTACGTTAATCTTAAAAGTGCTCCAAGTGTTTTGATTTTCTTGATTCGAGTCATTAGATTAGTTAAGTGTAAAGTATGTAAAGATTCAAGTGTAAGGGGAACGTTCATTCCCTATGATGTATTATTTTGGATGGTAGGGTAAGAGTGTATGCAAAAAAAAAAAAAAAAAAAAAAAAAAAAAAAAAAAAAAACCGAAAAATCAAGAAAAGAAAAGAAAAAAAATAGAAAAAGAAAGGGGAACGTTCATTCCCTATGATGTATTATTTTGGATGGTAGGGTAAGAGTGTATGCAAAAAAAAAAAAAAAAAAAAAAAAAAAAAAAAAAAAAAACCGAAAAATCAAGAAAAGAAAAGAAAAAAAATAGAAAAAGAAAGAAAGAGAAAAACATACGGACTACCATCCCTTTTTATTCTATGTTCATTTTATGTTTTTGTTATTTTTCATTTATTAGCTTAAGTCGAGTCTAGTCTTGGCTTAGCAACGCCATATTGTACATGTAATTGACTAAGATTGTTAACTCGCCACCAATAAAACTTCCTTTATCCAACAAAACCGTGTATTTCATATCCCTACACCTAACGTTACAACCCTTTAAAAGACCTCTTTGATAGTTTATCCTAGGTGCTTACGCCATGTGGTGGAGGTTTGATCCTTTCCCAAGCCTATGGTAATCTATTTTGCTATGACAGGTAGTGAGAGATATCTTCCGTTTCTATATTGTAATTTACACTTTATTACACCCGAGAGATGTGAGTATCTAAACACTATTTGTGAGGTGCTTGTGTATGACCTCCGTGCTTGTCTATTGGTCTTTAGTGGAACGATTATTTGTTGTAATTACTTTTATATTAGTGTTAAATGACCCCTAACTTGTATTTTGAGTAGAATAAAAGCGCATTTGCTTGAGGACAAGCAAATCTTAAGTGTAAGGGTATATGATGAGGCGAAAAATGATCCGTTTTTAGGGGGTCATTTAAGCCCGAATTCGAATTTATTTGATCAAATATTGCCCTAAATCGTTCCTTTTGTGATTTTAGGTCCTTTGGGAGTGAATTCAGGAAAAGGAAGCATTTTGGACGTTTTTGGAGCATAAAAGTGAAGAAAACGCCAAAGACTTAATTTTCCATGATGAGAACAGTACCTGACGGCGTCAAGAGCACTTTGGTGACGGCGTCAAGAATAAAAGTGGTGACGGCCCAGAGAGAATGTGAAGGCGTCACCCAAGGCCGTCACGTGTTAACTTGTCAAAATTTGCGCGCGGAGTAGCTGATATTGTTTTGGTCATAACTTTTGCATACGAACTCGGATTTAGGTGATTCAAAAGCCCACGCGAAGAGGACGAAGAGATCTACAATTTGGTGAAAAAATGGTCGTGACGGCATCAAGAGAACGAGCTGACGCCGTCAAGCCTTGCCGACAGAAAACATGCCTATAAATATAACATCATAACTTCACTTTTTGTAAGCCCTAAACCCTAAGGTCGATTCCTGGGTTTAGGTGGGTGTTTTTCCAGCAACTTAGAGGGTTTCAATCACTCCATAAACATCATGTATTGGTTTGATGATTCTATCTTAATTATGTTTTCCATTATCATTGTTGTTTACTCTTCTTTGATGATGATTTGCTAATTCACCTTGTGTCTACTTATGATTATGTGAAACTTGTATATAATTGATTAGATCTCATTGATTTCTTGTTGATGTTGTGTCTATCTCCATCAATTAAGGCGTGACAACTTCAATAGATCTAGTTGGTTTAGTTTATAATTCTTGTTTCCTATTGATTCTTGTTTTGATTGAATGAATTTATATGTTAGGCTTAAGAAAACTGGCAGATCTCCAAATGGTAACATGCTTGAACGTCTTAGGAAACATGAACCGATTGCACTAGGTCTTTATTGGTTGTATTTAATGCATGAGCCACTGTTTACAATCCCTATGGTTGTGCTGGGCATGGTATAGGAGGAGATAAGAGCTCATAGAATTGGGGAGTTATGTGCGATACCCCATGAATGGTATTAAGGAATACAACCCGTCAATTAAAACAAGGTTACAATTCAATAGGTAGAATTGGACAGCTAGCAAGGAATAACATATCATAGGTAGACATGCTTCACTTATCTTGTAGAACCTTAGTTTAGTTTTCTTGTTAATTAGTTTAATTAGTAGCTTTTGGGTTAGTTGATTAGCAACTAATTCCGCCCACTCTCCCAATACCCGAGATTTTTACTTGCTTTTCATAAAATATAAAAATACAAAAAGAATCATCCTTCACCTTTAGACCTAGTTAGATTAATTTCAATCCTAACGACACTATTCCTAGCTGAACGATCAATCTCCCGGTACTTGTCACTATACTATACTACAACGATCAGGTACACTGCCTGGTGGGGGTTGTAAGCTTCTCAAGATCCCTTGAGAGGTAAAGCCTGGTGCGATTCCCACGTATCACTCACCCCTAAGTATAGGTGGCAAAAATGGTTGAATGTCTATTCTTTTCCGCATTGTACTTCCAAACACATGTTTAACAGTACTGGTAAGGTTCAAACCACTTCTTATGGCTGTACTAGTGATCAACTCCTTCATCAAGGTCTCTATTCCTGCATATAAGCAACAACTGAGTACATACATGGAACTTTAGGAACTTCACTCCTACATCCTACACACATATTTTTTCAAATGTAAGTTGACATTATAACTTTCATGGCAATTCCTAACTTATAGTTCTTGAAAGCCACTAGGATACACCAACCAATGTTTGTGGACAACACATATCAGTTAGTATTTTTTTAACTTAATTTATTAAGAAACTTATGTGAATATATAAAAGATTGTACCTTTACTCTTTTTTTCAGTTACTCTAATCTCTTTCTGATGGATGGGGTGATTTTGTCTTGCAACTACATAGCTTTTCTATTCATAGAAACCAATCTTTGCATCAAGAAAAGCCTAATATCTTCAAGCAGTGGATAATTGGTTTGCTTATTTGAAATAAGATTTCCTATTGAAACTTTTTGAAATTTCATTTTCAAATGCAACACATTTTACTTCCAAATGGAAAAAGGCTCTGCACCAACTATTAGGAGTCCTTTGAATAAGGTTATCGTAGGCCTCTAGATGCATGGACTTCATCTCTTAATCTTTGTGTGAAAATGCTGCTCAATTGTTAATGAAACAGCACTCCAAAATAGCCTTTGTAAGTGCAGGCCACTAAACTTCGTTTTAAAATTTGCATAAACATGCCTTGTACACTTCGTATGTTCAGCATTTTTGAATCAATAATAATCCCTGTTTAAGACACACATATTCATATAATTATAAGCATAATATTATATGTTTAAATGGAACATTATAAGTATCAAGTGGATGTTAAAGTTATCTTATGTACATCATATATAATTGTTAATCCTGTCCCTTGCTACAAATTCAGATCTTCTTGTAACAATGATAAAAACCAACACCAATTGTTATTGTTTTCAACCTTCACAAGTGCCCATGTGTTGGTCCAAAGAATTGTGTAAAACATGATAATCTTAACAGAATAACCAAATGACAACTAATAACACAAATTGTAATTTTCAACATTTATATTCTTATTAGAAATGAATCAAAGAATATATACCCAAGTGTTTGCTAAACAACACTTGGGATTGAATGACAATGTAAACTCTCTAATTTTAGAGAGGAGGATCCTATCAACTATACAATACTATACTTTACATTTTGTATGTTTAGAATTGCTAGAACAAGAACCCTTTGGAGAATTGCTAGAACCTTCACCATCCTTGTTTCAACATTTAGTTAAACTAACTTTCTTCTTTTTAATAATTTTCTTTTTCATCTTTTTAGGTTTTTTTTAGCATCAACAGTTGTAGAAAATAATTGCTTTTGGGCCCTATTTTTCTTAGTAGTATACTCTGCAAATCTACATGCTTCCACATCCCTATCACAGAATACTAACACTTGCCTCAAATCATTCCTCTAAAACCGTAATTGATAACCATTTGCTACGTCATAATTTGCTAAACACAATTTCAACTGTCCAGCATGATTAAACCTCATTTCTAGTATAGGTTGCATTTGATTCAAAGGCCGTGAGGGATCATGTTTACAATAAATAACTCCCTTCTTAACTTCGAAACTAGGATCAATTGTACTTGAATCTAGTCTTCTATTTCTAGTTCTCTAGTATTAGGAGGGACATGTTCAAAGCTCTAAAGTGTCCACCATTACTGCAAGCTTATTAAGAAAAGGGTAATTTTAGTTATATTCTTAATGACAATATTATCCTCTCATTCAGTATGAAACTCAATAAAGTCTAAATCATCTTCCTCACTAGAACAATATGCATCACTAGAGTCATAAGTTTCATCAACAGGCACATTTTCTGATTGATTTCAAAAATCTATTGCATCATTACCACGATGCTCTGTATACAAATCTACCACCCATTTACATTTATAACCAGCAGTTAAAAAGGCCCCAACATCCTCATCATTCTTAAGTTCAGTAATACAAGCTCTTAATGCGATGCCTACTTTGCAATAATACAACCTTTCAACTAGGGCATGTACTAAACGTCTAACTATTTCATGAACCTCTACAAAAGACATACCTTCGAAATTAATATATTTGATTTGCTTTTCGTCACCTTGCACATAACCAAAATGATCACATATGAGACACCCATCATGTTTTAGGTTAACTATGGAAACATTCTTATCAGGTTTACCTTTACCCATGTCTAATCGAAGTTTAATTGAAGCAGTTAGATGTAATTTGAAAATTAGGGTTTATGTTGAGAATCAGGAGAAAAACAGGTGATGTAAATGAGGTAATAAGTGTGGAAAACGAGTATTTATGATGGGTGGGGTTAATTAAAGCGTTAACCTAGATAACATGGATTAAAAAAAATGAAAAGAAATAATATGTTACATGGACTTATAATTGTACTTGTTAACCGGTTTACGGTCCAAAAATGGGTGAAGATTGGTAGTTTTGAAACAAATTATAAAAATATTTTTTTAATATAAAAGGACATGTAAAAGATATACAAATTATGCAACACACAAGAGTAAGCCTATAATGAATCTTATGTTCAAACTTTTTCATAAGGAACTTCTAGTTATATAAATAATTAATCTTTAGAGTTTATTACAACTTGAGCTTATACATAATTAAATAGATTGAATAGATTCTATTCGGTTCCAAATGGTCACCTGAACTCAAAGGAATTAGCATAACCGCTGGTTATTATTTTAACAACTAAAAGGAGCTAAGTATTCCAAATCATTCACTATCAACCTACCTTTTCTCTTTTAAGCAAAATCTACGGCTGTTGCATTGCATTTAAACAAACGGTGATCAATTGGCTAAAGACTGACTTTTGTGTCTAAGTTTTGACGAAAGAAGTGGTGATGACCACAACAAAATAAAGTTTAGGTACTAAAAGTGTTGCAGTTTAATTTTGTTAATTGTTGATCTTATTTCGAGTCGTGTACATAAAGCTAGCTTTTTAGAAGAAACAATATGAGTTAAACTTTATATGATTTCTAGTTAAACTTTATATATTTTGGTTTAGCTAAAAGGATTGTATTGTAGTAGAATAGAGTATACTGGAAGAATCTGAAATTGTCGATGTATTATTAGCTTCTTGTTAGTTCTTGTTTTATCTTTATAATATAATTGTCTTTCAGTCAAAATAAATGCATCATATTTTTGTCACTCTAAGAAACACGTAGGTTAAAATACTAAGGAATCTTATAAGTTACAAGTAAAACCAACATGATCATATTTATGTATCAAACAAATTTTTTATGTATCAAACACCATAAAAAAGCATCATCTTTTTCTTAAAATACACTTTTATGTATCAAACAAATTTTTTTCCCTCATATAAGTACTGAACTTTCATTTTTTGACCTCTCTGAGGCACTTTGTGACATTTTTACATCTCAAATTATTAAAAATTCAGCGGCAAAAATGTCAAAAAGTGCCTCAAAGAGGCCAAAAAATAAAAGTTCAGTACTCATATGAGGAAAATTTTTTGTTCGATACCCAAAATAAATTTCTTGGCAAGTATAGTGTTTTAATATGATATTTGCTCAATTGTAAAATCCAAACTTAAAAAAATATGGTATATGTTTTATAAATGAGATAATTATTCAAAAATATATACAACTGGTATTTTTTCATTTGTATATAGTGAACTTTTAATTTTTTTTATTATATTTATCATAGTGCATAATAATTCTTACTGTATGTATTATTACGGTGTAATGTTGAAGTGACATATTTTAATTATATTTGTTTCGTTATTGCCTTTTAACTTGTAAATGAAATAAAATAAAATACTGGATAATTTCTTGAAAATGTATTCAATTTGATACATTTTCCTTTTGTATACACTCAACTTTTAAAATTTCTTATAATACTTATCATAGTGCTTAAAAATTCCTATTGTATGTACTTTTTGTTTGAATCAAATCATCAATTGATCAATACAAAGCTACAATTTCATCTTCCAAGTGAGAAACCCTAATTTGATTGAAATAAAATTAGGGCTTTAGTGTTTGATATGTTGGATTTGATCGATTAAAAGCTTGAATCTGACAATTTTGTGTTTTTTCTCCAGCGAGGGTGACCGGATTTGTAGAGGTTGGTGGCAGTTGTTTTTTCTCCACCGTAGGTATTAACTATGAATGTCATAAATCTCTTTAATTGGTTAAAATACTAAACAAATTTTTTAGACAAAATGATTGTGAAAACAGAGGCTGTCGAGCCGATATTAGAGGTATCTTTCTACATGAAAACTAGTTAGTGACGAGGTCAAAGAGAATGTATAAAAGTACGAATTTTGGAATGTCATAAACAAAACATAATAACCTAATAAAATGCATCAAGTTGAAAAGATTCACTAAAAAGAAAACCTAATTTGCTTTAGAAATTGCCCTACACCATAGTTGTCGCTTTTTTATATATAATTATATATAGTTACCTCCAATAGTCACTTTATAGACTTGTAGATCAAGAAATATGTACCATTAAGTTATGTATACTAGTGCTTATGAGTTTTTAAGGAAAAAAAAGCAATATAGTCACTTTATAAGAGTCATTCGAATATGAAGATTATATACCCGACAATTCTCGGCCGCAAGCTTTTGCAATGATGTATGGTTAAAAAACATAGAACGAATAACACGAAGATACAAGTATAAAGGGTATAGAAAAGCAATGGCCATGATTGAGACATGAACAACGGCACTAAAGAATCTCCATGTAAAAGTTAAAGAAAAAGACTGATATGTAGTAAGCAATACCCCAAACTACAAGAAAAGCTGGACATGGACATGTAAAAGTTAAGCGAGAAGATATGCGAATCGACATTGATGTTCATTACATATATATGCTACTACAATAAAAAGAAGAAGAATATATTCGATTGACACACCCATGATACGATCAAAGTTTTTAGAGACTCGTTCAAAATTTTAAGAAGTAAATGTTTGACACACCCATGCCACGTACGATAATAAAAATTTGATTACATATGTTTAACAATCGTGAATTTTGATCGAAGTGGATCTTCGATCATAGGAATGCTTTGTAATCCCAAATTATACTCGTAACTGTTTTGTTACCTCTAGCTTCTTGCTGGAGGTTTGAACAAAATTTCGCCATCCAAAAAGAAAACCATGAATTTTGTTATATATGTCTTTCTAATAAAAACTTCCTAATATATCTTTGCGCCAATTTTCATTTCTTCACAAATCAGTAAAGTTAAAAGCATTCATTATGAAATCTAAACAATTGCTTAACCATTCATTTTGTTATGAAGTACTATCAGTGCTGTAGCTTGTTTGGTGGTTGTATGATATTGCATGGTCAAGTGATTACTAAGTTTATTCAAACACAATATCATTAAAGCAAAGTGATAAACCATTAATTAACTGAAAAGACGTATTATTGGATCCAAATCAATCCCACTTTGAACAAAAAGAATGGTGATTACACCTGCAAGATTAAACTTTGTTTTATTATAACTAGCTCAACAGTGTCTTCATGCCACCTGTAATTAACACCTAATTAACTTAATAAATTTATAGTCTATAAATAAGGTGATACCCCAGGTGCTTTTTTGTTGAGCCATTGAATTCCAACTGTAGAAAAAAAAGACCATTTTTCTTTTGATTATTCAAGCAAAAATGGCTGTTTTCTCAAATATTCAACATCCTTTGACTTTTGCTTTTGGCATCTTAGGTGCGATTTTGACCCGATTTCTTGATTCTTTTTTCTTTTCTTTTTTTAAAGTTTTATTATTAAGTAGTTTAGTTTTTTCCATGGAGATCAGGATAGTCGTCATATGTTGATACTTAGTTTAAAGTTTGTTTAGTTATAAAGTTTCTTGTCTCTTACTTGTTTCAAACAATTTAAGAGTACATATACTAGTATTGTACTTAATAGTTATGAATACCATCACCATTTTTTATACTTTAATGACGAAATTTCTAAAAAATATGCAAGTTTGAAACTAAAATAATTCATATGAGGCCTTAGAAAATAGACTATGGTTACTTAATTAAAGGATTATTCCACTATCAGCTTTTGTAATGCATGTTGTCATCTTTTAGTTCAGATAATAAAATTAATCAAGTTCTATATTTGTTTAATTACCATCTCGACAGTTAGTTAGCGTTAGTTTACGTGTAATTGACGCTCTATCTTTTTCATGCAGGAAATATGGTATCCTTCATGGTGTATCTTGCTCCTGCGTAAGTTATTATCTATTATATTATTCTTTATTGAATTTTTTAAGTAATATATTTACTTTTATTTTTGAAATCCATAATTAACATGTTCAAGAAAACTATACGTCAATAATGCATGCAGGCCAATATTCTAGAGAATCGTCAAGAAAAAATCAACACAAGGTTTTCAATCGTTACCGTATGTTATGGCTCTCTTTAGCTCCATGATCTGGATATATTACGCGTCACTTAAAACCGATGCCACCCTTCTCATCACCGTTAACGCCTTTGGTTGTGTCATTGAGACCCTTTACATAGCCATTTATATTGCTTATGCCCCCAAGAACGTAAAGGTAATTAATTAATTAACGTCCAACTAAATATTTTAGTTTGCTTGGTATATTATAAATAAGCTTAATTAGTTCAATTAATTTCCATTTGGAGTTGCAGATGCAAATTACAAAGCTCGTTGTATCGTTGAACTTTGTGGGATTTTGGGTAATTGCTCTTTCGACTCATTATCTAGCTGAAGGTGAAACGCGAGCCCAAATTCTTGGATGGATATGCTTGGTCAGTTCAGTTAGTGTATATGCAGCACCTCTAAGCATAATGGTATGGAAATTTGGAACTTATTTTTCAGTTGCGATTAAATAATCTTAAGTATCGATCGATTTTACATGTAGTTACTTTATGTACGTACAGAAAAAGGTGATAAGAACAAAGAGTGTAGAGTTCATGCCATTTGGGTTGTCATTTTTCTTAGCTTTGGGTGCTGTTATGTGGTTCTTCTATGGCTTTCTTCAAAAAGACATCTACATTGCGGTAATTTGTTATCCTTTTTTAATGATAATTTGCATGATGATGTGTATTCATGTATAATATATATATATATATACTCGTACCATGTTAGGGAAAATCTAATCTACACTAGAATTTTTTAATCACCACATATAGTTACTACGTATATAAAATTAGGTTTCATAAAGGACTAAAAAACATGAACTTGTGCATGTCTATATCATGATCTTAATTGTAGCACAGATATTATGTCGTGATGGCTAATCATTTGTCTTGGATTCTAATCTTTCAGAGTTTAATGCTTAATTAACCTTATTATAATATTGACTAGGATATTGAATGATTGTGTCAATAAAATTATAATACTTTTAACAAGACCTTAATTTCATGGAAACTTCATAACCTAAATATTTTGCATGCATGTTTCACAACTATGACTTTATCAGGATTAAAAGGAAAGTTTAAGACACTCCTTTATTCAGCAAGTGTGGTGATTAGCATGTTTAATTTATGTGCTTAATTTTATGTTTAACAAAGATTTGAACACATGTGGTAAAGTAAAATATAACTTTAGGCTATGATATTTCAGGTGCCAAACATGATCGGTTTCGTGCTTGGAGTTGTACAAATGATAATATATTTAGTTTATAGGAATTATACGACAAATAATATCAAACTTGAGAAAAAACTGCCTACTTCTACTCCGACTCTCGACACATGCCCAGCTTACGAAGCCCCTAACCATGATACTAACAAAGAGCCTAAAACACAAGATGAAAGTGCAACCACAGAATGCTCCCAAGTAGTGGACATAGAAGCTATGCTTGACAAACCAGTTTGTGCAGCTGACACCGTCACTGATATTATCAAAGATGTTATGCTTGAAGACATGATTCTCAAAGCATCAACTAGCTGTACTTCTTTACAACAACAACCGACCGACACTTTCGAAAATTATAACAAAATGAAAAACATGGAGGTTCCCAATAATCAAGTTTATCTTATAGAAAGTGCAGCTTAATCACCTTTTTTCCTTGTGATCCCATCACAAGAGTGCTTCACTTTTTGTATATGTAATAAGGTCATAAGGATTATATAAATCCACATGCATTAGTCTCTAACACCTTTTTGTTTTTGTTTTTTAACTCCTTAGTTTGTTTCTTTAGTGGACAGCCTACATCTTGTATAGTACTTTGTATTGTTTAATTTACATCCCCCTGGCCGCACCATTATAAACACGTTGTTAGTGCATACATAATTTGTAAATATAATCGTTTAAACTCTTTTCTAAAGGGTTGTATCCGGTGGATTTCATTGTAATAAAGAAGAGTTACAAACAGGCCCAAAAACCGACCCATTGACGTGCCTTTGCGCCGAAGATGACTACTCATTTGCAGAGCCAAAACAACCGAGCCAATTTGCACAGAACCAGATACATAGCCATCACATTAAAACTCTATCCTTTATAGA
Organism: Artemisia argyi; assembly: GCA_030686995.1. NCBI lineage: Eukaryota > Viridiplantae > Streptophyta > Magnoliopsida > Asterales > Asteraceae > Artemisia > Artemisia argyi. The sequence continues at coordinate 38,633,681 of CM060701.1, forward strand.
CAAAAGAGGTGTCACATTTTTTTTAATCATGCAACAAGAGGCACACATTTTACGCACATGTTACAAACATATGTTGGCAAATTTTGAATAAAAATGAAATTTAGGACATGACAAAATAAATAATTCATTCAGAATTATGAAAATTAAAATTACAGAATTAAAAAGAAAAAAAAATCACAGGATTACAAATTAATTAATGCGCATTCAGTTGTACATAATCATTTATAAGCATATCTAACTTGTCACATTTTAAGTTATATGTAGCGAATAAAATTTTTTGCAAGTTCAAATAACAAACTTCAAATTTCATAACTTTGGTATAATATTTTACTTGACTAGTAGGTACCCAGTTTCACCACCACCACATCATCATCATCATCATCACTACAATCGTTGCCAAACACCAACCTTCTTCTTCCTCGAAGTCTTCCTTTCCATCATTCCATCACCCCCCCCCCCCCCACCACCACCACCACCACCACCATCACCACCTTAATTTCACTGCCCATTTCATGTATGCCTACAACTCGACATCTCGAAAGGTTGCTGATTACCTCATTTTACGAGCAAAATCATGCCTAACCAACTAGCCTCTTGAAAAAAATCATCTACCACCTTTAATACATCTCTCTGACTTTTGAACATTTTCTCATCATTATCATCTCTCAATCTACGCCAACACAAACCAAGATTCACTTTTGGATCTAAAATTTTCCATTTGATTTGTTAAACAACTCCAAACCATCATCTACTCGATTAACTGTCACATACCCTTCGATCATAGTCACACAAGTAACTAAATCAGGCTCGATTCTTCTTCCCTTCATCCCCCTAAATACCTTTTCTGAATCCTCCATATTCTCGACCAGAATCAAAATCAAATCCAAAACCAAACTTAACACCCTAGATCGAAGCTCAAATTAAAACCCCAAATCAGAACACTAGATCAAAACCACAAATCAAAATCATGGCTCGAAACTCCAAATAAAAAACGTAGTCCTAGGGGCTTATAGGCTTTATGATGCAGTGGAACTTGCGCAAGAAGCGTTGGAGCACTTGGTTAAATAAAGTGTGATTTTGTCCAACATGAAATGACGAAATGGGGAATAAAAAGCATAAATACCCTTTTCAAAAAGTGTGATTCTTCTTATTTGTCCATGATACGTATGGTTGCAACACCTAAGTCTCCTAGGAAGTATACCTATTCATTGCAGTTTAGTATGGGTAAGGCGAGATGGTTTATCGTTATTTAGGGAAATAGTAAGGTAGGCTCGAAGTGTATGTTGAATTAAGTCTGAAGGTTGAGGGAAGATTCTTTTTGGTACCTTTATGTTTAATTGAAACCAAGTGAAAATCAAGGTTTTAAGGAGGTTTTTGTATTTTAAAATAATATTAACCTAATATGCAGAAAGTAAATGAAAAGAAAAGTAAAATTGGTGGGAACTCTTAAGCTTAAAAATGGATTTACCTATAACACACTACTTTCTACTTGTTTCTTACTTAATCTATTGGACTATGACGACTTTGCCTAGTATTTTATGTGGGATATTCCTGATTTTCTATTGTGGGTTAGTTACTCCCATGCCTATGCAACAACCTAGGTGAGTGGCACCTAAGAATGCCTAAGAAACACCCAGTAGCTTAGCACACGCAATGAATATTCAATCTAACTTAGACCCCTAAGGCATAGGTTTCCAACAAGGCATTTCCAGTGGACGTTCAAGCTAGGACGGATTCCCTAACCAGTTATCCAACTCCTAACTAACATGTGTACTAATAAAAGACAATAGATCAAGTAATTACCAATTAGACTTCATGCAATCTTAAGTAAATACTAGTTAATTTAGCCAAGCATAGCGATAGAAAATAAAGCACAAGAACAAAACAAACAATAAAGGGTAAACATCATTACTTAATTAATTAATGAACTTATCACTTCAATACATGAAGCATTCAATGGCCAAAAAGGCCTAATAAGCTGATAAAAATCGATTAGGGTTCGGGTACAAAAGTTCCACACATAATGATGAAACAATGCGAAAATATATAACGTTTTTGTGTTGTGATTGTGTCACATTGAGGTTGTGACACCGTGAGCTCGCATTGATCTAGGGTTTGGGTTCCCACCATCATAGTGTGACAGCGTCACCTTTGGGTTGTAATGTGATGCATGATTTACTGATCAGGTTTTATATTTATAATAGTTTCGTCTACCTAAGGTCTACCTAATGCACTATCAGGCAGTGTACCCAGTCGCGTGAGGTATAGCTAGATGGTAAAGCCGAGGTCGTCCCAAAAGCTAAGGTGCGGAAAATATCTAAGTTTAATGTCACTAATGAAAAGGGGTTTTTTTTTAATGATTTAAATAATTAAACTAAAGGAGTTAAATAATAAAAATAATAAAGCAAATAATGAGCAAAGAGAAATCAGATAGAGAGAATAGTGTTAACATAATTAATACTCTTGTTATTAATATGACAAGTTTTCTAAATATACATCCTATCGTTTCATCTGGGGGTTCAAGTCAATATGCTCAGATGGTCAAATCGCCTAACCTATCTTACACCTTGCCCTATTCTTCGAACTTGTGATTGAAAGAGTTCGTTGGTGCGAAATGCAAGAGTCATTAAGTACCTCTACTAACTTAGACTAGTTTAGCGGGATGCGGGCGGTCGCATCTTACATCCCCTCTAACTTCTTAAGCATATCTATTTGGTAGGAGGTCGTTCGTTGAAATGTATGGTGATATTTCTATCACCAAGTCACAACCTTCTAATGGGATGCGGCCGGTCGGAACTTACATCACCCTAAAAGGAACTACCAAACATCAATACCTCTAAAACTAGAGTGTCCTAAGACAAGCTAAGCAAGTATACAAATAAAACGACAATAGATGCGAGAAAACTAAATCATATTAACAACAATTTCATAACAAGGCTAACACCAAAAGGTGTTTAGCCACTCATGTTCATAAATGCAGAAAAACAAGTATTTATCATAACAAATGTAAACATTGAATTAATACAAATTAAACGAATGAATAAACTTATGCTTATGGCGTTAATTCTCTCTTGGAAATGACTTGTATATTGATGGAACTTCGTTCCCCTTGCTCCCTGATTTTCTCTTGACTTCTGTGTGGTGAAAAGTAAATGAATAAACTCGGAATTAGGTCTGGTATTTATAGGCCCAACTTTGCCACGGCGTAGCTCTAGGTTTAGCTACGTCGTAGCCTTTGTTAATATTATCTACGCCGTAGCTTGATCAAGTGCTACGGTCGTAGTTCTTCAGTTGTCACATCTACGGCGTCGTTTTGTTGGAAACTACGCCATAACTTCATTTTGGCCTTGATAGTTCCGTACTACCTTATTTTGAGGTCTACGCCGTAGGTGGAGTGAAGCTACACCGTAGAACCCTTTAAAGTACCACTATGCCGTAGTTGTGTTGTAAGCTATGTCGTAGTCTTCGTAGTTGAGTGTTACGGCGTAGGTAGATGGTGCCTCTACGCCATAGTTAGTGCAGAATCCGCATACTTCAATAATTTTCACATTAATCCTTCTAAATCCACGTCTTTTCGTTTCTTTGCTCATCTTTACCCTGAAAACAGATTATAAACAAATAAGAGTATATATCCTAAACATATAAACACAAAAGATGAGTAATCTAGGGGAAATTATCACTAAAATATGGGTATTATTTGATGTTATCGAATATCCCCCCACTTGAACTCTACTTGCCCTCAAGTAGACCTTATTAGAATAATTCTTAAAAAGATATCTCCCGAGAAACTGGAAGATATGAATCCAAAAATTTCCTATGCTAGAATATATCAAAGCTGATACTAAGTGTTAATTTTGGGGTGATCACTCAACGCGCAGTAATAATAAGTATTCTATCATAGGCTTGGCGGTTACACAAATCTCCACCACTAGAAATAAGGTCGAAACAATTTTTAGAGGCAATATTGGGTGAACATTTGTAAGGCTATTGGTGTAGTGTTGTTACTAACATATTACGGCGAAGGCGACAAAGGCAATGATATATGACCAGAACGCCGGGTAAGACACCAATGACTGCTCGATTCCTTCACCTAAGTATGATTTACAACTAAATGGTAGGATACGACATGGGATTCACAATAATGGTGTAAAATGAAAAATAGAAACAAATAGTCTTAACCTATAACCGAGTTGCTACCACTTGCTGTTCATCCAAGGTCAAAGCTCCAAGAAGTAAAAATTAGATCATAACAAGTGAATGTACCATTAGAGGACGTCATTATGGGCACAACACTTGGTCTTCAAATCTTCATAAGTGATGGAGGTGGCCTCCTCGATGCTAAATCTTCATAAGCTCAAAAACTGGTGCTATACATTTATGCACCGGAAAGATAAACTATCTACATACTGAATTTCACATTTTCTTTCATAAGAATAACAATTACGAGAAAAGAAAATACATCCCCCCACTTGAGATGAATCATGCTTGGAATAATTGGGGGGTCTCAAATGATCTTCAAAGATGGGTCGTCAACGTAGGCGTGATCCCTGATTCTCTTTACTCGAACCTCAAACTAGAGCAAGTGGCAACCTCTCAATCACAGATGAAGACTACACGGTAGGCTAAGGCGAATAAGTGTATCGAAAAATTTATAATATGGGTAAGAAGCGAAAGGATAGGCTCAAAAGGGTGTAACTAGGGGTATCGTGCACTTAAGTTGAGTGCAACAAATGGGTTTAAACATGGGGGTCAAAGAGTCAATGTGACTAATCGATAAACACACACATATAGGCTTTTTGGGTGATAATCCAAAAATATTGCATTCTCAAAAAGTTTCTTCTAAATGTGTCAAGTAATCTCAATACACTACTCGTCTATGGTCTCAAAGTGATGTAAAGGCCAAGTTCTAAAGTCTACAGACTACCGACACACTCATATTTTGGTGGATTTGGGTAAATCAGGGGAAACTGAAAGGGTTAAACCTCACCATGGGATTAAAGGTTAATGTGCTCGGCTAAGATCTATTCTATTTAGGTTCGGAAAAACATGTCAAAGATTTTAAGAATGGCATAATTTTTCAAAATAAACTAAAAAAAATGGGGCAATTAAAAGTTCAAGTTACATTCTACTCCCATCCCTCACTTGAAATGTACAAAGTCCCTTTTGTACGCAAATAAGCAGTGAGAATATAGGAGATAAGTAGTATTGGAATGAGAACTTCCCTGAAAGTTGCTCTTGAAAATGATAGAAGGATCATGTTTGAGAAAACGTGCCTTCGCTTCGCCTAATGAGCAAACTTCATATCCCTGAAATCACGTAACAACCACAAGCATAAAACCTAAAAAGAAAAATAAAAAGAAAATAGAAATCCTAACTCACTTTCGTAGGAATCACGGTTGCATTTAACGTATGCAACAAGCATTTTAAACCACTTGGTGTCCCAAGTGGACGAGTGAAGTCTCGTGAGGTTTTACAGTGAACACACCCACAAAGTTCATTTAAAAACTAATAAAAGGTTGAAGTATGTTTGTAATAAAAATCTTTTTAATTTAGATGGTACATGAGAAAACTATTCGGATTGGATGATGTTTTTGAACAGATTCGTGGAGAGATTCTAATAAAAGAATCAATCCTAACTCTAGAAGAATATTATGCATTGATTTAGTGAGAAATAGTGCGTCGTGAGACTTCAAAAGGTGAACATGGAGATTTTGAAGCTACTACCATGGTGGTTTGAAACAAAGTAAAAGCTTATACTAGTGTTGAAAAGCCAACCTACAAATGTTGTCACTATAACAAAATTGGAAATACTATAAATTGATGCTTTGAAGTCAAAGCTCATACTAATGAGATTCCTACAGAGATGGATTCTGCCTATTAACTGCAATTAGCTTTGGTAAAACATCTAGGACTCCTACACATGTTTTCAATAGTCCATGGATATACGGTTCTTGTGTGCTGCAAATCATATGACTAATGATTCTAATTTAACACCTCCATTTTTGACAAATCGCAACGGATTTAGATATGGGGTATTACCTTATGGAATCACAGTTACAGTAATAGAAAACAACTCAAAAAGAGACGTTTTTATAAAATGAGCTATCATTCATTAAATTATTAGAGTTTTATTAAGAAGGGGTCCCGTGAATCTAAGGTGTGAAATGTTATGTTTTGAATGATAATGGGCTCCAAGTTCAGTGCCGCCTTGTGTCACTCACTAATCTAAGTGTTAATTTTAGGGTGATCACTCAACGCGCAGTAATAATAAGTATTCTATCATAGGCTTAGCGGTTACACAAATCTCCACCACTAGAAATAAGGTCGAAACAATTTTTAGAGGCAATATTGGGTGAACATTTGTATGGCTATTGGTGTAGTGTTGTTACTAACATATTACGGCGAAGGCGACAAAGGCAATGATACATGACCAGAACGCCGGGTAAGACACCAATGACTGCTCGATTCCCTCACCTAAGTATGATTTACAACTAAATGGTAGGATACGACATGGGATTCACAATAATGGTGTAAAATGAAAAATAGAAACAAATAGTCTTAACCTATAACCGAGTTGCTACCACTTGCTGTTCATCCAAGGTAAAAGCTCCAAGTCGTAAAAATTAGATCATAACAAGTGAATGTACCATTAGAGGACGTCATTATGGGCACAACACTTGGTCTTCAAATCTTCATAAGTGATCGAGGTGGCCTCCTCGATGCTAAATCTTTATAAGCTCAAAAACTGGTGCTATACATTTATGCACCGGAAAGATAAACTATCTACATACTGAATTTCACATTTTCTTTCATAAGAATAACAATTACGAGAAAAGAAAATACATCCCCCCACTTGAGATGAATCATGCTTGGAATAATTGGGGGTCTCAAATGATCTTCAAAGATGGATCTTCAACGTAGGCGTGATTTCTGAATCTCTTTACTCGAACCTCAAACTAGAGCAAGTGGCAACCTCTCAATCACAGATGAAGACTACACGGTAGGCTAAGGCGAATAAGTGTATCGAAAAATTTATAATATGGGTAAGAAGCGAAAGGATAGGCTCAAAAGGGTGTGACTAGGGGTATCTTGCACTTAAGTTGAGTGCAACAAAAGGGTTTAACCACGGGGGTCGAAGAGTCAATGTGACTAGTCGATAAACACACACATATAGGCTTTTTGGGTAATAATCCAAAAATATTGCATTCTCAAAAAGTTTCTTCTAAATGTGTCAAGTAATCTCAATACACTACTCGTCTATGGTCTCAAAGTGATGTAAAGGCCAAGTTCTAAAGTCTACAGACTACCGACACACTCATATTTTGGTGGATTTGGGTAAATCAGGGGAAACTGAAAGGGTTAAACCTCACCATGGGATTAAAGGTTAATGTGCTCGGCTAAGATCTATTCTATTTAGGTTCGGAAAAACATGTCAAAGTTTTTAAGAATGGCATAATTTTTCAAAATAAACTAGAAAAATGGGGCAATTAAAAGTTCAAGTTACATTCTACTCCCATCCCTCACTTGAAATGTACAAAGTCCCTTTTGTACGCAAATAAGCAGTGAGAATATAGGAGATAAGTAGTATTGGAATGAGAACTTCACTGAAAGTTGCTCTTGAAAATGATAGAAGGATCATGTTTGAGAAAACGTGCCTTCGCTTTGCCTAATGAGCAAACTTCATATCCCTGAAATCACGTAACAACCACAAGCATAAAACCTAGAAAGAAAGATAAAAATAAAATAGAAATCCTAACTCACTTTCGTAGGAATCACGGTTGCATTTAACGTATGCAACAAACCTTTTAAACCACTTGGTGTCCCAAGTGGACGAGTGAAGTCTCGTGAGGTTTTACAGTGAACACACCCACAAAGTTCATTTAAAAACTAATAAAAGGTTGAAGTATATTTGTAATAAAAATCTTTTTAATTTAGATGGTACATGAGAAAACTATTCGGATTGGATGATGTTTTTGAACAGATTTGTGGAGAGATTCTAATAAAAGAATCAATCCTAACTCTAGAAGAATATTATGCATTGATTTAGTGAGAAATAGTGCGTCGTGAGACTTCAAAAGGTGAACATGGAGATTTTGAAGCTACTACCATGGTGGTTTGAATCAAAGTAAAAGCTTATACTAGTGTTGAAAAGCCAACCTACAAATGTTGTCACTATAACAAAATTGGAAATACTATAAATTGAGGCTTTGAAGTCAAAGCTCATACTAATGAGATTGCTACAGAGATGGATTCTGCCTATTAACTGCAATTAGCTTTGGTAAAACATCTAGCACTCCTACACATGTTTTGAATAGTTCATGGATATACGGTTCTTGTGTGCTGCAAATCATATGACTAATGATTCTAATGTAACACCTCCATTTTTGACAAATCGCAACGGATTTAGATATGGGTTATTACCTTATGGAATCACAGTTACAGTAATAGAAAACAACTCAAAAAGAGACGTTTTTTATAAAATGAGCTATCATTCAATAAATTTTTAGAGTTTTATTAAGAAGGGGTCTCGTGAATCTAAGTTGTGAAATGTTATGTTTTGAATGATAATGGGCTCCAAGTTCAGTGCCGCCTTGTGTCATAGATCCGTAACAGCAATATACTTAGGATACATGCTTAAAAAGTCAACACTAGGTATTGAGTGAGAGTCATAGGTTTAGGTGTAGTGTGAATACAAGTTTCCCTAGGGTTTAGATGTTAAATCCTTCCAGGAAAAATGTAGGGTTTTTGATAATTGCAATGCATATAAAATTATCATGTGAAAAGTGTTATTGCACTAAGCTCATGAAACCGCATGTTAACAGTCCAGATCATAGGGCACTGCAGACCCTTACATGATGGGGCGGAGATAAGGTTAACTTGCCAAAGTTAAACCTTGTGAGATTTCAAGTATAGTACTTATTGGTGGCCCGGCTGAGGCAAACCAACGGGAGTTGCCAAACTCCAATAGATCTATCAACTATACTCGCATTCACTCGCAAGTGATTATGGCTCATGAATTTTAGTTATGTAATGGTGGCAGAAAGTAACACTCGTGCAATAACCAAAGAAAAAGACTTGTACTCGGTTTAATGAAAAAGTAAGCATGTAACCCCCTCACAGGTTTGGAAGGCATTTAAAAGTGAGGCTATGAAAACTCACATGTGCTTTAGGATGATGTGATTGATGTGAAAAGTGACTCGGAAACTAGATGGCCTTACTCATGTGTCCTGAGGGTTTTGTAGGTGTGTTTTGTGTGGTTAAGTTCTTTAGTTGTTTTAAGTTTCTTAAGTAATTACTCATAGGGTTTCTATATTTATAACATAACACCATTCAGGCCATCGTAATCCAGAAGTATAACTCCTCACATGAAGCTCCCTACTATTGTATTATGCTGCCAACATAATACCGTTCGGGCCATCAGAATTTAGAAGTATATAAATCCTTATACGAAGCTCCTTACTATTGAGTTAAGTATTTTTAGATTTAGTTATAACATAACACCGTTCAGGCCATCATAATTCAGAGGTCATGTAGTATACGTTTGAGGAGCCAGGGCACTTTAACTCGTAAACCCAGGAAACTCGTCAAAACGAATACCCAAATGAAACCCCTCACATGAAGATCCCTACTATTGTGTCATGCCTTTGTTTTTAGGTAATACTTTACTTAATAACCTTTAAGTTTCACATATTTACACTTTCTACCCTAAATTTATATATGTTATTTAGTTTTCTAATTATCTAGACTTTACACAATTAGTCCCTATACTTATATATTTTATGAAAATGACAGAAATGACCTTTAGACTTATTAGTTTTTAGAATTTACCATTTATACCCTAGACTTTATAATATTTGCAAAACTATTCCTTATAGGTTTATAACTTTTATAATTTTTATCCTAAGGTTATGTAACTTTGCGAAAAGGGTCCTTATACCTAATACTTCTAAGAAATGTCAAAAATAGTCCTTAGACTTAATATTTTTAGAAAGTTACCATATATACCCCTATGCATGGAAAACTTTGCAAAACTAGTCCTAATTCCATGCAAACTATATTTTTATGAAACAAAAGAGTTTCCTAGATTATGGTTTACTAATATTAGCTTATTTAAGTTGCCTAAGCTAACTCATATCTTAAGTTAAGGTATTATAGCATGTTTTTAGCAACTAGTCTATAATTAGGGTTTTAAAATGAAAAGCTTTAAAAGAAAATGATCAAGGCTCAAGCAAGGGTTCTAAGGCATTCTATAACTATCCTAGTACTATAATAAGACTTTTAGAATAAAAAATGAAGCTTACTTGAGAAGGGGAGGGCTTAACGTGTGAACTAGGGTTTCTTAGGCTAAAATGGAACTTGATCAAGACCTCGGGCTTAGCTACTCGAATTCTTTGGCTACTAAGGCTAGTGTACTACTACTAGGACCATAGTGTGTGTGGTAAACAGAAGTGAAGGTGTAATTTGAAATGGAATGGGTATGGGGGTATTTATAGGGGTCGATTGGAGTATTAAGCAAGCAAATGTGTGCTAGGTGGTGAGATGGGGGGGGGAGGTGATTCATGGAAGTAACATGTGACTAAGAGGAGCTATGGTGATGACTAGTGGGGCTAGGGGCGTAGGTAGGGGATAGTGGTGGTTGTTTGGCCGCGTAGGGAAGGAGGTGGTAAGGATGTGATGCACCACCTTGTGTGCTAGCTTGGAAGGTGCTAGGGTGAGTGCTTAGGGTGACCAAGGTTCTAGGATAGGTGCTTGAGGTGCTTATGTTTAGGTTTTAACTAGTTCTGTTTTAGTTTAGACCTAATCTTGCTCAGTGAGAGATTAGGGTTTAACTTAAGGTTTAGTGCCTGGATTAGGTTCCTATGGGTGCTTAGTGACTAAAATTAAGTCTTAGGAGGCTTATACTAAGTGGTGGTAGCTTATGGTAAAGTTTTGGGAAGGTTTAACCTAGTTTTAGGACTTGTAAGACCTATTTAGGGTTTTATGCTTAAGGGACTTGTACCTAAGCTTCTAAAGGGTTTTACTAAGGTTTAGGGAGTCTAAGATATCCTAAAGTTCCTAATGTAACTCCTACATAAGCTTTGAGTACTTTCAAACTAGTTTAGATAAGCAATTAGGGTTTATAAACACATAGGGCTCAATTAGGGTTTGATTAGGGTTTGTTTCGGTATTGTGGTAGGCTTAGTGTGTTGTGATGATAAATTACCTATTATGGTGTTGTTGTGATCTTAGATTAGGAGTTCTGGTGTTGTGATTGTAAGGATATTTGGCTTGAAAGGATACATGAGTAAGTCTAGTGAGTCATCACATGCAATGCACAAGAAAGAAAAGAAAAAATTTACTTGGGAGAATACCTACTATTGGTATTGTGGAGGAAATGATGTTGATGGGATTTTATGGGTGTTTACATCTAAAAAGTCTTTAAACATTAAAAAACCTACAAAAACTTGCGTTTTTATCTCGAATGGTGACGATGCTCCGGAAAAGGATTTATCACCTTCATCAATTCTTTAAACATAGATTTCTTTTGGTTTCGTCTTTAGATTACAACCTATTATCTGTTTCCCAACTAACTTAGACCTTATACGGCATTGTGTATTGTTGGCCTAACTTTTGTCCTTTAAGGACATCCAAACAAAGCATACGATTGGTTGTGGTATTAGGCGAGAGAAGTTATACTATATGGATCTCAATACACAGAGTTTAAATCACTACCTAAGAATTTGATGTAAAAGAATCAACAAAGGAAAAGAATAAAAATTAGATTTTGCTATGGCATCTTAGGTCAATCATCGATTAATTAAGCTACGAGTTTAAGTTAATAGGTAAACAAACACCAAGGGCGTTTTGGTCTTTTGCATTGGACGACCAAAAGATGGGGAAACAAATGAGTTTGAATTGGTTTTAACTTATGGTAAGTTAAATCACTCGTAAATGTGATTGATGAATATTAGTTATAAATAAGATCTCATTCACTCTCATTAAACAAGTCTAACATCCTTCCAAAATATTCTTTTCCCCTCTTCTTCTCATTTGGCTGTCGTAGTTAACCTCCACCATTTTATGGTGTTCTTGGTGTTCTTGAGTGGTTCTTCACTTGTTCTTATACGTATCATTGATTGGTGATATGCACGAGGTATTGTGAAAAGGACTAGCTATCTGGTTTTATAATTAAAGTGTTGGTGTGTAGATACTTAGAGGGTGGTTTCTTAATCACCTAGTTGTTGGTTGTGAATGATTCTACTATTTATAATAATCCGATTTTAGGACAAGTGTTCATTGATAATCAGTTATTAATCATACCACCAAGTTATACATCTTATTCCATTCGTTATATATATAAAGTGTTACATTATTCTTATGGTTTTATATAATTATTATCAACATGCATAATATATCTTTATTATCTTGGAATTTGTTTATGATTGATCATATGTTATTAATTTGATTAGTTCATGCTTTCGTTGTATATGATTTACATGATTGATTGAAATAGTTATAATCGTGTCACTTGAATTTCCATGACCATAAGTTTTAGTGTCAAATACTCTATGCATTTAGGGTGTTGGAATTATATATTGAAATGGTGGACATGCACCTCAAGGTATTTTGGGTTTGGTAACAGAATTGGTTTAGAAATTTGTTGTTCTAAGCCATTGGATAGTAGTTTGGGTTTGTGTGGCTTCTTGGCTTACTTCTTGGTTAAGAGTGAATTGTTTTTCTTGGTTGTGAGGATTTTGGTTTAGACTCGGTTTTTGTAAATCTCAATCCACTCTTTGAAGATGGTTTGTAAAATTGCTTAACCTTGTTTTTACTAGAAATATGTATTTTGTTCTTGTTCAAAATGACAAATTTTGTTTTTGAGGTTGAGATTTGGTTTGAAGTCAAGCTAGGATCATCATCAGGCTTGCACGGATCTTGTGGAGGCGACATATACTTCGTGGATCCATCTATCTATTTAGATCTGTCTGTTGACTGAGTTGAGTTTGTTTCTTTTACAAAGATTACTTGTTTTTTATCCACTAGTTGATGCTTCATTTTTGGTAAAACCATGTCCCATTTTAGCAATTAGGGACTTTTGAATGCTTAAGATATCTTTCAACAAATGAGTACTCTTTTCAAACTTTTTGAACTTATTTGACTATTTTTGAAAATTAGTTTGAGTTTCTTTTAGCTTTTTGTTTTCAAAAAGAAGCTTTTGACATGATTCGCAACTAATGTTAATAGATTTGTTTTTCTCAAGTATTTTCACCTTTTCTTGTAGTTCAAAAACTTCATTTTCCACAAACTCTTTATTAGTTTTTAAAAACTTATTTTTGTTGATGACTTTAAGACTAAGTTCACATAGTTTATTGTATTTATTTTGCAACTCATCGTCATCAAGTGATGAGTTTTCTTCACTATAATAAGAAGAATTGGAATTTACCTCACTTGTCTTTAGAGCCATGAGACAAACCTCTTCATTGTTCCTTTCTTCCTCATCTTCACAGTTATTGCTCCAAGAACCTCCAACGAATGCCTTTTGTTCTTTATTTCTTGGTGGTTTAACACATTCACTAATGAGATGGTTTGGATATCCGCATTTATAGTATTTTATATTCCTTTCACCTTTGAACTTTCCTTTCTTTCTACATTATTTCTTTAAGTGATCTTTTTTTTGTCATAAGGTTTCTTGCAACTTTTCTCTCCACTTGATAAATTTCTTGAAATCTCTAATCGCCATTGCATACTCTTCATCATCACTATTGGTATTGGAGCTTTCATCATCACTTGACTCCTTCTTGGAGTGCTTGGCTTTTAGTGCAAGAGATTTAACTTTCTCTTTCTTGAGCTTGATGATTTTTGAATCATTTACCATTGCCATTTCATATACTTTAAGATTACAGACAAGCTCATCTAGTGGAAGTAATAGTAAGTCATTTTATTCTTCAATAGCCGTCACATTCGACCCCCACTTTAGATGAAGAGCCCTGAGAAATTTTCTAACATTGCGTTTGCTAGAATAACTTTCATCAAGTGCTTTTAGAATAGTTATAATAGTATTAAATCAATCAAAACCATTATCAGTGCTTTATCTGGCGCTTATATTGACTAGAAGAAAGTAAAACTCCTCTCTGGCGAAAAAAAGAGAAACCGAACCTAACATCCTATATTGCATCTTAAAATTTTTGTCGCTTCTTTGATAGAATCTCTAGCGTTGTTACTTAATTTATTACTTTAAGGATCTATAGTAGGTCGGTGAGTAACGTCAATTGTTTATGCACTATAAGGGATTATGTTTTCTGGTAGAAAAAGGGATTCCGTTTTGTTTCGCTGCTTTGCCCTATTTGCATGCGTTTTACTATCTTCCTTTAATACTATATCCTGCAATTAATTCAAGACCAGAACTTGGGCTCAAGATATTCTTTATTATAATCCTAATAGCTGTGTTAGGGTACTATTATGTGAGTTTACATTCGTGCGCAGTTTATAAACCCTATTTCTCAATGGGGTTCCTACGTTAATTTTGAAGATAGACGTTGTTGGGTTCTTCGTGTTTTGACAATGTTTGCATGGTTTGATGTGAAAGTGAGGTTTTTGGATTCGGGAGGAGGAGGTGATAAGAAGAAAAAGAAAAAAAGGTAATGGTTCGAGTGGTGCTAGCTTGGATTCTGTGGCAATGGAATCAAACTTTCCTTCGTTAAGTGAGTTGGCATCTAAAAAGCCAAACGTTGTTGAGGTCGACCTTGTGAAACTGAGTCTGAAATTGAGGGGGGACCATCTATTGATGTACAACCTGATCATACTAATGATGTGTCGAATATTGATGCTCCTATTAGGAATACACAATGTGATGATGGAAGTGATAAGGTGCAAACAGTAGGAGCGTATGGGGAGAAACATGTTTTTGATACACCTATTGTTGTACCCATTGATCATGCATCTACTAGTCATACTACTGTTGGGTGTGGCACGTCTGATGTACCTGTTTGTGAAACTGAGAACGATTTCTCTAAGGAACATTCAACTATTTTAGAATGTAATAGTTTTGAAGAGGCTTTACGTAATGCTGCTAAAACTAATACGTCTACTGAAGAAATCCCCTTGAGTTATGCTAATAAGCTAAGCCTTATGTCCATGACTAAGGCAATTTTTTGTAAAATTGAAGATAATGTTCCTAACGATGTAGATTATGATGTTAGGTTACCTATAGCTTTGGTTCATGAGGTGAATGAGAGATTGATGAATTCGTTATACGGGTACTTTATGTGTAAAAGCCTAGCTTTTCCTGTTGTTGAATGGTTTGTGCGCAACAATTGGGAGAAGTGTGGCTTAGTGAAATAACGATGAGCGTGAAACATTCTTCTTTTTTATGTTCTCATCTATTCAGGGTAAGGAATCTATTATTCATGATGGCACATGGATGATTTGTGGAATTCCTATTTTTCTTAACAAGTGGTCACCTGAGGTAAGCCTTTTGAAAGAAGATTTGTCTTGTGTCCCAGTCTGGGCATGATGTACCATTGGTTGGATATACATCGGATGGGTTGAGCTTGATCGCTTCTAAGATTGGTACTCCTATGATGATAGACTCGTATACGAATAACATGTGTGTGGATTCATGGGGGAGGAGCAGCTATGCAAGTGCCTTGATTTAAATAAATTCATCTAATGAGTTTCGTGATAATCTGGTTTTAGCTGTTCCAAAGCTTAATGGAAGTGGATATACGAAAGAGGCTATTAATATTGAATTCGAGTAGGAACCCCTCGCTGTGGTTCTTGCTTGTTATATGGTCATTCTTTTGATGATTGTCCCAAAGCTGCTCTTAAACGTGTGATGAATGGGATAAATAAAGGCAAAGGGTCAAAGTTCGGGTGTATCAAAGAAGGATTTAAATTCTAATGATGAGTTTACGATTATGAAGTGGAAGATGCAGAACCAGACGTAACCAAATGCAGAACCAGGGGAACCCATGCAGAATCAGAACATGTTGTTGATGCCGAGATGCTACACATAATTGCTCAAGACATAGTTGCATTAGTTAAGAATATAACATCACTGTTACCAACACAAAACCAATCACCAATACAAAACCAAGAATAATTAAACCAATCTTCAAATTCTTCAAATCAGAAAACCAATACGAACACCATAATCAGATCATAACCCCATATCAAATCTAATATTAATGCCAATATCAACACTAGTAACAATATTAATACAAAATTCAATACCACTATAAACAAAACTATGGAGCTAATCCAAATAAGTTTAATGGTGTTCAAATGAAAAAGTTTGAGTATATGCTTGTTGCTCCAAAGAATACTAAGGCTACTAATTCAAAAGA
The DNA here is from genome assembly GCA_030686995.1 of Artemisia argyi. Lineage (NCBI taxonomy): Eukaryota > Viridiplantae > Streptophyta > Magnoliopsida > Asterales > Asteraceae > Artemisia > Artemisia argyi. The sequence goes on from CM060701.1 coordinate 38,650,006, forward strand.
TAACACAAAGGAGGATTATACGTCTAGACAACCGAAAATGGATGTTAAAGTGGTAAGTAATTCTAATGCATTTGTTGTTGTAGGTGAATTAGAATGAGGCTTCTAACAGTAATGTAGAACCTAGTGGTATCCCTACAACTTTGGTTGGTACGACATCTGGTAATCGAAGTACTATACCTTCGGTTGCAAAGATTAATGAACTGGAAAGTCAGATGCTTGATGGGAAGCTTGTGCTATTTGGTGATGATAAGAAGCTGCTAAAACCTTGTAAATCAACGCTTCCTAGTTCTAAAAAGTTTGTTGATCTGGATAATACGGATAATGATGATGATGTGCCCGAGGTCTACAATAAAACTGCTACTTAATGGCATCCACGAGTTCCAAGGTTTAATGAAATCTCTAAAAGTGGTGGTAGTGTGGGTAGGAAGTGTTTATTCGAACAATGGAAGGAGGAGACCTATGATGAAGCCCCGTTTAATGACGATTTTGATGACTGTCGTTTGACTGAAGCCCAAATGGAGTTTGCTAATGCTTTTGACATTAGTCTATGTGGTCAAATTAGATAGGCTTTTTATTAGGTCCCTGATATGTGGTTTTGCAACCTTGTAAAAGGTTTTACCTCTCAAGCGATCTTGAGAAGCTTGCAATCCCCACCAGGCACTGTACCTGACCGATGTAGTATAATGTAGTGGCAAGTACCGGGGGATTGATCGTTCAACTTAAAGAATAGTGTTCACTAGGGTCAAAACTCAATTAAACTAGGTCTAGAGGTGAGGGATGATTCTTTTTATATTTTTATATTTTATGGAAAGCAAGTAAAAATCTCGGGTTTTGAAAGAATGGGCGGAATTAGTTGCTAGTCAACTAACCCAAATAACTACAAATGCAATAGAAATAAAATAAAATGACATGAAAGTAAATACGGAGAAAAAAATAATAAGACAGACGTGTTTACTTAGATTTCACTACTCGCTAGCTATCTTTTACTAGTTGATTAGTTTGTTACAATTGCATGGATGACGGGTTATATTCCTTAATACCATTCGTAGGGCCGTGTACGATCTTCCCTAACTCTATAAGCTCCTACCTCTTCCTATGTCAAGCCGACTACTAGCTCCTAACATGGCCTCCTTAGTAGTTACTTATACATTAAATATAACCAATTAATCGTAGTACACATCCGATCATGTTTCTTAAGATGTTCAAGCATGTTACCAATTGGAAGTCTGCCAGTTTTATTAAGCCTAACATCGATATCATTCAGCCACAATAATTATAAACAAACAACCAACCAATAATCAATAACTAGGTTTCATTACATCTAAGCAAACACAAAGAAAACCTAGCCTAACATGTTAAAGTAAAGACAAGCATAAGATAGAATCAAACAACACATAGACATATTGAATGATTATTGAAAAACTTATCTTCAATTAAACATGGATGAAACAAGGGTTTGGAACCCTTAAAAGTAAGGTAAAATTCGTGCTAGGGTTTCTCCAAAACTATCCCAAAGTTCTCCTCTCTTAACAAATGAAAAATAGAAAACTATATATAGATTTTTTGGTCTAACGGCGTCACGTGTAAATCCTGACGCCGTCAACTCGCCACCAAAGAAACTCTCGTATTGCCTAGATCCAGATCTGACGCCTTCATGTATTATTCTTCTCTTGGCCGTCTCTTGCAATTTGAACGTGACGGCCTTGGTGACGTCATCACGTGTTAATTCTCCAAAACATTCTGGCGCGTCTCGTGTATTTAATTTATCCACCTCTTTGTCCATGAGTGACGGCGTCACATGCAAATCCTGACGCCGTCAGGTACCAATTTCAACATGATTTGGAGACTTTGTCGTTTTCTTCACTTTTTCGCTCCAAAAACGTCCAAAATGCTTCATTTTCCAGATTTTTTCTCCAAAGTACCTAAAATGACAAAAAGAATGATTTAGGGCAATATTTGATCAAATAATCTCTAATTTGGGCTTAAATGGCCCCCTAAAAGCGGTACATTTTTCGTCTCATTAGTCCCATAAGTTTGGCATGCTATTTTTATGCTAGTTTAAGTGTTAAGCACAGTAGAAGCGTTTGTTTTGCTTTTTTGAGCTGAGATGTGGAGCTCACCCACGTCTATTGTACTTTTTATTTTTTGACGTAATAAAATTTACCAAGGGTAATTGAATCTGTTTCCCCCAAAAATCAATGGTTGATCTTCAAGGATAGAAACTTGTTCATATTGTTGAATTTGAAGATCAATTTAATCATCCTTAACTTGGGAATTGAGTGACTATGAGAGATTCCCAAATTTCTTTAGCCGTTTATGACATAAAAATTATTTCATGTTCCTTTCTAGGTAAAGCGTTGTAAAGAACCATTTTAACCACATTATTTTTCGCAATCTTTTTCTTCGTGTCGTCATTTTGACGATCATACTGAACTGGTTCATCTCTTTGTGAAATAATGTTTCTAACAACGGCCTCATAATCACCCTCAAGGATAATATACCAAAGGTCGATGTCTTTTAATTTCACCTAAGTTTCAAATTACTTTTCCAATACATAAAACCATCACTTTTCAAAAAGTGGTGGTCTTTGCATTGATTGCATCTTCTTTGTACTTTTCTAAAGCCATAGATCGATGGAAGTTTTAAAACATAATTTATTTTAAAAATCTTTGGTAATGTAGCTCTAATACCTATGGTGCAAAACCAAAAGAGGTTTGAATAGGGTCTTAAAAACTTAGATTGAACCATTGGAATCATATGTAATCTAGTTAGTGGTTGTTTCCTTATTGTTAGTTCATAAGCTTGGTTTTTCCTTCTTATTGTAAGTTTAGTTTGAAGCAAAAATGATGCGTTTGTTTTCGCCTATGTAATGGGCCGAAATGTGGGATTTCACCTACATCCTATGTACTTAAACGCGTTTTTTTAGTAATACATTTGTCGGGAAAACCCTTTAACCAAAAAAAAATAATAAATAAAAACTTAGATTGAAACATATTGTGAACAACTAATAATACTATGAATTAATAAAAGCAAGACAATAAGCAAAAGAAAGATCAAACAAAACACGAGAATTTATTGTGGTTTTGTCATGAAACTTCTCTTCGCCCTACTCTACGAGTTTTCAACTCGCGAATTACTTCACTAAATCAACAAGCTCCTTTCTTGGTGGAGACAATCTTACAACCTCGCTTACACTTTTACCGATACTAAGCTAGATATCAAATCCTAACTAGGTAGAACCAACCTTTTTCTTGTGGTATTTTGAGGCCTAAAACACTAACCTATCTCATTCTAGTTTGGTCTATAAAGGTGAATGACTTTGGAAATATAATAGTAGAATATCGTCACACAACACAGTAACATGCAAATATAATCAACAACTGTAACACAAAAGTTTTGAACTCTTCTTGTGTTCTTCCCTTGCTAAATGGTTGATCACTTTGAGTGAATATAAAACAAAATAATTATCTAAGAAAGTGTTTAGAAATGCTAGAGATATGTTTGCAAGGGATAAGCAAAATAGTAGCAGAATAGCTTGTTTAAATAGCCAAGAGGAAACCTTTCAGAGGACCTACAGTGCCTGTTAAACCCACATATACTGTAGGTCACAAAATCTGCCTGTTTTTAATATATAAATCACCCTTTGTTTGTATTGTTTCTTATCTAAAATGCTTAGAGAAGAGTCCAGGCAAAGCATATTTGATGCTTTCTTAAAGTGTTAAATACTCCAAGCTCAAAAATAGTTAAACCACATTTTATGATTTTCTTTTTGGTTTTGGATTATTACAAAAATGGTTAATTCATTTTTCAATGAAAGATGAAATTTGCCTTAATCCCCAAAGTGAAAGATTCTAGCTAGTTGACAAAGTGATGTTTATAAAACATTCTATTTAAAATAAAATTTAAATAAAACAATATGAATATTAAATTAAGGTTTTATAAAATGATGCAAGAATTTGATGCATATGTATGATAAAACATCTTTGATCATTAAGCAAGTTCTAGAGATTCACATACACATCTTAAGTGTTTTTCTAAAATAATAACTATGTCTAAAACATGTTTACTTAAGTGTTTTTCTAAAATAATAACTATGTCTAAAACATGTTTACTTAAACTTTTTTTAATACGCTTTTATATTTGACATTAGCAAATTAGCAAAATGTTGAAAAATCGTTAAGTAAAAATAACGTTTTTATATTTGTCATTTATGTAAAGAAATCGTTAAATGTAAATAATATTTTTATGCGTTTGTTTGCATTATATAAGATTTACGGCTGGTTAGTTGGTTACACAATATTATTTTCTCTACTTGCATTTTAAAAAATAAAAACATTACATTTTGACCATCCGTGTTAAACACGTGATACAACAAATTAGTTTATAACACAGAAGATGGTTCCTATAAATTGTTTGGAAACCGGCAAAAAGTAAAACAAAGTAAACAAATGTTTTCGCTATTGAAAAGGTGGCGTTTATGCTTTATTTATTTTGTTTTAGGCATCTTTAATTGGTTTAAAATATTTTTACTATGGGATTTAGATTGTGGTTTGTTTTCCTGTTTTTTGGACGGTTGGCCATTGGTAGTATATAAATGCTTTATGTGGGTGTTAGTGGAATGTAATGAATGTGAGCCTATTGATAATGTATGTTGACATCAACCAAACAAAATATAGCAAAGTGAGTTTGTATTGTCGACCAAGATTGAATATATGACACCTTTCAACACTTCTATGGCTAAGACGACAATTTGATTTGATAATTAACATATTGTGTCATTCTTTAATAATATGTATGGTAAAATGGGCACGTGACATTTGATTTGATAATTAACACTAGAGTTCATGTAAGACTCGGTAGACGAATAAAAGGGTTACAAAAGTTGGCCAAGACTTTTCCTTATCATAAGGTAAGGATACGAATGATCCTGCAATATGACTTGGATGTTAACTCGATGTTAATATATGCATGAAATGACATCATGGTTATTGTTTAGGTTGTGTACGTATCTAATTAATAACATGATTATTATCCGAAAATTATGAGAATTTGAAACATTAGGATTCTTGGTTTAATGGATTTGAAAGGGAAATCGAAAGTGGGTGCTTAGTATGATATGAAATTATCATTTGGATAAATTATAGTTATCTTGATTGTTTCATTGTGGATTTTGATTAATAAAGACAACATTTGTTGGATTAGGGAATTGTTAGCAAATCTAATTTATCTTGTACTATACACAATAGTATGAATTTATACTTGTCTTTATCTGTTTAGGATTTATGGAATTAGTATCAAGAATACCATCTTCATATTATATGTGTTTGAGAGGTATGTGATTTTGGAAATAAAAGTTGCAAAGTCATTGTCTACCATCAATGGGTTATTTAATTACTTTTACTAAATCACATATAGTCCGCGTTTTCATATTCTTGGCTCGTAAATTCCATGAGTAATTAAATCCGCTTGACTTATGACTATTCTTGGCTCGTAAATTCCATGAGTAATTAAAATCCGTTTGACTTATGGCTCGTAAATTCAATGGTTAGTGGTGGTACGTGAAGTCGTAACTTATGGCTCATGGATGGCAAATGACACATGATATCGAAGACAAATTGGCCTAAACAAGTCGAGATGTTATAGTATTATAGTAATATACACACTCTTTGAAAAATACGACATCATAACCTCATGAATGTCAAATGACACATATGATCATAAGATTAACGTTAGGAACTAATGACGTACGGCTCATAGTGAAAACAATCTAACATAAAACTTGACGCTTATCAAGAAACTAGCTGATTACGATTCTTTTTCACTATTACGCTGCAATAATTATATGTCGTATCAAATTTAATGACATTACAATGCTATTACCAACCTATGCATAAATGCAATAGTACAGTTTTAGATGTGTTCAGCCAAAGTTTAAGCAAATAGCTACATGTGTAATGAGCCAAACGTCAAAATGAATTTGATTGCGTGGTTTTTTAATTTACGTACAACATTTATATGATTGAGAAAAGTTGCAATCTTGTGTACATATGTTACAGATGGCATCACAAAACAAATATGAATATGCATTTATGTGAAATTACTAGCTAGCAATCATTTAGTGTACAATTATTGTTTGACGTTAACATTTGTGTTGCTACTTAGAACAAGTAATGATTATGACCAATTATGGTACGTATTTTGCTAGCTAGGCTCATAAAGTTGTAAGATTTTCTTGAACCTTCTATTTGTAAAGTTTACAAAAAATTATGATTATTTTCCTTTAAAATTTCATAAAGCGGCCGGTAGTTTCCGAAGCCAGTTATCTTCTTGTTTCACGATTTGAATTTGTCTACAAGGTTTACAACTTTACATATATAAGAAAGTTAATTTAACACATCAAAGTTACTGATGTGAGTTGTGAAGTACTTTTTCATTTATAGGATGCGTGAAATGAATCTACCCTTGTAAGTTTGATAAGCTTGCCAAGTTACCCATGCACATCTTGTTTTTAGGCATGAATGCATGATCATAAAAAATAAAAAATATCATGAACTCATGGGACCTTTTTTATGTAATAATGACCCCACAATGTATAACTAGTGCTGATATGGCAACATTATATTGGCCCAACACATCTCCATATATTTATGAATAAAATGTACTTTCATGTATATTTAACATTCTTCGTACAAGACATGGCAATAATCTTGAATGCAACACAACTAAGAAACTTAACCAGAACATGGAAACATGAATGAGGTGTATGTTTTTACTAGTGGGTGACACAAAGAAAGTGCGACCTTAATTGATTAACACGCCCTAAAATTGAGAAATAATAATTAAGCAAGCATTAGATTTTAATCAAAGGTCATAATGGGTCACTAAATTCGAGCCTCAAAATATGCAAGTATATTCGGAATGTTATAGAAGAGGAATTAAGCAAGTTTTAGGGTTTCACTCAATGGACAACTGTGTTTAGAAAGATTAGAGTTAACTTTTATTATTATTATTATTATTATTATTATTATTATTATTATTATTATTATTATTATTATTATTATTATTATTATTATAATAGTGTAATAAAAGTACTCAAAAATCAATATGCTTTGTTCAACTCGAAACTCAAAAGTATTCAACAAATGTTTTTTACGATAATATAAAAAGGTTTATTTGAATTCAAATTTTTACGATAATATTTATAGTGTAGATAATTTGTCGCAATAAAATCTGCAAGTATTTGTACATCCATATGAAATCTACAAAAATCAGCTATTAGATGAATGATCCAATTTCGCATGTATAATCCCTTTGTGATCTTTTTTATTCTGCTCTGTTCAAGTATAATTATTGATCAAAAACAAAAAGAAAAAAAGAAAAACAAACTATTAAATGAATGATGATGTAGACCTTTAAAACTATTTTCAATATAATCTTTTACAAGTCGGATACATATACATTGTACCGAGTAATATAAATCTCCACCCGGATGACTATGGTCAAGCAGAAATGACTTATGTATTTAGTAGCTTAACCAAAGAGAAAGTAAGCCCCGTCACTATCACTACAGCCTTTCACTTTAGCCGGACATAGGCCCTCTTTCCTAATTCATTTACGGGTCTTATCTTACGAATGACTGAAGGAATTCCTTGCTTGACTTTCTCACATAAAAACGAGGATGTACATTTATTAGTATCAGGTTAACTAGTGTCTAATGTGAATATGATGAAGATGCCCCTTCCATAATATTGGGAATTCTAAATTTAACGGACCATAATGTCAAATAGAATTTGATGACGTTTTCGTTTGTGTCTATACACATTTTTTTTGCAGAATCTCGGTGTACGTACGGTAGTATTTTTGCAAACAATTTTATGTGAATTAATAATGTGAATATTCTTGTTTCTCTGAACAAAGAGTCAAATATTCTTGTATTTTGTTAACAACCTTTTACAGATCTCGGCATCATTAACTATTAGTTAATGGTATTAATATTCTGCTAGGTCATACCTTTCAATCTTTTATGTGAGTGATGAATAATACGTCAAAGTGTCAAACAATTCTCAGTTCCTTATTCAAGAAAGAACCCAAGCAAATCAAGTATATTTTTACATGTGAAGCACTGGCCACACGTTTACTATGTTATAGTAGTATTTAATGATAGGTATACGCGTATCAAACAATGATTTGATATTCTCCAACAGTGATTCATTAACTTGCATTCAAATTGTTAAAATTCCATCCACTCGTTAATTTGCAAACTTAGCCAAGTTCGTCTGGTGATTTTCGATGACGTTAGACAAATTAAAGATAAGGATGAGAAATTACTATAACAACACATTAAAGATACATCAACTTGAATTAAATGTATCCCTAGTTTTTTATATGCATCATAATATATTTTATAGTAAAAAATTGATACATACACATTTATTTGATGCATTTTATCATGTTAGGTGAATCTTGTGTCATTTTCGTCTCATGCGGATCAAATTTGTTGCTAGCACTACTTTGCATCATTTTCACTTCAAAAACTAATTAGGTTGCATCTAAATGAATTGAGATGCATCTAATTCAAGTCGACACATATCAAATATGTGATAATACTCTTAATGCCATTTATGGCTTTAATCTCCAAGGTCGTAGGAAGTAGTTTATATTTTTGTCCGAGTCTTTCAATATTATGTGGTAGTGGTTTTGTTTTCTTGTCTAGAAAATAGAAAGTATCTTGTTATGTAAGCTTTTCGCTTATGTAACGGGCTGAGATATGAGATTCACTCATATCCGTTGTACTTAAATGTTTTTTTGGAGTAATATATTTACCGGGTCGTTGACCTTTTATCTAAAAAAATATGTGATAATACTTCTTTCTCATCCTTATCATTTTAAATTTTTTTCACTAAATCCCTACCCTTATGTTTATACCAAAATGAAGATACTCACGTTAAACTTATGCTAAGAATTAAAAAAAAAACGTTAATTATCAATAAAATAAATCAAAACTAAAACAAGAAATCTCTTAATAAGATACAAATTGGACAAATGTATTTTTCAGATGATCAACAGTTGAGCTAGGTTACAAAATCGAGCCTTTCTATTGGATAATAAATATCAAAATTGAATTAGTTTTGTCAAATTTTAAAAAATTTGGTGAAGAAAAAAATAAAAATACGCATGGTCTTATAAGTTCTTTTTTGTTCGTTTTTAATTTCTCACTTAAATACAGATAAAGTTATATTTTGATTGGTTAAAATTTATAATCAAATCTTAAACTTAAAAAGCTACTATTCTTAAATCTAATCTTATGAACTTAAGTGTAAAATCTTCAATTTTCATTATATATATATATATATATATATATATATATATATATATATATATATATATATATAGTGTATCTTTATTTTCAGAACCCTGTTAAGTGCGGGAACTGCGAGAACTCCAATTTTGCATTAGAAAACATGCATGTTCATATAAAAACATGTATGTTTTCTTACATACACCTTAATACACATACATGTTCATATAAAACCCTGTTAAGTGCAACATATCAATGCAAAATGGTTTTATATGAACATGTATGTTGTAGGTATTTTTATTAATGTGTATGTAAGAAAACATACATGTTTTATATGAACATTCATGTTTTCTAATGCAAAATTGGAGTTCTCGCAGTTCTCGCACTTAACAGGATTCTGAAAATAAAGCCCGCTATATATATATATATATATAAACAAACCATCACACTTTAAACTTTTTTATATAAATAACTATTATTATTATTATTATTATTATTATTATTATTATTATTATTATTATTATTAAATTGAGCGTAATACTTTAAACACCATCAACCCTACATGTTATTGAGTATATGCATGAAGTGAATATAACTTATATATAAAAATTTATATCTATAAATTTGACTTATATCAAAATATCAAGTTAAACTACTCAAACAATAAGATTATTAAATAAAATTGATCATATTTTCAAGTCCGAGCAAACATATATTATTATTAGTTATGATCATCCAAACCTAATCCGTGTTTAATAATATGTGACTATACAGGATAAAAACTAAAATACATATAAGGATAGATAATATCGGTAAACTAATATTAAAATGAAAGCATAATTATAATACACCAAACAAATTTATTTAAAGTATAATGAAAATGATTCATTGTATTTATATTCTAAATTCCATGCGTCTAATATCACAGTTACAAAATATTAAATAGTACTAAATTCTTATACGCCGTGTATCAGACTAAAATTTAAAAATAAATTTAATTTGTATAAAAACCATCATACGTGCACGGGACTAATTATTAATGTTAGTGTATAATGACCCGTTGTTACTTGCTTCCAAAAATTCCATTTATAAACTTTCACCACTTCAACCCGTTACGTATTAAATATTTTTACTGGCATTTTATAATTAGAAAGACTCGAGCTTGAAGTTATACCAATTAGGTCTAGTACAAGCTAAAACTACCGATGAAATAACTTTCTATGACCAAAATATCTTTTGTGCTTTTGAACCTTAATATGAAAAAATAATTGAAGGGCTCGAATGTAAAGCAACACTCATCATAAAGTTTATGTTGGAAACGAGTGATTATATGGGGAAGGGGAAAAAGTGCTATGACACATGTTGACGTATATTTGTGCCACTCAATATTAACATTAACAACAATTTTAGCTTCTTTCTTTCTCTTAATGTAACTTTATAATAAAGTAACATAGCTAGCTAATTTTATTGATCAATGACCCACCACCCCTCATCATTCTGCCCTATATAAACCCTTCACTCATCTCTTTTATAAGCACCACTCATCAAAACCAAGAGCTAAGAGCAAGAAAGAAGAGAGAAGCAAAGAAAAAAAGAGAGAATTTACCTCTCTAAATTGAATCTCTTCCTTTTTGTTGAGTGTGTGTAGAAACATTACCAAGAATTAAGATGATGTCTTCAGAAAGCTTTGCTCATCTTACACTTGCATTTGGCCTTCTTGGTATATATAATTCTCTCTCTCTCAAAATATCTCTCTCATTCTAAAGCTATCTCTCTTTATGCATGAGAATACAACATTACCATGCATGAAAACATCATATACAAATTTAATCTTTGCCAAACTTGCCATTCACGAACTTAATTTTAGTTGTATTTACACAATTAAAGTTGGGTAGAAATTAAATATGAGCAAGTGCAAGTTTACACTTAATTACAAATTTTATTTTTTGCACGTTTGAACAAACTTCTTACAAATTAAAAATCACTTGCTTGTGAAAGTTTTGTGGCCATTACTTGATCCATTTTTCCTAAGTTACGTACAACTTGTAAACTTGTAGACCGTATTATCTTCTATGTTGTTTTACAAACTCTTGGCTTCTTAATTATGTTGTAGGCAATGTTGTATCATTCATGGTGTTTCTTTCCCCATTGTAAGTTCCTTTGTTTACAATACAAAATATTTCACTCATGATAAGAAGATTTATAGAGTTTAACTAACATTTCTGTTTTTTAAATCGCAGGCCGACGTTCTACAAAGTTTACAAAAAGAAATCAACCGAAGGGTTTCAGTCGGTGCCATACGTTGTGGGGTTATTCAGTGCAATGCTTTGGATATACTATGCACTTCTAAAAGGGGATGCCATGCTTCTTATCACTATTAACTCTGTTGGGTGCTTCATTCAAACTTCCTACCTCTGCTTCTTCCTCTTTTACGCACCAAAGAAGGCTAGGGTACGCAATAATCGATCTTTTATCAAATCTCTTTCTTCGTTTAATAAACGATGAGTTATTATGTTAAGAACAAAAGACTGATAATTCACGAAAATATTATGTATGCAGATTGAAAGCCTCAAGCTGATCGTGTTGATGATAGTGGTTGGTTTCGGTTTGATTATTAGCCTTACTTATTTTCTTGCCAAAGGAGCAAACCGTGTCGTGATAGTTGGATGGATCTGCCTTGTGTTCGCTTTGTGTGTTTTCGTTGCACCCTTGGGGGTTGTGGTAAGTTTTTTTTAACCATATACACAAGCAAAACTATATGAAAAATAACAATACTAGTAAAAGATTGCTTAATGTTTTTCTTTTCAATTTTCAGAGACAAGTGATTAAAACCAAAAGCGTGGAGTTTATGCCCCTTCTTCTATCAACAGCCCTCACCCTCAATGCCGTTACATGGTTCTTTTATGGAGCACTTCTTCATGATTTCAACATTGCGGTATGCAAGAATACAAGCATGCAATTATTTGTTTTTATTACAAAAAATGATTGTACTTAACCATTTTTTATATGTATACAGATCCCAAACGTTCTTGGATTCATCTTCGGTATTCTTCAAATAACCCTTTACTTTGTATACAAAAACAAGAAGCCAGTTAGCGATGAGAAAGTTTCGGAATTAGAGACAAAGAATGTCAAAACAGTAGAACACAAAGTCCCTGAAAAGAAAGATCAAGAAATCATTGATGTTGTCAAGCTAAGCGCATTAATGTGCTCGATTCCCGTGGTTGCAAAACTAAATGAGGATGTTACCGATGTTGATGACCGTTTGGTTGTAGAGCCTCCTGTGCCAAGCCACACCATTGAAGTCGCGGCATGAGCTCATTATAAGCTGCTTGGCTTTTATCCAGATTAATTTATGCATGGTTCAGTCATGTATATCTGCTTAACTAGTTCTTGTCAATTTCCGTCGTTAGTTAAATTCGATCCAAGATTAGGTTGCTAACTTCATGTTTCTATTGTTTCTGTATTGCAACGATTATGAAAATAAATGTTATTTACGTTCAATAACTTTTAGTTTCTCTTGAAATTATGAAACTAGCAAATTTAGACATGCAAAAAGATATTTAGATCTATGGTACCCTTCCATTCACAAGCGAAGTTCAATGTTCTTTCTACTCTTGTTTACTCATCAATCTATTAATTATCACATTTACTTGCGGTAATTTGCTACCACAACCTTATGAGTGGTAATTAAGCTTACTTTAATTGAAAAATTAACAATTAATTAACATCAAACATTTCATATTTAACAACACCTTCTGTAATTATAAACATTAAATATGTATACATATGAAAATAATAAGCTCAATAAATACTATTTTTACACAAACGATAAATCATAATCACAACTCATAGGATTGCAGTTAGCAATACCCATAAAGAAATTTGCTCGGTAGTAGTGTGTTTTAGCTTAAGGACAAATAATGGTAACGTCAAATCATTAATTCTCCCTTCTACATGAGCAAGACTCTTCCATAATCCTTGGAAAAAAAAGAAACTAGAAATAATACAAATATTAAATGGGCTAATTAGTGTTAACAACGCGGTTACTTTCATTAAAAACAACAACAAATATAAGAAAATTAAAGGGTAAATATGTGAAAGGTCCCTATCATTCTTTGGCCTTGAAAGTCTCGTTCCATGAATTTAGGATGCTAAAAATCTATAAAGTTGTTCCTCAATAATAAAATATGAATTGGTTCTCTTAGTTCTATAGTACAATAAATGTTCAAATATTTTATGTTTCTCTAACATTCTAAAGTTCGGTATGGTTTCATCATTTTTTATTGTCGTTTACGTTTTTATGGAAAGAATGCTTATCATGTTAATGTACGGTTGTACAATACGAATTGAAATAGGAAGTATATACGTAATGACCACTAGGAATTTAAGTTTGTTAGGAGTTATGATTCAATGGATGTTTGTTTATTTGGTCTCTTGTAGACTCGAATAAGAAATTATCAGATTAATTCTTGCCGCAACGTGAAAGGCAATAAGAAACTTGTTAAATTCAAATCACATGTGGTTTCTCCTCTATAAAAATATAAAGAGCATTTTTAATTTTATTTTCACTTTTAAAATTTGAATGGTAATTAACTAGTTAGACATGTTAGTTGTAGTAGAAGACAATGATTGTATTACATGTCAAATTTTTTACAACTCAAAATCTTAGGGTTTATGTTTTTTTTTTTTTTTTTTTTTTTTTTTTAAGTTTTCTTAGCCTATAAATCTGATGTTGTGTAAGCTTATTGATGACAAGAATTAGACATTTCATGAGATGTGCTATCGTTCAAAAAACGCTCAACGGTAATGTCATATAACTAAGTCTAATTTTTAGCAAGATCACTTTCATTTTAATATTAGGTGAAAATTGGGTGTGTACGTAACATGTTAACTTACATGAGGTTGAGCTATTAATATGAAATAAGTATTTATTTATTTTTTCTTTTAAGGTTAATTCCATATATATTCAAGATAAACATTATAAATCATATATATTTACACAAACAAAAATGATAATAACATATATACCTAATCCAAACACAAATTTGTCATATATATACCCAAAATACTAATTTTTTTCATTTTAAATTCTGAGAACCACTTATTAACTATCAATTAAAGATGAATTCTTAGTCAAATTAATAAATGGATGAATACTCCCGCATCTTTTACGCTTTAATTTAAGTTTACTTGAAAATAATAAACTTGGTGTATAACTGATTCTCTATTTCTTGTTGCTAGAGTTACTGCAAAATAATATTTTTATATTACATATTTGTTATTTGTATTTTTCGAGTACTAAATTTAAAATGAATATATTTAGTAATATCATCAGGACCAGAATTTTCATATGGCATTACATTGGTTTTGGGTTGGGTAAATATGACTTTTATTATTTCATTGGGAAATAATCTAGTAAAAAAAGAAAATAAAATAAGAAAAAAATGAGAAATATTTATAGCCGCATATTTTAAATAAATAAAAAAAAAATTAATGAAAAATGCATCTTTCTTAAGGTTTATCTGAAATGGTATGGATGTGATTATTTCCCAATCTTCCTATTTTACTTAAATTTCTTATTTGATCCTGGGTATATATGACATTAACATTTTTTGTTGGGTAAATATGTTATTATAAGGTTTTTTTTATTTAATAAGTTTATAAAAACTTTTATAAATTATAATTTAAACTAATAGAAATAAGTTTTAAGAGTTGAGTATAGCTCTGCTTAGTCAATATACTTTAATATCATTTATAATATTATTGATATACATCCTAAAATCAAGAAATATACAGAGCATGTGAATTTAACTTGATGATTATTATGTTATGTTGGGATAGTGAGTTTCCAGTTTATTTTCATTTGTCAAATACATTTACAAAAATAAAAATATATCTTTCAACTTAAAATATAAATTTAAGCTAATTTTGCCGAACAAACTCGTAATAATGTTATTTAATATGAAAAAAAGTTAAAACAAATATATATCCAGAGTCGTATTGGAGGTGTGCGAGGTGTGCAACGTACAAGGCCTCAAAGTTTTAAGGTCCTCAAAATAAATATTCCTTTATATATTTTGGCGCCTCAAAATTTTCTTCCAAAATCAAATTGTTAACAATATATGATATGATCATCAAAATATTTGTTAAACTCATCTTCAAGTTGTCGAGAGTGACGAAAAACTCAAAAAACTAAAGCTATATGCTTACAATATATCTTTATCGTCATGTTTAGGTATCATATAAACTTTTGCATATAACCTCCGCTAACTCAACTATGATACTGTATATATCAAAATGTTAGTATGTATTAACAAGGTTCTTATAAATATGGAGTACTATTGATATCATGATATTGCTAATCGTTGGAAATTTAGTTCAATTGAGGGTTTCAAGTCACAATTGGTAATGAATTTAGAAGTATGAAATATACACCCATCAAGTCACTGAACCACCCTAACTCTAATAGTGGAAAAGTGGAATTCATGTAGCTGATGAAAATCAATGAGTAACACTTTGAATTTGAGTAGCAAGCTAAAGAATCTCATCAGGGAATGAAACTCTCAGTGAGCACACTCATGGAGTTAATCTTTCAGGGGCAAGCTCATCAGCGAGTACCACACACTGGACTAAATTCAAACTTACTTGTAACGAATTTGACCTATTTAAGGGCAGTTATAACTGTAACTTAATGACCACGTTTAACGGTCATGTGACCACTATTTCCTATTACGAGAGAATATATTATGATTTAATTAATGAGCCGGTTAATTATCATAGTTCCATTATTGGGCTTTGAGTTTTCCTATAAATTGGAACACATATTTGCATGAAAATGACACAGAAAAACTCAAAAACCTAAACACTTAGAAGCGAAAGGGTTCTTGATTTGTGCCTTAACCAAGAACATTACACTTAATCCTATCCCAAATAGATATTTGTGATACCAAATATTAGGGTCGAATAGTTTCTTTTGGAAAGAGATAACACGATTCTAAGTGATATCCAGTTATTATTACACTTAATCTTATCCCAAAGAGATATTTGTGATACCAAACTAGGAAAATCAACCAACAATCAAAAGAAACTATTTTGTGATAATCAATGGCTGTTGCAATGAAACATATTGCTGCTAACTTCTTCAAACGGAAAAGTTTGAAGGGTTAATTTTAGAAGATGGCAAAAGAAGATGCACTTCCTTTTGTCAAGCACGAGTGTGGTGTATGTTATGAGCACTCAAATCCTGATGATGGGGATGATGTAGCTGTGGAAAAGATAAGGAATTTGGCAAATGGGATAATGATGACTATATTTCTAGAGGTTTAATCCTCAATAAGTCAATGGTATGCCTGACCCTCTCTTTTATATTTACCAAAATGTTGAATCTGCAAAAGAACTATGGGATTCTTTAGAAGCTAAGTACATGGCTGTGGATGCCTATAGCAAGAAGTTCCTTGTGAGTAATTTTACTAATTACAAAATGGTCGATTCTAGACCTGACATGGAACAATACAATGGATTTCTTGTTATACTTGGTCGGTTCACACAAAACAAAATGAACATGGATGAGACTATTTCAGTATCTTGTGTTATTTACAAACTTCCCCCTTCTTGAAAAGATTTCGGGCATACCTTGAAACTTAAGAAGGAGGAAATAACCCTTGTTGAATTAAGGAGTCATCTATGTATTGAGGAATCCCTTAGGGCGCAAAATAATGACAAGCCAAAGAGTAATAATGTTATTGGTCCTTCAGTTATCAATATGGTGGAGCATAACAACTCCATCAGGTACAATAACAACAAGGAAAAACCTAAACAGCAATACACCAAAATTGATCCGAATAAAAAGTCATAATTGACTTGTTGGAAGTATAGAAAACCTGGACACTTGAAAAAGGATTGCAAGGGTGGAAAAGTTGGTAATAAAACCAATGGTTCAGGTACAAGTGGTTCGAGGAGTGGTTCAACTAACCCTCTGAAAATTCAAAATATGTTTAATAAGTCTTTCTAGATTTATTATGTTACATATGTATCTGAAGCAAACTTAGTGCAGGATGATAATGTTGCGTGGTGGGTTGACTCCGGTGCTATAATCTATGTGTGTAAAGATAGATGATGGTTAAAGACTTACGAGTCGCTGAATAATGGTTCTGTTCTTCATATGGGAAATAAGTCAACAACCCTGGTGCATGGACCTGGAAGTGTAGACTTAAGATTTAGTTCTGAAAAAGTTGTTTCTTTGTTTTATGTTTTGCATGTTCCTCAGATTAAAAAGAACTTGGTTTCATGTAGTGTGTTGAATAATTGTGGTTATATACAAGTTATTGAATCCAATAAATTTGTTTTATCTAAACATATAATGTTTATTTGTTTTGGCTATTTGTGTAGTCGAATGTCCAGTCTTAATATTATGAATATATTGTTAATTCAGCATTTATGTCAACCTCTTACTGAATAATTCAATCCTGTGGCATGTTAGGCTGGGCCATGTACACTTTAAAAGAATACAAGATATGTCTGAAGATAATTAATACCAGCATTTTGAAATGAACAATGAAAAGTGTAAAACTTGTATGCTGACTAAAATCACTAAACAACCTTTCCAAAATGTTAAACGTGAAACTGAGATTTTGGAGTTAATTTATAGTAACTTGTGTGATTTGCATGCTACTCCCTCTTTAGGGAATAAGAAATATTTTGTGTCTTTTATTGATGATGCTTCTTGGTTTTGTTATGTTTATTTATTCCATTGTAAAGATGAAGTATTAGATAAATTTAAAGTGTTTAAAACTGAAGTGGAATTGCACTAAAGTGCCTTAATCAAAAGATTTAGGACGGATAGGGGAGGTGAATATATGAATGCTATATATTTTAAGTATGTTAGTATAATCTATGAAACGACTGCTCCTTATACCCCACAACAAAATTATGTCTTTGAAAGGAAAAACATGGTACTGAAAGAAATGGTTAATTCCATGTTGTCCTATTTAGGGCTGAGTGAAGGTTCTGGGGTGAAGCAATGCCAATAGCTTGTTATTAATTAAATAGGGTTCCTGATAAAAGGAACAAGGTTGGTCCTTATAAACTCTTAACTAAAATAAACCCAACCTAAAATATCTCATGGTTTGGGGTTGTAAGGCAGTTGTCAGACTCCCTGATCCAAACCTGAAAGCTTTGGGTGACAAACGTACAGATTGCATATATATTGGATATGCTGAGCATTCCAAGACCTACATGTTTTATGTTATTAAACCTAATGAATTTGCTTCAATTAACTTTATAATTGAATCAAGGGATCCAATCTTTGATGAGAATAGATTATCATCTATATCTAGGTCAAATCATGTGGTTTCAGGTTCAAATGAAACAGAATATGATGGTGTTTTAGAGGTCCTTGAAAAGGTTTCTGAGGAGGTTGTGGTTCAGCAACCTAAGTTTAGAAAAAGCAAAAGAAATAGGACTCCAAAGTCATCTGGATCTGAATTTCAATTATACTTAATTGAAGGAACAAGGGATGAGGTCTCTGACCAACACTCCTATTGCTTTAATGTCGAGGATGACCCCAAAACATTGATGACGCAATGAAGTCTCAGGATGTTGCTTTCTGGAAAGAAAAAATCAATTATGAGATGGATGCCAACATGGGCAACAACACTTGGTTGTTGGCTGATCTACCACCTGGTCGCAAACCCCTAGGTTGTAAATGGATTTTAAAAAGGAAACTAAATGTAAATGAAACTATCGAAAAGTTCAAGGCTAGACTAGTCATTTAGGGCTTTAAACAAAAGTCAGGGATATACTATTTTGATACTTATGCTCTAGTGGCTCATATCAATACCATAAGAATGTTGATTTCCTTGGTTGTGAAGACAGTTTTCTTCAATGGTAGATTAGATAAAAAGGTTTATACAAACCAACCTCAGGTCTTCATCATGCCTGAAAATGAAAAAAAAAAGGTGTGCAAATTGATTCAGTCTTTATATAGACTAAAACAGGCACCTAAGAAATGGCATCAAAAATTTAATGAAGTGGTTTTCTCCAATGGTTATCTTCTTAACCAATCTAAAAAATGTATTTATAGCAAATTTCATGAGTCTAGTAAATGAGTTATCATATGTCTATATGTTGATGACATGCTAATCTTTGGGACTGACCAAGTTCAGGTTGACCTGATAAAGTAATTTTTGTCATCAAGGTTCTCCATGAGGACATGGGGGAGGCTGACGTTATCCTTTGTATAAGGATTAAACATGAAAGTAAAGGAATTACAATTTCTCGATCTCATTATATTGAGAAGGTGCTGAGGAAGTTTAAAAAACTTTGATTATACTCAAGTGAGTACTCATATGGATACAAGTAAGAAGATAAAACCTAACAATGGTAAGGTTGTATCTTAGCTTGAGTATCCAAGGATAATTGGCTGCCTGACGTATACCATGACTTGTACAAGGCCTGATATTGCTTTTGTAGTGGGTAAACTGATTAGGTACACTAGTAATCCTAGTACTCATCATTGGCAAGCAATTCAGAGAGTATTAAAGTATTTGAAGAAAACTATAGATTATAGTTTGTCATATACTGAATATCCTTCATTTTTGGAAGGATACATTGATGCAAGCTAGATCAACAACACTGAAGATAACTCTTCTATAAGTGGTTTGGTATTCTTGCTTGGGGGAGGTGCTATCTCATGGGCTTCCAACAAGCAAACTTGCATCACAAGTTCAACAATGAAATCTGAATTTGTGGCTTTCAGCAGCTGGTAAAGAATCCGAATAGTTGAAAAACTTGATTCTTAATATTCCATTGTGGCCTAATACTATAACACCTATTTTCTGTCCAATTGTGATAGTTCAGCTACATTGGCAAAGGCTTACAACGAGATGTACAATGGGAAGTCTAGATACTTGGTGTCAGGTACAATATGATTTTTGAACTTATCTTGAATGGGGTGATTTCTATAGAGTTTGTAAGGTCTTAACAAAATTTAGCTGATCACTTGACGAAGGGTTTAGCTAGAGACTTGGTTTTAAAGTCTGCTAAAGGGATGGGTTTAAAGTCCACCGTGGTAGCTGAATATTAAGACAACCAAATCCCTCCTAATGAAACTCAGGCGCTGAATTTAATGTGGAAAGCTTGATGTTCAGAGGTTGGAAGACATGTTTAACATTTCACCCCAAGCTTTATGCTCGATCATGCTGAAAGGTAAAGTGAATGATTACTTTTTAATAGTTCATCTTGAAAAGTGCAAGATCAGGTGCATGAACAAAGGGAACTACCTATTTGAATGTAATGTTTTGCCGCTTCAGGGAGCTTTGCGCTTTTGGCTCTTGAAACATTCATAAAATGGACATGGACACATGGCTTATTAGTGTCAGGAGCGTTTAAGTGTTTGAAAACTTTGTGTGTATGTTATCTTCAGTTAATCAAATTGGTTGAAGCTGTTAATACAACTATCTTCTAAAAAACATTATTTTTATTTTACGATCTTTGCTAAATTTTATTGATGACAATGATATACTTTATTTACGCAAATTATAAAATTTTCAAGTCTTTTATAGCTATAAGTTTTATTTAAATATTGATGAGACGAAAAGTGTTACGCTTTTAAGAGGTCATTTAAGCCTTAAGTCGTGATAATATGATCAAATATTACCTTAAATCGTTCCTTTTATCATTTTAGGTACTTTTGAGAGGAATTCTGGAAAACATAGCATTTTGGACATTTTTGGAGCATAAAAGTGAAGAAAACGACAAAGTCAAGAATTCAAGCTGGAACAGTACCAGACGGCGTCAAAAGCTACAAGATGACGCCGTCACTTGTTGATAAAGAGGTGGAAATTTACTTTGCACTTGACGGGCAAGAAAGATTTTGAGACATTCATACGTGATGGCGTCACGTGTTATTTCACCAAGGTGGTCACGTTTTAAGTCAAAGAGAGACGGCCCAGAACACTTTCAAACCAGAAGGCGTCAAGAGTAGATCTAGGCAATCAAGAAACCCTAACACGGCGAGATGACGGCGTCACATCCTAAAAGGTGACGCCGTCAAGTTGTAAAATCTATATATACTTTTCTATTTTTCATTCATTAAGGAGAGGATTTATGGTAGGAACTTAGGGTACGAATCGTAGTCGACTTTTGCAACTATTTTGAGGTTTCAAAGCCTCTTTTCTTCCATGGTTAATGGAAGATAAGTAATCTATCAATCATTCAATATGTCTATGTGTTGTTTGATTTTATCTTACACTTATCTTTCTTTTAACATGCTAGGCTAGGTTTTTTTGTGTTTGCTTAAGTCTAATGAAACTTAGTTATTGATTATTTATTGAATGGTTTGTTATTAATTATTGTGGGTGGATGTTTATCGATGTTAGGCTTAAGAAAACTGGCAATACTCCAATGGTAACATGCTTGAACGTCTTAAGAAACATGAATCGGATGTGTACTACGGTTATTTAGTTGTATTTAATGCATGAGCCACTATTTATAATCCCTAGGATTGGGCGTTTAACGTGTCGTTTTAGGAGGAGATAAGAGCTTATAGAGTTGGGGAAGATCGTACACAGCCCTACGAATGGTATTAAGGAATACAACCCGGCATCTACGCAATTGTAACAAACCTATCAATCAGTAAAAGATAACTAGGGACTAGTGAAACCTAAGTAAACACGCTTGTCTCCATATTAGAAGTCTCTCACATTTATTTTTAATTATTTTATTTTTATTTGCATTTGTAGTATTTGGGTTAGTTGACTAGCAACTAATTCCGCCCACTCTTCCAAAACCCGAGAATTTTACTTGCTTTTCATAAAATATAAAAATACAAAAAAGAATCATCCTTCATCCCTAGACCTAGTTTAGATCATTTTCAATCCTAACAAACACTATTCCCTGTGGAGAATTATCAATCCCCCGGTACTTACCACTACACTATACTACATTGGTCAGGTATACTTGCCTGGTGGGGATTGTAAGCTTCTCAAGATCCCTTGAGAAGTAAAGCTTTTGCGTTGCAATCCACACGCATCAAAGTTTTTGGCGCCGCTGCCAGGGAATAGTTATTGTTTAGGTTGAATTTTATTTTTATTAGGTCTACTCATTAGATTCCTATCTAGTGAGATTTTTATTTTATTTTTATAGGTTTTCTTTAGTTCATCTTTTTCTTTGTTCCTTTGTTCGTAACCATTACCATCTGCCATCAAGGAAGGTGGTAATATCTTTGATCCCATCAACCCGCCACAACAAGACCCACCACAACCAAACCAACCTCCTCGCACTTTAGGAGAGTACTCCCGTCCTAGCCACCAAGGCTATCGAAACACCATTGAGCTCACTCAAGGAGCCAATGTGTCTCCCTTGCGATCCGACACCATCCGGTTGGTGCAAAGCGGATGTGCATTCCATGGACTTCGTTCCGAAGATCCAAATCAACACCTCGTGGATTTTCTTAAAATCGTATATTCCATAGACCTTGATGTTGAAACTCGAGAGACGACCCGATTGCGTCTTTTTCAATTCTCTCTACGTGACTAAGCTAGTTAATGGCTTGACCATTTACCCGCGGGATCCATCATATCTTGGGATGATCTCACCTCTTGTTTCCTTGCTCAATTTTTCCCACCAAGTTAAGGAATGACATCTTGATGTTCCAACAACATCAAGGCGAAACTCTTTACGAAGCATGGACTCGTTTCAAGGACTTACTTCAAAAATTCCCTTATCATGGCATAAATGTTGACTATTCCATCAAGAGCTGGCTAGTCCAGAAGCAAACGGCTTTTGGTAAAGACTAATCAAATCCGTTGACAACTGGTGGTTTGCTCAAAATCAAACGGTTATCAGGTGTACCACAGTTCTTACATCTGGCTACTCTAGAAGTGATGGCTTTTGGTAAAGAGTTTAAAATCCATTAAGTTTTTCTCAAAAGATTGCTAGGGACTAGCAATAATTTAGTATGGGGGATTGATGAGTGTGTAAATACTCATCATTTTTATCATATCTGAACTGCCAAAACATCCAAAAACACTCAGAAATGCATCAAAATACAGAAATTATCCCAAAAGTGTGTTTTATATGTTTTAGATGCAAAATGTTTAAAAACAAATGAAAAACGAATAAAGTTTGCACAATTGGCAGTTTCAGTCCCTCAAGTTTCAAAAATTGACAAAACAAGTCCCTGAAAGTTTAAAACGAAAGAAAAGTCAACCTAAGGCATTTAAAAGTCAAAAATTATCAAAAACGATCCTTGGGTAAAAAGTTTGAGAAAATTACATGTTTGGTCTCTGCAGTTTGAAAAATGACAACTTTAGTCCCTGGGAATTTTGAAAAGTACAAAAATTGCAAAAATGGTTTTTGGATATTTAAACTTTGCATGAATGGTCCTTTATGATACTTTGGCAGAATTACAACTTTGGCCCCTCATGTTTGGTGAAATTTCAAAAATTAGTCCTTGTGTAAAACTACAAACCAAACGGACACACTTATATTACCACTACTCCCTCCAATCCAAAAATAAAACCCAAGCCCACCTCAATTACTGGCCCATGTACTTCCCCAGCCCACACCCCATCCTTTTATTAATAAAACACAACCGGTCAAACCCCTGGCTTTGACTCCACCTCTTCCACCTCACACCCCACCATCCAGCAACATTCCAACACCCCCATCATAACCCCTAGGCCTGTTTCACCTCTGAAATACTCAAACCCTCCCCCTTGCCTAACCAAACAACAACCACAGTCCAAAAATGCACTTTTGCCTTCAATTAACAAAGAAACAGACAAAGAGATTTTGGGCGCCAAGAATATTTGAACGATAAAGATTGGTTCTAGTGATCCTGTGGTTAAGAAAAATGATGGGAAAAGTCCAAGGAGTCTCTGAAAACCCTAATTGGAGTGTGTAAAAGGAGAAGAGGAGCAGTGGAGCAAGTAGTTAGTTTTTTAGTTGTAACTTAGCTAATTTAAAAGTATTGTAATTCTTGATTTCCATTATTGTAATTGTTATTCTCATTTAATCTAAGACTTCATTTCAGAAAATCAATTATCAATTCCATTTTCAGTTTCATCACCAATAAATATAAAAATAAATAAATAAACAGAAAATATATAAAAAAAAAAAAAAGAAAAAAAAAAGGTGAAGGTAAAGCATGGAGCAGGGTGTATATGGGATGGCCCTGGGTTAGTGAATCCATGGGGATTCAATAGGATGGTAATTTTGTTCTTGGTTCATCTCAGTTTAGCAGGAAAGCTTTTGTAAGGCAACTTCTTGATTTTTACTACTTCACTGATTCATTGTTCATCATCTGTTAATGTATGCTAATTTATGATTACTTGTGTTAATTAAATTAGTTTATAGTTCATTAATTGGTAATTGATCTCTCACACTTGTTCTATTCCATAGTTTAGTATCAACTGTCAATTGTAGCTAATTAGTATATGTAGTAGTGGCTGCTTAAATCTGAGTTTTTGAATGCCTATAAGCTCTGCATCTGATAAAAGAGGTTTAGGATAAGTGACAGTAATCTGTGTTGCTTTTTAATTCACAAAACTCAAAACAGTTAGATAATAAAAGGGTGTTTGGATTAGCTAATATATGTGCACTCTTTTTGGTTTGTGGTCACACTTTCTATTATAGTATGTTACTTTAGGTTAGCCTAGATTAGTTAGATCATAAAACAGTAGGCTTATAAGTAAAAAAGTCAAAATTAGTTTGAATCTTGTACACTCAGTTAACTGTTAGGGCTTAGGGTAACAAAATCTTCATTTTAGTTTCTAAATCTGATAACATAGCTTTAGGTAGTTAAATTATATCTTATCTCATCATAATCAGTGATCTAGGAGTAGTCTAATTTCAGTTTAGTCAAACTTTTGGTAAAATAAGAAAGGTCAAAATTGCAAGTTAGTGCAGAAAATCATTTTTTGTGACAATTTTCTAGAATTTTGTACTTGGTATTGGAACTTAAAACTTTCAGAGATTAAAATATCTCAGTTAAACTTCAAGGATTTATGCTCAGCTTATTTTCTAGATTTTTTTAGAAGCTTGTGCAGCTAGCTTTTTGAGGCTGCAGGGAGAGTTACATCCCCTGCCTCAGGCCATTGGCCATCTTTCTCAAGCTTGTAATTTGCTACCTAGTGGACCCCACCTTGAGATCTTTGGTTTTGTATGTAGCTGAGCAGCTCAGCTTTCGAGGGCTTAGCTTATCTTGGGTCCTAGCTTATTATCCCTTAGCTTATTTTGACCCTGTTTGTGGCCTGCCATCATGTCCCAAACCTGACCCTTCAGTGTTCAACCCAACTTTCCAAAGCTCATAAAAAGCTCAATAGAAAGCTATAAGCTTAGCTTGATAGCTTAATTTGTAGCCTTCCATCCCTAGAATACAAGTCAATCCTTAAGGTGGACTTCCCTTCACCTCAGTGGACCCCACAGTGTCCCAAAAGTCCTAGGATCAGGTATGTGGTTGTCTGTGGGATTGTGGAAGTGCTTATTCTGCTTTGTGCTTATCCTGTTTATTTAAGCTTATTTTAGTATATCATAGTTGTTTCTATCATAATTAGTCCTCTTTAGCTAGTTAATAACTTTTTGAATTCTTTGGCTAATCTGATTGGTCATCCCAAGTCAGTGAACTGAGCTTACTTCACAAGCCCCTACCTCCTTCACTACTTGAGCTTAGACTGAGCTTGTGGATTCTTGGGAGAACCCCTCAGGTCCCCTTTCTATATTTCCATTTGGTTTGGACCCTAAGTCACTCTTGTGGACCCCACAGGGGGCTGCAAGTGAGCCCTTGGGGCCTGTTTGGCTAAATTGGGATTTGGAATTGCTTATTGGAAGTTTTTAGCTTATTCTGAAGGTTTTGTGGTTGTTCAAGTTTACTCTCAGTATATTTCACTTGTACACATCTTAGTTCACTCTTGGTTCTCACCTAGTAGCTTATGCTAAGCTTTCATAAGCTTATTTGACAAAAAAAGGTCAACTGTTGAGCTTAATCAACTGCATTGTGCTTATTTTTGAGTTCCACCAATAGTCCCTTCACAAAAGTTCCATAAAATCAGTATATAATCAGTTTTGTAAAAGAAAAATTGGAAAAAGACAAAAATTAAGAAAGTGATAGCTTCTATATAAGCCATTTTGGCTTATTTTGTGCTTATTTATAAGCACTTTTCAATTTTAAATTTTTCTCAGGTTCCTTTTTAATTAAAATAATTTTAGGAATTTTTTCAGATTTTTCCTTGTTCATTTAGTATTTTTTTATAATTAATTTTAGTTTAAATTAATTAAATAATTAGTTTTAGTTAATAATTAATAATTAAAAAGTAGAAAAAATAAGTTTTCTGTTTTAAAATTAGTTTTATAATATTTTAGATTTTTCTAAATTTAATTTTCATTTTTCTAGGTAATTTTCATAATTAATTATTAATTAGTGTAATTTAGTTAACTAAAAAGTAATTAATAATTAGTAATTAATTAAATAGTGTAAAAATTATTTTTCTTTTTCTAAAAATTTTCTTATAACTTTAGGATTGTAAAAATATAATTTTCACGTTCGCAGGACTTTATTTGCTCACATTTCACTTTTTATTTTGCGCGTTCGCGTTTATTTTAAATTCAAACGCGCGTTTTTAGGTTAACTTACGTTTCTAGGTTATCTGATTATCAGTAATTGTTCCAATAGTGTTTCTAAGCTAATCTCAATCATAATCTCGTAGTTTAATCATAATAACCAAATTCCTGATCCTTCTGTAAAATCACCCGATCACTTTAAACGTTTTTTAATACAATTGCTTACCTCGCTGGGACATAATGACCCGGGAATACACTGTACTCCTTGGTTAGTTGGTTTTAGACGTTTGACTTGGTTGACCATCACCTGGTAAACTTAGTTGACCGTTTGGAAACAATCAAAATTTGGCGCCGCTGCCGGGAAGGTAGCTGCGTGTTTAAAACGTTTCTTAGAGATTAGTGGTTTTTCATTCGTCACTGTATAAACCCACCACCTTTTTGTAAATTTAACTCATAAAACAAAAACGTCATTAACACTTTTCCTAAAGTGTTAACAACACCAAAAAAATCAAAAACAAATAAAACAGATCGTTACGTTTTCTATATCGTGTTTCTTTTAAGGTGATTCTTAAAGAGATACGATTTTGGTAAACGAATCGATACCAAAAATATTGTCCAAAAGTTTTTAACCCATACACAAAAACCCAAAAACATTCGTCTTTTCTTGTGAATAATAAACTACATAAAAATAAACCGTCACAAACCAAGGCAGAACACCTACCAACTGGGGGTGTGGACATAATAAGTTCCCAAACCAAAGATAAAAACTTGCCTTTGTATCCTTGTGAGTGGTGTACCTTTCTTAAAGAAGCCATTCATTTGTGATTATTGGTTTAAGTTCACTGTTGATTTGCCTCGATCTTGTTTTATTGAAATTTTGTGTTAGTGCATGCGCACTCGTTCACAATCGAAACGAAATCGTCAACTGAAAAAACGTAACTGAGTTACGTCCTATTGTTGAGGGTCCAGTTCCGAAAATGGACGGTAATCAAGAACCACCCATCATAGATGATGCAGCTCCTGATCTCCGAACGATGGAGGAGTTGTGTCAACCCACAATGCTTGGAAGAGGCGGCCCCATTGCCCCTCTTAACATTGCTGCCACTGATTTTGGACTTAAACATCACATGATACAACAAGTCCAGAATTCGTGCCAATTTCATGGTTTACCTGGTGACGATGCAAACAAGCATCTTGATAAATTTCTTACCGTCACCCAAAGCATGAAGCAGAATGGTGTCTCCAATGATGCCCTTCGTCTATCTCTTTTCCCCTATTCTCTAACCCATCATGCCACTGCATGGTTTGATCGACTTCCTAAGAACTTGATTCACACTTTCAAAGAAATGGTGACTAAATTTTTAGCCAAATACTTTCCACCATCCATGGCTTCTAAGTTACAAAATGACATTAGTAACTTTCGTCAGCATCCCGAAGAGTCTCTATTTGAGGCATGGGAACGCTATAAGCTCTCAATTGATCGGTGTCCTAACCATAACATGTTACTCATTACCCAAATAGATACTTTCTATAATGGGTTGACATTGAGACACCGTGATATTCTCAATGCTGCTGCTGGTGGGACCTTTATGAAAAGGCGCCCCGAAGAGTGCTATGATCTCATTGAGAACATGACAGCCCACCATAATTTCTGGGATTCCTCAGCTGAGAGGGAAGAGTCATGTAAGTCTGTCACTCCAGCATCTTCTGAAATAGCGATCCTCACTAAAAAGATGGATGATTTCGCTACGGCTATGTTGAGGATGAACCAAAGTATCCAAAATCAACAAGCCAAAGCCGTTAATTAAAGTTGTGAAACTTGTGGAGGTCCACATTCATATTCCGAGTGTCCAGCCACTAGTGGTTACACTCATGAGGACGTATATGCTGCTCAAGGTTCCTATAATTCGGGAGGTAATAACTACCAACCGCAAGGGGACCGCAATCTTCTTAGCTATCATTCTAACAATTTCCTTGGACCTCCTGGATTCAATCAAAACCCTAATGTCCAAAACCATAACCCGAACCAAAATCAGAATCGAACAAACCAAGGTTACCAAAACCAAGGAAATGTCAATCCAAACCAAAACCAAGGTTTCCATCATAACCAAAATCAAGGTTTCCAAAATCAAGGAAACTACAATCAAAACCAAGGTCAAAACAACTATCAGGGAAACAATTCTCATGGACATGGCAACCAACATCAAGGAAATTTTCAAAACCACGGTTCTCATCAAAATAACCGTGCTCAAAATTTTCCCAATCAAAATCAAGCCATCACTCCAACTACTCAGAATTACCCTAACCAAGCTCCTCCTAACCATACTCAAGCAATTGTTCCAACTGGCCCATCACATGATGAGTTGTTGAGACAATTCATGAAATCTCAGGAGGAAATGAATAGGGTAATGATGACTCAGATCGCAGACCTTAAGAAGTCTTTAAATGATCGACCCTCGAGCTCAGGTATTACTTTACCTAGCAACACGATTGCTAATCTGAGGGGCGATGTTAAAGCGATCACAACGAGAAGTGGTGTTTCTTATGATGGACCCAAAGCTCCTACTACCTCTTCTTCTCCTCCCAAGGTAGTAGAACTTGAGCCTGAGGTGACAAAGGACAAGGTGCAAGTTACTAGCCCACGAAGTACCGCACACGTCCATCCTCAGGTTGTACCAGAAACCGTACCAAAACCAGGAGTTGTCTTTGAACCACCAACAACTCCTGAAGAGAACCCTAAATCCTAACCTTCACTACCATATCCATCTCGGTTACAAGACCAGAAGCTCCGCAAAAAAGCAAATCATCAAATGGAAAAGTTTTTCCAAATTTTCCGAGATATTCATTTCGATATCAGTTTCGTGGATGCTCTTCTTTTGATGCCTAAATTCGCATCGACAATCAAAAATCTGTTGAACAATAAAGAGAAGCTATTCGAAATGGCACGAACTTCACTCAATGAAAACTGCTCTGCAGTTCTTTTGAAACAGCTTCCCGAGAAGCTAGGAGATCCGAGGAAATTTCTCATTCCATGTGTTTTCCCCGGAATGGTTGAGTGCTTCGCCTTGGCCGATCTAGGTGCAAGCATCAACTTGATGCCTTATTCAATATGGAAAAAGCTTTCTCTTCCAGAACTCACCACCACCTGCATGACTCTCGAGCTTGCAGACCGCTCAACATCTCGTCCCCTCAGCATTGCCGAGGATGTATTTGTTAAGGTAGGGAACTTCCACTTTCCGGCAGATTTTGTGATTGTGGATTTCGATGTTGACCCACGAGTTCCTCTCATTCTTGGGAGAGGATTCTTAAGGACGGGTCGTGCGTTAATCAATGTGCACGAAGAAGAAATAACTCTTCGTGTTGGTAATGAAGCAGTAACGTTTAACCTCAATCAAACTTCGAGGTACTCCTCTAATTATGACGCCGAATCGGTAAACCGAATTGATGTCATTGACGTTGCGTCTAAGGAGTACTCTCAAGAACTTCTTGGTTACGTTCCGAGTGGCAGTCCCGCTCCATCTTCTGAGCCTATCATATCCGACTCTTCCCCTTCTCTCACTCCTTTTGAGGGAAGTGACTTCCTTTTGGAAGAAGTCGAGGCTTTTCTTGCCCAAGATAGTTCAATTTCGGGTAAATTTGATGAGGACTATCTTGATCCTGAGGGGGATATTCTTTTGCTAGAAAAATTATTAAACGAAGATCCATCTCCCCCTCTTCCTCCAAAAGTAGTTCATAAAGAGGAAGTCAAAAATGTTGAAATAAGTGATGACTTTCCTGTGGTTGAACTTAAGGACTTGCCGCCTCATCTTGAATATGCATTTCTGGAGGGTGATGATAAATTACCCGTCATAATTGCTAAAAATTTAAGTGTTGAGGAAAAGGCTGCTCTCATAAAGGTTTTGAAGTCGCATAAACAAGCAATTGCTTGGAGACTCTCCGACATCAAGGGCATTGACCCTGAATTCTGTACCCACAAGATTTTAATGGAGGATGACTTCAAACCAGCAGTCCAACACCAAAGGAGGGTGAATCCAAAAATTCATGAGGTCATTAAACAAGAAGTTTTAAAACTTCTTGATGCCGGATTGATTTACCCTATCTCGGACAGTCCTTGGGTTAGCCCAATACATTGTGTTCCAAAAAAGGGTGGCATTACTGTTGTCACAAACGAGGAAAATGAGTTGATTCCAACTCGATTGGTTACGGGTTGACGTGTCTGCATTGACTATCGCAAGTTAAATGATGCCACCCGCAAAGATCATTTTCCTCTGCCCTTTATGGATCAGATGCTCGAGAGATTAGCGGGGAATGAGTATTATTGCTTCCTCGATGGTTTCTCAGGTTACTTTCAGATTCCCATTGATCCGCAAGATCAGGAAAAGACCACTTTTACGTGCCCCTATGGAACTTTTGCGTATAAACGTATGCCATTTGGTTTATGTAATGCTCCGGGCACGTTTCAAAGATGTATGATGTCCATATTTTCCGACATGATCAGGAAAACTATGGAGGTCTTCATGGACGATTTTTCGGTCATTGGGGATTCATTTCAATCATGTCTCTCTCATTTAGACAACATGCTCAAACGTTGTGAAGACACAAAGTTATGTCTAAATTGGGAGAAGAGTCACTTTATGGTCAAAGAGGGCATTGTCCTCGGCCATAAAATTTCAAAGAATGGGATTGAGGTTGACAAAGCCAAAATTGATGTCATTGCTAAATTACCTCATCCCACTACCGTCAAAGGTATTAGGAGCTTTTTTGGTCATGCCGGTTTTTACCGTAGGTTTATTCAAGATTTTTCTAAGATCGCCCGGCCTATGACCCATCTCCTTGAAAAGGATGCTCCTTTTATCTTCTCACCTGAGTGCATAGAAGCTTTTGAAACTCTAAAGAAAAAGCTTACTGAGGCACCTATTCTTGTTGCCCCCGATTGGGACTTGCCCTTTGAACTTATGTGTGATGCTAGTGATTATGCTATAGGGGCAGTCTTGGGGTAACGCCGGTCTAAACACTTTCAGCCTATACACTATGCAAGCAAAACAATGACCGAGGCTCAAAGTCATTACACCACCACTGAAAAAGAATAATTAGCTGTGGTGTATGCCTTTGAGAAATTCCGGTCATATTTGATCTTGACCAAAAGCATAGTGTATACGGATCACTCGGCTTTGAAGTACCTTTTTGCAAAACAAGATGCAAAGCCGAGACTTCTTCGTTGGGTTCTCCTCCTGCAAGAATTTGATATCATCATTCGTGATAAAAAAGGAGCTGAGAACCTAGCTGCTGATCATCTCTCCCGTTTGGAAAACCCCCACCAAGATGTCTCAGAAAAGAAGGAAATTAATGAAACCTTCCCTCTCGAGAGACTCAATGCGGTTGCCTTTCGTGGAGATTCTGTTACCCCATGGTTTGCCGATTTTGCAAACTACCTTGCGGGTAACTTTATTGTGAAAGGGATGTCGTCCCAACAAAAGAATAAGTTCTTTAAGGATGTGAAACATTATTTCTGGGACGACCCCTACCTTTTCAAAATCTGTGCGGATCAAGTCATCCGGCGGTGTGTATATGGTCAAGAAGCCACTGAAATTCTCAAGGCTTGCCATGCTGGTCCAACGGGGGGCCACCACAATCCAAATTACACCGCCAAAAAGGTGTTTGATTCCGGTTTCTTTTGGCCCACGATTTACAAGGATGCCCAGGAATTAGTCAAATCCTATGACGCGTGTCAACGTCACGGGAATATTTCACAAAAGAATGAAATGCCACAAAATGCAATCCAAGTTTGTGAAATATTTGACGTATGGGGCATTGACTTTATGGGGCCATTTCCGTCATCTCATGGAAACAAATACATACTCGTGGCTGTTGACTATTTGTCAAAATGGGTTGAAGCGAAAGCTTTACCCACTAATGATGCCCGAGTGGTTGTGAAGTTTTTGAAAGCTCTTTTTGCTCGATTTGGAACTCCACGTGCTATAATCAGTGATCGTGGTACGCATTTTTGCAATGACAAATTTGATAAAGTCATGCAAAAGTATGGTGTGACTCACCGTCTTTCTATTGCGTACCACCCTCAAACAAGTGGACAAGTAGAAGTTTCCAATCGAGGCATCAAGAGAATATTGGAAAGAACCGTTGGTGAAAATCGTGCATCTTGGTCGGATAAATTAGATGATTGACTTTGGGCTTTCTGTAAGGCTTACAAAACACCCGTTGGGTGTACGCCTTACAAGCTTATGTACGGGAAAGCTTGCCATCTACCGATCGAGCTTGAGCATAAAGCCTATTGGGCCCTCAAGCATGCAAATTTTGACCTGAAAACTGCGGGTGATCATCGAAAAGTTCAATTGAATGAATTAAATGAACTTCATGATCAAGCTTACGAGAACTCTTTGATCTACAAAGAAAAGACAAAGAAGATTCATGACTCAAAAATCAAGAACCGCGTTTTCAACGTTGGTGATCGAGTCCTTCTTTTCAACTCTAGACTCAAGATCTTCTCAGGAAAGCTAAAAACCCGATGGACTGGTCCATTCACTATCGTTAAGGTTTATCCTTATGGCACCGTCGAATTATCTCAAAATGACGGTCCTAATTTCAAAGTGAATGGACATCGTTTGAAACATTACTTTGGAGAGGACATACCATCCATGGTTGTCCCGGATCTCCAAACATTCCCCAAGGACAATTGAATTCGGGGATCGATTCAAGCTAGCGACTCGATAAACAAAAATAGTAGCAACAACATGGGTTTTCACCCGTGTCTCTGATTTCTTTCTACTTTCTAACACCCTAGTGTGGGGGAGTGGCCGTCCCCTACACCTATTTGAAGTGTATATATCTTTGAAAAAAAAATGTGTGTGATCGTATGTACAGATAAATAAAGTGAAAAATGCAAAACGATATTTCCGCAGTTAGTTTAGAATATTATCTTTTTACGTTCGTAGGTTCGGCATAATCGCCGGGATTTTGAATATTGAGGACAATATTCAATTCTAAGTGTGGGGGGGAAATTCTAGCGAATTTTATCGCAAAATACTTTCAAGTACCCCCATTTTGGCCCAAAATTTTCAAAAATTTTTCACTTTATTTCAAAATTTTTGTGGTAATCAGTCTGCCGTGTCTAAACGACAAAAAGGATTGGCTCATTCAGGAGCAAACGGCTCTTGGTAAAGATATCTCAAACCCGTTGATGGCTTGCAATTTGCCCAAAATTGTATGGTAAATCAACTCGCCATATCCCATAAAGCGAACGAGTTGGCTAGCCCGCAAGATTATGGCTTGTGGTAAAGTCAATAGAAAAACCATAATTGGTAATCAGCTCACCAAGATGTTGACTATTCCATCAAGAGCTGGCTAGTCCAGAAGCAAACGGCTTTTGGTAAAGACTAATCAAATCCGTTGACAACTGGTGGTTTGCTCAAAATCACACGGTTATCAGGTGTACCACAGTTCTTACATCTGGCTACTCTAGAAGTGATGGCTTTTGGTAAAGAGTTTAAAATCCATTAAGTTTTTCTCAAAAGATTGCTAGGGACTAGCAATAGTTTAGTGTGGGGGATTGATGAGTGTGTAAATACTCATCATTTTTATCATATCTGAACTGCCAAAACATCCAAAAACACTCATAAATGCATCAAAATACAGAAATTATCCCAAAAGTGTGTTTTATATGTTTTAGATGCAAAATGTTTAAAAACAAATGAAAAACGAACAAAGTTTGCACAATTGGCAGTTTCAGTCCCTCAAGTTTCAAAAATTAACAAAACTAGTCCCTGAAAGTTTAAAACGAAAGAAAAGTCAACCCAAGGCATTTAAAAGTCAAAAATTATCAAAAACGATCCTTGGGTAAAAAGTTTGAGAAAATTACATGTTTGGTCCCTGCAGTTTGAAAAATGACAACTTTAGTCCCTGGGAATTTTGAAAAGTACAAAAATTGCAAAAATGGTTTTTGGATATTTAAACTTTGCATGAATGGTCCTTTATGATACTTTAGCAGAATTACAACTTTGGCCCCTCATGTTTGGTGAAATTTCAAAAATTAGTCCTTGTGTAAAACTACAAACCAAACGGACACACTTATATTACCACTACTCCCTCCAATCCAAAAATAAAACCTAAGCCCACCTCAATTGCTGGCCCATGTACTTCCCCAGCCCACACCCCATCCTTTTATTAATAAAACACAACCGGTCAAACCCCTGGCTTTGACTCCACCTCTTCCACCTCACACCCCACCATCCAGCAACACTCCAACACCCCCATCATAACCTCTAGGCATGTGATAAGGCGAAAAATGAACCATTTTTAGGGGGTCATTTAAGCCCGAAATTGAATTTATTTGATCAAATATTGCCCTAAATCATTCATTTTGTGATTTTAGGTACTTTGTGAGTGAATTCTGGGAAAGGAAGCATTTTGGACGTTTTTGGAGCATAAAATTGAAGAAAACGACAAAGTCTTAATTTTCCTTGCTGGAAACAGTACCTGACGGCGTCACAAGCTTCTTCATGACGGCGTCAAGAGTAATACAAGAGGTGGAAGTGGATAAAGAACATGACGGTCCAGTAAGTTCATGACGGCGTCAAGCTAGGCTGTCACGTGTACCTGAAGGCGTCACCAAGGCCGTCACGTATAAACTTGTCAAAACTTGCGCGCGGAGTAGCTGATATTGTTTTGGTCATAACTTTTGCATACGAACTCGGATTTAGGTGATTCAAAAGCCCACGCGAAGAGGACGAAGAGATCTACAATTTGGTTAAAAAATGATTGTGACGGCATCAAGAGAACGAGCTGACGCCGTCAAGCCTTGCCGACAGAAAACATGCCTATAAATATAACATCATAACTTCACTTTTTGTAAGCCCTAAACCCTAAAGTCGATTCCTGGGTTTAGGTGGGTGTTTTTCCAGCAACTTAGAGGGTTTCAATCACTCTATAAACATCATGTATTGGTTTAATGATTCTATCTCAACTATGTCTTTCATTATTCTTGTTGATTGTCTTTCTTTGATTATGTTTTGCTAATTCACCTTGTGTCTACTTATGATTATGTAAAACTTGTATATAATTGATTAGATCTCATTGATTTCTTGTTGACGTTGTGTCTATCTTCATCAATGAGGGGCTTGTTGATGTGTGTGTCTATCTCCATCAATTAAGGCGTGACAACTTCAATAGATCTAGTTGGTTTAGTTTATAATTCTTGTTTCCTATTGATTCTTGTTTTGATTGAATGATTTCGATGTTAGGCTTAAGAAAACTGGCAGATCTCCAAATGGTAACATGCTTGAACGTCTTAAGAAACATGAACCGATGTGCACTAGGTCTTTATTGGTTGTATTTAATGCATGAGCCACTGTTTATAATCCCTATGGTTGTGCTGGGCATGGTATAGGAGGAGATAAGAGCTCATAGAATTGGGGAGTTAAGTGCGCCACCCCATGAATGGTATTAAGGAATACAATCCGTCAATTAAAATAAGGTTTGCAGTCAATAGGTAGAATTGGATAGCTAGCAAGGAGTAACATATCATAGGTAGACATGCTTCACTTATCTTGTAGAACCCTAGTTTACTTTTCTTGTTAATTAGTTTAATTAGTAGCTTTTGGGTTAGTTGATTAGCAACTAATTCCGCCCATTCTCCCAATACCCGAAATTTTTACTTGCTTTTCATAAAATATAAAAAATATAAAAAGAATCATCCTTCACCTTTAGACCTAGTTAGATTAATTTCAATCCTAACGACACTATTCCTAGCTGAACGATCAATCCCCCGGTACTTGTCACTATACTATACTACAACGATCAGGTACACTGCCTGGTGGGGGTTTTAAGCTTCTCAAGATCCCTTGAGAGGTAAAGCCTGGTGCAATTCCCACGCATCAGCCTGTTTCACCTCTGAAATACTCAAACCCTCCCCCTTGCCTAACCAAACAACAACCACAGTCCAAAAATGCACTTCTGGCTTCAATTATCAAAGAAACAGACAAAGAGATTTTGGGCGCCAAGAATATTTGAACGATCAAGATTGGTTCTAGTGATCCTGTAGTTAAGAAGAATGATGGGAAAAGTCCAAGGAGTCTCTGAAAACCCTAATTGGAGTGTATAAAAGGAGAAGAGGAGCAGTGGAGCAAGTAGTTAGTTTTTTAGTTGTAACTTAGCTAATTTAAAAGTATTGTAATTCTTGATTTCCATTATGGTAATTGTTATTCTCATTTAATCTAAGACTTCATTTCAGAAAATCAATTCTCAATTCCATTTTCAGTTTCATCACCAATAAATATAAAAATAAATAAACAAACAGAAAATATAAAAAAAAAAAATAAAAAAGGTGAAGGTAAAGCATGGAGCAGGGTGTATATGGGATGGCCCTGGGTTAGTGAATCCATGGGGATTCAATAGGATGGTAATTTTGTTCTTGGTTCATCTCAGTTTAGCAGGAAAGCTTTTGTAAGGCAACTTCTTGATTTTTACTACTTCACTGATTCATTGTTCATCATCTGTTAATGTATGCTAATTTGTGATTACTTGTGTTAATTAAATTAGTTTATAGTTCCTTAATTGGTAATTGATCTCTCACACTTGTTCTATTCCATAGTTTAGTATCAACTGTCAATTGTAGCTAATTAGTATATGTAGTAGTGGTTGCTTAAATCTGAGTTTTTGAATGCCTATAAGCTCTGCATCTGATAAAAGAGGTTTAAGATAAGTGACAGTAATCTGTGTTGCTTTTTAATTCACAAAACTCAAAATAGTTAGATAATAAAAGGGTGTTTGGATTAGCTAATATCTGTGCACTCTTGTTGGTTTGTGGTCACACTTTCTGTTATAGTATGTTACTTTAGGTTAGCCTAGATTAGTTAGATCATAAAACAATAGGCTTATAAGTAAAAAAGTCAAAATTAGTTTGAATCTTGTACACTCAGTTAACTGTTAGGGCTTAGGGTATCAAAATCTTCATTTTAGTTTCTAAATCTGATAACATAGCTTTAGGTAGTTAAATTATATCTTATCTCATCATAATCAGTGATCTAGGAGTAGTCTAATTTCTGTTTGGTCAAACTTTTGGTAAAATAAGAAAGGTCAAAATTGCAAGTTAGTGCAGAAAATCATTTTTTGTGACAATTTTCTAGAATTTTGTACTTGGTATTGGAACTTAAAACTTTCAGAGATTAAAATATCTCAGTTAAACTTCAAGGATTTATGCTTAGATTATTTTCTAGATTTCTTTAGAAGCTTGTGCAGCTAGCTTTTTGAGGCTGCAGGGAGAGTTACCTCCCCTGCCTCAGGCCATTGGCCATCTTTCTCAAGCTTGTAATTTGCTACCTAGTGGACCCCACCTTGAGATCTTTGGTTTTGTATGTAGCTGAGCAGCTCAGCTTTTGAGGGCTTAGCTTATCTTGGGTCCTAGCTTATTATCCCATAGCTTATTTTGACCCTGTTTGTGGCCTGCCATCATGTCCCAAACCTGACCCTTCAGTGTTCAACCCAACTTTCCAAAGCTCACAAAAAGCTCAATAGAAAGCTATAAGCTTAGCTTGATAGCTTAATTTGTAGCCTGCCATCCCTAGATTACAAGTCAATTCTTAAGTTGGACTTCCCTTCACCTCAGTGGACCCCACAGTATCCCAAAAGTCCTAGGATCAGGTATGTGGTTGTCTGTGGGATTGTGGAAGTGCTTATTCTGCTTTGTGCTTAATTGTTTGTGCTTATCCTGTTTATTTAAGCTTATTTTAGTATATCATAGTTGTTTTTATCATAATCAGTCCTCTTTAGCTAGTTAATAACTTTTTGAATTCTTTGGCTAATCTGATTGGTCATCCCAAGTCAGTGAACTGAGCTTACTTCACAAGCCCCTAGCTCCTTCACTACTTGAGCTTAGACTGAGCTTGTGGATTCTTTGGAGAACCCCTCAGGTCCCCTTTCTATATTTCCATTTGGTTTGGACCCTAAGTCACTCTTGTGGACCCCACTGGGGGCTGCAAGTGAGCCCTTGGGGCCTGTTTGGCTAAATTGGGATTTGGAATTGCTTATTGGAAGTTTTTAGCTTATTCTGAAGGTTTTGTGGTTGTTCAAGTTTACTCTCAGTATATTTCACTTGTACACATCTTAGTTCACTCTTGGTTGTTCAAGTTTACTCTCAGTATATTTCACTTGTACACATCTTAGTTCACTCTTGGTTCACTGTTGAGCTTAATCAATTGCATTGTGCTTATTTTTGAGTTCCACCAATAGTCCCTTCACAAAAGTTCCATAAAATCAGTATATAATCAGTTTTGTAAAAGAAAAATTGGAAAAAGACAAAAATTAAGAAAGTGATAGCTTCTATTTAAGTCATTTTGGCTTATTTTCTGCTTATTTATAAGCACTTTTCATTTTTAAATTTTTCTCAGGTTCCTTTTTAGTTAAAATAATTTTAGGAATTTTTTCAGATTTTTCCTTGTTCATTTAGTATTTTTTTTATAATTAATTTTATTTTAAATTAATTAAATAATTAGTTTTAGTTAATAATTAATAATTAAAAAGTAGAAAAAATAAGTTTTCTGTTTTAAAATTAGTTTTATAATATTTTAGATTTTTCTAAATTTAATTTTCATTTTTCTAGGTAATTTTCATAATTAATTATTAATTAGTGTAATTTGGTTAATTAAAAAGTAATTAATAATTAGTAATTAATTAAATAGTGTAAAAATTGTTTTTCTTTTTCTAAAAATTTTCTTATAACTTTAGGATTGTAAAAATATAATTTTCACGTTCGTAGGACTTTATTTGCTCACGTTTCACTTTTTATTTTGCGCGTTCGCGTTTATTTTAAATTCAAACGCGCGTTGTTAGGTTAACTTACGTTTCTAGGTTATCTGATTATCAGTAATTGTTCCAATAGTGTTTCTAAGCCAATCTCAATCATAATCTCGTAGTTTAATCATAATAACCAAATTCCTGATCCTTCTGTAAAATCACCCGATCACTTTAAACGTTTTTTAATACAATTGCTTACCTCGCTGGGACATAATGACCCGGGAATACACTGTACTCCTTGGTTAGTTGGTTTTAGACGTTTGACTTGGTTGACCATCACCTGGTAAACTTAGTTGACCGTTTGGAACCAATCAGTGATTCATACAACCCCTCTTGGAAAAATCACCCAAACTTTAGGTGGAGACAAATCCAAAACACACCCCAAAACAATTCTTCCAATCTACCTAATCATTTTCAATTAAACGATTCATCATCAAATCGTACTTTCAACAACAATCCTTCCAACAACTATGGTAGTATCAATAACTTCGAAGGATTGATGTCCAAATTCATGGCTTCTCAAGAAGCTCGTTTGGCTAAGTTTGAGTCCGAATTCTAAAAAAACAAAGCGAGATGACCGATAAAATTGACACCTTGTTGAAAGTTCTCAATGACCGAGAAATGGGAGCACTCACAAGCAACACGGTCAAGAACCCGAAACTTAACGTTAAAGCCATCTCTTCGATTACGTCTCCTAGTTCTTGTCCACAATACTATTCGGTCAACGCTATGAGCACCTGTTTCAAGCAAACTCAAGTTGTTAAAAACGACCAACAAAATGAAACCACCAATAAAAAATCGGTCAACAAAGTAATTAAAACGCCTCCAATCCAAAACATTGACGATAAATTCAAGGAGCTCCACCTTGAACGTCCGGTTATTGATGTCTTAGCTTCAGCCCCCTACTACAATGCCCTTTTAGAGAAATATGAGGAGAAATTTATGTTGGGTAAAAATGGGGCAACCCTCATTCAAAACAAGCTGCCTAAGAAATTAGATGATCCTGGCATATTTCTTTTACCTTGCAAGATCGGAAATTCTGAGGCTTTTGACACATTAGCCGATCTTGGGTCAAGCCTAAATCTTCTTCCGTTATCCCTTTACACCACTCTCAAGCCGGGAAAATTAGATGAAACGGAAGTGATCATAGGTCTTGCGGATGGAAGTGTAGCATATCCAGTTGGGATAGTGAAGGACGTATTAGTGCACATAGGAAGATTGACAATTTTAGCCGATTTCCACGTCCTTCATATGGTTAATGACACTATATGCCCTTTTTTGATAGGAAGAGGATTTTTAGCTACCGCTAGTGTGATGATTGATTGTAAGGAATCTAGAATAGCTGTAGGAGAATGAGAAACTTGGTCGGTATACGATATTAAGAAACATGCCTACGATACTAATGAGGAACCAACACCTCATTGGGTAGATTTGAATAGGATACCATCTAGATACGGACCTTGGGTTAGTAGAGACTTCATAGGGCCCCAACGCCCATTTTACCTAAAAGAGGAATTTGTGAACCGAGCACATACGGTAGAACAACTCTTGGCTAGGGACACAGAATTGGACCCATTTGAAGATCCTCTAGTTTTTAGGAAGATGATTGACTACCTAGGAGTTTTGCCAATTAACCTAGGAATGAATAGGTAGAAAAGTGAGGATGATAAGCACAAATGGAATTGGAATAAACCACCTAAGGAAGGAGATGGGTCATGGCACATAAAGATGACATTATATGACCCGGATGGAGAGAAGTATGAAAGGATATACCGTACTAAGCGGACTAATAGGAAACTTCAATCCAAGTTCAACCCCAAGGATGTCCTCGATGAGGAACTCACTTACATAGGTAGGGCGTGACTTTGAGTCTAGCTACAAGACTCGTTAATAAAGAAAAGCGCTTCTTGAGAGGCAACCCAAGCTTTTATTTGTTTGCTTGTTTATTTATTTGTTTTATTTGCTTCCGTATGTGTGTTCTTATTTCTATTGTTTATGATTCATGTTTCAAGTAAAATTGTGAAAATGCTTTATTTTGTTTTTAACTTCGTCTTAATTACATATAAAGGTACTTGGCAAAAGATAAGTGTAAGGGAAATCCAAATTTATTTTCAAAGAACGAATTGAACATGAATGATAACAATGAGATATAAACATACATATTAGTACTTGTTTGAGTCAAATGCTTGTATCGAGTCATAATGATATTTTACAGAAATTCTAGGAATTAAGGCATAGGTTTTTCTAGAAATTTTTCGAAAACTAAATGTAAAATTTCTATCAGATCAATTCTGACGGCGTCAGAAATTAAAACCTAACGACGTCAGGTGCAAATTTTCTGAAAATTTTGCAATTTTGTTTTTCTGCCGGAATTGTAAAGTTTTTTTTTAAATCTTTAACTTATAAACTCCAGGAATCTGCAACCATTCATTCCACAAGCATTATATCTTTCTTTACTTTTTAGGATTTTATTTTATGTAGATTTTACCGCCGATTTTACGCTAGGTTTTCCTGTTTGTTTTCTCAGGTTTAACAGGTTATATTGGACAAGAATATGTACATGGATGGTTAAGTTTTTGGGCATCAAGTTTCAAGTTTTTGGCGTTGCTTTAATCTTGAAGTTGTTACATTCTCTTGGAGGAGGATTTAACCATGTTACCGCATCATCTACACCGAACGAATCAGGGGAGTATTTGTTTCATTCTTTCATTTTCTTTACTTTTACATCTTTTAATTGAATATTGGGGACAATGTTCGGCTTAAGTGTAAGGGGTAGGGGGTAAATGAAGATACCTTAGAGAATACAATGGCACTTGATTTTTGTTTGTTTAATAATGGATGTGTAATAAAACTGAGAGAAATATTTGTTAGAGTAATTTTAGCACCAAATTTAAAATTTTTTGCAACATATAGGAGGGAAACTTTAGTCTTAATAAGCGTCTCATGGATAGAAGTTATATGACTAGCACAAAAAACCGTACCACTCAAAAATTTTTCACCCCAAATATGTAAGGTTCGCCCCTAGATTTATTAGGAAAAGCCTTAGTGCTTATGAGTGTACCGGTAGTACTTAGATTCTAGAACTTGTGTTAGTGATTCATTCCGAGACCACAAGTGAGTCTACATTCATGTAGTTAGATTTACTACATGATAAGAGGCATTAGGATAACTCATGTTTTTACACCTGTGTTTATATAATTACATTGACTTCATTGGTCAAGTAATTCTACCATACATTCGCGATGTACTCATTTTTAGTACACGATACCCCTAGTACACCCCTCAGAGCCTATCTTTTTCATTTCTAACTTTAAGCATTTTACTTAAAGATAGAATTTGTTTACAATCCACCCCCAAATGTACACCCAAATTGCTTAAGCCTTCCTTGTATGCACTCATCTTTAGTGCATTATTGTTACAACATTTGTTTAAACCCTTAGTTAATTGTCTAATTGATTACATGGTTGCTAAGTCGAGTCAAATCTTGTACATATTGTTTCGGGACGATTGAAACTCATGGATAAAGTACTAGTGTTATGGAATAATGGAGAAGAACATCAATTATTACCCCCATATGTGCAAAATGTTTTTAAAGTACTCCAATGTTTCAATTATCTTAATTCGAGTCATTAGAATAGTTACATGTAAAGTATGTAAAAGTTCAAGTGTAAGGGGAGAACCAAGGCCCATTTGATGTATTATTTTGGATGGTAGGGCAAGAGTGTATGTCAGAAAAAAAATAGAAAAATAAAAAAGAAAAAACATACGGACTACCATCCCGTTTCTTTTATTTATGTTTATGTTTATGATTAGCTTAAGTCGAGTCGAGTCTTGGCTTAGCAACACCGCATTGTACATGTAATTAAACTAGATGATTAACTTGCCACCAGTAAAATATCTTTATCCAACAAACCATGTTTTCCATATCCCTACACCTAACATTATAACCCTTGAAAATCCCTCTTTGATAGTTTATCTTAGGTGCTTACGCCTAGTGGAGGAGGTTTTTTATCCTTTCCCAAGCCAATAGTAATTTGTTTGCTATGACAGGTAGTGAGTGATATTTTTTCATTTCCATTAGTTATATATAGGTTTATAACACCCGAGAGATGAGAGTGTCCAAACACTATTCGTGAGGTGCTAGTGTATGATTTCTGTGCTTATTTTGATTAAGGTGAAACGATCATTTGTTGTAATTACTTTTATATTAATGTTAAATGACCCCTATCTTGTATTTTGATTAGAATAAAAGCGCATTTGCTTGAGGACAAGCAAATCTCAAGTGTAAGGGTATTTGATGAGACGAAAAGTGTTATGCTTTTAAGGGGTCATTTAAGCCTTAAGTCGTGATAATATGATCAAATATTACCTTAAATCGTTCCTTTTGTCATTTTAGGTACTTTTGAGAGGAATTCTGGAAAACATGGCATTTTGAACGTTTTTTGAGCATAAAAGTGAAGAAAACAACAAAGTCAATAATTCAAGCTGGAACAGTACCTGACGGCGTCAAAAGCTACAAGGTAACGCCGTCACTTGTTAATAAAGAGGTGGACATTTACTTTGCACTTTACGGGCCAGAAAGATTTTGAGGCATTCATACGTGACGGCGTCACGTGTTATTTCACCAAGGTGGTCACGTTTTACGTTAAAGAGAGACGGCCTAGAACACTTTCCAACCAGACGGCATCAAGAGTAGATCTAGGCAATCAAGAAACCCTAACACGGTGAGATGACGGCGTCACATCCTAAAAGGTGATGTCGTCAAGTTGTAAAATCTATATATACTTTTCTATTTTTCATTCATTAAGGAGATGACTTGTGGTAGGAACTTAGGGTACGAACCCTAGTCGACTTTTGCAGCTATTTTGAGGTTTCAAATCCTCTTTTCTTCCATGATTAATTGAAGATAAGTAATCTATCAATCATTCAATATGTCTATATGTTGTTTAATTTTATCTTACATTTATCTTTCTTTTAACATGCTATGATAGGTTTGTTTGTGTTTGCTTAGGTCTAATGAAACTTAGTTATTGATTATTTATTGAACGGTTTGTTATTAA
The DNA here is from genome assembly GCA_030686995.1 of Artemisia argyi. Lineage (NCBI taxonomy): Eukaryota > Viridiplantae > Streptophyta > Magnoliopsida > Asterales > Asteraceae > Artemisia > Artemisia argyi. The sequence goes on from CM060701.1 coordinate 38,694,730, forward strand.
TTGTTGTGGGTAGATGTTTATCGATGTTAACCTTAAGAAAACTGGCAATACTCCAATGGTAACATGCTTGAACGTCTTAAGAAACATGAATCGGATGTGTACTACAGTTATTTGGTTGTATTTAATGCATGAGTCACTATTTATAATCCCTAGGATTGGGCGCTTAACGTGTCGTCTTAGGAGGAGATAAGAGCTTATAGAGTTGGGGAAGATCATACACAGCCCCACGAATGGTATTAAGGAATACAACCTGGCATACACGCAATTGTAACAAACCTGGCAATCAGTAAAAGATAACTAAGGAGTAGTGAAACTTAAGTAAACACGTTTGTCTCCATATTAGAAGTCTCTTACATTTATTTTCAGTTATTTTATTTTTATTTGCATTTGTAGTATTTGGGTTAGTTAACTAGCAACTAATTCCGCCCATTCTTCCAAAACTCGAGAATTTTACTTTCTTTCCATAAAGTATAAAAATACAAAAAAGAATCATCCCTCACCCCTAGACCTAGTTTAGATCATTTTCAATCTTAACGAACACTATTCCCTATGAAGAACGATCAATCTCCCGGTACTTACCAGTACACTATACTACATCGGTCAGGTACACTTGCCTGGTGGGGATTGTAAGCTTCTCAAGATCCCTTGAGAAGTAAAACTTTTGCGTTGCAATCCACACGCATCAAATATCACAAAAGTTTTTAATATATGTTGTACACTTTTAATGTACACCATGCTTCCTATGTTGTATATATTTCTAAAATAATGTTCATTACATATCAAACCAAGTCCTATATTAGCATAAGTAATCAAACATTTTTAGTAACACATAAACTAACATGACTTCTTAATAAACATCTTTTAGCTAGCTACATAATATATTTTGCAAGTTAACTTTACTAATACATTATAACAATATACTAATAAGCGGGCTTTTTAGCAAATACTTTTTAGCAATACTGTAGTGCTACAGTATTTTGTGAGTGAGTGTACAGTGAAATGTACAGTAAAAACTTAAAATAATGAAAATATAACCGACTCTATCTCCTTCTTGAACTTTCTTACACCTAATACACACATTCCATTATCCAAAAACACACACAAACTCCGATCAAAACCACTGTTCTGAACAACAAACAAAGGCCACTCATTAAATCACTTCTTCATCTTTTGAAGATTTAGAGCGCACCGTTGCTGTATGCGTTGCTTCTGATGGAATATAAAGGTAATAGCTTAGTTTTTATAAAGATGATTTCTTATAAAATTAGGGTTTTATAACTGAGTTGTTTAAATGAGTTTTTTGTTTTCATATATATATTTTTTTAAATTCTGAAATTAGGGTTTTCTTACAATTCTGAGTTATTTAGGGGTTTTGTTAATTCTGAAATCAGAGAGGTTAGAAGATTCAAAAGAAGTTGATGGCTGATAAGGAGCGGCTTATTTATAATCTTAAAAGGGTATGTTTTTTTGTTTTCTTTTGCTTTGTTTTTTGTTATATTTAGCAAACCTGATAATGGAGTTTGTAGCTACTCATTTTTTTTATAACCTGAAATTCAACTCATTTTTTTAAAATGACAAACCACAGTACATTGTGTATACCATTAAGTGTGTTTGGGATTGCTTTTTTCAAAATGCTTATCTAATTATTTGTGTTTGATTTACATACTTATGCATAAGTAGCTTGGAGTCGCGTAGTTTTAGATTGCATAACTTTATAAGCATTTTCAAAAAGTCACGGGAAAGGATTTTTAAAGTCGTGCCGTTTGTGTATGTGGGTATCTGGGAATGGTCACTTTTGGTGACGAGTTGAAACGAAACTCACTTTATCTGCCGTCACGGGTTGTCTATGTGCTGTGTATTTCTTGCATTCGTATGATGTCTGCACAGGCAGAGTTTGCCAAACCAATGTATACATTTGGGATTATTTGCGTTTTGGTGCGGTGAATGGATACAATTCTTTACATTTGGGATAGGTATCAATGTTGAACATAATAGTTAAGAGTAATTTTTTATTATTCTATGTGTCCACTCGAATCTGATGACTTGCAATCATCAGATTGTTAGTCTTAAACTTTGTAGCCGAATATTGAAAGCAAAAATTGCTACAATTCTGCAATCTACATTTAGCTTTTTTTCACTATACTCTTATTTGTTGCTGCGGCCGCGGTCTTACAATTTCTTCTTTTTGGCATCAGCAGATGTAGACACATCGCGCAATTCGGGTTCTACGCCCCTGAAAAGGGTAGCACAGCATTAATTACCGGGATCCCATTCCTACAGTCATAGTGGTGAAGGGAGTGTTCAGAGGTGTATTGCCACAGCTGTCAGCAAAATCAGTCCGGAGCCAACCGTATTTCCACCTCCGGAAGGACCCACTTTAAATGTAAACCAAGGTATGTGTTTCAAAAATTTTTCGAGCTTCTTCAGTTTTAATATTCCTTTTTAGTTTTCCACTTGCTTCGTTGGACTGCACTGAAAATTGTATTTATGACTCTACTAATTTACTATGCGCAAATGGTACAGACCCACTAATAAAATAACCTACTCATCATCTAAATTTGATGTCAAACAATATTAGTTCACTCACTCGAATCAGCTTTTGATGTTTGGATAAATGCTTCCTTTGGCTGGATTTGAAAAGAAGTCATCCTTTGTGTGCATTTTTAATGGCTGGATTTGAAAAGAAAATGCTTCCACAATATGATTATCCTATTGTGAATGAGGTAAATTTTCAACTTGGTTCATATGCCCTGTGACATATTTTTACTTTATCTTTCGACAATTGGAAAAGCTTTTATTCTTTACCTTTCGACATAAGTATAAGCTTTTTAGAATTCATATAGTGGTTGGAATCGATGTGTTGGATCAAAAGCCCGTTTTTTTCAGTTTATGAACTTATCTAGATCAGCTTATGACAAAATCATTAGCTCAACTTGCAAGCTCTCGGTCAAGTGGGTTAAACGTGTACAAACTTGCCTGCAATTTTTTTTTAACACATACAACCTTCTGTAATTTTTTGTAAAAAGATGTGGATTATTGTTGGGATAAGATTTATTGCAACAATCATACAGCAACAACATTAATACGCTCATTAAGGCGGTAAAATTGAAGGTGAAATACTTTTGGTAAATTATTAGTAACGGGTCAAACAATTTCACATCTGTTCTTTGACAATCTAGATGAATTTCTTACTAAGAAGTGCTTAATCTCTTTTCTTTTTGTTTTAGGCAGGTCGATGTTACTGCCTCAAAATTGCTCTTTGTAAATAAAGTTGTGGAAAGCCATTGTTACTGGTGAGAATTATAATGGCTCAGAAATAGGAGACAAAAACCGACTGCTGCAGCTGCAACAAATGCACTTGCTGAAGCAGACAAAAAAGCGACGGCAGCTGCTGCTGCTGCAGCAACTGCAACAAATATGCTCTATAATTACAAACTTTTACACCCTTTTCTAATTGGTATTGAAGGATCACTCATGACTGTAACATCGCTTGATAATTTCCATATGCAGAAAAGAGCTTAGGTAGACCATCATTTGATAAAAAATAAGTTCACTACGCTGTTAGAACCCAACTTACAAACTCCAGGTGTTGTAGCCACAAATAGTTACATGTAATAAGAGAACCAAATGAATCTCTAAAACTAATATGTTAGTTGGGATTAAATTGCATCACATTAAATATTTGTCTGATCTTTCACAGATACAGCAAGAGTTTGGTTCCTTCAGTTTCTGCTTTTTGAAGAGTGTTTGGGACTGCTGCAAAACAACTAGATTTTCAGGTTTTTTGAATGTTTGGAAGGGTTACGGGTTCTTTTATTACATGATAACAGCATATTACCTTTTGATGTGTTAAAACAAATTGCCGCATTGGATTGGCTTATTATAAACTGATTTGAAAAAAAAAAAAAACAAAGCTTTTTTAAACCAGTTAATACCCACCTACTAAAGAGACGAAAGTTTTAAATTTAGGATTAAGAAATAGTTTTTGTTAACATTGTGTTTGGTATGAAGGTGAACGGGTTGCAACAAGATGGCGATTAAGGAAACGAATGCGTTGTTTTTAAGGGTCATTGGGAATGATGTTTTTAAAAGGATACTCCTGCAATGAGGTAATCAGCAAATTGTGTATAACACGATCTTTATATTATTTAATGTTTCGTGTTTGTTTTATAGTTTATGCTTAGTTAAGACCTGAGAGTTGAGCGATATGCCAATGCACTTTTGTAAAAGTGGTTAAAATAAGCAAATAAACCAATTAGCAGTTACCAATTATCAAAAAAGAATACATTACATTTTTTGCAGCAAATTTTTCATAACGATTTGAATTATTCATAATTACAGGATGCTTGGTTTAGGGTATTTAGCTGGCTTAGGAACTTATATGAGTTTGGAAAAACCTATAAGCTCAATGTGTAACTGATGTTTTTTATATCTGATTGTGAATCCAGTCAATGAAACCAACGCAGAACAACAAATTAATAAGGAATTAGGTACCAGCAAGTTGTGCATCAGGGAAATTGATTACGGGAGATGACCCGATCAGATAATTTTTTTGGGAAATTGTGGTTGCGTTGAATTCTTCAGGTATGACTGTTGTTTCATTTTATGGCGGAATGCTTCTGTAGTCGATTAAAAATACCTATGTTTACCTCATAACATTCACATTAGTCGATTTGCATTATCCTTTAACTTTAATGGGTCGAATGAGATATTTGCTAATTACTTATTATTTCAAATAATTATCTTTCACCAATCATTATTATTTCACTAAATTGCGCACATCAATTTTTTTGTGGGGCTGAACATAACATGGTTTGGAGGGTCTTTTGGTGTGGTATTATGGGACTTTGGTTTTTTTAATGGGTATTTAGTTCTGTGAAACAACAACAGTATAGGTGTGAATTGGGTCATTTTAACAAAGTCGCAGCATGTAGTATACACGACATGATATTTCACAATGCTCATTATCTTTATTTGCAGATTCAATATATGTCTTTTCTTGAAGATGTTGCCATGCACAAGGGATGCCTTTCACTGTGCCATGGGATGATGGTTCTTTTGCTGCATTTTATAGCCTTCTTGAATACAAAGTGTATTGCTAAAGACTACTATGTAGAATTTTAACATCTATGAAACATGACTGTATTTTATTTGTATCGTATGCGCCTATACGGCCATAGTTCCCACCAATTTCTTATTCTTAAGCCGATGCTAGAGGTATTGGAAGTCTTAATAGGCATTGTAATGGTATGCGAGGTTGATGTTTCTTTTCATTCTCATGTAACTGTAGTTCCTATCGTCAATTGTACATTTCAATTGTATATTTGTGTTTTTCCATAACGTTTACTTTGGAATTTTGGAAATTGCTTCATTGGATGTTTGTAAAGGAATTTGAGTATTAGTCAAACTTATTGTGATAACTGACATATATAGTATGAAAATATTTGCCATTGTGTGTTTGTGTTCTCATTGTGTACTCTTGTAGATAGTTTAGGCAACAAAAATACGACAAAACACGTATAGCACAAAAATTATAAGCAACACACCCGCAGCAACACGCGGGCAGCCCAACTCGTTTTAATCAAAATGGAAATGTATCATTTCATCACTACATGCATCATCCTAACCTAGAAACATCTGAAAAACATTATAGTAGGATACTAGTAAGATCTTGCAAATATTTTAGAAATATTTGAACAAGATTTTCAAAATCTTGTGTCAGTAACCCACGACACCAAAAAATATAATGGGCGGACCCCTTTTTTTGGTTCTGTCTGAGCCATGGGTCACTGGACCAAAATGGCTATAAAAAGCAGCGTAAACTCAGTTGTTTTTTCATCTCTCACATACATAAACTTGCATACTCTCTCTCTCACTTGTTAATATTAATCATCTAACTCTTTCATAATTGTTTTGGTGAACTTCTTAAGTAGCAAGAAGATCAAATCATTGAAGACTTACTAGCTTCAAGAAAGTTAAAGCAAGTCTCTGAAAATTCAGTGTGTATTGTAATTATTCATACATCATTGTTTGTATCAAACAATCATAATCCTCTGTAGTGATCGGTTGGTATTTTAGTCCTAAAAGTACATAGTGTGATGGGAGTGGTTGTACCCTTGTAAAGAACTCGATATCTAGCTTTGTGTCGGAAATATTATGTAAGTTACTTGTAAGGTTTTCTCCGCCAGATAAAGGAGCTTGTTGACTAGTGAAGGATACTCACGAGTAGGATACTCGGGGAGTGGAGTGGAGCAAGGAAAAAGAGTCTTTGTAGACCGAACTACTATAAACCCTCGTGTTGTGGTTTGATCGTTTCTATCCTTCTTGCATTTTACTTACTACCATTTTTGTTAGTATACATTACTCTACTTCATATAAAATAAACAAAGAAAAGAAACTAAAACCGGTAAAACTATTTAACCCCCTTCTAGTTTCCATAGAAGGGTTCAATTCTTAGAACACTCTGATTCTCTAATATTTGAACGTGTAATGTTCTAAGATGAAAATTCAATCTTCAAGATATTTTCATTTATGCACTGGTTTTGTTTATTGTTTAATTTTCATGCAAAAGAAATTGTACTAAATTGGGGAGGATTGTTGGAAATTTAGTTTAATTAAGGTTTTAGGTCACACCTATTAATGAGTTTGGAGGTATGGAGTGTACACGTATCAGGTTACTAAACTGAACAGACCCTGATAGTGGAAAAGTAGAATTCATGTAACTGATGAAAATCATTGGGTTTACTCTTCAGTGAGTAACACTATGAATAGTATTCATCAGGCTGGTGAGTTCAGCTTCATACTATTTGAGTAGTAACCTAAAAAATCTCATCAGGGAATAATATCATCAAAGGGTTCTTCTCTTCAGCAAGTGAACCTCTCATTGAGCACACTCAGGGAAATACTCTTTCAAGAGCAAGCTCATCAGTAAGTTCAACACGCTGGACTGAATTTAAACTTACTTGTAACGGTTTGACCTATTCAAGGGCAGTTATAACTGTAACTTAATTGCCACATTTAACGGTCATGTAATCACTATTTCCTATAATATAGGAACATTATGATATAACTAATAGGCCAGTTAATTGTCATAATTCTATTATTGGGGATTGAGTTTTCCTATAAATTGGAACACGTGTTTGCATGGAAAGGATACAGAAAAACCTAAACACTTAGAAGCGAAAGGTTTCTTGATTTGTGCCTTATCCAAGAACATTACACTTACTTTTATCCCAAAGAGATATTCGTAATGCCCAGACATTATAGTTGAACAGCTTCTTATAAAAAAATGCTAATACGATTATAAGTAATATCCGGTTACATTGATTAACTATACTCAAAATCAACCAACACTAATATTTTCTTACTTTATCATTTTAATTGACTTTGACTCGACATGAGTCTCTTCTTGTTTCTTTGCAATATAAAATAATACGACCATACGGGGCTTGTACCTTTATTTGGAACATTTAAAATGACATTGGTTATTATTTTATTATTTTTAAAATTATTGTCATGAGATAAAAATTATACAGTTTAATAAAAGTTTGACCGCTATAACTTTCAACCACTCAAATAGAATATTTGACCACTAAATTATATTTTTATTACTTATAATAGAAAATAGATAATTTTTATAAGAAATCTTAAAAATAAAACATAGACTATAATTTTAAGAAGGGAAATGATTTGTGCACCATTTATTTATTGCTATACACCACTAAATTACATCAGTGATGCATACAGTACAACACCGCTATGCATAATTTAGTGATGGGTAACAAAAAAAATGATGTACAAATCACCTCCATTTTAAAAACGATGAATTACTTATCAGTACCTGTATCAAAGTACATTAACTATATACGTGCTATATCTTCAACGGTGGTAAATATGAAAACCTGAATTGACTTTCTGAGAAGTGTAAAGAGACAAAAATTACTTTCTCAAAAACCGATGGAGATACGTGGCTACGTGCAAATGTTGTTTTCAGTTTTCACATGATTTTTCAATGATGGGATTTAATCCGAATTATCATTTTTGTGTACCAACGGTGTCAAATTATCGCAGGCTGATGACCCGTACGAAGATCCTCTTTAGTATAGTCATAGTCCTACATATGGTCTATATGTTGGTGACTCAACTAGCAAGTCATGTTGTCACGAGCTCATCAGTAATATTGAATTTTTTGGACCATAATATTTGTAGCAGCAAAACTAAGATAACAACAAATTGTATATATGATATTACGATAAAAATCACATGCATCTTACAACTAAGGACGATTTCTGTCTGATTTGATATGTTGGTATTTAATATCACAAAATGTGGCACCATAGGAATGGTAAGACATTGGTAAGATGTCAATGCGTAACCGATATATTTAATATTTAATATTTTTTTTATATACGAATGTTACGTAGTAATTACTAATTATTAGTTTAACAAATGTTGCACATAGATTAACTACGTTTAGAAGTAATAATAATTTTTAAAATTTGCAAGGATATATATGTAAAAGCCCATAATAATAATAATAATAATAATAATAATAATAATAATAATAATAATTGTTCTCGGTCGGGGATCTCGGCGCGAAAAGAGGTTGACATTGGGTTGTGCGGAGACAGAGACAAAAACTTACGCCATGCTGATGTGTTACTCTATTCTTGGGATGATGGGCGTGACACAGACCAACATGACTGATTTTGTTTCTGGGCGTGCGGTTGTTGAAGCTGCACAACGCAAACGGGCCAAGTATGAGACTAAATGTGCGGACAGTGGATATGGGTTTCTCCCCTTCTCATTCTCTTCCATGGGAGAGCTTGAGAAGAATGCGGTGACATTACTAAAACGCATCCGTAGATTCTCGTTGACTCAGGACATTGGAGCACGTGCTACCGATCATATTTTTAGTAGAATTAGCTTTGCCATAGCTAGATGAGTGGGGGCCCAGCTTGTTTCTCGGCTTTCCACTAATTTCTTGTAAATCCTATGATTTTCTAATGAAGTGATGTTTTTATAAAATAAAATAAAATAATAATAATAATAATAATAATAATAATAATAATAATAATCATAATAATAATAATAATAATAATAGTATTTAGAAAAGGGTGGGAGCGCAGCTTGTGTCTAAACTCCCATCCAACTTTGTGTAAGCTATTTTTATGTATTAATGAAATTTTTATTTAAAATAATAATAATAATTATTATTATTATTATTATTATTATTATTATTATTATTATTATTATTATTATTATTATTAAAAATCCATTTTATGGGCTTTTTTTACCGTGTAAAAATTATGTGTTTGTTAATGTGTGATTATTATGTTTGTCACAAAATCATTCTAAGTAAGAAATGTCATTTTCTTAAATTCTTCATTACAATAACAAGGATAGTGTATAAAGCATTAGGTTTGATAAATCCCATAATCATTAAACATTAATTAAATGTCTATATATTTATAATATATCTATACTATCTATAAAGAGAAGACGGTCAAAATGAAAAAGTAAAATTTTAATCTTTGTCAAACTTAAAAATTCAGTCATTTATTTAAGGAAACTCATATTATTTTCAGAAAAACTTAAAAATCCAGTAATCTATATATGGAAACTTACATTATTTTCGGAAAGCATATGCAAAGCTGGAAACTATTAACGCACTATTAATCCATATCGAAAACCGGGTTGACCCGCGTCGCTTCAAACCGGGTGTGTTGACCGGTTTAATTTGACCTTTTTTTTTACCAATCCAGCGGGTTGACCGGTTTAATTAGACTCTTTTTTCGATTGGAACGGTTTCAAGCAGTTAAACCGCCCGGGTCGAAACGGGTTTTAAAACATTATGTTTAATCACAAAATCCTCAAACTTTTATTATTTTGAGTTTATAACCCACAAATTTTTTTTAATCAATGAAACTATCTGCCACTATAAAATCACATTGCTATACACTGGTACTCGTCTAGCATAAAAGAAAAAACAAAAAGTAAAATGTGAAAAGTGAAAAGTGAAAACTTAAAGTATTTTAGGAAGTCTTTACACTATTTTCGAAAAGCATATATAAAGCTGAAAACTATTAACATACTATTAATACACATCGAACATCAGGTTGACCCGGGTCGCTTCAAACCCAGCGGTTGGCCCGGTTTAATTTGACCCATTTTTTCAACCAGAACAGTTCAACAGGTTGAACCGCCCTGGTCGAACCGGGGTTTCAAAACATATGTTTAATCCCTAAATCCTCAAACTTTTATTATTTTTCGTTTATAACCGATAAACCTTTTTTTATACTAAAACTATCTGCCGCTTTAAAATTTCGTTGCAATGCATGGGTGTTCGTCTAGTAAATTTTAAAAACACACGCTTTTTATTTCAAAAAATATACGCTTCGCATCAAATGTCAAATCGGAATCACTATTTCACACATATTATTATTTGCTGCTATACTCGTTGCTTTGTGCATGTATGTATGTCTAGTACATACATATTATATGTATGAATCGTGTGTGTGTATATATATAATAAATAGGTGATTTGCACGCTTCAAAACTGATTAGGACACTCTAATTAATTGTGTTTGGATATTTATATCCTCACAGTTACCTTTACACTTTCACCAATGTGAGAGTATAAATGTTCAAATATAATTAATTAGAGTATCCAAATTATTTTTTGAAGTGTGCAAATCATCGTAAGTATACTATGAATGAAACTGGGCTAGGCCCATACACAAATAAAGTCGATAACCCAAGGCTAGGTCCGAATGCAATATATAGACACGCTAATAGAAAGATGGTGACAATTATCTTGCATTGTGTGCTAATTGCTAAATGTATAAACGTACGTTAAACATGTAACATAAGATGTAAAAAATTTTAATATATAATAGTTTCGCATGACTCATTACTTATATAGAATTCTGTATTGCTTAATTACTTCTGAATTCTTGATTTTTTGAACGACCAGATCGAATGAATCAAGCTTTCGATGGAAATATCTATAAAAAAAATATCTATCTTTTAGTTTCTTTTGTCTATCATTTCATGAAGTTTCCTTAACCAACCGGTTGCTTTTTAATGGAAAATCTATGAGAAAGCTTTTCCTACTTTTTTTTAACTTATTTTGGAAAGTATGTTTGTACAATGTAGGTGTTTGAGAAAACGATATTTTCTTTTAATCGACACATGAATGCATTTTGAGCTAGATTCAAGATCACACAACAAAAGACACCAGAGGCAAAAACTTTTCCCAAAGGGTGTCGTCTTCTTTGTTCTAATCCAATAATGGGTACTCTTTTTGTAAAATGAGGACAAAATTTGTATAAAGTGATCGATTTATCGGGTCATAAAGTATGGACAAAGTGATATGTAAATATGTAATGTTCAAAATTCAAAAGACTAATGTGAGAATATTGAAGTGATAAAGGGCGTCGTGGCAATCGAGTTCATAAGCAAACTTGTCGGTATTATAATCAAATGATTGCTTGAATAATTCTTAAATCATGTAAAATTTATTTTTTAAATTTGTATATGGGATAAGACAAGAAATACTCTAATTCTACACATAAGAATGAGAGCAAACATATAAAGAATATTGTATGTTTAGTTATTATTGTTCATCTACAATGAAATACTAAAATTATGTTTATATATAATAAATAAAGTGAGTTTTGGTGAAAATTCACACCTTTTGTTTTGAAGTACCTAACTTTTAAATAGATTTCTACGATACTTAATTGCGACAGCTTTTTGCTCTGCAACACTTAATTGCGACAGTTTTTCTATTACAATTGACAATAATCGCATCTATTAAATGGTTGCAACGTCCCAGTGATGAATCTTCTGTCACAAACCTTTGCCATTAATTGTATCTGAAATCAAGTTAGTTAATTTATACAAGCGTGCACTCCGCACCTCCTAAGTTGTATTTGAACTTAACTTAAAATCATTTTGGTCTAGGGTATTCTTAATCACAAAAAATCTTTTATATCATAAAAGAATTGCATCATTTCAGAAGTATTTTGCTTAAACAATCTTATTTAGAAGAAAAATAAAAAAATAAAAAAATGGGCCTGTCAGGTTGCTCTATTTTGATATGTGGCAAAATCGAGTATTCTTATTTGTCAATTAAAAATCAAAATTGAAAAAAAAAATGCATAAACTTTGATAAATTTGGTGGAAACAGAAAAAATGTAAATATATAGGTATCAAATTTTTGAAAAAAAAAAAAAAAAACTTAAATAATAAAAAATTCGAGGTTGAATTTTAAGTAAATTGTATAACTTTAAGTGTAAACTTTCATTTTTTCATGTTTTTTAATAACTTTAAAAAATAAACAAATACACCCTTAAACTTTATATTTTAAAAATACAGCATAGATGTTGTTTTAAAAATATACATTTATATTCACGAGATTATAAATATCAAAATAAAAATACGAGTTATTGTGTATGTAAATAAATACATGAGGTTGTACGATGCGAACAACTCATGTTATTCATCTATATCAGTTTAAGTGAGGATAGCTGGAAAACTATTCTTTTTACTATATGTGTTTAATAAGGACCTGTGTTATTCTTTTTTATAAGTTTAACCCATGCATGCAAGGGTTTGACAATTAAATACGGCTAAATTAATATTAATGAGAATACACGATAGTACTTATAATAACGACTCATGTAATTCATATTTAAAGTTTACATAATGATATCCGAAAAAACAGTTTTAAAAAACTTTATACGTTAACTTCATCAAATGGTTATTATGTGCTTTTAAACTTACATATTTTGTATAACTTGATATTAATAATTAAATTTAAACCATAACATCAACCTCAACACTCATATCAGTTAAACAAAGTTAAGTCTTTCATCTACCAAAAATCTTTACGAAATATTAATTGATATTTATATATAATAAAAAAAATTTATGTAAAAGTTCGTGCATAATTATTAGTTGTACTTATATCACAGTTACAAAACATTAAACACGAGCAAATTCTTATATGTCCTTATATTAAACTAAAATTTTAAAATGAATTTGATTTATAACCACATGCGTGCACAAGACTTATAACTAGTGCTTGATGATACTAAAATCACCAATATATCAAAGATTAACTTTATAATTAGTGGTACACGTAAAATGATCTAAAATTGCTGATCCTTTTTTTCCTTTATAATGAAAAGCAGATTAGATAACATAGATTAAGATTAAGTTAGATCTTGTAAGAGATAAAAACTTTGTTCAAAAATAGCTTAAAATCTTTAAGATGAATGTCACTTTTACGTAAGTCTCAAACGTTAAATAGATATCAATTATCAAATAAACATTAATTGACACCAGTTAAATTAAGTTAGACCTTGTAAGGTATAAAAACATTGTTCAAAATAGCTTAAAATTATTTTTGATGTTCACTTTAATTTTACGCATGCCTCAAAATTTATATAGACCATGCGTACTTTTAATCGATAGATCACAGATGTATTATCGCTAACTTGTCAATTATAATAGTAAACGTTAATGATTCAATAGATATCACGTACAGAAGTTAAGGTAGACCTTGCAACATTGCAAGGGATAAAAACTTTGTTAAAAGTAACTAAGAATCCTTTAGCTAAATGTCACTTTTTAAGTACATCTTAAACATTTAATGGATTACGCGTCCTTTTAAAAATATCTTTTATGTAAATATCATCACTCTTACGGTCTTACCTGTAAATTATCGGAACAAACATTAATGGATATGGGACAAGAGAATCTTGCATCTGTTGGTTGCACTGTTTTGAGTCCCTACAAAATATAATACTCGCTCCTTTAAAATTATTGTTCATATTTCTTTTCGGAATGTATCAAAATAATTATTCACTTTTCTTTTTAAGTAAAAACTAAATAATATAGTAGATGAATATTCTCTTTTAGTGGTTGAAAAGTCCCACTTTTATTAAACTATGTGTTTCTTGTCTCCTCACAATTATTTTGAGATAGAGAGAGTAATCATGGTTAGCAAATTTATGATACATGGAACATATATTCGACGGGAAAATTTGGATGTATTTAGATTTGGCCATGTTTTGATATTAAAAGAGTGTCTTGTATTTTTCTAAAATTTTGTATATTTTTCGTAGTTAAAGCAATTATTTTCATTAGGAGAACACTGGCTGGCAAGTTTGATCTAATAAGAAAGTAGATACACATCTAATATTTTAATAATTTATTGTGATTGCATGAAGTGGTAATAAAAAACACTCACCATAGCAAAGCTTGATTGTGGCTGATCCTCTGGAATTGCTTATTTACGTCATGATGGGGACTTACCCTATGGACTGGCAAACCTAATTTTATGGCGGGCTATGTTATACAAAACCTCCATATATTGTCACATCAAAGAGAGTGGGTTGGTCGAATCGTACAGCCCGTGATGCACATTGTACAAGCCGGTGATGCATCAAATGATTGGATACTCTTCTCTATGAGAGGGTGTGGATAACTCACCCTTTTTATGACACAGTTAACCTGAACAATGCGGCGAATACATGCTTTGATATTGTAATCAAGTAATCACAAATATTTGCTAAAAAAAAATTAATCACATATATGGGACAAATTAGTCAAGGTTTTTTTTTTTTTTTTTTTTTTTTTTTTTTTTTTTTTTTTATTCTATACAATAACACCAATGACAAAAGATTCGTGTAGAACTAATTTTTATAATTTTATAGTAGAACCAATTTTTATCATAGAACCAATCAAGCAATATTAGCCACTAATTTTTTTTATCAAAAAAATAAAAATAAATAAACCTTCATCCTTTTTTTAAAAATTAAATATCTCGTAAACCGTAAATCGTTACGCGAAAAAAATACTATCGCGACGAGAATTAAATTATGTTTCTATAGACATGCATTGTTATATACTTTCGACGAACTTTATTTTTCTCAAAATTTCCGCCCAGAAAAATCATATATGATTTGTAAAAATCATATATGATTCGTTAAAATCAAATCATATGTGATTTTTACGAATCATATATCATTCATAAGAATCATATGTGATTTTTACAAATCATATATGATTTTCTGGGCGAAAATTAAAAAAAAAAAAAAGAAGAAAAAAAGAAAAAAAAAATCGTCGAAAGTATATAACAATGCATATCTATAAAAGGATGATTTAATTCTCGTCGCGATGGTATTTTTTTGTAGCTTGAAGATTTACAGTTTGCAATATATGATGTTTAAAAAAAAAAGTGAAAAATATAAATGAGTGACTATGATTGGTTAATAGGTACTATGGCATGTATGGGTTTTTTCATGGATATCAACTTTAACACCAATATAAGCTATAAAGCATTAGTTACCGTAACACCCACTCACACGTGCTAGTTTTTTCTATCTCAGCGTCACATCAGTAACTCACTCAACTCACTCACACACCAAATATCCCCTCCCTCGTTACATGCCAAAAGTGTCCGACCCATTAATTTTTTTATCTTTTTATTTATTTTCATTTTTTTCATTTTGTCAAATAAATTATATTTCATTAATTCATCAAATATAATACAAATTACACTAGGAAAATAAAAAACATACGAATTTAAAAAGACAATACGAAAATTTGAAAATTCATGAAATTATGAATAAACTAATATTTGTTGTTGTTGTTGTTGTTGATGTCGTTACGAAAGATGCTCAATAAGATTTCGTTGGAGACTTGCGTGTGTTTATTTATCACGTAGTTCTTTAGTTTTCTTCCGTTGCACTTCGCATCTCTCGATCCAAGTATGTAGTATATTTCCCCACTGACGAACATACAACTCGCTGAATTCACTTATCGCAAACTTTTGATCTTCCAAAATCATGATACAATATGAAGCACGTGTACATGATTCTTCGTAGGACACTGACAGTGTAAGCTAACACCGATTGTTGTATAATTCCCCAACGTCCTTAAAGAACAAAAAAAGTTCTTTCATCATCCTTTCGAGCACCTTTTTGTCGTGTTTAAATAATGTTGCCTTCTCATCTTGTGCAACTGAAAATGACTTGACAAAACTTGACCCCCGTAGATAAATCTCGCCAGCTAGGTGATACCCTTTTTAAATGTAACTCCATTTACTTCAAACGAAACCACTGGGGCTATGTCGTCAAGAAGGTTTTCGATAACGGAGAATTATTTAAAATGGTAAGATGGTTTACGCACCCGCTACCCCAAAAAATGCATGCCAAATTCACACATCGTATGATGCCACAACTTCAAGCATTATAATCACAAGGATAATCTTATGACGCCACAACTTCACTAAACATTAAACACAAAAAGCAAATCCATACTTCATTAATACATATCAAAACAAACGCCATTACAACTTACTTGGTAAATCCATAGGTATTTCGTTGTATGATTTTTTCCTCAACCATTCAAGTATCTCATCTATCATCTCCTTGCATATGTTCTTATACGAATCATATTTAGCCTTAACTTCATCACCAAATTTAGCAGAACATGCTCAAAAAATTTCATCATTCAATACCACTTTCGACCATTCGTTGTTCGACCAATGATCAGCCTCATTAATAACAACCTTGCCCTTATCATTTTCTCCCATAGTTGGTGATGTTGTGTTATGGTGTGTAGCGAAATAGAATTAGGGTTCTTGGGGGTTGGTTTTGGGGATTTAATTTTGGGTTGGTTTGGTTTTCATACGGGTTTAAGGAAATTTGGGGTGGGTTGTTATTAAATCGGTTTTTAATTTGGGTTTTAATTTCGCGCCAAAGAAGAGTGTCGGGTTAGAAAAAGGTGTTGTACGGTTAAACTTAACTTGAGTTGAATTCATCAAGGTGAAATATCCATTATGCCCACACCCAAAATGGACGTTAGGAAGTTAACAGTAGTTGACTGACGAATAACGGTCAAAGGGACCTTAGATAATGAAAGACATTAAAGTAAGGACATTGGGTGACTGAAATTTCTGTGTCGGACTCAACGTGTGGTTTTGATTCAAATTCAGGGACGAGCAATGTATTTTTTTACTCATAATTACAATTAAAATTCATTGTAATGGGCTAGGTTAAGCTTTTGGATGAATTAAATTGGGCCTTGTTAAATACTTATATATGTGCAGTAGTTTATAACCCAAGGGGAAAAAAATAAAAAAAATAAGTTTCCACATCTAAGAATTGTACTCAAAGTCTTGCTTAGAAGATGAATGACTTAGCCATCTAAGGACCTTCTTATGAACAATTATAAGTTTATATAAAACAGGATTAAAACGTTGCCGTTTCATCCTGTAGCTACCCTATATCATTTTCCCGCCAAAAACCTGGGCCAGCTTCTTAGCCTTTTTCCGTGGCCCATGTGATCCAAAACTAATCCAAAATCTTACTCCGGTATTAGATAAGACGATACCCCACACGTATCAAACCTGTGGCTGGTATTGTTGGCGGTGAGATCATGAAGAAGATGGGGAAGAATGATGAGCTTCAAGATCGATTACTTCCATCTGATAGTTGCAGCTGGAAAAAGGGATCCTGTGGTGGTGATGGAGGATTTCGGATTAATGTAAGATTGGGGGTTTTGCTAATTTAGGGTTTCTTTACAAATTGTTGGACTTTTTATAAACTTTATGTTTGCTATTATATGATTGCTATCATCTTTAACTCTTCAATTATGTTTTTATCATTTTTTCCCCGCTACAAGATTCAATTTAGGGTTTGATATTTTAGAGGTTTTCTTTGTACAGGTGTTGACTGGCTCAAGGTTTGAGTTGCTGCGATGGATTGTTAGTTACAATTTTTTAAATTTTTTCAGGTAACTTTTTTTTGTTAATTTTCCAGTGGTTTTCGGATTTTTTTTTATATGTTGTAAATTTGATATATTAAGTATATGTTAGTGAGTGTTTAGATTACCTTACTTATTGGGCTTAATAAACGGAAATTCTATTTGGAATAAGCAGTTTTGAATAAGCAATTGCCTATGCCAAATTGTTGAAACCCAGCCTACTTATTCGAACCATACAATAGCACTTATATGGGATTAAGCACTTATATGGGGTTTTGCGGTTTATTTCTAACATGGCAAATGGATTAAGCAACTACATGATTTGAATGTAGTTGCTTAATCCATTTGAATGTGGTTGAATGTAGTTGCTTAATCCTATATAAGTGTTATTGTATGATTTGAAAGTGGCCCGAAAATAGAGGCTGAATTTGACATTGTGGTGGGAGCTCACTCCGGTGAAACTCAAAGGATTAGCAGGCTGTACCCGTATTGCATAGCACTTCAATTGCCGTTGTTATTTATTTATGGGGAACAAGGGTATCACACAGGGCTTCATTTGCTAGATATTGATGGAACATACCCCGAGGGAGAGAAAAGAATGTCTATGAATGCGTATTATGCATACCAAACTTAGATGTTGATGGAACATACCCCGAGGGAGAGAAAAGAATGTCTATGAATGCGTATTATGCATACCAAACTTAGTATTTTTATACACTCTATGCAGTGGCTATTGTCTTTTATCGGATACTATGCAGTGGCTATTATCTAATTTTGGTGTTCCGGTGAATTAGCGACGCACGTTTATGGGTTCAATTCGTGTTTTCTTTTAATCTTTTTTACAACTGTTTTTGTGTTTTATTATTGATATGATTTGTGGTTGGATCATGGGGTAGGGTAAATTTTTTTTGTATCCTACTCAAGGCGTGTAAATTATAATTGTTTTGTTGCAAGCTCTAAAAGCTATTAAGCACTATGGAGGGATGTGTTTGGATTCGTTTTTTGCAAAGCAAGACTTTAAAATTTATGTGAGTATTCTAATCTTAATTCTTAAAATTAGTTTCTTTTTAATAATTTAGTGCTTATCAATGGATATTGCTTATTTTCAAAGTAGATAAGCCCAATTTGAAAAACCCCTAAATTGCTTATGTACTTATCACTTTGTAAATAAGCAATTTCTATAGTGTTTGGTATTGATTATCTAATGTATGATTATTTGTCATTGAATAAGGTGTTTTGAATAAGCAATCAATAAGTGCTTTTTCCAATAAGTTGTTTTGAATTACCAGCTTTGTAGTCCAGGACTTTTTGTGTTTGCTTATTGTTAAAGCAGATAAGACCAAAATAGCTCATAAGTTGTTTTGTAGTCCGAGAGTGTCTTTCAATAAGCTGTTTTCAATTAGCAGATTTGTACATGTTTTCATCTAGCATGTCGGTATCTTCCTCTTTTCAAATCTTATGGCAAGCTTCCTCATTTATTTATGATAGGTGTTAGTAGCAGCACATGGGCAAGTGGCATGAGCTCACAAACGAACAATGAACGTGATAGGATGACGATGCTAGAACAAGTGGCATGAGCTTAGGGAAACAATGATCAGAGATGGATGTTGCCCTAGGGTAAATGAAGTTGTTGTTATTTATGTACTTAGGCTGTCCCGTTACTTTTTTATTGTTCGTTTTAACCAGTACTCTTTTCATATTTGTTCATCACTTCCTTTTTTTTTTTTTTTTAAGCAGGCCTGCCATTTTCTGCTGTGAAGGTTGATGTATTGTCATCTGTCATCCACGCTTCATTGTATAAAGATGGAATGCCTAATGTCCTGGTTAGGTCGTTGGACATCATGGATTCTGTGCTACTGTGTCTGGGAACACACGCTTCATTGCACAGAGATTAGTTACATGGTCCATTTGTATGTAACTCGGTTATCTATTCTGGGTAAGAAAAAGTTTTAAACACAGGACATACATATGGAACATGTACACAAAAGTTCTAATTATGCTAACTTTTTTTTAACTGTTATTACTACCGCTGTAGGCAGAATAACGCGGCCACAGTTAGGTGAAAGAGAAACCACTGACACAAAAGAAGGCAGCTTAAATGGTGTTGCATAAAACTGACGGCCGTAGAACAACAGATGAGCTTGAGGAAAATGAATCAGAAAAAACTGTCAAATTATATGCCATTGTAAGCTTACATTCATTTTTGACAATCATTTGGTGGATGTTATCTTTATTTTTACTTTCATGATGTGCCAGGTTCCCATATATGAAAATGACGTCGAGAGCGAGGCCCGAATAACTTTAGAAATCATGGTTATCTTCTAATTGTAAGTTTATTTGTTGCGGGTTGTTTGTGTTCTAATTTAGATGAATTTGAGATGACCACTGTATTGACTCACCTTGACCACATTCTTACTATTCGTATGCTGTATACTTTTCCAATTATACAGTTTTTTTTTACACAACTATAATTATCTTCGAACCAATTAACAATGGTAGAATAGATTTTTAAAAGTTACTTAATGATTCATATGCATTAATAATTGCAGTTTGCTGTTTCTGGGTAACACAATTGACAACATTTGTATATTGCAGAATACAAAAAGGATCAGGCGACGACGCTGAAGGTACTGAAATTTTTGGCTTGCGAAAGGAGAGATCCGAGGGAAAGGTAAATTTGAAATCACTTATACGATTAATGATGGCTGAAAACGGGCTGGTCATGTGGATTGAGTCACGTGTCATGTTATGTTTCAGTTGTTTATATTTATTGTCCTATGATTGCAGAGCAATTGTTGCTTCAGTGCCTTTTGAAAAAGCATTAGTCGCAAATGAGTATGACATTTTTCATTTGTTGGTTTTAGGTCATCAGTCAAAAGCAAAAGAATTTGATATGGGTTTACCAATCCGGAGGTATTAGCTCCCAAAGAAGTGCTATCAAACACGCTTTAAAGAATGAGATAATGTGGTTCTTACCGCAAATAGGTACATGATACGTTTAAATACTTACTATTTATAAAGACTTCTGACAATGGAAATGCAAGTATGGTCGGGTTGAGTAATGGGTGAAAATGAGGTCTATTGAAGGGCTAGGGGTTACATAACATAGCACTTGGGTAGACATGGTAATTGGTCAAAATGGAACGTATTACACAGCCAGAGCAACAAAGTCTAAACATCGATTTCTAATAACGAATTGTAGCTCTATACAAGTTAACATTTATGCCATACTCTTCAATTTACAAACTGAATAATAGATAGAACAATGGTCCAAATACAGTAGTAATTTTTTTTCTGCAAAATACAACAGAGAAAAGGGGTGTTTAGGCACACATTTTACAGCTTCGTATTCTGTTTTTTAACAACTTTATATGCTGTTTTTTAACACCTTTTACGCTGGTTTTTTTACACCTTTTTTGTTGTTTTTAACAGCTTTGTACACGTCTTTTTAGGATGCCAACCAATTATACTTATTCACTAAAACCAATGCCATTATCTATTTTAGGTAACGTTCTTCTTCAAAATATATTGTTGGGCTTACAATATATACGTCCAGTCAAACAACTCCATAGCCATAAAGAGCTATTGGTGAAAATTGATCAGGAACATTAGGTTAAATAAAGTAGAAATTTATGTTCATTAATGGGTTGGAAATACCATTATTGAAAAATGGAATGTTTCTGTATACCAGTCGGTTCACATGTCTCGGGCAACCGTACACAGTCACCTGTTAAAGGCAAGTGCTTATAGTTTTTTGCTTTTCGGTTACCTGTTATAATACCTAACATTAACTCATCGACAATTTAGATTATAACAGCCGTGTATTTAAGGTAACTGAATTTAAAGTTTAGTAGAGCATATTAAGTCGCAGCTCGATCATGTAAAACCCAATGTACACAGGGATTGCTTATTTAAAATCCTGTTTACTAGATCCACTTCATGATTTTCGTAAAGTAAGATTTCATGTTAGTGGTTAACTAACTACAGGCATATTAGCTTATGTTCATTCAATAGAATTCTGAACATGCATATTAGCTTATGCGGTTAGTCGGTTACAAACAACCATGTTCCCTTTTTAAGCCTCTTTGCTAATTGATTGCATGTTTCACGGTTTTTACATTTATCTCATTTGCAGTCATATAATGTTCACAATTTCATGGCTGCAATAGAGCATGAGAAGAAGAGGCATGCAGAGAACTATACGCATGGTCAGCTGATGGAAAAGAGTTGACTTGCTATCGCTTTAGGAACTAGAAAAGTTGCGTGTTGGGACGACTACTACTGAAAAAAACACGCGCGTTTGCAGCAGCAACGAACCCATATGAAGGTGTGCACGTAGACTCCTTCAGAATCTTATATCCAATCACTTTTTCGCTCTGGATACCTATAAATGAATCACGCATATATAGCCTTCATACTTAATGGCACGTGTAAGACTACAGTAACACTTTTGGTCCGTTCAACCACAGAGAAAATTAACTTCGCATTGTGTTGTATATATTTCCTTTGAGCTTAAGGATTTTTGTATTATAGCTATTATGTTCAATACTTCAATAATTATCATTAAGGTTTGGAAATTATAACTTTTGATAATTCAACATTTTCCAGTCTTTTTGTCACGCTCTTAGTATCGGTTTTCTGTTTTTTTGTCACTTTAGTATCGGTTTTCTGTTGTCATTATAATATCTGTTTTTCCACTTAAAAAAAATACCGTGCAAATGAACAACCAAGATACACACCGCACAATTTTTACCAAATGTAGCTTTTGTTATAAAATTGGTCGTTGGAGCATCTTTATTATGTAGTTTTGAATTGGTTGTTGTATGTCCAGGTTGTGCCGTTCTGCCCATCTTCATTTCCTGCTGCTCAGATAGCAAGACAATGTCGCGAATGGGTCAACCAGGTATGTCTCGAACGTCACCTCACATGTCGTAAATTAATTGTCAGGTTGTTAAATCAATTTATTGTGATGCAACAGTTGACCAAAGTGATTGACACACAAAGTCAAACGACGAATGTTTGTATATTCCAGTTAGCCACAAAAGGTCTTAGGATCAGTTGCTTATGCTGATACTATTTGTACACATACGATGAATCAAACCAGCTCTACATGAACGGTAACTCTCTGTTTTTTACTTTTGTAAATTTATCTTGAAGAGTATTTTTAAACGTGTCTTTATCTCTGTGTCACTTAGAGGAATATACCGAAATCAAATGTTTAACCGAAGTACTCCAATATCAAATTTTCTGACACATATTAATTGCTTATGACTGTATTTTCGTTGCTGTGAATAAATGCAGGTTTTGTGAGTAAGCTCAGCAGTTATGTGATGAAAAATGTTTAGTAGGTTAGTAGCTTAGTGAATCACCAAATGTTGGGTCTTATTAGGCACTTTTTGGAATCACTGAAAAAGGTTAATATCATTTATTAGTTTCGTTAGGTGTACTAGATTGCGTTATTTTTCTTTTACTCTTTTGGCTATTTACATCTTACTATCATAAGTTTATGAAAGTCACTTAATTTAAGCTCTAAGTTGATAGATTAATGACGTGGAGAAACTGAGAATGTAATAATGACAATGGGCATACGACAAACGACAGAGTTACATCTTTAGCTCATAATATATACAATTAGTTCTCGGTTCGATGCAACTTTAAAGAATTTTGTGGAATGCTTCTAACTCATAATCTCTCATTCGCTACTTCCAGGTCTGTTTACATTCTAAAACGCGGTCTGAAAAAAAGGGTGGATTTGGGTGCTGAAATGGTGGCTATTTGGATACTGAAATGGGTGCGTTTGGAGGTTCGATTAAAACTGAGATCGTCTCCACCTTGCCTTCGCAACTTATTTTGTTTGCAACTACGGGGGATGTATCATGTTTGTTTAGGTAATTGAAATACATTTGTCTTTATGAGATGCGGGTCATGTTGATAATGATAGTAATTGGTTATGGTTAACATTACAATTTGTTTTGCAAATAGTAAAGTTGGGGACTAACGACCAGTGCCTTCAACTAATATCCAGGGAACTTCAACATTAGTATGCACGACATGAATATACTACCAGCGACAATCAAATTAACCCAATATACATGTAAGCGCACATTTGTTTTACCATTCAGTCTTATAGATATTTTCAGTAATATTAATTCTTATTACTTTCTTCATGTTGCAGCCAATAACCATGATACACAACTCGATGTGAAGCTACCAGCAGTTTGCAATAGTACTCTTCCTGTAGCCACAGGTCAATACGACAATGGCCTACCCAACTACAAGGCGTAGTTGTAAAAGGACCAAGCTGCAACTCCAATATGGTTCCAAATCCAAAAGTTATAATACCAGTCATAGTTTTTTTCTCTCTCGGCCTTTGTCTGTACCATGGAATTGGTGTGCTACCAACATTGACGTAAATGACTCAGAATATTCATAGACAAACAGTCGCCGACATACATGTAAGAAAAAATGCTATGTACTAATCTACTTCTGTTTGGGAACCTTTTTTTCAAATGTTTATTCATTATCCCAGGTCAGATTATTATGTTTGCAAATTAAAGGCCATGATGATGCTATTACATTTGTGAGTTTATTATTGATCATGTTGGGTGAATATGGCCCGTATATTGGTGGGGCAGCACCACAAACATGGTGTTTGCAGCCATGGCGGCATGTCATTAATATATCTGAGCCTCATTTGTGATTATATATATATATATATATATATATATATATATATATATATATATATATATATATATATATATATATATATATATATATATCATTATTTAACTTACAAAACATTTGTGCAAATACAAGGACCTAATGAATAACAGGCTATGAACTTTTACGACTTTAAACCTATACAAGGCTGTGATGAATTTGTGCAGGTTTGATTAAATTTGTATGTGATAAAAAGTGTATCCTAATACACCAGTTCTGTTGCATTAACTGCTTATAAGCTTTTAAATATCTGAATATTATGTAAGCGAATTACGATTTTGGTGCAGTGTATAGGTGTTTAGTATTCTATGCCAAAGTACTTTGTATAATACTTCGTAATATTTATTCTCATTGCCATTCTGATAATTTTTCTTTTGCATTTGAGTCATCTTTAGGTACCATGATGACTGTAGGGTGTTCTTGCTGCAAATGGTATGCAAACTGTTCCACAGTAGGCTGTTGTTGCTGCAAATGATATGCAACCTGTAGGGGCTGAAATGGGGCCTTGAAGAAGGATGAAAGGAGCGGGTTTTGCCACTGAAATTGCGGCTAAAAGGGGTGGCTATGGCCGCTGAAATGTGTATGTTTGGTAGCTGCAATGAGGGCTGCAACCAGTAGGTTTCGTTGCTAAAATAGGACCTGAAATGAGCCGGTTTAGTTGCTTAAATGGGGCTGAAATGGGGATGTTTACCTGCTGAAAATGGGGGCTGCAAGGAGGGGGTTTTGGTCCTGAAATTGCGGCTAAAAGGTGTGACAATGTACAGTCCGGTAAACACAAATCTCATGTACATCCCTTCGCAAATGTTATTTGTTGCTGCAAATGGTTTATCGTTTGACGTTTGATAAATAGAAGAACAAACTGTTCGCGAAAATTATTCGTACTTTGGACTCATATGTAGCTAAACAAACAAGAACATAGATAAATGTATGTTTGCCATTTGCTTTGTGATTCCGTGACTATACACAGCTTAGATATTCAACTTTATTTTTATGCAAAATGGCCTCGGCCGAAAAATAGGCCCGCCCGCAACGCGGCGGACCACTGCCATTCTAGTTTGACTTAAACTATATGTAACATCAAAATTTCATTTGGCAAATCTCCGTTACGACGCCTTTACTTCACCTATTGTATATATCAGACGAATACCCACACAAAACGACGGTATATAGCGGCAAATATTTATACTTACAAAATCGTGATTCTGTTTTTACCCTTGATGCAAAGCATGCGGTTTTTTCAAATATAAAGCGTGTGTTTTTTAAAATTAATATAGTGTTTGTTTTTAAATAGTTGTCAAGTTTAGAATTGATCAAGAAAAGACATAATTTAAGTTGCCAATTTTTAACAATTTTGCAAAGTTTAATGGGTATTAAAAGTAATTTAGTCAAACTATATTAATTTAAGCTTCAAAATTTCAATATTCAAGTTTCAAGATAAGAGATACACTCTTTGTAAATAGTTGAGATATACACTACAATGTATGGCTTACACATTATTAGTTTATTACCATGATAAATAAATAAATTAATTAAAAAAAAAATGCCATTTACCAACACTATTTTCTACATAGTTTTAGAAAATGTGTAAAAATTGACTAAATTGCTTACACTTGTAAATGTGTATAAAGTTATGAAATTTACCTTTCAAAAAAAAAAAAATGTGTATAAAGTTACATTAATAAGTGTGAAGATATATAAAAAAATTCATTTCAATCTTCACATTTTAAATTGTAAAGAAAAACGGTCACATTTACATGTGTGGAGAAATTTAAAACTTGTTCACACTCATTTTCTCCATAATTTGGTGAAAGTTGATATCACAAATTGATTACACGCATTTAAGTGCGAACACGATTTAGTTTTTGCACACTAATAAATGTGAATATATTTTCATACAACTATATTAAATCTTCAAACTTGTAAATGTAATAAACGGGTAGCAATTGCGCGAGGCGCCGAGATTGTTAATAACATAAATTGTGAGTGAGAGTTAATTGTTAACCGCGGGTTGCTGCAGACTTTTATCTTTTGTTTATTTGTAAATATTCTTTTATTAATGAATAAATAAAGGTATTTGTTTTTCCTAGAAAGGCCTAAAGTATTTGTTATATAGAAAAAATACTTACCAAACTGTCAACTCTTTCCAACAAGTATTATACTTAACAAACTAAGTTTTCTTTTAACTCTTTTCTGTTTTGAGTACTCTTCCATTTATATATAATCTTATCGTAAAATCGTAACCATATTATAATTAGGGTATGTTTGGCGCGGAACAGTGGAGCTTTTTGGAGCAATGAGTGTTTTGTTTTTAGTAGTCGTTTGACAAAAAAGCGGTGAGCTTTACTATATTTTAAGAATGCTCACTTTTCTAATGCTTTTTTAAGAAGCTGTGAGCAGTGAGCGGTGAGCTATAACTACTTATCATAGCTCATTGCTACTATTAACAAACACACCCTTAATGTGATATCATGCTTGTTAAGATCATATTCCAAAAAATGCTACACTATATAAAAACTGATGCTATCTTTTTTGTTTCCGTAAAAGTTATATTAAAAATAAAAATAAAAACAAAAATAAAAATCGAACTTTTTTTTTATTTGGATAAGAGTTAAGGCCTAATTATTGAAAGCCTTCTATATAGTTTAGCATGCCATTTAGTTTAGGGGTGTTTATGAAATTGATTAAGGGGTACTAATCGTAAATGGATATGAATAGTAATATAGGGTTGAAGACTTGAAGATTGTATCTCTCGGATAATTTCATATGCAAAAGCAAGGTTGCAAAAATCGTAAATCGGTAGTCGGTAGATCGACCTTCTTATAGCTTGTAACCGGTCTAGGCGAGATTAATCGGTGATTAATTGGATTGACATTTTCGATAAGTTTTGGGTATTTTCGATGAGCTTTGAGTATTTCCAGCAATATTTTACTTTAAAAATAACCTATAGTAGATATAAACAGCAATTATAAGTAATTAAAACAATTTTTTAACTAGTTATATGGGATTTTCGTTAAGATTTGCAAGTTTCCAATAAATTTGGCCACCGTTGACCGTCGTTGATCACTGTTGGCCGATTTGCACAAATCGAAAAGGTTGTGTAGAATTGACAATTTCTTTTTACAACATTGTTCAAGAGTGCGAATAAAATGTAGTAACTTTTTTACAAACTTCTTAAACGTGTGTTGAATCAACAATTTTTTTTGTTTGTTTGTAGAAGTATAAAGTTTAAATTTAAATTGACATAATGCATATTTGCACAAATCGAATAGGCTGTGTAAATTCATCAATTAATTTCTTTTTAAAACACCGTTGAAAAGTGCGAATAAAATGTAACTTTTTTACACACTTCTTAAACGTGTGTAGAATCGACAATTTTTTTGTTTGATTGTAGAAGTATAAAGTTTAAATTTAAATTGACATAGTGCATATTTGCACAAATCGAAAAGGTTGTGTAGAATCGACAATTTCTTTTTACAATATTGTTCAAAAGTGCGAATAAAATGTAACTTTTTTACACACTTCTTACACGTGTGTAGAATCGACAACTTTTTTGTTTGTTTGTAGAAGTATAAAGTTTAAATTTAAATTGACATAATGCATAATATTTTGTGCATTTTGTCTTTCTGAAAATCAGTAGCCATATGAAGCATAAACAAGAAAATACCTCTCATATTATTATTGTTTCTAGTACTATTACTATGTTTTATATTTCTTTTAAAGCGTTTTTATTACTATTACTACAGTGACATTTATGGTGAGTATTATTTTTTGTTTTATTATTATATACTTTGTTTTTGTTATTTGTTACTAGTATTAGCTTATTACTATTATTGTTTGATATTGTCTAAAATATTACAAAACCTTTAATTGCTGATATTCCCTCGTTGAACCTATAGTTAATAACATTCTTTTGATTAATTGTTCCTTAATTGATGTAAATTTGTTATTGTTTCTCCATGCACTCTTTGGTGAATTACAAAATGAAAAATGTAACTAAAAACGAGAAACTATATAGAAATTTTGATATATCGTTAGCCACAAGAGCGCAAAATGTAGACATGGGTCGTCGCCATTTGAGTCACTTATGGTTAAAATAGTTATTATCTATACACACTTTCATTCTAGTGAGCGTTTCGAATTAATTTTGGAAGTTTTTGAAATTTTCATGCTTGATGAAGAAATGTCATACGTTTTGTACTAGCCAGACTGATTTAGCATGTGTTTCGAATTAATCTTGGAAGGTTTTGAATTTTTTACGCTTGATGTAGAAATGTCATGTTTTGTATTACCTGGACCGATCCAGCCTGTCAGCGCACCTAATATTCGAATATCGGTGTGTTTTAGACAGGTCAATAGCACATTTATTATATACACGATATATACTACCCGGGCCGATCCGGCATGTGTTTCGAATTAATCTTGGAAGTTTTTGAAATTTTCACGCTTGATGAAGAAATGTCATGTTTTGTACTACCCGGACCGATCCAGCCTGTGAGCTTCCCTAATATTCGAATATTGGGGTGTTTAGACAAGTCGATAGCAAATGAGACACAAATTGGCAGGGTTGTATTTAGGAGTGTGCAAGAGGTGCCATAGCACAGGACTACCGCTTGACGAGAACCACAAAATTTCATGTATTTTTATTATTTATATACATAATATGGTGATTGAGTTTAATTAGTTTATGCATCACTGATATATATGTATTTTGTATGTGTATTTAAAGGACTTTTTTTATGATGGCACATGCCACCAAAATTCATGAGACAACCCTTTAAATTGGCATCTCTTTACTTTGGACATACACTTGTTTATTCAAATTTTCACACGAAGGGACCATGGGGCGGTGTCACGTCGGTTCCAAAATAATTGGCATATTTGGCATCTCATTTTTAACTTATGTAAGTCGACTTGGGAGGGACCGGCATTTCTCAGGACCGAGATTTGGAGTAACTTTTGGGTAATATTTGGCCATCTTATTATCTTAGAACAGATGATTTAGTTGTAGTTTAAACACATAACATTACCAAATTAGTTGTAGTTTGTTCATGGATTCTTAGAAGCAATGATAGTTAATTACTTAATTATTTTATGTTTGCAAAGTACTCGAGAAACTACCTACGGGTTGATTTTCTCATGCATAGCATTGATGAGATGAGCCCGAATAAGAACATGTTGCACCTATGGATAATAGTTATATGAATGATTATTTGATGAGTCAATTCTCCAAACATACCACTTGCTCAATGTGTATATATTTTCTAGACCCAAAAAATGGTTGTTCTCTATCTAAACTGAGCAACTTGCGACATTTTTATTTTTTATAAGAAGGTGCCAAGTGTCACCAAAAAGTTCGAGCACATTCTTTTTTTACTATTTCTCATGTGTAAGCTACTGTGTCAGTACCTTTTGAGTACTTTTCGAGCGACTTAAGTTAAACGACTTTTGTGTATTTTAAGCGACCTTCTATTTAGTTATTTTCTAACGAAAAAGTCAAACTTCAAATAACATTTTTTCATTCTTTGTGTCCCGTACAACAGTTAAGCGACTTACGGCTATGTAATTTAAGTGAATTTTTTTTTTAATTCTTTTTTGACTGCTGCATTTATACTTTTCTTTTTAAAAAAATATATTACTTTTTAAAATAATTTTGGTTTAATATACAAATATATTACTAAGCTTTTCAAAAAAATTTGCCTAAGTTACTGAACTTTCAAATTGTTCACTTAGATAATTGAACTTATAAAACATGACATTTGAGGTCACTGAATTTATAGTAAATATTCATAAACAACAATAAACTTTTAAAAACATGACATTTATATTATTTAACGTATCAAAAAATATACGATTAAGTTAATACTATCAACATGCACTAAAAATGTTTCTTATAAGTTCAATAATCTAAGTGAATAAAATGAAATTTCAGTAACTTAAGCGAACTTTTTTGAAAAGTTTAGTAACATATTTATATATTAATCCATAATTTTTTATATCTCATAACTGCAAGGTTTGAATGTTCAAAATCAGAAGTTGACTCAAACTATGTGCAGAGATACTACGATTAACATGCAGTTACTGAAACTTAGATGAACAATGGCTCAAGCAGTTATTGCTCTCACATGGACATGCAAAGCTAGTTTAATTCTTAAGAACTTATAACTGCTTTCCATTATATTATACATCAATGCATGTATTAAAAAAACATACAACAAGTTAGTCATACTGTTGTTTGCTCGTATTTGACCTTAAATCACGTGAAGCTTGTGGTAATCAAAATTTCATCGTGTTAATGACTACACAGATCAATGTTGAATTTTCTTAGTCTTTTTGTGGAATGCATTTAATCTGTTTAATATGTATATCACATTTTGAATGTTATATACTCATGTTAATATTAATAACTACGAGTACTATGTATTGACATTAACAACTCTGCCTTTAAGGGTATCATGTCAAAAATATAATACTCCAATGTTAATAACCATACCTCGACACATTTGATGGTTATTTCATTGTTTACGTATCTTCCATGCATGTTTTTTTATTCGTAATCATACTAATCTCACTTTCCGACTAATTATACCAAATAAAGTTGTTGATTTCGTTGACATTTTGACAATGAGCCGGTTTAATTCACTTGTCTTCAGAAATCTTGAGCTGTGATTGGCCCACATAGTTGTCTGGATCCTGGATCGAATATCTTGAATCGACTTTTATGCTACAAAATTATTTTTTTGTTTTTGAAGGTTGATCGGCATCCACAGTTCAGAAACACTAGGTGCCTATTCGTTGTACGAAAAAATGGTGTATGGATCGACTTTTCTTACCAGAAATGCATTCTAGACAAAAATTCCCCGTTTATGCAGAAAGATTCATCAAAGAACATTACAAGCGCAGTAGTACTTGAGTTTAATGACTACTCTTTTTATCACAAAAACAAATTCAGTTTCGGTTAGTAACCGATAGACCATTTGGTTCGGATTCAAAAGAAAACATTGAAGCAATGGCCAACTACGGAGTCTGAGTGGTGGTAGATTTCACACACATTTTTTCAATGGAAGTAGATCATAGTAGTAGAAATGGGAACAATTTAGTGAGGAAAATTATTAAGCGGAAAGATTTATTTTTGTTGACTTGTATTGATGTTACAAGGAGTAATAACATGTTATAACACAAACATCACTGCTATGTCAGCGACACATCATTTTAACACCAACTAACATAACATCAAAAAAGAACTCATAACACCCAATAACACCACTTTCAGGGACCCATTTTTTTTTAAATAACAATTTACAAATTCTACCATTAACAATATCATTCATTAAACATTCAAACACTATATTTTTAAAATTTGAATTTTAAATATATCTCGCTCCTATTTGAATTTGAATTTTAAATATATCCCGCTCATATTTGAATTTGAATATCAAATATATCCAGCTCCTATTGTTTCAAACGGCTATAAATAGCATACCAATTTACAAAATTTTTTCAAACTTCAAACATTTGAAATGAATAATCGTTGGTCAGTAGAAGAAGAAATCTTGCTAGCTCAAGTTTGGGTTGCAGTTAATGAAGATGCTGTCAACCACAATGTGAACGCTTTTTGGCACCGGGTTGTAGCCATGTTCAACAATAGCGTTTTGGCAATCCGCGTCGCCTTTCTCGGTTTCTTTTTTGATAAATCGTTGCAGTTGTTTGACAGTATGTGGGAGTTTACAAGCCATAATTGTGTGTAAATATGGTAAGTGTGAGAATGCTAAGTGTGAATATATTTGTAAATTGATGTGTTGTATTTATAAGGTATATATATATTTTTTTTTTTTGAAAAATAGCCGTTATTTTCAAACGGTAAAAAGAGGTAAACGTTTTTTTTTGTTTTTGTTTTTGTTTTTTTTTTTAAAATTCAAATGTTAACGTTAAAAGGGGGGGGGGGGGGGGGGGGTTGTTTTGTAATTCTTTTTTTATTCGTTCGCAACATCTCAACGCACGTTAATGCATTAACGCTGATGGAAACGCTAGCCATAGCGCGAGTACTTGGAAATGGCCATAACGTGATAACGTCATGTTTTGGTTGCCATGTAGGCAATAACGCTGCTTCAGCGTTACGATTCACAGCGTTCTAAAAATTATTTTAAAAAGTAATACTTTTTCAAATAAAATTTACAAAGGCAAACAGTGAAAAAAGAATAAAAAGAAGTCACTTAAAGTACGTAGCCATAAGTCGCTTAAGTTGTTTAACTGTTTTGGAGGACAATAAGAATAAAAATAAATATTATTTTAAGTTTTGACTTTTTTTTAAAAAATGACAAAATAGAAGATCACTTAAAGTACACAAAGTAGCTTAACTTATTTCGCTCGAATAGTACACAAAAGATACTGAAAATGTACCACATGAAAATAAAATAAGCATGTACACGAACTTCTTAGTGCCACTTGGCGACATCTCATCAAAAGTAAAAAAAAAGTCGCACCAAGTCACTTGGTCTAACTGGAGAAGAGCCATTTTTTGGGTCTAGAAAAGATGTACACATTGAGCGACCGGCGTATTTAGAGAATTAGATATTATTTGATTTTAACTAAATGTGTTTGAATGTGATTGTTATTGTTTCTTATCATGAAATAGCGTATGCATGTAAGCATGTTATATGTTATCTTCAACGATAGCATGTGTATGTTGTTTATTCCTAATCTGTTATTAATCGATTGATTAGCAAAAAGGATTTGAAATGGAATAAATTAATGCAAAGAAAACTTCCCAGGTTGCAATCACGATTTAAAAGCGGTCTAAATCTACATTTGTTATGAGCACTTCAATCCAATACATTTATGAGTAATCTGAATAGTTCTTACTTTAGCTTTTCTACCTTTGCAATAAGCTTGCAGACGGTTATTATCAATCGTTCCAAAGCCTGAAAGTTTTACACCATAAGCTTCCATTCTACGTATGTCTCGTGGTATTGGTGACTGCCATAATCCGTCCCACCAACCTGGAGGAAGAAGCGGAGTGAGTGCACATTGGTTAGGCTGGCTGTGACAACTTAATTGGCCTGCGAACCGGTTCCAAACATGACCCCACCCTACTTGATTATGTAATCCTCTACGCAAAAGATTGTTCTGAAAACTGCTAATGAAGGAAAAGTTCGTGGGAATGCCTTGATCATCATCTGAAATTTACATCACACATGAAATTTTTTGATTAGTGAACACTGATATACAAACTAAAGGTTGCAACTTCGACCCGCTTATTGGTAAACGGCTTCATTAAGGTTATACTTGGTATCTAATGGTTACGAAAGGTCATTTGTAGAAAGACGAATTAATCTGGTAACGAGTTTAACGGTTAGGTAAAGGGTTTTAAAAATACTTTCTAATTCTTTTCTAATTTATTCTCATTGTAAT
This sequence comes from Artemisia argyi, assembly GCA_030686995.1. Lineage (NCBI taxonomy): Eukaryota > Viridiplantae > Streptophyta > Magnoliopsida > Asterales > Asteraceae > Artemisia > Artemisia argyi. The sequence continues at coordinate 38,728,642 of CM060701.1, forward strand.
AAGGCTTGTGACAATGGCTCGGAAAAAATCGAGCGTGTACATCGGTCAACCCATATTGCAAATCGATCGAGCCATTGTGGGAAGAAAAAGGAAATCGGTTGCCGGCCAATGAAAACCATGAATCGGTCACATTTCCAACCGATTTTGAACACACAATTTGCAATAAATTTTCCCACATTTCAATATGGGTCACCACTGTGAAGAGAGAGGTGAATATGGGTTGAGGAGAGAGAAAACTGAGGTGGCAACCGGAAAAATAATGCAATATAGGTCACAACTGTCACAAGCCTAATAGATTCATAGAGGTTCCTCTAATCAACATATATTTATTATTTGATAAGTAAATGATTGAGAAAGGTTACTACTTGTGGGCTGGCCAGACCGACTTTGACTGCTGAGTGTCAAGATGCACAAAAGCCGGGCCGGATCATTGGAATGAGCCCAAACAACCAGGGGGAGAAAGTTTAATAAGCATGTGCCCTAAGAATTCTGGACCCAAGACCCTAATTTGGGCTGGTTCTAAGACTATGTTTGGGCTTTAGCCCATCTAGCCCAAGCTCACCCTTTTTGTCACATTTAATTTAACCAATTATAAAACAAAAAAAGTCTTTGGTTTTAACTTTTAAGGCCGAACCTAATTTTGGGCCGGTCCTAGGACTATGTTTGGACTTTAAGCCTTTAGCATATCTATGCACATTTAGCCCAAACTCCCCTCTTTTTGCCACCTCTGATTCAACCTATTATATCCCAAAAAAAAAAAAAAAAAAAAAAAAAAAAAAAAAAAAAAAAGTTCTTTGGTATTAAGAGGTTTCAAGGAATCTTATCGAAGTTTACCAAGTTGATTAGCTGCAGCTAGTGCTGCAATAAGCTGCGCGTAGGTGGTCCCCACACGTCTTTGGGCACCGGTAATTACAGCGTGTGTCGAACGTGATGCTAAAAAGAAGTCCACAAAAGCAACCCAGCGAGGTGCGGGTCCCCAGTCTTTCGCTCTAAAACCGAGTACATGAGCTGAACCAGAAATGTTCCCTTTAAACTTCTTGTATTCAAAATGAAGAACCTAAAAATGCTTCTTTTAATTAGGATCAATAAAGGAAAAAAAATCAAAAATAAACGCTAAAAATTGTAGGATCATGACCTTTAATTACTAGAAATGTACCTCAGTGAACCCCTGAAGTTTTGGCATGAGGTCACTAATGAGGGATGGTGTGTCGGAGATCAATACGACACGAGGTCTCACTTTATCTTTAGGGATTCTCGCAATGGTTGTTTTGATGCAATTCAAAACCGCTGTCACGGCTCTAAGAGACCTATAAGCATAAAAGATTACAACTTAAGAATCAAAGTTTCTGTGAACCATCCGACATTACTACTCCAAAGAAAACTAGAAAGATCTGAACCCAAAGGTTAAATCAAGGCTTTTTCTTAATCCCTTTTTGATTTAAGAGTAGGAACTATTAAAATACCTGTTCATGAGCATACGCATATGCACGGTAATAAGAGGATCACAACCTCCATTAAGAACCCAATTAACGGTTCTTTGTACATCCAGTGATGGTGATATCAATACTCTTAGAAGCTCACCAATTACATTTGGTCTAGAACGAAGAAACTCCGTGTTGCCAAATAATGCCAAAGCGGATTTCCTCATCTGAGTGTGTACGTTCTTCAGAAAGAACTGAGACGCCACAGCGTCCGTAGTACCTTTAAACCTTGTAGAAAACATTTCAATAGTGATTATGATGACTTGAAGAATCATAACAGATGCCACAGCATGAGTATAACACAAAATATTCATAGAAATTGTGACATATGAGTCAACCAAAGCCGACCCCTTCCGACTTGTTATCCACTTGTCCATTTCTACAACCTCTAGCCCAAATAATAAGGATGTGTTTAGGATTTCTTTTATAAGTGCTTATAAAAGCAGCGCAGACCGTTTTGAGTGTTTGGATAAAACAGAATATCTGCTTATTCAATCATAAAATATGTTTATACGTTTTAAGCAGAAAAGAAATTTCAAATAAACAAACCCAAACACCTCTTAGTCAACCCAAACTCGAACTTAGTTTAGGGACATGTCTACCATGTGCAACTTTGAAATTTCACAATAATTATTGTGTGCGCGTGATTATTGATCCTAAAGTTACCATATAATCGGGTGCTTCCATTTTCTCCAATTACCACAAAGAACATTTGTTTCAGATGGATTCTCAAAATCATCAACCCTCATAACAAGATGCCGCCCATACTTTCTGACACAATCATTCTTTCGCCATAGATGTTTTACTTCCGTTAACGTAAACGTGAAATCAGCATACGTTATATAGTCTCCAAATGGATACTTCCTCCTAGTAAAAATTAACCAAAAGATATGCATTTGTAAATTTTCCACTAAGTAAATATTTAGGAATTGATAAATGGGTAAAGATTGAGAAAAGGAAAGAACCAATATGCCTTGTTTGCCCGATAATCAGTGACCGATTTAACATGATGCTAAGTGCTGCTGCTGTCAAGATTTTGTACATTTCGTTCCCGAATCCAGCCTCTGAAGCTTTGCCTATTACAAAACCTTGCTTGCAGAATTGGTCGGGAGGTAGTAAACGAACTCGTGATGCTCCTAATGTAAAAGAAAACACATTATTGACAACACTTTATCTACTTCTAGTACATTCTCAAACTAACTCCAAAATGACATACCACATACTCAAATTGGAAACTTCACGACACTGAAAAAAAGAAGTTGAAATGTAACTAAAAACGAACCAAGTTTAACCACACACCATTTCGATATAATGGTATCTTAGTATGCCATATAAGCAAACTAACCAGAAATGTCAAATTTTCACAAAATCTTTCTACATCGATACAAACTGAAATGTAAGTTGTTAAACATATAAAAGAAAACTAGTCACGAAGTACTATCAATTATACAGTTTTGGTGTATAATAGCTCATCCAAAGTAAATTCAAACTAAATGGAAATATTACTACCATTATCACACATTTTATACTTCCACACATCCATCAAACTATACAATATGTATCATAATTCACTACATTTTGCAAAGGCTATAATAATTCAAATACAAAATCTTTACTATTGTACCCAAGATGCTCCTGACTATAAAAAATCAAATACAAGTATTTTATTTTTTGGCTTAACAGAGTATTCGATTGCGAATGCTCCACAACCAAAGAGGTTGGGCACAAGTCACTTGATTGGATCCAAGTCCTAACTCCTAAGTGGGACAGGTGTGAAATTCATCGAGCTTTGCTATATCCTCCTACTTCATATGCTTATTTATCCTCCTACACACAAAGATCCATAGCATTTGTTTTCCACTATTTACCCCCTTTATCTAAACCATCAATTCCGCTACATTTCACATCATGCAAGTAGGAGGGTGAGGAAGTATACATATAGTAGGAACTAGGAACAAATCTCATTCTTCATTAAATATTGTAGCGAGTGTAACTTTCTAAAAGTAGAAAGAAAAATATACATGTACCTATACTTTACTACAGTACCATAATCTACATCAAGATTTCTCGACTTCATCTTAACTTAAATCTAGATTTATCTAGCTTTGACTAGAAAATATATAAACCTGAAATAAAAAAGATCATATTAAGAATTAAAAATCATACCATGAATATCAAAATGATTTCTAATCAATCTTCTAACTCTCAAGCTTTCCTTCCATGAATCACCAACACTTTGATTTCCCATATCTTCCACCGTGGCACAACTAGCTGCTGTGGGTCCCACTTTCACAGTCTTGTTATGCACCTCTGGTGTTGGCATGATGGTGGCTTCAGTGGGTAGATTTGGATCACTGCTGGAGATAAAGGTGAGTAGCAATAGTCCTATGAAAGTGAATACTATACATGAAATGATTAATGTTTTTGGTCTAATTATTTGAGTTTTGTTATGTCTTCTTAATCTCATTTCTATTTTTTGGTTTGATGAGTGGAAAAGATTGGTTTGAATGAAGTGTTTGTGATGAAGAATCTTTAATATATCTTGTGTGTTACGATGTGGTCGTGTACTAGGTTGTGAAAGTACATTCATGACGTAAGCTTGTGTCTTTGAGTTATTGGGCTAGCACAGTAAGGACCAACAGTATATACGCTTGCAGTTGTGAAAATTATTGTGAAATGGGCTTTCGACCGGTTTTTTTCTTTAACCGGTGGTTAAACCGGGGACCGGTTTTTGACAAAACCGGTTTTCTAAAAATCGGACCGGTTTTCTAAAACCAAACCGGTTAGACCGGTTATGGGTTTTTACCCCATACCGGTTTTAAACCCGGTTTTAACCGGTTTTATTAATTTATTTAAAAAAAAAAAAATAACTGTTTAAAAAAATATATATATAGCCGTTAACCGGTTTTAACCGGTTTTTTTTTAAGTTTACCGAGGCCAAACGGCTATATGCCATATGACCGTTTTTTTTTTTTTTTTTTTTTTTTTTTTTTTTTTGAAGGTTTTGGGGAGTTTTAAGGCACTATAAATAGAGGTAATGAGTTGGGGTTGAAAACACATAAAAAACAATCTCATTTCTTTCTCTAATCTCTCAAAAACGCTCAAAAATCGCTATTTCGCTATAATGGAAAACTCACAATCACAATCACAACAAGCTTCCACTACTCCCTCCGTTGCTACTAGCAATGTCCGAAAACAACATTACACAAACGATGATGTTGAACATGTTAGACCAACCACCCGAAAAGGTGATGTGTGGGCTAATTTCGATATGTGTGTTATGAAAGATGGTAATGTAAAAGCTCGTTGCCACAAATGTGGGCATTTTTATAGCACCGGGTCTAACTCTACACTTAGGAGTCATATTGGTAGTTGTAAGGCGGTTCGAAATGATAGTTCGCAAGGTACTATCGGTTCGGATGGTCAAGTTTTTATATATGATGCGGATGCGCTTCGACTTGATTTTACGAAGTTTGTCATTCAACAAGGGCTTCCATTCAACCACTTCGACAACGTCAAGCTAACGGAGATCATCAAAACGAGTCTACAACCGCGGTATCAACATGTAAGTCGTACTACTTTTAGAAGTGATGCTTTTAAATTATGGAAAACGGCTAAAAAAGAAATAATTGAAGGTTTTCGTCAATATAAATATGGTGTTTCTATAACTACGGATATTTGGACCGCACCACATGGTACGGCAAATTCTTATCTCGCCGTTACGGCTCATTGGTTTAATCCCGAATCTTGGTTATTAATGAAACGGACAATCGCTTTTAAATTATTTGGTTATCCTCATACGGGATGTAATTTAAGAAAATTTTTGCATGACACTTTAATTGAATATAATTTAGATGATAAAATTTTTACGATTTCACTAGATAATGCATCAAATAATACTAGAGCTATGAACTTGTTAAAATTACGTGTAAAACCTATTTTAGATGGTGCTTTTTTTCATTCCTGTTGTGTTGCTCATGTTATAAATTTATCCGTACAAGCGGCATTAAAAATATGTGATAGTTTATATACGAAATTTAGGGGTTTATTAGTATTGATATATAAATCGAGCAACGAACGACAAATAAACTATAAACATTTTCGTAAAATGTGTAATGAAGAACCCCTAGGACCTTGCCTTGATAATAATACTAGATGGAATTCTACTTGCATACTGTTTGAAAATATATTACAACAACGTGCGACTTTACAAGCTTTTAATCAAAGACTTATTAATAAAAATATGTCCAACATAATACTAAACGACCAAGATTGGGATCGACTAAATGAATTAACTATGTTTTTACAAGTTTTTAAAGAGGCAACAACTATATTATCGGGTGTTTATTACCCAACTAGCCCATTAGTTTTAAAACAAATTTATGCTATGACGGAAAAATTATATGATTTAAAAAACTCACCTTCACGAATGTTTAGAAAAATGGTTAAAATTATAAAAAAGAAATTTATAAAATATTTTGCTAGTTTATCTTTGGTTTTTACTTGTTCCGCCGCACTTAATCCATGTTTAAATGTTGGAGGTGTAGAACTTTTAATAAAAAAAATAATGGAAAATTTAGACTTGTCTTTTGGGTTAGACGGTGATGACGTGGGCTATATAGAATCTCAAATTTTTAGATTTAACGATCATTTTCAAAAATTGTTTGGCATTTATGCAACAAAATATGGTCACCAACAAAACCCAATTGTTGACCAAATGCGGGCCGGATCGTCCCAAATGACAAGAGACATTAATATAAACCTTTATAATTCTTTATTTGAAGACGCTACAAGGCATCAACGATCATCGGCCCCAACAAGCGAATTGGGACAATATATGACTGCAAACTTTTTAAGAACTTTAAGTCCCAATGAGTTTGCAAACTTTGACATTTTGGTTTGGTGGAAAGAAAGGGAAATTCAATATCCGGTTTTATCCGCTATGGCTCGTGACTTATTAGCGGTCCAAGCTTCGACGGTAGCTTCCGAATCGGCCTTTTCGGTTAGTGGTCGAATTATATCGGATAGAAGGACAAGACTAACATGTGAATCCGTGGAAGTATGTGTATGTTTGAAAGATTATTTGGACGGAGTAGATAGGATACAACATGAATCATCGTTGGAAGGTCCAATATTAGATAAAGAGATTGAAGAAGGTATAATAAGAGAAGAAGAAGAAGCGGGGATATCACCTTCGTCTTCGACTACGAATACCGAAGGCGAATTAGATGAAGGTGAGTTTGAAGAATTTGAAGTTGAAGATTTAGATGTACAAGATTTTTTGGAAGAAAATGATCTTGATGACGACTTGAGTGACTAGTTGAGTATAACGGGTGATGGCAATGCCGAAGCTCGATATACTTGATTACACTAATATGTTTTCGGGTGATGGCCATGCCGAAGCTCGCAAAATGTATTAGTATTCATATGTTTTTATGATTGTATTGTTTAAATAAAAGTTATGATTGTATTTTTTTAGTTGTATAATTGTATTGTTTAAATAAAAATTATGATTGTATAATTGTATTGTTTAAATAAAAGTTATGAGTATATTGTTTAATTATATGTTTGATAATTAACAAGTTATAACCGGAAAAAAAAGAAAAAGAAAAAAAAAACGTTCGAAGTTTTTAGTAAAATTTCGAAAAAAACGAACCCGGTAAATAACCGAAAAAAAATCCGAATCCGAACATTTATAACCGAAAAAATTGAACCGGTAAAAAACCGATTCCAAAAATTTATAACCGAAAAAAACCGATTCCGGACATTTATAACCGAAAAAACCGAACCGAACCGAAACTGGTTTTTAGAAAAACTGGTTTTTTGAAAACCGGTTTTCTAAAAACTGAAAACCGGTTTTAACCGGTATATTTGCACCTCTAGTTTAATCATGTGAATTTTTTGTGTAGTGTTTTAGGGAACGATATCTTGCTTTGGTAAAGTAGATCAATACCAATAATAGCATTTTTGCATTGGGGTATGACTATGGTATTTGGAATGAGAATGAGTTTGTAAATTTAACATGCTTGGTGGGTTTATAAAATGCCTAGATTTATGGGTTTCATTCCTATTTTCAATAACCAAACCTACAAATCAAACATCTATATTGAAATGAAAATGATTCCTTCATTCCCAAACAATCAAACCAAATACCCAAACCTCACTCCTAAACGTAGGTTATAATAATAATTTCTTAGTTAAACATATGCGATAGTAGGTGGTTTAGGTGTGTGAGATAGTAAATTCCTAAAAAACCATGTTTTTATTTTGATATTTTATAATCTGGTGCATATAAGATTGACAAAAACAACAACGACATCATCATCAACAACAATAACAATAACATCGATATAAATATCGACTGATAGTAATATATGTAAATCAATTGATATGAGCATTTTGAGCGACTGGACTAAAAAAGAAATGACATATAGAGAGATATGGAGACTTCTTTCAATTTTTGAAATTGCATTACTAAAGATTACCAATCAATAAGACTAAAAGATGCAGTTCTCAAAAACGTTTAAGTTTTTAACTACTTGTATGTGGACCACTAATGCATTCATGCACGAGAAATAGAGAGACTTGTTCCTCCACTACTAGTAACTTTCATTTGACCACTTTTTCGAAAATGGTAATCTTCACCCAACTTCAATTCCAAATTTATTTGGTCAGAATAACTGCCGAAAGACCCGGTTCCATGTGGATCTTTAAAGAGAACAAAATTGAGGAGTTAGCAGAAGAATATTTGGAGCATTTGAAACGTGGCAAGAAAGCTCGAAAGAAGAAAGCGTAGGTTGTTTTTGTCTACGGCGTATAGCCAAGACCTTGTCTACGTCGTACGCTACTCTCAGTTTTAATTATTTTCTTAGCTTATCTACTCCGTAGAAGGATTCTCTTCCCTATTTCGTAGAGGCATCAACAACAAATTTCCTAATTTTAGCTTAAGTCAGTTTTGGACGTGTTTTAATTACTTTTTCCCCATGTTTTGTTTTCCTATAAATATAGGCATTGTGTTCCATTGTTTAGAATTCAATAATCAACTAATTCTTGACTTTAAGTCTTTTAAATCTCTAATTTGTTTAACCCTTGTTAGGGTTTAGCTTCACTCTTTCGTTAAGTTTGCATCAGAGCTAGGTGATATCCTGATGACAAAGGATGCATAGATTCCAAAAACCCGTATCGTTGGTGGGGTGCAGTCAACCGAAGAGATGGATAGTGCGAGCAACGATCTCGCTTCCAAATTCGCGAGTATGTCCATTGTTCTTGATGAGATACGATCCGCGATCGTAGGTGTTGGTAATCATCCAAATATGGATATTTTTTGAACACCCATAACCGGATGCTGCTATTTGCACTCTTGACACATGTCTAATCACTTTCCAACTTTCTCATTAATGATTTTTATATTGTTATGTTTTATAAGTGTTAATATATATATATATATATATATATATATATATATATATATATATATATATATATATATATATATTAAATACCATTTAAAACATCGTCGTGTAGTAAAGTGGGTTTCCCGCAAAATTTCTTGGCCTGCTACCTGCGGCCCGATCCAATTTCTGATTTTTTTTATACACGATCAACCTCCACCCGCCTTCCATAACATTCCAGCGTCTTCTAAATCACACACCACCATCACTTCGAACATCCAGGTATGTGTTTAAAAAGAGTTTGACAGCCGCTGTGTTTTCATTTGCGGTTGTACTCCTTGACTTAATTTGATGCCATATTTGTAATTTTTTATAAACAATTTCCATGGCACATGTTTAGCTTATAAAAGCGGCTTACTTATCTAATATGAAGGTTACGGATTTGAAGGTATGTATGTTTTTTTGTTACATTAATTTTGATTAAAATTTGTGTTTTAATGGTCAAAGAACATTTAGGAATTTAAGTTATTTAATTTTATTTGTGTGATTCATGACTTAGATTTTTGATTTTCTGCAAATTTAGAGTTATGCAAGAAGAAAATGATAAATCCAAAAGGGTATATAATTTCAGAACTTTGACTTTAATTGAATTTTACTTTGAAATAATTCTTTTATAATGTTTATTAATTAATTGTTAATTCTTTGTTATATGTACATGATATTCAATCAATGGTACAGAAGAGGCAAGAACTTTAAGCTATGCGATTTGTTGGTTAGGATGGTGATGGATTGTTAAACACAACCAATGAAGTACTGATAGCTACTGCCAAGTTGCCATATCAATACATTATGTAATACTATGGGTAAAAGATAATATTTGTGATTATGTTTACTTACAGTCAACCTTTTGACGCGCATCTATATTCATATATTTTATATTTCTTTTACAGTGAATCACAGATGGCCGTCGTAAATGCAGAAGCTGTTGCTGAGAGCTACTTTTTTGTGCAGGCGGGAAGTGAAATTAATTGAAAGGTACAATGAGTTTCCTTTTGTATGTGTATTCTGATTGATTTATGCTGTTTTTGTGCAACTGAGATCTTTTTTGCTTGATCAAGCAATTTGGTCTTACCTCACCCCGTACATAGTTTTTTTATGTCATGTAGTTGAATCAATTGTTATGCTTGATCAGGTATACGTGTTTCCACCATATGCTGTCAGTATACGTATTTGCCCTCGAACCGATACTCTTTGTATGTTGTCTTTTTATTTTCTTTGGTAGGAAATTTGGTTTCTGATTTACGTGCCTGTAGATTATAGTGTAGATCCGTTCACTACAGGTTCGTTGTTTTACAGGCTTCACTTTAGATTTTTTTTCTTTTATAATTGCATTAATACATTTTTGTAGTTTTTAAGTTGAATAATCATTTTTTAAGTTGATATATAATATGTAATATCCGATTTTCTTAGAATCTTGAGAAATTGAAGTAATTTTTAAAGTTGAATCATGGAAAAGATATTTACGAAAGTGTTAGGATATGAATGTTCAAGGTTATTTTGCAATCCCAAATACCCCCTCACTTGATCGAAATACATATCTAGAAAGAATAATCATTATTTATTTCCTAAGTGTTGCTGAATATTGTGTTTTGATTTGTTTGTTTAGCAGGATTATGTTGCGAGAAGATGGTATGTGGCTCCTACGGTATAAAGATGGTTTTATCAAAAGGTATAATATGCTTAACTGACCATGTATGTGTCTGGAGTAAATGTATTACCAAGAATACTAACTGTTTTTGCTATGAAATACAGTGGATGGGATAGGTTATGCCAACTTTTGGCACTATATACTTACAGACACAAAACAAAGGTTACAGAAAGATTTCGATTGGAGCCTTCCAGTTGCAAGCAGATGCGTTCACCTACTCGAGGTAACTTGCGGTGCCAGTGATAATTTAGATGTACCTAATAGTCAGTAGTAATTTAGATGTATTTCAGATACTTACTTCCATCGCCTGATATGCAACATGATATGCAACTATTGTTATAGCTTAAGCCATGCGGAATATGCTAAGGGTAGATAGTTGTTGTCGACTTCTTTGAGAGCTTATGCTGTTAAGAATTATATATCATAGAACTTGAAAGCTGTAACATAAATAAAATATTTTATTCCAAGAGTAATTTTTAGTTTCCACCACTCATCTTCCACCCAACCATTTACTAACATACATATCCAGACGTATTCTCTCACCTGGACTCCATTATTGTTACTCAAAGTTCAAACCCTTCTTCAACCTTAAAATTTCAGTTTTTTCCTTTGTGCTATGATGAGATTTAAAAGGGTGTGCACTCTACTTTTACTCTATTTTACAAGGTATGCACTATGTATAAAATCACCTAATAGTGTTACAAAACCGATTTTTTTTACACTAAGCCAAATATTAATAGGGTATGCACTTGCATACCCTATGTTACATGTAGATCCGCCCCTGACCTTTAGGGTACCTGTCATGACATCTAATACCTACTGATTATTGGATATGATCCTTACAGTTGTACCTCAACAATCACGCCGCATTTTTCAAAAATCATGAACACATACCAGGCCACCAAGGCCTGTTCAATAGGGTAAGCCTCTGAATTGTTTTATATACATTCTGCATATTTTGTCACTGAGGCAGACAATACAATAATAACAGTGATAGACTATCCTGAATCCTGCATTCAAATTGAAGGGTTTCTACTTTTGTTAATTTGTTTTTCTTATTTTTGAAACTCGAAATGCAGCACACAAATACAATTCACATGATGCTGACAGGGATTCGGTAAAGAATGATGGAGATCAACAAGTAAAGAGGAGTCCACCTTCAACTCCTGCTTTCAAGAACAGGCATAGAGGTTGCTCCTTCTGCATACTTGATTTGGAAAACGATCCCATTCCGAAGTACCCATCAAACGAAATCGTAGTGGGAGTGATCACCACGGAAGATGTCATTGAAGAGCTTCTTCAGGTATATCTTATTGTTACTATTTTGGTAACATGAAATATGCAATCATCATAATTCTGGTAATATAAGCAACCTCTTCATTTGTAAAGGACTAATATATTTTTTACTTTTAGTTTAAATTTCTGATTTTTAAAATTGGTATAGATGTTGATGCATAGTTAACACAAGTAAATATTGGTTTATGTTACCTCCTTTCACAAAGGAGATGCTACAGATATCAACACGGTGATTGGGTACAAGCTTCTCCCACCATAACTGAACTGTCGAACGACCCGCAAAGAACTATACAAGGATGAGACCAGATTTGTAGCCACGCTAAGTGTCAAGAAAATGAAGCATGAAGAATGATAGCAGGTATAACAATTACAGGGTTTGTCACAAACAACGCACCAAACATCATAGTATGTTCTGTATATATGCAGTACCTATAGTAAGTAAGTAACCATCACTATATATGTTGTAAACAACGTATGCAGTGGCCAAAGTATGTTCTGTATATATGAGTCGCCTCTTTGTTTGAAGTTATTTATAAACAATTTTTACCTATACATATGACTTTCAAACAGTTTCACTTTAGCTAAATCTCTTTTTTATTCCTTTTTTTTCAGGGGAAATATGACGTATGCGGCACAAAAAGTGGACATCAGGACTGATGTATTTGAGCGGTTGCATTTGATTGTATATTAGGATACGTGTTTATTGGTAAGTAAGGCAGTTTCAAGTTACATGCATGTCAAATGTGGTGGGTGTTGGGTCAAACTAGCAAGTTTGTAAAGCCTGTAAAAATGGGTTATGTCGAGTTGGCCGAACCTCAAATGCTTTGTTATACATCTATTTTTGTTCGGTTATTAAGTAATGTAGCATCGAGGTCACTATCCTCGCGATTTATTGTGGTTGTATTAGTCTTACATTAGTAACTTGAACTGTAATCCCTTTGCTTATTTATAGAAAATGGTTATTTAGCAGTCATAAAGTCGACTGTTTACTAGGTAGAAGTCATAGTGCAATGATCAATGCCGTAAAACAACGGCCCGCCGTAACGCGGCGGCTCGTCGCCCATATCGTTATACAGTATATACCGAGTGTTTTTTGACAATGTTTTTTTCTTGTGGTATTGAACGTCCAAACAATAGTTTTACGAAATATATTGATGAGGCGAAAAATGAACCTTTTTGAGGGGGTCATTTAAGCCCGGATTTGAATTTATTTGATCAAATATTGCCCTAAATCGTTCATTTTGTCATTTTAGGTACTTTTGGAGTGAATTCTGGAAAAGGAAGCATTTTGGACGTTTTTGGAGCATAAAAGTGGAGAAAACGGCAAAGTCTTAATTTTCCTTGCTGGGAACAGTACCTGACGGCGTCAAGAGTCTTCATGTGACGGCGTCAAGAGTAAACAAGAGGTGGAAGTGGTGACGATCCAGAGAAATCATGACGGCGTCAAGCTTGGCCGTCATGGTTCAAGATATGGTGACGGTCCAAAGTGATATTACACATGACGGCGTCAAACTTGGATCTAGGAAATCCGATCTCATTATGGGCGACAAGTTGACGGCGTCAGATATTCCTTCTTGACGCTGTCACCTTGTAAAATCTATATATAGTTTTGCAATTTTCATTCATTAGTGTGTAACAAAAGAGGGTATAACTTTGGAGAAACCCTAGCACGAATTTTACTGCTCTTTCAAGGGTTTTTACCCTTTGAAACCTTTCATGTTCAATTGAGTTAAGTATCATTTCTATTCATTCAATATGTTTATGTGTTGTTTGAATATATCTTACGCTTGTCTTGAATTCAACATGCTAGGCTAGATCTCTTGTGTGTTTGCTTAGATGTAGTGAAACCTAGATGTTGATTATGGGTTGATTGTTTGTTTATAGTTGTTACGGATGAATGATTTCGATGTTAGGCTTAAGAAAACTGGCAGACTTCCATAGGGTAACATGCTTGAACGTCTTAAGTAACATGAACCAATGCGTACTAGGTTATTATGGTTGTATTTAATGCATGAGCGAATTCAAATGATCCCATGTTAGGAGCTTCTAGCAGGCTCGACATAGGAGTGAAGTAGGAGCTTATAGAGTTGGGGAAGTACGTACGCCACCCCACGAATGGTATTAAGGAATATAACCCGTCATCCACGCAATTGTAACAAACTATCAACCTGTAAAAGATATCTAGGGAGTAATGAAATCTAAGTAAACACAATTCTCCCTATTATTGTTCACACCACTAGTTTAATTAGCTTTATTTTCATTTCTGTTATTTTATTTTGATTGCATCTTAGTTATTGGGTTAGTTGATTAGCAACTAATTCCGCCCACTCTTCCAAAAACCCGAGATTTTAATTGCTTTTATAAAAATATAAAAATACAAAAAGAATCATTCCTCACATCTAGACCTAGTTTTTAGGCTTTCTAATCCTAGCGACAGTATTCCTGAGTTGAACGATCAATCCCCCGGTACTTGTCACTATACTATACTACAACGATCAGGTACACTGCCTGGTGGGGGTTGTAAGCTTCTCGAGATCCCTCGAGAGGTAAAGCCTGGTGCGATTCCAACGTATCAATTTTTTGGCGCCGTTGCCGGGGAATAGTTATTGTCTAGGTTAGAATTTCTTTTTATTAGGTCTACTTGCTAGATTCCTTTCTAGTAAGATTTTATTTTTAGGTTCTCTTTAGTCTATTTTATTTCTTCGTGTCTTTGTTCGTAATCTTTACCATCCGACATCATGGAAGGTGGTAACATCTTTGAACCCATCAACCCACCACAACAAAACCACCTACAAAACCCACCACTAGCAAACCAACCTCTTAGGCCCTGAACCCTAGGAGAGTATTCCCGTCCTAGCCACCAAGGCTATCGAAACACTATTGAGCTCACCCAAGGAGCCAATGTGTCCCCCTTGTGATCCGACACCATCAAGTTGGTGCAAAGCGGATGTGCATTCCATGGACTTCGTTCCGAAGATCCTAACCAACATCTCAAGGATTTCCTTAAAATCTTAGATTCTATTGACCTTGATGTTACAACTAGAGATTCGACCCGATTATGCCTATTCCAATTCTCTCTGCGTGATCAAGCTAGTCAATGGCTTGAACGTTTACCCGCGGGATCCATCACCTCATGGGATGATCTCACCACTCGTTTTCTTGCTCAATTTTTCCCACCGGGGAGAACTACCAAGCTTAGAAATGATATCTTGATGTTCCAACAACGTCAAGGTGAAACTCTATATGAAGCATGGACTCATTTCAAGGACTTACTCCAAAAAGTCCCTTATCATGGCATAGATCTTTGGCTCCAAGTTCAAATCTTCTATGACCATATCGATCTCTCCACAAGGCGAACCATTGACCAATCGGCTGGTGGCAAGCTACGTGATCTAAGTGCGGAAGAATCATGGGAACTCATAGAAGATCTTGCTCTCTATGACAACGAAAGTTGGAATGATCCCCGTGATTTGAACAAAACGGTCAAGGCAATATCTTTGCCTTCAAACAATTCTAGCACTCCCGACCGTAGGATCATGGAACTTGAGGACCAAGTCAAGTTTCTCATGAAATCTTATGAAGCTCCTAAGCCATCAAGCCAAGTGAACAAAATCACTTCTTCATGCGAATTATGTAGTGGTCCCCATGACACTCGTGATTGCGTGGAACTCCCCGGAACAGCTTTTGCGGACTACACATCCTCGCGTACCGATGAAGCGGGAGACAAGTGGTACACTTTCAAACCCAAGCCAAACCCTTATGGTGATTCCTACAACCCTTCTTGAAAAAATCACCCGAACCTTAGGTGGAAACAAAACCAAAACAATTCTTCCAATCCGCCTAATCGTTACCAACCAAACGGTCCACCCTCCAACCGTACTTTCAACAACAATCCTTCTAATAACTATGGTAGTACCAATAATCTTAAAGGGTTGATGTCCAAGTTTATGGCATCTCAAGAAGCTCGCATAGCTAAGTTTGAAACCGAATTCAATCAACAACAAACGGAGATGACCAATAAGATTGACAACTTGTTGAAAGCCCTCAACAACCAAGCGCTAACTACACCTAGAAAGGACACTAGGGACGCCAATAGCGGAATCCAAATTAAGGACCCCTCGTCATCCAAACACGTCCACTTTGTCAATGTTGTCACTATTAAGCCAAAAGATAAAGATATAGAAGAAAGTGACAAGGATGAAGTTGGAGTAGAAACCGAGACTAGGGATGAAATTAAGGAAGTTGAGGTTAATAAGGGAGAAAAGTTAGAGGAAGTAGAAAACGTAGAAGAGTACTTTGATAAGTTGCCCACCAAGGAAGAACGGGAATATCACAAGGATTTATTCGATGATCTCGAGATACCATATATCCTTGGTTCACCCCTTATTAAAGTAGGTGATCCCTCTAATATCAACATACCATGCAACATTGGGCATATGCAAGTATGGAAAGCTTATATCGATCCTAGGTCTCCTATAAACGTCATGACTAGGACTTATTATAATTGGGTAATGAAGAAGCAACTTGGTTATAGGATGATGCCCAGCAAGAATTTGATAAGTAATTTTGTTGGAAGAGTGAAAGGATTGCATGTAATTGTAGGAAACTTCACTTATGTGACCGACTTTGTGATAGTGGAGGATACTCGTCCGGTGATAGATGATTGCCTAAGTCAAGTAGTGTTCGGAAAACCGTTTGTTGAGGCCTCTAAGATGAGTTATGATCCGACTCTAGGGATAGTTAGATTAAAGGAAGAGAATGATGAGATTGCTTACCAAATGCCCTATAAAATTAAACAATACCGCCTCCTATCAAACATAGAAAAGGAACACAAACAAGCGGTTTACTATAGGAATGCTGAGGATAGACGTAGAGGAGTAGAATATGTTATGAATAGAATACTTGGTTTCTACAAAGAATGCTTGCAACAAGGTCCGGAATACAAAACTAATATTGGAGATGACCTAGAGAATAATACCAACGATGAGGTCATGTAATTGCCCATGACCTTAAGTCTAGCTACAAGACTCGTAAATAAAGAAAAGCTCTTCTTGGGAGGCAACCCATGTTTTGTGTGATTTTTATTTGTTTGATTGTTATTTGTTTCTGTATGCATGCTTTATTTTTATTGTTGGTAGATCATGTTTCAAACTAAAATGGTGAAAATACTTTATTTTGTCGTTTGACTTCGTCTTAACTTCATACAAAGGTATTTCGCAAAAGATAAGTGTAAGGGGAAACCCCAAATATGTTTCTAAGAACGAAATTGATCATGATTCTCCACAATATTAAATGAACATGTGTATTAGTATTTGTTAGAGTCAAATGCTTGTATCGAGTCATAATGATGTTTTGCAGGATTTTCCAGGAAGTAGGACATAAGTTTTTCCAAAAATTTTCCGGAAACTTAACGTAAAGATTTCTGCAGGTCACTTCTGACGGCGTCATGAGTTAGCTCCTGAAGGCGTCATGTGTAAAATTCTGGAAATTTTGCTAGTTTTGTTTTTCTAACGGAGTCTTGAAGTTTTTGTCACTCCAGGAAATCTGCAAAAATTCATTCCACAAGCATTATATCTTACATTGTTTTCTAGGATTTGTTAGTATATATAAATTGCAGCCGATTTTACGCGAGGTTACCTTGTTTATTTTCTCAGGTTTAACAGGTTATGTATGACAAGAAGATGATTTATATTTGTGGAAAGGAAGCTTTGATTGTTCATTTTCTTGAAGGAAGATCTAACCTTGTTAACACACTATCCACACCGAATGAATCAGGGAGTATTTGATTTCATTCTTTTACCTATTTCACTTTTACATTCTTTAATTGAACATTGGGGACAATGTTCATCCTAAGTGCAGGGGCGGAGGGACTTCATAAGGAGGGGGCGGTGCCCTCAACAAATTGGCCCAGAAATTTTTTATATAGTGTAAGATTTTGGGCTTTATTGGACTTTTATGTGTCATGCCCTCAACCCAAAAATTGAATTGCCCTCAACAAAATTGAGCCGAACATGTAATTGTTTCTTTTGTAAAATATATCACATAGAGGACTGAGGAGATGAGGGAAATGAAAGATCAGGGTATCATCAGACCCATTCGCAAGTTCAAAAACAAAAAAGAAAAAAAAGAAACGACCAGTCAGTCATCAGTTATGAACAAAGAGGAGGGAAAACTAATCATTCATTCATGCCCTAAAGGCCTAAAACCAGTCATTCAAGCATTGTCTTTTGTTTCTCTATCTTCTACCTTAAAACTTGGTAAGTGAAACTCAAAACCCTAACTTCTCTTTTACTTTTATAAACAAATTGTGTTATTGAATATTGATTAATTGCTAGTTTTTATTACCCTATTAAGATGTTAGATGTAGTACTTAGCCACTTAGGTAACTAGATTTTGTGAATTATGATTGTCACTTATATGTTATAATTGTTTAAAGTATTGTTTCTCATTTGTATACAAACATGGAAAAGTATTTTAAAAGAAAGACACCGTCTTCATCAACATCCGATCATGTTACTGAACAAGCTACAAAGAAAAAGCCTAATGAACCTATTGATGTGATTGACTTGAATGATCTTCCTTGGGATCCGGTTGATAGACCAAGAATTTCACAATATAATGTTAATCAAAGAGATGATATAAGGCGAAAATATTAGAATCGAGGACCTTGTCAACCAAAGGGTCATGACTTTAAAAGAACAATCATAGGTAATAAATCAAGGCGTTTTGTCCCAAGTTGGTTCAATATATATGGTAATTGGTTAGAATATGGTGTAAAGGCAGAAAAAGCCTTTTGCTTATGTTGTTACTTATTTAGAGATGATTTTGGTCATCAAGGAGGCAGTGAAGCATTTGTAACAGAAGGGTTTAATGGCTGGAATAAAACAGAAAGGCTTGCTAGTCATGTTGGTGATTTCAAAAGCTTCCACAATCGAGCACTTAAAAAATGTGAAGATCTTATAAAACAAAAGCAATCAATTTCCTTTGCTTTTAATAAGCAAACAGAACAAGAAAGGAATGATTATCGTATTCGATTGCACGTTTCAGTTATTGCTACTAGGTATTGCTTAAATGGTGAATTGCCATTTCGTGGTCATGACGAGAGCGAGACTTCTCTTTATTTGGGAAATTTTCTGGAATTGAGAAAGTTAATTGGAAATTTCGATAAGAACATTGGTGCGGTTTTGAAAAGGGCTCCAAAGAATTGTCAATTGAACTCTCCGCAAATTCAGAAAGAGATTGCTGAATGCTTTGAAAAAGAGGTACTTCAAATTATTCTTAAAGAAATTGGTGATGACGTGTTTTCATTATTAGTTGACGAGTCTAGTGATGTAACTAAAAAAGAACAAATGGCTATTGTTTTGCGGTATGTTAATAAAAGTGGAGTAGTCAAAGAAAGTTTAGTTGGTGTTGTTCATGTAAAGGAAACATCTTCTTCATATCTTAAAGCTTCCATTGATTCCTTTTCTGTTGACCATAATTTGAGTTTGAAACAACTTAGTGGTCAAGGTTATGATGGTGCTAGCAATATGCGCGGTGAATTCAATGGTTTGAAAGCTAAAATATTGGAAGAAAATAACTCCGCATATTATGTACATTGTTTTGCTCACCAACTTCAGTTAGTAGTTGTGGCGGTTGCAAGAAAACACTTGGGTGTTGTTGACTTCTTTGACAAATTAACCCTTGTGACGAATGTTGTTTGTGCTTCTTGCAAACGAAAAGATATACTTATAGATTGTGAAAAACAAAGAGTGGAAAAAGCAATTGGAAATAGTGAAGTCGAAACTGGAAGGAGTAAGAACCAAGAGCTTTCTCTTATACGAGCTGGGGATACAAGATAGAATTCTCACTACAAAACAATTTTGCGTTTGATAGATTTGCTTCCATCTGTTATTAAGGTGCTTGAATTTGAAATGATGGTTCTAGGCAAAATCAAGCAAGTGGTATTCTTGTGTACTTTGAATCATTTGATTTTGTATTTTATTTGCATATGATGAAATACATTTTGGGTCTCACGAATATATTGTCACAAGCTCTCCAAAAAGAAGACCAAGATATTGTGGAAGCGGTTTCAATGGTCAAATCAACCAAGGAACAATTGAAAGAATTTAGATCGAACGGGTTTGTTCCACTTTTAGATAGAATCTCTTCTTTTTGCAAAAAGCATAATATTCGAGTGGTTAACATGGATGAAGTATATGTTAGTCCAAATGGTCGGAGACGAAGGGTGAGTGTTACTAATCGACATTTCTTTGAGGTTGAATGTTTTAACACGGTTGTAGATATGCAAATTCAAGAGTTTAGTGAGGCAAGCACCGAATTACTTGCACATATGGCTTGTTTGAACCCTTGTGATTCATTTGCTCAATTCGACGCATCAAAGTTAGTAAGGTTGAGTGAGTTGTACCCAAAAGATTTTAGTAGTGTTGAAATGATGGAACTTGAGAGTCAACTAAACTTGTACTATGCCAATGTCAAAGAAGATAATAGTTTTCTCGACTTGAATGGTATCACCGACCTTGCTACAATGATGGTGAAGAAAAGGAAACACATTTCTTATCCTTTGATGTATCGATTATTCAAGTTAGCTTTGATTTTGCCTGTTGCAACCGCAAGTGTCGAGAGATGTTTTTTTGCAATGAAGATTATTAAATCAGATTTGCGGAATCGAATTAGTCAAGAGTTTTTAAACTCTTGTGTTATATGTGGCATAGAAAGAGAAGCACTTGCAAATATTAGTGATGAAGATGTGATGAATCGGTTCCAAAAGATGACAGGTCGTAAAGGACAACTTTAACATGTTTGTTTGCTCAAGGTAAGCATTTTTTGTTGTTATTTTTATGCTCAAACAAGATATACATATTTTCTTGTTAATATATATATATATATATATATATATATATATATATATATATATATATATATATATATATATATATATATATATATATATATATATATTCTTTTTTGCACTTTATGAACAGGTATTCGATATGTTTTTGCACACCAAAAGCTGTTTTTTGGACTGTTTTTGCTGCTGTAAATGGTGCTGTTTTGGGCTGCTTTTGCTGTTTTTTGGGGGCTGTTTGGATGCTGCTGTAATGCTGTTTGGATGCTGATTTTGCTGTTTTTTGGGGGCTGTTTGGTTTCTGCAGTTAGGGTGTTTGGATGCTGCTGTAATGATGTTTAGATGATGATGTTACACTACTATTTTTTGGTTATTGTATGGCTGCCGTTTTGACGAAACATAAGGTGTGTTTTGTTGTTATTATAGCACTATCTAACTTCTTTTATGCAAATCGGTTACGTTCATTATTATTTCTTTGTTAAAAAAAAATTTTATGACAACATTTTTTTAACCCCCCATATGGCAAAATCCTGGCTCCGCCACTGCCTAAGTGTAAGGGGAGGGTAAATGATGATACCTTATAGGATACAATTGCACTTGAGTTTGTTTGTTTGATAGTAGGTGTGTAATAAAACTAAGAGAAATACTTGTTAGTATAATTTTAGCGCCAAATTTAAAATTTTTTACAACATTTAGGAGTGAAACTTTAGCCATAGCAAGCGTCTCATGGATAGGAGTTGTATGACTAGCATAAAACCGTACCATTCAGAAAAATTTTCCACCCAAATATGTGAGGTTCGCCTTTAGATTTGATAGGAAAAGCATTTACTATTAGTGCTTATGAGTGTACCGGTAGCATTTAGATTCTAGAACTTGCGTTAGTGATGCATCCCGAGACCGCTAGTGAGACTATATTCGTGTAGTAGGATTTACTACATGATAAGAGGCATTAGGATCACCCTTGTGTTAAACCCGTATCATAATTACTTGACCATTTAAGTCATATTACTTGGCTAGTAAAGTCAATTAATTTTTCCCATACCTTAGCGTTGTACTCATTTTTAGTACACGAAATCCCTAGTACACCCCTCCGAGCCTATCTTTTCATTTCTAACTTTAAGCATCTTACTTAAAGGAAGAATTTGTTACAACCCACCCAAATGTACACCCAAATTGCCTTAGCCTTCCGTGTATGCACTCATCTTTAGTGCATTATTGTTACATGTTTAAACCCTTAGTTAATTATCTAATTGATTACATTGTTGCTAAGTCGAGTCATATCCTTGTACATATTGTTTTGAGACGATTGGGACTCATGGGTAAAGTACTAATGTTATGGAGTAATGGAGAAGAACATCATTTATTACCCCCATATGTGCGTTAATCTTAAAAGTACTCAAAGTGTTTTGATTATCTTAATTCGAGTCATTAGATTAGTTTATTGTAAATTATGTAAAAATTCAAGTGTAAGGGGAATGTTCATTCCCTATGATGTATTATTTTGGATGGTAGGGTAAGTGTATGAAAAAATATATATATATATATATAAAATCGAAAAAAATAAGAAAAAGAAAAAAAAATAGAAACGGAAGCCACACCCGAGACCCATAGGTCTCGGCTAGCACATCTCCATAATATTTCGCAATCCAAAAATACCACTTCAAATCCGAATAATATACCAAGGTACCAAGGTCCAAACATCACAATCTCAACAAAACAATAATAGTGAAGCGACAAGTAACATAATATCCGAAAACCAAACAAGTTACGGGTTGAGTTACCAAGTCAACCCGGGTCAACATATGCTCGAACATGAAACGGAAGCCACACCCGAGACCCATAGGTCTCGGCTAGCTCCTTGAGCCCAACCGAACCAAAACACCCCCCCCCCCCCTTGGGGTGTCGGCCAATAAACCAAACGACCATAATGGTCGACCAAATCATAACCGAGAACAAATTCAAACATCACAAATGAGCCCAAAGATCAAATATACATCAATGGTCAAGAAAACGACACAATAATCACCCAAACCGAGAGCATTAGCTCTCGGTCGAGTCTCGACCCATCGGAAAAATTACAACCCGGATACCAAACTTCCATTTAACTCATTATTATTAAAAACCCATTTAAATCTTGTATCAAAAACCATAAAACCCGAAAAGATCATGAAATCCGTGACCCTACGTCGCGGCTCGAACCCAAAACTCGACCTACCTTCAAATCCAAGGCCAAATCGAAAAGATCTTCAAGAAGTACGAAAAAAAATGGTGATGAACTCGTGGTGATTAAATTCGAAATAGGTGTTAACGTGGGAGTTAGAGTGCGTTTAGTATACCAATAGATAGATCGGGACGAGAGGGTTAAGATGGTGGTGTTGTTTTTAGTGTGAGAGTGGCGGTGGTGGCGCTATGGTGGTAATAAGGGGCGGCGGTGGTTGTTTTGAAATAAAGAGAGAGAGAGGTGAATGTGTGGGTGAAGGTGTGGTGTGTTGTGTGGTATCACAGGGACGATTTTGTGTAGTTTACTCTTATTATATTTTTTATTTTTATTTTTTTTGTAATAATAATAATAATAATAATAATAATTGTGAGGTGTCTAAGATTTTAAGTAGCCCGGTGTCAATACACGGACCAAACCCGAAACTCAAATAACCAAATGACTTTCAAACCGAACCCTTTCCAAAAATAATAATATCCGATCCAACAATAAAATATAATTAAAATTGTTAGGTTAACCTAGTGTCGGAGTCAATGTAGTGCCAAAATAACGATCTCAAAATAAATCATCACGACTGAATCAAACCAAACCATAAATAAATAATCAAATCTCATAAATATCGTACGATTAAAATCACGTACCAACGTTCGTAAAATATCTCGTCAAAATAAACTTTTCCAAAATTCAAAAATTTATAATTTTAATGTAATGCGGGTTTTAAAATGGCTCCCTATTTTGCCAGTTGTCACATCCTCCCAGCCTCAGAAGGAACCCGTCCCGGGTTTCTCTCGGAACAACCCATCTACGAAGTAAAAAGCTTCGGATATCTCTTTCGAAACTCATCCTCACGTTCCCACGTGAATTCTGGTCGATGCCGCGAATTCCAACGAACTTTGATGAGCGGAATACGACTTCTCTTAAGTCGTTTGATCTCTCTATCCATTATCTCAATCGGCTCTTCCACAAAATTCAAACTCTCATCCACACGAATATCCTTGATTGGTATAACTGGCGTTTCCTCTGAAAGACATTTCTTCAGATTGCTAACATGAAACACATCATACACTTTATTCAATTCCATTGGCAATTCCAATTGATAAGCTATGGGCCCAATTCTTTCCAAAATAAGAAATGGTCCAATGTAACGGGGATTTAGTTTTCCACGTTTCCCAAAACGTATCACACCCTTCCTACTTTGTCTCCAACCTGGAATTCTAGGGGTTTACGCCTCTGATCGGCGTAGCTTTTCTGCCTATCTCTAGCTGCTTGCAGTCGATCTCGAATTTGCGTTACTTTCTCAGTAGTTTCCAAAATAAGCTCAGGGCCTGTGAGTTGGCTATCTCCAACTTCTGCCCAACCAATAGGTGAACGACATTTACGACCATACAAAGCTTCAAATGGTGCAGCCTTAAGACTTGTGTGGTAGCTATTGTTGTAGGAGAACTCCGCAAGGGGTAGATATTTCTCCCAGCCTTTACCAAAGTCTATGATGCATGCACGAAGCATATCCTCCATAGTCTGAATAGTTCTCTCACTTTGACCATCGGTTTGGGGGTGATATGCAGTACTCATATCAAGTCTCGTCCCCAAAGCGGTTTGAAGTGATCGCCACAATGCTGACGTGAAACGGCTGTCGCGATCCGAAATAATCGATATCGGAACTCCATGACGAGAAACAATCTCCTTCACATACAATCTCGCAAGTTTATCAACACTATCATCTTCACTAATCGCCAGGAAATGAGCAGACTTAGTCAGTCGATCCACAATTACCCATATAGCCTCGCAACCGCTAGCTGTCTTTGGTAATTTGGTAATAAAATCCATCGTAATCCGCTCCCATTTCCAAACCGGGAGTTCTGGCTGCGTCAGTAATCCTGATGGTCTTTGATGTTTGGCTTTAACCTTAGAGCAAGTCAAACACTTGTTAACATACAACGCTATATCTGCCTTCATATTTGGCCACCAATATAACTTTTTCAAATCTTGGTACATTTTGTCAGACCCAGGATGAATAGAGTATCTTGACTTATGCGACTCATGCATAATCAACTCTCGAATTCCTCCATACAATGGTACCCAACTTCGCTCTCCAAAACATAATACTCCATCAGAACGGTTAACAAATCCCTTCTCATTTTCTGTCATCCCAAATATGTTTTTAGCAGCTCGATTCTCTGCTTTCAACGCTTCCGTTTGAGCTTCCAATATTTGAGACGGTAATGGAGATACGATAGTCATTCCTAATGACCTAACTCGTAACGGTGGAATCCTCTCCTTTCGACTAAGAGCATCAGCAACGACGTTTGCTTTACCCGGATGGTAGCGAATTTCGCAATCGTAATCGCTTAGCAACTCAATCCAACGTCACTGTCTCATGTTAAGCTCTTTTTGGTTCAAAATGTGTTGCAGACTTTTGTGGTCAGTAAACACTACACACTTAGTTCCATACAAGTAATGTCTCCATATCCTCAAAGCAAAAACCACAGCACCTAACTCCAAATCATGGGTTGTGAAGTTCTTCTCGTGCTTCTTGAGCTGTCGGGAAGCATAAGCTATCACTTTCTCTCGTTGCATTAACACAGCTCCTAAACCTTTATGAGAAGCGTCACAATAGACGACAAAGTCCTCGTTACCTTCGGGTAACGCCAAGATAGGAGCACTACACAACATCTCCTTAAGTAACCGAAATGCTTCCTCTTCCTTATCTCCCCATTCATACTTAACGCTCTTTTGAGTCAATTTGGTCAACGGTTTTGCTATTTTCGAAAATCCCTCAATGAATCTTCGGTAATAACCGGCTAATCCCAAAAATTGACGAACTTCTGTTGGGGTCGTAGGTGCAGCCCAATCTTTAATCGCTTCAATCTTAGCAGGATCCACATGAACTCCTTGTCTATCAATCACATGACCTAGAAATTGTACCGTCGGAATCCAAAATTCACATTTCGAAAACTTGGCATACAGTTTCTCCTTCCTGAGTAATTCTAAGATAAGTCTCAGATGCTCCTCATGCTCCTTCTCACTCTTCGAATAAATCAGAATGTCATCAATGAACACAATCACAAACTTATCTAAGTAAGGCTTACACACCCGATTCATGAGATCCATGAATACCGCCGGTGCGTTTGTCAACCCAAACGGCATTACCTGAAACTCGTAATGCCCGTAACGGGTTCTAAAAGCCGTTTTCGGAATATCTTCCTCGCGCACTCGAAGCTGATGATATCCCGATCTCAAATCAATCTTCGAATACACACTCGATCCTTGAAGCTGATCGAACAAATCGTCGATTCTCAGTAACGGGTATCTATTCTTCACCGTTAACTTGTTCAACTCTCGATAATCAATACACATGCGAAACGATCCATCCTTCTTCTTCACAAATAAAACTGGGGCTCCCCAAGGTGAAGAACTTGGTCTTATAAATCCTTTTTCGGCTAACTCCGTTAGTTGTTTCGACAACTCTTCCAGTTCAGTAGGTGCAAGACGATAAGGCGCTCGTGCTACAGGTGCAGCACCAGGTATCAACTCAATTTGAAATTCCACTTGTCTAGTAGGCGGAATTCCTGGCAAATCATCGGGAAACACATCCGAAAAATCACGAACTATAGGTACATCTCCAATGCACCTTTCCTTTTTCTCCTCTCCTCCTTTCTCAGAAATGTGAGCTAAGAAAAGGCAACTTCCTTTTTCCATTAGCTTCGGCAACTTAGTGCAAGATATGACCGCTAATCTAGATGGGCCTCTCAAATCCTTTCTATCTCCTGGTATGTTCAGAATCTCCTTGCCGTATGGCACATGCACGATCTTCTCATCGCAAACTATATGAGCACGATACTTCGACAACCAATCCATACCAATGATGACATCAAAACTTCCTAACGTGACGGGTAGAAGATCTATGTTGAAAGGACGGTTCAGAAAGTTTAATGTACAACCGTGAATGATAGTCCTAATCCTTTCTATGTCTCCATTAGCTAACTCTACATCATAACCAATTCCTAAGGCCATCGGGGGTTTCTCTAGTAAGGGTGCAAACTTAGTGGACACAAAACTCTTATCGGCACCAGTATCAAATAGTATGGAAGCATAACGATTATTGAGAAGGAACGTACCAGTGACGACGTTCGGATCTTCTCCTCTCTCGTTCCCAAGTGCATACACTCTCCCATGAGCAGCTCCAGCTTCCACATGTTGGTCCCCATTATCTTGTCGTCCACGATTTCCTCCAGCTCCACGGTTTCCATTGTTGTACCCATTACCACCCGATCCTTGATTTCCACGGTTCCACGATTCCCTACACTCATTCCGATAATGTCCTTTCTTTCTACATCCATAGCAAGTAACATTTGCCTTGCTCATAGTTTCAGGAGTAGCTTGAACCATAGCAAGCGGTCGAGCTCTACAATCCTTAGCTATGTGTCCCATCCTAGAGCAATTCTTGCACATCACAGTACATCAACCAGAATGATGCTTATAACATCGATTACACTTGGGTGCATCCCCATTGTAGTTCTTCTTATCTCCATCTCCCATAGCATAAGCTCTAGTAGTTGTTTGTCGCTTGTTTCAACGGTCATTACCCTTAGAGTGATCATCCCTCTTCCTCTTTCCATTCTTGTCTTTCTCAGCTTCTTCCAATGCCAAAGAGTCCATCAATTATTGAGCGATAGTGATAGCCTCATGAATGTTTGCAGGCTTAGCATAAATCACATCGTTCCTTGTAGCTACCGGCAACCCATCGGTATACCTTTCAATCTTTTGAGTCTCAGTCCTAACCATATCGGGACAGAGTAAGGCTAACTCTCGATAACGGCGATTGTAAGTTGCCATATCGGTACCTTTCACCTTGTGGTTCCAGAACTCAACTTCTAGCTTCTTAACCTCATTCCTTGGGCAGTAAGTCTGAATCAGTAAAGACTTAAATTGCTCCCAAGTCATAGCATAAGCCACATCACTCCCAACCGAATTACGGTAATTGTTCCACCAAGTTAAAGCTTCATCCTTAAAAGTAAAAGAGGCAAACTTCACCTTCGCATTCTCCGCACAATTGCTGACATTAAACACTGACTCAGTCTTCTCTATCCACCTGACCAAGTAGACCACTCCTTCAGTCCCACCAAACTCAATGGGTCCACAAATTCTAAACTCCTTGTAGTTACATCCATTAGCACGAACAGGTGGAAATGTTCCAGCAGAATTGTTGGAATGATTTGACTCAGCTAGTAGCTCAGCAACTCGTTGCTACACAAGTTGATTGATCATTGCTTGATCCATAGTAGGTGCATTAGGTGGAACATGATCATTGTCTCCCTAGACCTCAACATTTTGATTCCTGTTGTTGTGATTAGTAGCATCCAGGTTATCAGGAGTAGGGGTTTCAACATTTCGAGTGACGACCAGGGGTAGTCACTACAGGACCAGTTCGGGTAGCTCTAACAGGGTTTCATCGTACAGCCATTAATATAATACCAACACAATATCAACCATGTAAATAGGAACACAATTCTCCATGTACGCCAAGAACCGTAGAATATCACACGAAATCACCATCGTCCATACAAGTAGCGATCGATTCTTCGTTCCAAAATACCAAAAGACATAATAAATACTAATCGTTCCATACGAGACGAACATACAATCCGAATAACAAGACTTAAGGGATAGAATAACCAGCTCTCCTAACCAAGTACTCCCTGGCTTAGGCAGCAACACAACAACAACACAAATCCAAATTGATCTAGCCATGAAGCTGGCGTAGACTATTCAACTCCGATCTCAAACCATCCAAATCTCTCCATGACGATCCCAGCTCAACACTGTATATATCTCTATCTCTCTTGAGGTCTGTTGCCTCCTTCTCCAACTCCGTGTTCCTCCGCCACAGCTTGCGATCTGCCTCGCGAGCCGTGAGGAAACCTCTTTGCAGACTCTCTATCTGCTCATGTATCTCCATCATACCTCTCCTAATCGCCGTCGTCCTGCCCATGACAGTAGTCAAATCAACTCTCAACTCAGCAACAAACTCAGCAATAAACTCAGCAATAACTCAGCAATAACCATCTCAAGTCGGTCAGACATCCGCAAGATCCTCTCGCCCTGTGCAGTAATCCGAGTCCACATCCTACCAATTTCACCCAAATCTGCATGCTCAGCAGAAACCTCAGAAGGTGCATCCAACTCAATGGGACTACCAGGTGGAAACTCAAACAAAAATGGATGATCAGGTGAAACCGGCTCTAACGGATGTATCGGGGAAACTCAGCAGAAACCTCAGAAGGTGCATCCAACTCAATGGGACTACAAGGTGGAAACTCAAACAAAAATGGATGATCAGGTGAAACCGGCTCTAACGGATGTATCGGGGAATCGGGCTTCGCAGAATGAGCTGAATGTGCTAGCGACCAATCATCATCAGGCATCTCCTCCTCCTGAGGATCATCCTCTTCCTCATCCTGAGGGTCATCATTCTCTTCCTCATTTTGAGGGTTATCATTCTGCTCGCCCTCGTACTCCTCGTCGGAGGGGTACTCCATCAATCGTCATCTCTGAGCAGGTGAACCACGAGGCGATAAAATCGGTGACTTAGGGCGACAATGAGACGATAAAGTAGTGGCCGAACGCATGACCAACACGTATGGGTCATCAGGGGCCATAGTGATCTACGAGGGGCGACGCGTACTAGCAATAACAATTTTTAATAACAACACGTGCAAAGGAGGCTATGATTTGTGACAACGGCGTAGGGTAGGTGTAAGTGTTTCAAAACAACTAAACCGCGAACTCAAAATACCATATCCAAAAATCATCATATAATTCCAAATCGTATATAATCAACAACAACAACAACAACAACAACAACAACAACAACAACAACAACAACAACAACAACAACAACAAACCCAATCCCGCCAATGCGGGGTATGGGGGAGGTGGGATGTAGACAGATCCTACCCCTACCCCAGGGAACCCTGCAGGTAGAGAGACTGCTTCCAGAAAGACCTCCGGCAAGTGTGTGCAAAGTGTGCTCGAAGTAAAGAAAACGAGAAAATAGAAAGCTAAACAAAGAAAAACATAAAAGCATATAAGCAAACAGAGCAAAACGAACATAAAGGCAAAACGACACAACAAGCATAAAAGCAAACAAAACAGCAAACCGACACAACAAGTAAAAGAGCAAGCAAAGCAAAACGACAAGACAACCAAGACAAAACAACAAAAACAAAACCACCTAGACAAACGCCAGCAAATAAGGGTGCGAAGGGGGCACAACCAAGGCCAAACCAAGCAGCTAAGACCAAAGAGGACAACGCAAAGGGCCTATAGCTAAGGCAAAGCAAAAGGGGCAAGTAAAAGGCACAAGCAAAGGGGCCTAAAGCCTAAAGGCACAACAAAGGCAAAGCCAAAGCGCAAGCCGAGGCAAAGCAAAAACACCTATCTCCTAAAGGGGGCAAGCCAAGGGACCCTAAAAAGCCTAAAACACAACAAACCCCAAACCCTCTACTAACCTAGCCCCAAAACTAACCACGAATACTAATCCTATCTCTCCACGCATTCCTATCTGAGGTCATGTCCTCGGACAAGTGAAGCTCCACCAAGTCGAGCTTAAGCCTATCCTCCCATCTAAGTTTAGGTCTACCCCTCCTTCTCCGACCATTGACAATAAGCATTTCAACTCTCCTTACTGGCGCTGTTTGTGGTCTTCTCCTGACATGACCAAACCACCTCAACCTTCCTTCTCTCATCTTCGAGATAATAGATTCTACTTCAAGTGCCGATCTGAACACTCCGTTAGGAATCATGTCAGACATAGTTTTACCACAAGTCCATCTGAGCATTCTTAGTTCCACTACTTCCACCCTGTTTGCTTGAGCTTTTGTGATAGGCCAGCACTCTGACCCGTACAGCATAGCCGGTCTAATAGCCACCCTAGAAAATTTTCCCTTAAGCTTAACGGGTACTTTCCTATCACATAGAACCCCTATCACATAGAACCCCTATCAAATCGTATATAATCAAGAAAGATTTAAAATACCGCATTACTAAAACCATTCATAAAACAATTAAGCCATATTCCTCAAAACACATATAATTCCTCAAAACGCATATAATTCCTCAAAACGCCATCATATCACTAAATCAATAAACCTCAAATCATCTCAAGAATCCCATATCCAATAATCATCTCAAAATCTCATTCCAAGTCATTATCTCATAATACCTCAATAACAACAATTATGCTTCGACTTGGCGGGCTGGCGGGCAATGGTCGCGGATCGTTTTCTATAAAAATCGGTTATAGTTTAGGTGTCTATTTACCTAGTTCTTTATAACCTTGGCTCTGATACCAATCTGTAACACCCCCAAAATTTGGTACAGCGGAAGACTCAACAAGCTTTCGGGGTGCTACGGGGATTGGTATCCATTCAAAGTCATGAAAAAACGAGATAAAGTAAACATAATAAAAATGCAACCACGCGGGGTTTTAAAGTTTACATTTATCCCAAAATCATCCAAAGTCAGGCCCAAAAGAAATAAATATAGGTCCACAATAGTTATCAGAGTTTTAGAAATATAGATCCATAACCGGTGCCAATTGCCAAGCCTCCAATCCCAAGCATCCATAGAGCATCACTTAATTACCTGAGAAAACGTGCTAAAAGTCAGCTTTCGCTGGTGAGATCATAGGTTTAGATTCATAATTCAATATAGTGGACATATACGCAAAACGCTTGCTAGCTAGACTAGGCCTCAATCATCCAACCACAATAATCCAACCAAATCAAATCATCCCTATAGGTGCACGCTATAGCTCAAATCAATCCAATCAATAGCTTACCTAGCTCAAGTCTAGGCCTCGCTCTATCATAAATCTAATAGCTTACCTAGTTCGGGACTAGGCCTCGCTCAACAATCAATCAATAGCTTACCTAGCTCATGTCTAGGCCTCGCTCAATAACCAAATCAATAGCTTACCTAGTTCGGGACTAGGCCTCGCTCAATCCTACCTAGTTCTATAAGCATAGCAAGTTTTAAAATTAACGAAGCGATAATAGTCCACATAAAACATTTGCACGTTTCTCACCCCAAGTATTGAAAACAAAGTTCAAGAGTAAAAGTGGGGCTATGACTCACCTCAAGTCCAGAAATCCTCAAAAGAAATCGATAGAAGAAAGACGTAAGCAAACACAAGCAACTCACGTAACGACGACTACAGACTCGGCACTTCCTAACAATATCAAACTCGTTCAGAAATCATTTCCTCAAAATCAAATATTCCCATTCCCGAACGTATTCCATTTAACTTTCCAAAAATATCCATTTCTCAAATTAACTTCATATTAATTTGAAATTCGACGTTTGGTATCCATATGGGTGAAGGGTCGTCACAACTCAAACCAAAAAGCCACAACAACCAAAATAATAAACCAACTATAGGTCTAATGTTAGCCCAACATATTATTTAAATAACTATCGAAGCTTATCAAATCCGTCGATTTGATAATCTCCCATATTTATTTACGTAATATATCGTTCCAAAATTATACCCAACCTAAAGCACATTGCACAAAGAATTCTATTTGGTATATATCGTAGTCCAATAAATTCCCTATATATATCGTCGAATCGGCCAAATTCCACGAGATACGTAGTAATTTATTACCCTAAAACATATACCACAACCTACGGGCGTCGCGGGATACGATGCCCATTAATATACTCATTTTATATCGTCAAATAACTCGATCTAATCCGTCGATTAAATAAGTCACTTGATATATAAAATATTTATATTAATCGTCATATATCCGTGACAACACAAAAGTCACAATATAAAGCCCACTTGGACTTTAAAGAACCACAACTCGTATAACTCGATAAGTTTTTAAATTTATCAAAATCACATTTTTAATTATTATTCACCCGACTTAATATTTCGCCGTTATATATATATATATATATATATATATATATATATATATATATATATATATATATATATATATATATATAACAATATTCCGACATTTATTACACTATTTGCATAGTATAATAACTATCGTTATATTATTATACGTTTACTCGTGATCGTTTTATTATTAATATACGCATATATATATATATATATATATATATATATATATATATATATATATATATATATATATATATATATATATATATATATATATATACGTTTAACACGTCTATATACGTATATAAACGATTATATTCTTAATAATAGTATTACGAGTATTATTTTCAATATTGACTTTTAAATATTTATCGAGTCATAGAATTTGGTCACATGTCCGAGTCATGACTCTCGGCTCGTAGTCCAAGTCCAAATAATAAGAATCAAGTCACAATAATAAATCAACTCCGTCCAAATCAATCCCATAACCACGTGCTACAACATGAGGGTCCGACTACGGCACCCAACTATCATATCTCCGTCATCTAATTGACCGTCTCACAATCGGTCCCCAATTCCACATTCGACAACACATCTCCATAATATATCGCAATCCAAAAATACCACTTCAAATCCGAATAATATACCAAGGTACCAAGGTCCAAACATCACAATCTCAACAAAACAATAATAGTGAAGCGACAAGTAACATAATATCCGAAAACCAAACAAGTTACGGGTTGAGTTACCAAGTCAACCCGGGTCAACATATGCTCGAACATGAAACGGAAGCTACACCCGAGACCCATAGGTCTCGGCTAGCTCCTTGAGCCCAACCGAACCAAAACAGCCCCCCCCCCCTTGGGGTGTCGGCCAAGAAACCAAACGACCATAACGGTCGACCAAATCATAACCGAGAACAAATCCAAACATCACAAATGAGCCCAAAGATCAAATATACACCAATGGTCAAGAAAATGACACAATAATCTCCCAAACCGAGAGCATTAGCTCTTGGTCGAGTCTCGACCCATCGGAAAAATTACAACCCGGATACCAAACTTCCATTTAACTCATTATTATTAAAAACCCATTTAAATCTTGTATCAAAAACCATAAAACCCGAAAAGATCATGAAATCCGTGACCCTACGTCGCGGCTCGAACCCAAAACTCGAGTTAAAACTCGACCTACCTTCAAATCCAAGGCCAAATCGAAAAGATCTTCAAGAAGTACGAAAAAATGGTGATGAACTCGTGGTGATTAAATTCGAAATAGGTGTTAACGTCGGAGTTAGAGCGCGTTTAGTATACCAATAGATAGATCGGGACGAGAGGGTTAAGATGGTGGTGTTGTTTTTAGTGTGAGAGTGGCGGTGGTGGCGCTATGGTGGTAATAAGGGGCGGCGGTGGTTGTTTTGAAATAAAGAGAGAGAGAGGTGAATGTGTGGGTGAAGGTGTGGTGTGTTGTGTGGTATCACAGGGACGATTTTGTGTAGTTTACTCTTATTATATTTTTTATTTTTTATTTTTTTGTAATAATAATAATAATAAAAATTGTGAGGTGTGTAAGGGTTTAAGTAGCCCGGTGTCAATACACGGACCAAACCCGAAACTCAAATAACCAAATGACTTTCAAACCGAACCCGTTCCAAAAATAATAATATCCGATCCAACAATAAAATATAATTAAAATTGTTAGGTTAACCTAGTGCCGGAGTCAATGTAGTGCCAAAATAACGATCTCAAAATAAATCATCACGACTGAATCAAACCAAACCATAAATAAATAATCAAATCTCATAAATATCGTACGATTAAAATCACGTACCAACGTTCGTAAAATATCTCGTCAAAATAAACTTTTCCAAAATTCAAAAATTTATAATTTTAATGTAATGCGGGTTTTAAAATGGCTCCCTATTTTGCGAGTTGTCACAAAAACCGTGTATTTCGTATCCCTACACCTAATGTTATAACCCCTTAAAAGACCTCTGATGAGGCGAAAAATGAGCCACTTTTAGGGGGTCATTTAAGCCTGGAATTGAATTTATTTGATCAAATATTGCCCTAAATCGTTCCTTTTGTGATTTTAGGTACTTTGGGAGTGAAATCTGGAAAAGGAAGCAATTCGGACATTTTTGGAGCATAAAAGTGAAGAAAACGCCAAAGTCTTAATTTTCCTTGCTGGGAACAGTAGGTGACGGCGTCAAGAGCAACATCCTGACGGCGTCAAGAGCAATTTTCCATGACGACCCAGTACAGATTTGACGGCGTCACGAAGTAGGGCGTCAAGAGTAAAAGTCATGACGGCCTGGAAATGCATAACACATGACGGCGTCAGAAGTAGATCAAGGCAGTCCGAGAAGAGTTTTGGCGGCGAGGTGACGGCGTCACAAGTTTGGTCTTGACGCCGTCAGACCCCTTTTCCTATATATAGTTTTCTAATTTTTACATTAAAAAGGGAGAAGTTTTGGAGAAACCCTAAGTACGAACTTGGTACGAATTTTACAGGTTTTTCAAGGGTTCTAAGCCCTTGATACCTTTCATGTGTAATTGAGATAAGTATTCTTTTAATTCAATCAATATGTCTATGTGTTGGTTGTCTATATCTTGTTCTTGTCTTAATTCCATCATGCTAGGCTAGATCTATCTAGTGTTTGCTTGGATCTAATGAAACCTAGGTGTTAATTATGTGTTGATTACTTGTTTATACTTATTTTGGATGAATGAATTTATATGTTAGGCTTAAGAAAACTGGCAGATCTCCAAATGGTAACATGCTTGAACGTCTTAGGAAACATGAACCTATTGCACTAGGTCTTTATTGGTTGTATTTAATGCATGAGCCACTGTTTATAATCCCTATGGTTGTGCTGGGCATGGTATAGGAGGAGATAAGAGCTCATAGAATTATGTGCGATACCCCATGAATGGTATTAAGGAATACAATCCGTCTTCCATGCAACTATAACAAGTAATTAACATGTAAAAGATGTCTAGGGAGTAGTGAAATCTAAGTAAACACATTTTCTCCACTTATTGCTCACAACCTTAGTATAATTTAGTTTATTTTCATTTCTAGTGTTTTATTTTGATTGCATCTTAGTATTGGGTTAGTTGACTAGCAACTAATTCCGCCCAAATCCTTCAAACCCGAGATTTTTACTTGCTTTCTAAAAAAAATATAAAAATACAAAAAGAATCATCTATCACCTTTAGAACTAGTATTTAGGTTTTCTAATCCTAACGACACTATTCCTAGCTGAACGATCAATCCCCCGGTACTTGTCACTATACTATACTACAATGATCAGGTACACTGCCTGGTGGGGGTTGTAAGCTTCTCAAGATCCCTTGAGAAGTAAAGCCTGGTGTGATTCCCACGTATCAAGTTTTTGGCGCCGCAGCCCGGGGAATAGTTATTGTCTAGGTTAGAATCTCTTTTTATTAGGTCTACTTGCTATATTCCTTTCTAGTAAGATTTTATTTTTATTTTTAGGTTTTCTTTAGTCTATCTTATTTCTTTGTGTCTTTGTTCGTAACTTTTCACCACCCGACATCATGGACAACGGGAACATTTTTGAACTCGTCATCCTACCACAACAAAACCCACCACTAGAACCTCTTAGGCCCCGAACCTTAGGAGAGTATTCCCGACCTAGCCACCAAGGCTACCGAAACACCATTGAGCTCACCGGAGCCAATGTGACCCCCTTGCGATCCGACACCATCCGGTTGGTGCAAAGCGGATGTGCATTCCATGGACTTCGTTCCGAAGATCTAAACCAACATCATAAGGACTTCCTCAAAATCGTAAATTCCATAGACCTAGATGTTGCAACTAGAGAGACAACCCGATTATGCCTATTCCAATTCTCTCTACGGGATCAAGCTAGTCAATGGCTTAAGCGTTTACCCACGGGATCCATCACCACATGGGATGATCTCACCACTTGTTTCCTTGCTCAATTTTTCCCACAGGGGAGAACTACTAAGCTTAGAAATGACATCTTGATGTTCCAACAACGTCAAAATGAATCTCTTTATGAAGCATGGACTCGTTTCAAGGACTTACTCCAAAAAGTCCCTCATCATGGCATAGATCTTTGGCTCCAAGTCCAAATTTTTTATGACCATATCGATCTCTCCACGAGGCGAGCCATTGACCAATCGGCCGGTGGTAAGCTACGTGATCTAAGTGCGGAACAATCATGGGAACTCATAGAAGATCTTGTTCTCTATGACAACGAAAGTTGGAATGATCCCCGTGATTTGAACAAAACGGTCAAGGTAATATCTTTTCCTTCGAACAACTCTAGCACCCCCGACCATAGGATTATGGAACTTGAGGACCAAGTCAAGTTTCTCATGAAATCTTACGAAGCTCCTAAACCTTCAAGCCAAGTGAACAAAATCACTTCTTCATGCGAATTATGTAGTGGTCCCCACGACACTCGTGATTGCGTGGAACTCCCCGGAACAGAGATTACGCATCCACGCGTACCGACGAAGCGGGAGATAAGTGGTACACTTTCAAGCCCGAGCCGAACCCTTACGGTGATTCATACAACCCCTCTTGGAAAAATCACCCAAACCTTAGGTGGAAACAAAATCAACCTAATTCTTCTAATCCGCCTAATCGTTACCAACCAAACGGTCCACCATCCAACCGTACTTTCAACAACAATCCTTCTAACAACTATGGTAGTACCAACAATCCTGAAGGATTGATGTCAAAGTTTATGGCATCTCAAGAGGCTCGCATAGCTAGGTTTGAAACCGAATTCAACCAACAACAAACGGAGATGACCAACAAGATTGACAACTTGTTGAAAGCCCTCAACAACCAAGCGTTAGTCACACCTAGGAAGGACACTAGGGACACCAATAACGGAATCCAAATTAAGGATCCCTCATCATCTAAACATGTCCACTTTGTCAATGTTGTCACCATTAAGCCAATAAATAAGGAGATAGAAGAGAGTGACAAGGATGAAGTTAGAGTAGAAGCCGAGACTAAGGATGAGAGTAGGGAAGTTGAGGTTAATAGGAGAGAGGAATTAGAGGAGGTAGAGCCTATAGAAAAATACTTTGATAAGTTGCCCAACAAGGAAGAACAGGAATACCATAAGGATTTATTCGATTGTCCCGAGAGACCATATATCCTTGGCACCCCCTTATTAAAATGGGAGACCCCTCTAACATTAACATACCATGCAATATCGGGCACATGCATATATGGAAAGCTTACATCGACCCTAGATCCCCCGTGAACATCATGACTAGGACTTATTACAATTGGGTGATGAAGAAGCAACTTAATTTTAGGATGATGCCTAATAAGAATCTGATAAGTAATTTTGCAGGAAGAGTGAAGGGATTGCATGTGATTATAGGGAATCTCACCTATGAGATCGATTTTATGATAGTTAAAGACACTCGTCCGGTGATAGATGCTTGCCTAAGCCAAATAATATTTGGAAAACCATTTGTTGAGGCCACTAGGATGAGTTATGATCCGACTTTAGGGATAGTTAGATTCAAGGAAGAGAATGATGAGGTTGCTTATCAAATGCCCTACAAGATTGAGCAATATCGCCTTCTCTCTAATTTCGAAAAGGAACACAAGCAAGCGGCTTATTATAGGAATGAGGAAGATAGACGTAGAGGAGTAGAGTATGTAAAGAATAGGATGCTTGGTTTCTACAAAGAATGCTTGCAACTAGG
The DNA here is from genome assembly GCA_030686995.1 of Artemisia argyi. Lineage (NCBI taxonomy): Eukaryota > Viridiplantae > Streptophyta > Magnoliopsida > Asterales > Asteraceae > Artemisia > Artemisia argyi. The sequence goes on from CM060701.1 coordinate 38,767,232, forward strand.
TCCTGAATACAAAACTGGTTTAGAAGACGACCTAGAGAGTGGAACCAATGATGAGGTCACGTAGTAACCCATGACCTTGAGTCTAGCTACAAGACTCGTAAATAAAGAAAAGCGCTTCTTGGGAGGCAACCCATGCTTTGTGTGATTTTGTTTGTTTGTTATTTGCTTCCGTATACATGCTTTATTTTTATTGTTGGTTGATCATGTTTCTAAATTAAATAGTGAAAATACTTTACTTTGTTGTTTTGGCCTAGTCTTAACTCCACCTAAAAGTATTTTTGCAAAAGATAAGTGTAAGGGGAAACCCCAAATATGTTTTTAAGAAACAAACCGATCATGATTCTCCACAATATTAAATGAACATGTGTATTCGTATTTGTTGGAGTCAAATGCTTGTATTGAGTCATAATAAAGTTTTGCAGGATTTTCCAGGAAGTAGGACCAAGTTTTTCCAGAAATTTTCCGGAAACTTAACATAAGAATTTCTGCAGGTCACTTCTGACGGCGTCAAGTGTAAAAATCTAAAAATTTTACCGGTTTTGTTTTTCTAATGGAGTCTTATGGTTTTTGTGAATTATTAAGTTTTATAATCTCCAGAAAATCTGTAAACTTCATTCCACAAGCATTATATCTTATCTTGTTTTCTAGGATTTAGTAACTTATATAGGATGCCGCCGATTTTACGCGAGGTTGTTTTTGTCTATTTTCTCAGGATTTACAGGTTATGTTTGACAAGAAGATGATTTACATTCTGGAAGGGAAGCTTTGATTGTTCATTTTCTTGGAGGAAGATTTAACCTGGCCACCTTATTATCCATACCGAGCGAATCAGGGGAGTATTTGATTTCATTCTTTTTACTTTTTAACTTTTACATTCTTTACTTGAACATTGGGGACAATGTTCATCTTAAGTGTAAGGGGAGGGTAAAAAGATGATACCTTACATATGCACTTTCGCTTGAGTTTGTTTTGTTTAATGGTAGATGTGTAATAAAACTATGAGAAATACTTGTTAGCGCAATTTTAGCGCCAAATTTAAAATTTTTTACAACATTTAGGAGTGAAACTTTAGCCATAGCAAGCGTCTCATGGATAGGATATTGTATGACTAGCACATAACCGTATATTCAGAAAAATTTTCCACCCAAATATGTGAGGTTCGCCTTTAGATTTGATAGGAAAAGCATTTACTATTAGTGCTTATGAGTGTACCGGTAGCATTTAGATTCTAGAACTTGCGTTAGTGATGCATCCCGAGACCGCTAGTGAGACTACATTCGTGTGGTAGGATTTACTACATGATAAGAGGCATTAGGATCACCCTTGTGTTAAACCCGTATTATAATTACTTGACCATTTAAGTCATATTATTTGGCTAGTTAAGTCAACTAATTTTTCCCACACCTTAGCGTTGTACTCATTTTTAGTACACGAAACCCCTAGTACACCCCTCCGAGCCTATCTTTTCGTTTCTAACTTTAAGCATCTTACTTAAAGGAAGAATTTGTTACACCCCACTTAAATGTACACCCAAATCGCCTTAGCCTTCCGTGTATGCGCTCATTTTTAGTGCATTATTGTTATTTGTTAAACCCTAAGTTAACTATCTAATTGATTACATGGTTGCCAAGTCGAGTCATATCCTTGTACATATTGTTTTGGGACGATTGGGACTCATGGGTAAGTACTTATTTTATGGAGTAATGGGGAAGAACATCATTTATTACCCCCATATATACGTTAATCTTAAAAGTGCTCCAAGTGTTTTGATTTTCTTAATTCGAGTCATTAGATTAGTTTAATGTAAAGTATGTAAAGATTCAAGTGTAAGGGGAATATTCATTCCCTATGATGTATTATTTTGGATGGTAGGGTAAGAGTGTATGTCTAAAAAAAAAAAAAAAAAAAAAAAAAAAAAAAAAAAATCGAAAAAATCAAGAAAAAGAAAAAAAATAGAAAAGGGAAAAAGAGAAAAAAACATACGGACTACCATCCTGTTTCATTCTATGTTTATTTTATGGTTTTTGTTATTTTTCATTTATTAGCTTAAGTCGAGTCTAGTCTTGGCTTAGCAACGCCATATTGTACATGTAATTGACTAAGATTGTTAACTCGCCACAAGTAAAACTTCCTTTATCCAACAAAACCGTGTATTTCATATCCCTACACCTAACGTTACATCCCTTTAAAAGACCTCTTTGATAGTTTATCCTAGGTGCTTACGCCATGTGGTGGAGGTTTGATCCTTTCCCAAGCCTATGGTAATCTATTTTGCTATGACAGGTAGTGAGAGATATCTTCCGTTTCCATATTGTAATTTACACTTTATTACACCCGAGAGATGTGAGTATCTAAACACTATTTGTGAGGTGCTAATATATGACCTCCGTGCTTGTCTATTGGTCTTTAGTGGAACGATTATTTGTTGTAATTACTTTTATATTAGTGTTAAATGACCCCTAACTTGTATTTTGATTAGAATAAAAGCGCATTTGCTTGAGGACAAGCAAATCTCAAGTGTAAGGGTATATGATGAGGCGAAAAATGAACCACTTTTAGGGGGTCATTTAAGCCCGGAATTGGATTTATTTGATCAAATATTGCCCTAAATCGTTCCTTTTGTGATTTTAGGTACTTTGGGAGTGAAATCTGGAAAAGGAAGCAATTCGGACGTTTTTGGAGCATAAAAGTGAAGAAAACGCCAAAGTCTTAATTTTCCTTGCTGGGAACAGTAGGTGACGGCGTCAAGAGCAATTTTCCATGACGACCCAGTACAGATTTGACGGCGTCACGAAGTAGGGCTTCAAGAGTAAAAGTCATGACGGCCTGGAAATGCATAACACATGACGGCGTCAGAAGTAGATCAAGGCAGTCCGAGAAGAGTTTTGGCGGCGAGGTGACGGCGTCACAAGTTTGGTCTTGACGCCGTCAGACCCCTTTTCCTATATATAGTTTTCTAATTTTTACATTAAAAAGGGAGAAGTTTTGGAGAAACCCTAAGTACTAACTTGGTGCGAATTTTACAGGTTTTTCAAGGGTTCTAAGCCCTTGATACCTTTCATGTGTAATTGAGATAAGTATTCTTTTAATTCAATCAATATGTCTATGTGTTGGTTGTCTATATCTTGTTCTTGTCTTAATTCCATCATGCTAGGCTAGATCTATCTTGTGTTTGCTTGGATCTAATGAAACCTAGGTGTTAATTATGTGTTGATTACTTGTTTATACTTGTTTTGGATGAATGAATTTATATGTTAGGCTTAAGAAAACTGGCAGATCTCCAAATGGTAACATGCTTGAACGTCTTAGGAAACATGAACCTATTGCACTAGGTCTTTATTGGTTGTATTTAATGCATGAGCCACTGTTTATAATCCCTATGGTTGTGCTGGGCATGGTATAGGAGGAGATAAGAGCTCATAGAATTGGGGAGTTATGTGCAATACCCCATGAATGGTATTAAGGAATACAATCCGTCATCCATGCAACTATAACAAGTAATTAACATGTAAAAGATGTCTAAGGAGTAGTGAAATCTAAGTAAACACATTTTCTCCACTTATTGCTCACAACCTTAGTATAATTTAGTTTATTTTCATTTCTAGTATTTTATTTTGATTGCATCTTAGTATTGGGTTAGTTGACTAGCAACTAATTCCGCCCAAATCCTTCAAACCCGGGATTTTTACTTGCTTTCTAAAAAAAATATAAAAATACAAAAAGAATCATCTCTCACCTTTAGAACTAGTATTTAGGTTTTCTAATCCTAGCGACACTATTCCTAGCTGAACGTTCAATCCCCCGGTACTTGTCACTATATTATACTACAACGATCAGGTACACTGCCTGGTGGGGGTTGTAAGCTTCTCAAGATCCCTTGAGAGGTAAAGCCTGGTGCGATTCCCACGTATCAACCTCTTTGATAGTTTATCCTAGGTGCTTACACCATGTGGGGAGGTTTGATCCTTTCTCAAGCATATGATAAGCTATTTTGCTATGACAGGTAGTGAGAGATGTTTTCCATTTTCATATTGTGATATATACTTTACTAGCTTCAAGACCCGCCCGATGGGCGGGCTAGCTCTATTAATTTACTTAAGATAATAAATGATGGAAAATAACTATTATGTATCATTAGTTTAGGACACAGAATAATGTACAACACCATCACATGACCCCCTTTTCAATTTACATCATACATATACATATATACATGATCAAATTTAAATATATTCGTGAAGAACCGTTCGTAAAGAGCAGTGATACACTGGTAAAGAGTAGCGACAAAAGTCCATATAGAAAATGAGGTCAATATGAGAAAGTTTATGCCCAATTACTTTTGTACATTGAATAGTGTTATGAACCTACTTCTATACATTCATAACAACATACTCTTCTATATTTTGAACACTTTGGCTAACACATGCCAATGTAATGCAGTGTCCAGTTTTATAATTTTTTTTATAACTTGCTCTCCCCGTCGATGCCATCCTCATAGGCTAACCAAGCATCCAAAGAATAGGTAAGAACACATGGTCATGGTTGTTTTCTTTTCTTTTAACCCTTGCTCTAATGAATGCAAGACATTTTCTATCCATATTTACCAGTCTGGACCTCTTTCCACTAACTCGAGCAATGTAAAGTATCACTTACCAACTCAAGAAGTGAAACACCACATTAGGCAAAAATAAAGAGAGAGAGAAAGTAAAGTCTGTATAAAAATAATCACCTGACTTCCTCCACGCTCATCAACCTCAGGCCCTTCAAAAACAATCGAAAGTATTGGAAGACATAAGACATATACCCGGTATATTGATTCATTGTCTTTTATCTAATGAAAGATAATACCCATGTTTTGAAGTTCATAAATTCTATCAGCAACTAATTGAAGCTTAAGTGGATTATTTCAAGTGAACTTGGGAGGAGACCATGTTAAAATTTGAGATAAAACTTCAATCTTAATTCCCAAACCATTGGATAACATGATATTAGATAACATTGGATAAGATGACATTAGATAATCTTGTGAATTCCTAAACTACATAATTCTGTGTATAACCAATACTCATAAAACCAGACCACTAAATGATTACTAATATTAAACGTTTATCAAACGTACTTCAATGTATTATACATTCTGACCAAACTATAGTAATTGATATAATTTTGACTTCATCAAAGCTATAACAATGTATATTCTCTATGAAAGAAAAATCAAGTGCATGATCAGAATGAGGTAATGCATAACTTAATTCCAATCATTGCAAGGCTTTACAGACCAATGTGAAAATTATAGACATGCATGTACATGAATGAATGATATCCATTCCAATATCTCTGACTTGTACGTCCCAAGATAACCGTGATTTTTCATCACATTTGGTTTCGAAGAGATTACAATCAGAGAAAAACATCACTTGGGAGTCTTTATAGAACATCTTTTAAGTAGGAGTCCCATGATGGACGTCCCAATCTTAAGCTTCCTCCAAAACAACCCATTTCTCTTTCCCTTGGCATTATCAACAACCTGTAACAAATAGAACCCTGTTTCACTTTCACTCCGCTACTTTCATAAGCAATCTCATAATTAGTTATTTTATAACCAAATAGGAAAACTAAAACATCAAATTATATATTATAGTGTTCAATATAGTACAACTAATTATCAAATTCAAAATATTCACAACAAATGTTTATTATTATTAGCAAAAGGATATCCAGATTATATACTACATTTCTTACTATAGTATGTGTAATTATCCGAGTCATGTATTTCTTAAAGATCCAGGGGCTTCTTTAATCTAAATTCAATAATCAATAGAATAAACCCAAAACTCATATGTTTAAAAATGATCAAGAAAATACTTCAAATATTGAACCAAGATATTTTTTACATTAAGAAGAGTTTTTGATAGGTGCGTCTACCTTTAATGCCAATATGTGATACGAATATTGTTCAAAAAGTAGGTTGTCTATATAGATTCATCAAAGTTGAAATCAATGTTCGTATCATTTTCGTTATCAGAACTATAATAAACATGTTGTTCACTATCAAGCATAGCTATCATATGTTCATTCACTTAGACTACTTCATGGGTAGGAGCAAATATTGATCTATTAGCAGCCGTATAATACTTAGTTTATGAAATCCATATCATTTCTATGGTAAAATATCTTTAAGAGATCGATGCCTATTTAGAACTTTAAGAAACACAACACAATTTTGATAAATAATAGAACATTAAGAGATCGATACCTAATGAGCATCACCTGTAGAAGTAGAAAAGAGCTTCAAAATTGATATCACAAAACTTCATAGTTATTGCATAAGGATAACTTTATATAATTGATATATGATACTTAATAATTATCCGATTGATGAGGAGCAACTTTAACAGATTGTTGCTCATTATAATAATGTTAAAGTTTATATACCTGAGATTGCTTTATCTAACATCGAAGCTTTATGCTCTTAAGGGTTTTGTTGACTTCCTTGTTTATAAAAAAGTTCTGTAGTTAAATATTAGGTACCAAATACCACCTTATTAAACATTGAAACTATACAAGACAATTAACTACAATAGACTTACCCCCACCATGTTGAGCCATCACCTCCTGCATTCGTCTTTGCCTGATGGCTTCGATATGGGTCAGCCTGTTAATAAGTACGACCAACATTAGTTGTTTATATCTTTAGCAATTGAACAAATAGCAGATTAAGGAGAAGAATAAGCAGTAGCCTTCACCAGTGGCAGGGTCCAAGATCATGAATATTGTGTTGTCAGGTGCGTTGGCTAGATTCTTTAGAAACTCCATATCACTTGCTGATATCAAGCATTTCATAGCAGCCAAAGGTAGTGAGCTTGCTGTTACAACACGTGCAAGTATTGCATCAACAATCATAAGAAATAAATAGAGTGAAGACTTCCCGATATCACATGATCATGACAAATAGTGATAATTACAAAATAGAAAAAGCATATAGATATTGAGAAAGAGAAGAGCTTGAGAAGCTATCACCTTTGAGTAACATCTACAAATTGCTAGAGGTCGATTGCAATCCTGTAAAGACTGCTCCAGAAGGCCTATTTTCTGTACCAAAGTTAATAAATAGCACATACATTAGACCTGCACCCAAAGGAATGTGACATCACTATCTCTGTTTCTTATTAATTAATAATTTTTAGTCAATGTTACAGTGCTACATACCAAATAAAAAAAAACAAATAAATAAATACACTACCTCTAATCCGTTTTGTTGTCATTTTGTTGGTTGTCATTGTTCTCATAAGAAAAGTTCTTAGTAATATAGTGATATTGCATGAACTTTCGAGAATCATCAATCAACATGTCATCTTTGAATTCCACAAATGTTACCATTCATGATATCCTATTCCAGTTATATATGTATATGTATATATAGGCATAAGTGTGAATGTAAAAAACGTTTTGCATTATTTGACCTCTATAAGTTTTGATAATTGCATTATTACACCCGAGAGATGTGAGTATCTAAACACTATTTGTGAGGTGCTAGTGTATGACCTCCGTGCTTGTCTTTGGTCTTTAGTGAAACGATTATTTGTTGTAATTACTTTTATATTAGTGTTAAATGACCCCTAACTTGTATTTTGATTAGAATAAAAGCACATTTGCTTGAGGACAAGTAAATCTCAAGTGTAAGGGTATATGATGAGGCGAAAAATGAACCGTTTTTAGGGGGTCATTTAAGCCCGGATTTGAATTTATTTGATCAAATATTGCCCTAAATCGTTCCTTTTGTCATTTTAGGTACTTTTGGAGTGAATTCTGGAAAAGGAAGCATTTTGGACGTTTTTGGAGCATAAAAGTGAAGAAAACGGCAAAGTCTTAATTTTCCTTGCTGGGAACAGTACCTGACGACGTCAAGAGTCTTCATGTGACGGCGTCAAGAGTAAACAAGAGGTGGAAGTGGTGACGATCCAGAGAAATCGTGACGGCATCAAGCTTGGCCGTCATGGTTCAAGATATGGTGACGGCCCAAAGTGATATTACACATGACGGCGTCAAACTTGGATCTAGGCAATCCGATCTCATTATGGACGGCGAGTTGATGGCGTCAGATATTCTTTCTTGACGCCGTCACCTTGTAAAATCTATATATAGTTTTGAAATTTTCATTCATTAGTGTGTAACAAAAGAGGGTATAACTTTGGAGAAACCCTAGCACAAATTTTACTTTTCTTTCAAGGGTTTTTACCCTTTGAAACCTTTCATGTTCAATTGAGATAAGTATCCTTTCAATTCATTCAATATGTCTATGTGTTGTTTGAATATATCTTACGCTTGTCTTGAATTCAACATGCTAGGCTAGATCTCTTGTGTGTTTGCTTAGATGTAGTGAAACCTAGATGTTGATTATGGGTTGATTGTTTGTTTATAGTTGTTACGGATGAATGATTTCGATGTTAGGCTTAAGAAAACTGGCAGACTTCCATAGGGTAACATGCTTGAACGTCTTAAGAAACATGAACCAATGCGTACTAGGTTATTATGGTTGTATGTAATGCATGAGCGAATTCAAATGATCCCATGTTAGGAGCTTCTAGCAGGCTCGACATAGGAGTGAAGTAGGAGCTTATAGAGTTAGGGAAGTACGTACGCCACCCCATGAATGGTATTAAGGAATATAACCCGTCATCCACGCAATTGTAACAAACTATCAACCTGTAAAAGATATCTAGGGAGTAATAAAATCTAAGTAAACACAATTCTCCCTATTATTGTTCACACCACTAGTTTAATTAGCTTTATTTTCATTTCTGTTATTTTAGTTTGATTGCATCTTAGTTATTGGGTTAGTTGATTAGCAACTAATTCCGCCCACTCTTCCAAAAACCAGAGATTTTAATTGCTTTTATAAAAATATAAAAATACAAAAAGAATCATCCCTCACCTCTAGACCTAGTTTTTAGGCTTTCTAATCCTAGCGACACTATTCCTGAGTTGAACGATCAATCCCCCGGTACTTGTCACTATATTATACTACAACGATCAGGTACACTGCCTGGTGGGGGTTGTAAGTTTCTCGAGATCCCTCGAGAGGTAAAGCCTGGTGCGATTCGCACGTATCATATATACTAGATTATTATTAGTTATTAGGCAAGTATCCATGTATAGCGACGATATTTTATTGTGAAAAATAATTATAGTTAGAATATTTTGGTTAAGTATTTCGTTTAACGTTTATGCAAACAATAAATACAAACGGCAAATCATTAAGCGACAAAAATACACCATCATGAAAAGAATTCTTTTATCTTCACTAGACTGTTACTTCGATATACTTTCGATAAATTTTTTCTTAAGTTTTTTTAATGTTTAAATTTACTCTCTGAAAAATCACATGTGACTACTTAATATAAAAATCACGTGTGATTTTTTCGACGAATATTTCAACACTCACAAAAATAAAACAAAAAAAGTTTGTCAAAAAAAATATTGAAGTGCATTTCTGAAAAGAAAAAAAAAAAGAAGATTTCATTATCGTTGCGATGATACGATTCGTTTTGCATAACGACTAACTATTTGTAAAACATTTAATTTTTAAAAATAATCGTGAATATCAAACCTTTATTATCGTCGCGATGACATCAAATCTTCTAATTGGTTAATCAAATCACTAGATTTGACCAAAAGTGAGTTTTCTTTTTATATAAAGATATTAAATAAAGTTAATATAATAAACTCGATTAAACTACTTTATCCATTTTAGTAGAAGGCAATGGAATTGTAACATCCCGAAAAGAAACTTTAACTATTAATTTGAGACGTAGGAGTTTTTTTAGAACGACAAATTTTAACCTACACCACTTATCTCACAAATTCAATCTCAAATGTCTCCAACGAGACTTGAACCCACAACCTTCAAATTGATGGGTCACTCACATACCGCTGGGCCAAGAGGCATTTGGTTTTAAGATGGAGGAAGTATATGAATGAATAAAATAAATTAGTATATTTTCTAATTATTTCTTTATTCGTCTCAAATTATAAGTCTATTATCAAATTGCATATAGTTTAAAAAATTGGAATTTATAACATTTTTCATCAATCAAATATCATATATTCACTAAAGTCTTTTTAATTGGTTAACATATCAAAGTAACAACTTATATTCCGAAATAACTCTCGTAAAGGTTATCGTAAGTTCCGCAAACGAGTATCACCAGCAGAGATGAGTACGTAAAGTTCATTTTTTGAGGAAAATAAATTAGATAAATTAAATTCGTAATAGTTAAGAGTTTAATCGCAACGTGACACACGAGCAAATACAAACTTGTAACATTGACGATAATTAAATAGTTTCGTATTTGAACTAAATATAAGGGTTTCACAATTTGTATTGTGTTTTGTAAATCATGTTGCTGTAACTTAAGATATTATAATATACAAGGTGTTTGTTTGACCTCTTTGGTATGGGATTTAGAGTTAAATGACACTAAACAAATGTTTGGTTTGTAAAAGTCAATTGAATCATACCTAAAATCTTGTACAGATACATTTATATTGACACCATGACAAATTGGTGGGAGTCATGTTTTCTTTCTTACAAGTGGGTCCCACTCCTCTCACAATACAACTTTCTATACAATTTTTAACTCACAAAATTTCAAACACTTTTTGTATATTTCTTTATTTATATTAAAATAACATATAAATATTAATTTAAATTGTACTTTTAAATTATAAAATAAACAAATTATTATAATAATAAAATCATTTCTCTTTCCACATTTTCTTTCAAATCGAACCTTACTCCCACGCCCATTTACAAACCAAATGGGCCATAGTACATTTAAAATAGTATTGAATTAATCAAGTTGCTCATTTACCCACATCAATCAATCAATCAGTGTGTAAAATGAAAACATGAGGAGTGCTAGTAGCCTTGGCCCCCATGACCTAAATAAAGAAATTTTAAAAAGTTTCAGTTTTGTTGCTCTCCCCTAGTTATATATTCAGAAGCATCAAAATAAATATAGAACTTACCTTATTTTGAATTTACAGTTCTTTTTATGCACTAAATATGTTAGAAAGAAATTAGGTTCAATAATACATTCGTAAGTTTTTTGAGTTTTGAAAACTGCTTTATACTTGGTTTTGGTCGACATGCTTTGGTCTCGTATTTCCTAAACGAGACACATAACGTATTATTTTTATGGCTCAACCTATTAGTTTACGTGGTAAACTAACGAGCTATGCAACTTCCTCACCCCCATACCCTCGTGTAATACTAAAGCTTGTCGCGTTTTCTAAACAGAAAGATATACGTTTGGGCTTCTAAGCCCATTAAGTCAAAAATAAGCATTTCAAATAAGCTAGTCGTATAAGCTGTTTCTCAATGAATTTAGAGTCCAAATCTAAGCCCAAAGCTAAGCCCAAAAGTTTCCCTTACCCAATGGTTTTAAAAACCTTAACGGGCCTTTGTTTAAGCTCGTTAATGGCCCTTAAGCTCAAAATAAGTTCCTTTTTGAAATAAGCTGTGCTTATAAGTCAATAAGCAGTTTTTAAGCCTATTTATAAAATAAGAATGTTAAGTTTTAAAGTTGGTAAAGTTTGGACTAATTTTGCAAAAGTTTTGAACCTGAGGAACTAAAACTGTCATATTTAAAAGTTTAAGGGAAAACTGTCATTTTGATAAACTTGTGATGAAAATTGTAAATCTAGGAAATTTTGGGTTTAAAAATGTAAATATAAAAGAGTTTTGGATTAAAAATGAAATTATAAATATGTTTTGGACTAACGGTGTAAAGTTATGCCGTTAGGGGGTTAAAGTGTAAATTTTACAAAACTTAAAGGTTTTTTATAAAATATAAGTTTATATATATATATATATATATATATATATATATATATATATATATATATATATATATATATATATATATATATATATATATATATAGGAGGCGTATGACGTCATTAATGCCACCTCAATGCCCAGTAATTCATTATTGGTCATGTCATCAGCCATGTCATCACATTCTAGCCATGTAAGCAATTTTTATAATTTATTTTGTATTTTTATGACTAATTTCGAAATTTTGTACATTATACGTTATTTTTATTTGCATTTTTTAATTAATTTCGAAAATGATTGTATCATACGTGTGGACAATCTCAGCAAAGATTAAAGGTAAAATTTTAAAAAATTACTCTTGCATGATTCGAACTAAGGTTCTTTGAATGAATAGCGTGTGTGTTAACCACTAAACCAACATGTTTTTTTGGAATTAATGTTGCAAGTCCTAATACATAAATGCCTGCAATTAATTTTGATTCTTAATATTGATATTGCATGAACGATTGTCCAGGTTGTCAAATAGAGATTAGGGTTTAACCAAAACCCAAACTTCCAGTGTGTAACGAAAAAAAAGGGTTCATTATCATATATCCTTTTTCTCAAAACCGAAGAACCCTAATTGGAGTATTATTAATTTGATTTCCAATGAGGTTTGTATGCTTTAATGATTTCCAATGATATATGTATATGCATGTATATGATTATTGATTTTTTATGTTTTGTTTCGTTTTTACATATTCATAGTAGGTTTTTGTTGTTTATATGAGCAATTCTTCTTATATTGGATTGATAACTTTAATGTAACATATGCTAACCAATTTGATTTGTTCAAGTTCATTAACTTTAACTCAAAGGTCACTGAAATCCATTTCTTAGGTGGCCAGGAAACCATAGCTTATCAAAGTTTGACGTCCGGAAAACCTGTTTGGGAAGTTTGTATGCTTTAATGATTTCCAATGATGTATGTATATGCATGTATATGATTATTGATTTTGTATGTTTTGTTTCGTTTTTACATATTCATAGTAGGTTTTTGTTGTTTATATGAGCAATTCTTCTTATATTGGATTGATAACTTTAATGTAACATATGCTAACCAATTTGATTTGTTCAAGTTCATTAACTTTAACTCAAAGGTTAATGAAATCCGTTTCTTAGGTGGCCAGGAAACCATAGCTTATCAAAGTTTGACGTCCGGAAATCCTGTTTGGGAAGTTGTTGTTCATAATACCAAGTCTGACACCATTCAGGTTAACTTAATTAATTGTCCCTTCATTAACTTCTGGTTTTTATGGTGTTTTTTTTAAGGTTCTCCAATGACAATCTAGAAGAAGTAGTATTCGAACTATAAACCTGCCATCACTTTCTACGAATCAAGATTAGGTCGTTTTTTTTCCTCAGCCCTAGGTACCTCTCTTTATTTCTAAAAACCCTAATGATCTCTGTTATATTTTTTAGATATTGTTGATTTCTTTGTAGCCTTTTGCAGTTTGACATGTATGCATATGCTCCACTTTTTGTTAGTAGGCTTTCTTGCATACACATGTTATTGCATTGTTTTTTGTTTTCGAGTTGTTAAATTCTCCATGAAGAAAACACAAGATGGAGAAATAGAATTACCGTTTATGGATTTCATGCGATATCTATATGAACTGATCTGATCATTGCATTTGGTAAACAGGCCTGGATTTTGGAGTGCAATGACATCCAATTTGTCTAATCAATCACGTAATGTCCTCAGCAAGAAATTAAAGGTTAAGAAAGAAATCACAAAACCCTACACAGAAACAAAATGCAAGCAGGAAGCAGTCACAGCAGCTTGAGTTGTACATTTGTGTTTCAAGGTGATCTTACAGTTGCATTTGATTTATTAATTACACATACATGTTAATTACTTGAGTTTCTGTATGCTTATGTGGATCATTAAGGTTGCAGATTAGGAGGGACTTTGCAGCACAAAGAGAAAGTTTGGGACCATTCGAGATTTGCGGTTCTTGCTGATGGAACCCTTTCATAATTGACTCCAGTTTATTTATACATGGCCAAAATACATATGGAAAATTAAATCACTGCATTCTTATCAGGTCTCAGCTCACCAAAGGTATATGGATGGTGATGTGCATTGATATTGAACTTTGAATAATTCTTATGGATCTTGAGGGTACTCATATAAGAGAACGAGGATAGGTTGCATACTTTACTTCTTTTACATGCTTAAAAAACTGGTCGGTACTTAAAAAGAAAGTGTAGGTCCAACACGTGATGGAGTCAAGAAGTTCATTTTTATGAAAAATATATGAGTGATGAGATCTTGTGGTGACGAGGTTTTGTTTTTGTTTGGTTTAAAGATGTAATTGGTTGAATGAAATCAATGAATCTAAACATCTAATTTTAAATGAAAATAACGTGCAACTAAGGAGATAGGTAAGTTTCTGCTATGTTGGGACTGCTTTTTGGGCCTTTGACAGCTGAAATTAGCATTATAAAATAACCTTGTCAAGGTGGTATCGATTGGTTTAATAGTTCGTGCTTATATGTTTATAATCCTTAATTGCTACTGGTGCTCAACTGGCCATGAGGGCTTATTATGTGTTTTAATGACTGAAATTTTCTCCACATAGGATTGGTAACTACAATACAAAATACATGTTATAATGTTTGTGATGTTCATCATTTTCATGCTGCTTTAAAGCTTTAATGGTTTTTCAAGTTGCCAACTATCATCGTTTTTCAATAGTTCCTAGAAATTTTATTATTTTAGTGTTTAACCTGGAATCTTAATTCATCCTTTTGACTTCAGAAAATGGCTGAGAATGCTTCCACCGTTTTTAATATTCATGTGTCCGAATTTGTTGATGCCATCTGGGTGGCATTAAGGGATCCGACATTGGCTGTTAGAGAGAGAGAGCTGTTGAGGCATTACGTGCTTACCTTCGTGTGATTGAAAAGAGAGAGACGCGCTGGCGTGTGCAGAGGTTAGTTCATATTTTAAATGTTCTAGAACTTTTTGCTATTAAGTTTGCATATGGCATACAGTTATACTTCATCCCTCTTAATATTCGAGGTTAATTGGTTCTTTTAAGGCATTTGCCTTGCGTACCCCCTTATTAATCCCTTTTTCTCTATTACTTTGGGATCTTTTTCACATATTCTCCATGTATGTAGCTGTCTTGGATGAAAAGAATGTTGGATTTATAACTGTACATCTTTTTAACTTTACAAAATTTCTTTCGGGCAGGTTCTTAGGATTAGTTATAAAAGTGATGTTCACTTAGGTAGTTGTTATTTTGTGTTGTTTTATGAGTCCATTTACTAGAATGGTGAAACTGTGTGAAATCATGTTGTTTTTGCTCAATTAGCCTTATTGGAAATAATACGTTCTTCGATTAGGAAACCTATTTTGCTGAATTTGGTATGTCGTTTGGAACCGCTGGAAATAAATGCCATTTAAAATGATGCGTTTTAGCCCTGAGCCTTTTTGACCCATTTTTATAATTTTGTAGGATTGGTCTCAATATGGAAATGGAACAAAAAAATAACCACTTAAACCCAACAACAAAATGTTACTGAAGCAGAGAATTAAGAACCGGAAAAGAAGCCTACTAATAAGGAAACTGAAGTTGCAAAAAAGGAGCATAACCTTGAAGAGGAATTGTCATACAAACCAAGGGCTGAATTTGAACACAAAGTGAAAATACAAAAGGACCCGAATGGCGAAAATGGTTTGCCTTACAAACCAATGGCTGAAGTTGAAACAAGAAAATATGGTAGTAGATCATCTTATTGGTCAACTGACTATTTCAATATTTCTTTGTTTCATTATGTCTTTTTGGATACATGTAACTCTAATACTATTAATACTTGCAAGATTGCGGATAGCAAGTGGATACATTTTCAAGTGTCTGTGGACGATACTTTATCAGGGAGAAGACAGTGAAGTTATCCTATAGTAAGTCTTATATATTATGGAGTAAATAAAATCAGAAGTCTTACCTTTTGTGGTGAATTAATTATGGTTAAAATTCTAAATTTACAACCCCCCTGCGATCTTTAAGGATCCCTTCCGTGGTGGCAACAACATCTGGGTGAGTGTTTATATATAAGCCGCAAAGTAAATCCGACTATAGATTAGCTTAACTCTGTTCCGTAAGATTGAAAATTTGATCACAGTACCTCAACGTTAAAATTTAGAATCCTAGCCACTAGCTAGAGCTCTCTTTGACAAAAAAAAGGAACCTTTTCAAGCTTTTACATTGTTTTAGAAATATACTATTCATTTGCAAAAAATTTGCAAATTGATAGTAAGGGAAGATGCGTCTGACATTTAACACCATGAAAAGTGCCTGTTACAACTTCAAACATACAATATATGTTGCATCCTATTTTATCATATGAATATATTTTGTATATATAGCCCTTAGAGATAGTACTGATACTAATTTATATATTGAAATGCTACAGATACCCAGGTTTGCATTTGAGAAATTCCCAGGATCCCAACCCGTGTTGACCACACAAGTTAAATCCGTTGGTGAATCTATGGCGGTAGGATGCACGTCACAAGAATCATTCCAACAGGCAGTCGGATCCCTTGAAACTGGCTACCCAGCTAGGGCTATGCACCAGACAAGGAGCTCGATTGGGATTGGGACAAGATAAAATACAGTCTTTGTGTCCCTAATCCTGACCGAATGCATGCTCTCTATGCTGCAATGAAACGAGACATGAAAGTGGACGAGATTCATGAAATTAAAATATACAATTATGTATTTGTTCTTCTTATTTTGCAGCCGATGCAAGAATGGTCTACTTGGGTGTGAAGGTTGTTTTTAATCAGATACAGATATATATATATATATATATATATATATATATATATATATATATATATATATATATATATATATATATATATATATATATATATATATATGGCAAAAATGGGTAGATCTAGCAAGTTATGTGAAGGGTTTGGGTCAGAATGGGATTCTTTGTATGGGTCACAATGGGTCAGGCAGGTTGGGTTGGCTATTTGACCAAAATAATATACCTTTTTAAAAGTATCGAAAGAGTTAAATATGATTAGCTTCAATACCAAACTAACTTTTCAATAAAAATAAAAACCACACATTGGGTGAATTACTGACTTTTGACCCACTCGACCCGAGTTTAGACCCATTAAGTTATATTAGATATAATGTAATTTTACCCATTTGACACTAAAAAATAAGATTTATCTTCTAACATTTTAGGTAGTAACTCAAGAACAAAGACAATGAGAAGATTCATAATGACAAAGCCATGTGCTGACTTGAATGTTCCACACGAGTGGTAACTCAACCGAACTCTTTGCAAATTCAATACTAAAGCTACTTTTTTATACATTTATTATACTGATATTGTTGTGTTACAGGACTTGGAAATATTTGATCACCTTAAATGGGAGTTGATACTAATAGACGAGTGTAAGCTTCCTATAGTCGCAACACATTTCCAGAAGATTATAATGTTAGTGGCTGATATGAAACTGCTAATGGTTACTATTGAAGCAGTGGTACGTTTCCTGAATCACTGTAGTGTTTTCATATGAATTGGTCGTTGTTTTTTCTCATTTATGTGTGTTCTATCATGTTTGTTTGCCATTCGTGCCTTTGATTCTTTTGCCTCATTTTATACATGTGATTCTTAATGTGGACATGAATTAAAACTGATGTGTTTATGCAAAATGTTGAAGATTAAACGTTTTTTTCATGTGGTAAATTAATGTCTCAAATCGGAAAATGTTTGATACATAATGGGTCTATATAAATTTCTTAATTTTACAAAAATGTAAAAGATTTTTTAATATTTTTTATATGTCGGCTTATTTATGGAGACTTTGTGACATTTATTTATTTTCTAACATTATTGAGATATTCAAGCAAGCAATATCCTACTTGATGATAAATATGATATACGGCTTGGAAGCTTGAGTGAAATTTGTGCTCAAGGGAGTGGATATGAGTCAGAACGTTAGTATTTCAAGGCTTATGTGGATTTAAGAAGTTTTGTATTGAACATTTAGAATTACATGTATAATGTTAAATTTATAATAAACATAACTAATATTTACATATATTAGATCTTCCATCGTGACAGTAATGCCATGGCGACGATGAGTAGGGCGGCTGGAAGAGGATTTGGGCAAGCGTATGCACTACAGAAGCAGACAGGTCAGCATTGGATTACATATTAGTGGGTCAATCTGTAAATTTTTTGATATGTAATGGGTCAAATGGGTAATAAAAAATGCTGAAAGCTAGACCTGTACATGGATGAATGGGTCGATATTGCTTATAGGTAATCGTCAAGTTATGTGTGAGAAGCATAAAGAAATAATATAGATTTAATCTAAACTTTCGAAAAGAGACCACCAAAACTGATAATGTAAGCCTTGACTTATTTTCGATTAGGAGATGAGTTACTTAAAAAGGCTAATTTTAGAATATTCAAAATATTTGTGAAAAAACTTCATGCTGATCAGGTATGTCACAATCAAAGATACGTTTTTTAACACATAAAGTATAGCTCACAAAGCATTATTTTGTGATTTTTTTTCAGCCACACACCTCTGATCAATGGAACTATACAACTGTAGTCCCATTGGAGCGATCAAAACCTGAGATTCCAATTGAGGAACAGCTAAAAGCAACCAAAATGCTTGAACCAAAAGTGTGTGAGTTTATAAGTTGAAAACTTTAGGTTTTCCATTGGAAGCTTAAATAAAGTTCATAGCCTACTTAAATGGAAAATAGATGTTAAATTGTTTAATGTAGATTGTGGACACCAAGTGACTTTGGCATGTTTTAAGAAGAAACCGACCCATCATCCTCATCTTCAAGTATATGAGTTGGCAGTGGTGACATTAGCAGCAACTAAGTTATTAAGAGGGGGAATGCAAGCAGGACGCTCAGTTTTGTTAGTGGTAATGGTGGAAGCAAGGCTTTAAGTGGGACAACTAAAATGGGGCTATCATGTATTTCAAATGCTGCTAATAGTTACATAAATACATCAGATTATAATGATAAGGGGACTTATTTGGTGTTTAATGTTGGTGATGCTATTTTCATCATTGATTTGAATTCACAGGATAAGGTACTGTATACTAAGTTGATTGCAGCTTGCAATGTGTGCCTCCATTATGAGTGTTTACATAGGATTAGTTTTAAGGGGTGTTAGGATGTGCATTTTAAAAATGATAATGTAATCTTTAATTCTCAAATTTAGATAACCAATTGTTTATAATAGGCTGTAGATTATAGTTATGGATGTGCTTCTGTTCCTTGACATCATAAGAATCAGATAATTTGGTGTTTTAGTATGTGGGCACATTTAATTATCTAAGGAACTAATAGATAAAAGGGATAATTCCAAAAATGACCTTGGTGCCCAATTGATTTTCTTTTTTAACATTAGATTAGAAATTAGTTCCGAAACTAGCCTTTAGGGAACCGGGCAACTAGCCAATTACCAGGAGACGCCAAGTGTCCGAGATTTTAGGCAACTTTTATATTTTGTGAGCAACTTATGTATTTTTTTGGGCAACTTGGGACACTTTGTACTTTATCACCCTCCTCCTATTTATTTAGTGTCTTTGAAGTACAAGAGTGATCTTACTTTTGAATTGATATCTTGCAGTGACAATACATATACGATGGAACTGAATAAGTGTTCGTTGCTGAATTTCGAAGAGTTCAGAAGAATTAGATAAACTGAACTTCATATGTTTGTGTTCATTAGATTCCTTGAAAGCTGGTGGTTCTGTTCTAATTCCCATTGGAAGGATTGGTGTAGTTTTGCAGCTTCTAGAGTTGTTTGCTTTGCATATTGAATCGTCTGATGTGAAGGTAATTTATTTCGATTGTTAATTTCAAGCACGGACTCTAAAAAATTAATTTCAGAAATGAGTTTAAAAGAACATTGAGATTTCTGTTGGTCTTATTTGAAATAAGTCTAATGAGAAAATAACATTGGTTAAAAGTGGGCTGGCCCGAAGCAGGCCGAAAGGTGCCTAAAATCTTTTCTAAAGTATCGTTTATTTAAAGATTTAAATTGTTGTTAACATTGTTTCCTACTCAAAAGTAAGTTAGTAACACACAATTATTTGGATGTGTATATTTTTGGGATTTTGACCACTTTTGAATCAGTGTATTCAAAAAGTAATCATTGACGATAAAGCACAATTGGCAAGCTAATAGGATATCTTGCAGCAGTATATTTTAAACTGTACGAAGTGCTATTCAAGTTAGCAATGCCAGAACATGGGTTTTGGTGGCCATGATTACCTGAGGCATTGTATCAGATACATTGTTCTTTGTGTTCTATTAAGTTTTAGATATAGCAGAAGGTATGGGGCTGACAATATTTATTTAAATTAGCACTACCCATTATATTAAAAACTAATAGGTTATTAAAATATAAACGAGGTTTATAAAGATCTAGCGAGTTGAGTATTAAACCTCTAAAGATGAATATATGATCAGCAGCTTGCACCATCGTCTTTAACCCAATAACCATAGCTTCATAATGCTTTATGTAAATTGATCACATAAGTTCCGGTACACCTGATCTTATTGTGTACATATCTTTTTGTACAATAGTAAATCAGTAGACATATGCAATTACGTTAACACTTAAAGGGACCCACATTACATTTTGGAATAGCTACAGCTTAGACGGCATGAGTTTTATTATTAATTTCACATCATCTAATTAAAATCAATCTACTTCAACTGTTTCCTTAATTTTTGCATATCAAATTATGGACTTTGTTTGAATACAGGTCTGCAACTGGATGTGAGGTGCTACTTGTAGTTAACTGTTTAAGCCTTGATTCAATTCGTCAAATATTTTGCTTCTATTTGATGTTATCATGTTTATCCATGCTTGAACCTCTGGTATCTTATTGATATGTAGGTGTTTATGGTGATTGTGATGGTGCGTGGGTAGACGAAAAGTAAGTTTAATTTGATTTTGTTAAGACTAAGAGGCCCAGACCTCCAATGGAGATCCCTAATAATGGTGTGAAATTTATAACTTTACACAAATAAAGAATATGCTAAGCAGACTAATGATTTAGTTCAAAGTCCAGTCAAGAAGAAGCAATATGTAAATACTTTTTCAAGTTGTAGACTATTTGGTTTTGATTATAGAGGGTGTTTGGGATTGCTTAAGTGCTTATGTGCTTATTTTAAAGAGAATGCATGTACGTTATTGTCTGATTATGGAACGAAAAGTATCGAAACCCTGTTAGCCCCAGAATGCAATCAGGATGGTCCGAGCTATATGAATGCTAACATAGTTTGCAGGTCTACAGGTGGTATAGTAATTAGATACCCTGACTTGATGCTTCTAGTAATGACTTTGGTGTCTATTCATTCCGGCTCAAGTAGAATATCTGCACCACTATCTATCGTGAAGCAGTCAACCAACCGCATTTTCTACATGTATATATGTCATAGTTATGAGCACTATACATTGTATACAAACATTGTATACAAATAAGTTTTATTTCACATTTTAGTTTATTTGGTTATATACTTTGTTCTTACGTATCAATTGGTATGTTTATAAAGTATTTTCATTAACTTAATTTTTTCAACGATATTCATAAGGCTCGACCACCCATCGGACGGGCTATGCTACTACAAATGTTGTGTATAAAGAAGCGTTATCTCGCATTTGAGTTTAAATCATATACTATGTTGTTACAAAGAACATTGTAAAAAGGGCAAAAAATTTGACAAACGTTGGTACTATTCTTTTAAAAATATTTGTATAATAAACAAAAAAATGCAAACAATAATAGTGAGATTCGAACCTGCGTCTTTAGGTTAACATGCAAACGTCTCAACCAATGGAGACAATCCATTGATTGTGATCAAGGACAGAAAACAAAAAATATATAGTAGAAAAAAGAACAATTTAAATTATCACACATATCTTTTCCTTAAATATAGTTCCAAAATATTAATTTGTTTTACCCTTATTTTTCTCATTCATTCTCATAACCTAAAAACGGTTTTGTACGTGCTCTTTTCCAAAACCCTATTGGTTTTGTACGTGCTCTTTTCCAAAACCCTTTTTTTTTTTTTTTTTTTTTTTTTTTTTTTTTTTTTTTTTTTTTGTAATCATTAATAAATAATTATGATGTTATTGGTGTATACAGGTTGAGGCTTACGGACTGCTGAAGCTTGTCTTTAGTCTAAAGATGTTCCGAGAGCGCTTCATGTTTTTGACGTATGATGTTCACAAATTATATCATGATATAACCTATATATGACCCTATATTTAAGGCTAATGATGCTTCATGTTTTTCATTGTGTTAATAAATAATTATGATGTTATTGGTGTATACAGGTTGAGGCTTACGGACTACTAAAGCTTGTCTTTAGTCTAAAGATGTTCCGAGAGCGCTTCATGTTTTTGACGTATGATGTTCACAAATTATATCATGATATAACCTATGACCCTATATTTAAGGCTAATGATGCTTCATGTTTTTCATTGTGTTTTGGCATTGAAGTTAGAAGAAAGTAAACATAACTGGGTAAAGTATATAGTTAGATTCAATTTAATTCAGCATCCTTTGTTGATGGAAATAAAAATTGATATTCCACTTGAGTGGTTCTGTTCTAAGTTTATGGATCAAAAAAGAAAAGGAAAAAAAGGGAATACGAAATTGCAGTCTGTAAAAGATACAACATCAGTTTCATTGTATTTTTGTTTATGTGTTGCTACAGGTTTTAATGAAAGATCAGAAAATCAGGATGTCAACAACACATGTGGCCATTCGATAGGTCTGGGTAAGTGAACGCTTAAATGTTTTTTTATCCTTTTTGTTTTTTATGAGTTGTTGCAGGCAATATATAGTTAACTTTCTAAATTTTATCATGTTCGTAAAAACAAGGACTCGAATAATGTAAAGTAACGACTTCAGTGGCTTTGGTCTATAGCCTATTAGTTATCTGAAATAAGGTTGTCTTAGCTGTTTTGTATTATAAAAACAGTGGACTTTCTCTTTGAAGATTAGTTTAATATTGGAAGTTAAGTTAATTAGTGTGGTTAACCCCCTTAAGCATGATTACATGTTGAACATTAAGACATTATTTGTTTTCTTTTTAGTTACTTAATTGCTTCTCCTATTATACCAAATGAGACAAAAGTGATTTATAGTGCAGCCCCTGCACTGGGTCATCACAATCACAAGGTCCTTCATTGTAAATATCTGAAAAAAATGAAACTGGGCTTGCTCATGTGAGATAATTTCTCTAACAGATGGCAAACAATGATGCAGTGCAAGAGTTAGCTATATATACATAAAATTTCTGTATTCACATCTTAGATTACGTACAGCTTTTTTTGAACAACTTATGTACAATTTAGGAATAAGAATACTCTATCTCTTCCTTCTTCTTTTTTTTAATTTTTTTATTACGGAGTATTATTTTTTCTTTTGCTTCTGCTAGGATTTTGTTTACATATCGTAATCGGGATATCATATGACTATAACGTCACTTTGGTATATATGTTTGATACTGGACAGGGATGCCCTTACACGCTATGAAGCTGGACTGTTTAGTTTGCATACACCAAAGCGGAATTCAATACAAATTTGAGGCTCATCAAGCTGGTCACTCACTGATCACGTGATCTTTTGTTTAGGCTCCTATAAGTAGTTGAACTGGACTTGCAAGAAATCAAAGTTTTAGGCTTGAGATTTTGATTAAACCACGAAACAAACAGAGCCCGTTATCACTATCATACACACCCTAATACTTTTAGGTGAAGCAGCTTCAACCCAGTAGACTCTGCACAAATGGACAAGCTAAAGTGGTATTTACACGTGGAACAGCAGATCAAGCTTCGAATAGCAGATCATAACTAAAAGGGAGTGTTATCTAAAATGGTAAAAAGATTACATGGCTATTCTTATGAAAATTGTAAAAGTGTAAAACAATTTTCCTACTATTGGTATTTAACCTGGTAACTAATCTTGAGATCATCTTATGATCAGGTATCATCCTCTTCACTTGAAGTAAGCATTTTCCCATACCAGACCATGGTAGATGTATACAACAACTACCTCCACCACCACAACCAGTCATCAACAAAGGTTCACCCAACCACTGGCTGAAACACATACCAGAGTGTAGCATTTTGTAAGTTTTAATTAGTTGGTTAGCGTAGTTTTGTTAATGGGTCCAAATAACTTATTAGGCACGTGTTGAGTCGAGATGGTTCAATATTAGAAACTTAATTTTTCTCACTATATTTTAAACCTTAAGAATAATTAGTAAAGTTATAAAAACTTCACCATTTTAGATAAGATGCATAAATATCATAAATGCATTATTTCTCTTTTCTATTTAAAGTTTTAACCGCTACAGGTGACCTTATCATTCTATGTCTATTATTTCACTTAGATAAAGTTTTAACCGCTTAAGTGTTTACATTGGCTCTACAAATGAATGAACTTCAATTTTATGTATGAATGTACAATTCTCAGCTTATTCAAAGTTAACGCGTGCTCAGTGTTACTGTATATTTTTGCCCAAATTTTGGTTTTTATGGTTTTTACATTTTGTGAGTCAACAGCGGGTTAAATGGTGCAATCAGCGAAGTCTTCGGGTATGATTTTTTGAATTACAACATCGGTTTGTAAGTCAAATTAACAGAAACTGTTGCTTCATCCATGAACAATAACCTGCTGTGCTTCAGAAAGACCCTTCCCATACAAAGAAGTTGTGTTTGTCCCACACTCCAATTATTGCCATTATCAACAACTACAAGCATACCCGAAAAATATAAGTAAAAAAGATGGTACTGTCTTCATTGTTTACAAAAAATAGTCCGAGTGTCCATTTGAAGAACCTGCGGAATCAAGTTTCCCAGGTTTTGAAGCTACAACATCATTTAGTTGGCATTTCTCAAGACTCTACAAAATAGGTTCTCAAATTACGTAAATGAAATGAAATATGATCGATAAGGGTTATATGCTTTATCTCTAACACGTCGTGGATCCTGCAAAATTACTGACTCATGTAGTAATATCATTTTTATATATTGTTATCAGCCTTAGGAGGTTTTTTTGCTTGCCTACAGGTCCCGTACAGAAATAAAAAAACTCAGACAATTACTACAAGATTCACTTTGGAGACACACACAATCTTTTAGTAAACGAAAGCTTCATTCCCTTTAATTATTTTTTATAAATTGAAAACTTATGGTTTTTTGGATGATATACTACTTTAGGTATGGTAGATAAAGACGGTCATATTTGTTTGTATAAGCTAGAGGTGGATGTTGTTGGAGACATTGGGTACACTTAAGTTTTTAGAATGGATCACCACTGTTTGAGCTTGCTGTTGCACGAGTGAGACTTTTCAGATGTGAAAGACTCAAAGAATAGGTACTGACACATCCATATAGACTTCGTATTCAGTAAGATGATTAGTGTATAAGCCTTACACATAAGCTAACCCGAACACCCAATAGTTCCAATAGTCTTCTTTAATGGAGTAGTACATCACGGGAAGCTCACCCGTTTGACCTTTTTTTGGGCCTGTTAGAGAAACATTATCTAAATTTTTCCATTTTTATAAATATAACAGGCAATGGTTGATATAGCTAGAGAAGTTGGAGCAGATGCCGTTGCCCATGGATGCACAGGAAATGGAAATGGTCAGGCAAGCTATAAAATTTTGCTTACTTTTCTGCTAGATTTATGCAATAGAAATGTTAATAATTATTATTTCTTTTGACTCCTACTACAGGTGCGTTTTGAGCTAATGTTCTTTGCTCTGAATCCTGATCTTCAAGTCGTGGTTCCTTGGAAATGGGATATAAAAGGAAGGGAAGATGCTATTGAATATGCCAAGAAACACAATGTACCCGATTCTGACTTGTGATTCAATTACTTATTCAGGATTCCAAAGTAATTTTGTTGCTGACCCATTTCTTCATGCCAAGGTAATTCCTTTTTATTATATTTCCTTTTTACAGATTCGCGATGAATTAAAACTCATTTTGCTTAACGTACTATGCTATTTGTTAGTACCGGCTCATCTTGAAACATATGGTGCTTCTACGAAATTAGAATTCCTAAAAGGGCGTTTAGATATGTGTTTGTAAACTACTGAAGTTTAAACTCATTTATGTTAATGCAGTAATGTAATTTAAAAGTGTGGGTAAAAAGTGATTGCGTTTTTGTATATCTGATTATTTTGAATCCAGATAAATGGATCTGAATAGGGTATTAGAGTTGCGTAAACGGCAATAACTTACATTGTTATGGATATTGATTGTGTTTCCAGTACACTTAGGATTAATTTGGTGAGTCGTTTTAGTGGTAAATATATATCAGGTTATGAACTGAATCATTTAGTGG
This sequence comes from Artemisia argyi, assembly GCA_030686995.1. Taxonomy (NCBI): domain Eukaryota; kingdom Viridiplantae; phylum Streptophyta; class Magnoliopsida; order Asterales; family Asteraceae; genus Artemisia; species Artemisia argyi. The sequence continues at coordinate 38,793,505 of CM060701.1, forward strand.
TAAATATCATTTTGAAACTAACGGAATTTAACTCAAGTAGCAGTGACTCATAGTTCGCAGCTATGAAAATCGAGTTTGTTTTATGAATGTAGAGTGTGAAGTGAAGCAAGAGGTAGATAAACACCCACTTAGGTTCATCAGTTTATCAGCCCATTGAAAATGTTTCAGTGAGCTGATTTGGAGTAGCTTATTTGTAAAGGTATTCAAGTCAATCAAGACAATATGGATAGGGGTTATACCCTTTCTATTGGTATTGGTGAAAAATCACCTCATAAGCAGAGCAGATTGTGGCAAATATGTACGCCATCTTGAATTTGATACTCTTTTATCTGTAATTACTAAATTAGTATGCAGTCTTTTGCAGCTTGCCCATATGTAGAAGTTTTTTAGGATCATCTAAGCTCTTTGTAGTTTGTACAATTTAGTTTCTGTAATGTTATCTGATATATTAAAACATGGATGGGACTTGCATTATCAGAATACAATGTCTCTCTAACTAATACATTTTGAAGCACAATAAAAGCTAGGGTTAATGGCATGTAATAGCAACGTACTTTTCCACTTGTGCCATTATCAGATACGAACCCAAAATATTACAGATATCAGATACAAACTTTCAAATTTTTTTTCATTATCAGATACGAACTTTTTTATTACAGATATCAGATACGAACTTCCAAATTTTTGTTTCATTATCAGCAACGTACTTTTCTCCTTTGTTCAAATATAAGAAAAACTTTAAAAATAAAAATTGTTGATAATCAAACAAATAAAAAAGTACGTTGCTGATAATGAAACAAAAATTTGGAAGTTCGTATCTGATATCTGTAATAAAAAAATTCGTATCTGATAATGAAAAAAAAATTGAAAATTCGTATCTGATATCTGTAATATTTTGGGTTCGTATCTGATAATGGCACAAATGGGAAAGTACGTTGCTATTACATGCCATTAACCCTAAAAGCTATACTTTGAATTTTGTGGTCAAACCTTCTACTACTATTAACTTCAAAACTCATAAGCTATATAATTAATACCAAATACAAAAAATGCTGGTAGTATTCTTAATAAGATGTGCAATAATATCGTCTTCTGTAATTGGATAGCCACTACGAAGATTTATATATTCATTGTGTAGCCTTTGATTCAAACTTATTTGCAGGTCAAGATATTATACAAATTTGTGGTAATTACACCTTCGGGTCAAACTGGGACAAACCGGATGCAACAAAATGATAAAGATGAGGTGAATCTCTTGATTATAAGTCACATGTTTTTTAGTCAAAAATAGTTAATGTGAGTTGGAACATCAATTATTATCAGTTGTAAGTATGAATCCCAATGATAGGTAATTGGATTGTACATTAGTTTTCATATTGACATGGGATGCGGCTTATGGCAAAAGAGGGCCAAAAAATTGTTATTCACCTTTATTTTTTGGTGCAGTGTATTAGAGAACATCCTGTTTAACGGCTCAATTCCTTCAACTTTTGGGCTCATGGAATCGTTAGAAGTTATGTGAGTACCTCTGATGATCATATTTATATACTTTCTCTAAACCTCAAATGAAAAAAAATGTTTATCTTAATGGTATTTTTCATGTAATATCAGGCGTCTTGATAGAAACGCTTTATATGTGACTGATCCATCCATCATTAACAGCCTCACCCATATTTTTGAAATGTAAGAATCTGAATTTGCGTGTTTTTTTCTATCACTTGAATGTTTCCTATTTTGCTATCACTAGCTGTTACATCACTTTGATGCAAAATATTTTACTTGGGTTTATTACATTCTTTTTGGCAGTGGGACATCTGACATCTCAACTGAAAAGTTAAATGTTTAGTAAGTGAAGCTGCAGACGGGAATGCAGAGAAAGATATAGAAAAGTTTAAACTTTTATGGGAAGATCTTCTAAAACGGATTTGGGCTTTAGGCCCGAGACAAGTTGGGCCAAACATGCTTATTCTCCTCGATTCGAGTACAAAAGAAACAGGTACATCTGTTCTGATAAAAACTTCTCCATATGTATCCGAAAGATTAGGTTATGTGTCGAGCAGTGATGAATTAGAAGATATCAACAAGCACAGAAATAATATCACTGAATGAAGAAGCCCAAAGTCTGAGGAGCAGTGTATTATCCGGGTTTCAAGTGGCAACTGCATCTAGCCCATTATGTGATGAACCCATGTGGGTTTTAGCGTTTGTAGCCAAAGCTTCTGTTTCACCTTTTGTTAGCGAGTCAGAAACCATTCATCAACAATCACATACTGACCAATGTGGGACGTTTTGAGGGCAAGTTATGATTGCTGTTAAAGAGTCTTGTGAAACATTGATACTGAATGTAGATTATAGATGAAGAAATATGTCTTAAGCGACTTCTTAAGCGGCCTAAGTGGCGCTCCTCATCCATCTGTACATCATATGAAGATTATTCAGATATTTGGTTGGAGCAGCTGACTCAGTTAGAGGTTAGAAACTTTGGCAACACAGCAACTGAAATGGATTTTGTGAAGCTTATCCTTGCCAGCTCACCTATACTAAAAAACTTTATGCTATTCTTCCACAAGATTCATATTTATGATGAGTCTTAGATTGAAGGAATCCTTTGGTGCTCCCGACGCGCATCACGGGTGATAGAAATCATTGCTATACCCATAAATGGAAACGAATGGTGGTAACACATGGTGCTTTTGCCATCCGTTTGCTGAAACGAACCTTTGAGAACAGGAATTAGCCGAGACACAAAATACCTTGCCTGAGAGTTTCCCTCCTGTTATGTGAACGGACTACTAGACTTAATGATATTTCAATCTGATTTTCTTTGACAAAGGCTTGGATTCTGTGAACGGACTACTCGACTTAATGATATTTCATATATTGCAGCCACGAACATACTTCTTTAGAGAGCTTAAAAGTTGACGTTCATTGCAACGATTGCATTGATCATATTTTACTTCAGTTTTGCATTACTTGGAAGTACCATGATGACCACAACTTGCAAGATCCTCATCTGTTCATCCCTGTTTATGTTATTTCAATCATGTTAATTAGTTCATTAAGTTATCTCTTTTGGGTGCTGGTATGTAGGGATGGCAATGGGCGAGAAAAAACCCACAACCCGCGGGTACCCGCCATAAATGGGTGGGTAAACGCGTCAATTTTCACCCACGGGTGGGTCGTGGGTGAAAATCTTTACCCATCAGTGGGTGGCGGGTGGGTGACGGGTAAGGCATACCCATCGCGGGTAAACCCATGACACCCATTTAAAATACTCACGGGTATATCCGTAAAAATACTCGTAGGTGTACCCATAAACCCATGTTAAAATTAATTATACTAATTAAAATATTTATGATGTTGCATGTATACATTTACCAGTTACTAACAAGTCTAAAAAAATACATTAACCTAAAAGTTTGTTTGAGTTTCAAGACTAAAAAGAGAGTATGAAATATCAAATAATCAAAGTTGTATTTTGGCAAATTGATTGGTGTCTTATTACGCAGTTTCATAGTTAGTTTTCATATCATTATTTTGTAATTTTGTTGCATAACACTAACCCATGGGCAACAAATACCCGCGGGCAAGGGCATGGGTAGAAATTTGTACCCATTGGTGGGTGACGGGTGGGTGATGGGTGAGAAAAAAACTAGGTGGGCGGGTGACGGGTTAGAGGTACCCGTGCCCATTACCCACGGGTGCCATCCCTACTGGTATGCATGGGTTTGGGTTGAAATATGTTACCCTTATTATGGTTCGTGATGGTTGCTTATGTATTTCAATCAGGAGACTAAGCGCAGCACTAAAACGATAGAGGTGTTGTACGCATGTCCTAATTTAACTCATGTCCTCATTAAGTGTTTTATATGTTCCAGTCGCTCATTTTTTATTATAATTCAGATATAACAGGAATAAAGTAACTACAACATTTTAAAATAATGTCTGTTTTATTAAAGTTAAGCTTTCAAGTTTAGTGGAATATCTCTTCTTTTCACTTCCTACATGCCACTATGATGTCATGTCTCATTTTGCTATATTGATTCCTATAGCACTAAATACCTGCTCAAATGCCACTAATTTGTTTAAAACCAGTTTACTATTGACAATGAAGATGAGGGCACTCAAATGTTGATAGACAAACAGGTGAACAAACTGTAGGACACTATAATATTCATTGTTTGTAGGACTCACTGTAATTGCTTAAAAAAGGATGGAAGTGAAACACCAAGTCAAAAAGTATGGAAGTAGTTTGGCGACTTGAGTTTGAATTGCAGCCGCAAGAAGATGCTGAGAAAATAGGAGACATGGTTGGCGTGGTCATATCAGAAAATTAAGAATTTTTCTATCTCATGCAAGAGAAACCAACCATAACGGACGAATATTCATTATTTGGTTCAACTGGCGTGGCTGTAATACACGGAAAGTCAGCAACTGACAGTAGCTACGAAGCGTATTTTTCCAGGAAAAGGAAGGCTTAATAACTTAGCTCCGAAAAAATTTGAGTTTTTCAAATGAAGAATAGGGAGCTTTTGCTTAAAGTTAATTCAGACGATGATATAAGGAGAATAAGGTATGTTGGTGTTAATCATTATACTTTGTCGTTTTATGATGAGGAACTTATTTTTTCTGATTTCTGTCAATGTGGGATATATTATGTCATGACACTCGGGACTCGGGAGTAGAGACAGTCCGCTGGGCTTCAACTTGGGATGCTCAACCCATTACAAGTTGTTCATGATCCATTACCAAGCTCATCTATCTCAGCAACTTGCAAGAAGCAGACAATGAACCTGTCAGGACTTCTCAGTCGATTGGTGTGCCACCACCACAATACGAAGGGAAAATTGAAGAAATATCTAAGGTCACATTCGTGATTATTAATTATTCTTTCTATATTATGTTCTTTCCAATGTCACACCTTTGTTTTTCCATTGTCAGATACTGTAATATACGATAATAAATAGAATTTTGTAAGTTTTATCTGCTGGGAGACTGCACATGTAAGCATATTGCAATTTTAATGACACTTTTAACGATTCATATTTGTCTCATTCGACTTCCATCAACGCTGTGGCGGCTCAAATTTTGAAAGTTTGAAACTTTTATACAATGAAATAGTCTATGTGTCCTTATCCTGAAATAGTCTCCGTAAATAGAGCTTTGATGTTTTTTTCATTGTATCATTTATACTTTTATAGTATTCACTCTTCTGGATGGGCAGATACTTCCTCCAAACCTCAGAAAGAGAACTGATAGCTAAGCAGAATAATTCGATCCAATTGCATTGATTGCCTTGATCGAGCCAATGTTACCCAGGTTTGACAAAAACACATTTATGCTATACATTTTTTTTGAGATGGAGTTAAATAAAGTATTAGTTGAAGGCGAGCAGCAGATGGTCACCAAGGTTGGAAAAGGTGCACATGAGGAAGAGACTCAAGTTGAGAAAGTTTATGAGACGAAAAACTCAGGTTATTATGGCGTCATTAAGGAAGCATCTCAAGATACACACACTGGAAAAAAGGTTCAAAATGTTGTTCCAACGCATTCCACTGTGCAAGTGATTTACTTACCATTCTGTGATTCAACCGAGCAGCAGCTTCACTTGCTGATAGATGATGATAACCATGCTCATTTGTACCTTAAAACTCCTGAAGCTGCTGAGATCTTCCAACGTGAGTCTGGAAACGTGTATTGGTATTCAGTTGAAGCTGAAGTTGGTATCTTGAGGGGTTCTGGGGTTAAAACCAAATGTAATGTTGACGAATACTCCTTTGAGGTAAGGAATTTGTGGTATGCTGTGTTCCCATCAGAATCGGAGAAAATAATCGCAACAGTGGCGAGAAAAACAAACGAGGTTGGTCTGTTTTTCTTGCTTATATATGTTTGAGGTGGCAAAATGCGTGGGTAGGGCAGGTTGTTTAACGGGTTAAAATGGTTCAATTTTATGGTACCTGAAACACCTTCTGTTCAGAGCGTACCTTGGCCAACGCTACCACAGTTTCAGCCATTACTAAATAAATTGCTATAGTCCGATTTGAAGCTTTATTTGAAGAGCGGTTAGAGAATGCCATGGCAGGTAAAAAGTGCCATAATTTTTCGCTTTAGACTCATCGGTTGATAGACCAAAAAGTCCAATGTACCAGGGGTATTTGCAATATGATCAATTTATATAAGGTATCTATTTATGCAGCCAACAAGTGCAGTATGGAGATTGATCACAGAAAGCTCCTCATGGCCGACCCACTTCTTGCCGTGTGGCTGTAAGAGGCACCCCAGCGTACAAAAAAAATTGTCAATGTCTCTATGTTAGGGTGATTAATATGTGTTACTTCAATCACATTATTAGGCTTTTCGATGCATAAGTGATCTAATATTTTGACAAAGTGTGAATCTTGACATCCTTTCAAGTAAATTTCTTTGTGATTTCCCACCGTTTCAGCCATTACTGAATTGGATACTGCAAATTATCATAAGGACTATTACCAAGCAAGATTTTTTTGCAGCTCACTATGTTTTCAAGAGCTTTTGTGAGTTTCTTATTCTGAATCTCTAAGTAACTATTTGAATTTTTATTGGGTTGGAATATATAATGTTGATTACAATATTGATGTTCAAATTAACTCACTTGCTACATTTGGCTTGAACAGCAAAAAACTAATATTAAAAAGAGGAAAACAAATAAGAATAATGCAAAAAAACAATTGAGTAGGTACCTGATACATGCTACATTTGAGGATAAAAGCATGCTAGCATCTACTGTAATACCTCAGTCATTGTCAATGACCCATGCTCCATTTGAGGATGATGTGAACACATCATTTGGAAGGTATACATTTTTTACATCTTCATGCTAAGAGTGACGGTGATGGTCATTAATTTTACCTTTTTTAGAGAGAATTTAGATTGTTGATACTGTTTAGGTCATAAATAAATGAAGGATAGGGAATCTCGCAGTGTAGGTTGAAGGAATATGGCAGTGCGTGTTCCTTTTCTTATCCTTTTTATGAGCATGTATAGTATTTGAAGATTGAAGACAAAATAATAATTTCATGTAACATTACTAAATACTCCGTACAACAACCTACTTATTTTTTGCATGTGATTAACATTACAGGTGAATACAATGACACAAGCCCAACATTGTCTTCTTCCAACGAGGGTTGCATTGGATTTTTTTTCCACAACACTTTGGCATTAAGAGGAAGGAGCAAGACGGTTAAATAATCTTAAAGTTCTTCAAAACTGATATTGGTCAAAAAATAATTCAGTGATTTTCAACAGGTGCGTATGTATGGATTCTTTAACATTTTATTGTTTAAACACTAAAGTTATATTGTTTATATTTTGTCCTGTACAGATTAGTATTTTCAAGTGCTTATTAGCTCTTAAACAAGCAATCGTAGGCATCCTCTAAAGCTATTATGAGTTAGTAGTTTGGGCTTGCTTATTCCAAACTCCAAAGTGTTTATTTAAGCAATAAGCGATTTTGATAAGCAATGGCGTTATTAATGTACATAGAAATAGGTTCATTAGTTAAGGCTATCTTACCTAATATCAAATATTGTATACAATCGACATTATTATTCCCAATATGTAACTGCTACTCAACTGTTATCATGTTAATGTTTTTTTAACATCACTCATTTGCATGTCTCCCCTTTTTCGATAGGACCATCACCAAAGACTTCAGAAACCACTTCCAAAGAGCCACCAACAACAGCAGCCAAAATAACAGTGTCACTAAAACCAGGAATCCCAGCTGCGTACAAAAGGAACAAGCACAACAAGAACAAGCATCAACCCATAAGAAGAAGACCAAAATCTGAATACAAAATGTAGGAAGCAACCCACCTTTGAATAAAAAAATGTATGCCTTATAGTGTAGGCAAATTAAATCGATGTATAAAGTAGTAGCAGTTTGTACGTAACAATGTCAACCAAACTATGTAACCCCTCTATTGAAAAGCGCTTTGCGCAACTAAAAATATGTGACAATCGGTCTGCATAACTTTGTCTCCAAAGGACCCACAGCAAAGCGTGGGCATAAAAGCTCGTGATATTCATCTTTTCGTTATAAAGTACTATCAGTGGTTTTTATTTTTATTTGGCTAAAAGTCACAAGTCCACAAGTTAAGATATTTTAAAGATATAAAAACAATTATTGGTCATTGGTTTATGGTGGATTAGGTGATACGCAAAGAGTGAAATTAAATAAAACAACTATGGCATTAAATCAATCTACTGATTTAAAATTCAATATGTAGATAGGCATGGGTTCAGAGGACCACAAGTAACAAGAAAACTATATTTATTTCTTAGCTTATTGATGTCAACAAGTAACGTGTTTCATTTGTTACACAAATTGCATATTTTAGTTAGAAATAACGAATATGTTGTAATAGATTCTTACAATATAAAAGGTATAGTAAAGTAGCCTTTTTTTATAGTACTCACACCCAAACGGGACCTACACTATTGGCCTACACGGGAGCAAGGTTTGATCCTCTGAATTTAAGATAGACGTATGTTTGAAGATTCAAGATCGAGATTGTGGACTCATTATGTAACTGTTGTATCGAATCTGGGTACTATTTATTTGAATTATCTTATTGAACGTGAAATTATTGATGGTGTAACTTTCTTTTATTTGTATTTATTCATTTTAAATTTGTTCTTGACCAACCTTCTTTTCTTATAGAAAATTATTTCAACGATAATTATAAGACTTGCCCGCTCATCAAACAGAGCATGCTTTAATACTTTTTTCTTGCGTATCACTTTGAAACTTTTTTTTCACTCATATCCGACAACCGTTTGCATTCAATAAAATTTTTGTACGTTTATATCATATTTTTTGTAAACTTATTTTTTCAAAACAACAATTATAAGTCATGCCCGCCCATCGGGCGGGCTTTGAAAGCTAATATATATATATATATATATATATATATATATATATATATATAGGGTTGGGTTAAAATAAAAAGTTTGTTATAATAAAAAGTATAGGAAGCCACTAGGTGCTGCCACGTGTCCCATCCCCACCCCCTTTCTTTTTTTAACTGGCAGGGGCATTATCGTCATCTTACACCTAAGGCTATATATAGGTTTTTCTTTTCTTTTCTTTTCTTTTTTTCATTCCTCACCAACCATTTTCTCACACAACCCACGCCATCTCACCCAGCAATCGATCTCAATTGTCTACCACCGTCTCCATCGTCTCCACTGTCAAATCCACCGTCTTCTCCGCCTTATTCTCCACCATCTTCTCCACTGATTCAATCGATACTATTGATCAATTTTGAGACGTCGATTGAGTGCTCATCATTAACTAATGATTAGTGTTCATCATCAAATAATAATGAAATTATCAGCAAATAATGAAAGTAAGATTTTAACAGCTTGTTCTTTTATAATTTTTTATTTACTTTATTTTAAGTCGAATAAGATTTTGTTGATTGCTAGTGTATTTAGTTGATTTAAAACATTCGTTTAGTATGTGTTTGAGAGAAAATATATATATGAAAAACGTGTATATGAAACCTGCACACCAGGTGTTTGATAAAATGTCCTCATTATATTCTATAACTGTGATGCACTAGTTTCGTATTGTGATGCACCAGTTCTTCATATACCTTGTGATGAATTTGTTACTAAAAGTTTGATGCACTAATACTAATAGCATTTTTTGTGTTGTTATTGATCTAAATATGTTATACATAAAGTGTTAGATCAATAAAAAATTAACTACAAACGTGTTTAGTAAAGGTGCACACAAGATGTATGATAAAATGTCACAATGAGATTTTATACATCTGATGCATTAAGTTTACATAGTGATGCAACTGCTTTTATTCTTTAATTGTTATTGTCATTTTTTTAAATTAGAAATGGCTTGTATGTGTGATTCAGTTGTTATGAAATACTAATGCACTTTATGGTACTGTGATGCACCAGTTGTTCATACACCTTGTGATGAACTTTTTGCTAAAACTGTGATTCACTGATTTAGATATGTGATATTCAAGATGCGATCTAATTTCAGTTGATCGAATTTGATGCAGTTGTTTGTCATTGATGCACTATTTTTTGAATTGTAATGCAGTAAGTTCTCAGTTGTCCTTTATAAGGATGCATTAGGTTGAACATAGATTGCTTTATGTGTGAAATTGTGTTTGTACGCTTGGATGTTTGTGAGATGCACTTGATTTTGAACTATAATGTAGCAGGTTCTCAGTTGTCCATTATAAGGATGCATTTGGTTAAACATAGATTGCGTTATGTGTGAAAATGTGTCTCTATGCTTGGATGTTTGTGAGATGCACTTGATTTTGAACTGTGATGCAGTTCTCACTTATCAGTTGTCCTTTATAATGATGCATTAGGTTAAACACAAATTGTTATGTGTGAAGATGTGCATGTATGCTTGGGTGTTTGAGAGATGCACTTGATTTTAAACAGTGATGTAGTAGGTTATCAGTTGTCCTTTATTAGCTAGTATTATCGTTCTTTTATCACAAACAGACTTGTATATTTAGTTATAAGTTTGATGAAATTGTTTTTAAATATCGATGTAGCTGGTATTTGTTTGTGTAAAATTAAGATATATTAGCTTGTATTATAGTTATTTTATTAGTAACAAACTATTTTATGTGTAGGTATATGTATGACATAACTAAATAGGTGGGACTATGCGTTTGGTAACTGGTCAAAACGAGTTTGGGTCAAAATTGTTATGTTTGGTACATTGTATTGCAGTAGATTTTATTCATTGTGATGCAACATATTTATAAAATTGTGATGTATCATATTTATAACATTTTGATGCAGAAGATTTATACATTATGATGCAACATATAACATTAAGATACAGTTGATTTATACATTATGTGTAATAGATTTATAACATTGACATTTACAAATATTTAGAAGGAGAATTTGAATACTAGCACTGATTCAAATATTGGGTTTTTAGGATTCGAAGCTTGTTATTTAATAAGCACTTACATCATATAGGTTTTAGGCAGAAGGGTTATTAGGATGTTATGTTTATAATCTTATTTTGAAGCGCGTAACCGAATTGTATAATATTTATGAATTAATGATCCTATTAGGAGGTTATGTTTATGAATTAATGATCTTATAAGGAGGTTATGTTTATAAATTAATGAATTAATGATCCTTTAGTTACTAACACCTATCAAACTACAGGCAAGTCCTTTATTCATGTGAGCGATGGATGATGGCAACTTTGACTCCATAGTCGACTTGCATCTACATAAAGAATAAAGTCAACGTGATATGTCCCGTATGATTTCTTCTGTTGCAGCCTGCGTGTGCCATTTAGTTCAAGACATATCTCATTATTGACCAAGACGCATCTCATTATCGACCAAGACACATCTGAGACTACGCGTCCTACAGAAGTTTAGACCAAGAAATGATTTTGAAAATAGAAATAAATGTGTAAAGTTTGTTGCTTTTGTATTGCACACTTCTTCATTGTTATTTTCTATGGTGCATATGTGATTTTTATGTAGTACATCATACTTTTATATATGTTTTTGTAGGTTGTTTTTTAGTGCATCATACTGTTTAACTTTAGTATCTTTTATGTTCATATTTAATGCATGATAGTTTCTGCATCATGGTCTTATTGTTTAGTGCATCATGATTTAGTAAAATGACATTGTGATGCAACATATTTATACATTGTGATACATTAGATTTTTACGCTGTGATACAGTAGTTAACATTGTTTCATTCAAACTACACCATGCTTTCTTCTAGATCTGCATCACAATTCAAAATCCAGTGCATCACAATGTTATTTCAGTGCATCGCAGTGTTTGTGTTACCGCATCATAGATATTTGTTAGTACATCAAAATTAAGGAATCGTACTATTAATATTTTTGATTCAATTGTGGTAATTTCAAAAATTCTTTATATTTAAGTGAATATATACAATAGTATGCACCAGATTCTTAGAATGTAGTACACTTGATATATGCATTATGATGCACCAATTGTATACATTGTGATGCACTAGTATTTTTAGTGCATCATATTTAACAATTTAGTGCATCATAGTGAACAATTTAGTGAATCACAGTTTATACCACTTGTGCCTCAGAATAAGTAATAATAAAAAATAACAAACATTATGCTCACTAAGAGGTACAATACTTAGTATTAAACATTCAGTAATCTAAAGTATTACAACTAATTGTTTGAAACATCAGTAGAATTTACACCCTTTTTTTGAAATAACAATTAATATTCCTCTACGAATGACAACACTTCAAATCTCTCTCAGTGATACTTGAATTCTTTCACATATTAGGTTGATCTTCACCCCATTTTCAGGATTTATAATCTTGCCCATCTCGTCTCCCTTTACGTGACGTTTCCTAAGCAAGTTGTTACAAACATGCTAACCTGTAAGTACCAAGACAAATTATTAAACTGATACACTATTTTCTAAATGAGCTGATGCACTTAATATAAACACAACAAATTCACTCATTCAAGTTCTACTTACCAGTTCATATAGAAGATCGTTGTATCAACCAAGCATACAAACACAGTTATGCATATATCTTTGTTCTTTTCTTATTAAATTTGAAAAGAATGATATTTGTTGTATTCTTGAAGTGCAACAGCTAGATTTGTCCTTTTCTTACATAATCCTTCTTTTATCAACTCTTATACGCAACAAGTGAGTAGCTACTGCATCAAAGTTCTATCCTAATATATACAACCAAGTCGAAAAACACATATCCACACATAATATAACCTATGCATACCCTAATTCAGCCATATATGCGACAACTAAACACCTATTGCATCAGAGTTGACCATGCATGCAAACACGTTTTCGCACATAATACAACCTACATGGATGATGGCAACTAATCATCCTTGTACGCGACCTATGAACACATATTTCATCACATTTCAAATTCAAGTGTATCACACATACAACAACACATACAAACAAATTTACGCACATAATGTAACCTATGTTTAGCTTAATTCCTCATTATATGCGACAACTAAATACCTATTGCATCACAGTTCAGAATCAAGTGCATTGCACATACAACAAACCATACCAACACATATACGCACATAACGCAACCTACGCTTAGCCTAATTTATCCTTATATGAGACAAATAAACACCAAATGCATCATATTTCAAAATCAAGTGCATCAGATATACAATCAACCATGCAAACACATTTACGCACATAATGTGACCTATGCTTAGCCTAATTCATCCTTAAACATGACAACTCAACACCTACTGCATCACAATACAAAATCAAGTGCATCATACATATAATCAACCATACAAACACATTTACTTACATAACACAACCCACGCTTAACTGAATTTATCCTTATACATGACAACTCAGCCCCTACTACATCACAGTTCAAAATTAAGTGCATCGTACACACAATCAACCATGAAAACATATTTACGTACATAAGGAAACCTATGCTTAGCCTAATTCATCCTTATACATGACAACTCAGTACATACTGCATCACAATACAAAATCAAGTACATCAGACATATAATCAACCATACAAACACATTTACTCACATAACACAACCTACACTTAACCTAATTTATCCTTTTACTTAACAACTCAGCACCTACTGCATCACAGTAGAAAATCAAGTGCATCAGACATTTAATCAACCATACAAACACATTTACTCACATAACGCAAGCTACGCTTAACCTAACTTATCCTTATATATGACAAGTCAGCACCTACTACATCACAGTTCAAAATCAAATGCATCAAACATACAATCAACCAAAAAGGACATTTACACACATAACGCGACCTATGCTTAACCTAATTCATCTTATACATGACACTCAGCTCCTAGTTCATCACAGTATAAAATCAAGGGCATCGTACATACAGTCAACCATATAAACACATTTACACTCATAATTCAACATACAGTTAACCTAAATCATCTATATATTAAAACCTGCTGCATCTCAGTTTAAAATGAAAACCTATTGCATCACTTCTTTACAAATACTGCATCAAGTATTCAAATACACAAACAAGCACTTTTTGACAACTAAAGCACGCTACACACGACCTAATCAATCATCATACACCAGAAAACATAACCTACTCCATCACTTCTTTACAACTACTTCATCATGCATTCAAATACATACACAAGAACATTTCGACAACTAAAATGCACTACGTGTGACCTAATCGAACATCATACGCTGCAAAATAGAACCTACTGCATCACTTCTTTACAACTACTGTAACAAGCATTCAAGAACACATACAAGCTCATTTCAAAATCTAAAATTCACTACGCGTGAAATGATCGAACTTCAAATGCCAGAAAACATAATCTACTGCATCGCAGTTCATATTCAAGTGCATCACACAAACAACCAAACATACAAACACATTTACGTACATAATGCAACCTATGCATAACCAAATACATCCTTATACACAGAATTAAACACCTATTGCATCATAGTACAACATAAAGTGCATCAAACAAATAACCAAACATACAAACACAAATAACCTACTGCATCACATTTAAAATAAAACCTACTACATCACAATATAAATTTAGCGCATCACAATTATAAAATTTAGTTGGGACATTTTATTAAACACCTTGTATGCAACTTTCTTAAACACGTTTTTTATTTATTTTTTACTACATTTTGTTCCAGATCTAAAAGAAAACATACATAAGCATACACATACACACACTCTTCAATAGATTTGAAAGTCTACTTCATCATATTAAAAAAGCGAACTTAAATTGATGAATAAAACAAGATTTTAGCAAACCAAAAGTAACAAAAAGATGCAGTAACATAATTAGGGTTCATAAATCAACCTACGAGGTCCTTTAAGATGCAGTAGATTCGTCTTAGATCGTGATTAGAGGCTTTAACGATTTGATTATGATGTGTAATGATTTGATTAGAGATGAATATGATTAAGATGTGTGTGAATTTCTAGTGTGAGAAAGTATGTTTAGAGAGAGAAAGCAAGACCCAGGAATTGGTTTGAGATAAATGACGGGATAGGTTTTGTGTAGAAAATACACTATAACGAATTTGCCCCTGAAGTTTTCATTATTTACAAAAATGCCACCGCCCAATTTGATCTGGTCAAATCTGATCCAATGGCTGAGATTCCTTCCTACCCTTTTTATTATAACCCTACCTTATATATATATATATATATATATATATATATATATATATATATATATATATATATATATATATATATATATATATATATATATATATATATATAATTATTTTATACAAAATCCAATTCGGTCAAGTAATTTTCGTAAACAAAATAGAAATATATAGTTTATAAATATATAACGTAATAACAATAATAATAAATATATAAATTTTAACAATTAACAGATTCTCTCAAACTGATTCACTTTTCGACACCTATCAACCGTCTTGTTAATCACACCGACCTTCGTAACCCTTTGACGTATATCGTCACACTTCGTCGTTCTTATATATATATATATATATATATATATATATATATATATATATATATATATATATATATATATATATATATATAAAACAGGAGGCGTATGACGTCATTAATGCCACCTCAATGCCCAGTAATTCATTATTAGCCATGTCATCACATTTTGTGCATGTAAGCAATTTTTATAATTTATTTTTTATTTTTTTAAATTATTTTGAAATTATTAAATTTTTTTTGTAAAATTCGGTATATGTCATGAAATTCCAGAATTTTATTAAAAAATATCTCATGGCAAGATTTGAACCATGGGCTTTGCTACCACAACTAAATACCTCAACCAATGGATCACTCCACAAGTTGTGACTAATAATTAGAAACAAATATGTCATGCCTAAAAAAATTATCTCCTAAGAGAAATTTGGAAATTATCTTGAGGAGATTTGAAAAAAAAAATGCATAATGTTTTAATAGGAGATAATCTTTATCATATTTGTAAATTATAACTTTATTCATAAACCCTAAAAACCTCTGTTAATTGGTATGTTAAAACTCACATTGTCTGACTAAGTTTATACAATTGATGTTGCATGGTTCATGTAAAAAACATGGAATGTTTTGTTGGAGTGAAGATGTTCTATTCAGGTATTCTAATCAAATAACTCTTTGTTTTAACGTATGTGGATCGTTTTCTTTTTGGTGAATTCCAGTGTTGATCGTGAATGGAAAAACATGGAAGTTTTTGTTGAAGTGAAGACTTTTTATTCAGGTACCTAATCAAATAACTATTTGTTTAATGTATGTGGATCGTAGGTTCATTCTTTAAGTCAAATGTGCGACTGCAACTCCAAACCTTCTGAGCTTGAATCAAGGTCAGTATCTACTTTTCTTTTGATCATTCCTCAACTCTACTAGAACCTGCCTTTTCTTACTTTTATGTAAGTCAAAGTTAATTTTAAGTAGTTATCTTGGCAACTTGAATGTGAGTGGGCTGGGTTTCAGATGATAGGTGTGTGGTTCATGTGATATTAAATATTATGAAGCAGTTTTTATTTTGTCCAGGCTAGGTTAACTCAAGTCATCAGCAATGTCTGCATAGCCAACAACATTAAACAAGGAACGTAGTATTATCTTAGTCTTTTTCCAGTTGAGAAGCAAAACATAACCAAGTGGATACAACAGAAACAAACTACAAGTAAACCTATGGTTGCCGACCGCACACCAACATGACTAATGAAACCGAATTTGGACAGGAAGTTGCAGAAACTGTTGTCATTATCGCGACATGAGTATAGAAACCTATGTTTACAGAAACTGTTGTCGTGATAATGAATTGAATAAGTTTATAAATGAGGTTTGTGTACTCATTTGTTGTCCTGTAACTTAATTATCATATACATAATGCACATAGCTATTTAAAATATGTTAATGAATGATGGACGGCTATTGTAGCACACCTTACTGGCGTCCTGGAAAATGGAAACTCGAGGTTAGATAGGACGAGCTTCTATGTGTATAGATATAGTGACTATGGTGTGCAAATAATACCATTAGCTGTTTTTATTATCAACAGTTTCTTACTGTCGTAGGCATTTTTGTAGGCACACGAAATAATCGTGTAAGGTCACGCAAAAGTAGTGAACGTGCACGTTTAATAGGCAAAAGTTCACAATCAATGGCTCAAGGTATATTCAGGCGCCATTACGTTTGTGTTATGGCCTTTGCATTCAAAATTTTTCTTTATTGATTATTCAGAACCGCCATATTGAGATATCTATTGAATGCCGAAAATTGGGTAAGCTTAAGGTTACAATTACTAATAGTGACAATATTGATGCTTTGTTAATCGAAAAGCATACCAATATGAAACTGCTATGGTTAATGCAACACTGCTTTTCCTTTATCGTTGCTTATATATGTTTACTTTACTCTCTTAATGTTTTTTACAAGAAAAACTACTTAAAATTTTAATATCGTCCATTCGGTACGCACGGATACGTTACAACTGTAAGTTATAGAGTGTGACTTAGTGAATACATAAATGCAGTACAATATATGGATTTTTTGCTCATTTGTTTAACAATGATGTTTAATATTTACAGAAGCGATTGATAACGCTTAAAATTAACATGTTTTTAGGAGCGTTATTGTGGATTTTATGCATATATTTTGGTCACTTTTATGAACTTATGGTACTTAATTGAGCATGATTCGTATTTTAGGTTCATGGAAGGAAAATGAAGGAAAAGACGTAAAAATGATCAATAAACGAAGATTTATGCATGTACGAAGAATTCCCGACAAATGAAAGTCTCTTGGAGTATATTCGAGAAGATAAAAGTCATGAAGTTGTCACTCCAAGGACTCAAGAATAAAGCACAAGAAGGAAAACGAGAAGTGAAATGAAGGAAAGAAGCTAAAACGAAGAAATAAGGGAAGACTCGTTGTTCCCGACACACCTTCACCATTTTGGCCATAACTTGAGCATACGGACTCCGTTTGACCCCCCGTTTGCGGCCACGGAAAGTTAAAGAGAAAGATCTACAACTTTCATGTTTATCATTTTCTGCCAAACTCATCCATCCGATCGGTAGGAGCCCGCAACCGATTCGGATGGAACTGACTTTTTCATCCATCCGGATCGGATGGAATGCAACCGATCGGTTGGATGTTTGCTGACCTCCCCAAGTCATTTTTAATGCATAATTAAGTGTCATTAAGCCCCAAGTCCGATCATGTCTCCATAATAACTCCTAAACCTGGCATTTTATGACACTTAGTGCCCAAGAAACTTGCTTGGAGGCTAAGGTTGATTTCTACTACAAATATGAGTTCTTAGGCTTAGTTCTAAGTGTGCATTCCTAAAGGAAGGATTGTCACCAAAACAAGTGTGCATTCCTAAAGGAAGGATTGTCACCAAAACAAATGTGCAATTCCAGCCTCCACCTTAAAAGAAGAATTGTTACCAACTTATCATGGTGAATTTCAAGCCTCCACCCTAAAGGACGAATTTTCACCAGGTGCATCTCTAGCCTCCACCCTAAAGGAAGATTTGTCACCACCTTACCAGGGGAAATTGTATCCTCCACCCTTAAGGACGAATTTCCACCACTTTTATCTCACCCAAAAGACCACAAACCTCTACCGTTCATGGAGGACGTATCACCAAGAAGTATTGGAGCGATTCTCTAGTTTGGTTAGATGTTGTAGTTGATTGGAGGCTTGAAGGTTGCTATAAATCTTTCACCTATGCCTATTGTAATTCATACTTTGGGTAAACTTTGTTACTTTTATATTTCAAGATGTTTGTTATTGATGTGATTCTTGTGATGAATGTTCTTTTTGTGCTTGTTCTCATATTGATTTTCTTGTGGTTTGATCCGTGAAAATCATAACCACCAACTTGTTACTTGTTTAAACAAACAAACGACACTTGAGTGCAACCAAGTCTCTTGGGACGACCTTGACTTACCACTCCTATACTACAATTGACTAGGGTATACTTGCCCGAATGTGTTCCTAGTTAACCGGTAATTCTTGATTCTATAAATTTAAAACATGGTTGCTAATTAGCACATCAAGTTTTTGGCGCCGTTGCCGGGGACTTGTGTTTGTATTCTTTTCTTTGATTGTTTGTTTGAATTGATTGCTTGAATGTTTAATTGCTCATTTGCTTGTTATATTGATTCCTTGCTTAATCATTATTCCGGCATCGCCGCAACAAATTATTGGCGCCATTGTTGGAGTTTTGGTTTTTGTTCTTTGATGTTTGCTTGAATGCTTGTGTTTCATGTTTTCTTAAAATGCCCATTTCAATGCTTGCTACCTAAATATGCTCGAAAATGTTTGCGAAAAAGAAAAAACTACCAAAACAATCCAAATCATTTGTTCCATTTTTTCTTGTTATGTGAGTTTTGAGTTTTATAAGTTATGAGATCTTTTGCATATTTTTGTGTTTCTTTTTAGTTCGTGTTATTTTTGTGTAGATTAGTTTCGTATTAATTTTGAATAAGACTATCTTGTTTTAGATCATCTTGTTTTAATTTTTGTTACGTGACTAATTGTGTTTACTTGTGTTTATGTGATTTTCATTTTATGTGATTGTGCTTTTATTTGTTTATGCTTTTTGTGTCGTTTTATGTTTTTGTGTTTTACTAGTATATATGTGTTTATGTGTTTTGCTTGTGTTTATTTTCGTGTTCATTACTTTTTGCGTTTTTGTTTTATTTTATCAATAAAAGTTTTAAGTAAAACGTGGTTTAATAAATTTGTTTTGTTAAAAAAAAAAAAAAAAAAAAAAAATTGAATTTTTGTCCAACCGGATCGGATGGAATCCATGCCGAACGGTTGGAGCTCTCGGAAAAATATTTTTCATTCCAACCGGATCGGATGGCAATCCAACCGATCGGTTGGTGCTCTCGTTAAAATTTTTAAATTTTGTTAATTTTCAACCGAATCGGTTAGATGTCCGACCGATCGGATGGACCAATCGGTAAAAAAAAAAAAAAAAAAAAAAAAAACCAAAAA
Organism: Artemisia argyi; assembly: GCA_030686995.1. Taxonomy (NCBI): domain Eukaryota; kingdom Viridiplantae; phylum Streptophyta; class Magnoliopsida; order Asterales; family Asteraceae; genus Artemisia; species Artemisia argyi. The sequence continues at coordinate 38,813,591 of CM060701.1, forward strand.
AAAAAAAAAAAAGTTATTTTTATTTTTCTTATTTTGTTCTTTTGTGTTTGTGTTTATATCGTATAAGTTTAAATGTCTTTTTGGTTTTTGCAAGAGTATCATGTCTTTTATTTTACTTAAACTTGGTTTTGCTATTTTTAATTTTTAGTACATTGTAAATAAATAAGTACATTTTAAAAAATAAATAAAAAATGTTTTGAACTTTGTGGGTATGTTTACTGGAAACCCTCACGAGACTTCACTCGTCCACTCGGGCCACCGAGGGGCTTAAAAGGCTTGCTAAATGCAATCGTGATGCCTACGAAAGTGAGTTTTAGGATTTTACGCGTTTTTGTAGTTTAGTTTGTCTTTGCAGATTCAATAAGCTCTTGGAGATTGGATTATTGGTGACATTATACTTGGTGTGAAGATGATTTGTTGAATGAGAAATTGGTTGATCTCACAAGCTTATGCTAGCATTTGCTTAGCACCTTATCATATGGAGTTCGATCGCGATTTCTATGGCCCGGGAAGTTTCGTTTCTCTTGGACTATTTACTTATTTATTTTTCCCATTTTACATACTTTGAAGTTTATTTTTCACATTAAAGACAATGCTTAACTTAAGTGTAGGGGGAAAGTGAAATAGTGAAAAACGAAACTCATTTTTAATTTTCCAAAATTTTGGGCCAATTTGAAAAAAAAAAATTGTATACTTGTTTGCCCTTATGATCTAGTTGTTTTCACGCTTTTAGGAAAATATATTAAAATAACTGGATATATCCACTGGTAAAATTAGTAATTTTTGAAAAATTTGAGATGTGTCCCGATTAATATTGCAATCCATTCTAGGATCGATAACATTTGCTAGCACATATTATAACCCTTTCCACTAAATTGTGAGGATTTGAGCCTATTTCATATATAGCATACATCTTTTATGCTTGAATCTTTTGCTATGAGTGTGCCGGTGATTTTATTTATTCTAGAACTTGTACTTGTAAATCATTACCAGACCGCAGTAAGACCGCATTCGTGTGATATAAGTGCATTCGTGTGATAAAGAGGCAACCTTAAGAATAAAACCAAATAACCATCCGTTTACAAAATAATTTTTGCTAACCACATCGGTTAGTTATCCTCGTATTTGGAACCCATTTGTTAGCGTTCATCTTTAGCGCTAGATACCCCTAGTTAAACCCTCTGAGCCATCCCATTTCTTTTGTTACATCCAGAAAAATACAAAAATATTTTACACTTTAAACCTTAGCCTTACCCTTTGTCAAAGTCTAAACGGTGGGTTGCTAGTTGCTTGGTATGTTGGATTGTTTTTGATGATTATTAATTAGCCGCACTTTGTCATTCGTGTGTGCCATTCCAACAAGATGAAGGAGACGTCTTTTGTATTTTGTATTTTTTGTGGTGTATGCTTATAAGAAGTGTGGGGGAGATGTGATGTGAAAAAAAAAAAAAAAAAAAAAAAAAAAAAAAAAAAAAAAAAAAAAGTCATCGAGAAAAAAAAAAGAGAAAGAAAAGGAAAATATATATGTGATGACAATTATAGCCAATGTGCTATATTATGTATGGAGATGAAGAAAGAAAGTTATGTGATATGTTGTTAGTCAATGTGCTAAGTATGAAGAATATTTTTTTGGTGAATCAATGTATCGATATGTGAAAGTTTGAAGAGGAGGAAGTTAACTATAATCATTTTTGGGTTTGCGGTTTGTTTGGTGACTAGCAACAATGAGACTTAGATTTGACTTTATTTTTCCTTTAAAACCAATTTCATAAATATTTCCATGCCTTATCCCTACCCTTACCAAATTACTTTATCTATCCGGATATAGTAATGGCTTTGTGAGAATATCAAGTGCATAAATATGGTAGTGATCATCCGGTTTTTGAGTAATCAAGAATTCGCGCCAGCGATCTACTATGTTTTTGTATGAGATGTTTGAATATAAGCCTGGTATAAACCCTTTAGCCTTACATTACAACTCGAATAAAAGACCTCTTTAGATGTTTACACTTGGTGCTTACACCACGTCGGTGGAGTTTTGTTTCTTGTACAAGCCTATGGTAATAAACAAATCATGACTGAGCAATGAGTGTGATTCCTCTTATATATACTCCACAACAAATAAATGAGTGTTGAGTGAATTATACTTTGTTTCTTTTTCGTGAGGTGTTTAGAAATGTTAATCAAGCAAGAAAATCTATGGGTATTGTCAAACATCTCGATTTTCACCTTAAAGCTTAAAACGATGAATCTTATCTTGTACTTGTACTAGATAGAATTGCATCATATTTTTCTAATCATTCTTGTGCACCATGTGGATTTATTTTCTTTAATTCTAGATTTGCTTGAGGGCAAGCAAAGTTTAAGTGTGGGGGATTTGATAACGCTCAAAATTAACATGTTTTTAGGAGCGTTATTGTGGATTTTATGCATATATTTTGGTCATTTTTATGAACTTATGATACTTAATTGAGCATGATTCGTATTTTAGGTTCATGGAAGGAAAATGAAGGAAAAGACGTAAAAATGATTAATAAACGAAGATTTATGCATGTACGAAGAATTCCCGACAAATGAAAGTCTCTTGGAGTATATTCAAGAAGATAAAAGTCATGAAGTTGTCACTCCAAGGACTCAAGAATAAAGCACAAGAAGGAAAACGAGAAGTGAAATGAAGGAAAGAAGCTAAAACGAAGAAATAAGGGAAGACTCGTTGTTTCCGACACACCTTCACCATTTTGGCCATAACTTGAGCATACGGACTCCGTTTGACCCCCCGTTTGCGGCCACGGAAAGTTAAAGAGAAAGATCTACAACTTTCATGTTTATCATTTTCTGCCAAACTCATCCATCCGATAGGTGGGAGCCCGCAACCGATTCGGATGGAACTGACTTTTTCATCCATCCGGATCGGATGGAATGCAACCGATCGGTTGGATGTTTGCTGACCTCCCCAAGTGATTTTTAATGCATAATTAAGTGTCATTAAGCCCCAAGTCCGATCATGTCTCCATAATAACTCCTAAACCTGGCATTTTATGACACTTAGTGCCCAAAAAACTTGCTTGGAGGCTAAGGTTGATTTCTACTACAAATATGAATTCTTAGGCTTAGTTCTAAGTGTGCATTCCTAAAGGAAGGATTGTCACCAAAACAAGTGTGCATTCCTAAAGGAAGGATTGTCACCAAAACAAAGGTGCAATTCCAGCCTCCACCTTAAAAGAAGAATTGTTACCAACTTATCATGGTGAATTTCAAGCCTCCACCCTAAAGGACGAATTTTCACCAGGTGCATCTCTAGCCTCCACCCTAAAGGAAGATTTGTCACCACCTTACCAGGGGAAATTGTATCCTCCACCCTTAAGGACGAATTTCCACCACTTTTATCTCACCCAAAAGACCACAAACCTCTGCCGTTCATGGAGGACGTATCACCAAGAAGTATTGGAGCGATTCTCTAGTTTGGTTAGATGTTGTAGTTGATTGGAGGCTTGAATGTTGCTATAAATCTTTCACCTATGCCTATTGTAATTCATACTTTGGGTAAACTTTGTTACTTTTATATTTCAAGATGTTTGTTATTGATGTGATTCTTGTGATGAATGTTCTTTTTGTGCTTGTTCTCATATTGCTTTTCTTGTGGTTTGATCTGTGACAATCATAACCACCAACTTGTTACTTGTTTAAACAAACAAACGACACTTGAGTGCAACCAAGTCTCTTGGGACGACCTTGACTTACCACTCTTATACTACAATTGACTAGGGTATACTTGCCCGAATGTGTTCCTAGTTAACCGGTAATTCTTGTTTCTATAAATTTAAAACATGGTTGCTAATTAGCACATCTGCGATTACCAGAAGGCCCTGACAAACAGAACATGCCTTACAACAGGGGGTACACATGAACGGCAGCCTGTTGCAGCACATGATACCCATCCTATCACCTATCTATCCAATAACAACAACGCGGTTAACACTACTGTTGAAAACGAATAAAGGCAACTGAATAACGTAGAACTTGAACGTAAGTGTCGTTATACACATACAAAGTTACATTTGGTTTATCTGCTTTTATACAAAGTTGCATTTCAATTCAAATGTAGGAACAAATAAAATATGATCCGAATACATGGTTATTGATGATAAGGAACCACTTACAAACCATGGTTCCTGTTTTTCATACCACTATGCTACTGGTTACTAGGTTGTGGGTCCTCTAGAGAGCATTTCCACAGGCCACAGAATCAGATCACATTGAAAACCAATGCGCGGGGCCCAGTCATGCTTCTACCGAAGGTAAGCATGGTTATGTTGATACCTTATAACATTAAATTATTTTTTTTACGGACAGTGTCTTTATGTTTAATTACATTGCTGATTTTTGTATCTGTTTTTTTGTATTTTTTTCCCCAGTTTTGTTACATGTGCTACATCTTCTTACATTGATGTTGTTGACTGTAATTGGTTTTGTGAATATTGCAATGCTGCCTTCCGGTATAAAGAACAACTAAAGTCATATTTATTTATACATCCCTTTTCTTGAATATTGCATTGCTTCCTTCTGGTATCAAAAAATAGCTATGGTTGATCACATGAGAGTGAAAAGCTAACGGGTCGAATAAGTGAACAGTCCAAACTATCTAAATAACCAATATTTTGACCAAATTCTGTTTTGATCCAGGTCTTAAACTGAAATTTGAAGGGGGTTTTGGAGTTGCTGCAAATTATAATTCTTATGTTGTATTATGCGGTTTTGGGTGTTTTTAATGGGTGTTTGGGGCTACTGTGAAACAGCAGCAGTAAAGGGGCCAATTGGGTCATTTTGAACGAGTGTTGGATGGCATTTAGTGGGAGTTTGGGTAATTATTTGGCCTGCTGCAAAATAGCAGTAGTAAAGGAATCTATGGGTTGCTTTTGTAAGGGGTTTTGGGTGGTGTAAATGGGTGTTCGGGGTTGCTGTGAAACCGCACCAGTAAGTTAGAACATGACAGGCTACTTAAGAGCTACTTAAAATCTGAATTTGTATTGCTAACATATCTTTGAACTTATAAAAGATCAATTCTTTTGGGGCTTCATGCTCGGGTTCATATTTGATAAACTTCCATACTAAAAAATTGGGTGCTTGAAAAATGTGTACTATTGCATCTACATAAGTTTAAATTTCCCAATTTCTAATGTTTATGTGACCTCAACATGTTTCAATTATTGCAGATGGAATTGTTAGTTAGATTCACTTATTCAACGAACACATATATTACTAAATTCAAACATGTTATGGTATGATCCTTTTAACTAACACTACTTGCAATGTATTTATGCATGAATCCTATATGTGCAGGATATAAACTTCCGGGGATCAATTTATCCGGTTCACTTTGCGATCCCATGTCTCAAAAGCTCACATGGAATGATCATCGTAAATGCCTCAAGTGCCTGATTGTTTCACCCACTGAATGGTGGCTTCTACAATGTAATAGCATTGACTCATTTCGTTCAATATTAATAGTGTTGGTCCTAATTAAGAAAAGTAAGTAATCACTGATTCATTTCGTTGTTATGGTTCAAAGACATGTTTCGATAGCTGATCATTTAATTACTATTGGCAGGATATTGGAGCTATAGTCCCAGGAATGGGAGCGGAAGAATTTTCTAAAGCTATTGTAAATGGAGTATGCAAAGGAGCAAGTTCTATTATGAAATGGTTACCACAAGGACACAACATATGTATGCAGTAATCCTTGAGGGCACCGGTATGTTCTTAATCTGTACTAATGTTGAAATTTAATCACATGAACCTTGAAGAGAGATACATCAGTTCAGTGAATAAATATACGGATGTTCTTCAGAGTTCATTACTATGTTGGTTGTTTGGTTCAATTGATGATGGTCATCTTAATTTCTACTCTTTCTACAAAATTAAATCATTGCTATTTTCTTATGTGCATTTTGATTTGATTTTATTTAAACATGTTTGATTGAAAAAATAAAACAAAGAACCCATATTCTTTCTCCATAGCTGACTTTTCCACTAACCAAGTCTTGAACTCACATAAAGCTTATCTCAAATGAAGCGTCTTTCGTTCACCTCACATAGGTACCGAACCTTTTATTTATATATTTTCTTACCTAAAAGGCAATCAGTTATGTCGATTATTTGTAGTCAAATCCATAACTATGCACATATATGTGTGGTGTGTTGGACTGTTGTGATCCTCAATTGTTGTTCATTTATGTCAATTAATTGTTGTGTTTGTATTTGAGTTGTTTTCAGGCTCTAACAACTTCAAGTATTGGAAGCCTACAATTGTTGTTCTTTATCAGGTTTGTTTCACGTATTGGAAAAACTTTTATATATATTTTTTGGCTGTTCATGATTTACATATGTTAACCTTGAGTTCCATACCAACTTGTCCCTATGCCTTATCTCATACAAATGCCTCGCACTGTCCATATTGTAAAATGCCAAAACGATACTTGTCACTTTAATACATGTTCAATTATGTACTTATGTGCTACATACCATCTTAATAAAAAAAGAATATATAAACAACTAGTGTAATATTACAACTTTAAGAAGAACCATCACTATTGACTAATCTGGTAATTTTTAAGATTATATAGTCCACAACAAGCACAATAAGAGAACACCATTTTCAAGTAGAGTGCTTTATATATAAATCTATGTGATCGAACTCAACGCCCACTTTTTGCATCCACACGGTGATGCTTCCGCATCAGCTGTAAACATCTCATCTCTGTTAGAGTTTAACAATTAAATAAGCACGTATTGCGGAAGCTAGGATCAAGTATAACACATAAATATTAACTAAAACATAAATAGTAAACGTACCCGATGCACTTCAATTAACCTTGATTCTTGTACAAATAGATCAATGATAAACCCCTTACCGTTTTGTTTATCGATCTCTTGATAATTACTAAAGTAAGTAATTACCTCGTTCTTGTACACACAAACTACTAACGAATAAAGGTTTGATGCAAGTAAACAAAACACTTATTTTTAGCTTATGGAAAATCGATCCAAACACCCTTGGGGAGGGGTTGTACGATCGGCCACAAGAAGAAAGAAAGAAACAAGGATTTTAGGGTTAGTGTGTGTGCACAAAAGATGTGGAACCCTAATCCTTGGCCTTGTATATATACTAGATGAAACTTGGTGACCAAGAAAGCATGGATCGACCCATGTGAATGGGCTTCGACCGGCCATGCACCCAAGAGGGTGTTTCTAGATCTTTCTTGACTCCCAAGTTACACTCTAGTCCTTATCTTTCGTTACTAATGATAGTTAGTCCATACGGTTAATAACTAACGACCATTTAGTCCTTTAAGTGTTTATAAATATATATATTCGATACATTTAATATATATATATATATATATATATATATATATATATATATATATATATATATATATATATATATATTTTACATTATTCTTGTTTGTAAAGTGTGCAATCCCGATGTCTCGGGTTCGATACTAGACATTTACTTATTAATGTTTATACGTAACTTTTAACAATCTCACCCGCCGCATATTACACACATTAAAATAAACTCAGTCAACTGAGGCCTTTATTTCTTCAGCGCACTCCAATGTTCGATTAAATTACTCAATCAGGCACCATAGCCGGTAGACAATAAGTTTAATGACTTCTTGCCCTGGTTAAGGCACAAGGCTGGAGCGGAAATTACGTCTCATTTGTCAATTGGAAAGTCAAGTTTAATTTTTTAAGATATACTTTTAACCGCTTAACTATTGCTAATTTATTTTATCCAGGTCTTTGCGGATCTTGGATCAATCATGGATGAACTTTAATAATGAAAACAATAAGAGTATGAGTATGCACATCTGTGCAGTGACTCGATATGAGAACAGAGAGGGTGGGAATGATTCTGATAAACACACGTTATTATTATTATTCCACACTAAAATACAATACATGTACATGAGTATATATATGTTGCCAATCGGTGCCATGTGAACCGATGCAACTCTTCCTAAAAGGCATGTATCTAAGCGACACACCCTTTCCTACTTTTACAGAAAATAACTAAATAAACTAACATAACAGTTGGCATCGAATATAATCAAGAAACATAAGTCTTGATAGTCTAAGGACCAATTATGTTAGATAGAAACTTAATAACATAACAGTTATTAAGTTTCTATCTAACATAATTGGTCCTTAGACTATCAAGACTTATGTTTCTTGATTATATTCGATGCCAACATTCACTCCCATAATCAAGAAATCATAATCTTCATCATAATCTTCACTCTGTTCTTGTTCATCGTTGATTGCAGCCTTGTTCCTTTTTCCTTGTCTTCTCATCTACATTCTAATCGCCTTTACTTGTCCCATGTTTAGTTGTTGCCTTTCGTTGTTCCATGGTTAATCTTCTTGATCATCGTCCTGGTGCTTCTAAGTTTTTCTCTATGTCAACATCCATTTCTGCATCAACCTGTGGTCCATGAATGTCTGCAGCACCTCTGCCATCCCTGCCGCCACATCTGGTTTTCCTTGCTTGGTTGTTTTCCTCATAGTAACTTCACCATTCCTATGTACATCTTTTCACCGTGTCTTCTTCTTGCCATCTGCATAAGACATCCTTCTTTCTTTTCTGCCCAAAACTGTAACGTCTCCATAATCATCTTCATGCTTTGTTTTTTTTTTGGTTTTCTTCTTCTCCATTGGCGATAACTTCCTTGACTGCAATTGATCGATCCATTGTAACCATGTATCTCTGATACCACTTTTATCCAGGTCTTTGCGGATCTTGGATCAATCATGGATGAACTTTAATAATGAAAACAATAAGAGTATGAGTATGCACATCTGTGCAGTGACTCGATATGAGAACAGAGAGGGTGGGAATGATTCTGATAAACACACGTTATTATTATTATTCCACACTAAAATACAATACATGTACATGAGTATATATATGTTGCCAATCGGTGCCATGTGAACCGATGCAACTCTTCCTAAAAGGCATGTATCTAAGCGACACACCCTTTCCTACTTTTACAGAAAATAACTAAATAAACTAAGGGTGTGTTTGTTTCATTTAGATGTTTAGGTCTGAATCTGACTACCATATCTTACTAGTAAGATGTGGCTAGAACGTCTAAATCTAAACGAAATTATGTTGTTTGTTTTTGTATTATTGTCCAAATGATTTTAAGTGCTCGTTTCTGCAATTTATTTAAGTAACTTGTGTAAATATGAAATAAGACTTTTTATCATAAATATAAATAGTTAATAAACCAATCAAATATATTATATTAACACGATTCTTCAATTTCTCTTATCGAGTAAGAGGCGGTAAGACAAATCTCCCACCTCTTACTGAGTAAGATGTTATATGTCTAACTGGGTCTTACTCAAAAGAAAAAAACAAACAAGCAAAACATCTGTCCACCTCTTACTGGTAAGAGTAAGAGGGAGTAAGAGGGCTAGTAAGACATTTTTTTAAAAAACAAACACACCCTAACATAACAGTTATTAAGTTTCTATCTAACATAATTGGTCCTTAGACTATCAAGACTTATGTTTCTTGATTATATTCGATGCCAACAATTTAATGCAGTTTGGATACAGATAGACGTATAACTCATAAAATCCTTTGGTCATTTATGCAGTGGAATTCTCTATATATTTTTCATTTATCCGCGGGTGGTGAATGCAGGTCACTGTTTGATAATATTTGTGAGTTTTGCAGAAACTGACACACAGGATAATCTACCTCCTAAAGTTGGTTCTTTGTTAGGGAAGGATGCCAGTAATCGACTAGAAACCACATATTCTTTTTGTGGACACATTAATTATCAACTGTTTTTAGCTTGTGCTATATTCTCTCTTGCAGGCTTCTAAATGGGCTCCTAATATCAGCTCTTTGCCACCAACATATTCTGATGTCATCACTAATAAGTTTTACCAGGTATGATACACTCAGAAACTTGATGAATTATAGCTTATTTATTTATCACATGCACCATGAATGTGTTAATTAGCCTGTTCCATGCACCTGAATCATATTCTCTGGAATTGTTTATTTTCACTAACCAAAATTTGGGTTTTTAATTCAACAAATTGACTTATATTAAGGTTTGTTTTGTTGGGCGTGATACATCATTTGAGAGAATCTTGATAACTGCATGTTCTTAATCTAAGCATTTTCTTTGTTTATATATTATTACTAGTAATACACAACAATTCACATGTTAAAAACAGGTTCAGGTTGTGGTTGCGCCTCAACTGAAGGATCTCACTGTTAGAAATTGGCAAGGATTTCATCTGATTTCGGCACCTGAGCTTGTGTCCCTGTGCTTTGAAGGTCTGCAATCTCAGTGGTTTCGGTTTTCTTCATACGATGTCTTTGGAGAATGTGGATTTATGTATTATTCAAAGAGTGTTATTATAAGCCAAACAAGCCAGATGCTCATACAATTTTTGATCTACTTCACAGATCCATGGTGTCAAATACCTTACGCTTAACTTGGAAATTTTTCAGGTGAGTGGGTATTGGAATCAGTCATTAGTCTTTATAGTGTGAGTTATGTGGTTGCCATAGCAGTGATATTATCAATTAATCTTAACTTAACTGGTAATTCGTAATTTCAGAATGAAAGTGAAATGTAATTTCAGAATGAAAGTGAGATATGCTCAACATTATATGATACTTCCAGTAGCCATTGGTCATTTTTCATGGAAGTTCCAAGACATTATTGTCCTGTATCTTATACTCATATTATTCTTATTCTGTAATTTCTTTTGCAGCTTCTTTCTCCACCAATAGAACTAATCTCATATTAACCTTCTCTATTTGTTAGCTTGAAGAGTTTATAGGTTTATCTTTGCGATATATATTTAGAAGTGCTACAAACTATACTTGCTGAAGTAAAGAGTATTTGCTAGATGGTTCTCCAAGTGCCACCTTCATAGAGGTCTCATGCTAGGTATTTACGCCATCATTATACGGTCTTACTTACCATGCAGTGTGCTTGGTGATTAAAGCTTCTTCACGCTAATGATATTGAGATTTTAAAATAGTTAATTCAAACACAAGTTCGTTTACAGGTCAAGTGGCTTCAGGTATACAATCTAATTATGGGGCCACTGTCTTTTAAGAATAGGAAGCAAAAAACATTCGCCAGCTTGCAAGCTTTTTCGATACATTTTCTGATATGGATACTAATGCAATCATAAAGTTTGTTGAAAACTGACCCATGGGAAACGATCTCCGCTCTTTGGTGGTGAAATTCATTATCACATTTTATCTCAGGTTTTTAATCTCTAGTTTTGCCACAAATGATCGAGCTATTAGTACCAAATTTTGAATTTAACCATTATCTGTATAATTTTAGATTCTTAACAGAGGTACCAAAATATCAAATTCATATACAATTAGCACTAACATCTATTTTAGAATTAAAAAAGTCAATTATATATAGAGTAGGATTCGGGTTATAAATTCCGGTAGACTACAATAATGATTGTGATAATTCTTTTTAAATATGTGTTTGTCAACTAACTCTTTTTTTTAATTTTAGGATTCAGGATAATTTGTAGCCTTCACATTTCTAATAATGTTGATGCACATAGGAGAAGCAACAAAGCTTTCCATTGGATCAACTATATCACTTAATTCTATATTTGCAGGGTACAATATTTTTAATTACTAAAATGTCTCACTTTTTTTGTTATTTATTTTCTTTAAAAGTTCAAAACTTTTTTTCTTGCTGTTGGTGAAGACCAATATCAGGTGCATCAATGAAAACAACCAGGATGCCACGGTCAGCCATTGCATCATACCAATACCGAGGCTTATTGGTCTACATGTTGGGTTCAGCTGTAGGAGCCATAGCCGAGGCACGGGCACACAATATCATAAGGTTCCCATAAGCCTCTAGCTGATATTGTCAAGAATTCATCTATACTGCAAAGAAAGGATGCCCAGAAATAATAAATTGCATTCGGTATAACAATGTCAGTTGCAGCGCTTCTGTTTACAATAACACGTGCCTGTAGAAACAAAAAGAAAAAGCCTTACACAAAATAAAGAGGTAACTTGAATGAGCAAATCATCCTTCTTTTAATGTTTTTAATAAAAACAAGGCACTAAATTCATCTTTCTACAGATAATTTTAAAAAAAAATAGAGAAGATGGCTTTCCTTTTTTTACAAGATATGTTGTAGATACATAATTTGTTATGCAATTTTAAGATACGCAACATGTATAATAAACTAAAAATGGCACTTTTAGTGCCTTTTGACATGTGAAACAAGTTTGTGTTCTGTTCCCTTTTAACTCTTTTTTTTTTTTTTCTTTTTTTTTTTTTTTTTTTTTTTGTAACATGGGTTTCTGACTTGACATTGCGAGCCGACTAATCCCACAGCGACTACCCTTTTGGATAGCCCGGAGTAGGCGCAGGTGAACCTCCATGGCCACAAGGGGATTAATTTTCTCCCCATTGGATTCGAACCCTTGACCTCCTCTTTGGATACAAACATTTTGATGAATACATTTTTTTGTGTTGCAATCTTAGATTTTGATGAATCTGTCTCTTTTACTTTATGACCATAGGTTCTACCCATAGTTTTATGCAAAAAAAAACAGAAAAAATGATGAAATATATGCTATATGTTGGAACTGCAGAAGATCCCAGACAATCTGTCACAACGTTTGCAAATATGGTTGGTGTGCAAGCTATATCTCGATTAATGGAATCAACTATAACTCTATAAGTTATGATACATCAGCTAAATGCTGCTACTGTTACGGTAGGTATACTCTGGAGTTTATATTTAGGTTATTTAGTTGGTTCAGGTTTAAGCATCACACCTTAACGGGGTTAGTGGATTAGAGCGGGTGCTTCCAGTGGTTCTCAGATATATGGTTTGTGAATTTTTATATTCAATAAGCATGCGTATTAGCTAAGGCTGTATCATGAACTTAGTTAAGAATTTACGAAAAAAGTTAAATTAATGTTAACGACCCCTTTTTGTTTAGTTTTGTTTTAATGGCATGTTTTGTGGTATATAATTATTGATAAGAATGGGAGTTCTTTCACAGTAACTATTACATAGTCGTTGTTTAATAAATTGTTATCTCTTTCCATTTTATAATTACTTAAAAAAGCCTATCATTATATAATTACTCTTTTCTTTACCTTAAGGAATACTTAGATGTTTGAAAATGGGCGGGTAAATTAATTGGTTAATATGATTTTTATAAGGCTTGCTCGCCCATCGATCGGGCTATACTTTGATACTTTGTTTTTTAATACCACTTTGAAACTTTTTTTCTCTCATATTCGTTAAACGTTTATTTATTTTCATTCCTAATGCATTCAATAAAAAATTTGGTACGTTTAAATCTTATTTTTCGTTTACTTAGTTTATCAAAATGATAATTTTAAGTCATGTCCACCCATCGGGCGGGCTTCGAAAGCTAGTGTATATATATATATATATATATATATATATATATATATATATATATATATATATATATAACAGGAGGCATTTGAAGGATATGTCCAGTCATTGTCCAGTCAATGCCCAGTAATTCACTATCAGCCACGTCATCAGCCATGTCATCACATTCATAATTAAATTCATTAGTTTTTTTTTTTTTTTTTTTTTTTTTTTTTTTTTTTTTGAATTTATTATAATTTTCGTAATTAAATTCTTTAATTTTTTTTAATTTGTTCGGATTTAATATAATTTATTTTAAATATTCATCATTAATTTCGGATCTTTTGTAAAAATTATGTCAATTGCAAGATTTGAACTTGGGTATATTGATTTTAAAACAAACACCTCAACCATTGGAACAAGCAAGAGGTTATGATAGACAATTCAAAATCAAAATGTAATATCTTAATCACACCACATTTTTTAGGCCATTTGAATAAATAAAACCCTAGAATATAAATCACACACAAAACCCTAAAACAAAAATCACGAACCAAAAACAAACAAATATTCATTAAAAAAAACATGAGCTGCTATCATCATTATCATAATTTCAATGGAATTCGGTTGAAGAAATATTGATACGAAGGTATGTTATGCCTACTTATAACTACATTAGCATGAACTTTTTTTATAACTGAATGTTTATGCAATCAGATTGCAATCTTGCCATAGCTCTTGATGGGAACTACATGAAGGTATATATAAATGTTTGTTATATTCTTCTATTATATTAAGTTTCTTATATTAAAATCGCATAGTAGATACCTTTTTAATATAAGAACATGGATGGTTATGTGTTTATTTTATATCATGTAATCGCCATAAGTTCATACGACTTTTTACAAACAAGGAAGTACAGGTGCTGGCTCAAAACATGCACACACACACACACACACACACACACTCTCACTCCCTATTTCTCTCTTTGATGTGTCATTTGTGTGTAGGATCTTATTGAGATGGATCGGCATGATGACCATGCTGGAATAGTAGAAGATATTCTTTCGCGATTACTATCCTCATACCATTATAAGGTTGGATCATACACTGGTAATTGATCTACTTGCAGTTGAGTACAAAAAGGTATAGTTATTCGCTAAATTCAAGTAACCTAATACCAATTCCAGGTTTGGATCGATTCCTGTTTGTTATTGCGAATTATTGGAGTCAAAATACTGGTTGTGTAATGTGTCAAAATGGGCACAAAACTTCTTGGGTCGAACCGGGTAATTTCCAAAATATTTAACGTATTTCAAAAGAATCTCTCTACCATTTGCTCATGACTGAAATTATTTGTTTGACACTTGATATATATATATATGCATATCAGATATATTTCAATAGTCAAAGCATGTGTTCATGCTTGATTCACAGAAAGTCCTCTATTCACTCTCATAGTGTCAACATAATTTTACTCTAAATCCATTTGCATGTAGCCTTCGTCTTTCTTACAACAATCTCAAGCATTTCTATTATGTGAATAATCTTTAAGCCTTATGACAATGATTTATGATCATTGTAAAGCCTTTTATGACGCTATGAAAGATCACAGGAAGCTTCATACATCGATCAACTACTTTTCTATTTGTAACAGGCTTACTTTCACAGGGACGTAGCAACGGAGACCCTTATGGTGCTTACGGTAGTTATTCCTCAGGACGCATTTAATATCAATGAGCTGGAAGATGAATGAATCAGCAGTCATTTGTTTCTTATGTCTATCTGATGCTTCCTATTTCTTGAACGCAACTCTTAAGCAACCTGATCTTTTGGGCCATTACTGTTTGATAGAAGATGTTTATTTTGGGCTTTAAATTTTTGTTGATGATATATCATATGGTATTAGAGCGACAACGAATTGAAGCAGCTCCTGCACCAATGGTGGAAATAGCAACCTCCACCTTCCTTTTACGAAGAAGTCAATAATGTACCTACTGCCCCAATGCAAAACGGTACAGATGAGGGGGTGGATTGCTTTTTAGTAGAGGTAATCATGCAACTCTCATTTAAATTTTTTCATAGTTCTTCTGTTGCAATAAACCAAATCCATTCATATTTAATTTGTACATCGTGTTCCAGTCTATATTTTATTATTTTTTAGAATCTGATGTGGAGCTCAATGTATCAACACAAATAGACTTTGGAAAACGCCCAACCTGTTTCTATTTCTGTTTCAACTTTCAACTTTTGATTTGACCCGTGTGATATAGAACACAACCGAAATCTACCTATTCATATGATTAAGAATAAATTGCAATCTGCATCGTTTATTGTAAGCCTGACACCTGATTACTCCATAAGAGCAGCTAAAGAGCTTGCAACTTAGCATACTACTGTTTAAGCCACAACCCGAAAGCAAGACCATTAATGACTGATATAGTCGAGACTTTAAAGTCTTTACAAGGCAATATCACAAGTGATGCTCCAATAACATTCATATCTCCCTTGACTAGCCGTGGCACAGCAAGTGGCAGATACACATAGTATCAGATGGGTTGTAGGTATGTTAGGAATTCAACTGATCGTTATGTCTCTGTTATGATATACTTAGGTGAAAAAGCGATAAAAGATGGCAAAGCTTCGATAGGAAATAGTTGTGCAAAAAGCTAGGGAGAGTGAAGTTCAAAAACAGGTTTAGTAATGTTCAAGGATGCCTTGCATTTTATAGTACTTATAATGAATATTGAGGATATTGTGTTTTATTTGATTTTTTAACACTGAAACATGGTGATTTGAAATGTGAACAACAAGCCATATCCGGAATCACTTTACTATGATAATCAATCTTGGACTAAGTAAACTTCAACCCATGAGCAGTACTCACCACAACAGTCCTATCAGTAGGACTAATCACACCACTATTTCTAAGCTTGTGCAAAGCCGTCAACGCCACACACCAGTATGAGGACACAGACTACAACTAACAATTTTTCTGAAGTCATTGATCCTATCAAGCAATAAATACCTATAACAGTTAATAAAACCGCCACTGATTCGGGACCTATTTTTGTGCGATTTGAAGGTAATTAGGCCACTTTGAAGGGTGTTAATGATATAATATTATATTAGTTATGCCAGTTAGAAATAATGTTTGGATATGCTTTTTAATTGTCATTGTTGAAGTCTTACTATAGTGTTAGACTTAGATCTGAAAGTTTCCTCTGATCTCAGAGCTATAAGTTTGACCAATATTGTATATGATTGGGAAATATTCAAGGATCCACAAATCAGGCCAAATCCACAGAACGAGTAAGTGAAAAAATGATAATGTTACTCTTACTTTAGTCTTATGTTTTAAGATTCATACTCATCCCTTATGTGCTTTTTGCAGATTCCAAGTGGGGGCCTCCTCTATAGACGATATATTTATCACTTAACTTCCATTGACATTCAAGAGTCAAATATAACAAGGGTACATGTTTACAGATATGCTTGCAAGAGCCTTGGAGTTTAATTGGTCGACCTATCACATGAGATTGGCTTATGGTACCTGTTAATATAATCAACAATGAACATGATGCCAAACCTGAAGGTGAAGATGATTTTGGTAATTACATTTTTTTGTTTCCTTATTTTTCTTATACTTCAAAAAATTATCTAATAACTAACTTAGACGATACCATTCTAGCGGGTAGACGACTACCTCCTGACTGTAATATTGAAGTTCATACATATTATGGTGGTCATGCAGTCAATGGGTCCCACCCATCGAACATAAAGTGCATTTGTTTTATTAGATATATTAATTGCATGTTTTGATTTGAATGAAAACAAAAGGGTGCATAGCTACTAATATTGTAAAATTAACGGAATAAAAACATGAGAACTTTTCAAGTGCATTTAGCTTGCGCAATACACACTAACTATGATATATATGTACTAAAGTGGGTTGTGAGGACTTCATACATTGAACTTCAATATTGACTACAGTCTGCTCAAATTCTACAGGAAAATCCACTATTACAATAGGGCTCTATAGAGAAATTACTCGATCCCGCACGAGATTCACAACTGAAAGATGGAAAGATATAATGGTTGTATGATAGTTTGACAAAGGAAAGAGCAAAATGTTAATTATTCAATAGACAAAGTTTATACATATAAAGAGGTTTCGGAATGCTGTTGTGGTAGCCAACCATGCTCTTTTGACGTTACTGGATTTGCTCAAAATTAAAGATGCTGCAATAAAGTTTGAAGAAGTAGAATATGACAATTGTATATCATGTGTCTGCAAACGGCCCCCCAAGGTACACTTCCGACGTACCTCTAAAATATTCAAATTGATTGCAAGTCTATTGAGTAACATTTCTATACATATTTCTGGAGATTCAGGCCGAATTTGATGTTACAAAAACTGATGAAGTAATGCAAGTGGAAGTGGGAATAAGAGGTGCAAAAAATGCAGAACGTGTTATGGGAACAACGACAAATTTAATGTGGCAATACCTGTAAATAGGACGACGACGTCAAAGAGTAAACTGGAAATTGAAGCCAATATTTAAGAAAGACACATCAACAACTTCTGGTACATAGCAACAAAGCTTTTCTATGTTTTGTAAGAGACAGTATTTTTAGCACTGTTTCTTGCCTTTACTTGACTAAGAAAATTCTATCAAACTGTTGTCTTTCGGTTTAACAATACAAAGTTTAAATAAAAGAGCCTAATAAATTCAGAACTTTGTGTGTCATATGATACGAAACTAATGTCCACCCACATCGATTGTTGATCTTGGCTAATGGTATATTTGGTATTTTACAACATGCTATCTAAAATTCAAACTTCTAGCATTTATTTGAATAATTCTATTGGTTTATTGTGAACTTATTAGCAAAAGTGGTTTTTGACATCTTAATGTTCCAACATATATCATAAGAATTGTTTCCAAAATTTACTGCTTTTTCATAGTTTAAGGGGGTGTTTGGGATTGGTTTTTTAGGTCCTTAACTGCTTACCTTTAACCATACATAGCTTTTTATTATCCCCTTATTATGTTAAGCGGTTTCTACATTTGCCGTGTCAATTCCTCCAATTCATAGCTTTTTTTCTTAATAGTCTGTTCAATGTTAATCTTAGAGAAATTAACTACATATATTATGGTGCATTAGTCTTTAACATGAAATTATTCTGTCTGCTAATTACCCTGAATCTGACCGGTCTTGCACTCATCTGGAATTTGATATCTTTAATATTGGATTAACGTAAGTTACTCATGCACTTTACTAGGTTAATACTGGATTAACGTAAGTTACTCATGCACTTTACTTGGTTACGGATATATGTTTATGGCTCTTTGATGGAAGGAACCAAATTTTTATGATATATGTTTGTTTCAGGTATGAAACCATGGACCATGTTGGAGTCTTATGATGCCTATAATTTGCAAGAAACTGGCATGCTAACAACAATTGTTTAACAATATTCTCTTTATAGTAAATTGCATGTAATATGAGTACTAAGCAGACTTGCGCGGTGTGTCATTGAGATTAAACTTTGATGTAAATTTACATAAATTTACTTTGTATCTTTTAACTGTTCTATAAATCTTAACATTCATTTGAGTTAAATCCATATACTATGTTACAAAAATTTTTGTATATTTTAATTGTTCTGTAAATCTTGATGTTCATTTATTTTCAATTTTTATACATTCAATATAAAAACTGATACGTTTATATCTTATTTTTTTCAACGATATTCATAAGTGTAGACCGCTCATTGAGCGGGTTAATTTTCCACATGTCCACTTTCCAACTATTATTTACCACAGTTCTTACGCTATACAAAAATATGTCAACGATAATTAAAAGTCATGTGCGCCCATCGGGCGGGGTGAATACATAATAAATAACTATAAAAGATCACTGATATCCGTAAATAATCAAATTAAAATGTAAAATTATAAGTCATGCCCGCCCATCGGGCGGGTTTCGAAATCTAGTATATATATATATATATATATATATATATATATATATATATATATATATATATATATATATATATATATATATATAACTACGATAAATATATATACATATCCAAACGATTAACCAAAGCTTAAACCCGAATTTGGTTTTACCAACGACCGACCTCGTTCATTTTCAACGATCTCTATACTTCGTCAAACAAAAACATGCTCACGAGTTATATTCTGAAATATAACTTTGTTCTTGACCTTCAGGCATTTAAACACGCACGTTTATTTGCTACAAGTCAACTAAACAAACAATACACCATAATAAACAACTTTCGCGATAAACCGAACTTAGACTGTCAAACTCTGAAACTTGCCATATTGTATTTAGGTTGTGTGTTGAAGCCGTTTCCACCTATCATTTGAATTACGATACTATTACTACCGAGCAACCCAGGTGAGTTCATAGCCCACTCTTTAAACTTTTAAACTCTTTTGTGGGGAGATACATGCTACAAACCCGAATACAAGCTTTTTAGTATGATATGCCTGATGTTTTTATTGCTTAAGTAGCTATTGACAAAAGCCCCTCGATCATGAACCTTAATCACTTGCAAGTGAACGTAAATATTTCGGAATAGATCTATTTGGAACTGACAATCCCCGTTTAGTTTAGCTAGGATGAGCGACTAAGCGCACAGTATTTAATAAACTCATAGGTTACTGGAAAAGACCTATCCTGAGGGCACCCTTTATATTAGTTTACATCACACATTGATGCATGTCAAATCGTTGCGTGTCATGAGCTTAATGCAATAACAAACTTGATTTTAAACTTGTTAATTGGTTATCGATACAATTAACACTTTTACTTGTGTTCAACCTTTAAACTTAAACCTATGGACATCACTCAACTTTTTTTGACTTTTAGCATGTTATCTTAGGTAATTAAGGCATGGAAGTTCAAGGCACGGAGAAGGGCGTCAACCCGGGCATGGGTTTTTAAATAAACGTTTTCTTTATCATTCACCTAAATAAAACATATCTATGAAGATATGACTGGTTTTCCCAAAACGATTTATGTACTCAGAATATTTTAAATGAATGATAATATGTGTTTTCAAAACGTTTCCTATGATTATGACGAAGATCCACTATGTAATACCCTGTTAAGTCTTCCGCTGTCGTTAATCGAATTTAGGGGGTGTTACAGATTGGCATCCGAGCCATGATTATAGAGAACCAGGTGTATTTTAAACACTGGACTATAACTACTTTTTTTCAAAACGGACCATTTTTAAAAACATAAATATTTCATGCCCTCCGTGCCTACATATTCCCAACATTTAAGAATGTTGCCTATTATATGAGTTTTAGCAAGGCTAAACTTGTTTATGATTTTTAACTCACATTTACTATTCAGGATTATTACAGTACTATGTCTCCAGCTCCACACCTCATCGTACTATCGTCTGACTCAGAAAGTGAAGACCCTGTGTCTCCTACATTAGACTTTGCTCCAGCAGTGATGCCTATGTCACTTGCTACTGATCGATACATGCAACGTCAACAGTGGTTATCTGCATCCGAGTCAGAGAATTCTCCTCCCGCATCCCAACCTTCACCATCTGGTCCGATCCGCCACCAAAGACGAGTTTGACGACTTCGACCCTGTGAGCCGGAACCCTTTGGCCGCCTTTTTCGCCGATACGAGGGAGGCCCTGTCCATAAGATCACTGCCCGGAAGAGGGTATGTGCACCTGCAGATCCTGCTATACCACCCCCAGCCCCTGAGCGTACCAGGACACCATCACATGCACCACCATCTTCGGTCCCATCCCCTACTATCTTCTATCGACATACCATTATTGTGCCATTGCCATCTTCTACCCCGCCTACATCACCAACCACTTACAGCGACCATTTGCCGACCCACGGCAAGGCATGTCACTTGTTCCCTTCTTCCTCAGATTCCTACACCCAGGTTGCAGCAGAGGCAACAGCTCATCGTAAGACCCACAGGAGAGTCGACGCTCGCCGATGGTCTTTTCTACTACTGATCATCCGTCATTGGAGATTCCAAGAGGGATCCCCTAGCCCATCTGAACTAGGAGAGAGCTCATCTGCCGCCGCCTCGAGGAGTCATCCTGTCACTGGAGAACCCCTTCACTACACCGTACCCCTACTAGCCGCCAGACTAGCTCGACATGAGGATCGACTAGACTACATCATTGGCATCTTGAATGACTTGCCACTAGAGCAGGTCGAGATTCTTGGAGACGAGGTAGAGAACCTTGTCATAGGCCAGCTAGCTATGGAGGTAGCTTTCATCCATATGGGTACTCAGCTTGAGGAGGTCAGAGAGACTATGACTGTGTTGCACGATGATATTTCTTCGATGCAGACAACGATAAAGGCACTTAACTCTGTAGTTGACCAGCTCAGCTCTCAGGTCCTGATTTATCGACTCATGATTGAGGATTCCTGAGCCAGAGACAGAGCTCGAGATGAGATGATAGATATCTTGATGGATATGGTTATGAGCCTTCAGCGACGTCTGGATGTTGCACCAGGAGGACCATAGATCAGAGATGTAGTATAGCTAAGAGTTCTCTTAGGCTACAAATGGTGTATTAATAAGGAATCTTGTATCCATATGTTGTAATAAACTATCGAACAAGTTATTAATCTTCTATTGTGCGGATGTACTATATTAATATTGATTTATGTTTTTCCATAGTTGTTTCTCATATTCATATTGTATTTTCTCTTATATACTGTCTCATGAGATGTCGATTTATGCAGGATAATTAGATCTTTTATATTCTCATATGTGTTATGATTTGATTCAGACATGTCGTGATGTTATAAATATAAAAACCGATTAGATCACCATAGGATATTCCATAGACTCGGATTGTTGTGATTAACATGATGACTATACTCGATTTCCTCACGCTTCGCATAATCCTACTCTAGCGTTATGAGACCTCTAAACCTATGTTCCTTGCAATGTTTATAGAAACATGGCACGCACAAGAAGAGAAACTGCTACCCCCGAAATCGCAACCACTACACCTGTTATGACTCCGGAAGATATTCGGAAGGCGGTCACCGATGGCGTGAATGCAGTCTTGGCAGAACAAGCAGCAGCAAATGCCCGAAACAGCGGTACCAGCATGCCAACTGGAGAGAGTGTGGCAGCCAACCATCGTAGGTGTACTTACAAAGACATCATGAGTTGCCAGCCTACTTTCTACAAAGGTATTGAAGGTGCAACCGAACTGGCTCACTGGTTCGAGAGAATTGAGACTGTCTGTCAGAGAAGCGGTTGTACCGACGACAAGAAAGTCACCTTCGCCACAGGAAGACTCATGCAAGATTCCTTATCCTGGTGGAACGCCACAGTCCAGACTATGGGAACAACGACGGCCTACCAGCTCACATGGGCGGAATTCAAGGCCAAAATACTGAAGAAGTATAGCCCCTGTTCTGAACTGAGGAAATTGGAAAATGAATTCCACCAGCTGAAAGTCAAGGGTGTTGATCTCAAAACTTATAACCGCTGATTCCAAGAACTTATGGTGCTATGTCCCACGGTTGTACCCGACCTTGAGAAGACTTTGGAGAAGTACGTTGAAGGACTTCCTCGGAGTATTGAGGGTGACGTTACCTCATCAAACCCAACCTCTCTAGAAGAAGCAATCGAACTTGCACAGAAACTCCTTGACCGAGAGGTCAAGTGTAGCAACGAACTCAATAGGAAACTCGATGACAAGAGGACTACTCATCACAATCACAACTCCAACTCCAACAACAACAATAACAACAACCGAAGCAGCAACCAGTACCACCACAACCGAAACAACCGCCACAATCGACAAAACCAAAAGCAAGAAGTTGTCAAAGCCTACACTGCTACGAATAGCAAAGAATACTAAGGCCTAAAACCCTAGTGTAACAAATGTAATTACACCATTATGGACCATGCACAACAAAATGCATGAGATGCCAGAAAATAGGACACCAAGCCAAGGATTGCATGAGTCCAGCCACTGGAAGCAATCTTCAGCCTATAGCCCCAGCCTGTTACACGTGTGGAGAAATAGGACATTTCAGGAACCACTACCCAAAAGGAAATGGCCAGCAGAACGTTGCTCGAAGGAGAGCATACGTGATCAAAGAAGAAGATACTCCGTCAAACCCCGGCGTTGTCACGGGTACGTTCTTAATAAATCAGCATAGTGCTACAATTTTATTTGATTCCGGAGCAAATAGGAGTTTTGTGTCCACTAGATTAGCCCCCTCCTTAACGTAGCCCCCTCTAAACTAAACCCCACCTTTGAAGTCGAAATGGCCGACGAAAACCTAATTAACACCGACGTTGTCCTGTGAGATTGCACCGTAATCTTGCAAGACAAACCTTTTCCCATCGACCGTATGCCCATCCCACTTGGTAGCTTCGATGCCGTCATTGGTATGGATTGGTTGTCCAGACATCATGCGAGGATCCTCTGTGACGAGAAAACCATTCATATCCCACTCCATGACGAAACCCTCATAGTTCATGGCGACCTGAATAAGAATCGATACGGAATCATCTCGTGTCTCCGAGTTGTGAAGTACATGAACGAAGGATGTCAAGCATTCATGGTTCATGTAACGGAAGACAAGTCGAAAGAGAGACGACTTGAAGACATTCCGGTCATCAGTGAATTTCCCGAAGTATTCCCCGAAGATTTGCCCGGTCTTCCACCTGAGCGACAGGTGAAATTCCAAATCGAACTTATGCCTGGAGCGGCACCTATGGCAAAAGCACCCTACAAACTAGCGTCGTCTGAACTAAAGGAATTGTCTAAGCAACTGAAAGAATTGTCAGATAAAGGTTTTATCCGACCAAGCTCATCACCTTGGGGAGCTCCAGTCTTATTCGTTAAGAAGAAAGATGGATCGTTCCGAATGTGTATCGATTACCGGGAATTGAACAAACTCACGGTAAAGAATCGATATCCATTACCCAGGATCGACGACTTGTTTGATCAGTTGCAAGGATCGAGTGTATACTCAAAGATTGACATACGTTCAGGTTACCACTAGCTAAGAGTCCGGGAAGAGGATATTCCCAAAAACCACCTTCAGAACTCGTTACAGACATTTCGAGTTCCGAGTAATGCCATTTGGTTTAACCAATGCACCTGCAGTGTTTGTGAATCTCATGAACCGAGTATGCAAACCTTACTTGGACAAGTTCGTAATTGTGTTCATCGACGATATTCTAATCTACTCGCGCAATGAGAAAGAACATACTGAGCATCTGAGAACCATTTTGGAATTACTCAAGAAAGAGCAATTGTATGCCAAATTCTCAAAATGCGATTTCTGGATCCACACCGTACAATTTCTTGGTCATATTGTCAATAGTCAAGGTATTCATGTAGACCCCGCTAAGATCGAAGCCGTAAAAGATTGGGCATCTCCGACAAACCCCACCGAGATTTGCCAATTCTTAGGTCTTGCTGGTTACTACAGCAGATTCATTGAAGGATTTTCAAAAATCTCCAAGCCTTTGTGATGAGGCGAAAAATGATCCATTTTTAGAGGGTCATTTAAGCCCGAATTCGAATTTATTTGATCAAATATTGCCCTAAATCGTTCCTTTTGTGATTTTAGGTACTTTGGGAGTGAAATCTGGAAAAGGAAGCAATTCGGACGTTTTTGGAGCATAAAAGTGAAGAAAACGCCAAAGTCTTAATTTTCCATGCTGGGAACAGTAGGTGACGGCGTCAAGAGTAATTTCCTAACGGCGTCAAGAGCAAAATTCCATGACGGTCCAGAAGAGATTTGACGGCGTCATGAAGGTAGGGCGTCAAGAGTAAAAGTCATGACGGCCTGGAAATGATTAAGTCTTGACGGCGTCAAATGTAGATCAAGGCAGTCCGAGAAGAGTTTTGGCGGCGAGGTGACGGCGTCATAAGCTTTGTCTTGACGCCGTCAGACCCCTTTTCCTATATATAGTTTTCTAATTTTTCACATTAAGGAGAGAAGTTTTGGGAGAAACCCTAAGTACGATTTTGGTGTAACTTTACAGGTTTTTCAAGGGTTCCAACCCCTTGATACCTTGCATGTGTAATTAAGATAAGTGTTCCTTTAATTCAATCAATATGTCTATGTGTTGGTTGTTTATATCTTGTTCTTGTCTTAATTCCATCATGCTAGGCTAGATCTATCTTGTGTTTGCTTAGATCTAATGAAACCTAGATGTTGATTACTTGTTTATTCTTGTCTTGGATGAATGATTTATATGTTAGGCTTAAGAAAACTGGTAGATCTCCAATTGGTAACATGCTTGAATGTCTTAAGAAACATGAACCGACGCGCACTAGGTCTTTATTGGTTGTATTTAATGCATGAGCCACTGTTTACAATCCCTATAGTTGTGCTGGGCATGGTGTAGGAGGAGATAAGAGCTCATAGAATTGGGGAGTTAAGTGTGCCACCCCATGAATGGTATTAAGGAATACGATCCGTCATCCATGCAATTATAACAAGTAATTAACGTGTAAAAGATGTCTAGGGAGTAGTGAAATCTAAGTAAACACATTTTCTCCAATTACTGCTCACAACTTTAGTATAAATTAGTTTATTTTCATTTTTAGTATTTTATTTTGATTGCATCTTAGTATTGGGTTATTTGAATAGCAACTAATTCCGCCCAAATCCTTCAAAGCCTAGATTTTAAATTGCTTTCTAAAAAATATAAAAATACAAAAAGAATCTTCCCTCACCTTTAGAACTAGTATTTAGGTTTTCTAATCCTGGTGACACTATTCCTAGCTGAACGATCAATCCCCCGGTACTTGTCACTATACTATACTACAACGATCAGGTACACTGCCTGGTGGGGGTTGTAAGCTTCTCAAAATCCCTTGAGAGGTAAAGCCTGGTGCGATTCCCACGTATCAAGTTTTTGGCGCCGTTGCCGGGGAATAGTTATTGTCTAGGTTAGAATTTATTTTTATTAGGTCTACTTGCTAGATTCCTTTCTAGTAAGATTTTATTTTTATTTTTAGTTTTTCTTTAGTCTATCTCATTTCTTTGTGTCTTTGTTCGTAACTCTTCACCACCTGCCATCATGGCAAATGACGAATCCCTTAACCTTAGGATCACTAGGAGTCGTAGTTCCACTCGAAACCTTGTCTTGCCTTATGCGGAACCCGAAAGAGAAATGCATAGATTGAGACAATATCACTCAACTTCTGAACCATCTAGCGTTGCCATCGATTTTGATGCACCTCTTTCTGAAGAAAATTCAGAAAATCATGTCACAACCCCTAGCTCCCAACCCAACGACGAGATGAGTACCCCTGCAACCCCCATTCCTAAGCGCCTTAAGGACTACTCCTCCCCAACCTCTCGTGGCTTCTCAAACGCCATTGTCTACCCAAACGAACACACCAACGAGGTCTTGCATGGAAATGATGTTTGGCTTGTCTAGAGTGTGTGTAAGTTTTGCGGATTAGATGAGGAAGATCCAATCCAACACATCAAAGATTTCCTGAAAATAGTAGACACCCTCCATACGGATGGGGCTATTAGAGACACGTCCCGATTGCGATTCTTTCCTTTCACCCTATATGAAAAAAGCCCAAGAATGGTATGACAAACTCCCTTCTGAATCTATTTTCACATGGGAGCAACTCATATCCAAGTTCTATGAGAAGTTCTTTCCACCTGGAAAAACCTCAGCGTTTAGAGACAGGATCCTCCATTCCCGAAAAGGGAAGGACGAACCCTTCCATAAATCGTGGATTAGATTCAAAGATTTAATAAGACAAGTTCCCCATCATGGCATTGAGCTTTGGCTCTTGGTCCAAATCTTCTACGATAATATCTCCTCTAACGATCGAAACGGAATTAACCAATCTAGAAAAGGGAGATTGGCCAACCTTAGTGCCGAAGAAGGATGGGATAGGATTGAAGAATATGCTCAAGACCAGGATGACACTTGGGATGAACCTGAGTCGACTGTCAGCATTTCTGAAATCACTTCTGATCGATTGAGAAGAATTCACAAAAGAGTGGAATACCTAGCTGGATCGCAGTTACCTAAACAACTCTCGAATCCTTACCTAATCTGCGATTACTGTGGGGGCCCGCATGAGGTAGAAGAATGCGGAGGAGCAGCCACAACTAAACATGCATGCTTGTCAGGAGGGGACATTTACCAAAATGACGATTGCACCCTTTGGGGAAATTTGGTAAAGAGAAGAGAATGGGAGGAAGGCCCTGAATTCAAAATCAGGAGCAATTTTGAAAATGACCTTGATCGCTTCACTCAAGAAAAAGGCTTGCAAATGAAAGGTCTTAATGAGCTTTTCGACGAGCAGCGGGAGGATATTGGAGAATTTTTCAATAAGCTTAACTCTGCCCTAAATAATCTTGAAACGCCATCAGTAAGCAAAAAAGACCCCATGCTCGCGATAACCACTCGAGCTGGAACAACAACCAAGTACCCTCCTTACCCAAACTCATCTCCTATCACCCCCGATCCAAACAAACCTGGGGAGGAGGAGGAGGATGTCGGCGGTAATACCCCCGACCAACCGCCCTTAACGACCCCTTCCCCATCAACCCTGCCTAACCAACCTGTGAGAATCCCGTTTCCGTCCCGATTAAGGAACCAGAAAACTGAGAATGATAACAAAAGATTCCTGTCTTACCTAAAAGACTCGGTTGTCACCATACCTCTCCTTGACGCTTGCTATCACATGCCAAAGTATAGCACATACTTTAAAAAACTACTTGCTAACCGGAAGAAACTCGAGGGTCTTGTGACCCTGGGGGAAGAATGCTCAGTGGTGACCCACCGAGGGCTACCAAAAAAGGTAGACGATCCGGGTAGCTTCACCTTGCCTTGCTCCATAGGACCTCTATCAATCAAGAATGCTCTTGCCGATTTGGGAGCGAGTATCAATCTCATGCCTCACTCTATGTTCCGTAAACTTGGATACTCTGGATTGAAGTCTACCCGTATGAACATCCAACTAGCCGATAGATCGGTCAAGTACCCCGTAGGGATATGCGAGAATGTGCTAGTCAAAGTTGGGAAATTCAAATTCCCGGTCGACTTCGTAATCCTGGATATGGAGGAGGATGACTTGGTACCCATCATCTTAGGTAGACCATTTCTTGCTACCGCTCGTACAGTCATCGATGTCTACGATGGCAAATTAACCTTACGAGTGGGAGACGATAGCACAACCTTCGACATTAAGGATTCTATGGACCTCTCCCTCGAAGCAGCCAACCGGCTCTATTTTATCGGGGAGGTAGATGAACTCACAGATGTCATTGATAGCTGTGTCGATGAACAGATCGATGAAGGCTGGCTACGGGACGAGAGTTTTCTGCCTTTGCTAGAGGTAGAAAAGATGGAGGATGTTAATGCAGT
The DNA here is from genome assembly GCA_030686995.1 of Artemisia argyi. Classification (NCBI taxonomy): domain Eukaryota; kingdom Viridiplantae; phylum Streptophyta; class Magnoliopsida; order Asterales; family Asteraceae; genus Artemisia; species Artemisia argyi. The sequence continues at coordinate 38,842,466 of CM060701.1, forward strand.
CTCCTTCTACCCCATACAAGAGGCAACGGAGCATCTCGAGCTCCGAAAACCCGAAAACAAGCTTAAACCTTCTATTATCGAACCTCCTGATGTAGATCTTAAAGAACTTCCTAACCATTTGGAGTATGCCTTCCTTCAAGGAGAGGATCAACTCCCGGTAATCATAAACTCTTCCTTGGAACATGAACAAAAAGGTAAACTCTTAGAGGTCCTAAAAAATACAAGGGGTACTCGCATGGAGTGTGGCCGACATTAAGGGGATTGACTCAACTTTTTGCACACATAAGATTCTCATGGAAGAAGATTATAAACCTACCGTGCAACCCCAGAGGCGTGTGAACCCTAACATTAAGGAAGTAGTGAAGAAAGAAGTCATAAAACTTTTGGATGCATGATTGATTTACCCGATCTCGGATAGCCCATGGGTCAGTCCTGTGCAGGCTGTACCTAAAAAGGGTGGAATGACTGTAGTTAAGAATGACAAGGGTGAGATGGTGCCCCAGAGAATAGTCACTGGATGGCGGGTATGCATCGACTATCGAAAGCTCAATGATGCCACGAGGAAAGATCACTTTCCCTTACCATTCATTGATCAGATGTTAGAGAGATTATCTGGACACGAGTACTATTGCTTCTTGGATGGATTCTCTGGATATTTTCAGATTCCCGTAGCACCTGAGGACCAAGAAAAGACCACGTTTACCTGCCCTTATGGGAACATTTGCCTACAAAAGGATGCCTTTTGGGCTATGTAATGCCCCCGCCACTTTCCAGCGATGCATGACCGCAATCTTTCACGAACTCATGGAAGACAGCATGGAAGTGTTCATGGATGACGTTTCGGTCTTCGGGAACTCCTTCGACCGCTGTCTTGCTAATCTTGAAAAGATGCTTAAACATTGTGAGGAAACCAACTTGGTGCTAAACTGGGAAAAGTGTCATTTCATGGTAAAAGAAGGGATTGTGTTAGGGCATAAGATCTCAGGGAACGGAATAGAGGTGGACCAAGCTAAAGTTGAAGATATATCTAAGTTACCATACCCCACGACTATTAAAGCAATACGCAGCTTCTTGGGGCATGCCGGGTTTTATCGGAGATTCATCAAAGATTTCTCCAAAATCGCTCGGCCAATGACTCAATTACTTGTGAAGGATGCTCCATTCGATTTTTCCCAAGAATGCAAGGATGCATTCGATCTCTTAAAAATGGAACTCACTCAAGCTCCAATCATGATCACACCCAACTGGGAGTTACCATTTGAAATCATGTGTGATGCTAGCGACTTCGCTGTCGGGGTTGTGTTAGGTCAACGACGTGACAAGCTTTTCCAACCTATTTACTACGCTAGCAAAACCATGAATCCCGCTCAAGAGAACTACTCCACCACCGAGAAAGAACTATTAGCCGTAGTGTTTGCATTCGACAAATTCCGACAATATCTTGTCCTTTCAAAAACAGTCGTCTTCACTGATCACTCGGCTCTTAGATATCTCTTCGCGAAGCAGGATGCTAAGCCATGACTAATTCGGTGGACCTTGTTGCTACAAGAATTCGATGTTGAGATTCGTGATAAGAGGGGAGCTGAAAATCTGGCTGCAGATCATCTATCTCGTCTCGAAAATCCCTTGGATGAGCACGATAGAAGTGAGATTAGGGATTCATTTCCTGATGAAAAACTCATGTTAATGAGTGACTCGGAGCCGTGGTACGCCGATTTTGCTAATTACCTCGCAAGTAGACTCGTTCTTGAACACCTGACTAAGTACGAAAGGAAGAGGTTCTTTTCTCAACTAAAGTACTACTTTTGGGATGAACCCTTTTTATTCCGAAGGTGTCCTGACCAAATTGTAAGGCATTGTGTTTCGGAAAATGAGGCAGTAAAGATTATGAGGGGATGTCACTCTGGTCCCTCTGGCGGGCACCATGGGATAAACATCACCGCCCGAAAGATTCTCGATGCGGGATTTAATTGGCCCACAATTTTCCGTGATGTAAAAGAAATGGTACAGGCGTGCGATGCATGTCAACGAGCCGGAAATATATCACATAGGGATGAAGCACCTCAGAACTTTATACAAGTTTGTGAGGTCTTCGATGTTTGGGGGATTGACTTCATGGGACCCTTTCCATCTTCAGGGGGAACGAGTACATATTAGTCGCCATTGACTATGTTTCAAAATGGGTTGAGGCACAAGCCCTTAGGACCAATGACACCAGAGTAGTTGTTCATTTCCTGAAAAAGCTTTTCGCGAGATTCGGGATTCCTAAAGCTCTCATCAGTGATAGGGGAACCCATTTTTGCAATGCACAAATGGAAAAGGTCATGAAAAGGTATGGAGTACCCCATCGGTTCTCCACCACTTATCATCCACAAACCAATGGCCAAGTCGAAAACACCAATAGGGCTATTAAAAGAATACTTGAAAAAACGGATAGTCAAAACAAAAAGGACTGGTCATTTAAACTCGACGAAGCCTTATGGGCATTCCGAACCGCCTACAAAACACCTATTGGAACGACCCCGTTCCGCATGGTGTATGGTAAGGCATGTCACTTACCAGTGGAATTAGAACATAAGGCTTATTGGGCGCTTAAGACATGCAACTTAGATTACACAATTGCTGGAAACAATAGGTTCTTACAATTACACGAGCTTGATAAGCTTAGGCTAGAAGCCTACGAATCCTCCATCACATATAAAGAGAGAGCTAAAAGATGGCATGACCAGAGAATTAAGGAACCCAAAGAATTTTCAGAGGGAGACAAGGTCCTATTATACAATTCTCGGTTGAGATTATTTCCGGGAAAACTTAAGTCTAGATGGTATGGACCGTTCACGGTAAAGAATTCCTCTAAATTTGGAGCCGTGGTGTTACTAGATGATGAAGGTAGGGAATTTACTGTTAACATACAACGTGTCAAGCACTACCAAGAGAATAACAATGAAATGATTAGTGAGGAGGATGTGACGTTTGATGATGAGGTCACGTAGTAACCCATGACCTTGAGTCTAGCTACAAGACTCGTAAATAAAGAAAAGCGCTTCTTGGGAGGCAACCCATGTTTTGTGTGATTTTATTTTTGTTCGTTTGTTATTTGCTTCCGTATGCATGCTTTATTTTTATTGTTGGTAGATCATGTTTCTCAATTAAAAAGTGGAAATACTTTACTTTGTTGTTTAGCCTAGTCTTAACTCCACCTAAAAGTATTTTTGCAAAAGATAAGTGTAAGGGGAAACCCCAAATATGTTTTCAAGAAACAAACCGATCATGATTCTCCACAATATTAAATGAACATGTATATTTGTAATTGTTAGAGTCAAATGTTTGTATTGAGTCATAATGAAGTTTTGCAGGATTTTCCAGGAAGTAGGACCAAGTTTTTCCAGAAATTTTCCGGAAACTTAACATAAGAATTTCTGCAGGTCAATTCTGACGGCGTCAGGAGTTACTCTTGACGGCGTCAGGTGTAAAAATCTGGAAATTTTACCAGTTTTGTTTTTCTAACAGAGTCTTATGGTTTTTGTGAATTATTAAGTTTTATAATCTCCAGGAGATCTGCAAACTTCATTGCACAAGCATTATATCTTATCTTGTTTTCTAGGATTTAGTAACTTATATAGGATGCCGCCGATTTTACGCGAGGTTGTCTTGTCTATTTTATCAGGTTTTACAGGTTATGTATGACAAGAAGATGATTTATATTCTGGAAGGGAAGCTTTGATTGTTCATTTTCTTGGAGGAAGATTTAACCTGGCCACCTTATTATCCATACCGAGCGAATCAGGGGAGTATTTGATTTCATTCTTTTTACTTTTTCACTTTTACATTCTTTACTTGAACATTGGGGACAATGTTCATCTTAAGTGTAAGGGGAGGGTAAAAAGATGATACCTTACATATGCACTTTCGCTTGAGTTTGTTTTGTTTAATGGTAGATGTGTAATAAAACTATGAGAAATACTTGTTAGTGCAATTTTAGCGCCAAATTAAAAATTTTTTACAACATTTAGGAGTGAAACTTTAGCCATAGCAAGCGTCTCATGGATAGGAGATTGTATGACTATCACATAACCGTATATTCAGAAAAATTTTCCACCCAAATATGTGAGGTTCGCCTTTAGATTTGATAGGAAAAGCATTTACTATTAGTGCTTATGAGTGTACCAGTAGCATTTAGATTCTAGAACTTGCGTTAGTGATGCATCCAGAGACCGCTAGTGAGACTACATTCGTGTGGTAGGATTTACTACATGATAAGAGGCATTAGGATCACCCTTGTGTTAAACCCGTATTATAATTACTTGACCATTTAAGTCATATTACTTAGCTAGTTAAGTCAACTAATTTTTCCCACACCCTTAGCGTTGTACTCATTTTTAGTACACGAAACCCCTAGTACACCCCTCCGAGCCTATCTTTTCGTTTCTAACTTTAAGCATTTTACTTAAAGGAAGAATTTGTTACACCCCACTTAAATGTACAACCAAATCGCCTTAGCCTTCCGTATATGCGCTCATTTTTAGTGCATTATTGTTATTTGTTAAACCATAAGTTAACTTTCTAATTGATTACATGGTTGCTAAGTCGAGTCATATCCTTGTACATATTGTTTTGGGACGATTGGGACTCATGGGTAAAGTACTTATTTTATGGAGTAATGGGGAAGAACATAATATTATTACCCCCATATGTGCGTTAATCTTAAAAGTGCTTCAAGTGTTTTAATTTTCTTAATTCGAGTCATTAGATTAGTTGATTGTAAAGTATGTAAAAATTCAAGTGTAAGGGGAACGTTCATTCCCTATGATGTATTATTTTGGATGGTAGGGTAAGAGTGTATGCAAAAAAAAAAAAATAATAATAAAAAAAAAAATCAAGAAAAAGAAAAAAAAAATAGAAAAAGGAAAAAGAAAAAAAAGAAAAAAAAAACATACGGACTACCATCCCTTTTCATTCTATGTTCATTTTATGTTTTTTCTTATTTATTAGCTTAAGTCGAGTCTAGTCTTGGCTTTGCAACGCCACATTGTACATGTAATTAACCAAGATTGTTAACTCGCCACCAGTAAAACTTCCTTTATCCAACAAAACCGTGTATTTCATATCCCTACACCTAACGTTACAACCCTTTAAAAGACCTCTTTGATAGTTTATCCTGGGTGCTTACGCCATGTGGTGGAGGTTTGATCCTTTCCCAAGCCTATGGTAATCTATTTTGCTATGACAGGTAGTGAGAGATATCTTCCGTTTCCATTTTGTAATTTACACTTTATTACACCCGAGAGATGTGAGTATCTAAACACTATTTGTGAGGTGCTTGTGTATGACCTCCGTGCTTGTCTATTGGTCTTTAGTGGAACGATTATTTGTTGTAATTACTTTTATATTAGTGTTAAATGACCCCTAACTTGTATTTTGACTAGAATAAAAGCGCATTTGCTTGAGGACAAGCAAATCTCAAGTGTAAGGGTATATGATGAGGCGAAAAATGATCCGTTTTTAGGGGGTCATTTAAGCCTGAATTCGAATTTATTTGATCAAATATTGCCCTAAATCGTTCCTTTTGTGATTTTAGGTACTTTGGGAGTGAAATCTGGAAAAGGAAGCAATTCGGACGTTTTTGGAGCATAAAAGTGAAGAAAACGCCAAAGTCTTAATTTTCCATGCTGGGAACAGTAGGTGACGGCGTCAAGAGTAATTTCCTGACGGCGTCAAGAGCAAAATTCCATAACGGTCCAGAAGAGATTTGACGGCGTCATGAAGGTAGGGCGTCAAGAGTAAAAGTCATGATTGCCTGGAAATGATTAAGTCTTGACAGCGTCAAATGTAGATCAAGGCAGTCCGAGAAGAGTTTTGGCGGCGAGGTGACGGCGTCATAAGCTTTGTCTTGACGCCGTCAGACCCCTTTTCCTATATATAGTTTTCTAATTTTTAACATTAAGGAGAGAAGTTTTGGGAGAAACCCTAAGTACGATTTTGGTGTAACTTTACAGGTTTTTCAAGGGTTCCAACCCCTTGATACCTTGCATGTGTAATTAAGATAAGTGTTCCTTTAATTCAATCAATATGTCTATGTGTTGGTTGTCTATATCTTGTTCTTGTCTTAATTCCATCATGCTAGGCTAGATCTATCTTGTGTTTGCTTAGATCTAACAAAACCTAGATGTTGATTATATGTTGATTACTTGTTTATTCTTGTCTTGGATGAATGATTTATATGTTAGGCTTAAGAAAACTGGCAGATCTCCAATTGGTAACATGCTTGAACGTCTTAAGAAACATGAACCGACGCGCACTAGGTCTTTATTGGTTGTATTTAATGCATGAGCCACTGTTTACAATCCCTATAGTTGTGCTGGGCATGGTGTAGGAGGAGATAAGAGCTCATAGAATTGGGGAGTTAAGTGTGCTACCCCATGAATGGTATTAAGGAATACGATCCGTCATCCATGCAATTATAACAAGTAATTAATGTGTAAAAGATGTCTAGGGAGTAGTGAAATCTAAGTAAACACATTTTCTCCAATTACTGCTCACAACTTTAGTATAAATTAGTTTATTTTCATTTTTAGTATTTTATTTTGATTGCATCTTAGTATTGGGTTAGTTGAATAGCAACTAATTCCACCCAAATCCTTCATACCCGAGATTTTAAATTGCTTTCTAAAAAATATAAAAATACAAAAAGAATCTTCCCTCACCTTTAGAACTAGTATTTAGGTTTTCTAATCCTAGCGACACTATTCCTAGCTGAACGATCAATCCCCCGGTACTTGGCACTATACTATACTACAACGATCAGGTACACTGCCTGGTGGGGGTTGTAAGCTTCTCAAGATCCCTTGAGAGGTAAAGCCTGGTGCGATTCCCACGTATCACTTTGACCCAAGGTTTTCAAGATCGGGATCCTACCCAGGATCGTTTTTGTCTTTGCAAGATCGTGATCGTAAGATCGGATCGGGATCGTAAGATCCTACTATAATGTTATTTTCTTAATAGTTTTTGTAATATTATACAAATTTACAAATTATTATATATTATAAAAACAAAATTATATGAATGTTCTATCAAAATGTTGTCATAAATTATAATTATGAAATTTTTAATAAGATTAACATGTTGTTTTTTAAATTCTACAAAAAATAATCTAGAAATGTGCCGTTTTTTAGTTTGTTATCCGAGAAAAGTAGGATCGGATCGGATTAGATCTTAAGATCCTATGGTCAAGATCGGGATCCTATAAGATCTTAAGCTTTCAAAGATCCTATGTAAGATCCGGATCATTTTTGCTTTACAGTATCGTAAAATCGTAAGATCCTAAGATCAGGATCGGGATCCTGACAACCATGCTTTGTTTGACCGAACTGATTCAGAAAAGCAAGAAATTCGTCTGGGAAGAAAAGCACGATTCAGCTTTCCGTCTACTGAAGAGAAAACTTTGTGAAGCACCAATATTGGCATTACCTGAAGTAAGTGAAGACTTCGTGGTATACTATGATGCTTCGTATCATGGTTTAGGAGCCGTATTGATGCAGCGAAGCAAAGTGATAGCTTACGCCTCACGACAACTAAAGAAACACGAAGAAAACTATACGACCCATGACCTAGAATTAGGAGCAGTAGTGTTCGCCCTTAAGTTATGGAGACACTACCTGCATGGCACACAATGCACCGTATACACCGACCACAAAAGCCTTCAACACATCTTAGACCAGAAGGAACTAAACATGAGACAACGTAGATGGTTAGAATTGCTTAGCGATTACGACTGCAAAATCCGTTACCACCCAGGAAAAGCCAACGTAGTGGCAGATGCTTTAAGTCAGAAGGAACGACTTAAACCTCTCAGGGTTAGATCATTATGAATAACCATTTGTTCACCCCTTCCTTCTCAAATACTCAACGCTCAAGCCGAAGCCCTTAAAGAAGCGAACCGACCTAACGAAAAGATATACGGCATGCCAGAAAACCAGAACGGTTTTGTGAAACGAGCTGATGGAATGCTCTGTTTCAAAGAGAGAAGTTGGATTCCTCTCTATGGAGGTGTACGAGACCTCATCATGCATGAATCTCACAAGTCAAAATACTCCATCCACCCAGGTTCCAACAAAATGTACCACGACCTAAAGAAATTTACTGGTGGCTAAACATGAAGACCGACATTGATGAGTTTGTCGGGAAATATTTGACCTGCTCACGAGTAAAGGCAGAGTACCAAAAGCTTTCAGGATTACTAACCCAACCCGAAATACCCGAATGGAAATGGGAACGTATTACCATGGATTTTATCACCAAACTACCCAAAACGTCAACCGGATTAGACACCATCTGGGTCATTGTTGATCGTCTAACTAAATCCGCCAACTTTCTACCGATCAAAGAAACTGACGAGATGAGTACACTCGCGCAGTTATACCTCAAACAAATAGTGGCACGACATGGAGTCCCTATTTCAAGCATCTCGGACCGAGATAGCCGTTTCACCTCTCATTTTTGGAAGACTTTGCAAAAAGCCTTGGGAACCAAATTAGATATGAGTACGGCTTATCACCCTCAAACCGATGGACAAAGTGAGAGAACCATCCAAACCCTAGAAGACATGCTATGGGCATGCGTGATTGACTTCGGAAAAGGTTGGGATAGACACCTACCTTTGGCTGAGTTTTCCTACAACAACAGCTACCATGCCAGCATTAAGGCAGCACCCTTCGAAGCACTTTACGATCGAAAGTGCAGATCACCTATCTGTTGGGCTGAAGTTGGAGAGATACAACTTACCGGGCCCGATCTCGTTCATGAGGCAACGGAAAAGATAGTAAAGATCAAACAACGCTTGCAAGCTGCCAGAGATAGGCAGAAGAGCTATGCTGACGTAAAACGAAAACCCATGGAATTCTAAATCGGAGACAAGGTCATGTTAAAAGTATCTCCTTGGAAAGGAATGATACGTTTCGGGAAACGTGGAAAACTAAATCCTAGTTATATTGGTCCATTCAAGATCCTAGAGAGGATAGGACCAGTTGCTTACAAACTTAAACTACCGAAAGAACTTAGCCGAGTACACGACACCTTCCATGTATCGAACCTTAAGAAATGCTTGTCCGATGAATCTCTTGTTATCCCTTGGAAAGAGATTCAGCTCGACGAAAAACTTATCTTTACGGAAGAACCCATGGAGATCCTGGACAGGGAGGTCAAACAACTGAAACACAATCATATCCCCATTGTCAAAGTTCGTTGGGACTCTAAGCGAGGACCGGAGTACACTTGGGAACGCGAAGACCAAATCTGCGACAAATACTCACACCTATTCTCCTAGGCATCACCGACAACCATTTTAGGCTTCAATTCTGGGACGGAATTCACTGTAAGGGGTATGTACTGTAACCTCCGGTAATTTTCCCTCATGAATAGTAAATGCAACTTATGATTTACAAATCATTACGATATTTAATAACCATTTTTACCGATAACAAAAAAAAAAATTGTTTGTTAGTCGAGATATACCTTTTATAATCACAACGTCGTTGGTGATTACCGTTTACTTTGGAACGCGCTTACACACAAACCAGGATAGTCTAAGTATCGCGAATTAATTAAAGTTTATTAAGTAACACACACACACACACACACACACACACACACACACACACACACACACACACACATATATATATATATATATATATATATATATATATATATATATATATATATATATATATATATATATATATATATATAATCCGATAATTAACCGAATACGTTCAAATAAATTCCCGAGCTCACAAAAACTTACACAAACATTCAGTAACTACTTAGAACTTCGATGCGACTTTCGAGACAAGCCAAATGGGCTTACAACCCCATTGGGCCTCGGCCCATTCCTACTACAAACCAAACTCACCAAACGGACCCTTTTATTTATTTTTTCCTTTCTTTCTTGTCTGGCCCAGTCCACAGACAAACATAAGCCCAAGACCAACTTAAGCCCATAACCCCTATAACTATTTCGAAAACTTGTCCTAAACCCCGATTACTTTGCCTCGTTTTCTCACGATTTCACTTAACAACCTATACATATTTTTACATGATTCGTTTAACCTCTCAACCAAGTATCATGAGTGACAAACCATTTTCACTATCGTGTTCATTTACCCACGTACAAATGTCCAAAGCTCAACTCCTAAACTCATGTTTAAATTTTTGAAAAACTTGAAACCTTATTCAAAAACCCACTCGTTACTTTCCAAAACCTCACAAAACGCTTCCTAAACAATGAACACCACGTTTTTAATGAGTATTGACCTCCTAATATCTACAAACGAGATCAAGACAAGCTACAATGATGATTTCTTTGTTCTTTCTTCTTGGCTCAACACAACAAGGACGAACCATGCTAACTACTCTACTATTTCCTCCTTTGACTCCATGGCAATCATGATCTAGCCTTTGAACACATGTTTAAAAGGAAGTTGACCTTCCTTTGTGCCAAGAATACTCAACGTAAACCATGGAACATTTGTTGTCTTTCTTGTGATCGGTTTGTGCACAAGGACGATACCAACCACTAACCTCACTATTTGGTAATTATGAGTCAACTATTGAACACATGTGTTAAAAGGAATTGATCTTCCTTGAGACAAAACCCCAAACGCAAACCATGGAGACCCTTGTCTCCTTTCTTTTGTTCTAAACTGCCACAAGGACGATTCATGCTTCCACTTCACTATTCTTTCCCTATTACTCGTACCACCTTAACCTTGGTCACCATGGGACAAAATACACACGTTTTTCAAACCATCTCTATATATATACGTGCATGCATGTATTCGAGCCCATGCATACTTAAAACAATCACCACACACAAACAAAGATAAGTACGTAAAGGTCATTTTTTGAGGAAAATAAATTCGATAAATTAAATTCGTAATAGTCAAGAGTTTAATCGCAGCGTGACACACGAGCAAATACAAACTTGTAATAGTGACGATAATTAAATAGTTTTGTATTTGAACTAATTATAAAGGTTTCACAATTTGTATTGTGTTTTGTAAATCATGTTGCTGTAACTTAAGATATTATAATATACAAGTTGTTTGTTTGACCTATTTGGTATGGGATTTAGAGTGAAATGACACTAACAAATGTTTAGTTTGTAAAAGTCAATTGAATCATACCTAAAATCTTGTACGGATACCCTTATATTGATACCATGACAAATTGGTGGGAGTCATGTTTTCTTTCTTATAAGTGGGTCCCACCCCTCTCACAATACAACTTTCTATACAATTTTTAACTGACAAAATTTCAAACACTTTTTGTATCTTTCTTTATTTTATATTAAAATAACATATAAATATTACTTTAAATTGTATTATTAAATTATAAAATAAACAAATTATTATAATAATCAAATCATTTCTTTTTCCACATTTTCTTTCAAACTGAATCTCACTCCACACCCATTTACAAACCAAACAGGCCCATAGTACATTTAAAATAGTATTGAATTGATCAAGTTGCTCATTTTCCCACATCAATCAATCAATCAGTGTGTAAAATGAAAACATCAGGAGTGCTAGTAGCCTTGGCCCCCATGACCTAAATCAAGAAATCTTAAAAAGTTTTGGTTTTGTTGCTCTCCCCTAGTTATATATTCAGAAGCATCAAAATAAATAAAGAACTTACCTTATTTTGAATTTACAATTCTTTTTATGCACTAAATATGTTAGAAAGAAATTATGTTCAATAATACATTCGTAAGTTTTTTGAGTTTTGAAAACTACTTTATACTTGGTTTTGGTTGACATGCTTTGGTCTCGTATTTCCTAAACAAGACACATAACGTATTATTTTTATTGCCCAACCTATTAGTTTACGTGGTAAACTAACAAGCTATGCAACTTCCTCACCCCCATACCCTCATATGAACCCTCTTGTAATACTAAAGCTTGTCGCGTTTTCTAAACATAAAGATATACGATTGGGCTTCTAAGCCCATTAAGTCAAAAATAAGCATTTCAAATAAGCTAGTCGTATAAGCTGTTTCTCAATGAATTTAGAGTCCAAATATAAGCCCAAAGCTAAGCCCAAAAGTTTCGCATACCCAACGGTTTTAAAAACCTTAACGGGCCTTTGTTTAAGCTCGTTAACGGCCCATAAGCTCAAAATAAGTTCCTTTTTGAAATAAGCTGTGCTTATAAGTTGATAAGTAGTTTTTAAGCCTATTTATAAAATAAGAATGTTAAGTTTTAAAGTTGGTAAAGTTTGGACTAATTTTGCAAAAGTTTTGAACCCGAGGGACTAAAGCTGTCATATTTAAAAGTTTAAGGGAAAACTGTCATTTTGATAAACTTGTGATGAAAACTGTAAATCTAGAAAATTTTGGGTATAAAAATGTAAATATAAAAGAGTTTTGGATTAAAAATGAAATTATAAATATGTTTTGGACTAACAATGTAAAGTTATGCCGTTAGGGGTTAAAGTGTAAATTATACAAAACTTAAAGGTTTTTCATAAAATATAAATTTTATAATATATATATATATATATATATATATATATATATATATATATATATATATATATATATATATATATATATATATATATATATATATTTTATATAAATCCGATTCGATTAAGCACTTTTCGTTAACTAAATAGATATATATAGTTTATAAATATATAACGTAATAACGATAATAATAAATATATAACTTTTAACAATTAACACATTCTCTCAAACCGATTCACTTTTAGACACCTATCAACCGTCTTGTTAATCACACCGACCTTCGTAACCCTTCGACGTATATCGTCACACTTCGTCGTTCTTTTATATATATATATATATATATATATATATATATATATATATATATATATATATATATATATATATATATATATATATAACTACGGTAAATATATATATTTAAACGTGCACGTTTATTTGCTACAAGTCAACTAAACAAACAATATACCATAATAAACAACTTTCGCGATAAACCGAACTTAGACTATCAAACTCTGAAACTTGCCATATTTTATTTAGGTTGTGTGTTGAAGCCGTTTCCACCTATCGTTTGAATTACGATATTATTACTACCGAGCAACCCAGGTGAGTTCATAGCCCACTCTTTAAACTTTTAAACTCTTTTGTGGGGAGATACATGCTACAAACCCAAACACAAGCTTTTTAGTATGCTATGTCTGATGTTTTTATTGCTTAAGTAGCTATTGTCAAAAGCCCCTCGATCATGAACCTTAATCACTTGCGAGTGAACGTAAATATTTGGGAATAGATCTATTTGGGACTGACAATCCCCGTTTAGTTTGGCTAGGATGGGCGACTAGGCGCACATTATTTAACAAACTCATAGGTTACTGGCAAAGACCTATCCTGAGGGCACCCTTTATATTAGTTTACATCACATATTGATGCATGTCAAATTGTTGCGTGTCATGAGCTTAATGCAATAACAAACTTGATTTTAAACTTGTTAATTGGTTATCGATACAATTAACACCTTTGCCTGTGTTCAACCTTTAAACTTAATCCTATGGACATCACTCAACTTTTGTTGACTTTTAGCATGTTATCTCAGGTAATTAAGACATGGAAGTTCAAGGTACGGAGAAGGGCATCAACCCGGGCACAGGTTTTTAAATAAACGTTTTCTTTATCATTCACCTAAATAAAACATATCTATGAAGATATGACTGGTTTTTCCAAAACGATTTATGTACTTAGAATATTTTAAATGAATGATAAAATGTGCTTTCAAAACGCTTCCTATGATTATGACAAAGATCCACTACATAATACCCCGTTAAGTCTTCTGCTGTCGTTAATCGAATTTAGGGGGTGTTTCAGAAATGGAGATGGTGGATCTGGGGCTGAAGAGATTGAGCATGTCGATTCACTTTGGACAATTCTTAATTACCTTTACGCATTTAGTGTGACCGATTACTTTCCATGGTTGAGATGGATAACTGATTTTGATGGTCATGAGAAGATCATGAGAGACGCTATTCGTACTGCAAGAAAGTATCAAGATTGTTTGGTTGATGAAAGGATTCAACAATGGAAAGAGGGAGTTAGGGTGATAGTAGGCGACTTGCTTGACGTGTTCATCAACTTTAAAAACCCTAGACTAACTGTTGATATGATAAAAGCTCAGACCCTTGTAAGATTCAATTTATTTTTTGTTTTACTTGTGAGTTAATTTGGATCTTTTTTTGCTAATGTAATATGCATGCATATTAATTTTTTAATGGTTTGTATATAGGAGCTTATATTAGCAACATTTGATAATCCATCAAATGGCATTGAATGGGCAATGGCAGAGATGATAAACCAACCAAGGATTATCGAGAAAGAATCCAAGAGCTTGATTCTGTGGTGGGAAAAGATAGATTGGTGCAAGAATACGATTTACCTAATCTTAACTATATCAAAGCCTGTGTTAGGGAAGCTTTCAGGTTGCATCCTGTTGCACCTTTCAACATTCCTCACGTCTCATCTGTTGACACCACTGTCGCGGGATACTTTATACCAAAAGGAAGTTGTGCTACTAAGCCGCCCTGGGCTAGGGCGGAACCCTGAGGTGTGGGATGACCCACTGGCTTATAATCCAGACCGTCACATAAAAAGTGATAATGAAGTGGTTCTAACGGACCATAACTTTGATATGTTGTCATTCAGCACTGGTCGACGTGGTTGTGCTGGAGTGTTATTTGGCTCGACCATGACAATAATGTTGCTAGCAAGGCTTATACAAGGATTCAATTGGGAGTTCCATTAAACGAGTTGCATGTTAATCTCAAGGAGAACTTGCTAGATTTATCAAAGGCTAAGCCATTGTTAGCCATAACAAGATTCTACACAATTTTATTGTGTGCTTATAACGTATTATTAAATAATGAATAAGAATACAAGACTAAGAGGAGACAGAGAGATTCTTATTATGAGATGTATATCAATAGTTACATAGGATCACCTATTACAGGGCTAATTATAAATTATACTAAGTTAGTAATTAATGAAAAAATCATTTACCAATTAAATATTTCATAACAGTTTTAAAATAATTGGTTTCTTTCATTGTTTACCAATTAAAAGTCTTTAAAAAATAAATATAAAATCTTATTGGTAAATAGTACAATGATCGTCGCATAAGAGGAGGATACTTGTTTTGCTTAGGATCCATCTTTTCTAATTTTCTTGTTAAAAAAGTGTGGTTTAACATTTCTTATGCATTTTAGGGGGTGTTTCTTTTCTTTTTAGTGGAAAATAAATGTGGGCCCATTCCTTTAATGCCTCTTAATTGAGGGAGTATTAAAGCTTCACCCTCCCTAAATAAGTGGTTAATTAAGTGGTTCATATGAAACCACTTAATTTAGGGCACTGGGAGTGGGTGAGTGAAGGTGCGGGGCAGGCTCCCTCACTCACTGGAACACCGCCGCCTATAGTGAGTGAAGGGTGAGTGAGGGGAGAGTGAGTGAAATACCGACGCATGGGAAGAAAAAATTTTGGAACCTTGGACCATAAATATGACCGTTGGGAGTGAGTGAAGGGTAAGTGAAGTGACGTCTCTAAAAATATGAACGAGTGAGGGAAAAAGTAAAGAATGATGTGGCGCATTTCGATTGGTTGAAAGTGAATGAAGGAAGGGAGGGTGAGTGAACCACTCCCTCCTCTAAGTAAACACCCCCTTAGTTCTTGTTTTCTCGCCTTTCTAAAAATGTGTGGTTAGCATTTCTTTTGTTTGAAGTATCTCGGAACAATAAATTTGACATGGAGGGAGCGGCGGAATATTGTGACATATTGGAGGCTGGCCAGTGTCAAACAGTGTAACAAATGTGAGTTAGGTCAATAAAAAATCAAATAATATCTGAATGATAGAACGTGTAATCATTATAACCCAATATAATAGTCAAACACTCAAACTTGATCGTCGCATAAGAGAATCCTTTTAGAACACTATTCAAACTTGTTCACGAGAAGCATGGGATTTTGTATTAAAAATTACGTTCTATATGTAAAGTTTTAAACTATATACAACGACACAACGTAAAATTGGAAACATGCAATCTTTTGTATACTATACGATTGACTGTTTAACTATTCTAAATATAATGATCGTAGAAATTTATATTTTGAGGTGGTCAAAAAAAAAAAATTGAAAAATCGCCAAACTTGGCACTTACTTTTAGTACACCATGTATGCATATACACATGTAATTATATATAAGTTGTTTTTATATCACGACACGTATTTACGATATTGAAAAGTTAAGTAATTGTTAGTTAATGAGAGGACCTAACTTGAAAATGTTTCCAAGTTACAATGTTAGTCATGTATGTCGCCACTTCTATCATCACAAAGTTACATTATTTTGCGACTAATAACCTTTTTGCAACAAAAATCACTATATGTCACTACAAATCATCTTGTCACCTAAAATCAGTCTTTTGTTATGAATTCTGCGAATATTTTTAGAACTTTTTCCATTCAATTTCATGCAAACTTGTGTTTCCAGTTACATATATGCTACTATTACCACTACTATAAGGCATTGTAGCTCCAAAAAATCTCATCGTCTCTAATAATCTCATGTACAAATTCCTTCCCCTATCCGAAACTTACATTCGAACCATTTCATGCATATAACATGGTATACAATAGCCTCAGTTTCACCCTTAGCTCGTCATCATGAACATGACATTTAAACCATACTGCACCACACCCCTATACTACTTCCTTTGCAAATAATACGTTTTGCATAAACCGTATCGATTAGTGGTGAAAGAAACGAAAAAAGGATTAGTGGTACGTGGAAGGAGTCACTTTCAGCAGACAACTGAGGAAACGGTTAGAGGGTAACGAAAGGTGTTAGCATATTGAAAGGAGATAGTATGTCCGTTAACGAGTGGTCTCCCATTGTTAACGAGACAATCATCGTAACGAATGCGTCTAAAGAGACGAGGGTTGATTAAACGAGCCGAGCTGAACCAACCGCAACTAAGATGTATCCCGGAGATGTCACAACCGGTGGTGCAAACGTTCATGATTTCTACGGTGTAAGTGGGAATGCCGCTTGGGAGAGGGTCAGTGGGACCTTGGTTTATGACAATGTCGGAATTTGAACATTTGTCTCCCCATATTCGGTTTGGTTGTTCCACTTGTGTAGCTGCGTAAAAGTAAATACAAACAAAATGTATGAGAGAGAGAAATCGATGTTACGTTAATGACTTTACTGCTTCTTTTCTTTACACTAAAATGGTATCAAACAGAGCAAAGTCAACACTATTGCTTCGCAGTTTGAATACAGTTTTTGCCATGGAACTAGGCTTTTTTTTTTAAGCCTATGATTTCTTAATAATTAAACCAAATCTACAAAATGTCAAAATTAAAACCAGTTTTTATAATCAAAACTAATTAGTTGTATACTAAGTGTATCTTAAGGTCAATATAAATTTCATTCAACTGAGTTCACAAAATTTTACTACTGTAATAAATTTGACAAGTTTTTGCTAGATTAAAGTGTAACAAACCAAAACGAAACCCAAACCCGCAAACAAGGACAAAGCAGTCATGAATTATATTTCGTCATAGGTTTAAGCATCATAATGCAATTTTAAAGGCATGAAGCCAACCAACAATAAGGACAAGACATACTTTTTTCGAAATGGTATAGTATCATAAAGAAAGTGATAAATCAATTATATGACCATTATTGAACGAGGAAAATAATGGTGTAACTTTGTAACATTTCCAATAAATGCCTAGCTAGCTAACATGCGCAGTCTGCTAAATTTCTAATGCTACCTTTCACCGAAATATGCATGTTTTCGAAGTAAACGCATGTCCCAAAAGTGGTTTAATGAATTAGCCCCAAGCTACATCTAGCTTCTAATTTGAGAATCTAAACTCTAATTTAGTAAAGTTAGTGAGTGGAGGTTCTTTAAGAAGCTGGTTTTAGACTTTAGATGAACTGTTTGCTACACATAAAAATCACCAACCTAACTTTTACACAGATCACAATAATAGCATAGAAATTGTAAGACCATTCCCCAATACAATCCTCAAATTTTCATGTCATATGAAGAAATGGAAGCATGACTAATTAAGGCAACAGCGACAACTCAAGATGAATTGAATAGTAGTATGTTTTTATATAAAAAGCTAAAAGAGAAAGGGAAAGATTTGAAAAGAATAATAAGTTTAATGTTTGGTGAGGATTTTAACTAGACAAGAAAGAAAATTGGGAAGAAGATCTTAAAAGCCATTTTCATGAGAAAACTAGTATCTAATTAATGTTGACCTAATTTACACATGAAGTGTATAATTAAGATTTTAAGCTTTCATTTTCACCTATATCCAACTCATGACACAAAAAATTATTAGAACTTAAAAAACTTTATTTTATTTCATGTTAATCCAAAAACAAGCCAAAAAATAAATAACTTCAGTTAGTTTTTTGTCTTATATGTTTGTTTGTCTTTTCTATCCAAAATTAAAAATAGATGCAAACAATGGCATGATATGTTTGTACAAAGTAGCCACACATTTACATGAAAAATACTTATCTACGTTTTTCTACAAATACTTTTGTCATATATGTTCCTGAATATTTTATATCCAAAACACAAAGAGTGGCACACTACAACACATACTCTGCTAATTAATTAGCCATTAGCCAAAAGAGTTAACTTATATGTTCCTCAATAACATTCTATTAACCATTAGTCAAAAGAGTTAACTTATCACTGTAGCTTCATAAACTCCTAGATACAAATTCTCCACTACGCATATATCAAACCGACATCTCAAAACTATTTAAAAAATGAATAGTAAAGTTGGTAGTATATGACAAGGATAAGTCCAAATAAATCGTGCATGGGGGTTAGTTAATAAGGGGGACCAAAGGGTAAGGTAAAGAACCAACATGTAATAGAATTGACCAGTGGAATGAAACATACGTGCACTACCACCACCCCATCAAAAATACGTACCACCAACATTATATCTGACCAAAAATTCGCTGATCTGACTGAGTACCTCCAGTGTTTGCAGCAGCGTTTTAGCATCAAAATATAACCGACACAATATGTTTGCATACCACCCACCACCACATTTTCATTCCACATACGCCAGACCACTAGCACGTACCATTTAAATAGTACTCGTATTAATAGTAACAACTATTATTATGATTATTGTTATCATTATTTTTACTCCCTATTATTAATTGTGACTATTCGCTATGTAAAGGCACATGATGAATAAATCTATATGTAAGATTTTCATCAGTTTATCATCCAAATAATAATAGTAATAAGTATTCTCCTCTTATTGTTGTTAGTATAATTTATTGATGGTAACAAATATTCAACATGAAATATTAACAAAATCTTAGAGGTAAGGTCTAGCTTGTTGCCAACGGCAACAATCAATCCTGCCGAAATAAGATCAGGAGAATGTGAATAGTCATAACTTTACGTGAAGGTGCGGTAAAGAGACTGCTTACAGAAAGACATATGCGGCAAGTATCATAGTTACTAAGAGCATCTACAATGGCACCAAGTCATAAAGACTTGGAGCATTTAATGCCATTAATGCTACACACATTTAATAACTAAAGCTTTTAGGAATGACTTGGAGTTCACCAAGTCTTCTTAAAAAGCTTTACAAAAAGCTTGTCATGCAATGCTAAAAACCATCCTCAAAAGTTTTTTGTAATAGTGAAAAGCTTTTGCTTGTTTGAGCCATTGGAGATGTTCTAATGGCAATATAAATTTCCTAAAGGTCCAATATACAACATATAACGATAATTAGGATTAAATGAGAAGAAAAATTAAAATAATTATTATTGTTGCATTACTATTAATAACTCCTAGAAGCGATATGAAGTACTCGTATTGATTCTACGTGTATCAATCAGTAACATTTAACAAACATCTAGAGGCAACTAAACCAGTATCAATCAGTAGTTACTAATTTACGTGCATCAATCAGTAACATTTAACAAACACTTAATCTAGAGGTAATCAGTAAAAGTTACCATGACTTTGAAGAAGCAGCTTGCGATGCAGAACGTTATTTACCGCGCTGTTAAAACCCGTACTATTCGCAACAAAACGTGTACCAGTACCACTAACATGCTCCATTAAACCACGACCAAATTGCAACGCACCTACTAATAAATAAACCGTTCCATTCAATGAACATCACAAGACAATATTATTACTAACTAACACAATAATGAAAACTTAATGAAGAATGAAGCAAAATTAGCTGTAAATTAAATAAAAAAGCGCACCTGTCACGTAGAACGTAAATACCACTACTATTAACGACAATGACAATTTCTTCTTCGTCAAGCAACTCATCGGAAAACTAGTAACAAATTCTCGCCGGAAAAAACTTAACCTCAAGCAGCATCAATCACTTCACCAAAGCTAAAATTCTGACGGTAATTTATAATGAGCGGTTTTTACGAACAAATAGTGAAGTGTATCTTTGACTAAATAGATATGATTACAGGAATGAAGTGATTGATATATTGTACTGCAAAAAAATTATAATAATTTTATAATGTAGATTAGTATTAGTACACGTAGTGAAGGTGTAAACATCTAATCAATCAGGTAAACAGTAAGAATAAAATAAAAATCTGCCGCCGAATCGATTACGATTTTGACTAAAGTATATATTTATCCGTCAGATTTTAGCTTTATTTAACGGTTAATAAAACTGCTTATTTAATTTTTTTTTTTATATAAAAAATCGATTATTACTTTTAGCATGAAAATGATAGCAAATTGCAAAAACATGATGTAATTTCCGTTTTAGAGCTCAAATTTTGCATAAAAATATAAAATTAACAATTCACCGTTAACGATATGACGTAAATTTAACTGTATTTTACGGTTAAGAGTACTATTAGCTTAAAAACTATAACAAAATTCGTTTTAGAGCTCAATTTTTGCACAAAAACATGACATTAACGATTCAAATAGAAGTGAAGAATGAGATACCTTTGAATTTGATGCAGCTGAGAGAATGAAGGAATGAATCGGTTGATGATGATGATGATCGGGTTTGAATAGCGTGTGTGATAATTAGGGCTTGTTTTTTGAAGAAAAGGTGATATGCTGTGTAGATGTGGGTTTTATTCTTCTCTTGTTTTTATGTTATGTATGTGGAGGATGAGCGCGTGAGAGAGTAGTGAGTGAGGGTGGTGACTGGGGTTAAGTTGCACGTGACGGAGGTGATATATTATTCCAACGGATTTTGGTTTTGGCTCGGGTATCATGAACATGAGAGGGTGGTTTATTACTATTTGTATAAGAGTAAAATACCCTGTATACTCTTCAAGGTTTTGTAAGGCTGTAAGGGTGGGGGGAGTGCTCCACTCACCCATTTCCCTTTCACTCACTCACAACCAATCCTATTCCGTCACATCATCTCCCATTTTTTCCTTCACTCACTTCATTTTTGGGGGCGGCACCTTCACTCACCTTTCACTCACTTTTTTTTTTTTTTTCTTTCTTTTTTTCTTTTTTCTTTTTTTCTTTTTTTCTTTTTTTTTTTAATTATATTAAAAAATGTATTCGAAAATAAAAATTCCATTAAAATTTAATTAACATTACATAATATTATTAAAAACCGTAAAATACCTAAAGTTACATTAAAATTTAAAAACGGAAAACTTAAACATTAAATCCTACAAACCACATGGCCAACCGTATTTGGCGCATAGCTCGCGTTTCCTTTTGATGACGAAATCTTTGAAAGTCGGGTCCGGGATTTGATCGTGAGGGTCCATAACGAACTTCATGTCACGATTGTAAACCTCCCCGTTAATAAAGTTGAAATATTCGTCGTCTTTTTTCTTTTGAGCCTCCAACTGAGCTTGCAATAAAATTTTCTTCTCAGCGGTGTAACTTTCAAAGGCATCACGCATCGAGCTTCGGCTTGAATCTCCTGGAGTCGTCTTTTTTTTGCCTTTTGGTTGACGTGATGGAGTTGGGTTCTCGTTGAGGTTCGGTAACTCACACTCGAAATCTTCCACGTTCACCGGCGTTTGAGCGCTACTCGATTCGGACGACTTTCTTTTCTTGCTCGATCCCGTGGATTCTTGAGTAAAAGTTGGTTGTTCTTTCCACTTTGGTTGATCTTTGACAATCTGCCACGCTTTATAATGCGAGAAACTTTTCTTGTATTGTTTCGCAAAATCACGATTGGCTCTTTCAAGGACTTGAACATCGTCGCACCCACTATCTCTCAAGCGATTCTACAAAATTATAAAACAATATACAATATACAATATATAACAATATCCAAAAAAATATATATATATATAACGTTTTTAGAACTAAAAAAATAAAAAATATATAAATATACCGCTTGTGTGTAGTAACCGTTGAACGCTGCGATCAAAGGATGTATATCTCTCCATTTCGAATTCAATTGATGATGAGTACGTTCGGTTCTTGGGACAAGCGTTCTAAAATGTATTAGAATTCGCTGCCAAAATCCTTTCTTGGATTGACGGTCGCCAATTTCTTTGTCAACCGAAGTTTTAACCCAAGACTTAGCTAACGCCTCCTCCTCATCGGACGTCCAAGTCTTTGGTCTTTTTTTCTTCTTTACAACAACCTCTTCGACCTCTTCGACCTCTTCGACATCTTCCTCCTCTTCGAAATCTTCATTTGGTTGTGTCTCGGGTACCATGTCAACATTGTCGAAATCTTCATCCTCTTCGAAATCAAATGGAATGGGTAACGGTTCACTAACCCGTTCACGCCTTTTTTCTTGGGAATAACGCGGCGCATACGGGTTGAAGTTAGGATTTGGCGGTGGAGATTGTTGAGTATAGTTTGACTCAAACGGGTCGAAGTTTGTGGGAATTTGCGGGAGGGTTTGTTGTTGGGAGAAAAAAATTTGTGGAGATTGAGGATACATTTGGGGGTGATAAGGTTGTTGTTGAGACGATGGTTCGGGACCGGGTTGTGATTGAATCCGAGGACGAATTGCGCCTCTCGATCCACCTCTCGATCCGCCTCTCGATCCACCTCTTCTTGGATCTCTATTTTTACCACGTTCCATATTTTTTTTTTCTTTCGAATTGCAGCAGTGAGTGAATTGTAGCAAGAGGGAAAGATGTATTTTTTTTTTTGGTGCTATGTTCGTTTGGGTCTGCTGGTATATAAACAAAAAAAAAAAAAAAAAAAAAAAAAAAAAAGAGCCGTTTGGCTCTGCTGCAAACAACTCCAAAAAACACTCCAACGTCTCTTTTTTGCAACGGCTTTCTTCTCCCTGCGTGCGTGGTATTTCCACTCAAAAACCCTCCCCGTGCGGGGTTCCCCGCGAGGCGGCGGTGTTCCCGTGCGGGGGTTCACCTTCCCCGCTGCTTCCCCGCACCCACTCCCTCTCCTCTAAGAAGCGTCAATCACTCTCATTTTTTCTGCCACATTATCTTTCATTTTTTAACGACTTATATGTGATTGGGTGTCTCAGTAAAGAAGACCTTTAAAATACTCTCTTCGTCCCTTATTAAATGTCCAGTTTTGACTTTTTGAGTCTTTTTTCTTTAACTTTGATCTTAAATATTTTTGTTTGTATTATATGATACTTGATAAAAATTATGTCAATGAAAAATACATTTAAAACCCAATTCATTCATATATTTTGTATCATGTATTATATATCATATATAAAAATATTTATGGTCAAAGTTGATAAAACAAGACTTTGAAAATTCAAAGTGGACATTTAATATGGGATGGAGGTAGTATTAATTAGAAAGTTGGTGTTATGTTTTTATGTGTGTGTAGTTGAGTCGGTCGCATACACGACCTTGATCCAAAAAAAAGAGGGGGGTGATCGATTTCCTACAGAAGGGGACTCGATCGAGTGAATTGATCGATCGATCAATATTACTGCATGCAGCCTAAGATTTTACATTTGGTCTAAAATCGGACAAAATTACGCCATTGCTCTTCAATGTTGTCAAAATTGCTCACCAATGGTCTAATTTTCTAACGACGTTAGTTTTTCCTTGTTATAACCTTTCACGTGCAATTCACACAAGGGTAAGATTGTCTTTTCTCTTTTCGTCCTTTCCAGCTACCATTTGACTACCCATAATTTCAATGTTCTCGCCTATTGTATCACCTTCTTTTATGTCACACAGTTAATTATTTTTTTCACCTACATCATCTCACAACTTTTAAAAATCTCACACATAAACCCTAATCTTTTTCCCTAAATTATTCTCATAATTTTATTAATGCCCGTGACACCATGCGTACTCTTAAATGGAAGATACAGGGTACTGACTTTGTAATTAGTAATGAAGATATGTATTGGTTTGCAAAAGAGGACTATAGTAAGTTTCGTGTGTTGGTTTATTTTTCATCGATTTGGTGTAATTTGGTTAACATTCTAAAGATTATGTTCTAATATTTTATTTTTTGACTTTTTTCAGAAACTTTTCCCAATGTGTTTACCATGAGGATACACCATGGTGGTAAGTTCTAAGTTTTATCCAGAAAGGGTTTACGTTGGGGGTAAGAAAAGTATTGTTGATATAGTCGATATTGAAACATTCTTGATTCACAAGTTAGATGATATGGTTAAGGACCTAGGTTAGACAGATAGAAGGATAATGTATTATAACTTTATAAAACATATATGGTTTGAATCGTGATGTAGAGTTACATGCTTTATCTTGTGATGATGATGTTTGTTTTTTAAGTAAGTTTATATGTGCGCATAAGGTAATTGAAGTTTACATAGAACATGTTGTGTCCAAAGTAGAAACTTATTTTAAGTCAAATCAGATAATGAGTGTTGTTATTGATTAAATAAATGAAGGCATTCGTGTTGGTACTAGTACTCATAGTCATAATGTTCCTAAGAGGTTATTCTTGAAAACGTTTCATCTTGAGGAGCCAGAAGTTAGTGATAAAATTAGTAGGTTTACTGAATTACCTATTCAATATCATGGGTTAACTGAATTACCTATTCAAGAGTCTAGGTTTACTCAATTACCTACTCAAGAGTCTTCTTACTTAACATTAAACAGAGAACTTGATGAAATAGATGAGGTCTTTGGTAGTATTAACTTAAGTTCTGCTAAAAAATGTTAGTCAAGAACAAGTAGTTGGTGATTCTTTAAAGGTACATGATTACCAACTAGATGATATGGATGTGGATGATAATGTGGGGTAAATGAAAATCAAGATATAGTGACTGATAAGGTAGTTGATGATTTTGTACGTGTAAAGGAAACTCACGATCAAGTGAATGATAATGGAGCTGATGATCCTGTGAGTTTAAAGGAAACTAATAATCAAGCGAATTATAATATAGTTGGTCATTTTATGAGTTTTGAGGAAAAATTATGATGATATGATTTTAAGTGGTAGGAGAGATGATGACAATTATGTTTACGATGGAGATAGTGAGGATGAACATAATGAAAGTAAGGAAGAATAAGAGGTATTTTATGATGAGGATAACATTATAAATGAACATGATGTTGTTGTAACTTTGTTTGGGTTGAATGAAACACGCGATGTGCCATGTTTGACTGATCAAGTTCAGATTCCATGCTTCATGAGAATGATTTAGATGTTATTGATAATAAAAAATTTGATAGTGATTCTGAATAGGAAGATGACTTAGAGAGAGTTAGGAATAGAAAACTTAGGCAGTTTAAGAAAGGAAAAACAATAAGATGATAGTGCAGTGAAGAAGTATGGTAAGGAATCTTGGATATACAATATTCATTTAAGTGAGCATTTACGTCTACAGTCATGAGATATAAAAGCTTGCAACTACAAGTTTTTATCAAAGCATATTATGGATCAAGTCGATGTAGATCCAAATAGTCCTACAAAGCTAGTCCAAGATGTACTTCAAAAGCAATGAGAGTTAAATGTTTCTCACATGAAGGCATTCATAGAAAAGTCAAGAGTTGACATGTTGATAAGGGGTGATCACAAGGGTCAACATTATTTGTTAAGAGATTATGTGCTAGAGTTGACAACCCAAAATCCTGGAACCACAGTCAAATGTCAAGTTGAATTGCCTGATGATCATAATGCTTCTACTATAGTCTCAGGAGAATATATGTGTGTTTTGGTGTATTAAATCAAGAATTTAAAGCTAATGGAAGGGAACTGTTGGGGTTGGATGGAGCTTTTATGAATGGGTCATTCCCTAGTCAAGTGTTAACAGTTGTAGGCATTAATGCTAACAATGGCGTATATCCTGTTGCTTATGCCATTGTGGAAGCTGAATGCAAAGATTCATGATGTTGGTTTTTAAACATATTAGGGGATGACCTTGATCTATACAAAAACTTCAATTTTACTTTCATATCAGATAGACAAAAGGTAGAATGTTGTTAATTTTCTTACTTTTTTCTAGTTTTTACTATATTAATAGTCTTTTAAATGTTTTAAATTTTTTGTTTGTTAAAGGGTATCATTCAATCACAGGCTAAAGTATTTCTGTAACAACCGTGGTTTTAGCAGGTCAGTTTGATTGATAGTCTTGACTCGGTTGACGTTTGTTTGGTGTGTCTTAGGTGATTGAAGTGATATATGTATGATATAGGTGAGTTTTAGCACTAAATCCCTTTCCGTAAATGGTTTTTATTGTGATTTGGAAAGTATGGATTTTGGGAAAGTTCATTTTGATCGCCTTTGTGGTGTAGAAATGACTTGTGAAGTTTCTGGTGTTTTTGTGTTGTTGCGTAACGAGTCTTCGTTCAAGTGTTTGAGCGTTAGCGGGTTACGAGGAGTTTTTTTTATGTGTTATAATTTTAAAGGGTGTGAAAATCTATTTTTGGAAACTTTATTTTGAAAATGATATTTTTCAGGTTTGTCGTAAATTAAGGTTTATCACGTAAGACGTTAGGTTTCGTTGTGGGTTTGCATAAAATATAAAAAGTACGAGGTTTTGAGTATAACAAATAAATTTAATAATATATATATATATATATATATATATATATATATATATATATATATATATATATATATATATATATATATATATATCGGCTAGAAGGGGAAAAAGGAAACCCGCTTTAAGTCCAAATATGACTCTTAGACCCAAGGATTATCCATAATTAATATATATACAACCTAAACAGCCCTCAAACGTTTTTTTTGAAGTTTATGGTAGATCCAAGAGAGAAAAAGAGAAGAATAAAATTAGGGTTTGTAATTTGGAAGCAATAATCAAGAATTAAGGTAAAATTCTTAAAACCTATGTTCAATTAATTGATTAATTATTAGAATTCATGTAATATTAAGTATGATGGATCTAGGGTTTGTAAGTTTCTGTAAATTAATTAATTAAAACATGTTGTGATCAATTAATGATTATATTATGATGATTGGTGAAGAGAATTGAGCGTAAAACATGCTAGTTATTGAGTTAGGGTTTGGATGTAAAAGTAGTGCTGTAAAGATTCGAAGGTATTTTAACAGATGGTGATGAGTTAGATCACGAAATTTTAGTCTAAATTTAATTTTAATGAAAGAGCTTTCCAAAAAGTCCGGCCACGATCGATTTTGAGGTCCGGAAGTTAATCTTTTGATTTTTCTTTGTTAAGGTGTCAAAGCTGTAAAACCGGGACATATTTAGGTCATAAGTTTGGTAGTGAGATGTGGATGAAAAAGTGAGATTTAGCTAGCCATTCTGGTTGAGTTAAGTTTCATATGCACTTAGACTCCCATGCAAAGGATTTGTGATAAAAAGTTGTAGAAGTATTTTAAATTAATTAAAGCATTTTGGTGTGCGTTCAGATCCGAATCTGGATAGTTTGTAAGTTTGATTTTATGAAAGGTACTTGTATATGTTTTGGATCATGGCCTTTTGGTAGTAGCTTGTATACATCCAAAGGACTATGGTAAATTTTTGGTGTGAGTTATTGAGCTTTTAAAGTTATTATTTCATGTGGGCGAATGTACCCTAAAATTCTGTGTTTTCTGACTTTAAAAGTGCAAGGGATTTAGTGAGTATTAGGATTTGGTGGTGATTAGTATGGGGTAAGGGTGAGCATGGTCCAAAAACCGGACCGGGCCGGCCAAGACCGGACCGGACCGAAGACCGAGAACCGGAAAAACCATAGACCGAGACCAGACCGAATGTGGTCGGTCCGGTTCGGTCTTCGGTCGGTCCGGTCCAATTAGGCATATTTTGGCACGTTTTTTCGGTTTTTTGGTCTGTCCGGACCGGACCGGACTGGACCGACCGGACCGAGGACCGAATTAGCCAAAAAGCCTAGACCGAGGACCGGACCGAATGTTGTCGGTCCGGTCCGGTCGGTTTTGTCGGTCGGTCCGGTCTATCCGGTCCGTTTGCTCTCCCTGAGTATGGGGTCTAGGAGATCCATGGTGGATCATATGAATCTTAGACATCCATCATATGTGTATTACATGGGTTATAACATATAGCTTGGCCATGTGTAACGTGGACTTATTTTGTGTGATATAGA
Organism: Artemisia argyi; assembly: GCA_030686995.1. NCBI lineage: Eukaryota > Viridiplantae > Streptophyta > Magnoliopsida > Asterales > Asteraceae > Artemisia > Artemisia argyi. The sequence continues at coordinate 38,871,005 of CM060701.1, forward strand.
TTTGTGATTTGTGATTTGTGTTTGTGGAAGCTACAAAGTTTGAAGTGAGTTCATATTCCCACTTTTTACTTTGTTTTAAACTTGGGATGGGAATTATGCTTGTAATAATTGTTTTGAGTTACTGTGATTATGTGTGGTTTAAAAAGCTTAGACTTATAATGTTATTGTATAAATGCTATATGTGATGATAATATTATGTGGATTGGATAATGTGATGATAATGCTGTGTGGTCCAATTGAGGGGGGGGGGGGGGGAGTATCCAATTGGATAGTAATAACTCCTACTCAATATAATGCTGTGTGGTTTAAATGGGATTCAATTAGGAGGATGTTTATCCTGTTGCTCGCGCATGCGACCTAATTGATGATAAGATTGGAGCGGGGGACACGTGTCGTCCTGATGGTTGCCTTATGTGTGTTGGTTGCCTTGCGAATACATGTAGTTTATATGATAACTATAATTATTTGTCCAGCTAAGTTTTATAATCACCGTGATTTGGTTGCCTAGTGTGTATGAGTCTTAAACCTATGAATCTCACCAACATTATGTTGACGTTTTAAGCATCATTTTCAGGTGAGCTTTCTAAGGATGTGATTAGACGAGACCTTAGTTGCATTGGAAGTGGTTTATCATCTATGATTGGATTCTATGTATTATTTTGGATTATGTTTTGGTTATTTTATTTTGGGGTATTGTTACGACACTTCGTGTTTGTACCTACTCTATTTTATGCATGTAGTTATTCTCTATATAGACACCATGTGTTGTGATGATATCCATGAAGTTACACACTCGTGTTTCCGCCTTGGCGAGGTGTGACAATTTCCAAGTGCAAAACATAGATATTGCTTAAGGCATATCCATGAAAACATGAAGAAGCAACATAATAGGGTAGCTTACAAGCAACTACTATGAAAATGTGCTACATCTACAACACTATAAAGCTTTGAGGCTGCAATGAAAGAACTTAAGGAAATTTCTCCTTCTACACATGCTTGGTTATCACAGATTCCACCATGACATTGGTCCAGAGCACATTTTTCAAGTAATGTGTTATTGCTTATGTCAGTTATTACTCATGATGTATACAATCATTTCCTAAGTGTTTTTTTACTGTTTGTAGGAAGAGCTAATTCAGATGTGTTGCTAAATAATATGTGTGAAGTGTTGAATAGTAAGATTGTCAAAGGTAAGGATAAACTAATTATCACTATTTTACCATTCATCAGGGAGTACTGCGTGAAAAGGATTGTGAATGTTGTATAAGTCATTGATAAATGTCCTGGTCCTATTACCCCTACTGCAACTACTATTATGACAAAAATCAAACAAGATGCTAGTAATTATACTGTTTAGTGGAATGGAGATAATAAGCATCAACGTAATGGGCCATGGGGGATTAATGTGTAGTTGATATTGTTAGGAGAACATGTAGTTGTAGGAGATGGGAGATAACAGGGATTCCTTGTAAGCATGCAGTTGCTGCAAACTGGAATATGGCTATCAATGGCCAATCTATAGAAATACCAGGAGCATGGACTGATAGGTGTTATTGGTTAGAAATTTTGAAAGAAGTTTACAGTTTTAAGATAAAACCACTATATGGTAGTAGATTTTGGAAGAAATCCACCTGTCCTACAACACTAACTCCTCTACATCATCACACTCAGATAAGCAGGCCTAGAAAAAAGAGACTAAGATGAGAAATTAAGGACCAACCAGTTGTTAAGAATGGAAGGTTGGTTAGGAAATGAAAAACTGTTAGATGTTAAGCTTGTGGAAACTTGGGTTACAATAAGTAGTCATGTAAAGGTAAAGGTGGAGGATCATCTTCTGGTTCAAAAAATCAAAACATAGGAAAGGGAAAGCTGTTAAAGAATCTACTAGTGAAAGACCCGAAAAAATAGTGAGGTTTGCTTTGGATGAAGAAAGTCAAAGATCAGAAGTTGCAAGTGAGGGTTTTTCAATATTAAAATGTATACTATTGCACTACTTTTTTTTTTTTTTTTTTTAGCTTTTCATCTTTTGTTACCAATATTTGTGAATGTTGTTAATGCAGTTGAAAGTCAAAGTGGTGGAAATGAAGGTACTGTTAATGCTGGTGCAAGCCAAAGTCACCCTGGTGCAAGTGAAAGTGGTCAAAGTACTGTGATTGGTGGTGCAAGCCAAAGTGAAGCTGGTACATCTTCTGGTGCAAGACAAAGTGATGCTGGGGGGATCAATCCAAGTCAAAGTGATGTTGGTGCATCGGTAAGTCCAAGTGTGAATGAAACTGGTTCCCCTAAATGAAGTAAAAGTGCAATAAGGAATCAAAGACATATTGTGGTCCTTTAAACTTATGTGAGACATGTTTAAGACTTATTTATCACAACAAAAAAATTACACCATTCATATATACATACCCATCATCCTAACATCAACTGTATCTTTTAACCAAAAAAAAAAAAGACAAAACCCATCATCCTAATATCTTCCCTACTGATAAGAACCTAACATCATTCACTTGTTAAAATACATGAAGATTGAAAATTAAAAATTAAATAATAATAATAATTGGGTCTGTTAGCCAACCGAATGGTATTGATAAGTTTGTCGAGGATGCTTGTGAGGATTTTGATAATGCAATGCATAAGGTCCAATTGGAGAATGCTGAGAATGCTTTGAAACAGCCACCTACATCATATGTTGGTGCGACTTCCAATGTACCTAAGAAAAAATTGTCCTACTTTCGTAGGCTGAAGTGTTGCAAGAAATTGAATGATGTGGATTTGTCTGTGCCTATGAAAGTGGTAGAAGAGGTAAATTCTAGATTTGAGAATACGTTATATGGTTATTTTCTTGGTAAACGTATTGCTTTTCCGGTTCTTGATTATTATGTGCGCAATGCGTGGGCTAAGTATGACATTCAAAAGGTTATGATAAATGCAAAGGGCTTCTTCTTCTTTAAATTTACCTCTTAGAAAGGTGTTGAAGATGTACTTGAGAACGGCCCGTGGATGATTAGGAATGTGCCTATAATACTTAAAAATTGGACTTTAAACACTAATCTCCTCAAAGAGTATTTGACCAACATTCCGGTGTGGGTTAAATTCCATGATGTCCCTCTTGCTATGTTTTCGGATGATGGTCTTAGTCTCCTAGCCACATTTATTGGTACGCCGATAATGTTAGATGCTTATAATAGTCAAATGTGCTTCGAATCATGGGGTCAAAGTAGTTTTGCTAGATGCTTGGTTGAAGTCAAGGCGGATCAGGTACTTAGGGAGAGCCTCACTGTTGAGATACCATTACTTGATGAGACGGGTTCTACTATTGAAAAGGTTCGGGTTGAATACGAGTGGAAACCACCTCGTTGTGATACGTGTAAGCTTTTTGGTCATACGCTGCTTGATTGTCCTAAGTCTGCTCCACCTCTTAGTCAGCCTAAACAAAGTATTAATGATGGTTTTCAAATGGTCAATAACAAGAATAAGGGTAAGAATGGTGGTCACAATACTCCGGGTAAAGGATTTTTTACTAAACCTGCTATGGGTCCTAAGTTTAGGTATCAACCTAAAGCGCCTCCTCTTGAACCCAAAAAGGTGGATACTACAAAGAAGAAGGCCGCTGATGTGGCTAGTACGAGCGGTACGAAGATTGCTACATCAAACCGGTTTGATGCCCTTTATATGGATGATACTGATGACTTTGGTATTCCTACCAATGAAGTGACTAAGGATGTGAATTCTGGTATTCCAAAGGAAGCTAAGGAGGACGGGTCTTTTGAGACTGGTAATGCATCACAAGAACCGCTTGTGAGTGATTCAATGGGAACAAAGAAAGTTGGTTCTATTCCTTTAGTTGAGAAAATTGGGGAGCTTGAAAAGCTACTTATTGATGGGAAAGCTACTCTTGTGGATGATGATGGTCATCCTATTCAAAAGGTTGATTATCTGGGGTCTACTTCTTCTACTAAGAGGGTTAACCCATTCTCAAAGGTGAGAGAGATTGTTGTTTCAGACAGTTATGAAGATGAGATTGTAAATACGTTTGATAAGTCCATGAACCTATTTGGTGGTGGTCATGATCGTGAAGATGATTATGATGACTAAGCGGATGAGGTCTACGATCTTCCAGGGAATTTGGATGCTTTGTATGACACGTATGGTATCAAGCTTCAAGGTCTTGGCAGAAAGTAATTTTGTATTTCATAGGAGTCTAATGGTATCTTTTGAGTAGTGGTTTTTTCTTATTTAGAGAATTATAAGTATCCTGTTATGTAAGCTTTTTTGCCTATGTAACGGGCTGAAATATGGGATTCACCCATATCTTTTGTACTTAAACGTTTTTTGGAGTAATATATTTACCGGGTCTCTTGACCTTTTACCCATAATAATAATAATAATAATAATAATAATAATAATAATAATAATAATAATAATAATAATAGAACCAACTTAAGATCAAATATTTCTTCTTTTGGCAGATTCAAGTCTTGTGGCTTCAAATGTAGCTTCCATATTATTGTTTGATCTTAATAGATCTGGAACGATATCAAGTGATCTTGCACACATTGGTAGATCATGCCACCCAATGAATCCACAATCAGATCTCTGTAAAAAAAAAGAGAAAAAAAGGCAATAGAACCTACGTTCAGGATTTTAATTTGTCCAAGATATGAGAATTAAAGCTTGTTTTCCACACTAACAAGCCACCATTTTTTAGGGTTCTTATAAATTGGGAAAGAAAAGAAAAGATGAAGAGAGGGAAAAGTAGAAAGAAGTGAAAGTGGGAAAAGTATGTGTGTGAGAAATCAAGATATGTAAAAATGGAATTACAAGTGGTAGGTACAAAGAAACACTAAACAAATACAATGGCATGACAAAAAAAGGGAAAAGACAAACTTGCCCACGTGTGCATTGCACGTGAAAGGAGATAACAAGGGAAAACTAATGTCATTAGGAAATTGGACCAACGGTGAGCAATTTTGGCAACGTTGGGGAGCAATGGTGTATTTTGTCCGATCTTGAACTAAACATGAAATCTGGCTAAACCTTGAGGACTAACGATGTAATTTACTCTTTGTATAATTAGTATTTCATACGAGTATGAAGAAAAATATGAGATCACTACTAATGGACTCGTTGGGAATGATTCTAGTCTAATTGGTGGTCTATTAGAAGTGGAAGGAGCTATGATGGGATCTCGAGGACATTTTGTTAGTTGATAAGGATCGGTGGCAATTAGTTTTGGTGTGTTTGGACTTTGGACTATGAAAAGTCACGCGTTTGATTCTTTTTTCGTCATAGTACATAATAGGGTAAACTTATCCGTACTCACCTATTTTCATATTTACTTCTTTTTTTATTCTATAGTCAGTTTGTTTAATTGGCGTTGGGTGTAGTTTTCTTTCAGATTGTTTCAAGAATAAAACTGTTTCGATATTTTGTTGGTTTTTGTTGTATTTTTCTGCCAGTTTGTTGCAGTAACAACATGCACGAGAAAAAATTTATTTCTAATTATTGTATTATTAATTAAGGAGAAACATAAAATCGAAAATACAAAAGTAGAAAAAAATAATACTACCTCCGTCCCTAAATAAATGTCCAGTTTGACTTTTAGAGCCAAATTGGTTCAACTTTAACCTTAAATATTTTTGTGGGTGTTATATAATATTTGATGCAAAATGTATGAATGGATTGGGTTTTAAGTGTATTTTTCAATGGTATAATGTTTTATCATGTATTATATAACACAAAAAAATATTTTAAGTTAAAAATTAAACCAGCTTGACTGTGAAAAGTCAAACTGGACATTTATTTAAGGACAGAGGAAATAATTTTTATCACATGATGGGGTGCAAATACTGTGAGGGGTTTACGGATAACACCACCCTACACTATATTCCTACATAATATAAGAGCAGAAGGTATCGTGGCATCCTCCCTTGCCAGATCTGACGTGTCCCCATTTTTAACGCTGCCACCATCCCCCCCTGTGCCATTTCATCCGCCAGTTATCTGGCTTGCGTGAAAACGGAATGAGCCAAAAAGAAAATTGTTCTTTTTATTGGATTTGTGTTTATTTTGTGATTTGTGTGTGTATTTTCGGTGCGTGTTGTGTGTGTACATAGTAAAAGAGGAAGGAAGAAAGAATGGTTAGTGTCATTTTTATTTTATTTTATTTTTATCTTTTTTAATGTGTGTTTTTTTTTTTTTTCTTTTAATAATGTGTGTGTAAATGGACATTTGACTTAACCCAAGTGAAGTTTAAAAAAAAAAAAAAAAAAAAAAAAAAAAAAAAACAAAAAAAACGGACATTTAGTTTAGTAATACATCATAATTAAGAGTAAAGATCATTTGAGGACCAAACTTTTTTTACATACCAAGGGACTAATCTCCACCCTCCATCTTCCCTCCATCTTATTTGATCTAATGGATGAGATTAATCCAACAATTTAAAAAACCCACTTTCATCCTTTTTTTTCAAATATTAATATCTTTCAAACCGTTAATCGTTAAGCGAAAAAAAATATACCGTTACGACGAGCATTTAATTATCTTTCTATAGATAGGCTAATTGATATATTTTCAACAATTTTTTTTTTATTTTTTTCACGTTTTTTTTCGTGGCCGAAAAAATCATATATGATATTACATATAATATCATATATTATATTACATATCATATATGATATTATATGTAAAATCATATATGATATTGCATATCATATTGCATATCATATATGATTTTACATATAATATCATATATGATATTATATGTAATATCATATATGATATTGCATATCATATATGATATGTAATATCATATATGATTTTTTTTTCCGGCCACGAAAAAAAAACGTGAAAAAAATGATTTTTTTTTCCGAAAGTATATCAAAGTGCCCGTCTATAGAAAGATAATTAAATGCCCGTCGCGATGGTGTAATTATTTTCGCTTAACGATTAACGGTTTAAGAGATATTTAAATTATAAAAAATGGGTGAAATAATAAAATGCTTTTAATCTCAACCATTGATTTCCTTTTTAGATGAATGGTGGAGATGAGTCCCTTGGTATGTGAGGAATGTTTGGTTTGTAGAATAACTCGACTCTTAAAGTTTTTATGTATTTTTTATTTTCGTAATGTAATTTGTATTTTTATTTGAATTAATGAAAATTTAATTTGTTTGAAAAATAAAAAATAAAATGTTTTATTTATTTATTTATTTTATTTTATTATTTTATTATTTTTTTAGCGGCTTGTTAGTTGTTAGTGGTTCAGGTAGCAGTGACATTCAATTGGGCAGTATGCTAACCTTGAACTCCGTTTGTATTTCCTCCTATTCCGGCTGAAGGGGTAAAAGTCTCAGGTATGACTCGAACTTGAGACTTCCCCTAGGCCCTAGCCAAACCTCCCCTCCCCAAGCCCTTAAGTGGAAATGGCTCAAGCCATGTGGGAGTGAGTATTCTGATATGTGAGTGTTAAAAGTAAGATACTGAGGTGGCGCTGATGTGACACAAAAAAATGATTCTGGCATGCCACGATACCGTGTGCTCTTAATAGTCACAGTTTTATGAAATTATGTGCTATTTTAAAATGAATATTTAACATTGAATAAAGAAAATAAGCATTAACTAAAATTTTTGAGTTGATGCTATTATAGTTTTGTAAAACATAGTCATTTAAGTACTCATGGGTGGTCTAGTAGGAAAAAGCTTGTGATTAACATTATTAAAATGTGTGAGATTTATGGTTCAATTTTTGTTAGCCGTAAACAACTTTTAAGTGGCTACACTAACCCCGTGAGAAAAGGGCATTTTACCTAGTAGTTTGAATCAATGTGACAATAAATTTAAACTCCATGAATTATAGTTGGCCAAAATATGTTACAAACAATGGTTAGCCAACAAGAAAAAAGAATAGTCATTAACTCATTTGTAAATAGATTGTCATCTATTATAAACTCGAATCAATGTGGTTTATATGAAGGAATATAGATTTTCTATGGTTAATACTTAACATCCTTAGTAACAAAGTAACAGTAATCAACATTTTCACATTAGCGTCACATAAGCACAAAACACAGTCTCAACCACATGTCAACACCGTTGATCGCTTCCCAACCGACACCATGTAACAAGCTTTCACGTGTGAAAGGCTTGCAATCACGCGTGAAGGAGCCTTCCTTTCAAAAGTGGAGGAAAAATTAGTCATATGTTGTAACTATTAAATCTCACTATCGCTTATCTGATGCACAAAGTTAAATGAGATTTTGTACCTGGAAGGTTAACAACATACGGACAGGCTCCATCGTGTTAGCGTGTAAAACCTCTCTAGTCTCTACTCAAATTCAAATTTTTTAGATAATTTTGATTTTGTAATTTTTGTTGTTTAAATAATCATCAAATCAATCAAAGAATTCTAGACATATTGGTAATCTAGTGACTAATGAACTCGCTTTTCAAAGATCCAAGACTGAGCTGACCACATATATGGTGCGTATAAACAAAATTGTCGAAAAAAGTATGTTTGACATAACCGTTGGTATCAAAACCACCTTGAAGCGGCTATCATTGATTAGCATCTTAAACACCACTAAGGGCTATGTTATCAAAATTCTAGTTTTTATCCATAAAGCCGCTGTTGACACGTAAAGATGATGAAAACCACCAATTATCACAAGTAAATCTAGGAATAACAAGGACCAAAACAGGGAAAACATACGCACCCAAAAGCCCTATATAGCAACAAAAAACTCCCAATAACTAGCATTTGTAAAGAAAAAAAGAAGTTAGTCACTTATTTGACTTTTGCAAGTTTATAAATCTTTTACCAAACGCACGTTGAAAGAACTTTCAGGAGATATAACGTTACGCATAAGGTAGAGCCTGTAATTCTATATGCAAAAATTGGCACCAACACCAGCAGGCTCTAAGATTATAACCCCAACTATGTGGAAACGATTGCTATATACTACTATGTTAGCAGAACGACTAAAATTATTGCCTGTTGTTTTTAGTTTTTGCGCCATGCTCCATTTTGGTTTTTCATCTTCTCTAACTCTAGTTGTTTCACCCTCTCGACCAAATCTTGGATAGTAGCTGTTGCTTCCTGCAAACAAGACAGTTAGAAACCGTAAGACGGGTCAAATTGGTTAACACTTGTAGAGGTTGAAATGGGCGGGGTCAGGTTGACCCTAAAACTTTTTATCCAGATTTTTTTTTTTACTTTTTTCGAAAAAATTAGTGTCAAACATGATTGTGAAAACTAGTTTAAGAGGTTTTAATGCAATACACACCTCCGATCGGAACAATGGAGAACCGACCAACCCGCTTTGGGTGTTTGATCCAGTTCCTTTCGTAGCAAATGTTTTTTATTTTTTGTTTGACTAGATAGAGATATGAAACATACCCAAATTGACCCATTTATATATAAATGGGTCAAATTGTCACTATAACGATGTAACGAAAAATAGAGATGAAACAAAGAAAAACAACAAACCTTCAACTTCTTTCTTAAAGTTTCTTCCTCGACGTCACGCCTCTCTCTTTCCTCTGCAAATATGTCGATTATAGCTTCTTGCTCCTTGTACATATGCTCAGATTTTCCCTTTATTTCCTCAATCTAATTATGAAGCGCAATCAAAACAGCGCCAAAGAAATATAAACAATTGTAAAGTAAGATAGAATTGACAAGCAAAATGTGATTAAATTTCACTGTTTTTTTGCTCAAACTACAAGGTTTATTATGAAAAAAATAAAGGACTTTGTTAGTTCCAGCAATTTGTTAAAAGTAACCAGATATGCATCTTTTTGTGATGTTCCAAATACCAGCAGTTTGTTGAAAGGAAAAGAGCAAGATAAGCCCAACTACCAGAGGTGCATTTCTTTGTGGGTTAAGCTAAAAAGATAGAACTAAAAAAAAGGTCAAATGAATAGAGCAGGTCAAACAGGTTGAAAGCCATCCAATATGCATTCGAATGCATAAAACTATCTAAATTGCTATATTATTGTGGTAATAAAGTTTTGTAGTCATATAAACTGCCAAACCCAACAGAATCCAAACCCACCCAAATCCATTGACTTGTTACCAATTGCCAAACCTATCCGGCCAGCCCTAATTGTATTTAAAGGTGTAGCTTATCATATCCACATCCATCAAGTATCAAAATGAAGTCAGTAAGAAAGGGAAACAAAGAAAAAAAAATATAAGGTGTCACCAGCTATAAGCCAAAACAAAATTTTGACGTTATATGGAATACCTGAGCTTCGAGTTCCTTGCAATATTTTCTTTCGTGCTCTAGATCACGCAGAAGCTCACCGACGATATCCTCATCCTTCCTTGACAACCTACGATGATTAGAAGAAAAACAAACACAAAATCATTATTGAAATAATAGATGTTTGCTATATATTATATGTAGAACATATATTATGAAAACTGGTGGCATACTTCTCTTTTAATATGCGGTTCTCTTCCACCAATTGATCAAAATTAGGTATGCTAGAGTTTAAAGGAACACCTCCATTTTCAGCAAACTGCCAAACAGAAGAAAACGCATCCATCAGGCCATCTTAGCAGCATCGAATATGAACAATGATTACAACAGCATTTCAAAACCATACTAATTAGATAAAGGCGACGAATTGATCGACCTGGTAGGCTCAAGTAACGTGTCAAAATCAGGTATGCATTGGTGGTCAGCTCTGAAGGCTTGACCAAAATGCTTTTCGTAAGAAACTTTTAAGTTTTTTATAATTACTTTGGTATGTCAAATATAGTACAAGAAGTTAAATTGCTTCAACAATAATCTAATTTGTGCAATAAATTGTTATTTCACCGATAATCTAATTCTTGGTTAACTTCTTTTTTTCGTTTTACCTATTAGACCCAATAAAGTAAAGTGAACATAGCCAGAACCGATCCATTCATAACAAAATGGGTCGAAATTGCCACCTTTATCTCTAGAATTTAATGACAACCCGTACGATAAATGAATCTTACCCTTGACTGGGAGCTTGAGACCATTTGCATAGTCTTTTCATAAGGAGAACCATTTGCAGCATGTTGACCCGGACTAGCTGAATGAGAATCATATTTTGGAGGAAACTTGTCAGCTGGCATTCCTTTATGAGAGCTACCATTTGCATGTCCCGTATTCATAGGCGTATGCAGGTCATCTTCACGGATATTTTCAGTAAGAGGTGGTGAATTTGGGCCTTCGCCAGAACCATTAACAGCTGCTGCCGGATGTTTGCTTGAAGCAGCTTTCTTCTTTTTAGAAGTTTCAGGCGAAAAGTCGGGAGACCATTCTAGAATAACAAAAAGATAACACAAAGAAATCTCACGGCTTTGTGTTAAATCCCCCAACCCTGCAACCCAAAATAAAGCTTTAAAATTAAATTTAAAACATCATGTACCTCTCTCGAGATCGTTCTTATTGACTCGTGGAGCATATCCGATTTTATGGCAGTATGTACGCCTGAATCAACAAGTGATTATGTTATAGTTCACTGGAACACGTTGACACTATTGCACATTACAAGAGGTGGCAAATGGCCAAGACAAGCAGGTTTGAGTCTTTGACAATGCAAAACAGGTAACTTTGGATAAAATAGGTAATATTAGGTCTGTCAATGGGACAAATTTGAATCAATACAGCTAAGATCTGACCTAAAACCGACTGAATGGATCATGATATGACCCATTATCTAGACCATGATCTGATACATGATACCACTAATTTCAATAAATAGATCGTGAACCAGCACATTGACAGGATACTAGGTTGACCTAAAACCTTTCTAATTCTAGTTTTTATTTTATTTTACCTGCTTGACCCATTATAGATTTAATATGACCCGAACCCGCCCATTCATAAGTCACCAGGTCGAGACTGCCACCTCTTACATAAGTTGATGAGCATATAAAGCATACCAGTAAGTCTTTTGCATCTGAATAAGACGTGTCTCAAGTCTTGAAAGGACAATGGTTCGTTCAAACCCTTGTTTGTCATGAGCTGGTTCTACAAAATTAGCCTCCAGGACACCTAATCAATAGCAATACGATAGAAACAAAAAAATAACTAATTCAGAACCATTTTCTTCTAACATGTATTCACATAAAGCCTCCAAATGTTCAGGAAAAAACATGACCTATGACTCCACGACCATCACTTCCTGCAGCATTCCAGAGTCTCCAGAATGGCTGTAAAAAAGAAGCAGTCTTATGTCAGTTTCTATTTTGTCCAAGTCAAAGAAATGCTATGTAAGTGGTTGAGCAGGAGATATTGCAACAGGGAAATTTCACAGACCCAACAGTCGAACACTTCATGTGTCATACATAGAGGTCGTAAAATGGGCTGGTCAGGTGTGTTGTCTAACAGATTATTAAAGGTAGTGCTTATCATTGGTTGTTTTTAGTGTGGGCCAACAAACGGTTTATAAGTAAATGGGTCAAAATTGCCACCTCTCATAAGGATTAATGTACAAAAGTATTCAAACCTTAATGAGTCGATTTTTATGGTAAACATTGTATCCTTGAACATCAATATGAGCTTTTGCATCCTTGACAAACCCCATTGTAACAACTGCAACGATCTGTTCATTAAAAATGCATAAATAATATAAGAGCCTTTAATATAGATATATAAGCAACAAATTCATTAAACCGACAGCAGCATTACATTTGAATCCTTAGCAAGCCCCTCAGCACCAGGCTGTGGACGATATGTCACCTCGGTCGTCATCATCATATCATTTACTATATTATGGTGCTGAATATCCTTTCCGCGCAGAACCATTCGGAATCCAGGAGGAATTCTTAGATAGAGAATGGATGCGTAACTCTGGAAAAAAAGTAACAAGTTTATATTGTTGAATCATAACGTCTATAGAATCCTAGAAGATCAGAAGGATGCAACTTCCATGACAAATTCCAACGATTCAAGATGCTAACAAGCCTGATTTTCCCTTATGGGACGGACCTAATGGGTTGAATTGCCCTCTGTTTTTATATGCTTGCAACCTCTCAAATTGTTTTATTAATATGAGTTATAGATAAATTTAAGATATATGTTCATTTCCATGGATAATGCGTTGTTTAAGTATAGACTTTTGGCTAATTAACAAATACTTTTTCTCCCCAGAAAGCCTGAACCCGCCCATTTTGCCAACTCAAGTAGTCTAGTGATAAGCATAAAGAAAATGCACATTTATTAAACTCATTTGAAAGAATTAGCAGCAGGGCTTACTCTAAGTGAGTGCCGATATGTCAGGAAGTGTCTAGAGTTTGGGTAATCATTTGCCATCTGGATATTCTTCTCATCTCGATTAACACCTCGAATTTGAATATCCTACAGGAGATACGCATTTAAATAAGCTCACTTAAATATGTAACATTAACCATGTAGCTGAAGTAAAAGAAGACAAGAACACACATGTGCGTCAGCATCGAAATCAAGTTCTAACTGTCCTTGATCATCCTCCCAAAGATTGTATATGATTATGCGTGTGCCTTGATCGCTCATGTGATCAAACTACAAGATGAAAAAGGTAATAGAATTTAATAACATGTCGACTGCTCAAAACCCGAAGCACTGAATATCCCCTATCAGCTAATTAAAAACCTCCGATCAGATGTATAGGTGGAAATGTAGGGGCTGTACTTTATCCTCAACAGGCAAAACTTTATATGTATAAAGCTTCCTAACTCGATTAATTAGAAAACTTTTATTATGATTTTAACAATGTAACTTTTGGAAGAAAAAAATTACTGTAATACACAAACTGTCTAATGATTTCAAAGAAGTGTCTGCAGACAGGTCCAGATCCACAAACGTACCAGATACCCATTACGCGTAACCCCCTATTTTACCACCTTTAATCAGAGGGTAATATTGATAAATACGCACTAAAGAGAAGAAATTCATTTACCTGTTTCAGGAGGTCTGATTCACTTGAAAATGGGGACCATTTAACCAATGCATCGATATTTATATCCCAGTCACTGCGTGATGCCCGTATGATTTTCTTCAATTCTCGGCCACCTCTTTCATAATCAACCTTTTCAATTGCAATCATCATAAACACCATAGAGTCAGATGAGTGAGTAAAATTTTATAACCTTGCTGTCTAATCCTACAAAAAGTTACCATCTCAAGGTAACTTGAGCTATATATAAAAGAGTCCTGAACCATATCAATCACATTCATGTAAACCTTAAAGGGAGGATGACAAACCGACTTTCTGATACTTATAAGTCGGCTTCAACCAAATTTTACCTTTTATAACTTTCACTTTATAGCCAGAATTTAGGTGCAATGTGTTATTAGGATTTAAGTATTTAACCATATAAGAGATCAACTAAACTGTGTAGAGCAAGCTAGTTAATATGATTACCATAGGAACTACTATATCTTCTTTCCCAGTGACTCGTAGAAATGTGTAGGACAAGAGGCCAATGCTCTGTGTAGCCCTGCAAGACAAGACCACCAAAAATTTAATATAAGCAAATATTTCTTTCTGTTTTCTTTAAAGGGGACTATCCAATATCACATTAATGAAATATAGCTTAAAGATAGATACATGAAAAAAAAAAAAAAAAAAAAAAAAAAAAAAAAAAAAACTAGACAACTATGCACAACCCCACCTTTTTCCATTTTTCGTTGAGCACCGGGTAAAGACAATAACATCAGCCCCAAGCCTCATAGTACTTGTCTTGAAACCATTACCGTCTGTAAAAAATATGACAAAAGGAAAATAACAACTAAAATGTACACTTATCTTGATCCCAAAGGATAATCATCCATCAAGCATAAAATGGGTGCTTTTGATCAAATTCGCAGAAGTTCACTTACATTGTCCTATAGTGTCTGCAACCTTGCTTTTCAAAGAATATCCAAGAGACATGCATTGTCGCAACTTATCTGGGTCCATCCCGCCACCATTATCTACAGAAAATAGTGGGAAGAATGTTTAACAACAAAGCAATATGAGTGGCTAGATTAGAGGTGGCGATTTCAACCCATTTACTTATAAACAGGTTAAGGTAACAGGCCAAATGGAAAAAAATAGGGGGATAACATTCTCTTTGTGATCATAATTAGCACATTAATAATTTATAAAAGTTTTTATAAGTAAGTGCAGCTCAACAAAACCTGGCCTGTCATGTACAAAAACTGACCCATTTCAACCCGATCCCTTTGAAACCTCAACCCGTCCAACTTGCAATCTCTAGAATATCCCAACCCACGTCCTAGCTCAGTACAACCTCCTACACGACTTGTAGTACCAACTAATGAACCATATAATTTGTAGACTCACTACAATTTCCATTTATGATTACAAAGTGACATGACACATCATTCATCACGCACTAAATGACATAGAAGGGGGAGGCCTAAACCAAGAAATTAAAAACGACTAACAGATCATTCAGCTACATACCTTCAATCACCAACATTCTACTTCCATCTTTTTTGTTTTTCAGCATATCAATGTTGGCATATGTAGCGCCGTTGCAGACCTGATACGAATACCAGATATTTTTTAATGACTGGCGTGTAACATCAACTCAATGGAATGCAGCTTAATTATAATGACAATATTCAATAAAAATGGAGTAAAAATTTTGGGACGTACCTCATCCAAAGAATTGTCCAAAAGTTCCGCAAACGCTGCATGAGCAAATATACACAACAATCCGTGAGTTTACAAACTATAAAGTTGTGCACTAAACATGAGAGAAAGTTTAATCAAATAACAAATTTAAGGAGTTTACCGCCAAGAACCCATTTATGACTAGTTGCATTGGAGTGTAGAAACCTTGGATGAACCCTTACGTGATCCATACCACCTGTCATATGAAGAAAACTAAAAGTAAGCTGCAGGACTCACATCAGCAAACTATGAAGCTAATGCAATTCTATGGTATAAACTGTCGGAAAAATCATTGTTCAATTAACTTCCTACTACACCTAAAGTCCTTAAAGCTAGTAAAGGACAATTTACTACAAGAAAAATATTCTTTTTATATATTTTTTTTGGGTCTTATTGCAAATTTTACACCATATGCAGAACCAAACACTATTTCTTGCACTACTTATAGTTAAAAGCTTTCTGCTTATAAAAACGCAAAATATTAACCAATCCCAAACACCCACTCAATAAAATCAATATCATGATCATCAACAACAACAAACCCAATCCTGCAGGGTATGGGGGAGGTAGAACGTAGACAGATCCTACCCCTACCCCAGGATACACCCGAAGTAGAGAGACTGCTTCCAATGAGACCTCCTACCAATATCATGATCATCAATCTTATAATATCACAAATTACCCTTAAAAACACAATTTAAACTACATTAAGCACATTATGAATCTATGATATAATTGAAATTTACATAAACCCATATTATCAATCACTGAAAAAGTCTTGTTACCAAAATTTAAAAAAATAATAATAATAATAAAATAATTAAAAAAAATCAAACACAAATTCTAGCAAAAACTTCTTAAACCCAATTACTAGATAACTAAGGGGGTGTTTGTTTCGGCTTATATAGCTTGCTTATTGCTTATTTGGTTTTGGGCTTATGTTTCATAAGCTTACTTTTTGTCGCTTATTATTTTGAAACTTTTCGGCTTATATAAGCTTATCATGTCATGATAAGCTTATATAAGCCGAAAAGTTTCAAAATTAGCCATCAAAAGTAAGCTTATGAAACATAAGCCCAAAACCAAATAAGCCATAAGCCGGCTATATAAGCCGAAACAAACACCCCCGAAATTCAAGAATATCAACAACAACAACAACAAGATACCCCTACCCAGACCAAAACCAAGATTATCAATTTATAAATTAATATCAAGATACCCCTACCCAAGGGTATGTTCAATAGGACACATAAATTGATATCCCTAAACTGCCCACCGTGCTGCAAGTAGAATGTCGACAGTCATACCCCTAACCTACCCACACCAAAACCAAGAATATAAATTTATAAAAAACAAAAAAAGTAAAAAACATACCAGGGGGTGTTTCCCAATTACCACCAGACCCATCTTCAAAATCACCAGCCTTCCAAAACTGCTTACAATCATTCATCTTCTCCCTCTCTTTCTCCTTCACAGGCAAAGGATCAAGAAAACAAGCAGGAAGATCACTCCTAGCCCTCTTCCTCACACCTTCACTAGACGACCCATCATCGTCATCACTATCACTATCAAGATCAATCACTTGGTGTTTCTTTTTTATTGCGTTTAGTACATTGTTTATGAGGTTTGTGGTTGGTTCTTCTACGGTTTCTTGCTTTACACGGAAGGTGGTGTCCATTGTGGGTGGGTGGGTGGTGGTGTTGCCGGAAAAAAGATTTTGTGTTTTGATGTTTTTTGTGAAACTGCCAAATAAGCTACTTATGTTTTTTTTATGTGTTTTTGGACTTTTGGTTTTTGTATGACTAGACAGTGCCAAGGATATTTTATAGCGACATAAGTTTACAGTCGTGTAAATTATATAATTAAATACTTTTTAAAATTATAATGATCGAATAGTTTCTGTTAATAGGTACATGTTAATAGGTACATGGTCAAGAAATATGGTAGGATTCATTAAGAAACCCTAAGAAACCCTAAGGGTTCCCTATAAAAGGAAAGAGAGGCAGAGAGCAGCGGAGAGTAGTCATTATTAGTTTTTCTAAGTCGTTTTAATAATTTCAGTATAATTTTAAGCTTCTAAAGTGTATTTCTAGTGATTCTTGTGTATTTGAAACTTATTGCAAACCTTAATTCCAAGTTTTCATTCAGTTTCCTTGTTATGCAATTTTCTATTTTGGAAATTCTCAATTTCATTTTATGTTGTTAGAAATTGTTGTTCAGTGAATTTCTAAGTCCATTTGAGTTTGTTTATAAGTTTTTCAGAGCTTATAAGCATTTAAAAGGCCTTTGGTTCAAAAACAAGAAAAATATAATTAGATTACTAAAAAAATAAAAAAATCAGGGAAACAAGAAGAACAATGCATGGAGCAATGTGAATTATGGATGGCAGTGGGTTAAGGCTTCTTGGGAAGCTATAGGAAAGGTGTTTGGTCCTTGGTTTCATGTTCTATGCTTGGATTGCACATTGTGAGGCCTTTGTCCATTTTTAGCACTCTACTGTGTATGCACTTATTAGTTGGTTATCTCTGCTTGTTTATGCTTAGTTAGTATATGTTAGTTGGTTTATTGCTTAATATCACAAGTTTGTTCTTTGGATTACTTTATTGCTCATATTTTTTACTTAACTGCCATTACTTAGTTTTATAGTAACCTTAGGATATTGTTGTTGTTATTAGTGTTAGTGTGCTAAATTAGTTCTATATCATCAAATTATAAGCTTGTGAATCAGTAATTTGGCATAAATCCTTGGAAACTTTTGACAATCTTGTAATAACAGTTTTTAAAGGAGTGTTTGGATTTGCTGTTTAACATATGCTTAGGTTGTTTAGAGTTGTGGTTTCTGCTTGTAACATGTTACACTATGTCCATATAGGTCAAGTAAGCAATCAAATTAGTAGTCATATAGCTAAATAGTCAAAATAGCCTTTAATCTCACCTTCTTTGTTATCTGTTAGGATTTAATTGCCCATTTTCTTCATATAAGCTTATTAGTTGGTAATTTAACCTAATTTCATGTCTCGGTAGCTTAATATAACATAATAAGTCATTAGATTAAGATACAAGTTCACTTAAGTCAACTTTGTAGTTTAATCTAAAAAGTCAAAATTCATATCTTAAGCAGAAAGTTGAAATTTCAATGAATTTTTCTGATTTTTGTGATCAAAAGTAAGCTTTGTGCTTTTTAGAGATTAAAGTCTATCAACTTAAATTTGGAAATTCAATAATAGCTTATTTTTAGGATTTTATTTAAGTACTTATTTGGTGGCTTAATTGAGGCTGCAGGGAGAGGAACCTCCCCTGCACTAGGACCATAGGCCAATCTGCATAGGCCTCTCCTAGGTTCATTAGTGGGCCCCAGGACCCACCCTTTAGCTGTTTGAAAAGCTTATTAGGTCAGCTTATTAGATTCAGGCATATATTGGACCTCACATCTTTTGCCCTTAGCTTGTTTGCCCTCCCAAAGTTGCCTGATCACTCCCATGCACTGAGTTACCCAGGGTGAATCACCAAACTTCCAAGGCATCTATAGTGCTTATTTGTGGGACCCAAACCCTGAGCCCTAGCTTTTTGGAAACCTCAATAAGCTAGCTTTTCATACTAAGTTTTGTTTTGGACTCTTGAACCCCCTTGTGGGCCCCACAAAGGCTGCAAGTTTGACTTCTTTGGCCTAATTGGTCTGTTGCATAAGCCAAAGTGCTTATTTGTTGTTTGCAGCTTATTCCTTATGCTTGTTTGCTATTTTCTGCTTATTTCTAGTTTAGCTTAACCTGTAGTAGCTTATTTATCTCTGTGGCACCTTAGTGTAGCTTTTTATTAGCTTTTTCAAAAACTCAAAGTCCTAATAAGCTTAACAAGCAATCTGTTAAGCTCATTAGCTTCCATACTACTTATTTTTAAGACCCAATCAAAGTGCCTTTACAAAAGCCCCTTATTTTCAGTTGTAAAATAGATTTGAAAATGAAAAATAAGAAAAATAAAAAACATAAAAGAAGTGATAGATTCTATTTAAGCCATTTAGCTTATTTTTTAGCTTATTTAAAAAGCAAATTTCATTTTTACAATTTTCCTAAGTTTATAATATATTAAAATAGTTTAAGAAAAATTTTCATAATTTTCTAAGTTAATTTAGTATTTATAATAATTAAATTAAGTTTAATTAGTTTTAATTAAAAAAGCCAAAAATTAATTTTCCTTCTACTTATTTTTAAGCAATAGTAGCTTTTTATATTTTTCCTAGGTCTTATTATTAGTAAAGTATTTTTAAAAAAAAAATCAGAATTTTTACTATTCATTTAATATTTTTAACAATTAAATTAGTTAAAATAGATTTTAATTATTAAATATGTAAATAATTAGTAAATTAGTTTAAAAATAATTTTTATTAACTTTTTATAAATTTTTAGGATTCCCGTGATGGTTAACTAGTTTTTTAAAAAATTTCATATTTTTCTAAGTCACTTAGTATTTTTATTAAATTTGAATTAGATATAAATTAGTTTTTATTAATCATTAAATAGTTTAAATTAGTTTTTAATTAATAATTTAATTAATAATAAATAATAAAATAATCAAAAAAAATAATTTTCTTTTTAATTAAATTTTCTTTTAATATTAAGTGTGTAAAATTTCCATTTTCACCCCTGTAATTTTAATTTGTTCAAAACTCACCTTTTTATCTGTCTGTAACCGTTTCTGATTTTTAATTTGTTTACATGTGTTAATATATTTAATCCTATAATTGTTTATACTATTTCATTATCTTAATATCAAGCAATCAGTAGTGTAATCAAATCCAAATCTTTATCTGTTACTATTCCCAATCACTCTATCCCTCAAACGTTTTCAAAAACACAATTTCAATCTCGTTGGGACTTAACGACCCGGGGATTTCCCTATACTTCCACGGATTTTATATCTTGCACTCCTCTCCCTCAGGTTTGACCTGTTGACCATCTATGGTTAATTTGGACTAACTGTAAGGTAGGAGTCACTCGACCTTCTGCACGCATAAAATTCTTATGGAAGAGGATTATAAACCAGCCGTGCAACCCTAGAGGCGAGTAAATCCCAACATCAAGGAAGTGGCGAAAAAGGAAGTCATCAAACTCTTGGATGCAGGGCTAATCTACCCAATTTCAGATAGTCCAATGGTTAGTCCTGTACAGGTCGTACTGAAGAAAGGAGGGATGACTTTGGTGAAAAATGTAAAACCTCGCAAAAATCTTTATAATTAATAAACGATTAATTATATATTTTTCTCTGTCATTATCTTAATCACCATTTTTACGGGGAAATTTAAAATTTTCTTATTATATTTAATGGTCACGATTACGATATTGCAAAATTCATCAAACGACAAAACAAGTTCTCGACACAATTAACAAAATATTAACAATTCACTAATCCTCATTAACAAATTAATTACAAAATCAAACAGGCCCTTGATCTTTCCTAAGCCCAACCGGCCCAAATCTTTAACCCATTTTTATTTCTAAACATTTCATAAGATCGACTAATCTAGCTCCAAATCACCTCGCGTATTCCAAATTCTTACACACGACACATATATATATATATATATATTTTTACACCATCTCGTTTACCACCTAGCCAACTATTAGTGTGTCAAATCCCAAGTTCATTGGACGACGTTTGATACGTTTTTAAGGGGCAAAGTGTTTGATAAATATTCACCTCAATCGATCCATATTAAATTCAAAATTTAACCGTTTTGATTCCCGTTTGTTCCTACGTATTCCTAATCACATTCCTAAGATGATTTCATGTTTAAATGTTGTCAATGATCAACTATAATCAAGTAGTACTAGATTATGCAAATCGTGTAGGGAAATATATACATGTCGACATCTTTGTGAATCACCAAACCATTTCCCTTGTTTCATGTACTCACAACCGAATATAATATGATAAAAAGTCGATCAATAAGTCCATTGTACTGACAATGCATAGTCCTTATTGTTTCCTTGAGTTATTTCACACCATACGAATTATCAAATATATATATATATATATATATATATATATATATATATATATATATATATATATATATATACGTTATATGCATGCATCCGATTCCCACAATTACTTGCACTTTCACAACATCCTTTCTTCCTTAAAATTCACTTCTAAGAGTCCAGGAGTTGAAACAATATCGTTTGGAAGCAAGGGAGAAGGAACGGGTTGAATAAATTCGAATATATCTTTGGGTTATAGTCGAATTTCATAGTTCCTTGTGTTTCCTTCGTTCATACTCGTTTCTCCACCACCCTAGAGGTGTAGTAAGTCGTTTCAAACTACTTTCAATTCATTTCACACGTTAAATTTAATCCATGCACCATGTTCATTTTTATTCGATCCTATATAAGCTTTAGGTATATTTATACGTACGTATTGTAATATAGAAAACCAAACGTGACTAGCCTCTATCTTGGAAGGCCTAGGAGTCACGTAGCACACATATTTCACGTTAGTTTTTACTTGACATGCATCAAACAAACTCATTTTGAACCATGCTTAATCGGATGAAAATTACATAAACACTTAGAAAATAATCTAAGTTTTTGATATATATTGAAACGTTCCAAACATGCTACAAAACGCTTGTATATCTTTTAATCTCACGTAACAAGAGTACCATATTATTACTCGACCTAATAGACCACCTAGAAAACTACCACTTTCATTTAGATAACATGTAAAAATACTCACGTCTCGACATATAAATTTAGCCAATTTGAATCGGCATTCACAAGGTTTTCAAATCCAAATTTAGTTAAGAAAACTAATATTTTCGTTTGGGCTTATACTGAGCCCAACAAGAAATAACGAACCATAAGCCCACTGGGCCCATATAAAACATTTTTAGAATCATAAAAATAGCCCAAGTCCAGGCCCAAAATAATTTTCATGCCCTCGCCTCTAAATTTCTAAATGGGCTTTTGGTTTGGCTCGTTAAGGCCCATAAGCTGGAAAATAAGCTCTTTTATCAAATAAGCAGTTGAAATAAGCTTTAATAAACTTAAATAATCTACGGAAAATTTTCTATAATTTTTCCCACTTTTTATTACACGTTTGGACTAAAAATGTAACGCGACGACAATTAGGAGGACTAAAACTGTCAAGGACTGAAAAGTAGGGACTGAAACTGTAAAAACAGAATCTATAGGATAAAACTTGATATTATTTAATATTCCAAGCTTAGAATGTTATTTTGGACAAGTAATGGACTATAATTGTAAATTAGATACGAAAAGGACTAACGGTGTAACGCTAACGCCATTAATATAAAAAGTGAAAAAATGGGAAAAGGACAAGGACTAAACATAATCTATTTGACATTCTTATTTATTTTCTATTTTCGTAAATTTATTCCGTATTGCATTTAAACTTTCATATATATATATATATATATATATATATATATATATATATATATATATATATATATATATATATATATATATATATATATATATATATATATATATATATATAATAGTTAACGTAACGTTAATAATATATATAACGATATTTCAAAAGTTAATATTTTTACTTACGATTAAAAAGGTAAAACTTCGATGGATAATTTAAATAAAGTATTTTATCATATCATGCATGGCATAATAATTACACTACATATCATCTATTCGTCATAACGAATAAATATGATTCGTTATTCGTTCGTATTTACCAAATAGTATTTGGTCAAATTCCCAGATAAATTTATTTATCAGGTTCGGTATCAAAGACGTTTCCATAATCATTCTCATAAATCTCATCCTACTCTACTTTTCATCATTTCCGTATCAATCCAGGTGAGTCATAGCCCCATTTCCAATACTTGTTTTTAACTCATTGGGGGAGATACATGCTTACATATACTTTGATAAATTGATAAGTATATGAATAAAATACATGATTCAAATCAATTTCCTAATTGATATTCATTTAATATGGTTTGTGATTTAAGATGTGATATATACAATAATTGACGAAATACTTAATTGAAATACTGATACTCATATGATAATGTTTCCAATTTGATTATTGTGGCATGTGATATATGTATGTTACTGGCGAATTACTTAATTGAAATACTGACACTCTGATGATAATGTTTCCAATTCGATTATTGTGGTATATGATATATGTATGTTACTGGCGAAATACTTAACTGAATTACTGATACTCAGACGATAATATTCCCAAATTGATTACTGTGGTATGATACTTGATTATATGATGCTATCCTGAATGATCCTATTATTACCTTGATATTGTTTAAGTTACCTTATCGCCATAAAGTCCCTCAATCATGAGCCATTAATCACTGTTATGTGAGCGCGAATATAGTGAACAACTTCGAAACCTGTTAAGGATTGACCTCCTGTCCCACTAATACTTGACGGAATGCCATTTGCATATGGTTAGTCGTATTAGTCGTGATACACTATATTTGAGTAAAAATAGGAATTGGCAAATCACCTATTACACGAGGGCAAAATTTATCATTGATTTGATAAAACACCCCTTTTGTTAACGTCTAGCGTGTCATGAGGCTTGGGGCAATATCTATAAGGAAATGTATGTTTTCAACATATATTTAGATACAGCTGTATAGGAATTTGACCATACTTGAATTGTATATCTGATTAAATTAGCATCATGAGTTTCCAGCTCATGTTAGGATTATTGATCCCTTATTTGAATGTGATTGAATATATATATGATTTATCTATGATTAAAATCAACATAACTCAATACTTGTTCCATTACTGTTTGTATTTATCATTACAAAATATTCCTGAAATCTACCAAAATAAATGGTTTTCCATAAAACTCTATGAACTCACCAACCTTTGTGTTGACACTTTTAAGCATGTGTATCTCAGGTAATTTAACGGAGCAGGACAAGACACGGAGTGGGCATTTATTACTCTTATAAATTAAAATGGTGTAAAAATCAAATATGTCATTCTTTCAAGCCTTTTTATCTTTTAATAAGATTTTAAATCAAATGGTTCATCTTTTATCAAAAATATTATTTGAATGACAAATAACTTTCAAAACACTTCTTTTAAGCCGTTTTATGAGATTATAACTTCGATCCTCACCGTAACACCTAAATTATTTTCCGCTGCGACAAACTTAAATTTGGAGGT
Source organism: Artemisia argyi (assembly GCA_030686995.1). NCBI lineage: Eukaryota > Viridiplantae > Streptophyta > Magnoliopsida > Asterales > Asteraceae > Artemisia > Artemisia argyi. Next base: position 38,895,832 of record CM060701.1, read on the forward strand.
GTTACAAAAAATGACAACCGCGAATTGGTGCCCCAAAGGACAGTCGCTGGTTGTCGTGTGTGCATTGATTATAGAAAGCTAAATGATGCCACCCGAAAGGATCACTTCCCTCTCCCATTCATAGACCAAATGTTGGAAAGATTAACAGAGCATGAGTACTACTATTTCTTGGATGGGTTCTTAGGGTATTTCCAAATCCCCATAGCCCCTGAGGACCAAGAAAAAACCACGTTTACTTGCCGATATGAAACATTCGCCTATAAGAGAATGCCTTTCGGGTTATGTAACGCTCCCGCCACTTTTCAGCGATGTATGACCGCAATCTTTCACGAGTTAATGGAAGACAGCATGGAAGTTTTCATGGACGATTTCTCGGTCTTTGGGAACTCTTTCGATCACTGTCTCGCTAACCTCAAAAATGTTCAAACGTTGCGAGGAGACCAACTTGGTCCTAAACTGGGAAAAATGCCATTTTATGGTAAAAGAAGGGATTGTGCTAGGACACAAAGTCTCAGAAAATGGAATTGAGGTGGACCGAGCAAAAATTGAAGCTATATCTAAGCTACCTTATCCAACTACAGTCAAGGCAATACGTAGCTTCTTGGGTCATGCCGGTTTCTATAGGAGATTCATTAAAGACTTCTCTAAAATAGCTCGGCCAATGACTCAGTTGCTTGTAAAGGATGCCCCTTTCGATTTCTCTCAAGAATGCAAGGATGCATTCGATTAGCTGAAGCAGGAACTCACGCAAGCCCCGATCATGGTTACACCTAATTGGGAATTGCCTTTCGATATCATGTGTGACACTAGCGATTATGTTGTTGGGGCAGTATTGGGCCAAAGGCTTAACAAACACTTCCAACCAATATACTATGCTAGCAAAACTATGAATCCCGCTCAAGAGAATTACTCAACCACTGAAACGGAACTATTGGCCGTAGTCTTCGCTTTTGATAAATTTTGCCAATATCTTGTCTGTGGAAAACTTGAAGGGGGGGGGGGGGGGGTTGAATAGTTTTACGTCAATTTATATTTTAAAAACTTTGTTTGATAAAAACTTCGATTCTTATTTATGTGAATTTCAACACTTGCACAACTCAAACAATTTAATCTAACTAACTAGATAATTATAACGTAAATATGAAAGTAATGAAAAGATAGAGATAGATAGATCAAACCACAACACACGATATTTATAGTGGTTTGGCTACGAAGCACCTCTTCGCCCTACTCCACTCCTCGAGTCACCTACTCGAGAGTTTTCTTCACTATGTCAACAAACTCCCTATTTGGCGGAGAAACCTTACACAACTTTCGCTTACACCAATTAACGACACAAAGCTAGATGTCGAGTCCTAATAGTAGCTAGAACCAATCTCACACCACTACACGCCTTCTTCACAACTTACACACACCACTACTTCACAACTACACACTACTACTTCACAACTACAGACTACTTCTACTTCACACCACAACTTCTTCAATACTAGATTTACAAACCCACCTAGATCTACCAATTACAATCACTACACAACTTTACAATAATTACAAGCTACACAACTAATCTTCAATACTTCTTGATTTGAGTTGAAAGGAGTATTCTTCTCTTGCACTTCAAATGAGGATGGATAGAATCACTTGAAAACAAGAACTAATATGTTTATGATCAAAGGTTTTAGGAAGATGATTTGAGAGAATTAGAACAGAAAGTTTTAGTGCAAAAGGTGAGGAAAAAATTCAGATTTGAACCAGTATTTATAGGCAAAGAAATCTGACACAAGAGCGTATGCCGGCCCCCTTAATTGTGTGCCGGCCCACTAAAAATTAAGGGGGCCGCCCATAGTAACGGCCAGTTTTCTTTGTCTTTTCTGGTGAAAATTTAACTGAATTTGGTTAAAAATTTGAATTCAATTAATTATTATGAAATAAACATTTTCCTTTAATTACCAAAAATGTTTTTCTTAAATATCTAAAATGTTTATACCATTTTATATAATTTGTAATTAGTAAATAAACCTTCCTTTGATCATAAAATGTATTAGGCACTTGTTTATTCATACCTTAAGTGAATTAGTTGGATATAATGACATTTTGTCACTAAATACATATTTACGTAATGATTTTACGTTTAATGATTTTATATTTTGTGATCGTCAAAACATAGGGATATCGAAAAATATTGATAACGTTTTTACGCATTATTTATATCAACATTGTCCTTTCAAAAACGGTTGTGTAGAACCGTAGAGGGGGGGGGGGTGAATACGGTTTCTTCGGCTTTTTAGATGTTTAAAAACTTTAAGCCAAGAAGAACGCCAAGTGGTTGTATAAGAAACCAACCACAAACACAATCACAACAAAGTATATAAAGCGAGTAAATGACACCACGATATATACTGGTTTGGGATGGGGGGTTTATACCATCCGTACATCCAGTTGCGAATCCACGACACCGACACTATTACTCTATTATAATCCTTTTGGTGGATTATAAACCGTTACAACCTCACTCCACCAATATGCACTAAGATCGGTGCTCACTAAGAAGAGCTACTCCCCAACGGTATTCCGCTTTCTGAAACCACCCAAAAGAATCTCGTGATTCGACTTAATCACAAAGACAACTAAGACTTCCCACCAGAAGTATCAAACCCCAACTAGATCCCCAATGATCTAGGCTTGGTCACCAAGACACAAGACTTCAATCTAGATCCCCAATGATCTAAGCTTGGTCACTAAGACACAAGACTTCCCTTACAAACAAATAGAAAGAATAAGTTGTTTGTTTATTCAACCAAGCCCTAACCTAACCTAGAGACTCGATTGTAGTAGAAAGGGTAAAGATAAGAAGACCCTCGACACAATCAATAGAGTGGATTAAGTTCTTGTGATTCTTCCCTTGCCATGAGATGTGTTCTTCCAATAGATGTTAGTGTGAAAGATTAAGAACACAAGAGATAGAATTAGAGGATTAGAGAGAAAGAATGTAGAGAGAAAGAATAATGGCAAGGGGTGAGGAATACAAGAGGCAAGGCATGGTATTTATAGGCAAAACGCGCCAGACACCCAGGGAAAATATTCCCGAGGCTTTGGGTGTTTGGCATTATAAATGCCTTACCTTGCTAAACCCCCAATTGTACTTCACACTAAACCTTAACATTAATCAATCTAAGGTTTACCAACTCAAATAGCCAATTTGGAAAATCATTTGTGAAGTGTTAATAAGAAAACCAAATACCAATGGTAGAAGAGTAGAAAGGGTAGTTTGGTAGGGGTAGAAATGGTATTCCTCACATGGCATAATAGAGAAGAGAATATGCCATTGGATGTTCCTCAAAGGAAGGGTAAAGGTGTAACTATGGTTAGGTTTAAAGGTTTAGAGGTTAACCATGGTTAGGAGTAGAAAGGTTAAGTGTTGAGAAGTAACCATGGTTAGGTTTAGAGAGTGAAGTGTATAGAGAATAAACCATGGTTAGGTTAAAGGGTTTACCCAAGGGAATGTTCCATCCTTGGTATGGTTAAGAGTTAACCATGGTTGGGTGTAGAGAGGTAACCATAGTTGGGTTAGGTTGTAGGTTGGTTAAGTTAACCAAGGTTGGGTTAGGGTTAAGTGTTGAGAACTAACCATGGTTGGATGAGGTGAACCATGGTTGGGTTAAGAAGGGAATATTCCAAAGGTATATTCCTTTGCTTGAGGGGAAAGGATGGATGAAGGGTTGAGATGAGTTTAGTTTGAAATGGATGGTTAAGATGTGTTGTAAGAGATTGGATGGTTGAGATGGTTTTGATTTGAAATGGATGGTGGAGATCAAAGGAGCCTTTTTGCTTGGGGAGGAAGTATGATCAATGGTTGAGATTGGTTTGGGTTTGAAATGGATGTTTGTGATTAAACACATGTGTTGGAATAAAGAGGAGATTGGATGGATGGTTGAGATGTGTTTAATTTGAATTGGATGGTTGAGATTGAGGATGTGTAAGGAATATAAGAGATGTGTAAGACATGTGTAAGAGATGTGATGTTGTAAGGGAATGGATGGTTGAGATGAGTTGGATTTGAAATGAATGGCTAGGATCAAAAGTGTCTAGGGGACAAAGGTACACTTTGTGTAAGTGGTGTAAGGGAATGTTGGAAAGGAATATTTGGGAAATATTGTGGGAGATTTGGCAGTATTGGGTTTGATGGTTTTGGGTTGAGTGCTATCTTGATGAAGAAGATAATTAAGAAAAGTAATTAAGAAGAAAATAATCTAATTATCATTAAGAGGAAAAGGTTTAGACAATTAAGATTATAAGTTGAGAAAATCATAAGTTACTTATTAGTTCAAGTAACACAATGTCGAGAATCCATAGTTTCATATCTTGTGACTTTTCACGACTCGACGTTCTCAACTAATACCTTGGTTCAAACAAGTTAAGTGCTTTGCCTTAATGTAAAGCATAACCCAAGTAGGAAAGGATGCGTTTACGCAAAGTGACCTTTGACTTATTTTGACCAATAAAGAAGTAAACCCGTTACGTAATTAGAGAAGACGTAAGCACGGGATATGAGCATATGGATGCTTTCTCATGATGTTACGTGAAATATATAAGCTCCCTAAGTTTAGAAAAGCCTTGGCTAGAAGCGATAGGTAGAAAACATGAGTTTGTGTTTTCTCGTAAATGGGTGCTTTAAAAGTTGGATCTCTCTAATCCCAAAACTCGTTTCGAGTGTTCTCAATTAGGCACATAACATATTATACCTGTATTGAAAGATCCACATTTGTCGGGTAAGGGGAAAGCCAACTTTCAAAATTCATCCCGAAATTCACAGACGCTAGGCGCGTTACCCACGCATTGACGCGTGGGTGGTGTGCCAGCAGCAGACATGTGAATCGGGGAATTTTAGCTAAAGTTTGTTATTTTATGTGTTTTGATGGTTTATTTGTCATCATTAAATTATAAAAAGATCTTGATCATGTTTCCTCAACAATCTCCCCCTTTTTGATGATGACAAATAAAAAACGAAAGCAAATAAAATTACAAAACTTAGCAAAGACAAAGCGCGCCTTTGGTGTAGCTTGCGTCTTGACCTTTGCCTCATAATTTGGTGAAGCCTTTAACATTTCCTGAATCGTCTTCACACCTTTTGCTTTCTTTCTCCCCCTTTTGTCGAATCAAAAAGGTGGGACTTCCATTAAATGGGAAAGTAGCTCGTTCCAATAGCACCCGAACGTGCTCCCCCTTGATCATAGCTCCCCTAGATCGTTACTCCCCCTTGTTTCAAGGCGGGGATCCATGGGTCAAGAGCCTCACCTTTGCGGTGGCCTAGCTACACATAGAAATCACAACATACAACAAACGAGAAATCCTCACATTTAGAAGTCCAAAATGGGTTAGGTTACCATTTAGATACTTGCAACATGGGTTAGTCCAATTATACCACTATATCACATAATAAAATCAAGCACTCATATGCACAAAATCATCATATAGTTATTCATGGGACAAATTTATCAATTATGCATCAATATGTCACATACTCAAATAAGCATAATGCATGTTCAAATAAGAGCACATAGTTTCACAAATAAACATATGAATACGATCATAAATAATCATAGGGTGAGAAGACTAATCAAAAGTCTAGATTGTATACTATGTTTGCTAGCGCAATCTTATTCAACACATGAGAAGGCATACCTCGTTTAAACGTAAGACAATTATATTCAATACCTTAATAATGCCAATTATATGAATGGCCTATCCTCAGGTTACTAACAACAAGTCATGACATAGCAAAATTCCTAAATGGGTAATTGACACCGTTTATTATTCTCCCCTAGATTAACACAACCTCTCAAAGAAAACACCTATATGATGTAAAGGTTACCACAAAGACAACAACATTTCCTACTTCTTAGGAATCAAGTTAGTTCTAACTCATCCCATGTTTTTCACATAATACCTTAGCATATAATTTAACCAAGCTTTAATAGTTTGGTAAATATCAAGCAATCACTGTCTTTCAAAAACTCTAAGTGACTCAACATCCTAAGGCAAAGTGTAGCACGTAGTATCTAAGGCATGAAACATAAACTTTTGCAAAATGAATTGCTCGGCTAAATGCACGATAAATATCTTGTAACTTCTTGTTCTTCCTTTGAACAACCTCATTGGATTTAGGAGGACTATTGTCCGAGAAGTTATGTGAGATTCCATGTTGTTCACAAAATTCCCAAATTGCACCCTACGTTCAAATCTACTACCATGATTAGCTTGAATCAAAGCTCAAATAGGTTTTTCTAATCTTTTTCTTAAGATCCTAAACATATCTAGGGCAACTTCCTTAGCACCTAGAAATAGAGTCCATATATAATGTGAATAGTCATCAATTGTCATTAAAGTATGGAAATTGCCTTTGTAACTACAGATATGTGATGAACCAAACAAATCGATATGAAGTAATTCTAAAACTTTATTAGTAGAAATTGCTTTACTAATCCTATTGCTTGCAAGACCTTGTTTGCCTAAGTATTACGTAAATGTGCATTTAGTGTCTAATTAAATATAATACTTGAAAGTTGTGAGGACATGATCTACTATCTTTAATAGTTGCAAGCAATTAACATGTTAGCAATATGCACTAAATTATCTAGCATCATGGCAAGTGGGCATATAAGCAAATAGCACCAAAACATATTTCTCATATAAGCACAAACGCTCTAAGAGCACACAAAAGGACCTTACAAACGACTAACTAGACATCTCACTTCAGTTTGAAAGATTGTTTACCTATTTCTATTTATTTTTGACTTGTTTTATGTTTAGAAAGACTTAATAGGGTTCCAATAGAGTGTGTAAAACAAGTTTTAAGACTCACGAACTCAAAACGAAAGTTTTTCAAAAATTTTGCAAAACTTTACCGAGGCTGGCGCATCACCCATGCGTCAACGCGCCACTATCACGCCAGGAACAAACCCCAACTTACTCTCATCATGTAGATCTCCTTTTTCTCTTTTCGTGGCCTTTTGAATCAACTAAATCGGAGTTTGGATGAAGAAATTATGATCAAAATACTAAAGCAACTTTTAAAACTTAATTTCTTCTTTTGGGTTTAGTTGTTGATTGTTTTTAGATGTTCTTAAAGATCTAAGACTTAGATTATGATGTGTTCAAGTTATGTAAGTTTTAAGCACATAACTATATTTCCTAAACACATGCCATTTTTAACAATTAACATTTAAGGCACATAAAGATTCATAAGCATAAGGGAAAACTTAGCTCGACTTTAATGGATGATTTTTGTTTCATGACCATGAGATAAAGATTCACAATTGATGTTAAGACCGACGACCTTCCTCAAAGTTTACTTATGTACACCATCATGCTCCTTATGAAGTAAACACTCTTATACTACGTCATGTGCTTGGAACAACAACTTTCAATGATCTAATAGATTGGTCCAAGCTTATACCTAACAAACATATAACTCAAAAACTTGGTCCCCAATGTTTGTTGGGTCCATTGTGGTTAGTATAAAGCATTCCCAAGTTGAACTTCCTTGGGTATTGAAGTAAGACACTAAGGGTGTGTTTGTTTCATTAAGATGTTTCACATCTGAATCTGACTACCACATCTTACTAGTAAGATGTGGCTATAATGTCTGAATCTGAATGAAAAATTGTTGTTTGTTTTTTTTTATAATTGTCTGAATGGTTTTAATTTTCCCTTTTTTAAATATATATTAAACTATAGCAATACAATAAATAAGAAACTTTCGTAAACATGAAAAATAAATAAATTATAATAAATTTAACACAATAATTAACAATTAAATAAATTACCTTATTACATATCTTATTCTAATTTTAATACCAAAATTCAAATTGTAATAATAAAGAGTCACTATATATAATTCAAATTGCAATACCAAAATTCAATGTTACTTTAGTTCACCATAAACACAAAAATCCAGCCCACTTTAAATAACAAAAATATCTTGATTAGAGACAACGAAGCCCAAAATATTAGTCCAACTCAAAACTAGCCCTAAACATAAAGGTTATAAGATGATAACCTAAACCTCACAACCCTACTTTATCTCTACAAACACACGCCCCCATCCTTTTCAGTGTTTTTCTCTTCTCAAGCTACAAACACAAAAACACTACTTTATTTATCGTTAAACCAAAAAAGAGACTCAAAAATTTCATGATCGTTACTCCTTTAAACACCCTTCACGAATCTTTATTATTTTGTATTTTTTGTTCCAACTCACGAATCTTTATTATATATCAATAAGGTTTTAGAGATGGGTGAGCCAAGGGTTTGGAGGGTTTGAAGGATGAATATTTTGGAGATATGTCGATTTTGCATATGGGTAAGAGGGAGTAAGACATGATCACCAAGTCTGATCGACTAAGATATGCAACATCTGACCGCGTCTGACTCTCGGGAAAAAAACAAACAACCAAAACGTCTGACCGCGTCTGACTAGTCAGACGTCAGATGTGGTTCAGATGTTTTTGGCAAAAACAAACACACCCTAAGTGTTTCTAGACCATACCTTGAGAACATAGACCAACGATTATTTTGAAAATTACTTTGGTGTTGAAAACTTGGTCTAATATTTTGATAAATGTTTGGTCTAAAATATCTTTGGTTTGGGTAGGAGTTGTCTCTCCTTTGAGATGAGTTATATTCATGATGTGAAGATCTTTGATTTTTGTTAAAATTTCTTCTTGGCGATGATTGATTCCTTTGATAGGAATGTCTTTGGCTATATGATGGTTTCATATTTGGTGTGGGCAAGATTGGTTTATGGTCGACTCGAGCTTGTGTGTATCAAAGTCCATTACGTGAAACCGGGTTGTAAAATTGTTTTGGGGTTTCTCTTCTTGTAATGGGCGCTTGAGTACCTCGAGTTTTTGCAAAAGGAGTTTGAGGAACAATTGGTTTAACAAGAACTTTAGACAAAACATTTGGTTTTTCATTTTGTCCTTCTTTTACAAACATTATTGGTTTGCTTAAACTTACAAAAGTAGTTTTCTCGTTTTTTGAAAATCCAAGACCTTCTTTATCTTGGGACAATTTTAGTTGACTTAACGTGCCATCCAAATCATTGCTACTTTTCTTAAATTTAGAAAAACTTAATGACTCTTTTTGAAGTTTGGATACTTTGTCATTCAAAGAGTTAACCTCATGTACAAGTTTTTCATAACTTGTGCAAGGTTCAACCACCTCTTTGCGTTGAGTAAGTCTCTTTACTTCTCGTTCAAGTTCAAACACCTTGTGATTAAGAGAGTGTTTCTCCTCAACAAGTTTTTCAATAGTTTTAAAAAGTTCCTCATTATCTTTTTGCAAATTACGAATATTTAAATCTTTATTAGAAGTAGAAGAGTTCAGAGAAACCTCTTGAGTTTCAAACGCCATGAGACACGTTGCATTCTTTTCCGAATGATCCCCGTCTTCACTTTTACTCCAAGCTCCGCCGACGAATGCCCTATTTTCTTTAGGCTTTGGACATTCACTTATAAAGTGATTCTTGCCTCCACAATTTTAGCACTCGCGTTCGCGCCTTGAGCTTCCACCACCTTTATTATTATAGCCACGATCTCTTCCAACCTTTCTACCATTACTATCACCTTGGTTATCAAACCGATTACCATGCCTAGGGTTACCTTCTCGTCTAAAGAACTTCCTAAAGTTCCTTGCCATAAGGTTGAGCTCTTCATCGTCTTCATCACTTCCTTCATCATTGTCTTCACTAGTTTGTTCCCTAGTGACTTTAGCTTTAAGAGTTAGTGACTTAACTTCTTTCTTCTTTTCTTTAGAAACGACTTTGTCGTTTTCTAAAACATTTCATACACTTTGAGGTTGCCGATTAGCTCGTCAAGAGGAAGTTCCGCTAAGTTCTTGGCTTCTTCAATAGCCGCCACCTTTGGCCTCCACTTCACCTATAGTGCTCGAAGAAAATTTCTCACATGGTTCTTGTTGTAGAAGCTAGGATCTAGAGCCGTGAGGTTTGTGATAATAACATTGAACCATGTGTAACCATTGTCAATGGTTTCATCGTCGGAGATCGAAAACTTCTCATATTGTTGGATGGGCAAGTCGATCTTGCAATCCTTAACTTGTGAATTGCCTTGATGAGTAATGATGAGTAAGTGCCAAATCTCCTTGGCGGTCTTGCAAATGTGGACTCTCTCGAACTCCCTTCGAGGTAGAGCATTGTAGATCAAAATCTTTGCTTCATCATTTTTGCCAAGCTTCCTCCTCTCATCATCTTTTAGATCCGAATGTTGCTTTTTCACCAACAACTTTGTTTCGGGGTCTTCCACCTTAAACACAAAATTGCCATTTTGGATGATTTCCCACAAATCAAGATCTTTGGACCTAACATAAGCCTCAAACCAGGTTTTCCAAAAACAAAACCCATTGGTTTCTAGCAAAGGTGGTCTTTGCATAGAGCACCCCTCAACATAGTTCTCTTGAGCCAGGGATCTATACTCAACTTTACCAAAAGTCTTTGTTAGGATTTTAGATTTTTGGAAAAGAAGTTTTTGACTTAAAACAACTTCTCGGGAAGGTTTTAAAGCTCAAAAACTTGAGTATTCCGCTCTGATACCAATTGTAGAACCGTAGAGGGGGGGGGGGGGGTGAATACGGTTTCTTCGGCTTTTTAGATGTTTAAAAACTTTAAGCCAAGAAGAACGCCAAGTGGTTGTATAAGAAACCAACCACAAACACAATCACAACAAAGTATATAAAGCGAGTAAATGACACCACGATATATACTGGTTTGGGATGGGGGGTTTATACCATCCGTACATCCAGTTGCGAATCCACGACACCGACACTATTACTCTAGTATAATCCTTTTGGTGGATTACAAACCGTTACAACTTCACTCCACCGATATGCACTAAGATCGGTGCTCACTAAGAAGAGCTACTCCCCAACGGTATTCCGCTCTCGGAAACCACCCAAAAGAATCTCGTGATTTGACTTAATCACAAAGACCACTAAGACTTCCCACCGGAAGTATAAAACCCCAACTAGATCCCCAATGATCTAGGCTTGGTCACCAAGACACAAGACTTCAATCTAGATCCCCAATGATCTAGGCTTGGTCATTAAGATACAAGACTTTCCTTACAAACAAATAGAAAGAATAAGTTGTTTGTTTATTCAACCAAGCCCTAACCTAACGTAGAGACTCGATTGTAGTAGAAAGGGTAAAGATAAGTAGACCCTCGACACAATCACAAGAGTGGATTAGGTTCTTGTGATTCTTCCCTTGCAATGAGATGTGTTCTTCCAATAGATGTTAGTGTGAAAGATTAATAACACAAGAGATAGAATTAGAGGATTAGAGAGAAAGAATGTAGAGAGAAAGAATAATGGCAAGGGGTGAGGAATACAAGAGGCAAGGCATGGTATTTATAGGCAAAACCCAATCTTGGGAATATTTTACCGAGGCCGGCGCGTCACCCACGCGTTGACGCGTGGGAGGCGCGCCAGACACCCAGGGAAAATATTCCCGAGGCTTTGGGTGTTTGGCATTATAAATGCCTTACCTTGCTAAACCCCCAATTGTACTTTACACTAAACCTTAACATTAATCAAACTAAAGTTTACAACTCAAATAGCCAATTTGGAAAATCATTTGTGAAGTGTTAATAAGAAAACCAAATACCAATGGTAGAAGAGTAGAAAGGGTAGTTTGGTAGGGGTAGAAATGGTATTCCTCACATGGCACAGTAGATAAGAGAATATGCCATTGGATATTCCTCAAGGGAAGGGTTAAGGTGTAACTATGGTTAGGTTTAAAGGTTTAGAGGTTAACCATGGTTAGGAGTAGAAAGGTTAAGTGTTGAGAAGTAACCATGGTTAGGTTTAGAGAGAGAAGTGTACAGAGAATAAACCATGGTTAGGTTAAAGGGTTTACACAAGGGAATGTTCCATCCTTGGTATGGTTAAGAGTTAACCATGGTTGGGTGTAGAGAGGTAACCATAGTTGGGTTAGGTTGTAGGTTGGTTAAGTGTTGAGAACTAACCATGGTTGGATGAGGTGAACCATGGTTGGGTTAAGAAGGGAATATTCCAAAGGTATATTCCTTTGCTTGGGGGAAAGGATGGATGAAGGGTTGAGATGAGTTTAGTTTGAAATGGATGGTTAAGATGTGTTGTAAGAGATTGGATGGTTGAGATGGTTTTGATTTGAAATGGATGGTGGAGATCAAAGGAGCCTTTTTGCTTGGGGAGGAAGTGTGATCAATGGTTGAGATTGGTTTGGGTTTGAAATGGATGGTTGTGATTAAACACATGTGTTGGAATAAAGAGGAGATTGGATGGATGGTTGAGATGTGTTTAATTTGAATTGGATGGTTGAGATTGAAGATGTGTAAGGAATATAAGAGATGTGTAAGACATGTGTAAGAGATGTGATGTTGTAAGGGAATGGATGGTTGAGATGAGTTGGATTTGAAATGAATGGCTAGGATCAAATGTGTGTAGGGGACAAAGGTACACTTTGTGTAAGTAGTGTAAGGGAATGTTGGAAAGGAATATTTGGGAAATATTGTGGGAGATTTGGTGGTATTGGGTTTGATGGTTTTGGATTGAGTGCTATCTTGATGAAGAAGATAATTAAGAAAAGTAATTAAGAAAAAAATAATCTAATTGTCATTAAGAGGAAAAGGTTTAGACAATTAAGATTATAAGTTGAGAAAATCATAAGTTACTTTTTAGTTCAAGTAACACAATGTTGAGAATCCATAGTTTCATATCTCGTGACTTTTCACGACTCGACGTTCTTAACTAATACCTTGGTTCAAACAAGTTAAGTGCTTTACCTTAATGTAAAGCATAACCCAAGTGGGAAAGGATGCGTTTACGCAAAGTGACCTTTGACTTATTTTGACCAATAAAGGAGTAAACCCGTTACGTAATTAGAGAAGACGTAAGCACGGGATATGAGCATATGGATGCTTTCTCATGATGTTACGTGAAATATATAAGCTCCCTAAGTTTAGAAAAGCCTTGGCTAGAGGCGATAGGTAGAAAACATGAGTTTGCGTTTTCTCGTAAATGGGTGCTTTAAAAGTTGGATCTCTCTAATCCCAAAACTCGTTTCGAGTGTTCTCAATTAGACACATAACATATTCATACCTGTATTGAAAGATCCACATTTGTCGGGTAAGGGGAAAACCAACTTTCAAAATTCATCCCGAATTTCACAGACGCCGGGCGCGTTACCCACGCATTGACGCGTGGGTGGCGCGCCAGCAGCAGACATGTGAATCGGGGAATTTTAGCTAAAGTTTGTTATTTTATGTGTTTCGATGGTTTATGTAAAACCCTAAAATCCATTTCTCCTAAATTCCCATATAATTTGAATTTTTTTTAACCTACGCTTATATATATTTGAGTCGATACAACTTAATAATTACTAAGGTTTAACACACGTCTAACAAATTACTAATGGCATTTACGTTAACATGGGTGTATGAACGAATACATATGCACGGTGGACTTTTTAAATATAAAACATGGCACTAAAAGTCTGATTTCCATTAAATATATGTACACAATCCGATTTCTATAAGGAAACATTTACAACACATTAAACTAAAGTATAATTAAGATATATATTTGAAAGATTTGAAAAGAGAATTGGTCTCCAAAACTCCCCAAGACTCCGCTAAATCCAGCCCATATTCTCCTAAAAACTTGGCAACATTAGTTTAATAGTCCTCATTCGGTTCCCATTATCAAACCATACAACATCATTTGAAACTTACACACACGTACCTAAACCCTAATTTACAAAGGTGGCGGCAACATTTTTCTTCTCAAATTCGATCCATCAAAAGGGTGTACGAGAGCTAAGAAGGAGGTGCGAGAGTGGTTTGTGGGTATTTATGCGCTTGGTTCGATCGCGAGGGTGATCGTGGTAGCTGGTGTGATCGGGTCGGTGGTGATACCAGGTCGTGGTTGTGTTGTGAGTAAATCGTGTGTTTTTTTCGATTCATAAGATTTGGTTCCTAGTTAATCTCCTTTGATCCATTTCGTTTCCGTTCCAAGGTATTCAATCCCCTTCGTTTTTGCATGCTTGAGTTGACGTGTGTATATATATATATATATATATATATATATATATATATATATATATATATATATATATATATATATATATATATAAGTACAATATACTCTCTCCGTCCCAAAATTATTGTCCACTTTGAATTTTCAAAGTCAAAATGATATAACTTTGACCACAAATATATATTTTTTATTATATAATACTTGATGAAAAATTATACCATTGAAAAGTAGACTTAAAACTCAATCCATTTATATATTTTGTATCAAATAATATATAACACCCACAAAAATATTTAAGGTCAAAGTTGAAGAAGAAAGACTAAAAAAGTCAATACTGGACAATAAATTTGGGACGGAGGGAGTATATTAATTGGATTATGATAACTATGCTAATATGAATATGGATGTTTCATTAAATCTGTAAAATGAAATACATATATACGTTTATAACATATACTAAACGCCACATGAGATGATATAACTTATACGTCAATCTGCGTTTTGTTTGTTATTCGAATGACTATTACATACATATTTAGTCTGGTCTTATGAGGTCCTTTATATGTTCATTTAAAAAGAGACAAAAACCTGGTCATATAAACTTAAGTAATAAGATGGGATATGCATGTGCATACGTGTGTGTTGTGTCGAATATATTTTGGGTCGAGTACGTTTAAAAAGGGTGTGTGTCGCGGCTTATTTAAACAACAAGATAAGTAGTTGTCTCAACATATTTTTAACAAGAAGGTGTCATGGACTTGCTTGCTTTGAAATAATAAAAACCTTGGGTCGTCGTGGCATAAATATTAAGATCATAGGTACGTTAATAAATTACATAAAACTATAATGACGGGTCCAAAATTATTATCTTAATATTAATTTATTAAAATAAAGTTTAAAATAATTTTATTTGACTTTTAATATTTAATTTTGATAATTTACATTTTGACCCTAAACTTATAATATGGCCAGTTTAAAACCTAAAATATTATATTGGTCATTTTAAGCTTAAATATTTTTAACTGTCATATATAACCTTAAAATATTAAATTACTATTTCGAGAAACTTACTAAATATGGAAATTATTAATTTGAGAAAGTTACTTAATTTGGAAAGTTAGAAAAATGGAAAGCTTTTGAAAAAAAATAGAAAGTAACCGAAAAGGAGTAATCTGATTTAAAATAAGCTTATGAATAATAAACCGATCATTAATTCGTGTAGATTCGCTGAAGAAGGATGTGACTTCCTATTCGTGTGATATGGTTTCGTTGGCATTTTAAGGTACAGATATTCCTCCCTTTTCAGTAGGGACATCTCATGACTTTTCGATCCTTAACTTTGATTCGTTTGCTATGATATGATTCATTAATATAAGCCTTTGCTATGATCCCTTTGATAAGATTCGTTGCTATCCATTTTGTTGATTACCTGATTACTATCTCCTGGTTGAGATTCTGTTTGATTATGATATGATTCGTTTGTTATGGATATGCTTTGTTTGATATGATTCGTTTCGTTCTTATGCCCGAGTTTTTATTCTACTCATGGAGGTACCATGGGGGTGTCAGTGATGGCACCACTGGCATGACACTTTCTGGGGAGGTGTGATTGATCCCTGGCATTCCCTTTTGTTTGATATATGTGCACTGTGGCCAATTAGTTATATATGTACCCAGTCATGAGCTGGCATGTGTATTTTGTTTGATTCAGGGAGTGTATGGATGCATCCTAGGTTCTGTTTTGTTCTGAGAAGACAGTGACTGGTTGTACGTGCCTTGTACCCCTTTCACTTCTGGTACATTGGAGCTAGCTACTCCATGTACAACTTATGATTTGACGGATATATGATTACGTGATTAGACCTATTCGAGTGTCTCTGGTAGGTCGGCTCGTGGCTTTCCTTTATTTCTTTTGTCCATTCGAGTGTCTCTGGTGGACAAGCCTTTGTTGATATGTGCTCTTAATTCTCTTATGATTTTTTTATGCTTGATATATCTATGATGCTTCGTTTCGTTTGACTTATGATATTCGTTCAGTTGTTCGTTGATCTCTTATGCATTTGACAGATGACTTTCTCTTTCAATAGGAGTTTATGCTTTCTGTTTCATATGCTTATTTACTTTTCGATTATCCATTTGTTTTGCTATATATCTGTTCACTGGGCTTTTTAAGCTCAGCCGCATTTCTTTTCTCCGCGGCAGGTTTTAGGTTGGAAGCTGGGTTTGGGTGAAGAGTGCATAGGAGCGTTAGTGGACTATCCCGATGATTAGAAGCCCATTTACACCTGGACTAGACTTGGATTTGGATTCGATTAGATTTTATTTGGATTTGTATTTCTTCCTGTATAGAGTTAGTATTTCTTTTGTAACCTTAGAATACCTTTGTAACTTTATGATTATAAGTCTTCCGCTTGCGTTTGTATGTTCTGATTTGGCACCATAATGTGACATTTTGACCCATGTCGGGTCGGGGTGTTACAGTTTATTTGTCATCATTAAATTATAAATAGATCTTGATCATGTTGCCTCAACAGGTTGTCTTTACAGATCATTCGGATCTTTGATACATTTTTGCTAAGCAAGACGCTAAACCACGATTAATTCGGTGGATCCTATTGTTACAAGAGTTTGATGTTGAAATTCGTGATAAGAAAGGGGCAGAAAATCTAGCTGTTGATCACCTGTCTCGTCTCGAAAATCCCAGCCTTAGTGGACTTGACAAGGGTGAGATTCGAGATTCATTCCCTGAAGAATAGCTCATGTCAATAACTGATTCGGAGCCATGGTACGCGGATTATGCTAAATATCTGGCAAGCAGAATTACTCCGGAACACTTGAACAGACATGAAAGAAAAAGGTTATTCACCCAATTAAAATACTACTTTTGGGACGAACCTTTCTTGTTCCGAAGATGTCCTGATCAAGTAATCAGGCGCTGTGTTTCAGAAAAAGAGGGAGTGAAGATCATGAAAGAATGTCATTCAGGCCCCTCTAGGGGACATCATGGAATGAACACCACTGCACGAAATTTTTTTGATGCAGGATTCTATTGGCCTACAATATTTTGTGATGTAAAGGGAATGATACAAGCATGCGATGCATGTCAACGAGCCAGGAATATCTCAAGAAGGGATGAGGCACCTCAGAATTTTATACAAGTTTGTGAGGTTTTCGACGTTTGGAGAATAGATTTTATGGGCCCCTTCCCGTCTTCAGGGGGAATGAATACATCTTAATGGCCATTGATTATGTCTCGAAATGGGTAGAGGCACAAGCCCTTAGGACCAAAGATGCTAGGGTAGTTATTCATTTCTTAAAGAAACTGTTTGCTAAGTTTGGCATTCCTAAAGCTCTCATTAGTGACAGGGGAACCCATTTTTGCAACACATAAATGGAAAAGGTCATGAAAAGATATGGGGTCTCCCACCGATTCTCCACCGTTTATCACCCTCAAACCAACGGTCAAGTTGAGAACACCAATAGAGCGATTAAGAGAATACTTGAAAAGACGGTTAATCAGAACAGAAAGGATTGGTCATTTAAACTCGACGAGGCTTTATGGGCATTCCGAACTGCGTACAAAACACCTATTGGGACGACCCCGTTTCGCATGGTTTATGGCAAGGCATGTCACCTTCTAGTAGAGCTGGAACACAAGGAATATTGGGCACTTAAGACATGTAATTTGGATTATACGGTCGCAGGAACGAATAGGTTCCTACAGCTGCAGGAGCTTGATGAATTAAGACTGGAAGCGTATGAATCCTCCGTTACATATAAAGAAATGGCAAAAAGATGGCATGACTAACGGATTAAGAGACCTAAGGAGTTCCCAGAAGGAGACAAAGTTCTACTGTATAACTCTCGTTTAAGGTTGTTTCCTGGGAAACTTAAATCTAGATGGCATGGACCTTTTACCGTGAAAAGCTCCTCTAAAATAGGAGCTGTTGTGTTAATGGATGATGAGAGTAGAGAATTCACTGTGAATATACAACGCTTTAAGCATTATCAAGAAAATGGTAATGAGATGATCAATGAGGAGGACATAACATTTGATGACGAGGTCACATAATAGCCCATGACCTTGAGTCTAGCTACAAGATTCGCAAATAAAGAAAAGCGCTTCTTGGGAGGCAACCCAAGTTTTACTTGTTTTATTTGTTTGATTGTTTGTTTGTTTGATTTTATTTGTTTCCATATGCATGCTTTATTTTTATTGTTTGTGGATCATGTTTCATAATAAATTGTGAAAATGCTTTACCTTGTTGTTTGTCTTAACTTCATAAAAAGGTATTTCGCAAAAGATAAGTGTAAGGGAAATCTAAATTTGTTTCTAAGAACAGAATTGAACATAAATCACAACAATATTAAATGAACATGTATACTAATATTTGTTTGAGTCAAATGCTTGTATCGAGTCACAATGATGTTTTGCAGGAATTCTAGGAATTAAGGCATGAGTTTTTCCAGAAATTTTCCGAAAACTTAACATAAGATTTCTGTCAGAACACTCTGACGGCGTCAGGATCATAAACTGACGGCGTCAGATGTAAAAATTCTGAAAAATTTTGCGAGTTTTGTTTTTCTAACGGAGTCTTAAAGTTTTTGTTAATTCTTTAGTTTTATAAACTCCAGGAAATCTATTGATACGTGGGAATTGCACCAGGCTTTACCTCTCGAGGGATCTCGAGAAGCTTACAACCCCCACCAAGCAGTGTGCCTGATCGTTGTAGTATAGTATAGTGACAAGTACCGGGGGATTGATCGTTCAACTTAGGAATAGTGTCGCTAGGATCAGAAAGCCTAAAAACTAGGTCTAGAGGTGAGGGATGATTCTTTTTGTATTTTTATATTTTATAAAAGCAAATAAAATCTCGGTTTTGGAGGGCGGAATTAGTTGCTAGCCAACTAACCCAAATTAACTAAGATGCAATCAAAATAAAATAACAAAAATGAAATGAAGCTAATTAAACTAGTGTGGTGTAACAATAATGAGGAAAGTTGTGTTTACTTAGGTTTCATTACTCCCTAGATATCTTTTACAGGTTGATAGTTTGTTACAATTGCATGGATGACGGGTCGTATTCCTTAATATTAGTCGTAGGGCTGTGTACAATATTCCCTAACTCTATAGGATACTACTTCACTCCTATGTCGAGCCGTTAGAAGCTCCTAACATGGGATCATTAGAATTCTCCTACGCATTAAATACAACCAAAATCATAGTACATGATGAGGCGAAAAATAAACGACTTTTAGTGGGTCATTTAAGCCCGAATTCGAATTTATTTGATCAAATATTGCCCTAAATCGTTCCTTTTGTGATTTTAGGTACTTTGGGAGAGAAATCTGGAAAAGGAAGCAATTCGTACGTTTTTGGAGCATAAAAGTGAAGAAAACGCCAAAGTCTTAACTTTCATTGTTGGGAACAGTAGGTGACGGCGTCAAGAAGAAAATCTTGACGGCGTCAAGAGTAATTTCCATGACGATCCAGTACAGATTTGATGGCGTCACATGGTAGGGCGTCAAGAGGAAAATGCATGACGGCCTGGAAACACATAACACATGACGGCGTCAAAAGTAGATCAAGGCAGTCCGAGAAGTATTTTGGCGGCGAGATTACGGCGTCACAAATTTGTTCTTGACGCCGTCAGACCTATTTCCTATATATAGTTTTCTAATTTTCACATTAAAAAGAGAGAAGTTTTTGAGAAACCCTAAGTACGAACTTGGTACGAATTTTACAGGTTTTTCAAGGGTTCTCAGCCCTTGAACCCTTTCATGTGTAATTGAGATAAGTATTCTTTTAATTCAATCAATATGTCTATGTGTTGGCTGTCTATATCTTGTTCTTATCTTAATTCCATCATGCTAGGCTAGATCTATCTTGTGTTTGATTGGATCTAATGAAACTTAGATGTTAATTATGTGTTGATTACTTGTTTATGGTTGTATTGGATGAATGAATTCGATGTTAGGCTTAAGAAAACTGGCAGATCTCCAATTGGTAACATGCTTGAACGTCTTAGGAAACATGAACTGACGTGCACTAGGTTTTATTGGCTGTATTTAATGCATGAGTAAATTCTAATGATCCCATGTTAGGAGCTTCTTAGCCGGCTCGACATAGGAGTGAAGTAGGCACTCATAGGATTGGGGAATTAAGTGCGCCACCCCATGAATGGTATTAAGGAATACAATCCGTCATCCACGCAACTATAACAAGTAATTAACATGTAAAACATATCTAGGGAGTAGTGAAATCTAAGTAAACACATTTTCTCAACTTATTGCTCACAACCTTAGTTTAATTTAGTTTATTTTCATTTTTAGTATTTTATTTTGATTGCGTCTTTAGTATTGGGTTAGTTGACTAGCAACTAATTCCGCCCAAATCCTTCAAACCCGAGATTTTTACTTGCTTTCTAAAAAATATAAAAGTACAAAAATAATCATCCCTCATCTTTAGAACTAGTATTTAGGTTTTCTAATCCTATCGACACTATTCCTAGCTGAACGATCAATCCCCCGGTACTTGTCACTATACTATACTACAACGATCAGGTACACTGCCTGGTGGGGGTTGTAAGCTTCTCAAGATCCCTTGAGAGGTAAAGCCTGGTGCGATTCCCACGTATCAAGTTTTTGGCGCCGCTGCTGGGGAATAGTTATTGTCTAGGTTAGAATCTCTTTTTATTAGGTCTACTTGCTAGATTCCTTTCTAGTAAGATTTTATTTTTATTTTTAGGTTTCTTTAGTCTATCTTATTTCTTTGTGTTTTTGTTCGTAACTCTTCACCACCCGACATCATGGACGATGGGAACATCTTTGAACCCGTCATCCCACCACAACAAAACCCACCACTAGAACCTCTTAGGCCCCGAACCTTAGGAGAGTATTCCTGACCTAGCCACCAAGGCTACCGAAACACCATTGAGCTCACCGGAGCCAATGTGACCCCCTTGCGATCCGACACCATCCGGTTGGTGCAAAGCGGATGTGCATTCCATGGACTTCGTTCCAAAGATCCAAACTAACATCTTAAGGACTTCCTAAAAATCGTAGATTCCATAGACCTAGGAGTTGAAACTAGAGAGACAACCCGATTACGCCTATTCCAATTCTCTCTACGGGATCAAGCTAGTCAATGGCTTGAGCGTTTATCCGCGGGATCCATCACCACATGGGATGATCTCACCACTCGTTTCCTTGCTCAATTTTTCCCACCGGGGAGAACTACCAAGCTTAGAAATGATATCTTGATGTTCCAACAACGTCAAAATGAATCTCTTTATGAAGCATGGACTCGTTTCAAGGACTTACTCCAAAAAGTCCCTCATCATGGCATAGATCTTTGGCTCCAAGTCCAAATCTTTTATAACCATATCGATCTCTCCACGAGGCGAGCCATTGACCAATCGGCCGGTGGTAAGCTACGTGATCTAAGTGCGGAACAATCATGGGAACTCATAGAAGATCTTGCTCTCTATGACAACGAAAGTTGGAATGATCCCCGTGATTTGAACAAAACAGTCAAGGCAATATCTTTGCCTACGAACAATTCTAGCACTCCCGACCGTAGGATCATGGAACTTGAGGACCAAGTCAAGTTTCTCATGAAATCTTACGAAGCTCCTAAGCCTTCAAGCCAAGTGAACAAAATCACTTCTTCATGCGAATTATGTAGTGGTCCCCACGACACTCGTGATTGTGTGGAACTCCCTGGAACAGCTGTTGCGGACTACGCATCCATGCGTACCGACGAAGCGGGAGATAAGTGGTACACTTTCAAGCCCGAGCCAAACCCTTATGGTGATTCATACAACCCCTCTTGGAAAAATCACCCAAACCTTAGGTGGAAACAAAATCAACCCAATTCGTCCAATCCGCCTAATCGTTACCAACCAAACGGCCCACCCTCCAACCGTACTTTCGACAACAATCCTTCTAACAACTATGGTAGTACCAACAATCTTGAAGGATTGATGTCAAAGTTTATGGCATCTCAAGAAGCTCGCATAGCTAGGTTTGAAACCGAATTCAACCAACAACAAACGGAGATGACCAACAAGATTGACAACTTGTTGAAAGCCCTCAACAACTAAGCGTTAGCCACACCTAGGAAGGACACTAGGGACACCAATAACGGAATCCAAATTAAGGACCCCTCATCATCCAAACATGTCCACTTTGTCAATGTTGTCACCATTAAACCAATAAATAAGCAGATAGAAGAAAGTGACAAGGATGAAGTTAGAGTAGAAACCGAGACTAGGGATGAAAGTAGGGAAGTTGAGGTTAATAAGGGAAAAGAATTAGAGGAAGTAGAAACTATAGAGAAATACTTTGATAAGATGCCCACCAAGGAAGAACGGGAATACCATAAGGATTTATTCGATAGTCCCGAGAGACCATATATCCTTGGCACACCCCTTATCAAAATGGGAGACCCCTCTAACATTAACATACCATGCAATATCGGGCACATGCATATATGGAAAGCTTACGTAAATCGTAGATCCCCCGTAAACATCATGACTAGGACTTATTACAATTGGGTGATGAAGAAACAACTTGATTTTAGGATGATGCCCAATAGGAATTTAATAAGTAATTTTGTAGGAAGAGTGAAGGGATTGCATGTGATTATAGGTAATCTCACCTATGAGATCGATTTTATGATAGTGGAAGACACTCGTCCGGTGATAGATGATTGCCTAAGCCAAGTAATATTTGGAAAACCATTTGTTGAGGCCTCTAGAATGAGTTATGACCCGACTCTAGGGATAGTTAGATTCAAGGAGGAAAATGATGAGGTTGCCTATCAAATGCCCTACAAAATTGAGCAATACCGCCTCCTCTCTAATATAGAAAAAGAACACAAGCAAGCGGCTTATTATAGAAATGAGGAGGATAGACGTAGAGGAGTAGAGTATGTAAAGAGTAGGATGCTTGGTTTCTACAAAGAATGCTTGCAACTAGGTCCGGAATACAAAACTGGTTTAGAAGACGACCTAGAGAGTGGAACCAATGATGAGGTCACGTAGTAACCCATGACCTTGAGTCTAGCTACAAGACTCGTAAATAAAGAAAAGCGCTTCTTGGGAGGCAACCCATGTTTTGTGTGATTTTATTTTTGTTTGTTTGTTATTTGCTTCCGTATGCATGCTTTATTTTTATTGTTGGTTGATCATGTTTCTCAATTAAATAGTGGAAATACTTTACTTCGTTGTTTTGGCCTAGTCTTAACTCCACCTAAAAGTATTTTTGCAAAAGATAAGTGTAAGGGGAAACCCCAAATATGTTTTCAAGAAACAAACCGATCATGATTCTCCACAATATTAAATGAACATGTATATTCGTATTTGTTAGAGTCAAATGCTTGTATTAAGTCATAATGAAGTTTTGCAGGATTTTCCAGGAAGTAGGACCAAGTTTTTCCAAAAATTTTTTGGAAACTTAACATAAGAATTTCTGCAGGTCACTTCTGACGGCGTCACGAGTTAACTCTTGACGGCGTCATGTGTAAAAATCTGGAAATTTTACCAGTTTTGTTTTTCTAACAGAGTGTTATGGTTTTTGTGAATTATTAAGTTTTATAATCTCCAGGAGATTTGCAAACTTCATTCATAAGCATTATATCTTATCTTGTTTTCTAGGATTTAGTAACTTATATAGGATGCCGCCGATTTTATGCGAGGTTGTCTTGTCTATTTTCTCAGGATTTACAGGTTATGTATGACAAGAAGATGATTTATATTCTGGAAGGGAAGCTTTGATTGTTCATTTTCTTGGAGGAAGATCTAACCTGACCACCTTATTATCCATACCGAGCGAATCAGGGGAGTATTTGATTTCATTCTTTTTACTTTTTCACTTTTACATTCTTTACTTGAACATTGGGGACAATGTTCATCTTAAGTGTAAGGGGAGGGTAAAATGATGATACCTTACAAATACACTTTCGCTTGAGTTTGTTTTGTTTAATAGTAGATGTATAATAAAACTATGAGAAATACTTATTAGTGTAATTTTAGCGCCAAATTTAAAATTTTTTACAACATTTAGGAGTGAAACTTTAGCCATAGCAAGCATCTCATGATAGGAGATTGTATGACAAGCACATAACCGTATATTCAGAAAAATTTTCCACCCAAATATGTGAGGTTCGCCTTTAGATTTGATAGGAAAAGCATTTATTATTAGTGCTTATGAGTGTACCGGTAGCATTTAGATTCTAGAACTTGCGTTAGTGATGCATCCCGAGACCGGTAGTGAGACTACATTCGTGTGGTAGGATTTACTACATGATAAGAGGCATTAGGATCACCCTTGTGTTAAACCCGTATCATAATTACTTGACCATTTAAGTCATATTACTTGGCTAGTTAAGTCAACTAATTTTTCCCACACCCTTAGCGTTGTATTCATTTTTAGTACACGAAACCCCTAGTACACCCCTCCGAGCCTATCTTTTCGTTTCTAACTTTAAGCATTTTACTTAAAGGAAGAATTTGTTACACCCCACTTAAATGTACACCCAAATCGCCTTAGCCTTCCGTGTATGCGCTCATTTTTAGTGCATTATTGTTATTTGTTAAACCCTAAGTTAACTATCTAATTGATTACATGGTTGCTAAGTCGAGTCATATCCTTGTACATATTGTTTTGGGACGATTGGGACTCATGGGTAAAGTACTTATTTACGGAGTAATGGGGAAGAACATCATTTATTACCCCCATATGTACGTTAATCTTAAAAGTACTCCAAGTGTTTTGATTATCTTAATTCGAGTCACTAGATTAGTTTATTGTAAAGTATGTAGGAATTCAAGTGTAAGAGGAATGTTCATTCTCTATGATGTATTATTTTTGATGGTAGGGTAAGAGTGTAATCAAAAAAAAAAAATAAATAAATAAAAAATAATCGAAAAAATCAAGAAAAAGAAAAAAAATAGAAAAAAGAAAAAGAGAAAAAACATATGGACTACCATCCCTTTTCATTTGATGTCCATTTCATGTTTTTGTTATTTTTCAGTTATTAGCTTAAGTCGAGTCTAGTCTTGGCTTAGCAACGCCACATTGTACATGTAATTAACCAAGATTGCTAACTCGCCACCAGTAAAGATTGCCTTTATCCAACAAAACCGTGTATTTCATATCCCTACACCTAACATTACAACCCTTTAAAAGACCTCTTTGATAGTTTATCCTAGGTGCTTACGCCATGTGGTGGAGGTTTGATCCTTTTCCAAGCTTATGGTAATCTATTTTGCTATGACAGGTAGTGAGAGATATCTTCCGTTTCCATATTGTAATTTATACTTTATTACACCCGAGAGATGTGAGTATCTAAACACTATTTGTGAGGTGCTAGTGTATGACCTCCGTGCTTGTCTATTGGTGTTTAGTGGAACGATTATTTGTTGTAATTACTTTTATATTAGTGTTAAATGACCCCTAACTTGTATTTTGATTAGAATAAAAGCGCATTTGCTTGAGGACAAGCAAATCTCAAGTGTAAGGATATATGATGAGGCGAAAAATGAACCACTTTTAGGGGGTCATTTAAGCCCGAATTCGAATTTATTTGATCAAATATTGCACTAAATCGTTCGTTTTGTGATTTTAGGTACTTTGGGAGAGAAATCTGGAAAAGGAAGCAATTCGGACGTTTTTGGAGCATAAAAGTGTAGAAAACGCCAAAGTCTTAATTTTCCTTGCTGGGAACAGTAGGTGACGGCGTCAAGAAGAAAATCTTGACGGCGTCAAGAGTAATTTCCATGACGATCCAGTACAGATTTGACGGCGTCACATGGTAGGGCGTCAAGAGGAAAATGCATGACGGCCTGGAAACACATAACACATGACGGCGTCAAAAGTAGATCAAGGCAGTCCGAGAAGTATTTTGGCGGCGAGATGACGGCGTCACAAATTTGTTCTTGACGCCGTCAGACCCTATTTCCTATATATAGTTTTCTAATTTTCACATTAAAAAGAGAGAAGTTTTAGAGAAACCCTAAGTACGAACTTGGTACGAATTTTACAGGTTTTTCAAGGGTTCTCAGCCCTTGAACCCTTTCATGTGTAATTGAGATAAGTATTCTTTTAATTCAATCAATATGTCTATGTGTTGGCTGTCTATATTTTGTTCTTTTCTTAATTCCATCATGCTAGGCTAGATCTATCTTGTGTTTGCTTGGATCTAATGAAACCTAGATGTTAATTATGTGTTGATTACTTGTTTATGGTTGTATTGGATGAATGAATTCGATGTTAGGCTTAAGAAAACTGACAGATCTCCAATTGGTAACATGCTTGAATGTCTTAGGAAACATGAACTGACGTGCACTAGGTTTTATTGGTTGTATTTAATGCATGAGTAAATTCTAATGATCCCATGTTAGGAGCTTCTTAGCCGGCTCGACATAGGAGTGAAGTAGGCACTCATAGGATTGGGGAATTAAGTGCGCCACCCCATGAATGGTATTAAGGAATACAATCCGTCATCCACGCAACTATAACAAGTAATTAACATGTAAAAGATATCTAGGGAGTAGTGAAATCTAAGTAAACACATTTTCTCCACTTATTGCTCACAACCTTAGTTTAATTTAGTTTATTTTCATTTTTAGTATTTTATTTTGATTGCGTCTTTAGTATTGGGTTAGTTGACTAGCAACTAATTCCGCCAAAATCCTTCAAACCCGAGATTTTTACTTGCTTTCTAAAAAATATAAAAATACAAAAATAATCATCCCTCATCTTTAGAACTAGTATTTAGGTTTTCTAATCCTAGCGACACTATTCTTAGCTGAACGAACAATCCCCCGGTACTTGTCACTATACTATACTACAACGATCAGGTACACTGCCTGGTGGGGGTTGTAAGCTTCTCAAGATCCCTTGAGAGGTAAAGCCTGGTGCGATTCCCACGTATCAAGTTTTTGGTGCCGCTGCCGGGGAATAGTTATTGTCTAGGTTAGAATCTCTTTTTATTAGGTCTACTTGCTAGATTCCTTTCTAGTAAGATTTTATTTTTATTTTTAGGTTTCTTTAGTCTATCTTATTTCTTTGTGTTTTTGTTCGTAACTCTTCACCACCTGACATCATGGACGATGGGAACATCTTTGAACCCGTCATCCCACCACTAGAACCTCTTAGGCCCCTTGAAAAAGCTGGAAAAATTCGTCCCAGGGTTTTTCCCTCAAAGTTGCACACTAATGAATGAAATTTGGAAAACTATATATAGATTATACAGGGTGACGGCGTCAAGAAGGAAATTCTGACACCGTCAACTCGCCGCCCATAATGAAATCGGATTGCCTAGATCCACTTTTGACGCCGTCATGTGTAATTTTGTTCTGGGCCGTCACTAACATTTGGACCATGACGGCCTATGGTGACGCCGTCATCTCCTTAGCACAAAACTTTTTGGATCGTCATGTGTATCATCCACTTCCACCTCTTGTATTGCTCTTGACGCCGTCATGTAGAATCTTGTGACGCTGTCAGGTACTGTTCCCAGCAAGGAAAATTAAGACTTTGCCGTTTTCTTCACTTTTATGCTCCAAAAACGTCCAAAATGCTTCCTTTTCCAGATTTCACTCCAAAAGTACCTGAAATGACAAAAGGAACGATTTAAGGCAATATTTGATCAAATAAATTAGAATTCGGGCTTAAATGACCCCCTAAAAACGATTCATTTTTCGCCTCATCAAATACCCTTACACTTGAGATTTGCTTGTCCTCAAGCAAATGCGCTTTTATTCTAATCAAAATACAAGTTAGGTGTCATTTAACACTAATATAAAAGTAATTACAACAAATAATCGTTCCACTAAAGACCAAAGACAAGCACGGAGGTCATACACTAGCACCTCACAAATAGTGTTTAGATACTCATATCTCTCGGGTGTAATAAAGTATATATCACAATAAGGAAATGGAAAACATCTCTCACTACCTGTCATAACAAAATAGATTACCATTGGCTTGGGAAAGGATCAAACCTCCACCACATGGTGTAAGTGATGCATGGGAATTGCACCAGGCTTTACCTCTCGAGGGATCTCGAGAAGCTTACAACCCCCACCAGGCAGTGTACCTGATCGTTGTAGTATAGTATAGTGACAAGTACCGGGGGATTGATCGTTCAACTTAGGAATAGTGTCGCTAGGATTAGAAAACCTAAAGACTAGGTCTAGAGATGTGGGATGATTCTTTTTGTATTTTTATGTTTTTATAAAAGCAAGTAAAATCTCGGTTTTTAGAGGAGTGGGCGGAATTAGTTGCTAATCAACTAACCCAATTACTAAGATGCAATCAAAATAAAATAACAAAAATGAAAATAAACTAATTTAACTAGAGGTGTGAGCAATATATGGGAGAATTGTGTTTACTTAGATTTCACTACTCCCTAGATATCTTTTACGGGTTAATTACTTGTTACAGTTGCGTGGATGACGGATTGTATTCCTTAATACCATTCATGGGGTGGCGTACTTACTTCCCCAATCCTATAAGCTCCTACTTCACTCCTATGTCGAGCCGGCTAAGAAGCTGCTAACATGGGATCACTAGAATTCGCTCATGCATTAAATACAATCATAAAAACCTAGCACACATCGGTTCATGTTTCTTAAGACGTTCAAGCAAGTTACACAATGGAGATCTGCCAGTTTTCTTAAGCCTAACATTGAAATCATTCATCCATTACAACTATAAACAAGCAATCAACCTATAATCAACATCTAGGCTTCATTACATCTAAGCAAACAGATGAAAGATCTAGCCTAGCATGTTAAAATCAAGACAAGCATAAGATATATTCAAACAACACATAGACATATTGAATGAATTGAAAGAAGACTTATCTTAATTGAACATGAAAGGTTTCAAGGGGTGAAAACCCTTGAAAATACTGTTACAAACGACCTAGGGTTTATTAGGTTCGACCCTAGTATTCTCCACACAAGTTCCTCTCTTTAATGAATGAAAAATAGAAAAGTATATATAGATTTTGTGAGGTGACGGCGTCAAGAGTAAATGTCTGACGCCGTCATCTTGCCGCCAATAAAGTTCTCGGACTGCCTAGATCTGGATTTGACGCCGTCACGTGTAATCCTTCTTCAGGCCGTCACCAAAATAACTCTTGACGCCCTTCTTCTGATGCCTTCAGGTTTTCTCTGGGTCGTCATGGATTTTGCTCCTGACGCCGTCACATTTTCCTTCTTGACGCCGTCAGGTACTGTTCCCAGCATGGAAAATTAAGTCTTTGCCGTTTTCTTCACTTTTATGCTCAAAAAACGTCCAAAATGTTTCCTTTTCCAGAATTCACTCCCAAAGTACCTAAAATCACAAAAGGAATGATTTAGGGCAATATTTGATCAAATAAATTCAATTCCGGGCTTAAATGACCCCCTAAAAATGGTTCATTTTTTGCCTCATCATATACCCTTACACTTGAGATTTGCTTGTCCTCAAGCAAATGCGCTTTTATTCTAATCAGAATACAAGTTAGGGGTCATTTAACACTAATATAAAAGTAATTACAACAATTAATTGTTCCACTAAAGACCAAAGACAAGCACGGAGGTCATACACTAGCACCTCACAAATAGTGTTTAGATAGTCACATCTCTCGGGTGTAATAAAGTAATATCACAATATGGAAATGGAAAACATCTCTCACTACCTGTCATAGCAAAATAGATTACCATAGGCTTGGGAAATGATCAAACCTCCACCACATGGCGTAAGCACCTAGGATAAACTATCAAAGAGGTCTTTTTAAAGGGTTGTAACGTTAGGTATAAGGATATGGAATACATGATTTTGTTGGATATAGGCAATCTTTACTGGTGGCGAGTTAATAATCTTGGTTAATTACATGTACAATATGCGTTGCTAAGCCAAGACTAGACTCGAATTAAGCTAATAAATGAAAAATAACAAAAATATAAAATGAACATAGAATGAAATGGGATGGTAGTCCGTATGTTTTTTTTTCTTTTCTTTTTCTATTTTTTCTATTTTTAAATTTTTTTTTTTTGCGTACACTTTTACCCTACCATCCAAAATAATACATCATAGGGAATGAACATTCCCCTTACACTTGAATTTTTACATACTTTACAATAAACTAATCTAATGACTCGAATCAAGATAATCAAAACACTTGGAGTACTTTTAAGGTTAACGTACATATGGGGTAATAATATGATGTTCTTCCCTATTACTCCATCAAATAAGTACTTTACCCATGAGTCCCAATCGTCCCAAAACAATATGTACAAGGATATGACTCGACTTAGCAACCATGTAATCAATTAGATAATTAACTAAGGGATTAACAAATAACAATAATGTACTAAAGATGAGTGCATACACGGAAGGCTAAGATGATTTGGGTGTACATTTAAGTGGGGTGTAACAAATTCTTCCTTTAAGTAAGATGCTTAAAGTTAGAAATGAAAAGATAGGCTCGGAGGGGTGTACTAGGGGTTTCGTGTACTAAAAATGAGTACAACGCTAAGGGTGTGGGAAAAATTAGTTGACTTAACTAGCCAAGTAATATGACTTAAATGGTCAAGTAATTATGATGCGGGTTTAACACAAGGGTGATCCTAATGCCTCTTATCATGTAGTAAATCCTACTACACGCATGTAGTCTCACTAGCGGTCTCGGGATGCATCGCTATCACAAGTTCTAGAATCTAAATGCTACCGGTACACTCATAAGCACTAATAGTAAATGCTTTTCCTATCAAATCTAAAGGCGAACCTCACATATTTGGGTGGAAAATTTTTCTGAATGGTACGGTTTTGTGCTAGTCATATAATCTCCTATCCATGAGACGCTTGCTATGGCTAAAGTTTCACTCCTAATGTTGTAAAAATTTTTAAATTTGGCGATAAAATTACACTAACAAGTATTTCTCATAGTTTTATTGCACATCTACCATCAAACAAACAAACTCAAGCGAAAGTGTATTTGTAAGGAATCATCATTTTACCCTCCCCTTACACTTAGGATGAGCATTGTCCCCAATGTTCAAGTAAAGAATATAAAAGTGAAATAAGTAAAAAGAATGAAATCAAATACTCCCCTGATTCGCTCGGTATGGATAATAAGGTAGCCAGGTTAGATCTTCCTCCAAGAAAATGAACAATCAAAGCTTCCCTTCCAGAATATAAATCATCTTCTTGTCATGTATAACCTGTTAAACCTGAGAAAACAGATAAGGCAACCTCGCGTAAAATCGGCGGCAATCTATATATGCTAACAAATCCTAGAAAACAAAATAAGATATAATGCTTGTGGAATGATGTTTGCAGATCTCCTGGAGATTATTAAACTAAAGATTCAACAAAAACTTCAAGACTCCGTTAGAAAAACAAAACTGGTAAAATTTCCAGAATTTTACACGTGACGCCGTCAGGAGTTTCTTCCTGACGCCGTCAGAAGTGACCTGCAGAAATTCTTATGTTAAGTTTCCGGAAAATTTCTGGAAAAACTTCGTCCTACTTCCTGAAAAATCCTGCAAAACATCATTATGACTCGATACAAGCATTTGACTCTAACAAATACGAATATACATGTTCACTTAATATTGTGGAGAATCATGATCGAGTTTGTTTCTTAAAAACATATTTGGGGTTTCCCCTTACACTTATCTTTTGTGAAATACCTTTGGATGAAGTTAAGACTAGGCCAAACAAGAAAACAGAGTATTTTCACCATTTTAGTTTTGAAACATGATCTACCAACAATGAAAATAAAGCATGCATACGGAAGCAAATAACAATCAAACAAAATAAAAATCACACAAAACATGGGTTGCCTCCCAAGAAGCGCTTTTCTTTATTTACGAGTCTTGTAGCTAGACTCAAGGTCATGGGTTACTACGTGACCTCATCGTTCGTTTCACTCTCTAGGTCATCTCCTATACCAGTTTTGTATTCCGGACCTTGTTGCAAGCATTCTTTATAGAAACCAAGCATCCTATTCATCACATACTCTACTCCTCTATGTCTATCCTCATCATTCTTATAATAAGCCGCTTGTTTGTGTTCCTTTTCTATGTTTGACAGGAGGCGGTACTGCTCAATCTTATAGGGCATTTGATAGGCAATCTCATCATTCTATTCCTTGAACCTAACTATCCCTTGAGTCGGATCATAACTCATTTTAGTGGCCTCAACGAATGGTTTTCCGAACACTACTTGACTTAGGCAAGCATCTATCACCGGGCGAGTATCCTCTACTATCATAAAATCGATCTCATAGGTGACATTTCCGACAATCACATGCAATGCCTTCACTCTTCCTACAAAATTACTTATCAAATTCTTATTGGGCATCATCCTATAACCAAGTTGTTTCTTCATTACCCAATTATAATAAGTCCTAGTCATGATGTTTATAGGAGATCTAGGATCGATATAAGCTTTCCATATATGCATATGCCCAATGTTGCATGGTATGTTGATGTTAGAGGGGTCTCCCATTTTGATAAGGGGTGAGCCAAGGATATATGGTGTCTCGGGGTCATCGAATAAATCCTTATGATATTCCCGTTCTTCCTTGGGCCATGATGAGGGACTTTTTGGAGTAAGTCCTTGAAACGAGTCCATGCTTCATATAGAGTTTCACCTTGACGTTGTTGGAACATCAAGATATCATTTCTAAGCTTGGTAGTTCTCCCCGGTGGGAAAAATTGAGCAAGGAAACGAGTGGTGAGATCATCCCATGAGGTGATGGATCCCGCGGGTAAACGCTCAAGCCATTGACTAGCTTGATCACGTAGAGATAATTAGAATAGGCGTAACCGGGTTGACTCTCTAGTTGTAGCATCATGGTCTATAGAATCTACGATTTTAAGGAAGTCCTTGAGATATTGATTTGGATCTTCGGAACGAAGTCCATGGAATGCACATCCGCTTTGCACCAACCAGATGGTGTCGGATTGCAAGGGAGACACATTGGCTCCTTGGGTGAGCTCAATGGTGTTTCGGTAGCCTTGATGGCTAGGTCGGCAGTACTCTCCTAGGGTTCGGGGCCTAAGAGGTTGGTTAGCTAATGGTGGGTTTTGTGGGTGGTCTTGTTGTGGTGGGTTGATGGGTTCAAAGATGTTACAACCTTCCATGATGTCGGATGGTAAGAAGTTACGAACAAAAACACGAAGAAATGAGATAGACTAAAGAGAACCTAAAAATGAAAATAAACCTTACTAGAAAGGAATCTAGCAAGTAGACCTAATAAAAAGAAATTCTAACCTAGACAATAACTATTCCCCAGGCTGCGGTGCTAAAAACTTGATGCGTGGAAATGGCACCAGGCTTTACCTCTCGAGGGATCTCGAGAAGCTTACAACCCCCACCAGGCAGTGTACCTGATCGTTGTAGTATAGTATAGTGACAAGTACCGGGGGATTGATCGTTCAACTTAGGAATAGTGTTGCTAGGATTAGAAAACCTAAAGACTAGGTCTAGAGATGAGGGATGATTCTTTTTGTATTTTTATGTTTTTATAAAAGCAAGTAATATCTCGGTTTTTAGAGGAGTGGGTGGAATTAGTTGCTAATCAACTAACCCAATTACTAAGATGCAATCAAAATAAAATAACAAAAATGAAAATAAACTAATTTAACTAGAGGTGTGAGCAATATATGGGAGAATTGTGTTTACTTAGATTTCACTACTCCCTAGATATCTTTTACAGGTTAATTACTTGTTACAGTTGCGTGGATGACGGATTGTATTCCTTAATACCATTCATGGGGTGGCGTACTTACTTCCCCAATCCTATAAGCTCCGACTTC
This sequence comes from Artemisia argyi, assembly GCA_030686995.1. Lineage (NCBI taxonomy): Eukaryota > Viridiplantae > Streptophyta > Magnoliopsida > Asterales > Asteraceae > Artemisia > Artemisia argyi. Next base: position 38,929,749 of record CM060701.1, read on the forward strand.
ACTCCTATGTCGAGCCGGCTAAGAAGCTCCTAACATGGGATCACTAGAATTCGCTCATGCATTAAATACAATCATAAAAACCTAGTACACATCGGTTCATGTTTCTTAAGACGTTCAAGCAAGTTACACAATGGAGATCTGCCAGTTTTCTTAAGCCTAACATTGAAATCATTCATCCATTGCAACTATAAACAAGCAATCAACCTATAATAAACATCTAGGTTTCATTACATCTAAGCAAACAGATGAAAGATCTAGCCTAGCATGTTAAAATCAAGACAAGCATAAGATATATTCAAACAACACATAGACATATTGAATGAATTGAAAGAAGACTTATCTTAATTGAACATGAAAGGTTTTAAGGGGTGAAAACCCTTGAAAATACTGTTATAAACGACCTAGGGTTTATTAGGTTCGACCCTAGTATTCTCCACACAAGTTCCTCTCTTTAATGAATGAAAAATAGAAAAGTATATATAGATTTTGTGAGGTGACGGCGTCAAGAGTAAATGTCTGACGCCGTCATCTCGCCGCCAATAAAGTTCTCGGACTGCCTAGATCTGGGTTTGATGCCGTCACGTGTAATCCTTCTTCAGGCCGTCACCAAAATAACTCTTGACGCCCTTCTTCTGACGCCTTCAGGTTTTCTCTGGGTCGTCATGGATTTTGCTCCTGACGCCGTCACATTTTCCTTCTTGACGCCGTCAGGTACTGTTCCCAGCATGGAAAATAAAGTCTTTGCCGTTTTCTTCACTTTTATGCTCAAAAAACGTCCAAAATGTTTCCTTTTCCAGAATTCACTCCCAAAGTACCTAAAATCACAAAAGGAACGATTTAGGGCAATATTTGATCAAATAAATTCAATTCCGGGCTTAAATGACCCCCTAAAAATGGTTTATTTTTCGCCTCATCAGTAAGCACCTAGGATAAACTATCAAAGAGGTCTTTTAAAGGGTTATAATGTTAGGTGTAGGGATATGGAATTCACGGTTTTGTTGGATATAGGCAATATTTACTGGTGGTGAGTTAATCATCTTGGTTAATTACATGTACAATATGGCGTTGCTAAGCAAAGACTAGACTCGACTTAAGCTAATAAATGAAAAATAACAAAAACATAAAACAAACATAGAATGAAACGGGATCGTAGTTCGTATGTTTTTTTCTCTTTTTTCTTTTTTTTTTTTTTTTTTTTTCTTAATTTTTCGATTTTTTTTTTTTTTTTTTTTTTTTTTTTTTTTTTTTTTTTTTTTATTAAAAAAACTCTTACCCTACCATCCAAAATATTACATTATATGGAATCTACATTCCCCTTACACTTGAATTTTTACATACTTTACAATAAACTACTCTAATGACTCGAATCAAGATAATCAAAGCAATTGGAGTACTTTTTAAGATTAACGGACATATGGGGTTAATAAATGATGTTCTTCCCCATTACTCCATAACATAAGTACTTTACCCATGAGTCCCAATCGTCCCAAAACAATATGTACAATATATGACTCGACTTAGCAACCATGTAATCAATTACATAATTAACTAAGGGTTTAAACATGTAACAATAATGCACTAAAGATGAGTGCATACATGGAAGGCTAAGGCAATTTGGGTGTACATTTAGATGGGTTGTAACAAATTCTTCCTTTAATTAGGATGCTTAAAGTTAGAAATGAAAAGATAGGCTCGGAGGAGTGTACTAGGGGTTCCGTGTACTAAAAATGAGTACAACGCTAATGGTGTGGGAAAAATTAGTTGACTTTACTAGCCAAATAATATGACTTAAATGGTCAAGTAATTATAATACGGATTTAACACAAGGGTGATCCTAATGCCTCTTATCATGTAGTAAATCCTACTACACGAATGTAGTCTCACTAGCGGTCTCGGGATGCATCACTAACGCAAGTTCTAGAATCTAAATGCTACCGGTACCCTCATAAGCACTAATAATGAATGCTTTTCCTATCAAATCTAAAGGCGAACCTCACATATTTGGGTGGAAAATTTTTCTGAATGGTACGGTTTTGTGCTAGTCATACGACTCCTATCCATGAGACGCTTGCTAAGGCTAAAGTTTCACTCCTAAATGTTGTAAAAAAATTTTAATTTGGTGCTAAAATCACACTAACAAGTATTTCTCTTAGTTTTATTACACACCTACCATCAAACAAACAAACTCAAATGCAATAGTATCCTATAAGGTATCATCATTTACCCTCTCCTTACACTTAGGATGAACATTGTCCCCAATGTTCAATTAAAGAGTGAAATAGGTATAAGAATGAAAGCAAATACTCCCCTGAATCATTCGATGTGGATAGTGTGGTAACAAGGTTAGATCTTCCTCCAAGAAAATGAACATTCAAAGCTTCCCTTCCAGAAAAATAAATCATCTTCTTGTCATACATAACCTGTTAAACCTGAGAAAACAAACAAGGCAACCTCGCATAAAATTGGCGGCAATCTATATATACTATCAAATCCTAGAAAACAAATTATGATATAATGCTTGTGGAATGAATGTTTGCAGATTTCCTGGAGTTTATAAAATTAAAGAATTAACAAAAACTTTAAGACTCCGTTAGAAAAACAAAACTCGCAAAATTTCCAGAATTTTACACATGACGCCGTCAGGAATTAATTCATGACGCTGTCAGAAGTGACCTGCAGAAATCTTTATGTTAAGTTTCCGGAAAATTTCTGGAAAAACTTATGTCCTACTTCCTGGAAAATCCTGCAAAACATCATTATGACTCGATACAAGCATTTGACTCTAACAAATACTAATACACATGTTCATTTAATATTGTGGAGAATCATGATCAATTTCGTTCTTAGAAACAAATTTGGGGTTTCCCATTACACTTAGCTTTTGCAAAATACCTTTATATGAAGTTAAGACGAAGTTAAACAACAAAATAAAGCATTTTCACAATTTAGTTTTGAAACATGTTCTACCAACAATAAAAATAAAGCATGCATATGGAAACAAATAACAATCAAACAAATAAAAATCACACAAAACATGGGTTGCCTCCCAAGAAGCGCTTTTCTTTATTTACGAGTCTTGTAGCTAGACTCAAGGTCATGGGCTATCGTGTGTCACTTATGCTCACATACCCTAAGGTGACCCATCTAATAGTTGCCTCATCTTTCTTATAGTTATCACTTAGCTCCAAACATCCGCAATAATACCTTTTATTCTTCTCATGAGGATATTTAAGCCCTTTTCTTTTGTCATTCTCACTTAGCATTTCTAGAGGTGGACACCTACTACATTTCTGCATTGAAAAATCCTTGAACCTAGGGTGTGTACGGGGCATTTGGTAAACAAAATCCTCATCCCTATCCGAGAATGTAATTAACCCTTCCATAAGTTTTTTATCAAGGTTGGTTAACCTTTTGAAGGGTTTCCCAAACACAACTTGGGTTAACTTACTATCGATAAATTCTCCTAGATTCTCCATAACCATGAATTCAACAAGATAAACAAAGCTTCCAACAAACACATGCAATGACATTGCCCTAGCAATAATATTATCTCCTTTGTATTCTAACTCATCTACCATGATTTTATTGTATTCACAACGCGAGATTATGTTCATTGGTAGAGATGAGTTAAGGTAGGCATCAAAGCTCCTAAATCCAATCTTACAAGGAAATTGCATATTAAATGAGCTATCATTCTCAATCCTTGTTCTAGGGTCGACATACCTAATAGGGTCCGCTTCATCTTCCATCCTATCCTCATTAATTACGTCACCATCATCTAGGTCCTCATCGAAGTCCGAATAGTAAAAAGGACTAGCCCTATGGTCATCATCGGTCAGACTCTTCCATCTCAGAATTATTGTCAAAGTGATGGTTAGGTGGGTTCTCATTTTCCACTAAAGGGATTGGGGCGGGCATTTGGAAAATCCTACGACAAAAAGCACGAATAACAGGAATCAAACGATCAATGCTATTGTTATTCATCGAGTTAGTTTACGAACAAAGGAAACAAAGAAATAAGATAGACTAAAGAAAAACCTAAAAATAAAAATAAAATCTTACTAGAAAGGAATCTAGCAAGTAGACCTAATAAAAAGAAATCCTAACCTAGACAATAACTATTCCTCAGCAGCGGCGCCAAAAACTTGATACGTGGGAATCGCACCAGGCTTTACCTCTCGAGAAGCTTACAACCCCCACCAGGTAGTGTACCTGATCGTTGTAGTATAGTAGAGTGACAAGTACCGGGGGATTGATCGTTCAACTCAGGAATAGTGTCGCTAGGATTAGAAAGCCTAAAAACTAGGTCTAGAGGTGAGGGATGATTCTTTTTGTATTTTTATATTTTATAAGAGCAAATAAAATCTCAGTTTTAGAAGAGTGGGCGGAATTAGTTGCTAGCCAACTAACCCAAATTAACTAAGATGCAATCAAAATAAAATAACAAAAATGAAATGAAGCTAATTAAACTAGTGTGGTGTAACAATAATGAGGAAAGTTGTGTTTACTTAGGTTTCATTACTCCCTAGATATCTTTTACAGGTTGATAGTTTGTTACAATTGCATGGATGACGGGTCTTATTCCTTAATACTAGTCGTAGGGCCGTGTACAATATTCCCTAACTCTATAGGATCCTACTTCACTCCTATGTCGAGCTGTTAGAAGCTCCTAACATGGGATCATTAGAATTCTCCTACGCATTAAATACAACCAAAAATCATAGTACACCTCTGATCATGTTTCTTAAGACGTTCAAGCATGTTACCAATGGAAGTCTGCCAGTTTTCTTAAGCCTAACATCGAATACAATCATCCGTAACAGCTATAAACAAACAATCAACCCATAATTAACATCTAGGTTTCACTACATCTAAGCAAACACAAAAGAGATCTAGCCGAGCATGTTAAATTGAAGACAAGTGTAAGATATATTCAAGCAACACATAGACATATTGATTGAATTGGAAGAATACTTATCTCAAATTGACATGAAAAGTTCACAGGGTTGAAACCCTTGAAAAAGCTGAAAAGTTCAAACTATTGATGTGTTCGTCAATTATAGTATATAATTATTTTCCGAAGAAATACTGGTGAAAGTATTTCCCGGGTCGTTCTCCTAACGAGGGTTCGAATGGAATTTTCGAATAATCGAATTGGGAATCGTGTAGTGAAAAGTGTAAAGTGAAAAGTGATTGTAAAATCAAAATGTGAAAAGAAATAGTGAATTATGCACAAGTTACAAGGTATATATGCACAAATGTTCAAAACGTGAAAACGGAAATGCAAACGTAATTTTAAAATGTAACGTACAAAATAAAACGCGACTTTTATTCTAAAAATGATTCTATAAATTTGAAATACTTTTCTAAAAATCTTAAACTAATAAAAAGAATTTTTAGAAAAAGAATAATATTTTTTTGGCTTTTTATTAATTTTCTATGATTTAAATTCTATTTATTGAATTACAAAGTAATTAAAAATAAAAGATAATATGAAAAATAATGGGAAAATTATAAAATCTATTCTAAAAAATCTAGAATATTATAAAAGAATTTTCTAAAATATTTTTGTATTTTTTAAAGCTTTTTCTGATTTTTTATGAATTTTTGATTATTTAAAAGTATTTAAAATTGATTTAAAGCTAAGAAATATTAAGAAAAATAGTAAAACCTCTTGGAAAAATCTGGAAAAATTCCAGAAAATCAAAAATAAATTGGAAAGCTTACAGAAAAATTTTGAAAGGAAAAAGTTAAGCAGAAGTGCTTATTTATGCTTAAACAGCTTATGGCAAGTGCTTATTTATAAGCACTTGCCACAAAATCTTAACCAAACCCTGAAAACAAACCTTATATGCTATAAAATGCTCAGATATGCAAGAGAATGATCAATTACTATCAAAGAATTCACACGGAATGAATAATAGATGCAATAAGCTACTTCAATAAGCCAAAATTATAAGCACAAAAGAGACTGAATAAGCCAGCAGAAGCAGACCATATACAACTCTCGTAAAACTATAATTAGACTCAGAGAAGCCAATGAAACTCAAACACAAGCTCAAAATGACAGTTGCAGCTCAATTATTCAATCATCATACATGTTCTAGCCTACTAAACTGCAGATCAAATAAGCTAATCTGAAAAGCTCTAAAAGTCTAATAAATGGGGGCAAATGGAAGCTATGACTACAGAGATTTTAAATCTACCAACTACCTACTCAGAATCAACTTTATACTACTCTAAAAAGATGCAAATTCAGCAGCTAATAGGACTGCTCCTTATGAAGCAGTTGACTGATTGAAACTTTAACTAGTTGACTATATTTAATTTCTACCAAGCAATTCTTCTTTTTATTGAAATGTTATGCTAATGCTGGATTAAAATAATCTAACTCAAACTAACTTGCATCTAACTGCTCAATTATGTTGACATAAATTAATAATGCCTAAAAACATTGTTAACATATTAACAATGTCTCTATGTTTTGATAATTACAAAGCATAAACTCATTAATCTAAAACTTATGACGTAAACAAGTTTTTAGTGCTTAACATTTGTCTTTACATCCAAATCACTTTAGGTATGAATAAACAAAGTGTTTATTGTATTCTATGATCAAAGGAACAAGTTTCTTAAACACTAGATTTCTTATAAAATGTCACAAAACATTTTATATCTTTTACAAAACATTTTTGGAATTAAAGGAATATGTTTAATTCATTATAAATATATGAATTCAAATTTCCAACCAAAAATGGCAAATCTAATCCAGAAAAACCTTCCCCACAAAAAGACAAATAAACCCAACGTTCAGGAGGGCGGCCCCCTTAATTTTACTAGGCGGCCCCCTTAATCATTAAGGGGACCGGCCTACAATTAAGGGGACCGGCCACGCTCCAGAACAGTATTTTCCCCCCCTTTAAATACTGATTCATCCCTCATATTTTTCTCACCTTTTGCACTTCTAAACTTTCTGATCCAGATCTAATTCTCTATTCTCTCATCCTTTGATCATAAGTGTATATATATTCTTTGTTTCAAAGTGATCCAATTTCCATCCTCTCAAGTGCAAGAGAAGAATACTTCTATCTTCCTAGACAAGAAGTATTACAACTTGTTGTGATCTCCACATCAAAGTTGTTGGTGTAACATCAAGATTATTTACATACTCTTTGTGAAGATTGTTGTGAATATTTTCTTGTAGATAGTTGTGTTAGATATAGATTGTGTGATTAGTTGATAGCTTGGTGTGAAGAAGAAAAGCTAGGAAATCTATTGGTGTGAAGAAGCTAGGTGTGAAGTAGATTGATTTGAAGAAGGTGTGTAGAAGGTGTGACTTAGGTGTGAAGGTGTTGTGGTGTGATTATTGGTGTGTAGATTGGTGTGTAAATTGGTGTGTAGATTGGTGTGAATATTGGTGTGTAAATTGGTGTGTAAGGTTTTCTCCGCCATAAGGGAGCTTGTTGATATAGTGAAGAAAACTCTCGAGTTAGGTGCTCGGGGAGTGGAGTAGGGCAAGGAAGGTGTCCTTGTAGCCGAACCACTATAAATCTCTTGTCTCGCGGTTCGATCTTTCCATCTCTTACTTATTATTGTTACTTATCATTATTATATATTTCGTATTGATACTTGTTTATATTGTGCAAGACTTGAGATCACATATTATCGAATCTAAGTTTTAAAACACTAAAACTATTTTTACAACTAATTAAAAAGACTTTAAACTATTCAACCCCCCCTTCTAGTATTCCACAATTGGTATCAAGAGCCACGTCTAGCAAGAATTTTAAAATATATTGTATTTTAAAACTTGTAACGATCTATGGAATCTGAAAAATATTTAGAAGGGCAATCTATGCAAAGACCACCACTATTTGAAAGTGATGGATTTTTATATTGGAAAAATAGATTCGAAACGTATGTGAAATCAAAAGATCTTGATCTTTGGCATATTATTACCTTTGGTGATTTTCCCCCTATTCAATACAATGTTGAAACTAAAATGGATGAAATTGTAGCTTTTGAAAAACAAAATGATGATTTGAAAAAGAAACTAGCAAAAAATAATGAGGCTAAAATGGTTATTTATAATGCGTTACCACGCAAAGAATATGAAAGAATTTTTATGTGTAAAACCGCAAAAGAAATTTGGGATTCTTTACTAATCACTCACCAAGGTAATAGCCAAATCAAAGATAATAAAATAGATCTTCTTGTACAACAATATGAACAATTTACGATTCCGGAAGAGGAATCAATTGATAATGCTTTTGCTAAGTTTAACACTATCATCACAAGTTTAAAAGCACTTGATGAGACATTTTCTAGTAAAAATTGTGTTAGGAAATTTCTTAGGGCATTGCATCCAAAATGGCGAGCTAAGGTCACGGCAATTGAAGAATCAAAGAACTTGATGACGTTATCACTAGATGAACTAATTGGCAACTTGAAGGTTCATGAAGAAATCATAAGAAGAGATTCGGAAACGCTCAAAGTCAAGAAAGAACAAATCAAATCCATTGCTCTAAAAGCCAAAAAGGAACCTAGTGATGATGATGATTCAAGTGACGAAAGTGAAGACGAAGAATATGCAATGGCCGTAAGAGAATTCAAGAAATTCTTCAAGAGACGAGGAAGATTCACTAGATCATCACATGACGATAGAAAATCGTTCCAAAGAAATAGAAGTGACAATTACGTGAAAAGAAAATGCTTTAGATGTGGAAGTCCAAATCATCTCGTTGGTGAATGTCTAAAGCCGCCAAGTTATGATAATCAAGGTGCATTTGTTAGTAGAACATGGAGTGATAGTGACAAAGAAGAAGTGGAAAAACCAAGAGAAGAAAAGTGTTTCATGGCAAAAGTAACCGACGAAATATGCCTTGGAATTGACTTGGAGCCTGATGAATGGATCAAGGATAGTGGATACTCAAGGCACATGACAGGGAACCGAAAGCTATTCTCTACATATAAGGCATACAACGGAGGTAACGTTATTTTTGGTAGTGACTTGCGTGGAAAAATTATTGGCAAAGGTACGATTTCTCAAGACTCACTTACTATTGAAAATGTTGAACATGTTAATAATTTAACATGTAACTTACTTAGTGTAGGCCAAATATGCGATAATAAAAGTAAAGTTATCTTTTCCGAAGAAGATAGCGAAATAGTCAAGAATGGAAAAATTATAGGTAGAGGTATTAGGAAAGGAGGTGTATATGTTATGAAACTAGGAAACAAACCTGAAGATAGGATATGCCTAACGACCCTAGACGAAAAATCCACATTGTGGCATAGGAGATTAGGACATGCTAACATGCAACAAATACAATCTTTGGCCTCTAAGGAATTAGTTAGAAACTTGCCTAATCTAAAATATGACAAACATTTTTGTGATGCATGTAAAGTTGGAAAACAAGCTCATGCTAGCCACAAAGCTAAGAATATAGTATCCACTACTAGGTGCCTAGAATTATTACATATGGATCTTTTTGGTCCATCCGCTGTGCGGAGCTATGGAGGAAACAAATATACCTTAGTAATAGTAGATGACTACTCACGATACACGTGGACTAGGTTTTTAAGTGACAAAACCCAAGCCTTTGAAAAATTCGAAATATTTAGTAAAATGAGTCAAAATAAGTTAGGATGCTCAATAGTTGCCATTAGGACGGACCATGGAAGGGAATTTGATAACGAAGTACAATTCGGAAAATATTGTGAGTTAAATGGAATATCTCATAATTTCTCCGCTCCTCGTACTCCTCAATCAAATGGGGTAGTAGAAAGAAAAAATAGGTCACTACAAGAAATGAGTAGAACTATGTTAAATGAACAATCCATTCCACAAAAATTTTGGTGTCACGCCGTAGATACATCGACTTATATTTTAAATAGGGTATCAATTAGAAGAATTCTAGGAAAAACTCCTTATGAGTTATTAAGAAATAGAAAACCTAACTTAAGCTACTTTAGAGTATTTGGAAGTAAATGCTATATCTTAAACACTAAGGACTACCTCACTAAGTTTGATCCAAAATCATATGAAGGAATATTTTTAGGATACTCACAAAATAGTAAAGCATATATAATACTTAACAAACACTCAATGAAAGTAGAGGAATCACTAAATGTAACATTTGATGAAACACCACCACCTCCTAAAACGCTACCTTTAGAAGATGATGATTTAGTCGAAGATGAAGCCATTGAGGTTAGTAAAACAAAACCCATAGGAAATGATAATGAAGAAACTCACTTAGAAAATAACGAAACCGTTAATATTAAAGAATCTAGATCACATCCTTTAGATAATATAATAGGACATCTTAACCAAAGAACCCTTAGGTCACAAGCCCAAGATAAAAACAACTTCTTTTGTTTCCTCTCGGCAATAGAACGTAAGAATATTAGCGAAGCTTTAAAGGATGAAAGTTGGATTATAGCTATGCAAGAAGAATTAAATCAATTTAAGGCAAATGATGTTTGGGAACTAGTCCCAAATCCAAAGGATATGACTATCATAGGAACCAAATAGGTATATAGGAACAAGTTAGACGAGAATGGAATAGTTACTAGAAATAACGCTAGGTTAGTTGCCCAAGGTTATAATCAACAAGAAGGAATTGATTATGATGAAACTTATGCCCCCGTAGCTAGACTAGAATCAATTAGGATATTACTTGCCTATGCTTGCTCCCTAGATTTTAAGTTATTCCAAATGGATGTGAAAAGTGCATTCCTTAACGGTTTTATCAATGAGGAGGTATATGTGGCACAACCTCCAGGATTCATTGACTTCGCAAAACCTGATTATGTTTATAAGTTAAAGAAAGCCTTGTATGGACTCAAACAAGCTCCCAAAGCTTGGTATGATCGATTAAAAGCTTTTCTTATTAAACATGATTATTCCATGGGAATGGTAGATAACACTCTTTTCACTAAAAGGAAAGACCCTAATCTCATCATTGTTCAAATATATGTTGATGACATTATATTTGGATCGACTTGTCAAGACATGTGTGATGAATTTGCCAAAATCATGCATGATGAGTTTGAGATGAGTATGATGGGTGAACTTAACTTCTTCCTAGGATTACAAATAAAACAATTAGAAGATGGAATATTCTTTAACCAATCTAAGTACATTAAGGAAATGCTTAAGAAATTTGGCCTAGAAGACTCAAAACCCATAAAAACACCCATGTCTACGGAGGTAAAGCTCACAAAGGACGATGAAGGTGAGTCCGTAGATAACTCCAAGTATAGAGGAATGATAGGTAGTTTACTATACTTGACGGCAAGTAGACCCGATATCATGTTTAGTGTCTGCCTTTGTGCCCGTTTTCAAGAGGATCCCAAAACCTCTCACCTAGAAGCGGTTAAGCGTATCTTCCGATACATTAAAGGCACTATACACTTAGGATTATGGTATCCTAAGGAATCCGGCATAGAAACCATTGTATATGCGGATTCGGATCATGCGGGAGACTACGTAGATAGAAAGAGCACTAGCGGTATTTGCACGTTTATGGGATGTTGTCTAACGTCTTGGTTTTCAAAGAAGCAAACCGCTCTTGCTATTTCTACCACCGAAGCCGAATATGTAAGCGCTGGAAAGGCATGTCAACAAGCACTATGGATGAAACAAGCTCTCGTAGACTATGGCATTAGGTTAGAAAATGTCCCCATTATGTGCGATAATAAAGGTGCGATAGATTTAAGTAAAAATCCGGTGCAACACTCTAGGACTAAACACATAGAAATACATCATCATTTTCTTAGGGATAATGTACAAAAAGGAAATATATCTATAGAAAAGGTTGCATCGGAAGATAACATTGCGGATATATTCACAAAACCCCTTAAGCGTGAATTATTCAACCACTTGCGTTTAGGATTAGGAATGATGGAACAAGTTGACTAAATTATATTGAATTATTTCAAATTAATACTTGCATGAAATTTATTCATTTCACCTTTTCTGAGTCTAGGAATCTATTTCGCACAAATCTAAAGATTGGGAAAATTTATTTTCTTTGCATAAATTTTTTTTTGTAAAACTCAATCAATTTTCTCTAAAAATTATTCTCACAATCTAGGAACCCCATGAAGACCATTTTCCTTGCATTGTTGACTAATTCTAAAAACATTATATTTCAAAATCATGCATAAACTCTCACATAAATTGTCAAGGTATATAATCTAATATATGTCTTTGACATTCATGATCGAGCAGAAATTGAATCAAGGAGATTATTTGGATTGTTTCTTAGGATCGCTATTTCTTTTTGCTTCTAGGAGTCGAAACAATCACAACTCCACATTTGTTGCATATAGACACTCACTAGGACAAATTCACTAATAATGGTGTCATCTTGATCCATCACTAGTTTTTCACTCACTAAGATAGGTGCCTTAGGAAGCTTAAGTGTGCTTGCCTTTGTTTACCTCCTATTGCTTATTATGTGTTGATTATTTGCTCCTTTGCTTGTGTGTTTTTGCATGTATGCTATATCTTGATTAGATTAGACTCTATATTGCCTAAGAGAATTGAACTTGCTTGAATTCTAATCCAAACACATAACCTTTCTGCAAATTTTCTGCCAAAAACCCAATTCTGGCATCTTGGAAATCACCAGACGGGCGGCCCCCTTAATTTTGTAAGGCGGCCCCCTTAATCATTAAGGGGACCGCCCCCTAATTAAGGGGACCGGCCATCTGATGGTCGGGTTTACAGAATCTTTTCTGCTTTTTAGCCCATTTCAACCTACATTTCCCAATTTTAACCAACACACTTTGTCCCAATCTTCCAACAAACCTTATCCATCCTTAAACACACAAATCTTACACTATAAATATCCACAATCCTCAAAACTATCCATTCATCCCATCATGAACTCTCCAAACAAACCAAGATCAAAAGCCTCAAGGCTAGCAAGGATGACGGAAAAACCCGTTTGGCGAAGAAAAAGCCCTCGAAACAAATCCATCATAACCAATGAGATTGGAAGTCATTCAACACCTCCAACTTCTTACTTCCCAAACTTTACCTCAAACCCACAAGGTCATTCATTTGATCCTCTTTATAAACCATACAACATTGGCCAACCATCAAACTACAATTCCAACTACACAAATCCAACTCATCCATACCAAACCTATGATCCTCTCCACATTGCCACGGAAAAGCAAAAGTTCCGTGATGAAATAAACCAAATCCATGATCTTAGTGATCTCCTTGCTATGCATCTTGCACAACGCAACAAAGGGCAACCTCCATCATCACCCTATGCAAATTGCCTTCCCCACCCTCTCAATTTGGATCAAGTTACCAACCACACTCACTTTTGCCCTTGTTGCATATTCCTTCAAAAACAAATCCTCTACTTGAGTGAAGATATTTCTTGGATTGAATATCTTCTCACTCGTAATCATCCAATACCACCCTTAACACGATACAACATCGTGAGATCCACCTCTTCCGCTCCATACTCCACCCCATATCCCTCTTCATCTAACAACTAAGCTTCATGCTTATGTTATCCTTCAAGCAAATAAAACAATCAACCATGAGTTGCAAGCAAGTCCAAGTGTTCTTTCTAGGCAATATAGGACTATGTCTTTTCATTTGTGTTATTATGATTAATATGCCTTAAGCATATTAAATGTTGTAATGCTTTCTATGATGCTTGAATGAATTTTTTTTTGTTATCTATTGCTTTGCATGTAGATTTGCCTTGCTCTCTTCTAATATTTTGTGTAGCCAAGATTTCCATAGCTCATCTCCTTGGTGCTCTCAAATGAGGGGGAGTACACATCAAGGGGGAGCTTTAACCTTTTTGATTTTACAAAAAGGGGGAGAAGAGAATGTTAAACTCTAAATCCTTGTCTAAAAATTAATTTTTAGACCTAATGAGTTTAAGGTTTTGTAATCATCAAAAAGGGGGAGATTGTTGACATAAATTAATAATGCCTAAAAACATTGTTAACATATTAACAATGTCTCTATGTTTTGATAATCACAAAGCATAAACTCATTAATCTAAAACTTATGACGTAAACAAGTTTTTAGTGCTTAACATTTGTCTTTACATCCAAATCACTTAAGGCATGAATAAACAAAGTGTTTATTGCATTCTATGATCAAAGGAACAAGTTTCTTAAACACTAGATTTCTTATAAAATGTCACAAAACATTTTATATCTTTTACAAAACATTTTTGGAATTAAAGGAATATGTTTAATTCATTATAAATATATGAATTCAAATTTCCAACCAAAAATGGCAAATCTAATCCAGAAAAACCTTCCTCACAAAAAGACAAATAAACCCAACGTTCAGGAGGGCGGCCCCCTTAATTTTACTAGGCGGCCCCCTTAATCATTAAGGGGACCGGCCTACAATTAAGGGGACCGGCCACGCTCCAGAACAGTATTTTCCCCCCCTTTAAATACTGATTCATCCCTCAGATTTTTCTCACCTTTTGCACTTCTAAACTTTCTGATCCAGATCTAATTCTCTATTCTCTCATCCTTTGATCATAAGTGTATATATATTCTTTGTTTCAAAGTGATCCAATTTCCATTCTCTCAAGTGCAAGAGAAGAATACTTCTATCTTCCTAGACAAGAAGTATTACAACTTGTTGTGATCTCCACATCAAAGTTGTTGGTGTAACATCAAGATTATTTACATACTTTTTGTGAAGATTGTTGTGAATATTTGCTTGTAGATAGTTGTGTTAGATATAGATTGTGTGATTAGTTGATAGCTTGGTGTGAAGAAGAAAAGCTAGGAAATCTATTGGTGTGAAGAAGCTAGGTGTGAAGTAGATTGATTTGAAGAAGGTGTGTAGAAGGTGTGACTTAGGTGTGAAGGTGTTGTGGTGTGATTATTGGTGTGTAGATTGGTGTGTAAATTGGTGTGTAGATTGGTGTGAATATTGGTGTGTAAATTGGTGTGTAAGGTTTTCTCCGCCATAAGGGAGCTTGTTGATATAGTGAAGAAAACTCTCGAGTTAGGTGCTCGGGGAGTGGAGTAGGGCAAGGAAGGTGTCCTTGTAGCCGAACCACTATAAATCTCTTGTCTCGCGGTTCGATCTTTCCATCTCTTACTTATTATTGTTACTTATCATTATTATATATTTCGTATTGATACTTGTTTATATTGTGCAAGACTTGAGATCACATATTATCGAATCTAAGTTTTAAAACACAAACTATTTTTACAACTAATTAAAAAGACGTAAAACTATTCAACCCCCCTTCTAGTTTTCCACAAATTATACTAACTGAATTTTAATTTTACCTAACTGTTTTCTAGTTATTAAATCTATTTTGACTTTTTATAAACTACACCTACTATTTTTATGGTTTGTAACTCTATTGTAATACTAAAGAAGCTTAAATGCAACAGTTTATCAACAAATCATCCACAGCTTAACCTAGCAAATGACAGTCCCAAACACTCCCTTATTTCCTGATTACACTAAGATTTGATGCAAACAAACTCAAACTACCAATTCAAACATCAATACAGCTATTCTATCACTAATAAAGGTAAATTCAACAAACAAATCCAACTGAAAACAGCAGAAACACAGAATCACCAATTATGCATTAAATGAAATTAAATGGAAAGGAACTTACAACCACAAGTCACCTCAGCTCAAAACAGAGGTGATTCACTAAAGACATGCTCAATCCTTCCCTTACTGATTAGGCCTATCAATCCACCTCAGTTCACCAAATAGTCAAGACAGTTGACTATTGTTGACTTACAAGATAATGAACAAATAGAATGGAACCAACTCTCAAAGAAACTTTTTAAATCTAATATGAGATTAATGAAATTAAAAGCAAGCTTAATTGAAAACTAATATTCAACAAAACTATTTTTTAACTTTTATTTATTTTCTGATTTTGATGAAATCTGTTTAAATGGAACAGTAAATGCTTTGAAAACAATGAATACTAAGATGATTTGAAATTCTAAAACAGAAATACAAGATTAAACTAAAAGTTATAAACTATAATAAGCAGTAATGAGAACAATTAAAAGTACTTTGTATTAATAAAAAGTAGATTACAATTTGAAATAGAAACAAGCTACAATTCTGAAAAAAATTTGGCAGAGTTTTGCTACCCAAAACTCCACACCTAAAACAGATACATCAAGCCTCTATTTATAGTAGTGAAAGGAAGGATCTAGAGGAGAGGGTTCACGGATTGCCAGCTTGGCAATCCGTGTGATTTGTGTTTCTTCAAGTCATCACTGAGCCCTTAGATCATTGTTCAATCAATCCCCAATCATAATAGCCGTATGATCAATCTTTATGACGTGTAGAATCCAATGAAAAGCTGCCATCTGTCATTCCTTGTGCTTTCTCACTTTCTGACACGCTACTGATCTTCTAGAAGTTGATTGATTGTACGGAAATACCCTTACTCTCGGTAATTGGGTGAATTGGTAACTAGGGTTCATGTGGTAACAGTGTTTTCTGGGTTTGAGGGTGAATTTGGGGGGCGGGTAAAGGTACGGTGGTAATATTTTATTTTTTTGACTTTGTTGACCGTGGATGGGTATTTTGACCCGTGGATTGTCTGGGATTGGGTAAGGGAGATTGGGCCTTTTGGTATTGTTTTGGTATTGGACTTTTGATGTTTATATAATTGGACTGGATTTTATTCATTTGAATATTAGACTTGGTTTGGTTTTCAGATTTAGTAATTATAGCAAATAAGGACTAAATTTGCCAAAGATGAATTTATGAGGACCAAGTATGTATATCATCTCAAAGTATTATCCAAGGGCTCATTTTGACTTTTCTAAATTCTTGGAGGACCATGTGTGACTTTTCTTCATATATTTCTTCCCGGGATCATTTTTGTCAATTCATGAAAGTACAGGGACTGAAATTGCCATTCTCTCAAAATAACTTCCAAGGGCTAATACTGCCAAACTTGAATTCATGAAGGACTTGTGTTGACTTTTGGATCACAGCTTTGACTTTTTGACCATCTTCCACTCTCGTGCCCGTTTTTCCGGTTTTTGCATGATTTTTCGTCTTTTTGTGACAAATCCGTGCCTGCATATTCACAACATAAAAACACATGTTTCCTTGGCATTTGTTAGCTCATTTAGTCAATTTGGGTCGGTATTTGGCCATAAAATGGTATGTGAATTAACACATACCAACTATATATAGATTATACAGGGTGACGGCTTCAAGAAGGAAATTCTGACTTCGCCAACTCGCTGCCCATAATGAAATCGGATTGCCTAGATCCACTTTTGACGCCGTCATGTGTAATTTTGTTATGGGCCGTCACTAACATTTGGACCATGACGGCCTATGGCGACGCCGTCATCTCCTTAGCACAAAACTTTCTGGATTGTCATGTATATCATCCACTTTCACCTCTTGTATTGCTCTTGACGCCGTCATGTAGAATCTTGTGTCGCAGTCAGGTATTGTTCCCAGCAAGGAAAATTAATACTTTGTCGTTTTCTTCACTTTTATGCTCCAAAAACGTCCAAAATGCTTCCTTTTCCAGATTTTACTCCAAAAGTACCTAAAATGACAAAAGGAACAATTTAGGGCAATATTTGATCAAACAAATTTGAATTCGGGCTTAAATGACCCCCTAAAAACGGTTCATTTTTCGCCTCATCATCTACAAACATTCATTCCACAAGCATTATATCCTTATATATATAGATTGCCACCGATTTTACGCGAGGTTTGCCATGATTGTTTTCTCAGGTTTAACAGGTTATATTGGAAAAGAAGATAATTTATATTTCTGGAGGGAAGCTTTCAACGTTCATTTTCTTGGAGGAGGATTTAACCATGTTATCCATTTATCCACACCGAACGAATCAGGGGAGTATTTGTTTCATTCTTTTACCTTCATTACTTTTACATCCTTTTTATTTAACATTGGGGACAATGTTTAGCCTAAGTGTAAGGGGATGGTAAATGATGATACCTTAGAAAATGCAATTGCACTTGAGTTTGTTTATTCAATAGTAGGTGTGTAATAAAACTAAGAGAAATACTTGTTAGGGCAATTTTAGTGCCAAATTTAAAAATTTTTACAACATTTAGGAGTGAAGCTTTAGCCTTAATGAGCGTCTCATTGATAGGAGTTGTATGACTAGCACAAAATCCGTACCACTCAAAATTTTCCAACCCAAATATGTGAGGTTCGCCCCTAGATTTGTTAGGAAAAGATGCTTATGAGTGTACCGGTAGTACTTAGATTCTAGAACATGCGTTAGTGATGCATCCCGAGACCGCTAGTGAGACTACATTCGTGTAGTTAGGATTTACTACATGATAAGAGGCATTAGGATCACCCTTGTGTTTAAACCCGTACCATAATTACTTGACCAATAAAGTCATAATTACTTGACTAGTAAAGTCAATTAATTTTTCCCACACCTTTGCGTTGTACTCATTTTTAGTACATGATACCCCTAGTACACCCCTCCGAGCCTATCTTTTTCATTTCTAACTTTAAGCATTCTACTTAAAGGAAGAATTTGTTTACAATCCACCCCAAATGTGCAACCAAATCGCCTTAGCCTTCCGTGTATGCACTCATCTTTAGTGCATTATTGTTAGATGTTTAAACCCTTAGTTAATTCTCTAATTGATTACATGGTTGCTAAGTCGAGTCATATCTTGTACATATTGTATTAGGACGATTAGGACTCATGGGTAAAGTAATATTGTTATGGAGTAATGGGGAAGAACATCATATATTACCCCCATATGTGCGTTAATCTTAAAAAGTACTCCAAGTGTTTTGATTATCTTGATTCGAGTCATTAGAATAGTTAATTGTAAAGTATGTAAAAGTTCAAGTGTAAGGGGAATGCAAATTCACTATGATAAATTATTTTGGATGGTAGGGCAAGAGTGTATGCAAAAAAAAAAATGGAAAATCAAGAAAAAGAAAAAGAGAAAACACACGGACTACCATCCCATTTCTTTTTATGTTTTGTTAGTTTATGATTTGCTTAAGTCGAGTCGAGTCTTGGCTTAGCAACGCCACATTGTACATGTAATTGACCAAGATGATTAACTCGCCACTAGTAAATATTGCCTTTATCCAACAAAACCTTGTTTACCATATCCCTACACCTCACGTTATAACCCTTTAAAAGACCTCTTTGATAGTTTATCCTAGGTGCTTACGCCAAGTGGTGGAGGTTTGATCCTTTCTCAAGCCTATGGTAATCTATTTGCTATGACAGGTAGTGAGAGATGTTCTCTATTTCCATATTGTGATATATACTTTATTAGACCCGAGAGATGTGAGTATCTAAACACTATTTGTGAGGTGCTAGTGTATAATTTCCGTGTTTGTTTTTGGTTGAAATGGAACGATTATTTGTTGCAATTACTTTTATATTAGTGTTAAATGACCCCTAACTTGTATTTTGATTAGAATAAAAGCGCATTTGCTTGAGGACAAGCAAATCTCAAGTGTAAGGGTATTTGATGAGACGAAAAGTTTACCGCTTTTGGGGAGTCATTTAAGCCCAAAGTCGATATTATTTGATCAAATATTGCCCTAAATCGTTCCTTTTGTCATTTTAGGTACTTTTGAGAAGAAATTTAGAAAAGGAAGCATGTTGGACGTTTTTGGAGCGAAAAAGTGAAGAAAACGACAAAGTCTCAAAATCATGCTGAAGATTGTACCTGACGGCGTCAAGGATTACTAGTGACGGCGTCAAGACTTGACAAAGAGGTGGATAAATCAAGTTACACGTGACGCGCCAGAGAGGTTTTTGAAGAATTGTACATGACGGCGTCACCAAGGCCATCAAGAGTAAATTGCACATGACGGCCAAGATCAAGTTTACACATGACGACGTCAGAAGTGGATCTAGGCAATACGAGTATTATTTTGGCGGCGAGTTAACGGCGTCAGACATTACTCTTGACGCCGTCAGAGTGTAAAATCTATATATAATTTTCTAGCTTTCATTCATTGTGTGCAACTTTGAAGGGAGAAAACCCTAGACAAATTTTACTGCATTTTTGAGGGTTTCAAACCCTTGTTTCATCCGTGCTTAATTGAAGATAAGTTCTCCAACAATCATTCAATATGTCTATGTGTTGTTTGATTATATCTTATGCTTGTCTTCTCTTTAACATGCTAGGCTAGGTTTTCTTTATGTTTGCTTAGATGTAATGAAACTTAGATATTGATTATTGGTTGTTTGTTTGTTTATAATTGTTGTGCATGAATGATTTCAATGTTAGGCTTAAGAAAACTGGCAGACTTCAAATTGGTAACTTGTTTGAACGTCTTAAGAAACATGATCGGAGGTGTACTACGATATATTTTTTATATTTAATACATAAGTAACTACTAATGAGGCCATGTTAGGAGTTAGTAGTCGGCTCGACATAGGAAGCGGTAGAAGCTTATAGAGTTAGGGAAGATCGTACACGGCCCTACGAATGGTATTAAGGAATATAACCCGTCATCAATGCAATTGTAACAAACTAATCAACCGGTAAAAGATAGCTAGGGAGTAGTGAAATCTAAGTAAACACATTTTCTCCTATTATTGTTTTCACCACGTTTACTTTAAGTTCATTTTATTATATTTTGATTGCATCTATAGTTATTTGGGTTAGTTGATTAGCAACTAATTCCGCCCACTCCTTCAAAACCCGAGATTTTTACTTGCTTTCCTTAAAATATAAAAATACAAAAAGAAACATCCATCTTCTTTAGACCTAGTTTAATTGAGTTTTAACCCTAGCGAACACTATTCTTTGAGTTGAACGATCAATCCCTCGGTACTTGCCACTATACTATACTACAACGGTCAGGTACACTGCCTGGTGGGGATTGCAAGCTTCTCAAGATCCCTTGAAAAGTAAAACCTTTTGCAAGGGCGCAATTCCACGCATCAACCCCATTAAATCTTACCGATCGCATATGAAACTCTAAAACAATATATTCATCACTAAAATCACTAAACATAAAGACACAAATATAAACATTCGAACTTGCCATTACATTTGGTTTGTGAAAATTACAAATGCCCAATAACCTTTACCATTTGCACGTTTGACTTCGTAAAGTCAAACTTGCCATTACATTTGGTGACCAAGTAAGTAGCAACATACTTAAACGAAAATACTTGTCTTAGGGTGTTCAACCCATACATAAAATAGAATCAGTAAAAGAAATCTACCCTAGCTGTGGGGGAAGCTCGAGGGAGTTCCAACAGCCTCCTTGCCAAATCCCAGTTCAACCTGATGTTTTCATTCTCATCAGTAGTCAAAGTGCAGTCAATGATATAAATTTTCTTCAGTAAGGGGGAACATGCAAGTATCAACCGTATTATGGCTATTTCATTCTCTGTTATAGGGAAAGAATGAAACACTACAGTTTGAAGCTGCCCCATGGTCATTCTGTTAATGGGTACATCAAATGAATCAATCTCCAATGGTACATAAGTAAATGTGTATAAGGCCTGCAAAATGAGAGAAATATTCATATGCACAACCATTGGAATTTAATAGGATGTCTTTCATACATATGCATTCCACTTACCTTGGTTACTAGCCTTTGCATATTTGGAGACCCACGAATCATTTTAACGATCAATGAAACCATTGCCTTATTACCAAAATCGACCCCGTATATCTCAACAGTCTTGAGGGATAGAAAGGCCACACAGACACTCATCTAGGATGTACCTTCTTCCAACAACTATAAAAGGACGAATTTTCTTTAATTTCAAAGCTAACATTGCATCAATGTTAGAAATTACTTTAACGTTATGTAAGTTGAAGTAAAAAACACGAAGAATAGGTCTTACATTGCACTCTTCAAAATCCATGGTAAGAGTCTCAAGTTTAGGAATATTTGACAACTTAAAGATATTGGAAGTTGTTATTGTCATAGGATGGTTCCAAATACCAAATGAGAAATTTAACGTCTTCAAATTCCTAAGAATTGCAATATCCCATAGTCTCATTTCGTTTGTACTACAACGATCCAATTTTAGAGACTCAAGCAAGGGACAACCAGCAACTAAGTCCCAAACTGTACCACTATAAAAATTGACATTACATAATTCTAAGTTGAGTAGCTTTGGAAAACCCCTAAAACTTGTCATAGTAGGAAAAGTGCAACAATGAAGTTTTAGAAATGTCAACTCATGACGATAGTAAAGTTGGGTTGGAAAAGTAACTGGATCAGCATACCAGTTTCGAATTGTGACCTCCTCAACTCCGACCCGAGCCAAAAACAAAAGCCAGTCATGAATGTCTTCATAATGCAAGTCGTAGTGTCCAAATAGCGTTTTGGCCTCTACGGAAAACACAAACCTTCTTACTGGCCCAATAAGCTGAAGTAAAAGCCTAGTAATATGCCTCCCATCACAGGTATTTGTTAAATAGTAAAACAAATTCTCATCAACTATGATATCGGTCAGCAAAGTCCACTTAAACCTCCAGCTTCTGGCTAAACTACCGGTCCTTACCGCATCTTTTAGCG
The DNA here is from genome assembly GCA_030686995.1 of Artemisia argyi. Classification (NCBI taxonomy): domain Eukaryota; kingdom Viridiplantae; phylum Streptophyta; class Magnoliopsida; order Asterales; family Asteraceae; genus Artemisia; species Artemisia argyi. The sequence continues at coordinate 38,952,287 of CM060701.1, forward strand.
GCAATCGGTTCATAATATTAGTGGTCACGTTATCTGGCATGTTGCTGATATAATCTGCCATATCAGTGATTACATTGTCTCCAAAAAACATTGTAATGTTGGAATTTTAATTGGGTCTTTGACTTCTGGAAATGGGTGTCTGGATAAGGGTGTGTATTATTATGGTGTGTAAATGTGTTTGGTTTGTGAGTTAATTGGTTTCGCGCGAATTATAACTAGCGTATTAGAAAAGATAGGCTCAAGTTCCACAAACCATAGTTCTTAGTTCCTCCCTAAACTATCACTCTTGCTTGATTTAACCATAGTGTGGTGAAAAATGTAGTTTGCCTATTATGCCCTTGCGAATATACCAAAACATAAGCGTTGACCAAGACAAAAGTGGTCAAGGGACGCATTCGGCCTCTAATTCCCATGTTTTGGACGTCAGGCGACGATTTTGAAAAGTTAAGGGCCATGGCGACGGTTTGTGGAAAGTTTAGGGACCAACGATATATTTTTGTCTTTAATTTATGTTTCATTTTAATGTTTTTTTTTTTTTTTTTTTTTTTTTTTTTTTTTTTTTTTTTAAATTTAAGTGGGAATGGATCCACTAAAAAGAAAGAATTAAATAAGAAGAATGAGAAATGTTTGTAGCCACACATTTTAAATGAAGAAGAAGAATTTCATGGGAGATTCATCTTATTTTGTTGGTGCATCTGAATTTGTGGTTGTGGTTACTTCTCATTATTATCATTTGATCCTTACACAAATTTAAGTTATGTACTGAGATAGATATTTGATAGTTTATTGACTACATTAAATTTTTGATATAAATATTTTATTTTTTGTTCACACGACTTACTTATTCATCGCAATATGAATGTTTTATATATATAAATTTCAGAAGCGGACAATTACATAAAATCATTCACAATTTATTAAAAACAAAATCTAATATTTGATTCATATTCAGATTTTTTAACCACCTCTTTACATTATGACTTGGTAGTCGGATTCAAACTCAAATCATTTCAATGAAACAAACAATACTTTATATGCTCTAAGAAGCTTTACAATGTTTATTAACTCGTTAATTAATATAACAAACTAGTATTTGAAATATATATATATATATATATATATATATATATATATATATATATATATATATATATATATATATATATATATATATAACAAATTAGGTTGTTAACTCAAATTACCAATTGAAAAATCATGTAATTTTGTTTCTCTCCATATATTCTAAAATTTAAAACACAAAAGTAATTTAATAAGTTTATCATTGATCATTCAAGATACTAAATATCTTGTCATTATTGCCAATGTACTTTTTTAAAACAATGAGTAGTCAACATCACTCTTTTTTTCCTCTTCCCGAGACACATGTAAAGATGTACTAGTATTTAGTTTATCTATATTTTAATTGTTATTTTTAATTAACATTTATATTTTTAATTTTTTTTTATTTATGTTTGCTTTAAGAGCTGCAATATCTAAATTTGCATAAAATTGGATATTAGTCAAAATTTTATCTAAAATAATGTTGTTCACCTATAAAATAATAATCATTATAATTTTTAGTGGTTGTTTCAAACAATATTGTATTGAATTTACTCATGAAGCAAAATCAGTCAACATAAATAATCCTTATGTGAACTATCAAGATGAATCATCAAAAAAAAAAAAAAAAAAAAAAAATCCCGCCAGAGCAAGATACGACCAATATGTAGACTGTTATACCCCTATCATAACTGATGCGTGTTTTGCAACCTTGCAAAATGTTTTACCTCTCAAGGGATCTTGAGAGATTTTGCAATCCATCAGGCAGTGTACCTGACCATTGTAGTGTTGTAAATAGTAAGTCCGGGGGATTGATCGTTCTTTAGGAGTATAGTGTCGTTAGGATTGAAGTATGGGTCAACTAGGTCTAAAGGTGAGGGATGTTTATGTCTGAATTGATACTCTGTCACAACTCTTAATTTCATGTCCTTTTTCAAACGTTGAAATTTCATAATTCATCTCGGGAAGTTACTATTCATTTCTACTATTCACTATTACTATTCATTCCCGAAATTTTTATTTCATATTCTCGTAAGATAAACTATTTTAATGATAATCCGAGAGTTTGGCACTCGTCGGATCATTTCTGCAAAAATCACGGAGCCGTGTCCGAGATTTACTTTTGGGTTTAAACGTCGTTCCAGCATCCCGATATGTCCATAAAACACTATAAACGATAGAAATATGATTTTCTCTCATTTTACGACAATTCTAAAAGTTTTGAATTTTACGTTTTCCAGTCCAGCGTTTTACGCGAATAACGCGTTTTAGAACCGCGTTTCCAGTTTTAACAGCGTTTAAGCAACCCGATGGAACTTACCATTCATTTTATATTTGATTATGGAGTATTTTGACAAGTTTAGTCATTCTTTCAAGTTTCATATTTTTACGATACCCGGATTTACGTTTCGCGGTTCAACACTTTACGGTTAGCGATTATCGGAACCAAAACTGACTCCGTGAACTGGATAATACCAAGCTTCCCACACACTCTTCCACCTTTCCCCTAAAAACCAGCCACATGCCCCTCCCCTAGCTTATGCACACGCTTTCCTTTACAACAAATATCTACATCTCATTTTACATACTTATCTTTCTAGCAAATCAACTAGCAAAAAGTCTCATTCTCCTTCTCTCTTGCTCAAAACCCACGACCCAAAACAGAAAAAAATACACCATTTGGATCTTGATTCTTGGCCATTTCATCCATTAGAAGTAAACCTTATGATCCTAGCTCGATCCTAGTGTGTTACAAAGGGGTTTTGGTTAATAATCTTGAAGTTATTACAAGGTTTTCATCATCTTTTTCACATAACACTTCAAGTAAGCTTACATATTATTTTTTATCACTTTCATACATGTATTTTTGATCCATTGCAATTGTCATATAGATTTATGCAAGTATACACAGGTTGTCATACCACTTATTACTCATTTTTCTTTATAAACATAGATCTATAATTTTTATTAGCAATCTCATGAGATCTACTATTTTTGGTGAAGACTAGGAACCCATGACACCCTAAGAAGGTGTATGGTAGGATTGGGTACTTGTGGAGTTGATTTGGAGTAGTTTGGTAAAGATTTGAACAAGTTACAAACTAGGAAAATCAATTTTTGAAACAATATATAAGCTACTGTCCCAAAACACCAAATATAGAAAACTCAAGGGTTTCCGGGTAACATTGGGCTAGAGAATCGGAAAATACTTTCAAAAACGAAGCCGTGGGCGAAAGAACGGATTAAAACGGGTTTATAACGAAGAAGATATGATTTTTGCAAGTTTAACGACGAAAACTATTATTTTCTAAAAATAGTAAGCTGTCACACGATTTTTATGGGTAAAATCGAGGCGTTAGACGTAACCTAGAGGAACCGAACTATCAAAAATATATTAGTATATGTCAATACGATTCCGGGGATATAAAGAACGTAGAAAACGAGCTTATAACGACCAAGATACAACCATTTAGCCAAGTGACCAGGTTGAGAGCCATTTTACTCATTGATAAACTCATTTCTGGAAACTTTACATCATTAACAAAAAGTTAGTTCACCCAGCCTAGTTTTCAAAACATCCAACCGTTTGTCAAAAGGATTTATAACGAATAACTTATGGCCTTCCAAACTTTCCCGAAAACTGCCAAGAATCTGCCAAAACAGCCCAAACACCTAACTTCGCGGCTACGTTTCTTTATGATCGAGACCCGTATGGTCAAACTTCAGTTCTATGACTTTTTAGATATGGTGAAAATATTCTCAAAATTACTGAGCTTCTTTCCTAACTCTTAATATTCAGTATTTCGTGACTAGTTTTGCGAGACCATTTCGGTCATATTTTCAAGTTATGAAAAGTGTCATTTTACGTCGAAAACCTTATATTTGCCGATAGAACACCAAACGAGGATCGTGGAGTACCGTTTCAACGTATTTACATGGGAAGTGTTTATTAACTTAATGAGACGTCAAAAATATATTTTTCGATGATAAGCGTTATTTTCAAAACTAACGAGTGGTATCGATAACATACGTATTTGCATGTGTAGCATCATTTCATTTCTTACATTAGACCATATCATTCATATTAGGTTGCGGTTAGAGATCGTACCTCATTTCTGTGTATCCACTTTTCTCATCGTAGCTATCGCACCAGGTGAGTCATAGCCCCTACTCTTTTAATTGTTTTGTAAACTCTTTGGGGGAGAATACATGCTCGTTTTACTTAAACGCATTACTTGCTTTACATGGTTGATTACTCAAATAGTTTCAGCTTTACCTAAATATATGTTTGATCACCTGCATTTAATTGGTATGTTTGATTACCTGTATTTCTTTGGTATGTTTGATTACCTGTATTTCATGGGATTTGTCATCATTGTTTATATGACCTCATGGTCACCAATTGTTCCTATATGTTCATTGTAATATTGTGGTATTCCCCACTTGGCTGTGATGTCAAACGTAATATTGTGGTAATCCCCACTTGGCTGTGATGTCAAACGTATTGTGGTATTCCCCACTTGGCTGTGATGTCAAACGTAATATTGTGGTATTCCCACTTGACTGTGATGTCAAACGTATTGTGGTATTCCCCACTTGGCTGTGATGTCAAACGTAATATTGTGGTATTCCCCACTTGGCTGTGATGTCAAACGTAATATTGCTGTTTCCTTTCTTGACTGATTTACCATATGGCCTCATTGTCTGAATTAATTATATAGCCGTTTTGCTATATTTACCTTGGAATTTAAATACAAGTATTACTTTGTTCACCTAAACCAATATATATTTGGCAGTGGGTTGTAAACACACAGGTTACAAGTCTCTTATGGCGGGACTTGTAACTGAGTGGATTTACAATGCCTTTGCTGGGAAATCTTCATTCATATGCATTACATTCTTTTTCACTAGACTCTATGAACTCACCAACCTCGTGTTGACACTTTAGCATGTATTTTCAGGTATTAAGCAATGGCACGCTACAGGAGGTTTTGGCAGGGCATGGCATGGTCATAGAAGACTCTGATTATTCATTTGGGGACCGTTTTAAACTATTTTAAGGGCCTACTTCCGCACTACTTTAACAATGTAAATTCAACACGTTTGATTAAATGATTTTATTCTAAAGGATTGAAGTGAAAACCATTTTTGTACTTGTGTTGTGATACCGATTGAGTTACACCCCAGCTACATGTATACTTCCGCTGGACCCGATTCTGGGGGTGTGACATACTCAATTGCCCAAGTTTTCCTATTTCAGTGATTATGGAGCAATGTTGTTAAAGACACGAAAATAAGACATGATTTGGTGAATATAGAAGAATACGGCGTCTTTAACTATGGCAATGCGCCGTAATTGGAAGCTCTACAGTCAAAAATCAAGTTAAACATTGAAGGATTACGACGTATGAAACTCTGGCCGTACGCCGTAATGAAGATCTTATCCCCCATCCAAGTATATCGAAGATTTAAAGGTTACGACGTATCTCATCTCAAGATTATGCTGTATTTAGAAGATACGCAGAATATGCTTTCTTCGTTAGCAATCAAGATATCTAGATTACGTCGTATTCCCTAATGAATAAGCCGTAATCTCGCGCTAACAGAAGACTATAAATACAAGCCCTCCCAAGAGCTAGGATGACAAGGATAGAAGGTCTCGTATCATCACATTAGGCTTAATCATTCGGTTTGCATATTGATTTCATTATGATTTGTGTATCGTTTGAATTATCCATTTGTGCTTTTACGTGCATTATGGGCTAACACCCTTGTGCAAGTCGTAATTATATAGATTTACAAAGCTGACGGCGTTAGGTTATAGATCTTGATGCCGTCAAACAGCCGTAATTAGGGTTTCTTCTTGTGCAAGTCGACCTTCTGATGCCGTCGCTCATTGTCTTCTGACGCCGTCGCTCATTGTCTTCTGACGCCGTCATTCTTTATGCTTTTTGAGCCGTCTCTCACAACATTAACACGAGACGTCCATCTTCTAATTACACCTGACGCCGTCAGGTGTAAAGTCTTCAAAAGTTTATGAAGCGTCACGTACAATTTTTCTAGCTTCAAGATTAAAGGCTAACCGTCAAGTCTTCTTTCGTGACAGGTTTTTCGCGATTTTGTTGTTTTCTTCTCTTTTTTTCCCAGAAACGTCCAAAAAGCTCCAAATTCTTGAATTCTCGTCCCAAGTACCTAAAATGCAAAAGAAACGATTTGAGGCAATATTTGATCATATAAACACGATTTTAGGCTTAAATGACCCCTTAAAAATGTATCAAATAAATCCTTATCAACCACCACTGAAAAGGAACTTCTAGCGGTTATTTTTGCATTTGATAAATTTCGCCCATATCTTATCTTGTCAAAAACTGTGGTTTACACTGACCATTCTGCCTTGAAGTATTTGTTTAATAAACAGTACGCCAAACCTAGGCTCATCAGGTGGGTTTGTTGCTTAAAGGGTTTAATATTGAAATTAAAGACAAAAAAGGGGCGGAGAATTTAACAGCCGACCATTTGTCTAGACTAGAAAACCCAGCAATGGAAGTCTTGGACGAAAAGGAAATAGCTGATAAGTTCCCTGATGAACAGCTTTCGATGATAAAAACAATGATTAGCGATGATTAACCATGGTATGATGACATTATCAACTTTATTGTCGGAAAGAAACTTCCTTCCAAGTTGACATCCTATGAAAAAAGAAGGTTCCTCTTTAAGGTAAATGATTATTTTTGGGATGAACCATATGCATTTAAGTTATGCCCTGACAATATAATAAGGAGATGTGTTACTGGAAATGATATACCTGCTATATTAGCGCATTGTCACTCAGGACGAATCGGAGGGCATCATAGCGCCATCATAACTAAAAGAAAGGTTTTAGACACAAGATTCTATTGGCCCAGTATTCTTGAAGATGCCAAAAAATGTCAACGGTCGGAAAATATCACAGCAAGAAGCGAGATGCCTCATAATTATATCCAAGTATGCGAAGTTTTCGATATATGGGGGTTGGATTTTATAGGACCATTTCCTGAATCAAAAGGTAATAAGTATATTTTAGTAGCCGTTGATTATGTATCAAAATGGGTTGAGGCTCAAGCACTACCAACAAATGATAGCAAGGTGGTGCTAAGATTTTTGCTAGGTCTGTTTTCTAGGTTTGAAGTTCCTAAAGCCTTAATTAGTGACAGATGTACGCACTTTTATAATCACCACCTGGGAAAAGCCTTGCAACAATATGGAGTCTACCAAAGAGTTTCTACCGCATGCCACCATCAATCTAATGGACAGATGGAAGTCAACAATCGGGATATTAAACGCATTCTAGAAAAATCAGTTGGATATAATCCAAAAGGGTGGTCGGATAAACTGAACGATGCCTTATGGGCATTCTGAACCACCTATAAAACACCCATAGGATGCACACCTTTCAGGCTTGTATACGGAAAGGCATGCCATCTACCAGTTGAAATTAAGCACGGTGCATATTGGGCTTTGAAGCAATGCAACATGCATATGGAAGCAGCTGGTAAAAGCCGTTTCATGCAACTTAATGAGCATTTCGAGTTATGTGACGAAGCTTATAAGAACACTAAAATCTACAAGAAAAGAACCAAACGATGGGGCACGATTCCCGGCTCCGTGGGGACAAAGATTTATTGGTTGGAGAAAAAGTTCTACTATTTAATTCTCGATTGTAGATGTATCCAGGAAAACTGAGATCAAGATGGACGGGTCCGTCTGGCAATATTTTATTTGTGTTTTAATGTTGGTTCATGGATGTATTCAAATCATCAAATGTATAACTTGATCCGCATGATCTATATTGGTTAATCTCGATTATTAAGACTATGATTAACTTTATATTTACAAATATATTCTTATTATATATTCAGTTTTATTTTTAAACAAACTAAGTTAGTATATTTATGGAATATGTACTAATAAATAATTTTTAAAATACAGTAAGATTGTTAGGTGATATATTACTAATTATAGTTTCATGACAAAAGCATATCTACCATAGTTTTCTTTATAAATGATACGTTTTCAATCATTTTGTATAGACTTTTGTGAGCTTGTTTATTTGATGATGAAGGTAATCAATATAACATTAGGTTTCTAATATTACTGTATCTTACAAACAACCAACAAATGATTTGTTATTTTGTTTCTATATGAACTTAATACTTAACAAGTAATCAGTAAATCATTTGAGAGTTTATGTATGCAATGATATTTCTCTTTATTTGAGCCTTTAATATACATATTTATCTTTTATAAAACTCAAAACATAAATATATAACTTTGTACAGAGTAAAATTTAAAATTTATAAAAATGTATCAAATCACCAAACTTTTTATACTTGTAATATATCTTTATGCGTTAATCAATAACTATAAGGAGTATCCTGATAATAGGCTCATTTTAATCCTATTTTAAACACCTTTCTAACTGTAAATCAAACAAAAAAGTCCTTGTAAATTTTTATGTCATTAGCAAATAGTTAAGGCGAAAACATACAAGTTCTTAAAAAAGAAAATTTATTAATGAAGATCACATGAAAGGTCATTGTTTTTACAAGGTTTAAATAATTTAAAGAAAGTAAAACGCGTCCTTGATGAACTTCAAAGAGAAAATAGTAATGATGTATCTACAACAATTTTTACAATAAATAAATACACACTCATGTGTCAAATGTAGTACATTACTTAAATTGTATTCTTTTTTGTTAATACAAATAATATCAAAAACGTTACTTGCATTATTCGGTCTCTATACGTTTTGATAATCACAAAATATAAAAACACGTTACGTAAAGTTACATTTAATAAGTTTTTAATCAAGAAAACTGGTTTCGACAACGTATATACTATAACGTCAATTCAGGTATGAACAAATACTATACTGACATTAGTAAGGTGATCAAAGAATTTGTTTTCTCAAAACTTCACATTTTTATGTGACAAAATATTTTTACAAAAGTATTTTTGTAATTAAAAAGAAATGTTTTATTAAAGAAAATAAATTTGAAATTCAAATCTTCTAACAGCTATATTTCCCGCCTAAATCAGATAAGTTTTTCACCAGATAAACTTTCACCACATCAGGACAAAAATAGGAGCGTGTGTCAGGGCGGTCCATAAATAGGTTGACGGCCCCTTATATATAAAGGACCGTCTAGCTTTAAGGGACCGTCACCCCGCTCCTCCTGATGGCTATAAATACTGCACTGTTTCTTTTAGAAAACTAACCCTCTTCGCACGAAAACCTTCTGTTCTTTCTTTCTTCCTTCTTTGATCACTATAACTTGTCGATATGTGTTTATAAGTGATTCACTCATCATCTAAATCAAAGTGCAAGAGAAGAACACTCGAAGTCGTCAAGAATCAAAGTGTTAATTGAGTCCACACATAAATGTAACAAGTGTTACGATTCTCTTCTTCCTCCAACTCTCTCATTTGTATATATTGTAAGAGTGTATATCCGACTTGTGTGTGAGTCGTGATTAGGTGTATTCGGACAAAGGTATAAGTCCAAGAAGTGTTGTATTTAGATTTGGACTTTGTGTTAGTTCGTGTGTAATTGTGTAAAGGCTAGGACTTAGTGTAGTTCTAGTGTGAACATTAGGACTTAGTGAATCCGTGTGTGAAGGCTTGAATCGGGTGAAGATTCAAGTGAACAGGAGTGCTCGTTCGTGTGAAAAATTGGACAGGGTGATCGTCCGTGTGAAGACTTGGATCGTGTTTCGATCTAAGTTGATAAGAGTGCTTGTATGTGTGACCACGTGGGCCTTTATGTAGATTGGTTCTAGCTAGGATTAGGACTCGACATTCTACTTGGTGTCGTTAAACTTGGTGTAAGCTTGTGTACGGTTTGCTCCGCCTAAAGGGAGTGTGTTGACAAGACATCTCGATGTGATACAGCCTTTTCTATTTTAGTTGGGAAAGAACGGCAAAGTCCGTCACCTTTCCCTCACGGTACTTGTACGCTATCGGTCATTGAGGAATACTTAGGCTTCATAATGGGGTGGGGAAGCTGACAGCTTCCTGTTGCTTAGTGATTGTGAACTGATGAGGCGAAAAATGAACCATTTTTAGGGGGTCATTTAAGCCCGAATTCGAATTTATTTGATCAAATATTGCCCTAAATCGTTCCTTTTGTCATTTTAGGTACTTTTGGAGTAAAATCTGGAAAAGGAAGCATTTTGGACGTTTTTGGAGCATAAAAGTGAAGAAAACGGCAAAGTCTTAATTTTCCTTGCTGAGAACAGTACCTGACGGCGTCACAAGATTCTACATGACGGCATCAAGAGTAATACAAGAGGTGGAAGTGGATGGTGCACATGACGATCCAGAAAGTTTTGTACTAGGGACATGACGGCGTCACCCAAGGACGTCATGGTCCAAATGTTAGTGACGGCCCAGAACAAAATTACACATGACGGCATCAAAAGTGGATCTAGGCAATCCGATTTCATTATGGGCGGCGAGTTGACGGCGTCAGAATTTCCTTCTTGACGCCATCACCCTGTAAAATCTATATATAGTTTTCCAAATTTCATTCATTGGTGTGCAACTTTGAGGGAAAAACCCTAGTACGATTTTCACAGCTTTTTCAAGGGTTTTTACCCTTTGAAACGTCTTATGTTCAATTGAGATAAGTACTCTTTCAATTCAATCAATATGTCTATGTGTTGCTTGAATATATCTTACAATTGTCTTCAATTTAACATGCTTGGCTAGATCTCTTGTGCGTTTGCTTAGATGTAGTGAAACCTAGATTTTAATTATGGGTTGATTGTTTGTTTATAGTTGTTACGGATGATTGTATTCGATGTTAGGCTTAAGAAAACTGGCAGACTTCCATTGGTAACATGCTTGAACGTCTTAAGAAACATGATCAGAGGTGTACTATGATTCTTAGTTGTATTTAATGCGTAGGAGAATTCTAATGATCCCATGTTAGGAGCTTTTAACGGCTCGACATAGGAGTGAAGTAGGATCCTATAGAGTTAGGGAATATTGTACACGGCCCTACGACTAGTATTAAGGAATACGACCCGTCATCCATGCAATTGTAACAAACTATCAACCTGTAAAAGATATCTAGGGAGTAATGAAACCTAAGTAAACACAATTTTCCCCATCATTGTTTACACCACTAGTTTAATTGGATTTATTTTCATTTCTGTCATTTTATTTTGATTGCATCTTTAGTTATTTGAGTTAGTAGATTAGCAACTAATTCCGCCCACTCTTCCAAAACCGAGATTTTAATTGCTTTTATAAAAATATAAAAATACAAAAAGAATCATCCCTCACTTCTAGACCTAGTTCTTAGGCTTTCTAATCCTAGCGACACTATTCCTGCGTTGAACGATCAATCCCACGGTACTTGTCACTATACTATACTACAACGATCAGGTACACTGCCTGGTGGGGGTTGTAAGCTTTTCGAGATCTCTCGAGAGGTAAAGTCTGGTGCGATTCCCACGTATCAAGTTTTTGGCGCCGCAGCCCGGGGAATAGTTATTGTCTAGGTTAGGATTTCTTTTTATTAGGTCTACTTGCTAGATTCCATTCTAGCAAGATTTTATTTTTATTTTTAGGTTTTCTTTAGTCTATCTTATTTCTTCGTGTCTTTGTTCGTAACCTTTACTATCCGACATCATCGAAGGTGGTAACATCTTTGAACCCATCAACCCACCACAACAAAACCACCCACAAAACCCACCACTAGCAAACCAACCTCTTAGGCCACGAACCTTAGGAGAGTATTCCCGTCCTAGCCACCAAGGCTATCAAAACACTATTGAGCTCACTCAAGGAGCCAATGTGTCCCCCTTGCGACCCGACACCATCCGGTTGGTGCAAAGCGGATATGCATTCCATGGACTTCGTTCCGAAGATCCTAATCAACATCTCAATGATTTCCTTAAAATCGTAGATTCTATAGACCTTGATGTTACAACTAGAGAGTCAACCCGATTACGCCTATTCCAATTCTCTCAACGTGATCAAGCTAGTCAATGGCTTGAACGTTTACCCGCGGGATCCATCACCTCATGGGATGATCTCACCACTCGTTTCCTTGCTCAATTTTTCCCACCGGGGAGAACTACCAAGCATTGAAATGATATCTTGATGTTCCAACAACGTCAAGGTGAAACTCTGTATGAAGCATGGACTCGTTTCAAGGACTTACTCCAAAAAGTCCCTCATCATGGCATAGATCTTTGGCTCCAAGTCCAAATCTTCTATGACCATATCGATCTTTCCACAAGGCGAACCATTGACCAATCGCCCGGTGGCAAGCTACGTGATCTAAGTGCGGAAGAATCATGGGAACTCATAGAAGATCTTGCTCTCTATGACAACGAAAGTTGGAATGATCCCCGTGATTTGAACAAAACGGTCAAGGCAATATCTTTGCCTTCGAACAATTCTAGCACTCCCGACCGTAGGATCATGGAACTTAAAGACCAAGTCAAGTTTTTCATGAAATCTTACGAAGCTCCCAAGCCTTCAAGCCAAGTGAACAAAATCACTTCTTCATGCGAATTATGTAGTGGTCCCCATGACACTCGTGATTGCGTGGAACTCCCCGGACAAGCTTTTGCGGACTACGCATCCTCGCGTACCGACGAAGCGGGAGACAAGTGGTACACTTTCAAACCCGAGCCAAACTCTTACGGTGATTCCTACAACCCTTCTTGGAAAAATCACCCGAATCTTAGGTGGAAACAAAACCAAAACAATTCTTCCAATCCGCCTAATCGTTACCAACCAAACGATTAATTAGTTCATATCCTAATTTTCTATAATTTTTACTGTTCATATCCTAATTTTCTTATTTTAATTAGTTTGATAAGTAATTAATTAATAATTAAGTTAGTACTTATTAAAATAGTTAAATAATTCATAATATAAACTTTTTATATTTTTCTAGGATTCCTGTAATGGTTAACTAGATTTATAAAAATTTTCTTAGTTTTCTAAATCTTTTTAGTATTTTTAATAATTTTGTTTAATTTAATTAGGTAATTAATATAATAATTAGCAATTAATTAATAGTAAATAATTAAAAGGTGTAAAAATTATTTTTCTTTTTTCTAAAAATTTTCTTTATTTATTAGGATTGTAAAAACATCAATTTCATATCCGTAGCCTTTTTATTTCCTTAGATTCACTTTTTATTGCGTATGCAGTACACGTTTGTAATTAAAACGTACTTTTTTAGGTTTTAGCTCGTTTCTTCTTAATCTAAATTCACGTAATCAATCATATAGCTTTCCTAAGCTATTTCATTTCATAATTCTCAAATAATTCTCATCACAACCCTTTCCTGTGAAAAGTCACCCGATCACAAGCACGCTTTAGTACCATTCACACCTCGCTAGGACATAACGACCTGGTGATACCCTATATTACCCGGAGATTGACATTAAGCTGTTTGACTTTGTTGACCAATCACTTGGTCAATTTAGGTTGACTGTTTAGAGCCAATCAAATTTTGGCGCCGCTGCCGGGGAGGTGTGCGCGTTTCTGCAGCGTCTTAAGAGATTAGTGTTATTTCACATTCATCACTGTAAAAATCCCATCACTTTTGTAAATTTTAAATAAAAACACAAAAAAAAAAAAAAAAAAAAAAATTCATTAACACTTTTCCTAAAGTGTAAAAACACCAAAAAAATTAAAAAACAACAAAATAGATCGTAACGTTTTCTATATCGGATTTCTTTTAAGGTGATTCTTAAAGAGATACGATTTTCGATAACGGGACGATACCAAAAACAATTCCAAAAGTTTTTTCACACACACACAAAAACCCAAAAACATCCGTCTTTTTCTTGTGAATAATAATACATAAAAATAAACCGTCGCAAACCAAGACAGAACACCTACCAACTGGGGGTGTGGACATTAATAAGTTCCCAAACATATGATCAAAACTTGCCTTTGTATCCCTGTGAGTGGTGTACCTTTCTTAAAGAAGCTACTTACTTGTGATTATTGGTTTAAGTTCACTGTCGTTTTGCCTCGAATTTGTTTTGAGTGAGTTTCTTTTTTAGTGCATGCGCACTCGTTCTTCAAGGTCCACGAGCCCATTATGTGAGCTTGTTAGGAAACTTCGAAGACCTCGTAGATGTTCAGCACCAACAGTTGGATCTTTGATCTGTACTGTTTCCACATCTGCTGTCACCATGGCGGAAGACCGCCCCATGTGTGAGCTTCTCCAAGCACCCATCGAGGGTTACGGAGATGCCATTGTTGTTCCAGCCATCGTGGCTGATAATTTTGAGCTCAAAACCGGGTTACTCAATCTTGTAACCTCAAGTCAATTCTACAGTTTTGAGAGGGACGATCCTCATGCTCACATTCGATGGTTCAATAAAATCACATCAACCATCAAATACAAGAATGTCCCTTGTGAAGCAATAAAACTTCTACTCTTCCCATTCTCCCTCGAGGGGCAAGCCCGGATTTGGCTTGAAAAGAAACCTCCTCGATCTATTGAGACATGGGAAGATCTTGTCAAAAAATTTGTGAATGAATTCTTTCCACCTTCCAAGACCACGAGTCTTAAGAACGAAATCACCAAGTTCACTCAGAAATATGATGAATCATTTGGTGAAGCGTGGGATCGTTTCAAAGAATTACTTCGCAAGTGTCCACATCATGGTTTCTCAGAGTTGATGCAATTCGATACTTTCTACAATGGTGTGAGCCAAGCTGATCAGGATTCACTCAATGCCACCGCGGGAGGTAATTTCTTGAGTAGAACCACCAAAGAAGCTTTGCAAATCATAGAAAACAAGTCCAAGGTCCGCTCCACACGAAGCAAACCAATTGTTTCCCAAATCAATGCGGGTCCTTTTACTTCATCTTCTGTGAGAGTCAATCTAGCACGGATGCTAAGATTGACAAGCTCACTGAAGTTATTCAAGCTTTGGTTCTCGTCCAATAAAAGAAAGTTTCCTTTCCAAAACATCCTCCACCTAATGAGGTTAAAAAAGTGGAAGTCTGTGTGACTTATGGTGGGCCGCATGCCTATTACAATTGCCCAGCTACTGATGGTACTCCATATGAAGCTCATGTTGTTGCCGGGTCCCAAAATCAAGGAGGCAATCAATACCGCCCTCCTATGGACCCGAACTATCGTCCTCATCACTACCCTGGACCTCCCGGTTTTAATCAAAACCAAAATGAACAAAACCGTAACCAAAATCAAAATAGAGTGAACCAAGGTTTTCAAAACCAAGGTAACTTCAATCAAGGTCACGGTTTTCAAAATCAAAACCAAGGTTTCCAAAATCAAGGTTTCCAACATCAAGGAAACTTAAATCGAAACCAAGGTCAGGATAATTTCAATCCCAGATATTTTCATGGAAACAACAACCCTAATCAGGGTAATTTTCAAAATCAAGGTCCCAATCAGAACAACCGAGCTCCAAATTTGCATAATCCGAATCAAGCCATTGTTCCAACTGGGCCTTCATCTGACGAGTTGTTAAAGCAATTCATGAAATCCCAAGAAGAGTTGAACAAGTTGTTGGTTAGCCAGATTTCTGATATCAAGAAGTCTTTAAATGATCGACCCTCGGGCTCAGGTACAACTTTACCGAGCAACACGATCGCTAACCCGAGGGGCGATGCTAAGGCGATCACAACAAGAAGTGGTGATTCATATGATGAACCCGCGATTCCTACTACCTTTTCTTCCTCTCCTCCAAAGGTAGTGGAACGTGAACCTGAGGTGACAATGGACTAAGTGCAACCTCCTAGCTCACAAAGTACAGCACACGTCCAACCTCAGGTTATTCCAGAAACCAAATGTAAGCCTGGAGTTGTCTTTGAACCACCAGAAACTCCAGTGGACAACACTAAATCCAAAACTTCTATTCCTTATCCATCACGTCTCAATGAACAAAAGCTCTGCGAAAAGGCTAGTCACCAAATGGATAAATTCTTCCAAATCTTCCAAGATTTGCACTTTGACATTAGCTTCGCGGATGCTATTCTCTTGATGCCCAAGTTTGCATCAACAATCAAGAATCTGTTAAGTAATAAGGAAAAACTCTTTGAGATAGCTAGAACTCCGTTGAATGAGAACTGCTCAGCAGTTCTTTTGAAAAAGCTTCCCGAGAAGCTTGGAGACCCCGGGAAATTTCTCATTCCTTGTATTTTTCCGGGTATGGTTGAATGCTTCGCCTTGGCCGATCTAGGTGCTAGCATTAACTTGATGCCATATTCTGTGTGGAAGAAACTCTCTCTTCCTAAACTTACTCCCACGTGCATGACTTTAGAGCTTGCCGATCGTTCAATTTCTCGTCCACTTGGCATTGCAGAGGACGTGTTTGTTAAAGTGGGAAAGTTTCATTTTCCGGCAAATTTTGTGATTGTTGACTTTGATGTCGATTCAAGGGTCCCTCTCGTTCTTGGAAGGGGATTCCTTAGAACTGGGCATGCTCTCATTGATGTATTTGAGCAAGAGATCACATTACGTGTTGGAACTGAAGCCATCATCTTCAACCTCAATCAAACTTCGAGGTACTCCTCTAATTATAACTCTGAATCGGTAAACCGAATAGATGTCATCGATGTTGCTGCTGAAGAGTATGCTCAAGAGGTTTTAGGTTTCGTTGATGATTCTCCGAGTGAAAACTTCACTCCATCTTCTCACCCCATCATTTCCAATTCTTCTCCTTCCCTCACTCCGTTTGAGGGAAGTCACTTCGTCTTAGAAGAAATTGAGGCCTTTCTCAAAAGTGATTCGATTCCCGATGGAATCGATAACCAAGAGATTGACCCCGAGAGGGATATTCTCTTACTTGAAAAATTATTAAACGAAGATCCCTCTCCTCTTCCTGTTCTACCACAAACACTTCATAAGGAGGAAGTCAAAAATGTTGAGAAAACTAATGACTTTCCTGAGGTCGAACTTAAGGACTTGCCGCCTCATCTTGAATATGCATTTCTGGAGGGTGATGATAAATTACCCGTCATAATTGCTAAAGATTTAAGTGTTGAGGAAAAGGCTGCTCTAATAAAGGTTTTGAAGTCACATAAATAAGCAATTGCTTGGAGACTCTCCGACATCAAGGGCATTGACCCCGAATTTTGTACCCACAAAATTTTAATGGAGGATGACTTCAAACCAGCAGTCCAACAACAAAGAAGGGTGAATCCAAAAATTCATGAGGTCATCAAACAAGAAGTTTTAAAACTTCGTGATGCCGGATTGATTTACCCTATCTCGGACAGTCCTTGGGTTTGCCCAATACATTGTGTTCTAAAAAAGGGTGGCATTACTGTTGTCACTAACGAAGAAAACGAGTTAATTCCAACTCGATTGGTTACGGGTTGGCGTGTCTGCATTGACTATCGCAAGTTAAATGACGCCACCCGCAAAGACCATTTTCCTCTGCCATTTATGGATCAGATGCTCGAGAGATTAGCGGGGAATGAGTACTATTGCTTCCTCGATGGTTTCTTGGGTTACTTTCAGATTCCCATTGATCCGCAGGATCAGGAAAAGACCACTCTCACGTACCCCTATGGAACTTTTGCTTATAAACGTATGCCATTTGGTTTATGTAATGCTCCGGGCATGTTTCAAAGATGTATGATGGCCATATTTTCAGACATGATCGGGAAAACTATGGAGGTCTTTATGGACGATTTTTCGGTCATTGGGAATTCGTTTCAATCATGTCTCTCCCATTTAGACAACATGCTGAAACGTTGTGATGACACAAGGTTATGTCTAAATTGGGAGAAGAGTCACTTTATGGTCAAAGAGGGCATTGTCCTCGACCATAAAATTTCAAAGAAAGGGATTGAGGTTGACAAAGCCAAAGTGGATGTCATCGCAAAATTACCTCATCCCACTACCGTCAAGGGTATTAGGAGCTTTTTGGGTCATGCCGGTTTCTATCGTAGGTTTATTCAAGATTTTTCTAAAATCGCCCGGCCTATGATCCATCTCCTCGAGAAGGATGCTCCTTTTATCTTCTCCCCCGAGTGCATCGAAGCTTTTGAAACATTGAAGAAAAAGCTTGCTGAGGCACCGATTCTTGTTGCCCCCGATTGCGACTTGCCTTTCGAACTCATGTATGATGCTAGTGATTATACAATAGGGGCAGTCTTGGGGCAACGAAAAACAAAACACTTTTAGCCTATACACTATGCAAGCAAGACAATGACCGAGGCTCAAAGCCATTACACCACCACTGAAAAAGAGTTGTTAGCAGTGGTGTATGCCTTTGAAAAATTCCGGCCATATTTGATATTGACCAAGAGCATAGTGTATACGGATCACTCGGCTTTGAAGTACCTTTTTGTAAAACAAGATGCAAAGCCGAGACTACTCCGTTGGGTTCTCCTCTTGCAAGAATTTGATATCATTATTCGTGATAAAAAAAGGAGCTGAGAACCTAGCTACCGATCATCTCTCCCATCTTGAAAACCCTCATCTAGATGCTTTCGAGAAAAAGGAAATAAATGAAACATTTCCTCTCGAAACCCTCAATGCGGTTTCTTTTCGTGGAGATTCGACTACCCCATGGTTTGCCTATTTTGCAAATTACCATGCGGGTAACTTTGTTGTGAAAGGGATGTCGTCCCAACAGAAAAATAAATTCTTTAAGGATGTAAAACACTATTTCTGGGACGACCCCTACCTTTTCAAAATCTGTGCGGATCAAGTCATCCGGCGGTGTGTTTATGGTCAGGAAGCCACTGAAATTCTAAAGGCTTGCCATGCTGGTCCCACGGGGGGCCACCACAATCCAAACTACACCGCCAAAAAGGTGTTTGACTCCGGTTTTTATTGGCCCACGATTTATAAGGATGCCCAGGAATTGGTCAAATCCTGTGACACTTGTCAACGTCACAGGAACATTTCACAAAAGAACGAAATGCCTCAAAATGCAATTCAAGTTTGTGAAATCTTTGACGTTTGGGGCATCGACTTTATGATGCCATTTCCATCATCTCATGGAAACAAGTACATACTCGTGGCTGTTGACTACTTGTCAAAATGGGTTGAAGCGAAAGCTTTACCCACTAATGATGCCCGAGTTGATGTGAAAGTCTTGAAAGCTCTTTTTGCTCGATTTGGAACTCCACATGCTATTATCAGTGATCGTGGTACGCATTTTTGCAATGACAAATTTGATAAAGTCATGCAAAAGTACGGTGTAACTCACCGTCTTTCTACTGCGTACCACCCACAAACAAGTGGACAAGTAGAAGTTTCCAATCGGGGCATTAAGAGAATTTTAGAAAGAACCGTTGGTGAAAATCGTGCATCGTGGTCGGATAAATTAGATGATGCACTTTGGGCTTTCCGTACAGCTTACAAAACACCCATTAGGTGTACGCCTTACAAGCTTGTGTACGGGAAAGCGTGCCATCTACCGATCGAGCTTGAGCATAAAGCCTATTGGGCCCTCAAGCATGCAAAGTTTGACCTCAAAACTGCGGGTGATCATCGGAAAGTTCAACTGAATGAATTAAATGAACTTCGTGATCAAGCTTACGAGAACTCTTTGATCTATAAGGAAAATACAAAGAAGATTCATGACTCAAAAATCAAGAACTGCATTTTTAATGTTGGTGATCGAGTCCTTCTTTTCAACTCTAGACTCAAGATCTTCTCGGGAAAGCTAAAGACCTGATGGACTGGTCCATTCACTATCGCAAAGGTTTATCCTTATGGCACCGTCGAATTATCTCAAAATGACGGTCCGAATTTCAAAGTGAATGGGCATCAGTTGAAGCATTACTTTGGAGAGGACATACCATCCATGGTTGTCCCGGATCTCCAAACTTTCCCCAAGGACAATTGAATTCGGGGATCGAGTCAAGCTAGCGACTCGATTAACAAAAACAGTAGCACAATATGGGTTTTCACCCATATCTCTGACTTCTTTCTACTTTTTAACACCCAAGTGTGGGGGAGTGGTCGTCCCCTGCCGTTTGCAATGTATATATGTATATAAGTTTCAAAAAAAATGTGTTTGTATGTATATATAAATAAAGTGAAAAAAAATAGTATTTCCACAGTTAGCTTAGAATATTACCTTTTTACATTCAAAGATTCGGCATAATAGCCAGGACTTTGATTATTGAGGACAATATTCAATTCTAAGTGTGGGGGAGGGGGGAATTCTAGCGAATTTTATCATATTATACCTTCTAGTACCCCCGTTTTTTGCCCAAAATTTCAAAAAAAAAAATCACTTTATTTCAAAATTTTTGTGGTTATCAGTCCGCCATGTCTAAATGACAAAAGGATTGGCTAATCCAGGAGCAAACGGCTCTTGGTAAGATAACTCAAATCCGTTGATGGCTGACAATTTGCCGATAATTGTATGGTATTCAACTCTCCATATCCTAAAAAGTAAAAGAGTTGGCTAGCCCGCAAGATTATGGCTTGTGGTAAAGGCAGTGGAAAGCCATAATTGGTAATCAACTCACCACGATGTCGACTGTGTCCATCAAGAGTTGTCAAGTCCATAAGCAAATGGCTTCTGGTAAAGACAAATCAAAACCGTTGAAAGCTGGTGGTTTGCTCAAAATTACATGTTTATCGGTGTACCATGGTTCTTACTTGAACTGAAACATTCGGCTACTCCAGAAGTAATGGCTTTTGGTAAAGAGATTCAAATACATTAAATTTTTCTCAAAAGATTACTAGGGACTAGCAATAGTTTAGTGTGGGGGATTGATGAGTGCTCAAACACTAATCATTTTTTGTCAAATCTGAAGTGCAAAACATCCAAAAACACTCAAATAAGCATCAAAATACTGAAAATATCTCAGGAATTGTGTTTTATATGTTTTAGATGCAAAATGAGTAAAACCAGTTGAAAAACGACCAAAGTTTGCAAAATTGGCAGTTTCAGTCCCCCAACTTTCATAAAATGTCAAAACTAGTCCCTGGATATTCAAAATGTGGAGTTTTATCATTCAAGGTCTCTGAGATACTCTAAGTTTACAAAAGTAGTCCTTGAATGAATCTTTGGGCAAATAGTAGAAAAGGTCCCTAAACTTTTAGAAATTGTCAAAAATGGTCCTTGGTTGTTTTAAAAATGAAA
Organism: Artemisia argyi; assembly: GCA_030686995.1. NCBI lineage: Eukaryota > Viridiplantae > Streptophyta > Magnoliopsida > Asterales > Asteraceae > Artemisia > Artemisia argyi. The sequence goes on from CM060701.1 coordinate 38,973,457, forward strand.
AAATGGCATCAATGGTCCTTGGGTTTATTAAGTTTGGCAATAGTGGTCCTTTTTGATAAACTTTTGGAAAATTACATGTTTGACCCCTCAAGTTTGAAAAATGACATAAATGGTCCTTAGGTATTAAAAATTGGAAAAATATCAAATATTACCCTTGGATTGTGGAACTTGGCATGTATGGTCCCTGTGAGTACTTTGGAAAAGTTTTAGAATTAGTCCCTACATTTTTAGAATTTTGCAAAGTTAGTCCTTGTGAACTTACTACACCAAACGGACCCTTGTATAACTTAAACCAATACCAAAACCAACCCAAAACCCTTACCAGCCCATCACCACTACTCCTTGGCCCAACACACCCTACCAGCCCACACTAATAATAAAAATACTCCCTTCCGTTCTAAATAATCACCCAAAGTCAAACCATTTGACTTTCACCATCTTCACCCCACTTGATACCTGCTACTCCATGTCCTCCCCTCACCTCCAATTAAACCTCACCATTCCTTGTTCCCCCCACCTCTGCTAAGCTCCAAAGAACATTTAATGACCCTAAAGCACTCCAAGCAAACTCCAACTACCTCTCCTGACAAAAAGAGAAAATGGCGCCAAAATTACTTTGAATGGCCAGGATCATTCCCACCCAATCCAATGGGTGGGTGATGAGGCAAAAAATGATCCGTTTTTAGGGGGTCATTTAACCCCGAATTCGAATTTATTTGATCAAATATTGCCCTAAATCGTTCCTTTTGTGATTTTAGGTACTTTGGGAGTGAAATCTGGAAAAGGAAGCAATTCGGACGTTTTTGGAGCATAAAAGTGAAGAAAACGCCAAAGTCTTAATTTTCCATGCTGGGAACAGTAGGTGACGGCGTCAAGAGTAACTCCCTGACGGCGTCAAGAGCAAAATTCCAAGACGATCCAGTAAAGATTTGACGGCGTCACGAAGTAGGGTGTCAAGAGTAAAAGTCATGATGGCCTGGAAATGATTATCACTTGACGGCGTCAAATGTAGATCAAGGCAGTCCGAGAAAAGTTTTGGCGGCGAGGTGACGGCGTCACAAGCTTGGTCTTGACGCCGTCAGACCCCTTTTCCTATATATAGTTTTCTAATTTTCACATTAAAAAGAGAGAAGTTTTGGAGAAACCCTAAGTACGAACTTGGTGCGAATTTTACAGGTTTTTCAAGGGTTCCAAGCCCTTGATACCTTTCATGTGTAATTGAGATAAGTGTTCTTTTAATTCAATCAATATGTTTATGTGTTGGTTGTCTATATCTTGCTCTTGTCTTAATTCCATCATGCTAGGCTAGATCTATTTTGTGTTTGCTTGGATCTAATGAAACCTAGATGTTAATTATGTGTTGATTACTTGTTTATACTTGTCTTGGATGAATGATTTATATGTTAGGCTTAAGAAAACTGGCAGATCTCCAATTGGTAACATGCTTGAACGTCGTAAGAAACATGAACCGACGCGCACTAGGTCTTTATTGGTTGTATTTAATGCATGAGCCACTGTTTACAATCCCTATAGTTGTGCTGGGCATGGTATAGGAGGAGATAAGAGCTCATAGAATTGGGGAGTTAAGTGTGCCACCCCATGAATGGTATTAAGGAATACGATCCGTCATCCATGCAATTATAACAAGTAATTAACGTGTAAAAGATGTCTAGGGAGTAGTGAAATCTAAGTAAACACATTTTCTCCACTTATTGCTCACAACTTTAGTATAATTTAGTTTATTTTCATTTCTAGTATTTTATTTTGATTGCATCTTTAGTATTGGGTTAGTTGATTAGCAACTAATTCCGCCCAAATCCTTCAAACACGAGATTTTTAATTGCTTTTCAAAAAATATAAAATACAAAAAAATAATCATCCCTCACCTTTAGAACTAGTATTTAGGTTTTCTAATCCTAGCGACACTATTCCTAAGCTGAACGATCAATCCCCCGGTACTTGTCACTATACTATACTACAACGATCAGGTACACTGCCTGGTGGGGGTTGTAAGCTTCTCAAGATCCCTTGAGAGGTAAAGCCTGGTGCGATTCCCACGCATCAATTTTTTGGCGCCGCAGCCCGGGGAATAGTTATTGTCTAGGTTAGAATTTCTTTTTATTAGGTCTACTTGCTAGATTCCTTTCTAGTAAGATTTTATTTTTATTTTTAGGTTTTCTTTAGTCTATCTTATTTCTTTGTGCCTTTGTTCATAACCACCCGACATCATGGACAACGGGAACATCTTTGAACCCGTCATCCCACCACAACAAAACCCACCATTAGAACCCCTTAGGCCCCGAACCTTAGGAGAGTATTCCCGACCTAGCCACCAAGGCTACCGAAACACCATTGAGCTCACCGGAGCCAATGTGACCCGCTTGCGATCCGACACCATCCGGTTGGTGCAAAGCGGATGTGCATTTCATGGACTTCGTTCCGAAGATCCAAACCAACATCTTAAGGACTTCCTCAAAATTGTAGATTCCATAGACCTAGATGTTGCAACTAGAGAGACAACCCGATTACGCCTATTCCAATTCTCTCTACGGGATCAAGCTAGTCAATGGCTTGAGCGTTTACCCGCGGGATCCATCACCACATGGGATGATCTCACCACTCGTTTCCTTGCTCAATTTTTCCCACCGGGGAGAACTACTAAGCTTAGAAATGACATTTTGATGTTCTAACAACGTCGAAATGAATATCTTTATGAAGCATGGACTCGTTTCAAGGACTTACTCCAAAAAGTCCCTCATCATGGCATAGATCTTTGGCTCCAAGTCCAAATCTTTTATGATCATATCGACATCCCCACGAGGCGAGCCATTGACCAATCGGCCGGTGGTAAGCTACGTGATCTTAGTGCGGAACTATCATGGGAACTCATAGAAGATCTTGCTCTCTATGACAACGAAAGTTGGAATGACCCCCGTGACTTGAACAAAACGGTCAAGGCAATATCTTTGCCTTCGAACAATTCTAGCACTCCCGACCGTAGGATCATGGAACTTGAGGACCAAGTCAAGTTTCTCATGAAATCTCACGAAGCTCCTAAGCCTTCAAGCCAAGTGAACAAAATCACTTCTTCATGCGAATTATGTAGTGGTCCCCACGACACTCGTGATTGTGTGGAACTCCCCGGAACAGCTTTTGCGGACTACGCATCCACGCGTACCGATGAAGCGGGAGATAAGTGGTACACTTTCAAGCCCGAGCCAAAGACTTACGGTGATTCATACAACCCCTCGTGGAAAAGTCACCCAAACCTTAGGTGGAAACAAAATCAACCCAATTCTTCCAATCCGCCTAATCGTTACCAACCAACCGGTCCACCCTCCAACCGTACTTTCAACAACAATCCTTCTAACAACTATGGTAGTACCAACAACCTTGAAGGATTGATATCTAAGTTCATGGCATCTCAAGAGGCTCGCATAGCTAGGTTTGAAACCGAATTCAACCAACAACAAACAGAGATAACCAACAAGATTGACAACTTGTTGAAAGCCCTCAACAACCAAGCATTGGTCACACCTAGGAAGGACACTAGGGACACCAATAACGGAAGCCAAATTAAGGACCCCTCATCATCCAAACATGTCCACTTTGTCAATGTTGTCACCATTAAGCCGATAGATAAGGAGATTGAAGAGAGTGACAAGGATGAAGTTAGAATAGAAGCCGAGACTAAGGATGAGAGTAGGGAAGTTGAGGTAGAGCCTATAGAAGAATACTTTGATAAGTTGCCCACCAAGGAAGAACGGGAATACCATAAGGATTTATTCGATAGTCCCGAGAGACCATATATCCTTGGCACCCCCCTTATCAAAATGGGAGACCCCTCTAACATTAACATCCCATGCAATATTGGGCACATGCATATATGGAAAGCTTACATCGACCCTAGATCCCCCGTGAACATCATGACTAGGACTTATTACAATTGGGTGATGAAGAAGCAACTTGATTTTAGGATGATGCCCGATAAGAATCTGATAAGTAATTTTGCAGGAAGAGTGAAGGGACAACATGTGATTATAGGGAATCTCACCTATGAAATCGATTTTATGATAGTTGAGGACACTCGTCCGGTGATAGATGCTTGCCTAAGCCAAATAATATTTGGAAAACCATTTGTTGAGGCCACTAGGATGAGTTATGATCCGACTTTAGGGATAGTTAGATTCAAGGAAGAAAATGATGAAGTTGCCTATCAAATGCCCTACAAAATTGAGCAATACCGCCTTCTCTCTAATATCGAAAAGGAACACAAGCAAGCGGCTTATTATAGGAATGAGGAGGATAGATGTAGAGGAGTAGAGTATGTAAAGAACAGAATGCTTGGTTTCTACAAAGAATGCTTGCAACTAGGTCCGGAGTACAAAACTGGTTTAGAAGACGACCTAGAGAGTGGAACCAATGATGAGGTCACGTAGTAACCTATGACCTTGAGTCTAGCTACAAGGCTCGTAAATAAAGAAAAGCGCTTCTTGGGAGGCAACCCATGCTTTGTGTGATTTTAGTTTGTTTGTTTGTTATTTGCTTCCGTATGCATGCTTAATTTTTATTGTTGGTAGATCATGTTTCTAAACTAAATAGTGGAAATAATTTACTTTGTTGTTTTGGCCTAGTCTTAACTCCACCGAAAAGTATTTTTGCAAAAGATAAGTGTAAGGGGAAACCCCAAATATGTTTTCAAGAAACAAACCGGTCATGATTCTCCCCAATATTAAATGAACATGTATATTCGTATTCGTTGGAGTCAAATGCTTGTATTGAGTCATAATGAAGTTTTGCAGGATTTTCCAGGAAGTAGGACCAAGTTTTTCCAGAAATTTTCCGGAAACTTAACATAAGAATTTCTGCAGGTCACTTCTGACGGCGTCAAGAGTTTACTCTTGACGGCGTCAAGTGTAAAAATCTGGAAACTTTACCGGTTTTGTTTTTCTAACGGAGTCTTATGGTTTTTGTGAATTATTAAGTTTTATAATCTCCAGGAAATCTGCAAACTTCATTCCATAAGCATTATATCTTATCTTGTTTTCTAGGATTTAGTAACTTATATAGGATGCCGTCGATTTTACGTGAGGTTGTTTTGTCTATTTTATCAGGTTCTACAGGTTATGTATGACAAGAAGATGATTTATATTCTGGAAGGGAAGCTTTGATTGTTCATTTTCTTGGAGGAAAATTTAACCTGGCCATCTTATTATCCATAACGAGCGAATCAGGGGAGTATTTGATTTCATTCTTTTTAACTTTTTCACTTTTACATTCTTTACTTGAACATTGGGGACAATGTTCATATTAAGTGTAAGGGGAGGGTAAAAAGATGATACCTTACATATGCACTTTCGCTTGAGTTTGTTTTGTTTAATGGTAGATGTGTAATAAAACTATGAGAAATACTTGTTAGTGCAATTTTAGCGCCAAATTTAAAATTTTTTACAACATTTAGGAGTGAAACTTTAGCCATAGCAAGCGTCTCATGGATAGGAGATTGTATGACTAGCACATAACCGTATATTCAAAAAAAATTTCCACCCAAATATGTGAGGTTCGCCTATAGATTTGATAGGAAAAGCATTTACTATTAGTGCTTATGAGTGTACCGGTAGTATTTAGATTCTAGAACTTGCGTTAGTGATGCATCCCGAGACCGCTAGTGAGACTACATTCGTGTGGTAGGATTTACTACATGATAAGAGGCATTAGGATCACCCTTGTGTTAAACCCGTATTATAATTACTTGACCAGTTAAGTCATATTACTTGGCTAGTTAAGTCAACTAATTTCTCCCACACCCTTAGCGTTGTACTCATTTTTAGTACACGAAACCCCTAGTACACCCCTCCGAGCCTTTCTTTTCGTTTCTAACTTTAAGCATTTTACTTAAAGGAAGAATTTGTTACACCCCACTTAAATGTACACCCAAATCGCCTTAGCCTTCCGTGTATGTGCTCATTTTTAGTGCATTATTGTTATTTGTTAAACCCTAAGTTAACTATCTAATTGATTACATGGTTGCTAAGTCGAGTCATATCTTTGTACATATTGTTTTGGGATGATTGGGACTCATGGGTAAGTACTTATTTTATGGAGTAATGGGGAAGAACAACATATATTACCCCCATATGTACGTTAATCTTAAAAGTGCTCCAAGTGTTTTGATTTTCTTAATTCGAGTCATTAGATTAGTTTATTGTAAAGTATGTAAAAAATTCAAGTGTAAGGGGAATGTTCATTCCCTATGATGTATTATTTTGGATGATAGGGTAAGAGTGTATGCAAAAAAAAAATAAATAAATAAAATAAAAAATCGAAAAAATCAAGAAAAAGAAAAAACAATAGAAAAAAGGAAAAAGAGAAAAAACATACGGACTACCATCCCTTTTCATTCTATGTTCATTTTATGTTTTTGTTATTTTTCATTTATTAGCTTAAGTCGAGTCTAGTCTTGGCTTTAGCAACGCCATATTGTACATGTAATTAACCAAGATTGTTAACTCGCCACCAGTAAAACTTCCTTTATCCAACAAAACCGTGTATTTCATATCCCTACACCTAACGTTACAACCCTTTAAAAGACCTCTTTGATAGTTTATCCTAGGTGCTTACGCCATGTGGTGGAGGTTTGATCCTTTCCCAAGCCTATGGTAATCTAATTTGCTATGACAGGTAGTGAGAGATATCTTTCGTTTCCATATTGTAATTTACACTTTATTACACCCGAGAGATGTGAGTATCTAAACACTATTTGTGAGGTGCTTGTGTATGACCTCCGTGCTTGTCTATTGGTCTTTAGTGGAATGATTATTTGTTGTAATTACTTTTATATTAGTGTTAAATGACCCCTAACTTGTATTTTGAGTAGAATAAAAGCGCATTTGCTTGAGGACAAGCAAATCTCAAGTGTAAGGGTATATGATGAGGCGAAAAATGATCCATTTTTAGGGGGTCATTTAAGCCCGAATTCGAATTTATTTGATCAAATATTGCCCTAAATCGTTCCTTTTGTGATTTTAGGTACTTTGGGAGTGAAATCTGGAAAAGGAAGCAATTCGGACGTTTTTGGAGCATAAAAGTGAAGAAAACGCCAAAGTCTTAATTTTCCATGCTGGGAACAGTAGGTGACGGCGTCAAGAGTAACTCCCTGACAGCGTCAAGAGCAAAATTCCATGACGATCCAGTAAAGATTTGACGGCGTCACGAAGTAGGGCGTCAAGAGTAAAAGTCATGACGGCCTGGAAATGATTATCACTTGACGGCGTCAAATGTAGATCAAGGCAGTCCGAGAAAAGTTTTGGCGGCGAGGTGACGGCGTCACAAGCTTGGTCTTGACGCCGTCAGACCCCTTTTCCTATATATAGTTTTCTAATTTTCACATTAAAAAGAGAGAAGTTTTGGAGAAACCCTAAGTACGAACTTGGTGCGAATTTTACAGGTTTTTCAAGGGTTCCAAGCCCTTGATACCTTTCATGTGTAATTGAGATAAGTATTCTTTTAATTCAATCAATATGTCTATGTGTTGGTTGTCTATATCTTGTTCTTGTCTTAATTCCATCATGCTAGGCTAGATCTATTTTGTGTTTGCTTGGATCTAATGAAACCTAGATGTTAATTATGTGTTGATTACTTGTTTATACTTGTCTTGGATGAATGATTTATATGTTAGGCTTAAGAAAACTGGCAGATCTCCAATTGGTAACATGCTTGAACGTCTTAAGAAACATGAACCGACGCGCACTAGGTCTTTATTGGTTGTATTTAATGCATGAGCTACTGTTTACAATCCCTATAGTTGTGCTGGGCATGGTATAGGAGGAGATAAGAGCTCATAGAATTGGGGAGTTAAGTGTGCCACCCCATGAATGGTATTAAGGAATACGATCCGTCATCCATGCAATTATAACAAGTAATTAACGTGTAAAAGATGTCTAGGGAGTAGTGAAATCTAAGTAAACACATTTTCTCCACTTATTGCTCACAACTTTAGTATAATTTAGTTTATTTTCATTTCTAGTATTTTATTTTGATTGCATCTTTAGTATTGGGTTAGTTGATTAGCAACTAATTCCGCCCAAATCCTTCAAACCCGAGACTTTTAATTACTTTTCAAAAAATATAAAATACAAAAAATAATCATCCCTCACCTTTAGAACTAGTATTTAGGTTTTCTAATCCTAGCGACACTATTCCTAAGCTGAACGATCAATCCCCCGGTACTTGTCACTATACTATACTACAACGATCAGGTACACTGCCTGGTGGGGGTTGTAAGCTTCTCAAGATCCCTTGAGAGGTAAAGCCTGGTGCGATTCCCATGCATCAGTGGGATTTGTTCAGAAGGATGCAAGAAAGTCTTGGAAGCTAATAATTCATAGAGAGAGGCAAGAAAGGAGAAAAGGGAGGTCAATTATATATATAGTCATTGTAAGCCATTTGGCAGAACATAGAATAGTACTTAGCTTTAATTCAGTGTATTGTATTTATGTTGTAATCCTTTTATTAAGTAATGCAAGTCTTGCTGTTTTAGTTCCCTTATTCCAAATTTCAATTTTTATATGCATTAGAAAATCTCTTTTAAAAGCCAAGTATGGAAACAAGCTGAATATAAGCTCATATAAGCTCAAAAGTGAAGTTTCAAAAGCTTTATAAGCTCCTGTATCAACTTCATACTCAATTTCATAATAAATTCTCAAAAATACAAAAAAATAAATAAAAAATAAAAATCAGAAAAGAACAGCTTGAAGCAAAGGGTATGAATGATAATGGAAGGCCTTGGGTATTAGAACTCCATGGGGAGTGTAGGAGGTGATTTATGGTCCTTGGTATCTTGTTTTTAGCACTGGAATCATTTGTAATCCAATTATCTATTTTCTTGTAAAGTACTATACCACAGCTTGTAATTGCTTATATTTGCTGATTTATGCTTATTTGGTATACTGGAGTTGAGTAGTTGCCTAATATTGAATGTTTATTTATTAGTTCACTTTGTGCTCACATTTCTCATTTTAACTGTCAATTTAACTATTTTAGTATTTCATAGGTAATTGTTGTTAAGACTTGTGATTTGTGATTAACTTAGCTTGTAGCATCACCTTAAATACTTATGAATCAGTGTTTTGGCCTAACTCAGTCTAAACTATTGAAAATCAAATTCAGTGAGTGTTAAAGGTGTGTTTGGATTTGTTGTCATCTATATGACCCAGGTTGTTTTTGTTATTGCTATCTATTTAGACATGTCTCACTAGGTTTATTGGTTGCATATTAGTCATAAAAATCAGTAGTTAAAAGTAAAAAATCAAAATCCATCTTCAATTTGCATCACAGTCTAACTGTTGAGCCATTAGAGTCCATGATCTCTCATATTAGTTCATATAGTGTTTAGATTGCTAATTATAGTTTTATTATAACCTATAACTTCATTTTCAGTCATCAGGACCAAATCAAAATTCATATTGGTCAACTTAGTAGTTAAAATCAAAAAGTCAAAAGTGCATATCTCAGAAAAAAGGCAAAAATGGCATGAATTGTTTTGAATTTTGAGTTAGAATCTAGGGCTTGAGCTTTTCAGAAATCACTGTCTCCCAGCTAAACTCTTGAATCCCACATTTCTTATATTTTTGTGATTTTTTTCTGTGGGTCCCACACCCCCCCCAAACACACCTGCAAGGGGAGTTACCTCCCCTGCACCACCATACAGTCACCACACCCCCATCTTTGGTGGTTCTTACTTGCCACCTCAGTGGGTTCCACAACTCCATTTTTGTTCCTTTCAACCCCCCTCCTGGCCACCTTCAAAGTTTGAGCAAGGTTTTGAGCTCAACCTCTGTGGACCCCACCTGGAATCACCCCTATCTTTTGTCCCATTTTCTGTGTACAAAATAGGAAATTAAGTGCTCATCTTGGCTTTTTGGCTTATTCTGTGAGCTTATTTGTTAGATTCTTGCTATTTCATGTTCAAATAACTTATTTGGACCATAATCCACCACTGTGGGCCTTAGCAAGCTTATTTGAAGCTTATGGCTTGACAGTTTGACCAAAGTCAACTGTCAAGGCAATAAGCACTTAAAGTGCTTATTCACTAGGCCCCATTCATAGTGCTTTCATAAAAGTTGTTTGTTTTTAGTTTTAAAATAGTTTAGAAAAAGAAAAACCAGAAAAATCCAATTTAAAAATAAGTGATAGTTTCTATTTAATTTAATTTATCTTTTTAACTTTCATTTTTAGTAATTTATTAAGTACTTGGCATTTTTATATTTTTCTTAAGTTTATTTTATATTAAAGTATTTTTAGAAATTTTTCCAGAATTTTATATTGTCATTTAGTAATTATTAGATTTAATATTAGTTTTATTAATTATTAATCAATATTAAAGTAATAAATAGCAAAATTAGGTTTCATTAAGTAATACCTAGTTTTTATAATTTTCCTAGCTTTTATATAAGTTAAAACATTTTTAGGAATTTTTTCTATAATTTTTACTGTTCGTATCCTAATTTTCTTATTTTAATTAGTTTGATAAGTAACTAATTAATAATTAAGTTAGTACTTATTAAAATAGTTAAATAATTCATAATATAAACTTTTTATATTTTTCTAGGATTCCTGTAATGGTTAACTAGATTTATAAAATTTTTCTTAATTTTCTAAATCTTTTTAGTATTTTTAATAATTTTGTTTAATTTAATTAGGTAATTAATATAATAATTAACAATTAATTAATAGTAAATAATTAAAAGGTGTAAAAATTATTTTTCTTTTTTCTAAAAATTTTCTTTATTTATTAGGATTGTAAAAACATCAATTTCATATCCGTAGCCTTTTTATTTCTTTAGATTCACTTTTTATTGCCTACGTCAGTACACGTTTGTAATTAAAACGTACGTTTTTAGGTTTTAGCTCGTTTCTTCTTAATCTAAATTCACGTAATCAATCATATAGCTTTCCTAAGCTATTTCATTTCATAATTCTCAAATAATTCTCATCACAACCATTTCCAGTGAAAAATTACCCGATCACAAGCACGCTTTAGTACCATTCACACCTCGCTGGGACATAACGACCTGGTGATACCCTATATTACCCGGAGATTGACTTTAAGCCGTTTGACTTTGTTGACCAATCACTTGGTCAATTTAGGTTGATTGTTTGGAGCCAATCAATGATTTATAAAACTTTGTCGATAGTTGAATATGAAAGAATATTTTTACGTCAAACGGCAAATGACATATAGAAAAATATTTTAAACTATCATCAAGGAAAATATCAAGCCAAATATGATGATATTGATCTTGAAAATACACATGAACTATTCTTCACTTTTAAAGACAAATTAGTAGATAGACATTTAGTTAAATTAAATACATATGGTACTAGTTCAAGTGTTTTCAATGAAGGTAATGCCGACAAGGACTATATGAGCTGCCTACGAAGAGAACTCATCAAAGTGTCTTGGAGTAATACGGATGAAGACGACAACATGAGCCCCGAATACGAAATATGTCAAATGGTTGAAACTTCAAATGAGGTACACTCTGAAATTGAACATCTTTGTTATGACCCATTTATTCTAGAGTTTTCAAAATTAGAACATGAACTTAAACAGCTATGCCACTTAAGTCGAAAATCATTTTCAGAAAATTTACGACTTGAAAGTTCAAATGAGGTACACTCGAAAATCATTTTCAGAAAATCATTTTGGAAGATAAAATGTCTAGACTTGAAAGTAGTATAAAAATTTATCTAGAATGTAAAGTGTGTCAATATTACAAGAATGAAATTAAAAAGGCTAATGAAAGAGCTAATATTATAATGACCTAAAAATCCAAGACTTCTTTTAACGTTAAATACGAATTCGACTTAACCTATTATCGAAAACGATACGTTATATTTAGAATTTTTGAAAATGTGAAAACCTAAACTAGACTTAATAAGTAAAATGACTAAGCACAAGTTTTATAACATAATTAAAAGTTGTAATGGACCGATTGATAATGTTTGTACACACTCTCTTTAAAAAAAATGGAAACTTGAATAGATAAACATATCACACCCCGTATTCTCAGCTCAATCATCCATAAATCTTCCATCAATATCAAAAACACGACTTGCCTTATTGAACCACACGTTTTCATCTTGTTCCATTTGTATGATGTCACGGTGTGACTTAGTAACATTTTCTATACCAAAATAAAATCCTAAATGAGTTCCCTCTTCTGAAGAAAAAAATATATATATCTTAACTACATATAATAGAGAAATAGTCAAAGGTGAAATGTTGAGTTTTTTCAACATTGGTCAATACATCAATACACGTTTTCTATACATGGAAACCATGGAAACCATCAATACACGTTCTACTGCTATTCATGGTCAACTACTGCTATTTGGAAACTACAACTACTTATTAAAACTACATTATAATGGTCATGTAATACACCTTAGTTTTCTATAGCTGCTCAATATTTACGTAGAAAGAAATCGTTTCCTCTCTCCCTCTCTCTACTCACACACAAGATATATAAAACCCTAGCTTTTCTCAGCCACCACCCCTTTCGCCACCACCATCGAGGTATGTTCTTCTTTCTAAAAGGGCATTTCTTTTATCAGTTTAATTTTGTGTTCGAAGGTTTTGGTGTTTTGAGTTAATGGTAGTTCGCGGTGTCTAAATTAAGATGCTTTTAGGAAGCAAAGTAGAGGAACTACGATTCAGGTTTGAAAGGGTATAAGCTTTATACAATTATTGAGTTTTTAGGTTTTTGGTGATTTTCGTGTATTGAATTTATGTTTTGTTTTGCTGATTTAGCTGTCCTTAAGAATTATCAGCTTAAAGGTCTGGGGACAAGGACATTCTAGCTTACTGTTCATACTTGGACAAGCTGGCGATCTATATTATATTACATTAAATGATCTTATATTCTTATGATCAATCTTAGAACTTCTTTACATTATCTTTTTTTGCAAAAAGTTACGAGTGGTCTTGGATCAAAATTATAATTTAGTGACACAAATTATCAAGTATGCCGTCTTTTGATAATTTCCGTCTAATTAATAGAATTCCTGACATACCACTACTTAGAGAGTTAGAGTGGCAAATTTAGGAATAATGCTCATTGAAGGACCACTGTATATACCTAATTTTTTAATTAGTTATTCCTTTTCCTGGATGAATCTCTATGCTGTTAAAGTAACAATTTCTACCTGAAGAACTTTATTTCTTAATAGATCATTTGTCTTACTGAAGAAAGGGCCGTAAAAGACTATATTACCCTCTTTTTTGTTGGTAAATTGATCATAAACCCCTCATGTGCCATTCACATATCAGTTTAGACTGTTTCACGAATGGGACTTGATTGCACAATTGAAACAGTTTTGAACTCAAATTGTGGGCATTGAAACTTTTAGACTAAATCCTTAATTTCAGTATAAGCACAGGAATGAGACCTTCCGTGGTTTTACATGTTCTGTTTTTCCTTTTGCAAGAATCGATGCTGCCCTCATTTGGTAGAACATGCAGACCTTCTCATTGGTAATGCTCCACTCTCAAATTGTTTTAATACAGTTGGAAAAAAGAAAGGAAAAAAAAGAGGCATGTACACTATGCCTTTACACTATGCCTTTTAACTAATGAATCCCCCTAATTGTTTGTGCATACGCAGACAAAGAGAATATTACCAACGGGGTTCAATATTTTCATAAGGTACGGCACTATCCAATTATTCTTTTGCAACTGCTGGTGAATCGGTTGAGCCTAAATTTTAAAAATACTTTGCTATTTGTTTGTTACAGTGGTGCAATGCTATGCTTTTATGCTTATGTGGTGATGTCTGTTGGAAACCCACCTCCAAAAAAGAAAGCCAAGGCTACTGCTAGAGGCTAGGTGCGATTATGAGATGCGGTTTAGGAGGCCGAAAGGCGTAGGAGATTGGTAAATTGCCTTTTTAAAAAAATTATGATATGTTTTATTTGTAAGTTGGTTTATATGGTTTGCGATATATAGTGTTTGCTACTTTGTGGAACATGTGGACTGAGAGGTTTGAAGAAAAGATTGGTTTTCATGGTCTGGATCGTCTTGCGGCTGCGTAAAAAGCTTTAACTGAGAATGTGGTTCGTCACTGATTTCATATGGTAGAAGTTAGTTACAAAATGTTTCTTTGGAGAGTTCGAAGTCAAAAGAGAATGTTAGGGTTACGATTCACTTTCAGCCGTTTAGGTGAATTAGTAATTTGTCATAAATTAGAATGTCAGGAAAATTGCTTGATTTACTTTGATTAGAATGTGTCTGTGTTTATTCCTAGTGAGATAAAGCAAGGGGAGGAGATAGCGTAGTATGTACCTTGATCATTTCTAATAATAGGTGACATACTAATATAAGTTTTCTTTTCTTTTCTTTTTTTTTTTTTTTTTGCATAATTTATTTAGAAGGTCATCTTTTGGTCACATTAGGGAGGAAAATCTGTCATCTAAGTGAGTTTTCAATTTAGTTTTGATCTTTATTGTAGATCTTTGGTGTGGAATTTAAATTAGCATTACACTATATAAGTTTTTAGTTAAAATGAAAGCCCTTAAATTTAAATGCTCATAAATTTGGTCATATACGTTGCACAATTTTGGTTGTATATGGTGCACAAATTTTGCTCTACAGATTAATAGGCCCACTTTAATCAAGGATAATGATTATACAATGGCACAAAGCGTGACCAAAGTTTAGTGTCTTTTTGGAGTTTATTGAGATTTTTTTGGTGAATTGCAGGTGACAATAACATTCCGTTTTGGATTACCAATTAAGGCCAGCTCATACAGTGTTCATGAATCAGCTTTAGGTGCAAAAGAAGTAGATGCAACTAGAAAAAATCCATATGAGCCATTCCATGACATGGCTGGAGTTTTACTACCCTTTTTGAAGTATTTTATTGGAGGAAGACTCTCTAAAGGCCCACAAATTCTTAATTTTGTTGTCCGTTCTCCATGGAATACCCTCAATATTGTTGGCCAGGTAAAGATATTAATTGCTGGTAGAAATTTCTGAATCCACATAGTTTGTTGATGTTTCACACATATAGGAGAATACTTATACCCTGTTATTTTTGATGGTCTATTATGTATAGAAGGTTGTTTATTATCAAATGATTGTTTTTAGCATTTTGTACACAGGTTAAACAACCAATTCTATTCCTTTCTGAACAACGAGATGAGATGATTCCTCCATTGCACATGCAAATGTTATATGCTAAAGCAGCTGCACATAACAAACATTGCACATTTGTTGAATTCCCTACAGGCATGCACATGGACACCTGGATAGCCGGTGGTGATCATTACTGAAAACAGTCCAAACATTCCTACAACAGATTTTCAATGAAAAGAAGGCTGATGAATCTCACCATGAAAGTAATGGTATGTCTTTAATAATCTTCACATGCACTATTATTGCAGTTCATATAGAAGATTATACTCGAATAAGATCGTACCATATTTATTTAATGCAATTGCAAAATTTCTAACCTCTTGAGATAATTTTGCACTGAGGATGTTCCTGCCTTGTCTGCTTGGAAAGAGAAACTAAGAAAAGATTTTTGTTTTGTTTCTTAAAAATATGCCAAAAGCTTATAACATTTAGTGCAATGAACAAACTTCCTCGTTGGTGTATGCTCCAATAATCATGGATAGGTCTATTAAGAAAGATTAACAAAGTCAATTGGTTGAGGGGTTCCATCTAGGACAAAGGTGTAGACTGTTGATAAGGGAATTGGGGGTGTGAGGTTGCCGTTAAAAGAAGACAATTAAAAGTAAGTAATTTGAGCTAGATAAAACTATGAATATAAGTAAATAACGCAAAACATAGCCCTTTTCATCATAGATACAAACATAGCACATGGTTTTATCCTATGTTTTATGGACTAGGATATGAAATTTTATATTCGGTTTATGTTAACATGTTACGATATCTTATTACAAGCTACCAGTATCTTATTACAAGCTACCAGCTGCTTTCTGACTCTTATATGCTCTACACATGTTGATTGTTCTTTTAGATTCTGTAACATTATGACCAACTTTAATAGAAGCAATGGGAAGCATGGTAATTCGACCACCAATGGGCTCATAATCACATAACTCATTTTCTTCCTCTGACATTGTAGTGCCAAAAGTGGATTGTGATTGCAGTAAAGAACTCCCTTGTCTTCATCTTAAACCAATTTTTAGGAGGAAAGTGTTTTTGGTTTACAAATTTTAGGTACTTGTTGCTCCCGTGTCAGCATCAGATTAGAAAAATGCGTCTACCCTTTTGTGCTCTTTGTATATTACACCAGAAAATGTTTACAATTGCTAATCTTTTGATCCTGAAGTGAATTATTGTTGTGATGGTAGAAAATATGAGTATAGTGTTATCAAGGCTCCTTGATACCAACATAAATAAACTAAATATTCTTGGAATTTGCTTGAAGGTGTGAAAGAAATATATATTATGGCAGTTTTTTTTCTTTTTCCTTTTTTTAATATTTTTGCTAGATGACTGAATACATAATACAAATGTCTCTATCTAATACTTGTTATGCTTGTTTTGACTAAAGCTGATATTAAGGTCTTTTTATTTATTTATTTATTTATTTTTGTTATACATTGAATGTATGGTCAAACTGTTGAGTTGCTAAACTCAATTGGCTGATTTGGTTTTTTCAATAAAGAATGGATTAGCCAATTTCTACGATCATAGCACAAACATTTATACAACCGGGTTGTAGTTGAGTTTAGCTGATCTTTTAACAAAACAAGATCTTGCAGAACAGTGTATTCAACACGAGACAAGATGTAGAGACATATATGATCCCATGAAGATGCTTTATGCTTGTAGGTTGGCCAAAATTATTAAATGTTTTGAGAAGTCTTACATTTTTTTGAATTTTTGAAATTTAAATTTTTCTAAAACCTTTAAAAGGAAAGTTTTCATTTTTGGGATTGAGAACTATAATTATTTTTTAAATAGAAAATATAAAGTATTGAATTTTTGAAATATGTTGCAAGATGTTAAAAATATATTCGAGCAAAAACTGAATCATATAACTCGTACATATTGTTCATACATATAGCTATACAAGATTATTTATCACTCGGCTTTTAATCGAAATTAGACATCGGGTTTTAAGTTCAACGAGGTGGGCTTGCCCCCCGCGTTGTGGCAGGGATGTTCCATTCTTTTTGAATCTCACTAAATATTTTTATATGTTGTTTGATACATGTTAAGAATGTTTGCTAGAGTTGAATTATCGCATGTTACAACCGTTTGCAATTACATTTTGATCTTTTCACGTTCTATTTTAAACGCTATACGAAACACTTACCACGATATCACATGTCGTTAATTATTTGCCGCTAGGAACATTTTTTGCTATGCACGGGTACTCGCCTAGTAAACTCCAATATCCCATAAAAGTCGAAGGCCATTTGGTATTCAAACCTGGTTCATGTACGAAGAAACTCCAAGACTCATCCTAACATTATCTAGTTAGTGGTTAGAATTGGGTTTGATTCATGGGAGGTTTGGTTCGTGAGTGTATGGGTCGTGGTTGTGCTCACATCGGTTATGGTTTTATCCTATTTCATTTATTCTAGAGCGAGTCCTGTCCACGTTGGGTTAGGGTTCGGTTTGTCGCGTTGAAGAGTAGTCTGTTTAATCTCATTTGTCGGTGCGTTATAGCTCGTGGTGGGCTGATTCTTCTTGTTTATCTATTCGTATACGCATCAACTCGAGTCTCGATAAGGTTCGAGGTTAAATGGGTGCGGTTACACGTATTAATGGTGGGTCTCGATCAGTTTTCGGTTGACTTGGAGGTGTGATCTATTATCAAATTCACATCTTAATTACTCATCATAGCCTATTTCTTAACACAACATAATGAAACAACTTGCTTATATACATGTGCTTAGATTGTACTTTCTATGTAAACATCAAATAATATGGAGATTTTAATACAACATCACGTTTTTCCAATTAAAATCTTATAAGCTCTTTTATGGCTTTCACATAGTTTAATATAATATTACATTACCTTATAGCATTATCAAATAATAAAGCATGATTTATACCACTAAAGTATCACATTCATCAATTAATCAAGTATCTCACAAGCAAATAAAAGCACATGATACGATAACTCAAAACATACATTCCGTATCTAAACACATTACTATTTTTAGTCTTAATGATTTGGGTTTTGGATGCTTTAAACGATCATATGGCAAGAGTTCTAACCATCTATGTTTGCATGAACCTGCACGAAGTATATATATTATATAAGATGGTCTTATATATATAATGAAAGTTGGTAGAATATAATCTGATGTGAATTGGATGGAATGAAAGTGTTAAACATATTAAACTTGAAATTATAAAAGTTATACGAATTTGTTTTTCCTTACCCGTGTTGGATTTTGGTTTTACTCGGCTAGTATGGAGGTAATTCTTGATTCAAATTATACTTGTAAAATTATCATATGAAAATCCTAAGCATTACTGTTTTTTAAGTAAATCCTCATTATATTTAAAGATCATACACATTTAAATCATATTAAAAAAAATCACCATCAACGATATCGAACGATACGTTTAGGATCTTAAATAAATTGATTTCGCATGAAATTGGAAGCTATACACGACCTTGATGATATGTCGGAGTAGTCATCAATTTATATTTGAATGGAAATTTTGGAACTCGTTCATAGAAATCGATTTTCGTAAATTTACGACCAAGAAAGGAAGCTTGCATGAAGTTATGGCTACTAAACCAATGTTAATATTATATATGTGTAGAACTAGTAGATTAATCATGCTTTAAATAATAATAACAATGTAGGACTTTTAACTAAAGGGATTTGGGTTATTTCTACATATAGGTAATGAACTTAGAAAAATTTTCTATGTTATGTAATAAACTCTCGAAAATATTAAGTTGAGTAACAAAACTTTGTAAAACCATCAAAGTTATGTAATTATGCCCAATGTTGCAACTGGTAACTGGTTGTGCCGGTTACTTTTGTTTGACCATACTTATAACGTTAAAAAAACGTACTTTACCAAAAAAACGTTTTCCACCAAATTTGAAGAACCCTAATCCCCAATTACGCAGAACCCTAATTCCCAAAATTCAGGAACCCTAATTCTCCAATCCATGTAATAATCAACATGGGTAAAGGTAAACCTGACAAGAATCACCCTTTCACAGTTAACCTAAAACACGATGAAGAATTAAAGAAAGGATATGATCCACATTCAAACACTTACTCAGATGAAGAATCTTTCGACCAAGAACCTTACAACATAGGTATAGTGTTTGTTAATGAACAAATTGAGTCTCAAGAATCTATATTTATAGGCATAAGGGATGGACCACCTGCAGATGATGCTTTGCTTATTCCAGAAGTTGTTGATACACCATATGACCCTAATGATGCTGCAGCAAACAAGGGCAAAGCAGTAGCTGTTCCTGAGCCTAAGAAGAAGGATAAAAAGAGGCAAGCTCATGATGATCCTTTGATAATTTACCACAAGAATAAGGGAAGATCAGAGAGGATTTTTGGTCAAAAAATGAAAAAGAAAGGCTTTGGTAAAAATGGTTAAGGTTCAACACCAGAGACTGCATTCTCAGTGGATGAACCTTGAAAACAGTTAATTATTTGCATTATCAAGTTTGTGATCTTTTGTTTAATGGTGGATGTATTAAACTATGAACCAAGGCACATCTTTTGTTAAAGTTGAACCCAAAACACTATGTACGTGTCCCCCATAACTTACAAATTGGTTAACGCAAATTAGTTTATGTCTAATGGTGTTATTAACTATGTATGTTATGCCAATTCCCTGTATTTTATTGCAACTTGTTTTTTGCAGCTACCTAACCACTTTGGAACCTATGCAGTCAATGTTTTATTGTCAAATAAGAATCTTACTATTAGGCTTGTGAGTTTTTGCAATTCCTCTTGACCACATAGTCACTACAAAATCTTAACATGCTTTTACCATAACATTCATGACCACAAATTGACTGCACAAGGTTTATACATATTGTGTATTTAAAAATGTATGTACAATGGCAATCTCATACCAACAACTGCACTAATGGCTTCAAACAAGGGCAAAGGTATTCAAGAGTGCTTTTCATGTGACTTTTATGATATGTAAAACTAATCAGTTTCATTTATGTTTTTTGTTTTCAACAATTTATGTAGAAATCATACTAATTTCAAGTGACAGCTCAATTGAACCATCTTATGGCCATGTACAACCACTATCATGGGAGGATTACTTCCCAAAGAATTATGATCCAAAAGATTACTTTCCTAGTGCAAAGAGGGTGGAGTCAAGCACAACTCTAACACCAAAACAGGAAGAAAAATTGGAATTTGGTGCAAGAAAGAAGGTGTTAGGGCTACCATGTCCCAAAACTTATGAAGATTTTGGTGTGAAATCATTTGTGAAAAAGTAACCATAAGATCAGAAAGGCAAGGGTAAAAAGCACAATTAATGTAGTAATTGTTTAGGTTACAAGCAATGTCCATAATTGGTTTAAGCGTGTCACTTAAACCATACTAGAATAAAACCCTTGTAACCCCCTATGATGAATGCAATGTTTGTTAGTAAAACAAGGATACAAAACCATCATTTTATTGCATTAAACAAGACTAACTTCATACATAGATTGTGTGTTCAAGGCTGACAAAGTAACACTGCCTAAACTATGCCCAACTACAACAAAACTCACACAATCTTCCATACTAACCTATAACTGCTTCAATGCTATTACCAAAGAAACCACAACTGCAAAAACACAAAGTGTTGACTTCCAAACACTCACTTTCTTTAAGGCTTTTTTCAACTCTACCTCAAATTCTTCAATCCTTCTTTGATGATTAACTTCGATTTGAACCTCACGCCTTTGATTGGGATTCAGTTTGCTATACATCTCAAACAAATGCATCTTGTACCAATCACATTCCTCCTCTGGATCATACCAATCCCTTTTATCACATTTCTTCCTACCCGGTTTATAAAATTAAAAAAATGTAGTATATTAAACATTTTAAATTAACAATTTTTAAAGAAAACGTATCTGATTGGCTTACCCATCGATTTTGGCAGCAAATGAAATGTCGAGCAGGGTTGGTGGGTATCCAAGATGTTACCACCATTGCTGGCCTATCACATTTGCAGTTATCATCACAAAGATAAGACGACATGAGTTAATTTGATTTTGGTTTGGGATTTGTTTTGATTTTTGAGATTGTGTTAATTAGGGTTTATGTATAAAGGTGGAATAAAGAGGGAAAAAAGGGGGTATAGGATTTATAACCGTTGTTGATGACATCACATATGGGCTCATAATTGTTCCTGGTTAATTATCTAACTTTGACGGTTTTAGAAAGTTTTGTTACTTAACTTTATATTTTCAAAAGTTTGTTACATAACATAGAAATTTTTTCTAAGTTCGTTACCTATATGTAGAAATAACGCAAGGGATTTTGGTTAGTTTAATAGTATGAGTTTATTTACACTTTGAACCCTAAACTTTGAAGTTCGTCATAATAAGCCTTTAACTTTAATTAATTATCAATTCTAACTTATTAAAGTTACTTAATCCATAAAGTTACTTAATTTGAAAAGTTACTAATTCGGGAAACTTACTAATTTTTAAAGGTTACTAAATATAGAAAATTTCTATAAATAGCAGGAAATTTGAATATGTCCAATCTGAATAACGATAAGTATTGAATCAGTAATAACTTATGAAATGGTTCTTAAAGAATAAGACGATCATTAATTCGTGTAGATTCGCTAAAGAAGGAGTAACTTCCTATCCTTGTGTTTCTGATATGGTTTTATTTGCGGTTTGAGGTACAAATATTCTACCCTTTTTCAGTAAGGGTGTCTTTCTCTCATGACTCTTGATCCTTGATTATGATTCCTTATCTTGATATGATCCTTTGAGCCTTTGCTATGTTCCTTGATGCTTGGTATTTTGATCCATTGGATATTCTTTCGTTATGATCCATATGATATGATACTTGATATAATTCGTTCGTTACCCTTGTGACATTAGTATTCGAATCCCTTGATACTTTGAAAGTTCATTTGATATTATAACTGGATGTGAAAACCTTTATTAATTATATCATGAAAATGTTTTGAGAATAACTATTTTTAAAATGATGTTTATGAGCTCAATGTGATACCACTTTTATATGAAATTTTACTGACTTTTATGAAAACTACTTTTAAAGACTTTCTTTATGAAAATTGTTATTAAAGATCACTTTTATGAAAACCATATTTAAAAGATTACTTTTATGACACAATTGATATGAACTTTTGATATAAACCTTTGAATTGAACCTTTGTTATGAACCTTTGAATCAATTGATATGAACCTTCTGAATTGAACCTTTGCTATGAAACCTTTTGATTATAAACCTTTGAATCAATTGATATGAACCTTCTGAATTGAACTTTTGGTATGAATCCTTTTGATTATGATATTCTGATGACTTAGACATTTTGACAACCTTTTGACTTTTCATTTGACCCTTCAGTTTGATACCCGAGCCATTATACTAGGCATAGGGGTTCCATGTCCATGTCATTGATGCACCAATGGCATGACTCCAGGGTGGTCGAGTGATGTGCCATCCCGTCCGTTTTTGTTTAATATATGATTATGATCTCAAGAAAGTTATGTTTGGCCACTATGAATTATTTGCAGTGGCGTACGAATGCATCCTAGATTTGTTTTGTATTTGATATGCTACATTTGGTTTGGTGATTGATGCTGTGTGCAATACATGTCCTTCACATTTTGGGAGCTGATCACTCCATTTGGTTACTTATGGTTACTTATGAAGAATATGGTTACTATGATATGATATGGTTTGATTGGTTTGGGCTCGTGGTAGATTTCTAATATCCTTACACTATCCTATACCTGTTTATACCTTATGCTTGTCCTAATGCACTACATCCTGTTATCCTTTGACTCTTCATACTCTTGATTCAGTTGACTTATGATATTTGTTCAGTTGACCGTTAACCCTTATTCATTTGACAGATGACATTCTTTTCAGCAGGAGCTTATTATTCTTTTTCTTATTCTTATATACGTATCGATTATTCATTTGTTTATATATCTGTTCACTGAGCTTTTTAAGCTCAGCCACATTTCTTTTCCTGTGGCAGGTTTTAGGTTGAAAGTTGGCTTGAGTGAAGAGTGCATAGGAGCTCTTAGTGGACTACCTTGATGATTAGAATCCCTTTTACATCTTGATTAGACTTGGATTGGAATTAGTTTGGATTGTATTACTTACTATATAGAATTAGCATTTTCACTGTTCTCTTAGGATACCTTTGTAATTATTATGTTTATAAGTCTTCCACTTGCGTTGTATGTTCTGATTTGGCACCATAATGTGATACTTCTACCCTTGTTTGGTTGGGGTGTTACAAATATACTAGCTAAATTTGAAAAGAGTTCTAAATCTCTTAAAGATTTGCTAAATAGTCAAAAGGCATTCGGAGATAAAATGGGCTTAGGCTATGATCCGTGTGAGTCTTCAACAAGCAAGTCAAAACAAATTAAATTTGTAAAACCTCTTAGGCAAATCAAAACTAGTTGTATTGAAAACTAAGTGTCTTTGAAATAATGGTCATCACAAATGAAAGTCAAGAAAACTATCACTAGTTAAAATTGTCTTGAAATTGAAATAATATGTAAAAGGATACCTTTGTTCTTTGTCAACATCCTCACCATGTGCATGTAAATGCAATGGATGTCTCGAAATAACCATCTCGGACCCATGAGAAACTGGGTACTAAGTGTTCTTGCAAGTTATGTTTTTAGATGCACAAGGGAAAGATTTCGAAGATATGGATGCATATTCATATTCACGACATACGAGGGAAGATTCATCAACAATCAAATCCTGCATCATGCACAATGCCTCTCACAGTAACGTATCATTAGGAATAGCTAGCGGCTAAGGTACGCTTTCTTTAAACCTTGAATATCCTGTTTGCTATATGCCTAATTGATATGTGATTATGTGTACTTGCTATCTGCTTATGTGCTATATATGACTAAGTATTAATAGTTATTACAATTAGACCTTATGTCTAAATGCTTATCCTTCTTGAAATTCAAACAAATATTTGGAAATAATGGTCTTACCACAACCACTATTATTATCGACTTCTCACGTCTATCAATCACTATGGATGACGCACACTTTTAAAGTCCTCGATAAGCCATATCCAAAATCTGTTAAACGTTGTATCAGCGATACACCTTATCGACAAAAGTGTCGATACGTCATATACAACTTCTAATATCAAAACTTCGTTTTCCGGAAAACCAACTTACACCACTCAATAAATCACGAAACTTTGCAGACATCTTAAATACAACATCTATTTTATAATTATGTACAAGTTTCACACTTAACATGTGTGATAGCTATCATTTATTAAAACAGGGTTGTTAACCCAAACACCTATTTTTACCCATTTGCATCACTTGTACATAAGACTTTCATTCATAATCAACATAAAAATACATAATTTTATATGACTCGGGGATTAGCCTTGTTCCATAGCATGGTTAACCATCAATACTTGCCTACATACCATGGCAAGTACTTCTAAACTATGTTTCACATCTTAAGGCCTGGCTCATGACCTTAATTCATCCACACAACCTATAAAATGGTCAACAACTAAAATGTAAGTTTTACACCTAGTAAGTAAAAAGATAATAACAAGTCATCATACGTAACTCACACAATACAAGTTTATATGATCATAAACACCAAAGCGCATTCAAATACAATATTGCCATCACAATTGTATAAAAAACTTCCATGAACCAACATAAACAAACTTCTTTGATAATTTCAAAAATACCCAAATCATATAACCAAATACTACCTCCGTCCCAAATTTATTGTCCCCTATTGACTTTTTCGGTCTTTACTTTTCAACTTTGACCTTAAATATTTTTGTTTATATTACATAATACTTGATACAAACTATATGAACGAATTGAGTTTAAAATGTATTTTCATTTGGTATAATTTTTATCAAAAATTGTATAACACAAACAAAATTATTTATAGTCAAAGTTGAGAAAGAAAGACCGAAAAAGTCAATAGGGGACAATAAATTTGGGACGGAGGGAGTATACTTTTTAATGAATAATGTTCATCAATTATGTAATTTATAAAATTTTGTAGTAAACAGTGTTACACAAAGTTTGTGTAATATAGTTAACATTAACATATTCATGACCGACCTTTTAAAATTTAGTGGACGATTAATCATGCATAGCAGCGACGGTGTATAATAGCGTTAATGTGTGTTCAGTTTTCTTTTTTATGTATATATAGGTGTGAGTAAGTGACAGTAAAGAAAGTAAGTCGTTTAAATTGTACTTAACCATTTAAAGAACGAATGGATTGTGTTGACTTTAATAAGTAGGAGTATTTTATTCCAGCAACATTACACATGTTTTAAGTTTATACGTTTTAAGCAATTGTGTTTTCTCGTTATATGTAGCATGAATGTGTTGGAAGTTGTTCAAGTAACTGGGAGTGAAGAAGATCAATATTATTGATTATTTTACTAGAACAAATTGTGAAACAAATAATGCATGCTACGTCTTGAATTATTTATTTAGATAAGTTATTTAAGCGTTTCTTGACTACATTCAATTTATGTTTTGTTTTAATATATTTTTTACGATGTTAAATTTAAGTTATGTACCAAGATAACTATTTATGGTTTGTTGACTACATGACAAAAATATTTTGTTTTATGTTCACAAAGGTTATTTATTCATCCCAATGCGAATATTTTATATAAAAACTTAAGAAGCAGACGATTAACTCGAATCATTCATACGATTTATTAAAAGCAACATATTATATTTGATTCATGTTAAAAAGAAGCAGACAAAATTTTTAACCACATCTATACATTATGATGTGGTAGTTAGATTCAAACTCAAAACATTTTTAGTGAAACAAACAACACATTATATGCTGATTATGCTCTATGAAGCTTTGTAATTCTTATTAACTCGTTATTTAATGTAACAAAGTAGCATTTAAAATAACTTTATTAGAACAAATTAGGTTGTAAACTCAAATTACCAATCGAAGAATCATGTGTTTTTAAAGTTTAGTGTTGAAATTCGTTATAACAATGGTGTTGATAAATTTTGTAAAAATATGATAAAGTTAGGATTGTGTAACTTTTCTATACATGTTAAAGTATATGTTTTGTTTCTTTCATTGTATTCTAAAATTAAAAAACAAAAATAACTCAACAGTTCAAGATGTTAAATATCTTGTTATTTTTGTCAATGTACTTTTTTAAAAAGGAATGTCTAACCAATGCCCTAAGGGCATTGAATAAGACTTGTCTTTTTATGCAAGGACCCACTCAAATAGCATAAAAAGGACACACACAAAATAATTTTTAATCACAAAATATCATGGACCCACATAAAGACGCACAAAAAGACAAGTCTTATCCAATGCCCTTAGGGCATTGGTTAGACATTCCATTTTTAAAAATATTGATTAGTCAACATCACTATTTTAACTTTTTCTCTTCCCAAGACACATATAAGATAAAAAGTAATGCTATATTCACTCATAAATTTCACACAAAAAATACAGTTGCTGATGTGTCAGCGGGTGATTGGTGCATTTTTTAGCAGTTTCTCTCTTCTTTCTTATTATACCAATCACCCGTTGACATGTCAACGAGTGAATTTTTGTATATATTTTGTGAGTAGATCTAGTATTGCTCTTTATCTTATATGTGTCTTGGGAAGAGAAAAAGTAAAATAGTGATGTTGTCTAATCAATATTTTAAAAAAGTACATTGACAAAAATGACAAAATATTTAACATCTTGAATAATGAGTAATGAACTATTCAGTTATTTTTGTTTTTGTTTTTTTTTTTTTTTTTTTTTTTAAATTTTAGAATACAATGAAAGATACAAAACATATTAACATTAACATATATAGAAAAGTTATACAATCCTAACTTTATCATATTTTTACAAAATTTATCAACACATAGGGATGGCAACGGGTCGGGTTCGGGGCAGGTTTTAGTATACCCGTACCCGCACCTGCACCCGTTTATAATATCCAAACCCGTACCCGCCCCATTACTCGCCGGATATCCGTTTAATATTATCCATCGGTTTTTTGGGTTTCCCCACAACTATCGGTTATATCCCCAATTGAATATTATATGGACAAAATGGTGATATTAAAATTAAGTCACATTAAAATTTACCGACAAAACAAAAGGAAAACACCTTAATATATTTAATTTTTTTTAAAAGTTAAAAAAATTAAATGTCATATCAAAGGATTTAACGTTTTTGAATAATTTATATACAAAATAAAATGTGTTATGTAATAGAGATACTTATAAAAAATGTAATGGAAGAAATTATATATAATGTACATATACTCTAGTTAATTATAATATCAATAAAGCAGGTATAAATTCGAGTAGCCGGATACGGGTAATTGGGCGAGTATTACCAGAACCCGTCACCAAACTCGTACCCGGCTAAAAAAATTTATCAATACCCAAATCCGTATCCAAACCCGCCAACCCGCCTCCGAACCCGACCGAACCAGTTCGGTTTTCAATTTTCCATGTCGGTTTAGGGTGCTTTTGTCATTCTTATTAACACCGTTATTATAACGAATTTCAACACTAAACTTTATTTTATTTTATTCATGTTTGCTATAAGAAATGCAATAATAAACATTTATCTTTTTATTTTTTATTTTATTCATGTTTTCTATAAGAAATGTAATATCTAACTTTGTATAAAATTGGACATTAGCCAAAATTGTATTTAAAATAATATCATTTGCCTATGAAATAATAATCCATTATAATTTGTAAATGCCGTTTTAAACAAAATTGTATTGAATTTAGTCACGAAGTAAAATAAATCTACACGAATCATCATCATGTGTACTAACAAGATGAATCAGCGGAACAAATAAATGTTCTTTGATGACATTGTTGTTGTTCGTTAACAATTACGAGTATACGAAATTAAGACATTGCAATGGAGGACTAGTTATAATACCCGCGCATGTGCGGGTTTTTTTAAATTTTTTTTAATGATATATTTTTATTTATTAAAAAACAAATAATTTAATCTTTTTGTTTGTTTGATTTATGATTTTTAATTATATTTGTTTATTATTAAAGATAATCATTTAAAAATTTAATTGCATCTTATCTATATTTTTTGTATATATCTTATACTTATGTAGTGTTGCATCTTATCTATATTTCTTTGTATTTATCTTCTACTTGTTTAGTATATCAATAAAACAAATTTTTAAAATTTTAAATTAAAAAATAATAATTAAAATATTACCTGATAAGGAAATATATATGTTTTTTAAATACTCACTAGGGGTTTTGTTTTATTATATAAATAAAAGATTAAATTATAAATTTTTAGGGCCCGTTTGGTTGGATACTATGGGAATGAGACTATAACTTTGAAAGTCATTAATTGTGTTTGTTTTGTGGGCTCAATAATAAAGTGGTATATTATAGTAATAGATTCATTACATACTAATTTGGTGTCTATGAAATTCATTCCCGTGGTACCCTCTTTTTTCCACTACAAAACTCAAATATTTTCACACTTGTTCATATTATATTTTCTCATCCAAACATAAGCAATTGTAATCATACATTTTTTCATATTTATTATCATTTTACCTCATACTAAATCCGATACCCATTGTCATTCTTAGTAACAAACCAAACGGGCCCTTAAAGTTGTTGTCTTAGATGAGTGGTGAATTATACATGTGAGAGAGTGTAAATAGTTGGGATGGTGCTACATAAGAGTGCTAGGTGCAGCTTACCATTGGTGCTCGCCGTTCCTAGGTGGCAAGTTCAACGGCTCACCGTTCTTAGTTGCCACACCGCCCCCCCCCCCTCCCCCCCCCCCCTCCCCCGCCGTTCTTCTTCGTTGGGCAATGCATCGTGGGCACGACGAGGCTAAGTATTGTAAGGTTTGCAGCTTTTTCTGATGCGGAGGTTTAGTTGTGAGTAAGTTGTAAGTGGTGGGGCCCAAATGAGTAAGTTGAGGTTTGTTGTTTGGTGAGGAGAGGTTAGTTGTCAAGAGGTGTTGGGGTGATGTGGCACATGTGAGGCCCGAATGAGGAGGAAGAGCTTGCCATCTATACCTAGCACTCTAACATAGTGGATGTGAGACGCCTATGAAGTTTAGCGAAGGTAATGAACGTGTTTGATGACCGTTATTGATATTTTAAAATAAAATATGCACAATAAGTAAAATAAATATAAAAGAGCAATTGTTGTTATTAATTTAATTTTGTTAACTATAGATTCTATTTACGTGCTATTAGACATTATAAAATACATTATTTACTAGTAATGCCAAATAACTAATGCAAAACAGTTTTAATATTGGTATTCTCATATGTACACTCAAGTCTAACAATAAACACGATAACTACATCCTTTATTGTCGTTTGTTGCAAAGCTGATCATCAAATTGCCACCCCTTCTAAATGCAAAACAAGTTATGACATAAAAAGCAAACGTTATAATATAAAGAAAACCGTGAAGCAGTATACAATTATGTGCAAAAAATAAGTCTATCTTCATGCAAACGAACAACAATAAAGAGGAGAAAAAGAAAAGAAGAAGAGAAGAAGACGATTTCATCATTCTATATATTTTGTACATTCAGAAACTTCCCGTTCAGACTTCATGGGAATGTTAGATGATAGGTTTGGACCCAAGCCGAAAGGTTTATGGTCCATTAGGTTTAGGGTTATGTTAGTTTGTTCTTTAAGTCATGTTCTATTATAAATAGACACATAATCTCATTATATAAACATCACAAAACACAATCAGCAATATCTTTGTTTGCCATTTTACAATATCTTAGGTAGTGTTTGAATTTGACTTAATTGACTTAACATGAAAAAAAATTGAATTTATTAAGTCATATGAAAACCGTTTGTTTGTGACTTAATAGAAAAGATGACTAAAAATATTAATTAAACATAACTTAATGGAAAATTCTAACAAAAAAGCCCTTACTAACGGTTTATGTTGTATAAAATTTAACCAATAACTTAAAAATTATTACAACAAACAGAATATAATTATA
This sequence comes from Artemisia argyi, assembly GCA_030686995.1. Lineage (NCBI taxonomy): Eukaryota > Viridiplantae > Streptophyta > Magnoliopsida > Asterales > Asteraceae > Artemisia > Artemisia argyi. Next base: position 39,003,715 of record CM060701.1, read on the forward strand.
TATGATTTCAAAACTTGCCACACTACACATCTTCCAAAAGCACATACTCTAAGGTAAATCATTTCCCACGCATATTTTATGCTCTGCATCTTGTATTGTATACGATCTCTAGTGTCATGGTTGGACCAGTTTTTTTGCTTGTTGTCAAGAATGACGAGACTATATGCCTGACACCTAAGTTCCTTTAGGTATGCATGGTAGATACAGTAGAGTTATGTGTATGCATGGTAGATACAGTAGAGTTATGTGTCTCTCATGCTTGTTAACTCAAGTACTCAACCCACAATCTAATTTCTGGCAGAACTCATAAAAAGATCCAATAGAGAGATTTTACATCTAAACATTTAACCTAATAATAATAATAATAATTTATTGGGGGAAGGGACAAACCCTTACGCCCAGCTGATATGTTACTTTACTCATGGGACGGTGGGCTTGATGTATGTGTTGATCTGACAGGGTCATCGCCCTTGACGCAAACTGGCATGGTTGATTTTGTACCGGGTCGTGCGGTGATTGAAGCCGCACAACGTAAACGCGTCAAGTACGAAGCTAAATGCGCGGATATGGGATATGGGTTCCTCCCCTTTTCATTCTCTTCTTTTGGAGAACTTGAGAAGGATGCGGTGGCCTTACTAAAGCGTATCCGTAGATTCTCGGTGACTCAAGACATTGGAGCACGTGCTGCTGCTCATATTTTTAGTAGGGTTAGCTTCGCTATAGCTAGAGGAGTGGGGGCTCAGATTGTTTCTCGGCTCCCCACTAATTTCTTGTAAATCTTTTGAGTTTCTAATAAAGTGACGTTTTATAAAAAAAAAAAAAAAAATAATAATAATAATAATAATAATAATAAATAAATAAATAAATTCTATGAATAATCATATACTTCAAACTAATTGTCCAGCGAGAAATCAAATAGTAAAAATAAGAGTTTTGGAGGATGAATAGTAATCTTCCATATATGTCAGATTTCAAGCAATATTCTAAAAAAAATCTTCAAATATGGAAAATCATTGGAGATGCATTTTGGTACTCAATTCTTTAAATATCAAGAAAAATGCATTTTAGAAGGCATGGTTGAAAATTGCCTTAAATCGAATTGTTTGTAGTTATGTTGGCTATTTTTGCATAAAAATCTTATTAAGCTCGATCTGTGATCAGGCTTGATCAAGTTTCACATAAAATGCCCTAGTGGTATCATTTCTTGCATCGAATGTTCATAATTTAATTCATTAGTTAACGACATGGCGGTTTTGGACCGGCGCACCATCAGCAACCGAGCCGAGCCCAATCCACTAAGGGGTACTAAATTTTTTATACCCATTATATGTATTAGGCCCAATCCACTAAGGGCACTAAAAATTGTAAAAAACGATTGTGAATGGACAAAAGGGTGAAGAGCTGAAGGCATGAAGCACTGAAACTTTGCTTTCAATAATCCATCTCCATCTTCAAATGATAACTAAGGTTACAACTTAGAACTCTTAACTAGTTATCAATTTTAGTTTTTTTTTAGTTATCAATTTTGCCTAGTTATCAATTTTATTTATTTTCTATTTTTTTATTTTTATTTTTTTTGAATACATATACTGATATACAGTATATACTCAAATTGAGTAATTGATATTTGACAAATGAAAAACGCTAGAAAAACTGCATAGTAATCTTCCATATATGTCAGATTTCAAGCAATACTCTAAAAAAAATCTTCAAATATGGAAAATCATTGGAGATGCATTTTGGTACTCAATTCTTTAAATATCAAGAAAAATGCATTTTAGAAGGCATGGTTGAAAATTGCCTTAAATCGAATTGTTTGTAGTTATGTTGGCTATTTTTGCATAAAAATCTTATTAAGCTCGATCTGTGATCAGGCTTGATCAAGTTTCACATAAAATGCCCTAGTGGTATCATTTCTTGCATCGAATGTTCATAATTTAATTCATTAGTTAACGACATGGCGGTTTTGGACCGGCGCACCATCAGCAACCGAGCCGAGCCCAATCCACTAAGGGGCACTAAATTTTTTATACCCATTATATGTATTAGGCCCAACCCACTAAGGGCACTAAAAATTGTAAAAAACGATTGTGAATGGACAAAAGGGTGAAGAGCTGAAGGCATGAAGCACTGAAACTTTGCTTTCAATAATCCATCTCCATCTTCAAATGATAACTAAGGTTACAACTTAGAACTCTTAACTAGTTATCAATTTTATTTTATTTTTTTAGTTATCAATTTTGCCTAGTTATCAATTTTGCCTAGTTATCAATTTTATTTATTTTCTATTTTTTTATTTTTATTTTTTTTGAATACATATACTGATATACAGTATATACTCAAATTGAGTAATTGATATTTGACAAATGAAAAACGCTAGAAAAACTGCATGGTTTACTTAAATATATTTTATTTTGTAGAAGTAACACTTTTGTTGCAAAAATGATTTTTGTTCGTATTTTTTGTTTTTCGTACTTGATTATGGTGTATGGATATTATAATATAGGAGCATTTTTTTTCGTGCCGGGCCTATATTTTTTTTTTTTTTTTTTTTTTTTTTTTTTTTTACGTTCTCAGCACCACCATGGTTAAAGAGTGATTTGTAGATTCAAAATAATTTGCCAAATCTCAACTCATCAACTCATGACTAAACATCATTGTAACATGTGATTATTGTCTGAGATTTGATATTTTAAAAAAGGATAAATCGACATTTTAAAAAGATGTACAAAGTGAGGATTTTCTTGCTTTTTTGAACAATGTGTTTGTCACCCGAATTAATTAAATACCATTAGTCATCTCATTTTTAATTTCTCCATGTGTCATTAGGACTTCTATATATAGACACTGAAAGCAAATATCATTTATCTTATGATCGACATCCTTTAATGTCTAAAAGAACATGCATGATACATCATGTTGTTCGACCAGAAAAATAATAAAATATAAATGAGTCAACTTCAAGTAAAAAATATATATAACCCACTAATATAGGTTCTTTTGTTGGTTCTTGTGTAGATGATGTTTTAAATTTTGTTGAGCTTGGGTCATCTAAATTACGTTTGCATTGGCAATCTGCGATTTGGACTTCGCTTGATCTCATATGGAAAGCTTGAAATATTAAAGTTTTCATGTCGGTTGCCGATTTGGTGTTCGCATTGATTACAAATTGAATTCGTACGTGTTGCATAAACATAAGTTTTCGCAAATATGATTATTTTCCGATATAAACGATCGCTTTGCACGAGTATTCATCTAGTGATGTTTGGCGTGGATATCTAATTATAAGAGGAGCTTTAAAAATTGAAAATGAGTACGCAACTTTTTAGGCAATTAAGAGTCCAAAACGGTTCTCAATAAGCCCATTACATAGATTTGTATGAATTAAAAGTGCTAGAAACCAAGCCCATATGTCCAACAGCCAACTTATATACAACTTCAAAATCATCGCATCTTCCTTTAATAATACAACTATCGAAATCTGATTATCATTCATTTCAAAAATTTTACTTTTGACCTTATACATTAAATAACTTTACGTTTAACAAATTTCTTTATAAAATAAAGCTTGCCTCACTGATATAATAAATTACATAATTGTTTTAATACCGTCACAATCTCATGACAATAAAGACCTGTACACTATCTAATTACTCGTATATGAAACAAAAAATAATAGTAGTTTATTGATTTAGTTTAAGAGAAAATATCATGTAGAAAGTACAACTCTAAAATGTGCAAAAAGTGTTTCTTAATGAAAAAAAAAAAAAAAAAAAAAAAAAAACCTTTATAAAAAGGTTTGTTTTTAAACCATATTTATTAAACACAAACATACTTTTTAAAGCACAAATTGCATTTAATACACATCAATCAAACTCGTAAATTACTATAACTAAATTTGATTTTTAATTCAATAAACTCAAAGTTTGCTTTTATAATAATATTAAACTTTGCCCTGAAAACCCTCGTTAAACAATCCATTTAAAAAAGTCGCAACAAAAAAGATAAGGATGTTTAAAAACCGCTTAAATGAAAACACTTATTGCGTCACTTTTTCTATAAAAAAAATATTTTGATGAAAAAGACGCATCTTGTTCATTAAAACTTGAAGTAAACCAACTTTAAGCGATCTATATTAGTCTTCTTTTTATTGTGAAAATTTCCCCCTTTTTTTCTAATTTATATTTATCGAAAAAAATCTTATTTAATTATTTATAATTTTTTACAAGATATTATCATTGAACTCATAGTTTTGAGAAAAGTAAAATGACTAATGAACTAAGCGAGGAAAGATAATTAGCACGTGGCAAGAATTTTCGTGTAGCTAGTATGACAAGCAGATATATGAAGTAGAAGATATTATACTCCAGATATGTTGCTATAGAAGTTTAAACAAATTTATACTTCTTTACTTAGATATATGCGGCTTAATCATGTTATTTTCATGATCGTTTCAATCTTTTCTCTAGCCATTCCGGCCAAATGTATGCGTAGTGAGCTTTAATTATTAGACATTTTGTGAAGATATCAAAGATATAAAATCAATAGGGCACTTTGGTGTGATTTCTTTTGACAAACAACATTAACTTAAAGCGATTAACGTGTGATATCATGGCAAATTAAAGTACAATGCCCTAAAAGATTGCATCAAACATAACAAAATTAACCTGTGATATCATGCATGACACCTTGATGGCTTGGTTATTCAAACTCTAGTTTGACCCAAGAAGCCTTACCTCTCCCCACAATTTGTCAACTTTTCATTTTGACTCTGACAAATGAAGCCTCAGTTGAGATCATAACTGAACTTCTCTCAACCCTATTTACTATTTGACATGTTAATGAGACAATGTCATGTACTCATGTGACTAATGGATAACACCTTTCATCCCTATGTTTAAGTTTATTTGATTTTTTAAGAAGTCAATAAGTGCTTAATCAATCACTAATACGGAGAGTTTATTATTTTGGACCATGATGTCATATCGGATCACCTAAGGGCAACACGATTGATAAGTCATCTTAATTATTATAGTTTGTTGATTATCTAAACTAAGTATCAAAGTATCAAACAACTAAGAACAATATGAATTAATGATTTTCAACACACACAACATAACACAGTTTTTTGCTAGGAGAACAAACTAACAACAATTACAACTAATATCAGAATAAGCTCAAAATAAACCCTAATCTTAGTATGCAAAAGAGGTGCATATGAAGTGAGTAGGGTTAGAAAATAATAAGGCCTTTATAGCCAGCGACAATCTAGCTTTATCAATACAAGTCCATTTATTTACTTATTTTTTGAACGACAATATATTATAGTTGGCAAGAAGCTAGAAAAGATGATCACAAAGAAGGAAGAGCGTTGTACGCGAGGGTAGGTGAACCACTCTACCCAATTACTAAAAAACTTTCTATATCTATTAGAGATCGAAGTGAATGTCATGAGCTTGATGCCATTAAGGATTACATCCCTTTTGTCCAATTTAAACCGAATACAAACTCGTTTCTAAAACGCCAAAGGATCCACGCCGTTGATTGCACCACCGCGTCAAATAAAGGATACAAGGTTGAAGTAAAATCTGCTTGGTCCACTAATACCAAACAAGTCCTGCTCTTTCTTCTTGTACACCTAACAACTTTCCAAGAAAGACTGCAACTTTATAACTACGGAGTACAAAATCAGATATGAAAAATGCAACATATTTCCCCTGTGAAGATTGAACAATTAAAGTAGTGTATTTCATCATAGTCACATCATGCTTCTTTTCATTGTTATTGCTTTCATACGTTGGCTATTTAATATTAAGGCTAATGGCACAATAATGTATTATAGTTGTCACCAATCCCTTTTATATGTAGCGAACAAAAAAACTTGCATGTATGTTCCTTAAAGGTTTATTTATTTTTAACATTTTTTGTCAAAATCATCGCATCTTCCCTTAATAATACAACTATCGAAATCTGATTATCATTCATTTCAAAATTTTTACTTTTGACCTTATACATTAAATAACTTTACGTTTAACAAATTTCTTCATATAATAAAGCTTGCCTCACTGGTATAATAAATTACATAATTGTTTTAATCCCGTCACAATCTCATGAGTCATGACAATAAAGACCCTGTACATTATCAAATTATATGAAACAAAAAATAGTAATAGCGTATCGATTTAGTTTAAGAGAAAACATCATATAGAAAGTATAAGTTTATAAAATTTACGGGGGTATTGAATCCCTTTAACAAAAAAATAATAATAATAATAATAATAATAATAATAATGTAGAAAGTACAACTTTATAAAAACTGTGAAAAGTATTCTCTTATGAACCAAAAAAAGTTTATCAAATTAAAAAGCTCACAACCAAAAAATATAAAGATGTATAAAAAACGCTTAAACGAAAATACTTATTGCGTCACTTTTTCTGTAAATAAAACATTTTGATAAAAAAAGACGCATCTTTGTCATTAAAACTTGAAGTAAACTAACTTTAAGCGATCTTTTTATTGTGAAAATTTCTCAGTTTTCTCTAATCTATATTGTAAAAAATCTTTTTTATCTATATTTTTTACAAGAAAAATAATAAATATATTTTTTCTTATGCCTACTTATCATTGCACCCATATTTTTGTGACAAGTGAAATGACTAATGAACTAAGCGAGGAAAAATAATTGGCGCGTGGCACATGTTGAATTTTCGTGTAGCTAGTATGACGAGTAGACATATGAAGTAGTAGATAACACTCCAGACGTGTTACTATTGAAGTTTGAACAAATTTATACATCTATAAGTTTGATTTAGATATACACGGCTTAACCATGTTATTTGCATGACCGTTTTCAATCGTTTCTCTAGCCATTCCGGCCAGATGTATGCGTAATGACCTTTAATTATTAGACATTTTGTGAAGATATCAAAGATATAAAATCAATAGGGCACTTTGGTGTGATTTCATTTGACAAACAACATTAACTTAAAGCGATTAACGTGTGATATCATGGCAAATTAAAGTACGTACAATGCCCTAAAAGATTGCATCAAACATAACAAAAATTAACCTGTGATATCATGCATGACACCTTGATGGCTTGATTATTCAAACTCTAGTTTGACCCAAGAAGCCTTACCTCTCCCCTCACAATTTGTCAACTTTTCATTTTGACTCTGACAAATGAAGCCTCAGTTAAGATCATAACTGAACTTCTCTCAACCCTATTTACTATTTGACATGTTAAGGAGACAATGTCATGTGACTAATGGATAACACCTTTCATCCCTATGTTAAAGTTTATTTGGTTTTTTAAGTCCCATAGGGGCGAAATCCGGCCACCCCTTCCCCCACCTCCCAATCGCAAAAACTGCCCTAATTCCGCCTCTCTATTATTCTTGTAATGATATGCAATCGGTTTATGGGTAGTAATCATCTTGGAAGGGGTGTGCTGTTGGTTTTTCAATCCTTTTAATTCTGATTTCGTCGCCTATCCTAAACCCTAAACGTTTGTAATCGATGGTTAGGGTTTCGGTTTTATTGGATCGTATATTGAGTTCTCCTTCTATGATCTAATTGTTGGGCGATCAAGATCCAACCCTTACTGTTAGGGATTGCTTTCAAGAACGATTTCCTTTCTCTAGGGTTTCGTACTATTGGGTCTGATCGATTGGTTTTGTTGATGGGCGTTAATATATATATCCTTTGATTCGTGTGCATGTAAGTCGATCTGTTTTGATCGTGGTTATCTTCTGGTTGATTCATGGTTATTGGGGTTCGTTTGCTATGGAAGTGGGTTATGGGAGAGATCGTTTTTTCTTTATGTAAGTTAGGGTTTTTTAATCCTATGTTTTCTTCATTGGATTGGTCGACTAGTTCCTGTAATTGGTTGATTGGTGATTCGGTGTGCGTATTAGGGTTTTGTAACCCTATGGAGGTCATGCTTTGTCGTTGATTACCATGCAATTTGGTTTGTTGTTATGGCGATGAGTCAAAGCTGGTTGGATTGGTTTTGCTACACATTCCCTTGCTGCTGTTGGCGTCTTTTGACTTGACGTTCATTCTAATTTTTCTTGAAGTAGCATGGTTTTGTGGAGGTTGCTGGATTCGTGTGTTTCTCTCGGATCATGGTATGATGGTTATTGGTTCGCTCTATGTGGTTTTGTTCACATGGAAGATCGTAATGGCTGTCAACTGAGGTGAGGGATTTCACCCTCATCCTATGTACTTCAACGTTTCGTGCTGCTGGGTGGATGTGGGATGCTCGCATCTCATGTTTGTCTTGTTATTTTACCTAGTTTGATACTTTGTAATTAGCTAGGTTTGGTTTGTGTTTATGGTCTGTCATAAACACTTGTTTATCAAGCGCCTGTGCTTGAGGTTAATGTGGTACTTTAGCCACATTTCATTTGTACTTAAACGTTTTTTGGATAATATATTTACCGGGTCGTTGACCTTTTATCCAAAAAAAAGTTTATTTGGTTTTTTCAGAAGTCAATAAGTGCTTAATCAATCACTCATACGGAGAGTTTATTATTTTGGACCATGATGTGATCACCTAAGGGCAACACGATTGATATGTCATCTTAATTATTATAGTTTGTTGATTATCTAAATCTAAGTATCAAAGTATCAAACAACTAAGAACAATATGAATTAATGACTTTCAACACACACAACATAACACAGTTTTTTGCTAGGAGAACAAACTAACAACAATTACAACTAATATCACAATAAGCTCAAAATAAACCCTAATCTTAGTATGCAAAAGAGGTGCATATGAAGTGAGTAGGGTTAGAAAATAATAAGGCCTTTATAGCCAGCGACAATCTAGCTTTATCAATACAAGTCCATTTATTTACTTATTTTTTGAACGACAATATATTATAGCTAGCAAGAAGCTAGAAAAGATGATCACAAAGAAGGAAGGGCATTGTACGCGAGGATTGGTGAACCACTCTACCCAATTACAAAAAGACTTTCTATATCTATTAGAGAACGAAGTGAACGGCATGAGCTTGATGCCATTAAGGATTACATCCTTTTGTCCAATTTAAACCGAATACAAACTCGTTTCTAAAATGCCAAAGGATCCACGCCGTTGATTGCATCACCGCGTCAAATAAAGGATACAAGGTTGAAGTAAAATCTGCTTGGTCCACTAATACCAAACAAGTCCTGCTCTTTCTTCTTGTACACCTAACAACTTTCCAAGAAAGACTGCAACTTTATAACTACAAAATAAGATATGAAAAATGCAACATATTTCCCCTGTGAAGATTGAACAATTAAAGTAGTGTATTTCATAATAGTTACATCATGCTTCTTTTCATTGTTATTGCTTTCATACGTTCGTTATTTAAGATTAAGGCTAATGGCACGATAATGTATCATAGTTGTCACCAATCCCTTTTATATATAGCGAAAAAAAAATGCATGTATGTCCCTTAAAGGTTTATTTATTTATTTATTTTTAACATTTTTGTGTACTATAAGTTGTCACCATTTCCTTCTATAGGTTGTGATGACCATTTTACCCTTCAAATTACATTAATGGTCCTTGTGGTTTTGGGAATATTTCATCCACCGTCCCTAGGGTAATTTACATTAATGGTCCCTGTGGTTTGATGAAAATTGCTTCCATCGCCCCTCAACTTTGTTTGAATCCACTCCTTATGGTTTTGACCCGTTACCTTTTAATCTATGTTTTAATATACATTTATATATATATTTTATATACGTTTTTATACGTTTTCATCCGTTTTATAAGTTTTCTTACATTTTATATGTTTTTATCCGTTTTCTATGTTTTTGTACGTTTTTATCCCTTTTTGTATAACCTTATACGTACAAAATGGTTAGTACCAGACAAAAACTGACGAAAACGTATAAAAACGGATGAAAACGTATAAAAACAGACGAAAATGTATAAAAACGGATGAAAACATATAAAAACGAATGAAAACATATAAGAACGGACGAAAAGGTATAAAAACAGACGAACACATATGAAAACGCATAAAAACGGATAAAAATGGTTAATAACAGATAAAAAAGGTATGAAAACGTACAAAACATATAAAAACATATAAAAAAAGATACAAAACGTATATAAACATACAAAACATATGAAAACGAATAAAATAGACGAAAACGTATGAACATGTAAGAAAACGAGTAAAAACCTATAAAGCAGATGAAAACGTATAAAAATGGATGAAAACGTATAGAAGCAGACGAAAACGTATAAAAATGGATGAAATCATATAAAAACAGATGAAAGCATATAAAAACGGATAGAAACGTAAGAAAACATGTAAAAACAAATGAAAACGTATAAAAACGGATGAAAACGCATAAATAAATAAGAAAACATATAAAATGGATGAAAACGTATAAACGTAGAAAAACGTATATAAAAATGTATATAAAAACTTATATAAAAATATTTTTAAAAACGTATATTAAAACGTAGATAAAAACATAACAGGTCAAAATTATAAGGAGTGAAAAAAAAAGTCTAGGGATGGTCAATTTTCGTCAAACCACAAGGACCATTAATGTAAATTAGTCTAAGGATGGTGAATGCAATTTTCACAAAACCCCAGGGACTATTTATCTAATTTGAAGAGTAAAATGGTCATCACAACCTATAGATAAATAGGACAACTAATAATAATAATAATAATAATAATAATAATAATAATAATAATAAGGAGGTTGATATTGGGCTTTATAGAGAGAGGGACAAAACCTTACGTCCAACTGATATGTTACTTTACTCTTGGAAGGATGGGCTTGATGTTTGTGTTGATCTTACAAGATCGTCACCTTTGACGCGTTCGAGTATGGTTGAGTTTATGCCCGGTCGGGTGGTTATTGAAGCCGCACAACGTAAATGTGTCAAGTATGAGGCTAAATGCGCTGATATCGGATTTGGGTTCCTCCCTTTTTCATTCTTTTCTTTTGGAGAATTGAAAAAGATGCAGTGACCTTATTAAAGCGTATTCGACGATTCTCTATGACTCAAGAAATTGGCGCACGTGCTGCTTCACATATTTTTAGTAGGATTAGCTTTGCTATAGCTAAAGATGTGGGGCCCAGTTAGTCTCTCGACTCCCCACTAATTTCTTGTAAAATCCTACTAGTTATAATGCCCGCGCACGCGCGGGGCTTTTTTTTAAAAATTTTTTGAATCATATATTTTTATTTATTAAAAAACAAATAATTTAATCTTTGTTTTGTTTGATTTATGATGTTAATTATAATTTTTTATTATTAAATATAATTATTTAAAATTTTTAATACTAATATTAATTGCATCTTATCTATATTTTTTGTATTTATCTTCTACTTGTCTTAATTGCATCTTATTTATATTTTTTGTATTTATCTTCTACTTGTGTTATGGATAAATATAAAATATCACCTAATAAAAAAATAACATTTTTTTTTAAATAAAATTATTACTAAATAAGGTATAAATGCATTTTTTGAAATGAAAAATTCACAATAAAGGTTTTATTGTATTATATAAAAGATTTGTTTTTAATAAAGTGATTTTATAATAATAATAATAATAATAATAATAATAATAATAATAATAATAATAAAACGTTTCTAATAAAGTGATGTTTATATAATAATAATAATAATAATAATAATAATAATAATAAACAAACTTTAAGGGGCATACATGATACATGCAACTTTTTTTGTTTGCTACATATGAAAAGAAATCAAGAATTGTTGACAACTATGATATATTATCGTGCTATTAGATTTTAAGATTACAACTAGTCCACTGTAGTTTCTCTATCATGGTAACCTATAAAGACGACAATGCGCTTATCATTAAGTGCAAGATTTCGATTGATTGTGAATTCCATGAAGGACCACACACTTTTTATGTACGTAGTCTATTTTTACAGCACCTAACCTGATCCAGATCTTGACTAATCGATTTAGAGTCATGATTACTACTCTATAACCAAAGTCTAACATGTATAAACCACTCTGAGAAAGTTGGCAATGTTGAATACCAAAAGTGTCTATTATATGATACATATTTTTTTTAGGTAAAAGGTTTTAATAACATGTGAATATATTACTCTAAAAAAACGTTCTAATACCGCGCTCATCTATTTATTACATGATAGATAGAGGGCATAACATTATGCTAATTACATGAACGGATAATAAATATATTTGATATAATGCGATTATAACTATACTTGTTGAAAATTATATGAAGCTCGATGTAAGATTAACGATAATAATGCTTTAATTTGGTATGACCCATTCTGACGGTTGAGAAGATTGAAAAGATAACGTTTTAATTTTTGAAACTTAAAAATCGTGTTTAGATGATACTCTATAGAAAAACGAAAAATGCATGGGATTTATAAAAAAAGTGCAAGGAAAAAATGTTGAGATGTGTAATTTTTTTTTTTTTTTTTTTTTTTTTTTTTTTTTTTTTTTTTTAATTTTTGTTAGTACTTGAAACTTAAACTTTTCATTTTCTAAGGATAACTTTTCAAAATTTTACGATTAAAAAACATTACTTTTTCGGCTTTTCGAGAAAACAATATTTAAATCATATTTTTATTTGCTGTACCTTGTACACAATAAAGATTTCTCTCACTTGTGCATGAAACAACACCATATTCTTATGTGTTGTACTTTGCACACAATAAATATTTCCCTTAACTAATACAATTTTATACATTTTTAACTGTAAATATTTGGCTTTTAAAATGTGAAGAATGTAATTAGTATTTTGTAGTGGCAAGTTTTAAACCGGTCTTCAAAGTACTTTTTAAAGTAGCGCATTTTTCCGTGATGGCTAAAAATTTGCTTGAACTTAATTAATGGTAGCTACCTATGTGTACGTACGTAACACATACGTCTACTACTATTTATTGTGTATGGTTTTCTTCTTCGAAAATAATAAATAAAGGATTAACAATGCTGTGGGATGTTACGCATGCAAGATATTTTGCTTTAGCTTTTATGTTTTGTGGCTTCTAACATGAATGATTTTTCCAAAATGAGCAGATTTTCATATGTAATTAATATGCATGCCTAATTTTAAACATAACAAGAAGTCAAAGACTTTCTATTCAAAACTCTTTTTATCTGCAGATTGATGGTTGCCCGCACGCTGCTTTAAAGATATTCAACATTTTTAGCTAATTCAATTCTTATATGTGTTATACTGAATAAATGCTAGCTTCACAATGTTGTTTTGTATCTTATAAGTGATCATATACAAATTCGTCTAGCCTGTTTACGTGGAGAGATTTGTTACAGCTTTAACCAAAGGAGAACTTAATTACTAAATCTGCATGTATTCGATTTCAAAGCAAATCCCAAATTTATTAAATACACATTAACATACACCCTTAATATCGACAGTATTGATTCACGATACTTAAAAAATTTGATCTCGTAAGTTACTCAAAGTTCACACAAAGCATTCTTTTCATTATTCCATGTACTTTTCTCTAGAAGATTAACTTAACTGGTCATTTCGTGTAGTTATTCTGGCGGAATTGATCTCAGCCTCCAGGTCTTACATTCCAATGGGTCTAAGAACAGTGGCTGAAATTTTGGAACGTAACTAAACAATTTGATGAGCCTCTTGTGTAACTTATGCCTCTCGGATGTCCCTGAATCACACAGGATTGTAAGTTAAACGACTCAAGGGAATTTTCTGTTAACTCCATATGTCTACATATTTCTCAGCTTAACCCCACAATGTCCTCACAAATTTACAAATGGAACAAACTTCTCCCGATTAAGGTAAACGTTTCATCTTGGAGAATTGCAAACCCAAGATTGCCTACAAAAATTAACTTGGACAAAAGAGACGTCGATTAATTAAATTTCGTTAGATGTCCCATTTGTGACAATGCTCTCGAAAAGGAATAACACATAATCGTTTCTTGTAACCTTGCTGTGAAGATTCAGAAATTATTAGCCGATTAGTTTTTTAACCCATTAGCATTATGTTTATTATTATTGGACTTAGCCCATTTAAGGTATTTGCTGTGCATAGTATATACATTATATATACCGAAGGTTTGTTATGAATGAAAGGAGAGAGATTAACCAAATCTAATAATTAAATGTTATTTTGAAACATAAATTAATTTATTGTATATGACACTTTGATCCCACGGGCTTTCATTTAATCAAATATACGTGAACATGAAGAAATAATTAATGAGTTTAAACAGCAAAAGTGGCTGTGCATGCATGTTGTTATAAACTATTAGAGTTTGGCCTCGTGTATTTGATTCAGTAGTAGTTTTATATTCTCAACCATTGTACATGTCTAAGATTTGTTATACTCATGGAAAACATAATCTTGACTAAAACAATCAAATAACTTCTTTTACATTTTCTTGGAAACAACCATCGTCAAATGGTCTAATAGTATGGTTGTTGGTTTCTTCACAAGGAATAATTCTACATCCACTCACAATTTACACAAAAAAATTCACTCGCTGACGTGTCAGCGAGTTGATTGGTTGGTTTTTTGTGGGCCACAAAAAACCAACCAATCAACTCGCTGACACGTCAGCGAGTGGATTTTTTTGTGTAAATTGTGAGTGGGTGTAGCACACCTCCTTCACAAGAGGTTAATTAAGGGTTGCAACCTCACTATATGTGTGCATTTGAGGTGGCCCAAACAGGGTCGCAAATGATTCCGAGATTAACTTAGCGAAACCACGTACATCTGAATAAAAAGAGCTCTCCCTCCTTTCCGAGTAATCTGAACAAAAAAGACCTCATCCATATAACGAAAAAAGCACTTGAACCATATCCTTGTTATAGCTCTAAACGAGCTATTAGATTTTAAGTTTTCACGCATAAGGAGAAAACTTACGAGTAACAATAACATTCACCTCTAAACAAAACCTACCCATTCAAACAATAATAGCTTATGTCTGCAAAAATAAGAGATATCTTATTGGTACTGCTGGCACGTTTTGTTTATAGTACAACATAATTTTTTATCAGTTTTTGTTTCGTCTTTTTGTCAGTTTAATACTTATGACTTATTAAACTTTATATTTTTTGTTCCGTACTTTCAATTTTATAGTTTTTCAATATAAACAAAATCATTAAAAATAAATAAATAAATGTGAGGGGGTGCCACCTACCGAACTGGACGGAGACCGATTTAGCCCAAAACCACGAACTGAGGACTAGACCGAATGTGTTCGCTCCGGTCTGAAAAGGCAAAATGGTTAGTTGTACGTAAGACCGGACCGGATAAAACCGGACAAATGACCGAACATGAGGTAAAGTATGAACCGAGGACCTAACCAAATTGGTTCGATCGGGTCCGGTAGGTCCGGTTCGGGCCAATTTCTCGATTCATTCCGTTCCACGATCTGATGATCCGTTATGCTCACCGCTAGTTCCATTTATCATTTTGGGGTACATCTTTTATATAATAAAGAAATTACATCATTTTGGAGTGATTTTGCAAAATCAATCTTAATGGAAAAAAATTGGACCAATAGGAAAGCTCGATTTTGACACATAGGCAAAATCGAGCAATATGATTGGCTAATAAAAAGTCAAAATTTTATTGATTTTGGTCAAAGTTTAATAAATTTGATGAAGAATTTGATTGAAGAAAAAAAACACATAAAAATATAGGTGTTAAATTTATGAAAATAAAAACTTAAAAAAAAAGATGAGATAATTAATAAAACATTAGTGGTTGAATTTTAAATATATTATATAGAGTTAAGTGTAAAATTATAAATCTTCATGTTTTTTGATAACTTTAGATAATGAACAAATAACCCTTTACACTTTAAACTTCTTATACTTTATAATATGAACTTTGTTTACAATTACATGAGTATTAGTATTAGCTTAAGACTTCCATCTATTAAACTTACAAAATTTTATAAATATACAAATTAGTTTTAATATACGTTAAATGTTTTTAAAATAAATATTAGTTTTAAACTTTCATTTTCTAAAATATTCATTTTACTATGCACCTTAAATAAGGATGCATGTTATCCTATTTAAAAGTTTAATCTATGAGTACACGGATTTGAATATTAAATACGGCTAAATTATTATTAACGGTAATATAAATATCAAATTTTAATCACCAATTACCGTGATATGATAATAAATATATGCGATTGTAATTATAACAACGACTCATGTAATTATTATTTATAGTTTATATACGGATATCCTGAAAACATTGGAAAAACTTTACGGGGTATATTTTAACTTCATCAGCTCATTATGTGCTACTAAACTCGTACATTTCATACAACATTATACCAATTGTTAAAAGTTAAACAACAACATCAACCTCAACATCTATATCAACTAAATAAGAGTTTATATACGGATATATTTTAACTTATAACAACGACAGCACTCGTGCTACTAAACTCGCACATTTTGTACAACATGATATCAAATATACGTGATTGTACTTATAACAACGACTCATATAATTATTATTTAAAGTTTATATACGGGTATCTGGATAAACGTTTTTAAAAAACTTTACGGAATATATTTTAACTTCATCAACGCTCATTAGGTGCTATTAAACTCGCACATTTTGTACAATATGATATCAATAGTTAAATTTAAATAACAACATCAACCTCAACCTGAACATCTATGTTAGTTAAATAAAGTTAAATCTTTCGTCTAATAAAAGTTTGTACAAAATATTAATATATATTAATAAATAATGACAAACTTATGCATATTATTAGTTGTACTTATATCACAATTTTCACGCATAAATTCTTATATGTTCATATAATAAACCAAAATTTTAAAATAAATTTGATTTATATGTAAACCCCGTGCGTGCACGAAATTTATAACTAATATAACTTATATGATATAACCTTCCCCAAAAAATAATGCTCCCACCAAATCCCTACAGTCAAAAAGTCAAAAAGTTTATCCTTGGTAGGCTGATAAAATATTGTAGTTACTACCTAGTTGAGTTCTCATCTCAAAGACTTTGTCTTATCCACTTGGTCAGATAACCTAGATTCAGTTAATCCATAATTTTATATTTGAAAATTTATACTATAAAAAGCATGCAAGTGAATCTTCATGCTTTATCCTCAAATCCAAAAACTTCACAAACAAAACACAAAACCACTTTTCTTATATCGCACACTAACCTGTCCATATTCAAACCCTTGCCATCACCCACATTCTAAAATACCCTTTCCATGGAGTCACCAATGAAGGGTGTTTCAGGTAAGAAAAACTTTCTAATAAAGACATGGAAACGGTGTCGATCCGTCCCTAGATCCGGCACGAAGAAGGTGACTCCAGAAGGGTTTTTCCCTGTGTATGTTGGACCGGAGAAGCAAAGGTTTGCGGTAAAAATGAAATATGTTAACCATCCATTATTTCAAATGCTTTTAGAAGACTCTGAAATCGAGTACGGGTACAATACACCCGGCCCCATATTGCTTCCATGCGAATTGGATCTTTTTTATAAAGTGGTGGCAGAGATGGAGGCTAAAGAAATAGTGCCCAACGGGTGCGCGCCTTATAGTCTTTTTAGTCCTAGCCGGCGGATAGCAAGCAACGGAGGAGAACAAATGAGTAAAGGATATGGTGGCTATGGAATTCTTACACCTTCACGTTTGATTAAGATGAGTTAACTTTTGAATGAAGATATGATCATAAATTTACCATCTAGATAGTTAGATATTTTATAGAGTAATCCGAGTTCAAAACAAATATACATGAGCTAAGAACTGAATGTACTTATGATAAACCAATTTACCTTCACTTTATAGAAACGGTAACATCAATTATTATTGAGATTTCAGTCATCATATCTATGTGTTAATACACGAGTACTTATGTATGACTTAATGCCAAATCTGATGCTGATTTTAGATCAAGCTAGTTTCTGTTTTTATGCGCTACTTATGCTCTCCATAAAAAAATAGTTTGGATTTGTTGATATGTTTAGGTTACTGAAGTCTTCGAGTCGAGCTTTAATATTCACCATACCCTCATCCAGATTTTCGCAGCTTCATTTACTATAACATAAGGGATGTGTTAACCGGACCCTCCCTATTATGGGGGTCCACCTACTTTAGTCAAAATGTACAAGTTTTAATGCAGACAGTACAGGCGGCGGCAGCACAGTCTTTCACAAACCCTCCCTATAAGGGGGTTCCGGTTAACTCATGCCTAACATAAACCTTTGCAATTCATAAACTCTCCTATGCAACGAATGCATTTAATGTATTAAAATTATAAAGAGGTTTAGGAATTATGAACTATTCATAGCACATAAACATAAAATAAATGTCCACTGTGGTTGAAATGAAAGATAAGCGCGAAAATTACTGCAGAGGCCTCTGCAGTAATGTGTTGCCTTTTTTGAGGCGGGTTTTTTTTTTATTCCCAAAAAGGCCACATATTTCGCTGCAAAGTGTCCCAGAAATTTAATATCAACACGTGTCAGCATCTCGTAATTTTTAGAAAAAAAAATTATAAAAAAAATGTATTTCACATACCCTTTGCAGCGAAATACACTGCAAAGGGTCCCACCACTCACCACACTTCTTTTTTGGGCCCACCCGAATATTAAAAAAATTTTTTTTTTGTATTTCTAGTTACATGTGCAGCGAAATATGACACTTGGGCCCCACCCCACAAAAAAAAATTTTTTTTTTGTATTTCTAGTCTATGATGCAGCGAAATACCTTTTACTGGGCCCCATGTTAATAAAAAAAAAATATTTATGTATTTCTAGTTTAGGATGCAGCGAGATATATGGGGATGTGACAAGTGTCACGCAACAATCACTAAAAACAAAAAACGTATATCGATTATTGTTTGCAGCGAGATTACATCGGTAACTAGCAGAATCAACGAAAATCCGGTTGATTGACAACACAATTACTCACCGGAGTAAATATCCGTTTCTTCACTTTTTTTTCATACGTTAAAAAAAATTTTGGTAAGTTTTCTTGAATCTCTCTCGAAAAAAATACGAGGCAAACTAGTTTTTTTGGTGGTTGTTTTTGGTGGAGTATTGTTGTTTTTGTGTTGTTGTCGTGGTAGTGGTGTTGTGGTGTTGGTGCAGCTGGTGTGATTTTGAGTGTCGTGGTAGTGGTGTCGTGGTAGTGGTGTTGTGGTAGTGTTGTTGTCGTGGTAGTGGCTGGTGTGTTGTGTTGGTGGCAGTGGTGTTGTGTTGTTGTTGGTGGTCTGTTGGTGCTGTGGTAGTGGCTGTGTTGGTGGGTGTGGAGGGTTTGTTTGTTATTCGGTTACTTCAAGAGAAACAGTGGGACAGGTGAAGTAAAGAGGAAGGGGGCGTGAGTTTTGGAGATTGGATATTAGGGTTTGTACTGTTGTGGTGTTGGTGGTTGTGCTGTGGTGCTGTTAGTGTTGGTGGTGGTGAGGTGTTGTTATTATGGCGCAAAATAATAATGTTCCGGTAAATATCAACATTTGTTCTTTTAATTTTTTTTTTTTTTGATCCTTATTTGTGTAGTTAATACGTATATGTTTATTATATGTTTTATTAGGATTTTGCCGTTGATCTTACATGTAGAAGTAAGCTAAAGTTGCTTCATGAGATTAAGCGAAATTTTAGAAATACAAATAAGGATGCCATGTGTTAGGCGAACGTGTTTTGGATGGTTGTTTGATTTAGCAGAAATGCAAGAAACATGTATCCTTCTACATTATATTAGTTTATGTCAAGAGGAACTTGCCCAGGGAGACACGGATGTCGTTCCCTTGACGTATCATGTAAGAGGGTACGAGTTAAAATTCGGTAGACAGGAGTTTTGCCTCGTAACGGGCTTACGTTTTGGGATTGAATTTAAAGAATTTTTAGAATGTCGTCCTACTCCATTTAGGCGACGTGTCTTTTCATCCGTATATGATGGTTCTAGCATAACTGTTGGAATGGTGCATGATAAGTTTTATAGCGAGGATTTTGATAAACTTAGTGATATTGATGCCGTTCGCTTTAGTTTAGTTGGATTGTTGGTGCTAGTGTTGTTAGGGTGGGAGTTTAACTACAGAGTTGAGAATTGGATATGGAGCTTAGTAGACAATTTGGATGCATGGAACATGTATCCATGGGGTAATGTTGTATGGAGAACGTTGTACGATCAGTTAGCTGGCGCGGTTGATAAACGTCTTGAAGCTTTTTATGTGAAACCGCGACCACCGCCCGATGCTAAGGGTAAAGCAAAAAACCCTAAGTATACGTTGATGGGGTTTCAATGGGCTTTTAAGGTGCGGTTATTGATATTTTTGTTATTTATGTTTATTTATAATGTTAAAGAAATTAATCAATTAACTTTGTTTTTAGACTTGGATATTGGAAACTTATAGAGTCGGGGCTGTTAATCATTTTACTCGTGAAGACCGCTATCCTAGAGCGTGTGCTTGGGGTTTTAGGAGGAGGTTTAAACGCATCGTGCTCGATGAATTTTTGGTGAGTTGTTATTTAAGCATGCCCTTTACTCGTTATATATAATTTATATGAAATGGAATTTATTGTTCGATATTTTATATGTATACCCTAACAATATTGTTTTTTTATATATATATATATATACTTTATAGGTAACACAACCTATTATTAGGCTTTTCCCCGATGAGCGTGAGCGTAACGAGGATTGGTGGGTTCATAGCTTGGCATACTTCGAGGGTCGTTGTACCCAACCACCGCCATTACCCCCTCCCACGGACCCTTATAGCCGAGACGACGTTCCGGAAGAGTTATATCGAAAACTAACGGAAT
The DNA here is from genome assembly GCA_030686995.1 of Artemisia argyi. Lineage (NCBI taxonomy): Eukaryota > Viridiplantae > Streptophyta > Magnoliopsida > Asterales > Asteraceae > Artemisia > Artemisia argyi. The sequence goes on from CM060701.1 coordinate 39,024,525, forward strand.
ACGAGGAAAAACATAAGCACTTTGAAGCTCTGAACGATAAAGTAGAACAACACGAGAAGCTGATCCAACAACTATTAGGTTACATGCAGGTATTTTTTTATTTTCTAAATTTGAAGCGTATACATAGATTAAATAATAGTTGTTTATTATTCCGTTATAAAATTAGATGCAGACCAAGCAAATGGGTGTTAGTGGATTTACAGGGTTTCCGAATACACAGGTATATTTTGTTTTATTATAAATTTTGTTATTGTACTATACTTTATATATTTTGTATGACATTATTTTTTTTTTGTTTCATAACTGAATAAACATTCTAATATTGTATGTAGGGCTTCGGTCAGGCTAGTGAAGCATTTCCGAATACACATGTATATTTTGTTTTATTATAATTTTTGTGTTACATAAAAAAATGATTAAAAGAACTTACTAAACATTATAATATTCTATGTTGTGTTTTGCGCAGGCTAGTTCAGCATGTCATGGTCCGCCGAATAGTTCTTTCTTTCGCGGGATGTCTCATTTGTCGCCACAGGTGGCCTCACAGTTTACTATGCCTTCTGTTACCCCTATGCAACAACAAGGATTTGCACCGTGGTCAGGTATTAATATGCATGAAGCAGGTACATCAGAGGCCCCTGTACGTAGCCGTGTCAACACGGTAAAGTCATTATATACCTTTTTCCAACTTACTTGTATATTTTGAATTATGTGCGAGTAACAAATGTTTAATTCGCTTTCTTTTCATCAGCGGACTTCGCATAACAATGCGACCTCGTACACCCCTATCCCACTACAAGGATTTTCACCGTGGTCGGGCAAGAATATGCAAGAAGATGGTCCAACACGTGGCACTGTACCTAGCCATGTCATCCCGGTAAATTCACACGTTCATAAATATATATCTTTTTTGCAAAATTACTTGTATAATTATAAGCACGTGCCACTATTAAATGATGATTTATTTGTGCCAGGATGTCATGAATCGAGAGAAGCGGGATGTCCGTCCTGGACCTTGGCATAAGGATCCTTACAAGCCTTTGCCAGACACTACTCCCATGCCTAAGAAACGGGTTGGACGGAGGAAAAATATTGACGATCCTAATGAGAACGAAGTTGTGGTTACACATGCTGCATATACCGGCAACTTTATTACGTTTTATAACGTCGACCCTAATAAGGTATTTGTAACATTACTTGATTAAATTATTTAAAGTGATTAACAAGTTTGTGTTGATATTGATATTGTATTTTATTTTCTGTAATTTAGGTCAGGCGGTTTCCTAATAATTATCCTAACTTAAACAATTTTTTGCTGAAACCCGAATATATTTTTTTGGACTGCCACACAAAGGGTAATCGTATGGAACCAAAGTTTTGGGTAGACCTACTCCCTTTTAACTTTCCTGGTAACCATGATGGTTGGTTGTCTGATGATGTAAGTTTATTACTAAATGTTTACATTTTATTTGTGAAATCTTATTCAAAAGATACCCAATAATATATATATATATATATATATATATATATATATATATATATATATATATATATATATATATATATATATATATATATATATATATATATATATATATATAATTTTATGTAATTTTTTTTTAATTAAAATAGCATATTAATGCGTGGATGGAGCTGCTAATACGAACGAGGAGAGATGGTGATGAATGGACAGTGGCGAAATCTACACTTGGAGCTACGCATGCCGGTAGTAATATCTTCATACTTACCACGGATAGGGCGTTGCAAGGAACCTTGAATGGGCAGACACGTCCGTACCCTTGTTGGTCAACGGTGAATACGGTAAGTATTTGTGTTTAATAACTTTAATAAGTTTAGCATTTAATAAGTTTAGCATTTTATAAGTTTAGCATTTTAAAAGTTTACATTATTTTTTATTTTATTTTGTAGGTGTTTATGCCAATACATTGCGAAGGGAATCACTGGGTCGTTGGTGTGATTAGTCTACTTTGGTCAACCATTTCTGTTTTTGACTCGCTGCATAGTGACGATCGAAAAAATAGGTTGCACCAACACATTGTTTCATGGACCGAAGTTCTCAACGAATACTTGACTGAGCAACGGTATTTTCAGGTTACTAACCGAGCACCCTTTAAGTTCGATTTCACCTACAACGATAGCCAAAGTTGGCATTTTTTGACACCTCAACAACAAAATGGGATGGATTGTGGTGTGATAACATGTTGGCTTATCACACAATTTTGTAAAGGATCTATCCCGATTCCACATATTCCTAATGTTTCAGAGTTTTTTAAAGCTTTTAGATACATGATGGCTCATCATATCTATGCTACCCGATGCGAGGATACGACAGACTGTGGATATGATTAGCTAAACGTTAAGATTGTTTATATTTTGTACGGGTACACTTGGGTTTGTATGTATATTGTGAATATCAAGTTATAGCGTTGGTAATTAATTTTTTGTATAAGAGTTAAGCAAAACCACGGGTTAATTAGACGACAAAATAGTAAAATTTTTATTACATAAAATATCATAACAAAAGTTAAATTACAACATCACTCAAACATTTACTACATACTTATTAATTAAAAAACGGTATCTTTCTGGAAGACCCCCTCCATGTTTTTCAAAGTGATGTTAAGGTAATGGTTATGTGGTTTTGGTGTAAACACTGACACATTCTTTAGTATCAAAACAGCACCGACGTCGATAAGCTTTGCATAACCCTTTTCCTCAGCAAGGACTTTGTGATGGATTGTACCAGACATAGTTCCCGATGGATCCTTGAGTGTGACTGTTAAATCACCTAGAATATTTGGTGAACAACTCTTGACAACAGCAACAACAAGTTCAACCTTCCCTTTTTTAATAAATTTCTCAATATCACCTAGACATCCCTCTACCTCGATCCCAAAAGCATCACAGTATGCAAGGGCGCTTAGCCATGGGCCACGCGTAAAATGATCATCTTTAGACGCATCCTCCATTATTTTTTTGACATATTCTTGTGTTGGCATTACAGATGAAGGGCCAACGTCTGTAATGTCTCTCAATTTTCGGAGCCTCGCCGCCTGAAGAATACCGGCTGGACCGGGTATTATCCGTGTTTCACCAATAGTTGCTTGGGTTTCTACGTGTTCATAAATGTACAAATGTGCAATAGAATTAGGGGATTCATAAGCACATGTAACAAATATACAAACATCATCGTCGTTGTTAAGCGCCACCATAGTATCCGATGGACTTAGCTTACATAACAAACTGAGTTGTATATTAGGATTCAACTCGAATTTGTTAACCAACATTTCAACCAACAATGAGTATGTCATGTCGGTGTACATAATCACACCACTCTCAACATCATTGAAATGTAGCATACATTTGAATTTCTTGAAAGAATCATCCATTAGTATTTGTGTTGGAATTATGTTTGTTGCTATTTAATATATTGTGGTTAGTGTTTTTTTAGCCGATGGATGTTGTGGATGACACACACATACATACACATATATATATATACACATCAATGTTAGTAACACAATACAATGTGTAACTCACATACTTTTTAACACGATATATGACAACTTTTTATGAATGTGACGAGTCACTGACAATATATATCTCACATACCTATTTACACGAAATATGACAACTTTATTCATGAATGTGACATGCATGACATGACCTGTGACATGCATGACATGACATGAATGTGACGCATCACTGACAATGTGTATCTCACATATTCTTGAACACGAATTATTAAAGATTAAAGATTAAAGATTAAACGATTGAACACGAATTATTTGTAACATCTAACACGAAGAAATCACATGAAATGGGGTTATAAAACTGTACACGAAATCGTACACACAGTTTGGCATTTAGCATACACTTTAAGCACAGTATACGGACATGGATGTGACAATTCAATGACAATACGTATTTCACATGTTTTGTTACACGAAATATGACAACTTTAAGCACAGCATACGGACATGGATGTGACAATTCAATGACAATGTGTATCTCACATGTTTTGTTACACGAAATATGACAACTTTCAGAGTTTCTTACTACATTTTTAATCTATAAATATAGACTTAGTTTATTATTTCATATACAACTTGACTAGTATCAAAGCCTTTCAGCATTTTAAATTTGTCATCCGGCCAACTTTAAACCGGATACGCTCTTCACGTTTGTTTTTTCTCTGAACCATTTGATGCAGGTACGCGACACGCTCTTCACGCTTTAATTTTGTTTCTTTTGATATGACACAACCAAATGATTCTTCCAAAGAACCATCATCTGGAATCAAAATTGTGCTTATATCAATAGGATGCTCAGAAACAAAAATTTGAAGCTCCCCAACAACTTTTGCAATGTCAAACATAACATCAAGATCATAATCATTTTTAATTTCCTTCATACCCACTAAGTTGTTGTTTTGTGGCAATGCGTAATATAGGCTGTGTACCCTTATTGGTAATTCGCTATTGAGAAAGGTAACCATATCTTGAAAATCAATTTGTGGAACATTAATTTTCGTGCATGATCCATCTTGATATGTTATTGGGTTGAATATAAACTGCCCGTTGTAGTTTACATTCAATTCGAAAGTATGGTTATTAGATGTTGACATTTGGTTATAGAAAGAAGGAAATATTTAGTTTTGTTCAATGAAACCACAAAGTGGTATTTATAGAAAAACGGTAATGATAATACAACATTACAAGCTGAACAGACCCGTACTTCCTATCTAGTCAAACATTAAGGTTTTTATGTAATTGGGAGGTGAAACAATATGGTCTATATACCCATAAAGTCACATAAACTTCTACACGAAATATGACAATTATTAAAGTAAAGTGGCCAGTGATGTGACAGCTGATGCGACGAGTGAGAGGAAATTTCAAAGTCACATAAACTTCTACACGAAATATGACAATTATTAAAGTAAAGTGGCCAGTGATGTGACAGCTGATGCGACGAGTGAGAGGAAAACCCATAAAGTCACATAAACTTCTACACGAAATATGACAATTATTAAAGTAAAGTGGCCAGTGATGTGACAGCTGATGCAACGAGTGAGAGGAAATTTCAAAGTTCACCTAAACTTCTACACGAAATATGACAATTATTAAAGTAAAGTGTCCAGTGATGTGACAGCTGATGCGACGAGTGAGAGGAAATTTCAAAGTTCACCTAAACTTCTACACGAAATATGAAATTTAACTATGAGAAGTTTAGTGTCACATATAATTGTACACGAAATATGACAATCGAAACAGTGACTTTATAAAAACACACACGCTTACTAAGCCACCTATATATAACACATCAACAACTTGATGTGCATACACACTTTCACACACAACAGAAAAACAAATTTGAAATGAGTTGTCAAAAAATAAAATGCAGGTTACATTATCATGATATAGATCGTGGTGTCATAATTTATGATGATGTAACGTATTCCGGGTTAGTTAATATGGTGATGAGCAAGTTTAATTTGAACCATAATGACCGGGTCAATTTAAAGGTTAAACTTCCTTCAATTGACTCTCTACTCGATATTACTGATGACAACGAGGTAATTTTTATGGTTGAATGTGCTTTACAGTCTCCTAGTGAAATTGTAGAATTGTTTGTTTCACAAACAAAAAATTTTGAAGCAACAAAATCTTTTAATACAACCCAGCAAGTGCCACACTTTCATAACTTTTTTTCATCAACAATAGATGAACACATTGGCTCAGCTAGTGATGTTCCATTTATGTATGCCGAAAAAGATGATTTTCAAAACAATGACTCTGGTTATAAACATGAGGCCAATTTCACAAAAACGGACTCATCATTTGCTTTCAATTCGAATAACGAACAAGAAGATGATTTTCTAAACAACTACTATGCTTATAAAAATGAGGCCAATTTCACAAAACCTGGGTCATCAAGTGCTTTCAGTTCATATAACGAACAAGAAAATGATTTTCTAAGTATTGACTCTGGTTATAAAAATGAGGCCAATTTCACAAAACCAGGGTCATCTTGTGCTTTAAGTTCGGATACCGAACAAGAAGATGAGCCAAGTAATACTTACTTGGATTTAAATAATCAACCGCAACCCATTCACCAAAATTGGACAAATTGTTTTAAACATATCCCCCAAGTTCCTGAAACACCACTTTACAAGTCAAAACCATTTTCTACAGAGGTTTATGATAAAGAAAATAGAATAAAAGTCAACGAGCTTTTTTTAGATAGGGCTACGTTAGACATGCAATATAGGTTGAAATCTCTAGAAGATGGTTTTGAATTTGTTTCCAAAAAAAGTAATCCGAGTACGCATAGTGTTAAATGCGTTCAACATGGAAAATGTGCATGGTTTGTTAATGCAAAACGTTGGAAGAATTCAGATGTTTTTCAAATTACAAAGATGAATGATGTTCACACCTGTGATAGAACTCAAACATTTCCTAACCATCGAAATGCAAACAAAAAAGTTATTGCCCACATTATGAAAGGCAAATTACAAGATGGTAGCCGTGATTTGAAACCCAGAGATATACAAAAAGATATCTTAACACAATATAAAACATCTATATCTTACAAACAAGCATGGAGAGGTAAGGATTATGGGTTAAAAAAGTTAAGAGGTTCACCATTAGAATCCTTTGAGATGCTACCCTATTACTGTTACAACTTAGAGAAAAAAAAACCCAGGGACTGTGACACGAATCAAGACAAACAATGCAGGAGTTTTCGAAATATTATTCATTGCAATTGGTGCATCAGTAAGTCTCGTTCTTTTTTTAATTTTTTATTGTAATACATTTTTTTGAGATACGTGACAACACGTTTGCTTGTAAAAATTGTTTATATTCAGTTGCGCACGTTTCGGAACCATCTTCGCCCAATACTTATAGTGGACGCGGCGCATTTGAAGGGTGTATACAAGGGTACCAATTTCCAAGCTGTAGGGATGGACGGAAACAACCAAATTGTGCCAATTGCTTACGGTATATGCAGAGGAGAGACTGGAGATTTATGGTCGTGGTGGATGTCAGTACTTAAGGAGTGTGTAGGCGATAATCCAAATATGGTTATCATATCTGATAGGCATCCTTCGATAGCTTTATCAGTAAGGAATGAGTTTCCGTCGGCGTTTCATGGTATATGTTGCCGTCATCTAATGATGAACCTTAAACTAAAAAATAAAAAAGTTAAAGGTCTATACTGGGGCATATGCAAAGCGTATACAACAGATCAGTGGCAAAGAAAGATGAACATACTCTTGTCTGTTCAACCAGAAGCGTACCAGAAGCTAATGGAGGCTGATCCTACACGTTGGTCTAGAGCGCATTGCCCACGTACTCGTTACAATTACTGTACATCCAACAGTGTAGAGTCTCTTAATTCTTGTACTGTTAGGTACAGAAACCTACCGGTCACAATGTTGACCGACACGTATCGAGATATGGTGCAGAAGTGGTATTTTAACCTTCGAAAAGCTGCAGGTATTTCTTGCTTAAAAAATTAAGTATATATTAAACGTGTGAGTTGGTGGTAAAATAATTAACGGGTTTATATTCACGTTTTTTGTAGCAACAATGAAGTACGAAATCACTGATTGGGCAGCAGATAAGGTGGAAAAAAGAAAAAGAAAAAGCGTCAGATGGGTTGTATACGGAATTAACCAATTTCAGTATCAAGTTTCTGATGGGCTATATAACCGTGAAGTGAACTTACTGACCAAACAATGTGAATGTCGAAAATGGGAGCTGTCTGGGATACCTTGTGGGCATGTTATTGCTGTTAGTCGGTTTTTGGGTCAAACAAATTGTGTACAATATGTCGCGCACTGGTTTAAAAAGGAAAAATATCAAGCAACCTACGCGGAGTCAATTCAATTTGTTGGCAATTTTAACGAATGGGAGTATCCAAGCCATATACATCCTGTTACTCCTCCAAACATGAACAACCCTCAACCAGGTCGTCCAAAAAATACAAACCGTATACTATCACAAGGTGAGGAACCAACTACAAGACATTGTAGCAGGTGCAATGAAGTTGGCCACACACGTGGGCGTTGCAACAAATCATTCGTCCCTGATCCGCCTGTACGCAAAGGTAAACAAAAGCAACAAGAATTTGCAATGGATGAGCAACCATATGCTCAAAACTCCTACTGTTACCAAGAGTATGGTCAAAACACATACCCCACAAACAATTGTGATCAAAACCAATACACGCAAGCATTCGATCATAACCAATACACGCAAATATTCGATCATAACCAGTACGCATCTCAACAATATGATCAAAACACAAATGCTTCACAAATGTATGATCACAATTACACACAACCATCATTCAACATGTCTCAACAATACGATTCCCAGCAGTATGCCTCTCAACATATAGATGATCATAACACGCAACGTTCAAATAGTTGGTTTAATCACCTTGGTTTTTAAGATGGTAGAACAATTTATGTGTTTTTAATATTTTCAATTTACTATGTAATGTAATTTACGTATTCTGTAATAAATTCCTTCTTTTTTAATATTATTATATAAATACTGTCGTACTACAATTTACCATTGTAATTGCTCTTACAAGCTAAAAACCCTAAAAAAATTATAACCTAAACCATAAACCTAAACCCTAAAATCTTACAAACAACACACTAAAACATAACCCTAACAAAAACTTAACATATTTCGGATTAATTTATGGAAGAATTATATACATTATTTTTTTTGAAACTTGTATTTCGCTGCAATGCAGCATAGAAATACATTTGTTTTGTTTTTTTTTTTTTTTTTTTTTTTTTTTTTTTTTTTTTTTTTTTTTTAATTTTATCAAAAGCTTACAAGCAATGCAATGCAGCCTTGTGGGTACACGTGTCGCCCAAACCTCTATCTCGCTGCAAACCAAAAGAGAAATACAAAATTTTAATTTTTTTAATATTCGGTTGGGCCCATGTGTCATATTTCGCTGCATCAAGAACAAGAAATACAAAATTTTTTTTTTTTAATATTCGGGTGGGCCCATGTGTCATATTTCGCTGCATCAAGAACAAGAAATACAAATTTTTTTTTTTTTAATATTCGGGAGGTGAGTGAGGTGAGTGGTGGGACCCTTTGCAGTGTATTTCGCTGCAAAGGGTATGTGAAATACATTTTTTTTATAATTTTTTTTTCTAAAAATTACGAGATGCTGACACGTGTTGATATTAAATTTCTGGGACACTTTGCAGCGAAATATGTGGCCTTTTTGGGAATAAAAAAAAAACCCGCCTCAAAAAAGGCAACACATTACTGCAGAGGCCTCTGCAGTAATTTTCGCTATTTTATTTGGGTCTTTTTTATCTCCTTGTTTTTGGTATTTTGGCCCTTTCTTTATGGCTTCTGAAGTGTTTGCGCATTGGCCATTGTATATGGCTCCTTTTGTTGGTTTTAAAAAAATATAAAATTTTTCGTGTCTTACCCTTTCACACTAATCAAAGTATTAAACACCTTAGTTTTAATTAAGATGTTCATACTAGTGTTAAGAGCTGTTTGATAAAATATTATAATTTAGTGTTGAATGAATCAATATACTGAATGATTCAAAGCTGCTGAATGATTGTTGTTCTGATTGAAAACTATTGTTTGATAGTTGTTTGTAAGAGAGAATGAGTTTAGTACATTAATATCGTCATTTTATATGACTTATTTTAGAAGATCATTTTATATGATTTAGTAGTGCGTATATATCATTATTTTCACATACTTTACCTAAAGGGCGTAGGATTGTATAACATAATTAGATATAACATAGATACACATAAGTTGGTACCAAATATAATTGTTTGACGTTTTTAAATGTAAATAAAAGTTCCATCGGCATACGACTTTTATGCGCCTAACGAAATGCATATAAATCGAGTTTGGCACTTGATTTCCATATTCATATATACGGATAATTGATATATTGTATGCACTAATCAAAATATATTATCATTTCATGTTGTTTGACCAATGCTTTTTTATAATAATTAAATAATGTTAGAGATAGTATATCATATAAATTGTTATACATTATACATAAAGTGCAGCTCTAAGAACAAAATATATATGCGTAGATAAATTCCATGATGAATGGGAGACCACAATTTTTGAGCTGGCCCACTCAGAAGGTATTTGAGCCAATAGAGCAAACATTTTTCATACAATCTTCTTACTTACCGACTAGGTGATTCACACTTAATCATCGCATTAAGTAGTTATCAAACACTCCCGTTGTAATTCTCTTATTTATGTACTAGCATGGTACTCGCTCATTGCAGCAACGGGTACCTTGTTATTGAAATTTTTGGGAAACAATTTTTGTTTTATATGTTTATTGTGACAATAACTTAAAAGAAAAATAGATTTTTTTTTCTTTTTTTTTTTGTTATAATTTCTTTAAACAATAGTATACTATTTTATATAAAAATATTACTGTACTCACGTGATGTTGCAATAATATGGATGCAAGAGTTGATAAAATATGGAGATAGGAAATCAAAATGATTGATAGTGCCTTGTAGTCGCAAGTATGGTGTAATAAACTTCATTACATTTTGGCCGGTATAAAAATCTACAAATTTTCGGCCCACTATTTTTAATCCTAAACTACTACTCGGCCCAAACACAACTTTCCTAAACCTAATACAACTACTAACCCTATTTCACTTAATGTTACCAGCCACCTCGTCATTTTATTTTGCAGCCACACACCATTATCTATCTTGGGTTCTCTTTCATTATATGCCTAAATAGAGTTGATATCTCTTTCTTCCTTCTCAAATGCCATGTCTGTTTCCTTATTATTTCTTTTACCCAAGTCGAAACACAAAAATACAAAGCCAAAAAATACCCTTGTATTTCTTATGCATATCAAATCCACAGACACCCTTTTTCTTTTACTTGGCTAAAAATGTTGTTGTGGGTTTATTGTGGTTTCGAACCACGTAAGTGATATGTTTTCTTTTGTTCTTGGTTCTTTTTATTTAAAGATCAATGAAGGGTGTTTTTTATAAGATATTGTATAATCTTTTGAGAAATCTTTAACAGCCTGAGATCTTCTTTTGCATTTTGGGCTGCTGCATGCTGTGGAACCAAAAGTAGTAATTGTATTTGTACATTGTGCTTAGGTAGTTGTATATATTGGTGATGGGTTGTTTTAAATTATGTATTAATTATATGTAAGAAATAATGTTTTTTAGTTTGATTTGTGAATTACATACTTGTATATTATGGTTTTTTGACTTGTATTTGCTTAAAATTTATTTTAGGAAATCTCAAAATAATAAATAGGAGGGAAGTATTTTTCTCCATTATAATGTAGTATAGATTAACACCATTTAAGTTTTAAATAAATGTTTAGGTATGTAAGTATACCTTTTCAAGTGCAAATACTCCTTAAATTCCCAAAATAAATGTAATGACTTTGTGGAAGTTCACTCAAGGTCGGAGCTTGAGTTATTTCTTTAGGAGATTGAAGTATGATTAATTTTAGGAGGGTCAAATGATAAATATTTTTTTTTTCACTAACTCTATGAACAAAATACACTAAAAACAATTTTTTTAAGGAACTACGACCCACCCCAGCCTATAGATCATTCGTCCCTAAGTTCACTTAAACATTCTCAGGACTCTCGATAGAAACTGGTCTAGAGACGGCTTATCACTTGTTTGTGGAGTGCCATGTCGCCTCTGTCTTTGTGATACATAATCGAGCAGATTATGGTGGGGATTACTCGAGTACCACCTAAACCTTTTAGACCTTGTGTCTGGTAAAGTATATAAGATTGTTTGTTTAATTAATATTATGTTCGATTTATATTTTATAATCTTTGTCATAAAGGAACTTAACTAGTAAGCATCCTTACCTCCTAAGGAACCTTAGATAGGAAGTATTCATACTTTTTAAAGATACTTAAATATTTACTAGTCTTAGCTATGAAACACTTGCTTACTAAGAAAACTTAGAGGCAAAGAAAATTCTATATACTAAGTCTTGTAATCCTATAAATACTAGTTGAAAGTTTAAGCTATTCTATCACTCTAGCCTTTACGTTTTCACTTTGCCCATTGTAATTTCAGTTACACCTGTTTCCTTTTTACAATCATGATCAACAACCTGCTGCTACTTTAAATCGTATAAAGTGCAGAATTATCAAACATTTACAGTGGTATCATAGATCTTTTCTTAACGGGTTGTGCTATTATTTGAGAGAAACATGTGAGGGAGTGAAACACTTTCGAGATTCAATAAAAAGCCGGCCTAGACATGCATCTAATGCAGCTGCTGCTCCTGCAATTCCAATATTCTCTAGAATACATTATCATATTTGGGCAGTAAAAATAAATAAATATTGAAATCTCAAGGTTTATGGAAAGTTGTAGAGACAGATGAAAATTCTCCAGCACTCAGAGAAAACCCAATGGTTGCTCTGTTAAGAAATTCTAGATTGAGCCGCTAAAGAAGGACTAAGCACTAACTATTTGCATTCGGATGTTGCGGATCAAAATTTCACTTCCATGATGGACTTGTGTTGGGTCCCCGACCTGCTCATTCATGCAAACCATGAATGATATGAACAAAAGTTTTAGCTAGTGAGGAAAACTAATGAACATCAAAATCTTGGACGTAGGGTTCGCTTGAGAACGACACAGACACGCTAATAACACCATTGTCATTTTCACCTATTATAAATCTTTATTAATGAATAAATCAACAAGATTTACAAAGGATAGCCTATGGAAAACAACCCCGGTTTATTTACAAATAAAAATCTCCACAATCAAACAACAAAAGACTGCTAGCTGCATTGTTGTTCTTAGGAGAGGAGGATTCTAACCATAATATTTTGTATTATTTTCTTTGTAGGCATCTCTACTCAACTTAGTTACGACCTGAGTATATATAGGAAGGGAAACAGTGTTTGCATGTGGGTTGCATCGTTGGCCACTTGTTATAGGTACTTGTATGTGTGTAAACACATACTTTTATTTGACCAAATTCAGACTAAAATGGCCCAAAACTAATCATAAATGCTAAAGATATTTGTGCTTTTGTGTTTGTGATTGTGCAGGTACGGATATTGCAATATCTGACAAAAGAAAGACAAAAATGACAAAACAAGCACGAGATTTGGAAAAGAGTCAAAAGCCAAGGCCGGGGAAGCATTTTTGCAAGATTGGATCAATATTATGCTCAAATGGTCAAAGTCAAACCTCAAGAATAGTCAAACATCACAAAAGGCCCTTGGATTTATTTTGAAGAAATGACAGAAGTGGTCCTTGAACTTTCAAAACTTACAGAATTGGTCCTTGTAATTTTATCCCAAAAAACTATTATCCCAATCCAATAACAAAAACCAAAAAAATCCAATCCACTCCTAAATCTGCCAACATACAAGACCAGGCCCAATCCCAAATTACCAAACCCAAGTCCACCAATCCAATATCCTTTACCCGAATAAAACCCGAATCCACTCCAAAAACCCAGGTTAAATCCCTCTTTAACAACAGCCAAATACAATAAATAAATAAATAAATAACCTTCCCTCCATTCACTGTTCACTCCTCGTCCCCAAACTTACCCTGCCATTTTTACCCGTACATAAACCTTCTAGAACCAAGGCTGACAACAAGGACAGAGAATGTGACGCCTAGGGATTGCCACCTTGGCAGAATAGAGCTAAATGATTGGTCAGATTACCTCATTCGCATAATCCAAGGGCTGTTATTAATTGACATGATGATGCAATGATTGGAAGGCCAAGATCAAAGCTCTGGATCCTTCTCAAAAACCCTAATGAGCTTCCCCCATCAGCTATAAATACCTCCTTCATTCCACAGAAGAGGGTGTTATAAATTTATGGTTAATCTTAGGTGGAATTTTATTTTTGTTTTAATTAAGTGTAATTTCTTTAATAGTATTGTAATCCTTTTCTTTAATTAATGAAATTTAAGTTTGATTTAAATATTGTTGGTAACATTTCCTTAAATTGTTCATTTAATCATCACTTTCACCTTAACAAGCTAGTATAAGCTTATACTATCCTGCATAAGCTTATTCTAGCTTCCTAATAGCTAAGAGTAAGCTTATTGTTTCATTTATTGTTTTATAAGTCAAAAGCAAATAAAAATAAGAAAATATTTCAAAAATACCAAAAATATGATAAAATAGTTTAGATAAGCTTCTATAAGCTAAGTTTCTGTTTGAATAAGCTCATGTTAGCTTCTCATATTTAATTGTAAGGTTATTAGTCCTTAAATCAGTTTCAATTTCAAATTAATAAGAAAAGTCAACATAAGTCAACTGAGAAGTCAAATAAGCTCTTATTGGTTGATATGCCAGAAATGGATGGGCTTATGGGGTTTACTAGCTTGTCTTTGACAAGCTAAAGCTTGTAGATTTGTATTTTGGCTCTATTTTGAGCAAGGGTCCTTGTAAGTCTCATTTCCTTTTAAGTTTAAAAAGTCAAACTGCTTATTATTGCTATTTATGTGCTTATTTGGTTTTTAGTTACCTAATTACTGCTTATTATTGTTATTATTTGCTCTTTATTGCTTATCTAGTAGAATTAGCTTAGTTGTTGATGAAGCGAAAAGTGTTACGCTTTTAGGGGGTCATTCAAGCCCTAAATCATGATTTTATGATCAAATATTTCCTCAAATCGTTTCTTTTCTCATTTTAGGTACTTGGGACGTGATTTCTGGAATATGAAGCATTTTGGAGCTTTTTAGACGTTTTTATGCTCAAAAATGAAGAGAACAAGAAAACAAAGAAAAATCAGGTTTTTACACCTGACGGTGTCACGTTTTGGATACTGACGCCGTCATTTGAAGATTGGAGCTGATGGAAATTAACACTTGACGCCCCAGAAAGAATTTTGGTGATTTACACCTGACGCCGTCACATGTATTTGGAAGTAGGACATCACGTGTTAAATTAAAGAGTGATGGTCCAGAAGACTTATAACCTGAAGGGGTCAAGTAGGCCATCACGTGTTAACTAGTCACAACTTGCGCGCGCGGTAGCTGTTACTGTTTTGGCCATAACTTTTGTATACGAACTCGGATTTGAGCGATTCAAAAAAGGAAATGATCGGGACGAAAACATCTATAATTTGGTGAAGAAAAACTGGTCTTAACGCCGTCAAGGTTAGGCTGACGCCGTCAAGACGGGCCGGCCAGAAAATTGCCTATAAATACAACCTTATAACATCATTATTTGTGAGCCCCAAACCCTAAGTCCAATTCTAGGGTTAGGGTAGGTGTTTTTTCAGCAACTTAGAGGGTCTTAATCACTCCATAAACATCTTGTAATGGTTTGTTTATTGATTCAATCTTATGTTATGTCTTTAATTATCATTATTGTTGGTTGTTCTTCATTAATTATGCTTGGCTAATTCACCTTGTGTTTACTTATGATTGTGTGAAACTTGTATACAATTGATTAGATCTTATTGATTCCTTGTTGATGTTTGTGTCTATCTTCATCAATTAAGGTGTGATACTTCGATAGGTCTAATTGGTTTAGTTTATAATTCTTGTTTCCTATTGTCTCTTGTTTGATTGATTGATAATCGATGTTAGGCTTAAGAAAACTGGCTAATCTCCAAACGGTAACATGCTTGAACGTCTTAAGAAACATGAATCGGATGTGTACTATGATTTTAATGGTTGTATTTAATGCATATGTGACTACTAAGGAGGCCATGTTGGGAGCTAGTTGTCGGCTGGACATAGGAAGAGGTAGAAGCTTATAGAGTTGGGGAAGATCGTACACGGCCCCACGAACGGTATTAAGGAATGCAACCCGTCAATTAAAACAAGGTTAACATTCAATAGGTAGAATTGGATAGCTAGCAAGGTGTAATACATCATAGGTAGACACGCTTCACTTCCCTTGTAGAACCTTAATTTACTTTTCTTGCGCATTAGTTTAATTAGTAGCTTTTGGGTTAGTTGATTTGCAACTAATTCGGCCCCTCCTTCCAAAACCGAGATTTTACTGTTTTTCATAAAATATAAAAATACAAAAAAGAATCTTCCCTCACCTTTAGACCTAATTGACTTAGTTTTCAATCATAACGAATACTATTCCCTGTGGAGAACGATCAATCCCCCGTACTTGCCACTACACTATACTACATCGGTCGGGTACATTGCCTGGTGGGGATTGCAAGTTTCTCAAGATCCCTTGAGAAGTAAAACCTTTTTCAAGGTTGCAAAAGCACGCATCAGTTGTATTTGTTTTTCTCTTATATACTTAAAAATAAAAAAATAAAAAAATATAGCATAAAGTAGTTTAGCTTATTCTAAGTGCTTATTCTGTTGAAACTTGCTTTGAGGGTCTTAAAATAGCTTGTTTAACCTTTGTCTATCAAAATTGCAGCTTATTTGGTAAAAATCTCTTGAAAAACTCTAACAGTCAATGGTGTAGGGGTGTTTGGCATTAGTTGGTTTTGACCGATTTAGTCAATAAGTTTCAATAAGTGATGAGTGCTCAAACACTCATCATTTTTGGTCTAATCTGAACTGCAAAACATACAAAAACACTCAGTAATGCATCAAAATACTGAAAATATTCCAAAATTGTGTTTTAGATGCAAAACGAGTAAAAACAAATGAAAAACGTACAAAGTTTGCAAAATTGGCAGTTTCAGTCCCCCAACTTTCATAAAATTACAAAACTAGTCCCTGGATATTCAAAATATAGAAAATTATCACCAAAGGTCCTTTTTCAATCATAAGTTGTCATATTTAGTCCTTTGGTGAAGAAATTGAAAAGTTTTGAGAATTTACAGTTTCGTCCATGGAGTTTCAGATTTTGGCAGATTCAGTCCCTGGTGGGATAATTTTGAATGAAAAATAAATTTTGGCCTTTGGGAAGTTACAAAAATCATTTTTAGTCCCTGGGTGAAAGTTTTATGAAAATTACATGTTTGGTCCCTGTACTTTGCAAGTTTGGCAGAATTGGTCCCTGGAAATTTTAAAATGGAAAAATTAACTTTCATGGTCCTTGAATTATTAATACGTGGCAGGAATAATCCTTGGAACAAGTTGGGAAATTACAATTCAGGTCCCTCAAAGTTGCAGATTTACATCATTGGTCCTTGTGTTTTTATACTTAACCAAATGGACCCTTAAAGTTATTAAAAACCAAACAAACCAAACCACCCTTGGCCTGGTCCACAAACACAGCCCAACTCCATCCCTCCTCAGCCCATTCACCACCATAGCCCATCTCCCCTTTAATACTTTCTCCCCCGTCTTTGACCAGTCAACCCCCACCTCTTCCACATCACCCTCCACCTCACTCCCTATCTGCTACCAGCCAAGCCCTCCCCATCATCACCCCTACACCTGTTTCACCTCTGAAACACTCAAACCCAACCCCCCTCCTACACACCAAACAAACACATAACTCCAAACTCCCACCTCTGGCTTAAATTTATAAGATAAATCCAAAAGAAGGTTTTGGCGCCAAAATGCAAGGAACGGCCAAGATCAAGTTTCTTTCATCCAATGGCCATTTTTAGAAGTGGGATTGCATCTCTGGGTCCCACTAAACCCTAAAGACCAGATATAAAAAGAAGAGGAAGAAGCAGAGATGCTGTGGAGTTTTTTAGTAGTTGTAGTTTTAGTTTAGTTATGTCGTTTCAATGTAATTTAGTTCCTTAATTGTAATTCTCAGTCAAAAAGTTGTGTAATCAGCATTTTAAGTGTAATTTCAAGTACCTTTAACCTTAATTCCAAATTTTCTTATTATAAAAAATATATATATATATATATATATATATATATATATATATATATATATATATATATATATATATATAAATAAATAAAAATTCCCAGAAAAGAGAAGCAGAAAGAAGAAACAAAGCAAGCATGATCAATGTTCTGGTTTAGAAGCTCAGTGGGAGCATTAGGTAGTGTTTTGGTTCCTTGTTTCTAAATTTTCAGATTGAAAATTTGTAAGTCCACATTTTCATTTTCATACTTGTTACTGTAGTTATGCTCATTACTGTGTGATTTTGACTCATTTGTGCTAATTTTAATGTTGTGAAGTTGTAGTAATGCTTAATGATTAGTTCTTGATTGAAATCATTGTAATCATTTTTTTTTTAACTGTCAAAATAGGAATAGAGTAATCCTGGATGTTTTGTTGTTATTGTTGGTATTGGTGTGTTGATTTAAGCTTATTACATCATGTTTTAACTTTAGAAAACAGTTTGAATCATTAAAGCACCCATTTGTTCACTAACTCTCACATAACTGTCATAACTGATATAGAAGGGGGTGTTTGGCATTGCATTGTTGTGAGATTGTTTGTGGCTATGTAGTTGATATTCTTGCATAAGTAAATTGCCTTAGTCCATTTTAGGTCTAAGAAAGTTTAAAAAACTAGCCTCAACAACCAAAAGTCAAATTAACAAAAATCTTACCACCACAGTTAACTGTGGTGGTTATTGAGTCTAAACAACCATCATTTCATTATATAAATGGTCCTCTTAACTTATTCTGGTTTAATTTTAACTTATAAACAAGTTTTCAGTGTTTAGGAACCAATCAAAATCCATAAAAGTCAAATTTTCAAGTTTCATTCAAAAGTCAAAGTTTCTTTGTGCAGAAAAAACAAAAACTTCAAAGAATTATTTTGAATTTCATGTTTACTCTCAAGCCTTGAAACTTGTTGTAATTTGTAGTCTACCAGCCCATATTTGATTTTCTTGTTTCACTTGATTTTTGTGATTTTTGTACTGGGCCCCACATTGCCCCAAAGACACATGCAGGGCATGCATCTGCTCTGTCTCAGCAGATACATCACCCACCACCACCACTTGGTGGTGGTTTTCCAGCCAACCCAGTGGTCCCACAAGCCCAAACTTGGCTCATTCCAACCCCCCTCCTGTCATACTTCGTGAATTGAGCCTTTGTTTGACCTCAATCTCTGTGGACCCCACCTGAATCTAGGTCTCAAAGTTGTCCCATTTCTGAGCAGTTAGGAAGTTCTTGGATTGCTTATTTTGTGCTTATTGCTTATTCTGTGGTCCCTTTTGGCTTATTCCAGCTTATACAAGTTAACATAACTTGTTGGAACCTGGATTAATCAGAGTGGGCCCCACTTTAAGCCATTTTAGCTTATTTTCCATTTTGGTCAACTATGGTCAACTATCTCACCATTTAGCTTAAATTTTGCTTATTTTCAGTTTATAAAAAGTTTGTTTTTGTAAAAGTCTTTCATTTTTAGTTGTAAAGTTTCCAAAAAGAAAATCCAGAAAATCAAAAGTAATTTTAAGTGATAGTTTCTATTTAATTTAATTTAAATTTTATTTTTCATTTTTAGATTTTAATTAAGTACTTGTCATTTTTATATTTTTATTAATTACCTATTATATTAAAGTAGTTATAATAATTTTCTCAGATTTTTATTTCATCATTTAGTATTTATCAGAATTAATTTTAGTTTTATTAGTTATTAATTAATAATTAGTTTAAAATAGCATAATTAGTTTTTATTAAGTAAAACCTAGTTTTTATATTTTTTATAGCTTTTATATGTTATAAAATAATTTTATAAATTTTATTAGAATTTGTACTGTTCATTTAGTATTTTTCTTAATTTAAAATAGTTTAATTAGGTAATTAGTATTTAATTAGTAATTAATTAATAGAAAAACCACAAAAAGACAAAAATACTTATTTTTATTTTTAAAACTTATTTTTAGTTATTTTATAATTTTAGAAATTTTATTTTCACCTTTTTAGTGTTAAATTAATATTATATTGTATTTAAGTGTTTTAAATATTAATAATTAGTAATAATTAGTATTTAATTAATAATAAATAATTAATTAGTGTTAAAATTAATTTTCTTTTTCTAAAAATTTTCTTTTACCTTTTAGTTTGTAAAAAAGTCATTTTCACCCCCTGGGTGTTTTCAGATTTCCGTTTTCACTTTTTATTTCGTACGTTTACGTTTTATTTAAACGTAACGTACGCGTTTTTAGGTTTTAAACGTTTCTGGTTTTTCTAACTTTCCCGTCTTATTCATATAGCTTATTTAAGCTATTTCATTGTAGATTCCTTAGTTCAGATCAATCACATCCCCTTTCTCATCCAAATTCACCCGATCACAGAACCGTTTGTTAACCATTCACACCTCGTCGGGACATAACGACCCGGGGAAACACTATATTCCGCGGAGCATTGACTCTAGGCTATTTGAATTTGTTGACCATTCCTTGTTCAATATAAGTTGGTGGTTTAGCATCAATCAATTTTTGGCGCCGCTGCCGGGGAGGTCGTGCGCGTTATTCGAAACGGTTTTTCTGATTAGTGACTTTGGAATTCGTTCCATTGTACATTTATCCATCCTTGTTCATACCTTTTCAGAAAAAACCCAAAAATATTTTTCCTTACCCTCTATCTATTTGATTCTACCTTCTTATACCCATCTCATGTATAATTCTTATGACGTCTCTCGGCTACACGTGTTTTCACTGTAAAAGCCCGATTGAGAACGGATTTCGTTGTCTCCGGTGTATTTGTGAGAAATGTGGCAATAATTTTAGTAACAGATTTTGTGATTTGTGCAATCTGTTCATAAGTCCAAATTCTCTCAATGATTCACCAAATTCTTCCAAGCCCGAGATACGTGCTATTAATGACAAACCTTCAAGAATTGATCCTAACCTTTCACGGTTTACGATCAAAAGTTTGTCAAGCATACGTGCTGAGCTTAGGGCAGTGACTGAAAAGAATGACTTACCTAACCTTCACGTTTATCAAGAACCAAAACCCGAGACCATAACGGAAGTGGTGGAAATTGGTAGCTCTAAGAGCACACCACTTGTCCCACCTCCAGATTTTGTTCCTTGTGTCGGTTGTGGTGAGCCACTTTTTGGTTTGCCATGTCGCTGGTGTACATGTGTACAATGTGGTAATGATATCCAAAACGAGAGTTGTATGTTTTGTGGGTCGAGTAATTCATTTGCTTATGATCCTCATCAAAACTCATTCAACGACTCTTCAAATTTTTCCAGTTACCCAACACATTCATACGAGCAAGAATCATACTATCCAAACTTCGATGATGCTTCGTATCAAGATACACCTAGCCAGACTCAACAGTTTTACTGTTGTGAGTACTGTGGTGGTTCACACTACAGTTATGATTGTCAATCGGGAAACACGCTTGTCTATGAGCAATCTCCTGATAGCAATTGTAATTCTAGCACATACAACCCACAACCACATCAGTATTACTATTGTGATTACTGTGCAGGTCCACACTCTAGCTCGGATTGTCAAACAAGGAATCCATTCCCTTGTAACAATTACGACTATTCATTTTCAGACCCACCTCCACAGTACGATATGATTCACACAACTCCTCAAGAAACCGAGCAAGACCTTTTACTAAAGGCTCTTGATATTTTAAATGAACTTAAGGAGGAGTTGAATACTACACCGTTTCGAGACTCTCATGAGAAATCTATGGCAGAATTACTTGCTGAAGAACGAGAGGCTAGAAACGAATTGAGTATGGAGGAATTACTTGTCTTAGAACAAGCAGCTCAAACACGTGCCATATTTCGCCGTGCTGCTCTTCTCGACGATGATGATGATGATGATGAAGTTACCCTTGATATTTCTAAACTTTGTAAGGGTTCATCAAATTCATCTGTTGTGATTCCTTCCTCGGAAAATCAGGGAGAAAAGACTATGATAGAATTACTAGCAGAAGAACAAATGAAATTTATAAAACCCCTGTCTGCTAGTCCTTCTCAACTCCCTCAGTCTGTTGTTATCACACCCGAAGTTCACACTCACTCTCTGAACATGGGGGATGAGCATCTTAGCACTGTTCCTAATAAGGAATCGGACGAATTAATAAAGTCTAGTGTTGAGATCCTTGTCCCAATCCCGAGAGAGTCACAGGGAACTTTGGATCATGTATGTGATATTCCTTCACCTCTTGAGTGTTCAAACGATCATTTTGAGACTTTCTCAGATTTTAATGATGATTGTACATCTCATGGAGACATTGAGTATATTGAGGCACCACTGCCTCATTCTGATGTTGATCCTCTTCTTGAGGAGTTCGCTGATGAACTTACTCACATCAATCCACTTTCATTGGAAAGTGATGATGGTCTCCTCGATTTCCAAGCCGATTTGGGAGAAATTGAAAGTCTCCTTTATCATGATCCGTCACTCACTTCTTATCCTAACAGTCCAATAGAGAATAATAATCATTTTGTTCCCGAAACATTCAATACCACTCTCACTAATCCTCTATTTGAATTCGAATATGAATTCACTTTGATTTCTGATAATCCACTCTTTGATATTCAGAAAGAGGATTGTGAGCCTATTCCGGAACATGAGTTCACAAATTCACATCTTGTGAATGATTCTCTTCATGAGGAGTTCTCCGGTGAACTCGCTCATCATGTCATGACTCCTCCAGAGTTTGATATCCCGGGGGGAGATGCTCTCAATTATGAGAATTTGCAAATTCCCACCTACCCTCCCGGGTTGTTTACGAGCTTACCCTTTGAAATCCAAACTCAGGCTATTGAGCCTCCTCTTGAGGAAGAAGATCAACTCATGATTTTCATCATGGTTTTCTTCCTTTTCTTCACCTACAGGGTGACTTCTCTTGTTCTTCACTCCTTCGGGAATGAGGACACTATATTTGATCCCGGCATTTTCATGTATCATTATCTTGAGCCGGATACTTATCTCATCGGTGTGGAACTTTCACGTGCTTCAAATGTTTGTCCAAACATCTTGAATGAAAGTCCGATTGAGATTGTCTCTTCCACATCATGCTTCCCCAAGGACAAATGAATTCGGGGTCGAGTCACGCTAGCGACTCGGTAAACAAAAACAGAGCATGCATATAGGGTTTTCACCCTAAGTGTGGGGGAGTCCCCCATGCTATGATAACAGAAGTGAAAATACAAAATGGTGTTTTCCACGCTTAGCTTGTAATGTTGCCCTTTTACGTTCAAAATGTCGGCATAATAGCCGGGATTTTGAATATTGAGGACAATATTCATGCTAAGTGTGGGGGGGGGGGGGGTATTCGCTATTCTAGCGAATTTTATCACATTTTACTATATAATACCCCCGTTTTAGCCAAAATTTCAAAAATTTTAAAAATTTTTCACTGGTGCTTCAAAATTTTTGTGGTAATCAGTCCGCCTTGTCTAAGCGACAAAAGGGATTGGCTAGTCCAGGAGCAAACGGCTCTTGGTAAAGACATCTCAAATCCGTTTACGGCTTGCAATTTGCCCAAAATTGTATGGTTCATCAACTCCCCAAAAAAAAATGAGTTGGCTAGCCCGCAAGATTATGGCTTGTGGTAAAGGCAGTGGAAAATCCATAATTGGTAATCAGCTCACCAAGATGTTGACTATTCCATCAAGAGCTGGCTAGTCCAGAAGCAAACGGCTTCTGGTAAAGACTACTCAAATCCGTTGACAGCTGGTGGTTTGCTTAAAATCACACGGTTATCAGGTGTGCCACAGTTCTTACACCTGGCTACTCCAGAAGTGATGGCTTTTGGTAAAGAGTTTAAAATCCATCAAGTTTTCAAAACAGTATTGCTAGGGACTAGCAATAGTTTAGTGTGGGGGATTGATGAGTGCTCAAACACTCATCATTTTTGGTCTAATCTGAACTGCAAAACATACAAAAACACTCAGTAATGCATCAAAATACTGAAAATATTCCAAAATTGTGTTTTAGATGCAAAACGAGTAAAAACAAATGAAAAACGTACAAAGTTTGCAAAATTGGCAGTTTCAGTCCCCCAACTTTCATAAAATTACAAAACTAGTCCCTGGATATTCAAAATATAGAAAATTATCACCAAAGGTCCTTTTACAATCATAAGTTGTCATATTTAGTCCTTTGGTGAAAAAATTGAAAAGTTTTGAGAATTTACAGTTTGGTCCCTGGAGTTTCAGATTTTGGCAGATTCAGTCCCTGGTGGGATAATTTTGAATGAAAAATCAATTTTGGCCTTTGGGAAGTTACAAAAATTATTTTTAGTCCCTGGGTGAAAGTTTTGTGGAAATTACATGTTTGGTCCCTGTACTTTGCAAGTTTGGCAGAATTGGTCCCTGGAAATTTTAAAATGGAAAAATTAACTTTCATGGTCCTTGAATTATTAATACGTGGCAGGAATAATCCTTGGAACAAGTTGGGAAAATTACAATTCAGGTCCCTCAAAGTTGCAGATTTACATCATTGGTCCTTGTGTTTTTATACTTAACCAAATGGACCCTTAAAGTTATTAAAAACCAAACAAACCAAACCACCCTTGGCCTGGTCCACAAACACAGCCCAACTCCATCCCTCCTCAGCCCATTCACCACCATAGCCCATCTCCCCTTTAATACTTTCTCCCCCGTCTTTGACCAGTCAACCCCCACCTCTTCCACATCACCCTCCACCTCACTCCCTATCTACTACCAGCCAAGCCCTCCCCATCATCACCCCTACACCTGTTTCACCTATGAAACACTCAAACCCAACCCCCCTCCTACACATCAAACAAACACATAACTCCAAACTCCCACCTCTGGCTTAAATTTATAAGATAAATCCAAAAGAAGGTTTTGGCGCCAAAATGCAAGGAACGGCCAAGATCAAGTTTCTTTCATCCAATGGCCATTTTTAGAAGTGGGATTGCATCTCTGGGTCCCACTAAACCCTAAAGACCAGATATAAAAAAAAGAGGAAGAAGCAGAGATGCTGTGGAGTTTTTTAGTAGTTGTAGTTTTAGTTTAGTTATGTCGTTTCAATGTAATTTAGTTCCTTAATTGTAATTCTCAGTCAAAAAGTTGTGTAATCAGCATTTTAAGTGTAATTTCAAGTACCTTTAACCTTAATTCCAAATTTGCTTATTATAAATATATATATATATATATATATATATATATATATATATATATATATATATATATATATATATATATATATATATATATATATATATATATATAAATAAAATAAAAATTCCCAGAAAAGAGAAGCAGAAAGAAGAAACAAAGCAAGCATGATCAATGTTCTGGTTTAGAAGCTGAGTGGGAGCATTAGGTAGTGTTTTGGTTCCTTGTTCTAAATTTTCAGATTGAAAATTTGTAAGTCCACATTTTCATTTTCATACTTGTTACTGTAGTTATGCTCATTACTGTGTGATTTTGACTCATTTGTGCTAATTTTAATGTTGTTAAGTTGTAGTAATGCTTAATGATTAGTTCTTGATTGAAATCATTGTAATCATTTTTTTTAACTGTCAAAATAGGAATAGAGTAATCCTGGATGTTTTGTTGTTATTGTTGGTATTGGTGTGTTGATTTAAGCTTATTACATCATGTTTTAACTTTAGAAAACAGTTTGAATCATTAAAGCACCCATTTGTTCACTAACTCTCACATAACTGTCATAACTGATATAGAAGGGGGTGTTTGGCATTGCATTGTTGTGAGATTGTTTGTGGCTATGTAGTTGATATTCTTGCATAAGTAAATTGCATTAGTACATTTTAGGTCTAAGAAAGTTTAAAAAACTAGCCTCAACAACCAAAAGTCAAATTAACAAAAATCTTACCACCACAGTTAACTGTAGTGGTTATTGAGTCTAAACAACCATCATTTCATTATATAAATGGTCCTCTTAACTTATTCTGGTTTAATTTTAACTTATAAACAAGTTTTCAGTGTTTAGGAACCAATCAAAATCCATAAAAGTCAAATTTTCAAGTTTTATTCAAAAGTCAAAGTTTCTTTGTGCAGAAAAAACCAAAACTTCAAAGAATTATTTTGAATTTCATGTTTACTCTCAAGCCTTGAAACTTGTTGTAATTTGTAGTCTACCAGCCCATATTTGAGTTTCTTGTTTCACTTGATTTTTGTGATTTTTTTACTGGGCCCCACATTGCCCCAAAGACACATGCAGGGCATGCATCTGCTCTGTCTCAGCAGATACATCACCCACCACCACCACTTGGTGGTGGTTTTCCAGCCAACCCAGTGGTCCCACAAGCCCAAACTTGGCTCATTCCAACCCCCCTCCTGCCATACTTCATGAATTGACCCTTTGTTTGACCTCAATCTCTGTGGACCCCACCTGAATCTAGGTCTCAAAGTTGTCCCATTTCTGAGCAGTTAGGAAGTTCTTGGATTGCTTATTTTGTGCTTATTGCTTATTCTGTGGTCCCTTTTGGCTTATTCCAGCTTATACAAGTTAACATAACTTGTTGGAACCTGGATTAATCAGAGTGGGCCCCACTTTAAGCCATTTTAGCTTATTTTCCATTTTGGTCAACTATGGTCAACTATCTCACCATTTAGCTTAAATTTTGCTTATTTTCAGTTTATAAAAAGTTTGTTTTTGTAAAAGTCTTTCATTTTTAGTTGTAAAACAAGTTTCCAAAAAGAAAATCCAGAAAATCAAAAGTAATTTTAAGTGATAGTTTCTATTTAATTTAATTTAAATTTTATTTTTCATTTTTAGATTTTAATTAAGTACTTGTCATTTTTATATTTTTATTAATTACCTATTATATTAAAGTAGTTATAATAATTTTCTCAGATTTTTATTTCATCATTTAGTATTTATCAGAATTAATTTTAGTTTTATTAGTTATTAATTAATAATTAGTTTAAAATAGCATAATTAGTTTTTATTAAGTAAAACCTAGTTTTTATATTTTTTATAGCTTTTATATGTTATAAAATAATTTTATAAATTTTATTAGAATTTGTACTGTTCATTTAGTATTTTTCTTAATTTAAAATAGTTTAATTAGGTAATTAGTATTTAATTAGTAATTAATTAATAGAAAAACCACAAAAAGACAAAAATACTTATTTTTATTTTTAAAACTTATTTTTAGTTATTTTATAATTTTAGAAATTTTATTTTCACCTTTTTAGTGTTAAATTAATATTATATTGTATTTAAGTGTTTTAAATATTAATAATTAGTAATAATTAGTATTTAATTAATAATAAATAATTAATTAGTGTTAAAATTAATTTTCTTTTTCTAAAAATTTTCTTTTACCTTTTAGTTTGTAAAAAAGTCATTTTCACCCCCTGGGTGTTTTCAGATTTCCGTTTTCACTTTTTATTTCGTACGTTTACGTTTTATTTAAACGTAACGTACGCGTTTTTAGGTTTTAAACGTTTCTGGTTTTTCTAACTTTCCCGTCTTATTCATATAGCTTATTTAAGCTATTTCATTGTAGATTCCTTAGTTCAGATCAATCACATCCCCTTTCTCATCCAAATTCACCCGATCACAGAACCGTTTGTTAACCATTCACACCTCGTCGGGACATAACGACTCGGGGAAACACTATATTCCGCGGAGCATTGACTCTAGGCTATTTGACTTTGTTGACCATTCCTTGGTCAATATAAGTTGGTGGTTTAGCATCAATCAATAAGTTTAGTTGATTTAGCTTTAGTTAAGTCAAATAAGTAGTATTTGAGTATTATTAAGTATTTCCATTGAGTGTCATAAGGTTTTCATTAGTTTTCCAAAATTAATGTTTCAAATCTGTGTTTAAAAGCTTATAGGGATTTAGTGAGCTTAAGGCCTTTTTGTTGATTACTTTAGTTATAATTAGTAAAAATTGAGTAGTTAACAAATTCTAGTAAGAGTCTTTAATTTCACAAGCATTTGAGTCATTTGTCTTAAATCTGAGTCATTAAATTCAAAAACAAAAATAGCTGTCAGGTTAGTACATTCTTAGTCATTTTTTAGCTTAAATTTATATCAAAAATCAAAGACAAGAGTTTTTTTTTTTTTTTTTTTTTTTTTTTTTTTTTTTTTCCTGATTTCTATAGTTGCTAAATGTAATCTGTTTTCAAGTCTTAAGCTATAGCTTAATCATTTTGGTGCTTATTTCTATGAGTGAAAAGCCCCTTTCAGTTCATTGACTTCCAGCACACCCAATATCTGTCTAGCTCAGCTTATTCTTGGATCAATAGCTACTTATCTAGACCTGGTTATTCTGAGAATTTTGGTTAACTGATAGCTTATTGTATGAACTTAAGATGTCTCAGCTTATTTGGGATTTTAGAGCCTTTCTCATATGCTTAATTGGGCCTGCAACATGACTGCTTAGGCTGTTTGGTTTATGCTTTTTAAGTTTGTGCTTATTTGTTCTTATTAGTTTTTCAGCTTATTTTATTTTGATTATTAGAATGTTTCAGTTCATTTAAGTTAGGTTTAAGTCAGTAATAGTTTGTTTTCCCATTAGCTTTTGCTTATTATCCACTTTAGATAGCTTTTGGTTCTCATAAAATCTATTTTGTAGCTTAATTACTAGTATAACTGTTTACTATAAAAGCTTTTTCTGAGCTTATCTTTAGTTTTCAAAAAAATAGTTTTCACAAAAAAAATCTTATATTCATATGTTTATTTTTTAAAAAAGAAAAAATAAATAACTTTACAAAAAAGACATAGCTAGGGATTCGAACCCTGGTCAATGCCTTAACAACACCTCACACAAACAAACAAGTCCATCTGCCCTAGGGTCTTTTATCAATAGGCTTTTGTATAATTAATTAGTTAACACTTGTTTGTTTTTTTAGCTTATTTTAGTAAATTGCTTATTCCAGCTTATTTAGTACGGCTTTTTCTTTCTTTTTATTTTTCCTATTTTATTATTTTTATAAACAACTTTCCTGTAAATTTTCATATTTTTCCAAAAAAATTTTGGTAATTTTTAACATTTAATTTCTTTTAAATAGTATTTAATTCATAAAAATAAAAATCAAAATCAAAAAAATATTTTTCTCTTTTTTCTAATTTTTTTTTGTTAATTAGGACTTAAGAAAATTATATTTGCCTTTCTAGGATTAGTTTTGCTTAACTTTAACGTTTAGGCTCGTTCATTTATGTTTATGTTTTTAATTCAAATTTACGTTTGTGTTTACGTGTGCTTATTATTCTTGTGTTAATTGCTTGTGTTCTTATTTTTAGCTTATATTTCATTATTTTTAGTCTGAAATTCCAAAAATCTCTCTTTATCACTATTCACGACACAAATCACAAATCGAAATCGAATTCCATTCATTCTTTCATCGGAAATAACGACTCGGGTTTTACATATTTCCTTTGTAAACCTTAGAGATTATCTATACTACTATTGATTATACATCAGGTACCCACATGCCTAGTAAGCTAGTCTGAATCTTACTTTCGGCTTTTCTGATTTGACAACTTAGAGTTCCAATGCCTATTTCACGTGTATCGATAAGTACTTGAACTTATCTTCTTGTGTAAGCTTCCCCCTTCTCGTTCTGAGGGTTAGGTTGTAATCAAAGTTAACTCTTCAGGATCACTGAGACTTTTGTCAGTTCTCAGTGACTCCGGTGTTGTCTTTGAGCTCCTTGTAACTTCACTCACTAACACCGCATCAGTTTGTGAAGTCATTTTCTTTAGTTGGTCTTCGACTTCCCTAAAGCCATTCAGGCTCTTTGGCCTTTTGAGCTTTATACAACACTCACTGATTTCAGTGAGTCATCTTCTAAATAATAATCAGCGAGTCATGTTCTCTAATAATTCTAAGAGAGTATATCATTTATGATAACTATTTGATAGTTATGAAGTGACATATTCTCTTATCGTTATCAGAGAGTTGATGCTTACTGACCTTCAGAAAGTGAATCAGGCTATTTTATGTTTAAATACTTGTCGGAGACAATTGAGTTGATTTATCATAGCCAACAATCTACCTCTATTTGAATACACAAATAGACTGATTGTCAATAGTAAGTGAGAATAATAGCTTCTTCTCATATACTGATTTTACATCAGAAACTAAAAATATTACAATTTGCTTCTTCTGATGTTTAAAATGTGGAAGAATAACCATTTTGTTTATTCTTTCTGAGTCCTCATTGTTGCTGAATGTGTCTTTGACTCTTAGGTGTTGACCTTCTTTTGTCAAAGATCTTGAGACACTTATTTTTCCAACTTCTTGGTTTAGTAACTGGCTATCTGGAGCTAGTAAAAGACTGGGGGGTTAGTTATTCCACCTTGCAATCTGTTTTATTTTTTTAAAGTACAAGGATAGCCAGAAACACATTTGTTGTAAGTGAGCATTCATGCTTCTTCTTACAACTTAAGTCTTAAAACAAAGGAGAAGAAAGGGAAAAATATTTCTAGATTATTCCTTTGTTGTGACTGTCTTTAGCCAAGTCTTTGAGGAATGGGAACTGCACAAGCAGTGATCATTCCTTTCTGCAATGTTTTAGCACGGACTGAAGACCTACCGTTCATCCCCTAATGCTCCTCTTCAGCAACGGCCTCAGATGGTTAATTAAAACCTCCTGATGTTCTTCTATCCCAGTCTTTGTTACTAGTGAGAGCAACCATTCTTCATCTATCATATCCATTCTTCTCAGTTTGTGAGATAAACACACCAACATTTTCCTATGTACCTTTGACTCAGGGAGTTCAGTATGAATATGATGCTATGTCCTAGTGATCCTTTATTCTTGAATGAAGGTACTTGCAAGAATGTAGTACTGAGGAGAAGATGGTTATAAGAGATGTAGGCTTGGGCAGATTAAACATCCTTTTATATAAGATCATAGTAAAACTACTCGAACTTGTAGAAATTTGGAAGGACTGTTAGTGTGGAGGGTATATTTAGGTGGGGTTTGAAGGAAATGGTAGTGGATAAGTGTTATTAGCCGTTATTCAAGAACGACTAAGATTTATTAGCGGCAATCAAGAATGGATCTGGATTAAGAAAAACCTACCCGCTCTGATACCACTTGTTCGGTCCCCAACCTGCCCGTTCATGCAAACCATGAATGATATGAACAAAAGTTTTAGCAAGTAAGGAAAACTAATGAACATCAAAATCTTGGACGCAGGGTTTGCTTAAGAACGACACAGACACGCTAATAATACCATTGTCATTTTCACCTATTATAAATGTTTATTAATGAATAAATCAACAAGATTTACGAAAGATAGTCTACAGAAAACTACCCCTTTTTTTGACAAATAAAACTCTCCACAATCAAACAACAAAAGACTGCTAGCTGCTTTTTGTTCCTAGGAGAGGATGATTCTAACCATAATACTTTGTATTATTTTCTTTGTAGGAATCTCCACTTAACTTAGTTATGACCTGAGTTTATACAGAAAGAGAAATAGTGTTTGCATGTGGGTTGCATCGTAAGTTTTCCACTTGCTATGGGTATGCACATGCCTAGTAAGCTAGTTTGAATCTTACTTTTGGCTCTTTCGATTTGACAACTTAGAGTTCCAATTCCTGTTTTATGCGTATCGATAAGTACTTGAACTTATCTTCTTGTGTAAGCTTCCCGCCTTCTCGTTCTGAGGTTTAGGTTGTAATTAAAGTTAATTCTTCAGGATCACTGAGACATTTGTCAGTTCTCAGTGACTTCGGTGTTGTCTTTTAGCTCCTTGTAACTTCAGTCCCTAACACTGCATCAGTTTGTGAAGTCATTTTCTTTAGTTGGTCTTCGACTTCCCTAAAGCCATTCAGGCTCTTTGGCCTTTTGAACTTTATACAACACTCACTGATTTCAGTGAGTCATCTTCTAAACAATTATCAGTGAGTCATGTTCTCTGATAACTCTCAGAGAGTATATCACTTCTCATAACTATTTAATAGTTATGAAATGACATGTTCTCTAATCGTTATCAGAGAGTTGATGCTCACTGAAATTCAGAATGTAAATTAGGTAATTTTGTGTTTAAATACTTGTCGGAGACATTTGAGTTGATTTATCAGACCCAACAACTTGGGGACACCAAAGCTGTAAGGGATAAACTCCGAGAAACCTTTCGAGGTACTGATATAGTAAATTTTGTCAAATTACTGACTCTCAAAAGTGAGTTTGAATTTATAAGAATGAAAGATGATGAATTGGTGAGAGATTACTCGGCAAGGATGATGGATGTGGTTAATCAAATGAGGCTTCATAGTGAAGTTGTGAAAGCTTAGAAAGTGGGGGAGAAGATGAGGATAAGTGTTCCTCTAAGCTTGAAGCAAAAATTTCCGCCATAGAAGAGTCGTGCGACCTTAATACGTTTATGGCTTTTGAACTAATTAGTAAACTCCCAGCCCAAGCCCAAGAGCAAAGAGTTTCTATTATATTAGAGGAGAAAGTTAAAGGTGCTTTTTGAGCATTTTATAAATTAACAAGGCTGGAAATTCAAAACAAAACACATTTAGAAGAGGAAATTTCAGCAAATGTTACAAAGGTTCTACCTCACAAAACTCTTTTTAAACATCAAAGAAAGGCACTTTTCCTTCATATAAAATTTGTCAAAACATAAATCATCAAGAAGCTGACTGTTGGTTCAAAGATAAACCAGAATTCAAGTGAAACTTTTGCAATAAGTTTGGAGATGTCGAGAAGTATTGTAGAGCAAAGAAAACTTATGGATAGTGGATACGCAAGTCATATGAGTCTCGAAGAGTCTTTCTCTCTTAGTTTGGGCACAACAGACAAGCCAAGAGTGAAGTTGTGAGATGGACATTATGTTCGAGCAAAAGGAAGCGGGACTATAGCTATCAACTCAAAGAAAGGTACCAAATACATTTATAGAGTCTTATATGTTCATGAACTTAGTCTAAATATGTTAAGGGTGCCACAAATGATAAGGAATAGTTATGGTGTGAATTTTAAAAAGTACTCGCATTGCGTTATTACTAATTCTTACGATTCTGAAATAGCTAGCCTTGATATGGTAAATGATAGTTGTTCTTGATGTTGCAAAACTAGTGCTTTTAGTGTTACTGAAGATGATAGTGTGAAATGGCACAAGCGAGTTTGTCACTTCAATTATAGAACACTTAATCATATGTATATTACTATGTTGGTGAAAGATATGCCTCTCATTAGTGAAGTTGATTCTAATTGTGAAGGTTGTGAATTAGGAAAAGTTTCAGGTTACATTTCTCAAAGTCTAGTGTGACGAGAGCCAGACACAAGTTAGAAACTGTGAATTTTGATACTTGAGGTCCTGTGTCAACATAATCTTGGAGCAGTAACATTTTTTTTTTGAAGATTATACAAGAATGTGTTGGGTTTATTTCCTTAGTGACAAAGCTTCAGAATATAAAAAACTTTAAAGAAACTTGTTAAAGTATAAAACGGAAATAACTTGCGTATTTTGAGGACTAATAATGGCGAA
The DNA here is from genome assembly GCA_030686995.1 of Artemisia argyi. Taxonomy (NCBI): domain Eukaryota; kingdom Viridiplantae; phylum Streptophyta; class Magnoliopsida; order Asterales; family Asteraceae; genus Artemisia; species Artemisia argyi. Next base: position 39,057,803 of record CM060701.1, read on the forward strand.
GAGTATACATTAAATGAGTTTAAAGAATTCTTTAAACAACAAGGATTAATTCATCAAGTTACAGTTCCATACTCCCCTATAAAAATCGGTGCTTCTGTAAAGAACATGATGGTTATGGAGATAGCGAGATTAATGTTGCTCGAGAAAAAAAACTACCAAAGACATTTTTTGCGGAGGCAGTAGCTACATGTGTGTATTTGGTGAACAGAATAACAATAGAAGCTGTGAGTGGTAAAACTCCGATTGAATCTTGGTCGAGAATCAAACCATCAATTTAACACCTGAAAGTCTTTGGGTCTATCTCTTATTATCATATTCCAGACATCAAAAGATCAAGGGTGCATTTGGTATGCAACCTGGAATCACTATAGGTATGATTTTGATTACAAGGATGTATCATATCAAAAGTATCATTGTCATTGGTATTATTTGGTATAAAGTTTAAGGTAAATGTAACACTTTTAAATGGGCTCATTCAATAGCTAAATAAAATAAAATATATCATTAAAATACAAAAATATAACTTGTAAAGTTAGTAATAAATATAAAAAGTACATGGGCTCTACAGGAATGATTGAGAAAAGTCACACATCCATACTACTATGGATCTATCATTGTTGATATCATACCTTGGTATCAGATCTCTAACCAAACATCTTATATGGATATGAATGTGATTGATTGATTCCCATATAATCAAACCAAACAACTCCCAAAGTTTGATGCAAAAGATAGAAAAGGCATCTTTGTCGACTATGCAACGAAGTCAAAAGGATATAGAATTTATGATCTGAGTGATAGTAAAGTTTCAGTAAGTAGAGATGTTACTTTTGATGAAGAGGCCTACTCATAATGGAACATGGAAGAAGTTATAAGACATGAAGATAGGTTTTTATATGAAACACATCACGATGAAGTTGATATTCCTGAATTTGATATTGAAGATACAACTGACACTGATGTGTTTAGAACAAGACCGCTTGTTGTTGTTTAAAAGTCTTGTAATTCTATTAATGAACATGAAAGTTATGCAGATGCCTCTAATCATTCAGAATGGATTAATGCAATAAAAGCTGAACTTGAAACGATCAAGAGAAACAACACATGGAAGCTTGTCGACTTGCCAGAAGGGAAAAATGTAATATGTGTGAAATGGGTCTATAAAACTAATTGTGAGCCCGACGGATCAATTTTCAAGCATAAATCAAGATTGATCGTAAAGCGTTCCAACAATCTTTAAATTTATAAACAAGAATTTCTAGTTTAACTAGAAACAAATTTGGGGAAGTATACCCTTATCGTGTGTAGTTAGGGATTGGTAAGTCAAATTCATCCCAAAAACTTAGTTGCACTCAGGTTGTTTGTTCATTTAAGCAAGAATATTGGTGGTGGTTATGATTGTCACAGATCAAACCACCAAGGAAAGCAAAAAGAAACCAAGATGATGCAAGCATATAAAGAACATACTTGAATGGATAGATGATCACAAGGATATTAGGATGTTTAGTTTGGAAAATATATTATCATTGGTAATCCTTTTTACCTATAGAACCAATTATAATATTCAAGTGTTTTATAAATCAAATATATATATAAGTCTCAATCAAATGGTCATGTCATGAGATTCATGCCTAAACCAACAGCTGTAAGAATTAATCCTTTTAGATGTGGCCTTAGACCATTTGGACCCTAAAGTATGCCTTAATGACATATTATACCCCTAACTACCAAATGGCAGTTACTTGATGGAAGTAACTACCATAACAGAAATATAATCAGTGTTGTGGTCACTTTCCTGTATCTTGTCACATAAGTATTTTCTCAATAAACACCAATAACTCTTGATAGAAATCCCTCTATCGGATTATTGACATCACTACCGGAATCGACTAACCCTAACGCTATGGCTTCATCATCTAATCACAATCCTCAATCAATTCTATCATCAAGTAAGTTTACTTTAATCTTATTGTTATGATATGATTACATGAGATTGATCCTATATATGTTTAATTAAATCAGTGCATATACCTCAAAATGAGTGGGAGCAAATTTATTATACTTGTGCTTTATGTTGATGATATCCTATTAGCAAGTAATAATATTGATTTGTTGCATGAGTCAAAACGTTTTCTTTCTAGAAACTTTGACATGAAAGATCTTGGTGAGGCTTCGTATGTTATTAGAATTGAAATTCACCGAAATCAAACCAATGGGACATTAGGACTGTCTCAAAAGGTATATATTGAACGTGTGCTCAATAGGCTCAATATGCAACATTGCTCCCCCATGGTCGCTCCTGTAATTAAGGGTGATGTTTTCGGGTCTCATCAATGTCCAAAAACTAAGGTTGGACATGAGGAAATGAAGCAAATTCCTTATGCTTTTGTAGTAAGAAGCTTAATGTATGCTCAAGTTTGGACTCAACCAGATATCTCTTTTATATATGGCATGTTTGGCAAGTTTCAATCTAATCCTGGCCTACATCAATAGAAACCTGCTAAGAAAGTATTGTGATACCTACAAGGAACGAGGGAGTACAAATTAACTTATACTAGCTCTGACAATCTTAAAGAGTCTAGTAGGTCAACTTTAGGATATATTTTCATGCTGTCAGGTTGGCCTATATCTTGGAAGAGTCAAAAACTAGTTCTAACGACAGACTCAATACTGATGGCTGAGTATGTTTCAATTTATAATGCGACATGCCATGCAATGTTTTTGAGAAATTTGATCACTGGACTCAAAATTGTTAAATCCATATATCAAGGCCATTAAAGATTTACTGCGATAATAGTGCAGCCGTGAGCTTCTTGAAAAGAAATAGTTCAACTGGAGCTGGTTTATACCTCGATACAAAGACCTTACATAATGTTGTAGTTAGTGCACTATTTCATGATTATGTTTAGCTTCAAAACAATCGCTTTAAGATAATATCCTTCACTATAATGCCAAGTCTATCTATATTTATTTTTAATCATGTACACTTATGTTTTGTTATAGAAAATTATTTGTACCACATTACTCTTTTGTCATTTTGGCTTAATGAAATCATATATTTCACATTAGTACCATTATTATAATCGATGGGATCCCGTGTCAAACGTGACATGTTAGGCTGTATCTTTTGCTTTGGTGCTATTATGGAATTATGGTAATTCACATAAACTTGTAATTGGCCAATATAAATTTTCAGGCTTATGTATATATGAATAAATGGTCTTTTGGCCAAGTGGAATGTTAGAATTAATCCCTTTTAGATGTGGCCTTAGACCATTTGGACCCTAAAGTATGCCTTAATGACATTTTATTCCCCTAACTACCAAATGGCAGTTACTTGAAGGAAGTAACTACCGTAACAGAAATATAATCAAGGATGTGGTCACTTTCATGTATCCTGTCACATAATTATTCTCTTAATAAGCACCAATAACTCTTGATAGAAATCCCTCATCAGATTATTGACATCACTACCGGAATCGACTAACCCTAATGCTATGGCTTCATCATCAAATCATAATCTTCAGTCAGTTCTATTATCAAGTAAGTTTATTTTAATGTTATTGTTATGATATGATTACATGAGATTGATCTTGTGTGTGTTTAATTAATCTAACAACAACAACAACAACAACAACAACAAAGAATCTTTTTGGCCTATAGACTTTGATGTTATCAATTTGTTAAGTTCCATTTACTTGAAGGACGCTTAGACCATATACTTAAAAGACTCCTTTTGACATTAATCTAAATTAAACGTTTACTTGTTTTGTTTACCAATTTCCTCATACCATTGTCACAAATACAAGACCAAAATATTTGTCGATTAATGAATTGAAACCAACCATTAATGAGAATCCTTTTGACCTATAGAACTAACAATGATCAACCAAAGTAATAAACAAGTACAAGTTCCAATTTAACCAAATATGATGTTTTCGTCATATTCCAAACAAAAACTATGAATTATCCAAACATCCTTTTATCACAAGTTTTCATATGAGCCAAAAAACATGAAAAAATTATTCAAAAGACAAGAAACACGTAATCAACACAATCAAACAACAAACATGCTTAATATTAAAAGAGAAAATACCTAAGTTCAAAAGATGAAATATATAAGTTCTGTGATTCACACATGAATTCTCTGTGTTACAAAGCCAAATACCAAGCAAAATACGACTTCTATTACAACCCAAAATTTCTCTAAATTCCTAGTAACACCATGCAACAAGAGATGGGAGTGTTTAGTAACAAGGATTTTTAGTGTTAGGATTTCTCCTAACACATAAATGGAACGACATTTACGGGATTACATTAGTTATCTTTTAAGGCATATACACAGGTACTAGAAACATCATTAGTGTAAAGTAATGTGTATGTTGTCCTATATATACCCCTCCATACTTCCATGGAGGGGTGAATCTAAGTGTGAAAACCATACCATTTTCCATATCAATAAAACATACTTTACTTTCTCTCTCTACTTTCTCTCACTAACTATAGCCATGATATACTTTCATCATCCCTGACCTCCCACATCGATCCAACAAGTGGCATCAGAGCTATGGTTTCTATTATTGTTGATTTTGTTGAGGCAACATGATCAAGATCTCTTTTTGTTTTAATGATGACAAATAAACCATCGAAACACATAAAATAACAAACGTTAGCCAAATTCCCCGGAGCCCATATCTGCTCCTGGCGCGCTGCCCGCGTGTCAACGCGTGGGTGACACGCCAGGACACTGTATGGTTCCGGGCGAATTTTGAAAGTCGGCTTTCCCCTTACCCGAAAAATGTGGATCTTTCAATACAGGTATGAATATGTTATGTGTTTAATTGAGAACACTCGAAACGAGTTTTGAGACTTGAGAGATCCTACCTTTAAAACACCCATTTACGGGAAAACGCCAACTCATATTTTCTAACTATCGCCTCTAGCCAAGGCTTTTCTAAACTTAGGGAGCTTATATACTTCATGTAACATCACGTGAAAAAAATCCATATTCTCATATCCCGTGCTTACGTCTTCTCTAATCACGTAACGGGTTTACTCCCTTATTGGTCAAAGTAAGTCAAAGGTCACTTTGCGTAAACGCATCCTTTCCCACTTGGGTTATGCTTTACATCTAGGCAAAGCACTTAACTTGTTTGAACCAAGGAATTAGTTGAGAACTTCGAGTCGTGGAAAGTCACGAGATATGAAACTATGGATTCTCGACGTTATGTTACTTGAACTTATAAGTAACCTATGAATTTCTCAACTCATAATCTTAATTGTCTAAACACTTTCTTAATGACAATTAGATTATGTCTTAATCTTCCTCTTAAATCTCATTTCTACAAAAGACAAATACCACCATATCCAATCATATCCAATCATATCCAAATCATATATTCTCTTACACAATCTCTTACACTCTTACATATTCCCTTACACAATCCAACTCATTCCTTACACACTCTACATCTCAACCATCCATTCCCTTACAACACATCTTAACCCTGCATATTCAACACATGGGAATTATTTGTAAACCAAAGGAGGCTCCCTTTGATCTCCACCATCCAATTCAAACTAGAACACATCTCAACCATCCATCCACTCTCCTCTCTATACCATCACATATGTTTAATCCAAGCCATCTCTTTCAAACCAAAACCATCTCAACCATTGATTCACCCTTTCCCCCCAAGCAAAGCATATTCCTTTGGAATATCCCTTCTTAATCCAAACATAGGCTCCCTTTGACCCTAGCCATCTATTTTAAATAAACACATCTCAACCCTCCATTTCAAACCAAAACCATCTCAACCCTCCATCTCACCCTTTCCCCCCAAGGATGGAATATAGCTTGGCATATTCTTTATCTCTTTTCTATGCCATGTGAGGAATAACATTTCTACCCCTTCCAAATTACTCTATCTACACTTTATACCCTTGGTAATTTGTTTTCTCTTTAAATACTTCACAAAACATTTTCAAATTGGCTATTTGAGTTGGTAAACCTTAGATTGATTAATGTTAAGGTTTAGTGTTAAGTATAATTGGGGGTTTAGCAAGGATAGGTATTTATTAGATCCAACACCCAACACTTGGGAAAAAGCTTACAGACGCCTGGCGCGCAGCCCGCGCGTTGACGCACGGGTGACGCGCCGGCCTCGGTAAAATTTCCCAAGTTTGGGTTCTTGGCCTATAAATACCACCCTTGCCTCTTGTATTCCTCACCCCTTGCCATTATTCTTTCTCTCTATATTCTTTCTCTCTAAACACTCTCAAATCTCTCCATCTCTAATCTTGTGTTCTTGATTCTCATTCTAACATCTTTAAAAGAACACATCTCCTTGCAAGGGAAGAATCACAAGAACCTAATCCACTCTTGTGATTGTATCGAGGGTCTTGTTCCTTATACCCTTTCTATTACAATCGAGTCTCTAGGTTAGGTTAGGGCTTGGTTGAAGAAACATTTATTCATTCATTCAATTGTTTGTAAGGGAAGTCTTGTGTCTTGGTGACCAAGCCTAGATCATTGGGGATCTAGTTGGGGTTTGATACTTCCGGTGGGAAGTCTTGGTAGTGATCTTTGTGATCCTTAGGAGAAGTCGAATCGTGAGATTCTTTTGGGTGGTTTCCGAGGGCGGAATACTGTGGGAGTAACTCCTTCTTTGTGAGCATCAATATTGGTGGCGTGATTTGTAACAGTTTGTAGTCCACCGAAAGGATTATACTAGTGAATAGTATCGGAGTCGCGGATTCGCAACTGGACGTACGGATGGTATAAACCCCCCATCCCGAACCAGTATATATCATGGTGTCTTTCTTTACTCGCTTTATATACTTTGGTTGTGTTTGTGGTTGTTTGGATTGACTATACAACCACTTGGTTTTCTTTGTGGCTTAAAGTTTTTAAAAGCCGTAAGTCACATAATTTTTTTAACAACTTTTTCCCATGTATTTTCAACGCCATCTAAACTCACTAAAAACTTAATTTCTTCATCATTTCCTGAGTGTTTTTCAAATCTGAGACCATCATTCAATTCATCTTAACATTCCGCACATAGTGATTAGTTTGAATTTGATTTTTGTTCAATATCTCATAAACCCCCAAACTTGAAGTTTTGGCGCAACTTTTCGTACCCTAATTTTTTGGAACTGTATGATAGAATAATTGAAGAATTAGTGTATAGGAATTGATTTCTGTGTGAATAATCATGTCTATTAAGTCAAATAAACGAAGATCATCAAAACGTCAAACTAGGGTTCCAGTTAGGTTTGATGAAACTGTTAGTGATCTAGGCAAAAACAAGGGGAAGAATTCTAATGAAGGAAATGATAATAGTGAATTAGTTGAGAAGATTGATAGTGCCGAGAAAGGGGAAACTTTTGTGAAAATGATAAGGGTAAGTTGAAAGTTGCTAATGCAGAGATGAATGTGGAGGAATTTTTGGATAAGAATGCTGATAATAATAATTGTGGAAAGGAAGTACAGAAGGAGGGTGAGATCCAGAATCATCAAAAGCCAGCCTGCAATGTAAGTCAATCATCATCATCTGTGAATGTACAGTCCACGGAAACTGCTAATCCTAGTGTTGAAGGTTCTACTAATGCTAATACAAATGGTGTAGAATCCTGTAAAAATTTCTTGTAATTAAATCATTAATAAATAAATAAACCTTCGTTATCGTTTCTAATTCCCATTTTCTCGGAAAAATTTGAAATTTTTCTTATTATATTATTTTGACGATTTTCACAAAATAATATAATTCACGAAATGACGGAATTAATCCTCGACACGTTACACGAAACTTAAACTTTTCATTTAATCCTAAATCTAAATCCTAATACTAATTATATTTAGTAAATATAATTAAAAATCCTTAATTATCCTATTAACCAACCGGACCCTTAATTATCTTCGGCCCACACCACCTTCACTATTCCTAAGCCCACGAAACAAAAGCCCAACTTCCAATTTAATAGTTTTCATCCGATCGACCAAGACCAAACCATCTCCAAAACACATCGTTTATTCCTAAATCTTACACACGACCTATATATTTAATTTTCTCATCTCGTTAACCTACTAGCCAACAATTAGTGTGTCAAGTCTCACGTCCATACGTTGAGTTTTGATACGTTTTTAAGAGGCAAAGTATTCGACCCTTGCACATCCAAATCGAGTTACAATATATTCAAAACTTAACCGTTTTGAATCTAGTTTGTTTCTAATCGTTCCTAATATTATTCCTGAGATGATTTTATGCTCAAATGTTAAAGATGATCAAGTATATACAAGTGGTAAACGATTTGTGAATCGTATGTATATATATAAGCTTGGTCGACATAGGGTATGATTCATCCCAACATTCTCCCTCTTTTGTGCTCTCACAAGCCATTCTAAACCATTATAATATGTTCATCTATGAGTCTAGTTACTGACATGCAATAGTACGAAGAAGTTACATTGAATTTCTCTACTAAAACAATATATATATTAGTAATATATGTACGTACTTGCATGCATACTACTCTCATTCACTTTTAAACTCTTTAGCTGCAATTATTCGACCTTCAAATCCTTCTCATAATATTTACAAGTCGTAAGGTATAATATTGGAAGCAAAGAAAGGAAATCGGGTTGAAATATTATATAACGTTTGGGTTATATAGCTTAGACATGATTTCTTGTGTTCCTTTTCTATCTATCTCGACTCTTGATCACCTCTAAGGTGTTTGTAAGTTTCCTACACTCATTTCTAATCCATTTCACACGTTATTATATAGTCATGCACTTTGTGATTATTGTTTCGAACGTATATACTTTGCACGTTTATTTCAAGTATAAAATTATTCTTAGTACACGAAACGTGATTAGCCTCTATCTTGGAAGGCCTAGGAATCACGTAACACACACAAATCACTTTAGTTGTAATGTTACAAGTATTGCACGCATACATTTTAAATAGCATCCATCGTATGAAATTTGTCAAAAACACTTAGTAAATATTTACAACTTTTCAAAATATAAATCGATCCAACCATGTCACAAAACAAGCGTATAACTTAAAATTTCATTTAACGATAGTACTATATTTTTTTACAACGTCATAGACCACCTAGCAAACTAACATTTTCATGTAAACAACTTGTAAAAATAATCACGTTTTGACATCCTAATCGATCCATTTTGAAATGACATGAACCGGTTTTCAAACCAAAAATCTTATTTTGTCGACTGGGCTTAACTAAAGCCCATTAAGAAATTAAAATCTGTAAGCCCACTGGGGCTATAAGAAATGTTTTTAGAATCATAAAAATGACCCAAAGTCAAGCCCAAAACTTTTTCTATGCCCTCGCCTTCAAAACTCTTAACGGGCCTTTAATTGAATCGTTAATCGGCCCATAAGCTAAAAATTAAGCTTTTGAATAAATAAGCAGTTAAAATAAGCTTGTTACTTAATAAATAAGCTTCGGAAAATTTTTGGAAAGTTTCATAATCATTTTTGCAAAATTGGACTAAAAATGTAATGCGACGACACTTAGAAGGACTAAATGTGTAAATATTGAAAATAAAGGATTAAACCTGTAAATACAGAAATCTAAGGTTAAAATGTGATAAAAATTGATATTAGAAGGTTAGTATTGATTATTGGACAAAGTAGAGGACTATAGTTGAAAAATATATAAAAAGGACTAACGGTGTAACGCAAGTATCGTTAGTGTAAAAATGGTAAATTTGGAAAAGGAAACAAAGACTAAACGTAACTTATTTATCATTCTTACTTATTTTCTATTTTCGTCAATTTATTTCATATCATGTTTAAACTTTATTTTATTTATATATATATTATTTAAAGTAACGTTAATAATATATATATAACGATATTTAAAAAGTTAAGATTTTCTTACGATTAAAAAGGTAAAAACTTCGATGGATAAATTAAAAACCATATTTTGTCATATCATGCATATCACAAGATTTTCACTGCACATCGTTTTTCGTCATAACGAATATCTAATATTCGTTATTTTCTTCATAATTACCGAATAGTTTTTGGTCAAGTTCTTAGATAAATTTATTTATCAGGTTGTATTTCGAAGCCGTTTTCATAAATTCGTCCGACTTTATTTTCTTCGTTTTCAGTAATAATCAAGGTGAGTCATAGCCTCACATTTAATTATTTTCAAAACTCCGTGAGGGGGATACATGTTATAAATAGATCGCAAGTATTTTTCTGTATGCTTTCCTGACTGATATATGCCTAAGTTAGCTATTGCCAAAAGACCCTTATTCATGAGCCATTAATCACTGCGGTGAACGCGAATATAATGAATAGATCTATTTAAGGTTTGACAGCCTGTCCCATTAATACTTGACGGAATGCCATTATGCATGTGGTTAGTCGTATTAGTCGCGATAATTATATTTGAGTAAAAATAGGAACTGGCAAATCACGTATTACACGAGGGCAAATTTATCATTGATTTGATAAATACCCGCCGTTTACGGTATTTGTTAACGTTTGCGTGTCATGAGACTTAGTGCAATATATGAACTGCAATATCAATGTTTTCAAACTGATTGTATTTTCCAATACAATCTTACTTGTGTATCAAAATGATTATTAAATTCAAACTCTATGATTTCACTCAACAATTTTGTTGACTTTTAAGCATGTATCTCAGGTATTTAGCAGGGGAAGCAAGCATGGAACGGGCGGCAAAAAACTTCAAATTATGTTTACTTTATTTAAATAATGATGTAAAATAAATGATGCTTGATTTAGTTCAAAACATCAAGCTTTTATAATACTCTGATAAGGACCTATTGTATTTCAAATATTTATAAATGAAATTATGTCTTAAAACGTCTCTTCGAGCCGTTTTCTATCATTATGACTTCGATCCTCACCGTAACACCCTAATTTCTATTCCGCTGCCGCATTTCAAATTAGGGGGTGTTACAGATTGGTATCAGAGACATAGTTATAGAGAACCAAATGTTTTCAAACATTGAACTATAACCACACTTCCAAATAAATTAAATTTTCATCATATAAATTTTGCCCGTCGTGCCTGCTTGCTACAGTAGTCTGTAAGTTAATAATTAAGCTATGATATTTTGATTGTGATATGTTAAAATTTTATGATAATAAATTCTTATTCTACGCTATTTATGAATTTTTACAGTATTGTTTCAATATGAGTATGTTCGACTCCGACTCTGATATTTCCGTCGCGTCTGTTACTTCGCCTGTTTATCGTTCTACTTTTGTACCTGACGCTGTTTCCCAAGAAACAGAACCCTTCGAGCAAGACGAAATTGCTACAACGCCTAAGAATCCCAATGCTTTTGTTTTATCGACACCATTACCACGTCATGATTTCAATTCATATGCACCCGATCACCTACTCAACCTTTTTAGCCAAACTTATCCGTATACTTTTCACCCAAGAGAACAAATCCCTGAGGAAGATATACCTACATCCAGCCGCCTTCGTATTTCTGATTCTATTCCTCCACTTTCACCATCATTACCCTATCCGCCTGGTTTTACTCCCCCAGCTCATATCAATGAAACTGGTGAGAGTGCTAGGATGGAAATTCCCTCTACCCTTTCACCTTCTGTAGTAGTGACGCGATTGGAGCATCACGAAGATCAGATAGACTCACTTCTTCAGATGATTGATTATTCATCTTTCGATCATTCAGATACTACCCACAACACCTTACATAACCTTATAGCCGATAGGATAGAGTTGCAGCAGGGGTTAGCTCAGATACATTCGGATATCTCTGAGACACGTTCTTTCGCGATATCATTGCGAAGAGAGGGACAGAACCGTACTTGGGAAGCCCAGCTTGCACACCGAAGAGCAGATACATTGGAAAACCTTGTAGGAGATATGCAGATGCAACATCATACCGAGATGCAAGAGCTCCGAACTCAGATCTTAGAGATGGGAGGACATGTGGACATACCTAATCATTAGAGGCAGTTAGTATTTGTACTAGTAATAAGGCATTCAAGCCTGCCGCATGTGGCATTTAATAAGCTTGTATCATTTTGTTATAACAACTCAACTGATTTAAAGTTATTAATGTTATGCTGTTGGTTTTGATATTACTATATACAAATGTTAACTTATGCTTATGGTTGTTCATGTGTATTATAATTGCATCTAACATATCGGAATGATTATGACTGTTGTATCAAAATAAAAACTACATATGATGCCCAATTATTATTAAGACTCATAAATATTTATTTCCCTACTTCACAAGAACCTTTAAAACAAGTGGTTGTTTAAAATTCTAAATGCTATATTTTTGTATTATTAATAGAAAAATGGAGCATGCAAGTAGCGAAAACTCTAACCCGGAAGTGATCATGACCCCCACTGAGGTTCAAAGAATGATTGCTGAGGGAATATCTGCAGCTCGTGAAGCGGATCGTTTGAATAATACCAATGGTGCAAATCGTGAAGCTAATACAATTACTCCACGTAATTGTACTTACAAGGATTTCATGACTTGCAAGCCAACAAACTTCAAAGGAATTGAAGGAGTGACTAAAATGGCACATTGGTTTGAGCATACTGAGACAGTCTTCAAGAGGAGTGGTTGTCCTGAGAATAGTAAAGTTACCTTTGCTACAGGAACTCTTCAAGGAGAAGCACTATCATGGTGGAACACTACTGCGAATGCTATGGGTCCAGATGAAGCTTTCAGACTTTCGCAGAATGAGTTGAAAAATAAAATGTTGAAGAAGTATTGTCCAAGGACAGAGATTCAAAAACTGGAGGATGAATTTCATCAGCTAGTTGTAAGGTACAATGACTTGAAGACATACGACAGAAAGTTTCTGGAGTGGTCGGTGATGTGCCCAACTATAGTACCCGGTGTTGAACAAGCATTGGAGAAATACGTGGAGGGACTGCCACCATCCATTGAAGGAGATGTTACCTCATCGAATCCAAAGACAGTAGAAGAAGCTATGGAGCTTGCACAGAGATTGTTAACCCGGGTGATCAAAAGAGGTTCTACTTCTGTGATCAATGAGCATAAGTGAAGTGCTGACAACCGTGGGAGTAACAATAGCAACAACCGCAGCTACAACAACAGTTACAGCGGTAACCGTAGCTACAGCAACAACAACAATCAAAGCAGAAATCGCAACAGAGATCAACAGCAGAACCGTAGTAATCATCATCAGCAACAAAATCGTCGACAAGAAGCTACCCGAGCTTATGCAGCAGTGCCTGCAGAAAGTAAAGGATATTCTGGAACTCTACCCCCATGTAACAAGTGCAACATGCATCATACTGGAGCATGTAGGGCTGCTTGTGGCAACTGTAGAAGAATTGGTCATATGACAAGGGACTGTCGAGCGACTGGAGCCAACACACAACCGATAGCAGTAAAGTGCCATGGTTGTGGAGAAGTTGGACATTACAAACCTCAATGTTCGAAATTTACCAATAATGTTGCCAGAGGAAGAGTGTATGTACTTGGTGATGGGAACACAACGCAGAATTCTGATGTTGTTACTGGTACGTTCCTATTAAATCAACAAGATGCTAAGATATTATTTGATTCAGGAGCAGATAAAAGTTTTGTGTCTACTTCGTTTGCCGCAATTCTAAATATTACTCCTGTAGAATTAGATACTATCTATGAAATAGAATTAGCAGATGGAAATATTCTAAGTACCAATACCCTAATCGAAAACTGCACTTTAACCCTTTTAAATAAATCTTTCCCTATCAATCTTATGCCCATCCAATTGGGAAGTTTTGATGTCATCATTGGTATGGATTGGTTATCTAAACACCGTGCCAGAATAATTTGTGACGAGAAAATCATCCAAATTCCATTCGACGGTGAAACCTTAATCATCCAAGGTGATAAACCTAAAACTTCTTTCAATATCATTTCGTACGCCAAGACGATGAAATACATAAGCAAAGGATGCCATGTATTTCAAATCCAAGTAACGGGAGGAGAAACAAAAGAAAAGAAGAAACAACTTGATGAAGTGCCAGTTGTAAGAGAATTTTCTGATGTATTTCCCGAAGACTTACCTGGAATCCCACCAACTCGTCAAGTAGAATTCCGAATCGATTTAGTGCCTGGAGCAGCACCAGTTGCAAAAGCACCATATCGATTAGCACCCTCCGAGATGAAAGAATTATCTGAACAGTTAAAGGAACTATTAGATAAAGGTTTCATTCAACCAAGTTCATCCCCTTGGGGAGCACCAATCCTATTTGTCAAAAAGAAAGATGGAACGTTCCGAATGTGTATCGATTACAGAGAGTTGAACAAACTCACGGTGAAGAATCGATATCCATTACCAAGGATCGACGATCTATTTGATCAATTACAAGGATCAAGTGTTTACTCAAAAATCGATCTAAGATCAGGATATCATCAATTAAGAGTTAGGGAAGAGGACATTCCCAAGACAGCTTTTCGAACACGATACGGACATTATGAATTTCAGGTGATGGCATTTGGTCTTACCAATGCACCAGCTGTATTCATGGATTTAATGAACCGAGTATGCAAACCATACTTGGATAAATTCGTTATTGTGTTCATTGATGATATTTTAATCTATTCGCGCAATAAAGAAGAGCATGCCGAACACTTAAGGACTATTTTGGAGTTACTTAAGAAGGAAAAGTTGTACGCCAAGTTTTCCAAATGTGATTTTTGGATTTCTACCGTTCAATTTTTAGGCCATATCATCAACAACAAAGGTATCCATGTAGATCCCGCGAAGATAGAAGCAGTTAAAGGTTGGACGTCACCCACCTCCCCAACCGAGATTCGTCAATTCTTAGGTCTCGCTGGTTATTACCGGAGATTTATAGAAGGTTTTTCAAAGATTGCAAAACCGTTGACGGAACTAACCCAGAAGAACAAGAAATATAACTGGGAAGAGAAGCAAGAGTCAGCATTTCAACTGCTGAAACAGAAGCTTTGTGAAGCACCAATATTAGCATTACCGGAAGGCAATGAGGACTTTGTAGTGTATTGTGACGCATCTCATCATGGTTTAGGTGCGGTACTAATGCAAAGAGACAAAGTTATAGCCTATGCTTCACGACAGCTGAAGAAGAATGAAGAAAACTACACCACTCATGATCTAGAATTAGGAGCAGTAGTTTTTGCTCTTAAGATATGGAGACATTACCTATATGGTACAAAGTGTACGGTTTTCACCGATCACAAGAGTCTACAGCATATACTAGATCAGAAGGAGCTAAACATGAGGCAAAGAAGATGGTTAGAATTAGTCAATGACTATGACTGTGAAATTCGTTACCATCCTGGTAAAGCGAATGTAGTAGCCGATGCATTGAGTAGAAAAGATAGAATTAAACCTCTTAGAGTTCGATCTCTAGGAATGACAATTCATTCGCCACTTCCTGCTCAAATCATCAAAGCTCAAACGGAAGCTCTACAAGAAGAAAACCGGAAATATGAGAAAATTGACAGAAGGTCAAACCTGGAAGATCAGGTTGACAGAATGCCAAATAATGAAAAAGAATTTGTGAGAAGAAATGATGGAATGTTATGTTTTAAGGAAAGATATTGGATTCCTCTCTTTGGAGGTATTCGAGACCTTATCATGCATGAATCACATAAATCCAAATATTCTATTCATCCCGGTTCCAATAAGATGTACCAAGATATTAAGAAGAATTATTGGTGGCCAAATATGAAAGTTGATATCGCCGAGTATGTTGGTAAATGTTTAACCTGCTCTAGAGTAAAAGCAGAGACTCAGAAACCATCAGGATTACTCGTGCAACCAGAAATTCCGGTCTGGAAATGGGAAAGAATCACAATGGATTTTATTACCAAATTACCAAAGACTTCGACCGGATTAGACACAATCTGGGTTATCATCGATCGATTAACCAAGTCTGCACATTTCCTACCAATCAAGGAAATTGACGAGATGGAAACACTTGCTCAGTTGTATTTTAAGGAAATTGTGATTAGACATGGGGTACCAATATCTATTATTTCTGATAGAGATAGCCGATTCACCTCAAGATTTTGGGAATCACTACAGAAATCTCTTGGTAATAGGTTAGATATGAGCACCGCGTATCATCCGCAAACTGAAGGACAAAGTGAGAGAACAATCCAAACCTTGGAGACATGCTTCGAGCATGTGTGATTGATTTCGGAAAAGGTTGGGATAGACACTTGCCATTAGTTGAATTCTCGTACAATAACAACTACCATGCCAGCATAAAGGCTGCACCTTTTGAGGCACTGTATGGAAGGAAGTGCAGATCACCAATATGTTGGACAGAAGTTGGTGATATGCAACTCACCGGACCAGAGCTAATACATGATACTACAGAGAAGATATTCCAAATCAAGCAACGCTTGCAAGCTGCTCGTGACAGACAGAAAAGTTATGCTGATGTCAGGAGAAAGCCTATGGAATTTCAAGTAGGAGACAAAGTCATGTTGAAGGTTTCGCCATGGAAAGGAATGATTCGCTTTGGAAGACGTGGAAAGTTAAATCCGAGGTACATTGGACCATTCAAAATTCTGGAGAGAATTGGTTCAGTTGCTTATAAGTTAGAACTTCCGGATGAACTCAGTAGGGTACACCCTACGTTTCACGTATCCCAACTCAAGAAATGTTTGTCAGACGAAACTCTCGTCATTCCACTAAAAGAGATTAGATTGGACGACAAACTGGTGTTCACAGAAGAGCCTGTGGAAATAATGGATAGAGAGATAAAACAACTCAAATAGAATCGTATCCCCATTGTAAAAGTAAGATGGGACTCTAAGCGAGGACCGACTTATACATGGGAAAGAGAAGATAGATTCCATGAGAAATATCCGCACTTATTTTCATAGAACACATTTGTTAGATTTCTTAAAATCGAATTTCGGGACGAAATTCAGAATGACAAGTGGGTACTGTAGAATCCTGTAAAAATTTCTTGTAATTAAATCATCAATAAATAAATAAACCTTCGTTATCGTTTCTAATTCCCATTTTCTCGGAAAAATTTGAAATTTTTCTTATTATATTATTTTGACGATTTTCACAAAATAATATAATTCACGAAATGACGGAATTAATCCTCGACACGTTACACGAAACTTAAACTTTTCATTTAATCCTAAATCTAAATCCTAATACTAATTATATTTAGTAAATATAATTAAAAATCCTTAATTATCCTATTAACCAACCGGACCCTTAATTACCTTCGGCCCACACCACCTTCACTATTCCTAAGCCCACGAAACAAAAGCCCAACTTCCAATTTAATAGTTTTCATCCGATCGACCAAGACCAAACCATCTCCAAAACACATCGTTTATTCCTAAATCTTACACACGACCTATATATTTTATTTTCTCATCTCGTTAACCTACTAGCCAACAATTAGTGTGTCAAGTCTCACGTCCATACGTTGAGTTTTGATACGTTTTTAAGAGGCAAAGTATTCGACCCTTGCACATCCAAATCGAGTTACAATATATTCAAAACTTAACCGTTTTGAATCTAGTTTGTTTCTAATCGTTCCTAATATTATTCCTGAGATGATTTTATGCTCAAATGTTAAAGATGATCAAGTATATACAAGTGGTAAACGATTTGTGAATCGTATGTATATATATAAGCTTGGTCGACATAGGGTATGATTCATCCCAACATTCTCCCTCTTTTGTGCTCTCACAAGCCATTCTAAACCATTATAATATGTTCATCTATGAGTCTAGTTACTGGCATGCAATAGTACGAAGAATTTACATTGAATTTCTCTACTAAAACGATATATATATTAGTAATATATGTACGTACTTGCATGCATACTACTCTCATTCACTTTTAAACTCTTTAGCTGCAATTATTCGACCTTCAAATCCTTCTCATAATACTTACAAGTCGTAAGGTATAATATTGGAAGCAAAGAAAGGAAATCGGGGGTTGAAATATTATATAACGTTTGGGTTATATAGCTTAGACATGATTTCTTGTGTTCCTTTTCTATCTATCTCGACTCTTGATCACCTCTAAGGTGTTTGTAAGTTTCCTACACTCATTTCTAATCCATTTCACACGTTATTATATAGTCATGCACTTTGTGATTATTGTTTCGAACGTATATACTTTGCACGTTTATTTCAAGTATATAATTATTCTTAGTACACGAAACGTGATTAGCCTCTATCTTGGAAGGCCTAGGAATCACGTAACACACACAAATCACTTTAGTTGTAATGTTACAAGTATTGCACGCATACATTTTAAATAGCATCCATCGTATGAAATTTGTCAAAAACACTTAGTAAATATTTACAACTTTTCAAAATATAAATCGATCCAACCATGTCACAAAACAAGCGTATAACTTAAAATTTCATTTAACGATAGTACTATATTTTTTTACAACGTCATAGACCACCTAGCAAACTAACATTTTCATGTAAACAACTTGTAAAAATAATCATGTTTTGACATCCTAATCGATCCATTTTGAAATGACATGAACCGGTTTTCAAACCAAAAATTCAAACTAAAAATCTTATTTTGTCGACTGGGCTTAACTAAAGCCCATTAAGAAATTAAAATCTGTAAGCCCACTGGGCCTATAAGAAATGTTTTTAGAATCATAAAAATGACCCAAAGTCAAGCCCAAAACTTTTTCTATGCCCTCGCCTCCAAAACTCTTAACGGGCCTTTAATTGAATCGTTAATCGGCCCATAAGCTAAAAATTAAGCTTTTGAATAAATAAGCAGTTAAAATAAGCTTGTTACTTAATAAATAAGCTTCGGAAAATTTTTGGAAAGTTTCATAATCATTTTTGCAAAATTGGACTAAAAATGTAACGCGACGACACCTAGAAGGACTAAATGTGTAAATATTGAAAATAAAGGATTAAACTTGTAAATACAGAAATCTAAGGTTAAAATGTGATAAAAATTGATATTAGAAGGTTAATATTGATTATTGGACAAAGTAGAGGACTATAGTTGAAAAATATATAAAAAGGACTAACGGTGTAACGCAAGTATCGTTAGTGTAAAAATGGTAAAATTGGAAAAGGAGACAAAGACTAAACGTAACTTATTTATCATTCTTACTTATTTTCTATTTTCGTCAATTTATTTCATATCATGTTTAAACTTTATTTTATTTATTTATATATTATTTAAAGTAACGTTAATAATATATATATAACGATATTTAAAAAGTTAAGATTTTCTTACGATTAAAAAGGTAAAAACTTCGATGGATAAATTAAAAACCATATTTTGTTATATCATGCATATCACAAGATTTTCACTGCACATCATTTTTCGTCATAACGAATATCTAATATTCGTTATTTTCTTCATAATTACCGAATAGTTTTTGGTCAAGTTCTTAGATAAATTTATTTATCAGGTTGTATTTCAAAGCCGTTTTTTCGTCCGACTTTATTTTCTTCGTTTTCAGTAATAATCAAGGTGAGTCATAGCCTCACATTTAATTATTTTCAAAACTCCGTGAGGGGGATACATGTTATAAATAGATCGCAAGTATTTTTCTGTATGCTTTCCTGACTGATATATGCCTAAGTTAGCTATTGCCAAAAGACCCTTATTCATGAGCCATTAATCACTACGGTGAACGAGAATATAATGAATAGATCTATTTAAGGTTTGACAGCCTGTCCCATTAATACTTGACGGAATGCCATTATGCATGTGGTTAGTCGTATTAGTCGCGATAATTATATTTGAGTAAAAATAGGAACTGGCAAATCAACTATTACACGAGGGCAAATTTATCATTGATTTGATAAACACCCGCCGTTTACGGTATTTGTTAACGTTTGCGTGTCATGAGACTTAGTGCAATATATGAACTGCAATATCAATGTTTTCAAACTGATTGTATTTTCCAATACAATCTTACTTGTGTATCAAAATGATTATTAAATTCAAACTCTATGATTTCACTCAACAATTTTATTGACTTATAAGCATGTATCTCAGGTATTTAGCAGGGGAAGCAAGCATGAAACGAGCGGCAAAAATCTTCAAATTATGTTTACTTTATTTAAATAATGATGTAAAATAAATGATGTTTGATTTAGTTCAAAACATCAAGCTTTTATAATACTCTGATAAGGACCTATTGTATTTCAAATATTTATAAATGAAATTATGTCTTAAAACGTCTCCTCGAGCCGTTTTCTATCATTATGACTTCGATCCTCACCGTAACACCCTAATTTCTATTCCGTTGCCGCATTTCAAGTTAGCGGGTGTTACAAATGGGGTGAGTTATGCTAGTATAGTGCAAAATTGTGAGAATATGAACCAGCAAGGGCCAATTTGTAATGTGAGTCAACCCCCAACACCTGTGATTGTGCAGTCTTCTGAAACTGTTAAAACTAATGTTGATGTTTGTACTAATGCTACCACAAAAGGGGTGAGTTATGCTAGTATAGTGCAAAACAAACAGGATAATATGAGCAAGTTAAGCATGATACCTACTAGAATTACTGAGGATGGGCATGAAGTGGTGATTTTTGATGAGGAAATTGTTAATGAGGGAAGTGAATTACCATCTATTCAGAATGTGGGGAAGGCTTGGTCTAAAAAGCATCATGGGAATTGGAAATGGAAATTTTATTTTCAAGTTTAATAATGAAGCTGGCTTGCAAAATGTTGTTGAAAATGGTATATGGATGGTCAATAACAAACCAATGGTGGTTCAAAAATGGGATTTAAGTGTTGATTTGAATAAAATTGAACCTAATGTGATTCCTGTATGGGTCAAAATGCATGAGCGGGAACTGAATTATCATCTATTCAGAATGTGGGGAAATATACCACTTGAAGCATGGACTATGAAAGGAATTAGTGCTTTGGCAAGTAGACTAGGAAACCCTTTGATCATGGATGCAATGACCACCAAGATGTGTAATCATGGTATTAGTAGATTAGGCTATGCTAGAGTACTAATTGAAGTTGATGCAAGGAAAGGCATACATGACACTATTGATATAGTATACTGTGACAAAGAGAACAAAAAGTTTGCTGCTAAGACTGTAAAAGTAGAATATGACTGGAAGCCACCTGTGTGTGACAAATGTAAAGTGTTTGGGCATGCTACTGAAAAGTGTGGGCAAAACATAACAAAAGATGACATTAAAGCTAAAAGTGGTGGTGAAGATGGTTTTCAAAATGTGAAAAAGACTAGAAGCTATGTTGCTGAAACAGGGGGAAAGAAACAACAAGAGCAGACAAAGGTGCAGAAGAATACTAGTAATATGGGTGCACAAAAGGGGGTAAAAGTTAGGTATGTGTATCAACCAAAAGAGAGTAATAAGAATAATACAACTCAGAAGGAAGATAAGGAGAAGACATTGAATAAGGATAATGGAGAGGCTCAGAACATAAAGGAAGTGACACCTAGGAAAACTTGGAATGTGCAAGAAAAGGTCATATCTGCTATTAAGAGTACAGCTAATAAGTATGCAGTTTTACAAGACAATAATGGGGAGGAGGATGACACTAGAATGAATGAAATAAGCAAAAATATAGTGGATGAGTACATCAAATCAAAAGTCTACCCACCTCTAAGTGAAACTAGCAAATGGACTAGGGTAATGTTGGATTATTTGACAAAGAAATGGAATAAGACAAATGGGAAAAATAGTCAGGCTGATTGTACTAAGGATGTGATTGAATTAGATGAGAATGAAGTTCACGTGGACATGTCTGAAAATGCCAAATTTATGACAGACAATGAAGTCCAGGGCAAACCTAGTTATATATTCTGCAAGTAATTTTCCATGGATTGCAAAATTGCTGCTTGGAACATAAGAGGTCTTGGAAAGCTTTCTAAACAGAATGAAGTTAGGAATCTTATAAGGAATGAAAGATTGTGTGTATGTGCAGTACTTGAAACACACATGAAGAAGGATAGAATAGATAAAGTGGGTAGAAAAGTGTTCGATAATTGGAATTGGCAACATAATCTTAGCATGAGCAGAAAGGGGTGTAGACTAATGGTTGGATGGAATGAAAATATGGTCAACTGCAGCCTTATTCATTATTCTAGCCAGACTATGTTTTACTTGATTGAGGTGCTGAATTCTGATACTAGGTTTTTCTGTACTTTCATCTATGCTGCTAATAATGGGAGAGATAGAAGAGAACTATGGAAGGACTTGGGTATTTACAGTCATTTGGTGAATAAGGAGGCCTGGGTCATTATGGGAGATGTCAATGTGAGCCTTAATGTGGAAGATCAATCAGAAGGAAATGCCCATGTTACTCAGGATATGATGGAATTTAAAGATTGTGTGAATGAAATAGAAGTGGAAGATGTATGCAGTTCTGGATTCCAATACACATGGACTAAAAGCCTATTGAATCCTAATGCCACAGTCCTGAAGAAGATTGATAGAGTAATGTGCAATACTGTTTTTCTATCTAAACATAGTAATGCTAATGCTGTTTTTCTACCTTATGGCATATCATATCACAGCCCTGCAATTCTTAATTGTCCTGGTGTTCTAAAGAAACAAAAGAGATCATTTATATTTGCCAACTATGTGGCTGATAAAGAAGAATTCAAGAGCATAGTTAGTGACAAATGGAATATTCAAATTGAAGGAAATGCATTCTATAAGCTGGTGTCTAAGCAAAAAGTAATCAAGCCTCACCTGAATAACCTCAATTGGAAAAATGGAAATCTTTTTGTTAAAGTGGCAGAACTTAAGGAAAAGCTACATGAGATTCAAGCCAATATTGATAAAGATCCAACCAATAGAAGTCTAAGACAAGAAGAAGTTGCAGCCCTAAATAACTACAACATTGCTGTACAAGATGAAGAAAAATTACTGTGTCAAAGGGCTAAAGTTGATTGGCTAAAAGATGGTGACAAGAACTCAGCATATTTTCATAAAGTAATAAAGGCGAGATTAAACAAGAGCAGAATTCATGTTATTAATGGGGAAGATGGCTCTCAATACACTGGGGATCAAGTTGGTCCTCAGTTTGTGCCTCATTTTGAAAGTTTCCGAGGAATAACCTCAACCGCTAGAAGAATGAATGAAGGTGACACTAGAATGTTCATTAAGCAAGTTTGTGATCAAGATGCTGAGGAAATGACTAGAGCAGTAACTGATGCTGAAATCAAAGAAGCGTTATTTGATATTGAGGATAACAAGGCACCAGGGCCAGATGGTTTCACCTCAAATTTTTACAAGAAAGCATGGGATGTTGTGAAGACTGATTTCTGCAAGGCTGTTAAGGAATTTTTTAAGAAAGGCAAGCTTTTGGGGGAAGTTAATGCAACACTCATCACACTTGTTCCTAAGATGTCTACACCATTAAAAGTATTAGATTTTAGACCCATTGCATGCTGCAATGTGGTCTATAAATGTATCAGCAAAATACTTACCAACAGAATTAAGATGGTTTTGGACAAGCTGGTGGACCAAAATCAAAGTGCATTTATCCCGGGCAGAGCTATCACTCATAACATTCTACTTACACAAGAACTACTTAGAGGATACAACTATACTAATGGTCCAAAAAGATGTGCTCTTAAAATAGACATTCAAAAAGCATATGATACAGTGAGTTGGGAGTTCTTAGAGAGCATTCTGCATAAGTTTGGTTTCCACAGAGATATGGTTCAATGGATAATGACATGTATATCTACACCCAAATTCACTATTTGTGTAAATGGAGAGAGGCATGGATACTTTAAAGGGGGGAGAGGTTTGAGACAAGGTGATCCCATTTCACCTTATCTATTCCCCTTAGTTATGGAGGTTCTCAATTTGATCATTAAAGATGAAATCAGCAGTAATGGTAGATTCAAGTATCATTTTGGATGCAGAAAGCTGAAATTGACCCATTTATGTTTTGCTGATGACTTATTGGTCCTATGTCACGGTGATTATAATTCAGTGGAGATTATTAAGAAAGCTTTGGAAAAATTCAGTGAAATCTCAGGTATGTATCCTAATCTGAATAAAAGTACCATTTTCTGTGGTAGCCTAAGTGATGAAGATAAGACAAACATTCTGAGTATTATGCCTTTTAAAGTTGGAAAATTGCCGGTTAGATACTTAGGACTTCCTTTAATGGACAAAAAAAATTGGTATTAAGGATTATAAAAGCCTGATTGATAAAGTAAAAGCTAAACTGGGTGAATGGAAAAATAAAAGCTTGTCGTATACTGGAAGAGCCCAATTGATTGCTTCTGTGCTATCCTCAATGCAAGTTTATTGGTGTTCAGTATTCATGTTGCCCAAGACTATCATTAAGGACATTGAGACTCTCTTTAAAGGCTTTCTTTGGAATAATGGAGAATTGTCTAAAGGAAAGGCAAGGGTGGCCTGGAAGGAAGTACGCAAGCCTAAAAATCTTGGTGGTCTTGGTTTGAAATCATTAGAGCTTTGGAATAAAACTTTACTTGTCAAACACCTTTGGAATGTAGCTACCAGGAAAGAATCTCTTTGGGTTAAATGGGTCAACACTGTTAAACTCAAGGGAAGGAGTGTTTGGGATATCCAGTGTTTTGGTAATGACAGTTGGAGCTGGAAAACAATCATGAGTCTTAGACAAATGGTGCAGAATAACATCAGATTTAAGGTTGGTAATGGGAAAAGTATATATGTTTGGTATGATAGATGGAGTGGGAATCAAGCTCTAGCTCAAATCATAAGTAGAAGGGATATGTACACTGCTGGATTTCATGACCAAAGCCAATTAGGTGAATTGATTGATGACAATGGGTGAAAATGGCCTAACGAGTGGGTCAATAAGTATCCATCCCTTCAAAACATTCCTGTTCCAACACTTACTAATGAACCAGATACCCCTGTTTGGATTAGCAACAATGGGAATGAAATGAAGTTTTCTACAAACCAAGCATGGAAGGATATTAGAGGAGATGATGTATATGTTCCACGGGAGAAGCTATTATGGTTCTCTAACTGCATACCTAGACATACTTTCATCACTTGGCTGGCCAGCAAGAACAAACTCATGACACAAGACAAACTCATAAAGTGGTACCCAAACATGGTTATGTGTTGCCCTCTATGCAAGTCAATGTTGGATACACATGACCACTTATTCTTTCAATGTCAATATTCCAATGAAGTATGGGAGGCAAAGAAATCTAAAGCTAAAATTCAATTTAATGCTGGAACATGGATGGAAACCATTACTGAGATGAGCAAATTCAAAAATCATAGTAGTATATGGTATGTCATTAAAAAATTGAGTCTTGCTGCAACTGTATATCACGTATGGCATGAAAGGAACTGCAGGCTTTTTAGGGATGAAGAGAGGAGTTATTCAGTTCTTATTAAGACAATTTGTGATGATATCAGAACCAGGGTAGTGACTATAAAGACAAGGGGAACAAATTCTGTGACTGAAGTTGAGAGAGCTTGGGATATCAGAATGCAACACTAAGATATGATAATGAAGGATGTGTGATCTCAATATGCAATGTCTATTGGCAAATTTGAAGTTCAAGAATGCTGCAATTTAAAAGGTTTTCTGACCTGTATCTTCAGTTCTTGCTTATGAATTTGAAGGTACATATAAACTCATTACAAAATGATGGCCTTGTATCTTGATTCTCATTAGTTCTGCCCCTTTTTTAAGTGTCCTATACAGCCTCTCCATAGGCCTTTGTTAGGTAATTGAGAGCTTGTGTAGTAGCTTATTTGAGCAAAGTCTAATGTTAATCATAAAGTAGGTTTCCATTTTGTGAAGGGTAAATGAGTTGGTGGGCGGTGTACGGAGATAGGAATAGTGAGGAGTGAAAGATGAACCTACTTGGTCCTATCTATACATTGCTAAGGGTGTTAGGATGATACTCCCTCAAGGTGAGTGTTTCCAATATCCTGAAGCCTTTTGTAAAGAGGGAAATGTAGGGATATTGGAAAAGCCCTTGACTGGAATGAAGGGTGGCTATAACCTACATTATGAGGCCTAATCACTTGTACCCTCTTGATACATTGTGGATTCGGGTTGAATGGTCAAGTTTGGGGAGTGATTATGGATTGTAGTAATGAGGTTATGGTCTTGGTGCAATATTGGGTGCTATTCTACTGCATATGAAGGGATTTATGCAGCCGAATGAATATCAATCTCTGGCATTGAGATTGTTTTGTTTTTGAGGTGATTAAGTGTATCAGAGATATTGTATTAGTTTGTCTGAGATTGGACAGTATTGTTGAATTTTAATGTTGTAGATTCTGGATGGGCCTATCCATACTAGTGAATGTTTCCTCATTTGTAACTTGTTGTTTCGTATTAATAATATATTTGCACCCTTTGCACAAAAAAAAAAAGCTTTTAAAATGTCTTAAAAGCCGAAGAAACCGTATTCACCCCCCCCCCTCTACGGTTCTACATATTTTTTTTGTGGTTTATACTATTTTAAGGCTGTTTTTACCATATTTTTTTAACTGATCAATATTTTTATCATACTTATTGTGGTAAACAGTGTTATTATAAGTATCCTTGTATCAAAATATCATAACAGTTAGATTTGTAGTCAACAAGGACAGTTTTTATTGCTTAAAAATGGGTTTTCCTTAGTATGGTCAGATTCAGATTTAAGGGTTTTGTTTTTGTTAGAAAAATTATACTCGCATAACTTTTGCTCACAAAAATTAAGGGTTTCAGTTTAAGAGGCTTTAGCTCACAAAATTTTTGCAATAGCAGCTTGCAACAGCAATTTGCGAAGGCCGCTTGTGATAGAAAGTTGTGAGACCTCTCTTGCGAGAGCTCTCTTGCAAAAGATTATTGCAAAAATGACTTGTGAACAAATAAAACTTACGAGGTCACCCACATGTATGTTGGGGTTGAAACTTTGCCCGTTTCATGACTCACGTTGCGAGACCTACCATGGACCCGTATCCCAACTTTGACTAAAACCAAATACATATAACTCTTTGTTGACTTCAGTTTACACATCACAAGTCAAACACAAAACGTAAATACTAAGACTGAATTGGACGACACATTCATACTAATACGTAGACTATATTTTCACGATTCTAACGAGCTATTACACGACCATAATACAAGACTCGTTGGCTCGATAATAATCATCTCTTTAAGAGTTCCTAACAATCTCCCCCTAAGGGACGATCATTAAGATCTCTCTTTGATTATATTTATGATCGTCAATTTTGCATTTCCAACAGATAGAGATGTTATGGATTATTTTATTAGTTCATCTTTTTCCAAGCCTTGTAATTTGAGATGAGGGTGAAACCAACCCCCTCCCCCCAACACCTTTGGAAATGGGTGGGGTGGTAGGAGAAAATTCAACAAGTTGTATGTGTGTGTGTTGCTAGATGTTGGTAGTTGTCAAATGCCAATCCAAAAGGATGTATTTATTATTATTCAAGACTTAGGCCAATCAATAAACTACTTGGGGACCAAGTGTCATAAAAATGACAGAAGATTGAGTAATGAAACACAAATGACCGGACTTGAATGTTGGCATATTAATTTTGGCATTAAATTGGAAAATTGTTCCAGCCTTCTGGCTAGAGAAGGGCTTGGGAGGCTGGTGGTCTCCCACGGCTGTACCACATTTAAAACAGCTAGAAACCCGCCCACGGCTGCAACACAATTTTGGCGGCTAGATGACATTTTGACCGAAAAATGGTCAAAACCAAAGTTGTAGCATTTTCTCTTCTATTTTTGTGGCTTTGAATCAATGTAATCGGAGTTCGTATGCTCAAGTTATGGGCAAAATGGTGGAGGTGTGTTGGGAACAACGAGACTTCAAATATTTCTTCGTTTTAGCTTCTTTTCTTTACTTTTTCATCCTTTCCCGTCGCACGAGCTTCAATGAACCTAAAATAGAAAATACACTTCATTATGTACTGTAAATTCATTAAAAACCAAAATACATGCATGAAATCAATGATAACACGCCTAAAAACATGTACAATTTTAGAGTTATTAGTATTCTTAGGTCGCTGGTGTAGATTTCGAACACTTTTGCTCCCGTTGCTCCTCATGAAACAATAAAGTTATTATTAGCTATAATTTCTCAACAAAATTGGAGAAATCACCATGTTGATGTCAAATATGTATTTTTTAATGGTGAACTTGAGGAGGAGATTTATGTAAGACAACTTAAAGGTTTTTAATTAGTTTGCCAAAAATAAAAAGTTTATCGACTCTACAAGGCACTTTATGGTCTTGAGTAAACACGAAGGGTGTGGTATGCTAAGATCGGTGCTCATTTAATGGATAATAACTTCAGGAGGAATTCAAGTGAGTCAACTCTTTATGTGAATTACTTTAATTCTCAAGAGAGGCTTATTATTTCTCTTTATCTTGATGGCTTACTTGTCATTGGAAGCTATAGTGATCTTGATGCGAAATTTAATAAGCAAATGGAATTTGAATTTGATATGCCATATTTGGGACTAGTATCCTATTTTCTAGGCATGGAATCAAGCAACAACCTAACGGTGTTCATATTATGCAAACCGGTTGCTTCGCCACTTGTTTACAAGTGCAAGTTGACCAAAAATGATGGAAAAAAGCTAGTCAACCCAACTCAATGTAGGATCATTGTTGGAAGCTTACTGTATTTAACATTCTCAAGCTATATTTAGCTTTTGTAGCTAGTTTCCTATCAAGGTTTATGAGTGAACCATCTGGTGCTCATTAGGGAGCTACAAAGAGAATCCTTAGTTGCATAAATAGGTCTCTTGATTTTGAAATCATATTCGAACAAATCAAAGATGTGAAACTTCAAGGATATGATGATAATGATTGGGACGGAAGCATTGATGATTCAAAAATTTCTTATGGTTATGTTTTTACTCTTGGTACGGGTGTATTTTGTTGGAACTCTTAAAAGCAAAGCTTTGTCGCACAATCTTCCACAGAGGTTGAAGATATAAGAGTTGCCGATGCTATAAATCATTCTATTTGGATTTGAAAATTGTTGTCTGATTTGGATCTAACTCAAGAATGTCCAAATGTGATCTTTTGCGATAAGAAGTCTTCTATGGCTATAGCAGAAAATCCCGTGCAACATGGAAGAACAAAGCATATCAATGTCAAGTATCATGCCATTCGAGAAGCCAAGAAGAATGGATAAGTCCAGCTCAAATACTGCACATCTGAATTTCAACTAGCCGATATGCTTACAAAGTCAGTAACTAGAAAGAAACTAAATTACTTCAAGGCTCGACTTATGAACTTTTACAATGATCTTAAGGCGGAGGGTTAAAGTATCTAAGATTGTTGTTTAATTAATATTTTGTAATCTAAGTCATAAAGGAGGCTTCACTGGTAAGCATCCTTACCTCCTAAGGAACCTTAGATATGAAGTATTCTTAGTTCTTAAAAGGTACATAGATATTTACTAGTCTTAGGGGTTGTTTAGTTTTTTCCATATTCCCTTTTAGTGAGATACATGTGGGCTCAAAATCCTTACTACATCTTAATTGAAGGGCTCATTAAAACTACATTTTCCCCTATAAGAGGATAATTAAGACATTCATATGTAACCACTTAATTTAGTAAATACCCCCTTAGCTATGAAGCACTTGCTTACTAAGAATACTTAAAGGTTGTTTCTTTTCCTCTTAATGAGTGGACCCAGATCCATGGACGGACCTACAATGATGCCGGGTGTGGCACGGGCTACACCCAATTTTGAGTCACAAAGTTAATTTTACTTCAAAGTATGTCGTTTTTTGGTATGTGTAATCCCCGATATTTGTACTATTTTCTTTATAGTGCAACTTTAACCTGGCTAAAAATTTTATTGTGCGAATTTATTAATTATGATAGAAAAAAAATATTGTGCAACTCCCTCTAAGAAATCCTGGGTCCGTCCCTGCCTAAATCATTGTCTCCTGTTATTGGGGAGACCTACAAAAATCTTTCTTTTTTAATTAAGAGGATAAACTAGACTTTTTCTAAACCATTTTAGGTCTGAATCTGACTACCACATCTTACTAGTAAGAGGTGGCTAGAACGTCTAAATCTAAACGAAATAATGTTGTTTGTTTTGTATAATTGTCCGAACGATTTTAAGTGCTCGTTTCTGCAATTTATTTAAGTAACTTGTGTAAATATGAAATAAGTCTTTTTATCATAAATATAATATAGTTAATAAACCATCAAATATATTCTATTAACACGAGTCTTCAATCTTTCTTATCGAGTAAGAGGCAGTAAGACAAGTCCCCTACCTCTTACTGAGTAAGACGTTATATATCTAACTGGGTCTGACTCAAAAGAAAAAAACAAACAAGCAAAACATCTGCCCACCTTTTATTGGTAAGAGTAAGAGAGAGTAAGAGGTCTAGTAATTTTTTTTTTTTTTTTTTTTTTTTTATTTTTTTTTACACCCTTAATCTCAAAAAAAGAAAAAAGAAACACCCAGGCAAAGAAAAATCTATATACTATGTCTTGTAATCCTATAAATACTAGTTGAAAGTTTGAGTTCGTATATATCCCTCTAGCCTTTATATTATGTTTTCACTTTACTCTACACTTGTTTCCTTTTCACAAATATGATTAACAACCTGTTGCTGCTTTAATACTTATAAGTGCAGAATTATCAAACATTTACAGTGTCCTGGGTCAATAATGTTGTAAACTTCCACAACCACGCAAGATATTGTTTTAACATTTGGATCCTTCCAACCACTTTGGTTCTATAAAGACATCACAATTGGTTATGTTTTGACACTTTGTTACGACAATTAAAGGGGTTTCCCTCTCTTGAATCACCCATAGGAGTAACAAATGTACTCCTAATTTATTGAATAGATTGGCTTTATGACCAATTGCTTCTTGTTTAGCCTCTTTAATTTTCTAACTACTTGCTAGTTTGCTATTAGTATCACGCTGTTCAGAAAAGCTACAATATATATTGTCAATGAATAGTCAAAAATAGTTTTGTATACAATAAAAAGTTTAAACCATTCGTGGATTCAGATTTAATTTTTATTGTATTTAGCTTATTTGACTTGGTGAGGCGAATAGTTGTAAGGCTTGTGACAATGGAATTGAAAAAATCGTTCGAGCACATCGGTTGACCCATATCGAAATCGATTGTGCCCACTGTGGCAATATCGATCGCCAGTGGAAAATTGTGAACATCGGTTGCATTCTCGACCGAATTGAAACAAAGAAACACTTCCATTTTGTAACCGTTCGAGCACATAGGTTGCCACTGTGATGACAGAGGTGAATATTGGTTGAGGAGAGAGAAAGCTGATGTGGCAGCTGGAAAGATGATGCAATATGGGTCACCACTGTCACAAGCCTAAGTAATATGTTGTTTATTTTCTGGAAATACTAGCTGGATCAAATTTTCATCACATCATCTTTGATGAGAACAATAATCAGATAATTTGATTAGTTTTTTTTATTTAAGCAAAGTATTTTTCTAATTAATGAACCAAATAATGCGGGGAGCATGATTCCTCGGCAATGCCGTCGGCATTAAGTTCTTGAAATGAATAATGTCTAGTAAACTCTATTGGTCCCCGGCAATGCCGTCGGCATTAAGTTCTTGAAATGAATAATGTCTAGCAAACTCTATTGGTATGTTTGGCACAATGTGTTTAGAAGCATCTAATAATGGTGAGTGGCGACTGGCGAGTGTTGAAAATTGTGTTTCTATAACTTGTGTCACGGGGACGTGGCAAATAAACAAAGTTTTGTAAAGTAATAATATAAATTACATTTAAATAGGATAATTTAAGTTTATTACGTATTAAATGTTTCAAACATGTAGCACCACCATCATAACAC
This sequence comes from Artemisia argyi, assembly GCA_030686995.1. NCBI lineage: Eukaryota > Viridiplantae > Streptophyta > Magnoliopsida > Asterales > Asteraceae > Artemisia > Artemisia argyi. Next base: position 39,089,650 of record CM060701.1, read on the forward strand.
ATTGTAGAAAATTCTGTATGAAATTATATTTTGTAATATATAAGTATATGAAATATGAAAACTAACGGTTCATAACAGTATTTTAGATTTTTAATTAACATATATGTGGTGCATGACTGATGCGTTATTTTCATCCTGTTTTACATTTATAAATTTCGAATTATAAGAATTAATACATACTAACGGGCAGTGTACCCGGTCATGTGTAGTATGCCTTTAGATAAATCCGAGTGTCCTCCCAAGAGCTGTTGGTCTGGCAAACTAAGGTAAGTACTAAAAATGATATTAGTGAATAGAGTAAATAGTAACCAAGACATAAAGTAAACAAAAGAGAAAATAAAGATACTAAAGATAAAGATAGGTTATTAAGATATTATGGTGAAGCCTAATTCATATATTAGTGTTCTATGTAGTGGGTGCAAGTCGACAAGAGTCAGTTGGTCATATCATCAGCCCTATCTTGCATCTCATCCTATTCTCGACTATTGTAAAGCCAAGAGTTCATCGGTTAAGATACAAGAGTAATTAAGTGCCATGTTTAATAGACTTGTTCTAGTGGAACCCGGCATGGTCAGATCTTAGATTCCCTATAGCTCCTTAAATACATCCGGTTGGTAGGTGGTCCTAGGGTTAATTCGCACATAAGGAAAGGTAGTACTATGGCCGATTCTTACCAATCCCCACAACCTACCAGTCTAGGGTCCTAGGGTTAATTAACCTAGACTGAATAGATTCAACCAAGCTTACATATTACCGAAACGAAAGAATAACGAACAAGCTAAGATAACGTCTACAAAGATGAATATGAATAAATAGCTAAAACCAAATCTTAATAAAGAGAATTCATAAAATTGCGAAACAAAATAGAATTTGAACATGTGTTAGACTAGGTGGTTCCTAGTCTAATGGCACACCATATCTCTAGCCTTCGTGGTCTTCATTCTTCTTCTGGGTCGTTTTCCCCAAACCCTAGTGCAGGTTTGGGGGGAGGAACTTGATCAATTGTAGACAAAAATTCCTTTGGTATATATAGGGCTCGTCTTTGCTACGGCGTAGTCGTATGTCTTTGTAATAATCATTACGCCGTAACTCCATCACTTGTTACGGGCGTAGTTTTAAAAAAATCTTACTTACGTCGTAGTCCAAATATTAACTACAGGCGTAACCTTCATAGAATCTTTCTTACGCCGTAGTCCTATTACTAACTACGGGCGTAAGGCTCATATCATCAACATTACGCCGTAGTCCAATGACTAACTACGGCGTATTCTTTGGTAATCTCTGTTACGCCGTAGCTTAGTGACTTGCTACGACGTAGTCTTCACAGAATGGGGTAAATCTTCTAACGGTGTAGTATCATCACTTAACTAGACCGCCGTGTTTGTGTCTTCAATGTAACTTTAAGCTTAATTCCCACTTTTTAGTCAATAAATCGTCAATAACGTACTTTTGCTCATCTTTACCATGAAACCAAAATAGGAAGAAATAAGAGTATATATTCTTCATATAAGTAGAAAAGATGGGCATTTTAAGGGAAAAATTAACACTTAGATTGGGAGTAAATTTGATGTTATCAATAGCTCTCTTGTAATTCTGGATTCATCTAAAACTAACTTTGTTAGTACAAAAATGGGGCTCAAGATGAAGACTAATTTATGCTAACTTCAAACTGGGTTAATCTTGGACTAATGAATGTGATTTGCTTCATTCTGCTAAGAAAAGAAACAACATCGTTAGCCTCACAGCGGAAGGGGGACCTCCGCGGTCGACCTCAAGTGTGAGAGTAAGTATTTTTAGAGAGAGAAAATATAGTAAGTGAGAGAGTGAGCAAGATACCCTTGAGAGTGGCCAAGTGCCCTCTATTTATACCTAGAGACTTCTTGTCGGATTGCATGGTACCTTGCGTCATGATAGTGATGTTTTTGAGTGGCAAACCTCGAAGTCAACTCCTCCTTTTGGCATCTTGCCGGTGATGGCGATGCTTTTGGGTGGGAACTGCGGAGTTTCCCTGTATGGGGACTGCCGAAGTCAGCCATTAAAGTGCTGACAAGATTCTTTACCTTTTTTGGCGAGTTCGTGGTCCAAGCCTTATCATGAGCATTTCGGACTTAGTACTGGGCCGCGGGTAAGTGTACCCGCGTCTTTGCCATCTCGGAGGTCCGAGCCCAGCGACCATTGTCCGTCCCATCTTTAGGCTTTGGGTTCCGTGTTTAGTGTTTAATCCGGACCTCGTGGGTCTGGACATGCTATACGTTATCAAGTCCCCCCAGTCTAGTATACTTACCATGCCGAGGTAGAGTGTGCTAGACTTAGGTGTTATTGTCCGCGGGTTCCGCAAAGTGGGTTTTTCGTGCCACGTGTCTTGATGTGTTATACAACTGTCCTTGGCAGTTGTGATGAATTATGTTCTTCCGTATTCTGACTAAAGCGATGCTTCGAGATCTTGACCGTTGATCTTCTGATCTCATCACGACCGTCCGCTTGATTTGATCTTGACCATCTGTGTTAGGTTGGTTACACGTGTCGTTCATCCACTCCTTCCTTTGTGAGTATAAGTAACCCCTAACCTTTATCATTCGAACTTTTCACTGCGTGTTTTTACCAAAGCGTATAGGCTTCTTCTTTTAATATTTGAATTTCTACCGCCCCTTAGGTTTCTCAGGTTAGATTCTTACCATCTTCATTATTCCTTTCTTAGTGAACCATGGTAGAAACTATAGACACTCTTACATGTAAACCTTCTACAAAAGATTTACGATCCTTGTGTGAGCGGTACCATATTAATGACGACCTGGGCGTGGAATTACTTGGGGTGGGTGCCACCATTAGAGATAGCCCTTCGGGAAAAATAGGTATATACACCCGCCTTATAGACTTTGCCAATTATCGTATCCCATTGTCTAGGTTCCTTTTGAGTGTGTTAGAGTATTTTAGGGTACACATTTCCCAACTTTCCTGCTTAGCTGCTGCTAGGATAGGTCAATTTGAGGTCCTTTATCGTGCCCACGGTGGTGTGCCCACCATTCAACTGTTTCGAAAGTTTTATTGCAATGGGATTAATAATAGGTGGTTGACTTTTAAGAAGCGTCGTGGGGGGAAGGGTGTGGTTGTCCCTGTTTGCTATGCGGATGGTGGACTGGATTCCCTGAAAAACTGGAGGGATCGCTTCTTTTGGGTTAATTCCTCCATTTTTCCCATTTCCGTGCCCTGGCATACATCTGTCTTGGTAGAGAAAGATCCTCCTCCTTCTGATGAGGGGATAGATATGGGTTTGTTAGAAGCTTTGAACACTCACCGGGTGAAGTTTCAAAGATATCTAGAGACCTTCTTGTGTGTTGTTGGCCTAAGTCAGATTTATGATGACAAGGAGTCACGTCCAACTTTTAGGGATGCAAGTGGTCGGGGTAGGTATTTGACCTTGTGTTATTTTTCCTTGTTTTGTTGTTCTATATTTATTTTTTTATTTTATTTTTATTATTATTATTATTATTTCTAATCAGCCTTTGTTTTTTTGTCTGTTGCAAATATGTCGTTGCTTGACATTGTGAAGTCTACTGACCCTTTCAGGATCAAAGTTGGGGAGCGAACCATTGCTGAGGGTGAGAGACCGTTGTTGGAAGAGACTTCAGCAAGAGTTGTTGAGCCCTCTGCGGCTGCCATTGCTTTGGTAGACCGTACGATTGAGGATGAACTTAGGGATTTTAAAGCGTCAGGAAAGGCCAGGAAGAAGCGGGTTAGTCAGTCTATTTCGTGGCCAGGCCAGAAAAAGCCCAAACCCGGTGTAGTGCCTCCCCGTCCTTGGGGGCGGAAGGAAGGCAGGGGGCCTGGTAATGTTGCTGGTGTGGATCCGAGTGACGGTGCTGAGGTTAACTTGGATCTAGCCAACGTTGAGGAATATGTTGCTGATAAGGGTGATGAGGAAATGGTGGAGCAGGTTATTGTGAAAAATGTTGGGGGAAATGTTGTTGGGAGTGCTGGGGAGGCTATTGAGAAAGTTGCTGATAAAATTGATGATGGATCCGGGGTTATTCTGGATATTGCTGCTGGTGATGCTGGCATCACTTTTGTTTTTGAGCTAGAGGACGAGTCTCATTCTGTTCATGCTTCAAGTGGAAGAAGCGGAGGAATACTGTGTTATCTTCTGAGTCTGTTGATCCGGTAAATCCGGACTCCTCTTCCGCCCTAGATTTTGGTTTAGCTGGTCGTTCTTCTGAGACACACTTGGATGAGCCTTTTGGGCAAGGTGCCGGTCCTTCCACCATTCCAACTGAGGAAGGTCGCGAGGAAACTTCCTCCCGTGGTTTTTATGATTCTCAGACTATGGATACGGATAAGGGAGATGACATCTATAGTCCTAAATGGATGATTACCAACAGGTTCAAGATGGATGATCCATGGTTGTGTCGGAGTTTTGTTGGCAATGTTGCCACCCCCGGCTATTGGGCTGAGCTGAGGAATACTTCTAACCATGACTTCCTTGAGAAGTATAATACTAATGTTGCCCAACAAGTGTGCATGAATTCCAAGATCCAGCTCCATTTTGAGTATGAGATAGAGAATCAGGAGAAGATTGAGAGGCGGGTTCAGCGTCGGGATGATGAGATCATTCGTTTGAGTAAGAGGTTGCTTGAGTTAGAGAAGGACTCTGAGGAGGTTCAGAGGTTTCAAAATTGTGTGGCTCAATTGGAAGGTGAAGCAGAGGTAAAAAATAACAAGATTGCTGAGTTTGAGGTTGGTAAGGACGAGCTCGAGGGGACGGTGGTTGGGTTGAGGGCCAGGGTTACCAGTTTGGATGAGCAGGTCACTGGATTAGTTAAGGTGCGTAACACCTTACTTGATAAAATCAAAGGTGAGGAAATGTTATGGAAGGATCTGAATCATTTGTCAGAGGCTGAGCGGATAAGGGTGGACCAGGAGCTGGCCAAACAAAGTGCTCGGATCGCGGCCTTGGATCAAGAGATGGACCAAGACTTGTACCCGAACCTTTTCAAAGTTGCTTCTGCTAAATGTTGGGTGATTGACCACGATTTTAGATTGGCATTTATGAGGTTTAGTGAGTCCATGGAGTTTAAGGGTCCTATTGCCAAGTGTCTTGGGTTGGCCATTGAGGAGGGGATGAGGTAGGGGTTGGAAGCTGGAATTGTTCATGGGAAGGCTGGCCGCTCTTTATCTGACATTGAGGCCTATGATTCCGGGGTTGTGGCCAGGTACAGAGCATCCGTACTAGAGTTGGATAATATTTCCTTTTCTTTGATTAACTCTCTTGAAGAGATTACAGATTCGGGGTTGGAACATCTCATGGCCAGACTTGTGTTGGAAGGAAATCCCAATAATCCTAAGCAGCGCCTTCCGCAGCTGTTTCGCCTCGGAGATAGGCAGTGGTCACCTGCCACATCTCGTCCACGCTCTTGGGTATGTTATTGTTCAACCTCTTGATCAGACCTGGGTTAGTAATAACGTGCATAAATCCTGAGATCTTCATACATTCCGGTGCCCCTCTCACATGCATGCTTTCGGTCTTGAATCGCTCCACAAATGCCCCGGTGGATTCCGCTTTCCTCTGCTTGATATGGTGAATTTCGATGGGGTCTTTAGCATATTTCTTTTGCTTGAGGAAGTATGACAGAAAACTTCTCCGCAGATCCCCGAAGCTATCTATGCTTTTTGCAGGAAGTTCATCAAACTACATCCGTGCATGGCCCATAAGCGTAGAGTTGAACATGTGGCACCAGGCGGGCATGGTCCATCGTTCCACTTTGGCCACGGTACAGAAATTTTTCAGGTGGTCTTCCGGATCCCCTGTCCCATCATACGTTTTGACATGGGCGGGCATCCAAGTTCGCTTTGGGAGCTCGAAATTTACGATACGCGGTGTGAATGGGTCTGTGTCCTCCACGTCATATGGACGGTAAAGGTCGTCCGCGTCTTCATAAGCATCTCGCTTTTCGGACCGGGACTTCCAATGTCCGCCGGCGCAGTCTTCGCTTTCACCTGGGGTCCATTCTCTTTGCTTGCCAGGGTCGGAGTGGGCTGTTCTCTCCCTATACTCTCTTGCAAAGGACGCGTAGCTCTGTGTTGGGCTCGGCGTTGCTCGCCTGTAAGGAGTCCCTCCTTCTGAGTGTCGATGCTCCTGCCGGTTACGCCAAGCTTCAGCTCGGCATTCCCTGCGAGCGCGACTTTTCGATTTGAGCCGGGTAAAGACATCCGATTTTTTCTCCCACAATCATGACTTGACATCCCTCCGTCCTTCTCCTAGCTAGGTAAAGACATCCGACTTGAAGCGGGGGTGCTTGGTTCTCTCGTCCTCGGACCTACCGACACCTTGTCTCTCTGCTACTTAGTCTTGAAAAAACACTCTGGGAGCAAGAGTATTTGGAAGGTCCCGACCTAACACTGGGGCTGGCCTTCTGCTTTTTTTTTTTTTTTTTTTTTACCCTCTTCACTCCTGAGGACTTGGATTCCGAGTTTTGAGTTCTACCCCGGGACCGTGAGTCTCTCTGTGCTTCATCTTCGAAGTCAAGACGTTTTTTAACTTGCCTTAACTTCTCTTCATGAACTTTTTCAGCCATTAGAGGTAGCAATTGGTTATAGTGCTTGTCGCAAAATTCCCTTATTGCTTTTGCTGGGAGATGGCCCGACAGCGGTTCCTCTTCTCCCTGACCCTTCCCTTTTCCCATGGTGTTCCGCACTGTTGAACTCTCCTAGGTTGGGGATGAGGGGTCTGCCTGATTGCTAATAGTAAAGTTACTTTGGAAATGAAGTTATGTACCGGCGTCCCACGGATGGCGCCACTTGTTAGTACAAAAATGGGACTCAAGATTAAGACTAGTTTATGCTAACTTCAAACTGGGCTAATCTCACTACTACAAAATAAGGCTTTTAGACCGGTTCTCAGACCCTTTTAGACCGGTGCATGAACAGGTCTAGATGGGGGGAGGTCCAAAAGATGAACACACATATAGACCGGTGCTTCAACCGGTCTAAAAGACTCGTTATATAGACCGATGCTTAAACCGGTCTAAAAGACTCGTTATATAGGTCTAAAAGACTTGTTTATAGACCGGTGATTATAATACAAACAGGTCTATATGTGTATTTTTCCCAAAAAAATAAAAAAATCAGCAAGCAATTCTAAACAGCTCTCTTTACAAAAGTTTCAGTAAGGAATTCCAAACAGCCCATATGTGGCCATAAATTCATTGGAAAGTTCATACAAAAATGTGAACAATATATACAAAGTGTGAAAGTAATCCCAAATCAGTTGCTCCGTTTGTGTCACAAGTTTGATCTCTTTCTCCCACTTCTAAATCTCTTCTTGTTTTTGTTCGTATTTCTTCAATGTGATTCAGAAGACCTCTGCATCAAGGAACAACAATTAATCAAAATGTAACTCACAACATCACCAAAGGGTGTTTTATAAGTCCTGTTAATAAGAAATCCAAACAGCCCTAATATATATTTTATAAGTAGTTTCTGTAAGTTTTCACAAAAAATGAGTTGAGAGACACCACATCCAGATATACAAATGCATATAAAAAAGATGATAAGCTTACCATGTGCTGCAAAATCGCAACTCATGAGTGACAGTACATCAAGCATCTCACTTTGGCAGTTTGGCTACTTGCTGCAAAATTACAACTTTGGATAGTAACTTGTTGAGTTAGTTAATTTGATTATATAAAAAAAAAGCTTAAGTAGTAGAAAGGAAAGTATATAATAATACAAAAATCTTAACAATCTTAAACAAATACTATCTATTGTAAACTAGATATCAATTTCACCATTCTGTTTCAGTTTAGCATCTAATAGTACTAATTTAGTATGCTGCGTATCAAAATGAGTTTGTTTAAATTTTGGGTAAATGACACTATCAACAGATTACCATGTATGCATTTTTACTTTATAAAGGTGATCCAGGCAAAAACAAAGAAATATCATCAAAAATAAACTAACTAGAGTGACCATTGGCAAACCATTAAGTATCTCTACGTTTACATATAATAGGCCTATAAAATGCTCTGCACTAACACTTTGAGGTTATGTAGTTTGGACAAATTTCTTGTCTATAATAAGAAGTCACAGCCACTAAAGTAGCTTGTAAAAACGTTGCTGTAACAAAATCATACTCTTACCTTATGTGTTTCTTGAATTAATGAAGATAGTCCTTTTGAACGATAATGGTACTCAGTTACTCACCATCTTGGCACTGTGTCATTTACCAGCTAGGTAGATAGGATATGATATATAACCTCTAATCCATCACAGACTTCATGAGTGAATTGACACTTCATATGAGGTCTTTTTAAGGAGGTCTAAAATGTATATTGTGGTAGAGATCAACAATCAACCAAATCACTGTATTTTGATCCATTTTTAGAATAAGTGTGTGCTTCATGTATCCGCCACCATGATATCTTCTTCTTCAATACAAAAGTCCTGTCAATAAGATATAACTTGTAAATGATATATATTGATACTTAAGTCCTATCAATAAGCATTGCAAAACCGCCCCTATATAAGTATATTATAAGCCATTTCAAGTAGGAATCGCAAACATCTCATATACTATCGTCATAAGTAGTTTCAATGAGCAACCCAAAGATCCCCTACATTATTATCATAACTCATAAGTCCATGGTTTAGATGAGTTCATGAGTCTTGTTTACCTCAAAACAACATCCATCACATAGGGTTACAAATAATTCACAAAGCTTTCTAATCACATATAGTGCATCATTTTTCTTACTCACCAAACAAAACCGACACTCTAAGAGACCCAACTGATTCTTCCATCTTTAGTTATAATTCAAACCCATTAATCAAGAACTAACCACAAGAAAGAAACAGATTTGTGACTCATGAAACTACCATTCGATGGGTTAAGATTTTTTTACCTTGTTTTCCATATTACGCGCTTCCACCATTAATTCACCCATTATATCCTTACAGTAAGTAGACAAAAGAGCTAACAAGAACTCCAAGAAGCTGTAGCAAAAAAAAAAAAAAAAAAAAAAAAAAAAAAAAAAAAAAAAAAAAAACATGGGTGTTAATGAATAACTTGGGTAAAATAGTTATATAAAAACATCTCAAATATATTTATTCACTTATATCGTTTGGAAAAGCAGAAAACCACAAATCCCTAAACAACATGTATCTAACAAAACATCTCAAATGGATTAGAATATCAAAAGTTTGTAAATAAAAAAGCTAAACCAAACAGCCCCAATTCTGAAGAAATCCTAAGAAGCTATTTTCCCAACATATCTTAATTCATAACATGTATTGTAAGATTAAGCAACCAAAAAGCATAAATAAGCATAAACCACGAACTAATTTGTTAAAATCAAAGTCTAGGATTCGGGTTGGGATTTGGGAAGATCCGTAATAAGGATCTGTTTACTAATTGTGTTGCATACCTGATTCTTGATGTATTCGAGGCTTCGAGCTAAACTTGTGGGTGTGAAAAAGTTGAAGTTTCATTTGAATGAGAGGGGTTGTGTACTTGTTTGAGGGTTTTGAGTTTAGCGGTATGTGAAAAAGTTGAAGTTTCATTTGGCCGCCAAAAACAAAACTGAAAAAGAAATTATTTGGGCCGGTGTTTTAGCAAGCAGGTCTATTTGGCTAAGTCATCAAGACCCCTTCATTTTTGATACTACCCGGTCTAAATTATTTTTTCATATATAGACCGGTGTTAACCATTTGCACCTGTCTATATAAGTTTTGGCGGGCCTAATTGCTTAAATAGACCTGTATTTTTTGAAAAGGATCTTAAAGAGGAGGTCTAAAAGGCATGTTTTGTAGTAGTGTCTTTTACTAATGAATATGATTTGCTTCGTTCTGCTAAGAAAAGAAACAACACCGTTAGCCTCACCGCGGAAGAGGGACCTCAGCGGTCAACCTCGGGTGTGAGAGTAAGTATTTTTAGAGAGAGAAAATATAGTAAGTGAGAGATTGAGCAAGATACCCTTGAGAGTGGCCAAGTGCCCTCTATTTATACCTAGAGACTTCTTGTTGGATTGCCTGGTACCTTGCGTCATGATAGTGATGTTTTTGAGCGGCAAACCCCAAAGTCAACTCCTCCTATTGGCATCTTGCCGGTGATGGCGATGCTTTTGGGTGGGAATTGCGGAGTTTCCCCGTATGGGGTCTGCCGAAGTTAGCCATTAAAGTGCTGACGAGATTCTTACCTTTATTGGCGAGTTCGTGGTCCAAGCCTTATCATGAGCGTTCCGGACTTAGTACTGGGCCGCGGGTAAGTGTATTGCTCTCGGAGGTCCGAGCCCAGCGACCATTGTCCGTCCCGTCTTTAGGCTTTGGGTTTCGTGTTTAGTGTTTAATCCGGACCTCGTGGGTCCGAACATGCTATACGTCATTAAACTTATAGCCTTTTGAGATTAAAAAGTTACAATTCAAGTTAAAAATACGTCTTCAGGTGATTATTTCTACTCATTAAAATGTGTACAATTATAATTAATAAAACATGGCAACCATTTTTTCTTCTTCATCAGTACCTTTTTATTCTAACCCTCAAGAGTATATATAATAAACTAGATTCGACACATAAATATCACATAGGCTTAATGATTGTTTGAGAGGCACATATGGATAGGCTTATTGATTCCTCCAGGATATGAACACAAAGTTCGAAATAAAGTTTAGAATCTCCGGACAGAATGTCTTCCATAGAAATACCGTCTTTGTCCATGAAGGTGCTGTCAAATATGTGTCACCTCGTTTGGTGCTATTGATAATCGCCTTCGCACACGTTTTAGCTGATATCTTTGGTATCCACCCGGCATTTGACTGGCCAGATACATATTGAGAAATCAAATGTAAACCAAGGAAATGTTAGATAATAAATTAGTAGGCCAACGCCTGTTTATTTGCTTTGGGTCCATTAGGGTTTTATTAACGTTTGTCATGTTTGGTTTATAAATAGTTGATAGATTAAAAATAATAATAATAAATAAATAATCGGCTAGAAGGACAAAATAATTAAAAAAAATAATAAAAATACATGTGGTTTCAGATTATCACGAATGTAAGTGTATTTTGGAAAATATATATGTAAGAGATTGTATGACATTCCAAAATACTAAAACATATGCCAGGTATGATATGATGTTTGGACTTTGGAGCTAGCATTTCTAGTATTTTGTGTCTATTAATAGTACGTAAGTCAAAGAAAATGAAAAACAAATTATAATTAAGTACGTACCTCTTGTACCCATTCGTGACTGACTAAGCTCGTCTCAACCATTCCTGGAGTTATTACTGTTATACCAACATCTGAACCGACCTCAATTCTTAACGTTTCAAAGAAACTTAGCGCAGCCGCTTTACTTGCCTGTGACACCAATTTGTAGGAACAAACTTATTTATTTAGTCAACGTTGCAAAGAGCAATTAGGTTATAAAACCATCATTCTTACATTTGCTACAAATGAATGTGAGATCAATTTAAATATACTAAGCATCAAATGTTTGTACTTACATTGTAGATGCTTACTCTTGGGGTCGCAAACCAACTCCCAGTAGAGCAAAGCGCAATTATTTTTCCCTTGCTCCTCCTCAAATGTGGAAGTACAAAATGTGTGGTATAAACCGCACCCCAAAAGTTGACATCCTGAAAAATATTGAAACATCAACCAATATTCCGCCATGAATACGATGACTGAAGCATCACTAACAATTGAGAAAATGGTTATGAAAGATGAATACCATGACTGAAACATGTCTGGTGACACAAGTTTGGTCTTCAAATAAACCAAATGTACTAATGGCAGCATTGCTAACAAAGTAATCCACTGTTACAATTTGTTAGGTTCACACATCAAATACCTTATAAACATATATGATATATGATCTTTGGCTAATTAACACAAATCGTCACATACATTGAATGAAGATGATTAAATAATATATTATGGCAAAATAGGAAGGAAAATTTATTTTGCTATTTTAATTGATGAATACGTTGAACCAAACTCAAAAGCTTAATTTACAAATTAAAAAAGTCGTCAACAAATACTCTTTGTTTTCTGCTTACATTGATACATGCTTTCCTTGTGATTAGAAAACCGTTTCAGTGTTGCAACAAACTCAATAGTTTATGATAGGTAAATTTTACATGTTGATCATCCTATTCTAGAAAAATAATCACAATATAAAAAAATGAAATTAAAAAAAAATATATTTGTACTTACTTCGACCAAAATGTTTGATGGTTTGATCAACAAATTTTTTGCAGTCCTCAACCTTAGAAACATCTGCGGGTATCACAATGACGTCTGGCGATCCCATTGACTTGGCCATTTGGGCTACCATGTTAAGTTCTTTCTCTCGTCTAGCAACTAACGCCAAACATGCTCCTTCTTTTGCAAACTCAATCGCCAAATGCTTCAACATTTGCAAATAAAGTGTTTATACGTATGTCCTAGCTAGTACTTACAATAATAAATAACACATGTAATGTTTTCCAAACAAATAATAACGCATGTAACAACTAACTGTTATATATTTACCTCACCGATTCCAGATGAAGCTCCAGTTATCAGTATAACTTTTCCTGTAAGATCTTCGGGATAAATAGATTTGAAGTAGAATCTCAAGAGATTTAACAGCCAAATTGCGGGCACTAGGACAACTAACAAGAGGATTGAAACAACAGGAACAACGACGTTTAGAATCTTGTGAATCATATGCATTGCGATTACCAGTAAACGATGTATTCAATTCTATGTACTTCTTGGTGATATATATGAGCAAAATGAAGCTAGAAATGAACTTATAAACTGAGATAGGATTATTGAAGGAAATATATAATGGTTCGAAATACCGAAGCTAGAAATGAACTTAAATTCCTAGAAATCGTGCGAATTAGGAGCTTTTTAGTTTTCAACTTGTTTGGCAGGGCACCAATATTATTCTTAATATACTATCTATAAAGACAAAATAATCAAAAAGTTAAAAAATAAAAAGTGAAAAACTTAAATTAATGTTTTGCCTAAATTATTCTTAGTTAATGCATTTACCATCTTTTAATACCTCTAATTTAAAACTTAATCAAAACTTAAATGAAAACATGGAAACTTACATTACATTTTCAACTTTTTTGTCAACTTAAAAAGATGGAAAGTTAAAATAAATAATTAATAAATAAAAACATGGAAATGTAAAGTTGTTTAGTCAACTTAATGAATACACACGTATATAAAAACAAACTTTTGAATACTAGACAAGTACCCGTGCATAATAACTGAATTTTATAGCGACAGATAGTTATAGTGATATTTTGGTTAAACAAAACGTTAAACAAACCACTTAACCAAAATATCATTATAATTAAATGACGCTATAAAATTTCGTTGCTATGCACGAATACTCGTCTAGTATTATTATTAAAGTAAAATAATATTCCGCTAGTCTCTAACTTGTACAAAATCTCTAACTTGCACAAAATCATCATGCTGAGTCTAATTCTTTTTATTTTTTTATTTTTATTTTTTTATTTATTTATCACAAAAGGTCTTTTTTTTTTATGTTTTTTTATCACCCAATGTCCATTTGACAAATTTGTTGTCAATGTTTGTTATCTCTCCATATGCCTTGCACAGAGGACAAAATGGTCATTTCATCACTTTTGTTAATTGTTTTGGTACAACTTGTACAACCTTAGGGAGGAATAGTGTATTTTATTTTAAAAGTTAATATTATCATCTCACTCACTCACAATACCATCACTACTACCACTAACAGCACATTCATGTCAGTCACCTCTACTACCGTCATCATCTTGTCACCATCATCTCGTTACCACAATTCATTACCAAACACAAAACTCATTCCCTCATCTAATAAATCCACTCCAAGATCAAAATAGAAAAACATAAACACCACCACCCAGGTTCACACAAAACCAAAATTTATGAAGATATAAAACCCACCACCACCAAACATTTTTTCTTCATCTTCCATCAAATTTAATTACCCTTAACCTAATTACGATTTTATAGTGTTTTGTGGGTTTTAATTATTTATTCTCCACCAAATTTAATTACCCTTAACCCAATTATGAACTAATATATACGGTCGACCATGTCTTAAGATGATGTGAACTTAAGTTTAAACCCGAAAACCCCTCACGGCGTGGCAACCATGCCACACCATAATGCATCGTCAAAAAAAAAAAAAAAAAAAAAAAAAAAAAAAAAAAAAAATCAATCAATAAAGTATTGACAACACTTTTCATGCCACACCATACCTCATCTTCATTTTTAGTGGCAATGATGATGCAAATAAACACTTTTTTTTAAACACCATACCTCAAACGGCTATATAATTAATGTCCAACGTTCGAATCATTTAAACACCAAGGCCATGCCGATTCGGCAATCTTTACCGAAATGCAACCATGCAGCATCATACCGCAACACTAGCAATGTTGATGCCGAATGATACCGAGCATGCCGAGCATTAAACCGAATACATTGTCACCCCCTTCAGGGGTGGCAACCATGCCACACCATAATGCATCATTAAGAAAAATGAACCAATGAAGTATTGACAACACTTTTCATGCCACACCATACCCCATCTTCATTTCTAGTGGCAATGATGATGCAAATAAACACTTTTTTTATTTATAATTAATGTCCAACGTTCAAATCATTTAAACGCCAAGGCCATGCTGATTCGGCAATCTTTACCGAAATGCAACCATGCAGCATCATACCGCAACACTGGCAATATTGATGCCGAATGATACCGAGCATTAAACCGAATACGTTGCTACCCCACCCCACCCCACCCCCTCAAGGCCATAATAATTAATCTATACAGTGAAAGAAATCAATATGGACAAAACGTATATGCAATTATGCATTTGTTGCCCACCTTCTTTTTCAAAAATAGAAAGTTTGTTTACCACCTTCTTTTTCAAAAATGTCGACAAATTAATTCTCCCAACTGCCACCTCCGTGTCAAGTCTTCTTCAAATTAATTCCATGTTTAACCATCAAGTTAATATTTACAGTACTATTGTTTTTCTTCAACTAGTTAATTTAAATTACCAATATGTTCATTTCAGGTGTCATTAATTAAGTTATAGTAAAGTTTTTAACAAATGTAGTTTAAACTTGTTTGTTTGAATTGCCTTTGAGTTTTTTTTAAGCTCAATAAAAGCTTTGACTTGATCAGTTTTTGCTAAGAACCTTCGTAGCTAGACGAAGCAACGAATTTGAACTTAGAAAGAAATTTATGATGGTCTTTCCACCATGGGTATCCGTTGTACAGAGATGCCACTACTTACGCGCAATGGTGTAGCTTTCCTTTTGAATACTACAAGTCTATAGAAATATGTTGTCTTGTAACATCTTAATTTAGGGGTGATTAAGTCGTTTCAGCAATTGGGATGATACGCTGATTACAGTACTAAGATGTTACATTGTTACACCACACAGCTCTATATGACTAAGGGGGTGTTTCTTTTTTACTTTATGAGAAAGGATGGTGAAACCTATCAATTTAATATTATTACTTTCTTAAAAAGGATCCACTTTTTCTATTAATGGGTCTATATCCCCAAGGCAAAATTTTTAATGTGCTCCCCAATAAGAGGTTTTTATAAGTGTGGGCTCCACACATCCTCTTAGCTAAAAAAAAAAAAAACCTAAGTTATAAATGTTGGATGTGATACAAGTTTGAGATACATCTTTAAAATGTTAATGAACTTAACTCTAATGATTAAAGATTTAAGATAAGCTTGGGTAAAACTTAATTTACATGTTAGTAATATATGTTCATGACTTCAATATCACCTTTAATGTGCGCATCGATAGCAAGCAACCAAAGTGTTAGAAGGTGACTTAAACTTTAAGGGTTATTTGGTAACTTTGCGAAGACTTGTTCTACAAGTTTGTTTGAATTAGAAAACTATCATATGATGGTTAGTTTGCCTATAAATAGGGATAATTAGAATTGTACCTTTTGAATTTGTAGTTGGTACCGTTTGAAATAGGGTTTCGTACCTTTTGGATTAGAATTTGAATTTGGTTTTGTATTTGGTTTGATAATTTGGAATAAAGCTTTCGCTTCGTTTGTTTGTTTGATTTGTTTGTTTCGTCTTTGAATTATCAACAAGTGGTATCAAGAGCCAGGTTCGTTAAGCAATAAAGAGAAGAAGAAGGGAAAAAAAAATAATAAAAAAAAAAAAAAAAAAAAAAAAAAAAAATCGACCTTCGTGTTTTAGAATTTGTTTGTTCGATTGTTTGGAAATCGGTGGTGGAGATTCGTGGATGGAATCTTTTTTGGTTTCTAAATTTGATATTGTCAGCATAGCAGTTTGGTCTTCTCTTTTGGTTATTCCATAGCATTTGTTTTTTATTGGGCTCTTCGTCTGTTTTGGTCCAGTTATCTATTAAGCTATTTGGTAACTAGTAGTATTTGTTTGTTATTCGTATGTTTTTGTTTGGTATTTGAATCGGGGAATTTGGGAATTGGTATTTGAGTTTGTTTATTTAAATTTGAATCGGGAATTTGGACCATAATCCTTAATACATAAGTGGGTTATCAGAATTATTATCAATTATAATATTTGGGGCGTTTTTATTAGAATCCATTCGTCAAGTTATTTATTAACTTGAATTTTGTTGATACTTGGATAATAAATTTGAAGTTGTACCGTAATACTTATTAAATAAGTGGGTCATTAATATAATTATCCGTATCATATTTGGGGCATTTGAATAAGAGGCCGTTCGTCAAGTTATTAATTAACTTGAATTTGGTTGATACGTCGATAATAAGTTTGAAGTTGGACCGTAATACTTATCGATAAGTGGGTCATTAGAATTTGAATTTGATATTCGGGTCGTAATTCTTATTATATAAGTGGACCATTGGAAATGGAATTTGATATTTGGAATTTGAAGATCGATTTGGTGTTTGAAGACTTGATTATTAGGTCGTTTGGAATTTGTTCAATCGTTGGGAATTTGTTAATTTGGAAAATTTGGGATCCTCATTCGTCGGGCTTTTGAAGTTGGTTACCCGAATTTGATTATCTTTGTTGAAGATCGTTTGAGTCGCTTTGTTTGTTTGGTTGACCGAGTTCGAATTTGTCGGTTAACGTTTGATTGTTCGTTTTGAAAATCTTCGGCATTTGCTTTGGATCGATTTTGCTTTGGTTTATTTTTTTGGGAATCAATCATTTGCTTTGAATTTGGCTAGTATCTATAGCGTTTGGAGCTTTGAATTTGATTTGAAGCAGGTGGAGGAGTTTAAGTCACGGTGGAGATTGTTAGAAGGTGACTTAAACTTTAAGGATTATTTGGTAACTTTGGTAAGACTTGTTCTACAAGTTTGTTTGAATAGGAAACTATCCTATGACGGTTAGTTTGCCTATAAATAGGGATAATTAGCATTGTACTTTTTGAATTTGTGGTTGCTACCGTTTGAATTAGGGTTTTGTACCTTTTGAATTAGAATTTGTATTTGGTATATTTGAATTTGGTTTTGTATTTAGTTTGATAATTTGGAATAAAGCTTCCGCTTCGTTTGTTTGTTTGTTTCGTCTTCGAATTATCAACACAAAGTTTCGTGTACTCAAACACGATTTTCCAAGCATTCCAAGAGGAAAAAATATACAGCCCTACACTACAAAATACACCATACATATCTTGAGTTGTTCTACCCATTCTTCTTGTTAGAAAGAATAATATATGAACAATTGTGATAATTAGAACCTTTAATTACTTTCAAAAGAATACGAAAAAGGGTATTTCAAATAACACCTGGATCTTACCAACCCGGGCCACCTCAAAATTACCCGCTGCAGATCCAACTCAGTGATAATATTTCGCAGGATAGCAAGAGTTAACTCATTGCATATCTAAATCCTACGGATCCAAACCTTGGTTCTCCCTAGTCCCTACTATAATCCTAATATCATTTGCAAATACCCCAAAGTCAATACTACTAACCTTAATGTTGTGCAAGATATGAGTAAAAATATTAAAAAGGTGCAAACGAGCACAAATCAACTTGATAATGTAATCAGTCGTTATCACCCTATACAAACTCAGACGTGTTAGTTTTAAATCTTGTACAATGATAAAAGTAGGACTATCATCTTGTAACATGATAATTCAAACATTCATACTAACAAATACGAACGAAACTCATTCACATATTATTATGGGAATGAAATAAAATAGACATTTTTATTAAAAAGTCATATATACGAACGAAACACATTCACAAATAGACACATAAAAGGTAAACCTCGAATGTTAAGCCTAGAAAAAGGAAACACAAATAGCTTAAAATGACATAATGTATGCTCGAAAAGTGTTGAAAAATCCTACGTGCACTGGTACAAAAAGTTGTATTGGTCACGCAAAAAATGTGTGACGATATGTCTATTGTCACACACGTTTTTTTCGTTGTGTGTCACTAAAGGTCCCGCCACCGTAGGTGGCATATGGTCACATTATTGACTTCGTGGCCTTTTCCATCAAAAAAGAGTGACCAAAACCCCGAATATGTGTGACAAATTAGGCACAAGTTTTATTGGATTAGTCATTATCAGTGACCTTAAACACTTTATAGTCACGCGAATGTTTTTTGAGAGTAACTATTTTTCAGCCTTTGGCCACATAAATATATAATGTATGTGACATTTGAGATGATATATTCAAGTAAATGTGTATTTTGTGTGACTATTTCTCGTCCTGTGGCCACATGAATATACAATAAATGTGACGTTTGTGATGATTTAGTCACACAATGGGTGTTATTTTTTTGGAGTTAGTCACATACAATTTAACACAAAGTGGCCAAAAGTGTGAATAAGTGTGACCATATGCTGTTTAAAGTGAAGAAATGTATATTTTGTGTGACTATTGATCATCCAATGGCCACATGAAGTTTATGTTTGCGTGACCTTTTGTAATATTTAGTCACAAAAAGCATGTTTGTTTTGGGTATTTATCACATACCATTAAGCAAACAGTGGCCAAAAGTGTTAATAAGTGTGACCATATGCTGTTTAAAGTGAAGAAATGTGTATTTTGTGTGACTATTGATCATCTAATGGCCACATGAATTTTATGTTTGTGTGGCCTTTTGTAATATTTAGTCACACAAAGCATGTTTGTTTTGGGTATTTAGTCACATACCATTAAGCAAACAATGGCCAAAAGTGTTAATAAGTGTGACCATATGTTGTTTAAAGTGAAGAAATGTGTATTTTGTGTGACTATTGATCATCCAATGGCCACGTGAATTTTATGTTTGTGTAACCTTTTGTAATATTTAGTCACACAAAGCATGTTTGTTTTGGGTATTTAGTCACATACCATTAATCAAACAGTGGCCAAAAGTGTAAATAAGTGTGACTATATGCTGTCTAAAGTGAAGAAATGTGTATTTTGTGTGACTATAGATCATCCAATGGCCACGTGAATTTTATGTTTGTGTGGCTTTCGGTAATATTTAGTCACACAACGACTAAAGCAAACAGTGACCAAAAGTGTTAATAAGTGTGACTATATGCATCTTTCAGTCACATTTAAAAAATTAATATATATATCTAAACAATTCAAATATATATCAAAACAAATTCAAATACAATAAAATTGGAATGTATATAACTGAACAAAATATAAAATTGGACATCCTTTTATACACCAAGGAGTCCTAGTCGGCTTACAATAGTTTCTTTATAAGTATCTATAATCTTTTCCATAAGCAAGTAGCAACTTCGAGCGGTCTTAATCTCTGAGCAGTACCAACTTTAACTAGCAGTAGTAACTTTTGTACTAGCAGTAGTAAATACTTGGCCACATTTTCTTTGAAGTTCATGAGCTGCATTAAATCCATCTAAGCAATATTAACACAAACATGGTCAGCAGTAATTCAAACAACATCGTAAAGACTTTTAATCCAAAACAATGAACATACTAATAAAATTTGCAGTTAAACTTACAAGTTCTTCTCCCATTGATCTAATCTCATCATCTGGATATAAAAGCCTTGAAAATGTAGGCTGCTGCATATCAACACACCAGGATGAGAGCAGGACTAGAACATGTCAAAGTTCACAACATAACAGAACTAGATGAGCCACAGGTTCAACTATCTGCAGAAACATGATAAGAGAGTTAATACTAGTACCACGTTAGTACTGCTGGAGCAGAGTTACTACTTCTAGTATATATATATATATATATATATATATATATATATATATATATATATATATATATATATATATATATATAATTGTAATGTCGTATATAATCAAATTCTCAAATATCATAAGTTAAAACCTGTTGACTCTTTGCCGCCTTAGCTTACTTTTGCAAGGTTTCACTAGAGACCAAATGTTTTCGCTTCGTTGGTACTAATTTTAGTCCTGTATTTTATTCACTAATATTTGGTATCATAGTTGGTAGTGTAACCTGTAGAACCGGTTTGTCGTGGCTCAAGCGTTTTCGTATGTCCGATAGTTTTAACAGGTTCCTATATGTATATATAAAACACGGTACATTAGTCATGTACGTAAAACTAAAAAAATCAAAGGTGGATGTTTTATTACTTACCACTGTTTCCATTACTGGTATGTTTTCCAAAGTTTCAATGGCTATTGGAGTGGTCACCTGCAATATAAATTAAGAAATACAATGGTGTTATCATTAGAAAATGAAATTGTTAACAACATAAAAAGTGGCTTACATCTGAGTCTAATGCCAGTTTCTTTCTGCAAAAAAATATGGGAAATGTAAGAAACTAAGGCACTAATAACGCTGCATAATATAAGATCGATCTGCCAACCATGAAACCGTAAAAATATACATGGGTTGGCTGTGGTGACTAAGATGGAGCATACCCACGCCTCGAAAATGAAGTGTGCCAGAAAATCCATCTGAGGGAATTTTTAGCCAGGCATCCCATGTATCATCCTCACCCGTGAAAATAGCATGTAGCCCCTGCAAGAAACAAGTAACGTGATTAATGCTAACATAAAAGATGACAACATTAGATATCCCAAATATAAGTTTAGCCTCAAAAACAAACATACGGGTTGCATATCGAATCGGCCAACAAATAATATACAATTGGTTGCAATTTTATGCAGTGCCAAACGTGAAACGAATAAATGTCAAACACATTACCAAGCAAGCAAATCACTAACATTTGGTACAAATGAAACAATTTGACAAAAAGCAACCATATTTGAGTTAATTTCCTATATAACAGATGTTATGTTAATCTTTTGATAGATAACTTACGCAACTGCGATAAGCAAACTCCAAATGTTCAGCAACATCCTCCCGGAGTAGAAACCAATCAAGACTCCCTTTACAAGCAAAAAAGTGGCCTCTTAGAACACGTCGATTGTCTCCATTCCAATAAACAGGAAAACTATTTCGTCTTAATAAGTCTACCTGCAACGATTACCACCACACAAATTTATAATCAAAAACATGTTTTAGGCTAGTTTAATCCACGTAAATCAATTTAAATCGTTTTATATTCGATTACACATTTAAGAAAATATAAATTAAATATGTGTTTGAGCATACCCATGAACAGAGTAGGATAGGTAAGATGAGGGTGATGGTGGCTCGACTGTGATGCTGGTGGTTATCTCGAACCAAACAACCGAAGCAAACAAAGTCTCCCATACAGTTCCCTTGTCTTTATGACGGTGATGGCGTGGAGGAGCGATGGTTGGTGGAACCACGGCGAGATAAGGCGGTGAAGTGTGGCGGTGGTGTGAGTCGGTTCTAGAGAGAAGGAGAAGAGATGAATAGAGAGAAGATAGATCTGACTAGTGTAAGTGTTAGTGTTTTGATTTTGGTGGAAAAAAGGAGGGATCTTGAGCGAGAGATTGAAATTTTTGGGGAAAAATTAGGGGCGGGATCAGTGCAAGTGTTAGTGTTTTGATTTTGGGGAAAAATGAGCTTGAAATGTTTAATGAGTTGAGCTCAATCTTATATAAGTTCGACTCGAGTTATTGTTGAGTTCTTGAGCTTATAAGTAATATATAATATATTTT
Organism: Artemisia argyi; assembly: GCA_030686995.1. Classification (NCBI taxonomy): domain Eukaryota; kingdom Viridiplantae; phylum Streptophyta; class Magnoliopsida; order Asterales; family Asteraceae; genus Artemisia; species Artemisia argyi. The sequence continues at coordinate 39,111,712 of CM060701.1, forward strand.
TTTAAGTGTAGTAAGTGTAAATATTTATTTATGAATGTATCAAGCTTTTCGAGCTGAAGTCGAACCGAATTCAATTCTTAGGTTATATTATATCTCAATTTTAATTTGTGTCAGAAAACACATCTTTACAGATAAATCGAGCTTTTCGAGTCAAGCTCAAGCCGAGTTCAAACTTTCTCGATCCCGGATAACATGATCGCGGGGGTGATAGAGGCTTGACTGTGATGGTGCTCATGGTGGTGGATGTGGTGGTTATCTCGAACTAAACAACCGAAGCAAACAAACTCTCCCATGCATACAGTTCCCTTGTCTTGATGACGGTGATGGCGTGGAGGATCGATGGTTGGTGGAACCACGGCGAGATAAGGCTGTGAAGTTTGGCGGTGGTGTGAGTCGGTTCTAGAGAGAATGAGAATAGATGAATAGATAGAAGATAGATCTGACTAGTGTAAGTGTTAGAATTTTGATTTTGGGGAAAAAGGGGCGGGATCTTGAGCGGGAGATTGAGATTTTTGGGGAAAAATGAGAGGCGGATGTTGAGATCTTCAGCGCCTGATTAAAATTTTAGAGTTGAGCTCAATCTTTTATAAGTTCGACTCGAGTTATTGTTGAGTTCTCGAGCTAGTAAGTAATATAAAATATTTTTTATTTTTATTTATTTTTTTTTAAGTGTAGTAAGTGTAAATATTTATTTATGAATGTATCAAGCTTTTCGAGCTGAAGTCGAACCGAATTCAATTCTTAGGTTATATTATATCTCAATTTTAATTTGTGTCAGAAACCACATCTTTACAGATAAATCGAGCTTTTCGAGTCAAGCTCAAGCCGAGTTCAAACTTTCTCGATCCCGGATAACATGATCGCGAGGGTGATGGAGGCTTGACTGTGATGGTGGTGGATGTGGTGGTTATCTCGAACCAAACAACCGAAGCAAACAAACTCTCCCATGCATACAGTTCCCTTGTCTTGATGACGGTGATGGCGTGGAGGATCGATGGTTGGTGGAACCACGGCGAGATAAGGCTGTGAAGTTTGGCGGTGGCTGGTGTGAGTCGGTTCTAGAGAGAAGGAGAATAGATGAATAGATAGAAGATAGATCTGACTAGTGTAAGTACTAATGAGTTAATGAGTTTGCCGGTGGTGTAACTCATCATAAAAATCCTGCAAAACATTCATTGTGACTCGATACACGCATTTGACTCAAACAAGTACTAATGAGTTAAGGTAGGCATGCATGAAAGTTCATGTATCCGATTTTACAAGGAAACTGCATGTTAAAGAGAGCGAGACTATTAAGAAAATGACATTATAGCTAGTAGGATCTTACGATCCCGATCCGATCATACGATCATGATCTTGCAAAGACGAAAACAATCCTGGGTAGGATCTGATCATCCCGATCTTGAAACTTTTAATACTTTTAGTTTTTATACTTTTAATCATTTTAAACTTATCTATACATCTTATAATGCATCTTTGACTCTCTATCTTCCAATTTTTTAAGATTTTCATTTATACATTTTAAGTAAATACAACAAATTAAGCTATATGTACAATCAATTTAAGCATTAGCACCTACACACATTGACTGGTCAACACTTATAATTAATATATATAACATTTAAAACACCTTTTCAATTAAAAGTATCATTTATAAACCACAATGTACAAACAAATCAAGCTGCTAAACACTCTTTTCATAAAATTTGTAAGACATTTTCTCATAACTTCAACAGTTTATCATGCATCTAAAAATATTTTCGCTATCTGTAAACTTTAATTACAAGGTACCTCCCGCCGCAACGCGCGTATGCCTCGCTAGTAATATATAAAATATGCAAAGCTTATCAAACACACATCACTTATAATATATATTATTTACAAAGCTTCTCAAACACACTTCACACACTCCAACATATACTTAATACTATATCCGACAATCACATACAGCTGCCTTGTTCTTTCTTTCTCTCTCTCACTACTACACCCTAAGTTTGACCCTAAGTTAGATCGGAAGCATATGGTAACATACTTAGATTGCTTCTATATTGACCCTAAGTTTGACAGATGATTTGGTTTATCTGATTATTTAGTTGTTTTTTTTGTTTATCTGATTATTTCATTGTTTGTGGTTATTTAATTAGTGTTATTTAGTGTTAGGGTTTATGTATGATCTGTATATTTGTGTTTTTTATTGTTAGGGTTTATGGATGTTTTTTAGTTTTAGTGCGAATATTTAGGCTAAAACATCCAAGTATCAAAGATGGAAGAAGTATCAAGGATGGGTGAACCGACACCACTTTCAAGTATAAACATAAGCTTGTTCTGGTGTTGTTCATCCGTTATTGATTCATCTTTGTTCTTTGTCAAGGATGGGTGAACCAACACCACTTTCAAGTATGAATATAATATGTATCTGTATCAAAGATGGAAGAAGTATCAGTGATGGATGAAAAGACACCACTTTCAAGTATGAACATAAACTTGTTCTGGTGTTTCATCCATTACTGATACATCTTTCCTCTTTGCCAAAATACAGAAACAATGAAAATATTTTATCTTAGGATTAGGTTGAAGTACAATAAACATATCAAGAACTTAAGGAGTTTTTTCATGTATTTAGTTACAATGAAAATTTTTTCATTGCATTGTTGATATAAATTTAATATGATTTCATTGATTCATGATTAGCTCTCTAATGTCGTAGGACCTACATAACTAATATGTATGTTTGTCACATTTAAGTGAGCAATATAAATGATAGTAAGAATTTGGTTGCTAAGAACTTAAAGTTCAATTATCAGGGCAGATCTATCTAACGATGTTGATGGGTTCCATCGCTTTAACTGGACCCCATTTTCTAACGATGTTTAATGGTTCTTTCAATAATCAAGATTAAACATCGTTAGAAAACAGGGTCCAATTAAAGCGATGGAACCCATCTACATCGTTAGATAGATCTGGCCTGATCATTGAGATGTCTTCAATGCGATGATGATATAGTGTGTATTGTTCATGACAGGCCACACTCCTTCATCATCGCATTCAAGATGAGTGATGTTAGTGTGTATTGTTCATGACAGGCCACACTCCTTCATCATCGCATTCAAGATGAGTGATGTTACTTAGACTCTATTCTTTACTTAACATTTCTAGATTGTTTGTATCACTCTGTTTGCATTCAAATCATTTTTATGATCTAAATAAGTCTGTAATTTCAACATACCTTTCCATTCTCAGTTCCCATACAGGTCCTTTTACTTTTTCAACAATCTAGCAATGTGGCTGGTGCAGTCCTTTGCTCAAAGGGAGTTGAAACGATAAAAGGAGCTGTATCGGGAACTTAGAAGGGTTACGTATGTTGGTTTATTGCATTCCATTCTTTTTTATGATCTAAAACCAACCATCCACCAAGTAATGTGGCCATTGGAGTTTCAAGAACAAAGGTTGTTTCAAATACACCATGAATTGCAACATTATCTTTTATTTCATTTACACTATATTTTTAAAAATTTTAATATATTTTTTTATTTTTTTGCATAAATCATACATTGACAGCAGTGACTCAAGTTCATTTCAACATACCTTTCCATTCTGAGTTCCCATACAGTTCCTTTTGTTTTTTTCAACAATCTAGCAATGCGGCTGGTGCAGTCCTTTGCTCAAAGGAAGTTGAAACTACAAAATGAGCTGTATCGGGAACTTAGAAGGGTTGCGTATGTTGGCAGCAGTGACTCAAGTTCATTTCACATATCAAGCAGTTCTGAAGGTCCTCCAAATACATGGGAAGACTACTTTCCAAAGGGATATTTTGGATCAGGCACAAAAAAGGAAGATGCTAGGAAGGTTAAAACTCCAAAAAAGACTGCCAAAGAGCTTTTTGATGAGAGGGTTCAGGTGCTAGGCCTGCCCAATGCTAAGACTTGAAAAGATAAGGGTATAAAACCATGGGAACCAAAAATGCCCAAAGTTTATTCAAAAGGGAAGGGTAAAAAGAAAATGTATTAGTTGAGTTAGGAAGTAATTTGAATAAACCTGTGTAATCCGTTTGTACTACTTTATTTGACTTTATGAATAAACATGTTGTCATTGCTCAATTTTCTCATTAATGAACTGAATATGAATCGGTTAATTTTTGTGGCATTTTATTTTTATCCCTAGCAGCATTAAGTTATGCCAAGCAGCATTAAGTTCTGAGTTACTAGCATTCACCCAAATTCCAATCCAAACCCGGAGTTGCCCATAAGATAAGTTTGACAATCTTTGACTTATGCAAATGACAATCAAGTTTAACAATCTTTGTTTGACTTTTAACAAAGCATCATAACATAGTCAACAAAGCAACATAACATAATTAATCAACAAAAAGATAACTTGATCATATAGTAATATAATCGATAACTTGATTAACAAAGAAACATAAGATAAGTTTTCTTTGAACACAAAAACATTAAACTTCAAAGAAATAACATAATAATGATTAATATCATCTTACATCAGGGTTAATTCAATGAAAATTATACAAACTATTTTGAATGCCTTTGTAAATATCAACAATATTTCCACGGATTTGTTCTATTTCTTGATTACGAACATTAACTTTGTTCTGATGCACCAGTATTATATCTTAGTCTTTTTTGTTTTGTTCTTCCAACAGCGCGATTCATTTGTTGTAAAGTTCAACCAACTGTCGTTCAGTACCATATTGGCCTTGAGAATGGCATTTGTCCCAGCACTCTTGGGTTAGGCCGTGGATTTTATATTTTTCTGGCATTGGAGGAGGAGGATAAGTATCTTTTGAACGTTTTGTTTTCTTTGAAGCAGGATTTGAAGATGATGAAGCCATTGCAATTCCAAACAAAAATTGAATACGTAATGAAAATATGAAAGGAGTTGGTTGTAATTCCTTTGTATTTATAGGCACACAAGAGTCGCAATGTTACAACGTTAAGTGTCACAACGGTTTACAGTTACTTTTTTACAGTTACACCAGTTCACAGTAATTTATGCCTAGCAGCATTAAGTTATGCCTAGCAGCATAAAGTTCTTTATTAATCAGGTCATAACAGTGTTGAAGTAAGTTTGCCAATTCAGGGAGTAAACACTGTTACAAACACAAATTTTACACAACTAATAACTAGATTAATGTCATTATGTTTATTCTTACTATATTTTCAAACATTTGAAACTACTTACAATGCTTATTACCATTTAAAGTTTAAAAATAAAATTATAGAATGTTTAGGAGCACGCATTTAATGTGTAAAATTAAAATGATTACAATTAGGCACGAGTAATTAGTGCATTTCACATGCTAATGTGACGTTAAACTTGGTAAGTTGCAATAATATTTAATGTTGAGACTTTCAAAATTCCCTTGGCGTATAGTATGTCGCATCCCTTTTTAAGGCCATCACTTAGCTTTTCAACACACACTTTTTAAAACAATATAAGATCGAAGTTATGGCTGGAAACAAGAAAAGGTGCATTTCATCAAAGAAGAAGCGTTCAAAGTAAGTACTACTAATTAAACTTTTGTACACGTAAACATTCAAAGTTTGTAAAGATGTTATGTACGTACATGTTGACTTGGGTTTTTTTTCTAGTAGAAGTTAGTTAATCCATAATAATTTTGGTGTATTAAGCTTTTATGAATTTATAAAAATGGTTATCAATTGGTAGCTAATTAGGTAATCAGTTATGAAATTGTGTTAGAATGTTATGTTATATACATCATATAAATAAGAATATCAAATTAAAAGGATAATCTGCAAATTTATCATCTAATGCTTATTTGATTTCAGGAAACCAGAGAAGGTATTTAACATTGAAAAGTGGTATGAGTCGTGGAGTTCTCGAAGAAACATGGCAAGAAGGAAAGCAAGTTTGCTTCAAATTAAGAAAGATGAGAATGAATACAAGCGATCAAAGCCGCGGGTTGGTTCAGTGGAAGAGGATGCGGCTGATGTTGGATTTTTGAGTGAGGAAGAGAGATTCGACTCCATTGACTACGATAATGTGCATTTGTCGTTTGATCCGGAGAAATCTCCGAAATTTAATTGTTAAACTTTTTATATGTATGAACTGCTTTATTTTACTTTTGTTATATATGGATACTAATGTTTTTTTTTTTGTTTATTATATATGAATTTTAACTTTCTTGCTTAATTAAAGCTTGATTAAGCTTGATTTTTCATCTATTCATTAAGCTTGATTTATTCCTAGCAACATTAATTTATGCCTAGCAGCATTAACTTATGCCTAGCAACATTAATTTTGAATGTGTTGCACATATTTTGAATTTTCGTTACACTTAAATATCACATTTTGCTATAAATAATAGTCACATAAATATCACAATGTGACTATTTTGAATGTATTGCACATATGACACCCTTATAATGTGGCAATAAACATAATTTAGATACACATTTGTGATATGGTGTGACTATTGTAAAGCCTATAGTCACATGATCATGCTACAATTAAATGTGACTATACACATTAGGTTGTGGCAAGCAAACACACACTAAACTTTAAACACACATATTTACTTACGTGACCATATGTATCGAATTTTCGTTACACTTAATCATGTTTCTATGGTTTCGTGTGACCATATATGACATTTGGTCACACTCTTCAAGTGTGTGACATATATATTTGTCACTATTAAATGCATATCGTGACTAACGCTTCAAACTTACTTTTTAGTTGTCACACATTTCAAACGCTGTGTGGCTAAATATTCAGCAAAGAATAGCAGTCACGTTTAAATAATGTGTGACAAACTTGACTATATAATTTAGACATACACAATTACTTCATATAACCATATATCTATTTTGGTCACACTTTTAAATTGTGTGACATATATTTGTCACATATGTATATCTATAGTGTGACTAATGTTTCGAGCTCATTTGTATCTGTCACACGTCTCGAATTAAAAGTGACTAAATAATCCAAAATTTTTTTTCCAGTTATCTCTAGTCACATAAATATTCAAATGTGTGACAATAAAATTCCGAAATGGTCACACAAGTCGGATCAAGTGTGGCTGTTCATTTTATTCTGGTACATTTAGTCACGTATAAATGTTACAGTGTGACATTTCAAAATCGACCATGCGTGACCAATAGAACTTTTTGTACTAGTGGTGTTGAGCTAGTGTTGAAAGAGATGATTTAGATGTAAATCATTTGCATTAACAATGACGTGTAAGGCATGTGTAAATAGAGAAAAGGATGAGCATGAGATCATATAATGGTGTTCTAGACAATGGAGTTATGAGGTTCTAGTAGAGGAAAATCTAGACTCTATTTAAATCAGTGTCTAAGATTCAGAAGACGGAGTTGTTGGTTGTGGAGATGAAAGAATTTTCAACCACATGATATGTTCTTCTTTTCATGTAGTATTGGTCCAAACTAAGTTTTGGGTTAAAAGGCTTGATACAAGTACGGTTTTGTGAGTCGGTTTTAGTTAAGAGATGTTTACCTATGGTATTTGGAAAGTAAGAAATACATGTATAAATACTCTTAAAAGACAATTATGTTTATGAATTTCCCTCCCTCATAATCAATGGACATTCAACATAATGAGTTTAACATCAAATCAAAACTAAAGAAGACAAGAAAGTAAATTATTTAGAATGTTGTTTCTGTTAAGAAAAGCAATGAACTAAGTAGATTTATTACGGATGTTGGTTAGAATACAATGAACTTCTTACTTGAAGTCATGTAGCTCTTCTCTATCAAAGTGTGGTAATCGCATGATGAGGCATGTAAGAGATATATGAGACGGTGGAGATGAATTAAGTTACCATAAAAAAGGAGGTAGAAGTGATATCCTAAAAGTATCGGACCTATGGAGAACACTTAAGCATGTAAGCATACTTAGGCATGAATTAACACAATAATATATATGATTAATGTGTAGGACTAAAAGACTTCTAAATGTTTATCGTACCAAAATCAATTTCTCATAATATAAGTGCACAACTAGCAAATAATTTATGTAACAAAGTAACAAAAAGAAGCAAGATGAAAAATTCATGCAAACCATGTGTAAGCTTTAACATTTAGTAGCACGAAAGATATAAGCATAAAAGCATTATAAAGACAAAACAATTTTAAGGTTTACGCATTTGACTATCAATCAAATAGTTATCAAACATCAAGATAATGTCAAGACTATTAAACCGGAACAAGTAATCAAAACATGTATGTGCAATCCAAGTGGTCTTGAAAAAAAATATATTTATTACTTGTTTGATTTGTACTCCTAAGGCGAGGCAAAATACTACCATTATAGAACTTACTTTAGACAAGTATAGGAATGAAGATTTTTCAAGTCAGAAAATGATTTCTTAGGCATAACGTTATATTTACCTAAATGAAGATTTTGATTTCAAATGTTTGAAATGACTATTTCAGCACGTGTTTGTATATGTAGGAGGTTTACATGAAGCGTTTAACAATAAAGTATTATTTTGATTTATAACATTTTGCAGACATATGTAAGTAATTTTTAATATCACTTATACTTAATTGGTAAAGAATAAAGAGAAGCATCATGCTCGTTTGATGAAGTGAGAAATGGATACGGATGATTGTTATGACCCCGAGGATCCCTCGCGATGCAAGGTCTTTGAGTTTGAATTTGAATGAGTAAAATTATATATGTTGTGCATTTGCTCGTATTTGGTTTTTTGGTTATGATGATTTACAAATTGCATTGTAAGGTAAGTATTTGGAAACTCGGATGAATATTTCAAATTGTCAAGGCTACTTTATCTTTCAAATTTGTTGATATAATGTTAGGAAGAGGTATTCATTTGGTGCTTTTGAGAGAGGAAAACAAATTTAGTGGATTTAGGATTTTAGGCCACTAATGCAGTCTGTTCTCAGACTCACGGATCCCTTTTCAATGAAGGGATGGATCCTTTTCAAAAACTAATACTCGAGCTCGAAACTTGACTTGAGCTCTGTCGTGTTTTAGATTTTAAGCTTGAGCTCGACTCATCATTAAATACTTGAACTCGAAACTCGACTCAACGCGTATTTTCACATTTTAAGCTCGACTCAATATTTATGAAAATTAAATAATTACATGCCTATAAAAGGGTATAATAACTTGATGAAAGCTCGATGGATATGGCCAGCGAGCCTCACGAGCTCGACTCATTGAGTAGATTTCAAATAATTTACGAGCAAGGACGGACACGAGATTTTTAAAAGGGTGTTGCACAAAATAAATGTTGGGCTAACTAAATTTACACCTTAAGAAACGAAAGTAGTGAAAAAAGATTTTGAGGGTTGCACATACACAAAAACGGCATTTTTGAAATCTTTTTACACTTCGTTACCTAAAATCTGGTGTAGCCCGTACCACACCCGGCATACATGTGGGTCCGTCCATATTTATAAGTCGATTTCCAATAACTCGTGAGCCGCCTCGTGTCATTTAAACCCGTAGCAACGAGCCATGCGGTTATTCGAGAAAAAGAGAGTCAATAAAGTCAAGACAGTGAAACTTTGACAAGATCTATTTGACCTATCTTGATTGAGCCGTGGTGCAAGGTTTTATTTATCTCGAAAATAATATAGAAGTTTCATCCAAGAATTAGCTCATGTCAAATCTAGTTTCATAAAACAAGAAAAAGTGAGATAATATTTGACCTAAACTTTGGTGTTTTTGAAGGTCGTAAAAGAAATGTGAAGTTCATGATAACGATGGTCGCCGGATAAATAGCTATATAATGGTGGTATTTGACATGGCATTCATGTTATCACCACACCAGCCCATAAATAAGGAGACACGCATACTTCGTTACTACGAGTACTTTAACTTTGTTTATTTCTTGGATAAATATTTATATGGTTAATTGAGCTACCAGTTATTTTGTGTATGTACTATGTTAAAGTGTTTTGTTATTTAGTACTCATACCATGCGACCGAAAAAGAGAATAAGCAAGTTTTCTTAAACATATTTTTAGATTTATTGCAATCTAAAAAACAAGAGAGATTGATTTATATATCTTTTAGGTTTTTCTCCAAATGCATCAAGCATCATTCTAGCATTCTGTCAAGTACATCTAAAAATTGCACTCTAGCTCCAGCGTAATTTATGTGCACAAATTTAACCCCTACAAAATTCGTCTTCAAGCCGTCTTTGTCTAATAATCCTGGCAATAAAATCATCGACCAACTTATTCAACTCTTCGGCTGGCAAATGCACATCCACGTCTCGTTTTCGTTCCTCAACCACCATTATCTCACGTCCCGAACAACTCACCTCATCTTCGTCCGGACTCGATGATGCAGCCGTATTTTCATCTAAGTCACAAGTGTCCTCATCATTACACAATTCAAAAAACTCCTCTTGGTCGTTTGCTTCACAAGTTACTAGTTCAAGGTTCTTAACTTGTATGTCATGTTTTGGAGTGTCAATAACTTTCTTAACTTTATTTGGTTCGTGAGAAGGGGTGGTAAGTTGAAGCTCATATTTATCATGACAAACGTCGTTGCAAACCTTAGACTTAGAAGCGAAAAACTTTGATTCTCCCAATAGGAAAATGACAATGAGGTTGCCAACGATGAACAAAGCCTTGCTAGTGAAGAAAAACGACGTAATTTTTGGAAGTGATAAGAAGAAAAAGACATTGAAAGTAGCACAAAATGGAGGATACCACAAGGGACTAGAACAAAATGAGGTACATGCTAATGCAGTCAATGAGTACAAGATGAAATCGTTCAATAGTTGATGCCCCTTGTGCTTCTTGCTTGCTCGAGCCTTGTAAGCATGTATTCTTAAAGGGTCCATTTTTAGAAGGTTTTCACACAAACAAATCTTTCAAAAGAAAAGGGCAGGTTTCTATGGTGTTTTGATGGTTTTGTTCTTCATATGGCTGAACATAGAGCAAAGGTGGTAGTGAAATATATAGGAAGATAAAGTGGCTTACTTAAGTGGGATTTCCATCACATGTGGCTTTATTCATATTTCTTTAAGCAATGGTGTTACTTTAGATAAAGTTAAGGGCGTGATTGATTATTTAGTGGTGAATTATTGAAGTGCTTTTGCTTTAACTCAAATTGCATAGGATTTCCTACCACTCTACTTGGAGGTAGTCCATTACTCCCCTTTTTGAAGGAAAATACTAAACAATAGTAATTGAAAAACTTATATATTACTGTATTATAAGATCTTCTCTATGTGACAAAACTCTGATAACATTAATCTCAAAAATTTACAATATAACTCTTAAGTTTTGTTTATACACTATTTAATTAACTATGAGATATGATATTTCTAAGTGTTGGAGAGAGGGAATATAAAATCGCCCCTTTTTTTATACATCTAAAAAGAAAAAAAAGGAGTTTAAATGAATGTATGTCTTAGTCCCAAGTAATAGAACCAGTTTGTATACAACAATAAAATGGATTGTCATGTATCTTTTAGCATCAAATCCTTTCAAATCAAATAAAAACTATGTAACTTCATGAGATCGACACATTAAAAACGATCATGATTACTTATTTGACTAAGAAAATTAAAATCGTCTTTATGAACAATTATTCTCTTATCAAATGCGAGTGTGTGAATATCACCCATCGAATGTAATTAACTCATTACATTATGCTAGTATTGTATTATTTTTTTTACCTAAGTTGAAAATGTGAAAAATATCTCTGGCAGTAAGAAAATTGCACCAACCTAATGGAACATAAAAAGGAGGAAGGAAATCGCACTCAATAATGTGGCCTAACTTTTGCTTCTTTTTCGTTCAACGAAACAAGGCTTTGCACTCCCATGGATTTTTCAATGCCACCCATGGTTTCAACACATTTGATCAATTTAGTTGTGTTGGTGTTTCTAATGTTTGAAAGTGGACTAATGGTTTCTGTTTTTAAATATGAAAGCAAATCTATGGCAACGCAACTATCATGCAAGATTCCTATTTAATGAACTTTTTTTTATTGTTAAAGAACATCTAATGGAATTAGTATGCTTTCTGTTTTGGAGTATGCTATCTTTTTCCAAAGGACATATAGATTTGATACTACGTAGTATTATAGATGGTTAATTATCAGGGAATTAACCAATACCGGTACCTATTTATTGTCGTAGCAAGATCGCGGGTTCTTCACGTATCTCACTTCAATATATTTACGTGAATGAGATGTATGAAGCTATGGTATATGAAGTGGCCACGCCACTCAGGATAGCCTGGTGCCAAAAGTATTTGTGACTATCATTCTAGATGTGTGAGGTCTCAAGTTCAATTCCTATTATGTGCAAACAATTTTGAAGTGGCTATGTCAATCTCTTGAAAAAGAGGGCTTTACCCACTTTGAGTCTATGTGACGATGAATCAAACTCAATAGATTAGACGGTGAAAAGATTGGATCACGGTTACTCAAAAATGTCGTATATGAAAATATGAAAAGGCTTCTTATATCATTAAACATGGTATATGACACTTGTGATAGAAACTAGTGCATGCAACGTGTACGTAAGACTCACTAGTACGATTATTGTCTATTCTTGCATGAAATAAGTGAGAAAAATGATGATCTCTACAGAAGTTTACAAATCCGCATATTATAACAGAATTTTATTTCCCACTCATTAAAATATACTCCTAGTAATCCAATTGTGTTATGACGAGTTCAATTACAAATATTCAAATAAAAAACTCTGAGTCACTACGTAATTTCAATCATCAAAAATGTTAGTTTAAAAACAAAAGTATCTAAAGACATAAGAAATGTAACATAATGGGAACCACATAATTTAAATATTTAGTCCAACAAATGAATTTGCTTCACTAAGAAGCAGGGTTAGTGGCAAACATCCTCTAGAAAGGTTGGTTTAATTAGTTGGGGTTTTGCTTTGGTAAATCCACCTATATTCAAGGGTGATAGTGTAATTATGCATCTCTAAAGCACAAATTTGTATGATCTTTTCATTTCTTAGGTAAACTTTGTTAAAAATATGTTATTATTTTACAATCGCATGGTTTTGCTTTGGTAAATCCACCTATATTCAAGGGTGATAGTGTAATTATGCATCTTTAAAGCACAAATCTATATGATCTTTTCATTTCTTAGGTAAACTTTGTTAAAAATATGTTATTATTTTACAATCGCATCGTTTTATTCTAGTGGAGGACTTGTTCTGCACATTTAGCAAACAGTTTGATAATTTGTTCTTGTTTTATCAAGTTTTATATTTGCAGTTAAAGTGAAAGTTGGTCTATATCAGCCTTAATTTGTTTTGCTATTTTCATCTTTTTCTCACACATTTTATACACAATATTCACTTTATTCTTTTAGTTTGTTAGACCGTCTTGACCTACAACATATGGTATTATCAGTATTCCTTGATTCTCTTTGAAAGTAGGTCAAGTATAATCAAGATATTTAGGGTATGTGTCCAGAAAACAAAACAATTTGCAAAAAGGTCAAAACAATTATGACTGGAGGTGCTGTAATTAACATCTTTTTTTTTTTTTTTTTTTTTTTTTTTTTTTTTTTTTTTTTTTTTTTTTCATCTGCAATCATGACTGGAGGTGTTGGTCCTAGTGGTAGTGGTGATTAGGGGTGGAACGAGCTGAGCCGCTCAAGAAAAGCTCGAGATCGGATCGGATAAAAATTTCGAACGAGCCGAGCCTAGCTAAACGAGCTCGAGCGCGAGTTCGAGTCTAAGTTTTGGCTCGTTTGATAATCGAGCTTGATGCGTGATTTTGCAACTTTGCAAAAGGTTTTACTTCTCGATGGATCTCGAGAAGCTTGCAATCCCCACCAGGCAGTGTAATTGACCGATGTAGTATAGTGTAGTGGCAAGTATCGGGGGATTAATTGTTCTACTTGGGGAATAGTATTCGTTAGGATTAAAACTTAATTAAACTAGGTCTAGAGGTGAGGGATGATTCTTTTTGTATTTTTATATTTTATGAAAAGTAAGTAAAAATCTCGGGTATTCGAAGAATGGGCGGAATTAGTTGCTACTCAACTAACCCAAATAACAATAAATGCAATAAAAATAAAATAATAAGAAAATAAAATGTGAGAAAAACCTTATAATGAGAGAAACGTGTTTACTTAGATTTCACTACTCCCTAGCTATCTTTCATTAATTGACTAGTTTGTTACAGTTGCGTGGATGACGGGTTATATTCCTTAATACCATTCGTGGGGCTGTGTACGATCTTCCCCAACTTTATAAGCTTCTACCTCTTCCTATGTCGAGCCGACAACTAACTCCTAACATGGCCTCCTTAGTAGTCACTTATGCATTAAATACAAACATTAAAATCGTAGTACACATTCGATTCATGTTTCTTAAAACGTTCAAGCAAGTTACCAATTGGAGATTAGCTAGTTTTCTTAAGCCTAACATCGATTATCATTCATCCAACAACAATTAATAACAAACAATCAACCAATAATTAATAGCTAGGTTTTATTACATCTAAGCAAACACAAACAAACCTAGCCTAGCATGTTAATGTAAAGACAAGCATAAGATAGAATCAAACAACACATAGACATATTGTATAACGACCTGAAAATACGAAGCAACATTTGAACTTTTGAATACGAATTTAACCTAAAGAAATACGTTATGATTTAAAAATTTCACTATACTAATCCTAAAAATAAACTACATGATTTAAGTAATGACATGACCTATATATCCTAAATATACATATCACACGATTTTATGTTAAATTGGACCTAGTCTATGCCTTTTAAACATTTTCGCACATTATGAAATAAGTTGGGAAGATAGTACAGAAATATTTGAAAGTAGTTGAAGGGATGAGTCTCCAAGACTCCCCAAGACTCGGCCAACTTCCAGCTCATATTCCTATCCATTTCACATATATCTAACAACCGAATACCATTTTTTTTTCACTCTCTCATTTACCCTAATAAAACAATAGAAAAAGGCAGCTCTCATTCTACAAGAAATCAGGAGGTGCGAAGGTGGTAGCAAGGTTTGTTGATCAGTTACTCTTGGTGTTCTAGCTTTGTGGGTAAACGACTTCGTAGTGTTTCGGTTCGGGTACAAATCGTACGTAGTTTTGGTTTTGCAAGGAGTTATAGTTTTGGTTCTGGTTTGAAGGATGTGTTAAGTTTGTGGTCTCGTGGTTCCTGGTAGAATTGACAACGGCCAGGAGACGTCTCTCTCACACCATCATCGATCAAAAGAGAAAGCAAAACTATTGCGCGAATCACTATCGGGTGCGTGAGTCGACACTCTTGGTTTCAACTATTTGTATACGTTCGGGTTCTAGGTTTGATCGTGTTCGAGTGTCGATCAAGTTCGTTGATCATTCGGGTTCAATTTCGATCTCAGCCTTATCTCGACTGTTTTAGAGGTATACTCTTCGATTCACATTCTTAGTAGATTATAAGTTCATGATAACTTAATATAATCAGTCCATGGGCATGCATGGTAAATATATTATATGATACATGTATACACATTTGTAATTTTTGGACATTAATATGGAACTATATATAATGAAGAAACTGTTATACATAATAATCAAATAAGAGAATAGCATGCATGGGATTGAGTTTAGTACGTTAGTGGTTAGACATTTAACATGTAAACTATATGTGAAGTATAATCTGTTTATATGCATGGCATATGCGTTCAGTAATTAATGAGGGACGAGTGGATTATGGGTTTAAACATATTGGCGTTTTATAAAACTTAAAACTAAAAGGTTAAGAAACTATGTATGCTAGTTAACGTCGGGATTAAGACTTTGGTTTCATGGTACGTATGGTGGTTAATATTTCGAGATCGATCATAGTCGTGGTGCGTGTGTTTGTAATAGGGATGATTTATCAATTGTTTGAAACTATATTTAAAGCATTAGTTTTACCACATATGATCATAAAACCTGGTGTGAAATGGGTTAAAAGATTAAGTTATGAACTAAATTATGAAACCCTAAACTTTGGTAATTATCACATTTAGACCCTAGACTTTTCTATAATTGCGTATTTAACCCTAACCCTTAGATATTATTTAAATTGTCATTTATAACCATAAAGTATAAAATTACTATTTTGGGAAACTTACTAAATATTAAAGTTACTGATTCAGGAAATTTACTATTTTTGGAAAGTTAATATATTTGAAAAGTTACTAAAAAGGGAAAGTTTCTAAAGATAGAAAGAAACCTAAAAGGAGTAATCTGATTTAAATTAAGCTTATGAATAATAAAGACGATCATTAATTTGTGTAGATTCTCTGAAGAAGGAGTAACTTTCGATCCTTATGTCTTCTGATGTGTTTTACATATGCGGTTTAAGGTACAGATATTCTTCCCTTTTCAGTAGGGACATCTCATGACTTTTCGATCCTTGACTTTGATTCGTTTGCTATGATATGATTCATTGAGATAAGCCTTTGCTATGATCGTTTTGATATGATTCGTTGCTATCCATTTTGTTGATTACCTGATTACTATCTCCTGGTTGAGATTCTGTTTGATTATGATATGATTCGTTTGTTATGGATATGCTTTGTTTGCTATGATTCGTTTCGTTCTTATGCCCGAGTTTTTATTCTACTCATGGAGGTACCATGGGCGTGTCAGTGATGGCACCATTGGCATGACACTTTCTGGGGAGGTGTGATTGATCCCTGGCATTCCCTTCTGTTTGATATATGTGCACTATGGCCAATTAGTTATATATGTGTCCAGTCATGAACTGGCATGTGTATTTTGTTTGATTCAGGGAGTGTATGGATGCATCCTAGGTTCTGTTTTGTTTTGAGAAGACAGTGACTGGTTGTACGTGCCTTGTACCCCTTTCACTTCTGGTACAATGGAGTCTGCAGCTCCTTGTACAACTTATGATTTGACGGATATGTGATTATGTGATTTTGAGACCTATTTGAGTGGCTCTGGTAGGTCGGCTCGTGGCTTTCCTATGTTTCGTTGTGTCTATTCAAGTGGCTCTGGTAGACATGCCTTTGTTGATACGTGCTCTTTGATTCTGGTTACTATATGATTCATATTATCACTTGACTCTTCGTACTCATTATTCATTTGACTTATGATATTTGTTCAATTATCGTTGATCTCTTATGCATTTGACAGATGACATTCGTTTTAGCAGGAGCTTATGATTTCTTTTCTTATACTTATATACGTTTCGATTATTCGTTTTATTATATATCTGTTCACTGGGCTTTTTAAGCTCAGCCGCATTTCTTTTCTTCCGCGGCAGGTCTTAGGTTGGAAGCTGGGTTTGAGCGAAGAGTGCATAGGAGCATTTAGTGGACTACCCTGATGATTAGGCAACCATTTGCTTTGGATTAGACTTTGTTTTAGCTTCAGTTAGATTTAGTTTATTTTGTATTTCAGTTTTGGATTTCATCTTGTATAGAGTTAGTATTTTCTTTATTATCTTAGAATACCTTTGTAACTTTTATGTTTAGAAGTCTTCCGCTTGCGTCTGTATGTTCTGATTTGGCACCATAATGTGGCATTTTGACCCATGTCGGGTTGGGGTGTTACAATTATGGTATCAGAGCTCAGGCTGCGACTTGTAGTACATAAGATATGGCCTGTGGATGTTTGGACCCTTAGGTTTGCACTTTAGGAGTTTTTGGAATAACCATAGAAGGATTTGCTTTAAGTTTCTCCCCTTAAGAGCTTTAGTATGACCGGTGAGGATTGGGTAGATCATAAGACGTTGGTTAGTCATCTTGCTTCCACATCACTCTGATTTATGTCTCTGCTTTTAGTTAAGCCTTTATAAGATCATTTGTTCCAGAGATTTAAAAGACTTATCAGGATATGCAACATAAGTTTAGAATGCTTTAAGACTTTGTAGTAATGCCTTATAGGTTTCATTTCTTGAGAATTATCACTTCCTTTTGAACTTCGATCTGTGGTTCATTGTCATTCGCTTAGATGCCTTTCCATCCGTTCAGAAGATTCGCGTACGTATAAATTTGATGTGTTAGACACATTCAGTGGTTTTCCTTGCTTTGTTAAACATAGTAAAATTCTTTCTTCGTTATTAATCTTTCCTTACCTATTTCATCCCTATGAGAGATCTTGTGATTATCCGTCACGATTATAGGGATTGTTCGATACATTTTAATTGATGATAAGTTCGTTCTGTTAACCGATTTCTTTTAGGAATGTTCGATTCGATATTATTCTGGATATGGATATGGATTTGTTGACTGAGCATCGAGATGCTAACTACGGTCATATTATATTTGTCATCTTTGACGATTTGAAAAACTTAAAAATTCTGTACCATGATTCCCAACCTGGTAAACAATTATGATCACCTTTGTTTTGAAACTCGTACGTTAATCCCTCGCGATTGTGAAGATACTTCGTTTGATGAAACTTGTCTCGAGAGTTATTCGGGTTGCCTGAAATGTCCCCTGCGTATTCCTCGATGAACTACTAGGTGGAAAGGAAATAATTGAAGAACCAGCTTCTAGGAAGAGGTTTCATCTGTGCAAGTGTGTACCATGATGTGCTTCTGTTTTATTCGAGGAGAAGAATGATGATAGCATGAAGTTGTGGATTGATTTTTGGAAGCTAAATCGTGTCATGTTTCGTGTAAAGAGGCGAGATATTCCTAGAGAAATTCTTTTCGTATTCGTTCTGATCTGTATGAGCATTTTGATGCCAATTGTATTGGCCACTACTCCGACTATTCCTATGAAATTGATAAATCGTGTCTTTCAAGAATAATTGGACAAATTGTCATAATATGACATCTTAGTGTATTCAGAGACGAAAGAGAAACACAAGGATCATCTTGGTATTTTGTGTTGACATTTCTACATTAGAAGTAGCCTATGTGATATTTTAGAAGAGTAACTTTTGTTGGAGGAAGCTTGAGAGGATGATTTTGAGAAGCTAGAAGGAAATTTGTTTTACAGAAGGAGGAAGACATGAAGAAGCTTAGGAGGAAGACGGTAGAAGATCATCTATGTTAGGAGACTCAAAGGGAGCAGTTGATCGAAGCGCACAACTCTAATTACTCTATCCATCTTAGTAGTACTATGATGAATAGAGACTTAAAGCAGGAGCTGAACGGGATGGTATGAAGAAAGCGGTGACTACATTGGCAGCGAAGCAATTAGCGTAGAAACAGGTGGAAAGGACAACACGAGTAGAGTTACAGTGGAGCATTAACGAGAACGGCTTGCTTGGAAGATCAGCAGAGATTTCTTTCGGCAGAAGATTATTCAAGCTACGTGGCGCACCTGCAGTGATCGTGTTAGAGAGGCTTGTCTTGCTTCACACTTTCAGAGGAGATACAGAAGACTATGGAGAGTGGACTCGAGATGTTAGTACGAATTTTCACTTTCAGACGGATGGACAGACAGAATAACTATTTGAACTTGGAAGATGTGTTGAGCGGGGATTTTGATAGGTGTTTAGCTTGGTTGTGTTTTGTTCTCTAAGGGAGATGGCATGCAAGTGATAGGAGTTTCTTTTAGGATTTTGTTTGAATGAAGATGTGGAATACCTTTTTGAATAAGGTCGAAGAGCTACAAACTGAAGGTTAAGAGTCGATTACAACAACTAATGGATTAGTTATTATTGTGGAGGAGGAATTTGGGATGTAGACTGGGAGTTGTGGTTCCGTATGATTATTCTGTACAGAAGAGTTAGACGTCTTAGCATTTGAGGAAGTTTTTGTTCGTGATGCGTTAGATCTTGGATTTATTCGTATCCGTACGATTATTCTACCTATTCTGTTATGCCTTCTGATACGTTTTGATACTCTGATTTATAATTTTGATCATCAGTACGAATATGTTACCCATCTCTTTATGAGACCCTTGATGCGTTTGATGATTCGATTTGTGCTCCTCTGACTTTGGAAAGTTCCTTTGTTAGTTCAGAATTAGGTAGGAGTTGATGAAGTTTTATCATTTAGTACTATCTCTATACTTACCTCGTAGGTACATGTGTTTCGTGTATCTCCTTGTGGGATTTCAACTATCATCTGTCATCTGTCATCTGCTACGCATTTGTTTCGCATTCGTTGGATCAGATTTATTACGATCTGTATTCTGTGGAGAGCCTGGGGCTATCTGAGTTTGTCGGGATTGAGTCATGAGAAATTTTCTGTTTGTGAAGATTCTGTTGGAAGGACCTCCCCGAGCGTGAGGTTATTTGTAGTCGTTTCCATTGTGATTCGCTACGTCTCCGATTAATTTTGTGACTTCAATTTCGCGGACCAAATTTTCTTTTTAGAGGGAAAGAATTATAACGACCTGAAAATACGAAGGAACATTTGAACTTTTGAATACGAATTTAACCTAAAGAAATATGTTATGATTTAAAAATTTCACTATACTAATCCTAAAAATAAACTACATGATTTAAATAATGACATGACCTATATATCCTAAATATACATATCACACGATTTTATGTTAAATTGGACCTAGTCTATGCCTTTTAAACATTTTCGCACATTATGAAATAAGTTGGGAAGATAGTACAGAAATATTTGAAAGTAGTTGAAGGGATGAGTCTCCAAGACTCCCCAAGACTCGGCCAACTTCCAGCTCATATTCCTATCCATTTCACATATATCTAACAACCGAATACCATTTTTTTTCATTCTCTCATTTACCCTAATAAAACAATAGAAAAAGGCAGCTCTCATTCTACAAGAAATCAGGAGGTGCGAAGGTGGTAGCAAGGTTTGGTGATCAGTTACTCTTGGTGTTCTAGCTTTGTGGGTAAACGACTTCGTAGTGTTTCGGTTCGGGTATAAATCGTACGTCGTTTTGGTTTTGCAAGGAGTTATAGTTTTGGTTCTGGTTTGAAGGATGTGTTAAGTTTGTGGTCTCGTGGTTCCTGGTAGAATTGACAACGGCCAGGAGACGTCTCTCTCACACCATCATCGATCAAAAGAGAAAGCAAAACTATTGCGCGAATCACTATCGGGTGCGTGAGTCGACACTCTTGGTTTCAACTATTCGTATACATTCGGGTTCTAGGTTTGATAGAGTTCGTGTTCGACTGTCGATCAAGTTCGTTGATCATTCGGGTTCAATTTCGATCTCAGCCTTATCTCGACTGTTTTAGAGGTATACTCTTCGATTCACATTCTTAGTAGATTATAAGTTCATGATAACTTAATATAATCAGTCCATGGGCATGCATGGTAAATATATTATATGATACATGTATACACATTTGTAATTTTTGGACATTAATATGGAACTATATATAATGAAGAAACTGTTATACATAATAATCAAATAAGAGAATAGCATGCATGGGATTGAGTTTAGTACGTTAGTGGTTAGACATTTAACATGTAAACTATATGTGAAGTATAATCTGTTTATATGCATGGCATATGCGTTCAGTAATTAATGAGGGATGAGTGGATTACGGGTTTAAACATATTGGCGTTTTATAAAACTTAAAACTAAAAGGTTAAGAAACTATGTATGCTAGTTAACGTCGGGATTAAGACTTTGGTTTCATGGTACGTATGGTGGTTAATATTTGGAGATCGATCATAGTCGTGGTGCGTGTGTTTGTAATAGGGACGATTTATCAATTGTTTGAAACTATATTTAAAGCATTAGTTTTACCACATATGATCATAAAACCTGGTGTGAAATGGGTTAAAAGATTAAGTTATGAACTAAATTATGAAACCCTAAACTTTGGTAATTACCACAATTAGACCCTAGACTTTTCTATAATTGCGTATTTAACCCTAACCCTTAGATATTATTTAAATTGTCATTTATAACCATAAAGTATAAAATTACTATTTTGGGAAACTTACTAAATATGAAAGTTACTGATTCAGGAAATTTACTATTTTTGGAAAGTTAATATATTTGAAAAGTTACTAAAAAGGGAAAGTTTCTAAAGATAGGAAGAAACCTAAAAGGGGTAATCTGATTTAAAATAAGCTTATGAATAATAAAGACGATCATTAATTCATGTAGATTCTCTGAAGAAGGAGTAACTTTCGATCCTTATGTCTTCTGATGTGTTTTGCATATGCGGTTTAAGGTACAGATATTCTTCCCTTTTTCAGTAGGGACATCTCATGACTTTTCGATCCTTGACTTTGATTCGTTTGCTATGATATGATTCATTGATATAAGCCTTTGCTATGATCCCTTTGATATGATTCGTTGTTATCCATTTTGTTGATTACCTGATTACTATCTCCTGGTTGAGATTCTGTTTGATTATGATATGATTCGTTTGTTATGGATATGCTTTGTTTGATATGATTCGTTTCGTTCTTATGCCCGAGTTTTTATTCTACTCATGGAGGTACCATGGGCGTGTCAGTGATGGCACCACTGGCATGACACTTTCTGGGGAGGTGTGATTGATCTCTGGCATTCCCTTCTGTTTGATATATGTGCACTATGGCCAATTAGTTATATATGTGTCCAGTCATGAACTGGCATGTGTATTTTGTTTGATTCAGGGAGTGTATGGATGCATCCTAGGTTCTGTTTTGTTTTGAGAAGACAGTGACTGGTTGTACGTACCTTGTACCCCTTTCACTTCTGGTACAATGGAGTTTGCAGCTCCTTGTACAACTTATGATTTGACGGATATGTGATTATGTGATTTTGAGACCTATTCGAGTGGCTCTGGTAGGTCGGCTCGTGGCTTTCGTATGTTTCGTTGTGTCTATTCGAGTGGCTCTGGTAGACATGCCTTTGTTGATACGTGCTCTTTGATTCTGGTTACTATATGATTCATATTATCACTTGACTCTTCGTACTCATTATTCATTTGACTTATGATATTTGTTCAATTATCGTTGATCTCTTATGCGTTTGACAGATGACATTCGTTTTAGCAGGAGCTTATGATTTCTTTTCTTATACTTATATACGTTTCGATTATTCGTTTTATTATATATCTGTTCACTGGGCTTTTTAAGCTCAGCCGCATTTCTTTTCTTCCGCGGCAGGTTTTAGGTTGGAAGCTAGGTTTGAGCGAAGAGTGCATAGGAGCATTTAGTGGACTACCTTGATGATTAGGCAACCATTTGCTTTGGATTAGACTTTGTTTTAGCTTCAGTTAGATTTAGTTTATTTTGTATTTCAGTTTTGGATTTCATCTTGTATAGAGTTAGTATTTTCTTTATTATCTTAGAATACCGTTGTAACTTTTATGTTTAGAAGTCTTCCGCTTGCGTCTGTATGTTCTGATTTGGCACCATAATGTCGCATTTTGACCCATGTCGGGTTGGGGTGTTACATATTTAATGATTATTGGAAGACTTATCCTTAATCAAACATGGATGAAAGAAGGGTTTGAAACCCTTACAAGAAGGTTAAAATTCGTCCTAGGGTTTATGGTGAAGTTACTCCCAAAAGTTCTCTCTTTAATGAATAAAAATTAGAAAACTATATATAGAAAATACAACCTGACGGCGTCATGTTATACATGTGACGCCGTCAACTCGCCGCCAATGCTTTCCTCAGATTGCCTAGATCCAGATATGACGCCGTCACTTTATAAACTTCTCTTGGCCGTCACCCTTTAAATTGCACGTGACGGCCTAGGCGTCACAAAGGGTGACGCCTTCACTCTTTAAATCCAAAAATCTTTCTGGCGCGTCTCATGTAAACTTCATATCCACCTCTTTGCCAACACATGACGCCATCACCTGTAGAACGTGACGCCGTCAGGTACAGTTTCCAGCTTGATTTTGGGAGACTTTGTCGTTTTCTTTACTTTTCGCTCCAAAAATGTCCAAAATGCCTCATTTTCCAGATTTCTTCTCCAAAGTAACTAAAATGACAAAAGGAACAATTTGAGGCAATACTTGATCAAATAATCATGACTTAGGGCTTAAATGACCCCAAAAGCGTAACACTTTTCACCTCATCAAATACCCTTACACTTGAGATTTGTTTGTCCTCAAGCAAATGCATTTTTTTTCTAATCAAAATACAAGCTAGGGGTCATTTAACACTAATACAAAAGTAATTACAACAAATTATCGTTCCACTTCAACCAAAACAAGCACGGAAATTATACACTAGCACCTCACAAATAGTGTTTGGATACTCACATCTCTCGGGTATAATAAAAGTATATATCACAAAGGAAAATGAAAAATATCTCTCACTATCTGTCATAGCACATAGATTACCATAGGCTTGGGAAAGGATCAAACCACCACCGCTTGGCGTAAGCACCTGGGATAAACTATCAAAGAGGTTTTTCAAAAGGGTTGTAACGTGAGGTGTAGGGATATGATAAACACGGTTTTGTTGGACAAAGGCAATCTTTATTGGTGGCGAGTTAATCATCTTAGTCAATTACATGTACAATGTGGCATTGCTAAGCCAAGACTCGACTCGACTTAAGCTAATAAAAACTACAAAAACATAAAAAGAAACATAAAAGGAAACGGGATGGTAGTCCGTATGTTTATTTTTTTTCTATTTTTTCTTTTTCTTGATTTTTTCGATTTTTTTTTTATTTTTATTTTTTTTTTGCATACACTCTTGCCCTACCATCCAAAATAATACATCGTAGGGAATTTGCATTCCCCTTACACTTGAATTTTTACATACTTTACAATCAACTATTCTAATGACTCGAATTAAGATAATCAAAACACTTGGAGTACTTTTTAGATGTTAATGCATATATGGGGGTAATAATTGACGTCTTCCCCAATACTCTATAATAATAGTACTTTACCCATGAGTCCCAATCGTCCCAAAATAATATGTACAAGATATGACTCGACTTAGCAACCATGTAATCAATTAGACAATTAACTAAGAGTTTAAACATGTAACAATAATGCACTAAAGATGAGTGCATACAAGGAAGGTTAAGGCGATTTATGTGTACATTTGGGGTGGATTGTAAACAAATTCTACCTTTAATTAAATGCTTAAAGTTAGAAACGAAAAAGATAGGCTCGGAGGGGTGTACTAGGGGTATCGTGTACTAAAAATGAGTACATTGCAAAGGTGTGGGAAAATTAATTGACTTTACTAGTCAAGTGTATTGACTTCATTGGTCAAGTAATTATGATACGGGTTTAACACAAGGGTTATCCTAATGCCTCTTATCATGAAGTCAATCCAACTACACGAATGTAGTCTCACATGTGGTCTCGGGATGCATCACTATCACAAGTTCTAGAATCTAGGGACGAACCTCACATATTTGGGGTGGAAAATTTTGAGTGGTACGGTTTTTTGCTAGTCATACAACTCCTATCCATGAGACGCTTATTAAAACTAAAGCTTGACTCCTATATGTTGCAAAAAAAATTAAATTTGGCGCTAAAATTACCCTAACAAGTGTTTCTCTTAGTTTTATTACACACCTACTATTAAAGAAACCAAAATCAAATGTAATTGCATTCTCTAAGGTATCATCATTTACCCTTCTCTTACACTTAAGCTGAACATTGTATCCAATGTTCAATAAAAAGGATGTAAAAGTAAAGAAGATAAAAGTATGAAACAAATACTCCCCTGATTCGCTCGGTGTGGATAATGCGTTAACATGGTTAGATCCTCCTCCAAGAAAATGAATGTTGAAAGCTTACCTCCAGAAATATAAATCATCTTCATGTCCAATATAACATGTTAAACCTGAGAAAACAATCATGGCAAACCTCGCGTAAAATCGGCGGCAAACTTTATATATAATAAAATCCTAGAAAGCAAATAAAGATATAATGCTTGTAGAATGAATATTTGTAGATTTCCTAGAGTTTATAAAACTAAAAATTTAACAAAAACTCTACGATTCCGGTAGAAAAACAAAACTTGCAAAATTTCCAGAATTTTACACATGACGCCATCAGGTTATAATCCTGACGCCGTCAGAAGTGACCTGCAGAAATTTCATGTTAATTTTCCGGAAAATTTCTTGAAAAACTTATGCCTTAATTCCTGGAAATCTTGCAAAATATCATTATGACTCGATACAAGCATTTGTCTCAAACCAATACTAATATGCACATTCATTTAATATTGTTGCAATTCATGTTCAATTTCGTTCTTAGAAACAAATTTAGATTTCCCTTACACTTATCTTTTGTAAAATACCTTTATATGTAGTCAAGACGAAGTTGAAAACAAAATAAAGCATTTTCACAATTTACTTTGAAACATGAGCCACAAACAATAAAAATAAAAATGCATACAGAAACAAATAAAATCAAACAAACAAACAAATAAAGCTTGGGTTGCCTCCCAAGAAGCGCTTTTCTTTATTTACGAGTCTTTTAGCTAGACTCAAAGTCATGCTCTATCCTATATGAGTGAGTTCCTCATCGAGGACGTCCTTAGGGTCGAACTTAGCATGTAGTTTCCTATCGGTTCTCTTAGTTTGGTATGACTTTTCAAACTTCTTTCCATCCGGATCATATAGAATAATCTTCATATGCCATGATCCGTCACCTTCCTTAGGTGGCTTGTCCCAATTCCATTTACATTTATCACCTTCCCTTTTCCATTTGTTAATCCCTAAGTTGATAGGCATCACTCCTAGGAATTCAATCATTTTCCTAAAGACTAAGGGATCCTCAAAGGGGTTTAATTCCTCATCCCTAGCTATGAGTTGCTCCACTGAATATGTTCGGTTTATGAACTCCTCCTCTAAATAAAATGGGCATTGAGGTCCTATGAAGTCTCCATTGATCCAAGGTCCGTATCTAGATGGTCTTCTATTCATGTCTACCCAATGAGGTGTTCGTTCATTCTCATTATCGTAGCTATGCTTCTAAACATCGTAGACCGATCAAGTCTCACCTTCTCCTACCTCTATCTTAGATTTCTTACAATCAATCATAGCACTAGCGGTCGCTAAAAATCCTCTTCCTACTAGCAATGGGCATGTAGTGTCACTAACCATATCAAGGACGTGAAAATCCGCTAAGATAGTTAATCATCCTTTGTGAACTACTGTATCTTTAATCATTCCTACCGGGTGGGCAACACTTCCATCCGCTAGACCAATTATCACTTCCGTCTCTTCTAACTTCCCTAGCTTAAGTGTGGTGTAAAGGGATAAAGGAATCAAGTTGAGACTTGATCCTAGATCGGCTAGTGTATCGAAAGCTTGTTTTGAACGAAAGCGGTCCCATTTTTGCCCAATTTAAGTCTTTCTTCATATTTTTCTAAGAGGGCATTGTAGTAGGGGGCACGGGCTAAGACATCAATGACGGGGCGCTCAAGGTGAAGTTTCTTAAATTCATCGCCAAGGTCTTGTGTATGAGGTGTTTCAACTATGCTATTGACCGGTTTAATGTTGGATGTTTTATTCAATTGGTCTTTTTGAAGAATTTTGGTTTGCTTGAAACACGTGCTCATGGCATTGACCGAATAGTATTGTGGACAAGAATTAGGAGACGAAACAGATGATATGGCATTAACGTTTAATTTCGGGTTCTTGACCATGTTGCTAGGGAGTGCTTCCATTTCTCGATCATTGAGGACTTTCAACAATGTGTCAATCTTATTTGTCATCTCACTTTGTTTTTGTTTGAAATCAGCTTCAAACTTTGCTAAACGAGCTTCTTGAGATGCCATAAATTTAGACATCAATCCTTTAAAGTTATTGGTACTACCATAGTTGTTGGAAGGATTGTTGTTGAAAGTGCGGTTAGGGGGTGGACCGTTTGATTGGTAACGATTAGGTGGATTGGAAGAATTATTTTGGGGTGCATTTTGGTTTTGTTTCCACCTAAAGTTTGGGTGATTTTTCCAAGAGGGATTATATGAATCACCATAAAGGTTTGGCTCGGGTTTGAAAGTGTACCACTATTCTCCCGCTCCGTCGGTATGCAAGGATGTATAATATGCAAAAGCTTGTTCAGGGAGTTCCATGCAATCATGAGTGTCGTGGGGACCACTACATAATTCGCATTAAGAAGTTATTTTGTTCACTTGGCTTGAAGGTTTAGGAGCTTCGTAGGATTTCATGAGAAACTTGACTTGGTCTTCAAGTTCCATGATCCTATGGTCGGCAGTGCTTGAATTGTTCGAAGGCAAAATATTGCCTTGACCGTTTTGTTCAAATCACGGGGGTCATTCCAACTTTTGTTGTCATAGAGAGCAACATCTTCTATGAGTTCTCATGATTCTTCCACACTTTGATCACGTAG
Source organism: Artemisia argyi (assembly GCA_030686995.1). Classification (NCBI taxonomy): domain Eukaryota; kingdom Viridiplantae; phylum Streptophyta; class Magnoliopsida; order Asterales; family Asteraceae; genus Artemisia; species Artemisia argyi. The sequence continues at coordinate 39,139,882 of CM060701.1, forward strand.
CTTACCACCAGCCGCTCGGTCAATGGTTTACCTTGTGGAGAGATTGATATGGTCATAGAAGATTTGGACTTAGAGCCAAAGATCTATGCCATGATGAGGGACTTTTTGAAGTAAGTCCTTGAAACGAGTCCATGCTTCGTAAAGAGTTTCACCTTAACGTTGTTGGAACATCAAGATGTCATTCCTCAACTTGGTGGTTCTCCCTGGTGGGAAAATTTGAGCAAGGAAATGAGTAGTGAGATCATCCCAAGAGGTGATGGATCCAACGGGTAAACGCTCAAGCCATTGACTAGCTTGGTCACGTAGAGAGAATTGGAAGAGACGCAATCGGGTCATCTCTCGAGTTTCAACATCAAGGTCTATGGAATCTACAATTTTGAGGTAATCCTTGAGATGTTGATTAGGATCTTCAGAACGAAGTCCATGGAATGCACATCCGCTTTGCACCAACCGGATGGTGTCAGATCGCAAGGGAGACAAATTGGCTCCTTGAGTAAGCTCAATGGTGTTTCGACAGCCTTAGTGGCTAGGACGGGAGTACTCTCCTAAACTGCGGGGTCTAGGAGGTTGGTTTGGTTGTGGTGGGTCAATGGGTTTAAAGATATTACCACCTTCCATGACGGCGGATGGTAATGGTTACGAATAAAGGAACGAAGAAATAAGATAGACTAAAGAAGACCTATAAAAATAAAATAAAAAACTTACTAGAAAGGAATCTAGTAAGTAGACCAATAAAAAGAAATTTCAACCTAAGTAATAACTATTCCCCGGCAGCGGCGCCAGAAACTTGATGCGTGGTTTTGCAACCTTGCAAAAGGATTTACCTCTCGAGAAGCTTGCAATCCCCACCAGGCAGTGTACCTGACCGATGTAGTATAGTGTACCGGGGGATTGATCGTTCTACTTGGGGAATAATGTTCGTTAGGATTAAAACTTATTTAAACTAGGTCTAGAGGTGAGGGAAAATTCTTTTTGTATTTTTATATTTTATGAAAAGCAAGTAAAAATCTCGGGTATTGGAAGAATGGGCGGAATTAGTTGCTACTCAACTAACCCAAATAACTACAAATGCAACAAAAATAAAATAACAAGAAAATAAAATGTGAGAAAAACCTTATAATGAGAGAAACGTGTTTACTTATATTTCACTACTCCCTAGCTATCTTTCATTAATTGACTAGTTTGTTACAATTACGTGAATGACGGGTTATATTCCTTAATACCTTTCGTGGGGCCGTGTACGATCTTCCCCAACTTTATAAGCTTCTACCTCTTCCTATGTCGAGCCGACAACTAGCTCCTAACATGGCCTCCTTAGTAGTTACTTATACATTAAATACAACCATTAAAATCGTAGTACACATCCGATTCATGTTTCTTAAGACGTTTAAGCAAGTTACCAATTGGAGATTAGCTAGTTTTCTTAAGCCTAACATCGATTATCATTCATCCAACAACAATTAATAACAAACAATCAACCAATAATCAATAGCTAGGTTTCATTACATCTAAGCAAACACAAACAAACCTAGCCTAGCATGTTAATGTAAAGACAAGCATAAGATAGAATCAAACAACAGATAGACATATTGAATGATTATTGGAAGACTTATCTTTAATCAAACATGGATGAAAGAAGGGTTTGAAACCCTTACAAGAAGGTTAAAATTCGTCCTAGGGTTTATGGTGAAGTTCCTCCCAAAAGTTCTCTCTTTAATGAATAAAAATTATAAAACTATATATAGAGAATACAACCTGACGGCGTCATGTTATACATGTGACGCCGTCAACTCGCCGCCAATGCTTTCCTCATATTGCCTAGATCCAGATATGACGTCGTCACTTTATAAACTTCTCTTGGCCGTCACCCTTTAAATTGCACGTGACAGCCTAGGCATCACAAAGGGTGACGCCTTCACTCTTTAAATCCAAAAATCTTTCTGGCGCGTCTCATGTAAGCTTCATATCCACCTATTTTCCAACACATGATGCCGTTACCTGTAGAGCGTGACGTCATCAGGTACTGTTTCCAGCTTGATTTTTGGAGACTTTGTCGTTTTCTTCACTTTTCGCTCCAAAAACGTCCAAAATGTGTCCTTTTCCAGATTCCTTCTCCAAAGTACCTAAAATGACAAAATGAACGATTTGAGGCAGTATTTGATCAAATAATCATGACTTGGGGATTAAATGACCCCCTAAAATTGTAACTCTTTTTGCCTCATCAGAGCTCGAGCTCGAGCCCGAGCTCTATATATAAATCTTGATTAGGCTCGCGAACCTAAACGAACCCTAAAAATATATGCGTATATATATTTTCTATACATATAAACATGTAAAAACGAGCTTAGAAAATTAAACGAGCTTGAGCCTAGTGTGATTAACTAGCCTTCGAGCTTTATTTCATTCAACACGTTATATAAGTGAGCCGAGCCTGAGCCAAGCTTGAGCTTGTGCAAATTTTTATGAGCCGAGCTCGAGCTCAAAATATGAGGCTATAAAAGAGCTCAAGGTCGAGCTTTATATATATAAAAGGATCCGAGCTCGAGCTTTGACAGGCTCGGCCTCGGATCGGCTCATTTCCACCCCTAGTTGTGATAATGATGTTTTGAATAACAATTTGGATGGTGGTAATCCTTTGTTTTAACATGCTAATGATAATTCCAGTGTATCTATTGTTAATTTCAAATTGTGGGCCACTGCTGTGAAAATTGCTTTAAAAGGAAAAGATAGGTTGGGGTTTATTAATGGTACTTGTGTTAAATAAGAGTGTAGTGTTATTTTGATCAAGTTTACTCTAAAATTGCTTTTGAAGTTTGGAAAGAATTGCAAGAAACTTATGATAAATGGATGGTTTTATGATCTTTAACTTGATGCATCAAATAAATAGTTTAAAAAAATGTGACCTGTCTGTTTCTAATTGTTATCATAAGTTGAATTATTTGCGGAGAGGCTTTGATATTTTGACTTGCTTGTCTGCTTGTACTTCTGAGGCTAGAACTGCTTGTACTTGTGATGCTAAATCTAGTAGTGCTAAACATAATCAGTTAATCAGATGTTTGCAGTTTCTAATGAGCTTAAATGATGTTTATCAACCTATCAGTAGTACTATTCTTGTTAAAGATCCTTTACCTAATGTGAAGGATGCTTTTAATATTGTGTCTAGGAAGGAGTTCCATAAGGGTCTTCACCCTGTGTTTCATTTGGTAATAACCTTTAGCCAACTTCTTTTATTATTAAGACTAATAAAATAATTCTATTAACTTTAACAGAAGTGTGACTAATAATAACAATTATGAGTTAATTGGTTATCATGTTTGTTTTAAAGGAAATCCTAATATTTCTAAGCAGTCTGGTATGCTCAAAAAGTTTAATGGTAATACAGAAGTGGTTCAAACTATTTCTACTCCTAATGGATCTGTTACTACTTCTTTTATAAGTGAACAGATGATGAAACTTTTGAGTCTTATCAATGAAAAACCTTCTGCAAATTGTTTCAGCTAATATTTCTGGTATAAAACCTTGTTTTTTTATAATAACAATGTGTTTTTCAACCTGCATTTTGAAAAAAAACAGTTATGCTAAAACTGGGTTTGTTATGTTTAATGTCATCTTTGGCTGCATCATTTATTATGGTGCTAATCAACACATGACTGATTCTAATAAAAATATGTTCAATGTGGTTGATGTTTCTAATATGACATTAGTTGTTGGTCATCCTAATCGTACTTTGACCAAAGATACTACTATTGGTAGTCTTAGGTTGACTAATGATGTTGTTTGGTTTAATGATCTTGGTGTGCCTGAATATAAAATTAGTCTACTTTCTGTGAATAAAATGCGTAAGGACAATAAATAATTTGTTGATTTTGATGAGCATAAGTGCTATATTCAGGATTTGAAACTAGGCAAGTTAGTGGAAATTATAGTGAAATTGGTGGCGTTTACTTGTTTGATGTTGATAAAAATGGTAAGTCTAATGTTGGTATCTGCAATTCTACATTTATATGGAATGTTTCTAATGAATTATGGCATTGTAGGTTTAGTCATCATGCTAACCAAGTTATGTTTGTCTTGGGTAATAAAATTGGTTTTAAAAGTGATGATCATGTTTCACCTTGTGACATCTGTGACAAGACCAAGCAGACCATGGAACCTTTTCCCTTAAGTGATCATAAGTATTCTTGTGTTGGTGATTTGGTTCATTGTGATGTTTTGGGTCCTTACATAGTTGTAAGTAAGGATGGGTACAAGTATTTTCTTACTAAGGTCGATGATTTTAGCAGAGTAGTTTGGTTTTATTTACTTAAGTCTAAATTGAAGTTAATGATTATATTGAAAGTTTTATAAAACTTATCCATACTCAATTTGGAAAAAAGGTTAGAGTAATAAGGTCAGATAATGGTACAGAGTTTGTGAATGATAATCCGTCTACTTTGTTTAATAAACTTGGTATAACTCATCAAACTTCTTATGCCTATATACCTCAGTAAAATGGAATTGCTGAGAGAAAACATAGAACCTTTTGAATATTGCTAGGAGTCTCATGTTTCCAGGGAGGGATTCCCCTGTCTATGTGGCCTGAATGTGTGTTAAATGTTGTTTATCTTATTAATAGGTTACCCTCCTCAGTGTTGTTTGGTGCTTCCCCTATTTTCTAGTGTATGATAAGGATCCTAGTCTATCTAATATCAGGGTCCTTTGGGTGTCTGTGTTATTGCGGTATTTTAAATAATAATGACAAGTTCAGTGTCATGTCTGAAAAGTATATTTTAATTGGTTTTTCCAGTGTCAAAAGCTTACAAATTGTATGATCTTGATTGTAAAATTGTTTTCTATTCCAGAGATATTAGGTTTTATGAAACTGATTTTCCATTGAAAATGAAGTCTTCACTAAGTCTACTAAAGTTTTTTTGTGAGTTTGATCAAAGTTTTAATGAGTCTAATGAAACTGGATTAAATGTCTTAAACTTTTTTGTTACTGAAGGATCTGAAAGATCCAATGATGAAGAGGGGGACACTTTTAATGCGAAAGTTAATGGGTTTGCAGTTTCTTATGGCTGTTATTACACAATTAAGGATGATATTGAACCCATAGGTTTGCAGTTTCTTATGGCTGTTAATATCAGGGTCCTTACCCTCTCAAGTTCGTCATATCGGGTTATCTTCATATGGGGTTACTGCAGAGAGCCGTTGTTGATTCAGAGGTTGATAATGAGTATGACAGTTTCAAATGGTATTGTTAGTAGATTGGGTTATTGACATCTTCTCACGGGCTGATATGATTTATGATAGAGTGCTTCCTGTTAATGATTCACGTACACATTATTATGCTGATTCCGATAAATCATAACCATCAGGGGAGAGAAATGTGTACATCGAGGACGCACAACAAGTTCACGTGATCGGGCTTAATGATTTATGAAATGATTTTTGTCAGAGATTGGTTGATTCTATATCCTTACCCTCTCAACTTTTTCTACGTACTTCTACCTTATCCACCTTCAACATTCTCGGGCAACAAATTCAAGATGATCATTGTTTCAACTTGTTACTTTGGTGTTATCATTTCATGTGTACGTTACGGGCTGATTTGGTATATGCAAGATAACTGGAATGCATTTTGTGAGATGAAGATGTTGATATTCTGTTCCCCCGAATGGACAATCTTGAAGAAGGTCAAGTCTACAGTCAGTTCTACATTTTCTGCTACGTGTTAGAAGACTAAAGACGGTATGCATTTAATTATCAAAAGACTTCTTCAGATTCATGGCATTCATCAGAAAGGTTGTCAGTTTGGGGGAGAGCGCTAATTAAGGGAGAGTGTTAAGCCAGATTTAATCCCTAATTAGATTTTCTCACATTGTTCTTCTACAAGTAAAAAGATGGCAGCTGAGAAGATTCAGGAAGCTGAATGAAGGAATGAAGTTTGAAGACCACTCTCAGAGCTGTTGCGCTTATGTTCTGTATTCAATTTTACTTGTAGGGAATGTTGTAAGCTATTCCCATATAACATCACTTTGGGGAGAGATTGTTAGCCTTAAAAGTAATGTTATATTCGGGAATAGCATCTCTTTCTATGTACAAGGACTAGTTTAGTCAATAGTGCTAAGTTAGTCTTGTATTCTAGTATAAATACCCCTCCTAGTCCCAACTAGGAGGGTAGATGTCTCATTTGTATTTCAAGGTGTGTGTGGTTTCCTTCTTTCTCTCTCTATAAAACACGCACACCTTCCCCATGCTTTCATTCTAATAATACCATGTCTATTCTTTATTTCGAGCATCCCCGACCTCCTGAAGGTGTTTCTTGATCATAACAATACCTAAAACAAACATGCTTTGTGTGACTAAATATTACAAAAGGCCACGCAAACATAAACTTCATGTAGCCATTGGATGATCAATAGTCACACAAAATACACATTTCTTCATTTTAAACAACATATGGTCACACTTACTCACACTTTTGGCCACTGCTTGCTTAATGGTATGTGACTAAATACCCAAAACAAACATGCTTTGTGTGACTAAATATTACAAAAGGCCACGTAAACATAAACTTCATGTGGCCATTGGATGATCAATAGTCACACAAAATACACATTTCTTCACTTTAAACAGCATATGGTCACACTTACTCACACTTTTGGCCACTTTATGTTAAATTGTATGTGACTAACTCCAAAAAAATAACACCCATTGTGTGACTAAATCATCACAAACGTTACATTTATTGTATCTTCATGTGGCCATTGGATTATCAATAGTCACACAAAATACACATTTACTTGAATATATCATCTCAAATGTCACATATATTATATATTTATGTGGCCAAAGGACGAACAATAGTCACTCTCAAAAAACATTTGTGTGACTATAAGGTGTTTACGGTCACTGATAATGACTAATCCAACAAAACTTGTGCCTAATTTGTCACACATATTCGGGGTTTTGGTCACTCTTTTTCGATGGAAAAGGCCACGAACTCAACAATGTGACCATATGCCACCTATGGTGGCGGGACCTATGGTGACACACAACGAAAAAAACATGTGTGACTATATGCATATCGTCACACATTTTTGGCGTGACCAATACAACTTTTTGTACCAGTGGCAGTTCACCGACTCCAACCAGCTTCATCCTGATACGGTCATGTCTCACACAAAGTTTATCTGTAAACGTTACTTGACAATTTAATTTTGAGATCAATTGACGTATGGATATTAAATGACAAGTTAAATTAGGAACATATAAAACCCCATCCAGTTTCAGTTCTGGACTTAATTCCACACTTCCAACCATCGTAGCCATGATTTGACTACCATTAGGTAGATATACGGGCACTGGATTTGTTTTCCTGATGTTTCTTAATAAATCTTTCTTCCCCGTCATATGAATTGAGGCTCCGGTATCTAAAACCCAGGTAAACGTTTTTAAGTTCTTACCGGATAGATTATCAGAACCTTCTTTTTTGCGTTCAAGTAACACCAACAGCTCTCGCACCTAATCACGTGTAAACCCTGCAAAGTGGTACAAACACAAAAATCCGAAACATATAAAAGTACTACTAATAGACAAAAAGAACAATCACATCATCACATCTTCTTGTTGTCCCCTAACTGAGAACAAATAGGCGAAGCAATCTGCAAGAAGAACATCACTCATATTCAAGGATGATGAAAGAACTCATTTGGGTGTAAATCAACGAAATTATGATAACCTGATTATCCTTCTTCACACTTGCAGTTAGGAGGCCTACAAGCTCATGCGGGGTTTGGGTTTGTGTTAGTGATGGTGGGAGGTGGGGGTAAGCTTATTTATAAGCAGAAACAAACACCTCGAAGTTTATAGGTAAGCTTATTTATAAGCAGAAATAGGTGCCATTTAAAATTTTAAGGATTTGGAGGGGGTTTGCATCTGGGGTTTGGGTTTGTGTTAGTGATGGTGGGAGGTGGTGGTGGCGGCGAAGGAGTGATCGGAGGATTGTTTTTGTTTTGGTTGGAGAGTTGCAGGAGTGGTTGTGGTGGTGTGAGTTGTGATGTTTATCTGGAGGAGAGGATGGTTGTGAGATGTTTATATGATTTTGTTTACTTGAATGTTGTTGTGAGAATAAGGTGTAAAATGACCAAAATACCCAGTTGCTAATGTATTGGTTGCCCAAAATACAATACGTTCATGTACCTCGTACCAACAGTGTTTGGTCGGACACGTGTCATCCTGTAGTTGGCTAGACGTTAGTTGCCCATGGCAACCCGGGCTAAAACGAGAATTTTTTTTTTTAATAAAAAAAAGGCTAAAAATGCCTAACTCGCAGGGCAACGGGCCATTTTGATAATTTTCCCTTAATAATTTTTGGTTTAATATTTTTTGGTTTAACCATACAGGGTAAGGATCCAGTGAGAAGAAAACTTAAAATGAGAAGGATGAGAAATAACTATAACCACATATTTGAGATGCATCGACTTGATTTAGATGCATCTCTATTCATTTAGATGCATCCTAATTAGTTTCGAAAAGTGATAGAAGTGAAAACGATGCAAAGTAGTACTAATAACAAATTTGACCCGCAGAGGACGAAAAATATATAGGATTTATCTAACTTGATGAAATGCATCTAATATATGTATATGCATCTAATTTTTTGCTAGAAAATATATTATTGTGCATCTAAAAGATTAGGAATGCATCTAATTTAAGTCGATGCATCTCAAATGTATGGTTATAGTTATTTCTCATCCTTCTCATTTTATGTTTCTTTCTCATTTGATCCTAAATCTAACCATACAAAAATATTAAAATAAAATAAAAATATCACAGAGAACACCGAAGATTTGGTCATTAAAAAATATCAGTTCCGCCCATCTATTACAAAACATCTGTATTACGAATTAACTGTTGCAATCTTCCACATAGAAATTCCTATTTATTAAAATACTTCGATTCATTTCTTCCATCAATCTTCACTTGCATCTTTTTTCTTCAATTGTTCCTTCAATCTTATTGGATGGATCTTCTTTTAAATATTCAACATGTGAAACAATTTAGGTGGAAGAAGATAGATCCACGCTTGAAACAAAGCATGAAAATGAACAATACAAAATATGGAGTTTAGACAGTCAATGACGACCAACAACTCGTTGCTCTCTTGACGTTGTGAAGGAAGTATTACTCCTTTAAAACCACATGTAGTGATCAAGACTTCCCTTATAACCTGTTGTAGTGAGCAAGACTTACCTTGTAATTGATTAACTTGGTTATAAGAGATGCAAAAATGAAACTTTACATTTTGATAATAATTAAAAGTAATTCGGGGTAAAGAAGAGTGACGGTGACTTGGAAGAGATTATGGAATGAAATGTAACACCATGTTTTAAGGTTTAGGGGGAAAATTCACATGTTTATATAGTGAAGAAATACTTCGCAAGGGCTTTGCTGTAATGTCGCATTGTTTCGTAACCTTTCGTACTGCATCATGATATCTTGTAGGATTATCTTTATGTGCATCAAGGGTTGTTAGTCTCGAAAATGTATAGTTTTGATAATGTTATTTTGTGTGTAGAGATCACAGGTTAGTTGTGTTTTTTGTTAGTCATGTATCATATTTTGAAAATATATTAAAATACACTATGTAAGGGGAAGGAAAGGAATTATGATTTTAACAATATGGTCCAAAAATTGATTATGCGTTTAGTTGTTTTCATGAATAATTATCGATATAACAATCGGTTTAGTAGGGAAAACTAATAGTCATGAATTTAAGTATCATGTTCAATACTGTTGTTTGGTTTAGTTTTTAGGAATGGATGGGAAAAAAAAAGAAAAGAAATATCCATCATCACATATTTGTTCATTCACTGGTTTATGATAACATAAAATTATCCAAAATTTATTCGTGCTAAAATGCTAATGGTTTATTTATCCTAAACGTTTTGACAGGGCGAGAAAATGGATGAATCTTAGAAGGCCGGATTTTATATTATGGCCAATCAAAAATACAAATTTTGAAACTTTAGATCAATGATTCCAAATGAAAAAACAACCAGGAAGACGCAATAGAATTCGGGGAAAACATTCCATGTGCAAAAAAAAACAAGAAGTATTCTCGTTCTTTATCTTGTTTTATCAACAAATGTGGCAAACGATGGTCTTATCTTCTTTTACTTATACTAACAAGATATCTACTAAAGGACGAGTAAATAACGTCTTTTTCCGCTTTCACTTCGATGGCGAAGAGCTTTTTTTCCCGTTTTCAATTCCCTTGTAACCAATACCAACTACCAATAACTAAATTTGAGGGCAAAGGGATCCTTAAAATTGATAAGATGCAAGTCTATTTATCTATGTTGAAAACCTGTTACTAGGTTAACATAGACTTTGAGGGTGTGGTAGTGGGATTAACGTATGGCTCATATTAAGGTTTCATATTTTCTTTTCATTTTTTGACCCACTAACCAAACACTTTCAATTGGTATAAAATCTATTCCTTCATTCCGATTGGGTTTTATCAAATACACCTAAATTAATTGAAATAAATTTCATCTTAGTAATAGAAATGCAAATTTCCCTTCTTGTATCATATTATAGTGATCAATAATAATTAGTGGTTCAAGTTGGGTTTACAATATTCCGATCTGGTAAAGGTTAAAAAAAAGTTTACAATATATACTTTTTTATAAAAACGTATAAAAATATTTAGAACATATATACGTTTTTCGTCACATGTGAATATATAAAACATGTTTTTATATAAAACTTTTTTATATACAAAAATGCTTTTATATAAAAAACAACATTTTTATATAAAATCGTTTTATTTAAAAAGTTTTATAAAAACTTTTTTTATATATATATTTTTTTTAAATATTTATTTAAAAAAAATTGAAATTTTTTTTTATATAAAAACGTTTTATATAAAAAACATTTTTATATAAAAAAATCATTTTTATATAAAAACAGTTTCGGAAAAAAAAAAGGGATTAAAGTATTAAACTTTTATCATTTAGGCCATCAATTTATGTGTTTGCTTTCGTTTGTATAAATTTCGGATAATTTTTTTTCCTGAAAATCTTTGAAACAATGATGATAAAACTAAATGTAACATTTTAAAACAACACAGATAACTATTGAAATGAAAAACATGAGTTTTACTCATTATCTAAGTGCAACTTCATTTAGTGAAAAGCGCTTTTTGATAAATTAACAAATGTTTTACTTATGAATTTCTAATTTTATTATTTTGGTATGTTAAACTTAGCTTTGTCCTTCAAATTATACAAATTTTTGGTAAGAAATTGAACGAGATCTGTATAAACGGAAGCAAACGTATATTTGGGTAGCCCAAAAGTTAGTTTAAATAAACGGGTGGCCTAAAAGAAAAAAAAGTTTAATAGTTGGGTGATCTTCCCATACATAACCCCAAAAAAAAATTACTTGAAAAAAAAATCAAAACAAGTTCCTAAAAAAACGGGCGATTTTTTTTTAATAAAAAATAATTCAAAAAATAAATAATATAAAAGGTTGTTAGTTTAAAGGATGGGCGCTGCAACAATCGTTAGCCAAAAGGGTTAACGTGTAACTGCTAACGGAATGCACTTAATGGCTGTGAAAATGAAGGACAAAAGTGCACGTAACAGTAGAAAATATGTACCATCTTTGCAGTTAATGAACCACAAGGAAAAAACGTGCAATTTAGCTATACCACAAGGACGATTTTTGCAATTTACTCGAAAGGAATGTTTTCACATAGTTGTAACAAAGAAACTGGGCTGTACTGGGCCAAGACCATGATCAGATGTTGAATCCAAGAAAAGCAAGGTCATGCTTGGGCCTAGGCCGAACAAGATAAATTCCAACCATGCGAATATGAGATTTATTTATTTATTTTTTCATGTTATTATACTATATTCTAAAAATCATTGGGGTGCGGGGTCCATGGCAGGTTATTAAGAGGTAGTTAACACCATAATTCGGCTTCCTATTGGTTTGTCGGGACACGTGGCACAATCCTATTGGTTAGAGAAGTTAATAACTTGGATTAGCTACAGTGCCGATGAATAGTACCTCATTTTTGACACTGTTTTGCACTGTTGTGCACTGTACATCACTGTAGATATCAATAAAAAAAGATTATACTCTCCTTTACAATCCAGATTCATCCAAAAAGAAAAATCACATCCAAAACTTACAAGATATCATACATAAGTTTATAAACACATACTCTTTTGTCTTCCTTGATCAAGAAGAGACAAACGAACAAAAGAAAGAAGATGTGACGAACAGATCTATACATGGAACCAATAACAACCATTAAATATATACTTCCGCTTATAACACATATCAGTCAACAAAACCAAGTATACAAACTGAAAGTTAGCCACAGCCTTTACAAAATTATTTGAAAATAAATATATACTTTCGGCAGCGGGCCAGTACAGAATCCGGCAAAAGCGTTGATGGCCGCAGTAAATTCCGGCCAGTGCAAATCTGAAAAGAAATATATATAAATATACAAAAAGAAATTAGAAATTTATTCCGGCAACTACAATTCACAAAGAGATGTTTACTCGCCCTGAGTCAAGGCGAGTTGACTCGGTGAGTCATCGAGTCGTGACTGAGTCACACTGAGTCGAGTTTAAATCTTTTAGATCCACATTTTTTCAATCTTTTACAGAGGTTTTATAAAAAGTTTTATATGAAAATCGAATTAAATAAAAAGTTAATAATTAGGGTTTGAAAAATAAAAATATAGAGGGGAAGGGGCACGTGAGGTGTGTTACCGAGAGAGAGACAGAGCAAGGGTGGCGGTGGTGAGACTGTGGTGGCGAGGCAGCAGCGGTGGAGGTGTTCGGTGCCGCGTCGAGAGATAATAAGCTCCAGAAAGGTGAAAAATAAGCCGATCTACGATTTTGGGTGAACAATTGTCTCGCCGGAAAATTTTCCGGCAACAGTTGGTGTCCGGCGAAGATTTAGTGAGAGAGGGGGAAGAGAATGTTTGTGTGTGTTTATTTGTGAGAAATGAGGGTAGAGAGAGAATGAATGTTCTATATAATAGGGAGGGATCAAACTTGGCCAAAACAAACCAAAGGGGCAAAAATAAAAATAAGGGGCGGAGGGGTCTATTTTGCCAAAGTGCCAATTCTTTTGACATATTCGCTACGGGACCATTTAACGTACCAAACGGATTCGAAAAATTATGAAACTTGCACCATTGTTTCCGAAATGATTTTTCTAATAAAAACAAGTATAAATATGCAAAACTTTTACGAAATCACCTTCAGCCCAAATTAAAATAGAATGAACAAAATAGTGAAAGCCCAAATGACATTTAAACATTTACACATACACAAACCATGACAAAATTATGCAAAACATATATAACAATTCAATATAAAAAAAAACATCTACAATAATGAAAAAAATAAAAAATAACACCTTTAAAACATGTACTACATACATTGTAAAACTGAAAACATATGATGTACTACCGATACTTACATGAAAAGAAAATCTTTTCCATTTTTTACGTAAAACAAAATGAAACAACAAAATACATGTCACACCATCTACTCAATATAAACCAAGAAAAAAAATTTACAAAATATATCTACTAGCGCACTCCTGCGGCAACGCGCGAGCAACCATGCTCGTTATATATATATATATATATATATATATATATATATATATATATATATATATATATATATATATATTAAAAGGCAAGAGGCGTACTATAGCACTGTAGCTGCTACAATACTTTCTACAGTACCAAACACTTTTTTTAATGTACAGTACTAATGGTCGTTAGTTATTTAACGGATGTTAACTAACTACCGTTATCTTTAACAGTTTAAAAAAAATTGCACGCACTTGGTCCTTCATCTCAGCGGTTCATTGCAAATTTAGTCCTCACATAATTTACATAAATGGTCCTTCATGTTATATATCAATTGCAAAGTCAGTCCTATGTAACTAACTTCACGTTAAGTAGCTAACGGCAACAAAAAATGCTTTTAACCCAATTACCATAAGCCAAAGTCGTTGAATATTTACAACCACAAACAAAACTTAACGGACACCCAATAACTATTTACAAAAATATATAAACAATTTCTCTTTTTTCTACAACCAACGCACAACACCAAACTACTATCTAAAAACACCCGCTGCAACGCGCGAGTGACTAAACTCGTTTTAACTATATTTGTATATAGTTTTTTACAATACACTTAAATTGCCGCATATACGTTATTATTCATTCTATTGGCCACAATAGCTTCCTTCGATTTTTTTTCAAAAGATTTTAGACGCTTTGTTACGGTAGACTTAATGCTAGTAAAATCAAGTTTACTTATCATTATCTACTTGCAGGGTAATAAAAATATATATGTATTGCTTTGATACAAGTAATCACAAAAGTTCATAAACTAAGAAATTAGATATTCGTAAAAAGTGTTTATTTAGCTAACACTATAATAAATTCGCAAAGTTAGTTTTCTTTATCTCATATTTGTTCGGATTTCTCATCTTTATATACATGTTATGCAATATTATTATTTTACGACAAAATATTCAACTTACATTCTTGAATTTTTGTATTTAAGTTTTGAATGTTCAAAAATATCCGTATTCGGATATTCAAAAATTTAATCAAAATGTATTAAAAGGTTGGGTTTATGAAATGTTACTTTTGGAACTCATATAAAAGTTTTCCGAAAATTATATTCGGATATATAAAACTGTTATCCGAAGATTCAGATATCCAAATTTAAAAAACTTAGCTAAAATAATGGGTCTAACATAAAACTATCAACCCAAATTTCTGATATCCGAAAACCGAACCAAACTTTTGATGCAAGGTTTAGCTTTAAAAAACTTAAACACCGAAACAAAGAGCGGTCCTTTCCTATCGATACACCATGACATCATGCAAACTCCTACTCCGGAACATACAACTCCCTGCAGTGAATTTGGTTAACTAATTAATAAGTTCATGACCCTATAAGTAATTCACAATTTTACATAAGTAACATAACATACCCCATAGACACTAGCCAAGGCTCTCATGACTGGAAACAACGACCATTCACTTATTCTCCGCTCAACAATAAAGCCAAATACGAAACATTCAACAGTGGCCAACACCAACATCAAGGCCGAGGTTGAATAAGGAGCTTGATTCATGTTGCTCATATTTGCGTGAAATATCATTTACGTTATTAACTTACGTGTTCAATAACTTTTATAAACTTTTGTAGTGGCTTACTTGAATAATGAACGAAATTGCCCATGTTAAAGCACTTATGATGACCATAATAGGTCCAACGATGTTCCCATGACTATGATTAGCATCATTTGTGGTTGCATTGTAATGAGTGTGTAAATACTCATCATTTTTATCGTATCTGAACTGCCAAAACATCCAAAAACACTCAGAAATGCATCAAAATACAGAAATTATCCCAAAAGTGTGTTTTATATGTTTTAGATGCAAAATGTTTAAAAACAAATGAAAAACGAACAAAGTTTGCATAATTGGCAGTTTCAGTCCCTCAAGTTTCAAAAATTGACAAAACTAGTCCCTAAAGGTTTAAAACGAAAGAAAAGTCAAACCAAGGCTTTTAAAAGTCAAAAGTTATCAAATTTGATCCTTGGGTAAAAAGTTTGAGAAAATTACATGTTTGGTCCCTGTACTTTCTAAATTGGCAAAAATAGTCCCCGGGAATTTTTAAAAAACGGAAAATTACATCAAAGGTCCTTGTGGAAGTTTTAATATGACAAAATGGGTCTTTGTACTACTTTGGCAGGTTCAGTCCTTGATAAATGAGCAAAGTACAAAATCGGTCCTTGGGCTTGAAATTTCTACAAACCAAACAAATCCCTTTTATCCTTTCTAATAAAAACAACCCAACACCAACACCCCTTTTACTAATCCGAATCCAAACACAAAACAAACCCAACCTTATAACTCCAAACTCCAAAGCCCATTTCCAAGCCCAAACTACAAACCAAACTCCAACTGTTTTAAATAATAAAACCAGTCAACCCTGGCCTTTGACCACCCCTTCCACCTCACCACCCCACCTTCTGCTAACCTCCAAGAACCACCATCATAACCCCCTAGCCTGCCACTCACCCTGCACACTCAAACCCCCTTGCTTAACCAAACAAATGCAAAACTCCAAACCTTACCCTGGCATCAATTATCAAAAGGGAAAACGCCAAAAAGGATTTGGGCGCCAAAAAATTTGAACGGCTAAGATTGAGGTTATGTGATCCTGTGGTCAAGAAACAAGCTGGGAAAAGACAAGTGGTCTCTCAAAACCCTAATTTTGAGGCTATAAAAGGAAAAGAGAAGCCAGGAAGAAGGAGAGTTAGTGAGTAGTTAGTTAATTAGTAATTTTAGTGTAATTTAAGTCAAATTTGTATTATCTGTTTCAATCCAGTTGTAATCCTTAGTTTCTAAAGGTTGTATTGAATTCTAAAGTTATTTCAATAAAAAAAAAAAAAAATCAGTATTCTTGTTTAATCACATTTTATGCCAATTTTCATTTAATTGCTCTTGTTGATAAATTAATGTTAACATGTTGTTTTAAGGATCCATTAGGTTCATATAAGCTATCTATAAACTTCTGTAAGCATGAAAATCAGTTAAGTTAAGTTTTAGATAAAATTCTCAAAATACTCAAAAATGGTTGAAAAACAAAGGATACAAAAAAAAGAAGAAGAAAGAATCTGGGATATTGCACATTGTGGAATGTTGGTTTAGAAGCTTCATGGGAAGCTCTAGGATAGTAGAATTGGCTCTGGCATTTTGTTTCTAAGCTTGGATCACTGGTTAGTCAGATTTCCATATTTTTTGGCGTTTCACTGAATCATTGCTTATTGTGTGATTTTCTGTTAATTTTGTGCTGATTATATAACTTTGAGTTGATTCATGCCTAGTTACTTCATGGTTGTTCATTAAAACCCCTTGTTACTTATTGTTGTTAATAAATTGTCACAATTAGCATTTGTAGTTTAGCTAGTTTAACTGCTTATTTTTCTTGTTCATTAGCTTTTCATCAGTTCATATAGGTTATATTTCATGTTAGAAGCTTTTTTATAAGTTCAATAATCAGTAATAAATAGAAAACCAAAAATCAGCTAGTTTAAAGGGGTGTTTGGCAAAAGCTGCTTCTCTGAGTTCAAGTGGCTTGTGGGTTGTATATCTGGTTCAGTTATACTCTAATAGGTTTATGTAGGTCATGTAAGGTGTAGCAATCAGTACGTATTAGTATAAAAGTCAAATCTTAGCTTGTCCCCTTAATCTCACTTCACTGTCAAGGTTTTTGGTACCATAGTCACTTATAACAGTTGTGTAGTTGTTATCTTTGCTTAATCCAGGTCCCTCATAGCACCTAACATCATAATCCATCAGTAGATTAAGCCCAAAATCCATTTAAGTCAATTTGCAAGTTCTTATAAAAAGTCAAAATTTAGCTTTGGTAATTTTTGAATAAAATTTGGAATTTTCTGTAGGGTTCAATATTAGGTTTCATGCTTTGTGCTTGTAGGATAATGTTATTTGGCTGCTTATCTTCATCAGTATATTTTTGTTTATTTTTTATCTCTTAGTTTAAACTGCTTATTTGGCTTGTACTTTGGGTTGTTTCTCTGAAACCTCCCCTGAGCCAGTCCCTTAAGCTCATTCTCATTGGCTTGTAGATTGTTACCTAGTGCACTCTAGCCATGGGTTTTTGATGTTTTGAATAGTTAATAGTTCAGTCTCCATGCTCATAAGCTTATTTCCCCATTGTTGCTTATTGGAAATGCTTATTTTGCACCTCAAAATACCCTTACTGACTCAAATATAATGAGTCATCAGTGTGGTTTTAGCACCGTTCATAAGCCCTTTCAGAGCTTTTCAATGGACCCCACCCCAAGTGTTTTAGCTTTTTATGAAGCTCACCTGCCTAGCTTCTTGGTTCCACCCTCAGCTTGGACCCCTGTGTCACTCATGTGGGCCCCACAGTGGGCCGCAAATGCCAAGGCTTGGCCTGTGTAGAATGTGATAAGTTTGGATTTTGCTTAACTGTGTTTTTGGCTTATTTAGTTGCTCTTTTCTTCTTGATTTAGCTTAATCTAAATTAGTCTTACTTGTTCTAGCTTAATTGGTCCTTTAGAGTTTAGGATGTAGCTTGTGTCATAGCTTTTTCAAAGTTCTAATTCTCTTTTAGCTTATTTAGTGGTCTGATAGACTCATAAGCTTGTAAACATCTGATTGTTAAGTTTTAAAAAAGTTTTCTTTTTAAAAGTTGGTTATTGTTAGTGTTTAAATGTGTTTGTAAAGAAAAAACCAAAAAGAAAAATAAAAATAGAAAAAGTGCAAGAGGTGGGATTCGAACCCAGTACCTCCTGCACTCTAAGCCTCACCAAACCCACACATAACCAACTGCCCTTGGGTCTTCCCTCATTATTTCCTTGCACCATTAGTTATTTATATAGCATTTAGTTTATTTAGCTTATTTAACTTATTTAGCTAGTAAACTGCTTATTAATAAGCATTTTAGGGTTTTTTTTTAATTTTCTTAGCTTACTGTTAATGTAAAGTAATTTTATAAAAATTTTCATATTTTTCCAAATTAGTTTAGTATTTTTAATAATTAATGTTAGTTTATTTAGTAATTAATTAATAATAAATAATTAAAAAGTTAAAAAAAATAAAATTTTTTTTCCTAAAATTTTCCTTTATCATTAGGTTCGTAAAAATATAATTTTCATGTCCGTAGGGTTAGCGTAGCTCAAATTTCACTTTTTATTTTGCGCACTCGCGTTTTATTTAATTAACTTTCGCGTTTTTAATTTTAGTTTACGTTTTAGGGTTCCCTAACTTTCTATTATCATTCCCGTAGACTTTTAAGTAGTCTTTGAGTTTTAATTTTCATTCGTTGTTCGAATTCATGTTTTAGTTGCGTTAATTTTACTTTTCGTACGTTATTTGCAATTCGCGTTTTATTTAAATAACTTTTACGTTTTTAAAATTTAGGTTACGTTAGTAAAAGTAGTTTGTAAAATAAAGAAAAACCAAATTTAAATAAAGTGATAGCTTCTATTTAAGCCTTTTGGCTTATTTTTCTGCTTATTTATAAGCAATTTCTGATTTTAAGATTACGTTTTAGGTTAACTAGGTTTCACGTTATTGATAATATAGTGTGTTTAAATCGTTCTCATTCGTGTTTCCTTAGTGTAATCAGTCAAACCCCTTTTCTGTCCAAATTCACCCGAACACAAACCCGTTTTGATTACCATCACACCTCGTCGGGACATAACGACACGAGGAAACCCTATACTTCCACGGAGATTGACTCTAAGCTGTTTAACCTGGTTGACCATTCACCTGGTCAATTTAGGTTGACCGTTTGGGATCAATCAAAATTTGGCGCCGCTGCCGGGGAGGTTGTGCGCGTATTCTAAACAGTTTTGTAGATTAGTGAATCTGGATATACACTCATTGTATATTTACCATCCTTTGTTCATATTTTCTTATTATAAAAACAAAATTGTTCCCGAAAATATTTTAAAATCAGTTTTCAACGAACACAAAAACACAAAAAGATTTTCTTTCTTATAAAATGTTTGTCAAAAATTCCAAAAATATCCATCTTTACCCTCCTACCTTTTTGATTCTACATTTCTTACCCTCCAAAACCTTTTGATTCTTTCTATGTCTCATCCACACCTTCGGATTTGTCAATAGTGTGGTAATCCTCATAATGGTGGTAATTGCCCCAGTTGTGGTATGGTAGAGTCAGGAAACGGGTCTGTCTATAACCAGAATCCCTATTTCTACCATGACACAACTGATTTATTCCATCAGCTACCACACCATGAGACTCAGCAGTTTTACTGTTGTGAGTATTGTGGTGGTTCACACTACAGTTCTGATTGTCAATCAGGAAACACGCTTGTCTATGAGCAGTTTCCTGATAACAATTATGACTCCAGCACCTATGACTCACAGCCACATCAGTTCAACTGTTGTGAGTACTGTGGAGGTCCACACTTTAGCTCTGATTGTCAAACAAGGAATCCATTTCCTTGTAACAATTATGACTCTTCGTATCAAGACCAACCTCCACAGTATCAAATTATCCAAGCAACTCCTCAAATCCAGCAAGACTTTTTAGAGGTTCTTGAGAAATTTAAAGAACTTAAGGAGGAGTTAGCTAATATTTCACTCCGCCATACTCCAAGTTCTTCTTGTGCATATTATGGGGGTCCTCATGATGATTTTCAATGTTAACCTTCCGGTTTTGACACATCCACACCCCCATAATTTCCACTCATTCCAAATTCTCGTGGGAAAACTATGGCAAAATTACTTGCTGAAGAACGAGAATCTGGAAAAAGCATGGAAGAATTACTGGCTGAGCAACGAGCAGCTAAGATACGTGCCAATATTCGCAATACTGCTCTATTTGATGACTATGATGACAGTGATGATGATGAAGATAACATTGTTATTATTCACAAAGATTCATCAAGATCATCAGTTGATATCCCTGCAGTTGAGATTTCATCTCAAACAACTGCTATCACACCCGAAGTTCACACCCACTTTCTGAACATGGGGGATGAGCATCTTAGCACTGTTCCTTATAAGGAATCGGACGAATTAATAAAGTCTAGTGTTGAGATCCTTGTCCCAATCCCAGGAGAGTCACAGGGAACTTCTGATCATATGTGTGATTTACCTTCCCCTCTTGAGTGTCCAAAAGATCAATTTGAGATTTTCTCCAATTATAGCGAAGATTGTGCATCTTATGGAGACATCGAGTATGTTGAGGCATCAATTCCACATATTGATGCTGATCATCTTCTTGAGGAGATCACCAAAATCAATTCACTTCCAATAGGAAGTGATGATGGTCTCCTTAACTCCGAAACCGAAAGTGAAAATCTCTTAAACCATGATCTGTCACTCACTTCTGATCCCAACAGTCCAATAGAGAATATTGATCACTTGTTCCCGAATCATTCAATACTACTCTCACCAATCCTCTATTTGAATTCGAATCTGAATTCACTTTGATTTCTGATAATCCAATCTTTGGTATTCGGAATGAGGATTGTGATGAGTCTATTCCGGAACATGAGTTCACAGATTCACATCTTGTGAATAATTCTCTTCATGAGGAGTTCTCCGGTGAACTCACTCATCATATCATGACTCCTCTGGAGTATGATAGCCCGGGGGAGATGCACTCAATCATGAGGATTTGCAAATTCCCACCCACCCTCCCGGGATATTTTTGAGCTTAACCCTTGAAATCCAAATTCAGGCTACGGAGCCTGATCTCGAGGAAGAAAATCTTATCATGATTTTCATCATGGTTTTCTTCCTTTTCTTCACCTACAGGGTGACTTCTCTTGTTCTTCACTCCTTCGGGAATGAGGATACCATCTTTGACCCCGACATTTTCATGTACCATTATCTTGAGCCGGGATTATATCTCATCGGTGTGGAACTTTCACATGCTTCATATGTTTGTCCAAACATTTTGAATGAAAGTCCGATGGAGATTGTTCTTCCACATCATGCTTCCCCAAGGACAAATGAATTCGAGGTCGAGTCAAGCTAGCGACTCGGTAAACAAAAACAGTAGCATTTACTTAGGGTTTTCACCCTAAGTGTGGGGGAGTTACCCCCACTGTGGTTACAAATGTAGTGAAAAACAAAATGGTGTTTTCCACATTTAGCTTGTAATATTGCCCTTTTACGTTCAAAGAGTCGGCATAATAGCCGGGACTTTGAATATTGAGGACAATATTCATCCTAAGTGTGGGGGTATTTCGCTATTCTAGCGAATTTTATCACATTTTACTATCTTATACCCCCGTTTTTGGCAAAAATTTAAAAAAAAAATTCACTTGAGTTCAAAATTTTTTGTGGTTATCAGTCCACCATGTCTGAACGACAAAAGGATTGGCTAATCCAGGAGCAAACGGCTCTTGGTAAATACATCTCAAATCCGTTGATGGCTTGCAATTTGCCCAAAATTGTATGGTAAATCAACTCGCCATATCCCAAAAAGTGAATGAGTTGGCTAGCCCGCAAGATTATGGCTTGTGGTAAAGGCAGTGGAAAAACCATAATTGGTAATCAACTCACCAAGATGTTGACTATTCCATCAAGAGTTGGCAAGTCCAGAAGCAAACGGCTTTTGGTAAAGACAAATCAAATCCGTTGACAGCTGGTGGTTTGCTCAAAATCACATGGTTATCAGGTGGACCATAGTTCTTACTTGAATCGATATATCTGGCTACTCCAAAAGTGATGGCTTTTGGTAAAGAGTTTAAAATCCATTAATTTTTCTCAAAAGATTGCTTGGGACTAGCAATAGTTTAGTGTGAGGGATTGATGAGTGTGTAAATACTCATCATTTTTATCGTATCTGAACTGCCAAAACATCCAAAAACACTCAGAAATGCATCAAAATACAGAAATTATCCCAAAAGTGTGTTTTATATGTTTTAGATGCAAAATGTTTAAAAACAAATAAAAAACCAACAAAGTTTGCATAATTGGCAGTTTCAGTCCCTCAAATTTCAAAAATTGACAAAACTAGTCCCTAAAGGTTTAAAACGAAAGAAAAGTCAAACCAAGGCTTTTAAAAGTCAAAAGTTATCAAATTTGATCCTTGGGTAAAAAGTTTGAGAAAATTACATGTTTGGTCCCTGTACTTTCTAAATTGGCAAAAATAGTCCCCGGGAATTTTTAAAAAATGGAAAATTACATCAAAGGTCCTTGTGGAAGTTTTAATATGACAAAATGGGTCTTTGTACTACTTTGGCAGGTTCAGTCCTTGATAAATGAGCAAAGTACAAAATCGGTACTTGGGCTTGAAATTTCTACAAACCAAACAAACCCCTTTTAACCTTTCTAATAAAAACAACCCAACACCAACACCCCTTTTACTAATCCAAATCCAAACACAAAACAAACCCAAACTTATAACTCCAAACTCCAAAGCCCATTTCCAAGCCCAAACTCCAACCGTTTTAAATAATAAAACCAGTCAACCCTGGCCTTTGACCACCCCTTCCACCTCACCACCCCACCTTCTGCTAACCTCCAAGAACCACCATCATAACCCCCTAGCCTGCCACTCACCCTACGCACTCAACCCCCCCCCCTGCTTAACCAAACAAATGCAAAACTCCAAACCTTACCCTGGCATCAATTATCAAAAGGGAAAACGCCAAAAAGGATTTGGGCGCCAAAAAATTTGAACGGTTAAGATTGAGGTTATGTGATCCTGTGGTCAAGAAACAAGCTGGGAAAAGACAAGTGGTCTCTCAAAACCCTAATTTTGAGGCTATAAAAGGAAAAGAGAAGCCAGGAAGGAGGAGAGTTAGTGAGTAGTTAGTTAATTAGTAATTTTAGTGTAATTTAAGTCAAATTTGTATTATCTGTTTCAATCCAGTTGTAATCCTTAGTTTCTAAATGTTGAATTGAATTCTAAATTTATTTCAATCAAAAAAAAAAAAAAAAATCAGTATTCTTGTTTAATCACATTTTATGCCAATTTTCATTTAATTGCTTTTGTTGATAAATTAATGTTAACATGTTGTTTTAAGGATCCATTAGGTTCATATAAGCTATCTATAAACTTCTGTAAGCATGAAAATCAGTTAAGTTAAGTTTTAGATAAAATTCTCAAAATACTCAAAAATGGGTGAAAAACAAAGGATACAAAAAGAAGAAGAAGAAAGAATCTGGGATATTGCACATTGTGGAATGTTGGTTTAGAAGCTTCATGGGAAGCTCTAGGATAGTAGAATTGGCTCTGGCATTTTGTTTCTAAGCTTGGATCACTGGTTAGTCAGATTTTCATATTTTTTGGCGTTTCACTGAATCATTGTTTATTGTGTGATTTTCTGTTAATTTTTTGCTGATTATATAACTTTGAGTTGATTCATGCCTAGTTACTTCATGGTTGTTCATTAAAACCCCTTGTTACTTATTGTTGTTAATAAATTGTCACAATTAGCATTTGTAGTTTAGCTAGTTTAACTGCTTATTTTTCTTGTTCATTAGCTTTTCATCAGTTCATATAGGTTATATTTCATGTTAGAAGCTTTTTCATAAGTTCAATAATCAGTAATAAATAGAAAACCAAAAATCAGCTAGTTTAAAGGGGTGTTTGGCAAAAGCTGCTGAGTTCAAGTGGCTTGTAGGTTGTATATCTGGTTTAGTTATACTCTAATAGGTTTATGTAGGTCATGTAAGGTGTAGCAATCAGTACTTATTTGTATAAAAGTCAAATCTTAGCTTGTCCCCTTATTCTCACTTCACTGTCAAGGTTTTTGGTACCATAGTCACTCATAACAGTTGTGTAGTTGTTATCTTTGCTTAATCCAGGTCCCTCATAGCACCTAACATCATAATCCATCAGTAGATTAAGCCCAAAATCCATTTAAGTCAATTTGCAAGTTCTTATAAAAAGTCAAAATTTAGCTTTGGTAATTTTTGAATAAAATTTGAAATTTTCTATAGGGTTCAATATTAGGTTTCATGCTTTGTGCTTGTAGGATAATGTTATTTGGCTGCTTATCTTCATCAGTATATTTTTGTTTATTTTTTAATCTCTTAGTTTAAACTGCTTATTTGGCTTCTACTTTGGGTTGTTTCTCTGAAACCTCCCCTGAGCCAGTCCCTTAAGCTCATTCTCATTGGCTTGTAGATTGTTACCTAGTGCACTCTAGCCTTGGGTTTTTGATGTTTTGAATAGTTAATAGTTCAGTCTCCATGCTCATAAGCTTATTTCCCCATTGTTGCTTATTGGAAATGCTTATTTTGCACCTCAAAATACCCTTACTGACTCAAATATACTGAGTCATCAGTGTGGTTTTAGCACCTTTCATAAGCCCTTTCAGAGCTTTTCAATGGACCCCACCCCAAGTGTCTTAGCTTTTTATGAAGCTCACCTACCTAGCTTCTTGGTTCCACCCTCAGCTTGGACCCCTGTGTCACTCATGTGGGCCCCACAGTGGGCTGCAAATGCCAAGGCTTGGCCTGTGTAGACTGTGATAAGTTTGGATTTTGCTTAACTGTGTTTTTGGCTTATTTAGTTGCTCTTTTCTTCTTGATTTAGCTTAATCTAAATAAGTCTTACTTGTTCTAGCTTAATTGGTCCTTTAGAGTTTAGGATGTAGCTTGTGTCATAGCTTTTTCAAAGTTCTAATTCTCTTTTAGCTTATTTAGTGGTCTGATAGAATCATAAGCTTGTAAACAGCTTATTGTTAAGTTTTAAAAAAGTTTTGTTTTTAAAAGTTGGTTATTGTTAGTGTTTAAATGTGTTTGTAAAGAAAAAACCAAAAAGAAAAATAAAAATAGAAAAAGTGCAAAAGGTGGGATTCGAACCCAGGACCTCTTGCACTCTAAGCCTCACCACACCCACACATAACCAACTGCCCTTGGGTCTTTCCTCATTATTTCCTTGCACCATTAGTTATTTATATAGCATTTAGTTTATTTAGCTTATTTAACTTATTTAGCTAGTAAACTGCTTATTAATAAGCACTTTAGGGTTTTTTTAATTTTCTTAGCTTACTGTTAATGTAAAGTAATTTTATAAAAATTTTCATATTTTTCCAAATTAGTTTAGTATTTTTAATAATTAATGTTCGTTTATTTAGTAATTAATTAATAATAAATAATTAAAAAGTTAAAAAAATAATTTTCTTTTTTCTAAAATTTTCCTTTATCATTAGGTTCGTAAAAATATAATTTTCATGTCCGTAGGGTTAGCGTAGCTCAAATTTCACTTTTTATTTTGCGCACTCGCGTTTTATTTAATTAACTTTCGCGTTTTTAATTTTAGATTACGTTTTAGGGTTCCCTAACTTTCTATTATCATTCCCGTAGACTTTTAAGTAGTCTTTGAGTTTTAATTTTCATTCCTTGTTCGAATTCATGTTTTAGTTGCGTTAATTTTACTTTTCGTACGTTATTTGCAATTCGCGTTTTATTTAAATAACTTTTACGTTTTTAAAATTTAGGTTACGTTAGTAAAAGTAGTTTGTAAAATAAAGAAAAACCAAATTTAAATAAAGTGATAGCTTCTATTTAAGCCCTTTGGCTTATTTTTCTGCTTATTTATAAGCAATTTCTGATTTTAAGAATACGTTTTAGGTTAACTAGGTTTCTCGTTATTGTTAATATAGTGTGTTTAAATCGTTCTCATTCATGTTTCCTTAGTGTAATCACTCAAACCCCTTTTCTGTCCAAATTCAGCCGATCACAAACCCGTTTTAATTACCATCACACCTCGTCGGGACATAACGACCCGGGGAAACCCTATACTTCCACGGAGATTGACTCTAAGCTGTTTAACCTGGTTGACCGTTTGGGATCAATCACATTGTTAGCAATTCCTAAGTTAATGCTTGATCCACCAATATGTAAAATTGGTCCATGGTATAGGGATAACAAAATTGCACCACCTACACCAAGTAATGTACCCAACAACTTTGATTGTCCAGCCATAGTATTCCATTTTGCACTTTCTTGTCTAACCAAAAACAACAGTAACACATACTTAGTATGTTTTGAAAAAGAAAATCATGTTCTTTTATGGCATTTGTTTTCAAAAATAGTGGAAAAGATTTACTTGGAAATCACGGCAAGGACGAAAGTGAGTGCTGGAAGTAGATTCGGATATTAGAAATTTCAGATAACAGTTTTATATATCCGAATATTAAAATATCTATAATTTGCGGAAAACTTTTATATGAATTCCAAAACTTACATTTTATAAAACCCACACCTTTTAATAAATTTTGATAAATTTTTCGGATATCCGAATACGAATATTTTTTGAACATCCAAAGCCTAAATCAAGAAATTCTAGAAAGTAAGTTGAATATATTTTGTCGTAAAATAATAAGATTGCATAACATGAATATAAAGATGAGATGTCCAAACGTATATAATATAAAGAAAACTAACTTTACGAATATCTAATCTCTTAGTTTTTGTACTTTAGTGATTACTTGTTTGTTTTATGTATAGGAGCCTTTATTTCCTTCTTTGGGAATACTTGATAGCAGGGGTCTTCACGGATTGGGTAATATCCACAATAACCGTAAACCGAAACCGAACCGAAAAAAACCAAACCGAATTCATAACCGAACCGAATTGGCCAAAAACCGAAACGAACCGAACTAAATATTCGGTTATCGATTTGGATAAGAGTTTCGCGATGTCGAACCAAAAACTGAATATACATAAATATATATATATATATATATATATATATATATATATATATATATATATATATATATATACTAGCTTTCGAAGCCCGCCCGATAGGCGGGCATGACTTATAAATATTTGTTTCTTAATAATAGATGGTCGTTAATTAATTGTAATAATTGATGATTGTTACATAGAATTGATGAATGTTAACTATACTTGATGAATGTTAATTGATGAATGTTAACTATACTTGATGAATGTTATTGTGTAGCTTCATCCAACCCTTCTTCAAGTATTGTTATTATAAACCCTTCAAGAAAAGGCTCCATAATTGTTGATTTTAAAGTCTCTATTAACTGTTAATAAGCACAATATTCAAAATAAGATAATTTGCAAAGCAATGACATACATTTCAATGATATTGTTGAGAGCGCACATACGAATGTTAACTTGATGAATGTTAATTAATGAATATTAACTATACTTGATGAATGTTAAGTATACTTGATGAATGTTAATTGATGAATGTTAACTATACTTGATGAATGTTGTTGTGTAGCTTCATCCAACCCTTCTTCCAGTATTGTTATTCTAAACCCTTCAAGAAAAGGCTCCATAATTGTTGATTTCAAAGTCTCTTTTAACTGTTACTAAGCACAATACTCAAAATAAGATAATTTGTAAATGATATTTTTGAGGCCGCATATACAAATGTTTACTTGATGAATGTTACCTAGGCCTGATGAATGTTAACCATGAACCATGATCCATGTACCCATACCAACCTTCCTCTCATTATGAATGTTAACAGATGAAAATTCTACCATTTGAGCCTAATAATGTTAATAATATATCTACGTTATATGAGAAAATAAATATTTAATTTATTTGAATTGTTTACATATTAAGTGTTATAATGTTTACTATATCAATTCTATCTTTAATTTAACATAATAACACATGCGTATTTGTGAATACAATCTTATCATTGGGTAAAATTGATAATTATAGGTTTATACAATCTTATCATTGCGTATTGATAATTATAGCTTGCTAAATCATCATCATCATTAATAAAGCTTCCTAGTTGTTTGCATGCTCAGTTGTTCCTGCAGAATCATAAAGACATACCAATATACTTTACGGTAAATATATACGTATATGATTCAAAAATTCACAATTACATATGCTGTAAAACCACCAATGTTAAAGTTATAAATAAGCTTGTTACATTCAAAACATATATTTGACTATGATAAACATGTGTAAAACCTGGTTTACGCCCAACAGGAGGTGTTTGATCACCACCTTCAAATGTCTTCTTAGGGTTACCTCTTGAAAGCCTCAGTGAATGTCTTTGTCCCTGCATTGTCGAATGTGATGGACTACCTAAATTAAGTTATTTATTTGTTCAAGAATCCTTTTAGATAACGCATAATAACCATGGTAATATTGCAGTAAAAATAAAAAACATTTCCAAAACATATACGCTTTTTAAAATTTAGTACAAATATTGTTATAAAAAAAAGGTAGGTTCGTTCAAGAATATGATTGGAAATTCATACTTAAAAACATTGCCAATTAAAAGAATATGAGTAAATTTTAAAAACATTGCCAAAACATATATGCTTTATTAAATTTGGTTCAATTATTGATAACAAAAACATATAATTTATCACATATATATATTTTGTATAGATATATAATTTATCACATATATATATTTTGATAAAAACGATTCATAGTTACTAATACATATATATATTTTGTATAGATATATATTTTATATATTTTAATTATGTCATGTCCTATATACGTTTCCTAAATTTATATATTTTTTCATGCAAAATAAATAACAAAAATTGGATTGCTCTAGTGGTAGAGATGTTGGTTTATGTTAGGAGAGCAACCAAGGTTCGAACCTTACTTACTACATTTTTAAATTACAATTTTAATACATTTAATCTTTGCTTAGCTGGACACAAATATTGTAAATAATTTCGAAAAAAATTAAAAAAATATAAAAAATTTCGAAATAAATTTAAAAAATACAAAAAAATTATAAAATTTGCTTACATGGATAGAATGTGATGACATGGCACTAAACATGATGACATGGACTTAATGCATGATTATTTGGCAGTCAATGGTCAAACGCCTCCTGTTATATATATATATATATATATATATATATATATATATATATATATATATATATATATATATATATATATATATATATATATATATATATATATATATATATATTTATATAATAAGAAAATCACTAAAATTCTCTTTGGTGGTCTCTGACATCCTTTCGATGACCTATGTTGTGTTGAAGAGATATCTATATAATCCGATCGATTGCGTAAAGCCCGCGGTTTCCTTACTTCGACAGGGTATAGATATCTAAAGCTTTTTCAGACCTATTTCCGATACTAACTAGCAGTCAAAAATTTGTATCCATTTAGTATAAACATAAAATTATTTAAGATTGAAAAAAAAATTGTGATAAAAATATATACAATTAAATGAAAAAATAATTAAAATTTTGCAATTTGGTTTATTTGGTTCAGTTTTTGGTTATTCGATTCGGTTCGGTTTACTGATTGACCAAAAGAAATTAACCAAACTAATCTAACCGAATAAATCGAATAACTCGATAACTGAAACCAATGAACACCCCTACTTGATAGTAACTAACTACTGGTATTACTCAAACTAGCATGATACCAATTAAATAGTAGTTTTAAGCGACCTAATACCAATTAAATCAAACTAGCATGATACCTGCACAATGTTGTGTCAACGGCAATAGAAAGATTGAAAGCAACAATAATTGGCACTAAGACTATTTTTATCAACAATCTATCACAACCCAATCTCTCATTAAAATATTATTCTCTTACTCCTCCACCTATACAACCAATACATACAACTAATCTTAACTTTTTTTTATCATTTATCAACAACCCAACCTGACATATAATTTTATTTCTTTTATATTTACCAATAAGATTGTCATTAGAATAAAGTGTATGAATTTCAAGTAAACATAAGGAGTTAGTAGCACGCATAGGCAACATTTGATGTTACAGTTTTACAAAAGCAACGAAACAAAAGACCCAATAGAAATTGCTGCTAAAACCACCCAATAAATATTAGATGAATAAGTTAGTTGGCCCAAGTCCGACTTGTGGGTTGGGTCCATTAGGGTTTCCAGGTATATTGCTTTATAAATACCTGACGAATAAACATTATAGCCTATGGGTTTCAATAATCTTACATGGTATCACGAGTCCGAAACTTGTACTAAAACCCTAAAACCAAAAACAGCCTCTTCTCCGGCCGTCAGCTTCGGCCGGCGGTCCGGAGGTTCTCTCCTTCAGTCTTGATATTCTCCCACAAACCGCTGCCGCTACCCAAATGAAACCCGCCGGAAAATTCACCGCTACCAAATCCATAAAACATATATATACTCGCTGGCGCTACCTCACATCATCTCCTTGTTTGTTTGTCGATCTGGGTTCACGTGATAACCAGTTGACTTGTTTGTTTGTTTGATGTCGATCTTGCTGTTGAAGCAAAATCTAAATCTAGATCTGGAAAATATTAACCAAAAAGAGAGGGCGCTGGTGATGATTTTTGATCATGAAGCGTTGGTTTTTTTAGAAACAGAGTATTGATAATAAGGATGGGCATTGGTCATCTTGGCATTTGTTTATGCTAGAATATTATATTGTGGTTACTGGGTTGGTGAGATTATTGGATAAAGGGTATGTTAGAAGACGGGCTACTGTTGGTATTAAAAAAAATGCGATATTTATGTTTTTCTAGAGAAAAACACGCCCCGTTTGTTTGGAAGGTTCTTTTGGGGTTGAAGTTTTAGAACCAACTTTCGTTTTCTCATCTTTCTGTTGCAGTTATAGTTATTTAATTGTTTGTTTTTGTTTTATGTCGAATCCAGGGTATAAATTCCCGAGACGACTTTTGTTGGTGTCGAATCCAGGGTATCAATTCGCGAGACGACTTTTGTTAGTGTCGAATCCAGGGTATAAATTCCCGAGACGGCCTTTGTTGGTGTCGAATCAAGGGTATAAATTCCCGAGACGACCTTTGTTGGTGTCGAATCCAGGGTATCAATTCCCGAGACGACTTTTATTGGTGTCGAATTTGCTTTCTTAGTTTATTTCTTTTGATTTATTGTTTTAAATTTGCTTTCTTAGTTTAGTACTCCAGTTCGAGCTTTCGCGATTTCGCCGCTCGAACTGTGGGGGAGTATTAGATGAATAAGTTAGTTGGCCCAAGCCCGACTTGTGGGTTGGGTCCATTAGGGTTTCCAGGTATATTGCTTTATAAATACCTGACGAATAAAAACCAAGGACTTGACCATCAGTTACAACCCACCCACATAACTTTTTCCGCCTTTTCCCCTTTCCCGCCGCCCTTTATACCCTCATCTCTAATATCTCTTTCACAAAAATAGAAAAGAAAAACCCTCTAAATAAGAACCAGAAGAAATGACGGGCGAGAAACTAACAAAATACGAATGTAAGTGAATCGAAAACATAAAACAAAACGAGGAACTACACGCTTCTCTCAACATCAAATCCAAACTTTCCCATCTTTCCGCTTCCAACAAGTGCCACAGGTTTCTTATTTTATTCAATTACTCATTCATTAAAGAAAGCTGAGAATTTAAGGAGAAATAGGCTAAGGAGTAAACAATCAGATTTTGCTCAAGATGAAAGAGGAATTTAAAAGTAAAACACAAACGGCCAATATGGATAGCCATTCCTAACGTGACATGTGGCAAGGTTGGATAAAAATATGAAAGTCACAAAACGAACTGATCAGTTGTTTCTCTTTCTTTCTTTTGCGTACTTTCACTATAATATTGTTATATTTTTGTTTTATACCTTTCCAGTCGGTTGGAGAATACCACTGATAAACATAGTCTAAGAGGTGAGATCAACATAAAACTCATATTTGTCATACAACCAATGAACCAATTATAGCTATCTATTTTTTTTTTTTTTTTTTATCTAAACTAATAAAAACCATTTCCCACCTCTTTTTTTAAAACAACATATCTTGCAAACGGTAAATCTTTAAGCTACAAAAAATACACCATAGCGACGAGGATTAAATTATCTTTCTATAGATATGCATTATTATATACTTTCGACGAACTTTTATTTTTAGATTTTCGCCCAAAAAAATCACATATGATTTGATTTTTACAAATCACATATGATTTTTACGAATCACATGTGATTTTTACGAATCACATACAATTTGATTTTTACAAATCACATGTGATTTTGCTAGGCAATTTTGTTTTTTAAAAATTTGTCGAAAGTATATAACAATGCATATCTATAGAAATATAATTTAATTCTCGTCGCGATGGTATGATTTTTTACGCGTAACGACTAACGGTTTGTGAGATATTTAAGTTTTTTAAAATGTTGAAATTTTATTTCTTTTATTTTGAAAAAAAAAATGAATTGCTAGAATTGGTCTATTAATTTTATGACAAATATAAGTTACGTAGTATATAATAAACTTTTGTCTTGTCAATAATATACAGAAAAAGTCAATAGTAGCGGTGGTGGTTGTTGATTGTAGTAAAGATGTAAAACTCAATAAGTAGACTTATTAACTTGGGTAAAATGCAAATTTGGTACTTAGACTATCACGAAATCATAAAAATGGGACCGAGACAAAAAATCACGCAAAAAAAGTTGCTAACGTTATGTAAATTTACAAAAAAACCACTGAGAGCCATTTTTTGTTAGTTTTCTCGTTAAGTGACATGTCACTGAGGGTAAAATCATCATTTCACTGCTTTATGTCTACGTGTCATAGCAATGTTACTTTAGGGACTAAATTTGCAAAGTAACTTTTAACATACATTTCACAGCCACCACCACCATCTACCACCACAATCACACAACCACCTTTTACCCTTTATCTTCATCTTCTCCGGTGACCAAACTCAGATTCCGGTGACCAATCCCAAATTCCGACAACTTTTATTTTTTCTTTCTTTTTTAATTTTATTTTACAACAATCTCATCTAGGTTAGTATAATTTCTATACGTTATCATATTTCTATGTCATTAACTGGACTTGTCTTAAAGTTGTAAAAAAAAAGATCTAGTCTAAACAACCACTAAAACCATTTTATAAATAACCATATTAGTAATAATACACAAAAAATAAAGTTTTTTTTTTTAAAGGCAAAAAATAAAATTAAATAATAATAAAATAAAAATTAAATAAAGTATTAATACGAATTACAGTAACATTTTAGCAACTAATAACTAACTGATACATGAGTTTGGATTAGTGATACACAACTATAAATTTACATGTCGAATCAAAGTGTATTACCTTAACCTGATACATTATCGAATCAAAGTGTATCACTTTGGTTTTGTCAATTTAAAAAAAGAAAACTATCAAAACTTTAATAATTTTAGATGTACTCAATAAAAAAATTAATTTTATTTTAACGAGAGTATCACTTGTCAAATTTTAGTTTAATCTTATTTTTAAAACTTTAAGCTTGATCTTATTTGATATATATATATATATATATATATATATATATATATATATATATATATATATATATATATATATATATATATATATAGAGAGAGAGAGAGAGAGAGAGAGAGAAAAATGTAATAATAGTAAGTGTGCATGCTTATAATTTTTAAAAGAAAATTGATTCTTATGCCTAATTAGCAAACCTACTTGTACGCCTAATGATTTGATTGGTGGATTTGAAAAAGTGATTGGTGGAATTTGAAAAGAGAAAATGTACAACACAATTGTACAAGTAAATTATGCATTAGACATGTATTTAAGCTTGGATTGTAGGCTTAAATAGAATTACTCTTTTTAAAATTTCGATTCAAAACATGTTAAATGATTTATAGTGGTTATATATTTTGTTGACGGTTTAAAAGTGGATCACACGGATATTTCCAAAGCCACAAAATTACCGTCGGTGAATCTTGAATTTTGTTTTTGACCAAGATCCGAAGTTTGCTACCCTTAAATATCATGATCACACTCTAAACCACAAAGATTTCTAACATAAAGAAAACATCATAAATCTAATCATTACCCAAAACAACAAAAGACTAATTGGTACCCACACAAAAGTCCTACCTTTGTGCTTAACTAATTGACTAAAAAATCCTTAACAATTTTTCTCCCCCACTCACAATGGTGGCTCACCAAAAAACACACACACATACTTAAAGTAATTTTTTTCAAAACTAATTAGTTGTATCTACCATGACACTAACGATTTTCTACCCAAATGGGTAAGACAAAACCATAAATTTTAAGCTAACAAAACCCTATATTTCTTTTTCATGTCTAAACATTCTTTGTGATGCCAATTGTAGCCATGGCATCAATGTCATCCTCAAACAACATTAATCTTGTACAATGCCATTATTCTCAAAAGGGTTATGTTTATACATCGAAAAAAAGTATTTTCAAGGCGAGTTTGCTAGCTTCGGGTTCAAGAAATGCAAAGATATTAGGCCAAACGTTTACAGTGAAGGCTAACGTTGGTAGTTTTGATAAAGGGGTTGAAACGGTAAATGGGAAGAAGGTTAACGGGGTGCATTTGGGTGATAAAAGAGGGATAGGTAGTCAAGAGTATAGCTATCACGAGCCCGATGATCGTGGTGTTCTTCTAGGTAGGTTTGTGGAAAAACGGTATGTCTATCGACAAACCTTTGCTATTAGATCTTATGAAATCGGCCCCGATAAAACCGCTACCATGGAAACTTTGATGAATCTTTTACAAGTAGGTCGAAAGCTCTTTCATTTTATTTCTTCTAAATGCTATTTCCAATCTTTAATATGTTAGGAGAAAAGAGTTTATCAAAGCAATGCCATATCTAGTCGCTAAAGTTGCCACATCCATTTGCTATAGTTTGTTCTCTTTCAACATTAATAGCTAATAGCCTAATAGAAATACGATATTCTAAAAATATATTAAAAATAAATAAATAAATAAACACTTAATCTGTACATTCACTTCTTACAGGTTGATTGTGACCATGCACAAACACATTTGTTGCTAAGCAAAATTTTATTACACATCAATTATTATTTTGGTCCCCTTTGAATCATTTTAATTTCTAGCTCAAAATATGGCAATGCTGCAGGAAACGGCCCTCAATCATGTAACAAGCGCAGGCCTGGCTGGCAACGGTTTTGGTGCGACGCATGAAATGAGCCTTCGGAAACTAATATGGGTGGTCACACGGATCCATGTTCAAGTTGAAAAATATAGCTCATGGTAATTAAACTCTTAACAATCCCAAAGTTATAAAAACTTAATATCCACATTCATTTAACCAAAAATATTTGTAAAAAATTCGACAGGGGAGATGTGGTCGAGATTGATACATGGGTGAATGCAGCTGGTAAAAATGGGATGAGAAGAGACTATATCATACGCGATTACGTCTCTCAGAAAATTATCACCAGAGCTACTAGGTACTATACATTTGTCGATTATTGAACTTTCTAGTATATTAATATATATATTATTAACGCATATATGTGGGCAATAGTACATGGGTGATTATGAATAGAGAAACACGAAGACTATCCAAGATTCCAGATGAAGTTAGAAACGAAGTGACACCATTTTATCTTGATAGAGATGCAATCGCGACTGAAAACATCGATCATGAAAAGATCGAAAAACTAACGGATGAAACTGCTGTAAGAATTCGACCTGGTATAGCGGTAAGTTAATTAGTGAAAACTATTTACTAATATGAAATTTTTATACACAATTGTGTTTCATTATATTTATTAGACATGTTTTTTTTTTTTTGGTTTCCAGCCAAGTTGGAGTGACATGGATGCTAATCAACATATAAATAATGTGAAGTACATTGGCTGGATTTTAGAGGTCTATATCTCTCCCTCATAATATCTAACTCTATATGAAAACGTTTCAACTATGATTAACAAAAGTGTGAACCTCTTCATTCCATTATAAACCAATTTTTGCAGCTAATTGTAACGATTCTAATAACTGTCACACTTATGAGTGAAAAATCTATCATTAATAAATACGAAAAATTTAATCATTTTTATCAGTTGATGATATCTTTTCCCGAAAAGAAAAACACTTACAAACTCACTGTATTATATTCACACGCTCACAACTGTTTGGTTGAGAAACACTTACAATGTTAATGACAGTTTGTTACGTTGATCTGTCCTATTCGTTTTCAGAATTCTGTACGGTTACCGCATGTCGGCATGTGTTTATGTAGTATATATGTATATGTATGTACATTTTATAGAGTTCAGAAAACGGGATAAGTTAACATGCATGTACAATGAATATGCAGAGTGTACCACTGGAAGTATTAGAAAAGTACAACATGGGTAGCATAACCCTGGAATACCGAAGAGAATGTCGCCAATCCGATATGCTTGATTCTTTAACAAGCGTGAAAAAGAGGTTACATGAAGAAAACAACAACAATAGTACAACTTCTGATAGGAATACAAGATGCACAACAGATATGGAATGCACACATTTGCTCAGAATGCAAGATGACAAATCTGATATAGTACGAGCAAGAACAGTATGGATTTTGAAGCATTGAAAATTATTTGTAATTTATTGTTATTAAGATCGATCGATCTAAAATATAGTTTCACTATATATTACGATTTATATACTGTTTTGATGAGTGTTTTAATCCTGTATCGACTATATAACGAAAGACATTTGAAAATTTAATAAATTTATTGTTAAAGCACGTAAAATCATGCATGACAGAGTGTGTGTGTATGTCGACCTTCAACATAAAGTTCCACGCATTAACGTTATATAACTTTCTTTGTTGTGTCCCTTTCATGCCAGGATTCTCCCTGCTAGGATTGAAGATTCATGTATGATCCCGGATAATTTTCCCACAATATATCTCTTTTCCACGTCTTGCCAAGCGAATGCGTACTGATTAGTGCGATTCCAAACACAAAAATAAAAATCATACGCATGTCGATAGGGCATGTGTGTACCAAACCATTGGCGTAGGATGACGCAGGACAAGATGGCATGGGGTACGTATTTGTGAAGTTTTGAACTTTTAAATTTTGAATTTCATAAAAGTAATAAAAAGGATAACTAACCGGATTGTTATCATCTCAAGTTAATATTAACATGATCAGTAGCATTCTCTCAGAATCAAAAAGAAAATTTGGTCATTCGGTAGGCCTCTCAGTTCTGTTTGTAAGAAAACATTACCGATTATTTCATATCAACTTAAGATGATCTAAATCCTAACCAACCTTCTAGCGGCACTCACATATCGACTTCACGGTCAACATGGAACATGCACGTTAATCACGTAATATCATGACTAAGAAACGCGAGAACATTTACTTAGGCTGTGTTTGATTTTTTTTTTTTTTTTTTTTTTTGCCTCTTAACAGGCTCTGAATGGCCAAAATGTCTGAATCGGTCAGACATTTGGTCGTTCATACCGTTTGTTTTTTTTTTTCCCGTTCAGACGCGTTCAGATGCAGTAAGATCTTAATGGTTTAGACTTGAGAGGGGTGTCTGAATGCGTCTTGTTGCCTCTTGCTGACACAAATAAAAACCAAACAAAAAATAGTACGAGCAAGCAAATGTGCGGTTCAAACATGAGTTTTTTTTCCCGTTCAGATGCGGTCAGATTCAGACA
The DNA here is from genome assembly GCA_030686995.1 of Artemisia argyi. Taxonomy (NCBI): domain Eukaryota; kingdom Viridiplantae; phylum Streptophyta; class Magnoliopsida; order Asterales; family Asteraceae; genus Artemisia; species Artemisia argyi. The sequence goes on from CM060701.1 coordinate 39,177,889, forward strand.
TTTACGCATCAGATTCAGATTCAGATGTGCGGTTCATATTCAGATTCAGACCCTCTTAACAAACTACAGGTCAGGTTCGCAACCATGTGATACAATAGTGGCTATTGGAGTTTGTCTTTTACGTGTTTAACTTTCAACCATATTGCTAGCAAAATAATCAAGACAAATTATTAACGAAATCATTGTAGCTATGATTCGCGAACGAGGATCTACAGTAATTTTCAAGTCAGATGGTGGAGGGTGTCCAATCAATGTTTTTAACGTGTGAAGTGATAAAAGATGGTACGTTGATTTTAATTTATCAACAGTAAAACTTAACCCAAAAAGGGACATACAACTTATGGAAAGAAGTAAATTTAATCAAATTGGGCCATAAAAACATGCGATCCACAAGTAGTCAAAGTAGGCTGAATAATAGTGTCCCCATAAAAACACCTAGGCACTTATCTGGGCCCTTTCTTTGTCCTACTTTGTGTTTCTTTACACATAAATACATAACTTTTACACATGTGACACATAAAGTTTTTGTTTAAACTAAATATTTGTACTGTGTGTTGTACATTATATCGATCTACTTGTTTCGGTAGATCCAAATGCAAGTTTTACCTTCTTTTCTCAACTTTAATTATCTCGTTGCGAGTAATTATTTTACTTTCATTCTTGCGTTTGTAGTAAAAACAAGTATCCTTTTTCAAAAAGTAACCATAGTGTTACATTGTATAGAACTTGAATATGTTACTAGTGTATCTCTTTATATTTGAGAATATATACATAGTAATATATACCACAGGATCAAGATCATACATAACTTACACTATGGGAAATGATTTGCACACTCTTTAATTTTATTGGCACACTCCAACTGATACAGTAAGCAGTTGTACTTTAAATATAATTGGCTTTAACCGTTTGTATGTTGGAGTGTGCCAATAAAATTTAAAAGTGTGCAAATCACTTCCCTTACACTATCGTCTGTTAAAACCTAAAATAACATGTGCCAAGGTAGGTTGTTGATATTGATGCCCAATAGTAAGTGGCAAGGAATTATCTAATACAACTTCAAAACATGGGTTCATGCATCTAATCAGGCTGATAAACAAGGCTTGCGCATCAAGCTATTATGAACACAAAACGGGCTAACGTCGAACCATGAAGCCTCTACCCAGTCGGGTAGAAACACTAGTTTGGGTATGTAACTGTGTGTGGACCCTTGGTAACGGGGTTGCACATTCAAAAACATGATGGAGATCCAAGGGTGGATGCACAAAATGCAGGACACGACACAACGTTGGCATAAACAACGAGAGTTGATCAACATATTTGATCCAATAATTTTGCCACTTTAGTTTGAAATAAGATTGCGCGTTATGGGAGCTCATACAACCCATGGTGGCAACTAATCGCGCGCTTTTCCCATTACAATGGAGACGTCATCACTCGTGGCGGACAAGATTTTGGGTTGGTTAGGTGGTTTAAGAAAAGAGATTCGGGTGTTTAAAAGTCAAAAATTCGACCGATAGGTTTTTTTAAATACAAAGAATTAAATTTATATTTTTATTAATATATTTATATATTTAAACATCATCTCTTTCATTATCCAAACAATTTTATAATAAAATTTTTGATTTCTCATTTTGCCAAATGAATTTCAAGTCCTTGTTTTCTTTCTTCCGACAAAGTAGAAGTTAACGATATTAACTTTGAGCTTATCAATAGTGTGGCGTTGTATTATAAGGGGAAAAAAGGTAATTCAAGAATAACAAGAAACGTCGCATATAGATATCGTTATAGTGCTCACGATCATTTAGTGGTCGCTAACTTTTCCCAACACCCAATGTATGACGAAGATATATTCTGGAAGAGGTTCCTAATGAGTCAAAAATTATTCATAAGTATAGTTGAAGACGTAACTGATCATTGTGATTTTTTGTCGTAAAAATATTTATTGCACAGGAAAATAGGGGTTTCTCAATTGATGAACTGCATCTCGGCAATTCGTCAATTGGCATACGGATTGAATCCTGATGACTTAAATGAATATCGGCAAATGAGTGAAAACTTTTCGTGCTTCTCTTCAATATTTTTGTAACCCTATTACAGAAATATAAGGCTACGAGTATATGCAACAGATGTGGAAAAACATTATCGACTTCACGAAGAAATGCACATGTTTCTGAGAATGTTAGGAAGCTTTGATTCGAGAATAGCGCCTTTCTTTTAGGCATATAAGTAAAACTGGAATGATACCCTCCGGGTTAAGCGATTGAAGTATTCATGACAAAGTTTCGCCTTGATCGATACGACAACCTTACTAATAGATTGGGAGTTGGCTAATTTTCTGAATGCATATCGCGATCAATATTGTAGACGTGATTATGGTGGCAACCCATTCATTTTGATGTAAGTTGTCGCATCACACGACTTATGGAGTTGACAATCTTTTTTTTTTTTTTTTGTTATTTCTAGACTGAAAAACGACATTAGCGTTAAACATCAATCTTCTTTATTCAATGATCTCAAAGACGGAAAAGCCTCAGAGAATCCATTTGTGGAACGAGCATTTTGTGTGCTAGAGAAACAATAGGCTATAATAATAATAATAATAATAATAATAATAATAATAATAATAATAATAATAATCTAGCGCGACATATGTCTTTGGATAAAATAAAAATTATGATGTACACAAGCTTCATACTCCATAATATGATTCTCCAAAAAAAATAAAATAAAATAACTTTATTTCTTGACTTTTATTTATGAAAATAAATTGTGAGAATAACCTCGTCCAAACTCACGAATAAACGTTACAAGTGATAAGACAAACAATATACTCCAAAACACATTTCACGTGGAGCACATAAATTGTTATGTTTTTTTATTATTAATGTGATATTTTTTATTTTAATGAAAGTTTAATTTTAATATTTATTAAACTTTTTTAAAAATGAGTTTGGCTGTTAGTTAGTTGATGACTATTACGCCTATAATATGACGATAAGTTGAAATGATGATGTACCGTTAAAATGAGAGTTGTGAGTCACATCATCATTAGACGCCGCGTTACATTTGTTTAAATTTCTTTTTCATTGATAACCTCAAGCTTGAACAAGTTTAAGCCGCATAAATAAACTTTAAGTAATGTTTAAATAATAAATAGGATCTGACAATTTGATGTCTTTATATTAAAATATCAATGTTAACATGTTGGCGTGGATCTTTTTTCAATAACTTTAGAGTTTAGACCATCTAAAGTAAAAGCCGGTTGCGTTCTAGGCGTTTGTGAGAAGATGAGTTACCCATTAATTTAGAAGTTGTGAGTTTAAGCCTCATTTAAATCATTTGTGAAATATAATATGAGATAGGTAGTATAAGATGTAAAAAAATTGCTTTAAAAGGAAAAAAAAAATAAATAAATAAATAAAAAAAAAAGGTCTTCTCTTTAATATTTGTTTTACTAATTTTACTAGGGCTTCTTTAATAGTCAACTAGTAAAAAGCTAGAACAATTTTGGTATAACTATACAACAACAAATGGACTTAACAAATAAATATGTGCTACAATTTACTAGTAATATATATACTTCATCCGTCTTAAAATTATTGTCTTTAAAAAAAATCACACGGTTTTAAAAAAATAAGAACACTACGACTATGTTTGACAAAATTAGCTGTGAGCTGTAAGCAGTAGCCACAGCGCTTACAGCTCACTGCTTACCGCTCACAGCTTCATAAACAAGCGTTGGAAAAATGAGATTTCCTAAAAAATAGCAAAACTCACAGCTTTTATGCCTAACGAACACTAAAAATAAAAAAGCTCATTACTCACCGCTCATCACCCCAAAAAGCTCCAAAAAGCTTTGCGCTAAAACCTTACCATCTTCAACCAATTAAATATCATCGCAACCATCTAATCTCCTTTTTGTACATTTAAAAATGTACTAAAATGTGACTATTATCTTGGTACATTTAAAAATGGGAATTGATACAATAAATTTGAAACGGATGAAGTAGATTTACACGTATTAGCTTAGTAAAGTAGAATTGCTCCCATCTCCTAAAAAGTTGCCTAACATTTAGCAATTTAACAAATGGAAAAATGTATGTTTCAATTGCTTTTCTTTTGAAATTTATGTATTTTCTATTGATACTTTTTAAACCTCCAAAAATTATTATTTTGTTTTCATCTTAAAAGTATAATTAGCTTCTTTCTTTTTGATGAAAAAGTATAGTTAGCTTTTAATAAGAGAATTAAAGTATACAATGCAGGGAGATGAATTAGTTTCTATAAATTGTTTAAACATCTTTCGTGTGGACCTTTACGAAACAGATGTTTTACATTCTAATCCAAGACTTTTTTAGACTCATGGTTGTGAGGACCTTTGCGATTTGTCACTCTCATTTGGCCACAAGATCAGTCATTGGAGATGTCCAAAAACGATATTCACCTTAATTTGTTTCAACTATATATAATAAAAATGATGATAATTTATAGCCTTATAGGTACACAATGAGATTAACTTTTGACCTAATATAAGTGGAGAGCAACGAAGACGCTACAAAGTGACACTCGAACCCAACCATATATAGTCCCCCTTAAGCCCGTAGCGTACGTCTTGTCCATCTTATCTTCGAGATAAAGTCAAATATACAATTAAAATGTAGTGTTAAATTCAAAAGACACTATTTAGAACATGGCACTCGTCAGGTACAAATAAAGTCTATCATTTATTGTCGACTAAAAAGTTCTTGATATACAAATTCAAAGAAAGCAAGTTTGTTTAACTGAAGTTGGTTATCATAGAAAACTTAAACGATTGCTAAATCTTTTATATAATAAAACAAAATTCCTATTAAGAATTTTTCATTTCAAAAAAGTACAATTCATATCTTATTTAGTAATAATTTTATTTAAAAAAAAATTCTTATTAGGTAACATTTTATATTTATCCATAACACAAGTAGAAGATAAATACAAAAAATATAGATAAGATATTTAAAAAAAAAATTATTTACTATTAGGTAACATTTTATGTTTATCCATAACACAAGTAAAAGATAAATACAAAAAATATAGATAAGATATTTAAAAAAAAATATTATTTTCTTATTAGGTAACATTTTATATTTATCCATAACACAAGTAAAAGATAAATACAAAAAATATAGATAATATGCAATTAACAATAGGATTAAAATTTTTAACTAATTATTTCAAAAAATAAAATAAAAAAAACCCGGTCATTATAACTAGTATTAAAATATGAGCAAATTTTTACGAAAACTATGGTTAATATAGTGTGAAATTTGACTAGTCTTTTTCGTAATATTCCCATGATGGCCGATGGGACATGAAATTTCCACCCACAATCCTATCCGATGTCGACACCCAAGTAGGTAAAAAAGATTGTATTTGGAGACTTATACTATAGAATAGAAATCAACTAGATCTCCTTCTCAACTTTCTCCAAATAAATTGTGTGTGACAAAACACTTTTCCTTCACTTCGTGAGTCTGGCAATCCAGTGTGGGCATGATCAAGAAGTGGTATAAACTAGGGGCGGCAATCGAGTCGTGTTCGTGTTGACCTATGGGTTCGCAGGTTAGCGGGTTGAAATAACCTCTACCCAAACACGACTCATTTATTAATCGTGTCAAGAAGCTCAACCCTAACCCAGACCTGTATAACACACGTAACCCGTTTAACATGTTTCAGTAAATAGGTTAAACAATGAATAATGTTGGTGATTTGTTGATTTAACTAGCTTAAATGCAAAAATAATATAAGAATCTAAAATATGATAAATATAATATAAAAATAATTATACGACAATTTTAATGATATATGAGTTATACACATCAATTTCAATCAAATCCGAATTATAATCGTAATTCACTCATATTAATTATATAGCAAAATACATTTAAACAATATCCAACATTAAAACCAAGTTATAAAATTTATTTTTAGAGGCTTATATACTTAAACGGGTTCACGTGTTGACCTGTTTAACACTTACTTGTTCAACCCAAACACGACCCGTTATTAAACGGGTTAGACGGGTTGACCTGTTTTTGACCTAAACCTGTTTATCCTCAACCCAAACTTGTTTAACTTCGTGTCGTTTATCGTGTCGTGCCGAGAATTGTCACCCCTAGTATAAACCGGGATCTAACTTACTAACATAGTTTCCCTTGGATGTGATTCTATCACTTAATAATGTAGCATCCGTGTATACATTATACATATACAGTGTGTTAAGTGTATAAAAAGCTGTAAAATTTCCTTACTTATAAAAGGAAAGCACATATATTATAACGAATTAACGAGCAAAAGTAATAACAGTACGTGCAACAGAGTACATGCATGCACCACCACTACCACTTAAAAGACACAAATCACTTTCACTTCACCAACTATTTTGTTCACTTTCTTTTTATTATTTGCTAAAAAGAGTAATCACTATATAAGTTACTTTTACGTGATATTTAATTTGTATTTTAAAATATTTACATTTTACAGTCTCAGATTAAACTTGTTTCGGTTTTACTAAGATATTGAACTATACATACATACTATGTATGTTTAGAGCATTAGGCGCAGTAACTCAAATCAAACTATCACCTTAGCGTCACGTTAATATTTCTATTTTGCATTTCCTTTTCACTTGCACACAAAAAAACACCATCCGCAATAAGTCAAGCTAAAGTTACACTTTTGAGACCCATCATACCCAATTAAAACACAAACTCAACACAAATACCAATTAAAAAAACACACAAAAACTTTCGTTTGGCGCATGCCAATTTCTTGACATTTCGTTTGGCGCAAAGGAAGGGGTGCATACCATCGGTTGACTCAAGCAAAATAATGTTCACCTAGATTTGATGCCACCCTCGCATTACTGTACCCACTCCTCTTACAATGAAAATGAAATGGGGTTAAAAATAATTTACCTTACCCACTCCTCTTACAATGAAAATGAAATGGGGTTAAAAATAATTTACCTTCTTCTAATCAATATATCACTAGGAGCGCCATAGATACATTAGATCAACTAACCTTGACTTTATTCATAGTTCTTTTCAAACTTTTACAAACCCAATGTTGCTAGCAAACATACCAAAGATTGACGATAAAACCATTGGCAGAAAAAAGTGGTTAGAACACCAAAACAGTACAAGTTTGATTACAAAACACTATTAGCCATTTTTGTTTAGTAAATAAAATAATCGCAACAATTTTGTTCTTAATATTCTTTTCGACTTTTTAACAGACTAATATATGGATATTGAACCAACCGTCATACGTAATTAAACTAGGTAAAGCTCTCATTTTTCAAAAAGTTGGTGTGGTCAATAAAACATTGTTTAACATAACAGAATTGAACTTGATAAATCTCACATTTTAATGATAAAAATCACAAATCTTTTAATGTTAGGTCACTCCTAATTGATTTAATAACAAAATTAATATTCATATCAGTGACTTAATGAGAAAAGCAATATTCTTTTAATTTTATTTTTTAAGTGACTTACATATTTAGTTTGTAACAAACAAATTATCATCAACTTCGAGAGTGTTTGGGAGAACATTTTGGTACTGATTAGTTGATTATTGCATTTCAAAAACGCATAATCAGTTTTCTGTGTTTGGCAAACCAAAGTTAACAATCAGTTACCAGCCTTTTGGATCAATCAAAACGCAGTATTGCAAAAGCAGGTACACATCAACTACTGGAAAATGAGATTCTCATTTTCCTTTTAAATTACAGACTTGCCCATGCATCAGGGTTAGATTTGTGCGATTATTAAAAGGGTTTGTGTGCAAACAACACAACGACTTTCATACTTGCCTTCACAGAAATGCCGAAGAGTCACACCGGTGCGCACTAAACAGAACAATGCAAGGGAAATAAGAAACAAGTTTATGACATGAAATAAGGTTAGAGAGCAAATGAAAATATGGCGATAATTTCATTTCATAGTTAAAAAGGTTATTGCCCGAAAGTCTAATATTTACCGGGATAATATTAGATGGTAATTAATGATAAAATCCAAAACAACAAAACCTAATAGGTGTTTATTTGGTTTGATCGACCGAACACCTCAAGGGGGTGTTTGTTCAAAAAAACTCGAATACTTGTGCAACAATTATTCTAGAACCTTATTTTAAGTTACTATAAATACAATTGGTCCTTAAGGGGTTCTTAGAACTCTTCCAATATCCCTAAAAATCTATCTCTTTGTTCGACCGATCGCAGCACCAACAAAAGGGTTAGAAAACCCTTTGGTCAATCGATCAAAGTCAACTTTCCCTAGTCGATTTTACTAGTTTATTAGGGTTTTACCCAAGTTTGTATCTCGCCTAACTTGCGATAGGTTGGTAGCCTTATTTTTACATGCGCAGTATCGGTGGATACCTGACGCAACCCTAAAGGTGATAATCTCCAAGAAACTCTAAACATGTTCGTGAGGCAGCAAGGAGTTCAAGAAGGTGTTCTGTGCAGCTGGTAAGGTCAAAGAAGCTTACGTACAACAAGATTAACAAGTTAGTCGTCTAAACACCCTTTATACATATTAATTTTAGGTTATATCATTGTTTAGTAGATTTGTACTTAGAGTTTTGGTCTCCACAGTTTTATGTGTTTATTTTCCAATGTGCATGTCTATTAACTGTGAAGAAGACCCCGAGAACCCAACCATTAACTTACATATTAAATTACACACCTGCTAATCTTGTCGTTAACTTGTTGAATTTCAATTTGTTTTCTTATGTTTTTGTGTGTTTAGAACATAGTAGCTGAAAGAAGCAAACAGAGAAGTAAAAGTGCAGTGTGAAACTGTTAATTTAGGTTTAAAAGCGAATGTAGATATATAAAACCCTAGTTATGATTTTAAAAGCCTTTATTTTTTCCTTTAAGCACATTTAACTATGTGTTGTATTCATCTATGTTTTTAACAGGCCATTGCAATTTATATATTACTTTAACATAGCAACCTTCATTGTAAAAGACTAAACGGCTGAACGAGTAAACATATGAGGTTTTCCTTTGTTCATGTTACCTTAGAAGTGAGCCTTTTTTTACTCTCGTGTACATGACTTCATCGGGTTAATCCCGAGATCATTTACAATCCTTTATTAGACACCCGAAGGTACACGTCTAACGAGACTTGAACTATTAACCTTTTGTGAAGAAACTTAAATGGCGTTTAGTTTAGAGGTAGGTATGGGTATAAGTATGAGTATGATTAAAGAGAGAGAAAACCCAACCATCATTGTGAGTATGAGCTATGCCTAACTTTAAGAGTTTAATTACTAATTTTAAAATTTAAAACTTTAAAACAAACAACTTTTTATGCCTAAATTTAAGAGTTTAATTACTAATTTTAAAATTTAAAACTTCAAAACAAACAAAATTTTAACACGGGTATCAGCTATGCCTAAATTTAAGAGTTTAATTACTAATTTTAAAATTTAAACCTTCAAAACAAACAATTTTTTAACACCAATTGATGAGGCGAAAAGTGTACCGCTTTTAAGAGGTCATTTAAGCCCGAATTCGAGATTATTTGATCAATTATTGCCCTAAATCGTTCTTTTTGTCATTTTAGGTACTTTTGGAGAGAAATCTGGAAAAGGAAGCATTTTGGACGTTTTTAGAGCATAAAAGTGAAGAAGACGGCAAAGTCTCAAATTTCCTTGCTGGGAACAGTACCTGACGACGTCAAGGGATTACTAGTGACGGCGTCAAGAGTGGCAAAAGAGGAGGAAGTGGAAAATACACGTGACGATCCAGAAAGTTTTTAGGCTTATTGGTCTGACGGCGTTTCCTAGGCCGTCAGGGTCCAAATACATGTGACGGCCCAGCGCTCATTCCTACATGACGGCGTCAGAAGTGGATCTAGGCAACACGAATTTCATCATGGCGGCGAGTTAACGGCGTCAGAGGTTAATACATGACGCCGTCAAGGTGTAAAATCTATATATAGTTTTCTAATTTTCATTCATTAAGTGTGGAACTTTGTGTGGGATATTAGGGCATAAACCTTAAGACGAATTTTACAGCTTTTTCAAGGGTTTCAACCTCTTGATTCTTTCATGTTCAATTGAAGATAAGTACTTACTCAAATCATGTTTCTTAAGACGTTCAAGCAAGTTATCAATGGAAGTCTGTCAGTTTTCTTAAGCCTAACATCGAATACAATCATCCGTAACAATTATAAACAATCAACCCATAATCAACATCTAGGTTTCACTACATCTAAGCAAACACAATAAAAACCTAGCCTAGCATGTTAAAGAGAAGACAAGTGTAAGATATAATCACACAACACATAGAGATTTTTAGTTATATTTAATGCGTAAGAGAATTCTGATGATCCCATGTTAGGAGCTTCTAACGGCTCGACATAGGAGTGAAGTAGGATTTTATAGATTTAGGGAATATTGTACACGGCCCTACGACTGGTATTAAGGAATATAACCCGTCATTCATGCAATTGTAACAAGCTAATCAACTTGTAAAAGATATCTATGGATTAATGAAATCTAAGTAAACACAATTTTTCTCATTATTATTTCCACCACATTAGTAAATTAGTTTAATTTTCATTTTTTTAATTTTATTTTGATTGCATCTTTAGTTAATTGGGTTAGTTGGCTAGCAACTAATTCCGCCCACTCCTTCAAAACCCGCGATTTTACTTGCTTTCATAAAATATAAAAAAATATAAAAAGAATCATCTCTCACCTCTAGACCTAGTTTAGTAGGCTTTCTAATCCTAGCGACACCATTCCTGAGTTGAACGATCAATCCCCCGGTACTTGTCACTATACTATACTACAACGATCAGTTACACTGCCTGGTGAGGGTTGTAAGCTTCTCAAGATCCCTTGAGAGGTAAAACCTGTTGTGAGGGCGCAATTCTCACGTACCACCGATCTAATATAATAAGACAACCAAATTCACCCTCAAAATATATTCACTTAAACACATACTCCCTTCGTCTCAAAATTATTGTCCATATTTCCCTTTTTGGATGTCTCAAAATAATTGTCCACTTTCCTTATTTAGTAAAAACTAGAGAATCTAATGGAGAAATATTTCATTTTAGTGGTTGAAAATAAAAGTGTCCCACTTTTCTTAAACTTTACGATTTCTCTCTCATGACAATAATTATGAGACGGAGGAGTATATATCTCACCAAAACACACACTCACGACTCAATCTTGACCAAAACCAAGAGTTACAAATTTGCTATGCAAGAACTGGTGCCGGCAAAAGTACGAAAACTCAATCTTCGTTTTGTTTATTACGGGTGATGTAAAGGACCTTTTATTTATACTGTAGTAAAACACATATATTTCATACTAAATATTTGCAGAGCATGTAACAAATTACTACGTATTATTTTTCTCTAATCGAAAAAAAGTTCTCACAAAAACGCACTTTTATACTTTGATAACAGGTCCACACATGTAGACCACCATTACAAGCTCAAATAACTTAACATTCGATTTCTACCCTTCCTTTATTTACATTACACTGCATGCATTGGGGTTCTCATCACTGAACATTTGTGGCGCTGATGAGTATGCATAGGCTGATTCTGCGGCATGTGTTGGAGGGTATAATTGGAAATTTGCTGGTTGGTAATAGTAGTATTCATTTTTTCGCATTTCCAAAACAGCTGATTCGATGGCATCATCTAACTTTGCCGCGGAGTCGGCTGTTTTATCGCCTTCGTCGGCTTTCTTCTCTTCTTTTTTCTCACCATCACCATCTTTTTTCTCGTCTTTAGCTGACTTGTCATCCTCTGTCTTAGGCTCGGGATCCTGCTTTACAATCACGGCGGTTTTGCCGGTTCTCTTGTGAACATAGTCAAGCAGGTCTGTTGCAGCAAAAGTGCCTTTCACTGTCACTTGGGAACTCTTTAGATCCGGTATTGCACTTTCCACGCCTGCGATTAAACCCATAAACAACGAGGAGCAAGAGATATAAGTGATACGGTAAAAAAATGTGTTGAAGCTAAATAATAATAATAATAATAATAATAATAAAACCAGCTAGGTGACATAGCGAGAAACTAACTTTGTAAAGTTTGAACAAAATTTATATCGGCCGATGTAATTAACTGTTTTTTCACTAGAAACATATGTGTATATCAAAACAAGTAACCATATCAATATCAATTTCCTTACATTTATAAAGTACTCCATCTGTCGCAAAATAAATGTCCAGTTTAAATTTTTAATTTTTTTTTAAACTTTAACTTTAAATATTTGTGTTTGTGTTATATAATAGTTGATAGAAAATTATACTAATGAAAATATATTTAAAATCATATTCATTCTTATAGTTTGCATTAAATATTACTATATAACAAGGAAAAAAAATCAAAGTTGTAAAAGAAATACTTTAAAAAGTAAATGTCAATAGAACATTTATTTTAAGACAAATTTAGTAGTAACACATAAAGCCAACAATTTCATTTTTAATTTGGACACCCATAAAGTTTGGGCAATCATGAAATATTTGATTATGCAATTAAAACACTAAATGTCAATAGAACATTTATTTTAAGACAAATTTAGTAGTACACATAAAGCCAACATTTTCATTTTTAATTTGGACACCCATAAATTTGGGCAATCATGAAATATTTGATTATGCAATTACTACGTAAAACACTAAAACAGTCCGATATTATATGCCTCAACAAACATGTGATACAAACTCACATTGCAACTCACATGTACAGTACATATTTGTCCTATGTACAAAGTTTAGTACACCACAGTAATACTTAAAAAATGGACGGTTGAGATTTTCTTGAAAATCGGTATATTCAAGACTACTGAGACTTTGACTTGAAATTCAAATACAATGTAACGGATTTAATAGAATGACACAAGTACTATTAAATTTGACCTATATAAGGAATTTTATTAAATATTTTCAAAGATTTAAAATGGAAAACAAATAATAAAAATAATAAAATTCAAACAAGACTCTAATGCATATCTCTATGACAAATTTCTAAGTAGTTGTAAATAAAATTACCTTTCATTTTGAGAATTCGTTTTCTTATCTCTTGAGCACAAGCTTCACAATGCATGTGTACTTTTAACACCACGGTAACCACCACCGGCGGCTGCATTTAGAAGCATAAAAAGAAATTATGGTACGTTTAGTTGGAGTAAAAATTCTTTTATTTGTTATTTCTAGTTTAGTAAAAATTTGAAAGGAAAATTTATTTCCACAAAATACTAAAAAAATATAAAAAACGCGCTTAGTTGATATTTTTAGTTTCTATTTTAAAGAAGGGGAGGGAAGGTTCACAAAGGAAAACAATTTAAATTCGTTTTGTAATTTTCCTTGTTAACTTAAAAATAGGGGATTTTGTGTTTTGCAAAACATTTTGTTAGAAAACACTTATTTGAACGCGTTCCCTGTTTTCCTTTTTGTCCACAAAATAATTTTGTGAAAAAGAAAGGTGTTTTCACCAATTAAACGTGCCCTTAGCATTTGTTAGTTGTTTTACAAGTTAGATTACAGTTTTAAGCAAAAACTTGTATTGGTAAATTTAAAATGATAAAATGCAAAGAAGAAAAATTAATATGTTATTCAACCTCATCTTTTTTTTCTTCTGGTTTGGGTGGTTCTTCCTGCTCCGGCTTCTTGGGCTCTTCTTCCGGCGGTTTTGGCACCGGCGACAAAAGCTCAACTTTCCGGTGACTTTTTTTCTGAACCCTTTCTAGAACTTTCATTGGATCTGCTTTTTCACCCTTCACTACCACCTTATGTGTCTTGCAGTCAGTCACAACATCTTCAACACCTATTTTATAAACCAATGAATATTATTTAGATTTAAAACACATGTCTAAATACATGCATAATGCATAAATCTCTTGTTACGGTAATCATATATTACGTACTTCCTCATTAAATTTTCACCGATCACTTTTTCAAATCAACCGATCAAATCATTAAAAAACATAAATATACATGATTATTTGGCAGAACAATTATTTTTTTAATTATTTATTAGTATTTTATTAATAAAAACAATTCAAAACAAATTTAGCCGTTTATCTTTTACATCATTTTGCACTTTATAAAACAAACAGAGGCTAACTAGCAAATAACAAATACTTTTATAAAATAAACAGTTATATAAAGTGTGAGTAATTACCATCAAAGCCTTTGAGGCAACGGCGGACTTTTCTAGCACAGCCTTCACAATGCATGAAGACTCTCAAAACCACCTCTTGTGGCGGCGGAGGTGGTGGTGGGTCTTTTGACTCCTCCGGCTTTTTCTCATCTCCGGCCGCTGGTTTTGCTTCTTCCTCCACCTTCTTCTCCTCTTCAACTGGCTTCTGTACCTCCTGAAAAAACATAAATAATTATAACTTAGCCATTTTAGTTTTTATGTAACTCCATAAAAAAAAAAAAAAAAAAAAAAAAAAAAAAAAAAAAAAACACTCATTTAGCAAAAATCCACATCAAATTTTTTTAGCAAAACTCACATAAAAAGTAACTCGTTGTTAGCAAAAAAGACATCTTTGCTAAAAATAAAAGCCTCATGGAAAACACATTTATTTTTAGCAAAAACCACATAAAAACTCTTTTTTATAAAAATCACCATGACAGAAGAAATTATCATTCTTTAGCAAAGCCACATAGCAAATAATTAGTTTTAAGCAAAACCCACATGGAAACTCACATTTTAAACAAAAACACACAACAAAAAACTAATCTTTAACAAAAACAACCCATATCATAAACGGTATTTTTATGAAAAGTTGAAAACCCATATACAAAAAACACATTTTAACAAAACCCAAACAAGAAAAAAGAGACTAAATATAAAGATTAAACAGACTAACCTCTCCCATTGACACTTCTTGAAAAAATGAGCACAAAGATAGAAAGAAAGAAAGAAAACTAAATGCTTTTTATAAATAATGTGAGTTTTTAACTTTTAAAATAGGCCTGTATATTTAAGGCACAAAAACACACACACAGTAAACACACAGTGGTGCGTGAGGCAATCGAGGTGGTGAAAAGTGAGTGTGTGGAGGAGTTGGATGATGAGATCAGATCTAGTGTAAATAGCACTCATTTTACTCATCAATACATGTGACGTGGATTTTAGTCACGCCACGTAGGATTGTTTTTTCAAAATGAAAATAGTATGTGTAGTTCTAGTGGTTTCTGAACCTGTTTTTGCTACTCTGTGACATATCTGTGTTCTATTCTTTAACGTTTTCATTATTTTATATTTTATACCTTAATTGGCATAGTCAAATATGGTCAAATGTACTTTAAATTATTATATATACTAAAAGGGGAACCTCCACTGTAGCAAATCACTGTAGCTAAGGTGAAACTGTCGTTGCAAGATAGATCCTTTGAGGACTAACGAAGCAACACACTGGGGACTAACGATGCAACGCGTCGAGAATTTTAGGGACTTTTTACGTAAAAAAACATATTATTTCCAGAATTATTTTGTACCTAACGAATTTACAAAAATGGTCCTTCAGGTTAGCTGTAAATAGCATCGTTAGTCCCCCGTTAGCGATATTTTGCAAATTTAGTCCTTAATAATTTTTTTCCAGATTGTTTTATTTCGATTTTAGATTAAACACAATATTCTCGCAGCAACGCGCGGGTGCCTCCACTCGTTTATTCTAATTTTCAAAGATTTCCAATGTTATAAAATGAACTTTTTAAATTAGTATGTTACTTATTGCATTTATTTAATATTAGGCTATATAAGCTATTTTTGCAAACTTGTAACTGGTGCAACCGGTTACCATTATACCATCTTATTTTTTTATTATATATTTGTATTAAAGTTAATTTCATAAATTGTCTATCTTTATCATTTAGTCCATGCAGTCTATCTTTTTTAACAATCTAACACATAAACAAATCCAGTTTCATATTAATCTGTTTTCCATTTCATGTTTTTCATTTGAACAATCACAAATCCGTTTTCCATTTCCATCCATCTTCATATCAATACATAAACAAATCCATAGAAATTTGATAGATCACAAACACACAAATCTAATAAACCATCCCATCTTTTTTATTATCAGTTATCAGTGAACCACAAACACAAAAACCAATCTCATCTCATCTTCATAAACGGATAAACCACTATCACCACCACCACCACCTCAACCATCACTCCATAAAACCACTACGACCTCATCCACCTTCACCGAAGCTCACCATCGCCTCTTAACCCCCACTTCTACCACCTAATTGCCGGCTAAACACCCTTTAAACAATAACCTATGAACAAAAACCCAAAACCTCCCAAATTTAAAAATAAAAATAAAACACACTAACCTTGGTATTTCAACTCAAATCACAAAATAAACTTAATAGATTCACGGGTTCCTGCAAGCTCGTTTTTCCGGAAAATATGGCGGTGGTGACAGACTACGGTAGGCGGTGACTTTGTGGTGGTCAGTGTTGGTGGTGGCTGACGACAGCGTAGGCAACGCTGTGGTGGTAGGTTTGTGGTGTTTAGTGGTGGTGGCGGAGCAACGGCGGCGTTGGAAACATTGTGGTGGTGAGGAGAAGCGGGAAAGGGTGGTGGATGGCAGCGGTTGTCGGGGTTGGTGGTGGCCGATGTGTTTATTATCATGTTTATAGATACGTTTTAAAGGAATTTTTTAGAGAGAGTACTGAAAGAAAAAAGAAATGAGGAAAGGGAAGGAGTGATTGACTGGATAAAATGAAAGAGATGAGGTGAGGGTGAGTATTAGTTGGTTTGTGTGGGTCCAACAAGCTGAGATGGCACCCAAACGGACATATTGCCTATATTAGTAGGTTGTCGCAAAGTTTGATTACTTAACATAATATTTTAGAAAATTCGTTACCTAACATTGGAAATTTTTGAAAGTTCATTACATATCTGTAGAATTAACCCAAACAATAACTAAAATTTATAAACTAGAATCAAATCTAGTGTTACTAAATGACTGTCTTACGAATACTGCAAAATATTAGTGTTAGGGCATTCACTATAATAAACCTCTAAAGAGGTTTATACAAGACAAAAATACACCGCTGGTCCCTAAACTTTCCAGAAAACATCGCCATGCCCCCTAAGTTTGCGAAATCGTCTCTGTGCGTCCCTCCTAAAGTTTTTTTTAGGCCGATTGCGTCCCTTGACTAGTTTTCCGTTAGTCAACGCCTCGTTATATCTTATCAAATCACATTATTCCTATTAAATAACTATTTTGCCCATATATAAAGTTATCCTATTCCCTTTTCTTCATTTCATCCATCCGCTGATCTCTCCATCACAACGTAAACTCTAACCCTAACCCTAAATCCAATTTCACTTGATGACCCCCAAATCATGAAACACCCGAATCTTTGTCGTGGTTTGATACTGCGAGTATGCCTATGTTTGCTACCGTTGTTGGGATTGCTCTTTTTGCTAAGCTTCTTATGATGGTATTTTTTTTTCACTAATTTATTATGTTGATTTGTATGTGTTTTTTTATTAAGTTGTGTGATATGGGTATATTTAGGTTTAGGTTTGTGGAAATGATTGAGATAATGTGAAGTTGTTACAGTTATAGGCTGTTTGGTATTGTTCATTTTTTTTGGCTTATAAGCCGAATCATATAAGTAGGTTAAGAAATAGTGTTTCGATTTGCTTACGCTGTAAAAAATTACGAGTAGTGATGCGTTGTATATGTCAGTGTAGCATAGGGTGTTTAAGCTTTTTCAAGTTTTACATTTATATTTAGCCGACTTATTACTAACACACACACTTAACGAGCAGTGTACCCGATCAATATGTACATAGTGGTAAGTAGAGTATCGAACACTAAGAATGGAATGTAATATCTAGTTGATTTAATCAGTATTTTAATGTCTAAGTTAGTTTTACAATCTAATCTAATAAAACGGGGTTTTAGCCTGAGAGACTATGATGAGGTGAAAAGTGTACCGCTTTTAAGGGGTTATTTAAGCCCGAATTCGAGATTATTTGATCAAATATTGCCCTAAATCGTTCCTTTTGTCATTTTAGGTACTTTTGAGGAAGAATCTGGAAAAGGAAGCATTTTGGACGTTTTTGGAGCATAAAAGTGAAGAAAACGGCAAAGTCTCAAATTTCCTTGCTAGGAACAGTACCTGACGGCGTCAAGCCTTTGTACATGACGGTGTCAAGAGTTACAAAAGAGGTGGAAGTGGAAAATACACGTGACGATCCAGAGAGTTTTTAAGCTTAGGACCTGACGGCGTCACCAAGGCCGTCAGGGTCCAACTACACGTGACGGCCTAGAGTAAATTCCTACATGACGGCGTCACAAATAGATCTAGGCAATACGATTTTATCAAGGCGGTGAGTTGACGGCGTCACAATCTAACACATGATGCCGTCAAAGTGTAAAGTCTATATATAGTTTTCCAAATTTCATTCATTAGTATGCAACTTTGAGGGAATAAACCCTAGTCCGAATTTTATCAGTTTTTCAAGGGTTCCAACCCCTTGATTCTTTCATGTTCAATTGAAGATAAGTATTCATTCAAATTATTCAATATGTCTATGTGTTGTGTGATTATATCTTACGCTTTTCTTCTCTTTAACATGCCAGGCTAGATCTTTCTTGTGTTTGCTTAGATGTAGTGAAACCTAGATGTTGATTATGGGTTGATTGCTAGTTTATAATTGTTTCGGATGATTGTATTCGATGTTAGGCTTAAGAAAACTGGCAGACTTCCATTGGTAACTTGCTTGAACGTCTTAAGAAACATGATCGGAGGTGTACTATGATTTTTGGTTGTATTTAGTGCGTAGGAGAATTCTAATGATCCCATGTTAGGAGCTTCTAACGGTTCGACATAGGAGTGAAGTAGGATCATATAGAGTTAGGAAATATTGTACGCGGCCCTACGACTAGTATTAAGGAATATGACCCGTCATCAATGCAATTGTAACAAGCTAATCAACCTGTAAAAGATATCTGGGGAGTAATTAAATCTAAGTAAACACAAATTTCCTCATTATTGTTTCCACCACATTAGTTTAGTAGTTTCATTTTCATTTTTGTTATTTTATTTTGATTGCATTTGTAGTTAATTGGGTTAGTTGGCTAGCAACTAATTCCGCCCACTCCTTCAAAACCCGAGATTTTAATTACTTTCCGTAAAATATAAAAATACAAAAAGAATCATCTCTCACCTCTAGACCTAGTTTAGTAGGCTTCCTAATCCTAGCGATACTATTCCTGAGTTGAACGATCAATCCCCCAGTACTTGTCACTATACTATACTACGACGATCAGGTACACTGCATGGTGGGGGTTGTAAGCTTCTCGAGATCCCTTGAGAGGTAAAACCTGTCACGAGGGTGCAATTCCCACGTATATTAAGTTTTTGGCGCCGTTTTCGGGGAATAGTTATGTCCTCAAATGTTTATAATGATATAGTGAAAACAAGACTTGGACCTAGAAAAGATCCCAAATACCCCGGTGGAGTTTGTAACTTCGTCGGGAGAATTAAAGGTCTACATGTCTTTGTTGGGAACTTTACTTATATCATTGACTTTATGGTTGTTGAAGACCTAACTAGTGTTATTGATTGTCGCCTATCCCATGTTGTATTTGGTAAGCCATTTGTTGAAGAATCCAAATTAGAATATGATGAGATAGAAGGGACGATCCGATTTGCTAGTGAAACTGATAGGATCACATATAGGATGCCTAATAGAATGAAAGAATTTCATTTTGTGCCTCGATTTGATATGGATAACATTGGTGCCTTTGAGGACATCAATGAAGATGATAAGAAAAAGGGCATGGACTATGTATGAGAAAATAAGAGCCTTTTCTACAAGGATTGCTTAACTCTATGGCCAAAATATAAAGTTGATAAGGAATTTGCCAATAGGATCATAGGAGCAATTGAGAAAAAGGTGGTTGGTCTCTATAAGGAACATTTACAATTGGGCCCGGAACACAAAACTAATATTGGAGATGACCTAGAGAATGAGACCAAAGACGAGGTCACGTAATTGCCCATGACCATGAGTCTAGCTACAAGACTCGTTAATAAAGAAAAGCGCTTCTTGGGAGGCAACCCATGTTTTGTGTGTTTTTATTTGTTTGATTTTTAATTGTTTGATATAATTTGCTTTCGTATGCATGCTTTATTTTTATTGTTGGTAGATCATGTTTCAAACTAAAATTGTGAAAATGCTTTATTTTGTTGTTTAACTTCGTCTTAACTTCATATAAAGGTATTTTGCAAAAGATAAGTGTAAAGGGAAACCCCAAATTTGTTTCTAAGAACGAAATTGATCATGATTCGCCACAATATTAAATGAACATGTATATTAGTATTTGTTAGAGTCAAATGCTTGTATTGAGTCATAATGATGTTTTGCAGGATTTTCCAGGAAGTAGGACAAAAGTTTTTCCATAAATTTTTCGGAAACTTAACATAAAGATTTCTGCACGACACTTCTGACGGCGTCAGGACTTAACTCCTGACGGCGTCACGTGTAAAATTCTGGAAATTTTGCGAGTTTTGTTTTTCTAACGGAGTCTTAAAGTTTTTGTTAATTCTTTAGTTTTATAAACTCCAGGAAATCTGCAAACATTCATTCCACAAGCATTATATCTTAAATTGCTTTCTAGGATTTGTTAGTATATATAGATTGCCGCCGATTTTACGCGAGGTTGCCTTGATTGTTTTCTCAGGTTTAACAGGTTATATATGACAAGAAGATGATTTATATTTCTGGAAGGGAAGCTTTGAACGTTCATTTTCTTGGAGGAAGATTTAACCTGGTTAACACACTATCCACACCGAACGAATCAGGGGAGTATTTTTTTTCATTCTTTTACCTATTTTACTTTTACATCCTTTAATTGAACATTGGGGACAATGTTCATCCTAAGTGTAAGGGGAGGGTAAATGATGATGCCTTATAGGATACAATTGCACTTTGAGTTTGTTTGTTTGATGGTAGGTGTGTAATAAAACTAAGAGAAATACTTGTTAGTGTAATTTTAGCGCCAAATTTAAATTTTTTTACAACATTTAGGAGTGAAACTTTAGCCTTAACAAGCGTCTCATGGATAGGAGTTGTATGACTAGCACAAAGCCGTACCACTTAAAAAAATTTTCCACCTAAATATGCGAGGTTCGCCTTTAGATTTGATAGGAAAAGTATTCATTATTAGTGCTTATGAGTGTACCGGTAGCATTTAGATTCTAGAACTTGCGTTAGTGATGCATCCCGAGACCGCTAGTGAGACTACATTCGTGTAGTAGGATTTACTACATGATAAGAGGCATTAGGATCACCCTTGTGTTTAAACCCGTATCATAATTACTTGACCATTTAAGTCATATTACTTGACTTGTAAAGTCAATTAATTTTCCCACACCTTAGCGTTGTACTCATTTTTAGTCCACGAAACCCCTAGTACACCCCTCCGAGCCTATCTTTTCGTTTTTAACTTTAAGCATTTTACTTAAAGGAAGAATTTGTTACAACCCACCCAAATGTGCAACCAAATCGCCTTAGCCTTCCGTGTATGCACTCATCTTTAGTGCATTATTGTTATTTGTTTAAACCCTTAGTTAATTATCTAATTAATTACATGGTTGCTAAGTCAAGTCATATCTTGTACATATTGTTTTGGGACGATTGGGACTTATGGGTAAAGTACTTGTGTTATGGAGTAATGGGGAAGAACATCACATATTACACCCCACATGTGCGTTAATCTTAAAAAGTACTCCAAGTGTTTTGATTATCTTGATTCGAGTCATTAGATTAGTTTATTGTAAAGTATGTAAAGATTCAAGTGTAAGAGGAATCTACATTACCTATGATGTATTATTTTGGATGGTAAGGTAAGAATGTATGCAAGAAAAAAAATATAGGAAAAAAGAAAAGAGAAAAAAAAAAAAACATACGGACTACCATCACGTTTCATTCTATGTTTGTTTTATGTTTTTGTTATTTTTAATTTATTAGCTTAAGTCGAGTCTAGTCTTAGCTTAGCAACGCCATATTGTACATGTAATTAACCAAGATGATTAAATCGCCACCAGTAAATATTGCCTTTATCCAACAAAACCGTGTTTTCCATTTCCCTACACCTAACGTTATAACCCTTTAAAAGACCTCTTTGATAGTTTATCCTAGGTGCTTACGCCAAGTGGCGGAGGTTTGATCCTTTCCCAAGCCTATGGTAATCTATTTTCTATGATAGGCAGTGAGAGATGTTTTCCATTTCCATATTGTGATATATGCTTTATTACACCCGAGAGATGTGAGTATCTAAACACTATTTGTGAGGTGCTAGTGTATGACCTCCGTGCTTGTCTTTGGTTTTAAGTGGAACTATTATTTGTTGTAATTACTTTTATATTAGTGTTAAATGACCCCTAACTTGTATTTTGATTAAGATAAAAGCGCATTTGCTTGAGGACAAGCAAATCTCAAGTGTAAGGGTATTTGATGAGGCGAAAAGTGTACCGCTTTTAAGGGGTCATTTAAGCCCGAATTCGAGATTATTTGATCAAATATTGCCCTAAATCTTTCATTTTGTCATTTTAGGTACTTTTGATGAAGAATCTGGAAAAGGAAGCATTTTGGACATTTTTGGAGCATAAAAGTGAAGAAAACGGCAAAGTCTCAAATTTCCTTGCTGGGAACAGTACCTGACGGCATCAAGCCTTTGTACATGTCGGCGTCAAGAGTTACAAAATATGTGGAAGTGGAAAATACACGTGACTATCCAGAGAGTTTTTAAGCTTAGGACCTGACGACGTCACCAAGGCCGTCAGGGTCCAACTACACGTGACGGCCCAGAGTAAATTCCTACATGACGGCGTCACAAATAGATCTAGGCAATACGATTTTATCAAGGCGGTGAGTTGACGGCGTCACGATCAAACACATGACGCCGTCAAAGTGTAAAGTCAATATATAGTTTTCCAAATTTCATTCATTAGTGTGTAACTTTGAGGGAATAAACCCTAGTCCGAATTTAATCAGTTTTTCAAAGGTTCCAACCCCTTGATTCTTCCATGTTCAATTGAAATAAGTATTCATTCAAATCATTCAATATGCCTATGTGTTGTGTGATTGTATCTTACGCTTTTCTTCTCTTTAACATGCTAGGCTAGATCTTTCTTGTGTTTGCTTAGATGTAGTGAAACCTAGATGTTGATTATGGGTTGATTGTTTGTTTATAATTGTTACGGATGATTGTATTCGATGTTAGGCTTAAGAAAACTGGCAGACTTCCATTGGTAACTTGCTTGAACGTCTTAAGAAACATGATCGGAGGTGTACTATGATTTTTGGTTGTATTTAATGCGTAGGAGAATTCTAATGATCCCATGTTAGGAGCTTCTAACGGTTCGACATAGGAGTGAAATAGGATCCTATAGAGTTAGGGAATATTGTACACGGCCCTACGACTAGTATTAAGGAATATGACCCGTCATCCATGCAATTGTAGCAAGCTAATCAACCTGTAAAAGATATCTAGGGAGTAATGAAATCTAAGTAAACACAACTTTCCTCATTATTGTTTCCACCACATTAGTTTAGTAGCTTCATTTTCATTTTTGTTATTTTATTTTGATTGCATTTGTAGTTAATTGGGTTAGTTGGCTAGCAACTAATTCCGCCCACTCCTTCAAAACCCGAAATTTTAATTGCTTTCCATAAAATATAAAAATACAAAAAGAATTATCTATGTTGAACTATAAGACCTTGATAGATCTTCTTGAGCACTCTAGAATCGTTAGCTATGTTACTGTAATCAATAACACACTAATAGATAATCTCTGTATCTTGTATTTTAAAGCGGAAACAAATACAAGTGTAATACTAAGATCTCTTGATCATCTATGGATCTTTTTAATAATAATAAAAGTGTTTTTTTAAAAACGTAATGCAATACATAATCGTTAGCTATGTTACTGTAATCAATAACACACTAATAGATAATCTCTGTATCTTGTATTTTAAAGCGGAAACAAACACAAGTGTAATACTAAGAACTCTTGATCCTCTATGGATCTTTTTAATAATAATAAAAGTGTTTTTTGAAAAACGTAATGCAATACATAATCGTGTGTTCCTTTTATACACAAGGAACCCTAAACCGTTTCCCAAGAAACGTATATTCTAAAACTTCTAAAAGATATGCATTATCACTTCCTAAATAAACTCATGCATATCCAAACTATAATACATAACATACGAAAATACTATATCCGCATAAACTAATAATGCTGAAACTAGTCTTCAGCATATACACTGCTTCAGCAGGAACCAGCTCTTCAGTAGTAACCTTCAGCAGGAAAAGTCAGCAGAATTCTTACTTAACAGAATTCCCAACAATCCTCCCCTAATCTTGAATTTGACCTGGTTAAGTTCAAGATTCTTGATAGATCTTCGAAATAACATACCAAGAGGATTGTAATTAGATAACACCAGCAAAGAATCATCTTCAGCAGAATCTCTATGATCAGCAAATACTTGAAAGCTCCATTCTTTGCAGCAACAAATGACTTAATGTACATCAAAACAAATTAGTTTCATACTATTCTCATCACTTCCAGGTGTGTTAACTCCTGTGAGAGGTGAATCATTGAAAATAATGGATTTGATGTCTCTTTACCAATAGCCATCACTACTGGAGTAGCCAAGTGTTCTAAGGTACACTGATAACCACATGATTTTTAGCAAATCATCAGCTATAAATGGATTTGAGATGTCTTTACCTGTAGCCGTTTGCTCAGGACTAGCCAATTATTTTGATGAAAATCATCTTGGTTAACTGATTACCAAATATGGTTTTTGATGAGTGTCTAAATACTCATTATTTTATACCAATCTGAGCTGCCAAAACATCCAAAAACACTCAAATATGCATCAAAATACTTAAAATATCTTAAAAGTGTGTTTTATATGTTTTAAATGCAAAATATGCAAAAACAGATGAAAAACGTATAAAGTTTGCATAATTGGCAGTTTCAGTCGCTCAAGTTTCATAAATTGTCAAAACTAGTCCCTGAAGGTTTCAAATAGAATAAAAGTCAACTTAAGTCCTTGGGAAACCAAAAATATTCACAAATGATCCCTGGATAAAAGTTTACACAAACTGGCAACTTTTACCCCTCAAGTATCAAAATTGGCAAAAATGGTCCCTAGGTGTTATAAAACTTGAAATTTCACAAAATACCCTTGTACTATTCATGAATATACATAATGGAACAATTTGATAACTTTTGGGGAATTTACAAAACTTACCCTTCAACTTTCAGAAAATTACAAGTTTGGTCCCTGGAGTTTGTGGAATTGACAGAAAAGGTCCCTGGTATTTGAAAATGAAAAAAATATACTTTTGGTCCTTGTGTTATGTTTTATTGGCAGGTTTTGTCCTCAAAGGAAGTTTGGAAAGGTGGCATGATCAACCCCTCAACTTTAACCAAATTACAAAATTGGTCCTTATGTTACTAAAACCAAACGGACTCTTTCTATTATCCAAATCCAAACCAAACAAATACACCAAGCCCACTCCCTAGGCCCATGAGAAATCCAGCCCACACCCCTAATTAAATAAAACGGGGTCAACCCCCATTTGACCAAACCACCCCAGCCAACCTTTCCCTCCCAAAACCACCATCACCACTGCAAACCCAAACCACCTTCCACATACCTGGTTTCACCACCAACTTGCCCCCTACTACTCTCACCTTGTCCCTTCCACCTCCACAACACCCCAAGAAGCATTTAATGCTCCCAAACCGCCTCAAGCAACCTGTGAGACTTTTGGCGCCAAAAGCCATTTAAATGGCTAGGATCATCTCTGCACATCCAACGGCCAAGATTAGTGATGGGATTTGTTAAGTGGGCACCAAGGAACTCAGAGGGTATAAAAAGAAGAGAAGGAGCAGAGGAATACTCACTTTGGGATAGCCATTGTCACGTAGATTAAATTAAGTTATTGTTTCCTTTAAATTAATGTCATTTACAGTTTTAATTAGTGTAATGATCCTCAAATTAGTGTAATGGAACTTCAGTTACAGTTTAATTCAAGTTATCTTTCAGTTTCAAGTTTTTACTTGATTATCTTTAAATTTCAAAGTCATTTAAATTTCTTGTTGATTAGTGTTGTTTATTGGAATCTTATAAGCCATATAAGCTCCTGACAAAAGCTTTAAAGCTTTTAGAAACCCTTAACTCAGCTTAGTCTTTAAAATTCAAAAATCACAAAAATAATAAAGAAAATAGAAAATAAAATAAAAAATATGTGTTCATGATGAATTCTGCTTGGAGCAGGGTATAATTTGGATGGCCCTTAGTTTAGTAGCTTCATGGGAAGCTGTTAGGATAGATAGTGTTCCTTGGTTTCATGGTTCTCAGCTTGATACAACTTGTAAGCATTTTTACTCAATTTTGTATTTCATAGTTCTAGTCTCTAATATGCTTTGATTTTCATATTTATCTGTGTATTTGTTGTTTGTTAGTGATAAACTAGTTTAATATTAGGTGTTTAATATTAGGTGTTCATGTTTTGGATTTTTCATGTGGTTGGAAATTGCTTTTTGACTGTCAATGGACTAATTTTTTGAGAAACCTAGGCTTAGACTTTTGTGACTACTTGTTTAAGCTTAAAAGGGTCCATTTTGACACTTTGGTACCCCTGGAATTGATGGAATTGGTTTACACAATCATTTGCTTTGAAAAACTTCATAACAGTCCATTTAAGGGTTGTTTGGAATTAATAATGAAGTTGTGTTAGGGGTTGTTTAGGGTGTTATTCTTGTTTGATGTAGACTCTATAGAACCTAATTAACTCAGTGAAATCTTAACCAAAGGGTGTAACCTTTGAGAAAGTCAAAATGACACTTGATGATCTTTCAAATGAGCACTGTGAGGTTGTTAATACCTAGAACCCTGCATATCTGTTTAAATCTTGTTAATATTTGTTAGTTTCATGTTCTTGTTGTCTAAAATGTCATATTTGTTCATTAAATTCAGATCAAAGTTGATCAAAGTCAACTTTGATCATAAAATAGAAAAGTCAAAATTCAGCTTTGGTAGTTTTTTAATAAACTTTAGAATTTTGTGTAGGGCTTAATATTAGATTTCATAACTTGTGCTTGTAGGATGTTTTAGTTTTGTTGCTTGTCTCTCTATATGATTTTTGTCAATTTTTAATTTAGCTTTTTAAATGCTTAAAGTAGTGCTTATTTATACTAGTTTTTGCCCTGTGTCACTAGTTGTCTGTCAAGTTCATGAGCTTGCATAAGCCTCATGACTTGACCACACTCAGTGCACTTGGCTTATTTGTGATGCCTATGTGGCATGTTTGGTATTTGTATGCTTATTTGTTAGTTTATAGCTTATTCAGGTAGCTTAATCAACCCCAACTTTTTGTTCCACTAAGTCATATACACTGAAGCAAACAGTGTATATGAGGCTTTTTCATAAGCTTGGCAAAAGTTCCTCACTGAGCTTGAGGTTGTGAAATTTGGCTTTTTACAATCTATCAATCTCAATTGCTCAGTGTTTGTTGAGCTCTCTCAAGCTCATTTAATAGATTATCTAGGAGCATATTGTTTACCCACTCACAACACTTCACTGAGCAATCAGTGAAGTTACACCATTTCCATAAGCTTCCTAAAAGCTCATCAGTGGTCTAGAGCTTGTGTAAATTAGCTTTATGTGAAGCTTGTCTACCCAACTTCATGACCCAGTACTTAATTTCCACCTTGCAGCCCATATGCTAGGGCTGCAAGTAGCTTAAACTTATCACCAATTTGAAAAAGCATACTGAGTCCTCAGTATGCTTAATCCTACTCACCCCACTTCCTAAGCTCTCAAAAAGCTATCTAGTTGGACCCAGCTGGTGAATTTTAGTTCCATGTGGAGCTTGTCTACTAGCTTATAAGTTTCAACTCTAAAATCCCACCTTGCAGCTTATCTAATAGGGCTGCAAGTGGCTTTTTGTGTGCCCCATGCCATATCAAACATTGAGCAATCAGTGTTTTGATGACTTTTTCATAAGCCCTCCAAAAGCTCATCAGTGGACCCCACTTGATGAACTTTGGATTTTTGGAAAGCCAACCACCTCAGCTTGCTACCCCAATCCTTAATTGGTGTTTTTGAGCTTATTTAATAAACTTAAATTGCCCAAACATATGAGTGCAGGGGTGTTTGGAACTACAATGTATTGGGATTTGCTTATTGGCTTATACAAGCTTATAAGTGAATCCCAGTGCACAAGCTTGTATAATTATGTTCATAATACTTGTATATATTATATTTTCACTTTTGTTTCAAGTATGGAGCTTATACCAAGCTCAGTTGAGCTTTCACTCAATCCAAGTTAAGCCCAAAAAGGCTTAACTGTCTAAACCATAAGCTTGTGCTTATAAGCACTATCCAGTGCTTATTCTTGTTTATATATACCAATTATACATGTATACATATACTTTTCACTTTGGTTTCATGTGTATAGCTTTTCCAAGCTTATTTCAAGCTTATTACTCCACGTATGGCTTATTTCTAGGTTCTATAAGTTTTGTTTTCATCATATCTGTATAATATTAGTATTTAGATAGTTTCATAAAAAGAAAAACCAAAAACAAGCTTTAACACTAGTGATAGCTTCTATTTAAGAAGCTTTAAGTTTAAAAAGCCATCTGTATTGGAAATAAGCTGTTACACAGTTTATTTCTAAGTTTTAAAAAAGTTGTCTTTATTAAAGTTTAATATTATAGCTTATTATAAAGTTTTGCAAAAAGAAAAATCCAAAAATAAAATAAATGGCAAAAAGGTTGTATATGGGATTCGAACCTAGGTTCCCTTGGTGACAAGTTCACTGCATAACCCACCTAGGCTAGCTCACTTCTCAGTTATCATTTGCACATTTTTATTCTTATAGTAGCAAACAGCTTAGCTTATTCAAATAAGCTTATACGAGCTGTTTGGCTTATTACAGCTTATCTGGATAAGCTATGAGCTTCATAATTTTTTCCCAGCTTCCTCATTAGTAAATAGACTTTCTGTAATTTTTTCACATTTTTTACTGTTAATACGTATTTATTATACTCCCTCCGTCCCAAAATATAAGTCCATGTTTGACTTTTGAAAGTATTTTTCTTCAGAATTTGACCGTAATTATTTTTTCTCGTGTTACATAATACTTGATGGAAAATATATAAATGGATTTGTGTTTCAAATGTATGTTCCTTGGTATACTTTTCATCAAGATGTATATAACACGAAAAAAAATAATTACGGTCAAAGTCAGAAGAAAAAGACTTTGAAAATTCAAACATGGACTTATATTTTGGGACGGATGTAGTAATTAATAATAGTATTAGTAAATAAATAATAGTAAATAAATTATAATAAATAGAATAATTATATAATAAATATAATTTTTGTTTCAGAAATTCTTTTATATTATTTTAAACTTTTCTAAATGTTTATTTTATTAATTTAGGTTTATTTTAGATTTTCTTTATATTTAGTTAATTATTAAATAGTAAATAATTAATAATAAATACATAAATAGTGTAATAAATATATTTTCAGTTTTAAAATTCATTTTATAGTATTTTAGATTTTTCTAAGTTTTAATTTTATTTTTCTAAGCATTTTTTAGATTTTCTTTATATTTACGTAATTATTAAATAGTAAATAATAGTTTTTATTTAATAGTAAATACATATATACTTGTATAAATAATTTTAATTTTCTAATAATTTTCTTATTCTTTTAGGATTCCAACAATATAATTTTCACATTTGTGGGAGTTGTATTTGACGGTGTTCACTTTTTATTTTGGTACGTGGACGTTTATTTAAACGTAAACGTACGCGTTTTACATGTTAGGATTTCTGATTGCACGTTTTTACTGAAATAGCTGTGACAAGAGCTATTTACTATTCACATTCCTAGTGTTAGTCAGTCAGATGCATGTTTTTATATTTAACTTCACCAGATCACACATTCGTTATATTACAGATTTCACACCTCGTTGGGACATAATGACCCGGGGAATAACTACACTCCATGGTTTAAACTTGCTTTTCCTCCCGGGCTGTCCAGGGCCTTTGTTACGGTTGACCATTCACAAGTGGTTGACTTGTGTGATAAAACCTGGTTGGTTTGGGAGGAATCAGTTTTCCACTGCCTTTACCACAAGCCATATACATGTGGGCTAGCCAATTATTCAGAATCAATAAAGGAAAAATCCATGGTCAATTGACAACCATTTCAACTACTCAGCAATCAAGCATGGGTGAGTTGAAAACCCTATGGTTTTGAGCAAACCATTACAGCTATCAACAGATTTGATATGTCTTTACCAAAGCTGTACCCTTTGGACTAGCCAACTTTGTGATGGAATAGTCAACATCAGGTAAGTTGATAACCAAACCTGCATACAATAGATACAATACTATACAACAAAATGTTAGTTTTTTTTTTTTTTTTTTTTTATTTTTTTTTTTTTATTTTTTTAATAAATAAAAACAAATATACAACATTATATCCTTAAACAGAAGCTGCTCTGGAAGTCTTAATTCTTTGTTTGAAGACCTTCACCAAAGATTCTGCAAACAACCTTGCATTCCCAACTGGATCAGGAGGAATCTCCAACTTTTGTTGTAGCATTTTCTCCGTTAAAGACACTTTCAGAGGATATCTTTTGGTAAGATCCATAATAAGCCTTAGACCAGTTGTAGTTTCCAAAACATGAACATAAGGCATAGGATAGAACTTCCAACTCTGAACTTTCCATCTCTGATTGTTCTTCCATATATCATAGCTTGCACCAGTGGGAGTAGAAGAATCAAACAACACTTTTAGATCACCCAACAAATACAATCCAGACCCTTGAGGAGTATGATTTGCATAATACTTTAGAACCAACTCATATAGAGTGACCAAATCCTAATGATCCACAAGATGTAGAATCTGTTGAAGAAATGTAAAGGATATGAAAGTTTTATCCAATCTGTAAATGGTATTAACTTGACCATTTTTACTTAACTCCCAGTGAACCAAAACATCTCTAGTTCCCTCAGGCCAATCATCAGGGGATCCTTCTCTAATAAATGAAGCATCAGAAGCATTCACATTGATTAGGCTTTGTTTGGAATGTGAAGTTCTAACTTTAGCCATTCTCTTGCCTCTTCTTCCAGGAACATAAATAGTAGCATGAACTTTAGCTTCAGCAGAATCACCTTCTGCAGCATCAGTTTCCACTGATGGAGTATCCAATTGTTCATCAGTAGAATCCTGAGAAGATTCAAGTGCAGCAGATGCATATTGTTCATCCATAGCCTTCCTTATCTGTTTGTTTCTAGCAGCTTGAAGTTCAACTTCTCTTACCTTTAGCTCATGAAATCTTGCAAGTTCAGCTTTTTGTTCCTCATCTAACCTCTTAACAGCCTCATCACCCAATCTTTCCTGCTCCAGTTGTCTTCTGGTTCTCTTTCTAGATGGAGGATCTTCTGCTAGCACTTTAGCTTTTCCTTTATCCACATAAGATGAAGCAGCAACATGTGGTACATCAGCAGAAATATCAGGTAAAGGAATATTCTTAGAAGCACCCATTCCAGCTTTGTCATTTCTAGCCTTGATTCTGTTATAAATCTCAACCAGTTTGTCAAATGGAAGTGCCCACACTTGTTTCTTAGACCAAGCATTATTATACAAAGAATTGCTTTGGCTTTTCACATATTGTCTCATATAATCCCTCTACTGTGCTTGAGTCATAGGTTTATCTCTTTTAGCTTTGGCTTTTAACTCATCTGCTACCTTCTTCCTCAACTTCATTACTTTCACAATTTCAGAAGCCCAGTCTTGCTTTTTCACTCTGTTACCAAAGATGTCTGTAGCTAAATCAGAATTATCAAGCACTTGTTTTTCAATATGTTGCCAATCTGACTCATCAAACTCTTGAACAGCTGCATCCAATTCTCTTTGTCTTTCAATAGGCAAAGTAGAAACATATCTTTGAGTTACAGACTCATATGCTGCATCAATCTTGGCTTGCTGTTCCTTAGCCATATTAGCACTCTTCTTATAATCTTCCCATACTTGGAAGAGGTTTTCTTGTGCAGCTCTGTCTTCAGCTGTGACAAGCTCATCCAAATCCAAATCTGTTCCTTCAGCAATATCATCATGAGGAACATTCAAATCTTCCATAGGTTCATCATGTACTTCTTGAACCTCTCTATCAGGAGAAACTTGTTGATTCTCAAATGAATAATGAACAGGGGAATGCAAATACTCTTTTCCTGCTACAAAGTATGCTTCTCCTGATGTATTCCCTTTATCAGCAGATTTGTCAGCAGCAACAACACTTAGTGATTTAGGTATATCAATAGCTTTAGCCATAAGCACATCATCACCACTAGACACTTTGGAAGTTTCAGCAGCTTTCCTTGCCAAATATTGTCTTGTACTTCTTCTTCTGCCGTATAAAATTTCTGGTTTAGATTTAGGTACTTCAGCAACTTTAGGAGGAACAACATGAGACTGTCTAGCAACTTCAGCTAGAATCTCAAGAGAATCTAAATTTGCCTCCTGAGCAACTTCAGTAGTATCCACTCCATCCTTACTTTGCTTCTGCTGATTCAGCTGTGCCTCCAAATCTTGAACCTTACTTTTCAACTTTTCAATTTCATTACCAAGAGTAGTCTTAGTATCAGCAAGCTCTTTTTGGAGATCTTCAGTCATTTTCATGTACCTGCTAAGTGAATCATATACAAAAGTGAGAGTAATAGGGTCCTCTGCTCTACCAGCCGATTGCTCAGTGGTAAGTGGAGCTTCATTGAACCCAGCATGAGAAACAGACTCATGTACAACATTAGGAAAACCATCATTAATTGGCTCTCTCATAGGGCTAGGTGTATGCAGTCAAGTGATCTCAGGTTCAAGAGGCTGAAAGTTATCTTCTAACTCATGAAATTGCTCAGCTGGAGCATCCTGAGATGGTGAAATGGTAGGACTAGGTGACACATGTACAGGGGTAGTTGGTGGTAAGTCAGTAGAAATAGGTAATGGTTCAGCAGTTGTAGCTGGCTCTTCCTCCATTACCACTGAAGGATTACCATCAACAGCAACACCAGAAGATGATGGATTACCATCATCAGCAGTATTAGGAGCAGGCACATTACCAGCATCATCAGTATTAGGAGCAGGCACATTACCAGCATCATCACCCTCAAATACATTATCATTTCCATGTGGCAACATAGCTTCTAACATAGGGTGATGTTCCCCATTATAATTTGTTTTCATTGAGGCAAACAACTTAGAACCAAGACTTTTAATAGGCACATGGGTTCTATCTTCAGTGGTTATGTCTAAAATTATTTGTAAGAATCTAGGGTACATTAGAAACTTATGTTGTTGTTTATCAATATTTTCTAGCATATTATCAAAGATAAACTTAGAAAAATTATAAGTTAGACCCTTAGAAAGACAAACAACACCACAACCAAATTGCAGAGAAAATTAATTCCATCCACCACACTTGTTGCTTATACATTGAAGCAGCAGATGCACCAAATACCTCCACTTAGGACAAAATTGATTCTTGTGCCACTTGGATGTATCAGTACTTTGATATCCAGCTTCCCTTAGCCCAGCAAGAATCTCTGCAGTGTTGGAATGATACACACCATTCTCATCATCCAACTGAAGCTTTGTCCTAATCAAACCTTCTGTCACCACATACTCTACACCATCAATCTCAGCAACAATCTCGGTGTCAGATCTCTTAGCAGCAGATGCCCAAAATTGCTTCACCAATGATTCACACACTGTTAGCATTAAAAATATGTATTATGAAGTGATGGTCATTCTCATATTGTAACTTTGTGTCGTTGGTTAAGATTAGTAATAGTTTAGTCATTGGGCCTTGGACTTGGCAAGCTAATATGTTATATGCTATGTTTCATAAGCCTAGTTATCCATCCATGTAACCAAGTCCAAGCCCAAGCCCATAGAAAGCCCATAGGGCATCTCATGTATCTTACTATTTAAACACCTCAAAGGCTCATTTGAGGTGTGTGCTTGTGTGTGTATTTGTGTGTGTTTTAGTAATCAAAGCTCTCATATTTCCCTCTCTTTCTACATATACACGAAATACATATAAGTCACCAAGTCACCATCTTTCTTCTTCTAATCTTCTATATTTGTGATAAAGTTGGTATATCTAAGGTCCTACAAGTGGTATCAATCGCCTAACAATGATTTAGGAGTGTTGGGGTTTGTTGGTTTCGTTTTTTTTAAGCTTTATACACGAATTTTTTAGAAAAATTCCTACTTTTCTTGTTTTTTCTTGGTTTTTAACACTTTTTTGATTACAAACTAGTGTTATAAACCTTACCTAACAAGAAAGTTTTAATCTTTTTGAAAATTTCTAGCTTAAAAAATTCGACTTTGTTTTGTACTTGTTTTCGAGATCTTCAAAAAGTTTGATAAAAATCATCAAGTTTGGAACTTTCTTCAAGATTTGGTGTTTTTTAGCTTAGAAGTACAAAAATCTTGGATTAAAAACTTGATTTCGGTGTGCTTTAAGTCATACGATTTTTGTTACCTTTTATCGAGAACTTCTCTTCAAGTATCTTCAGACGATTCCGTGGCTTACTCGGTGTTTTTCTTCCTTGTATAAGTTAGAAAAAACACTTCGACTTGGGATAACTTTCTAAATTGTATAATTTAGATAAGTTTTGAAATTCTCGATAAGTGAAAATTTTCGAGAACTTTTAAAAAATTTTCGAGAACTTCTGATAAAATTTCGAGAACTTTTTTCGAGAACTTTTGAAAAAATTTCGAGAACTTTTGAAAAATTTTCGAGAACTTTTTTCGAGAAATTTTGAAAAAAATTTTGAGAACTTTTAAAATTTTTTTTTAAAATTTCGAGAACTTTTTTCGAGAACTTTTGAAAAAATTTCGAGAACTTTTGATAAAATTTCGAGAACTTTTTTCGAGAACTTTTGAAAAAATTTCGAGAACTTTTGAAAAATTTTCGAGAACTTTTGAAAATTTTCGAGAACTTGGGAGAATTTATCGAGATCTTGAATAATTATCGAGAACCTGGGTGAATTATCGAGAATACAACATTTTCGAGAACTTTTGGTTGATTTTTGACGACTGAACTTCAAACGGCCATAACTTTTGTACCGTAACTCTGTTTTCGACGAATCAGCTGTCAAAACGACCGTCAGACAGAGGAGAACGACACGCTAAATGATTTATCGATTTAGGCGAAGTTTCGAGGCCTAAAAACGCTCCGAGAAGAAGTTATTGAGGTTTTAAGGTTTTCAGTCAAAATTTTCACCATAAAAACTTGCATCAACTCACTCTAAACTCTACTCCTATTTCGTTGGAACGATCCAAGAATCAACTTTATCCATCTACACTTCATCAATGGCATCTCAGCAAGATATTCATGCAGCCGGTGCAGAAAACCGACCTCCTATGCTTGAAAAAGGTGGATATCTCCCATGGACAAGCCGCATGCTTCGTTACATCAAAACAAATCCTGATGGTAAATTAATGATTCAATACATTGAAAAAGGACCATTCCAGCCAAGACAAGTTCAAATTGAAGGCAATCCAAATACAACACCTCCTACTCAACCATTCGTGCGTGAACAAACAGAAGCAGATTACACAGAGGAAGACAAGAAGCAGATCGCCGCAGATGATATGGCAATGCATTTAATCCAACTTGGATTACCAAGGGAGATCTTTGCTGCGGTCGACAGTTGTGAAACTGCTTATGCTATGTGGGAACGTGTTAGAAGGATATGTCATGGAACAGAAATTGGACAACAAGACGTTGAGAACAAACTTCTTACTGAATGGGAGAACTTCACATCCACTAAAGGTGAACAGATTGAATCATACTACACAAGGTTTTGCACTTTGATGAATGAGTTAATCAGAAACAAGTTGACACCTCGAACAATTGCAACAAACATCAAATTCATCAATAACCTTCCAGAAGAATGGGGTCGTTATGTTACAATTGTCAATCAAACAAAGGATTTACATAAGGTGAATTATGATCAACTTTATGATTTTCTGAAGCAAAATCAAGCTGAGGCTAATGAAGTAAGGAAAGAAAGATTGGCAAAGAATCATGATCCTCTCGCATTAATTGCTACTACACCAACACCGCTACCAGTGAACACACAACAAACATCATCATCTTCCACTCACAACTACATGCAACCATCATACATTCAACAACCAACACCGGTCTACCAACAACAGTTCTACCCACAGCAACAACAACATGTTCTTCCACAACAGACATACCCACAATTCCAAGAACCAGAATTCACTGACAATGATGAAGCCACTGCAGCCTTGACTCAAGCGTTTGCTTTTCTGACAAAGGCATTCCAAGGACGTTATTCCACACCAACTAACAACAACCAAAGGATTTCATCGAACACTCGCAACAAGCAGATTGCTCAGCCGAGTTTCAATATGGGCAATGGAGGCCAAATGGTTGGAGTTTATGGGAACCAACAGGGATATGCTACTGGGATTAATATGGGTAATCAGAATATGCAGAATGCAGGTCAGTATGCAGGAAATCAGATGAATCAGTTGGGTCAGTTTGTTGGAAATCAGAGGGGTCAGAATGTTGGTCATCAGGCAATGGGTAATCAGAATAGAAATGTTGCAGCTCCAGTAGTTGGGAATTTGGGAAATGTGAATCAGGGTAATCCGGTAAAGTGTTTTAACTGTCAGGGTGTAGGTCATATGGCAAGGAACTGTCCTACTAA
Organism: Artemisia argyi; assembly: GCA_030686995.1. Lineage (NCBI taxonomy): Eukaryota > Viridiplantae > Streptophyta > Magnoliopsida > Asterales > Asteraceae > Artemisia > Artemisia argyi. Next base: position 39,214,748 of record CM060701.1, read on the forward strand.
GCCAAACAAGAAAGATCTAGCGTACTTGCAGAAAGCAGTGATGCTGGCACAAAAGGCAGAGGCAGGATTTCAGTTGAATGCAGAGGAGAATGACTTTATGGCTCTTATGGATGACATGGAAGATAGAGAAGATATCGATGCGAACTGCATATTCATGGCGAATCTTCAGGAAGCTAAGTATGACACGGATTCTGACACACTTCCTGTTTATGACACCAATGCACCATCTGAGGTATCTAACTTCAACACATGTCACAATAATGATATATTTGATATGTCTCCTCATGAGGAACAGCATTTTGAGAAGCAAGCACCCACTTATGATACATTCCTGGACACGCCAAGTAGTAGCAATACTCCTTTACCAACTCCAGATGTGAATCATAATGGAGGCTTCGTTTCACAGCATGCTGAGAATGATGAGGAAACACGTGCTTTGTTTGAATCATTATTGAATAATTGTCGTATTGAAATTGAGAATGTGAAAAAGGTCAATCGCGATGTTAAGGCCGCGAATGTTAAATTGACCGCTGAGCTTGAGAGTTACAAAGAAAACGTTAAAGCTTTTGAATTTCATAACAAAAGATTGTCTGAATTAGAAACTGGTTATCAAAATTCCGTTTCAAGAGAAAAACAATTGCAACTCAAGTTTGACACACTTGATGTTAATTCTTTCAAAAAGATAAAATCTTTAAACGCGGAAATTTCTGATTTACAAAACCAACTTTCTAAACAAAAATCAGCTTATACCAATCTTGAAAAAGAGAGGGACGAGCTGAAAAAGGACTTTGCAAAGAAAGAAGACAAACTTTTGGCAGAAATCGTAGAGTCAGAACACATGATTGCTCACTTAGAAGAATTGGTGGTTAAGTCGGGTCAGTCAAGTCAAACAATGAAAATGATTTCAAATCAAACTAATCCGGTTTACCATACGAAACATAAAGTGGCTCTCGGTAACAACACCCCCAGTAATCTCAAGAAAGCTCAGCAAGAACAGAATGTTTTGTATAATGGTAATGTGATTTACACTAAACATGATCCTCCCGTCGTTCGGGATTCTGTGCAAACGATAGAACATGTCGAAGAGAGCATTACTAAAATGAAACAAAAGGATTTGAAACCCATTGATTACAACAAATTGAACAAACTTTCGGGAATTACTTTTGTTCCACAAAAAGAACCATCTGTGTTTTCCATAAAACGACCATTCTCAAAAATGTTTTCTAAGAAAGTAATTGTTTCCAAATCTCTTTCAAAAATGGAACAAATTTCTTCAAACAACACTTTTAACACAAGTGAGGCTAGAGAAATTTTGGATGACGTTAAAAAGAGAATTCAAGAACTTCAAAACATCGTTGCTTCTAAAACTACAATCAATATTAACAACTGGCATTCCAGTTTTCATATTGAGCAGAAAAAAGTTTTTGAAAACGAAATTACTATCCCACTGAATAACATCAGTGCGAGGGTACTTCATTTTGAACAAGCTTTCTTAAAAGAAACGGCCGACTTTGTCAAGGACCACAAATCCCTGGTAAACGAAGCTCATGATTCTCGTGAAAACATAAATGTTTTGGAAAACCTAAATGATTCTCTCTTCGAAGCTGTTATAACCACTGACATTATGTCCATCATTTTACAAACGTACTCTGTTCAAGACGATGAAAGACTGAGAGCTGAGACCTCTGAAATTGTTTCAAAATATGAAAATGCTCTTATAAAGCTTGAAAAAGAAAATGTGTCATATTTTAAACAACTTGATCGAAAAAAGGAAGAATGCAAGTATGACAAATTGTTGTATGAGCGTGCCTTAAAGAACATGAAAGAGCAAAATGATCTTTTGAGGGCTCAGCTTGAAAGTCAAAAAGGAAAGGGTGAGGAAACTAAGTTTGCAAAACCGTCGACTACGGAGAAACCAAATGTTTCAAACACGGTTCAAAAACCAAAAATGTCAATTTCACGGTTTGCTCCAAAAGTCGATGAGAAAAAGGATTTGACAAAACCAGTCACTCCAACACCCTTGCCTAAGAAAAGTGAAAATGTTCAGATTGTTGATAAAGGAAAAGCGGTTGTCGAAAGACCAAAAGTGATAGCACCTGGCCTTTTTAGGATTAGTCCCACTAGTGCGTTTGCCTCAACATCTAAGACAAATGATAAGTGCATAAAGGCTAATTCTAAAGAATCTAGGGATGCTAAAAAGGACAACAATATAAATCCTAATGTGTGTGCCTTACCTTCTACAGGATTAGAAAGCACCTCTAGGAGCAGCAGACTAAAGCCTAAGAGCAATACAAGGAACAATAGAGTCTCGCCTGTCTCTAAGAGTAGTAGCAAGAATAAAGTTGAAGAAGTAGAAGAACACCCTAGGAATTTATCGCTTTGTAATAAGAGACATGTTTCATCTGAATATAATGTCAAGAGTACTGTTTCTAATGCATGTAATGACTCTGTTTGTTTAATATGCAAGAAATGTTTAATTAATTATGCTCATGATGAATGTGTTTCTAAGAATGTGAATGTCACGCCTGAACAGAAGGATGTTCCAAAAAGACCTAGTGCTAGATCCAGATCTTTAGAACGATTAGTTGCACGATTTAGGACTACCACTATTAGTCGAATGCCTCGGAACTATCTTAAGTTTTGTATGTGGATTCCGACGGGTAGAGAGTTCACTCTTCAGGACGGCAAATTAGAAATAGCTCAAGCTAAACAAGTAGCAACTGTCTATGAGTGTGATTCTAATTTTACTCCTAACCCCATGGAACCAAATTCAAAACGGTTTCCAAATACAAACTCTTCTGTTCTTGGCAGGTTATCAAAATATGTCTTTGGATCGTCGACTCGGGTTGCTCCAAGCATATGACCGGGAATTTAAAGCTGCTGATCAATTTTGTCTGGAAATTCATGGGAACTGTACGATTTGGAAATGATCATGTAGCAGCTATTCAGGGTTATGGAGATCTTCAGTTTGAGAATTTTTTAATCACTCGAGTTTACTACGTCGAAGGGTTGGGACACAACTTGTTTTCAGTCGGGCAGTTTTGTGATGCAGATTTAGAAGTTGCATTCAGAAGAAACACGGTTTTTATTAGAAATTTGGTTGGTGATGATCTCTTAACTGGTAATCGTAGTACCAACTTGTATGCTATCGACATCAACCAAATGGCTTCTACATCACCAATTTGTCTTATGACAAGGGCAACCGAAACTAAGTCCTGGCTGTGGCATAGACGTTTATCCCATCTCAATTTCGACACCATCAACAAGTTAGCCAAAGACAACATTGTCACCGGACTTCCTAAGTTCAAATACACCAAGGAACACCTATGTCCATCATGCGAACAAGGAAAAAGTAAAAGAGCATCATATAAACCCAAAACCGTACCTAGTTCGGAAGCAAGGTTACATATGTTGCACATGGACTTATGTGGCTCAATGAGAGTTGAAAGCATTAATGGGAAGAAGTATATTCTCGTTATTGTTGATGATTATTCAAGATATACTTGGGTAAAGTTTTTGAGATCAAAAGACGAAGCACCAGGCATCATCATCACCTTTCTGAAGCGTATTCAAGTTCTACTTCAAGCTCCAGTAAGGATTATAAGAACAGACAATGGCACAGAATTTACAAACCAGGAGTTAAGAACTTACCTTGAAGATGTTGGAATTACACACCAAACATAAGTTGTTAGAACTCCACAGCAGAATGGGGTAGTTGAAAGAAGAAACCGAACTCTTGTGGAAGCTGCTCGCACAATGCTGATTTTTTCTAGTGCACCACTATTCTTATGGGCTGATGCTGTAGCCACTGCTTGTTTTACTCAAAACCGATCCCTAGTCCATCCGAGATTCAATAAAACCCCATATGAGCTAGTGAACAACCGTAAACCTGACATCTCTTATCTTCACGTATTTGGCGCTTTGTGCTATCCGACGAATGACAGAGAAGATCTAGGGAAGTTAAAAGCTAAGGGTGATATTGGAATCTTCATTGGATATTCAGAAAACTCGAGGGCATTCAGGGTGTACAATAGACGTCTAAAAAGGATAATGGAGACGATGAATGTGAAGTTTGATGAAATTTCACAAATGGCTTCTGAGAGACTCGCTCTAGAACCCGCGCTTAATCCGATGGCTTCTAATCAAAATGGATTAGGACCCGCACCAAACCAGCAGACTTCTGGACACATCAGTTCAGGACTCGTGCCTCAAGGAGCTCAGTCAACAAACACGGATAAACCTTCAGAACAAGATCTGAAAAATTTCTTCGAGTTAATGTTTGATGAATACTATGGTGGAACTTCGACAAATGCATCTCCACAACATTCCGCTGCACCCGCTCAAAACCATCAACCACCACCACCACAGGATGCATCTACCACAATCGAAGCTGAAGCACCAACTACATCAACATCATCTACATCTACTCAAGAAACTCCAGTACTAGAAACTGATCTACCAAGAGTTGATGAGCAAAATCAAAACACAAGTTTTCAAGAAGAACCAACAAATAATTCAAACGATGTTGCGTTAGAAGAAGGAGAAGAAGTATTTGAAAACCCGTTTGCATCAGACTCTGCTGAATCTTCTTCAAGGTTACAAGAACCATCTAACACACATTCATTCAACCAAAGGTACCCTTCTACGTTTCAATGGACAAAAGACCATCCGTTAGTACATGTTATTGGTGATCCTTCAATGCCAGTTCAGACGAGGAGACAACTTGCCACTGACCTCGAATTGTGCATTTACATTTGCTCAATAAGCACCAAAGTACCTAAGAACATTCGGGAAGCAATGGCAGAAAACCCATGGATTGAAGCAATGCAGGAGGAATTTCTTCAATACCTGTTACATGACAGTTGGGAACTTGTTGAACGACCACGTGATAAACGAGTTCTTGATCTCAAGTGGTTGTGGAAGAACAAACTGGATGAGGAAATGACTGTTATTCGCAACAAAGCTCGTCTCGTGGCTAAAGGTTATCCACAAGAAGAAGGGATAGATTTCGAAGAATCATTCGCGCCTGTAGCTAGACTTGAAGCAGTCCGGATTTTCTTAGCCTACGCAGCTCACAAAAACATCACAGTCTATCAGATGGACATTAAGACTGCATTCTTGAATGGAACTCTGAAAGAAGAAGTGTATGTGAGTCAGCCAGAGGGATTCATCGACAAAGATCATCCAGACTACGTCTACAAGCTTAAGAAAGCAATTTATGGTTTAAAACAAGCTCCACGAGCGTGGTATGACGAACTATCATCTTTCTTGCTTAAAAACAATTTCACAAAAGGAACGGTTGATGACACCTTGTTTATCAAAAAGTTCAAAGATGACATTTTGATCGTTCAAATTTACGTGGACGACATTATTTTTGGATCAACCAATCCTAACCATTCAAAACATTTTGAAAATCTCATGAAAAGCAAATTTGAAATGTCCATGATGGGGGAACTAAAATTCTTTCTTGGTTTACAAATCCATCAATCCCCTCGTGGTATTTTTATCAATCAAGCTAAATATACGATAGAGATTTTGAAAAAACATGGAATGGAAAACTGTGATTCTGTTGGTACACCAATGGTCACTTCACCAAAAATAGGTGCTGATTTGTTTGGGAAACCTATCGATCCGAAGAAATATCGGAGCATGATCGGTTCTCTCATGTACCTGACTGCTAGTCGACCAGATATTCAATTTGCTGTATGTTTATTAGCACGGTTTCAGGCAAAACCTACCGAACTTCACCTCAAAGAGGTTAAACGGATCTTTCGGTACCTACGAAGCACCATTAACATGGGACTTTGGTATCCGAAGGATTCGGAGTTTAATCTAACAGCATTTTCAGATGCAGACCATGCTGGTGATCAAGTTACAGCAAAGAGTACATCAGGTGGAGCACAATTTTTGGGTGAAAAGCTTGTAAGCTGGTCTTCAAAGAAACAGGATTGTACTGCGCTGTCAACCGCCGAAGCCGAGTATGTGTCTCTATCTGCGTGTTGTGCCCAAGTTCTTTGGATGCGGACACAGCTCACAGATTATGGCTTTACTTTTGACCGAATACCTATGTATTGTGACTCAAAAAGTGCCATAGCCATCTCGTGCAATCCCGTACACCACTCTAAGACGAAGCATATCAAAGTCCGCTACCATTTCATCAAAGAACACGTGGAAGAGGGTACTGTTGAATTATTTTTCGTTAAGACAGATTATCAACTCGCCGATCTTTTTACTAAAGCCCTTCCAAAAGAAAGGTTTGACTATTTAGTTCGACGAATTGGCATGCGAAGCCTAACTCCTGAGGAGCTAGAACGTCTTCTCGAATCTTCTTGAAAAATGTTTTCAAAATCGCTTCGCTGTAAATATTTTTGAAAAACAAAATACAAAATTTGAAAAACCAACAAAAACAAAATACAAAAATATAAATTTTTCAAAAATACAAAAACAATATAAAATCAAAAAATACAAAAATATTCTTCTCACGACATGTCTCTCGTATAAATCAATATTCTGTATGTTTCTAGAAATGTCATTCAACAATGATACGGACATGTACAGATGCTTGAGCGGGAGTTCTTTTTAATGTTTTTCTAAAACATGTCGTTTCTCAAAATTTTCTTCACTATGGCTTTCGTATACTTCAGTACGAAACCCGGGCTTCAATGACGACTTCTTAGTATTTCAGCTAAGGACTCGTTCTTCAAAGAAAGGAAAGTGTTTAACAAAATCAATGTTTTAAATATTTCTCGAGCACTTATCCTAAAAACAATAATTCTCTTTTATGTTGAGCACCAACTCTTCAAGATTCTTCAAAAAGATTTTCAAAATCTATCAAAATCGGTGCTCATCATCAAAATGACTTGTGTACATCTTACAGTGCACAACTCAACTTTTCAAAGAAAGGAAAGTGCTTTGCAAAAATGATTTTCATCAACAAAGCGCACTTATCCTAAAAATGGACACTGTTGTACGCCTTAGTGCGACATTCCTATTCAAACAAAGAGAAGTCTCTGTTTTTCATAAAACCTTGATGCAAAATTCAACAAATCTGAAACTTCTTTCTCTTTCAGAATTTTGCTTCAAGAAGACTCTTTCCCTCTAAACCTTAAAAAGTTTAACATTCTCAAACACATATGCGAGTTTTCAGGGGGAGTATTTCTCTAAAACAAAAATGTTCCGATTTCATGCAAAAACAAATCTGTCTTTCTCTCCAAAAAGTTTTTTCTTAATCTGTTGATATCAAAAATATCACGATATGCTATTTTTGAGGGGGAGAAGACATGATTAAAATGTGATCAAAGATGTTTAAGATTGTGGCTGAATCTCAAAAGAGCTCGACTCAGTAAGTACCAATGAATTGACGAAGCTTAAAATGTCAGTAATCGAAAAGACTTGTCCTGGACGGGTAATAATTTCAAGCTAGTCTAACTAGTGATGTAAGCGTGTCTCGAATAGGACTTGTCTGAGTAGAGTGTACCGTATCGAGAGACTTTCTTTGGACTTGACCAGGACGGGTAATAATTTCAAGCTAGTCTAACTAGTGATGTAAGTGTGTCTCGAATCGGTCATGTTCGCTGAAAGTGGATCAATTCAAAAGTGCAAACTCCTCACGCATGTGCAAATTTCTAAAATTACATGAGCACATGTGAAGGGGGAGTCCTTCAAAAGAAACAAAAACTCTTAAAGTGTCAACAAAAATGTGTTTTATATTCATAAACACTTTGAGAGATTTTCACAAAAGGTTTTTTGGCATGTGATCAACAATAGGATAGTCATGGAGTTATAAGGTGACTAAGGGTAGGAAAAACCGTCCTATGATCCGCCAAAGCCGGAGGGATCTACCCAAGGACAATTCCAATAGATTAGAATTAGAAGTCCTTAGGTATGATTGAAAAAAGGAGAAAATGAGAAAGGAGAAAGAAGGGGTTGAAGAATTAAAAAGAAAAATTATGATAAAGGGTGAAAAGAAATAGCCCTCCAAATGTTCAACCTTAGGGCAGACACCGGGTTCAACTCATATGCTACTGGTTGTTACTAAGGTGACACCGGTATTGAAGACAAAGACGTCATGGACCCAGTGACGCACTGCACTAAACCTTCTTAACCACTCAAGTTCTCTTAAAAGAGCTTGTTTCATTCTCACGGGGAACCGGTGTAATCTATCGACCTGTCTCTTAGAGATGGTTGATATTGAAGCAGGAGACCCCTCCCTAATCTCCGCATAGGAAACCAAATGTGCACTTATCGAGTCTAGAGCCCCGAGATTCATCAAAAGATCTCATAGGAACACATAATATTTCTACACTGGTTGCTCATCATTAAGGACGCCAGATGTAAATTAAGAGTCCTACGCAGATCTTAGCAATCTGCCAGAACATTTATGAGAGGTTTCACATTTGTGATTCTCAATGATTGAATGGAAACTCCTGCCAGGGTCAACATCAAGCAGCCCTGACAGCAGGTCACTTCGGTAATTCTTTATGGGTTACGCTTAGTGTTCGCGGTGGTTTCAAACGGTCTACAGTCGTGGAGTGATCCCCAGCGACTCACCCAGTCATTGAGCTACTAAGTAGGTCTTGTAAGCTCTCTCGAGAGTATCTGACATGGGAACGGCCTTGGTAAGGGTTAGAAGGAGTCTTCACACTATGCTGTTGACGATCTCTAATTCTTATCTGTAAGTACCGGATGTTTTATTGCTAACTGTTTATATGCAGGGACACTTCATCTCCATGGCGACAGATTCCACGTGCTCATACATACATCTGGAAGTTAAAGAAAGCTCCCTCAAAGATCTGTACAACACAAAGTTCAAAGAACGATTCTACGCCAAAAAGAAGAATCTACAAAGTATAAAGACTAAAGATCAAAGTGAAAGAAAGGGAACTACGTGCATATGAATATCAAAGTCCAAAGATGTATGAGCATGTTGGAATGGCAAACAACCACCACAGACGCAGAAGTGACGAAAGGCAGATAATCCCACATCGCAAAGGAACAAAGAACGATGAAAAATCAGTTATCGAAGATCACAAAGCATGAAGGAACAAAGACTAAAGACTATTCTACAACGACACACAAAGTTAAAGACAAAGAACACAGAAGACCCACTCACGTGAAGCATCATTCGAATGACCAACCCTTAGGGGGAGATTGTTAGCATTAAAAATATGTATTATGAAGTGATGGTCATTCTCATATTGTAACTTTGTGTCGTTGGTTAAGATTAGTAATAGTTTAGTCATTGGGCCTTGGACTTGGCAAGCTAATATGTTATATGCTATGTTTCATAAGCCTAGTTATCCATCCATGTAACCAAGTCCAAGCCCAAGCCCATAGAAAGCCCATAGGGCATCTCATGTATCTTACTATTTAAACACCTCAAAGGCTCATTTGAGGTGTGTGCTTGTGTGTGTATTTGTGTGTGTTTTAGTAATCAAAGCTCTCATATTTCCCTCTCTTTCTACATATACACGAAATACATATAAGTCACCAAGTCACCATCTTTCTTCTTCTAATCTTCTATATTTGTGATAAAGTTGGTATATCTAAGGTCCTACACACACCAAATTGGGACTATGTGTCAGAGCATAATGAATCTTCGACCTTTGTAGAAACTCCACCATTAAATCGAATTCTTCATGTCCCTTTGCCTTTTTCAGAATAACATACTTGTTATGATCACCTTTCAATTCAAGTTGTGCCATTTGAATGAACTTGCGTGAGACGGTTATGAATTACACAGAGAATAATGGGTTTAAGTGGAGTGATAAGCGAATAATATTGTTTAGGAAGAGATATGCAAAGTGGGTTAAATTTGGAAGTTCCCCAATCGTGGTCAAAATTATCAGAACTAATTATTGACCAAGTCTGACGTGTAATTCAAAAACTTCCAATTTGAAAATTTACCCTTCAGCAGAAATGAAAGTCAAATCTGCTGAAGAATGGTCAACATCAGCAGAAACCAACCAAAAGTAAAAATATCTTTGGTCAATATCTTGGTTTTACTGTGCCACCCAACTCGCATTAATTATCGTAATGCCTAAACTTGACTTATTTAATCACCCCCAAATCACATCTCAGTCACCAATTTACCCCAAATCATCTTTCAAACCCTAATTTCTCAATTAAACCCAATTCTCCACCAAAACCATGTCATCACACTCAGAAACCTCATATCACAATTCCTCTTCTTCATCTTCAGAAGAAGATTTACCACCATATCCATGGGAGCATGATGATTCCGACTATGAAAGAGAACTGGAGAAACGATGGGATGCACAAGTAAGACAATGGAATGCTCATAGGAAGGGTGAACCAAGCAATGTACCCATTCCTGCTGAGAGAGAGCTTGTCTCTCCCTTCATCTATACCTCCGATGAAGACTCTTCAAAGGAAGAAAATGAAGATCCAACCTTTCTTCCTCCTTTCACACCAGAGAGATCCCAACCAAGATCAAGTAAGAGAGATCCATCTCTTCCAACATCACAGAATTTGGTGTTGGATCTTCCTGCTCCAGGACCTGGTCTTCCTCATCAAGAACATATTGGACAGAGCAAGAAGGCTGAGATCATACGTAAAGGAAATGAGAAGCTGGAGTAGATGATTGAGGAATGTTGCCATGGACCAAAGTTCTTGAGTATTTTCTTGACTTTGGTACTTGAGCATCTTCACAGTCTTCCTTCTCTTCTTTTTCCATTTTCATCTTCAGCTTCATCATTGTACTTGTCATAGCCTCAAGTATTTTGTAATAAGTGATAGAAGCTAGTAGTACTTAATTAGCCATATGTTTAGGAATGGTCATTGTAATTCAGTTGGAACTTTAAATGTAAGCTGTAACTTGTTTCTTTGAATGAACTCATCAGAAGAAACCATGTTCAGCACTTTTGACCTCATTCCTTTGACTTCAACTCTTGGTGACTTTAACATACAACTTACAATCTCAGAACATTTTCAAAACAGACATAAAACAAGCAAATACACCAAACAACTTGCAAAAATATTAGTGGGTTAGTGTTAAAACTCAGAAATTATACAACTTATACAAATCTACAAAGTTTACACTCATTATCCTCCCCTGAGGCACATGCCTCCCCTGAGGCATATGCCTCCCCTGAGGCTTATGCCTCCCCTTAAACTTTTCAGTTAAGGGTTAAGCATTCCAATATGGACCACTAAATATTGAAACCTTGGTCCATCAAATGCTTTGGTTAACAAATCTGCCACATTCTCATCTGTGTGAATTTTTACCACTGTAACCAAATGTTTCTCATAAGCATCCCTTATAAAGTGGTGCCTGATTTCAATATGTTTGGTTCTATTATGAAAAACTGGATTTTTAACAATACAAATTGTACTTTGATTGTCAATGAAAATGGTAGTGTTCATAAAGTTATACCCATAATCCAGCAATTGATTCTGAATCCATAGAACCTGTCCACAACAATTGGCAGCAGCAACATACTCTGCTTCAGTAGTAGAGGTAGCAACAATGGTCTGTTTCTTGCATTGCCAAGAAATCAGTCTTCTTCCAAGGAATTGGCAACCTCCAGTTGTAGATCTTCTATCCAAATTTGCACCAGCATAGTCACTATCACTATAAGCTGCTAGCTGAAATGGAGACTCTTTGGGATACCAAAGACCTAATTTGGGTTGGCCTTTTAGGTACTTAAAAATATTTTTGACATCATTCAAGTGAGAGGTAAGTGGAGTGACTTGGTGCCTTGAACATGCACTCACAGCAAATGTAATATCAGGTCTTGAGACAGTCAAATACTTCAAAGAACCAATCATTGACCTGTATAAATGAACATTCACAGGGAGATCAGGATCAAGATTGTTCTTTGGTTTGGGAGCCTCATAGGGAGTAGTGGCAGTCCTGACATTCTCCATAGCAAACTTGGACAACATATCTTTTACATATTTCTCCTGATGTATGAAAATACCATCAGGTTTCTGCTGAACTTGTAAACCCAAAAAGAAAGTGAGTTCTCCCATGGCACTCATTTGAAATTCTCCCTTCATCAGATCCTCAAACTCTCTACACCATGCTTCTTTGGTTGAACCAAAGATAATATCATCCACATACACCTGCACAAGAATAATATCCCTAGAATCTTTCTTGAGGAATAGAGTCTTGTCAATGGCACCTCTTCTGTAGCCATTCTTCAGCAGAAATGTGGAAAGTCTAGCATACCAAGCTCTGGGAGCTTGATGAAGTCCATAGAGAGCTTTGACAACCTTGTACACATACTCAGGATGATCAGGGTCTTCAAATCCCTTGGGTTGAGTCACATAAACCTCCTCTTCAATCTCACCATATAAGAAAGCACCTTTAACATCCATCTGTTAAACCATAAAGCCCATATAAGAGGCATAGGCCAAAAATATCCGAATTGCTTCAACTCTGGCCACTGGTGCAAAGACTTCATCATTGTCAATGCCTTCCTCTTGTCTAAACCCTTAAGCCACTAGTCTAGCTTTGTTCTTCACCACAATCCCCCTGGCATCTCTTTTATTCTTCAAAATCCATTTTGTCCCAATGGCATATTTACCATCAGGAAGAGGAACCAATATCCAAACCTGCTGATTCTTAAATTGCAGCATCTCATCTTGCATTGCTTCAAGCCAGCTTGAATCAGCCAGTGCTTGAGGAACACTAGTTGGCTCAATCTGAGATAGAAAGCATGCAAACAGACAATGTTTGAAGTCTGTGTGATTGTTCCTCTTTTGATTGTAGACATAAGAGATGAAAGCAACTTCATCATATTTTGTATTTTTTACAGTGCTTCTAGTTCTAACAGGATCTTTAGGATCTCCACTAATCTTTGATAGGGGATGAGCATTATGAATCCTTTTAGTTGCTGTAGGGTGAACATCAATTGTGGCATCAAGGTTGTTGACTGTAGGCCCAAACTCAGTATCATAAGAAGCTGAGTGAAATAGGCCAGGCTTTGGCTGATAATTTCCAAGATCAGAAGGACTTGGAAATCTTGTAAAGGGCTTCTCAAAGTCTGCAGACACTTCAGTAGAAAGGGGAGAGTGGGCATCATGAGCATCAGCATCTTTGACCTCATCAGTGAGAATAGGGGTGCCTTCAGCAGAATCATTAGCAGTATCCTTGTTTCCACTGACTGCTTGTGCTGATTGATGTAGGATTGCTTTAGTCTCTTGTGTAACCTTTTCATTGAGTTTCTGAGCTTCCTTAGTAGCAGCATGTTCTTGCTTCTACAGTCTTGCAAGATCCTCTGCATAATGTGACTCATCATCTTGTTCAGCAGCAGAGTGATTACCTACAAAATGGTTAGGTGGAAAAGATGGTACAACAATGGTATGTTCATCTGGCTTAGATTCACAGTCTGAGTCATCATCAATGGAACTTGCAGGGTTAGAATGTGGATCTTTGGTACCTGCAGTAGGATTAGAAGCATGTCTAGTATAACCCAAATAGTCAGTCAAATAATCTAGGTCAAAATACCAAGAATGGCCTTGTCCCTGAGTATTAGGCTGATCTTCAAGAAATCTAAGATTAAGGGTCTCTTCTATCCTTTTGGCATTTAGATTATAAACCCTATAGGCCTTGCTATGAGCTGAATAACCAACTATATATCCCTCATCAGCTTTCCCATCAAACTTACCCAGTATATCAGCAGTATTTAAAATGGTCACTTTGCATTCAAAAGGCTTAAGATAATGTATGTCTGGAACTTTCCCAGTGAGAAGTTCATAAGGTGTCTTGACATGGTGTCTAGTGATGGATACCCTGTTCAGAACATAGCAAGCAGTACTTACTGCTTCAGTCCAAAACATTGTGGGTAACTTGGAGTCTGCTAGCATTGATCTTGCTGCCTCAATAAGGGTTCTATTTTTCCTTTCAGCAACCCCATTTTGTTGTGGGGTCCTTGGAGTACTATAGTCCCTTCTAATCCCTTTAGACTTACAGAATTCTATGAAAATAATATTTTTGAATTCTGTCCCATTGTCACACCTAATTCCTTTAACCTTTTTATTAAGCTGGTTTTCAATTAAAGTGATGAATTCTTTCAAAATAGGAGTTGTTTCATCTTTAGTTTTTAGAAAGAATACCTAGCAAAACCTGCTAAAATCATCTGTGATAACCAGGCAGAAGTACTTGTGATCAATACTTCTGATAGGAGTTGGACCAAATAGATCCATGTGCAGCAACTGAAGAGGTTCTGAAATGGTGCTCACAGCTTTGATGGCTTTGTAAGAGGCTCTGTGTTGCTTTCCCTTGTTGCAAGCAATACAATTGTGTTCATTGGTGAAGAGTTTAGAAGGAAGGCCCTGAAAAAGACCAAGTTTAGACAACTTGTTGATAGTCTTGTAATTCACATGAGCCATTCTCCTATGCCGTTTGTTAGATTCATCCAGGGAAGCTTTGGCCACCAAACATGTTAGATCACCTTTTGGCTTGACATTATTTAGATTGAATGTGTACAAGTTGAAGGTTCTAGGAACTCTCAGCAAAACAGTTGTGTCTTCTGGAAGTTTGAAGTCCTTGGAAAGTACAAGACACTCATCTTCAGAGAAGAAAACCTTATTCTTAGTGTCATGATGCGTAGGAATCGCACAGGCTTTACCTCTCAAGGGATCTTGAGAAGCTTACAACCCCCACCAGGCAGTGTACCTGATCGTTGTAGTATAGTATAGTGACAAGTACCGGGGGATTGATTGTTCAGCTAGGAATAGTGTCGCTAGGATTAGAAAACCTAAATACTAGTTCTAAAGATGAGGGATGATTATTTTTGTATTTTTATATTTTTTGGAAAACAAGTAAAAATCTCGGGTTTGAAGGATTTGGGCGGAATTAGTTGCTAGTCAACTAACCCAATACTAAAGATGCAATCAAAATAAAATACTAGAAATGAAAATAAACTAAATTAACTAAGGTTGTGAGCAATAAGTGGAGAAAATGTGTTTACTTAGATTTCACTACTCCCTAGATATCTTTTACACGTTAATTACTTGTTATAGTTGCGTGGATGACAGATTGTATTCCTTAATACCATTCATGGGGTGGCGCACTTAATTCCCCAATCCTATGAGTGCCTACTTCACTCCTATGTCGAGTCGGCTAAGAAGCTCCTAACATGGGATCATTAGAATTTACTCATGCAGTAAATACAACCAATAAAACCTAGTGCACGTCAGTTCATGTTTCCTAAGACGTTCAAGCATGTTACCATTTGGAGATCTGCCAGTTTTCTTAAGCCTAACATCGAAATCATTCATCCAATACAACCATAAACAAGTAATCAACACATAATTAACATCTAGGTTTCATTAGATCCAAGCAAACACAAGATAGATCTAGCCTAGCATGGTAGAATTAAGACAAGAACAAGATATAGACAACCAACACATAGACATCTTGATTGAATTAAAAGAATACTTATCTCAATTACACATGAAAGGGATCAAGGGCTAAGAACCCTTGAAAAACCTGAAAAATTCGTACCAAGTTCGTACTTAGGGTTTCTCCAAAACTTCTCCCTTTTTAATGTGAAAATTAGAAAACTATATATAGGAAATAGGGTCTGACGGCGTCAAGAACAAATTTGTGACGCCGTCATCTCGCCGCCAAAATACTTCTCGGACTGCCTTGATCTACTTTTGACGCCGTCAAGTGTTATGTGTTTCCAGGCCGTCATGCATTTTACTCTTGATGCCCTACCTTGTAACGCCGTCAATTCCGTACTGGGTCGTCATGGAAATTACTCTTTACGCCGTCATAAATTCCTTCTTGACGCCGTCACCTACTGTTCCCAGCAAGGAAAATTAAGACTTTGGCGTTTTCTTCACTTTTATGCTCCAAAAACGTCCGAATTGCTTCCTTTTCCAGATTTCACTCCCAAAGTACCTAAAATCACAAAAGGAACGATTTAAGGCAATATTTGATCAAATAAATTCAATTCCGGGCTTAAATGACCCCCTAAAAGTGGTTCATTTTTCGCCTCATCATATACCCTTACACTTGAGATTTGCTTGTCCTCAAGCAAATGCGCTTTTATTCTAGTCAAAATACAAGTTAGGGGTCATTTAACACTAATATAAAAGTAATTACAACAAATAATCATTCCACTAAAGACCAAAGACAAGCACGGAGGTCATACACTAGCACCTCACAAATAGTGTTTAGATACTCACATCTCTCGGGTGTAATAAAGTATAAATTACAATATGGAAACGGAAGATATCTCTCACTACCTGTCATAGCAAAATAGATTACCATAGGCTTGGGAAAGGATCAAACCTCAACCACATGGCGTAAGCACCTAGGATAAACTATCAAAGAGGTCTTTTAAAGGGTTGTAACGTTAGGTGTAGGGATATGAAATACACGGTTTAGTTAGATAAAGGAAGTTTTTACTGGTGGCGAGCTAACAATCTTGGTTAATTACATGTACAATATGGCGTTGCTAAGCCACGACTAGACTCGACTTAAGCTAATAATTGAAAAATAATAAAAACATAAAATGAACATAGAATAAAAAGGGATGGTAGTCCGTATGTTTTTTCTCTTTTCTTTTTCTATTTTTTTCTTCTTTTTCTTGATTTATCGATTTTTTATTTTATTTTATTTTATTTTATTTTATTTTATTTTTGCATACACTCTTACCCTACCATCCAAAATAATACATCATAGGGGTTGAAAATTCCCCTTACACTTGAATTTTTACATACTTTACAATAAACTAATCTAATGACTCGAATTAAGAAAATCAAAACACTTGGAGCACTTTTAAGATTAACGCACATATGAGGGTAATATATGATGTTCTTCCCCATTACTCCATAAAATAAGTACTTTACCCATGAGTCCCAATCGTCCCAAAATAATATGTACAAGGATATGACTCGACTTAGCAACCATGTAATCAATTAGAAAGTTAACTTAAGGTTTAACAAATAACAATAATGCACTAAAGATGAGTGCATACACGGAAGGCTAAGGCGATTTGGGTGTACATTTAAGTGGGGTGTAACAAATTCTTCCTTTAAGTAAAATGCTTAAAGTTAGAAACGAAAAGATAGGCTCGGAGGGGTGTACTAGGGGTTTCGTGTACTAAAAATGAGTACAACGCTAAGGGTGTGGGAGAAATTAGTTGACTTAACTCGTCAAGTAATATGACTTTAATGGTCAAGTAATTATGATACGGGTTTAACACAAGGGTGATCCTAATGCCTCTTATCATGTAGTAAATCCTACTACACGAATGTAGTCTCACTAGCGGTCTCGGGATGCATCACTAACGCAAGTTCTAGAATCTAAATGCTACCGGTACACTCATAAGCACTAATAGTAAATGTTTTTCTTATCAAATCTAAAGGCGAACCTCACATATTTGGGTGGAAAATTTTTCTGAATATACGGTTATGTGCTAGTCATACAATCTCCTATCCATGAGACGCTTGCTATGACTAAAGTTTCACTCCTAAATGTTGTAAAAAATTTTAAATTTGGCGCTAAAATTGCACTAACAAGTATTTCTCATAGTTTTATTACACATCTACCATTAAACAAAACAAACTCAAGCGAAAGTGTACATTTAAGGTATCATCATTTTACCCTCCCCTTACACTTAAGATGAACATTGTCCCCAATGTCCAAGTAAAGAATGTAAAAGTGAAAAAGTAAAAAGAATGAAATCAAATACTCCCCTGATTCGCTCGGTATGGATAATAAGGTGACCAGGTTAAATCTTCCTCCAAGAAAATGAACAATGAAAGCTTCCTTTCCAGAATATAAATCATCTTTTTGTCATATATAACCTGTGAATCCTGAGAAAATAGACAAGACAACCTCGCATAAAATCGGCGGCATCCTATATAAGTTACTAAATCCTAGAAAACAAAATAAGATATAATGCTTGTGGAATGAAGTTTGCAGATTTCCTGGAGATTACAAAACTTAATAATTCACAAAAACCATAAGACTCCGTTAGAAAAACAAAACCGGTAAAATTTCCAGATTTTTACACGTGACGCCGTCAAGAGTTAACTCGTGACGCCGTCAGAAGTGACCTACAGAAATTCTTATGTTAAGTTTCCGGAAAATTTCTGGAAAAACTTGGTCTCACTTCCTGGAAAATCCTGCAAAACTTCATTATGACTCGATACAAGCATTTGACTCTAACAAATACGAATATACATGTGATAAGGCGAAAAATGATCCGTTTTTAGGGGGTCATTTAAGCCCGAATTCGAATTTATTTGATTAAATATTGCCCTAAATCGTTCCTTTTGTGATTTTAGGTACTTGGAGAGTGAATTCTGGAAAAGAAGCCATTTTGGACGTTTTTGGAGCATAAAAGTGAAGAAAACGGCAAAGTCTCAATTTTCCATGCTGGGAACAGTACATGAAGACGTCAAGAGTTCTTCCTGACGGCGTCAAAACCTCAATAATAAAAATCCGTAGTTGATGACGGCGTCACACAGGGCGTCAGAAGTAGATCAAGGCCGTCACGTGTTAACTTGTCAAAACTTGCGCGCGAAATAGCTGATATTGTCTTGGTCATAACTTTTGCATACGAACTCGGATTGAGGTGATTCAAAAGCCCAGGCGAAGAGGGCGAAGAGATCTACAATCTAGTGAAAAAATGGTTGTGACGGCGTCAAGAGTACGAGCTGACGCCATCAAGCCTTGCCGACAGAAAACATGCCTATAAATATAACTTCATAACTTCACTTTTTGTAAGCCCTAAACCCTAAAGTCGATTCCTGGGTTTAGGTGGGTGTTTTTCCAGCAACTTAGAGGGTTTCAATCACTCCATAAACATCATATATTCGTTTGATGAGTCTATCTCAATTATGTTTTTTTCATTATTCTTGTTGATTGTCCTTCTTTGATTATGATTTGCTTCTTCACCTTGTGTCTACTTATGATTATGTGAAACTTGTATGTAATTGATTAGATCTCATTGATTTCTTATTGATGTTGTGTCTATCTCCATCAATTAAGGCGTGACAACTTCAATAGATCTAGTTGGTTTAGTTTATAATCCTTGTTTCCTATTGATTCTTGTTTTGATTGAATGATTTATATGTTAGGCTTAAGAAAACTGGCAGATCTCCAAATGGTAACATGCTTGAACGTCTTAAGAAACATGAACCGAGGCGTACTAGGTCTTTATTGGTTGTATTTAATGCATGAGCCACTGTTTACAATCCCTATAGTTGTACTGGGCATGGTGTAGGAGGAGATAAGAGCTCATAGAATTGGGGAATTATGTATGCCACCCCATGAATGGTATTAAGGAATACAACCCGTCAATTAAAACAAGGTTACAATTCAATAGGTAAGATTGGATAGCTAGCAAGGAGTAACATATCATGGGTAGACATGCTTCACTTATCTTGTAGAACCTTAGTTTAGTTTTCTTGTTAATTAGTTTAATTAGTAGCTTTTGGGTTAGTTGATTAGCAACTAATTCCGCCCACTCTTCCAATACCCGAGATTTTTTACTTGCTTTTCATAAAATATAAAAACACAAAAAGAATCATCCTTCACCTTTAGACCTAGTTAGATTAATTTCAATCCTAACGACACTATTCCTAGCTGAACGATCAATCCCCCGGTACTTGTCACTATACTATACTACAACGATCAGGTACACTGCCTGGTGGGGGGTTGTAAGCTTCTCGAGATCCCTTGAGAGGTAAAGCCTGTTGCGATTCCCACGCATCAAGTTTTTGGCGCCGCAGCCCGGGGAATAGTTATTGTTTAGGTTGAATTTGATTTTTATTAGGTCTACTCATTAGATTCCTTTTTAGTGAGATTTTTATTTTCTTTTTATTAGCTTTCTCGTAGTCTATCTTTTCTTTGTGTATTTGTTCGTAGAAACCTTTCCATTGATTCTTCCGTTCACCACTATGGAGAACGCGAATCCACCATACTACCGACCACGAAACCCATTCACTCCTAATTACATCTTGATGTTCAAACAATATCGAGATGAACCTATTTATGATGCATGGACTCGTTTTAAAAATTTACTATGAATAGTCCCTCATCATGGTTTCAATCTATGGTACCTAAATCAAATCTTTTACTATAGTGTCCACCCGTATGACCAAAGGTACATTGACGATTTTACCAACGGGGACCTTAGGGAATTAAATGCTGAAGAAGCATGGGATGCCATAGAAGATTGTGCCCAATATTATTATAGAGTAGACAACCCGACAAACAACATCACAAATCAATCAATAACAAGTTTAAAGGAGCAAACAGGAAGTTTGTCTGGTGATGATTAGTTAGGGATACCTGCGTGGATGTCACCTAAAATCATAGTACAAAACAAACACATAGGTAATCTAGGTACAATGGAGGATGAGGTGGACAATCCAAGCCCACAAAGTACCCCACAAGTCCTACCATCATTTGAGGCACATACACCGCCCGTGACTTACCCGGAAGAAGTAGAAGAGACTATAGGAACCCCAATTGAGGTAGAACCCTTGGACCAAGCAGCACTAGAGGATATAGGTTTGAACACTTGTAGTGATAACCTTACTCCTAGTTCTAGGGAATTTCCTAATGTTGATGAACCGGAACCTCAACCTTTACACAACTTCCCATCCTTAGATTTATTTCTAGGAGACAAAAGAGGAACCGACCCACCCATCAACCTATATTATCCGGGTAGTTTTAGGATGAAGGAAGCCATTCACTCACCCCCTTCACCTCATGTGGCATATTTCCACCCTAAGGGTGTGTATCACTACTTCCACCCACACTTAATCCTAAGTGTAGGGAAAACCTCCCCTATTTCATTAAATAAGGGTATAGTCAGGCTCGTGACTCGAACAAAAACAAGCGCTTCTTGGGAGACAACCCATGTTTTTAATTGTTTGATGTTTTTATTTTATTTGTTTGTTTGTGTCATATATGCTTAATCATAGTTGTTTAATTTTCATGTTTCGAATAATTTGTGAAAATGCTTTATTTTGTTTTTAACCTCGTCTTAATTGCATATAAAGGTATTTTACAAAAAGATAAGTGTAGGGAAATTTATATTTTGTTAAAAAGAACTAAATTCGAACATGAAAACTTCACAATTCATGATTAGCATATATTCTATCTTGTTTGTGTGTCAATAATTGTGGATATGTTTTATGAGTTCCTATTTGTAATTCATTCCACAAGTATCCTATCCTTTTGTTGCTTTGTCTTGTTTCTATTTTTAAGTCTGGAATTACATCTAGTTGTGATTTTTGTTCGGTTTGATGCTTGGGTTTTTGTGTTTGTTGATTACAGGACAAGAAGATGATTTATATTTCTGGAGGGAAGCTTTCAACGCTCATCTTCTTGGAGGAAGATTTAACCATGTTGTCACGTTATCCACGGTGAACGAATCAGGGGAGTATTAGTTTCTTTCATTCTTATTTATTTTTACTTTTACATCTTTTATCTAGAACATTGGGGACAATGTTCGGTTTAAGTGTAGGGAGGGTATATTAAACTATTACTCCACTTGGTTTTTATTTTGTTTAATAGTGAATATGTAATAAAACTGAGAGAAATATTTGTTAGGGCAATTTTAGCACCAAATTTAAAATTTTTTGCAACATGTAGGAGTGAAACTTTAGTTTTAATAAGCGTCTCATGGATAGGAGTTGTATGACTAGCACAAAAACCATACCACTCAAAAATTTCTACCCCAAATATGTGAGGTTCGCCCTTAGATCTTTAGGAAAAAGCATTCATTGTTGGTGCTTATGAGTGTACCGGTAGTATTTAGATTCTAGAACTTGTGATAGTGATGCATCCCGAGACCGCTAGTGAGACTACATTCGTGTAGTTAGGATTTACTACATGATAAGAGGCATTAGGATAACCCTTGTTCTACACCTGTAATATAATTACATTGACTTCATAGGTCAAGTAATTCTCCCACACCTTTGCGTTGTACTCATTTTTAGTACACGATACCCCTAGTACACCCCTCCGAGCCTATATTTTCGTTTCTAACTTTAAGCATTTTACTTAAAGGAAGAATTTGTTTACAATCCACCCCAAATGTGCAACCAAATCGCCTTAGCCTTCCTTGTATGCACTCATCTTTAGTGCGTTATTGTTAATTGTTTAAACCCTTTGTTAGTTGTCTAATTGATTACATGGTTGCTAAGTCGAGTCATATCTTGTACATATTGTTTTGGGACGATTGGGACTCATGGGTTAAGTACTATTGTAATGGAGTAATGGGGATGATGTCAATTATTACCCCCATATGTGCGTTAATATTTAAAAGTACTCCAAGTGTTTTGATTATCTTGATTCGAGTCATTAGAATAGTTGATTGTAAAGTATGTAAAAGCTCAAGTGTAGGGAGAAAACGAGCTCCCTTTGATGTATTGTTTTGGATGGTAGAGTAAGAGTGTATGCAAAAAAAAAAAAAAAAAAAAAAAAAAAAAAAAAAAAAAAAATCGAAAAAAAATAGAAAAAGAAAAGAGAAAAACATACGGGCTACCATCCGTTTCTTTTATTTATGTTTAAGTCAAATAGTGTCTTGAAAATCCAAAAAGAGTTGTGGTTAGTTTAAGTTGAGTCGAGTCTTGGCTTAGCAACGCCTCATTGTACATGTAGTTAACTAAGACAATTGACTTGCCACCAGTAAAATATCCGTTTATCCAACAAAACCGTGTTTTCCATATCCCCTACACCTAACGTTATAACCCTTTAAAAGACCTCTTTGATAGTTTATCCAAGGTGCTTACGCCAAGTGGTGGAGGTTTGATCCTTTCCCAAGCCTATGGTAATCTATTTGCTATGACAGGTAGAGAGTGATATTTCTCCATTTCCAATTATAACATATAAATTTACAACACCCGAGAGATGAGAGTAACCAAATACTTAATGTGAGGTGCTAGTGTATAATTTCCGTGCTTATGTTGACTAAGGTGGAACGATCATTTGTTGTAATTACTTTTATATTAGTGTTAAATGACCCCTAACTTGAATTTTGATTGGTGGAAAAGCTCATTTGCTTGAGGACAAGCAAATCCCAAGTGTAGGGATATATGATAAGGCAAAAAATGATCCGTTTTTAGGGGGTCATTTAAGCCCGAATTCGAATTTATTTGATCAAATATTGCCCTAAATCGTTCCTTTTGTGATTTTAGGTATTGGAGAGTGAATTCTGGAAAAGAAGCCATTTTGGACGTTTTTGGAGCATAAAAGTGAAGAAAACGGCAAAGTCTCAATTTTCCATGCTGGGAACAGTACATGAAGACGTCAAGAGTTCTTCCTGACGGCGTCAAAACCTCAATAATAAAAATCCGTAGTTGATGACGGCGTCACACAGGGCGTCAGAAGTAGATCAAGGCCGTCACGTGTTAACTTGTCAAAACTTGCGCGCGGAATAGCTGATATTGTTTTGGTCATAACTTTTGCATACGAACTCGGATTGAGGTGATTCAAAAGCCCAGGCGAAGAGGACGAAGAGATATACAATTTGGTGAAAAAATGGTTGTGACGGCATCAAGAGTACGAGCTGACGCCGTCAAGCCTTGCCGACAGAAAACATGCCTATAAATATAACTTCATAACTTCACTTTTTGTAAGCCCTAAACCCTAAAGTCGATTCCTGGGTTTAGGTGGGTGTTTTTCCAGCAACTTAGAGGGTTTCAATCACTCCATAAACATCATATATTGGTTTGATGAGTCTATCTCAATTATGTTTTTTTCATTATTCTTGTTGATTGTCCTTCTTTGATTATGATTTGCTTCTTCACCTTGTGTCTACTTATGATTATGTGAAACTTGTATGTAATTGATTAGATCTCATTGATTTCTTATTGATGTTGTGTCTATCTCCATCAATTAAGGCGTGACAACTTCAATAGATCTAGTTGGTTTAGTTTATAATCCTTGTTTCCTATTGATTCTTGTTTTGATTGAATGATTTATATGTTAGGCTTAAGAAAACTGGCAGATCTCCAAATGGTAACATGCTTGAACGTCTTAAGAAACATGAACCGAGGCGTACTAGGTCTTTATTGGTTGTATTTAATGCATGAGCCACTGTTTACAATCCCTATAGTTGTACTGGGCATGGTGTAGGAGGAGATAAGAGCTCATAGAATTGGGGAGTTATGTATGCCACCCCATGAATGGTATTAAGGAATACAACCCGTCATTTAAAACAAGGTTACAATTCAATAGGTAGTATTGGATAGCTAGCAAGGAGTAACATATCATGGGTAGACATGCTTCACTTATCTTGTAGAACCTTAGTTTAGTTTTCTTGTTAATTAGTTTAATTAGTAGCTTTTGGGTTAGTTGATTAGCAACTAATTCCGCCCACTCTTCCAATACCCGAGATTTTTTACTTGCTTTTCATAAAATATAAAAACACAAAAAGAATCATCCTTCACCTTTAGACCTAGTTAGATTAATTTCAATCCTAACGACACTATTCCTAGCTGAACGATCAATCCCCCGGTACTTGTCACTATACTATACTACAACGATCAGGTACACTGCCTGGTGGGGGGTTGTAAGCTTCTCGAGATCCCTTGAGAGGTAAAGCCTATTGCGATTCCCACGCATCAACATGTTCATTTAATATCGTGGAGAATCATGATCGGTTTGTTTCTTAAAAAACATATTTGGGGTTTCCCCTTACACTTATCTTTTGCAAAAATACTTTTAGGTGGAGTTAAGACTAGGCCAAAACAACAAAGTAAATTATTTCCACTATTTAATTGAGAAACATGATCTACCAACAATAAAAATAAAGCATGCATACGGAAGCAAATAACAAACAAACAAAATAAAATCGCACAAAACATGGGTTGCCTCCCAAGAAGCGCTTGTTTTCGTTCGAGTCACGAGCCTGACTCTACCCTTATTTAACGGATAAAGGGGAGGTTTTCCCTACACTTAGGATTAAGTGTGGGTGGAAGTAGCGATACATACCCTTAGGGTGAAAATATGCCTCATGAGGAACGTGTGGTGGATGAATTACATGCTCAAAGGGGTGTGCTCTTATCATCATAACCTTATTTAATTCTAGCGGGTTAATGGGTGGATTAAGATTTTCTCCTAGAAAGGGATCATTTTCAATCAACTTCAAGAGATTACTAGTTGGGAATCCATCTTGACCTAATAAACCCGATTTAAACCCATAATATTTCTTGTGATCAATCATAAATGGGTGATGTATGCATATAAGGTCATTTTCAACTCCTATATTGGCTTCCTCTCTACAAGGCTTAGAGTCCACTACCTTTGTCCTAAGACTACCAGGACTATATGGTTTGATGGGTGGATCGGAACCTATTTCAATTCCTAAATTTTCATCCAAGGATGAAAGATTAGGTAACGGTTTTGGTTGAGGCTCCGATTCATCAAAACTAGGAACTTCCTTAGGCTAAGAGTAAGGTTATCATTACAAGTATTCAAACCTATATCCTCTAGTGGTGCTTGGTCCAAGGGTTCTACCTCAATTGGGGTTCCTATAGTCTCCTCTACTTTTTCCGGGTAAGTCATGGGCGGTGTGTATGCCTCAAATGATGGTAGGACTTGTGGAGTACTTGATGGGCTTACGTTACTTACCTCATCCTCCATTTTATCTAGATTACCTATGTGTTTGTTTTGTACTATGGCATTACATGACAACCACTTAGGTATCTCAACACTAATATATTCATCCCCAAACAAACTTGTTTCATGATCCTGGAAATTTATATTCAATTGACTTGTATTAACGTTTGTTGGGTTGTCTACCCTATAATAATATTGGGCACAATCTTCTATGGTATCCCATGCTTCTTCAGCACTTAATTCTCTAAAGTCCCCATTGGCAAAATCCACAATGCGCATTTGGTCATATTGGCCAACACGATAGTAAAAGGTTCGGGTTAGGGATGCTAAAGTGAAACTATGATGAGGGAATTTTCGGAGTAAATTTCTGAAACGAGTCCATGCATCATATAGGGGTTCATCTCGATATTGTTTGAAATTCGAGATGTCAATAGGGTAGAATGGCCTTTGTGGTTGTTGGTATGGTGGATTCGCGTACCCCATAATGGTGAACGGAAGAGTCAATGGAAATTACGAACAAACACACAAAGAAAAAGATAGACTAAAGAAATCCTAAAAATTAAAAATAAAATTTTACTAGAAACGAATCTGGCAAGTAGACCTAATAAAAAGAAATTCTAACCTAGACAATAACTATTCCCCGGCAGCGGCGCCAAAAACTTGATGCGTGGGAATTGCACCAGGCTTTACCTCTCAAGGGATCTTGAGAAGCTTACAACCCCCACCAGGCAGTGTACCTGATCGTTGTAGTATAGTATAGTGACAAGTACCAGGGTATTGATCGTTCAGCTAGGAATAGTGTCGCTAGGATTAGAAAACCTAAATACTAGTTCTAAAGATGAGGGATGATTATTTTTGTATTTTTATATTTTTTGGAAAGCAAGTAAAAATCTCGGGTTTGAAGGATTTGGGCGGAATTAGTTGCTAGTCAACTAACCCAATACTAAAGATGCAATCAAAATAAAATACTAGAAATGAAAATAAACTAAATTAACTAAGGTTGTGAGCAATAAGTGGAGAAAATGTGTTTACTTAGATTTCACTACTCCCTAGATATCTTTTACACGTTAATTACTTGTTATAGTTGCGTGGATGACGGATTGTATTCCTTAATACCATTCATGGGGTGGCGCACTTAATTCCCCAATCCTATGAGTGCCTACTTCACTCCCATGTCGAGTCGGCTAAGAAGCTCCTAACATGGGATCATTAGAATTTACTCATGCAGTAAATACAACCAATAAAACCTAGTGCACGTCAGTTCATGTTTCCTAAGACGTTCAAGCATGTTACCATTTGGAGATCTGCCAGTTTTCTTAAGCCTAACATCGAAATCATTCATCCAATACAACCATAAACAAGTAATCAACACATAATTAACATCTAGGTTTCATTAGATCCAAGTAAACACAAGATAGATCTAGCCTAGCATGGTAGAATTAAGACAAGAACAAGATATAGACAACCAACACATAGACATATTGATTGAATTAAAAGAATACTTATCTCAATTACACATGAAAGGGATCAAGGGCTATGAACCCTTGAAAAACCTGTAAAATTCGTACCAAGTTCGTACTTAGGGTTTCTCCAAAACTTCTCCCTTTTTAATGTGAAAATTAGAAAACTATATTTAGGAAATAGGGTCTGACGGCGTCAAGAACAAATTTTTGACGCCGTCATCTCGCCGCCAAAATACTTCTCGGACTGCCTTGATCTACTTTTGACACCGTCATGTGTTATGTGTTTCCAGGCCGTCATGCATTTTACTCTTGACGCCCTACCTTGTGACGCCATCAATTCTGTACTGGGTCGTCATGGAAATTACTCTTGACGTCGTCAGAAATTCCTTCTTGACGCCGTCACCTACTGTTCCCAGCAAGGAAAATTAAGACTTTGGCGTTTTCTTCACTTTTATGCTCCAAAAACGTCCGAATTGCTTCCTTTTCCAGATTTCACTCCCAAAGTACCTAAAATCACAAAAGGAACGATTTAGGGCAATATTTGATCAAATAAATTCAATTCTGGGCTTAAATGACCCCATAAAAGTGGTTCATTTTTCGCCTCATCATGTCACAAATTTGTGATACAGAGAATAGATTAAAATGCTCCAGTTCCTTCACATAATAAACATTTTCAAAATCTAACAAGGGTGTCTTAATAGTTCCTTTCCCTGTAATTTTGCCATCTCCACCACCAAAAGTTACAGTGCCTCCTCCTTCTATGGGCACAAAGTCATGCATCTTGTCCTTGTTCCCTGACATACTTCTAGAACTACCACTATCAACAATACCTACTTCAGTACTTTTCAAAGGATGATCCTACAACAACAACAAAAAAATATACAAAACTTAGTACACTTTGGAGACTCAAGTCATTGCTGACTTGAGCCTGCCTTGTGAATCATTAGTGATAGGCCATGTAGATGTTTTAGATCCACCATTGTTCTTGGACCTGTACTTCAAATTAGGTCCCTTCTTTGTCCAAGAACAACCTGTTGAGGGCTTCACAGCAGTATTCCAATACCCACCACCATAATACATTGAGTCAAAGTGATTAGGCCAATAACCATTAGAAAAGAAAGAACTAGTGGGTCGAACATATGGTCTAGTACTGGTTCTTCTCCATGAAGAATGAGGTTCAGCAGAATTGGATTTCTGCTGATGTGGAACAAAAGAGGGTATTTCACTAACATTCTTCCACATTTGCCTAGGTTTCCTTTGACTAACACATTCACCCATTCTTTGCTAATGAAATGTACAATCCTTAATCAAAAGAGATTTACTTCCACACACAAAACATTTCTTCTTCTTAGAAGATTTATTCATACCAAAGGAAGTTCCATAACATGAAAAAGTATTCAAACCACCATGATAAACAGAATTGTTTTTAACATAACCAAAAGTATTATTTTGCAAAGAATTTAAAAACAAGTCTTCAGTAGAAACTGTCTTGTTATCAGCAGCAAATCTAGAAGGCTTGTGGGGAGTCTTGGGTGATGTCTTTGGTGTGGTCTTGGGAGTGGTCTTCGGCAGGTCAGACTTCTCACTTGAATCACAACTGGCAAATGAGGTAGACCCTTCATCAGAAGACTTGTCACTGTCACAACAAGAGACAAAGTCAGTAGATTTCATAATAGGGTCTGGCAAGTCAGTTGACTTTTCGCCATAGAGATGGTGTGATCCATCAAAGTCACTAGGTATGGACAGGTCGATAGGCATATGTTCCCCTCTTATAGGTCCAGGGACAGCATGTAAATTACCTTTTTTGACAAAGTTAACTAACCCTGCTGGTGTTGATTTACCTAAGTCATTCTTAGCTTCTAAACCAACATATTTTTTAAATCCCAAACCTATTTTAGAGTTCACAGCCTGACTACCATAAAGTTCTCTAGCTAGATTATCACCTGATATTAACCATTGTTTATTTCTAGCTATTTCTTTGTCTAACTTATCTTGTAATTCTTGTTTTTCCTTTTCTAGATCAGACTTCTCCTTTTCAGTACGTCTTAAGTCTATCTTAGCAACTTCTAAATCACTTTCTAGAACTCTTATTTTTTCATCATATTTAACTTGATTCTTTTGAAACCAGACTTTTTGTTTCTCTACAGTTTTTAAAGCCATTTTATAAGACTCTACCTCTATATAACACTTATTGTACTTTGGTTTGAATTCATCAAATTATTGTTTAAGCTCATTGTATCTTACACTACATCCAAACACACAATTGTGTACCTGAGAGATTCCCATCAAGGAGACTTGCTCCTTCTTGTCCTCTGAAGGTGAGTATGCCAGCAGATTCACTTGTGAAGAAGTAGAAGCTTCCTCTCCAGCAGGTTCATGTTCAGCCCAATCAATTTGGTGATCCAGAGTCACCATAGCCTTTGAAGGTGCAGCCTTAGTAGTCCCTGCTTCCACTGGATAAGAGCCATATCTAACTTCATCTCCAGACTTTCTCTCCTTGCATTCTCTTGAAAAATGTCCCACTTGACCACAAGTGTAGCATTTAACCTTCCTTCTATCAAACCTTGTTGCCTCTCTTCCATTAAAACCAAACTTCCTTCCAGACTTGGTTTCAAACCTCTTAATGTTCATGGAGATCATTGCAAGCTGCCATTTTAAGTGCATCTCCTCCATCTCCAATGGATCCACCTGTTCAAAATCCTCATAAGCAAGAAACTGCTGATGTTCATATTCATCCATAAATGAATGAACAATATCATCCAACACACTACTGGATTTTGATTTAGGAGCAGATTGAGTATGGGTTTGAGAAGATGCTCCTGATGAATAAGAGCTTGAGGCTTGATACACAGGTTTTGTAGCGGCGCCAACAAATGCAGAATGAGTGGTTGGACGAATGGGACTTCTAACATCAGGCTCAAGTGATTTAAGCCTGTTGAAGAGGTCATCAAAGGACATCATGTCCAACCCACCCTTGGTCTTGAGAGCAATACAAACTTGTAACCAAGATGGCGGCAAAGATCTCAGAAACTTAGCATTGCAGTCCTCATTGTCAGGTCTAGCCTTCAACTGATTAAGTTGACTTAAGATCCGATGAAACCTGTCATAGCCTTTATGAATTCCCTCTTCTTCAGATATCTGAAACTCTTGGAACTTTTGCTTCAGCATAGACTTCTGCAACCTTCTTGATTCATCATTCCCACCAAATCTAGCTTTTATAGCCATCCAAATGTCCTTGGAATCCTCCATTGTAGGACCGTAGAACAACCTATTTCACCATTGAATCAAGCCTAAACCTAGAGAGAGAAAGTAAGTAGAGAGAGAGAGTGGATGGGAACTCTAGTATGTGAAAATAATAACCTTGTTAATGACTAAGAGAACCAACCTCTAAAATGAGGTTTACAAGAGTATTTATAGTTGAAGTCTAGGGCTTCTCTAATCTTTGACCTTATTACATAACTAGCCCTTAGACTTTATAAAATCATGAAAACTACACATAAACTTCATCATAATGATATTCTAAAGCAACCTAAAACAATACGTTAATGACCGACACTTTTTATAAATAAAATACGATGCTAACAATCTCCCCCTAAGTGTTGGTCATTGAAGGTTGCGCGACGTCATCATCTTTGTCTTTAACCTTTATCATTCATAGCTCTTGACGTCTTTTAAGAATCACTAGATGAGTCAGTATACATTGTTCATTGTTGATGAAGTGATCTGATGATGTCATCTGCCTTTCGTCACTTCTGTGTTTGTGGTGGTTGTCTGCCATTCCAACATGCTCATACGTCTTAAGTCTTTGTGATACATGCATTTGTTGTTTCCGTTCTTTCACTTAGATCTTTGTCACTTTACTTTGTAGATTCTTCTTTTTGGCGTAGAATCTTTCTTTGACTGTTGCTATCCTTTGATCTTTGTGAGAACTTTCCTTTGACTTTGTTGATGCATGTATGAGCATGTGGAATCTTTCGCCATGGAGATGATGTATAGCTGCATAAAACAATTAGCAATAAATCAACCGGTACTTACAGATAAGGAATTAGAGATCGTCAACAGCATAGTGTGAAGACTCCTTCTAACCCTTACCATGGCCGTTCCCATATCAGATACTCCCGAAAGAGCTTACGAGACCTACTAAGTAGCTCAATGACTGGGTGAGTCGCTGGGGATCACTCCACGACTGTAGACCGTTTGAAACCACCGTGAACACTAAGCGTAACCCATAAAGAATTACCGAAGTGACCTGCTGTCAGGGCTGTTTGATGTTGACCCTGGCAGGAATTTCCATTCAATCATTGAGAATCACAAGTGTGAATCCTCTCATAAATGTTCTGGCAGATTGCTAAGATCTGCGTAGGACTCTAAAGTTTACATCTGGCGTCCTTAATGATGAACAACCAGTGTAGAAATATCATGTGTTCCTATGAGATCTTTTGATGAATCTCGGGGCTCTAGACTCGATAAGTGCACATTTGGTTTCCTATGCGGAGATTAGGGAGAGGTCTCCTGCTTCAATATCAACCATCTCTAAGAGACAGGTCGATAGATTATGCCGGTTCCCCGTGAGAATGAAACAAGCTCTTTTAAGAGAACTTGAGTGGCTAGAAGGTTTAGTGCAGTGCGTTACTGGGTCCATGACGTCTTTATCTTCAATACCGGTGTCACCTTAGTAACAACCAGTAGCATATGAATTGAACCCGGTGTCTGCCCTAAGGTTGAACATATGGAGGGCTATTTCTTTTCACCCTTTTTCATAACTTTTCTTTTTAATTCTTCAACCCCTTCTTTCTCCTTTCTCATTTTCTCCTTTTTTCAATCATACCTAAGGACTTCTAATTCTAATCTATTGGAATTGTCCTTGGGTAGATCCCTCCGGCTCTGGCGGATCATAGGACGGTTTTCCCTAACCTTAGTCACCTTATAACTCCATGAATCCTATAATTGCCATGAAACCTTTGATTGAAAATCTCTCAAAGTGTTTATGACTATAAACACATTTTTGTTGACACTTTGAGAGTTTTTGTTTCTTTTGAAGGACTCCCCCTTCACATGTGCTCATGAATTTTTAAGAAATTTGCACATGCGTGAGGAGTTTGCACTTTTTGAATTGATCCACTTTCAGTGAACATGACCGATTCGAGACACGCTTACATCACTAGTTAGACTAGCTTGAAGTTATTACCCATCCTGGTCAAGTCCAAAGAAAGTCTCTCGATACGGTACATTCTACTCAGACAAGTCCTATTCGAGACACGCTTACATCACTAGTTAGACTAGCTTGAAATTATTACCCGTCCAGGACAAGTCTTTTCGATTACTGACATTTTAAGCTTTGTCAATTCATTGGTACATTCTGAGTCGAGCTCTTTTGAGATTCAGTCACAAGCTTTAAACATCTTTGATCACATTTTAATCATGTCTTCTCCCCCTCAAAAATAGCATATCGTGATATTTTTGATATCAACTGATTAAGAAAAAGCTTTTGGAGAGAAAGACAGATTTCATTTTGCATGAATTTGGAACATTTTCTTTTTGTACTCCCCCTTAATGATAACACATTTTTAAAATCAATTAAGGGTTTTGAGGGAGTTATCTTGAGCACTCATTTGAAAGATTTTGAAAAATCTTTTGATTAATCTTGAAAAAGTGCTCAAGATTACTATTTTGAAAACGAGTTTATGATAGAAATCCTTTTCGTTTGTTTAGACTCGAACTTTTTGAAAAAGATTTCGTCCTTGAAAATACGAGTCCTTGATTTGAAATAATCAGAAGTCATCGTTTAAGCCCGGGTTTCGTACTGAAGTATACGAAAGCCATAGTGAAGAAACTTTTGAGAAACGACATGTTTTAGAAAAACATTAAAAAGAACTCCCGCTCAAGCATCTGTATATGTCCGTATCATTGTTGAATGATATTTCTAGAGACGTACAGAATATTGATTTATACGAGAGACATGTCGTGAGAAGAATATTTTTGGATTTTTTGATTTTATATTGTTTTTGTATTTTTTGAAAATTTTATATTTTTGTATTTTGTTTTTGTTGGTTTTTCAAATTTTGTATTTTGTTTTTTTCAAAAATATTTACAGCGAAGCGATTTTGAAAACATTTTTCAAGAAGATTCGAGAAGACGTTCTAGCTCCTCAGGAGTTAGGCTTCGCATGCCAATTCGTCGAACTAAATAGTCAAACCTTTCTTTTGGAAGGGCTTTAGTAAATATCACCCATGTGGTCATCTGGTATAGCTTGGAGCAGAATTGTTCTTACTTTACTCTCCCTTTGCACAACCAAAATCTCTTCAACAGTTCTGGGACCTACAATTGTAACAACCCCATTAGCATCTATAACATGCTTCTTCAGGCTATTCCCCTTTTTGACAACCTCCCACAGATTCCAGTCTATGTTTGTGATCCAGTTCTACATCTTCATGGACCACATAAGATATTCTTCAGCATTCTTCAAGTATGGAAACTTAGCATTACTGTTGGAGAGGTTGAGTTGTTGAAGAGAAGTGGTGTTAAGGTTTTGGGTTGTATCAACTTCATCATCAGATCCAGGCATGTTTGTTGATTTGTTTGGATTCTTAAGGTGTAAGATTTGTGTTTCTAAGTATGACAGAGACTCTCTCGAGGCTCTGATACCACTTGTTGAACTACAAGACCTTGATAGATCTTCTTGAGCACTTTAGAATCGTTAGCTATGTTACTGTAATCAATAACACACTAATAGATAATCTCTGTATCTTGTATTTTAAAGCAGAAACAAATACAAGTGTAATACTAAAAACTCTTGATCCTCTATGGATCTTTTTAATAATAATAAAAGTGTTTTTTTTTTAAAACGTAATGCAATACATAATCGTGTGTTCCTTTTATACACAAGGAACCCTAAACCGTTTCCCAAGAAACGTATATTCTAAAACTTCTAAAAGATATGCATTATCACTTCCTAAATAAACTCATGCATATCCAAACTATAATACATAACATACGGAAATACTATATCCGCAGAAACTAATAATGCTGAAACTAGTCTTCAGCATATACACTGCTTCAGCAGGAACCAGCTCTTCAGCAGTAACCTTCAGCAGAAACAGTCAGCAGAATTCTTACTTAACAGAATTCCCAACAATCTCTCACCTCTAGACCTAGTTTAGTAGGCTTCCTAATCCTAGCGACACTATTCCTGAGTTGAACGATCAATCCCCCGGTACTTGTCACTATACTATACTACAACGATCAGGTACACTGCCTGGTGGGGGTTGTAAGCTTCTCGAGATCCCTTGAGAGGTAAAACCTTTTTCGAGGGTGCAATTCCCACGTATATCAGACTAACACGGATTTAATAAACAATAAAAGTAAAACTAATGAGAACGAATCAGTGAATAGCAATCAGGTACACAGATAGATAATAGAAAAACATAAGAAGACCTAACCTTATAGTTAAGTAGCTTGTCACTTGTTTTATTGCTCTTTTTTTATGATGAGTATTGTAATCTAATCTATCTCGTTGGATCCTAATATCGACGAGTAAACTCTAAATGATTTCTTATGTTTATCCTACTTTCTAGACACTAGATAAGCAGGCGAGGAACAGGTATGGTAGCCCAGAAGACTCAACTAAACACAGAGGTTATCAGTGCACAAATAAAGTCACCAAAAACATCAATCATATAAACTTTAACCGATGGGAAAGCATTTTTAAGGGGAGCAGTATGGTGGCCGCAAGCCCATCAATCTTGATGGATTAAAGCTTACTAATACAATAAACAAAACTACTTAATGAATTATACACATGTAGCACCTTCTTACGGCTCTAAGATCTTCGTTTGGGGTGTGTCTTGTGATGCTTCTTCAACTGAATTCGTCTCTTTAGGGTTTTTCTGTACACAAAACTCGTATCTGTCTTGGGGTATTTATAGTTTCTGTCTGAGGGATCGGTGCGGCGCATGTTGATGATAGTTGTGGCACATCTACTTAACTTCGTGTGGGGTCTAAGATTATTATATTCTATAATATCCGTATTCATCTAAGTATGATGTTGCGGTGTATCTGTTGAGAGTGATACGGCGCATTTCTTGAATTTCAATAGACTTTTCAAATCTTGATCATTTATCTCCATAATTCGTCCAATATCATTAACTTTTACCTAATTGCCTGTTTTTACCTGAGAATCACTAAAGTAAACATTAAGGCACCAATTCTTATACAAAATAATATAAAACAAATCAATTAATAGGATAAATGATGCTAATAAAATGTACTTATTTGATCTCATCAAGTAGGCACAAAGCGTTTGATTTGAAGTGTCAATTAAGCACTAACTAAGCATATAAGCAGAAGCTGTTTGTTTATATCCGAACACTCCAAACTGCTTATTGGCTTAAGAATAAGCAGATAGTTGTATCTCAAAGGGATTTCACTCTTTGCTAAGCTGCTTATGATGGTATCAATCTTGGGGTCTTTTTTTTATTATTATTTTATTTATTAATTATTTTTTTTTTGTGTTTGTGGATTTTATATGATATGATTAGGCTTTGTGGGAATTGGAGTGGTAAAATTGGGATTTTTTTTTTAGGATTTAGGGGTGTTCGGTAATTGGGATTGTGTTAAAAGTTAAAAGTATGTATGTAAGTTGGCTGTGACGAAATGTAGTGAAGGAGAAAGTGTTTGGATTTTCTTCTGCTTTTATGAAATGATATGAAATGATGAGATTAGCAATTGTTTTAGTGTTGACAATTTTGCTTATTTAGGGGTGTTTGTGTCAGCTTATTTTAAGGTTTTATTAGGTTATTTAGGATAAATAAGCCCATTTCAGCGTTTGAATAGGCTTATAAGAGTAGAATTATAAGCTTATTAGGGAAGGGGGATAAGGTTCTTTTTTTGGCTTATAAGCTCTTTCTTTCACCTTATATCATAATCCATAATCCAAACACTTAACAAGAGCTTATTGGTTTATTTATTATAAGTCATACACTGCTTATTGAAGCTTTAGCCCAGAAAATAAGCTTAGACAACACCCCCTTAAGTATCTAACAGGTAGAGTTGAAATTATAAATGCAATTCGAATATGTAACTCTTAAAATGCTTATTTCACCCTCAAATAAGCAAATAATCATAAGCAGCTTTCTGCTTTACACGTAATAAGCAAACAAACAATTTAGCAAGCTATTCTAAATGACCCTGGACTTGTAAAATGACCCCCAGATGATCAAAATCAGTTTTTTTGCAGCCAAGATTATTTGACTCCTATCAATCAAATAACTAATATCATCTCGACTACATCTGACTTGGAGGTGCTCTCATATAACAACCTTTAAAAGGCGATGACAAACACTCCCTAAGGCTCCGGTAGTTTCTATGGATGATTGTTGTTCTTTTATATTAAGAATAATGGTGTGACATTATGATACAAACACAACTTTGGTCATTATATTTAGTATTTACTCTTATGTATTCTTTTAAGATATTTTAGAGGGAGAGGAACCTAAATGGATTACTATAAGCATTTACAATTTTAAAAAATCTTGAAACTAAACCACTGCACATGGTAAGCGTCACTGAATGCTAGTATTGCAAAGGACCACTTGCTGTGATTGCTCTTGTATGGATGATATGGGTCAGTAATCACTGTAGTCATTTTAGAGACGTCGGTACGGAGTTGCGTCAGCTGTGGATATTATGGGGTGGACTTCATCTCTTCTATTCTCTTATATCAGTATTTGGTTGTTATATCTGTATTCGGTTGTTATACTTGTAAATGATTTAGATGAAGAATATGGTATTCTGAAATATTTTCAAAAGTAGAGTTATTGCGAAAATTAAAGTACCGAAATTGACTATATGAGATAGCATGGATATAGAAAGACACCATGGGATCATATGCCCATAATTATTTTTAATTTGGGATAATTTTATTTATAGACTTCTTCAAGAAGACACATTTGGCTAGCTAAAATTAACGTTTTGAGGTTTTACTTGGAGGATATCTTATCATTGAAGCTTAAATGGATCTGCTAATAAAAGTGTATCTCATATCAAATGCAGGTTAGGTTTATCTTGTTTATGTTACCCTATAGTTTAGATTGAGATGGAAGAGAATGATCACAAATGTGACGTTTGTTGGTCAGGGTTTCACTAGAAAACCACCAAAGTATGAGCGATTTATTCGTCCAACAAGTTTAAGGTTCAACAAAGCCCATGTCAAACACCTTGAGCTTAAGTGCACCTTCAATCTTGAATTGATTGGTGTAAAGAAGAATACTAATGGCTCAATGCTCAATGTTACTGGTCTTGGTGTATCGCCAAGGGAACTATAATTGAGGTACATTCTGCCATTTTTTTAATAAAACATAAGCCGTGTTTTGGACCAAATTACTGAACTTTTTACTAATGTGAATATTAGGTGAACGTGAGTGAACTGGGTCTCGTAACACCTGTTGGGAAAGTTGTATGGGGTAAGACTAGCATGTTATTATGTTTTGATTACATCAGTGTTTGGGGTGGTGCATAGGCTTATATGTTATGACCTTGTTATGTAGGGAAATATGCTCAAGTAATCAATAATCCTAAGAACGATAGGTGCATCAATGATGTTTTGTTGGTGTAGTAGTTTAACCGTAGTATCTGTAAGAGTGATGAGTGTGTAAATACTCATCATTTTTACCTTTTCTGAGCTGCCGAAACATCTAAAAACACTCAAAATAGCATCAAAATAATGAAAATATCCCAGGAATGTGTTTTATATGTTTTAGATGCAAAATAATCAAAAACAGATGAAAAACGTACAAAGTTTGCGTAATTAGCAGTTTCAGTCCCTCATCTTTCAAAAGTTGTCAAATCTAGTCCCTGGTTATTCTAAAAACTTGAAAAATTCACCAAAGGTCCTTTTAAATCAAAAATTTACATAATTAGTCCTTTGGTGCAAAGTTTTACAAAATTACAAGTTTAGTCCCTGAACTTTTAAAATTGTCAAAAATGGTCCCTGGGATATTAAAACTTTGAGAAAAACAAATTTTGTCCTTGTACTTCTCACATATGGCAGGATTGGTCCTTGGTTGCAAAGTTTGGTGAAATTACAAAACAGGTCCCTGAAGTTTCAAAGATTGGCATAATTAGTCCCTGGGGTTTCATATGTGAAAAAATCAAAACAAGTCCTCATAATATTCTCATATGGCAAAATACAACTCATGATATACTTTGGATAGATGCCAAGTCTAGTCCCTCACTTTTCAGATATTTACAAAATTGGTCCTTGATTAAACCAAACGGATCCCTTAATATTATTACACTGCAATCACCCTACCCAGCCCACTCCTTATTCTGGCCCAACTCCCTCAAAAGTCCAAACCCTTTTAATATAACGCAGGGTCAAAGTTTGACCCTGAGTCAACCCAGTCAAACACCACCACCCTTCCCTCTTCTTCCCTCCCCCACACCACTTGCAGGTCACATCTCCCCCATCACCTCAACCCACCTTCACAATCCACCGCCCAAAACCACTATCACCTAATAATACAACCACAATTAATGCCACCCCCCTGTTGGAATATTTTTATATTTCACACACCTCATTTTTTCCCGCCAAAATTATGAGGAAGGCTAGGATCGTTTCAGAGGGATTCAAGGGTTATGATTGATTGGGATTTGCTCAGAAGGCTTTGGGAAACCCTAATCCACAGTTATAAATTGAGGAGAAGCAAGAAGAAAAGCCCTAGTTCAAATTTTAGTATAATTGTAATCGTAGAAGTTGTAATAGGCTATTTTAGTTAAATCAAAAGCTTTTAAGCATTGTCTTAGTTAATTCAGTTGTACTCTTAACCTTTTCAAGTAATAGAATCAAGTTTCAGTAATCCTTATTGTGTATGCAATTTTCATTTTTATCTCAAAATCTTAAATCAAACTCTGTTGTTGTTTATGTTTATATTATGGACTTTTAAGGTCACTTAAGCTCCCATAAGCTCAGTGAAGCTTTTAGAAACTATTAAAAAGCAATAGAATCATAAAACAAGAAAAATAAAAAAAAAAATCAGAAAAATAAAGAAAAAATAAAAAATTGCAGGTTTATGATGAAGTAAGCTGGAGCAGGGTGAGTTTTGGATGGCCCTGGGTTAGAGGCTTTGTGGAAAGCCATTAGGAATGATCTGAGGTCCTTGGTTCATGTGAAGTATTGCTTGGATGGCATGAAGTAAGCCAAATTCCTGATTTTCTTCTGTTTGAATCTTACCTAGTATTATCTGTTGTTATTTATGTTTGTTCATGTATTTTAGATATAATTAGAATAGTGTTAATCTGTTTCTAGTCCTAAATCATTGCTGTGCTTTGAAAATCTCATCATTACAGTTTGGTAACTAGTGTTTGGATTAGTAAGTATCACTAAGTAGAGACATGTTTTTGTTGTTCTTGTTTGTTGAAATATGTTGCAATAGGTATAAGTAGATCACCTAAGTCATAAAACCTAGGTCTTGTTCAAGAAAAAGTCAATTTCACTTTTAATCTCAATTAATTGGTTGACTGTTAAGATTTAAGTGTCTAAATCCTTCACATCAGTTCACTAATTGTTGTTTTAGCTTAATTTTATCTCAAAATATCATAACATAGCTTAATTAGTCAATAGTGATCATTGGAAATTGGTAAAAGTCAACTTAGAAGTATTTTTCTCAAATGTCAAAAACCAAACCTGTGAAATTGGACAGATCTTTGAGATCATTTGTAGGATTTAATACTGGTCAAGATTGCTAATCTCTTGTTGATTTGTAATATTTGGTTGCTTGTGAGTCTGAATCAAAAGAAAGATTGGATTTTAAACATCATTTGGTCATAATAAATTGGTCTTGAAGTTGTCTGTTGGACTTATAACCTCCCTTGTGCACTGGTTCATAAGCTAGTTTCCACAACCTTGCACAGTGTTCAATTGTGGGCCCCACCTTCTGTTTTCTAGCTTTTTGGAAAGCCAATAAGCTACTTAACCAAGTTCAGGCCTTATTTTGTATCTCCTAGCTTATTTGCTAGGGCTGTTTGTACCATTAAGTTTGGCCATTCCTTCAGGGAACACTAATCACTCAGTGTGTGACCCTGATTTCACAAGCTCACCAAGAGCTTCTCTGTGAGCTTTAGCCTTCACACCTTAGCATTTTAGGAAGCTTGTCAACCCATCTCACTATTTCAGTTGTTATTTTGGACCCTAGAAGCCTTGCCCCTAGCCTGCTTGTCCCCACAAGTCACCCACCCCATACTGAATACACTGAGTACTTAGAATTTGCATCAAAGTTCATAAGCTTGCCAAAATCTCAATAGTAAGCCTTAAGCTCTGCTTGTTGGCTTATTTGGTAGCTTACCAGACCAGCTTTTAGGAACCATTCTCAATTTGGACCCTTGTGCTTATTTGTGGATCCCACATTGGCCTGTAGTTGCCCTCTTGGGACTGCAAATATCATAGGTTGTTGATTTTGGCTTATTTGTTTGTTACAGCTTATTGTTCATATCTTTTGCTTATTCTAGCTTATTTTTAGTTCACTTAAGTTGCTTATAGCTTATTGTGCCTTCTGTGATCAGTGTTTGACTTATTTCACTTGAAAAATCCAAAATTAAGCTAATAAGCCAACTGTTTGCTAAAAGGGGGTGCACACAGCTTATTTTTAAGCTTTTGTAAAAGTTTCTTATTTTCAACTAATTTTTATCTGTCAAAAAGAAAAACCACAAAAAACCAAACTTAAAATTAGTGATAGCTTCTATTTAATAGATTCTATCTTTTTCATTTTTCTTTTTAGCTTATTAATAAGCACTTCACCATTTTCATAATTTTCTTAATTTCCTGTTATCCTTAGGTATTTGTAATAATTTTCTTAGATTTTTCTCTTTTAGTTTACTAATTAATAGAATTAAAAATAGTTTAAATAATTAATTAGGTAATATTAGTAATTAAATAGTTTTCTTAAATTTTAACTAACAACAGTAGTTTTTTATATTTTTCCTAGGTTTTATAAATCATTTAAGACTTTTAGAAAATAGATTTTTAAATTCCACTATTCACTTTCTAATTTTCTAATTTAATTTAGTTAAATTAGATTTAAATAATAATTAAGTAAATAATTAGTAAAATAGTCTAAATATAATTTTTAGTAACTTTTTATAATTTGTTAGGATTCCTGTGATGGTTAATTAGTTTTAGAAAATTTTCTATAATTTTCTAGGTCATTTAGGTATTATTAGTAATTTAAAATAGTTTAAATAGTTTAATTAATATAATTAGTTTTTAATTAATAGAAAACCCATAAAAAGACAAAAATATTTCTTTTTAATTTTTATACTTTGTTCAAGTTCTTTTTAAGGTTTAGAAAATATTTTTGCAACTTTTTAGTTTATTTTGTAATCTTCATCATTTTTAGTTTAATTTAAATTAGGTTTAAATAACTTTTTAAATAGTTTTAATTAATTAATTAGTATTTAATTATTAAAATAATCAATTTAATAATTTCATCTTCATTTTAAATTTTCTTTTTATTTTAAGTTTTAAAAAGTTTTACTTGCACCCCCTGTAGTTTGTAATTTGTTAAATCCCACTTTTCTGTCTGTAATCTGAATCCCAAGTTGTGTATTTGTAATTATATCTGTATATCTGTGATTGTTAATAATTGTCCAAATACCATATATCAGTAGCATAATCATTTCTCAAATCATCTTGGCTACTGTCCTCAGTGCCACTCATTCCTAAACCGTTTTCTAAAACACCATTGCAATCTCGCTGGGACATAACGACCCGGGAACACACTATACTATCCACGGAGAATTGGAACTGAGCTGTCTTTGACTTGTTGGCCTTGGTCAATAATATCTGACTGCTTCGGAACCAATCAGAGAGTTTATTTATATCTAAGACCTTTTAAACAGATATATCTTTCTTACATATTATCTGAGACTCGAGTAAATTTTGGAGTAATTGGTGTCTTTAAATTAGCTTTCTTATGTGTTCTCAATACATAGCTCGGTTGCTGCGAGTGACTTAGGCCTATTGAGGAAAACACATGCTGTAGCTGATATAAGGTGTTGTATAGTTGGAGCGAGTTATTTCCTTTCCTCCATGTCAGCAGTAGGTGCACATGGCATTCCATGTTAGAGTCAATCATTGTTGTTATCGATAACTTGGTTGACGCTAATGGCAGTAGCTAAATTGTCAAGGAAATTTCAATTTAATGAGCAAATTTGTTGAAGTAACTGACAATGAATCAAATGTAATAGCAATCTATTATGTAAAACATCATGTATCTGAATCATGAATTTGTAACAACATTAAGCAAGTCTATTATGTAACTTTTTCTTTTGAATATTCACATATTTTATTTGTGAACTATATTTATTATTGTCGATTCAAGAATGATTATAAAGTTAGATAATTACGGGATTGTTTTTTGATCGAGTTTATGTTTTTTAGTGGAGTGGGTGAATGAGATTTTCGAATGGTGGTGTTAATTTTAGAGAGAGAAGCAACAAAAATAGATAAAGAGAGGGTGATAGTAGTGAAGGTATAACTTTTTGATTAAATATACCGTTCGTCCCTAAGGTTGTACCACCAACATAATTGACCAAAATGTTGAAATGACCATTTTACCTTCATGTGCAAGGCACATGGGGGGTAATAACAGACGTTGACTAACGTAAAACGGGCCAAAGGACGCAATCAGACTAAAAAAACTTGAGGAGGGACGCACGGAGACGATTTTGCAAACTTAGGGGGCATGATGATGTTTTATGAAAAGTTTAGGGACCAACGGTGTATTTTTGTATTTATATAATTAATATATCATCAAGTTATAAACTTTTTCATATTATAAACATGTTTCTATTATGGATAAACCCATTTATAAAGCTTTTTTATAAAACAACTAACATTTTCAAAAAGAAAAATAAAAAAGAAAATATAAAATAGTTTAGACCTTTCAATCTTAGACATTTTCATAGTACATATATATTAATAGCCTTAGCATACTACGTCGTTTTGTTTTGCAAGTTTCCCGCCAAAAAAGAACTGTGCCTTCTGGGCTACCATTGATCCATTGCAAAAGGTCCAAACACTACCCAATCCAAATCTCGGTTTAATATAATCCTATACCCAGTGTCAGCTCTAGAAGAATCATCCATCTTCTTCCACCCTCCTCTCTATCTCTCAATCCACCTCTCTCTCAATCCACCATGTTTCAGAATGTGTTTTTTGATCTTGGGGTTTTCGTTGTAGTGATTCTGATCTCACATCGAGAGCAGTTCCTTCGTCTTGAGGTTGATCGGATGAGGTGTGAGACAGTGGTGGGTTAGGGTTTACTTGAAGTGGTTTCTTTATTTTTTTCTAAATCAAAAAAGGCGGGCGATTCAGTAACAGTTTATCATGGAGAGAAAGTCAGGGTTTTGAGTTTAGATGTATTTGGTGCAGGAAGATTACTGGCCAATTTGTGTATCAAAAAGGTATGTAGCTGTTTTTGTTTGTATTTGTTTGTTTCTAAGTTTTGGATTAATTTTATTGTGGAGTCTACGAAGCTTTGTAGTTGCTTCCCCCCCCCCCCCCTTTCTTTTGCAACGTCCATAGTTTTGTGATTGGTTTACATGCCCTCTGCTCTAATATAATAACAAAGTAAAGAACATGTGAATTAAATTTGATAGCATTTCAA
The DNA here is from genome assembly GCA_030686995.1 of Artemisia argyi. Lineage (NCBI taxonomy): Eukaryota > Viridiplantae > Streptophyta > Magnoliopsida > Asterales > Asteraceae > Artemisia > Artemisia argyi. The sequence goes on from CM060701.1 coordinate 39,258,439, forward strand.
TTATGGTTTCTGAAAAGTGCAGATGATTTATTTCAGGAGATCTAATTTGGTAGATGCTATCAAATTAGACGGCATCTCCGGTTATGGTTGTAGGGTACTCGAGAAGGTGGAAGTAGTGGTGGATAAGGATGGCTCTACTCCTAACAATGTGGGAGTGCTTACTGACGATGAATAGATTAGTTTATAATCACTTTCTTATACTGATTACTATATTATACTGCATTTTCCAAATGTTATAATAGTATGCCTCAAACTTTGTGGGAACAGTTTATTGGTTTTTAAAAAAAGTGGGTCTAACCAACAAAATACAGGGTGTTTGTTTCGGTTATATAGGTGCCTTATGGCTTATTTTGTTTTTGGCTTATGTTTCATAAAACTCATTTTTTGTGACTTATATTGAAACTTTTCGCCTTAGATAACCTTATTATGGCATATTAAACTTATATAAGCGGAAAAAGTTTCAAACCAAGCCACAAAGAGTGACCTTTATGAAACATAAGATGAAAACTTACTAAGCCATAAGCCCGCTTATATAAGCCGAAACTAACACCCTCATACCGTGTTACTGATGTTGGTTTTCAGCTGAATAGTTTTCGAAATCTATTAAAAAAAATTCGGATGTGTATATGTAGTGTTATCCTCACATTATTGCCTTTGTGTTTTAGGAAATGGAGCCTATGGTGGTGGATGGACGTGGTACTCAAAGTGGACACATTATTGTTACTACGATTAGAGGTAGAAATGGTCAACCAAACAGGTATCTAAGGTATTAAATTTTAGCCATGATTCCTTGGTTACTTTTCTGCTACTACTTTCTTTTACTTATACATTGGAGCCAGTCTTTACAGTTGCATAACCTAATTATTGAACCTTAAGCTAGAAAAGTGAAATAAGATGTATCTTGTGCCACTGATACTAATTACTAGAATAATAAGTGCTATAAGGGAGAAAGAAAAAGAAAAGAAGCGCATAATATATAAAACCATTAGTTTACCTTATTCTTTATAACCGCATTGACGAAAAATCAGTGTATAAAAACATCAGCTGATTTGGAGGCCGCACAAAGGCATCTGATGACGATGCCCATCTGCAACACCAGCATTATGCTGGTCATTAAACACTTGGTCTGTAGACAGTGACCATATGGGACAAAGTAATGATGATAATGAGCATGTGGGATCAACTTATGTTGCCACACATGGTCAGTAGGATTTTGTTCATATTTAGCTATGTCACAATTGATTTTTGTCATTATGTCGTTTAAGTGTTAAGATGTGTGACTAGTTTTTGGGAACGTTCAGTTATAGGAGTGTTGTCTTCTTATATCGATTTGGGTGATTGTTACAGGTCCTATTGTCATTGCAATGTGGCTTTTTGGTGTAGCAAACGATTGAAATCATATTCTAAAGATCACAAGGTTCGGTATCATCGTTGCATTTACTCTATTCTGGTACATTGGTTTAATACAATCTACAATCGTTTTCTGAGTAAAGTAATCTAAGAAAACAAGAGCCTTATAACATTGTATTTAAATGATTGTATTTTCTGAGTACAGTATTACTTCTGCCTATTACAGCCTGATAAAAACTAATCATAGAAAGTGTGTAACAGGAAGGTCAAAAATGATGGTGGAATATTAGAATGCATCGACCTCAGCCCACAACTGAATCCAACCTAAAGGTAACCTTGCAACAAACAAGGATTGTTCATGTAAATCCTGGTAATACGTTATACTATTATGTTATCTTATAATTAATTATTTATCTCTACCTATTTGACCCGTTAAGCATGGTGGATTCACCAATTGACTAAAGTAGATGGTATTCATAAGCGCTTTTTTTGGTGTCCAGGTTATTTATCAAAATAAGCAAGAAAAGTCATCTGTATTAAATGTTTGATAATTCAATAGGTAATTTGTTGATAGGCTAATAATTAATTATCGCCTTTACTTTTTAGTATTTTGATGAGGCGAAAAGTGTACCGCTTTCAAGGGGTCATTTAAGACCGAATTCGAGATTATTTGATCAAATATTGCCCTAAATCGTTCATTTTGTCATTTTAGGTACTTTTGAGGAAGAATCTGAAAAAAGAAGCATTTTGGACGTTTTTGGAGCATAAAAGTGAAGAAAACGGCAAAGTCTCAAATTTCCTTGCTGGGAATAGTACCTGACGGCGTCAAGCCTTTGTACATGACGGCGTCAAGAGTTACAAAAGAGATGGAAGTGGAAAATACACGTGACGATCCAGAGATTTTTTAAGCTTAGGACCTGACGGCGTCACCAAGGCCGTCTGAGTCCAATTACTAGTGACAGCCCAGAGCAATTCTCCACATGACGGCGTCACAAAAGATCTAGGCAATACGATTTTATTAAGGCGGCGAGTTGACGGCGTCACGATCTAACACATGACGCCGTCAAAGTGTAAAGTCTATATATAGTTTTCCAAATTTCATTCATTAGTGTGCAGCTTTGAGGGAATAAACCTTAGTCTGAATTTTATCAGTTTTTCAAGGGTTCCAACCCCTTGATTCTTCCATGTTCAATTGAAATAAGTATTCATTCAAATCATTCAATATGTCTATGTGTTGTGTGATTATATCTTACGCTATTCTTCTCTTTAACATGCTAGGCTAGTTCTTTCTTGTGTTTGCTTAGATGTAGGGAAAGCTAGATGTTGATTATGGGTTGATTGTTTGTTTATAATTGTTACGGATGATTGTATTCGATGTTAGGCTTAAGAAAACTGGCAGACTTCCATTGGTAACTTGCTTGAACGTCTTAAGAAACATGCTCGGAGGTGTACTACGATTTTTGGTTGTATTTAATGCGTAGGAGAATTCTAATGATCCCATGTTAGGAGCTTCTAACGGCTCGACATAGGAGTGAAGTAGGATCCTATAGAGTTAGGGAATATTGTACACGGCCCTACGACGAGTATTAAGGAATATGACCCGCCATCCATGCAATTGTAACAAGCTAATCAACTTGTAAAAGATATCTAGGGAGTAATGAAATCTAAGTAAACACAACTTTCCTCATTATTGTTTCCACCACATTAGTTTAATAGTTTCATTTTCATTTTTGTTATTTTATTTTGTTTGCATTAGATTAATTGGGTTAGTTGGCTAGCAACTAATTCCGCCCACTCCTTCAAAACCCTAGATTTTAATTGCTTTTAAAAATACAAAAAGATACAAAAAGAATCATCTCTCACCTCTAGACCTAGTTTAGTAGGTTTCCTAATCCTAGCGACACTATTCATGAGTTGAACGATCAATACCCCGGTACTTGTCGCTATACTATACTACAACGATCAGGTACACTGCCTGGTGGGGGTTGTAAGCTTCCAAAGATCCCTTGAGAGGTAAAACATGTTGCGAGGGCGCAATTCCCACGTATACCAAGTTTTTGGCTCCGCAGCCCGGGGAATAGTTATTGTCTAGGTTAGGATTTATTTTTATTAGGTCTACTTGCTAGATTCCTTTCTAGTAAAATTTTATTTTTATTTTTTAGGTTTTCTTTAGTCTATCTTATTTCTTCGTGTCTTTGTTCGTAACCTTTACCATCTGACATCATGGAAGGTGGTAACATCATTGAACCCATCAACCCACCATAACAAAACCACCCACAAAACCCACCACTAGCAAACCAACCTTCTAGGCCCCGAACTTTAGGAGAGTATTCCCGTCCTAGCCACCAAGGCTATAGAAACACTATTGAGCTCACTCAAGGAGCCAATGTGTCCCCTTTGCGATCCGACACCATCCGGTTGGTGCAAAGCGGATGTGCATTCCATGGACTTCGTTCCGAAGATCCTAATCAACATCTCAAGGATTTCCTTAAAATCGTAGATTCTAGAGACCTTGATGTTGTAACTAGAGAGTCGACCCGATTACGTCTATTCCTAATCAACATCTCTCTACGTGATCAAGCTAGTCAATGGCTTGAACGTTTTCCCGCGGGATACATCACCTCTTGGGATGATCTCACGTCTCGTTTCCTTGCTCAATTTTTCCCACCGGGGAGAACTACGATGCTTAGAGATGATATCTTGATGTTCTAACAATGTCAAGGTGAAACCTTCTATGAAGCATGGACTCGATACAAGGACTTACTCCAAAAAGTCCCTCATCATGGCATAGAACCATGGCTCCAAATTCAAATCTTTTACGATAAAGTTAATTATCAAACGAGAAGGGCCATAGATTACGGTGCCAATGGTAGACTAAACAGACTTAGCATTGATAAATGCTGGGAAGTTCTTGAGGGGTTAGCACAATACGAAGAAGAAGGATGGGAGGATCCGATGTTATCAAAAGAAGGGAATCTAGATTACGTAAACGCTACCTAAGAACAATCATTGGAAAATATCGAGAGGCAGGTTAAGGAATTGATGAGGGCTGAAATGCCTGCAGCTAAAGCCGCAATGAGTCCTGATAGATATGTGAGTGCAATTAGCAAATACAATTTTCCTGAACGTTCACGACAAGAGGAGTTTGAAGGGATAATGATAACCTTCATGAATAATCAGGAGAAACAGATTCAGCACTTAGAAACTCGCATGGAAAGCACTCGAAATGCTTTTATGGAATTAGCCGATGAATTTATATCAAGAATTAAGGAGAAGATTAGGGAAAGATCCACACCGAGGAAAATCAAAAAAATCTTTGAACTCCCAACCCCTTTGGTGTGTGACAGAGAGGATGATAGAAAACCCTCTCCAAGTGGTTCACCTTCAATTACCCCTTACCTCTATGAGCATCCTCAAGAAGAAAAGAACTTGCAATTTCACAACATCTTCATTGGGAGTTTGCAAGTCACGCTCCCCAATTTGCATAAGAAACGTTCCTTTGGTTTTAAACCTGGTGTGAAAAGGGTGCACTTCAAAAACACTTCAGCTTCAGAAACCTCTATGAAACGACTCCTTCCCTTACCCATTATTTGCCAATATGAGGGTTACGACCTAAGTGGGGTTGTGACCAGCCCTATTCATAACCACACCTCACTTCGTGATAGTAACAAAATGTCTGACCCTGGTGGACTCCACTAACGGGAATGGCTATTCATAGTTTATACCCTTGATTAGCTATTAACAATAGTGCAGGGACTAAATTTGAAATTGTCACAAAGTGTCCATAATACGAGCATCTGACGGCGTCAGAATTTACTCTTGACGTCGTCACCTCGCACTCTTAGCAATATTAACCCCATTTCCATCACTTTCAACACATACCCCATAAACAATATACAATTGCTACTTCACCTTCGAATCTTCAAGGTCAAATCCAACATCTTCCGTGACCGATCTCCATGTGGTAAGTAACTTTTCTTCATCCTTATTCGTTCAATTATCCTTAGGACCTACCAATTTTGAAAACCTCCATCATCCGAAACCCTAACATTGATCCATTTTTAGAACTCGTAATGCCCATCTATAGGTATTGTGTAACCATGATTAAAGCATTGGGTAGTAATGATTGATAGGAGTCATGAGTCAATTGCGGAGAAATCTTTCACACCACAATTTTTTTGATCCCCCACCCATGTTCTCTGTAAAAAGGGGTGTTTGGCTCATGGATTTAGAGTTTGAAAATTGATTTTTCCCTCGTAATTGCATGGTTCAATTTTTGCTGGGTCTGACGGCGTCAGGTTCTGTGGTCTGACGGCGTCAGACGGGTCTGACAGCTTAACTCCATAGAACTCTTATTCTAACTACTTCCATTCCGTTCCATCTTTTTCCAGGAAAATGAGCAAGCGCACCCGACAACACCGAGGGAGTTCATCAAGGTCCCAACGTGTGAACTTTGGTGACATGGTTCATAGTTGGGGTGTGTTTGAGAATGATGCCTCTACAACTAAATATGTGGAACTAATCTATAACCATATCGACGCAGGGGCAGTGATTGATTGGGACTTTTTGAGGGCCCAGGGCCTTGAGAATGATTTCCTTGAAAGGATCCAAACTGATGCATTTACGAGTCCTCAATGGGAAAGGTTGTTTAGGATGAGGGAAACGGTTTATAGTGAGTTGGTGCGAGAGTTCTTTGCTACCTTTCATTTTGATTTCGCTGAGGCTAGGACTGATATGGGTGGTACTACCATTTACTTTAGGCTGGGGGGAGAGATTAGGACTTGCTCAGTTATAGAGTTTGGGTTTGTATAGTCAGAATGAAGCTACTCAGGGTGGGTTTATGCAGAGACTGATGGGTGGAGAGACGATGATGAGTGAGTTGAGGTGTGCTATGTTCTGGCTAACTACTGGGAATGGGGTATATACCTCGACCATTGGGGCGGCCTCCATTAGGGATCCTAGGATCCGGTTAGCCCACAGATGCATCACCTACAGTTTGGCAGGACGCCATGGCTCCACTCACCGCATCACTGCTTCTAACCTTTTCTACCTATACACCATGTTTTCTGAGGATGTGTATTGTAACATCCCATTCTGGGTGGCGAGTTATCTGAAGACAAGTGTAGGGGAGAGGGATGGTGATAAGATCTATGGAGGGATATTTGTGACCCGCTTGGCTCGTTCTTATGGGATCCTTATGCCGAAGATCATGGGATACTTGAGTGATTATGGTACATGTAGGGTGGTGAGGGCCAAGTCCCTCAAGCAGATGAGTATAGTGATGGAGTTGGGGGATGGGTCCTTTGCTTGGTATGTTGTATGGGGAGCGGCGGCTGCTGATGATGATGATGAGGGTGCGCCCCAGCAGCAGCAGTATGGGGACTATGAGGTTGGCTCTGAGAACTACTACCGGCACATGGGTCGGGGAGATTGGCAGGCACATCAAGGGGCTTGGATGGGTCAAGTGGATGCATGGCGAACCACCACTGACCAGAGATTTGACTGGATGTATGATCACTCAGTCCGCCAGATGCAGCATCTTTCGACCCGTGATCACATTGAGCCTCAGTTGCAGATCGACCCGTTTCCTGGACGCGAACAGGACTATCCTCCCTACGGGTACACCGGGCATCTTCCTCCGGGCTATGATTACCGCTATGGTCCCCCTCCCCAGTGATTTGTCATGTTATGTTGTGATCTTTGGATAATTTATTCTTGGTTGTACGATCTAAAACAATTTATCTTGTAATAATTTAGGATGTGGCCTCTGTTGGCCTTGGATACTTTTATTTATTTTTGTTATTATGCATGTAGGATTTTAATTCCATGGTTGTTTAACTTTTCAGTTTTTATTTGTTTGATTTTTAATTGTTTGATGTTATTTTGCTTCCGTATGCATGCTTTATTTTTATTGTTGGTAGATCATGTTTCAAACTAAAATTGTGAAAATGCTTTATTTTGTTGTTTAACTTCGTCTTAACTTCATATAAAGGTATTTTGCAAAAGCTAATTGTAAGGGGAAACCCCAAAATTGCTTCTAAGAACAAAATTGATCATGATTCACCACAATATTAAATGAACATGTATATTAGTATTTGTTGGAGTCAAATGCTTGTATCGAGTCATAATGATGTTTTGCAGGATTTTTCAGGAAGTAGGACATAAGTTTTTCCATAAATTTTCCAGAAACTTAACATACAGATTTCTGCAGGATACTTCTGACGGCGTTAGGATTTACCTCCTGACGGCGTCAGGATTTAACTCCTGACGGCGCCACGTGTAAAATTCTGAAAATTTTGCGAGTTTTGTTTTTCTAACGGAGTCTTAAAGTTTTTGTTAATACTTTAGTTTTATAAACTCCAGAAAATCTGATACGTGGGAATCGCACCAGGCTTTACCTCTCAAGGGATCTTGAGAAGCTTACAACCCCCACCAGGCAGTGTACCTGATCGTTGTAGTAAAGTATAGTGACAAGTACCAGGGGATTGATCGTTCAGCTAGAAATAGTGTCGTTAGGATTGAAATTAATCTAGCTAGGTCTAAAGGTGAAGGATGATTCTTTTTATGTTTTTATATTTTATGAAAAGCAAGTAAAAATCTCGGGTATTTGGAGAGTGGGCGGAATTAGTTGCTAATCAACTAACCCAAAAGCTACTAATTAATCAAATAAACAAGAAAATAAACTAAGGTTCTACAAGATAAGTGAAGCATGTCTACCTATGATATGTTACTCCTTGCTAGCTATCGAATCCTACCTATTGAATTGTAACATTGTTTTAATTGACGGGTTGTATTCCTTAATACCATTCATGGGGTGGCGCTCTTAATTCCCCAATCCTATGAGTGCCTACTTCACTCCTATGTCGAGCCGGCTAAGAATCTCCTAACATGGGATCATTAGAATTTACTCATGCATTAAATACAACCAATAAAACCTAGTGCACGTCAGTTCATGTTTCCTAAGACGTTCAAGCATGTTACCATTTGGAGATCTGCCAGTTTTCTTAAGCCTAACATCGAATTCATTCAATCAAAATAAGAATCAATATGAAACAAGAATTATAAACTAAATCAACTAGATCTATTGAAGTTGTCACGCCTTAATTGATGGAGATAGACACACACATCAACAAGAAATCAATGAGATCTAATTAATTATACACAAGTTTCACACAATCATATGTAGACACAAGGTGAATTAGCAAAACATCATCAAAGAAGAGCAATCAACAATGATAATGGAAAACATAATTAAGATAGAATCAACAAACCAATACATGATGTTTATGGAGTGATTGAAACCCTCTAAGTTGCTGGAAAAACACCTACCTAAACCCAGGAATCGACTTTAGGGTTTAGGGCTTACAAAAAGTGAAGTTATGATGTTATATTTATAGGCATGTTTTCTGTCGGCCCATCTTGACGGCGTTAGCTCGTTTCTATTGACGCCATCATGACCATTTTTTCACCAAATTGTAGATCTCTTCGTCCTCTTCACGTGGGCTTTTGAATCACCTAAATCCGAGTTCGTATGCAAAAGTTATGACCAAAACAATATCAGCTACTCTGCGCGCAAGTTTTGACAAGTTAACACGTGACGGCCTTGGGTGACGCCTTCATGTTTCTTCTGGGCCGTCACCACTTTTACTCTTGACGCCGTCAAGTACTGTTCCCAGCAAGGAAAATTAAGACTTTGCCGTTTTCTTCACTTTTATGGTCCAAAATGCCTTCTTTTCCAGAATTCACTCCCAAAGTACCTAAAATCATAAAAGGAACGATTTAGGGCAATATTTGATCAAATAAATTCAATTCCGGGCTTAAATGACCCCCTAAAAGTGGTTCATTTTTCGCCTCATCATATACCCTTACACTTGAGATTTGCTTGTCCTCAAGCAAATGCGCTTTTATTCTACTCAAAATACAAATTACAACAAATAATCGTTCCACTAAAGACCAAAGACAAGCACGGAGGTCATATACTAGCACCTCACAAATAGTGTTTAGATACTCACATCTCTCGGGTGTAATAAAGTATAAATAACAATATGGAAACGGAAGATATCTCTCACTACCTGTCATAGCAAAATAGATTACCATAGGCTTTGGAAAGGATCAAACCTCCACCACATGGCGTAAGCACCTAGGATAAACTATCAAAGAGGTCTTTTAAAGGGTTGTAACGTTAGGTGTAGGGATATGAAATACACGGTTTTGTTGGATAAAAGAAGTTTTACTGGTGACGAGTTAACAATCTTGGTTAATTACATGTACAATATTGCGTTGCTAAGCCAAGACTAGACTCGTCTTAAGCTAATAAATGAAAAATAACAAAAACATAAAATAAACATAGAATGAAAAGGGATGGTAGTCCGTATGTTTTTTTCTCTTTTTCTTTTTATATATATTTTTTTTCTTTTTCTTGATTTTTTCGATTTTTTTTTTTTTTTTTTTTTTTTTTTTTTTTTTTTTTTTTTTTTGTGCATACACTCTTACCCTACCATCCGAAATAATACATCATAGGGAATGAACATTCCCCTTACACTTGAATTTTTACTTACTTTACAATAAACTAATCTAATGACTCGAATCAAGATAATCAAAACACTTGAAGCACTTTTAAGATTAACACACATACGGGGGTAATAATATTATGTTCTTCCCCATTACTCCATAAAATAAGTACTTTACCCATGAGTCCCAATCGTGCCAAAACAATATGTACAAGGATATGACTCGACTTAGCAACCATGTAATCAATTAGATAATTAACTTAGGGTTTAACAAATAACAATAATGCACTAAAGATGAGCGCATACACGGAAGGCTAAGGCGATTTGGGTGTACATTTAAGTGGGGTGTAACAAATTCTTCCTTTAAGTAAAATGCTTAAAGTTAGAAACGAAAAGATAGGCTCGGAGGGGTGTACTAGGGGTTTCGTGTACTAAAAATGAGTACAACGCTAAGGGTGTGGGAAAAATTAGTTGACTTAACTAGCCAAGTAATATGACTTAAATGGTCAAGTAATTAGATACGGGTTTAACACAAGGGTGATCCTAATGCCTCTTATCATGTAGTAAATCCTACTACACGAATGTAGTCTCACTAGCGGTCTTGGGATGCATCACTAACGTAAGTTCTAGAATCTAAATGCTACCGGTACACTCATAAGCACTAATACTAAATGCTTTTCCTATCAAATCTAAAGGCGAACCTCACATATTTGGGTGGAAAATTTTTCTGAATAGTACGGTTTTGTGCTAGTCATACAACTCCTATCCATGAGACGCTTGCTATGGCTAAAGTTTCACTCCTAAATGTTGTAAAGAATTTTAAATTTGGCGCTAAAATTACACTAACAAGTATTTCTCATAGTTTTATTACACATCTACCATCAAACAAACAAACTCAAGCGAAAGTGTATCTGTAAGGTATCATCATTTTACCCTCCCCTTACACTTAGGATGAACATTGTCCCCAATGTTCAAGTAAAAAATGTAAAAGTAAAACAGGTAAAAGAATGAAATCAAATACTCCCCTGATTCGCTCGGTATGGATAATAAGGTAGCCAGGTTAGATCTTCCTCCAAGAAAATGAACAATCAAAGCTTCCCTTCCAGAATATAAATCATCTTCTTGTCATATATAACCTGTTAAACCTGAGAAAACAGACAAAAACCCAAAGCATCAATCCGAACAAAGAAAACTCACAACTAGATGTAATTCCAGACTTAGGAATAAAAACAAAACAATTAAAGATATAATGTTTGTGGAATGAATGTTTGCAGATTTCCTGGAGATTATAAAACTTAATAATTCACAAAAACTTTAAGACTCCGTTAGAAAAACAAAACCGGTAAAATTTCCAGATTTTTACACGTGACGCCGTCAAGAGTAAACTCGTGACGCCGTCAGAAGTGACCTGCAGAAATTCTTATGTTAAGTTTCCGGAAAATTTCTGGAAAAACTTCGTCCTACTTCCTGGAAAATCCTGCAAAACATCATTATGACTCGATACAAGCATTTGACTTTAACAAGTACTAATACACATGTCCATTTAATATTGTTGTGGTTCATGCTCAATTTCGTACTTATAAACAAATTTGGATCTCCCACACTTATCTTTTGGAAAATACCTTTATATGCAATTAAGACGAAGTTAAAAACAAAATAAAGCATTTTCACAATTTATTTTGAAACATGAGCCACAAGCAACAAAAATAAAACATGCATACGAAAACAAATAAAAACAAACAAACAAACAAACAAACAAATAAAAACACACAAAACATGGGTTGCCTCCCAAGAAGCGCTTGTTTTTGTTCGAGTCACGAGCCTGACTCTACCCTTATTTAACGGAAATAGGGGAGGTTTTCCCTACACTTAGGATCAAGTGTGGGTGAAAGTAGCGATACACACCCTTAGGGTGTGAATATTCCACGTGAGGTGAAGGGGGTGAGTGAATGGCTTCCTTCATCCTAAAACTACTCGGATAATATTGGTTGATGGGTGGGTCGGTTCCTCTTTTGTCTCCTAGAAATATATCTGAGGATAGAAAGGTGGGTAAAGATTGAGGTTCCGGTTCATCAACACTACGAAATTCCCTAGAACTAGGAGTAAGGTTATCACTACAAATGTTCAAACCTATATCCTCAAGTGGTGCCTGGTCCAAGGGTTCTACCTCCATCGGAATTCCTAAAGTTTCTTCTACTTCTTCCTTGTAAGTCACGGGCGGTGTGTGTGCCTCAAATGATGGTTGAGTATTTTGGGGCTTATGTTATTTACCTCATCATTCCATGTGTTAATATCACCTATATCCTCAACATGTGTTTTATTATAATCTAGCCCTAACATTCTCCCAAGTATCTCACGTGCTTCTCTAGGCATCTCAACTTCTATGTCCGAATCATAAGGATCATCTTCAATATTCTGACTGCTATATACAAATTGCCCAAGAGATTCATCATCTGTTTCTTGAGATTCATCATCATCGATCATAAAACCTAGGTCTTTTTGATCAATGTGATCATGCTCAGCTAAATCCTCATCAATTGTTTTCTTAGGTAGTGATAGTAGCAAACCTAGTGCTTCATTCAACTTATGATTTGTTGCAATGGCTCTCTCCATAATTCCTTGGCAAACTAGGTTGCATTTCCTATTGGCCTCACTAAAACTAGATCTTAAACATGGAGGTTGTTCATAAGAATCTATCCTAGGTGAAGGCTCATATGATTCATAGGTGTCTCTAAATGAGGTATTTTGAACTCTTTGGTGTGTTAGCCGCTCAACCCTATCTTGCAATCTTAGAAGTCTAAGTGTAAAGTCCATTTGAAGCAAATTACAAACAAAATCACAAAGAAAAGATAGACTACGAGAAAGCTACAAAGTAAAAAGAAAAAATCTCACTTGATAGGAATCTAATGAGTAGACCTAATAAAAATCAAATTCAACCTAAACAATAACTATTCCCCGGGCTGCGGCGCCAAAAACTTGATACGTGGGAATCGCACCAGGCTTTACCTCTCAAGGGATCTTGAGAAGCTTACAACCCCCACCAGGCAGTGTACCTGATCGTTGTAGTATAGTATAGTGACAAGTACCGGGGGATTGATCGTTCAGCTAGGAATAGTGTCGTTAGGATTGAAATTAATCTAACTAGGTCTAAAGGTGAAGAATGATTCTTTTTATGTTTTTATATTTTATGAAAAGCAAGTAAAAATCTCGGGTATTTGGAGAGTGGGCGGAATTAGTTGCTAATCAACTAACCCAAAAGCTACCAATTAATCTAATAAACAAGAAAATAAACTAAGGTTCTACAAGATAAGTGAAGCATGTCTACCTATGATATGTTACTCCTTGCTAGCTATCCAATCCTACCTATTGAATTGTAACATTGTTTTAATTGACGGGTTGTATTCCTTAATACCATTCATGGGGTGGCGCTCTTAATTCCCCAATCCTATGAGTGCCTACTTCACTCCTATGTCGAGCCGGCTAAGAAGCTCCTAACATGGGATCATTAGAATTTACTCATGCATTAAATACTACCAATAAAACCTAGTGCACGTCAGTTCATGTTTCCTAAGACGTTCAAGTATGTTACCATTTGGAGATCTGCCAGTTTTATTAAGCCTGACATCGAATTCATTCAATCAAAATTAGAATCAATAGGAAACAAGAATTATAAACTAAATCAACTATATCTATTGAAGTTGTCACGCCTTAATTGATGGAGATAGACACACACATCAACAAAAAATCAATGAGATCTAATTAATTATACACAAGTTTCACACAATCATAAGTAGACACAACGTGAATTAGCAAAACATCATCAAAGAAGAGCAATCAACAATGATAATGAAAAACATAATTAAGATAGAATCAACAAACCAATACATGATGTTTATGGAGTGATTGAAACCCTCTAAGTTGCTGGAAAAACACCTACCTAAACCCAGGAAGAGACCTAAGGGTTTAGGGCTTACAAAAAGTGAAGTTATGATGTTATATTTATAGGCATGTTTTCTGTCGGCCCATCTTGATGGCGTCAGCTCGTTTCTCTTGACGCCGTTACAACCATTTTTTCACCAAATTGTAGATCTCTTTGTCCTCTTCGCGTGGGCTTTTGAATCACCTAAATCCGAGTTCGTATGCGAAAGTTATGACCAAAACAATATCAGCTACTCTGCGCGCAAGTTTTGAAAAGTTAACACGAGACGGCCTTGGGTGACGCCTTCATGTTTCTTCTGGGCAGTCACCACTTTTACTCTTGACGCCGTCAAGATTTTCTTCTTGACGCCGTCAGGTACTGTTCCCAGCAAGGAAAATTAAGACTTTGCCGTTTTCTTCACTTTTATGCTCCAAAAACGTCCAAAATGCCTTCTTTTCCAGAATTCACTCCCAAAGTACCTAAAATCACAAAAGGAACGATTTAGGGCAATATTTGATCAAATAAATTCAATTCCGGGCTTAAATGACCCCCTAAAAGTGGTTCATTTTTCGCCTCATCAAAATCTGCAAACATTCATTCCACAAGCATTATATCTTAAATTGCTTTCTAGGACTTGTTAGTATATATAGATTACCGCCGATTTTACGCGAGGTTGCCTTGATTATTTTCTCTGGTTTAACAAGTTATATATGACAAGAAGATGATTTATATTTTTGGAAGGGAAGCTTTGAACGTTCATTTTCTTGGAGGAAGATCTAACATGGTTAACACACTATCCACACCGAACGAATCAGGGCAGTATTTGTTTTCATTCTTTTACCTATTTTACTTTTACATCCTTTAATTGAACATTGAGGGCAATGTTCATCCTAAGTGTAAGGGGAGGGTAAACGATGATACCTTATAGGATACTATTACACTTGAGTTTGTTTGTTTGATGGTAGGTGTGTAATAAAACTAAGAGAAATACTTGTTAGTGTAATTTTAGTGCCAAATTTAAATTTTTTTACAACATTTAGGAGTGAAACTTTAGCATTAGCAAGCGTCTCATGGATATGAGTTGTACGACTAGCACAAAACCGTACCATTCAGAAAAATTTTCCACCCAAATATGTGAGGTTCGCCTTTAGATTTGATAGAAAAAGCATTCATTATTAGTGCTTATGAGTGTACCGGTAGCATTTAGATTCTAGAACTTGCGTTAGTGATGCATCCCGAGACCGCTAGTGATACTACATTCGTGTAGTAGGATTTACTACATGATAAGAGGCATTAGGATCACCCTTGTGTTAAACCCGTATCATAATTACTTGATCAATTAAGTCATATTACTTGACTAGTAAAGTCAATTAATTTTCCCACACCTTAGCGTTGTACACATTTTTAGTACACGAAACCCCTAGTACACCCCTCCGAGCCTATCTTTTCGTTTCTAACTTTAAGCATTTTACTTAAAGGAAGAATTTGTTACAACCCACCCAAATGTGCAACCAAATCGCCTTAGCCTTCCGTGTATGTACTCATCTTTAGTGCATTATTATTATTTGTTTAAACCCTTAGTTAATTATATAATTGATTATATGGTTGCTAAGTCGAGTCATATCTTGTACATATTGTTTTGGGACGATTGGGACTCATGGGTAAAGTACTTGTGTTATGGAGTAATGGGAAGAACATCATATATTACCCTCACATGTGCATTAATCTTAAAAAGTACTCAAAGTGTTTTGATTATCTTGATTCGAGTCATTAGATTAGTTTATTGTAAAGTATGTAAAGATTCAAGTGTAAGAGGAATATATATTCCCTATGATGTATTATTTTAGATAGTAGGGTAAGAATGTATGCAAAAAAAAAAAAAAAAAAAAAAAAAAAAAAAAAAAAAAAAAAAAAATCGAAAAATCAAGAAAAAGAAGAAAAAAAATATAGAAAAAAAAATAAAAGAGAAAAAAAACATACGGACTACCATCCCTTTTCATTCTATGTTTGTTTTATGTTTTTGTTATTTTTAATTTATTAGCTTAAGTCGAGTCTAGTCTTGGCTTAGCAACGCCATATTGTACATGTAATTAACCAAAATGATTAACTAGCCACCAGTAAATATCGCATTTATCCAACAAAACCGTATTTTCCATATCCCTACACCTAACGTTATAACCCTTTAAAAGACCTCTTTGATAGTTTATCCTAGGTGCTTACGCCAAGTGGTGGAGGTTTGATCTTTTCCCAAGCCTATGGAAATCTATTTGCTATGACAGGTAGTGAGAGATGTTTTCCATTTCTTTATTGTGATATATACTTTCTTACACCGAGAGATGTGAGTATCTAAACACTATTTGTGAGGTGCTAGTGTATAACCTCTGTGTTTGTCTTTGGTTTTTAGTGGAACGATTATTTGTTGTAATTACTTTAATATTAGTGTTAAATGACCCCTAACTTGTATTTTGATTAGAATAAAAGCGCATTTGCTTGTGGACAAACAAATCTCAAGTGTAAGGGTATTTGATGAGGCAAAAAGTGTACCGCTTTTAAGGGGTCATTTAAGCCCGAATTCGAGATTATTTAATCAAATATTACCCTAAATCGTTTCTTTTGTCATTTTAGGTACTTTTGAGGAAGAATATGGAAAAAGAAGCATTTTGGACGTTTTTGGAGCATAAAAGTGAAGAAAAAGGCAAGTCTCAAATTTCCTTGCTGGGAACAGTACCTGACGGCGTCAAGCCATTGTACATGACGGCGTCAAGAGTTACAAAAGAGGTGGAAGTGGAAAATACACGTGACGATCCAGAGAGTTTTTAAGCTTAGGACCTAACGACGTCACCAAGGCCGTCAGGGTCCAACTACACGTGACGGCCCAGAGTAAATTCCTACATGACGGCGTCACAAATAGATCTAGGCAATACGATTTTATCAAGGCGGCGAGTTGACGGTGTCACGATCTAACACATGACGCCGTTAAAGTGTAAAGTCTATATATAGTTTTCCAAATTTCATTAATTAGTGTGCAACTTTGAGGGAATAAACCCTAGTCCGAATTTTATCAGTTTTTCAAGGGTTCCAACCCCTTGATTCTTCCATGTTCAATTGAAAATAAGTATTCATTCAAATCATTCAATATGTCTATGTGTTGTGTGATTATATATTTTGCTTTTCTTCTTTTTAACATGCTTGGCTAGATCTTTATTGTGTTTGCTTAGATGTAGTGAAACCTAGATGTTAATTATGGGTTGATTGTTTGTTTATAATTGTTACGGATGATTGTATTCGATGTTAGGCTTAAGAAAACTGGCAGACTTCCATTGGTAACTTGCTTGAACGTCTTAAGAAACATGATCGGAGGTGTACTATGATTTTTGGTCGTATTTAACGCGTAGGAGAATTCTAATGATCCCATTTAGGAGCTTCTAACGGCTCGACATAGGAGTGAAGTAGGATCCTATAGAGTTAGGGAATATTGTACACGACCCTACGACTAGTATTTAGGAATATGACCCGTCATCCATGCAATTATAACAAGCCATCAACCTGTAAAAGATATCTAGGGAGTAATGAATATCTAAGTAAACACAACTTTCCTCATTATTGTTTCCACCACATTAGTTTAATAGTTTTATTTTCATTTTTGTTATTTTATTTTGTTTGCATTAGATTCATTAGGTTAGTTGGCTAGCAACTAATTCCGCCACTACTTCAAAACCCGAGATTTTAATTGTTTTCCATAAAATATAAAAATACAAAAAGAATTATCTCTCACCTCTAGACCTAGTTTAGCAGGCTTCCTAATCCTACCGACACTATTCTTGAGTTGAACGATCAATCCCCGGGTACTTGTTACTATATTATACTACAACGATCAGGTACACTGCCTGGTGGGGGTTGTAAGCTTCTCAAGATCCTTTGAGAGGTAAAACCTGTTGCGAGGGCGCAATTCCCACACATATCATATTTACAACACCAAATATGTTCACTTAGGGTTCTACAAGATGCTTTGAAGCATTTTTGTTTGACTGTCGATTTTTACATTGATAAAATGGGGATGAATACATCCTATAAACCTGAATATATTGTAAAGATTAATATGATGGTTTAGCAAAGTACTTGCTTCTGTCTTATGCTTGAACAGGAAGCGTAAAGAAGACAAGTAGACTAAAGCCGGATGTTTTGCTAAGTTGCCTTTTGACTGGCCCAGGTAACTTATTAAATTATCTTTTTTGCATTTTTAATTGTTGTCATTTCGGTATTTTTATACTTTTGTATGTTTTCCAATATTGAGTCAGAACAGGTTGGAGCATTTCATTTGTTTCTGTTGTCTTTAGCAGCATGCTTGATCCTCAGGTCAGATTATTCTTTCATTTCTAATATTTTGTCTTTCCACTTTTCATTGCAAATACCGAAACCTAAGCCCTATTGAGCTTTCAAGTTGCAATCAATTGTACCATATGTCATAGGAGCATAAAACCGACCCACTTTCTACTCTAAAAAAAATACCGTGCAGTTATCAACGACGTGAAACGACGCCTCGCCGCAATGCGAAGATGAATAGCGTCCAGTTATCAACACGATGTACAAATATAGCTATTCACTGGGATTGCTCAGCCACATAGGCGAAAAGGTGCATATATTAAACAGATACTAGAGTGTCTGACTGTATGTTTGGCCTCCGTTGTGAATTTGGGATTATGTGTTAATGTTATTTTATCGTTTGGACTATTCTTGAGTTCAAATGATATTTTCTAACATTGGAATCTTATATAATCAGCATTAGTTTGACATTCACTCTGCTATGTGCACGCATTAACAATTCTAGACAAAGTGAAATGCGAAGGCTATATCGGTTTTGAGTTATTTGTAAATTGTAAACTTGTCCAACCTTCATAATTCGAACTGACTATTCTATAAAATATATTTTTCTTCACGGGCATACAGGTGTGTAGTATTAAAGGGGTGTTTGGTTTAACTAATTTAGTTGACATGGGGGCAAAAATTTGCGTGTTTGGTTATGGCTCAGGAGGTGGAGTTCAGAGGGTGTCATTCAGGTGGTGTGGTTTCGTGGGTATGCTTCAGGGTTGAGCAACAAAAGCAACTGCTGATTCAGGGGGTGTGGTTTCGTGTGTCTCCTATATTAAATCTTTTCTCTCAGTAAGTCACAAAACTGTTGTATTATTTATCCAAAAGGTATTTTACTTTCTTATGTTTTAATGTCTATGTATTGTTTCAGAGGTTTATATTAAGATCACTAATTCAGTACAATACTCAGGTTCAGTTTTGGGTTTGGGTTAGCCCTACTTTTGGTTTCAATATCAAGACCATGTCTTATGATAAATATGCTCTTTATCTGTGCCCTTATATACATAAAGAGGTGGACGATGAACCACAGCCCCGCTGTTTTGTTATTAAGTTTAATTTTTTCAATCAATATTTTTTTATTTTTGCCTAAACATGATGTGTGTGTTATTTGATTAAATGGTGCTGAGATTCTTATCAGCTAGGGGAGGGATGTGAACTGAATACTTATTAAGTTTGTTGGCTTAATGTTGCCGCAGGCATGTCTAACTCTTATTCCGAAACCTCAAGACCAACTGATGCAGACCCCATAATGACACGGCAGGAAGCACCTATGCGCACAGAAGTTGTTCAGGGAGGATCCACAATGCCTGTCCCCTAAGGTTAGTGCGACAGTCAGTCGTTGTGTATCTTACCATTCATTAGTGTCTCTATTCACTGACCCATTGTATAACACCCAAGAGTCAAGAGACCACATGCTAATCCATTTACAAACATTGTGAATATAGGTTCATCAGGAACGTGTGCCATGCCTCCAGTAACAAGATATTGCCAATCTCATGTTGCCAAAAAGAGGTGGGCTGCTAAGACCAGTATGCTAATCAGATTAACACTTTCATGCATACAATATCAGCATACCCTGGAATCCTTTCTTTCCAGGTTTATATTAAGGTCACTTATCATCTGTAGTTTTATGACTCGTGTGCATACATTACCAAGCACCCATCATCATATCTTTTCAGCTTTCGAAGTGGGACATTAAGTGAAAAAAAAAAAAAAAAAACACTGTCTTTGTAACTGTAGAATGTACACAACTATGTATCAGGCTTGGTTAGCTTAAAATATTAACAGCCATTTTTTGCTTGGACTTTGTTTTATTTTCACATGTAATGGAATCATCAGTCGTGGAATACCAGTTTTTTAATCACTCTCATTTGGACCTAACAGCCGACAATCTTTACAACCTCTGCTAAAACGTTAAAATTGTTAAACTGTAGACACTCTTCAAGGTTTATTCTTTTAGGCAGTATACAATAAAAAAAAAATTAAAATCGATTGTAACTTATTCACGCAAAACCTCCTCGACAAAAAAAAAAATAAATAAAACAGGCTGCCGCGTTACAAAAACACCGCCAGGGCGCAACGCGGCCAACCAATGCCATAGGTCTATTTCTAAAAAAAAAAAAAAAAAAAAAAAAAAAAAAAAAAAAAAAAAAAAAAACGCTAGGCCGCACCGCGGCCGGCCACCGCCATGCTTGTTTCATTTATGATTGAAATAATTTCGCACTATGGTTCACAAATTTATAAAACTCTTCAAAATGTTTTAGACCAAACCATAACGGATACTCTTAGACTCGTAATCAATACTAGCCGAATTCTCGCGTTATGCGGCGGCAAAACAGATAGAAAAACTTTTTGGCGTTGATGTCTATGACCGAAAAACAAAAGGGATATTATAGTTGTTCAATTTTAGAACGACTCAAAAATTATCTCAAACTTTTTAAGATTGTGCAATATTTTTGAAAACTTCATACTCGTTAACTTTTTATCTTAAATTAGCATACATCTAGCAGACATTAAATAAAACAATGTTCTTTCAATATAAATAAAATAAAACAATACTGTTACTCATGTTTTTCATAAACTCGTATTTAGTATATGTAATAAACTAACTTTAGTGGACATTAATAAATTTTATTTATATTAACGTTATTACTTACAAAAATCATTAACTTAAATTAAATATTCCAAAAAGTGTGTTTAAGTGTTTGCATTATTTTCATTATTATTTGTACTATTTAATATGTCTAGTAATGAATGCTTTAAAGTATTGCATTTATAAATGGATCACAACTGTAAGCCAGTAAGTCATTGCACATATAAACGGATCAATAAAATGTAATAGGATTAATATAGTTAACACTTTCTTCTTAATTTGATCACAGCTGCATATAGTTTAGTTTAATTTACTTTTATTATTTTAGTAGTTTAATTAACTTTAAATCGTGTCAATCTCTTAAATTAAAACCCCCTTTTAAACTGTAAAGAAATCCATTAAGCTAGCAATTAAGTTTCTTCTTAATTTGATAACAATCGTAGTATAGTTTAGTTTAATTTACTTTTATTGTTTTAGTAATTTAATTAATTTTAAATCGTGTCAATCTCTTAAATTAAAAACCTTTTTAAACTGTAGAAAAACCATTAGGGTAGCCATTAAGTTTAACTACTCATTGCGAACGACCTTTACTTACCAAAACTAGCTATAATTGATCGGATATACTGCTCGTAAGTGTTAGTCTACTAAGTTACATTGGTTTTTATAAATTTAAAACTAGATTTAACACATCAACCATCCTCGAACTATAGATGGACTTCCCGGAGCATGCGAAACCCTATGACCATCCATGTTAATACCAAGTCCATTCTCATTGCATGAACCAACCCATCACATAGTTAATTCACACATTCACTCACATACTAGCTACACCGTGAGTGTTAGCTCACATCGTGACTCCAATCACATACTTAGGTCCTTACCGAACGTGGGAAACCAAACGGTTAGCTAGCTACACATCCAATACATACCTTACGTAAACAATAAATATCATACTAGGTTGAATATAACATGGGTTCCACCTTAATATAAAGGGTGGTTGGGATTATTTATTTATTTTGCTTTTTTTGTTTATCATTTTTTTAAGTGAAAAAAATAATTTTTTTATTCAGATATTGTCTTTTTTTCTCGTTAGTTATTTGATTTATTGTTTTAAATGACTTTTTTCTCTTATAGTAACATATATATATATATATATATATATATATATATATATATGAACTTGATTGAATATTTATATTAAAATTATTATTTTTACAAATAAAATTGTGCTTGTCTATAAAATAAGCAAATCCAAACAATGGTTTCAAAAGTATATATATACTTTTTCTTTCTATAAGTATTTGTTTTAAGCAGAAGTGCAAGAAGAAAAAGATAAACAATTCAAACACTCACATATTAGAAAATTAATAACAAAAAAAAATGTTAAAAATAAAATAAAATCCTTTTATGGTACTATACAAGGCTAAATAGTCATTATCTTGTTTAAAAACGTTTTCCTTATGTACAAATTGTTTACTCAAATGTCTCATTAAAAAGAAGTTTGTATGGACCACCATTACAAAAGTTGTTTATTAGCCTAAAAATGTGATAATCGTATGATAGAAAATTTTGATGCCGTACAATGTTAGCCTATGAGGTTTAAAATTTCGTACGCTCCGAGATAAAAGGCATCATAGCTTGTTGTTCTTGGACATGTAAAACAATCGAGCAAGTCATGATTACCAAATGAAGACAATAGTCGAACCGAACAATACCAATTTAATCCACACAAGGTTGGCAACGGTCGCCGCGTTGCTGGCATGCCTGTTTATTTTGTTCAATGTTTTTTTACATTAAAGGCGTCGCAGAATAGCGAACATTGTTTTAGACAAAAATGGTCACAACATGAGAACATTGTTGAAATGTGGGCATAATAATCCAACAATTTGCTCTTTGCCAGTTTCCTCAGCAATCAATATCCCTTAAAACAATTCGAATAAGTCCATAACCATAAACCTGTTTGTCAAGTTCTCATTTCGGTATTGAATGCATTAGTCATAGTTTTTAAATCTATACTCAACACAAATTCATCTTTGCATAATATCACTGCCACCAATGGAGCTCTCAAGTTTAACCCTTCACAATGTACTTCTCCATCTCCACCATCACCATCATTACCATCTTTCTGCTTACTTTCCTAGACATTATCCATATCCAAAAGCTTAGTTAGATTTAATCAGGACCAAGCAGCAGACTGATATATACTCATAAAATTAAAAAGTGTAAAAAATGACTAACCTAGGCGAGAATCAAGGTCGACCTCATAATCCCTATGCTTTAACGGTTTCCTTTGCACCGGTGGACTTTCGATGATGAGTTCAAGGTATTTTAGAATTTTTATGGTAATTTCCCCGCTTGCACCAAAAATAGTATGTTTGAAGACTTGCTTCAATCGCTCAATACTCTTGTAGCGGATGGTGTATCCATATGACCCTGTAAACATATCCAAATGATCAAGCAGTCATATATGAGTCTTTGAAATGTCTACTCTGTCATGTAATTTCCTTTTAAATTTTTAGTTAGGCGGTAACAATACATACGTCAAGTAAATAAAGTTTATACTACCGTTAAGATTGAGCTTTTCAGGCTTTCCAAATTTTTGCAATGCCATAGTCTCATAAATAAGGTAAAACCAAACAACCCATAAGCAACCTTCTATAGCAATTTAAAACGAATGAAAATACACAATCTTAAGATTTTGTTTGTGTATTTGCATAATCTTAAACTCACGCATCGATTAGGCCTTTCCAAACTGTATTTGCAAATACACAAACATAATCTTAAATCACGCATCGATTCCAATCACATTAGGCCTTTCGACATAAGTATAAGATTTTTAGAATTCATATAGTTTCACACCACATTAGGCCTTTTCGAAACTGTAGTGAAACTACCTTAATCCTATAACACATCGATTCCAACGACTATATGAATTCTAAAAAGCTTATACTTTTGTCGAATGGTAAAGAATAAAAGCTTTTCCAAATGTACATAAGCTGAACTAAGCAACCTCATAAGCTGAAAAAAGTAAGGTAAATAAAAATTCATGATTATCTTTCTTTAACAAATTTTAAAACAACTTGGACATAAAACTAAAAGCCTATAGTCTGTAAGAGAATGTAAACAAATTTGGCTAACCTGTGCGCGTACGCCCTGCTGTTGACCTCGGAATGGGGCGTGTTTGTCGTGTCCCCATCTGTTGTGCTCTAGCTGCCCGGGAAGATGTTGTTGGGATAGCTGCAGCTGCTGAGACAGATGTGGCTGCAGTGACAGCAAGACATGAGGTTTTGTAAAAGGTGCCAAAACTGAGATGGCAAACAGGCACACCTCAAATGTATGCTGTAAACAATCTACAACTTTTACTTGCAAAGTTCTGTAAATGTAAAAGCAAAAGAATATCAGATAAGTTGTTATGACAGAAAAAGCATACCTGCAAGTGCGGACGATGTTGTTGCCATTGGTATGGGGCATGTTGGTCAAGTCATCGTTGGTGGACCTGTATGCGACTGTGTAGTTGTTGTAGGTGTAGGTGCAACTGATGTTTCTGATAGGGCTACAATGACAATAAAATGAAAGGTTTCATAAGAGGTGTGTAAACTGAAATGACAAAGGCTTACATTTGTAGTTACAAAGTTTTATAAGCGTGAAAGTAAAAGAACATGTGAAAAGCTAATAAGCTAATTTTTTCGGGTTTGTTTAAGCTTATTTGTCCGGCTTATGGGCTTATTGAACATGTGAAAAGCTAATAAGCTAATTTCTTTGGGCTAATCAGCTTATTAGGTTGAAAAGCTCATAAGGCCAAAAAGTTTTAGTAGCATTTCAAAAGTTCTAAAGGCCACAAATCAGACAAATAAGCTTAAACAAACACCTCCTTAACATATGTGTCCATATTTACATTTTTCAGTTTTATTTGTGATGCATAATGCAAAACCAAACACCCCTTTAAAGAGTTGGAACATAATGTATGTAGAAAACTTTCAAACCTCTGCAGCGACGCAACTTGGGCTGCCACGACTTGCTTTTAATAGATGGTCATCTCAAATAACATTGGAAAATCCAAATTCAGAAAGAATAGCCTTTGCAGCAAGAGATCCAGAACCATGTCTGTTGATCCATTACCATCAGTCGGTTACTAAAACAACCATGTTGTGTTCCACTAAACCTTTTCATTTTGCTGTCATACCTGAATTTTAATCCGAATCCTCGGGTACTTCTCAAGTTTTATATATGCTTCCATTCTCGTTTCGCAAACTGAAAGAGAAAAGAAAAAAAAGATGTGTTGTGATAATCTCATTACTGTCAAAACTCAAAAGATGACATACTTCCTAAAGAACATATAATAGAACCTTAGGAAGCTCATTACTAATAAGACTAAACGAATAAAACCTTACCAATAAGGTCACCTGGCAAAAAAATTAATGGTGACAAAAGTGTTTGTGCGTCAACCTAACCAACCCATTTTGACGCTAATCAAGGTAAGCACTTAGATAGCCATATAGCCAATATAAGTGGTTTCAAATTTACCTTGTTCTTTGACCTCCCCTTTCGTAGACCAGCAATTTCATTATACCATTTCATTGACCTGCACGAAAAAATTATTTCTGATTAAGCTCTTTCATCAACCTGAGATTACGGTTACCACCATTAACGGGAAACCTATAATAAACCCAAACCCCCTGTTGTTTCAATTATGCAAACCTTGCATCTTTGCAAAATTAAACATCTTACCTTCATTTCGACCCATTAGCCAACCGGACCTGCAGTTTTGCCACTTTCAGTCATAATTTTCGCTTTTTGGTAAGTCCACCAAGCTGACCCGTTTTGCCTGGGCCGAGAAACACGGTTTTTGAAACATTACGCATCTTGCATTCCTGGTACGTACCACATGTACATATATGTATCAGCATTATGTTAAAATTTGTGGATAAAAACATATACATTTTACATACATTACATTGTGTACATCCATGACCAAATAAAAACGTATCTCCCCACGACGATAAGCATTCACCAACTTGCAGCGTAAAAGTTTTGAAACAAAACAGCCGTTTAAACATCACTTTTCTAGATATAACATCGACAACCAAATAACCTAAAATGCTTTATAAAGTGGGTTATTTGTGGATAGTAGGTGCTACCTGGTGTTGGTACACATTTGCAGCGCCTTCCTGTTGGTGGCGCGCGTTTTCAGGAACTTGTGGTCGCAGCATGTCTCCTAGAGTCATGTGTACTTGAAAGAGAGCACTTTTTTTTCCTGGTAATTTGATGCTAAAAATACTTTAGAAAATCGTTTATTGATGCCGACGAACTGGGCAAGAATTATGCTAATCTGCCACACAAATACCACTATTCTCAGACCCTACCATTACCGAACATCATCTGCTATGAACAAAGTTTTTTTTACTGCATTATCAAACTTAAAGTTCCTAAAAACCAACAATCCAACTCATAAATAACACAAATAAACTTAAATAACTAAAACCCCTAGCCTATTGTTCCATGTAACCACATCTTACATAATTTATCCTATACAATAAAAATTTACTCATAATTTTGGCTATCACATTCATCTGAAAGAGGGAAACAACTAAAATCTCTAAATAAACCCGAAATTAGCAAAAACCCCCAAATTATTAAAAAAAAAACCCTAATTATAACAAAACCCTAAATTAAAAGTAAATTGTATATCAAAATCAAAAACCTAAAACTGATAACTAACCTGAACATGCGATTTATAATACTCTTCTTTGCAATATTCATCCGTTTCAGCTCCATCTTCAAGCTACAATTGATCCGGACCTGGTGGTGTGCATGTGTGTGATTTTGAGAGCGAATTCAAGATATTATGTGTATGCAAAAGTCATGTGGACACAAACTGGGCCAAATTATGTGGGTAAAGTGGGGAGGCAGCTGGGCTAATGAGGTGGGCCAAAAAATGGCGGGAAAACGGCAGCATGAAACGGCACCGTATGTATTGAGATTTAATATAAACTCTAATTGACTCAATTTGTAAAATGTGCTTAACTGCTTAATTTTCGGGGAGTGAATTGATTTGGATTAAATTATTTTGTTGTATTGCACATTATAAAAAGTGTGAGGAGATATGAAGTATTAGCTTTTAATTCATAAAAAAAATTAAAAGCGACGACTTAGCGATAGAAAAACCGTCGCTAACTGAAACTTTTTCTAACAACCCTCATTCTACATTAATAGCATTAAAAACACCCACTACACCCAATATTACAATATCTAGTATCAACAAACATGAATCAACAAAGGGAACATAGCACAATCTAGGTTAGAAATACCTAAAGGATTTTCCCGAGCTAAATTTTTGATTTATTATATCCTCATATACGAGGAGAGAAAATATGAGGAAGCAAAAGTATAGTAATCAAGTTTCAGTATAAAAGTTACACGTGAAATTTTTAAAAAGATTGCTAAAGTCATTAAAGTGAGCGATTTTCAGAGTTACTATTATTTTCATTTACCGAAAGTAGGATTTTCCAAAATTCAATGACACTTAGAGCACAAGGTGCAACAACAAGCACTTGCCTCCTCATTCGGGCCCCACCACACCACATCACCAAAACACCTCAACTTCAACTAACATCAACAAACCCCCCTCACCAAATAACAAACCTCAACTTCCCCATTCGGGTCCCACCTCTTACACACTTATTTTTTTATTCATTTCTTTAAATAAATTAAATTATTTCACAAATACTAAAAAATAAAAAAACATACTAATTTTATTTCATCAAATTAAAAAGTTACAATACGGAAAAAAAATACGATACGGGAAAAAAAATACAACACATACGACACTAAAAACCGAACCTAATTATTATTATTTCGTTGAAATTCTTCCCATTGTTGTTGTTGCCAAACATGCTCGATGAGACATAGTTGAAGCCTTGAGTGTGTGCGTTTATCATGTAGTTATTTGGTTTTTCTTCTTTGCGTTGCGCAACGTTCGACCCATGACTGTTGTATATTTAGTGTCGGCGGAATATACATTTCGGCAGCGTCGGCTATATGAAAATGTTAATCTTTCAAAATCATGTTATGCATTATGATGCACGAGTACATGATTCTCCGTAACTTGCCCACAGTATATGCACGCGCCGGTTGGGCAATAATATGCCAACGTCCTTGTAGGACACCAAAAGCTCTTTCGATATCTTTTCGCGCACTTTCTTGTTTCGCTTTCCATGCGGCGTGTTTTGGGTTGTTTGCAACAGTAAAGGACTTGACAAACGATGCCCATTGCGTGTAAATTCCATCTGCTAGATAATAGCCATTTTTAAATGTACGTCCGTGTACTTCAAACGAAACTTGAGGGCCAATATCGTCAATCAGGTCATCGAATAAAGGAGAATTATATAAAACGGTCAGATCGTTATTCGCACCTGCCACACCAAAAAACGCATGCCAAATCCACAAATCATAAGACGCAACAGCTTCAAGAATTATAGTTGGATATTTTTTATCACCTCTGTGAAATTGCCCTTGCTATTCTTTTGGGCAATTCTTCCATTCCCAGTGCATACAATCGATGCTTCCCAACATTACCGGAATCTTATGAACCTGGCTATGTGCGTCGTATAAGTTACGAACGTCGTCCTCAGTTGGTTTTCTTAAAAACTCCTTCCCAAACAAATGGATTATGCACATAGTAAAAAAATCAAGACAATTACGTGCACAATGTTCACCTATTTGTAAATACTCATCTAATGAATCAGGTGCTACCCCGTACGTCAATTGGCGTAGGGCACATGTGCATTTCATAATCACACTAAAACTCATTACACCTGCAGCATTGGGTCGTTGTCTAAAGAAATCAAAATGAGCAGGAAGAGGATCATGAGTGTCAATATATGTTTCAATACCTTCGACTATTTCTAAGAATAGTTTATGGCTCATACGGTAACGACGTCGAAAATTATCTTCAGTATACTTTGGCACATCACCAAAATAGTCGGCCCGTAGACGTGCTTCAGCAACATCACGTTCACGCCGAATGTATGTACGGCGATTTGAAGGACCGGCTTCTTGATTTTGCAACTCTTGCTCGTTTTCGA
Source organism: Artemisia argyi (assembly GCA_030686995.1). Taxonomy (NCBI): domain Eukaryota; kingdom Viridiplantae; phylum Streptophyta; class Magnoliopsida; order Asterales; family Asteraceae; genus Artemisia; species Artemisia argyi. The sequence goes on from CM060701.1 coordinate 39,287,263, forward strand.
ACTCTTGTATAATCAGCTCTAGCTCATGTAGCTCTTCAAAGTCACTAACTTCGGAATAAGATGATTCACTCATTGTTTTTGCTTTGGAATGAAATGAGTTAGGTTATTTAGAATGAAATGTTTTGGGTTTTTGGGAATGAAATATGTGTGAAATATGTAAATATATATAGGGATAGTGTATATGGTTTTAGGGGTTAGGAAAAAAAAAAAAAAAAAAAAAAAAAAAAAAAAAGACGAACGTTGTATTTTTTAAACGTTACACAACGTTTACACACAAAAGCTGCACATTTGTCAGATTTTACCTTCGCCGTGGCCACGGGGAGGTGACCATCAGCGAGCCTATGATGGTGTGGCGGCGAGCAACGGCTCGCCTTTGCCCATGCCACATCGGACGGCGAGGTGCTCGTTTTCGTCTGCACCTTGTGCTCTTATATTTTCTCAAGTTCTTAGACAAGCTTTTTTCTTTATCAAAAGTAAAACGTTGTACAAACATGCTAGAGATAATGGCGTAAAACTAATGAATAATAAATTAACCAAACACGAAGCTGTTAACTTTTTTTTTTAGCTAAGCCCAAAAGTTTCTCACAAAGCATAGAGGAGTTAAAGAGTAAACATGTGTACTTGTTACGATGTTCTTAACATTTTTGTTGTTGGATATACTCGACATCAAACCCGAAGTTCGATTACGGAACGCTAAATCGAGAGTTGTATCGAACACGAGTTGCAAACATGAGAGACTACAAAGAACCAACAAGAATATGCACATGATATACCCTCGTACCAAACCTTTATAAAAAAAACCTAATAAAGCTATTACAACGAGAAAGAAGAATGTTAAGAACTAGCATCCCCCCTCATCTCTATAAATAGAGATGATGTGATAGAAACCCTAGCTTGCTTTACACTCCAAGTTATCTAATCCTAGTTCTAGTCTACCACCTAATATAATTACAAAGTACACTTTAGTCCCTAATCTATGTTTAAGTTACTACTAATATTTAACAATTATCACCTTAGGAGTAACACTTAAACATAACCGATACTCAACATCTTTTCCTCGTGCAGGAACCTCATATCGGGGACCACCTTGTCGACCAGGCATTGTACTTCAGTAATTTTCGAAGATTAACTTCAGTAGACTCCTTCACTTACTTCTTTTCAGCAGCATTACCCTCTGCACACTCTTGACTAGGTACGCCGGTTACCTTAATATCTGTCCTCACCTTTATACTAAAGTGTACCTTTTCTTGATTACTTTTAAAGTGAATTTAAGGTTACACACCAACTTAATCAACTATTTACTATATGTATTCACCTAATAAAACAAACAAAATCATTTTTTTACGTGGGTTTTAATTCTTAAACCTCTCATCGACTGTCGCTACTCCAAGAAAACGATTTGAAAAACCCGAAACCTTTTTCTTTGCTCTTAATCTCGAACTAGCACTCGAACTTCGATGACCACAATAACCGCGGCTCTTGATACCACTCGGCATTAAAGGATTATAACCCTTCGTCGAGGTCTTGTTGGAGTAGTTCTTGATTCGTGGTTCCGCTCTAGAAACCAAATTGTTGGATTTCTCCCAACATTTGTCATTTGAAACTTCCATTCATTCGGAGCAATTGTATCTTTCGAATTCTTTAATCTTGTATAAGATAAGCGTATATCATAAAACCAGAAATACATTTTTCGTTAGTTACATTGTCAATGAACAACTGCTCCATCAGTCCCAAATTAATAATTGACTTTTTTTTTGGATGTCCCTATTTAATTATCTAGTTTGATCGAATTCACAATATTACCCTTGCTTGAAATTATTATTACAAACCTTAAAAAAGATATTAATTAGTTAGTTAACGGTAACAATTAATTGTTATTCTGCCAAAAAGTAAGAAAAAAAACCATGTAATAATTATGTTTTTTCTTAAACTGTGTGATTTGTTGTTGCAGGACAATTATTTTAGAACGGAAGGAGTATAAAGCTCACAAATCAAATTAACATTTTTGAGAATAGATTGAGTTTTTGGGGTTGATTTGCGCGGTGATTTTGAAGTTTTTGGCGAATTTGAAAGTAAAACGCGTGGTTTAAAGGTAAAACGCGGGTTTTGTTTTCGAAGGTAAAACACGGGTTCGTATTGATGATGAATATAGAATGCGAGATTGTTTGAGTTTAGAACGCGGGATTGTTTCAGTTAGGTTTTCAAAATGAAGGTTACTTAGAAAACGCCTTCACCAAAACTTCTTCAACAAAACTCCTTCACTAAAACACTGACTAGGGTTCTAAAACGCCAAATGTAGAAAACACGTGTTATGGTTCTAAAACGCCAAGTGTAGAAAATGCGGGTTAGGGTTCTAAAATGCCAAGGTTAGAAAATGCGAGTTAGGGTTGTAAAACGCGGACTATAATTTCTGAAAATGCAAACAATGTTGCTAAAACACCAAACAATATCTGAAAAAGTCAAGGTTTGATAGCGTGGCAAAACGTTGGCTAGGGATTCTAGAAATGCCACGCATCCAAAATGCCACATATCTTAAATGCCACAGTGTAGAGAACGCGGGTTAGGATTTTAAAGTGTTGGATAAGTTGAGTTTGAATACGCCTTCACTAAAACATCTCACTAAAACACCTCCACTAATTCCTACACAGCTTTGGGTTTAGAAACATAGTATCATTTGTAGAACGCCACATTTAAAAATTCCAACTTTGTTGTCAAAACTCAAAACACCACTTTGCAAGACCTAAAATGTCACTTTGGGATTTGAAACGCTTCTTGAAAGTTTTAAGAGGTTGAAGACGCAACTTTGTTCACATTTAAAACGTCATTTCACCTAAAACGTCACAATGTTATAAACGCCACGTTTATTAAGCATTTCAATTCTGAAACGCAAATATACTTAACATGACATTGAATTTTGATTATAATTTTGACATTATTAAAATTGTTGTATAGTTATTTTCATCATTTTTCAAATCATTATATCATTTTTGAACTTAATCGAGTTGAATCGAAAAAGCACCAACATTCTTTACCATCTATTTACTTAAACACGTTAAATGAGTCACACACGGGGTACACGTGTTATACATGTCTAAATTCGAGTTGAGTGTATTGACACAATTAATTAACAGGTCATGTTTGAATAAATGTATACCAACATCCTAACCTGTGAATCTGAATAACTTAATCCAAAAACGACTAGATTTGCACCCGTAGATAGACGTTAAGGGTGGTGGCAGTGGTGCCTCCGAAAACATACTTAACCTCCCAACCAACCAATAATATCACTCCACCTTACTTACAACTTTTTCAAACCTCCCAACCATTTTTAGTGGCAACCATACCTTTTTAAACCTCCCAGTCCAACGTCCATATCCCAACGTTCGAAAATTAATTGCCTAACGTATACTTTCTCCCTCCCCGCCCCGGTGAACTTTGCTTGCGAAACTAACCTCCGAGCCAAACCGACAAGGTGGCAATGATGTTCACCGCCGGTTTGGGTTCATCGTTGGTGAAACCGGCACCACTGCCACCACCCTAAGTATATAAGAAAAGTTCTTTTACAACAGCTTTGACTTTATTCAATGTTACTCCACAGACACTTTTTAAGTTTTTAGGATTATTTTAATTGGAAGTAGGTTAAAAGTGAAATTTATTGTGGCGTACCAAACTTTTTTAAACATTCAATTGAATGAAAATAGACCTCACAGTGATAGTTATATGATTATCTTCTTTGAATTATTTGAAGTCACGTGTATATTATTAGCCCATGTTCTGGGAATGCAGGTTGATTATATCGTAAGTAGGGTAAATATAATGAACGAGAAACTTTCTAATAGTTAAAACGTACTTAATGATGGCTAGGACACACCTTTCTCACATGGACAATTTTTAATGATGGCTTTGAATGAGTGTTGTGGAAAATGGTACTAAATACAGTCATCGACACGCTATATTTTGGTACATTATTATAGATATTAATAATCGAAGTAATTTATGTGGACTACTTGAATTCATACACAGCAAACTGTAAGAACATTTATGATTTTATATCACTTCACACACACAAAACATTTATGGGAATTAAGCAATAGATGTATCAAATACAAAAGTTGAGTACAAATCTCATCGATGTTTGAATATATTGTAGTTTCATGGATTAATTTATATTTGTATTTCTCAAAAATACAATCTGGACCTATGTTAGGAGCTTCCGGAATACACTGGGATCTTCGTAAAGTTGCTCATTATGAGTGTTACGACGAATTTAATTGGGAAGTCCGAAGTCCAATGGCAAAAAGAGGGGGATTCATTATTTCGTTATTTAGTACGAATCAGTGAAATGACGGAATTCATAAAAATTATTCAACATGCGCTAGAAGAATTCCGGGAGGGTCTTATGAAAATTTAGAAATACGCCGTTTTGATAGAGTAAAAGATACTGTATGGAATGACTTTGATTATCGATTCATTAGTTAAAAACCTTCAGCGACTTTTGAATTGTCGAAGCAAGAACTTTATGTGAGAGTTGAAGCATCAAAGGGAGAATTGAGAATTTTTCTAATAGGAGATAAGGGTGTTTTTCCTTGCTATTAGCAAACTATGTGTAGTTTAACTTGAAAAATCACAAATCGAAATATTTTTACCTTTCATGTTTAATTATAAAAAGTTTTCTTAAGGTTTTTCTGTAGATTTGGTCCCGTTCTTACATGCCAAATTTATGTAAAACTTTATACAAGAATCATGTTATCGTATTCATTTTGGTTATACATAGGTACCGTACGAAACTACAAATATGAGATTATGACCTGTTTACTCTAATTTGGGCCTCATATTTGGACCAAAATACCTCTCAATCTGGACCACAATAAACAAATAATTGATATGGTGTATTTAGTTTTGTTCTGTGCATGAGATATTGCAATCCACGAAACGATAAAGTTGTAAGCTTTTTTATAAAAGAATTGACAAATGAGTGCATCAAAATTGTTTCAATCATTATTCTTTTTGGTGCGTAAACTTTACATAATTTATGTAAGGTACCGGGTTTTATATATCTATATATGATCCTTATATAGTTCAATACAATGCATCACCTAATAACAAAGAAATTTATTTACTTTGTTTTATTTGATAAAAGGGTTACCTCAATAAAATACATTTATTTACTTTGTTACAACTATAATCATATACTATGATTTAAAATGTGATTCGAAAATTATGTGATCACTATTTAAATCTCGTATGGTCACTACAGTTTTTTTTTTTTTTTTTCCCTCAACTAACATATATGATAGTGTATTACTAATAATTTCTTTGTATTTTTGTACCTTTGTCAAATGAGTATCGAATATTGGATGACATGTGTATCGATAAGAAGACAACGACTTGAAATAGAAAAGGTTCGTCAATGGAAGCGATCATCAAACAAATACAAAAAAGATGAATTATTACAAGATATCAAACCAAAAACCACCAAAAAAGTTGTTCAACTTGTCATAAAACGTTGGAAGAAAGGATCAACGTTATATATATATATATCTTGATTAAAAGAACAATTTGATTGAGACACAAGATATAAATTCGTGGATCAAATGAAAGTTTATAAAAAATGGTGCCAAATTTTGTATGGCAAGCTAGAGTCGTGTTATCTTAAGAATCCGATGATTATCATCAAGAACATAACGACTGAAAATGATGCATTGCGTCAACCATTATCTCATTTTCTGAGTGCGTGTTAAACGCGCAACAATACTTGAAACTTATGATTACATAGAATTGGATGATTCGTGTTCTCGTATAATAGTATATATGGGGTTATTTTTATGTGCGTATGAAAATAGCGATAAATTCATTAGCTTGTTTGAGCTAATTAGTTTATCAGTACCGAAAAATCAGCTTATTAGCTTTTTCAAACTATCTGATAGTATTTAAAAAAAATAAAAAAATAAATGCTAATTCAAACACCACCGATGTAAAACCAAGGTAAGATTATAATACAAATATGAATAGTTGAATACTGTTTCATGTCAACTTCTCCAATTTAATTAGCAGTAATATTCGTCTTATGATTGATCTGACCCACCACCCTATCTTCAAGATAACCTATACAGTATACACTATCCAATGACAATTATTTTTTGTGTCATGTTAGTTATGAGTTATGACTTTTGTTATTTTATAAGTTAGAGAAAATAATATCGACATGGGTGGCCTGTTCATCATGCTACCTTTTGAATGCTCCCGCAAACATCGGGCAAACAAGATTTTCAATCAAATAATGCATTTATATAACATGAAATGGGTAGGCTTGCAAGTTGCAACGTCAAAATAATGCTAGGTTCAGTATAGCCTTATTTGATCGTTCAAAATATTGGTCGAGATATATGACTTTGATACGTAATGTAGTAGTTTTCATATGAGATATATGACTTTGATACGTAATGTAGTAGTTGTCAAAATGTAATAAGATTTGTGACTAATTAATTCGATCGATGAACAAAGAGTTAGAGCCCAAATATGACATCTACTATCTATATAAAACAAGGTTTTCTTGACCAATCTCCTCTCCAAAATTCTTCTAAACCTGCCACGTGGCATTTCCCCTTATCCAACGGCTCTTCTTGCTTTCACATCTAAAAAAGTCAAAGCACACAAAAAATTGGGGGAATACCTATTCGGCCTTTCATTTGCTCTGACTGATACAAAAAAAACACACACGCATTCTCTCAAAAAATCCCCAAAACAATAACCCTAAACAATAATCCCCAATTCAATATCAAATACATAAACAATTAATTGAATCCTCACTGATTATCAAACAAAACCAAAAACCCTAATCTAAAATCCCCATTCAATGAATAAAAAAGCCAAACACAATCGGGGAAAAAACCCTAATCAAAATAAACTCATCTGATCCGCTCCTCTCAATTGATTCCGAAATCAATTAAACGGGACCAATATTCATCTTATTTTGATAAAAAAAAATCAATTACATGTTTTTTTTTAATGATCAATGGTGTAGGTTTGTACTAATGATCATAATATATATTGTGCAGGTTTACATTAATGGGAGATGATTTGTGGTGGGTTATGATGATGACTCGAGGTATGCTACCACATGGCCACATTATTTAATAATTATACTTACTTCCATGGTTTAGTTTTTAAAAAAAGGAGATGGTTTGTTATTTTGTTGCTTTGCATTGTGTTCATGCCTTAAGGCACATTCATGTTCATGTTCTTTTAGTTTATTTGTAGTTTAAAAAATTTCTAATATGAGCTTGAAATTCAGATTCAGATAACATGTTGAAGGAGCAGACAACGATCCTCTTCTACATTTCTTGAGGAACGTGCGTAAACAAATTATACCATTATGTGCAAAAAGGTACATTTCTCAATCTATAGTAAGTAAGATATATTTTTACTTCATAGTTATATTTAATTATGGTAAGCAGCCGTTTCCTTCACCGATAAAGGTTCATTCTATGTCGCAAGAATAATCTCTCTTTTTTATGCACACCATGTGTTTAATGAAATGTGTGTGAAGGTAAATTTGTTATAAATTGCATTTTGTTTAGGTTGTTGAATTCACATAATGTTTTAGATAGGTTCATATGTCATTAAGGTTTTGGTTGGGATTTATGCAGATGCACATTGTCCAAAAGAATTAAGCGAGAAGAGCAACTATCTCAGTAAATAAAGGTTAGTACTTTTCTTTTAAAGTTTAATAATGTAATGTCTCAAGTATACATACAACCAATTTCAATTTCAGTTTATTCGAAGTTTATAATGTAATGTGTTTTCAATTTTATTTATTAAAAGTTATTCTTGATAAGTTATTAAAAGTTAATCTCGATAAGTCATGTTGTGTTTGGGTGATGAACTAGGGGCTGAAATGGGTGGGTTCGGGGTCCTGAAATTGCTCAATTTGGAAGCTGAAATGGGTGTCCGATTGGCTTGCTCAAATGGGAGCTAAAACAGGTGCATTTGAGGTACTGAAATAGGGACTGACAGGTGCGTTTAGAGGCTGATATTGTTTGTTTTGCCTGACAAAATGGCCCGAAAATAGGTGTGTTCGGGGGCTGCAGTGGGAGCTAAAATGGGTCAATTGAAATAGCATGATTAAGTGATGAAATGGGAGACATGATTAGTAATGGTACTTGCCCATGTGATGACGGATGCAACAAAAATAGCGGCGGTGGCTGCAAATGCGACCCTAGCAGGTATCAAATTTATTGTTCTTATCGCCCACATCCATTACAATAGTCAAGCTTACTAGATTTCATTATTTTTTTATTAGTTTATTGATGACGGCCGATGGAAGCTCAATATTTGCAGGGAAAAAGGTTGGAAAGACCACAGAGCTCATGAAATTAATCGACAACTGACAAGAATGATGCCACTATGATGCCACTGATGCTGCAATAATGGGTATCTTGCCTCTGATCCGAAAGAGGTAACCTTAGTTCTATGTATTTGATATGAATAAACACCCTAAAAAAACATCAACAGCTGCTGCCTTGCTTCACAACCAACTTATTTGACGTTTTAGAGGAACAAAAAACCACTTTCTCAAAAAGTTGAAACATTTTACTAAAGTACATGAATTACATACCAGGCATAATAGAATAGAAATGCAGACGACCCACATGTCAAGTTGCTTGATTGGAAGTTGTAGCTAAAGGTTGATTTTTATTCGTAGGAATGGGTGTTTGGGTTATCTTATTTTGCCGACTTATGGGAGGCTTATTTGAATTCTGAAAAAGCTATACATTCATTATTTTAAATTCCTGAAGGTGTTAGCTTCAGCTTATGACTTTCCATAAGGTCAAGCTGATAGCCTCATAAACTGAAAACCTCAACTTATGAGCTTTTCCAAATTTGCCTAAGCCGTCCGTAAGCCTATAAACAATTGAATGCTATTTGGAGACTCAGAGCTATTACCTGGATAATTGATGATATCACAGTTGGTTGGGGGTAAAAATTGCAGGTAGGTTGCTGGTGCGGCTAGCTTTCTAAAGGTAGTATGCTGATATGGTTTGCTTGCTGATACAACTAACTTTCAAAGCCTGCTGCTATCATGGAAAGTATAGGTGTGTTTGTCCCTATCATGAGTGCTTTCTGAGTTTGCTATAATGTCAAAACAAAGTGTCAGTTTTAAGTTTTAAGTCTATTAGAGTTTGTTTGATTTTTTTATGAAAAACGAGTACTTGCTATAACCGCAATTTTTTTAGGCCTGGAATGGAAAATTGTGTTCGTGAGCGGGTTGGTGATACTGAGTTCGAGGGTTTATAAGCTGTGGCCAAAAGGTATTGCCTCAACTCTTTTGTGTTTTTTACCGAATTAAAATTAGAATCTTAATATATAGTAATAATTATGAAGGTATCCAGTTGAATGCTTTTCAATTTCATCTACTGCTTTTCTTTGCGCTTACAGGTTACATCGGTCCAGTTTCTTTCCTGGACACTCTGATAAATGAGTGTTATGGTGTTTGTTGAGCCTATTGTGCAGGTGCAAGAGTTTGGGTAAAGTTCGCAAAGGGCTGCAAATGTTGTGAGTAATCTGAAACCATATCTTATTTTGTATTATTACTGATTGAAATTTATTTGTGTGTTACGAGGAAACTACGGCTCATGTGCATTAGAAGAGCCTCAAGTTGTAGAAACATTGTACTCAATAAAATCTGCAAATGCTATAAAAACCTATTACTTTTATCATCCCAAACTATATCATGAGTCATAATGATACCATAAAAGTAGCGCTAGAATTTGGATGCTCTTTTTGTAGTGCTAAAAAGGCAAAGGTCCAAAAATATATGCAAATGCTTACTGTGTTTTCACGTGGCTGTTTCCGACTTTTCATTAGCCATACTGAGATAAAGCCGTTATAAGTTAACTTAAAAGCATAACTGTTGGGGCATTATTTACCATAGTTACCATTCAAATTTTTTAAAGAAAAACACCATATTTGTTATGTATCGGTTAGCTACCAAATATTTTTTGGAATATAGAATAATAAAGGGTATTGTGTTGGCTTATATATAAAATTGTATTACATAAGTACTAGAGGTTGTTGTTGTTGTTGTTGTTGTTGTACATAAGTGCTAAAGGTTAAAAATATGAAATGGAATATTGCAGAATGAGTGGATACTGTAGTTGGATAAGAAGTGAACGAGTGTTAGCGGAATTGAAGAAGTCAAAGTCTAGAATGGGGAACAAATTTTAAGCCGAAAGTTGGACTATGAATTGAAGAAGTCAAAGTTTAGAATGAGGAAAAAGGTAAATTTATTATATGTATTGATCTTATTGTAGTTATAGATGATGATGTATGCACAGGTAGGTTGCCCAATGATCCAACCTTTTCCGCCAAGAGTATTTAAAATTTAAACTTACTTTATACATTATTGATACCAATTCCGGTCAATTACGTATTGGATATGATAAGCCCCTTGACTATTCTTTGAAAAACAAGTATTCGAATGTCAAACATGTTGACATTTCATTGATGGCAAAAAAATTTCAACATAAGTGTTGAATCTCAATCATCATATTGAAAACATGCTTATTGAGATTCAACACTTATGTTGAAAATTTATGGTGCAAGAGCTTCTGTGACAGAAAACCAAGATGCTATTGATGCAGCTATCGTTGGAACCTTTGCTGACCCCAAAGAGGTACTTTTTATACTCCTTTTATATTCTTGAAGATAATACGAAAAGTGTGAGTACATATATGTTTGAGAATAAACTTTTAATATGAAAAATAATTTTTTGTTGAACTAGACATGAGTCACATACATAACTTTTCTTAAGCGGAATCTTCTAAGTCTGTTAGTCATACCATTTTCCTTGCTTTTTAGCCTTTTAGAGTGTTTGGGATTGCTTCGTTATCTTACAATGAACTAAGTACTTACAGAGTCAACACACATAAGCATTTTAAAATAAGCAAATCCCTAACACCCCCTAAATCATGCACACACAAACTAAGTTATGGTTACGTTGTACACAATTGCAACAACTGTTGCTGTTGTTAGCCATTTTTTAGCTTTTTTGCCATTTGTTTTAGCCATTTTTTTTACGTTTGTACTGTGTAGGCCAATATGGCCTATCGCCAAATCATTATCGGCCTTTTTTACTATGGTAAAATGGGATGAGTCGTATCATGTTAAGTAGAAAGTTTTTAACAAAAAGAAGAACTTCAATAATTTTAAACTCTGTAGTTCTTATTGGTTCTAATGGTCTGCATCTATTAAATCGGATATTGTTGAAACCGTCTGTTGAAAATGACGATCTGCCTCAAACGCAGCCAACCCATATTGGACCTACAAAAGTCTTTGCATCTCCCTTTAAAATTCTCCCTCTTATTTGAAATGTGTGTCTAGAAATTCTTCTTATTCTTCTATTTTTGTTTTTCTTCTTACCGGATTCCTTTCGTGTCATATACAGAGTACTTTTTTTGGTTACACTATATGTTAAAAACTTTCAAATATTGTACATACTTAGGGTAGTTCCAGTCAAGATCTCATACCTCACAACCCACCAATAATATCATTCCAGTTCATTCAAACTTTTTTCATACCACACCATACTTTTTTAGTTGCTACCATGATCCCATATCTCACCTAATTTTATCCAAATAGTTATTGTTCCAACGTTCGAATTTTGTCCATGCCGTCTCGGCAAAGATTGCCACTTGATTCCATACCGCGTGCATACCGCACCGCTGGCAGCGATGTTGCCGCACGGTTGGCATCCATACCGAGACCATTGCCAGTACCCTAACATGATAAAATTTGTAAGGTGTTGACAAAGTACGGAAGTACATTACTATTACTATATGGCTTTTTCTAACTTGTGCTCTAAGGGCACAAGTTAAGCACACCATAAGTACAACAACAATACATAGGGACCCACGTAAAAGTACACTTGTCTGTAATTTTATGTAAACTCCTATGTACTTTTTCGTGCGCCCCTGTGTACTTATGGTGTGCTTATCTTGTGTCCTTAGGGCACAAGTTAGAAAACCCTTACTATATATACTAAATAGCGTTAATTTGATGCCTTATGATTGGCTACATGTATTGAGCCTAATATTGGGTTGGCCCAATCCATTGCAGTTGGGAGTCCAAACTTAGCCCTTTTTTAGTTTTTTGTTTTTTTTCCAGCTTTTCGGTTTTGTTGCTCCTGAATTGATACAGTATGCTCCTTGCCTCGTCGCAACGCGGCGGTTCGCAACCATCCTTGTTATATCTCTATACTAATTCCCGATGTCGGTGGAGATTATAATATATTTCAGTTGGGCCGGTAATCTTAGCCCATAAATTCTATAAACTGAAGCGCCAGGCCAGAGAACCCATTATGTTATATGTGCGTTAGTGCATATTGCAGTAAATACATGAAAGCTGTTTTTGAGCAAAATAAATATGTTTTGCTCAAAAAAGCAAAATAAATATGTGAAATATTTATGGCTATTACAATAATTTGGAAATCAATATATTTGTTTGCTTATGGTATGTAAATCCATATTAAAATTGGATTGGGATGATTGTATTGTTTGATTTTTCGTGTTGAATGGTAAAGACCTCAAATGATAAACATCAAGAAGCTCGGATTACATTTAAACAAACCATTTATGAACTGTGTGTGAGACAGTATTTGCCTAAATGTGTGAATTTGTTAAAGTTGTGTGTGACTTATATTTATAGAGAAGCATGTAGGGTTTAGAGATAAATCCTTGATGGATGATCACCAGCTGTGGGGAGGCCACGCATGATCATCTGATGAGCAGACAAGGAGAACAGGTGGTCTCTCACTCCTTGGCTCGTACAAGGTGGTTGTCGTATGTCCCTACTGTCATATGTCAGATTGTACATCTTAACTGTTAATTACAGTTGGAGAGCGGTGGTCATATGCGTTCAACATTGCCTGATGAGTTTCGTCAGGCCAAGTGTGGCCTGAGATTCTAGTCGGCCCCTTATCAAGTGTTTATTGAGGTGCATTGATGATGGGCTTAATCCATGCTTATATTTAGTGGGCTTGACCACTAATATTGACATGCTATCAATATTGATTATAAACGAAAATGTGATATTGCATTAATTTTCCATATATGTACATCATTTTATACAAGATATCACAAAGTCGTATTCGAAAATGTGCGAGATGTAGAACCGCATGAGACATCGATGTTTTAGGAAAGCTCCATATTATATACCCATTTATATATTTTTGGGTCTCAAGACTTTCTACCAACATCAAAATGTTAATGATATCTGAAATTATATTCTAAATATTTGTTAAACTCAATCTCAAGTGGTTGAGAGTCACGAAGAACCTATAAAAAGTTAAAACTAGATGGTTACAATATATCTTTATCGTTATATTTAGGTAACATATAAATTTTTGCACGGGACCTCTGCTAACACGTTACGTCGTTGGATATACAACACTGCATTACACACATTATGGCGCATGTAAATAAAAAAATGGTTTTCGATGTTCCTTGTAATCACTTTAGTTTGTTTCTAGAGAAATGATATATCACCCTACTCTTTGATTCTATTTATCTTCTTACGCAAAGGATATTGACAAGTTGCAGAATTGACAGTTTGAATGTAAAGATATAATTAGGGATGAGCATTTGGACCAGAATCCCGGAACCGAACCGGAACCGTACTGAAACAGTACTGATCACGATATATGATACGGTACCGGGACTACGAAATAAGGTGGAAAAAAAAAGGTACGGGAATTATGCTGGAAATCCCATTTCGGTACCGAAATACATTTTTTTTTAATGAAAACTAGCTATTGCAGTTTGTATAAAGATCTTTGATTCATCAACGTTAAAAATAGATCATAATAGGCACATTATCACTTTTTGCTACTGAACTCGTTTGTAAATGGTTTGCTACTTTTCTCACTTTTGTCTACTGAATTCGTCTCGTTCATTAAATTAAGTCATTCTCATTAATCAGTATACTTTTTGTTTTCTCTAGTTCGCTAATCCACATTGTCCATAGTTTTCTTACACAGTGCCAATAGCATAATACCCGTGCGGTGTATCGGAGAAGTTTTATATCACATAATTTATCATTTACATAACACATGCATAAACCTAAAACTTGATTATCGAAAAACTTTAAAACATCATTATTAAACAAAACAAAAAAAATAAAACATTATCACTTTAAAATACCAAAAAAGGTATAAAGAATGATCTTTCACAATAATTGAAAAAAGTCAACAAAACAATAAAACATAAAATTTTTACAATACATATAAATGTTGATCTACAAAAAAAAATCATGTATACAAAAACATTTTACATAACAATCTAATCAAGTGGATGAGGCCCAGTTCAATTTAGTTAATATATGAGCTGGGTAACCCACGCGTTGCAGCGGGAGTGTGTTAGTTTGATATAAGTTGCAGACATTGTTTTTATAGGTTTGTTGTGTTATGTTTGTTTTTGTAAAAGTATTCAATATATTTTATTTTTGACAATTTTTTTGTGGTACATCCTATGTATCTTTGTTACTATAACGTATATGTTTAATAATTAACTTTATTTTCTTTTCGCTTTTGTTATGTTGTCTTATGGTTTAGGTATTTGTTTTTATAAAAGTGTGTGGGCAAAGGAAATAGAATTGGAGATGTGTAAAGAAGTGTTTTGGTGTGCAAGACACGATAGAGGCGTGCATGGTATGAAAAGCGATGCATTTGATATTAAGTGTTTTAAAAAGGAACCTGAAATGATAGAAAAATACATATGTCGAATACAATATTAAGTGTTTGAAAGAGTAATTTTAAACATTAGGACATTTGAAACGGAATGAAACTAATGCTACTTAAATACATATGTCGAACACAATATTGGAACATTAAGAATACAATTTAGCTACTCAACTATTGATAGTCCGTAAACCCTTGGAATATGTGTATTTCACGTCTAATATTTTCGAAGGGAGCGGCTATCGTGATGCACAAAAACCTAGGAAAAACCAAGTAAGAAAAGTTAGAAGTTGCAATCAAGTATGAAACTATATCAAGTGGTATAACATTTAGCATTAAAGATTATTGTTTAAATAAGACACGAAAATGCAATTTTATGCGGGTTTTTTTTCCCGCATATCTGGTTTGGTTGCATTATTTTTGGTCAAACTACTATGGGATGTGAAAGGGTGGGCAGTTATTGTGTGTTCATGCATGGGGAAGAGAAATTAATCATGACTTACTGTTCATATGTGTGGCTCAAGGGTGGTAATTATATCAAGTGGGCTTATAAGTCACATATAAACACAAATTAACAATCATAACCAAAGAAAAAATTCACATTAAACACATTTAAAAAAAAAAAAAAAAAAAAAAAAAAAAAAAAAAAAAAAGAAGTGAATACACCAATGCCCTTTTGCAAGGAACTGGCTGCTGCTATTGGTTCAAGCTTAGTCAGAGACATGATGGTGGTAAGGTTTGAGAGGGAGGTTACTGTGACGTTGTTGGCTGAAGCAGAGTTAAGGAAAAAAGCTAAAGAGATAAGGGCTCGTGTGGCTGAGAGGGATTTTGTGATTAGAGAGTTGCAGCTTCTCTTTGGTTTTAAGTCCTCTCTTTGGTTTTAAGTCCTGTTTGCAGAGCATCTCACGGCTCAAAAATTTGCAAACCGAAGATTTGACGGAAGTGTCAATGATTTTGGTGAATGTCATGAAGAAACAGAAGCGAGCATCAGAGCTTCTTTCGTTCATTGAGAAGCTGAAGTCCATGGTATACCGATGTGGTTTGTTTTGGTCTTTATGAAGATGTATTTTGGGTTTAGGGTTTTTTTTGGAACGTACAGGTTTGTGGGGTGATGTGTGCTTATTCACACATCCGTTTTAGACCCAAATCAAACCCAAAAATACTAAATATGCCAAGAAAATGTGTGTTTTTGTATTTGTGTATATGCAGGCACGGATATGTGAAAAATGGATAAAAATCAAGCCAAAACCGACAAAAACGAGCACGAGAATGGAAAAAGATCAAAAGCCGGAGCCGGGGAAGCATAATAAAGAATTAAAGCTCAAATTATCAAAAAAAGGTCCCTTGAAGATAAATTTGAAGAACTAACAACTCAGGTCCTCCAAGAATTTAAGAATGTTACAAAAGACCCTTGGAATGAAGATTACAAAATTGGCAGAACAAGTCCCTATAAATTCAGATTATTCACATTTGGTCCCTACCCTTTTCCTAAACATAACTAACCAAATCCTAATATCTACACCCTTAACCCTTAAAACAAATAAACCCATAAATTAAACTAATATTACCCACAGGCCCATCCACCACAAGCCCAAAATCCACTATTACCCTGATCCCCACTTTAACCTGATCCATGCCCAGGTCAAACCCCTTTTTTTAGTCAAATAACCAATAAAAATACCCTACCCGCCCTTTTACCACTATTCACCCATCTCCCCAAATTTTTACCTGCAAATCCCTTTTACCTCGTACACCTATTTATTACCCAATGATTAACGCTTCTAGAAGCTGCACGTGACAGAGCGTGTCAGATCCCACACTCGGATTGCCAGCTTGACATAAGGAAGTTTTTTGATTGGCTGACAACACATCACATGATCCAAGGGTGATTATTATTGCTTATGATTGATGAATTGATTGGATGGACAAGATTGATTGATCGAGAGGGTTCCAAAACCCTAGGAGTGCTCCTCAGTCAGCTATAAATAGCCCCTCCTCACCTCCAAATGAGGCTGTTAGATTTTAGGGTTAGTTTAGGTCGAATTTAAATTAGTGTAATATTTTAATTTCAGCTTTGTAATTCCCTTTTTCAGTACTGTAATCAACTTTCAAGTTAATGAAATTCAGTTTCTCTTTTTAATTCCTCTGCAATTTACTCTCATGTTTTAGCTTAAAATTTTCATTTATGCTTAAATAGTTTTCATAAGCTCCTATATTATGTTCTCATAAACTCATTAAGATTTTCCATAGCTTAAGTCAGTGTATCTCTCAATCCAGTAGCCTAGCTCTTTTCATAATAGGATTACAAGTAAGTTTTCTATTTAAGTTTTCTGCATATCTCCTTAATTTTGCATATCTACTGTAGCTAGTAGCTTATTTGTGTTTGGTACTGCTTATTTTAGTGTGTGAATGCTTTAGTTTAGCTTTAATCTTCTTTAGATAAAAGTTGCATGTTCACTGCCTTATTTAGCCTAATCTGCCATTGCTAGTTCTTGTTATTTTCTTTATGTAATCTTTGCTCAGTTAGCTTTTATTAAGTTCTTATAATCTATTTTGAGTTTAAAATCAGTAGGGTATAAGTTGGATTTCATAATTGTAGAGTATATGTAGGTTTAAGGGGGTGTTTGGATTGCTTGTGTTATGTGTGTTCCTGTTGTTTTTCTTGCTTGTTTCTCTGCATCATTAGTTTACAATAGGGTAATAATAACTATACAAAGCATAAAATTGGTAGCTCACTTAGTAAAAAGTCAAAACCAGATTGAATCTCAAAGTCTGATAGCATAATGTTGTTATCTGAACCTGCATTCTTGTTGATTTGATGAACTTTATGTTTGTGTTTGTGATTTTCATGCTTAAACATTTTCAATAAACACCTAGCAATAGATTTAGGCATCTAAAATTGGGATTGGTCAAAGTTCTAGTGCAATTCAAAAGTCAAACTTAGGATTCAACCCGGTCCACAGTGATATGATCTCAGGGCATTTTAGGCCATCAATTGAGCTTTAGAATTAGGGCTTTTAGGTCTTTTATATAGCTTGCAGTATAGGGTTTCAGATTATACCTTTAGATTGCACTCATTAGCTTATTAGGTTGGTCATAAATAAGCTAGAAGATAGGTGTTTAAGCTGAGTTGTGCACAACCTGCCAAAGTGATTAATTTGCTTATTTTCCTATTTTTCTGGTTTATTTAAGTTGTTTTGTGCTTATTATACCTGTTAGAACCTTCTGTGAACACTTGGTGTTTATTGGATAAAAACTGCTTATTAATAAGTACTTTTTGGAACTACTATATGCTTTTCTAGCTTATCCTGTGAGCTTATCTGATTAAGTTGAGTAGACTCAAGCTTGAATAAGCACTTTGGACCTATCCTGAGCTTGTGGTACAGTTTGGTGATCATAGCTTATTAATAAGTGCTTATTCCAATTGCTAATTAGCCCATTCAGCACTTTTCTAGCTTATTTTTCAGTTTTCAAATTTTCCTAGGCTTTAGATAATATTTTAGAATTTTCATAAAATTTCCAAATTTTTCTGAGTTGTTTTGCAATTTTATTTTATTTTATTTGAGTTTTTAATCAATTTTTAATTACTTTTATTAAAGAAAAATCAAATAAAAATCAGAAAAAGCATAAAAAATTCCAAAAAATATTTTAGAAAATAGTTTTTAGTTATTTTTTATTTTTCAAAATTAATTTTGCATTTTTCTCATTTAATTTCACTTTTATTTGAATTTTAATTACTTTTTAATTAGTTAAGATAGTTTTTAATTCATAAAAATTAAATAAAAAGCCAAAAAAATATATTTCTTTTTCTCAAAATTTTCTTTTATCATTTTTAGCTTAGGAAAATTATTTTCAAACCCGTATGATTAGTCTAGCTTTAAATTTACTTTTTAATTCGCGCGTTTACGTTTATTTTACGTTTTAGCTTACGGTTTTAATTCTACGTTACGTTTTAGGTTTGGTAATTTGATTTACTTGTGTAATTGGTTAATTGTGCTTTATTTTCATATTCATTAGTGTAATTCTCATTAAAATCACTAATTCTCACTTTCACGACACTTTTCACGAACCGGGAATTTCAAATTCCATTCACACCTTCACACGGACTACGATCTCGGGATTTGTATTTCCTTCAAATCCTTTGGAGAAATATAAATACTCTATACTATAAGCTATATTTGATTTTGAAACCAATCATGGGGGTATTTTGATCAAAACTTAGTAATGTTTAGGTTCATGGATCTTTTATCATATGGTGTTTTTATTCCTTTGCTAGTATTTAATGAATTTAAGATCTATGGTGGGAAAGTATTTTTGTTAGAACATACCTTTGTTTTGCTATATCTTAGTAATTTTCGTACTTTGAACGGATCTTGATTTCATATTTAGTATATAGTATAATGATATGACATGTGTGAGATATCTAAATGTCAAATAGCATAAAGATTTGCAAACCATACACAAAATAGTAAGCATCAGAAACTGAAAACATTTATAAGACATATGCTGAAATAACCGCACTATGGAGTTAGAAAAAAATAATTGTACCCACTTATTTTAAAAATTCGAAAAAACACAAAATTCCTAATACTTACCAAACATATAAACTATAACCACCATATTACAGCTCCATAATAATATAACTGTCAACCAGCCACCATAATAAGGATTCAAACCAATCAGCATCGTTAGAATACATACAATTAAAAATAAATAAATGAGTAAAATATGCAACCTTAAAGAATTACAACATAAAAATCATTGAGGATCCGAGTTCTAGAGAGCTATGAGACATTGGTTAGACCGCTTAATATACTAGGTATTGCAAGTAATAGCAGATATGAACGACACATCAAGTTGTCTAACCAAATCTCATAGCTCACTTGAACATGATATCCAAGTGAAAAGTATGTAACAAAACATGGATTTATTGGATATAGTTATACAAAAAAGTACCTCATTTAGAGGACGACTCAACCTTCTCATCCACTAAAACCGCAACAAACTTCCGTTTTTTTATACGAATTCAAACTATGTATCTTGCTTATATTTCTCGAACACTTAAACTGTAACCGCCATTTTCGAGATCCCAAATAATACAAATGCCAAAGGAACATCAACAATAATAAAGAAAAAGATATAATTTTAACAATATGTTTGATGGTGAACCCTCAAAATGACTTAGCTTATAGCTTAACAATAAGGTACACCATTTAGAGGGTTCAGCATAGGAATGAGCAACATCATAGTAAGGTTAATATAATATTTATAAACTAGTTTGCATGCTGAACTAGTAATATAACATAAGTTTATGACAAATGTGTTAATATAAATTCAATAATTTAAACCGTTTCACAATAATTGAAATACCAAAAAAAAGTATAAAGATCGATCTATCACAATAATTGAAAACTCAACAAAACATTAAAACAAATAATTTTTAAAATACATATAAATGTTGATCTACAAAAAAATCATGTATACAAAAACATTTTACATGAACAATCTTCGAAACCCTTATCTAAATGTGGGCCTAGAAATCAAGATATTGGAGTTGGACTCAGCCTATGCTGAACAAATAGCATAAAGAGTTGGAAACCATCCACAAAATAGCAAGCATCAGAAACTGAAAACATTTATACGTACAAAAATGGGATATAACAAAAATTAATTGAAACAACCTTACATATTAAAATATAGCATTTTTTTTTTTCTTTAGAACTCACCAAATCGTAGTGTCCAACATCACATGAGTGGAAACTATACCCAGGACTGTAATACATTTAAATCACAAAATAACTACAACCGGCAAAAAATTAAAAAAAGAAAAAAAAAAAGAAAAAAAAAACGTGTATCTTAACATATATCGAAAGTTAAACATGTATTTTTCTAATTTTATTAGCTTTGGGCTTGGACATAAGCCCATAATGCCATTACCCATCAAAAGGCGTGAGTATCCTTTAAACTTCTACACCTGACAAAACTGAAACTTTTTTTCTTATATAAATCAACATACACAAATTATCAACACACACAACATCCATAAATAAAAAAGCAAACAAAAAAACAACAAAAAAAGGGTTTTATTTTGAAAAAGTTAAATGGCAGAAAACAACGCATTCAAACTCAAGATGAGCATTCAAGCAATTCAAGAAACATACCGACAATTGGAGAAAGCAAAGTCTCTAAACACGATTGTGGAAGAAATAATAAAAACAACAAAAGGAAGACATGATCTCATTCAAGTTCTTCCAAAATTAGGAGGCTCGGATCTATATAAGAAGACAGAAGACTTCCTCATCAATGTTCGTACTAAAGAAATGGAAGTACTTAAAGAACTTAGGGAGATAGAAAATGGCACATTAGAAAATATGAATCTAAATGTTAAGTTTATTCAAAATATTAAGAATATGTGAAGGATTATGAATGTAATTTTATTTTGATGTGTAGCTCAAGACAAATTTTATTAACATTTTATGAGTTATGTTATAAATATTATTCATCGGTATGGTACATATTCAACATCATATGCTGGTTTCATGGTTTCAGTTTGAACATTACACATGCTGAATAGAAAATATAAAACGAACCAATAATGGTTTAATATGCTGGTTTCAATTTAGCCATGTGAGTTTATAGTATAACCTGAAATAAGATAGTTGAAATCCAAAAATGTTCGGCGTGTAAATTCAAAATGCTAAATCAGCATGACAAGATTGATAATAAATGATTTATTTGGGAATATAAAAAAAACTCAACACGCTTATACAAAAAGTTAAATTAAATACCATCATAAATTTACTTGGAAACTTTAAATTCATTTAATCTATAAACTACTTTAAACACATACTTACTACAACTATCCAACTACCATTTCACACACATTATATAACTCCCATGAACTGAATTAAAATTACATAAAGTTATAAACAATCTCTAATATAACTACTCTGTTCTTAACAAACATCAATGGATCCAAAAACAACATATCTTTGATCAGATTAACCTAGATATTGATGATGATGTGAAGACAATAGACCGTATAACGTTCTTCATGAGGACGATGCTTGCTGATGGAAATGCAAGAAACGATAATATTGAGGAGATAAGCAAATTACCCAAGTCAAAACTACATGACCAAGGTTTAATATTAAACCTGCTGCTCAATGAAAAAGACATTGAAATGATGAGCAAACTCGAAGACATCAACGTTAACCTCAGGTTTGGAAAGAGCTTCATCACTCAGATATTAATCCTGAAAATTAAGAAAATACATCATTAAAACAATAGAAACAATTAAAGACTGAATAAAAAGAAAACTAATAAATAACATTGCTCCAACAGACGTACACAATCAACCACAATGTCAGGAGACCCAAAAGACTTGTTGCTTGCCATTGGATAGAGATAAACTTAGACCTAGGAAATAACTACACCCGCTCAAATTTTAACACAAAGTTGCAGTTATTAACCTTTTACATGGGCGCCAAATTTAAACATACTTCTCTGCATGGAACTAAAATTTCAAATAAGCAGTTGAGAGCAGTTTTTTTCATCCAATGCTTCATATTTCATGAGATTACATTAACGGTTAACATTCAAAGTTGGATTAAAGTGATCAGGATTGAAAGTTGGGAGATCGAACGGCCTAGAAGGCTGCCAAGTGTCCCTTTAAAAATAGGACTCATCGGCAACAATAGTAAGGTTAATTGACTAGCATGTAATGCGGAATTTTCTTTCTTTAATAAAAAAAGGGAAGTACCGGATTGGTACCGATTTCCCGGTACCGAGTACCGGTACCAGTTCCGGTACCAAAATCCCGTCCAGTACAGTACTGGTACCCTCTTTTCATGCTCCGAAAAAAACCAGTACCACCAATTCAGTACAGGTTTTGTACCAATCTTGTACCGTGCTCATCCTTAGATATAATGATTGAAACAAAAAAAGTTATATATTTATGTATGTAGGACTCTATGAGGATGAATAGAGTCAATAGACAATTAATTCGTGAGGAAATAACAAAACTCTTGGGGTTCGTTTGGTTTGTAGACGGGTTTAGGATTAAAATTTGGATTTGTATCAGAATTGGATTAAGATTTTGAATTTGATTTAATGTATGAGAGAAAATAATAAATAAATATATATTATATATTTATAATATAAATTAAAAGTTATTACTGAGGAGAGAGAGAAAGAAATCAAATATTTTTTTATTATTTTATGACATGTATATGAAGGAAAAATAAAGTAACATATAGAAGAAAGACAAACATGGTCCCATCTTGCACACAGTACAACACCGTTATGCATAATTTAGTGATGAATGACAAATAAAAATGATATACAAATCACCTCCCTTTCTACAAACCTTTATATTTTGCATTCTAATCTAATCCCAAACTTTATAAATGCAACCAAACATAAGATTTAGGGTCCGTTTGGTTTATAGGTGGGTTTGGAATAGGATTTGGATTAGGTTTATAATTTGGATTTAATTTAGGATTTAGAGAGAGAAAATATATTTATTAAATGTATTTATAATAAAATTATAGAAAAAAATATCATTTTAAAAATTTGTATAAAGATGGTATGGGAATAGAAAGCGGTGGGTCCATTAGTTTTGTCAAAACTCTCCAAATTGATGTTAAATGAAATTTCATTCATTTTATTATTCCTTTTATTAAAAGCATGAACCAAATAACACATTCTTGTCTCATCAACCTTAAAACTCATTCCAGAGTATCAAACCAAAAGCACCCTTAAACCATTTAACCCAAAACCCATGCAAACCCCACCAATCAAACGAGCCCTTGGTTCTATTTATTATTGGTATACTTTCCTTCTTTCAATATATGTCGTCCATTTTCGAAGGGATAAATCTTGCTTATAGTTTTTAGTGTACTAATCTTTTTTGTTGCTCCAAGAAAAATGCTAAAAGTAATGTCACTATACATCCATTTTACTTTGCTAGGTAAATTAAAAATCAAATTTTAGTAAGGTTGATATACAATTTCACAATTCATGCATCAATCATATGCATATTACGTTAAGGACGATGGAACTCTTAAGGGGCAGGGGAAGGTCACGGCCTCCTTCAAAAGAAAGTTTAAATATTACTTTTTCCGTCTCAAAATTATTGTCATGAGAGAGAAATCATAAAGTTTAATAAAAATTGGACCACTATGAATCTCAATCACTCAAAATAGAATATTCCTCCACTAAATTCTTTAGTTTTTATTTAAAAAGAAAAGTGAAAAATTATTTTGAGACATCCTAAAAAAGAAATCTGTACATTAAATTTAAGACGGAAGGAGTATAAATTTTAGAGGTAATTAGTTGATATACAAACAAATCTTTGATTCGACCCTATCAAAATAAATTCGCCCCCTTCCCCCTCCTCCTTCTGAAAATAAATGTGCAAGTTCCGCCAATTATTAACGTTATAACAAACTTACATGGGTAATGTTTTAGAACACAATGTGTAAATTGTGGATAAAAAATGAAGACTGCACGAAGATAGTTCAAATTTATTTATATGCAATACATAGACGATAAAGAGTTTTACGAATTATTCTTATTGCAAAAAGTCCCTAGAAACCTTATAGGACCTGAGCCGACAAACGGGCATGGGTCTATACTCTTCATCAAATACTCTTAAGCAATGCGAGCGACGAAATCACGAAAACTCAGATTCAATTACAAAACAAAAAACATTAAATAAACAATAAATTTAGCTAAAGAAAAGCCCAGCTGAAGTAAAAGCAAATATTTGATGAAGAACTCCAATTTGACGATAAGCGGATGTAAATCTTCAAACAACACCAAAAGTAAAAGCATTAGGCGAACTATTGAATAAAGCATGATTACAAGATAGATAATGGTAAGATGGGGCCTCCCAATAACATTACAATAGCCCTAGACTAATAACATACCAATAATAACACAAAAACAACCCCCGTAGTTGGAGCGGGAGAGGACCAAATATTAAAACTAGATCGGAATTCATCAAATAATTCGTGGGCAAGGCTTTAGTGAAGATGTCAACAAATTGATAACGAGCGGGGACATGAAGAACCCAAACCTAACTAGCAACAACCAAATACCGAACAAAATGTATATCAATCTCAATACAATCCGTACATTGATATCGTACATTAAGAGTGACACATTAAGAGTTAGACGATCAGGAGGTCGATTGGACCCAACGCAAAAACGAGTGATCATGGGGTGAGTTGGCACCGAGTTTGGGTTAACATTTGTTTGAACCTTTAAAGGATGGAACATTTGGGCAGGAGGAGTGGGTTGAGTATTTTAATTTTTTGTAGATAAAGTAGGCTGTGGGGCTGGTGAAGGTTCTTGAATATGTGTAGCATGTGTAGTATGTGATGCATTTAATCCCGTTTTAAATTTATAAACTACAAACTACCTAGCATCTACACATACTAACGGGCAGTGTACCCGATCGTATGTTGCGTACCTTAAGTAAGTCCAAGGTCGTCCCTAAGAGCTATGTGTTAGGTCTATTGCTCTAGTTTTATATACTGATAATGATTTAAAACATACCTTTTTAAGGGGTCATTTAGCCCCTAAACTCGTATGTATTTGATCAAATATTGTCTTAAATTATTTATTTTTTTGCATTTTAGGTACTTTAGACGCAAAAGCCAAAAATTAGCAAGTTTTGGGCTAAATTGGACAAGAAAGTGAAAAAAACGACCAAGTCGCAAATCTGTCAGAAAAAGGGACATGACGGCGTCACAAATTAACAAGTGACGCCGTCACTTGTATTTGAAGACCAAGATTCAGAATTAAATTTACATGTGACGGCTCATAAATTTTATAAAGAGACGACGTCAGACATCATGACGACGTCAGAGATCCAAGGCGAGGCCGTCACAATAGCGATTCAGCGACAGACGAAACCTTAATGATGGCGGGCTGACGGCGTCTCAAACCATAACGTGACGCCGTCACCTTTGTAAATATATATATATTTTTGCATGTTTTCCTTTATTGGTGTAACACTTTGGAGAGGTGAAACCCTTGATGATTTTTTGCTACTTTGTAAGGCTTTTTACAGCCAATTTATCCATGTTCTATTGAAGATGAGTAATTCATCTTTAATCATTCAATATGTCTATGTGTTGTTTGATTTTATGTTTTTCTTTTCTTCACTTTAACATGCTAGGCTAGATTTATTAGTGTTTGCTTGGATTGAATGAAATATAGTTATTGATTATTTATTGTCGTCTCTTGTTTAATCGATTGCCTCGTGTTAGGAATAAGAAAACTGGCTTAACTCTTATATGTACTAGCTTGTCCATCTTATTAAGCACAACCCTAGAGTGCGCTAGGCATTTTTCTTGTTGTATTTATTGCGTGAATTGCGGCTTGTAGATCATAGCAGACTTAATAGACTTTAAGCTTTCTTAAGGTAGACTTATACGTTCATAGAGTTAGGGCATATGGCACCTCCCTACGACCAATAATAAGGAATACAACGCTCCAATTAAAAGAAGGATGTAACAATTCGATTAATCAACAAGAGATAATTAGGGAGTAAAGATAATCTAAATAAACACATTTTCATACCATAAGAGTTACCACCAATTTATTTTTCTGCATATTTAGTTTAATTTTAGTTTATTTAGTTTTATTTTAATTAATTAGTAGTTAAAACGCTCACTCTTTAAACCCCGAGATTTTTACTTACTTTCTAAAAATATAAAAATACAAAAAGACTCCTCGCTCACCTTTAGATCTATCTCATCATACACTTCGGCCTTCACAACACTATGCCCTTAGAGGATGATCAATACCCTGTGTCTTGCCTATAGTACACTACAACGGTTAGGTACAATGCTTAGGAGGATTGTAAAACTTCTTGAGGTTTACAATAATCCGCATCAACTACTTCTATTATAGAAAACGGTTTAAATTCTCACAATTGATTTTAAGTAATTAATTAGATTAAAGAATGAAATGAAGGAAATTGTTGTATGCAATTCAATAAGGAGAAATAGTGGTAACTGTAGAACCCTGTAAAAATTTCTTGTAATCAAATCGTTAATAAATATTTAATCTTTCGTTATCGTTTCTAATTCCCATTTTCTCGAAAAAATTTAAAATTTTTCTTATTATATTATTTTGGCGATTTTCACAAAATAATATAATTCACGAAATGACGGAATTAATCCTCGACACGTTACACGAAACTTAAAATCTTTATTTAATCCTAAACCTAAATCCTAATACTAATTATATTTATTAATTATAATTAAAATCTTTAATTACCTAATTAACCTAACCGGACCCTTAATTACCTTCGGCCCACATCACTTTTACTATTCCTAAGCCCACTAAACCTAAGCCCAAAATCTAATTTGTTTAGTTTTCATCCGATCGACACAATTCAAACACCCTCCAAATCGCACCATTTATTCGTAAATCTTACACACAACCCACGTATTTTATTTTCCCATCTCGTTAACCTACTAGCCAACAATTAGTGTGTCAAGTTTCACGTTTCTACGTTAAGTTTTGATATGCTTTTAAGAGGTTAAGTAGTCGACCATAACAAACCCAACTCGATTTGAACTATAGTCAAAACTTAACCGTTTTGAATCTAGTTTGTTTCTAAAACGTTCCTAATATTATTTCTAGGATGATTTCATGCTTAAATGTTACGGATGATCAAGTATACTCAAGTAGTATATGATTTAATGAATCGTATGTTAAGAAAATGCTTTGGTCGACATATGTATGAATCACCCAACAAATCTCCTTATTATATGCTCTCGCAACATCTTCTAAAACCAATATAATAAACACCTAGAGCTAGTTCACTGACATGGAATAGTGAGTGTGAAGTTCACATTGAAATTTACTCACTTATGTGTTGTATATTCAAGTAATATATAACTACATGCATGCATTAGCTCATATTCATTCACACACTCTTTCACTTAGTAAATTTGTCCTTCAAACTGTTTTCAAAAGACTTAGTAGTCGTTGGTATAGTATTGGAAGCAAAGGAAATATTTCGGGTTCAAATTAATAAATATAACGATCGAGTTATATAGTTTGAAGTGATTTATTGTGTTCTTTTCTTCCTAGCTCGACTCTAGTTCACCTTAAAAGTGTTTGTAAGTCTTTTGCACTTGTTTTTAATCCATTTCCTACGTTATTACATTGTCATGCACTTAGTATATTTTGTTTCGTACGTTTACAATTTGCACGTTAAATTCACATATATATTTGTTGTTAGTACACGAAACGTGGTTTGCCTCTATCTTGGATGGCTTAGGAATCACGAAGCACACACCATTCACTTTAGTTGTAACGTTATAATCATTTCATGCACTCATTTTAACTTAGGGAGAATTGCATATATACCCACTAAAACTCAAAAACTTGCATATATACCCAAAATACAAGTTTTTAATGCATAATGTACCATGTCAATTAAGCATGTTTTGGGTATATATGCAAATATTCAAGTTTTAATGGGTATATATGCAATTGTCCCTTTAACTTATATCCATCGTATGAAATTTAGTATAAAACTTAGTAAAATTTTGCAAGTTTTCAAGTTATATATTCGACCCAACTATGCTACTAAAACAACGTGTAACTTAAAATCTAGTTTAACAATGGTACCAAATCTTTTCACGACGTCATAGACCACCTAGCAAACTAAAGTTTTCATGTAGACAACTCGTAAAAATAATCACGTTTAGACACTCTAACCGATCCATTTTAAAAGGACTCAACCGGATTTTTCTAACTTAATTTTTCATATATAAACTTTAAGTTGTCGAGTGGGCTTAACTAAAGCCCACTAAGCTTTTGAAAACCGTAAGCCCACTGGGCCTATAAGATATGTTTTTAGAATCATAAAAATGGTCCAAATCCAAGCCCAAAACTTTTTCCATGCCCTCGCCTCCAAAAATCTTAACGGGCCTTAATATAATTCGAATCAGGCCCATAAGCTATAAAAATAAGCTTTTAAATGAATAAGCAGTTAAAATAAGCTTTATACTTAATAAATAAGCTACGAAAAATTTTAGAAAAGTTCCATAATCATTTTTGTAAAATTGGACTAAAAATGTAACGCGACGACACCTAGAAGGACTAAATGTGTAAATATTGAAAATAAAGGACTAAACCTGTAAATACAGAAATCTAAGGATAAAATGTGATAAAAATAAATATTAGAAGGTTTGTATTGACTTTTGGACAAAGTAGAGGACTATAGTTGAAAAATTTATATAAAGGACTAACGGTGTAACGCAAGTATAGTTAGTGTAAAAATGGTAAAAGTTGGTAAAGGAGACAAAGACTAAATTTATTTATCATTCTTATTTATTTTATATTTTTTTATTATTTCATATCATGTTTAAATATTGTTTACATATATATATATATATATATATATATATATATATATATATATATATATATATATATATATATATATATATATATATATATATATATATATATATATATTATTAACTTAACGTTAATAATATATAACGATATTTTAAAAAGGTTAATATTTAATTATGTTTAAAACTTCGATGGATAATTTTAGAAATCATATTTTGTCATATCATGCATATCACAATATTTTCACTGCACATCACTTAATCGTCATAACGAATATCTAATATTCGTTATTTTCTTTAAAATTACCGAATAGTTTTTGGTCAATTTCTTAGATAAATTTATTTATCAGGTTGTGTTTCGAAGCCGTTTTCATAAAATTCATCCGACTTTATTTTCTTCATTTTCAGTATCAATCAAGGTGAGTCATAGCCTCACATTTAATTATTTTCAAAACTCCGTGAGGGGGATACATGCTATAAATAGATTCACAAGTATTTTCTGTATGCTTTCCTGACTGATATATGCCTAAGTTAGCTATTGCCAAAAGACCCTTATTCATGAGCCATTAATCACTGCGGTGAACGCGAATATAATGAATAGATCTATTTAAGGTTTGACAGCCTGTCCCACTAATGCTTGACGGAATGCCATATGCATGTGGTTAGCCGCATTAGTCGTGATAATTATATTTGAGTAAAAATAGGAACTGGCAAATCACCTATTACACGAGGGCAAAAATGTATCATTGATTTGATATACACCCGCCGTTTATGGTATTTGTTAACGTTTGCGTGTCATGAGACTTAGTGCAATATATGAACTGCAATATCAATGTTTTCAAACTGATTGTATTTTCCAATACAATCTTGCTTGTGTATCAAAATGATTATTAAATTCAAACTCTATGATTTCACTCAACAATTTTGTTGACTTTTAAGCATGTGTCTCAGGTATTTGACAGGGGAAGCAAGCATGAAACGGGCGGCAAAAATCTTCAAATTATGTTTACTTTATTTCAATAATAATGTAAAATAAATGATGTTTGATTTATTTCAAGACATCAAAGTTTTTATAATACTCTGATAAGGACCTATTGTATTTCAAATATTTATAAATGAAATTATGTTTTTAAAACGTCTCTTCGAGTCGTTTTCTATCATTATGACTTCGATCCTCACCGTAACACCCTAATTTCTATTCCGCTGCCGCATTTCAAATTAGGGGGTGTTACAGATTGGCATCAGAGACATCGTTATAGAGAACCAAATGTTTTCAAACATTGAACTATAACCATACTTTCAAATAAATTAAATTTTTACCATATATATTTTTGCCCGCCGTACCTGCTTGCTACAGCACTCCGTAAGTTAATCATTAAGCTATGATATTTTAATTGCGATATGTTAAAATTGTATGATAGTAAATTCTTATTCTGCGCTATTTATGAATTGTTACAGTATTGTGTCAATATGAGTATGTTCGAATCCGACTCTGATATTTCCGTCGCGTCCGTTACTTCGCCTGTTTATCGTTCTACTGCTGTACCTGACGCTGTTTCTCAAGAAACAGAACCCTACGAACAAGACGAAATTGCTACAACGCCTGAGAATCCCAATACTTTTGTTTTATCGACACCATTCCACATCATAATTCATATGCACCCGATCACCTACTCAACCTTTTCAGCCAAACTTATCCGTATAATTTTCACCAAAGAGAACCTATCCCTGAAGTAGATATACCTACCTCCAGCCGCCTTCGTATTTCTGATTCTATTTCTCCCCTTTCACCATCATTACCCTATCCGCCTGGTTTTACTCCCCCAGCTCATATCAATGAAACTGGCGAGAGTGCTAGGATGGAAATTCCTTCTACCTTTACACCTTCTGTAGTAGTGACGCGATTGGAGCATCACGAAAATCAGATAGATTCACTTCTACAGATAATTGATTATTCATCTTTCGATCATTCAGATATTACCCACAACACCTTACGTAACCTTATAGCCGATAGGATAGAGCTGCAGCAAGGGTTAGCTCAGATACGTTCGGATATCTCGGAGACACGTTCCTTCGCGATATCATTGCGGAGAGAGGGACAGGACCGTACTTGGGAAGCCCAGCTTGCACGCCGAAGAGCAGATACATTGGAAAACATTGTAGGGGATATGAAGATGCAACATCATACCGAGATGCAAGAGCTCCGATTTCAGATCTTTGAGATGGGAGAACATGTGAACATACCTAATCATTAGAGACAGTTGGTATTTGTACTAGTAATAAGGCATTCAAGCCTGCCGCATGTGGCATTAATAAGCTTGTATCGTTTTGTTATAACAACTCAACTGATTTAAAGTTATTAATGTTATGCTATTGGTTTTGATATTACTATTTACAAATGTTAACTTATGCTTATGGTTGTTCATGTGTATTAAAATTGTATCTAACATATCGGAATGATTATGATTGTTGTATCAAAATGAAAACTACATATGATGTCCAATTATTATTAAGACTCAAAATTTAGTTTTCCCTACTTCACAAGAATCTTTAAAACAAGTGGTTGTTTAAAATTCTAAATGCTATATTTTTGTATTATTAATAGAAAAATGGAGCATGCAAGTAGCGAAAACTCTAACTCAGAAGTGA
This sequence comes from Artemisia argyi, assembly GCA_030686995.1. Lineage (NCBI taxonomy): Eukaryota > Viridiplantae > Streptophyta > Magnoliopsida > Asterales > Asteraceae > Artemisia > Artemisia argyi. The sequence goes on from CM060701.1 coordinate 39,319,036, forward strand.
TCTTGACCCCCACTGAGGTTCAAAGAATGATTGCTGAGGGAATATCCGCAGCTCATGAAGCGGATCGTTTGAATAATACCAATGGTGCAAATCATGAAACTAATACAGTTACTCCACGTAATTGTACTTATAAGGATTTCATGACTTGCAAGCCAACAAACTTCAAAGGAATTGAAGGAGTGACCGAAATGGCACATTGGTTTGAGCATACTGAGACAGTCTTCAAGAGGAGTGGTTGTCCGGAGAATAGCAAAGTTACCTTTGCTACTGGAACTCTTCAAGGAGAGGCATTATCGTGGTGGAACACTACTGCGAATGCTATAGGTCCAGATGAAGCTTTCAGACTTTCGTGGAATGAGCTGAAAAATAAGATGTTGAAGAAGTATTGTCCAAGAACAGAGATTCGAAAACTAGAAGATGAATTTCATCAGCTAGTTGTAAAGTACAATGACTTGAAGACATACGACAGAAAGTTTCTGGAGTTGTCAGTGCTGTGTCCAACTATAGTACCCGATGTTGAAGAAGCATTGGAGAAATACGTAGAGGGACTGCCACCATCCATTGAAGGAGATGTTACTTCATCGAATCCAAAGTCAGTAGAGGAAGCTATGGAGCTTGCCCAGAGATTGTTAACCCGGGTAATCAAAAGAGGTTCTACCTCTGTGATTAATGAGCATAAGAGAAGTGCTGACCACCGAGGGAGTAACAATGGCAACAACCGCAGCTATAACAACAGTTACAGTAGTAACCGTAGCTACAACAACAACAACAATCAAGGCAGGAATCGCAACAGAGATCAGCAGCACAATCGTAGTAATCATCATCAACAACAAAATCGTCGACAAGAAGCTACCCGAGCTTATGCAGCAGTGCCTGCAGAAAGTAAAGGTTATTCTGGAACGCTACCCCCATGCAACAAGTGCAACATGCATCATTTTGGAGCATGTAGAGTTGTTTGCGGCAACTGTAAAAGAATTGGTCATATGACAAGGGACTGTTGAGCGACTGGGGCCAATACACAACCGATAGCAGTAAAGTGCCATGGTTGTGGAGAAGTTGGACACTACAGACCTCAATGTCCGAAATTTACCAATAATGTTGCCAGAGGAAGAGCTTATGTACTTGGTGATGGGAACACAACGCAGAATTCAGATGTTGTTACTGGTACGTTCCTATTAAATCAACAAGATGCTAAGATATTATTTGATTCAGGAGCGGATAAAAGTTTTGTGTCTACTTCGTTTGCCGCAAATCTAAATATTACTCCTGTAGAATTAGATACTATCTATGAAATAGAATTAGCAGATGGAAATATTTTAAGTACCAATACCCTACTCGAAAACTGCACCTTAACCCTTCTAAATAAATCTTTCCCTATCAATCTTATGCCCATCCAATTGGGAAGTTTTGATGTCATCATTGGTATGGATTGGTTATCTAAACACCGTGCCAGAATAATTTGTGATGAGAAAATCATCCAGATTCCATTCAACGGTGAAACCTTAATCATCCAAGGTGATAAAACTAAAACTTCTTTCAATTTCATTTCATACGCCAAAACGATGAAATACATAAGCAAAGGATGCCATGTATTTCAAATCCAAGTAACGGGAGGAGAAACAAAAGAAAAGAAGAAACAACTTGATGAAGTGCCAGTTGTAAGAGAATTTTCTGATGTATTTCCCGAAGACTTACCTGGAATCCCACCAACTCGTCAAGTAGAATTCCGAATCGATTTAGTGCCTGGAGCAGCACCCGTTGCAAAAGCACCATATCGATTAGCCCCCTCCGAAATGAAAGAATTATTTGAACAGTTAAAAGAACTATCAGATAAAGGTTTCATTCAACCGAGTTCATCCCCTTGGGGAGCACCAATCCTATTTGTCAAAAAGAAAGATGGAACGTTCCGAATGTGTATCGATTACAGGGAGTTGAACAAGCTCACGGTGAAGAATCGATATCCATTGCCAAGGATTGACGATCTATTTGACCAATTACAAGGATCAAGTGTGTACTCAAAAATCGATCTTAGATCAGGATATCATCAACTAAGAGTTAGGGAAGAGGACATTCCCAAGACAGCTTTTCGAACACGATACGGACATTATGAATTTCAGGTGATGTCATTTGGTCTTACCAATGCACCAGCTGTATTCATGGATTTAATGAACCGGGTATGCAAACCATACCTGGATAAATTCGTTATTGTGTTCATTGATGATATTTTAATCTATTCGCGCAATGAAGAAGAGCATGCCGAACACTTAAGAACTGTTTTGGAGTTACTTAGGAAGGAAAAGTTGTACGCTAAGTTTTCCAAATGTGATTTTTGGATTACTACCGTTCAATTTTTAGGCCATATCATCAACAGCAAAGGTATCCACGTAGATCCCGCGAAGATAGAAGCAGTTAAAGGTTGGACGTCACCTACCTCCCCAACCGAAATTCGTCAATTCTTAGGTCTCGCTGGTTATTACCGGAGATTTATAGAAGGTTTTTCAAAGATTGCAAAACCATTGACGGAACTGACCCAGAAGAACAAGAAGTATAACTGGGAAGAGAAGCAAGAGTCAGCATTTCAACTGCTGAAACAAAAGCTTTGTGAAGCACCAATATTGGCATTACCAGAAGGCAATGAGGACTTTGTAGTGTATTGTGACGCATCTCATCATGGTTTGGGTGCGGTACTAATGCAAAGAGACAAAGTTATAGCCTATGCTTCACGACAGCTGAAGAAGAATGAAGAAAACTACACCACTCATGATCTAGAATTAGGAGCAGTAGTTTTTGCTCTTAAGATATGGAGACATTACCTATATGGTACAAAGTGTACGGTTTTCACCGATCACAAGAGTCTACAGCATATCTTAGATCAGAAGGAGCTAAACATGAGGCAAAGAAGATGGTTAGAATTACTCAATGACTACGACTGTGAAATTCGTTACCATCCTGGTAAAGCGAATGTAGTAGCCGATGCGTTGAGTAGAAAAGATAGAATTAAACCTCTTAGAGTTCGATCTCTAGGAATGACAATTCATTCGCCACTTCCTGCTCAAATCATCAAAGCTCAAATGGAAGCTCTACAAGAAGAAAACCGGCAATATGAGAAAATTGACAGAAGGTCAAACCTGGAAGATCAGGTTGACAAAATGCCAAATAATGAAAAAGAATTTGTGAGAAGAAATGATGGAATGTTATGTTTTAAGGAAAGATATTGGATTCCTCTATTTGGAGGTATTCAAGACCTTATCATGCATGAATCTCATAAATCCAAATATTCTATTCATCCCGGTTCTAATAAAATGTACCAAGATATTAAGAAGAATTATTGGTGGCTAAATATGAAAGCTGATATCGCCGAGTACGTTGGTAAATGTTTGACCTGCTCTAGAGTAAAAGCAGAGACTCAGAAACCATCAGGATTACTCGTGCAACCAGAGATTCCGGTCTGGAAATGGGAACGAATCACAATGGATTTTATTACCAAATTACCAAAGACTTCGACTGGATTAGACACAATCTGGGTTATCATCGATCGATTAACCAAGTCTGCACATTTCCTACCAATCAAGGAAACTGACGAGATGGAAACACTCGCTCAGTTGTATTTTAAGGAAATTGTGATTAGACATGGGGTACCAATATCTATTATTTCTGATAGAGATAGCCGATTCACATCGAGATTTTGGGAATCGCTACAGAAATCTCTTGGTACTAGGTTAGATATGAGTACCGCTTATCATCCGCAAACCGATGGACAAAGTGAGAGAACAATCCAAACCTTGGAAGACATGCTCCGAGCATGTGTGATTGATTTCGGAAAAGGTTGGGATAGACACTTGCCATTAGTTGAATTTTCATACAATAATAGCTACCATGCCAGCATAAAGGCTGCACCTTTTGAGGCACTGTACGGAAGAAAGTGCAGATCACCAATCTGTTGGACAGAAGTTGGTGATATGCAACTTACCGGACCAGAGCTAATACATGATACTACTGAGAAGATATTCCAAATCAAGCAACGCTTGCAAGCTGCTCGTGACAGACAGAAAAGTTATGCTGATGTCAGGAGAAAGCCTATGGAATTTCAAGTAGGAGACAAAGTCATGTTGAAGGTTTCGCCATGGAAAGGAATGATTCGTTTTGGAAAACGTGGAAAGTTAAATCCGAGGTATATTGGACCTTTCAAAATTCTGGAGAGAATTGGTTCAGTTGCTTATAAGTTAGAACTTCCGGATGAACTTAGTAGGGTACACCCTACGTTTCACGTGTCCCAACTCAAGAAATGTTTGTCAGACGAAACTCTCGTCATTCCACTAAAAGAGATTAGATTGGACGACAAACTAGTGTTCACAGAAGAGCCTGTGGAAATAATGGATAGAGAAGTTAAACAACTCAAACAGAATCGTATCCCCATTGTAAAAGTAAGATGGGACTCTAAGCGAGGACCGACTTATACATGGGAAAGAGAAGATAGATTCCGTGAGAAATATCCGCACTTATTTTCATAGAACACACTTGTTAGATTTCTTAAGAATCGAATTTCGGGACGAAATTCAGAATGACAAGTGGGTACTGTAGAACCCTGTAAAAATTTCTTGTAATCAAATCGTTAATAAATATTTAATCTTTCGTTATCGTTTCTAATTCCCATTTTCTCGGAAAAATTTAAAATTTTTCTTATTATATTATTTTGGCGATTTTCACAAAATAATATAATTCACGAAATGACGGAATTAATCCTCGACACGTTACACGAAACTTAAAATCTTTATTTAATCCTAAACCTAAATCCTAATACTAATTATATTTATTAATTATAATTAAAATCCTTAATTACCTAATTAACCTAACCGGACCCTTAATTACCTTCGGCCCACATCACTTTTACTATTCCTAAGCCCACTAAACCTAAGCCCAAAATCTAATTTGTTTAGTTTTCATCCGATCGACACAATTCAAACACCCTCCAAATCGCACCATTTATTCGTAAATCTTACACACAACCCACGTATTTTATTTTCCCATCTCGTTAACCTACTAGCCAACAATTAGTGTGTCAAGTTTCACGTTTCTACGTTAAGTTTTGATATGCTTTTAAGAGGTTAAGTAGTCGACCATAACAAACCCAACTCGATTTGAACTATATTCAAAACTTAACCGTTTTGAATCTAGTTTGTTTCTAAAACGTTCCTAATATTATTTCTAGGATGATTTCATGCTTAAATGTTACGGATGATCAAGTATACTCAAGTAGTATACGATTTAATGAATCGTATGTTAAGAAAATGCTTTGGTCGACATATGTATGAATCACCCAACAAATCTCCTTATTATATGCTCTCGCAACATCTTCTAAAACCAATATAATAAACACCTAGAGCTAGTTCACTGACATGGAATAGTGAGTGTGAAGTTCACATTGAAATTTACTCACTTATGTGTTGTATATTCAAGTAATATATAACTACATGCATGCATTAGCTCATATTCATTCACACACTCTTTCACTTAGTAAATTTGTCCTTCAAACTGTTTTCAAAAGACTTAGTAGTCGTTGGTATAGTATTGGAAGCAAAGGAAATATTTCGGGTTCAAATTAATAAATATAACGATCGAGTTATATAGTTTGAAGTGATTTCTTGTGTTCTTTTCTTCCTAGCTCGACTCTAGTTCACCTTAAAAGTGTTTGTAAGTCTTTTGCACTTGTTTTTAATCCATTTCCTACGTTATTACATTGTCATGCACTTAGTATATTTTGTTTCGTACGTTTACAATTTGCACGTTAAATTCACATATATATTTGTTGTTAGTACACGAAACGTGGTTTGCCTCTATCTTGGATGGCTTAGGAATCACGAAGCACACACCATTCACTTTAGTTGTAACGTTATAATCATTTCATGCACTCATTTTAACAATTTTGTTGACTTTTAAGCATGTGTCTCAGGTATTTGACAGGGGAAGCAAGCATGAAACGGGCGGCAAAAATCTTCAAATTATGTTTACTTTATTTCAATAATAATGTAAAATAAATGATGTTTGATTTATTTCAAGACATCAAAGTTTTTATAATACTCTGATAAGGACCTATTGTATTTCAAATATTTATAAATGAAATTATGTTTTTAAAACGTCTCTTCGAGTCGTTTTCTATCATTATGACTTCGATCCTCACCGTAACACCCTAATTTCTATTCCGCTGCCGCATTTCAAATTAGGGGGTGTTACAGTAACCTAGATACTCCTCGATTAATCCAATGACCCGGTTTCTAGTGCAATGTCTAATCCTAGTTCCATTGGTGGTTCTTATATCATCTAGGTCAAATTACGGTCATTGTAACCTAGGTCTATAAAACCCTAGTTATTAACCCTAAGGTCTTAGTGATTAATCAACTAGTTCATAGTCTTTAAGTTCCCAACTACCTTATTATATGACTTGCTTAATGTCAACAATCCCACTACTTGACATTTAAACTCCTATCAGTAACGACTAACATTCGTTTACCCGCACTTTTTAAGTAATTATTCTCATCTAGGCCCGAGACATGGTCTGCCCCTTGCAACCAGCCGAGAGATGGCCATGGCGCACTGTACCCAAGGTCGCGCCGTCGTCCCTTGTGCCGTCACCATGGCTTAGCACCGTGGGATTTTTTTTTTTCTTTTTGAATATTCTGTGGGTTTTGTGTGTGTTTGCAGCAAAACGAAGAAGAAGACCCACTTTTTTTTTTCTTTTTTTTTTTTTTTTTTTTTTTTTTTTTTTTTTTTTGAATATTCGGTGGGTTTTTGTATGTGTGTTTGCAGCAAAATGAGGAAGAAGACCCACTTCACTTTTTTTTTTTTTTTTTTTTTTTTTTTTTTATTTATTTATTTTTTTTTAATGAAAATTGGACTTGGGCTTTGGACATGTGTGTGTTGATTGGGCTTTGGACTTAGGATTTAGGCAAGTAAAAGTTATACTTCCTTTTTTTATTCAACTTTTTTTTTTTTTTTTTTTTTTTTATTATTTTTATTTTTTTTAATGAAGTTTATTTTAATTAATATTGTGTATGTTTAATTTTATGTAAAAGAAGAAAAAAAATAGAATGGCCGACGGCACTAGAATTTCTGATGTCAACGGATACCTCTAAAATATGGTGCCGTGAGATTTCTAGTGCCATGGAGCTTTTTGCTGATGTGGCAGCAAAAAACTCCTACGGCACCACTTCTATGACACCATTGTACCCGGTGCTCTAAGGATTGATAGTCCCTTGGTCAACCTAATAGTCTAGCTTTCATCTTGTGTCCTAATCACTATCTATTAGATACTAGATTGTCCTAATCACTATTAAAACTCGGGGATCAAGCAACAAGCATATAAGATAGATATCCAATGCAACACAAATTAAACTAAAGAAATCAATTCATTGTATTAAAAGGATCTTAACTAGGCTAACACACTAGTTGTTTAGCCGGTCATTGCATTAATAAAATGATATTGTAAACGCTTAATGTAAATAGATTGAATAATTTAAATAGATGTAATAACATAAGTTATTGTTGGAAGCACCAGAAAATGATTTGGTGAAAAGTTAATTAACCTATGGAGTAAACTACACCGTTCGTCCTTGTGGTTTACGTTGACCGCAGTCTGTGGTCTTTTGACCAAAAAAATTGCACCGTTCATCCTTAACTCAGAAATGTTATGCACCATTAGTCCCTCTCTCTAACGGGGTGGACTAACGATCGTTAACTTGTTTGCTTATGAGGGTATAATCGTCATTTCGCACAGGACGAACGGTGCAAGGACGAAGGTGCAATTTTTCGCTTTTAGTCCCTTTTTTAATGCTTTCTTCTGTTTTTTTACGTTTTCGCCTGTTTTTGTCATTTTTTTACGTTTTCGTCCGTTTTTTTACGTCTTCATCCCTTTTTTACATTTCCATCCATTTTTTTTTACGTTTTTGCCTGCTTGTTTTACGTTTTCGTACGGTTTTTATGTTTTCATACGTTTTTTTTATGTTTCGCCCGTTTATTTTACGTTTTTTTACGTTTCATATGTTTATTTCACGTTTTGTTTTTTTTTTTTTTTTTACGTTTTCGTCCATTTTTTACGTTTTCGTCCGTTCTTTTTACGTTTTCGTCTATTGTTTCACGTTTTTGCCAATTATTTTTACGTTTTTGTCCGTTTTTCTTACGTTCTTATCCATACTTATCCGTTTTCATCCGTTTTTATACATTTTCATTAGTTTTTTTTTTACGTTTTCGTCCATTTTTTACGTTTTCGCATGTTCATTTACGTTTTCGTCTGTATTTTTACGTTTTCGACTGTTTTTTTTACGTTTTCGCCTGTTTTTTTACGCTTTGGTCCGTTTTTATGTTGTCTTTTTTTTTTTTTTAATGTTTTCATCTGTTTTTGTCCTTTTTTTTTACGTTTTCATCCCTGTTTTTACGTTTTCATCCATTTTCATCATTTACGTTTTCATCCGTCGGCTTCTTTTACGTTTCCATCCGTTTTTATCTGTTACGTTTTCATCTCATTTTTTACGTTTTTGTCCGTTTTTCTTACGTTTTTATCCATTCTTATCCGTTTTCATCTTTTTTTATCCGTTTTTTATGTTTTCGTCTTTTTACGTAAAGAAACAGACGAGAATGTAAAAAAATGGACAAAAACGTAAAAAATAAGATAAAAACGTAAAAATACGGACGGAAACATAAAAAAACAGACGACAACATAAAAAATGGACGAAAACGTAAAAAAACAGAAGAGAGCATAAAAAACGGATGAAAACGTAAAAAAACAGACGAAGATGTAAAAAAACAAACGAAAACGTAAAAATACGGACGGAAACGTAAAAATACAGACGAAAACGTAAAAAATGGACGAAAACGTAAAAAAAACAGACGAAAATGTAAAAATGGACGAAAACGTAAAAAAGGGGCGAAAACGTAAAATAAACATACGGAAACGTAAAAAAAAAGAAGAAAACGTAAAATAAACGGGCAAAAACGTACAAAACAGATGAAAACATAAAAACCGGACGAAAACGTAAAATAAACAGGCGAAAACGTAAAAAAATGGATGAAAACGTAAAAAACGGGATGAAAACGTAAAAAAATGGACGAAAATGGGCGAAAACGTAAGAAACGGATGGAAACGTTAAAAAATGGACTAAAAGCGAAAAATTGCACCATTCGTCTTTGCACCATTCGTCCTTATAATGCAAAATGACTATTATACCCTCATAAGCAAACAAGTTAACGAGCGTTAGTCCACCCCGTTAGAGGGAGAGACTAATAGTGCATAACGTTTATGAGTTAAGGATGAACGGTGCAATTTTTTTGTTCAAAAAACCACAGGCTGCGATCAATGCAAACCACAAAGACGAACGGTGTCGTTTACTCTTAACCTATGCACAATAGGTTTAGGTTTAATGATTACTGGGTGTACATTTAGAGATGGATAGGAAAAGAGTCGGTTATTTAGATCACGTCACCGGACATATAAATAAAAAATTTATGATTTAAGGTTTATGGTACGCGCGTGTTTTTTTAAAAAAATTTTAATTATATATTTTTATTTATTAAAAAACAAATAATTTAATATTTTTTTTGTTTGATTTATGATGTTTAATTATAGTTTTTTTTTTTTTTTTTTTTTTTATTATTAAAGATAATTATTTAAAAATTTTAATCATATTATTAATTGCATCTTATCTATTTTTTTGTATTTATCTTCTACTTGTGTTATGGACAAATATAAAATATTACCTAATAAGAAATTTATTTATTTATTTTAAATAAAATTATTACTAAATAAGGTAATTTAATCTTTTTTTTTGTTTGATTTATGATGTTTAATTATAGTTTTTTTTTTATTATTATTAAAGATAATTATTTAAAAATTTTAATCATATTATTAATTGCATCTTATCTATTTTTTATATTTATCTTCTACTTGTGTTATGGACAAATATAAAATATTACCTAATAAGAATTTATTTATTTATTTTAAATAAAATTATTACTAAATAAGGTATGAATGCATTTTTTTAAAATAGAAAATTCCCAATAAGGGTTTTGTTGTATTATATAAAAGATTCGTCATTACCGGGTAAGCGAATAAGTAAATTATTTTTGTGACATTATTGTAGCTTGATATTTTTTAGCAAAAACTTTACCAAACTAACACGACTTCCTTAATTTTGAAATGTATGGGCCTATGTTAATAACCATGTTAAAAGTTTTGAAAGCGGTGATTTCTAGAGTATAAGAAAAGGGAGATGATTGACACATTTCATTTTTTTATTGGTACACTCATGTACAACCAATTAAAATAGTCTACATTCACAATACAACAGTTTAATGCATACAAAGGAGTGTCTCAATAAAAAAATAGAGTGTACAAATCATTTCGCATAAGAAAACGGACATTGAAACAGGTGATAGCATTAAAAGAAATTTGAATTTGTGCCTTGTATCTTTTAAATAATAAAACAAAACCTTTATTGTGAATTTTCCATTTAAAAAAAAATGGATTCATACCTTGTTTAGTAATAATTTTATTTAAAAAAAAATATATTATTTTCTTGTTATGTAATATTTTATATTTATTCATATGAAGATAAATATAAAAAATATAGATAAGATGCAATTATTAATAGGATTAAAATTTTTAAATAATTATCTTTAATAATAAAAAACTATAATTAAATCATAAATCAAACAAAACAAAGATTAAATTATTTATTTTTTAATAAATAAAAATATATTTTTCAAATTTTTTTAAAAAACCAGGTAAAAATAATAATAATAATAAAAAATTAAAAAAAAACGCGTATACACGGGCATTATAACTATTACTTGTATAAATTATTTTGTTATGGGTCCTTGAAAGACTCGCAATTGTTTCCACATTCATAGGTATTTTATCAAGTGAATTATTTTTATAGCAACTAGTGTTATACGTGATAACTAGACTGAGTTGCATTAATAAAATGAGAATCGGAATAATCAAAGTTAGATTAATTCAAATTTACAATTGACTAAACAGGAAGGGATTTAGTGAGAATAATTATTGAAATAAAAAGACTATGATTTTTTTTATTTTTTTTTATTTTTTTTTATTTTTTTATTTTTTTTTTAACTATATGTTTCAAATAAGAAGAAAAAATATTTGGGAGATGCATATTTTTTATGGTTGCATCTAAAATTGGTGCGTGATTCATTCACATTCTTCCAATCTTAATTATATTTCTCTTTTGATCATAACTATTAACTAAACCTTCAATCAGCTTTAGCCAATCAGCTCTAGGAATACAAACTTTGGTTATCCTAGTTTTAAAAACACCCTTCCTAACCAAGGTCATTAAGATTTAACAAAAAGAAAAAGCTATTGGTGTCAAGGGTTTGACACGGGAAAAAGGGCGCCAAGCCTTTTTTCTTTATGAGAGAGAGGGTTTTCCTTTCTCCCTTGCGGCACTAAACACCCGCAATGAAGGTCGGTTTCAAAGAGAGAGGGATAATTACAAAAAATTTGTGTGTAGAGATGTGCAATGGAAACCCTTTAAAACTGAAGGGGAAATTTTATAGAGTGGCAACTAGACTAATGATGTTTGTACATTAGAATGCTGACTGATACAAAAGCTCGAGCAAATGGGTTGGAAGTAGCGAAACTGAGAATGCTAAAGTATACTTGTGGTAAAACCTTGTTAGCCATGATTCCGAATGGAGATTTAGAGCAGAACTTGAAGTTGAAACTATAATCAACTTGATGAGGGAAAGATGGTTGACACGGTTCAAACATGTTAGGAGGAGAACAAAAACATCACAAGTTAGGAGAGTTGAAGCTTTAATAGTCGACGACTTGAGGAGAAGAGGTAAACCAAAAATCAAGTGGGAGGATAGGCTGAAGCAAGAGAGGAAGTTGCTTCTTTTTTCTGAGGACAAAACCTCTTATCAAAAGGCGTGAAGAGATAGAAATAGAATAAGCAGTTAGAAGGTTTAGGTAGTTTTTGTTTCAAATTAGTTTTTGCGTTTAGGCTTTGTAAGCGGCTTTTAATAGCCTTGGTTCTTGTGTTACAGGTATAGAGAATCAAAGCTAGTTCCATTTATACTTTTAAGATGATTGTTTTAATAGTCTCTCGTGTACATGTTTGTTTTTCCCTTAGGTGTAAAACCCCACACTAAGGACATAAATTTATACTTGCACATAGGCTCTACTTCTATGCAAGCATTTATACTTTTTTTTGTTCACCATGCATGTTTCCGTTTATACTTTTATGCTTATTCTCCCTTTTGCTACTATATTTTTTTTCTTATTTTTTTAATCTCGGAGTATATGGTGGAATACCACGTGCACTTGCCCTTACACACTTACTATATACTATATAGTGTGTTTTCATGCAATGTGTGTATTTATCTTTTAAGATCTTATGATGCTATTTTGTCGATAACTTTGTATGCTTGCTATGCGTCCTATGGTTACAGGGTCTCTTCATCACCGATATTTCAAACAATCACACGTACATATATCATAGCATATCCTCCCATACAAATACACTTGTCAAATGTCTTATTGACAGCAGTCTTCATACTCTCGGGGTTGCCTTATGGTAGGGGTATGATGGAACGTTATAGCTCTAGACTTATAGGTCTAATCTAGGACAAACAATAACAAAGGCGAAATATTCAATAAGAATCAATTGTTATTAACAACAAGGTTAGATATTCAATAAGAATCAATTAGGGAATGTATGCAAATATGATCTTGATCACTACAAACGAATACCACACTCCTAATCCAAGCCTTCCAACATTTCAAATTGCTCTCCATGACGCATATATAAGAAAAATGAATACAAAACAGTAGAAACTCCAACTAGCAGTAGTAATGATGATCAACAGTAGTAAGAATAAAAAACGTCCCCTTGAGTAGTGCATGAGCATCAAATGATTAAACACATCATAAGAATAAGCTTCCCCTGAAACCAATGTCGTAATCATCTTCATGATTCTTAAAATCTGTAGGCTCCTTGTAATGATCACTAATGAAGAAAAAAAATGATATACCAAACTTGAAAAAGATGTAAAATATCTCAAACTTTTTACTTAAGCTTGCACTGTTTTTGATTGAAGAACGATATAGAGAATTTGGTGTTGTAGAAACAAATCTCTAAGTAATCTCTTGAACTTATCGACATCGACTTTCTTCATGTGATATTGAGTACTACAATGTAACTCCTTTAAGTGATAGTTAACTAGGTCTTCGTCCATCCACCCCTTGACCTACGAAAACTAGATAAACCAAGTCCCAATCATAAACCATATATAAACAAGCAAGTCACCAATCAAAAGCTATGAATATTTTTGACGAAATAAGTAAACGCCTTTGTGAAACTTCACTTCAATCTTAAATAAGAGATAAACAATTTCTCTTCGTAATCACTTGTCAAATAAAACCATTAAACAAGCCTTTTTAAATGTTTAAGAACATTTAAACCATAAGTTGTTCCAATCAGTGTATGTTGTCTTAGTTCCAAACCTGTTTCATCCAAAAACTTCTTAACAACCAAAATCAGTGTGTTGTCCGAAATCCTTACCCAGCCGAGAACACACTTTCTTTGTTGTCCAATATATGTCAACGCTAGCAGTTGAAACTTCTTTATGTCCAAACAATAGTAATATCACAAACCAGTAGCAGCACTTGAACATAATTTCGACCCAACATTAGTAAGTGACCCAATAATTAATAAATCTGTTAAGCCCATGAGCACATACCTGGCAGCTTTAAAATTTACTACTAGCAGCACTAACCGATAACTAGCATCATTAAGTTCTCGAGTAGCAGTAAGTAATCAATAATGAGCAGCATTAAGTTGATATTAGAGCAGTATTAACTTTGATACAATCAACCAGCAACACAAACCAACAAAACGCGCAACACTAATCATAACAAATCTATCAAGAAACCATCAAGTGCTTTAAGCTCGTTATCAAAATCCCATGAGTGAACAATCTTTGCAAGCAGATCAGAAACCGTGAACCATCACCCATAAAATCGTCATTCTTGCAAATAAAAACCAGTTAAGTGATTAGAGAAGACGTAAACACCGATTATGGTAATATGAATACTTTCACTTGATGTCATGTGAAAGATATTAGTTTCCTAGGTTTATAAAAGTCTTGGCTAGAGTCGTTTAATAAAATAATTGAGTTGGCGTTTTGTCAAAAAATGGGAGGTTGTGATTTTGAATCTTTTTAATTCTAGAACGCGTTTCGAGTGTTCCTAATGAAGCACTTATCATATTCATATCTGTAGTGAAAGATCCATATTTTTCGGGGAAGGGGAAAGCCGACTTTCAAAAACCATAACAACCAGAAGCTTGGCGCGCTGCCCGCGCGCCACAGCACCAGCAGCGCGCTGCCAGACCCAGTACTTGGGTCGTTTTGGTTTTTGGCTAACATTTATGATTTTATGTGTTGCGAAGGTTTATTTGGCATCATTAAAACATAAGGAGGCCTAATCAATATTGTTCCAACAATGAGAAATACTTACTGGAAAATGATCTGTTGGGTCTAAAAATTGACCCAATTACCCTAACAAGGATTTGAAAATAAAATAGCCTAACTCACTAAATAAAATAGTGGGTACAACCGTAAACATGAAACAAGTCACTAAGTGCATAGTCACTTAGTAAGTTACCTTCAGGATGTTCAGTGAGTCTAATAAGAAAGACTCGTCATTTAGTGAGGCGGTACTCAGTGAATAATCTCTGAGCTAAAGAAGAAGGTAATGGAGTCAGTGAGTGATGACAATAACTCACTGACTCCCTAAAACTGTCTCTACAACAGACTGAAAAATATAGGTGGAACTTCCAAAAATGAGAAATCAAAGCAAAGTACAAGAATTACCAAATAAGTGAGAATATTTGGTATGACACTACAAAATGATGGTTGGTGCTTCTCCAAATGAAGAAAAGAATGAGGACCACTACAAGTGGATGACAACTAACACCATCATATGTTTACTTGTACTTTGTACCTATATATATGTGTTATATGTTACTAGGATAGTTGTGAATTCTAAACAAACAAAGATACTTAGTATTAGTTGATAGGATCCCCTCTCATGAAATCTCAATCTTAGCTTGAATCAATGAGAGTTTATTGTCATTCAATGGGGATAATATACCGAAATTATCCTCTTAAAGAAGTTGAAGATGTTATCATGTAGTTATATTTGTATTGAGAAATCTTGTAACTTTTATTCATTATTATTAATGAAGTTCTAGTTTATTTTTATCAAGATTTGCTCAAATTTCATGAACCAACAGTTCATGATTAAAGACCTAATCCTTGGATAACAACATTATTTCTTCGTTATTGTCTTCAAGAATGCATAGTTTTTCCCTCATCTTTTATGTTGGTTTGTCTCCCTTAAAACACATACATAGAACATTTTAGATATTCTTGGAATAGTCAACAAGGTCAACAAGGGGATGTACTTATCTAAAATCTGGCACTTGCTTGCCTAATTGGTAATATTAGTCCCTGAAGTCCCTTTTTCTTATATTTGTTACACATTGGATTTTCTAGCTCCATATTACATATACTTAGACTTATTGTTTGACAATTTATTTGACTAACCAATTATATTTGGTCTTCCGATACATATTGGTCCTAGTCAACTATCCAATGGTATTCTCGTAAATAAACACCTTAAAACTGATTTCGGGGTGTTACATTTGTGGTCATACATTTCATAGAAAGTAAAAAATAAAAGCAAATTTAACAACATAATTGATTATTATATTATTATTAGGCTTGTTTTAAAGATATTAATGATATCTTTTCACAAATAAATTGTATGAAGGATATTTTTAGACTTACAACATGATTATAAACCAAAGGTATTATCAATTTTGGTGTAAGGTTTGGTGTTACACCAATATGGAGTAAAACTTGCATTAGAAAGTATTTTAAACAAAAAAATAACACCAAGTTTGGTGTTTTGATGTATACATTAGAGATGGTGTAAGGTGACCTAATACAAAACCCACCTTCATGAAATATTAGAACCAATTATTTAACCCATCATCTCGTTTTCCTTTTTCTACGTGAACAACTAATAACTAGATTTAATATATATTTGTTAGGTGTAAACTTATAAGATTTATTATTTAAATTTTCGATTATTCTTAAAAGATTTGATCTGTTATAAAAATATTTAAGAAACATATATTTGAAGATGCAAATGAACATATTGACTTTATTGGTCACTGAACTTATCTTGAGATGACTGGTTGTTACTCCCTCTGTCTCTAAATAAATGTTCACTTTGACTTTTTACAGTCTTTCTTGTTCAACTTTAACATCAAATAATTTTGTTTGTGTTATATAATACCCGATGAAACTTATACCATTGAAAATACATTTAAAACTCAATCCATTCATATACATTTTTTTATCGAGTATTATATAACGCAAATGAAAATATTTAGGGTCAAAGTTAAACAATAAAGACCGCAAAAAGTCCAAGTGGACATTTATTTAAGGACGGAGGGAGTACAATCTTTGATTAAAGGATGTGTTTTTATGATAATTATTAAAATATATCACAGTAATTTAGATATTAATCAAATTTATCTAATTTTTAAGTTTATAATGGATTCTAATAACTTTAGCTGTAATCAAATTTATCTAAATTTTAAGTTTATAATGGATTCTAATAACTTTAGCTGTATTTATATTTGTTAACCTGTCTAGGTTATACAATTAATAAATTTTCAGATATCATTGCTTAAAGTTTAAAGAGGAAGACAATCAATAGTTATCATGAGTCGTTTTGTTGTAAACATATGTGACAATTTTAAATCATTACAGATTTTGGATATACAGATTCTAAATATATGATAATTTACTCTAATAGTGATAATGTTTACTACCTTATAATGCATTTTGGACATTCCTTAAATAACAAGTCTTAAAATTGTGACTTTTTAACTTATTTATTATGGAAATTTTAATAGCCTGCACATAAATAAAAGTTGCATATTGTAAAAGCCCATTACAAAACTTGTAACAACCCATAAATGTTTTAAATTCTCATAATTATAAAAACGAGTAACGAATAAAAATCATTACTATCGATAATGATTATTAAAAATGTGTAACCGCATCCACCATATAAATCTACACAAACCATTTCATATCTTTCACACACAAATGTTTTTCTTTTTATTCTTTATAAAGATAATCGTTGTTCAACAAAAATATTATTGTTTTTGTCGATGGTGTTTTGTGTATGTTGGTGTCGCCAATGATGCTTTTTTAGGCTACCTGCTACCAAAACGCGGGAAACTCTTCCAATTCCATAAACTTATCCTATAACCCATCTCCTAAAAAAAAGAAGACATCTTTAATCCACAACATCTTTATCCTCATAACCAATCAACAATAACCTAACATCCCATCTCACATAACAACATACTTGTGTTTCAAACAAAGTCATCCACAACTAAACCACAAACTATAACCTCACTTTTGTTTTTCTTTCGAAAGTTCTTAAAAGATTTCAAGATCTAAAAGATATTTACCATTCGAAAACCAACTCATCATAGATATGTGTTAGAAGCAAACCTTCTTTATTAAAGTCTGAATCTTAAAAGAACGAACAAAACAACTTGTGTTTCATTCTTTCTTTTTGTTCGATTTAAACTAAAACAAGAACATAGACACATAAACTTAACTTAGACCTTTCAAAGATCTTGAAGTCGAAATCATTGATTATGTAAAAACAAAACGAGGCGGTTGTGATTCGAGTATTTTTGGGTTTGTGAGACTCACGAACCAAGCAAGAAAGAGTTTATTTGTGTTGTGTTCGTGTGGTTAGCTAAAGCAGAAAAATAAATATGGTTTAAGATAACAAAGAAAGATAAGGTCTTTATGGTTTGATGGAAATGAAAGGTTCAAAAAGTGTTTTCACTTTCTGATTGAAAGAGTGTGCATGCCGTGTAATTTTTTACGAGTGTTTTTAGGGTTACAAAGTGAGAATATTAGGGTTAGCTAAAGAAGAAAGATAAACATGGTTTCAAATTAGGTTATGTGGAGTGGGCTATTATTTGGTTAAAGTTGCAATTGGATCGATGATTTCGGTTGGGCTGACTTTGTTTATTCGAATTTTAGAAGAAAAACATCAATAAATTAATGTTAGTTGTTTCTATCTTTTAAGTTATTTAATAAAAGATTAGAATAAGTAGTATCGCAATAAGTAACTATATTACAAACTCTTCTTAACTCCTTGTATCCTTAGGTTCGTGGATGTTGATCTAGGCTCGAGTTTCTGTTAGGGTGTCTGAATCTTAAAAACTATAAGCTTGGTTTCGGTTTATAAATGATCGTTTTTTGCTTTTTTAGATTGAGCAGGTCGGCTCGATTTTTCTGTTTTACAGATTTTTTTTAACGCCCATATCCATAAAGCTTAACTTTATAGAAATCATGTAGTTATTTTGAACAACGGAAAAATGTTGTTTACTAAAATTATTGTTAGAAAAAAAACATATAAATGAAAAACATTTGTTCGCCACAAAATTTAATCACAGGATATCCGTCGCCGCATTGCACGGGTACCATGCTAGTACTTATAAATAGCAATGATAATAATAATAAATGTCTTTTTTAATAAATAAATAAAATCTAGGGGATATTTCATATTTGTTATGTTCTAAACTTATTTATAATTATCGAAACTCATAAATGATCATTTTACACTAAAGTACATTGAATTAACTTTAAGATTAGACAATTTAATAAGGCTTAGGGCTTGTATATAAGTTATATTTCTTAATCATATTATAATATATCATAACGTATTTTATGTTCAACCTTAAAACTTTATAAACCACCCACCCTCTTTTTTAATATTTTTATTTTCAATTCAGACACATATTTTTGTGGTTTTTTTCCTTACATTTGAATAGAGAAACAAAGTTACTGTAATTTTGACCAAATCACAAATCACATTCAATTTCTACCTTTATCTGTAATTAGAAGGTTTCATTTAGAAATCAATTTATCCTACTGGTTCATTCAAAATAGCCGGTTTTAGTTTTGGATTTTCTCTTATTGTGTAAATTACTGGTTTAAGATCACCGTGTGCACAAATAATAATACAGTGTTTAATCGAAAGGTTAACGAAGACAAAGAGAAAAAAAAAAAAGACAAAGAGAAAAAAAAGAAAAAAAAAAAAAAAAAAGACAAAAAAAAAGTTATTCAAATTAACATTTAAAGAAGACGAAACAGTCATTCGGGTAAATTTATACGCATCTTTTAATCTGTAAGAGGTTCATTGCAATGTGAGTTAAAGTATTTAGAAAATATGATATTATTTTACACAAAGAGTTCTTTGTTTGTATTTTACTTTGATTGAAGGGTGATCTAGATACAAGATTAATAATCACCATTTTCCAGAATCAATGATACTTTTAAATTAAAGGGCCTTCTATTATTGGGCAGACAATACCCAGCATAAATTAAGTAGTACTGTGGACCTTATGGCAGGCTTATGAGCTTTTTTCAGTTTTTTCTCATCGTTGCATGCTTACATGAAATGATATTTTACTAGAATGACATTAATCCGTCACGTTGCGGGCGGGCCTATTTTTTTGCCGAAATTATGATAAGCCGAAATTAAGGTGAAAAGTTCATATCTTATAACAATTGAAAAGACCTTATACGTCTTTATTAATTCATTATATGTTAAGTACGCATACACTTTAATAGTGTAAATGTATTTGTCGAACACGTTTATTACAAATGCTTTATATACACGCATACACATGATTGTTACAAATGCTTCAAGCTTTGGATGTGTCACTAATGATGATGCTTCTTCTTCTGTCTCCGTTGGAATATCTACTAATGTCGGTGCAGTGGCGGATCCAAGATTTCGAACCATGTGTAGCACAATTTTTTGCTCAATTTGCTTCACGAGTAGTTCACAATTACAGTTGCCCACTAATTGGCGTATAACAATTTTTATTTATTATTATTATTATTATTATTATTATTATTATTATTATTATTATTTTGATTTACGAATACATTTAATTCAAACATATAATAATATAACCGATTCGTCTAATAACAAATAAAACTTGACATAATAACATCTATTCATAACTATATATATTTTTTTTAAATAAACACCATTTCAAAAAGTTGTAAAGGGAAAGTACACAAACTAAATTTATTTGATTCAAAATACGAAATTTAGAGTATCTCTTTTACGCCTTGGCAAGTGTGCTCCATACAAGTATTATTTTAACCATAATGCAAAAAGCTTACCGCACTAAAAGGCAAGCACTATTTTACTAATATTATATTATTCATCTTCTTCCATCTCTTCTTTCTGCATAATATTTTTTCTCCAGTTTTTCTCCATGAATCAAAAGTCAAGCCTTAAAATAATACGTTTTTCCATGTATATTTATTCACCTTTGTGTGCACTTAGCAAAACTTATTATAGCACTTTCAAAGAACCAAAAATTTCTACATAAAAACTACGCTACGTCGGCTTGAATCGTGTGTGGCACGTGCCACACGTGGCCAACACATAGATCCGCCCCTGTGTCGGTGTAATTGCATCTGATTCTCTAAGATGAACTTTGGATTGCTTTTACGGCTCCCTGCAACATAGTGCAGCTGGAATATGTGCTTTGTGATTTCTAGGTCTCTGAAACAATGGTTGTTGGCAAAGCAAGTCAGCCAATATATACACATATGAAATAAAAAAATGACAAAAAAGCAAGCAGTTTGGGACATGTAATCAAAAATTTTAAGACCTCCTGTAACATGCCTGTATACGGGTATGCAAGACTGATAATCAGTTTTGACAGATAATGCTAAGCGCATCCTATTAGGTGATATTAACAAAGCCTTATGGATGAAGATCTGCTCAAAACATCCATTTAACCTTGCCCATTTCAGCATGAAACGGAACGCACCAAAAATTAACATAATACAATGGAACGGACTATTAGTTATTAAAAAACAGCCATTTGTTGCATAGCAAACCTATTTCAGAAAACGTTTCTATAATAGGTTTATCTTTGTATTGCCTTGCGTACAGCAACAAATAGTATGGACAATATCGAAAACAAATTAAATGTTAACTTTTATAAGTGCTTATATACTCATATTAGTGAAAAAGATGCAACCTTTGACTTTATCAGTTGAAGTTCTTTTCCCAATTTAGAATTTGTATTACCTCAAAATTTGTAGGCCCCTGTGTCTTGGTCCACGTTTGAAGAGCTTTTGTTTGTAGGCTCCGATTGGCAAGTTTCAGGTGCATGTGGCCGCTGCAAACCTAAAATAGACAAACTAACCGGTAAGAAACAGCTATGGCATATATTCAATTTCCTGGTATAATCGTAGCTGTCATGGTACCTGTATCCATGGGTTGAGTAACTTTTACACATGCCTGCGGCCTCACAACAGGAGCATATCTAATTGAGGATCGACACCTTGGCACAACAATGGTTGCTAAAAAATAAAGTAGAATATTTAGGTGTTGTAATATGAAAATCAACAATAGGTAAAACAATGGTTGCTAAATAAATGTGACACTATGAGAGATATTCAAAAAATGACTGTACATGTTCCATAACGGTAGAATCTACTTGAGAACATTGTATAACTGGCAAGGTACATACCAAAACAATAGAGAATGCATGAGCAAATTTAGCTTCATTTCTAGTTTCTGTGTCTGTAGTTCCAATGTTCTTTGCAGCAGAGATTGTCTCAGTTATGACATGCTTTTGATTCCTGAGTTCATCTCCTTTCCTGTCATTATTTTTTTGTTACCAGAAAATTTATTTATTAAGAAATATAAACATTCCTAATTTGACTTGGTGAATTTAGATTGGTGAATTTTAAGCCGCTTTAAATAAGCATTTAACAAATTGTACCTACTTAAGTGAGCAACTGCTAAAATGACCTATGTGGTTGTGGCAGTGCTTCAGGAACTTACCAACGCATGAAGTCACATGTTTTTATCATGAAAAATGGTATAGTTACTTCAAACTTTATTACCTACATTACCTCAGGTGGCTAACAGGGCGTGTCGTATTCTGATATGAGTTGCAAGCACCGTGTTCTTATGGATCACCAACCCTATTTGCTTATGTATCATTCTGGCTGGCACCTATACCCTACAAATGGAGTGATATAAAGACTGGATGAAATGTAAAATCCATAAATATTATACCAAAGGAAGGTCATGTGTGAATAATTAGAAATCACAGCATAATACCAGGATCAGCGGCATCGATTTTTCAGATACCTTTGATGTCGACGGGTAAAAGATGTATAAAAGAACAGAATGTCTTGCCTATAGCTAATGGCTACACACAACTATAACTTCTTGTAGAGGTTCCAAGAGTAGAAGAATCTGCCACTGCAACATATCCTATATGTTACATGTAAAGAATCTATAGTCAGTATATGGACGTTAGAACACGCTGTCTCATTGACTAACAGTTTAAACAACCACGATTTTTTACACATAAAAGGCAATAATCTACTTCGGCTCAAATAAGGACCAAACAAATATTTTAAGAAAATAGTTAAAACAACGCAATCTATATTAGTGCAACTAAAGTGCAAATCCAAACAACTCTTAAATCTCACCTTAAGTATTGACATGCTGATATTTGGATCAAAGCTGATGAGGTTCGAGATGAAAAATTTCCTGATATCATAACTGGAGACTGAGATACCAAGCCATTTTCGAATTTCAGAAGTATAGCATCACTTCAGATTGTTGGCCCGATGATCATCTAAAAAACAATAAATGAAGTATATATTAAGCCAGTGTAAGCACAGTTAGGGACAATAGACTTACAGTTGGGCGTCATTTTATCACGTTGGTTATTGCCTACCCATTGGTTTTATGTGGAAGATAAACTAATTTTGCTTAGTAATTGGTAGGCAATAACCAACATTGGTTTTATGCGAAAGATAAACTAATTTCAGGCATAGCTTAGATTCAGGTTTCAAAAACATGTAAATGTAAAGTATGTTGACAACATAGAAGGATCTGCTACATACCCGTTTAAAAATCAAGCACCACTGAATAGATGGCTTGAAAGTCTGGACTGCAACTCTAAACATGTACTTTCTGTTACAATCATGTTAAAATGAGACAATCTGGGTTACATAGACAGTTACATTACTAATTCACTATGCATGAATATATTATAAATTAGCGCATATGCACCTGATGTTCAAATGGTTGCATGTCAGATTGCACATGTGACTCCTTAAAATCTTTAACTTCCTGCCTAAGCAGGTCAGCAGCCTCATTGCACTTCTTACCCATCATCTCTTTCTTAGCAAGTAAACCTTCGCCTGCATTCGGTTGCGAACACACCTGTAGAAAGAAAAAAATGGTAAATATGTCTCTGAGTGTGTCAATGTGCGTGTGCGACAATAACAATTGAGAGCCGGTGTGTGTTTATATGAATGCATAATGAAACAGATAACAACAATTAAGAGTATATGCGCGTGGTGCTCTAAGGAGCAGTTGTGGAAATTCATTCAGAAGCAACCTTCTTTGTCAAATCAATCAACTGACCTATCCATTTAAGACAGAAAGTTCAGCGTTCAAGTCAAGAAACCCAAATCTGATTCACATGCATATTAATATGCGTTTATATATGAAAAACCAAACCCGATGTTACTGAAAACTTACTTTGAATACTTGAAAGAAAATCAGCAAAAGCATAGTCACGACCATTAGCTGAAGCATCATAACACTGATTTCGATTGGCAACAACAATAACCTATATTAAGCATTTCTTTAGTGTTTATTCGTCTATAATAGACTATAAATGTTTTCAGGTAAATGCAACTCAAGCCGTTTAGTTTACAGCGATTGAAATACCATCCCATTTGTTCATCGATTTGATAAATAACGGCTTTGCTAGTAAACTGTTGCTGTAATATTTATCAGTAGAAATATGTTGTTATTGTTTTGGTTATTATAGTTTTGACAATATTAATATAGAACATACCAGAAAGCTTTCTGGGCTTGCTTGCATAACTATATTCAGTGGTGTCAATTGCCTTGGCGGTGGGTGTTGAAGGTGTTCCAGTAGTGGGACGGCTAGCTGCAGGGGTGGCTGTGGGGGCATCATTTCCTCATACCTGGTCATGTAAATAGTATGTGTAATATGTTAAAATGATGGCACATGGATAGAAGAATGCGCTTTTGGTACTCACACTTGGCGGATATGTTCTGCTTCTTCCACATGCGGATTCAGATAGTAGCTGGTGGCGGGAGTTGCTGATAACCGGAGTCTTCCTGTTTTTGTAAGATGCAGCAAGTATGAAGGGCTACACATTTGTTATTGTATCTGTTGCACCGAGATAGTAATTACCTACAAACCGCCTAGCCCAGCATGAGCTAACTGCAATAATGATTGGCTGTTTCAGTTGGTTGAGCGTTTGAAGCGGAAAGTTAGTTGCTATTTCATTACAGACAGTGAAAGTGATGACGTTACCACTGGACCGAAAAAAGTAAGGCATGAGCCTGACAGTGTTACCGATTAGTCATGTACTGAACGAAACAAACTTACTTTAGTTTATGTATATCCACGTTTGAAGCGGAAACTGCGTTGCCAGTTGTCAGTCTTCTTACAACCGAAGCGTTCAATACGATAACATGACCTTGTCTGGAGTTTGCTATCAAATTGTCTCATGTCCCAAAGGTTGACATTTGCTTGTATAGCAGATCCCTACAATTTTTTTTGAGTGTTAAAGTAATAAATATAAAAGCTTGCATACAACATTTATTTTATGCTAATGTTAGTTACTAAGGTACTTACATTTTTACCCAACAGGATAAACCAGAGGCCGGTTGGGTTAGGGTCAGGTACATTCTTCGATGTCCACTTCCTGTACACCTTCGCTTCAATTGGCTTGTTTAGGTGAGTGGGCTTGAGATCCATGAGGTCTAATATTTCTGTTTCCACCGCTGGTCCTTTTCCTTTATCCATTGCCCAACGTGCTATTTCCTGCTCATCTTTGCTGGTCTCTGGTGTGCCTGGTGTCGTAACGGTCTCCTTGCCTTTATCAGTCATTAGTCTACAAAACGAATAAAACATTAGTTGCCTTGTTCTTTTGGTTTTAGTCTAGTGTTGTAGGACTTGTCATGAGCATCATATGGTTACATAGCTGCAGCACATAAGCGGAATAGGAAAAAAAGTGCAACGAAATGTTAATAAAAAAAAAGAATGACTGACACGGGTGTGTATAAAGACCTTGTGTAAATTATATAACAGTATAAAAGTTATTTTGGTGAAAGAATGAAAGCACTAAAATCAAATGAAAGTCTAATGGCAAAGAAAAGTCAGTTTTGGTACAGAAACATTCAATGTTCCCAAATAGGAAGAGAACGCTTGCATAGAGCACTCTGAAAATTATAATAGTACGTTCTACGATCTGTTCTAATTCTTATTGGTTTTAGCGTTAGCCTATTACCTTCCTAAGTTGCTCAATAAATGGGATTAAAGTGAAAGATTGGTTAATAAGATGAAGGCCAATTGCTGTAACGTATTGTGACTGAACTTCAACAAAAGATCAAAACTTTTCGATATAGTTTCATTAACCATACCTAGCAAAGTAAGTCAGACGACCCTACCCAATACAACTAAAGTCATTGTTGTCCCAGTACCCAAGGGAACCTGTAAATTTCAACCAAAAATGTTCCCATACAACCTTATAAGTTTTAATGTAAAAGGTATATTAGATTATAACAAAATAATTGTAAATCGTGAAATATAGTACTATCACCCTAATAATGATCTTACTGCAAGAGGTTCAAAGTTGGTAAGCCGTCGACCACTGTAACCGAAGGCATCAAAACTTATCATATCAAAATCCTACAATCAATAGCCAAAGAAAATATATCAACAATATCTTCAAATCATATAACCCCCAAAGCTATTTATATCAAAATCTTCAAATCCTTTAAACCCTATAAGATATTTGTAAAAAAAAAAACTCAGCCTCAAAATCATACCCAAACCCTAACTTATCAATTCAAAATAGATAATCGGTACCTCTGTTATTCGTTTTTCCTATCACCTTCTTTTGGTTTTCCGAGCTTCCCCATCCTCCGATCATGATCATCACCAGCAAAAAATATGGGTTTCTTGAATAACCTGGATTTCTGTTTGTGGAGGATTTGTGGAAGGTTCTAGGGTTGCCGCGTCTCTGTATTATTAAGCAAGTGATCTATAAAAAGTGGGTTGAGTTACCACCGGCGGACCACAAAGAGCAGACCAAATAGCCCAAAAAAAAAAAGGTGGGAAAAGCCTACATCAATACGGCGTCGCTTGAACGGGGTTTAATATAAACTTATAATATTTATATTGACAATCTGCTTTGTGTATTGTTTAAATATCACTACCCTTGTTTCATAAATAATGTTGGTCACTTCATTTGAAAAGACGACGTCTGATTTTGGTGCCTTAGTTTAGTCAATCATACGGCCACACATTCTCGGACCACCAAGTCACGATCATATGAAAAACTGGTAAGGATATATATGTTTTGGAACAAAAGTGTTCGTATGATAGGCCAAACAATTGGTTACTATAAAAGAATTGATAGTATCAAGCAAAATAAAACACTGATGGTGAACAAAGTAGATTTTGGATGACATTGTATTGATTTTTGCAACAAAACGACATATAACTGATATAAGTATATAACCAACCTTAAGATAGTTAAGATTACTCTATTCAAAACTATCATTTCATAACTGCACAATTACGACAAAAATATGCAAATTGTTGAGCAATTAATCAATTATACATCAAATAGTTCTTATACTCGGCTAAAGAAGAGTTTAATGAACGAAAAGTAGTATGACATTTTTTAAGCTATGGTATGGGCTTGACAAGTTTTAATCATAGGCCCAATTAGCAGCAAAGATGAATTAAGTAATTAACTATCCTATTAGGATGCGCGGCGCGATGGAATAAAAAAACCCTACCCGATGGATCCCCGTTCCTCAAACTCGATTTGACTGTGGAATCCCCCATTTGACCGGGGATGGGGATGGGGACGGGGATGGGGAATACCCAAATTTTGTAACTGGGTATGGGGCGCGATGGGGATAGCATCAATCCCCGAACCCGAACCAGACCCTAATTTTTAATGTATAAATATATGAAAATTATATGTATATCCATATAACATTTACTTTTTTTTTTTATATATTTTTATGAGCATTGACCTGTAACGTATATGCATGTGTGATATTCAATATTCAAATAGCTTTAAAAGTATATACAGTTAAACAATAATTACTACTCATATTACTTAAACAATCTTTTATCCGAATACAAACATACAATGCACGTTATCCTTATATTATATGTGTTGTTTCAGTATCTACGATACTTTAAAGTTGGATTAACATTGCAAGTAATTTAAGTATGTGTGATGTACGTTTCTTGAGACACTTTATGGGTCTAATTATTTATATTATCGATGAGTTTGTGTAGTTTTATGTTTACTTGATAACGATGTAAAATCCCTGAATTCCCGCGGGGATTCCGATCCCCATTGGGGATTGGGATGGGGATGTAAAACTATTCCCTAATGGGGATGGGGGCGGGGATGGAGATGGGAATGGGAAACGTATATTGGATGGGAAATACGATCCTCGAAATTTTCAACCCCGTTGCAATCCCTAGATGCACCCAAATTTTGTTTCTCTATACATTAACTAGCTTCATGCCCGCTCGGATAAGCGGACTATCTTCATGATAATTACATGTCAAATTCTAAATATATATAAAGCAATCGTGAAATAAAAAAAAAAAAAAAAAAAATTAAAACTACAAAATGAACATAACTAAAATTTTCGTGTAATATCTCTAAGATGATAATAAAGCTGTAAAATAATACAAGTCTATGGTGCTTATTTAAATACGAAATAAAACTTCTTTGTAAACTGTGTTTATTATGGAGTTTGTGTAGTTGACATATATATCTGAACAAAGAACCTTCAAACCTTTATAGCTCTTGACTCCTGAAACAATCACTTATAGTTGTCTGTGTGAGAATACTGGTATTCGTAGAAACAAATCAACATGAGGCAATGTTTTCCTTCGACTTTTGTTAATGGTCATAGCGAAATAAACCAAAAGTGGGAATTTTCTTTGGTTTAGTTTGAATGTAATCTTATTGCCCGACGGGCTAATGACCATACGCGGTGTATTATCTTAGCTTCAATTGTATATTAACTCTACCATCGGATATCATCTTAGCTTCAATTGTATTAGTTTGCATCCTTAATACTTGAACCCTAGTGCCGATGCATGATCTGCTTTTTGATTAATATTTCGAATGCACATAATAGGACCACCTATCTTTTACTTAAGATATTGTGCTGGACATCAGGCATCCTTACATTGTTACGGAAATCTGTAGTGTAAACGGACACAACAAAATGGATATCCGCGTTAGCCACACCAACATTGTCCGAATTGTAGTATATTTTCTCGTCTCCTGGAATTAAAGTAAGCATTCGTTCATTTATCATATTAACCAATTCGTGTATTGGTGCGAGAATATGGTATTCTATTGAAAGAAAACTGGGTTCCATAGGTTATGGAGCAATTGTGGGTATGTTTCATGATTAATAAAGTAAACATCATCATCGGATTCTGAAATCAACATGTCTTCTGGATACCGTAGTAGCCTCACCGTCATTCTTACCACCAATTTTTTCATTGCCAGTATCTAAAATCCAATCAACAAAGTCTTAGATTTCTTTTCGTTTAGATTCAGAGGATCCTAACCATAACTTCATGTTTATTGTTAACCTCATCATTGTGTAATGTTCATAGAATACAAAGAGTTAATTGAGGCATGTACAACATCGTGTCTGTTGCCATTAGGAATAACTGAAAGGATTTATTAGAATTTCACCACCAAACAAAATAAATTTGCCTCCAAAAACCTGATTAGATGTATTGACGGGTCTGACCTAATAAAATGCCTCATAACAATGTCTATGTATCATGAGTGCCTCGTCTCGGATTATGAGCTTGGCTTTCCATATCAAATCAAAAAGGTCACTATCTACATATATGTGACACACTGAATCATCGATGAAATTAATTGGGATAAAAAAAATTGAGCATATGTTGTCCAACCGCCTTCCAACAAAAGTGCTGCAAAACCGCTTGATGGCACATCTAAGACTATTCCACTTTTTTAACATAATGCAATTGACATAGTCTTGTATTGAATGTCTTTCCAGCCCTCCATATCCATACACAAAGATCATGCCACCTTTGTTATTCTCTACAAGGTCCATAACACTTGCATAAATACCTTCTGTTCGGATGTCAAGCTAGCATTACAGTCTTTGATGTTGTTCCCTTAGTTTATCTGTGTTATACGCCGTTTCATCGTATGTCAATCTGTTATACCCTTTCATTGTGTACTCTTTATTCAGTTGTGGAATGTTTTTAATAGATTTTAAAATCTTGTTACAAAGCAACATGTGTTCGATATATGTGAGACATATGTTCATCTTCTGAATGTATGAAAGTCCCAAGTTTGCATTTTAAAACAATTGCTAAACATTACAAATTGTATCTTTTAAATATATCAAAATGTACGAAAGGTTCATGGTATATGTAAGTAGATGTGATTAAATATTACAATTAGATTAGATACGTTAATACTTATAATTGGTAACACGTTTTAAAATTTGCAGAAAATAAAATACCTAGCTGATTCGATTAACATGCAACACATCTACAGTTATAACATGCCATGTTTATTCCCAAATGACCTTCGGGCGAGATATACTATCAGTCATGATGAGCATGACATTGAAAGAATGCAAATAATTGACCATTCCCCACATACCCGCTTCCAATGGTCTATAAATGTACTCCTTGTCGTCCTCCAAAAGTCCAAGAGCATAGCAAGCGTCTCTATAGGTCGGATAAATAATATTATCATGTTTCTTGAGTTCATCCCATTCCTTAGAATCTTTGACCTTGCTTAGCATTACATTAAATATAAGAAGGCGGGACGTGATATATACACGTCCAACGGTGGAACCTCTTTGTCTCGGTGTCCAAATCCTATCAATCTACTTCCATACATAATATTTAGGAAAGTCAACATAAAGCAACTCCTTTGCAGTAGTATTTATTTGGTTTCGTTTCATCCACGCTACAAATTTGGTCCCGTTAACTAATGACTTGTTCAAGGTGTAATCAATACTTTCGGCTGGGTTAAAGAAAGACTGTTCATCTGGCAAATAAATTGGTAAGCTTTCGACTGATGGAGTCCATAATGAATGTCAAAGCCCTAAATCCGCCAAGCTGCTTCACACACTTATAAATATCTACAATCATAATAATCTTTAATCTCATCAACCTCTTCGTCCTCTACAGCAACTGTAACCCTATCTGGTCCCTTGTTTATATACTTGAATAGATAGAATATGGACCCAACATGGTTGCACCATTCAACATTTATACGAGATTGGTGTCGCCTCAACAAACCTAGGTTATATGGTACTACATAACTGTTATGCAATATGTTCCAAATTTCTTTGTAGTATTACCGTCATTTTTTCTTCTATAGAATGCATAACCAATTTCATCAATGAATGTGTTTTCATTAGATTGTTTACGAAAAATTTGTGTACATTTAATATCAATCATGCATTATGTGATCTATCATAATCTAATACAATTCCATATCCACATTCTTTTCTGGTATTTCCGCTCATATAAAATGATCTATCTCATATGTGGCAATATGGAGGTCTTCTTTCTTGAAACACAATCTTTTAAACAACTGGAAAATAAAAACACAAATATGTATTTCAAAAATAATGTGAAAAAAACAAAGGACTTTTTATAATGAGATCGATGTGTACAATAATTATTACCTCATCTAACACGTTTAAAAATATGTTCATCCTTGAATTCTTTTATGAGATTGTCGAGCTTAATTTTAAATACTCATGCTGTTGCGTCAAGACGATCCTCAAATACCCCTTTCAGCCATAGACCGTGAAATCTCAAACCAATCCGTGTTACATGTAAAAGTTATAATAAGTCAAGGTATCCAAAAAAACCTTGCAAAGTGTCATGGCGTTTTAATAATTATGCATCATATACCTTGGGCTTCCGGTAAATGATAATGGCAACATAACCTTTTTACCACATAATTTAACTTTAGAATATGAGGATTCTGCCAAGCTTGCCAATTTAGAAAAGGTTTCACTCCTTATGCCTCTTTGATGGTTACGTATATATGACATCCTTTCATCCTTGATAGTCACAATTTTGTATATATTTTTCAAAGGAAATTGCTAAGAAATAAGCAAAACCCGAGGTCGTAGTCCGTGCGAAGGTGTGAATGGAATCGTTGAAGTCCGATTCGTGAAATCGTGTCGTGAAAAGTGGTAATTGTGAAAATATTGAATGAGAAACTCAAATAATGAAAAGTAATCACAAATAATGCAGAAGGTACAATCTAAATATGCACAAATGATAAAGATCTAAAAACGGAATTTCAAATGCGATTCTAAAAACGTAATGTACAAATTAAAACGTAACTTTTAATGAAAAATTATCCTACCAATGTGAAATAATTTTCTAAAAATCTTAAACAACAAAAAAGAATTTTTAGAAAAAGAAAAATATATATATTTTTTTACTTTTTATTTATTTTCTATGAATTTATTTCTATTTTTGTATTTTTTAAATGAATTAAAAATAAAGAAAATGTAAAAATAAAAGTGAAAAATACAAAATAAATTTTGAAAAATCTAAAATATCGTAAAAGAATTATCTAAAATATTTTTTGGATTTTTTAAGGCTTTTTCTTATTTTTATTTATTAAAAAGTATTATAAAATGAATTTAAACTAAGAAAAATTAAGAAAAATAGTAAAACAGATCAGAAAAATCTGAAAAATTCACAGAAATTCTAAAATATTAAAATAAACATGAGAAAAAAATTTGAAAATAAAATAATCTGAAAAAGTGCTTATTGAGTGGAAAACAGCTTATCACAAGTACTTATTTATAAGCACTTGTGACCAAACTGTATGAAACTTAAAACACAGCTACTCAATACTCAAATAAGCTCAGATGAACTCAAATATGAACAGGTGTAACATAGAATGCAACAGAATTTAACAATAAGCAGTTTATGATAAGCCAATGAATAAGCAAACATCAAACAGAATAAGCTAGTGACTAAGAAACAATGAAATTCACTCAAATATACTCAGTAGAACTTAGAAACTACAAATAAGCTAAGACTACAAACCAAAAATACCTACTGAATGGATGAAATCACATCAGCATACCTAATTCTATGCTACTAACTTGCAGGTACCAAATAAGCAATCTAATAAGCTAAAATTTGAAATGTTTTGGGGGCAAAAGCTACTCTACCAAGCTGAGATTCTAGAAATAACAAAAGCCCTATCACAACTACTCAATTGCTAATCTAAATGAAGCTAAGTTCAGCTACCTATTGAGACCAAAATCTGAAACAGTTGACTTATTTCAAACTAGTACCAATTGACCAAATCCAATTTCAAATGATTGAATCTACTTCTAATTGTGTTATTAAGCTATAACTACCATGGATTAAGCTACTTTTTACTATTTTGCAACTATCACTTCAATGCTACTAACTAATTTTAACTATACTAACATTTACTAATTTTGAAACTCCATTTTGACTTATTGATAAACTAGACTGCCATTTATGCTCTTATTTAAGTAATATCAACCTAATGTGACTTGAATGTAAAGCTCTTATAGTGAAATACCAACTACTAACTCAGAAACACATAAATCCAAACACTCCTTTAATATTCCATCTACACTATGAAATGATGAAACAAGCTAAAAATCTCCAAACTATTGATCAAACTGCAACTGAATTAACAATCAAATACAATTAAAACCAACAGAAACTCAGAATCATAGATCCATTGTTATACGAATGGAACTATATAACACAGAAACAAAACAGATGAATAATGGATCAAATAAGCTCAAATATGATAACTACTACAACTAAATCACCAAACCAAATCAATGAAACAGTGACAACAAATACTACACTAGAATCAAAACAGATGCAATTGATAAAAACTCAAATCAAAATTGTACCAAAGCAATCCCCCTCAGCATGAACAGAGGGGGCTCACTGAGCTTGCCTTTCTTTAGACAGGCCAAATTCTTCCATTTCTCACTTTGGACTGTCACTTAACTCCAAGATTCACCTTAATTTAATATAGTTGACTTTTGTTGACTGTTGTGCTTTTTGAATTGAGAACTGACTAAGTCTACAAATAAGCACTCACAAAAGCTACTGAGTTGAAATGAGCTGCTCTATACTACCATTAAGCTTGTATGCAAGCTGTGAAAAGAGTTTGAAAAATATTTTTATATTTTTGCTGGTTTTCTGTTTTTTTATAGTTTTTTATATAGAGAGAATGCAACTAAAGTAAACTTGAATCATAAAAATCTGAAATGAGCTTACAAAATAAGCTAAATGAACAATCAGAATAGCTAATGAGATTATTTAGAAACTAAAATTGATAAGAAGAACAGTAAACTAAAACAGATTTAATTGAAAGTGAACTAAAATTTTATTGATTAAATGAAAATTACAATATGAAATTGAATAACAATTGTTACACCCATATCCCAACAAGGTACTACATATGTATATAATAGGTTTAGTGTATAAGTAAAGTAGTAAATTGTGTGGTCCATATAGGAAGAATGAGACTTAGATGGACAACAATTGCCAAATGACCAAAGTTAATCCTACACATGATTAAATATCTTGCTCCTAGAATTGTCTAGAAAGATTGAGTGAGTTCATATGTGTCGACATTTTGAGGAGAAAAAGAAGGGAAGACCAAAATCATCATTTTAACTCATTTTGATTATCTAGGAGTGATCAAGAACCATTAGAGACTCCTTAATTGTAGTCTCTTCATCAAGTAAGTAATTTCCCCAATTGAGAAATTAGGGTTCTTGACATGAAATTGGGTATTATTGATAAAGGTTGTAAATTTATGATTCTCTTAGTTAATTAGTTGCTAATTAAGGTTAATTTTGAAATAGGAATCATTATAGAAGCCCAACTCAAGCCAAGTAGGAAGCTAGTAGGAAATTGAGGTAAGTATATGAGTATAACTTGTTAATGTTATGATGTTAATGTTATGATTGTGTTAATGTGATTGTTATGGAGCTTGTGAATGTATGTTAGCTTGGATCCAATGCTAAATGTGTTAATGTTACATAATTACTTGCTTGGTCAGGTGAGTAATAATCCCATTTTATGCTCCTTGTTAATGTTATGATTGGTGTTAATCACCAATCTCATGTAAATGTGATGTTGGTTATATCTTAGATACTTACTAAGCGTTTTCGCTTACGGTTATAGTTAATGTCAAATTTGTAGGTACAAGTAGAGGAGCCAAAGGTAAGGAATTAGCCTAGTCGTAGCCTTGGAAGGAAGTATTAACTTAGTTGTAAAAGGTAACTAGAAGACCGTAATCTTTTGGTCCAAGTGTGTTGAAGTTGGAAGCCCCGAAGTGTCCTTTCGTGTTTTGGTATATTTCAATCCATGTGGTCATTTTGCTATTTAACGGTCTTGTTGTCATCCATGGTCTTTAGTCATGATAGGTCATGAGTCAAGTTTATGTAAATGTCAAGAAGTCTTAATGGTATGGGTTTATGGTGGTAATTAGGAGGGTGATTGGTAAATAGCCAATCTCACCCATTTTGGAAAGATATGGGTTAAGAATTTGTACCATCAACTTTGCAATAAAATTGAAATGTTAAATAAGTATGTTTTAAGTGGTTACATAGTTGTTATGTGTATTGGGTAAAAAGTGGGTATTGTTAATGAGTTTTAAGGGGGTGTTTGGCATAAGCGGGTTCACACCCATTTTGGAGTGTGAATGGGTCACGAATTTATGAGTCAAGTTTAGTAGGTTAAGTTATGGATGTTGGTTATGTATGGTGGATAAATGAAGTGTTTTAAGTGGTTTGGAGCATCAATGGGTTGAAATGGGTTTTATGCATAACCCATCCATTTTTAAAAAGTACTATTCTGAAGTGTCTAACGGTGAATGTTTTTACATTAACATGAGCCCAATGATGTATTAATAAATCCTGGAAGTTTTAGTGTCTTTTCGAGTAATAGAAAGCATTTTACGGAAAACGGGTAAAATGTGTACAAAAAGGGGATATGCAGAAAAAGGAGTGTTTGGGACAAGGTCGTTTTAACCCATTTTGGGTCGAGCGAGTTCAGGAATTTGGAAAATTATTAAATATGATATATTTTAGTCTAATGTAGATTATATATGTGTAAATTTAGGTTTAAAGTGTCGATTTTTTGTTTAAAAGTGTACGGGTCATTTTGAGAAGGTATAGTGCACCTTAGGGGTCCATAGTGCGTCGGAAGTGTTTCAGTGCACCTTAGGGGTCCATAGTGCGTCAGAAGTGTTTCAGTGCACTTTAGGGGCCCTCAGCGCATAAGACGGGTTATTGTAGTTTTGGTCGGTTTCGGTCAAAAAAAAAAAAAAAAAAAAAAAATTGTATCGTTTTTGGGGCGTTACA
This sequence comes from Artemisia argyi, assembly GCA_030686995.1. Taxonomy (NCBI): domain Eukaryota; kingdom Viridiplantae; phylum Streptophyta; class Magnoliopsida; order Asterales; family Asteraceae; genus Artemisia; species Artemisia argyi. The sequence goes on from CM060701.1 coordinate 39,354,725, forward strand.
ACTTGGCATCAGAGCTTTGGTCTAAGAGATTTAGGATTTCCTAGACTTAGGCCTTGTAGAGACGCATTTAGCACTAGTGTTTGTTATTTGTGTATTGTTTTGGTTATTTTGAGGACACATATGTTAAGTATTTTATGACTACGCTTGGCCACCGTAGTGATAAAAATATAGTACCTTTGTGGAATTGAAATCATTAGAACTATACATGGGTGACAAGCTTTAGGATGATAAGAGTAAGAATACATGATAAATGTCATTCACGCATCGATGATATATATAACTTTGTCTGATAATGTGAATTGTTAAATTTCAGTAAGAAGAAAAGATGGATACCCCTCACCCGAAAGAAGCCACAAAAGCCACGGCTTCCAAACATGCCGAGTCCTCGGCGAGTGATGAGGTAACGATGCTAAAGGTTACGAAAGTTCTTCTTCCTCTAAATCTGAGGATATTAACTTTAGAGGTTTCTCGGAGGAGGAAATAAAGACCTTGGATGTTATGCTGGCGAAAAGGGTAAGAAAAGCTATTAAACAAACGATGCCTTATTATATCAAGAAAACAACACAAAATCTTCGTGGGTTAATGCAAGAGGAGTTTAAAAAATTCAAGAAAGAATGCGGATTCACAAAAGAACCCAAGGGTGATAAAGCTACTTACCGTGACTTCACGGCTTGTGATGTACCAAAGTTTACGGGGATTCTTGATCGATTGTTAGCAATAAGTGGCTTACCGCGGTTGAAGGTGCTTTCCTAAAAATTGGTTGTAAAGAAAGAAAGAAAGTCATCTACGCTACTAATTTTATTCACGATAGTGCTAAGAATTGGTGGGAAGGGAAGGTGTGTGAGAATGGGGAACCTTGTGTCACAACTCACCATTTCAGGTCATTTCCGGAACTTTGGAAAAACACTATTCATCAAACACAATTCATCAAAACACTATTCATCATTTTTGGTGTCAGTTTGACATTTTGAGAAACATTTGAGAATTTTACTATTCACTGAACACTATTCATTGCCGGAAAAGATTTCATCATTCATGTGCATTATTCATTTCATCGTAAATTTAGTTTACGGGTATTCAAATTCGCGTAACCGGATTGGTTTAGGTGCGAATTCATTTCATTAGTGTTAAGGACACTGCATACGGACTAGAGACAGTCTGCATATCATCATAAAAACATTTTCATGTTATACCACTCTTAGGATTTTCAAATTTATATATTTGATACATTTAACGTTTTACGTATAAGTATTTATAATAAACGTTAACACCCGGTTTATACACGACGAATATATCTAAATATTCCCACAATGGTCCCTACATATTTTTATATCCATTATATCATCATAAAAGTTATTACATTCATTTACCCAGTATTTTGGAATTTTACGTTTTCCAGTTCAGCGTTTTACGCGAATTACGTGTTTTTAACCCGCGTTTCCAGTTTTAACAACGTTCAAGCAACCCGATGGAACTTACCATTCATTTTTATTTTATTATGGAGTATTTTGACAAGTTTAGTCATTCTTTCAAGTTTCATATTTTTACGATGCCCGAATTTACGTTTCGCGGTTTAAAACTTTACGTTTTGCGATTAATGGAACCAAAACCGACTCCATGAACTAGATTACCAAGCTTCCCACACACACTTAACTAACATGTGCAGCCCCCCCCCCCCCCCCCCCTCATTAGTCTTCACATTGACCATATAATTACAAGTATACCATTGAAATTATACAAATATCTTCCAAAAACCTTGAAAACATAACATACATAATTTCTTATAATCAAAAGCTTTCATTTTCTCTTCCTCATCACCATAACCACGACCCAACCTCCATCCATAACCAAAATACATTATTTTTCTTAGTACAAAGCATCAAAGTTGTTCATTTCATCATCCTAATCAAGAATCATACCACAAAAACACAAGTAATCCAAGGTTTCTCGTCATCTCACCACCTATTATTTCAAAGTGAGTATTCAAATTTATTTTCATGTTTTCATCTAATTAACATATGTATCTCATGGTATTCATGCTTAATTTCATGCACAAACTAGTTATACCACTTTATTTTTGTATACTTTTTGAACATACAAACCCTAGATTGTGATTTAGGTGTTCCCTTGTTAAATTAACTTGATTACTAGTCATTAGGAACCCATGGCACCCTAAGAAGGTGTATGGTAGGATTAGTATAGTTTTGTGAAGTTTGCAAGAGTTTTTGTTGATGTAGAAACTAGTTTTGAACCTTGGAAATGGATTTCTAACAAGTATACCTAATATCCCATTTTGGTAAATTCTGGAAAATCAGTAAATACAAAGGAAACTTTGGCAAAATTTTTAGAAAATACTTTCAAAAACGAATCCGTAGGCGAAAGAACGGATTAAAAAGAGTTTATAACGAAGAAGTTATGATTTTTGCAAGTTTATTGACGAAAACTATTTTCTGGAAAAATACATGCTGATGGACGTTTTTCGTCGGACAAAAAGAGACTTTAGACATAACCCGGAGGAGCCAAGCTTTCCAAAATATATTACTACATACTAAGACGTAACCGTGGATATAAAGAACAAATAAAATGGACTTATAACGACAAAGATATTCACGTTTCAATATCGGCAAAAATCCTCTATAATTGGCAGCTTTTAGAAATAATAATAACACTACGTACTAAATTCTAGATTTTCTAGAAATATTAACCAAGTACCCAATTTTATAACTAATGAAGTATTAGTTATTACAAGTATATTTTATCACTACGAGGCATTATTTCAAGGATTTCAACCCGAGGATTTCAACACGAACATTGATACATACGATATATATATAAGTATATATATTGTAACTAGCTTTATTTTTCTAATAGCCATATTTTTCCTAAGTCTTGGAAAATGTATATTTTTGATAACAACAAGTATTTTTCCAAAGAGTAGAGTGGTATAGGAAACATGTGCATGGACATTCATAACATCATTTCATGATCTAAAGTAGATTGTTCATCATTCATATTAGGTTGCGGCTAGTGTGCGTGCCTTGTTTTTCAGCCCCACTTTTACTTGTTTAATGACTTTATAAACTCTTTGGGGGAGATACATGCTTCAATACTTGTTCTATGTTTTATTACGATTTGAATTACTTGTGGGGAAGAATACACTGCTTGAATTATTTTTGTACAATGCCAAAGTATTACAAATTCTATACATTGCTTAAGTTTCCTTATTACCACGTCTTGACAAGTCCCCTTTATTATCATGGACCGTTAATTTTAGTACTAAGCGAGAGTGAGTGAATAGATCTATTGAGGGTGACGCCTCCATTCGCGTTTGGGTTGCTCCAACGGGACGAATGCATTTCATGTCTTATCAAATTGAGTGCCTGGTAAACACTCTGTTGGGGCCATTACTATGTCTAGCTTCGGGGTCATGAGCTTAAGAGACAATGTAGCATTTTGACATTTTTGTCGGTTTACTTTATACTTGTGGCTATTGTACATACAAAAATTACTTATGGAATTACGATACTATTCCATCACTATTACTACTGAATTACGATGCTTTTGTATCAATCTTATTACTTTTGTTTACACAAACCAAACTTATTACATTTGGCAGTGGGTTGTAAACACACAGGTTACAAGTCTCTTATGGCGGGACTTGTAACTGGGTGGATTTACGATGCCTTTGCTGGGAAATCTTCATTCATATGCATTACATTCTTTTTCACAATACTCTATGAACTCACCAACCTCGTGTTGACACTTTAGCATGTATTTTCAGGTTTTAAGCAATGGCACGCTACAAGAGGTTTTGGCAGGGCATGGCATGGTCATAGAAGACTCTGATTTATTCATTTGGGGACCGTTCTAAATTATTTTTAGGGCCTACTTCCGCACTATTTTTAACGATGTAAATTCAATACTTTTGGTTAAACACTTTTATTCTAAATGATTGAAGTGAAAACTATTTTTGTACTTGTGTTGTGATATCAATTGAGTTACACCCCAGCTACATGTATGCTTCCGCTGGACCCGATTTTGGGGGTGTGACAGATTGGTACCAGAGCTTTGGCTATAGCGAAATAAATGTTTTTAAAACCTAGACTATAGCTACTTTCAAGAAAACTTAACCCTATGACTGTCACGTGCCTGCCTGCCAAGCTGAAGCCTCATTTGTGGTTAGTTGCTGACATAGGTGATGAGATTTATGTCTCATTATCTGATATATTATATTCATTTATTATAGTTGTTTACTATAATTGTCTTTCATATAAGCATGTTCACGTATCGTATATGTCACCGCATTATGTTTTTCCTTGCATAGTTTCATCATTTGACCTCGAGTTTGGTCACTTGCTTTTGTCTTTCAAAACATCTTGGTATTTGTGACGGACATAGTCTTAGTATAACTGAGCTGCGTATTTCAAAATTCATGGAACCTCGGTGGAATATAGACTAGTCATCTATATTCAACCCGGGATAGTGGGACATAGGCTGACTACCTATATCCGACTCAGAAATGAATTTTGCAACACTGAGAATGGTTATAATAAAATTCTGTCTGGATTGAATCCTTTACTCATTTTCCAAATGTTTCATGCATGTGTGTGTATACCCTCGTTGTCAGAACATTCATACTTTTCATCACCTCATGAACCGCCGCTTGGAAGCACGTCAACTGGTCATTTAATTTCATGAACATTTACGTCTATCCACAATACACTTACATCACAATATTTTCTTTTGTCACAATCTTATTTTGTCGCAGTTGTCACAGTCGCTTCCCTTCTCACCATCACTATCATTTCCTTTCCCCATCCCCATATATATATAGAATTAGCTGACACTTTATGGATTCCAATGCCACTCATCGCACACTACTCCCTATAGTGATAAGTGGATATTATCAATGACCTCCCTAGGAAAGACTTTCCATACCATCTATAAGGAGAATCTCTCGGTACATTAAGACCATTCAAAACTAAACAGAAATATCAAGATATCGCAAAACTATTCGAACCACTATCATTGGCCTGGTCACCAAAAATTCTATCATCTAGAAAGTACTAGCTAGACTGAACTACAGGATTGAACTCAATATAAAAGTCCGCAGGACAACACAATCGAAATAAACCAAGCTTCTAATTGAGACTGTAGAGCATTTCATTTAAACATGGCCTCATCCATACATAAACTTTCCTGCAGTAAGTTTTCAGAAAGGACAATTGTATGAAACAAGAATATCGATGTAGATTCCTCTAAGGCATTATGTCACTAGAAATTTCAGATAACCTCACCTTCATACCAAGCAAGGAATCAAATTGTTACCTATATTCTATCCCTTTCAGATAACACCAAGTTCGAAGGACCGAACGTTGTGGAATTAGTCACAAAGGTTTATTGTACTCATTTTAGTTATTCCTGTTAAGGAAACCGATTCACCTTGGACTTCAGGTAATCATTTCAGGACTTCCTTCAAAAACCCATTTAGATGTGAACATCACCTATCACCCTCAGAACGATGGTCAAAACGAGAGAACAATTCAAACATAGGAAAGTATGCTCAGAGCATGAGTGATTGACCCTAGAAATGGTTGGACTAACCAGTTATCATAAATCAAATTCATTTACAACAATAGTTATCACACAAACAGCGAGAAACTGGCAGAAGTTAGATTGGTACATAACACACATCACTTGGATTGGGTATCCTGAACAACAAACCATCCAGATTCAAGTGGGAGAACAAATTAAGTTAAAAGCATTGCCTTGGATTGGCATGATACAAATTGAATAACAAGAGAGGTTGAACCTTTAGCATATTGGACCAGATAAGATTCATTTTAGAATCGACCAACTAGCATACAAACTTGAGTTCTGGCAGAATTCAGCAGTATATATTACCAGTATCACATTTAAAACATTAAGAAGCGCAGACCATCTATTGATGGGCCAAACTCGGAAAAAGCTCAACTCACTAGTCCAGTAGGCATTCATGAGATAACCAGGAATTTTCTACAAGTCAAGAATCAGTTACAAGTTCAATAAGTTGTAAACCATTAAAACTTCAAGTTGGTAGGCAGAATTATGTTGAAAGTTCTGCCTAGGAAAGGCATGATATCATTCAGAAAACTTGGAAAGTTAAACCCGATATACACTGGACCACGTAATATTTCAGACAGAGTAGGCCTAGTGGCCGTCAGACTTGAACCTTGTTAGAGAACAACAGGATTACACAACCATGTATTATCATTTTTCAGATTAGTCACTTATAATCCCATTTGGAAAGGAATCCAACCCAAAGTCAAACATAAACCTTGCAGGAGAACAAGTAGAGATCATGGACAGTTAGGTCGAACAGTTGAAGCAGAGTCGAATTCCTATCGTTAGAGTTCGCTAGAATTCTCGAATATCATCACCTTTTCACCAATATGTTTTCAGAAACCAACATAAACTGAACTTCGGGACGAAGTTCCTTTTAGAGGGGAAGACTGTCACAACTCACCATTTCAGGTCATTTCCGGAACTTTGGAAAAACACTATTCATCAAACACAATTCATCAAAACACTATTCATCATTTTTGGTGTCAGTTTGACATTTTGAGAAACATTTGAGAATTTTACTATTCACTGAACACTATTCATTGCCGGAAAAGATTTCATCATTCACGTGCATTATTCATTTCATCGTAAATTTAGTTTACGGGTATTCAAATTCGCGTAACCGGATTGGTTTAGGTGCGAATTCATTTCATTAGTGTTAAGGACACTGCATACGGACTAGAGACAGTCTGCATATCATCATAACAACATTTTCATGTTATACCACTCTTAGGATTTTCAAATTTATATATTTGATACATTTAACGTTTTACGTATAAGTATTTATAATAAACGTTAACACCCGGTTTATACACGACGAATATATCTAAATATTCCCACAATGGTCCCAACATATTTTTATATCCATTATATCATCATAAAAGTTATTACATTCATTTACCCAGTATTTTGGAATTTTACGTTTTCCAGTTCAGCGTTTTACGCGAATTACGTGTTTTTAACCCGCGTTTCCAGTTTTAACAACGTTCAAGCAACCCGATGGAACTTACCATTCATTTTTATTTTATTATGGAGTATTTTGACAATTTTAGTCATTCTTTCAAGTTTCATATTTTTACGATGCCCGAATTTACGTTTCGCGGTTTAAAACTTTACGTTTTGCGATTAATGGAACCAAAACCGACTCCATGAACTAGATTACCAAGCTTCCCACACACATTTAACTAACATGTGCAGCCCCCCCTCATTAGTCTTCACCTTGACCATATAATTACAAGTATACCATTGAAATTATACAAATATCTTCCAAAAACCTTGAAAACATAACATACATAATTTCTTATAATCAAAAGCTTTCATTTTCTCTTCCTCATCACCATAACCACGACCCAACCTCCATCCATAACCAAAATCCATTATTTTTCTTAGTACAAAGCATCAAAGTTGTTCATTTCATCATCCTAATCAAGAATCATACCACAAAAACACAAGTAATCCAAGGTTTCTCATCATCTCACCACCTATTATTTCAAAGTGAGTATTCAAATTTATTTTCATGTTTTCATCTAATTAACATATGTATCTTATGGTATTCATGCTTAATTTTACGCACAAACTAGTTATACCACTTTATTTTTGTATACTTTTTGAACATACAAACCCTAGATTGTGATTTAGGTGTTCCCTTGTTAAATTAACTTGATTACTAGTCATTAGGAACCCATGGAACCCTAATAAGGTGTATGGTAGGATTAGTATAGTTTTGTGAAGTTTGCAAGAGTTTTTGTTGATGTAGAAACTAGTTTTGAACCTTGGAAATGGATTTCTAACAAGTAAGTATACCTACTATCCCATTTTGGTAAATTCTGGAAAATCAGTAAATACAAAGGAAACTTTGGCAAAATTTTTAGAAAATACTTTCAAAAACGAATCCGTAGGTGAAAGAACGGATTAAAAAGAGTTTATAACGAAGAAGTTATGATTTTTGCAAGTTTATTGACGAAAACTATTTTCCGGAAAAATACATGCTGATGGACGTTTTTCGTCGGACAAAAAGAGACTTTAGACATAACCCGGAGGAGCCAAGCTTTCCAAAATATATTACTACATACTAAGACGTAACCGTGGATATAAAGAACAAGTAAAATGGACTTATAACGACAAAGATATTCACGTTTCAATATCGGCAAAAATCCTCTATAATTGGCAGCTTTTAGAAATAATAATAACACTACGTACTAAATTCTAGATTTTCTAGAAATATTAACCAAGTACCCAATTTTATAACTAATGAAGTATTAGTTATTACAAGTATATTTTATCACTACGAGGCATTATTTCAAGGATTTCAACCCGAGGATTTCAACACGAACATTGATACATACGATATATATATATATATATATATATATATATATATATATATATATATATATATATATATATATATATATATATATATATATATATATAAGTATATATATTGCAACTAGCTTTATTTTTCTAATAGCCATATTTTTCCTAAGTCTTGGAAAATGTATATTTTTGATAAAAACAAGTATTTTTCCAAAGAGTAGAGTGGTATAGGAAACATGTGCATGGACATTCATAACATCATTTCATGATCTAAAGTAGATCGTTCATCATTCATATTAGGTTGCGGCTAGTGTGCGCGCCTTGTTTTTCAGCTCATTACATGTTCATGGTACCATCACATCAGGTGAGTCATAGCCCCACTTTTACTTGTTTAATGACTTTATAAACTCTTTGGGGGAGATACATGCTTCAATACTTGTTCTATGTTTTATTACGATTTGAATTACTTATGGGGAAGAATACACTGCTTGAATTATTTTTGTACAATGCCAAAGTATTACAAATTCTATACATTGCTTAAGTTTCCTTATTACCACGTCTTGACAAGTCCCCTTTATTATCATGGACCGTTAATTTTAGTACTAAGCGAGAGTGAGTGAATAGATCTATTGAGGGTGACGCCTCCATTCGCGTTTGGGTTGCTCCAACGGGACGAATGCATTTCATGTCTTATCAAATTGAGTGCCTGGTAAACACTCTGTTTGGGCCATTACTATGTCTAGCTTCGGGGTCATGAGCTTAAGAGACAATGTAGCATTTTGACATTTTTGTCGGTTTACTTTATACTTGTGGCTATTGTACATACAAAAATTACTTATGGAATTACGATACTATTCCATCACTATTACTACTGAATTACGATGCTTTTGTATCAATCTTATTACTTTTGTTTACACAAACCAAACTTATTACATTTGGCAGTGGGTTGTAAACACACAGGTTACAAGTCTCTTATGGCGGGACTTGTAACTGGGTGGATTTACGATGCCTTTGCTAGGAAATCTTCATTCATATGCATTACATTCTTTTTCACAATACTCTATGAACTCACCAACCTCGTGTTGACACTTTAACATGTATTTTCAGGTTTTAAGCAATGGCACGCTACAAGAGGTTTTGGCAGGGCATGGCATGGTCATAGAAGACTCTGATTTATGCATTTGGGGACCGTTCTAAATTATTTTTCGGGCCTACTTCCGCACTATTTTTAACGATGTAAATTCAATACTTTTGGTTAAACACTTTTATTCTAAATGATTGAAGTGAAAACTATTTTTGTACTTGTGTTGTGATATCAATTGAGTTACACCCCAGCTACATGTATGCTTCCGCTGGACCCGATTTTGGGGGTGTGACACCTTTGGCTGAAATATGTACTTGGAAGGAATTTAAGGAGTTGTTTAGTGCCGAATATGCTCCTGCTGAAGAGATTGATAAGATTCGTGAGAAATTCCTCACTCAAACCAAAGAGACCGTGAATGAGTTGTGGAGGAAGTTCAATGATATGGTTCCGTATTGTCCCGAATACCATGGTAATGAGAAACTTAAAGTTGACAAATTCCAAAGGATGCTTAAAGATGATATTCGTGATGTAATCTCGCTGTTCAAATATACTACTTTGGAAGACCTTTTGAGTAGAGCTCGTGTGAGGGAAGTGGACTTACTAAGGAGGAAAGAGAAAGAGACAAAGGAGTACAAGAGGAAACAAGAGTATGGGGATCGAGATGGTAAGAAGGCTAAATACGATCATGGTAAGAAAGGTGGGGGAACCAAGGCTAAGGTAGCATGTCCAAAGTGCCATAAGTTTCATCTTGGAGAGTGTAGGCGTAATATGCCAGGTTGCTACAAGTGCGGAGCTTTAGATCATCAAAGCAAGGATTGCACTAAGCCAATGATTGTATGCTACGGGTGTAATGAAATAGGGCATAGGTTGAAAGAGTGCCTAAACCCAAAGGTGATTGAAGCAAGGCCATTGAGAATCATCAAAGAAGAAAAAGTTGAAGTTCCAAAACCAAAAGCTCGAGTTTATCAGATGAGTGCCGAAGAAGCTAGGTCAGGGTCTGATGTTATCACAGGTATACTTCTCGTTAATTCCGTACCCGCTCAAGTTTTGTATGATTCGGGTGCTAGTGTGTCCTTTGTATCCTATAAATTTAGCAAGCAACTAACCACCCCATTAGTTAATCTCCCAATACCCCTCGAAGTTGAAATAGCGGGTAGTAAAATTGTTGTTGTATCTAATGTTTACCGGGATGTAGAGTTAGAGATTGACGATAGTGCCTTTAAGATTGACTTAATTCCTGTTATGCTTGGGGAGTTTGGCATGGATTGGCTTGACAAACATAATGCCGCCATTCTATGTAGCCAAAAGATCATCCGGGTCGTAAATCCTAGCGGTCGTGAAATGATTATTTATGGCGATAAAAGGAAGGGTGAATTAAAGTTATGTACCGTAATGAAGGCTAGGAGATATTTATCACGTGATTGTCATGCCTTTATGGCGCATGTGGTAGATACCAGTTTCGAGAAGAAAAGTATCGATGACGTTTCGATTGTTAATGAATTCCGTGACGTGTTCCAGGAAGATTTTCCGGGTATTCCACCCGATAGGCAGGTTGAGTTCCGTATTGACCTTGTTCCGGGTGCTACTCCCATTGCCAAAACTCCTTATCGTCTTGCTCCGTCAGAAATGAAAGAATTAATGAGCCAACTTCAAGAGTTACTCGACAAGGGTTTTATCCGCTCTAGTAGCTCACCGTGGGGAGCTCCGATTTTGTTCGTTAAAAAGAAAGACGGTAGTATGCGGATGTGCATTGATTATCGTGAATTGAACAAAGTCAAGGTGAAAAATGTGTACCCGTTACCAAGAATCGATGATCTCTTTGATCAACTCCAAGGCGCAAAGTGGTTTTCAAAAATTGATCTCCGTTCAGGTTATCATCAATTGAAGGTTCGAGAAGAAGACATTCCTAAGACAGATTTTAGGACCCGTTATGGACATTATGAGTTTACGGTTATGCCTTTTGGTCTCACGAATGCGCCTGCGGTTTTCATGGATCTCATGAACCGTGCATATAGACCGATGTTGGATAAATCCATCATAGTGTTCATCGATGATATTCTTGTCTATTCTAAGAGCAAGGAAGAACACGAAGTGCATCTTCGGGAAATTCTTAGCACATTGAGAAAGGAAAGGTTGTATGCCAAGTTTTCAAAATGTAAATTTTCGTTCAAGAAGTTTAGTTTCTTGGTCACGTTATTAACCCTGATGGTATTAAAGTAGACTCGTCAAAGGTCGAAGCCGTGATGAATTGGCAGGGACCGAAGAATATTGGCGAAATTCAAAGTTTCCTTGGACTTGCGGGATACTACTGTAGGTTTATACAAGACTTCTCCAAAATCGCGTCGTTGCTAACAAAACTTACTAAGAAGAACACTCTTTTTGAATGGGGTGAAGAACAAGATGAAGCCTTTCATACTCTACGAAAGAAGTTATGCGAGGCACCGATTCTAGTGTTACCGGAAGGAACGAAAGACATGGTGGTGTATTGTGACGCATCTTTTTCCGGTCTCGGATGTGTTCTTATGCAAAGGGGTAAGGTGATTGCTTACTGATTGAAGCTAAACAGTCAACCTTAAATTGACCAAGTCAATGGTCAACAAGGTCAAACTCCCTAGATCAATGCTCCGGGTAATATAAGGTATCACCGGGTCGTTAAATCCTGTTGAGGTGTGAATTGTAACTTTAGCGTATTCGTGATCGGGTGATTATTCACAGAAAAGGGTTATGATCAGAATTATTTGGAAATTATTAACAAATATAGCTTAGGAAAGCTACGTGATTAATTACGAGAATTAAGATTACAAAGATTTGAGCTAAAACCTAAATACGTACGTTTTAATTAAAAAAAACGTACACAGACGAACAAAACAAAAAGTACAACTGATGGACGGGAAGGGTTAAAAGTGTAAAATTAATATTTTTACAATCCTAATAATTAAAGAAAATTTTAAGAAAAATAAAAACTATTTTTACACTATTTAATTATTTATTATTAATTAATTACTAATTATCTATTTATTACTAATTAAACTAATTAGAATTATTAAAAATACTAAAAAGGCTTAGAAAATTAAGAAAAATTTTACAAATCTAATTAACCATCATGGGAATCCTAAAAAATTATAAAAAGTTAATTTTATGTATTTTTAAGCTAATTAACTAATTATTAATCTAATTACTTATTAATTTCTATTTAAACTAATTATATTATAAAAAATAGAAAATGAACAGTAAAAATTCAAGAAAAATTTATAAAAATGTTTTAACTAAAATAAAAGCTAGAAAAATTATAAAAACTAGGTTATACTTTATAAAATCTAATTATGCTATTTAATTGATTAATATTATTTAAAACTAAATTAAACTAAAATTAATTAGAAAAACCACTAAAAGACAAAATAAAAATCTGAAAAAATTTATAAAATTATTTTAACCTAAAATAGAATTTCTAAAAATATAAAAATGATATATTACTTAGAAATAAATTAAAAAGAAAAATAAATTGATAAATCCTATTAAATAGAAGCTATCACTAATATTAAAGTTGGTTTTTTTGGCTTTTTTCTTTTTCTAAACTGATTATAAACTAAAAACAAGAACTTTTAACAAAAACACTTTTATTTTAACCCAAGAAATAAGCACTTGAAGTGCTTATTGATCCCACAGTTGACTTTTGTTGACTGTGGAGGTTTTATAGCTCAAATGGGAAAGTGTGGGGTCCACAATAACAACTTATGGTTTCTCTGAGTTTAAGGAACAAGGATAAGCAAGATTGGCACAAAGATTAAGCTTCAATAAGCCAAAAATCACAAATAAGCTATTGCTTATCACAAAGCTGAGACAGTTTATGGGACAGACTTTAGGGACAAAACAAAGTGGGGTCCACAATGGTGAAAAGCTTAAGCTAGGTTGAATAAGCTAGTGTGCCATCTTGTGAGCAAGTTGGAACCAATCACAAGGCTGGGGGCCTACTGAGGTGGCCACAATCCACCACCAAAGGTGGTGGTGTGGGGTGATGGTCTGTGCACAGGGCAGAGGGTTGCCCTGCAGGTCTCTTTGAGGCCTGGTGGGACCCACTAAACAAATTCCACAAAATCTGAAAAAAATCCTAAAAATCAACAAGCTAGTAGAGAGTAAGCTTGTAAAAGCTCAAGTGCTAACTCCTTATTTTAAGCAAATTACAGGCCTCCAAAGTTGGAGCAAAATGACTGAAACAACTATTTGACTTTTCTGTTTTTGAGAAAACTTTGACTTTTGTGGTTTTTGGTTGATTCTAGCTTACTTAATGTGTTGAAATAAGTTAATGAAAAGTTGATTTATACTACTATGACTACTTGTACCACTACTGATATGATTATGCAATCAAATAACTCAACAGTGAATGAAAAATCTTAGGTGAGGGGTGATTTTGACTATTGGCAAGCTTGTGACCAATTTGGATGACCAATGTGACTTAAATTGACCCTAAGCAACTAGTTAGAACCCAATGCTATACCAACAAACAACCACAGCTCAGTGCATCAACATGATCCAAACACCCTCTTAAAAATGTGCACATGAGATTTTCAGGAATCCATACTGAATCAGACGATACCCATGACTTAAGATGATTAAATTTAATATGATAAACTACTGAAATCACTAATGCATCATTCTAATAATTAATGCCCTCCAAACAACTTATATAATTAAGATGACCATTGTATCAAACAGCTAAGTAAATGAAATCCAGTGAACAAATTAGATACACTAGGTTAACTTCTAAACTAACAACACCATTTATGCATACAGTCACACTCAATCCTTAAACATAACAATTGAAGAGTAAATATAAAAAAAAAAACTTAAGAGAGTATCTTACAATAGCAGTCCTGCTCAAACCAGTGGAACCAAGAACCACAATACCACACCTAGTATTCCCCAAGGAATTCTAACCCAGGGCCATCCTTAAGCTACCCTGCTCCATGCTTTACTTCTCTTTTCAATTATTTTTTTTTATTTTCTGTTTTCTTATTTATTATATTATTAAAGGAAACTTGAAAATGCAAGTAAATGGGAAACTTGAAATCGATGAAACAACACTTGTATTAATATTGAAAAAAGCACAATACAACTGAAAACTTTGATTAAAAATGAAAAGGTACAATGCTTAAAAAGAAGAAATTACATTAAAATTAACTAAAAAAACTAAACTGCTGCTCCACCCTCTCTATCTCTTTTATATTGCCCAATTAGGGTTTCTGGGCATCCCTTGGACTCTTCTCAGCAATCTCTTTGACCATTGGATTCAATAGAAGCAATCCTGACCTTCAATTGGTTTTGGCGCCAATAGTTTCTTTGTCTTTTTTCTCTGATTGCTTGATGCCAGATGGGTAGTTTGGAGTTTAGTATTTGTTTGAGTAGGCAAGGGGGGTTTGGAGTGTGGCAGTGGATATGAAGGTAGGGGTGATGATGGAAGTAGCAGGGGTGAGGTGGAAGGAGGGGGTCAAAGGAGGGGGAGTTGACTGGGGATAAAATAAACAACGGGGTATTAGTTTTTGAAGTGGTGGGCTTGGTGTTGGTGGGCTGGGAGTATAAAAAATGGGCTTGGGTGGGCTGTTTATGGATCAGACCAAAGGGTGGTTTGGTTTGTTTGTTTGTTTATTTATTTTGCAAAAACCACAAGGATCACTTTTGTAATTTACCAAAAACTGAGGGACTGAAAATGAATTTATCGCATAGATGTAATAAGGACCAATTTTGCCATATTAAAATATCCCAAGGACCATAATTGAATAACTTCCAAACTTGAATATCCCGGGGATCAAAACTGACAAGTTTCCAAACTCGAGGGACCAATATTGTAATTTCCACAAACATTTTACCCAAGGACCATTTTTAACACATTTTGACTTTCCAAGGACAAAAATGATTTTTTTTCTTTCAAATTTATCCCACCAGGGACCAATTCTGCCATTTTCTAAAATTCCAGGGACCATTTATGTCAATTTTGGATTTTGAGGGGTAAAAGTGTAATTTTCTCAAACTTTTTCACCCAAGGACTTATTTTGATAATTTTTGACTTTTCTTTGCCTTGGGTTGACTTTTCTTTGCCTTGGGTTGACTTTTCTTTCATTTTGGTTGACTTTTCTTTCATTTTAAACTTTCAGGGACTAGTTTTGCCAAATTTTGAAACTTGAGGGACTAAAACTGCCAATTGTGCAAACTTTGTTCGTTTTTCATTTGTTTTCAAACATTTTGCATCTAAAACATATAAAACACACTTTTGGGATAAATTGTGTATTTTGATGCGTTTTTGGGTGTTTTTGGATGTTTTGGCAGTCCAGATACGATAAAAATGATGAGTGTTTGAGCACGCATCAATCCCCCACACTAAGCTATTGCTAGTCCCTAGCAATCTTTTGAGAAAACTTGATGGATTTGAAACTCTTTACCAAAAGCCATCACTTCTGGAGTAGCCAGGTGTAAGAACTGTGGCACACCTGATAACCGTGTGATTTTGAGCAAACCACCAGCTGTCAACGGATTTGATTAGTCTTTACCAGGAGCCGTTTGCTCCTGGACTAGCCAGCATCTTGATGGACCTAGTCGACATCTTGGTGAGCTGATTACCAATTATGGTTTTTCCACGGCCTTTACCACAAGCCATAATCTTGTGGGCTAGCCAACTCATTTGTTTTTGGGGAGTTGAGGAACCGTACAATTTTGGGCAAATTGCAAGCCGTAAACGGATTTGAGTTTTCTTTACCAAGAGCTGTTTGCTCCTGGACTAGCCAATCCCTTTTGTCGTTTAGACACGGCGGACTGATTACCACAAAAATTTTGAAATAAAGTGAAAAATTTTTGAAAAATTTGGGCCAAAATGGGGGTATTTAAAAGTATTTTGCGATAAAATTCGCTAGAATTTCCCCCCCCCACACTTAGAAATGAATATTGTCCTCAATATTCACAGTCCCGGCTATTATGCCGAAACTATGAATGTAAAAAGATAATATTCGAAGCTAACTGTGGAATTTCTGTTTTGTATTTTTCACTTTATTTGTCTGTACATACAATCACACACACATTTTTTTTTGAACTTATATACATATATACATTTTCAAATTAGCGGGGGGTTGGCCATTCCCCCACACTAGGGTGGTAGAAAGTAGAAAGAAGTCAGAAATACGGGTGAAAACCCATATATGTTGCTAATTTTTGTTCATCGAGTCGCTAGCTTGACTCGATCCCCGAATTTAATTGTCCTTGGGGAAAGTTTGGAGATCCGGGACAACCATGGATGGTATGTCCTCTCCAAAGTAGTGCTTTAGACGATGTCCATTCACTTTGAAATTAGGTCCGTCATTTTGTGATATTTCGACGGTGCCATAAGGATAAACCTTAACGATAGTGAATGGACCAGTCCATCGGGTTTTGAGCTTTCCCGAGAAGATCTTGAGTCTAGAGTTGAAAAGAAGGACTCGATCACCAACGTTGAAAATGCGGTTTTTGATTTTTGAGTCATGAATCTTCTTTGTCTTTTCCTTATAGATCAAAGAGTTCTCGTAAGCTTGATCACGAAGTTCATTTAATTCATTCAGTTAAACTTTCCGATGATCACCCGCAGTTTTGAGGTCGAAATTGGCATGCTTGAGAGCCCAATAGGCTTTATGCTCAAGCTCGATCGGAAGATGGCACGCTTTCCCGTACACAAGCTTGTATGGCGTACACCCAATGGGTGTTTTATACGCCGTACGGAAAGCCCAAAGTGCGTCATCTAATTTATCCGACCAAGATGCACGATTTTCCCCAACGGTTCTTTCCAATATTTTCTTGATGCCTCGATTGGAAACTTCTACTTGTCCACTTGTTTGAGGGTGGTACGCAGTAGAAAGTCGGTGAGTTACACCATACTTTTGCATGACTTTATCAAATTTGTCATTGCAGAAATGCGTACCACGATCACTAATTATAGCACGTGGAGTTCTAAATCGAGCAAAGAGAGCTTTCAAAAATTTCACAACAACTCGGGCATCATTAGTGGGTAAAGCTTTCGCTTCAACCCATTTTGACAAATAGTCAACAGCCACGAGTATATACTTGTTTCCATGAGAAGATGGAAATGTCCCCATAAAGTCGATGCCCCAAACGTCAAATATTTCACAAACTTGGATTGCATTTTGTGGCATTTCATTCTTTTGTGAAATATTCCCGTGACGTTGACAAGCGTCACAGGATTTGACCAATTCTTGGGCATCCTTGTAAATCGTTGGCCAAAAGAAACCGGAATCAAACACCTTTTTAGCGGTGTAATTTGGATTGTGGTGGCCCCCCGTGGGACCAGCATGGCAAGCCTTAAGAATTTCAGTGGCTTCTTGACCATATACACACCGCCGGATGACTTGATCCGCACATATTTTGAACAAGTAGGGGTCGTCCCAAAAGTAATGTTTGACATCTTTGAAAAATTTATTTTTTTGTTGGGACGGCATCCCTTTCACAATGAAGTTACCCGCAAGATAGTTTGCAAAGTCGGCAAACCATGGGGTAATCGAGTCTCCACGAAATGAAACCACATTGAGGGTTTCGAGAGGAAATGTTTCATTTATTTCCTTTTTCTCGAAAGCATTTTGGTGAGGGTTTTCAAGACGGGAGAGATGATCAGCAGCTAGGTTCTCAGCTCCTTTTTTTTATCACGAATGATGATATCAAATTCCTGAAGGAGGAGAACCCAACGGAGGAGTCTCGGCTTTGCATCTTGTTTTGCAAATAGATACTTCAAAGCCGAATGATCCGTATACACTATGCTTTTAGTCAGAATCAAGTATGGCCGGAATTTTTAAAAAGCATACACCACGGCTAATAATTCTTTTTCAGTGGTGGTGTAATGACTTTGAGCCTCGGTCATAGTCTTACTGGCATAGTGTATAGGCTGAAAATGTTTTGTTTTGCGTTGCCCCAAGACTACCCCTATAGCATAATCACTAGCATCACACATGAGCTCGAAGGGCAAGTCCCAATCGGGGGCAACAAGAATCGGTGCCTCGGTAAGCCTTTTCTTTAATGTTTCAAAGGCTTCGATGCACTCAGGGGAGAAGATAAAAGGAGCATCCTTCTCGAGGAGATGGGTCATAGGCCGGGCGATTTTAGAAAAATCTTGAATAAACCTACGGTAAAAACCGGCGTGACCCAAAAAGCTCCTAACACCTTTCACAGTCGTGGGATGAGGCAATTTTGCAATGACGTCCACTTTGGCTCTGTCAACCTCAATCCCGTTTTTTGAAATCTTATGGCCGAGGACAATGCCCTCTTTGACCATAAAGTGACTCTTCTCCCAATTTAGACATAACTTTGTGTCTTCACAACGTTTTAGCATGCTGTCTAAATGGGAAAGACATGATTTAAACGAATCCCCAATGACCGAGAAATCGTCCATAAAGACCTCCATAGTTTTCCCGATCATGTCGGAAAAAATGGCCATCATACATCTTTGAAACGTGCCCGGAGCATTACATAAGCCAAATGGCATACGTTTATATGCGAAAGTTCCATAGGGGCACGTAAAAGTGGTCTTTTCTTGGTCTTGCGGGTCAATGGGAATCTGAAAGTAACCCGAGAAACCATCGAGGAAGCAATAATACTCATTCCCTGCTAATCTCTCGAGCATCTGATCCATAAAGGGCATAGGAAAATGATCCTTACGGGTGGCGTCATTTAACTTACGATAGTCAATGCAGACGCGCCAACCCATAACCAAACGAGTTGGAATTAACTCATTATCCTCATTTGTGACAACGGTAATGCCACCCTTTTTTGGAACACAATGAATTGGGCTGACCCAAGGACTGTCTGAGATAGGGTAAATCAATCCGGCATCAAGAAGTTTTAAAACCTCTTGTTTGATAACCTCGTGAATTTTTGGATTCACCCTTCTTTGGTGTTGGACTGCTGGTTTGAAGTCATCCTCCATCAAAATCTTGTGAGTACAGAATTCAGGGTCAATGCCCTTGATGTCGGAGAGACGCCAAGCAATTGCTTGTTTATGAGACTTCAAAACCTTTATAAGAGCAGCCTTTTCCTCATCACTTAAGTCTTTGGCATTTATGACGGGTAATTTATCATCACCCTCCAGAAATGCATACTCAAGGTGAGGCGGCAAGTTCTTAAGTTCAACCGCGGGAAAGTCATCAGTTTTCTCAACATTTTTGACTTCCTCCTTATGAAGTGTTTGTGGTAGAACAGGAAGATGAGAGGGATCTTCGTTTAACAATTTTTCAAGCAGGTGAATATCCCTCTCGAGGTTGATCTCTTGGTTATCAATTCCATCAGGAATCGAATCACTTTTGAGAAAGGCCTCAATTTCTTCTAAGATGAAGTCACTTCCCTCAAACGGAGTGAGAGAAGGAAAAGAATTGGCAACAATGGGGTGAGAAGATGGAGTGAGGTTTTCACTCGGAGAATCATCGACAAAACCTAGAACCTCTTGAGCGTACTCCCCAGACGCAACATCAATGACATCAATTCGGTTAACCGTTTCGGTGTCATAATTATAGGAGTACCTCGAAGTTTGATCGAGGTTGAAGGTTACAACTTCATTGCCAACACGAAGAGTTATTTCCTCTTCGTGCACATCAATTAACGCACGACCCGTCCTTAAGAATCCTCCCCCAAGAATGAGAGGAACTCGTGGGTCAGCATCGAACTTAACAACAACGAAGTCAGCGGGGAAATGGAACTTTCCTACTTTCACGAATACGTCTTCGGCAATGCCGAGAGGACGAGAGATTGAACGGTCGGCAAGCTCGAGAGTCATGCACGTAGGAGTAAGTTGAGGGAGAGAGAGTTTCTCCCACACTGAGTAAGGCATCAGGTTGATGCTAGTGCCAAGATCGGCTAAGGCGAAGCATTCAACCATCCCAGGGAAAACACATGGAATGAGAAATCTCCCAGGGTCTCCAAGCTTCTTAGGAAGCTTCTTTAAGATAACTGCTGAGCAGTTTTCGTTCAATGGAGTCTTTGCCATTTCGTACAATTTTTCTTTGTTGCTTAACAAGTTCTTGATCATCGATGCGAATTTGGGCAACAGGATGATAGCATCCGCAAGGCTAACGTCAAAATGCAAATCTTGAAAGATTTGATAAAATTTATCCATTTGGTGACTAGCCTTTTCGCGGAGCTTTTGCTCATTAAGTCGTGACGGGTATGGTAGCGAAGGTTTGGATTTAGGGTTCTCAACAGGAGTTGTTGATGGTTCAAATACAACTCCCCGTTTTGGTACAAGTCCAGATTTTGGTACAATTTCTGGAACAACCTGAGGGTGGACGTGTGCGGTACTTCGTGGGCTAGGAGATTGCACCTTGTCCGTGGTTGCCTCAGGCTCAATTTCTACTTCCTCGGAATAAAGAGGAGGAGGAATAGGAGGAACTGGCGGCTCTTCATAAGCTTTACCACTGCGTGTAGTAATAGCTTTGAGTTCACCCTTGGGGTTAACAACTGTATTAGCCGGGAGACCTCCTGATGTAGAGGGTGAAGTGAGATGATTCATAAGACTGGCAAGCATATTCTCAATCTTGCTTTGAGATTGATCAATTTTGTTGTTTGTTACCATCAGTGTTGCAAAAATCGGCCGAGTCGGCCTTGGAATCGGTGATTAATCGCTGAACGGCCTTGGACCTTGGAGCGATTTACAAGGTAATCGGCCGATTAATCGCCCAAAAATCGCTACACGGCCCTCGACCGCCTCGGGACCGATTCACGATTTTTGCAACATTGGTTACCATCAACTCACTCTTCAGCTCTTGACCCTGTTTGGCTATTGATGATTGGAAATCATTCTTCAAATTTGAGATTTGATTTTGCATTGCCCTCATTTTGGTCTCATTAACTTTGATGTAGTTATTGAGCTCGTTTGGGAATGGATCTTGATAATTTGGAGCTGAATACCCTTGATTACCCCTTTGGGGTGGGTACTGATTGACGGGGGCAGGATTTTGATTTTGCATATTAGGCC
Source organism: Artemisia argyi (assembly GCA_030686995.1). Taxonomy (NCBI): domain Eukaryota; kingdom Viridiplantae; phylum Streptophyta; class Magnoliopsida; order Asterales; family Asteraceae; genus Artemisia; species Artemisia argyi. Next base: position 39,376,216 of record CM060701.1, read on the forward strand.
CCCTTGGTGGATTAGGATTAAACCTATTTGGATTTTGAGGAAACCCGGGTGGTCCACCCTGATTGCTAGCTCGGTAATTTGGTTCCACTTGAGGACGGTATTGGCTACCTCCTTGGTTGGAATTGCCGGCTATTGCATTTACTTCGAATGGATTGCCTTCGGTGGCAGGGCAATTATAATATGAATGTGGACCACCACAAGTGACACAAACTTCTATCTTTTTGATTTCAGCTTGTGGAGAAGGAGAAGAATCTTTCTTGCCTTGGGCGATAACCAATGCATGGACAGCTTCCGTGAGTTTGTCAAGTCTAGCATCGGTGCTAGACTGAGCCACGGGCAATGAGGAAGAAGGAACAACATCCCTTTGGGAAACAACCGATTTGCTTCGGGGAATGCGGACCTTAGATTTATTCTCAATGATTGCTAAAGCATCCTTTGTGGTGCGATTCAAGAAGTTACCTCCAGCGGAGGCATTTAGAGAGTCTTGATCGGATTGGCTTACACCATTGTAGAAAGTATCAAGTGTCATGAGATCGGAGAAACCGTGGTGAGGACATTTTCGGAGCAATTCCTTGTAACGATCCCATGCCTCACTAAAGGATTCATCAAATTTCTGCGTGAATTTCATGATCTCATTCTTGAGACTCGTGGTTTTGGAAGGAGGAAAGAATTCATTCATGAACTTTTTCACAAGATCTTCCCATGTCTCAATAGATCGTGGAGGTTGTTTTTCAAGCCAAATCCGAGCTTGTCCCTCCAGGGAGAATGGGAAGAGAAGAAGTTTGATTGCTTCACAGGGGACATCTTTGCATTTGATGGTGTATGTGATTTTATTGAACCATCGAATGTGATCTTGAGGATCGTCCCTCTGATAACCGTAGAATTGACGTGACGTGGCCAGGTTTATCAACCCTGTTTTAAGCTCAAAATTGTCGGCCATGATTGCCGGAACAACGATAGCATCTCCGTAACCCTCGACGGGTGCTTGGAGAAGCTCGTTCATAGTGGGTTCAGCTGCCATGATGACAGCTGGAGGTGGAACAGTACGGATCTCAGATCCGACTGTTGGTGCGGAACGTCTACGAGGTCTTCGAGGTTTCCGAACCAGCTCACGTAATGGGCTAGTGGACCTTGAAGAATGAGTGCGCATGCACCAAGGATAAAAACTTTTTGGACAATATTTTTGTTATCGTCCCGTAATCCAGAATCGTTTCTCTTTAAGAATCACCTTAAAAGAAAACCGAATCAGAAAACGTTACGATATGTTTTTTTTTTTTTTTTTTTTTTTTTTTTTTTTTTTTTTTTACTTTTTTTGGTGTCTTAACACTTTAGGAAAAGTGCTAATGACTTTTTTATGTGTTTTGATTTTGAAAATATTCACAAGTGATGGAATTTGTACAGTAAGTGAAGTGAGATAACACTAATCTCGAAAGACGCTACAGAAACGCGCACACCTCCCCGGCAGCGGCGCCAAAAATTGATTGAAGCTAAACAGTCAACCTTAAATTGACCAAGTCAATAGTCAACAAGGTCAAACTCCCTAGATCAATGCTCCGGGTAATATAAGGTATCACCGGGTCGTTAAATCCCGTTGAGGTGTGAATTGTAACTTTAGCGTATTCGTGATCGGGTGATTATTCATAGAAAAGGGTTATGATCAGAATTATTTGGAAATTATTAACAAATACAGCTTAGGAAAGCTACGTGTTTGATTACGAGAATTAAGATTACAAAGATTTGAGCTAAAACCTAAATACGTACGTTTTAATTAAAAAAAACGTACACAGACGAACAAAACAAAAAGTACAACTGATGGACGGGAAGGGTTAAAAGTGTAAAATTAATATTTTTACAATCCTAATAATTAAAGAAAATTTTAAGAAAAATAAAAACTATTTTTACACTATTTAATTATTTATTATTAATTAATTACTAATTATCTATTTATTACTAATTAAACTAATTAGAATTATTAAAAATACTAAAAAGGCTTAGAAAATTAAGAAAAATTTTACAAATCTAATTAACCATCATGGGAATCCTAAAAAATTATAAAAAGTTAATTTTATGTATTTTTAAGCTAATTAACTAATTATTAATCTAATTACTTATTAATTTCTAATTAAACTAATTATATTATAAAAAATAGAAAATGAACAGTAAAAATTCTAGAAAAATTTATAAAAATGTTTTAACTAAAATAAAAGCTAGAAAAATTATAAAAACTAGGTTATACTTTATAAAATCTAATTATGCTATTTAATTGATTAATATTAATTAAAACTAAATTAAACTAAAATTAATTAGAAAAATCACTAAAAGACAAAATAAAAATCTGGAAAAATTTATAAAATTATTTTAGCCTAAAATAGAATTTCTAAAAATATAATAATGATATATTACTTAGAAATAAATTAAAAAGAAAAATAAATTGATAAATCCTATTAAATAGAAGCTATCACTAATATTAAAGTTGGTTTTTTGGTTTTTTTCTTTTTCTAAACTAATTATAAACTAAAGACAAGAACTTTTAACAAAAACACTTTTATTTTAACCCAAGAAATAAGCACTTGAAGTGCATATTGATCCCACAGTTGACTTTTGTTGACTGTGGAGGTTTTATAGCTCAAATGGGAAAGTGTGGGGTCCACAATAACAACTTATGGTTTCTCTGAGTTTAAGGAACAAGGATAAGCAAGATTGGCACAAAGATTAAGCTTCAATAAGCCAAAAATCACAAATAAGCTATTGCTTATCACAAAGCTGAGACAGTTTATGGGACAGACTTTAGGGACAAAACAAAGTGGGGTCCACAATGGTGAAAAGCTTAAGCTAGGTTGAATAAGCTAGTGTGCCAGCTTGTGAGCAAGTTGGAACCAATCACAAGGCTGACGGCCCACTGAGGTGGCCACAATCCACTACCAAAGGTGGTGGTGTGGTGGTGATGGTCTGTGCACAGGGTAGAGGGTTGCCCTGCAGGTCTCTTTGAGGCCTGGTGGGACCCACTAAACAAATTCCACAAAATCTGAAAAAAATCCTAAAAATCAACAAGCTGGTAGAGAGTAAGCTTGTAAATCCTTATTTTAAGCAAATTACAGGCCTCCAAAGTTGGAGCAAAATGACTGAAACAGCTATTTGACTTTTCTGTTTTTGAGAAAACTTTGACTTTTGTGGTTTTTGGTTGATTCTAGCTTACTTAATGTGTTGAAATAAGTTAATGAAAAGCTGATTTATACTACTATGACTACTTGTACCACTACTGATATGATTATGCAATCAAATAACTCAACAGTGAATGAAAAATCTAAGGTGAGGGGTGATTTTGACTATTGGCAAGCTTGTGACCAATTTGGATGACCAATGTGACTTAAATTGACCCTAAGCAACTAGTTAGAACCCAATGCTATACCAACAAACAACCACAGCTCAGTGCATCAGCATGATCCAAACACCCTCTTAAAAATGTGCACATGAGATTTTCAGGAATCCATACTGAATCAGACCATACCCATGACTTAAGATGATTAAATTTAATATGCTAAACTACTGAAATCACTAATGCATCATTCTAATAATTAATGCCCTCCAAACAACTTATATAATTAAGATGACCATTGTATCACACAGCTAAGTAAATGAAATCCAGTGAACAAATTAGATACACTAGGTTAACTTCTAAACTAACAACACCATTTATGCATACAGTTACACTCAATCCTTAAACATAACAATTGAACAGTAAATGTAAAAAAAAAAACTTAAGAGAGTATCTTACAATAGTAGTCCTGCTCAAACCAGTGGAACCAAGAACCACAATACCACACCTAATATTCCCCAAGGAATTCTAACCCAGGGCCATCCTTAAGCTACCCTGCTCCATGCTTTACTTCTCTTTTCAATTCTTTTTTTTTTTTAATTTTCTGTTTACTTATTTATTATATTATTAAAGGAAACTTGAAAATGCAAGTAAATGGGAAACTTGAAATCGATGAAACAACACTTGTATTAATATTGAAAAAAGCACAATACAACTGAAAACTTTGATTAAAAATGAAAAGGTACAATGCTTAAAAAGAAGAAATTACATTAAAATTAACTAAAAAAACTAAACTGCTGCTCCACCCTCTCTATCTCTTTTATATTGCCCAATTAGGGTTTCTGGGCATCCCTTGGACTCTTCTCAGCAATCTCTTTGACCATTGGATTCAATAGAAGCAATCCTGACCTTCAATTGGTTTTGGCGCCAACAGTTTCTTTTTCTTTTTTCTCTGATTGCTTGATGCCAGATGGGTAGTTTGGAGTTTAGTATTTGTTTGAGTAGGCAAGGGGGGGGGGGGGGGGGGTTGGAGTGTGGCAGTGGATATGAGGGTAGGGGTGATGATGGAAGTAGCAGGGGTGAGGTGGAAGGAGGGGGTCAAAGGAGGGGGAGTTGACTGGGGATAAAATAAACAACGGGGTATTAGTTTTTGAAGTGGTGGGCTTGGTGTTGGTGGGCTGGGAGTATAAAAAATGGGCTTGGGTGGGCTGTTTATGGATCAGACCAAAGGGTGGTTTGGTTTGTTTGTTTGTTTATTTATTTTGCAAAAACCACAAGGATCACTTTTGTAATTTACCAAAAACTGAGGGACTAAAAATGAATTTATCCCATAGATGTAATAAGGACCAATTTTTCCATATTAAAATATCCCAAGGACCATAATTGAATAACTTCCAAACTTGAATATCCCGGGGATCAAAACTGACAAGTTTCCAAATTCGAGGGACCAATATTGTAATTTCCACAAACATTTTACCCAAGGACCATTTTTAACACATTTTGACTTTCCAAGGACAAAAATGATTTTTTTTCTTTCAAATTTATCCCACCAGGGACCAATTCTGCCATTTTCTAAAATTCCAGGGACCATTTATGTCAATTTTGGATTTTGAGGGGTAAAAGTGTAATTTTCTCAAACTTTTTCACCCAAGGACTTATTTTGATAATTTTTGACTTTTCTTTGCCTTGGGTTGACTTTTCTTTGCCTTGGGTTGACTTTTCTTTCATTTTGGTTGACTTTTCTTTCATTTTAAACTTCCAGGGACTAGTTTTGCTAAATTTTAAAACTTGAGGGACTGAAATTGCCAATTGTGCAAACTTTGTTCGTTTTTCATTTGTTTTCAAACATTTTGCATCTAAAACACACTTTTGGGATAAATTGTGTATTTTGATGCGTTTTTGGGTGTTTTTGAATGTTTTGGCAGTCCAGATACGATAAAAATAATGAGTGTTTGAGCACTCATCAATCCCCCACACTAAGCTATTGCTAGTCCCTAGCAATCTTTTGAGAAAACTTGATGTATTTGAAATTCTTTACCAAAAGCCATCACTTCTGGAGTAGCCAGGTGTAAGAACTGTGGCACACCTGATAACCGTGTGATTTTGAGCAAACCACCAGCTGTCAACGGATTTGATTAGTCTTTACCAGGAGCCGTTTGCTCCTAGACTAGCCAGCATCTTGATGGACCTAGTCGACATCTTGGTGAGCTGATTACCAATTATGATTTTTCCACGGCCTTTACCACAAGCCATAATCTTGTGGGCTAGCCAACTCATTTATTTTTGGGGAGTTGAGGAACCGTACAATTTTGGGCAAATTACAAGCCGTAAACGGATTTGAGTTGTCTTTACCAAGAGCCGTTTGCTTCCTGACTAGCCAATCCCTTTTGTCGTTTAGACACGGCGGACTGATTACCACAAAAATTTTGAAATAAAGTGAAAAATTTTTGAAAAATTTGGGCCAAAATGGGGGTATTTGAAAGTATTTTGCGATAAAATTCGCTAGAATTCCCCCCCCCACACTTAGAAATGAATATTGTCCTCAATATTCACAGTCCCGGCTATTATGCCGAAACTATGTATGTAAAAAGATAATATTCGAAGCTAACTGTGGAATTTCTGTTTTGTATTTTTCACTTTATTTGTCTGTACATACAATCACACACACATTTTTTTTTTGAACTTATATACATATATACATTTTCAAATTAGCGGGGGGTTGGCCATTCCCCCACACTAGGGTGGTAGAAAGTAGAAAGAAGTCAGAAATACGGGTGAAAACCCATATATGTTGCTAATTTTTGTTCATCGAGTCGCTAGCTTGACTCGATCCCCGAATTTAATTGTCCTTGTGGAAAGTTTGGAGATCCGGGACAACCATGGATGGTATGTCCTCTCCAAAGTAGTGCTTTAGACGATGTCCATTCACTTTGAAATTAGGTCCGTCATTTTGTGATAACTCGACGGTGCCATAAGGATAAACCTTAACGATAGTGAATGGACCAGTCCATCGGGTTTTGAGCTTTCCCGAGAAGATCTTGAGTCTAGAGTTGAAAAGAAGGAATCGATCACCAACGTTGAAAACGCGGTTTTTGATTTTTGAGTCATGAATCTTCTTTGTCTTTTCCTTATAGATCAAAGAGTTCTCGTAAGCTTGATCACGAAGTTCATTTAATTCATTCAGTTGAACTTTCCGATGATCACCCGCAGTTTTGAGGTCGAAATTGGCATGCTTGAGAGCCCAATAGGCTTTATGCTCAAGCTCGATCGGAAGATGGCACGCTTTCCCGTACACAAGCTTGTATGGCGTACACCCAATGGGTGTTTTATACGCCATACGGAAAGCCCAAAGTGCGTCATCTAATTTATCCGACCAAGATGCACGATTTTCCCCAACGGTTCTTTCCAATATTCTCTTGATGCCTCGATTGGAAACTTCTACTTGTCCACTTGTTTGAGGGTGGTACGCAGTAGAAAGTCGGTGAGTTACACCATACTTTTGCATGACTTTATCAAATTTGTCATTGCAGAAATGCGTACCACGATCACTAATTATAGCACGTGGAGTTCCAAATCGAGCAAAGAGAGCTTTGAGTCGCAAGGATCGAAATGAGGTTACTAGGATTCACTCGTTACGGATGATTGTTACATCCGATCTTTTCGACAAAATCAAGTTAGCTCAAGAGGAAGCATTGAAAGAAGTGAATCGAGAAAAAGAACGTATCACCTCTCACATTCCTCATCTTGAGGAAGATAGCCGAGGTATTCAGACAAGGTATGGAAGAGTTTAGATTCCTTTTCAAAGCAACATCAAGGAATTACTCTTGGAAGAAGCGCATAAATCGCAGTATTCTATTCATCCGGGTGCTACGAAAATGTACCTCGATTTGAAAAGAAACTATTGGTGGCCGGGTATGAAAAGAGATTGCGCGAAGTATGTGGAAAGATGTTTAACTTGCTTGAAGGTGAAAGCCGAACACCAAAAGCCGTACGGGAAAGTCCAACGCTTAGAGATTCCGGTTTGGAAGTGGGAGAAGATTACTATGGACTTCATTACGAAATTGCCAAGGACGAAAAAGAAGAATGATGCAATTTGGGTCATAGTAGATCGCTTAACAAAGAGTGCACACTTCATTCCGATCAGAGAGAATATGCCCGTTCACAAGTTAGCTAAGATTTATGTCAATGAGATAGTCGCGCGTCATGGAGAACCCATTTCTATTGTCTATGATAGAGACGGGCGTTTCACTTCAAACTTTTGGCAAAGTTTCCAAGAAGAACTAGGTACGAAACTACATATGAGCACGGCTTTTCATCCTCAAACCGATGGGAAAAGCGAGAGAACTATTCAAACTTTAGAAGATATGTTACGAGCTTGTATGATTGACTTTAGAGGTAATTGGGATGATCATTTGCATCTAGTTGAATTCGCCTACAACAATAGTTATCATGCGAGTATAGACATGCCACCCTATGAGATGCTCTATAGTAGAAAGTGTAGGACGCCCGTGTGTTGGGAAGAAGTCGGAAGAAGGGAATTGGCGAGCACAGATGTAGTGTTGGCGACAACTGAAAAGATTGAAATGAACCGGGCAAGACTTAAAGCGGCGCAAGATGGGTGGAAAAGTTATGCCGATAATCGAAGAAGACCAATTGAATTCGAAGTAGGTGATTTTGTCATGTTAAAAGTTTCTTCGTGGAAGGGTGTTTTTAGATTTAAAAACAAAGGGAAACTAAGTTCGCGGTTTATAGGACCATTTAAAATCTTGAAACAGGTTGGCGAGGTAGTATACATATTGGAATTGCTCGATGACATGAAAGGTATTCACAATACCTTTCATGTGTCATACTTGAGGAAGTGTTTGGCAAACAAAACAGGCGTGGTCACTTTAGACGATATTGATGCGTGGGAATTGAACCAGGCTTTACCTCTTGAGGGATCTCGAGAAGCTTACAACCCCTACCAGGCAGTGTACCTGATCGTTTTAGTATAGTATAGTGACAAGTACCGGGGGATTGATCGTTCAACTCAGGAATAGTGTCGCTAGGATTAGAAAGCCTAAAAACTAGGTCTAGAGGTGAGGGATGATTCTTTTTGTATTTTTATAAAAGCAGGTAAAATCTCGGGTTTTGGAAGAGTGGGCGGAATTAGTTGCTAGTCAACTAACCCAATAACCAAGATGCAATCAAAATAAAATAACAAAAATGTAAATAAAGCTAATTAAACTAGTGGTGTGAACAATAAATGGGAAAATTGTGTTTACTTAGATTTCATTACTCCCTAGATATCTTTTACAGGTTGATAGTTTGTTACAGTTGCGTGGATGACGGGTTATATTTCTTAATACCATTCGTGGGGTGGCGTACGTACTTCTCCAACTCTATAAGCTCCTACTTCACTCCTATGTCGAGCCTGCAAGAAGCTCCTAACATGGGATCACTAGAATTCGCTCATGCATTAAATACAACCATAAAAACCTAGTACGCATTGGTTCATGTTTCTTAAGACGTTCAAGCATGTTACCCTATAGAAGTCTGCCAGTTTTCTTAAGCCTAACATCGAAATCATTCATCCGTAACAACTATAAACAAGCAATAAACCCATAATCAACATCTAGGTTTCACTACATCTAAGCAAACACACAATAGATCTAGCCTAGCATGTTAAAATCAAGACAAGCATAAGATATATTCAAACAACACATAGACATATTGAATGAATTGAAAGGATACTTATATTAATTGAACATGAAAGGTTTCAAAGGGTAAAAACCCTTGAAAATACTGATAAAATCGTACTAGGGTTTCTCCAAGTTATCCCTCTAATTGTCCTCTCTTAATGAATGAAAATTACAAAACTATATATAGATTTTCCAACGTGACGGCGTCAAGAAGAGAAATCTGACGCCGTCAACTCGCCGCCCATAATAATATCGGATTGCCTAGATCCAGATCTGACGCCGTCAAGAGCAACTTTCCTCTGGCCGTCACGTGTAATGGGACCATGACGGCCTATGGTGACGCCGTCATGCCCCTTAGTGTAAAACTCTCTGGACCGTCATGGACTCTATCCACTTCACCTCTTGTTTTACTTCTTGACGCCGTCATGTAGAATTTGGTGACGCCGTCAGGTACTGTTCCCAGCAAGGAAAATTGAGACTTTGCTGTTTTCTTCACTTTTATGCTTCAAAAACGTCCAAAATGCTTGCTTTTCCAGAATTTACTCCAAAAGTACCTAAAATCACAAAAGGAACGATTTAGGGCAATATTTGATCAAATAAATTCAATTCCGAGCTTAAATGACCCCCTAAAAACGGATCATTTTTTGCCTCATCATATACCCTTACACTTGAGATTTGCTTGTCCTCAAGCAAATGCGCTTTTATTCTAATCAAAATACAAGTTAGGGGTCATTTAACACTAATATAAAAGTAATTACAACAAATAATCGTTCCACTAAAGACCAAAGACAAGCACGGAGGTCATATACTAGCACATCACAAATAGTTTTTAGATAATCACATCTCTCGGGTGTAATAAAGTATATATCACAATATGGAAATGGAAAATATCTCTCACTACCTGTCATAGCAAAATAGATTACCATAGGCTTGGGAAAGGATCAAACCTCCACCACATGGCGTAAGCACCTAGGATAAACTATCAAAGAGGTCTTTCAAAGGGTTATAACGTTAGGTGTAGGGATATGGAATACACGGTTTTGTTGGATATAGGCAATCTTTACTGGTGGCGAGTTAATCATCTTGGTTAATTACATGTACAATATGGCGTTGCTAAACCAAGACTAGACTCGACTTAAGCTAATAAATCAAAAATAACAAAAACATAAAATAAACATAGAATGAAACGGGATGGTAGTCTGTATGTTTTTTATTTTATTTTATTTTTTTTATTTATTTATTTTTCTTTTTCTTAATATTTCGAACTTTTTTTTTTTTTTTTTTTTTTTTTGGCATACACTCTTACCCTACCATCCAAAATAATACATCATAAGGAATGTACATTCCCCTTACACTTGAATTTTTACATACTTTACAATAAACTAATCTAATGACTCGAATTAAGATAATCAAAACACTTGGAGTACTTTTAAGATTAACACACATATGGGGGTAATAATATGATGTTCTTCCCCATTACTCCATAACACAAGTACTTTACCCATGAGTCCCAATCGTCCCAAAACAATATGTACAAGGATATGACTCGACTTAGCAACCATGTAATCAATTAGATAATTAACAAAGGGTTTAAACATGTAACACTAATGCACTAAAGATGAGTGCATACACGGAAGGCTAAGGCGATTTTGGGTGTACATTTAAGTGGGTTGTAACAAATTCTTCCTTTAAGTAGGATGCTTAAAGTTAGAAACGAAAGGATAGGCTCGGAGGGGTGTACTAGGGGTTTCGTGTACTAAAAATGAGTACAACGCTAAGGGTGTGGGAAAAATTAATTGACTTAACTAGCCAAGTAATATGACTTAAATGGTCAAGTAATTATGATACGGGTTTAACACAAGGGTGATCCTAATGCCTCTTATCATGTAGTAAATCCTACTACACGAATGTAGTCTCACTAGCGGTCTCAGGATGCATCACTAACGTAAGTTCTAGAATCTAAATGCTACCGGTACACTCATAAGCACTAATAATAAATGCTTTTTCTATCAAATCTAAAGGCGAACCTCACATATTTGGGTGAAAAATTTTTCTGAATAGTACGGTTTTGTGCTAGTCATACAATCTCCTATCCATGAGACGCTTGCTAAGGCTAAAGTTTCACTCCTAAATGTTGTAAAAAATTTTAAATTTGACGCTAAAATTACACTAACAATTATTTCTCATAGTTTTATTACACACCTACCATCAAACAAACAAACTCAAGTGCAAGTGTATCCTATAGGGTATCATCATTTACCCTCCCCTTGAACATTGTCCCCAATGTTCAATTTAAGAATGTAAAAGTGAAATAGGTAAAGGAATGAAGTCAAATACTGTTGGGAATTATACTAACAGTTACCAGAGAAGAAGTTACAACTGCAGAAGATTGTACTTGTAGTGGAAACTCATTACCACTGCAAGAACATATATTACCACTGCTTATTAGATAACTGTTAGGAAACGCGTCTAGATAAATATAGAATAGATCTGGTGTATATCTTATTCTATTAGCTTTATACTTATCTTGTAGAAGAGGACTCCTTGTGCTATAAAAGGAGATCCTAGGTTAAAGGTTTGATATACGTTTCTAGAGCTTCAAGGTGTAACCCTAGTGATATCAAGATCACTCGTATTATTATCATTAATAATATTGGAGCTAATAGTTTGTTTACATACATTGTTCTTATTCATATACAACTGTCTTACTCACAATCAAACTTCTAAGTGTTACTAAGTAGATTCCGCATACTTAGTGATATAACTCAAAGTATCAATCTAACACAAGTTCAAGGTGTTTAGATCCATCAAGTGGTATCAGAGCCAAGCTTTGATACTTTGATTTTGAAGACTCTAGTTCACTCAGAAGAATCAATGGAGACAGAAACCAGTAACTCAAACATTGCTGCGAAGCTTCCAAAGCTTAAGTTGAATGACTTTGAGATGTGGAGGCTAATTATAGAACAATTCTTTATGGTCCAAGATTACACACTCTGGGAGATCATTATGGTTGGAAATTCTTTCAAACCAAGTTCTACTTCAGAGATGATTGGTGGCAAGGAAGTAATTAAGGTCAACACTGGACCTGTTAATAATGCTGAAAGACTTCAGTTGAAGAATGATCTCAAGGCAAGAGGTTTGTTGCTGATGACACTTCCCAGAGACCAAGTTCTAGCATTCAGCAAGTACAAGACTGCAAAGACTCTCTTTGATGAGATCTGTAAAGTTTTTGGTGGTAATGATTCCACCAAGAAGACTCAAAAGACATTGCTGATGCAGACTTATGAAAACTTTGGTTCATCAAGTAATGAATCTCTTGATAGCATCTTTACAAGGCTACAAAAGATTGTTACTCAACTCACTGTTTTTGGAATTGAGGTGGAAAGGGAAGACCTCAATCTAAAGTTCTTAAAAAGCTTACCCTCTGAGTTTGGAACCAATGTTGCTGTGTGGGAAGATAAGCCAGAGTTGGCGACCATGAAACTTAATGACTTGTACAATAACTTCAAGGTTATTGAACAAAGATTGAAGAAAGCTGGCAAAATAAGCTCAAGTTCAGGAAGTGTAGCACTCATATCATCATCTCTTGATGATAGTTCAGATGAAGAAAGTGATAGTGATGATGACAGTGCTAACATTGTTGTTTCCACTGGTAGTGGAAGTGTTTCCACTGGTAGCTCAAAGAGACAGATTGCAGGGCTTAGTGATACTACTTTTTATGCCTTTATATCAAGTCAAGTGGGTGGTTCAATTCTCAATCATGAGGATCTGGATCAAATTGATGAAGATAATATGGAGGAGATGGACATTAAATGGCAAGTGGCATTACTAAGCTTAAGGACAAAGAAGTTTTGGAAGAAGACTGGAAGAAAGATCAACATCAGTGGCAATGAAACAGTAGGTTTTGACAAAAAGAAGGTGGATTGCTACAATTGTCATAAGAAGGGGCACTTTGCCAGAGAGTGTAGGAAGCCAAGGAAGTCTGACAACAAGTCAACTTGGTACAAGCAGGACAAGAAGAAGGAACCTACTACTGATGAGCCAAAGGGGCTATTGGCCATTGATGGAGTGAGCTTTGATTGGAGCTTTATGACTAAGGAAGAGGAAGATGATTTAGAGTCTGCAATGGTTGCTACAGAGCTTGCACTAATGGCTTTTTCTGACTCTGAGGTACAAATTGATAATGCTTGTTCTAAATCTTGTAAGGCCTTAAAAGAGTATGAGAAACTTAAAGCACAATTTAATGAGCAACACATAGAGTTAACTCATACTAATTATAACTTAGTAAATCATAAAAGAGGCCTAGGAGTTTTAGAAACTCAATTAGAGCATTATAGGGCAAATGAATCTAAGTTCAATGATGATATTGCAGTATTAAGAAGAGACTTAGATTATCAGGTTGCTGTTAATAAGGTTCTTAGAGAAGAACTAGAAAAGGTTAAAGTGGCTAGTGAAAATATAATGATAACTAAGCAAACACTGGATCATCAATCCAAGTGTATTGATAAAATTTAGGAAGCCCAAATTGTGAGCAAAGCCAAATCAGGACTTGGATACAAAACTGTTCCACCACCTCTAAGAGGTGTTCCATCACCTCCTGGCATTGACTTAGCTCACACAGGTTTAGAAGAATTTCAGGAACCACCTATGACCTATGGACCAAAGTTTGTTAAACCAGTTGAAATTGAAAAGGTTCAGGTTGAGGTTGATGTATTTGATAGTGATAGTGACTCATCTCTTAAAGATGATAATTTGAATGTTGAGTCTAAGCCTAGTGTTCCTGAGAATGTTAAAGTGGAAGTTAAAAGAAGTATTCCTGAGGTTGTTAAAGAGAAGCCTAGGACACAACCTAATTTCACTAGGCCCACTACTAGATATGCAGAGATGTACAGAAGTAGGTCACCAACTCCTAGGGGTAATATGAGGAGTTGGAATCATGTTAAATCTAGGCAATTTGGTAGTGACTTTGTGTTCAATAACAAACCCTGTCATATATGTGGTAGCTTTGACCATTTGGCTTATAGCTGTACCTACCATTTGGGAAGAAGGGAAGTGTTTGGGAATACTTGGGTGAATGGACAAAATGCTAATAACTTAACTCACCTAAATCCACTTAGCAAGATGATTCCCAGGTCTGTTTTGCTTCATTCTGGCATTAAACCAATTTTCACTGCTAGACCAGCAGTTGCCACTGCCTGAAATAAAAACAGAGTTTACCCTAAGTCCCCTGTTACTACTTTTGTTAAATCTACTCAAACAGGGAAAAAGACCAATTTTGAAAAGAAAGTTAACAATAATCAGAAGTGGGTACCTAAAATTTCTAGGCTAGTAGTTTCCACTGCTAAGCCAACAGTTACCACTGCAAGGCCAAAGGTTACCACTGGTGGGTCTGTTAACAAGAAAAGGGTAAATATGGGAAATGCTGTTAAGGCCTCAGCTCGTTGGGAATGGAAACCAAAAGGAGCCATCACCTCAGACCATCCCAATGGTGTATCAATGACCTTTGATAGATTTAATTATATTGATACACGAGGCAGATCCAAGTCATTTGTGGCTTGGGTCCCCAAAAGGAACTAATTCCTTTATTTTGTGTGCAGGGACATTCAAAGACTACAAATGATCAAGGATAATCAGACAGTGGATGTTCCAGGCACATGACTGGCAATAAGTCCTATCTTTCAGACTTTCAACCTTATGATGGACAATTTGTCAGCTTTGGAGGAGGAATTGGTGGCAAAGTTTCTAGCAAAGGAACAATCAAGGCTGGAAACATTGATTTTGAAGATGTGCAGTATGTGAAAGAACTCAAGTACAACCTCTTTAGTATGTCACATATGTGTGACAAGAAACATAGAGTTCTATTCACAGAAGATGAATGCTATATCTTATCTAAGGATTATAAGCTTCCTGATGAAAGTGACATTTTGCTTAAAATCCCTAGAAAAGGAAATTTGTATAGCATTGACATGCAGAACATAGTGGCTAATAATGATGTTACTTGCTTGCTTGCTAAAGCCACTTTGGATGAATCAATGCTTTGGCATAGAAGACTTGGTCATGTTAACTTCAAGACCATCAACAAGATTGTGAAAGATGGACTTGTCAGAGGCCTACCAGAGAAAAGATTTGAAAATGATCAAACTTGTGTTGCCTGTCTCAAAGGAAAGCAACACAGAGCTTCATGCAAGACCAAGGCATTCAATTCAATCAATCATCCACTCTTTATGCTGCATATGGACTTGTTTGGTCCTACCTCAGTGAGCAGCATCAATTTAAAGAAGTATTGTCTAGTTGTGACTGATGATTTCAGTAGATTCACATGGGTTTTCTTTTTGAGTACCAAGGATGAAACCACATGCATTCTTAAAACATTCATCACTCAAGTTGAAAATCAATTTGAAAAGAAAATCAAGATCATCAGATGTGACAATGGGACAGAGTTCAAGAATAAAGTTATGGATGATTTCTGCAGAGACAAAGGTATTAAAAGAGAATTTAGTGTTGCAAGAACTCCTCAACAAAATGGAGTTGCAGAAAGAAGAAACAAAACACTAATTGAGGCTGCTAGAACCATGTTAGCTGATTCCAAGCTTCCAGTGACTTTTTTAGCTGAAGCAGTTAACACTGGTTGTTACATTCAGAACAGAGTTTTAGTGGTCAAAACAAAGAACAAGACACCTTATGAGTTGTTCAGATGAAGGCCTCCTACTTTGGAGTTTATGAGGCCATTTGGGTGTCATGTTACTATTCTCAATACCATTGATCATCTGGGTAAATTTGAAGAAAAGTCAGATGAAGGCTTCTTTGTTGGATACTCTATGGTTAGCAAGGCTTTTAGAGTCTACAATTTAAGAACAAAGATGATTGAAGAGAACTTGCATGTTCAGTTCCTTGAAAATAAAGCAAACATGGCAGGTTCAGGACCAGATTGGCTATTTGATCTTGAAACATTATCAAATACAATGAATTATATACCTCTCACTTCAAGCACTGGAGACAAAGATCTTGAAGATTCAGAAGAATTCATTGATAAAGATGAAGCTTGCAAAGATGATGAAGATCAAATTGTTATGCCACTTTGGGACTTTGTTGATAATTCTGAAAAGCTAAGTGATGCAGATAGTGTGAATAAAGATATTCCTACTAGCAGTGGTAACTCAATTCCCACTGCTACACCAGAAGTTTCCACTGTCAACCCAAATGTGGAACATATTTCTCAGGAATCACCAAGTGATGATGTAGAGATCTCAAACATGCCTACAACAAATGATATTCCTTGCACATCACAGTCTTCAATTCACAAAGTGCACCCACTTGATAATGTTATTGGTGAACTTCAATCAGGTGTGAAGACTAGAAGACAGACAAAGAAAGATGATATTCATGGGTTCATAAGTGAAGTGTATGAGTCCAAGAAACATAGCAAGAAGAATGAGTGCTTGTTTTTCTGTTTTCTCTCACAGGTAGAGCCTAAGAATGTGTATATGGCTCTAGGAGAATCTAGCTGGGTTGATGCTATGCAAGAAGAGTTGTTGCAGTTTAAACTTCAAAAGGTTTGGGTTCTTTGTGACTTGCCTGATGGTATGAAGGTCATTGGTACTAAATGGGTTTTCAGAAACAAGAAAGATGAAAGAGGTATTGTAATCAGGAACAAAGCTAGATTGGTTGCTCAAGGATACACTCAAGAGGAGGGTATTGATTATGAAGAAGTGTTTGCTCCTGTTGCAAGGATTGAGGCTATTAGATTGTTCTTAGCCTATGCATCATTTATGGGCTTTACAGTCTATCAAATGGATGTTAAGAGTGCCTTTCTGTATGGAACTATTGATGAGGAGGTGTATGTCTCTCAACCTCCAGGCTTTGAAGATCCTCAACACCCAAATAAAGTTTACAAAGTGGTTAAGGCTCTTTATGGCTTACATTAGGCTCCAAGGAAGTGGTATGAAACCTTAGCTAATTATTTGTTGAATAATGGGTTTCATAGAGGCAAGATTGATCAAACTTTGTTCATCAAGAAAGACAAGGGTGATATCCTACTTGTGCAAGTATATGTTGATGATATTATCTTTGGGTCTACTAAACAAGAGATGTGCAAAGAGTTTGAGAAGCTGATGAAAGATGAATTTCAAATGAGTTCTATGGGAGAACTTACATTCTTTTTGGGGCTGCAAGTACAACAGTGTAAGGAAAGCATCTTTATCAGTCAAGACAAATATGTGGCTGAGATTATTAAGAAGTTCAAGTTCACTGATGCGAAATATTCAAATACCCCTGCTGACAAGACCACTCACTTATTGTTGAAGAATGCTAGTGGTGCTAATGTTGATGTTCACACTTACAGATCTATGATTGGTTCTTTGATGTATCTTACTTCATTAAGGCCAGACATTATGTTTTCTGTATGTGCTTGTGCAAGATTTCAAGTGACTCCAAAGACATCACATATGATAGCAGTGGAAAAGATTTTTAGATACTTGAAGACTTATCCTAATCTAGGATTATGGTATCCAAGAGACTCTCCAATGGAGTTGATCACATACTCAGATAGTGACTATGCTGGTGCAAGTTTGGATAGAAGATCAACTACTGGAGGATGTCAATTTCTTGGATGTAGATTGGTGTCATGGCAGTGCAAGAAGCAAACTATGGTGGCTACTTCAACCACTGAAGCAGAAT
The DNA here is from genome assembly GCA_030686995.1 of Artemisia argyi. Classification (NCBI taxonomy): domain Eukaryota; kingdom Viridiplantae; phylum Streptophyta; class Magnoliopsida; order Asterales; family Asteraceae; genus Artemisia; species Artemisia argyi. The sequence goes on from CM060701.1 coordinate 39,393,889, forward strand.
ATGTTGCAGCTGCTAGTTGTTGTGCTCAGATCCTTTGGCTTCAGAATCAATTATTGGACTATGGGTACAATTTCATGAACACCATTATCTATATAGACAATAGTAGTACCATATGCATTATTAAAAATCCTGTGCAACACACTAAAACTAAACATATTGAAATTAGACATCACTTTATTAGAGATTGTTTTGAGAAAAAGCTTATTAATGTTGTCAAAATTCATACTGATGACAATTATGCTGATTTATTAACAAAAGGGCTTGATGTGGGTAGGTCTCAATACTTGGTAACAGGTATTGGAATGCTCAATCCATAAATCTTTGATGTCTAATACTTTTCAGTGTTGCAGGATACTTTTTAGGTACTAATATTGCTTGTATTGTATGTATGGTTTTCTACTAACTTGTATGCAGAGTTATCAAGAGCACAGTGGTAATTAACATACAATAGTGGAAAGATTGGTGATAATAGCAAAAACAAAAGAGTACTTTTATTGATTATTAAGAAGAGTACACCACAACCATCAACAAAACATTGTCACCATTACAGAAAACTATCACATAAGACATAAACCTACAACCTAACACCTACTCCATAGGTTTCTTTCCTTTTCCCTCATACTGCTGCTTGCCCTTGGAAATTTTCTTTCTCTTGTCATCAAAAGAGAGTTGTTTTCTTGGACAAGCAAGTCCCAGAACTTGCTTGGGAGGTCTTGGTGCTTGATTAGGCTTGTCAATAGCTGGCCACTTCATGTTGTTTATTGCAGTTGTCAATGCTGTGGTAAGGGCCTTTGGAAGCTCCTTGGAAAGATCAAAGGTTGGATCATTGTCATCATTAGATGAAGAGCTTGAATAAAACTCTAGAGATGGAGCAGGATCATCTAATATCTTCTTATTGGGCTTCATGCTTGAAGATGTAGCAGTTGCAGCACTTGGTGGAAAATATCCACTCCATCAAGCAGAAAGTTCTTCAGAGTCTGAGTAGTAACTGATTTCCTCATCTGAAGAGTCTTCATCAGAGGTACAGATGAAGGGAGAGACAAGCTCTCTCTCAGCTGGAATGGGAACATGGCTTGGTTCACCCTTTCTATGTGCATTCCATTGTCTTTCTTGTGCATCCCATCGTCTCTCCACTTCTCTTTCATAGTCAGAATTATCAAGCCCCCATGGATATGGTGGTAAATCTTCTTCTGATGATGAAGAAGAGGAATTTTGATCTGAGGCTTCTGGGTTTGATGACATGGTTTTGGTGGAGAATTGGGATTAATTGGGAAATTAGGGTTTGAAAGATTATTTGGGGTGAATTGGTGACTGAGATGTGTTATTTGGGGGTGATTAAATAAGCCAAGTTTAGGCGTTACTTTAATTAATGCAGAATATTTAATCCTACTTGTTTTGGTAGGTTGGAGGAGTAAATTTGGTTATTATCGGGTTGACTTTTGGAAGATATTTTTGAATAGTAACTTGGTTAAAAAGTTACTTTGGGTTAATCTTTATGGGTTAAGTTGAGAGTTACTTTGTGTTGCAGATTAAAACCCATATCATTGGAGTTATAAGGTGTGTATCATAGACACACAACAAATGGTTATTGGTTCACCATGTCTAATCCACATAAGAATCAACTAGTCCAGAGCAAACGGCTACTGGTAAAGACTTATCAAATCCGTTTATGGTTGATAGTTTACCAAAAACTAGGTTATCAACTCACCATACATCCATGTGATCAAGAGTTGGCTAGTCCATAAGCAAACGGCTCATGGTAAAGACATATCAAATCCGTTGATAGCTGGTAGTTTGCTAAAAACTATGATAAGAGCAGAAAATTTTCATGTTTTATTTACCACTGCTCTTTGATATGTTGTGAAAATTTTACCACTGCTAGTTCATTAGTTACCACTGCAAGAGTAATTTTTCCACTGATGAACTAGCCGTTACAACTGTTGTGTCAGTAATCCAATTTTTACTAGCCGTTGTAAAAATAACCGTCTTTCCTTATTAATAAGGTAAAATCTTTTGTGAATTATCTACTTACTTATTTTAAATTATTCTTTTTCCAAAGATAATTCTTTCTAAAGATAATTCACATTGAGTAACCTCCTCAAACCTTATTAGTATAAATTGATCATCATACGGCTTGCTTTTTATCTTGATTACTAACACTTTTATTCTCTCTTTTCACAAATATCATGGCGATTCTAAGATTTGTCGAGGAGCACAACCAAGTGGCCTACTTACAAAAGTCAAACGAGAAGAGTGGCCATGTTTTTCATCAGATTGTGGATTTTCAAAATAAAACTCATATACGGTATGCCTTAACTATTAATCCCACAATCTGTGTCTCTCATATCAAGCAGTTCTGGAACACTGTGGAGTCCATAACTCTTGAACAGGGAGACACACAAGAATCTGTGGATGCTCTAAGAGCCACAGTTGATGGGGTAACTATTGATGTTACTGAGTCATCCTTGAGGAGAATTCTCCAATTGGATGATCTCAATGGTATCATTACATTACCTAATTCAAAATTTTTTACTAATATTGCTTTAATGGGGTATGATACATCTGAACAAAAAGTTACTTTTAGAAAAGGATGTTTTTGTCCCCATTGGAGATTTTTAATTCACACTCTTTTACATTGCCTAAGTCCTAAGAAAACTTCTTATGAACAATTTGCTTCAACCATGGCTTATCCTTTGGTTTGTTTGGCAACAGATAGGACTTTCAATTTTTCAAAGTTTATTTTCAATAATATGAAAGGCAATGTAAAGAGTCAATATAAATTTTTTGATGTATCCAAGGTTTGTGCAAGCAGTGTTAAATGAGTTTCAACTGCGACCTCACAATAGAAGTTATGAACCTTCCACTCTTAAGCCAAAAGTTTTTCAAAACATGTGTAAAGCTTCAGATCTTTGGAATGGGGAGGTTCATCCACTTTTGCCTCAAATGCTTGCTAAAATTGCTCAAGTACAGGGTGAGGATGCACCAATCCCAGCTGCATCTCAAAACACACCCACTATTATTGTTCCACAAATTCAAAAAACCCCTGCTATAACTCACACTTATGAGAGAAGGTCTAAACAACTAACTTCTCTCATCTCAACATTGCATGTTGCTGAGCTTTTTGGTTTAGGAACAAGCAGTGGTGGTTCAAGGCTTCATCCTAGTCCAACTAGGGAAGAGCCTGAATCAATGCCTCATGATTCACCTTTCCCAGCAGGTTACACAGTTGGAAGTGATGAAGGCAGTGTGCAACAAAATGAATTGATGGACATTTGTACCAAATTAGTCAAGCAGGTTCAAGCTCTGGAGAAAGATCTGGCACAGACCAAAGAACAACATGCCACAGAGCTGAATACATTGAAGGCTAAGATTCAAAGATTGCAGAATGAAGTTGAGAATCTCAAGAAGCAAAGACCCCAGGTTGTATCATCATCATCTTCACCTTCTGATGAGTTTTCTGCAAGTTCTACTAAAGTTTTGGGAGATTCTTCCAAACATGGGAGGAAATTAGATTCAGAGCTTAAGGGGAGGAATAAAAATTTTGAAAAAGACTTTGCTGAGCTCAATGATTCTGATAATGCTCAAGCAAAAGATGATGTTGCTGAGACTGAGGGGAGGAAATTAGATTTTGAAGATATGGATGCTGATGCTGGTTTTAATTTTGATGATTTAGTTGGAACTTCTCAACCAATTTCCACTGAAGCAGAACAAGTTCCCACTGATCAACCAATTACCACTGCAAGTGAACAAATTCCCACTGCTACTCAAGAAATTACCACTGCAGAGGAAGAAGCTGCCAGAATAAGATCAGTCAAAGGAAAAGCAATTATGACTGGTTCAGAACAAGAGCTTACAAGAAAGATTTCTGAGAAAGAACAAGCTCAAATTAATTTTGATGCAAGATTGGCAGAACAACAGCAAGCAGCAGAGATTGAAAGAAAAAGAAAGCTAGAGGAAGATGAAGTTGTTAACTTTATGGAAGCAAAGAGGTTGGATAAACTTGAAGCTGTTATGGCAGAACCAGTTTCAAGTATATCACCAACTGTCATACATGAGAAACCTCCATTGTTCACTTATGTGCCTACAGAAGATGAGATTGACTACTTGGTTAATAATGATCAGATAATCAGGAAGAAGGCTATTGAATTAATTGCTAATACAACCTTGAATGAAGAACAAAGGTCTGCTCAACTTAAAGATTTCATTCAAATGAAGAATCAGCAGGCTCTTGATGAAATCATTGGGGATGTTAGAAAAGGTTAAAAGAAGCCAAGAAAGCTTACAAAGGCACAGATTATTGCTGAGATGAAGACTTTTTGTTGCCATGTTGGAAACATGAAGATGGCTCAATTCAAAGGAATGTCACATGAACAGGTTGAAGGTATTTACTACAGAATCAAAAGACAAGATAGTAAATTCATTCCAATGGATCAAGAACCAATAGTTATGAAGACAAAAAGGACTGGAAAGAGTCTTGAATCAAAAGATACAAAGAAGTTGAAGACTCAGAAATCATCTCAAGCAACAGAGGGTTCTAGAAAGTTGACAGAAGAGCAAGTTACAAACATGTTGTTTATAGAGACTGATGTACTTAACATTGAACCTCTAGAAGCAAAATATCCAGTTGTTAGTTGGGAGATCTTTTCTGATAGTTTTGGTGTTGCTTGGAAGATCATCAGAACTGGAAGTGTCACAAGCATTTGCAGAGATTTTGAAGATATTGTTAGATCTTGTGATAGAGAAGATTTGGATACTTTATGGAGAATTGTTCAAGATCAGTTTAAGAAGGATGAACTTGTTGATGTCAAAGCTAAGGAGTTATGGGTTCATTTCAGAAGATTATATGAACCTGACCTAAGTGATAGATATTGGAGATTTGAAGCTCATTATCAAAGAACCTTGTGGAAATTCTATGATTCAAGTTCTGTGCATCATGTTTCTACTCAAGATGGAGTTGATGTCTTTATGCTGGCTAAAAAAGAATATCCATTGAGAGCTGGAGTATTGGATGTGATGAGAACTGTGAAGCTTAGGCGTTGGGAAAGAACTGAAGTCATAGATGATTTGCTATAAAGGATTTATGATCAAAGTGTGAGAACTGATAGAGAGTTAAGAAGAAAAAGATAAGTGTTTGGAAGAATTCCCATATCCTCATGTTTACTGAATACTTGAAGAAACTTATTGATTTATGTATTAATCATAAGTTAGGGGAGGATTGTTGGGAATTATACTAACAGTTACCACGGCTAAGAGAAGAAGTTACAACTACAGAAGATTGTACTTGCAGTGGAAACTCATTACCACTGCAAGAACATATATTACCACTGCTTATCAGATAACTGTTAGGAAACGCGTCTAGATAAATATAGAATAGATCTGGTGTATATCTTATTCTATTAGCTTTATACTTATATTGTAGAAGAGGACTCCTTGTTCTATAAAAGGAGATCCTAGGTTAAAGGTTTGATATACGTTTCTAGAGCTTCAAGGTGTAACCCTAGTGATATCAAGATCACTCGTATTATTATCATTAATAATATTGGAGCTAATAGTTTGTTTACATACATTGTTCTTATTCATATACAAGTGTCTTACTCACAATCAAACTTCTAAGTGTTACTAAGTAGATTCCGCATACTTAGTGATAACTCAAAGTATCAATCTAACACAAGTTCAAGGTGTTTAGATCTATCAAATACTCCCCTGATTCGTTCGGTGTGGATAGTGCGGTAACAAGGTTAAATCTTCCTTCAAGAAAATGAACAATCAAAGCTTCCCTTCCAGAATATAAATCATCTTCTTGTCATACATAACCTGTTAAACCTGAGAAAACAAACAAGGCAATCTCGCGTAAAATTGGCCGCAATCTATATATACTAACAAATCCTAGAAAACAAATTAAGATATAATGCTTGTGGAATGAATGTTTGCAGATTTCCTGGAGTTTATAAAACTAAAGAATTAACAAAAACTTTAAGACTCCGTAAGAAAATGATGAGGCGAAAAATGAACCACTTTAGGGGGTCATTTAAGCCCGAAATTGACTTTATTTGATCAAATATTGCCCTAAATCGTTCCTTTTGTGATTTTAGGTACTTTGGGAGTGAAATCTGGAAAAGGAAGCAATTCGGACGTTTTTGGAGCATAAAAGTGAAGAAAACGCCAAAGTCTTAATTTTCCTTGCTGGGAACAGTAGGTGACGGCGTCAAGAAGGAATCCTTGACGGCGTCAAGAGAAAACTTCCATGACGATCCAGTACAGATTTGACGGCGTCACGAAGTTGGGCGTCAAGAGTAAAATTCATGACGACCTGGAAATGCACAATACATGACGGCGTCAAAAGTAGATCAAGGCAGTCCGAGAAGAGTTTTGGCGGCGAGGTGACGGCGTCACAAGATTGGTCTTGACGCCGTCAGACCCTATTTCCTATATATAGTTTTCTAATTTTCACACATTAAAGAGAGAAGTTTTGGAGAAACCCTAAGTACGAACTTGGTGCGAATTTTACAGGTTTTTCAAGGGTTCTAAGCCCTTGATACCTTTCATGTGTAATTGAGATAAGTATTCTTTTAATTCAATCAATATGTCTATGTGTTGGTTGTCTATATCTTGTTCTTGTCTTAATTCCATCATGCTAGGCTAGATCTATCTTGTGTTTGCTTGGATCTAATGAAACCTAGATGTTAATTATGTGTTGATTACTTGTTTATAATTGTATTGGATGAATGAATTTGATGTTAGGCTTAAGAAAACTGGCAGCTCTCCAAATGATAACATGCTTGAACGTCTTAAGAAACATGAACCGATGTGCACTAGGTCTTTATTGGTTGTATTTAATGCATGATCCACTGTTTATAATCCCTATGGTTGTGCTGGGCATGGTATAGGAGGAGATAAGAGCTCATAGAATTGGAGAGTTAAGTGCGCCACCCCATGAATGATATTAAGGAATACAATCCGTCATCCATGCAACTATAACAAGTAATTAACGTGTAAAAGATGTCTAGGGAGTAGTGAAATCTAAGTAAACACATTTTCTCCACTTATTGCTCACAACTTTAGTATAATTTAGTTTCTTTTCATTTTAGTATTTTATTTTGATTGCATCTTTAGTATTGGGTTAGTTGACTAGCAACTAATTCCGCCCAAATCCTTCAAACCCGAGATTTTTACTTGCTTTCTAAAAAATATAAAAATACAAAAAATAAACATCCTTCACCTTTAGAACTAATATTTAGGTTTTCTAATCCTAGCGACACTATTCCTAGCTAAACGATCAATCCCCCGGTACTTGTCACGATACTATACTACAACGATCAGGTACACTGCCTGGTGGTGGTTGTAAGCTTCTCAAGATCCCTTGAGAGGTAAAGCCTGGTGCGATTCCCACATATCAAGTTTTTGGCGCCACTGCCGGGGAATAGTTATTGTCTAGGTTAGAATTTATTTTTATTAGGTCTACTTACTAGATTCCTTTCTAGTGAGATTTTATTTTTATTTTTAGGTTTTCTTTAGTCTATCTTATTTCTTTGTGTCTTTGTTCGTAACTCTTCACCACCCGACATCATGGACAACGGGAACATCCTTGAACCCGTCATCCCACCACAACAAAACTCACCATTAGAACCCCTTAGGCCCCGAACCTTAGGAGAGTATTCCCGACCTAGCCACCAAGGCTACCGAAACACCATTGAGCTCACCGGAGCCAATGTGACCCCCTTGCGATCCGACACCATCCGGTTGGTGCAAAGCGGATGTGCATTCCATGGACTTCGTTCCGAAGATCCAAACCAACATCTTAAGGACTTCCTCAAAATCGTAGATTCCATAGACCCAGATGTTGAAACTAGAGAGACAACCCGATTACGCCTATTCCAATTCTCTCTACGGGATCAAGCTAGTCAATGGCTTGAGCGTTTACCCGTGGGATCCATCACCACATGGGATAACCTCACCAATCGCTTTCTTATTTAATTCTTCCCACCGGGGAAAACTGCAATGCTTAGAAATGACATTTTGATGTTTGAACAACAGCAGGGTGAAACTTTCTACGAAGCTTGGGCCCGTTTTAAGGATATCCTCCACAAGGTCCCTCATCATGGTATAAACCTTTGGTTATTAGTCCAGATTTTCTACGACCATGTTGACTACCACACTAAGCGCACAATCGATAGGGCCGCGGGAGGTAAACTGCGTGATAAGAACGCCGAGGAGTCCTGGGCAATTATCGAGGAGCTCGCCGCTGATAATCATGAGATTTGGGAATTTAATCATACAATAAAAGCAGCCATCAATGCAGTCTCGACATCTGGAGGGACCACCGAAATCCCCGATGAACTCCTATGCAAACTCGAGGAAAATGTTGAATATTTTGAGGAAAGACGAAGGAGACCTTTAAGTCCTAGGCGGGCTACCGTCAATTTTGTCTCGAAACCAACTTCAACACCATTATCCGAGTCACCCTCTAGAGAAAATGTCGAGAGTTTTCAAGACTATTCCCCACCTTGTTACCCTCCCAAGGAGCTTAGCTCGGAGTTTGAAGCTAGGATGAGAGAATATATGACGACTCACTCAGAGCGGCTTGCTAGATTCGAGGAAGCAGTTTATAAGCAAAAAGAGGAAATGCAAGGGAAAATGAATGAGATGATGAGTCTATTAGAGGAGTATGCCAACCAGAGAACCCCCAAAAGAATGCTACTAGGGAAAGAAAGCACCACTCCCACTACCCAATTTGTTAATTCCATCACAACTGTCCGAAAGGATAACGAGAAGTTAGAAACCCCTGCTAAACAATCCTTAGAGAAACCACCAGAATCCCAACCTTTGAGTCACTACCTGAAACATGATATAAACGAAAACACCATAACAAATTGGATTAAGGGAGATGGGCGTAACCAACCTTCCAAACAGGGTTCTGAGAAAGAGGAAAAGGTAAGAGATGAGTATGATACGTTACATGGGGGATCAGTATTCGAGAGGCTATTGGTACAAAAAGTGGCTACTAAACAGAATGCATGTGGGAACTTTAAGATACCAACCAGCATCGGGGACTTGAAATATCTTAGTGCTTTCGCCGACCAAGGATCGGAAGTAAATCTTATGCCCCTAACTATTTACATCCAACTAACGTCAAAAATGCCAGCCCCTACTCGTGTTAGGTTATCCCTCGCTGGACACTCGTACGTATACCCCCTAGGAATCGCAGAAGATGTATTAGTTAATGTCGCAGGATTCATGTACCCCGTTGATTTTATGATCATCGATGATAAAGGAGATGGGTGCATGCCAATAATCCTTGGGGCACCATTCCTCGCCACCGCTAGGGCTGTCATTAAGTATGAAGGTAGGAAGATCGAGCTTAAATCTGGAAAAAGAAAGATTAGCTTCCCCATGACTCCGCGAAGTGGACATGAGAATTTGAGTTGGAGAAAGATCAAAAACAACATTGACACGACACCCATTCGTGTTCAGAATAAAATTCTTGCATGGGAGGCAAGAATCAAAAGCTATAAGGAGGCTAAAAATGAAAGAAGCAAAAGCCATAAGGTTCAGGTCGAATTCGAACATACTCAACCCGCAGAAAATCATGTACCAATTGAGGAAGGGAACTTGGTACTCTTGAGACACTTGGAAACAACCATACCACCCGATAAACCAAGTCCTTGGTGGTATGGGCCGTTCACAATTAAAGATGTGAGCCAAGATGGGATGGCTAACTTGAGAAGTGAAGTAGGTGGAATGGTAATTGCGAGTATCGACAGATTGAGGCACTACCACCATAACAGTAATGATCACAACTACATGGGGTATATCATTTCAAGGGACGAGGTCACGTAGTAACCCATGACCTTGAGTCTAGCTACAAGACTCGTAAATAAAGAAAAGCGCTTCTTTGTGACTTTGTTCGTAACCACCCGACATCATGGACGATGGGAACATCTTTGAACCCGTCATGCCACCACAACAAAACCCACCACTAGAACCCCTTAGGCCCCGAACCTTAGGAGAGTATTCCCGACCTAGCCACCAAGGCTACCGAAACACCATTGAGCTCACCGGAGCCAATGTGACCCCCTTGCGATCCGACACCATCCGGTTGGTGCAAAGCGGATGTGCATTCCATGGACTTCGTTCCGAAGATACAAACCAACATCTTAAGGACTTCCTCAAAATCGTAGATTCCATAGACCTAGATGTTGAAACTAGAAAGACAACCCGATTACGCCTATTCCAATTCTCTCTACGGGATTAAGCTAGTCAATGGCTTGAGCGTTTACCCGCGGGAACCATCACCACATGGGATAACCTCACCAATCACTTCCTTACTCAATTCTTCCCACCGGGGAAGACTGCAATGCTTAGAAATGACATTCTGATGTTTGAACAGCAGCAGGGTGAAACTTTCTACGAAGCTTGGGCCCGTTTTAAGGATCTCCTCCACAAGGTCCCTCATCATGGTATAAACCTTTGGTTATTAGTCCAAATTTTCTACGACCATGTTGACTATCACACTAAGTGCACAATCGATAGGGCCACGGGAGGTAAATTGCGTGATAAGAATGCCGAGGAGTCTTGGGCAATTATCGAGGAGCTCGCTGCTGATAATCATGAGATGTGGGAATTTAATCATACGATAAAAGCGGCCATCAATGCAGTCTCGACATCTGGAGGGACCACCGAAATCCCCGATGAACTCCTATGCAAACTCGAGGCAAATGTTGAATATTTTGAGGAAAGACGAAGGAGACCTTTAAGTCCTAGGCGGGCTACCGTCAATTTTGTCTCGAAACCAACTTCAACACCATTATCCGAGTCACCCTCTAGAGAAAATGTCGAGAGTTTTCAAGACTATTCCCCACCTTGTTACCCTCCCAAGGAGCTTAGCTCGGAGTTTGAAGCTAGGATGAGAGAATATATGACGACTCACTCAGAGCGGCTTGCTAGATTCGAGGAAGCAGTTTATAAGCAAAAAGAGGAGATGCAGGAGAAAATGAATGAGATGATGAGTCTATTAGAGGAGTATGCCAACCAGAGAACCCTCGAAAGAATACTACTAAGGAAAGAAAGCGCCGCTCCCACCACCCAATTTGTTAACTCCATCACCATTGTCCAAAAGGATAACGAGAAGGTAAAAACTCGAAAGGCTATTGGTACTAAAAGTGGCAACTAAGCAGATAGCATATGGGAACTTTGAGATACCAACGAGCATCGGGGACTTGAAATATCTTAGTGCTTTCGCCGACCAAGGATCGGAAGTAAATCTTATGCCCCTAACTATTTACATCCAACTAACGTCAAAAATGCCAGCCCCAACTCGTGTTAGGTTTATCCCTCGCTGGACACTCGTACGTATACCCCCTAGGAATCGCAGAAGATGTATTAGTTAATGTCGCAGGATTCATGTACCCCGTTGATTTTATGATCATCGATGATAAAGGAGATGGGTGCATGCCAATAATCCTTGGGGCACCATTCCTCGCCACCGCTAGGGCTGTCATTAAGTATGAAGGTAGGAAGATCAAGCTTAAATTTGGAAAAAGAAAGATTAGCTTCCCCATGACTCTGCGAAGTGGACATGAGAATTTGAGTTGGAGAAGATCAAAAACAACATTGACACGACACCCATTCGTGTTCAGAATAAAATTCTTGCATGGGAGGCAAGAATCAAAAGCTATAAGGAGGCTAAAAATGAAAGAAGCAAAAGCCATAAGGTTCAGGTCGAATTCGAATATACTCAACCCGCAAAAATTCATGTACCAATTGAGGAAGGGAACTTGGTACTCTTGAGACACTTGGAAACAACCATACCACCCGATAAACCAAGTCCTTGGTGGTATGGGCCGTTCACAATTGAAGATGTGAGCCAAGATGGGATGGCTAACTTGAGAAGTGAAGTAGGTGGAATGGTAATTGCGAGTATCGACAGATTGAGGCACTACCACCATAACAGTAATGATCACAACTACATGGGGTATATCATTTCAAGGGACGAGGTCACGTAGTAACCCATGACCTTGAGTCTAGCTACAAGACTCGTAAATAAAGAAAAGCGCTTCTTGGGAGGCAACCCATGTTTTGTGTGTTTTTATTTGTTTGTTTGTTTGTTTGTTATTTGCTTCCGTATGCATGCTTTATTTTTATTGTTGGTAGATCATGTTTCTAAACTAAATAGTGGAAATACTTTACTTTGTTGTTTTGGCCTAGTCTTAACTCCACCTAAAAGTATTTTTGCAAAAGATAAGTGTAAGGGGAAACCCCAAATATGTTTTTAAGAAACAAACCGATCATGATTCCCCACAATATTAAATGAACATGTATATTCATATTTGTTAGAGTCAAATGCTTGTATTGAGTCATAATGAAGTTTTGCAGGATTTTCCAGGAAATAGGACCAAGTTTTTCCAGAAATTTTCCGGAAACTTAACATAAGAATTTCTGCAGGTCACTTCTGACGGCGTCAAGAGTTAACTCTTGACGGCGTCAAGTGTAAAAATCTGGAAATTTTACCAGTTTTGTTTTTCTAACGGGGTCTTATGGTTTTTGTGAATTATTAAGTTTTATAATCTCCAGGAAATCTGCAAACTTCATTCCACAAGCATTATATCTTATCTTGTTTTCTAGGATTTAGTAACTTATATAGGATGCCGCCGATTTTACGCGAGGGTGTTTCGTCTATTTTCTCAGGATTTACAGGTTATGTATGAAAAGAAGATGATTTATATTCTGGAAGGGAAGCTTTGATTGTTCATTTTCTTGGAGGAAGATTTAACCTGACCACCTTATTATCCATACCGAGCGAATCAGGGGAGTATTTGATTTCATTCTTTTCACTTTTTTCACTTTTACATTCTTTACTTGAACATTGGGGACAATGTTCATCTTAAGTGTAAGGGCAGGGTAAAAAGATGATACCTTACATATGCACTTTCGCTTGAGTTTGTTTTGTTTGATGGTAGATGTGTAATAAAACTATGAGAAATACTTGTTAGTGCAATTTTAGCGCCAACTTTAAAATTTTTTACAACATTTAGGAGTGAAACTTTAGCCATAGGAAGCATCTCATGGATAGGAGATTGTATGACTAGCACATAACCGTATATTCAGAAAAATTTTCCACCCAAATATGTGACGTTCGCCTTTGGATTTGATAGGAAAAGCATTTACTATTAGTGCTTATGAGTGTACCGGTAGCATTTAGATTCTAGAACTTGCGTTAGTGATGCATCCCGAGACCGCTAGTGAGACTACATTCGTGTAGTAGGATTCACTACATGATAAGAGGCATTAGGATCACCATTGTGTTAAACCCGTATCATAATTACTTGACCATTTAAGTCATATTACTTGGCTAGTTAAGTCAGCTAATTTTTCCCACACCCTTAGGTTGTACTCATTTTTAGTACACGAAACCCCTAGTACACCCCTCCGAGCCTATCTTTTCGTTTCTAACTTTAAGCATTTTACTTAAAGGAAGAATTTTTTACACCTCACTTAAATGTACACCCAAATCGCCTTAGCCTTCCGTGTATGCGCTCATTTTTAGTGCATTATTGTTATTTGTTAAACCCTAAGTTAACTATCTAATTGATTACTTGGTTGCTAAGTCAAGTCATATCCTTGTACATATTGTTTTGGGACGATTGGGACTCATGGGTAAAGTACTTATTTATGGAGTAATGGGGAAAAACATCATTTATTACCCATGTATGCGCGTTAATCTTAAAAGTACTCCAAGTGTTTTGATTATCTTAATTTGAGTCATTAGATTAGTTTATTGTAAAGTATGTAAAGATTCAAGTGTAAGGGGAACGTTTATTCCCTATGATGTATTATTTTGGATGGTAGGGTAAGAGTGTATGCCAAAAAAAAAAAAATAGAGAAAAAAAAAGAGAAAAAACATACGGACTACCATCCCTTTTTATTCAATGTTCATTTTATGTTTTTGTTATTTTTCATTTATTAGCTTAAGTCGAGTCTAGTCTTGGCTTAGCAACGCCACATTGTACATGTAATTAACCAAGATTGTTAACTCGCCACCAGTAAAAACTTCCTTTATCCAACAAAACCGTGTATTTCATATCCCTACACCTAACGTTACAACCCTTTAAAAGACCTATTTGATAGTTTATCATAGGTGCTTACGCCATGTGGTGGAGGTTTGATCCTTTCCCAAGCCTATGGTAATCTATTTTGCTATGACAGGTAGTGAGAGATATCTTCCGTTTCCATATTGTAATTTATACTTTATTACACCCGAGAGGTGTGAGTATCTAAACACTATTTGTGAGGTGCTTGTGTATGACCTACGTGCTTGTCTATTGGTCTTTAGTGGAACGATTATTTGTTGTAATTACTTTTATATTTGTGTTAAATGACCCCTAACTTGTATTTTGAGTAGAATAAAAGCGCATTTGCTTGAGGACAAGCAAATCTCAAGTGTAAGGGTATATGATGAGGCGAAAAATGAACCACTTTTAGGGGTTCATTTAAGCCCGGAATTGACTTTATTTGATCAAATATTGCCCTAAATCGTTCCTTTTGTGATTTTAGGTACTCTGGGAGTGAAATCTGGAAAAGGAAGCAATTCGGACGTTTTTGGAGCATAAAAGTGAAGAAAACGCCAAAGTCTTAATTTTCCTTGCTGGGAACAGTAGGTGACGGCGTCAAGAGCAAATTTCCATGACGATCCAGTACAGATTTGACGGCGTCACGAAGTAGGGCGTCAAGAGTAAAATTCATGACGGCCTGGAAATGCACAATACATGACGGCGTGAAAAGTAGATCAAGGTAGTCCGAGAAGAGTTTTGGCGGTGAGGTGACGGCGTCACAAGATTGGTCTTGACGCCGTCAGACCCTATTTCCTATATATAGTTTTCTAATTTTCACACATTAAAGAGAGAAGGTTTGGAGAAACCCTAAGTACGAACTTGGTGCGAATTTTACAGGTTTTTCAAGGGTTCTAAGCCCTTGATACCTTTCATGTGTAATTGAGATAAGTATTCTTTTAATTCAATCAATATGTCTATGTGTTGGTTGTCTATATCTTGTTCTTGTCTTAATTCCATCATGCTAGGCTAGATCTATCTTGTGTTTTCTTGGATCTAATGAAACCTAGATGTTAATTATGTGTTGATTACTTGTTTATAATTGTATTGGATGAATGAATTTGATGTTAGGCTTAAGAAAACTGGCAGATCTCCAAATGGTAACATGCTTGAACGTCTTAAGAAACATGAACCGATGTTCACTAGGTCTTTATTGGTTGTATTTAATGCATGAGCCACTGTTTATAATCCCTATGGTTGTGATGGGCATGGTATAGGAGGAGATAAGAGCTCATAGAATTAAGGAGTTAAGTGCGCCACCCCATGAATGATATTAAGGAATACAATCCGTCATCTATGCAACTATAACAAGTAATTAACGTGTAAAAGATGTCTAGGGAGTAGTGAAATCTAAGTAAACACATTTTCTCCACTTATTGCTCACAACTTTAGTATAATTTAGTTTCTTTTCATTTCTAGTATTTTATTTTGATTGCATCTTTAGTATTAGGTTAGTTGACTAGCAACTAATTCCGCCCAAATCCTTCAAACCCGAGATTTTTACTTGCTTTCTAAAAAATATAAAAATACAAAAAATAATCATCCTTCACCTTTAGAGCTAGTATTTAGGTTTTCTAACCCTAGCGACACTATTCCTAGCTGAACGATCAATCCCCCGGTACTTGTCACTATACTATACTACAACGATCAGGTACACTGCCTGGTGGGGGTTGTAAGCTTCTCAAGATCCCTTGAGAGGTAAAGCCTGGTGCGATTCCCACGTATCAACGAAACTAGCAAAATTTCCGGAATTTTACACATGACGTCAGGAATTAATTCCTGACGCCGTCAGAAGTGACCTGCAGAAATCTTTACGTTAAGTTTCCAGAAAATTTCTGGAAAAACTTATGTCCTACTTCCTGGAAAAACCTGCAAAACATCATTATGACTCGATACAAGCATTTGACTCTAACAAATACGAATATACATGTCCATTTAATATTGTGGAGAATCATGATCAATTTTGTTTCTTAAAAACATATTTGGGGTTTCCCCATACACTTATCTTTTGCGAAATACCTTTGGATGAAGTTAAGACTAAGTCAAACGACAAAATAAAGGATTTTCACCATTTTATTTTTGAAACATGATCTTTCAACAATAAAAATAAAGCATGCTTACGGAAATAAATAACAATCAAACAAATAAAAATCACATAAAGCATGGGTTGCCTCCCAAGAAGCGCTTTTGTTTATTTACGAGTCTTGTAGCTAGACTCAAGGTCATGGGCTACTACGTGACATGGGTGAGTTCCTCACTGAGGACATCTTTGGGGTCAAACTTGGGCTTCAATTCCTATTGGTTTTCTTAGTACGGTATGACCTTTCAAACTTTTCTCCATCCTGATCATACAAAATCATCTTAATATGCCATGATCCGTCACCTTCCTTAGGTGGTTGTCCTACCTCCAATTACACTTATCCCCCTCTCTTTTCCACTTGTTCATCTCTATGTTAATAGGCATTACGCCTAAGAACTCAATCATTTTCCTAAAGGCTAGGGGGTCCTCAAAAGGGTCTAGCTCCTCATCTCTAGCTATGAGTTGTTCCACCGAATGTGTTTTATCTATGAAATATTTTTCTAGATAGAATGGGCGTTGAGGTCCTATAAAGTTTCTTTCTATCCAAGGTCCATATCTAGATGGTCTCCTATTCATCTCTACCCGATGTGGTGTCGGTTCATCCTCACAATCGTAGCTATGTTTCTTAACATCATATACCGACCAAGTATCACCCTCACCTACCGCTATCTTAGACTCCTTACAATCTATCATGGCACTAGCGGTTGCTAAAAATCCTCTTCTTACCAACAATGGGCATGTAGTGTCACTAACCATATCTAGGACGTGAAAATCCGCTAAAATAGTCAACTTCCCTACATGAACAACTACATCCTTGATCATCCCAACCGGGTGGGCAATACTCCCATCTGCTAGACCAATTGATACCTCCGTCTATTTTAACTTTCCTAGCTTGAGAGTGGTGAAAAGGGATAAGGGAATCAAGTTGAGGCTTGACCCTAAATCGGCTAGTGTGTCGAAAGCTTCGGATTTTCCTATCTTACAAGGCAAAACAAATATACCCGGATCATCAAGCTTCTTAGGCAACTTGTTTTGAATGAAGGAGGTCCCATTTTTACCTAGTTTAAATTTCTCATATTTTTCTAGGAGGGCACTATAGTAGGGAGCACGGGCTAAGACATCAATGACAGGGCATTCAAGGTGGAGTTCCTTGAATTCATCGTCAAGGTCTTGTGTAGGAGGTGTTTCAACTATGCTTTTGACCGGTTTGATGGTGGGTGTTTCATTTGATTGGTCCTTTTGAAGAATTTAGTTTTGCTTGAAGCACGTGCTCATTGATTTAACCGAGTAGTATTGCGGACAAGAAGTGGGTGAGGAAACTGATGATATGGAATTAACGTTTAGTTTCGGGTTCTTGACCGTGTCGCTTGGGAGTTCTCCCATTTCTCAGTCATTGAGAACTTTCAACAATGTGTCGATTTTGGTGGTCATCTCACTTTGCTTTTGTTTGAAATCGGCTTCAAAATTAGATATGCGAGCTTCTTGAGATGCCATAAACTTGGACATCAATCCTTCAAGATTGTTGGTACTACCATAGTTATTAGAGGGATTGTTATTGAAAGTGCGGTTGGAGGGTGGTTGGTAATGATTAGGCGGATTGGAAAAATTGTTTTGGTTTTGTTTCCACCTATGGTTCAGGTGATTTTTCCAAGAAGGATTGTAGGAATCACCATAAGGGTTTGACTCGGGTTTGAAAGTGTACCACTTATCTCCCGCTTCGTCGGTACGCGAAGATGCGTAGTCCGCAAAAGCTGTTCCGGGGAGTTCCACGCAATCACGAGTATCATGGGGACCACTACATAATTCGCATGAAGAAGTGATGTTGTTTACTTGGCTTGAAGGCTTAGGAGCTTCGTAAGATTTCATGAGAAACTTGACTTGGTCCTCAAGTTCCATGATCCTACGGTCGGGAGTGCTAGAATTGTTCGAAGGCAAGGATATTGCCTTGACCGTTTTGTTCAAATCACGGGGATCATCCAACTTTCGTTGTCATAGAGAGCAAGATCTTCTATGAGTTCCCATGATTCTTCCGCACTTAGATCACGTAGCTTACCACCGGCCGATTGGTCAATGGTTCGCCTTGTGGAGAGATCGATATGGTCATAGAAGATTTGGATTTGGAGCCAAAGAACTACGCCATGATGAGGGACTTTTTGGAGTAAGTCCTTGAAACGAGTCCATGCTTCATATAGAGTTTCACCTTGACGTTGTTGGAACATCAAGATATCATTTCTAAGCTTGGTAGTTCTCCCTGGTGGGAAAAATTGAGCAAGAAAACGAGTGGTGAGATCATCCCATGAGGTGATGGATCCCGCGGGTAAATGTTCAAGCCATTGACTAGCTTGATTACGTAGAGAGAATTGGAATAGGCGTAATCGGGTCGACTCTCTAGTTGTAACATCAAGGTCTATAGAATCTACGAGTTTAAGGAAGTCCATGAGATGTTGATTAGGATCTTCGGAACGAAGTCCATGGAATGCACATCCGCTTTGCACCAACCGGATGGTGTCGGATCGCAAGGGGGACACATTGGCTCCTTGGGTGAGCTCAATAGTGTTTCGATAGCCTTGGTGGCTAGGACGGGAATACTCTCCTAGGGTTCGGGGCCTAAGAGGTTGGTTTGCTAGTGGCGGGTTTTGTTGGTGGTTTTGTTGTGGTGGGTTGATGGGTTCAAAGATGTTACCACCATCCATGATGTCGGATGGTAAAAATTACGAACAAAGACATGAAGAAATAAGATAGACTAAAGAAAACATAAGAATAAAAATAAAATCTTACTAGAAAGGAATCTAGCAAGTAGACCTAATGAAAAGAAATTCTAACCTAGACAATAACTATTCCCCGGGATGCGGCGCCAAAAACTTGATGCGTGGGAATTGCACCAGGCTTTACCTCTCGAGGGATCACGAGAAGCTTACAACCCCCACCAGGCAGTGTACCTGATCGTTGTAGTATAGTATAGTGAGAAGTACCGGGGGATTGATCGTTCAACTCAGGAATAGTGTCGCTAGGATTAGAAAGCCTAAAAACTAGGTCTAGAGGTGAGGGATGATTCTTTTTGTATTTTTATATTTTTATAAAAGCAGGTAAAATCTCGGGTTTTGGAAGAGTGTGCGGAATTAGTTGCTAGTCAACTAACCCAATAACTAAGATGCAATCAAAATAAAATAACAAAAATGTAAATAAAGCTAATTAAACTAGTGGTACAATAAATGGGAAAATTGTGTTTACTTAGATTTCATTACTCCCTAGATATCTTTTACAGGTTGATAGTGTTACAGTTGCTTGGATGACGGGTTATATTCCTTAATACCATTCGTGGGGTGGCGTACGTACTTCCCCAACTCTATAAGCTCCTACTTCACTCCTATGTCGAGCCTGCAAGAAGCTTCTAACATGGGATCACTAGAATTCGCTCATGCATTAAATACAACCATAAAAACCTAGTAAATATTGGTTAATGTTTCTTAAGACGTTCAAGCATGTTACCCTATGGAAGTCTGCCAGTTTTCTTAAGCCTAACATCGAAATCATTCATCCGTAACAACTATAAACAAGCAATCAACCCATAATCAACATCTAGGTTTCACTACATCTAAGCAAACACACAATAGATCTAGCCTAGTATGTTAAAATCAAGACAAACGTAAGATATATTCAAACAACACATAGACATATTGAATGAATTGAAAGGATACTTATCTTAATTGAACATGAAAGGTTTCAAAGGGTAAAAACCCTTGAAAATACTGATTAAATCGTGCTAGGGTTTCTCCAAGTTATCCCTCTAATTGTCCTCTCTTAATGAATGAAAATTACAAAACTATATAAAGATTTTCCAACGTGACGACATCAAGAAGAGAAATCTGACGCCGTCAACTCGCCGCCCATAATAATATCGGATTGCCTAGATCCAGATCTGATGCCTTCAAGAGCAACTTTCCTCTGGCCGTCACATGTAATGGGACTATGACGGCCTATGGTGACGCTGTCATGCCCCTTAGTGTAAAACTCTCTGGACCGTCACGGACTCTATCCACTTCACCTCTTGTTTTACTTCTTGACGCCGTCATGTAGAATTTGGTGATGCCGTCAGGTACTGTTCCCAACAAGGAAAATTGAGACTTTGCCGTTTTCTTCACTTTTATGCTCCAAAAACGTCCAAAATGCTTCCTTTTCCAGAATTCACTCCAAAAGTACCTAAAATCACAAAAGGAACGATTTAGGGCAATATTTGATCAAATAAATTCAATTCCGGGTTTAAATGACCCCCTAAAAATGGATCATTTTTCGCCTCATGAATATCGAAATCGATCTGGAATTGCTTTCACAAAAAGATGAACCGGAAGCGATATTATGAAGGAAAGTAAGGCAACTGAGAAACAAGGAAATCCCGTTGGTAAAAGTTCAATGGAAGCATCGTAAAGATACAAGTATTAAATGGGAGCCGGAGGAAAAGATGAGGAACAAGTATCCTCATTTATTTCAAGAATAGATTTCGAGGACGAAATCTTATTTCAAGGAGGGGTGAATTGTTACACCCATATCCCGACAAGGTACTACATATGTATATAATAGGTTTAGTATATAAGTAAAGTAGTAAAATGTGTGGTCCATATAGGAAGAATGAGACTTAGATGGACTACAATTGCCAAATGACCAAAGTTAATCCTACACATGATTAAACATCTAGCTCCTAGAATTGTTTTGAAAGATTGAGTGAGTTCATATGTGTCGACATTTTGAGGAGAAAAAGAAGGGAAGACCAAAATCATCATTTTAACTCATTTTGATTATCTAGGAGTGATCAAGAACCATTAGAGACTCCTTAATTGTAGTCTGTTCATCAAGTAAGTCATTTCCCCAATTGAGAAATTAGGGTTCTTGACATGAAATTGGGTATTATTGATAAAGGTTGTAAATTTATGATTCTTCTAGTTATTTAGTTGCTAATTAAGGTTAATTTTGAAATAGGAATCATTATAGAATCCCAACTCAAGCCAAGTAGGAAGCTAGTAGGAAATTGAGGTAAGTATATGAGTATAACTTGTTAATGTTATGATTGTGTTAATGTGATTGTTATGGAGCTTGTGAATGTATATTAGCTTGGATCCAATGCTAAATGTGTTAATGTTACATAATTACTTGCTTGGTCAGGTGAGTAATAATCCCATTTTTTGCTCCTTGTTAATGTTATGATTGGTGTTAATCACCAATCTCATGTAAATGTGATGTTGGTTATATCTTATATACTTAGTAAGCGTTTTCGCTTACGGTTATAGTTAATGTCAATTTTGTAGGTACAAGTGGAGGAGCCAAAGGTAAGGAATTAGCCATGTCGTAGCCTTGGAAGGAAGTATTAGCGTAGTTGTAAAAGGTAACTAGAAGACCGTAATCTTTTGGACCAAGTATGTTGAAGTTGGAAGCCCTGAAGTGTCCTTTCGTGTTTTGGTATATTTCAATCCATGTGGTCATTTTGCTATTTAATGGTCTTGTTGTCATCCATGGTCTTTAGTCATAATAGGTCATGAGTCAAGTTTATGTAAATGTCAAGAAGTCTTAATGGTATTGGTTTATGGTGGTAATTAGGAGGGTGATTGGTAAATAGCCAATCTCACCCATTTTGGAAAGATATGGGTCAAGAATTTGTACCATCAACTTTGCAATATAATTGAAATGTTAAGTAAAGTGTGTTTTAAGTGGTTACATAGTTGTTATGTGTATTGGGTAAAAAATGGGTATTGTTAATGTGTTTTAAGGGGGTGTTTGGCATAAGCGGGTTCACACCCATTTTGGAGTGTGAATGGGTCACGAATTTATGAGTCAAGTTTAGTAGGTTAAGTTATGGATGTTGGTTATGTATGGTGGGTAAATGAATTGTTTTAAGTGGTTTGGAGCATCAATGGGTTGAAATGGGTTTTATGCATAACCCGTCCATTTTTAAAAAGTACTATTCTGAAGTGTCTAACGGTGAATGTTTTTATATTAACATGAGCCCAATGATGTATTAATAAATCCTGGAGGTTTTAGTGTCTTTTCGAGTAATAGAAGTCATTTTACGGAAAACGGGTAAAAAGTGTACAAAAAGGGGATATGCAGAAAAAGGAGTGTTTGGGACAAGGTCGTTTTAACCCATTTTGGGTCGAGCGAGTTCAGGAATTTGGAAAAACATTAAATATGATATATTTTAGTCTAGTGTAGATTATATATGTGTAAATTTATGTCTAAAGTGTCGATTTTATGTTTAAAAGTGTACGGGTCATTTTGAGAAGGTATAGTGCACCTTAGGGGTCCATAGTACGTCGGAAGTGTTTCAGTGCACCTTAGGAGTCCATAGTGCGTCAGAAGTGTTTCAGTGCACTTTAGGGGCCTTCAGCGCATAAGACGGGTTATTGTAGTTTCGGTCGGTTTCGGTAAAAAAAAAATTGTGTCATTTTTGGGGCGTTACAACTGAAGTGTTTCAGTGCACCTTAGGGGTCCATAGTGCGTCGGAAGTGTTTCAGTGCACTTTAGGGGCCCTCAGCGCATAAGACGGGTTATTGTAGTTTCGGTCGGTTTCAGCCCAAAAAAAAAAAAAACAAAAAATTGTGTCGTTTTTGGGGCGTTACAACAATAACTAAAACTATTCTAATAAAATTTTAACAGCATTTCATTACCTATCTTCTACACAAAAAATGAGTAAAAATGAAGGGTATTTATAAGTGAGGAGTGAGGCTTGGGTCTCCAAATGCCAAGCTGGCAATCCAGGTGAGAATGTGCTTCTTCTCTTCTTCTAATAGCCCTTAGATACGATTTGTGTTTCTTTGATCATTCCTGTTGGGATATGAAGTCAAAGTACTGCTATGTCAAGGTACTGCTCAATAGTCAACATGCTGATCATGGTTAAAGTACTGCTACTTATTGAAGATTATTCAAAGTACTTCGAAGAACAAGGACTTAAGTGCAATATTGATTAAAGGATTACTATGTAATATTGTATGAATATTCTAGAATTAGTTAGGGATAATTACATGTCGTTCAAGTAGATAATGTAAACCGACTTAAGGCTATCTATATAAGGAGCCTTATGATGGTATTAGAGGTACGAAGTCATACAAAGTTTCTAAGAGTCTTAGAGTTTTACAAAAATGATTTTAGAGAAAGTTAGGGATTGTTAGTGAACCTGTAATTAGAGAGGTAGGTTTAAGAGTTGTTTTAATATTAACAAAGTTCTTCGTAGCTTTGTGTTAGTAGATTCCACATACTTTACAAAGTAATATCATTGTTTCAATATTAACTGTTTTGAGTTATTCAAGATTGTTAAAACCTTACAAGCTACAAAGTAGTTTGGTCAGAGTATATCGATCTAACAAGTTGTATCAGAGACTGTGTTGGAAACTCTGATTAAGAAGAAAACCTATTAAACCTATTCTACAACAAACCCTTAAAGATGTCAACAGATGTTGCACCTGTTCCATCCATCACTGCTGTCAGAATTCCTATTGTCAAGAAGGGAGAATATGATTTATGGGCCATGAAGATGAGGCAGTACATTGCAATCACAGACCATGCACTATGGGAAGTGATTGTCAATGGTAATATGCAAATTGAAGAACCACTGGAGATCCCTGGACAACCAACACCTCCTAAGCCAACCTTACCAGCTGCTACCAAAAGAAATCAAGACAAGGCTCTCAACATACTGCTCTCTGCCATTCCTAATGGGCACTTATTGAAGTTTCATGATGCCAAGTATGCAAAACAACTATGGGCTGCTATTAAAACAAGATTTAGAGGTAATGATGCTTCCAAGAAGATGCACAGGAACTTGTTGAAGCAGCAGTTTGAAACCTTCCCTGTTGGGGAAATAGAAAGTCTTAACTCTGCTTATGATAGATATCAAAATCTACTCAGCATGTTAGAGTTATATGGAGCTGAGGCAACAGTTGAAGATGCTAATTTGAAGTTCTTAAGGAGTTTGCCTTCTGCATGGCATGTGGTTGCTACCATGATTAGAGGACAACCTGGATTGGACACTATGGACTTTGATGATCTTTTGATGAGTGCTAAAACACTCATCATTTTTCGTCAATATGAACTGCCTAAACATCCAAAAACACTTAAATATGCATCAAAATACGGAAAATATCCCAAAGATTGTGTTTTATATGTTTCAGATGCAAAATGATTGAAAACAGATGAAAAACGAACAAAAACTTTCAAAAATTGTCAAAACTAGTCCCTGAAGGTTTAAAATGAATAAAAAGTCAACATTAGTCCATGGGAAATCAAACTTATTCAATTTTAGTCCCTGGATGAAAGTTTTCTTAAAATGGCAACTTTTACCCTTCAAGTTTTAAAATTTGCCAAAATGGCCCTCGGGCAAGAACTTTAGATAGAAAAGTCAACAATGGTCCTTGGGAATTCAAATGTTGGCAAAAATGGTCATTGGGTGAAAAGATTGAAGAATTTACAAGTTTAGCCCCTGAACTTTCAATTTTGGCAAGAATAGTCCTTAGGGTGTTATAATATGGAAATTATCAAAATGGTCCTTGTACTATTAACACTTGGCAAATAAAGTCCCTTTGATAAACTTTAGAAACTTGCCGAATCAGGCCCCTAAACTTTCAGCAATTACACTTTTGGTCCTTATGTTATATTAAGCCTAAAACCAAACTAACCCTTTAATTATCCAACCCAAAACCAAAACCCAAGCCCAGCCCAACCAAACCCTAAAACAAAACAAACCCCACCCCATATATATTAACCCAGTCAAACCAAGTTTGACCCTTCCATCTCCCCTCCTTCACGTGACCTGCAAACACTGCCCCTCCATCATCACCATCACCACGTGAGCCTGCAACCATCATCACCCCTACACCCTTATACCTCCAAACAAACACCCCAGTCCAAAATTATCCCACCCTGCCAAGTTATCAGACCCCAAGTGGCTAAATTTGTTTTCCCGCAAAAAACCAAGCAATGGCTAAGATTGAAAATTATTCATCCAATGAATCAAAACAGAAGTGGGAAACGTCCAAGGAACCTTTTTGAAGAGTATAAATGGAGAAAGAAGCCCGGAAAGGAGGAGTTAGTTTTTTTAGTAGTAGTAGTAGTAGTAGTTAATTTAGTTTTAGCTTAAATGTCGAATTTAGTATAATTCAACTTTTCTAAATGTAATTTTCATTTCAATCAGAATTCTCAGCTTAACTTAAGTGGAATCTTTATTATTCTGTTGTAATTCAAAGTTTCAGTTTAAATGCAAGATTCCAATTTCAAGTGTAATTCTCATTTCAAGTGAACAAGTGGTAGCAAGGTTGTTACTGCCTCACTTAGCTCATTCTAGTTTAATATCAAGTTTGGTCAAGCTTTGAAAGCATGTGAGATAATATTAGTCATAAACCTCAAAAATTCACAAAACAGTTAATATATATATATATATATATATATATATATATATATATATATATATATATATATATATATATATATATATATATATATAAATGCAAGGAGAGGACAAGAAGAAGATGAATGCTGGGGTATTAGTTCCTCTAGGGTGGTTTCAGGATGTAAATTTGGTTTCTGGTTCATGTTTCTAAGCATTGGACAATTTGTAAGCCTTTCTCCATTTTAGTGCATAAATCTGTAATTACTATTATTGTTGTTATTTATTGTTATTTTTGCTTAAGTACTGCCTATTTAGTGTTAGTTTAGTGTAATCTTATGGTTTCATGTGTTGATACTGTTAACTGCTTTGAAATTCTTTGAAAACAGTTTCTATAGGGGTTTTTTGGGATTAGTATTAATCCTGGGGTTCTTATTGTTATTTTACTGTTGTTTTGGCATGGTTAGATTGTTTTAGGTAATATCGGCATAAGTAAGTCATAAAACCTTTGGTAATAACAATAAAAGTCAAAGCCTCACTTGACATCTTTGTTGTTGTTCAATGTTAAGTGTATAAGACCCATAGTCACCCTAATCCTTTCATTAGTTGTTAGAGTAGATTAATGCAGGCTCATGATAGCTTATATTAACATAATTAGTCATCTAGGTTTAATCAAAAGTCGTAAAAGTCAAGTTAGGATTAATTTCATAAAAAGTCAAATTGCTTAGTGTTAGTTTTTTTCAAATCTTGCTAGAATTTTCATAAGCTCAATTCTAGGAGTTAGCTTCTGTGAGTTTGGTTAATTGTAGTTTGTCAGTTTGAGTACAAGCTCATATTTTTATTTTATTTTTTTTAGGTTTTCTTTATTTGCTTAAATGTTGGCTTCTAGTGGCCTGCAGGGCATGCTTTTCCCCTGCACCAGGGGACCCGTTTGAATGGGCTATTTTCATATCTTTGTAGTTTGATCATAATTGAACCTTAGTGTGTTATAATTGTTGCTTTGTAATGCCCTTCTGTCTGGCTTGCTATGTATGTTCATGTTTTTCTATTTCATGCTTATTAGCACTGCTTATTGTGTCTTTCATGATCACCCAAAACCACTCACTACACTGATTCATCAGTGTAGTTGAGTCCACTTTCATTAGCTTGTTTATTGGTCTATAGAGCATTTTAGCTTAAGCTTCTTGATGTTTTGAAAAGCACTCCTGGCCATCTAATTATTTTTGTGCTTAATTTGCAATTTGTGCTTATTCTGAATGCTTATCTTGGTCTCTATAAGTTGCCTTACTGAGTTATCTACATTGAGTGATCAATATGGATAAGCACAGATAATAAGCTTTTCAAGAGCTTATCTGTGGGTCCCTTTGTGAATACCTTGGCTTCTTGGAAAGCCCAGGGTATGAGCTTGTTGGTTCCGGGTCTTATTTGGGTTTATAAGCTTATTAGATAAGCTTAAATAGCCACCCAAGTTACCTGGAGGCCTGCTTGGTCTGTGGGTTGTAAGATTTGCTTATTTTTGTTTTTCATCTTATTTTTGAGCTTTTTCTATTTGTTTCGGTTTCCTCTAAGCTCATTACACTAGCTTCCATAGTA
This sequence comes from Artemisia argyi, assembly GCA_030686995.1. Taxonomy (NCBI): domain Eukaryota; kingdom Viridiplantae; phylum Streptophyta; class Magnoliopsida; order Asterales; family Asteraceae; genus Artemisia; species Artemisia argyi. The sequence continues at coordinate 39,421,034 of CM060701.1, forward strand.
TTTTAGCTTTGGTTTACAGTGTTTAGCTTATTAATGGCTTATTCACCCTTATAGTCCCATTTTTAGCTTAACTACCCAACTGTTGGAATCATGAGCTTATTCTAAGCTTATTTATGATTTTGAGAAAAGTTGGTTTCATTAAAGATTAATATTTTCATCAGTTGAGAGTTTGTGTAAAAAGAAAAATTGAAAAAAAATATATATATTGCAAAAACTGACATGGGTGGGACTTGAACCCACGCCATTCAGCTTACACACAAACACCACAACCAACTGCCCTAGGGTCTTTTTTATTATAACCATGCAACCTTAGTTATTTAAATAGCATATAGATCATTTAGCTTATTTAACTTATTTTGCTAATAAACTGCTTATTAATAAGCACTTTAGGGTTTTCTTATTTTTCTTAGCTTACTGTTAGTATAAAGTAATTTTATAAAAATTTTCATATTTTTCCAAATTAGTTTAGTATTTTTAATAATTAATGTTAATTTAATTAGTAATTAATTAATAATAAATAATATAAAAGTCTAAAAAATAATTTTCTTTTTCTCAAAATTTTCTTTTATCGTTAGGATCGTAAAAATATAATTTTCATGTCCGTAGGGTTAGCGTAGTTAAAAATTCACTTTTTAAAATGCGCGATGACGTTATTTTTAACATAAATGCGCGTTTTTAATTTTAAATACGTTCTAGGGTAATGTAACTTTACGTTTTAGTTAAGTTAGTTTATTTAACTTGAATTCACATGTACTTCCTTAGCGTAATCATTCAAACCCCTATTACCCCTTTCCTGTTCAGAATCACCCGATCACAAATTCGTTTTAAATACCATTGCACATCTCGCTGGGACATAACGACCTGGGGAAACACTGTACTCCTGGGAGATTGACTCTAGGCTGTTTGACCTTGTTGACCATTTACCTTGGTCGATTTAGGTTGACCGTTTGGAGCCAATCAAAATTTGGCGCCACTACCGGGGAGGTTGTGCGCGTTATTCTAAACGGTTTTGCGTATTAGTGAATCTGGATACACGCTCATTGTATATTTATCCACCCTCGTTCATATTTTCATATTTTTATATAAAAACAAAACAAATCATGAATCTTACCATTTCAGATTACTCAAGGATTACTTTGTGTGATCTACGAGGAAACGATTTGGTCTTTCAAAACAATTACCAAAAACATTTTAAATAAGTTTTCTACGAACACAAAAAACCCAAAAATATTTTTCCTTGCCCTCTATCCGTTTGATTCTACCTTCTTATACCCCTCTCATGTATAATTCTTATGGCGTCTCTCGGCTACACGTGTTTTCACTGTAAAAGCCCGATTGAGAACTGCTATCGTTGTTTCCGGTGTATTTGTGGGAAATGTGGAAATAATTGTAGTAACAGATATTGTACCGTGTGCAATTTGTTCATAGATCCGAATTCTCCTAATGATTCACCAAATCTTTCTAACGATCCTCCTCACACATCTTCGTTGAAACAACTTCATTGCGTTAGTTGTGGAGATCCGTTAGGAGATGGTTCACTTTGTGAACGGTGCAATTGCAAGGATTGTGGATTTAACCATGAACTTTGTACATGTTATGTTTTGAGAACCGAACCTACATTCACCTCTGATTATTATCAGAACTTTAGTGAAAATTCTCAAAACGACTTCAACCACCTTTCTCACAACTCATACGAGCAAGAATCATATCATTCAAATTTCAATGATGCTTCGTATCAAAATACACCAAGTTTTTCTTGTGAGTGCTGTGGTTGTCCACACTACAGTTCTGATTGTCAATCGGGAAACACGCTTGTCTATGAGCAGTTTCCTGATAACAATTTTGACCACAATCTACATGAATCACAGTCACATTAGTTTCATTGGTGTGACTACTGTGGAAACTCAAATTTCGGTTCCTAGTGTCTTATTAGGAACACACATGTCTATGAGAATGTTCTTGATGACAGTTCTGACGAAGATACCGGAGATGCCCTTCTCATTGGTCTTCTGTATTTAGTGAAAGATTTGAAGGGTAGTAACATTCCTATGATAATCCAAATAAAAAATCCATGGAAGAATTGTTAGCTGAAGAACAGGCTACTAAAATAAATTCCCAAGATGCCATTAAAAAATCTGTTAGGGAATCAATTGCAAAAGAAAAAGCAGCCAGACATAGCTCTCGATTCCGTTTCATTCCTGATGACAGTGATGATGAAGATATCTTTGAGGATGATTCATCCACTTCATCAGATGAGACACAATCTGTGGAAATACAGGGAGAAGAGAGTATAATTGAATCTCTAGCAGAAGAACATATGGAAATTCAAAAATCCATTGATGCTAGCCCTTCTCAACTCCCTGAGCCAGCTGTTATCATACCCGAGGTTCCCACTCACTCTCTGAGCATGGGGGACGAGCATCTTGACACTGTTCCTGAAAAGGAATCGGACGAATTCATAAAGTCTAGTGTTGAGGACCTTGTCCTAATCCCAAGAGAGTCACAGGGAATTCTTGATCATATGTGTGATATCCATCCTCCTCTTGTCTTCCCAAATCATGATGTTGAGATGTTCTCCGATTCTAATGATGACGATTCGTTATCTTGTGGAGACATCAGTTATGTGGAAGAATTACCTTCTGAGCTAGTCAGCTTAGAAGAAGAGAATGATGAAGAGATTGACATTGAAATCAAAGCTGAAGCACTTCGTGCAACATTATTGAAGCCTTCCACTTTGATCCTATGGGAGAGAAGATTAGTGGCAGTACCACTTCTCATTCTCATAATTCCTTCCCCGATTATGAATCATTTACCTTCGATGAGTTCTCCTGTGAACTCACTCACATCAATCCCGAATATGATTCATTCACATTCGAGGAGTTCTCCTATGAACTCACTCATATCATATCTCCACCGGAGTATGATAACTTCTACTTTGATCTAGATACACCCGGGATATGTCTTGATCAAACGAGCTTAAAAGATGAGATTCATGATATTATGAATTCTCCCATGGGTGATGATGAGTTAGTCATGATGTTTGTCATGACTTTCTTTCTCTTCTTCACCTATCCCGTGGCCTCTCCTGTTCTTCACTCCTTCGGGAATGAAGACATTATCTTTGACCCCGGCATCACCGCTTATAGTTTATACTATTTAAAGCCGGGTAGTTATCTCATCGGTGTGGAACTTTCACGTGCTTCAAATGTTTGTCCAAACATCTTGAATGAAAGTCCGATGGAGATTGTCTCTTCCACATGTTGCTTCCCCTAGAACAAACGAATTCGGGGTCGAGTCAAGCTAGCGACTCGGTAAACGAAAACACTCGGTAAACGAAAACAGTAGCATAATATGGGGTTTTCACCCTAAGTGCAGGGGAGTTACCCATGCTGTTGTTACCATGTATATAGAGTTAAAAAAAAATTGTATATATATAAATAAAGTGAAAAATGATATTCCCACAGTTAGCTTATAATATTATCTTTTTACGTTCAAAGAGTCGGCATAATAGACGGGACTTTGAATATTGAGGACAATATTTAATTCTAAGTGTGGGGGGAAATTCTAGCGAAGTTGATCACATTTTACCTTCTAGTACCCCCGTTTTTTGCCAAAATTTTAAATTTTTTTCACTTTATTTCAAAATTTTTATGGTTATCAATCCACCATGTCTAAACGACAAAGGGATTGGCTAATCCAGGAGCAAATGGCTCTTGGTAAAGACAACTCAAATCCGTTTACGGCTGACAATTTGGCGAAAATTGTATGGTATTCAACTCACCATATCCTAAAAAGTAAAGAGTTGGCTAGCCCACAAGGTTATGGCTTGTGGTAAAGGCAGTGGAAAACCATAATTAGTAATCAACTCACCAAGATGATGACTGTATTCCATCAAAGAGTTGTCTAGTTCAGAAGCAAACGGCTTCTGGTAAAGACAAATCAAATCCGTTGACAGCTGATGATTTGCTCAAAATCATATGGTTATCAGTGTACCATAGTTCTTACTTGAACTGAAACATTTGGCTACTCCATAAGTAATGGATTTTGGTAAAGAGACTTCAAATCCATTATGTTTTCATAAAATATTGCTAGGGACTAGCAATAGTTTAGTGTGGGGGATTGATGAGTGCTCAAACACTAATCATTTTTGGTCAAATCTGAACTGGAAAACATCCAAAAACGCTCAAAAATGCATCAAAATACTGAAAATATCTCAGGGATTGTGTTTTATATGTTTTAGATGCAAAATGAGTAAAAACAGATGAAAAACAAACAAAGTTTGCATGTTTGGTAGTTTCAGTCCCCCAACTTTCAAAGATTATCAAAAATAGTCCCTCAAAGTTTCAAAATTTGACAAATTTGGTCCCTGAAGGTTTATTTTTGAAAGAAAAGTCAATAATGGTCTTTGGAAAATCACAAGTTGTCATTTCTAGCCCTTGGATATCAAGTTTGCAAAATTGTCAAAATAGGCCCCTCAACTTTGAGTTTTACCAGTTTTAGTCCCTGGGGGTTTAAAATGGGAAATTTATTAATCTTGGTCCTTGGGATATTCAAGTTTGGCAAGTTTGGTCCATGGATTAAGTTTGAACAGTTTGCATAACCATCCCCTAATTTTCAACTTAGTGCAAAAATGGTCCCTATGGTTTTCACTACTATAAACAAACGGATCCCATTTTTATTTCTACACCAAATCCAACCCAACAACAAAACTAATCCACCACCCTTATACCACCCTCACCCAATCCACTACCACTTTAACCTTGGCCCAATTACCTTATCAGCCAAATCCAAACACAAAGAATAAAACCACCCAAATCCCATTCCACGTTTAATATTAAACGAGGTCAAACCCTCAGTCAACCCCTACCTTTTTCCCTCCCCCGTGCATGCAAAAACCTGCAACATCAAACACCATCATCACTAACACTGCCACACGCCACCCCTACTCTTCACCTTTCCTCCACAACACTCCAAAACCTCACCCCTGCCAAAAGCTAACTGCCAAGATTAGCTAATCCATTTTCCCGCCAAAGTGATTGAATGGCCAAGATATAATTCTCTCATCCAATAGCCAAGAAGAAATGTGAGAAAGAGTCAATGGGACCCAAGGAACCCTAAAGGGGCATTATAAAAGGAAAAGAAAGAGGCAGTTAGATTTTTTAGTAGGTTTTAGCTAATAGAAGTAACGTAGAATTAATGTTTTGGTAAAATTAGTCTTTAAATTTCCGTGTTCTAATTCACCTCTCCAATTAATAAAAGATTTTCAGTTTCAAATTGCTTTTCTAAATTTTTATTTAAGCTTATTTATCTCTTTGCTTATGCAAACTGCTTATTTACTTATGCTTCTTTTCAAACTGCTTATTTTATGTTAGTCAACGCTTATTGAGTTCCTTTTATGCCATTTGTGGTTAATAAGCTTAGTTGATTATTTAGAAGTTACAGGTTAAGTTTTCAACTCTTAGCTGCCTAGATTAGCTAAATCTACTTATGCTTGTTTTTGATGTTCTTATTGTGTTATTAGTGTTTCATTAGCTTCATTAGTGTTCACTTTATCTGCTTCAGACTTAAAATCAGTAGGTAGTAGCTAAAAATAAATAGTTGTAGTGTTAAGCTTAGTTTAAGAGGGTGTTTGGATAAGGGTAGATCACTGTAAGTTTAGTTGATTTTTGTTGCTCTTTTTGCACAGGTAGACTACTTTAGGCTTAGTTAAGATAGAACAAGTAAAAAATTGGTAGGTTTAATAGTTAAAATTCAAACTTGGACTTAATCCCAAATTCTGTCAGCTTAAGCAGTATGTAGAAGTTGATAATCTTGAATATTGTTAGATATAGTATGCATTTAGGGTAATCAACTCATAAACTTGCTCAACATATCATCTAATTTAAGAATCAAGTCGTAGAAATTCATTAAAGTCAAACTTGCAGTGTAACCAAAAAGTCAATTTTACATACTGAGTGAAATGGGACAGATTTCAAATGAGTTTCTAGGGTTCATTTCTTGTTGAAAATACAAAGTCTTTGTTATTTTGAAAACTTTGACAGCTTGTGTATTCAAATGAAAAAGAAAATTTGATTTTGGAAATCATTTGCTTAGGTAAATCTGGTTTTGAAATTGCTTAACTTACTAAGAAATGCCCTGCACCACCAGGCTTGACCCATTTTCAATTGATCATAACTTGTTCAATATTTGGCCTTTTTGCTTGATTTTTTTGTTTTAAGAAGCATGCAACACTGTATTGATATATGTATAACTTGTTTGCCCTTTCATGCTTGTTTGCCCGCTTGTTTTTAGTCCCAAAATGAGCCCTCTAGTTTTTGTTTCTGCTGGTGCAATAGCAGCCTGCAAGTTTGTTTGAGTTCTCTTTATTCCTTGTTGATTAATTGTAGCTATAAGGTGGTTTGCATGTGTTTGAAACCTAGTTTCTTAGTTTGCTTATTTGTTGTGGCTTATGTGCTAAATTAGATAGCTTTTAACTTTTTCAAAACCAAACTTGGCACAAAACCTCCACTGTGAGATTTTGGGCATGCACATATTTACTTAAGCTTATAATTTTGATTCAATCATGTTCATTTGTCTCTCCTTGAGTAATTTCCAAGCTTCTTGCACCATTAGCCTTAGCTTGTGAGCTTTTGGGGTGGCCTTCTGTCACTCATGGCTTAACTGTTTGGTCTCACGAATCAGTGAATTGCACCAATCTTCATAAGCCATTTGTGAATTCATCTGTGAACCCTAGGGCTTGTGCCTTGGCTCTTTGGAAAGCCCACCCAGCCAGCTTTTTAGATCCCCCTTTGATTTGGACCCCCAAGTTCCATTGTGGGCCCCACCAAGGGCTGCAAAGTCCCTGCAGGTCTGTGTGGTTGTCTGTGGGATTTGGATTTGCTCAAGTGCTTATTTAAGCTTATTCAGTCCCTTTTCTTGTCTCCTTAGCTTATTTCCAGTACTCTCAATTTGTTTATAACTTAAATTACTTTTAGTTCTCAGCTTATAGCTTATAGGATTGCTCTTCAAGCTTATTAACCCTTTCAAACTCAAAAAGCTAGGCTGTTAAGCACTTAGGCTCTCTAATTGCTTATTTTTAAGTTCCACAGCAAGTTCCTTTATTAAAGTTTGTTAATTTAGGTATTTAAATGGTTTTGTAAAAGAAAATTCCAAAAAAAGCCAATTTTAATAGAAATGATAGCTTCTATTTAAGCCCTTTGGCTTAATTTTCAACTTATTTATAAGCAATTTTCATTTTTATATTCTTCTCAGGTTCCTTAAAGGTTAAATTAATTGTAGTAAATTTTTCAGATTTTTCTCTTTTCATTTGGTACTTTTTATAATTTAATTTAGTTTTTATTAATTAATAATTAGTTAATAATTAGTAATAATTATTTAAAAAGTCTTAAAAATGTATTTTCAGTTTTAAAATTAGTTTTATATTATTTTATATTTTTCCAAATTTAAATTTTGTTTTTCTAAGTTAAATTTATAATTATTTGTATTTTAATGTAATTTAAATAATTAAAAGTAATTAGGAAATTAGTAATTAATTAATAATAATTATATAAATAGTGTAAAAATTAATTTTAATTTTCTAAAAATTTTCTTTTATTATTAGGATTGTGAAAATATAATTTTCATATCTGTAAGTATTTTATTTCACCAAAACTCGCGTTTTATTTTGTACGCTTACGTTATTTAAAATGCAAACGTACGCGTTTTTAGATATTAAACATTTCTAATTATCTAGTTTTCGCGTAATCATTTATATAGCTTATTTAAGCTATTTCTTCTTATATTCCTTAGTTTAATCAATCATAAACCCCTTTCTGTCCAAATTCACCTGATCACAATCCCGTTTTTAATACCTTTGCACACCTCGCAGGGACATAACGACCCGGGGAAACACTATACTCCTTGGTTAGTTGGTCTGAGACGTTTGACTTGGTTGACCACTCACCTGGTTAATTTAGTTGACCTTTCAGGACCAATCAAATTTTGGCGCCGCTGCCGGGGAGGTTGTGCGCGTATTCTAAGACGATTTGAAGATTAGTGATCTTTGGATATTCACTCATTGTATATTTTCCATCTCTGTGTATATTTTCATAAAACCAAAAATAATCGTGAAGTTCATTCGTTTGACTGATTGATTACCAAAAATATTTTCCTTATTATTTTGTTTATACAAAATGTTTTTCAAAACCCCAAAAAAATTCACCTTTACCCTCCTACCCATTTTGATTCTTCATCCCTTTACCCTCTATCCTGTTGATTCTAACTTCTTCCACTTCTCCTGTAATTGATTCTAATGGCATCTCTCGATGACGATTTCTTTGAACAAAGGGCCTTTAAGAGCAACATTGAAAAACTTCAGGCCTTGTCAAAAATGTCGAGATGTCGTGTTGATTATGATGGACCATCGATTCCTATTCCCTCTCCGGTGAGGGGAATGGAACGAGAAACCGGGGTGACAAAGGACTCTGTACTTCCCTCTGACAATGGAAATGCTAAATACGTCCAACCTGCGGTTGTCCAAAAATCTAAGCTCACAATGGCTCCTAAACCGTCAAAAATTGACCCTAACCTTTCACAATTTACGGTTTAAAGTTTGTCAAGATAACGTACGGAGCTTAGAGCAGTGACTGAAAAGAACGACTTGCCTAATCTTCACATTTATCAAGAACAAAAACCAGAGACCATAACGGAAGTGGTGAAAATTCCTAGCTCTCAGAGCACACCACTTGTCCCACCTCCGGATTTTATTCCTTGTGTTGGTTGTGGTGAGCCGCTTTTCGGGTTGCCATGTCGTTGGTGTACATGTGAACAATGTGGTAATGATATTTGAAATGGAAGTTGTTTGTTTTGTGGTTCGAGGAATTCATTTGCTTATGATCCTAATCAGAACTCATTCAACAACTCTTCAAAATTTTCCAACTACCCATCGCATTCATACGAGCAAGAGCCATATTAACCATATTTCAATAATGCTTCGTATCAAAATACACCGAGTATTTCTTGTGAGTATTGTGGAGGACCTCACCAAGGTTTTGATTGTCATAATAGTCAAAATTTTGGTTACGACCAGTATCCATACAATTCACCAAACCAGACTCAACAGTTTAACTGTTGTGAGTACTGTGGTGGTTCACACTACGGTTCTGATTATCAATCAGGAAACATGTTTGTTTATGAGCAGGTTCCTGATGACAATTATGACTTTAGCACATATGACTCATAGCCACATCAGTTTTACTGTTGTGAGTATTGTGGAGGTCCTCACTGCAGTTCTGATTGTCAAACAAGGAATCCATTTCCTTGTAACAATTATGACTATTCATTTCAAGACCAACCTCCACAGTACCAATTGATTCAAGCAACTCCTCATGAAACTCAGCAAGACCTTTGTCTAAAGGTTCTAGACGCATTGAAAGAATTTAAGGAGGGGTTGGATACTACATCGTTTCAAGATTCTCATGAGAAATCCATAGCAGAATTACTTGCTAAAGAACGAGATGCTAGAAACGAAATGAGCATGGAAGAATTACTTGCTGAGCAAAGAGCAGCTAAAATACATGCCAATCTTCGCTATGCTGCTCTATTTGATGACGATGATGATGATGATGATGATGATGATGATGATGAAGATAACATTGTTATTATTCAAAAAGATTCATCGGGTACATCAGTTGAAATCCCACCAATCCAAAAATCGCAGGGAGAAAAGAATATGACAGAATCACTAGCAGTAGAAATAATGGAACTTGTAGAATCCATGACTGCTAGTCCTTCTCAACTCCCTCAATCTACTGATATCACACCCGAAGTTCCCACTCACTCTCTGAGCATGGGGGACGAGCATCTTGACCCTGTTCCTGAAAAGGAATCGAAAGAATTCATAAAGTCTAGTGTTGGGAACCTTGTCCCAATCCCAAGAGAGCCACAGGGAATTCTTAATCATGTGTGTGATATCCCTCCTCCTCTTGTCTTCCCAAATGATGATGTTGAGATGTTCTCCGATTCTAATGATGACGATTCGTTATCTTGTGGAGACATCAATTATACGGAAGAATTACCTTCTGAGCTAGTCAGCTTAGAAGAAGAGAATGATGAAGAGATTGACACTGAAATCCAAGATGAAGCTCTTCGTGCTACATTATTGAATGTCAGTCTCCTCATTTCTAAAATTCAGGCTTTCAAAGAGAAACTCATTTCATCTCTTATCCCCATTAAGTATAGTGACATTTTTTCCGATGATTATACACTGGAATTTGAAGCCGTCACTTTTGATCCTATGGGAGAGAAGATTAGTGGCAGTACCAATTCTCATTCTTATAATTCTCTCCCCGATAATGAATCATTTACTTTCGATGAGTTCTCCTGTGAACTCATGCACATCAATCCAGAATATGATTCATTCACATTTGAGGAGTTCTCCTGTGAACTCACTCATATCATACCTCCACCGGAGTATGATAACTTCTACTTTGATCTAGACACACCCGGGATATGTCTTGATCAAACGAGCTTAAAAGACGAGATTCATGATATTAAGAATTCTCACATGGGTGATGATGAGTTAGTCATGATGTTTGTCATGATTTTCTTTCTCTTCTTCACCTATCCCGTGGCTTCTCCTGTTTTTCACTCCTTCGGGAATGAAGACATTATCTTTGACCCCGGCATCACAGCTTATAGTTTATACTATTTAAAGCCAGGGTCTGTATATCTCATCGGTGTGAAACTTTCACGTGCTTCAAATGTTTGTCCAAATATCTTGAATGAAAGTCCGATGGTGATTGTTTCTTCCACATCTTGCTTCCCCAAGAACCAATGAATTCGGGGTCGAGTCAAGCTAGCGACTCGGTAAACAAAAACAGTAGCATGCATATGGGGTTTTTACCCTAAGTGTGGGGGAGTTCCCCTGCTGTGTTACCATGTATATATATCAATAAATAAAATAAAGTGAAAAAATGATATTTCCACATTTAGCTTGTAATGTTGCCTTTTTACGTTCAAAGAGTCGGCATAATAGCTGGGACTTGAATATTGAGGACAATATTCAATTCTAAGTGTGTGTGGGGGGGGGGGGGATTCTAGCGAATTTGATTACATTTTACCTTCTAGTACCCCCGTTTTTGGCCAAAATTCAAAAAAAAAATCGTTTTATTTTAAAATTTTTGTGGTTATCAGTCCGCCATGTCGAAACGACAAAAGGACTGGCTAATCCAGGAGCAAACGGCTCTTGGTGAAGATATATCAAATCCGTTTATGGCTGACAATTTGCCTAAAATTGTATGGTATTCAACTCACCTTATCCTAAACAGTAAAGAGTTGGCTAGCCCGCAAGGTTATGTCTTGTAGTAAAGGCAGTGGAAAACCATAATTGGTATTCAACTCACCAAGATGATGACTGTATTACATCAAAGAGTTGGCTAGTCCAGAAGCAAACGACTTTTGGTAAAGACAAATCAAATCCGTTGACAGTTGATGATTTTCTCAAAATCATATGGTTATCAGTGTACCATAGTTCTTACTTGAACTGAAACATTTGGCTACTCCAGAAGTAATGGCTTTTGGTAAAGAGATTCAAATCCATTAAGTTTTCTCAAAAGATTGCTAGGGACTAGCAATAGTTTAGTGTGGGGGATTGATGAGTGCTCAAACGCTCATCATTTTTCGTCAATATGAACTGCCAAAACATCCAAAAAAACTTAAATATGCATCCAAAAACGGGAAATATCCCAAAGATTGTGTTTTATATGTTTCAGATGCAAAATGATTGAAAACAGATGAAAAACGAACAAAGTTTGCATAATTGGCAGTTTCAGTTCCTCAAATTTCAAAAATTGTCAAAACTAGTCTCTGAAGGTTTAAAATGAATAAAAATTCAACATTAGTCCATGGGAAATCAAACTTATTCAATTTTAGTCCCTGGACAAAAGTTTTCTTAAAATGGCAACTTTTACCCTTCAAGTTTTAAAATTGGCAAAAATGTCCCCCCGAGCAAGAACTTTGGATAGAAAAGTCAACAATGGTCCTTGGGAATTCAAATGTTGGAAAAAATGGTCATTGGGTGAAAAGATTGAAGAATTTACAAGTTTAGCCCATGAACTTTCAATTTTGGCAAGAATAGTCCCTAGGGTTTTCTAATATGGAAATTATCAAAATGGTCCTTGTACTATTCACACTTGGCAAATAAAGTCCCTTTGATAAACTTTAGAAACTTGCCGAATCAGGCCCCTAAACTTTCAGAAATTACACTTTTGGTCCTTATGTTATATTAAGCCTAAAACCAAACTAACCCTTTAATTATCCAACCCAAAACCAAAACCCAAGCCCAGCCCAACCAAACCTTAAAATAAAACAAAACCCACCCCGTATATATTAACCCCAGTCAAACCAAGTTTGACCCTTCCATCTCCCCTCCTTCACGTGACTTGCAAACACTGCCCCTTCATCATCACCATCACCATGTGAGCCTGCAACCATCATGACCCCTACACCCTTATACCTCCAAACAAACACCCCAGTCCAAAATTATCCCACCCTGCCAAGTTATCAGACCCCAAGTGGCTAAATTTGTTTTCCCGCCAAAAACCAAGCAACGGCTAAGATTGAAAATTATTCATCTAATGAATCAAAACTGAAGTGGGAAACGTCCAAGGAACCTTTTTGAAGAGTATAAATGGAGAAAGAAGCCAGGAAAGGAGGAGTTAGTTTTTTTAGTAATAGTAGTATTTAATTTAGTTTTAGCTTAAATGTCGAATTTAGTATAATTCAACTTTTCTAAACGTAATTTTCTTTTCAATCTGAATTCTCAGCTTAACTTAAGTGGAATCTTTATTATTCTGTTGTAATTCAAAGTTTCAGTTTAAATGCAAGATTCCAATTTCAAGTGTAATTCTCATTTCAAGTGAACAAGTGGTAACAAGGTTGTTACTGCCCCACTTAGCTCATTCTAGTTTAATATCAAGTTTGGTCAAGCTTTGAAAGCATGTGAGATAATATTAGTCATAAACCTCAAAAATTCTCAAAACAGTTAAAATAAAAAGAAAAAATATGTATATATATATCTCTACATTATATATAACAGGAGGCATTTGAAGGATATGTCCAGTCATTGTCCAGTCAATGCCCAGTCATTGCCCAGTAATTCATATTTCGCCATGTCATCACATAAGCAATGCCATGTCATCACATAAGCAATGTTTTTTTTTTAATTTATTAATTTTGCAAATTTTTAATTAATTTCAGAAATTTTAATATTTCGGATTAATCATATGTAAAAATAATGTTGGTGAGGATTGAACTTGAGATGTCTACTAACAATAACAAACATCTGAACCACTAGAGCAACACAACTTTTGGAGTAAAGTTTGCAATTCAACAAATATAAACCTTTGGAACCTATTAATTCGTCTAAGGAATACTCCAAACCAATTAAAATCTCCTAAAAAATATCCATTTTCTTCTCAATTAATATCACGATCACTGCCATATCTAAGAAAAACCCTAAACTATTTCTTCCAGCCTCTTCAAAAAAGCTAACGTGCTTCCTCTTTGTTCCTGTATGATCAAAAAATTTATGCTTATAATACAATCATCAAATCTATGTGAGCTTAATACATATTTGAACTTTGCAGGTCTAATGTTTTACATCTCCAATTTTCAAAGTCAAGATGAATAAGGTATGTATGTTTATGTATATCTTTTATATGCTCTCTGAGACCTTTGTATATTTATGTATATATATATATATATATATATATATATATATATATATATATATATATATATATATATATATATATATATATATATATATATATATATAAATGCAAGGAGAGGACAAGAAGAAGATGAATGCTGGGGTATTAGTTCCTCTAGGGAGGTTTTAGGATGTAAATTTGGTTTCTGGTTCATGTTTCTGAGCATTGGACAATTATTAAGCCTTTCTCCATTTTAGTGCATAAATCTGCCATTACTATTATTGTTGTTATTTATTGTTATTTCTGCTTAAGTACTGCCTATTCAGTGTTAGTTTAGTGTAATCTTATGGTTTCATGTGTTGATACTGTTAACTGCTTTGAAATTCTTAGAAAACAGTTTCTATAGGGGTGTTTGGGATTAGTATTAATCTTGGGGTTCTTATCGTTATTTTAGTGTTGTTTTGGCATGGTTAGATTGTTTTAGGTAATATCAGCATAAGTAAGTCATAAAACCTTAGGTTATAACATTAAAAGTCAAAACCTCAGTTTACATCTTTGTTGTTGTTCACTGTTAAGTGTATAAGACCCATAGTCACCCTAATCCTTTCATTAGTTGTTAGAGTAGATTAATGCAGGCTCATTATAGCTTATATTAACATAATTGGTCATCTAGGTTTAATCAAAAGTCATAAAAGTCAAGTTAGGATTAATTTCATAAAAAGTCAAATTGCTTAGTGTCAGTTTTTTTCAAATCATGCGAGAATTTTCATAAGCTCAATTCTAGGAGTTAGCTTCTGTGAGTTTGGTTAATTGTAGTTTGTCAGCTTGAGTACAAGTTCATATATATATATATATATATATATATATATATATATATATATATATATATATATATATATATATATATATATATATATATATATATACTTTAGATTTTTTTTTATTTGCTTAAATGTTGGCTTCTAGTGGCCTGCAGGGCATGCTTTTCCCCTGCAGCAGGGGACCCGTTTGAATGGGCTATTTTGATATCTTTGTAGTTTGATCATTGATGTGCGTTTTATTAGTACAAGTTTTAAAATTTATAAACACGAATTATCCGATTATTATTTAGCACATACGAGCAAGTATACTCGTCCAATGTAATAAAGGTGGGTAACTCGAGATCGTCCCAAGGGATTTGGTTGTTTTAATAATAAGAAAAACGCTTCTTAAATAAGGGTTGTCAATCCAATTTTATGTGAATATCAATTTAAAAGAAACTCAATAAAAACTAAACATATACTTGAGCTTTGTTGTTTTAACTAAAAATGAGAGTTATACAATCTATGATGTATGTCATGTTTTAACAACTACTAAGAATTCTATCACCTAAATGACTCCTTTCGGACATATCAAATGAGTATGACAATTCTATAATCACATGGTTGTTTTGAAAATCAATTCTTCTCTTATGAATTCCTACGAATCCTTTCGGTCCTTTTTCGTGATGAAATCTTCTCAAATCCATTTTAACAAGTAAATAAGATGGTTGTCAAGCCTCCTATTCCATACTAATTCGTGCACTAATGTTTTGGAATAAAAACAAGTTGAAATTCCTTTCGGACCTATTTTTCAAAAGATTGTTTTTACCAACAAATTAAGCAAGATTCGATGTTACTTCAACAAACTCATAAAATAGATATGTTTTCATGCATCACCTTTTTCATAAAAGAATACTCCATTAACCAATCACATCATATACACAAGTATTTCACAAATTACTCCATAGCAATCATATTAAAACACAAGTAAATAAGAAAACTTTCATAAAACTTAAAGTAACAATTGTTCATTATACGTATCAAGGTGTACCTAGTCTTGAGAATTACAATGAATAAACTTGTGGAACTATAGCAACCACACTCCTCCAATTGCTCACTAACGTAAGTAAACAACTCCACACTCGAACCAATGCTTGAGACTCTAACTCAACACGTTCTGGACGTTTTCACAACACTTAGTAAACTTTCAGGCAATATAAGATGAACTAACAAGATTTGGTGTACTACTAAGTTACATATTTGGTGGTATAAGTAATTCTAGACCCTAAGTAGTCATTATATAGCATAATAACACTTATCCTTCAAGTAAAAACGTCCCTCTAGAGTTAATAAGCAGAAATGATCTGCCACACATGATTATGGGGAGTAAATACGCCCATAAATGCAAAACTTGTAACTTCATTCAACTCCATCCGATCGGATGCGGGTTGTATCCGATCGGTTGGACCCTGCCTGAAAATTATACTTTTGTCTTTTCTTTGTCGTTTTACGTTGCATGCAGTATTTTTCTTCGTGGCATGACTTTATCCTTTAGAACTTGATATTTCCTTGATAAATATGTGAAGAAAACTTTGTCTTTATCAAATCCTTTTGTCCATGCATCGTTTCTTTCTTTCTTGATCTTCTTGAAACTCTCCAAATGTGCATGATCACTTCATTTCTTCATCTTTTAATCATTTTTACCTGCTTTTGGCTATATTTGCATGCATAAACACTTTTTCACGATTAAGTAACAAATATATATAAATATGACCAATATCCATGCATAAAACAAACAATAACGCGACTAAAAACATGTTAAATTTGTGCGTTATCAAATCCCCCACACTTGAGCTTTGCTCGCCCTCGAGCAAGTCTTAATTAAAAGAAAATTGATTTCAATGGCAATAGTGCAAATATCTTATTTGAACTCAATCAAGTAAATAAAGAGCTTGATAACAATTCTAAGCACCTCACGAAGATAATTTGAAATTCTCTCATCACTCAATATGTGTCATGATTAATAGATCACTCATTGCTCAGTCATGATTTATGTTTCTTACCATATGCTTGTACAAGTATCAAAACAATAGAATAATTCATCAAAGAGGTCTTTTATTCGGGTTGTAACGTTTAGGCTAAGGGTAAATAAAACTTTCCTGCAAATAATTACACTAAGTAAAAAAGGTAAGGATAAGGCATGGGAATATTTATGAAATTGGTTTTAAAGAAAAATAAAATCAAAGTCTAAGTCCCATTGTTGCCAATCACAAACAAACCACAAACCCAAAAATGATAATAGTTACAATCTTTCTCCTCTTCGAACTTTCACATGTCGATACATCGATTCACCATAAAAATATTCTTCATACTTAGCACATTGGCTAACAACATATCACATAACTTTCTTTCTTCAAAATAATATAGCACAGTTTCTATTATTGTCACCTTATAGTTGTGATGACTTATTTTCATTTTTTTTTCACATCTCCCCACACTTCGCATAAACATACACCACAAAAAATACAAATAAGAAGTATGCATCCTTCATCTTTGTTGGAATGGCACACACGTGATTGGTGAAGTGTGGCTAACTAATAATCATAAAAAACAATCCAACATACAAAGCAACTAGCAACCCACCATTTAGACTTTGACAAGGGTAAGGCTAAGGTTTAAAGTGTAAAATCTTTTTGTATTTTTCTGGATTTAACAAAATGAAAAGGATTGGCTCACAGGGTGAAACTAGGGGTATCTAGCGCTAAAGATGAACGCTAACAAATGGGTTCCAAATACGAGGGTAACTAACCGGTGTGGTTAGCAAAAATTATTTTGTAAACGGATGGACATTTGATTTTATTCCTAAGTTTACCTCTTATCATATGAATATATCTTTATCATTCGAAAATGAATTAACCGTAATACATAACAAGTACAAGTTCTAGAATTAACACAACCATCGGCACACTTATAATGAAATATATAAATAGCATAAGAAACACTATTCACATAAAGAAAACTAATCCTCACAATTTAGTAATAAGGGTATAAAATTGTGCTAACAAATGTTATCAATTCCGAGACGAATTGCTCTTTAAACTTGACTTTATTCTCCAAAAATATAATTAGTATTTACCATTGAATCAACCGTATTTTAACTAAAATATGAAGGGCAAACTACTTTTAGTTACTAAAGTTCACGATTCTAAAAGAAACGAAAATTAAAAATTTAAAAATTATGCAATTTTTCTATTTTCTTCCCTCCCCTACACTTAAGTTTTGCATTGTCCTCAATGTAAAAAAAAAAAAAAAAAAAAAAAAAAAAAAAAAAAAAAACTTCAAAGTAAAGGAGATGGAAAATTTTAGAAAATACCGGAGTTAAATACACAACATGCATATTTGATCATAATAAGAAAATGAGTTTATCGACTCCAAACGTTGATCAACTATATGCTTCCGTAACAAAACCCATCGGAGCGAATGAATTCGTCCTCACTTTCCTCTTCATCTTCATCTTCCTCATCAACGTCTTCATCATCCACTCGTCTCTTATTCTTTCCAACTCTTGATGATGAACCTCCAACATCATAACTCGATCCTCCAGGATTAAAACTTGATCCACCCACATTGACACCTGAACTACCATACTCGGGAAGTCTACCGTATGGAGGGTATGGTTCGGGAAATGGTGAATAACCAGGATAAGGGTAGGGGTATGGTCCAGGATATGGAGAATATGGTAAAGGGTATGGTGGAACATTTGATGGGTTTTAGGGAGGTACCTCATAATTGGCATCTTGTGCCAAATGTTGGATTATAGGCGTGGAATAATCAAAGTTGTAATTATTCCTCATTAGCATTGAATCTTTCCAAACATCCCTACACTTAATAGCATTTAACTCTCGGTTCCAATCACTCCATCCTGAATCAAAACCACTTTGAGTATTCCCCGGAAAACTTCCCATTTGAGGTTGTAATGGTGCTTCCGCATAAGCTCCTGATTGCGCCCCCACACTTGGTTCGGTCAAAGGTCCCAAAGTCTTGTTATTCCTATCCAATGCTTTTCCAAAACTAAAAGCATCCCATATCTCACTCTCCATCCTCACTCGACACTTCCTCAACTCATTATCATTAAAATACCCAAGATTCTTAGCCAATACCGTCACATAATGACCTCCACAAACATCACTTTGTTTCTTAATCCCCGGTGCTCTTTTAGAAAGATATTCGGCAATAATCCATGCCACATTCCCATTCTTATCTTCCTCCAATAGCTTCATCACCCATAGGTCCGGTTGACTACATTTGTCTTGACTTCCACTCCTATGCAACAATCCCCAAGAAATCAACTTTTGTAACACCTTCATCAATGGATTCCTAATCCTAGAAGAATTCCTCCTAAGACAAGTTGGATCACCAATTCTATTCCAATAAGCATCAACACCCGTGTATTGATCATTAGCTCTAGCCAAGCTCATAAAATGTGGTCCAAACAACCTATGATTAACCTCACTCTCCTCATACAAACCAAGGGCAACTGCAAAATTTGGCAAAGATAAAGCATGCTCGCGACCACACAATCTAAACCAAACACAAACATCCCCAAGAACATCATTCACCTTCCTATCAAAGTAAAATGTAGAAAAGAACTCCAAACACCATTCCTTGTAAACATCCTCACGTATACTAAAAGCTCTGTCCCAAGAATAATCTTCAAACCTATCCCCATCACCGGGACACACATAAATCATAGTCATCATGCTCCTCAATTGATCCTCACATTCATACTCTGCAAGCAATTCCCAATCAATCAATCTAGGCTTAGCAATCTTTCTCTCTTGAAGTGTTGAAAGACGTTCCCTATACGCATTCTTCTCATCTTTGTTTTGCACATTAGAAAACTTGACATTATCATTAGACTCCGGTTTCAAACTGAAAGTGATCCTCTTCCTCTCGTTCCTTTTCAAATACTTGTTAACAATCGGGTTTCTTTGATTTCGACCCAATCTTGCAACATTTCCCTGAAAGAAATCTCAAATTAGGTTATTATAAAAGTATAAAAACTAATACCAATCAATTTAGAAACTAGAAAATGCATTTTCAAAAATGTCAAAAATTTTTCCGTAGCATCCATCCGATCGGATTGAGGTCCATCCGATCGGATGGATCTTTTGGCATTCTCCAATCCGTTCGGTTGCAACTCGCAACCGATTCGGCTGGAGTTTCTGTTTCTGAAATTCATCCTCAGTCCCTTGTAAACGTTTCCCAATCAATCAATCTTCTTTCTAACGTGTAATCTACCATTCTTGAGTACTTCTAACATCTAAACTCTCCTATCAACGATTCGTAACATTTCCAATCATCAACCTAATCATCCTATGAAAACCAAGAACATCATCTACTAAAATCTTCCAATTAGTGCTCTAATCAACAATGCAATTACCTAACATCACTAATTATCAATCATGTAACTTTTGGGATTCATCAATTGCAAATAAACTAACTCCAAAGATTCTACCCAATTCAATCCGAAAATTCAATCAATGAATTCTTACTCAAAACTTAATCAATTGCTCTAATTCTTTTTGCAATACATTCTCCTATCATCTAATCACTTATCCCCAAAATATTACATCTTAATTCGAACTAATTCAAAAATACCCAATTCGTGCCCTAATTTCAATCATCCGAATTAAAACCTAATTGAATGAAATTAATGATATAACTTACTTGACTTGATGCCATTGATGATCAATTATCACTCCTGCAACTCTTAAACAACTTCTTATGGTCGAATTCCTAACCCCCAATTCTTGGTGGATTGTGTGTGTGTGGTTTTCTTGGGTTTTTGAAAATTTTGGTTTATATATTCAATCCCATCCGATCAGTTGTGAATACATCTATTCGGTTTTGTATGAAATTGATTTTTCAAAGTTTTTCTACTACTAAACTTGGTACAAGCACTAGTAGTTCTTATCTCTTCAAAAACTTATTATTTTGTATGTATTCCAAACACACTTTGTCTACCAAAAATTTGATCATCATTTCTACTTCTAACTTAAGACTAAAACATAACTTAACTTCTAAAAAAAAACTAAATAAAATCGATCAATAGATAAACTAGATAGATATATAGTTAGATAGTCTTATTCAAACATGAAATGCATAAAACCTAAAAACATAAAATAAATTGCATGAAATTAAAAATACGAAACAAACAAATAGCACAAGATTTGCTTTATTCTTGTGATCATTCTTCTTCATCCATAGAAATATTCATTCCTAAGAATCTCTTCTCCACGATACTTGTTTGACAACTTCCTAATAGTCTTTTGAGTTTTGAAACTTCGTGCAAAATTCCTTCCGCTAGGACATGTGATATCAAATTTGCAATGCCAATCACCATCTCCTTCTTCTCTTTTGTAAATGCTCTGACCATCGGAACCCCATTCCAAGTTCTTCAATTGGACCGGTAAAGATCCAAGAAAATATGTCAATTTGTTACACAAAAATGTTTTTAAATGGGTTAAAGAAAGCCTCCATTGCTAGAGCCATTTCCATTTCATCCTCAATATCAAAGAAACTAGGTGTGCATGGGCCAAACTTAGGTCTACCATCTTCATCTCTTCCCACTTCAAAGCAACCAAGGTAATCCTCCTCTTTGTCCTCATCATTATCATCCCCATTACTACCCCCTCTAGGCTTTGGATAGTAAGTATTATTAAGAACTCCATCATCAATTGTCATGGTACCTCTTCCCATGTCTATTATAGCTCCACAAGTTCTTAGGAATGGTCTACCTATCAACAAAGGTAGTTCCTTATCAACCGCAAAATCCAACACAAGAAAATCCGCCAAGAACGCTTGATAACCAATTTGAACTCTCACATTTATTACTTCCCCCATGGCTTTTTCCTTAGAATTATCCGCCATGGTGAGTTTAGAATTGTTAGGTGTAGGGTCTCTTAATCCTAACTTGTGATACAATGGATAAGGCATAATAGTCACACTCGAACCCGTATCGGCTAATGCATATAAAGGAGTTGTCCCAGTAATTTTAACCGGCAAAACAAAATTTCCGGGATCATTCATTTTCTTTGGGAGCCCATTCTCAATTATCCTTCTTTCCTCTACTTCATCAAAACTATTATCCTCCAACTTCGACTTTGCTAACATAACTCCATCTAATTTCTTCCTATAATCCATGTAATTTCTTAACACTTCAATGGCCGGTTTGTTTTCCATCAATTCACTAATTTTTGCTTCAAGATTCTCCAAGATAGCTTGTTTTTGTTCTTTGGTTAAAGGTTTGCTACTTTTTGTTGAATTTGGTGGTGTTTTGGATGATGATGATGATTTGTTTTCTTTTTCTTTTTGGGTGGAGGGTTGGTTTAATTTGTTCAATGGTGTTTTGTTTCGGTTAGCTTTGCCCATCTTACAAATTTCATCCCTTCCTTCCTTCATCTCTTCCATTCCTTCACAAACATCAACAAGCATTTCATTCACACTCTTTCCTTCTTCCAAATCACTTATGTTAATTCGTAACTCCCCAAGTGAAAAATCCAATGTACACTTGGTATCACAAGAAAATCTCTACCAAAGATAACCTCCGGTTCATCGGCATTAGTATATTCCAAAACCACAAAATCAACTTTAAAGATGTGACCATGAATATTCACTCTAACTCCTTTCACTTCCTTTCTTCCAGAACTTCCATAGTCAAGCCTAACAAAACCAAGCTTGTCAAGCACTTCTTCCGAAATGTAATTGTCTCCATATTCCATATTCAATTCCGCATCCCACGCTTTAACACCTTCCACCGCACAAGGTGTAGAATACCTCATGTGTGGAGCATCATATTCCTTAGGTGGTGCTCTTGTGAAAACAACAACTTTCCTTTCCCTCTCCTTCTTTGGGTAACACATTTCATGTGGCAAGTAAGAAACATTATCACCAACAACCTCTTCTCCTTCTAAATCCAACTTAACCTTTTCCAACATGCTTTTCAACTTTTCCAAGGAATCACCGGAATCCTTGAACATATCTTCCAAATCTTTCAAATACGCCGAAATCTGACTCAAAACTCTCCATTTCAACTTAAGCAATTACTAACTATAACTTAACCATCAACAAAAACATCCAAATCATTAGCATGAGGGTTAGTTTTAAGCAAATAACTCTTAATATGAAATAAAAACAAGTAAATTAACTAACTAAAACACTTAGAACTGAAGATAAACTAAAAAATAAAAATGTTAAAAATTTTACCGAGACTTCCATCCATTCGGATTGACCTCCATCCGATCGGATGGTACAAATTACCACCTCCAACCGATCGGTTGGAGTTTTCTGATTTTTTTTTTTTTTTTTTTATAAAAAAAATCTTAAACTAAATAAAACAATAATGATAACTTAAAGGACATTAAAAACTTTAATTAAGGTGCTATTTAAACTACTAAAACATTAACTATAATTAAAATTACTAAAAACATTAAAATGACTCATAATGACATATTATAACTAATAATAACTAACATTAATCATAAAATCATTAAAACTCATTAACTAAAAACAGAAAAATAAACATTAAATAAGAAAAACAGGATCCTAAAAATTTTACCGAGACCACCAACCGATCGGATGGTAGTCCATCCGATTCGGTTGGCTAAAAACCAACTTTTTTTTTTTTTTTTTACTAAACTTTTAAAAATTCACAAATTACAAACAATTTTATTACTAAAAACTAAGAAAATTTATCACATCTCCGGCAACGGCGCCAAAAACTTGATGTGCGTTTTATTAGTACAAGTTTTAAAATTTATAAACACGAATTATCCGATTATTATTTAGCACATACGAGCAAGTATACTCGTCCGATGTAATAAAGGTGGGTAAGTCGAGATCGTCCCAAGGGATTTGGTTGTTTTAATAATAAGAAAAACATTTGTTAAATAAGGGTTGTCAATCCAAATTTATGTGAATATCAATTTAAAAGAAACTCAATAAAAACTAAACATATACTTGTGTATAATTCCTTGATTGGTAATTAGGGGTATCATGACAATTTAAGTACAAAGTTTGGTGTAAAACTTGTTATGATGCGCAACTAAAAATGAGTAGTTATACAATCTATGATATATGTCATGTTTTAACTACCACTAAGAATTCTATCACCTAATTGACTCCTTTCGGACATATCAAATGAGTATGACAATTCTATAATCACATGGTTGTTTTGAAAATCAATTCTTTTCTTATGAATTCCTACGAATCCTTTCGGTCCTTTTTCGTGATGAAATCTTCTCAAATCCATTTTAACAAGTAAATAAGATGGTTGTCAAGCATCCTATTCCATACTAATTCGTGCACTAATGTTTTGGAATAAAAACAAGTTGAAATTCCTTTCGGACGTATTTTTCAAAAGATTGTTTTTACCAACAAATTAAGCAAGATTAGATGTTACTTCAACAAACTCATAAAATAGATATGTTTTCATGCATCACCTTTTTCATAAAAGAATACTCCATTAACCAATCACATCATATACACAAGTATTTCACAAATTATTCCATAGCAATCATATTAAAACACAAGTAAATAAGAAAACTTTCATAAAACTTAAAGTAACAATTGTTCATTATACGTATCAAGGTGTACCTAGTCTTGAGAATTACAATGAATAAACTTGTGGAACTATAGCAACCACACTCCTCCAATTGCTCACTAACGTAAGTAAACAACTCCACACTCGAACCAATGCTTGAGACTCTAACTCAACACGTTCTGGACGTTTTCACAACACTTAGTAAATTTTCAGGCAATATAAGATGAACTAACAAGATTTGGTGTAATACTAAGTTAGATATTTGGTGGTACAAGTAATTCTAGACCCTAAGTAGTCATTATATAGCATAATAACACTTATCTTTCAAGTAAAAACGTCCCTCTTGAGTTAATAAGCAGAAATGATCAGCCACACATGATTATGGGGAGTAAATACGCCCATAAATGCAAAACTTGTAACTTCAGTCAACTCCATCCGATCGGATGGTCATTCTTTTGGCACATTCCAGCCGAATCGGATGCGGGTTGCATCCGATCGGTTGGACCCTGTCTGAAAATTATACTTTTGTCTTTTCTTTGTCGTTTTACCTTGCATGCATTGTTTTTCTTCGTGGCATGACTTTATCCATTAGAACTTGATATTTCCTTGATAAATATGTGTAGAAAACTTTGTCTTTATCAAATCCTTTTGTCCATGCATCGTTTCTTTCTTTCTTGATCTTCTTGAAACTCTCCAAATGTGCATGATCACTTCATTTCTTCATCTTTTAATCATTTTTACCTGCTTTTGGCTATATTTGCATGCATAAACACTTTTCACGATTAAGTAACAAATATATACAAATATGACCAATATCCATGCATAAAACAAACAATAACGCAACTAAAAACATGTTAAATTTGAGCGTTATCAATCATAATTGAACCTTAGTGTGTTATAATTGTTGCTTTGTAATGCCCTTCTGTCTGGCTTGCTATGTATGTTCATGTTTTTCTATTTCATGCTTATTGGCACTGCTTATTGTGTCCTTCATGATCACCCAAAACCACTCACTACACTTATTCATCAGTGTAGTTGAGTCGATTTTCATTAGCTTGTTTATTGGTCTATAGACCATCTTAGCTTAAGCTTCTTGATGTTTTGAAAAGCACTCCCGGCCATCTAATCATTTTTGTGCTTAATTTGCAATTTGTGCTTATTCTGAATGCTTATCTTGGTCTCTATAAGTTGCCTTACTGAGTTATCCTCATTGAGTGATCAGTATGAATAAGCACAGATAATAAGCTTTTCAAGAGCTTATCTGTGGGTTCCTTTGTGAATACCTTGGCTTTTTGGAAAGCCCAGGTTATGAGCTTGTTGGTTCCAGGTCTTATTTGGGTTTATAAGCTTATTAGATAAGCTTAAATAGCCTCCCAAGTTACCTGCAGGCCTGCTTGGTCTGTGGGTTGAAGGAATTGCTTATTTTGGTTGTTCATCTTATTTTTGAGCTTTTTCTTTTTGTTTCAATTTCCTCTAAGCTCATTACACTAGCTTCCATAGTATTTTAGCTTTGGTTTACAATGTTTAGCTTATTAGTGGCTTATTCGCCCTTATAATCCCATTTTTAGCTTAACTACCCAACTGTTGGAATCATGAGCTTATTCTGAGCTTATTTATGGTTTTGAGAAAAGTTGGTTTCATTAAAGTTTAATATTTTCATCAGTTGAGAGTTTGTGTAAAAAAAAATTGAAAAAAAATATATATATTGCAAAAACTGACATGGGTGGGACTTGAACCCACGCCATTAAGCTCACACACAAACACCACAACCAACTGCCCTAGGGTCTTTTTTTATTATAACCATGCAACCTTAGTTATTTAAATAGCATATATATCATTTAGCTTATTTAACTTATTTTGCTAATAAACTGCTTATTAATAAGCACTTTAGGTTTTTCTTATTTTTCTTAGCTTACTACTAGTATAAAGTAATTTTATAAAAATTTTCATATTTTTCCAAATTAGTTTAGTAGATTTAATAATTAATGTTAGTTTAATTAGTAATTAATTAATAATAAATAATATAAAAGTCTAAAAAATATTTTTCTTTTTCTCAAAATTTTCTTTTATCGTTAGGCTCGTAAAAATATAATTTTCATGTCCGTAGGGTTAGCGTAGTTCAAAATTCACTTTTTAAAATGCGCGATGACGTTATTTTTAACAAAAACGCGTGTTTTTAATTTTAAATACGTTCTAGGGTAATGTAACTTTACCTTTTAGTTAAGTTAGTTTATTTAACTTTATTTCACGTGTATTTCGTTAGCGTAATCATTTAAACCCCTATTACCCCTTTCCTGTTCAGAATCACCCGATCACAAATCCGTTTCAAATACCATTGCACACCTCGCTGGGACATAACGACCCGGGGAAACACTGTACTCCTGGGAGATTGACTTTAGGCTGTTTGACCTTGTTGACCATTTACCTTGTTCGATTTAGGTTGACCGTTTGGAGCCAATCATCTTTACAATAATCTAAAGGTGTATGAGCATAAGATGAAGGGTAATAAAGGTTCAAGTTCTCACAACATTGCTTTTGTCTCCTCTGAAAACAGAAGAAGTACTTCCACTAAAAGTACTGCTCATCCTGTCCAAAGTACTGTTGTAGAAACACAGAATCCATGTACAACTTTGATCTCTCCCACTTCATCACATACCCCCAATTCAGATGATGTTCTGTGTTCATTCTTTGCTCAACAAGCTACTCTACGTGTTACTTATCAAGAAGATCTTTTGCAAATTGATGATAATGCTATGGAAGAAATTGACATAAGATGGCAGGTTGCCATGATTGCTTCGAGGATCAAGAACTTTATGAACAAGACAGGAAGAGGTATTGATTTCAAGGCTAAGCAAGGTATAGCATTTGACAAGTCCAAGATTGAATGCTTTAACTGTCAAAGGACTGGTCACTTTGTAAGGGAATGTAAGTTTGCAAAGTATCAAGCAAACAGGATGATTGAACAACCTAAACCTAAGGTAGAAAGAAAAGAAGTCCCTATTGCTGAGCCAAAGTCACAAGCTTCGGTTGCTCAAGAAGATCTGTCAGAAGTTGATTGGAGTAAAGAATTTCATGATGAACTAGTAATCTATTCTATGGTTGCACTAGAAGAGGTTGATTGAAGTACAACTTTTGATGAGGAACCAGGATATGAAGCTTTGAAGTCAAGAGATGATCTAGGAAGCTTTGATTGGAGCATGGAATGTGAAGAATAACCTGTCCAACTTGCTATGATGGCTACTTCACCAAGTTCATCCACTATCTCTGAGGCATGAAATGTAGTAACTCTTATCAAAAGATGCTTAAAGAATATGAAATAGAAAGAGATAACTATAGAAGGGCTAGGTCTGAGATAGCTGGCTACCAATTGACTTTAGAATCCATGGAAGCTAAGATAATTACACATGAGAATAATGAAGTAGCTTGGGCTGAAAAATATGAACAACAAGATTATCAATTAAAGCTAAGTGAGTGGAAATTAGGATGTAAAGTTTCTAAATTAGAAAAGGTCACAAAAGAAAGAGATAAGTTGCAAGAAAAACTTGCTGTTTGGAAAGAATCAGGTCTGTCACATGTTAGTTTTGTTGAAAAACAAAGAACAACAAACATTAAAACTGGCCTAGGTTATGATTCAGTAGTATTTTCATCTAGGAACCAAGAATTAAATCTTTCTCAGGAAACCTCAACTAGTGATGAAGAATTCATAAGTTTAGAAGGAAACACATCTAGTGATGAGGAATCACCTTGTTCAACACCTCATGAGTTTAAGAAAAACAAAAGTTATAATGAAGTTCCTCCACCCCCAGGCAGTTTTCAACCACCTAGGACAGATGTCTCTTGTTATGGAGTAGATAACCTAGAGTTTAGGAAAAAGCTTAAAGGTCAATTAAATCCTGAACCTTTAAGAGAATCTGTTAAAGGACCTAGGGATGATAATAAGGTTTCTGAATGTGAAAAAGATTTTTCAAAACAAGCAGTTCTTCCAAAAACTTCTCAAAGTACTGCTGATCATTCAGCAGTACCTACAAGAAACTCTTTTCAAAATACTGCTTATCATAGAAAACCTTTTGGGAATAGATTTTGGATGATGGGTCCAAAGTTATGCTTTGTATGTTATAGTCCTCATCATTTGATCAAGGACTATGATTATCACTCAGAATACGTAAGCAAATACCCAAAGACCACATCTATAACCCATAAGCACAAAGAGAATAAACCAAGGGAGGATAAACCAGTTTGGAATTACACAAATAGGGTTAACCATAGTAATTTCTCAAAAGATTATAGGTACCCTCATCAGAAAAGACCATTCTCCAAACCCACAATACCTTTACAAAGCACTGGTCAGGTAGTACTTTCTCAAAGTACTGTTAGAAAGTTTTCCAATCAAGGTACTGCTAGCACACACTCAAGTGTAAGACCTAAGAGATTCAATTCTTACAAACCTAGAAGGCCTTACAACCAAAGGAAAGCTGCTAGAACACAGAACCCAACACCAAAAGTTACAACTAAGTGGGTTAAGAAAGAATGTACTGCTGAAAGTGACAAAGTACTTTCAGAAAATGAATGTGAAAAGGGGAGTGTTGATAACAATTCAACACAAGTTTTGGAATCAAAAAGAGTAGTTCTTGATAGTATTTTCAAAAACAGTGGTGATTAGATACTCAAAGAATTTGAGTATGTTACTCCACAAGGGGAACACAAGTCAGTAATGGCTTGGGTTCCTAAAAGAAACTAATCCCTTTTCATTTTTATGAAGGGCAACCCAGCAGAGGAGCTTAAAGATCATCTTATTGTGGATAGTGGTTGCTCTGGAAGTATGACAGGAGAAAAGGAGCTCTTGTCAGATTTTAAGGCTTATTTTAGAGGAAGAGTTGCATTTGTGAATGATCCTGATGGAGGGAGAATCACTGGCAAAGGAACCATTAAGGCATGATCTATTAATTTTGAGAATGTCAGATATGTAAAGGAGCTTAAATTCAACCTTTTGTCAGTCTCTCAGATCTATGACAAGAAGTACCCTGTGTTGTTTCTTGACACAGAATGTCTTATTCTCTCCCCTGAGTTTAGATTAGAAGATGCAAACTTGGTGATGCTGAGAGCACCAAGAACCAATGATGTGTATAGCATAGATTTGAAAAACATCAATTCTGCTGAAAGGGCAACATGCTTGATTGTAAGAGCAACAATGGAGGAAGCACATCTATGGCATAGAAGGCTAGGGCATGTAAATTTTAAAAACATCTATGAGTTGGTCAAAGGAAATTTAGTTAGAGGTTTACCTTTTAAAACATTCAAACTTGATCATTCATATTTCGCTTACAAGAAGGGTAAAACACACAAGGCTTCATGTAAGAAGATTAAAGAAAGAACAATTAGGGAGCCTTTGGAGTTGCTGCATATGGATCTGTTTGGACCTGTTTCAGTTGTTAGCTTAAACAAGAAGAATTACTGTTTGGTTATAACAGATGATTGTAGCAGATTTAGATGGGTCTTTTTCTTGGGATTCAAAGATGAAACTTTTGATGCTATTCATGATCTTATAATAGCACTTGAAAATCAGTTGAGACTCAAGGTTAGAGGCATTAGATGTGATAATGGGACTGAATTCAAGAATCAGCTTATGGGTGAATTTTGTGCTAAGAAAGGGATTAAAAGAAAATTCAGTATTGCTAGAACTCCTCAGCAAAATGGTGTTGCAGAAAGGAAGAACAGAACTTTGATAGAAGCGGCAAGGACAATGCTTGCAGACTCCCAATTACTTGTTCCATTTTGGCCTGAAGCTGTAAGTGTTGCATGTTATGTGCTAAATAGAGTATCAGTGACAAAACCTCAGATGAAGACACCTTATGAGTTACTCATGGGAAAGAAGCCAAACATAAAGTTTATGAAACCTTTTAGATGTCCCCTGACTATCTTAAACATTGCTGATAATTTATGAAAATTTGATGGTAAATCAGAAGAAGGATACTTACTGGGTTATTGTACAAATAGCAAAGGATTCAGAGTGTACAACAGGGCTACCAAGAAGGTTCAAGAATGTCTTCATGTTGAATTTCTAGAAGAACAAGAAAATCAAAAAGGTAAAGGTCCTGATTGGATGTTTGATCTTGATTTGATGACTTCATCTATGAACTATGTACTTGTAAGGGAAGAAAATCAAGTTGTTCTTAATGAAGAAGAGTTACAATACATTGTTCATGGAGTTAACATAAGATCTGAAGATGATTTTGATGAAGCACCCAATGATGAGAAGAAAAGTTCTGCTGCACCTCAAGGTACTGTTGATCCACAAAGTACTGTTCCACCAAAGATTGCATTATCTGATGAAGACCAAGCTATCCAAGATGAACTTAATAAGATGCTTCTTCAAGAAAAAATTGCAAAATCCTATGAAGATGATCAAAGGAGAGCTTATGAAGTAGAACAGAAGAAGGCTAAAGGCACTGACAGTACTTTGCTCCAAAGTACTGCTGATCCATTTGAAAGTACTTCTCAAGTTTTAGATACTTCAAATTGGAAGAATGTTGATGATTTACATAATCCAACCATGCCTGCCTTAGAAGATACTGATGATGAGTTGGAACAAGAAGGCATTTTCTCAGATTCTAATGAAGACCCTGATCTCACAAATTTGGAAGATAATCTTGAAGTATCACCAACTCCTACTCTAAGAATTCACAAAGATCATCCTGTTAGTAAGATAATTGGACCTTCAAATTCAGGAGCACTTACAAGAACTAAAGCTAAGAATATGTCTCAACAACATACTTCTTTACCTAGCTTTATTTACAAACAGGACAGGGTGAATCATAAGGATCATAAATTGTGTTTATTTGCTTGCTTTTTGCAATAATGACGGGTAATTTATCATCAACTTCCAAAAATGCATAATCTAGATGAGGAGGCAAGTCCTTGAGCTCGACCTCGGGAAATTCTTCAGATTTTTCCATAGACTTAATTTCCACTTTATGAAGTTATTTTGGAGATGGAGAGGGTGAAGGATCGTCATTTAACAATCTTTCAAGAAGAAGAATATCCCCCTCAGAATCAAGATAGTTTTCATCAATCTCATTGGAAAATGAGCTATCTTGAGCAAGAAAATCCTCGACCTCTCACTCCCCTCAAACGGAGTGAGAGAAGGGGAAGAGTCGGATATGATAGGCTCAGAAGAAAGAGTGGTACTGCCACTTGGAGAGAAACCGAGAACCTCTTGAGAATACTCCTCTGAAGCGACATCGATGATGTCAATTCGGTTTATTGATTCAGAGTCATAGGTGGAGGAGTATCTTGAAGTTTGATCAAGGTTGAATGTGATGGCTTCACCACCAACACGCAAAGTGATTTCTTCTTCAAAAACATCGATTAGAGCACGACCCGTTCTTAAGAATCCCCTCCCGAGAATGAGAGGAACTCTTGGGTAAGCATCGAAATCAACAATCACGAAATCTGCCGGAAAATGGAACTTTCCTACTTTCACGAAGATATCCTCGGCAATGCCGAGGGGACGAGATATAGTACAGTCTGCAAGCTCGAGAGTCATGCAGGTAGGAGTGAGCTCAGGAAGAGAGAGTTTCTTCCAAACTGAGTGAGGCATAAGGTTAATGCTTGCACCAAGATCGGCCAAGGCAAAGCATTCAACCATCCCCGGGAAAATGCAAGGAATGAGAAATTTCCCGGGATCTCCAAGCTTTTCGGGAAGCTTTTTCAAGAGTACCACTGAGCAGTGCTCATTCAGTGGAGTTTTAGCCATCTCACAGAGTTTTTCCTTGTTACTTATCAGATTTTTGATTGTTGAAGCAAATTTAGGCATTAGAAGAAGAGCATCCGTGAAGCTGATATCGAAATGTAATTCTTGGAAAATTTGGTAAAATTTTTCCATCTGATGGTTTGCTTTTTCGCGGGTCTTTTGATCATTTAAACGTGAAGGATATGGAATTGAAGGTTTGGGATTGTTCATTGGAATTTCATCAGAACTTTCCAGAGGATCAAATACAACTTTTGACTTGCGAGTCGGGACCGGGACAACTTGAGGGTGGACGATGTTGGTACCTCCATTATTAGTAGGAAGTACCGTGTCCGTGGTAACCTCAGCTTCACGTTCCGCTACCTTGGTAGGAGGAGAAGAAGAGGTAGACGGAGCCGTGGGTCCATTGTATGATACTCCAGTTCGGGTAGTGATCGTCTTAACATCGCCCCTCGAGTTAGGGATCGTGTTGCTCGGTAGTGTACCTGAGCCCGAGGGTCGATCATTTAAAGACTTCTGAAGTTCAGATATCTTGCTGACCAATAACCGATTTGTTTCCTCTTGTGCTTTCATGAATTGTTTTAACACTTCATCGCAGGAAGGCTGGGGTTGAACAACGTTTTGATTTTGGTTAGGAAAATTTGGAACACGGTTGTTTTGAAAATTTCCTTGATTTTGGTTGTTGTTTCTCGGAAAATTGTTTCTTAGATTGAAATTACCCTGATTGTAATTGTTTTGATTAAAATGACCTTGATTTGGTTCGGGTTTTGTAAATTCGGGTTTTGACCTTGGTTAAAATCTCCTCGATTCTGATTTTGATTCGAGTTACGGTTTTGATTTTGGTTAACAACGGGAGGTCCGAGAAAATTGTTGGAACGATAGCCTAAGAGATTACGGTCCCCTTGTGGTTGGTAAGATTTACCCCCCATGTTGTAAGAACCTTGAGTAGCATAAACGTTCTCTTGAGGATAACCAGCAGTAGCTCGACACTCGGAATACAGATGTGGGCCTCCACAAGTTTCACAACTTTCGGGCTACGGCTTTCACTTGTTGATTTTGGAGGGTTTGGTTCATCCTCAACATAGTCGTAGCAAAGTCGTCCATCTTTTTAGTGAGAACCGCGATATCAGGAGATGATGATGATGAAGGAATGATTGATTGATTTACATGACTCATCCCTCTCCACAGAGGAGTCCCAAAAGTTATGGTGGGCAGTCATGTTCTCAATCAGATCATAGCACTCTTCGGGACGTCTTTTCATGAAGGTCCCTGATGCGTAGGGATTACACCAGGCTTTACCTCTCGAAGGATCTCGAGAAGCTTACAACCCCCACCAGGCAGTGTACCTGATCGTTGTGGTATAGTATAGTGACAAGTACCGGGGGATTGATCGTTCAGCTAGGAATAGTGTCGCTAGGATTAGAAAACCTAAAGACTAGGTCTAGAGATGAGGGATGATTCTTTTTGTATTTTTTAGGTTTTTATAAAAACAATTAAAAATCTTGGTTTTGAAGGAGTTGGGCGGAATTAGTTGCTATTCAACTAACCCAATTACTAAGATGCAACCAAAATAAAATACTAAAAATGAAAATAAACTAAATTAAGATAGAGGTATGAACAATATATGGGAGAATTGTGTTTACTTAGATTTCACTACTCCCTAGATATCTTTTACAGGTTAATTACTTGTTACAGTTGCGTGGATGATGGATTGTATTCCTTAATACCATTCATGGGGTGGCGTACTTACTTCCCCAATCCTATAAGCGCCTACTTCACTCCTATGTCGAGCCGGCTAAGAAGCTCCTAACATGGGATCACTAGAATTTGCTCATGCATTAAATACAACCATTAAAACCTAGTACACATCGGTTCATGTTTCTTAAGATGTTCAAGCATGTTACACAATGGAGATCTGCCAGTTTTCTTAAGCCTAATATTGAAATCATTCATCCATTACAACTATAAACAAGCAATCAACCCATAATCAACATCTAGGTTTCATTACATCTAAGCAAACACATGATAGATCTAGCCTAGCATGTTAAAATCAAGACAAGCATAAGATATATTCAAACAACACATAGACATATTGAATGAATTGAAAGAGGACTTATCTTAATTGAACATGAAAGGTTTCAAGGGGTGAAAACCCTTGAAAATACTGTTACAAACGACCTAGGGTTTATTAGGTTCGACCCTAGTATTCTCGACACAAGTTCCTCTCCTAATGAATGAAAAATAGAAAAGTATATATAGATATTGTGAGGTGATGGCGTCAAGAGCAAATGTCTGACGTCGTCATCTCGCCGCCAAATAAATTCTCGGACTGACTAGATATGGGTTTGACGCCGTCACGTGTACTCCTTATGCAGGCCGTCACAAAGATTACTCTTGATGCCCTTCTCTTGACGCCTTCAGGTTTTCTCTGGGTCGTCATGTGTTGACATAAATAATGTGTGAAAACGTTATTTATATCTTTCGATATCTCTATATTTTGACGATCACAAAATGTAAAATCGTCAATCGTATAATTACTACGTAAAAAAGTATTAAGCTAGTTTATATCACTATATCCAACTTAGTCACTTAAGGTATGGATAAACAAGTGCTTAATACATCTCATGATCAAAGGGGTATTTAATTAACTAACACAAAGTTTATTTAATTATATAAACATATTATATATTTTTGAAAAACACTTTTGGTAATAAAGAAAAAAATGTTTTATTCATACTAAATATATGAATTCAAATTTTTAACCAAAATCAGTTAGTTTTTCACCAAATAAATTTTCCCCACTAAAAGACAAAGATTCTGTCCGTTTCAGCTGGGCGGCCCCCTTAATTATAAGGGGCGGTCCCCTTAAAATTAAGGGGACCGGCTTTGATTTAAGGGGACCGGCCACACTCCTTTGTCATAATCTTTTGCCTATAAATACCACCTTAAACCTGAATTTTTTCCTCACCTTTTGCATGAAAATTTTAGATCTATAACTCTCTAAACATCCTCTAAAACCCTTTGATCATTTGTATATTAATCCTTGTTTCAAGTGATTCAATCCCTCATCATCCATTCTCATCCAAAGTGCAAAAGAAGAACACTCTTTCTACAACCAAGTTCAAGAAGTGTTGAAGAGTAGTTGTGCATAGTGTACATATATATTCATTTGTGAATCTTGTGTTGTGCTTGTGATTAATTGGTTAGAAGATATAGAAGTTGTGTAGATAATAGAAGTTGATTAGTAGTGAAGTAGGTTAGTTTTGAAGATAGGTGTGAAGTGGAAGATTGGTGTGTAGAAGATAGGTGTGAAGAAGATTGGTGTGTAGAATATTGGTGTGAAGAAGGTGTGTAGAAGTAGTGATCAAGTTGTGAAGTTATTGTGGTGTGTAAATTGGTGTGTAAGGTTTTCTCCGCCAAAAGGGAGTTTGTTGACATAGTGAAGAAAACTCTCGAGTAGGTGACACGGGGAGTGGAGTAGGAACAAGGAAGGTGTCCTTGTAGTCGAACCACTATAAATCCTTGTGTTGTGGTTTGATCTTTCCAACTTTTCTCATTACTCATTTACTTATCTTTACTATATTATCTTAGTTAGTTAGTTATTGTACAATTGTTCATATAGTGCAAGTATTGAGTTCACATAAACAAGAATCGAATCTTTTTAACCAAACTTGTGTCTATAAATTTAAAAAGACGTAAAACTATTCAACCCCCCCTTCTAGTTTTCCATATCATGGATTTTACTCCTGACGCCGTCACAATTTCCTTCTTGACGCCGTCAGGTACTATTCTCAGCATGGAAAACTAAGTCTTTGCCGTTTTCTTCACTTTTACGCTCCAAAAACGTCCAAAATGCTTCCTTTTCCAGAATTCACTCCCAACGTACCTAAAATCACAAAAGGAACGATTTAGGGCAATATTTGATCAAATAAATTCAATTCCGGGCTTAAATGACCCCCTAAAAACGGTTCATTTTTCGCCTCATCAGTCCCAACAGCAGCAGCATTGAGAATGTCTTGGTGCCTCAATGTTAGACCATTATAGAAGGTATCTATGATGGTAACTTGTAACATATTGTGGTTAGGGCACCGATCAATTGCGAGCTTATAACGTTCTCAAGCCTCGAATAGAGACTCATCAGGATGCTGCCGGAAGTTGCTGATATCATTTCGTAACTTGGTAACCATGGAAGGTGGAAAATATTTGGCTAAAAACTTGGTTACCATTTCATCAAAGGTACGAATAGAATTCTTGGGGAGTCGGTCAAACCAAGCAGTGGCATGATGGGTGAGAGAATAGGGGAAGAGATACAGACGAAGGGCATCGTCGGTGACACCGTGTTGTTTCATGCTTTGGGTGACGGTAAGGTATTTTTCAAGATGCTTGTTAGCATCATCACCCGGTAATCCATGGAATTGACACGAATTTTGGACTTGTTGGATCATGTGGTGCTTGAGGCCAAAGTCCGTAGCCTTAATGGTGAGTGGTGCAATAGGTCCGCCCCTCCCTTGCATGGTAGGCTGACACAACTCCTCCATCGTTCAGAGATCGGAAGCTGGCTCATCCTTGGGAGGGTCAGGGGGTGGTGGTGGCCCGTCGTCCATTTCTGTTTTTGGTTCTTCAATAACAGTACGTAGCTCGGGTACGTTTTTCTGATTTTTACGCTTTATTTGTGAACGAGTTCGCATGCACTAAAAACAATTTTTCAAAACAAATTCGAGGCAAAACAACAGGGAATTTAAACCAATAATCACAAGTGAATGACTTCTTTGAAAAAGGTACACCACTCACAGGGATACAATGGCAAGTTTTAATCTTTAGTTTGGGAACTTATTATGTTCACACCCCCAGTTGGTAGGTGTTCTACCTTGGTTTGCCGTGGTAAGATTTTATGTAATTAATATTAACAGAAAAATTGTTTTTGGTCTCTTCGGGTGTGTGTGCAAAAAACTTTGGGAAATATTTTTGGTATCGATTCGTTAACCGAAATCGACTTCTTTAAAATTACTCGCAGGATGGCGGGAGAGAAGAATGGATCTCTCTTCAGTTCGCAATTTAATGTCAGAACTTCCGTATTCCACCTGTGTAGGTTGTAATTTTAAAGAAACCGAAGTAATTTAACTTCACGATTGTTTTGTTGTTTTTGATTTTTTTTTTGTGTTTTTAACACTTCAAGAAAAGTGTTAATGAACTTTTTGATATGATTGATATTTTTACAAAAACTTTTTACAAAAGTGGTGAAATTTGTACAGGGAGGGTTTTAAAAACCACTAAACTTAAAACGATTTTAAAACACGCAACAACCTCCCCGGCAGCGGCGCCAATTTTGATTGAGGCAAAAGCAGTCAACTAAAGTCAACCACAGATGTGGTCAGTATAGTCAAACTCCTTAGGCTCAATTCTCGGTAGAGAGTATAGTTTATCCCCAGGTCGTTATGTCCCGACGAGATTGAAATAGTGTTTGAAAACGTTTTTGAGAATGAGTGGCACTGAGTACAGTAACCAAAGATGATTGGGAAATGATTATACTACTGATTGCTTGGTATTTTGACAATTGAAACAATATTAACACCAACAGATACACATATATAATCACACAAACACAAATTGGAAATCAGATTTGTTTACAGACAGAGAAAAATGTGAGATTTAAACAATTTTACAACTACATGGGGTGCAAGTGAAAATTTTACAAACTTAACTTTAAAAGAAAATGAAATTAAAAAGAAAATTATTTTTTTGAATTTTTTATTAATTAATACGTAGTATTAATTATTTAAATAAAACTATTAAACTATTTAATTAAAACTAGTTAATTTAAAAACTTAATAGTACAAATTTAAACTAGAAAATTGTTAAATTAATTTCTAAAAGTCTAAAATAACTTAAAATAATATTAAAAATTAAAAATATGTATTTTTGTCTTTTTGTGGATTTTTTAATAATTAATTACTAATTATATTAATTAAACTATGTAAACTATTTTAAATTACTAATTATACTAAAAATGACTAGAAAATTATAGAAAAATTTAAAAATCTAATTAACCATCTCAGGAATCCTAAAAAGTTATAAAAAACTTATAAAAATTATTTTTAGACTATTTTATTAATTATTTACTTATTAATTAATTAAAATCTAATTTAACTAAATTAATTAAGAAAATTAAAAAATGAATAGTAGAATTTAAGAAACTATTTTCTGAAAATACTAAATGATTAATGAAACCTATGAAAAATATAAAAATCTACTGTTGTTAATTAAAAATTGATAAAACTATTTAATTACTAATATTACTTAATTATTAATTAAACTATTTTTAATTCTAATAATTATTAAATGAAAAGAGAAAAATCTAGGAAAATTACTGAAAATACTTAAAAGAAAATTAAGAAAAATATAAAAATGATGAAGTGCTTATTAATAAGCTGAAAAGAAAAATTAAAAAGATAAATTCTATTAAATAGAAACTATCACTATTTTTAAATTTGGTTTTTTGTTGGTTTTTCTTATTGACAGATGTTTATAAGCTAAAAATGAGCAAATTTTGTGAAAACACTTTTGAAATAGCTTAATAATAAGCTATGTGCACCCCCTTGTGCTTAACAGTTAACTTAAATAGCTTATTAGGACTTTATGATTTTTGGAAAAACTAAGAAATGAACAAATAAGCTACAACAGATGTCTAACAACTTGAAATAAGACAAATGGGGACAAATAAGCACTCTGGATAAGATGTAGTAAACAAATAAGCACTTGTCAAAACACAAGGCCTAAACAGGCCAAACCAAGGGGTTTTGGACCTCTGTGGGGTCCACAGAAGTCAAAGGAGGTCCAAAATAAGGATTGAACCTTGAAGGTGGACTGGTCAACTCTCAAATAAGCCAATAAGTTGGGCTTATTGCTTATTTTTTAGCGATGGGTGGTGCTTGGAACTTGGTCTCAAACACTGAGTGACTCAGTGTACACTGTCAAATGGGACAATCTCTTTGGGACTTGCAGCCCTGTCAAATAAGCTCTAGACCCAAAAATAAGCACTGAACCTTGGAGTTGAGCTTATTGGCTTTCCAAAAAACCAGGGTACAGGGTGTGGGGTCCATTAGGGTAGTCAAGGACCTGGAATTATGGAAAAAAAACCTGTGCACAGGGCATGCACTTGCCCTGCAGATCAAAATAAGCTATTGCACAAGCTATAATAAAAATCCTAAAAATAATATGATGGTGGGAACTTGTAGATTATGTGACAAACAATAACTTTTGAAAAGCTCAGGGTCTCAATCCTAACACAAAATTCACAAAAAATCTCCCAATTTTTGGATTTCTTAAACAAGAGTATTTTTTACCTTTTGCAATTATGAACCATATTGACTTTTATGAACTTAGATCTGAATTTTATGACTGATTAAGGTTTGATCAGCTGTATTAAGTCTAAAACAAGCTACACCATTCACTTGTGAATGGAAATGGGGCATAAGCCACTCTTTAACCAACACAGAGGGTTAATTAGACCTAATGGTGTGTGATTTTGACTTTTGATGAAACAAGACCAAGTTTTAAGTGTTGTTGTGAGTTAATGTGACACTAAGATGTTTGTGAGAACAGGAAACAACAACAAGAAAAGGCCTAATCACACAGAAACAGTATAATCCAAACACTACTTATATATTGAAAATTCAAAGAAAACTGAGTAAACTAATACCACAACTAAATCTAAAGATCAGAAACTATCTAATAAGCTATAATAGAACTATATAAGCAGTAATTAACTATAAATATGCAATGATGACAGAGAACTCAGAATTTAAAGGAAATTTCTTACAAAAAGCCTTCCAAGCAATCTTTCAGGAACCAAGGACCACAGAGCCAACCTATAGAATCCCCACAGATTCACTAACTCACAGCCATCCAAGATTTACTTTACTTCAGCTTTCTCCTCCATTAAACCTGTTTTGCTTATTTATTTGACTTTTTTTTTTTCTTTTCTTGTATTTTGATTTTCTAATAACTAAACTGATTTTTAAGGTTACTAATAGCTTATATAAGCTATCTAGGAGCTTATGTGATCCTAGGAGTCCATAACTTTACACAGAAATAGTAAAATGAGCTTAATAATAATTATAAAATAAAAGAGAAATTGCAATACTGAGATTAAGGGTAAAACTTGAATTTGATTAATAAAACAGTTAAGATTACACTGGAAGAACTTGCTACAATGTTTAAAAGCTTGAATATTACACTAGAATTTGAAATTTTAATTAAACGACATACATTTATACTAATTAGACTACTACTTCTTCCTTCATGCTTCTCTTCCTTTTGTAGCTGAGGATTAGGGTTTCTTGGACCTTTCTGATTATTTTCCACCTCTTTCCTAAGCCGTTGGATCACTGAGATGCTCCCAAAGATCGACACGTGTTTTGGCGGGAAAATTGGTTTTGATACCAATTGGGGTCTGTGGAGTGTGAGAGTGGGTTTGCATTAAATGTGGAGGTGATGTTAGGTGTGTGGTGGGTTGGGTGGTGGAGAAGTGACGGGCAAGTGGAGGGGAACTGGTTTTGCAGAGGTGGTTTTGTGGGAAGGAAGGGTGAATAGTGGTTTAGGTTTGACTAGTATTTGACCCTGATTATTTAGAACGGTTTTGAGAGGGGTTTGGGTTTAGGAGATGGGCTGGGGTAAGGGATGCTGGGCTGGATGGTGTTGCGTTTGGATTGGATTTGTTTATGGGGTGTTTCTAATATTTAAGGGTCCGGTTTGGTTTAGATAATATCACAAGGACAAATTTGTAACATGCTGAATTTTGAGGACCTGTTTTGCCAATCTTCCAAAGTTGTCACAAGGGTGTTTTCTGCCAAGTTTCAATATCCCAAGGACCATGATGATAAATTCCACTTTTGAAATTCCAGGGATCAAATCTGCCATATTTTGAAACTTCAGGAACCAAACATGTAATTTCACCAAACTTTCCAACCAAGGACCATTCCTGCCATAGATGAGAAGTACAAGGACAAAAATTGTTTTTCTCAAAGTTTTAATATTTCAGGGACCATTTTTTTCAATTTTTCAAAGTTGAGGGTATAAACTTGGTAGTTTTGTGAAGCTTTACACCAAAGGATTAATTATGTAATTTGTGATTCAAAAAGGACCTTTGGTGACCTTTTCAAGTTTTTAGAATATCTAGGGACTAGTTTTGACAACTTTTGAAAGATGAGGGACTAAAACTGCCAATTATGCAAACTTTGTTCATTTTTCATTTTTTTTATTATTTTGCATCTGAAACATATAAAACACATTCCTGAGATATTTTCAGTATTATGATGCATATTTGAGTGTTTTTAGATGTTTTGGCAGCTCAGAATAGGTAAAAATGATGAGTATTTACACACTCATCAATCCCTCACACTAAAACATTGATAGTCCCTAGCAATATTTTGAGAAAACTTAATGGATTTGAAGTCTCTTTACCAAAAGCCATTACTTCTGGAGTAGCCAAATGTTTTAGTTCAAGTAAGAACTATGGTACACTGATAACCATATGATTTTGAGCAAACCATCAGCTACAAACGGATTTGATTTGTCTTTACCAAAAGTCGTTTGCTTCTGGACTAGCCAACTCTTCACGATTAAGGATATGGTGAACTGGATCCCATACAATTTTTGTCAAATTGTCAGCCATCAACGGTTTTGAGATATCTTTACCAAGAGCCGTTTGCTCCTAGATTAGCTAGTCCTTGTGTGATTTAGACATGGTGGACCGATTACCATTTTTTGTGTTTAGTGCGAAGCAGTTCCACTAAAAAAATTTTTTTTTTGGCTAAAACGGGGGTATTATGGCACTTATAGGATAAAAATGTGATGAAATTCGCCAGAATTCCCCCCCCCCCCACACTAGAACTGAATATTGCCCTCAATATTCAAAGTACCGGCCATTATGCCGATATTTTGAAAACTTTGATTTGAAATTTTGAAACTTGAGCAAGTGTGGGAATAGCATTTTTTTTAGATAACTTTATATACAACAGCATGGGGGGTTCCCCTACACTAGTTTGGTAGAAAGTAGAAAGAAGTCAGAGATATGGGTGAAAACCCATGTTTTGCTAATTTTTGTTCACCGAGTCACTAGCTTGACTCGATCCCCGAATTCATTTGTCCATGGGGAAAGTTTGGAGATCCGGGACAACCATGGATGGTATGTCCTCTCCAAAATAGTGTTTCAAACGATGACCATTCACTTTAAAGTTAGGACCTTCGGGTTGAGATAACTCAACAGTCCCGTATGGGTATACTTTTGCAACAGTGAATGGTCCAATCCATAGGGTTTTTAATTTCCCCGAGAAGATCTTTAATCTTGAATTGAAAAGAAGGACTCTGTCACCGACGTTGAAAACGCGGTTCTTAATCTTTGAGTCATGTATTTTCATTGTCTTTTCTTTGTAGATCAAAGAGTTCTCGTAGGCTTGATCACAAAGTTCCGTTAATTCATTGAGTTGAACTTGTTGGAACCTGAGTTTTACCATTTTATCAAGTCTCGGTCATTTGTAATAATGTTAGGTTGCTTAACTATTATTCACTATCATTTACTTAATGTATTAAGTTTACTAGGCTTAAGGAATGAAACCCATGGGCCACAAAGCCCACGTTTAAGATGAATGGAAGGAGTGGGAGTGTTGCCCTAGCTCCTTCCCTATAAATAGAAGCCTTAGGTCATTTGTAAACTTGTTGGTTAATTCATAATTCTATGCAAACTCTTTCATTTCTATTTCTCTTATTGTCTTAATCAACCATCTCTCCCTCTCATCTCTTTTCTATCATTCTTATACTTGTGTTTACATAAAGTGTGACCTAACAAGTGGTATCATTCGCCGGAAGAAGGTGTAGTTTGTTGTTTTCATTCATCTCGATCTTAAACTTGTTTTTTTCAAATCGTTTTTTGTCAAAATTTTTGTACTTTCTTGTTTGTTTCTTGGTTTTTAGCACATCTTTGCTTACAAACTTGTTCTACAAATCAAAACAAACCAAAAAGTTCCAAACTTTTATCAAAAAATTCGATTTGGAGATTTGTACTATTTATCTAAATCTTTTTTATTTTTTGAAAAAGTTAATAAAGTTTTCAACTTTCTTAAAGATCTCATCATTTTATACTTAAAAGTACAAGAATCTTGAAATAAAAACGAGTTTTAGGATTGCTTTCTTTGTAAAACAACTACTACAAAGTTATCGAGTACTTGCTTGTCCTTAATTTCGAGATCTTCTCTAAGTGCACTACCTCGACTTCGTTTGTGTGGACTCGGTATTTTCTTTCTTGTATAAGAAAGTTAAGTACTTCGACTTTTAGGAAAGTTTTCGAAATTGTATAATTTCGAAAACTGTGTTTCGAAATTTAGTGTAATTTTCGAGAAAAGTTACATTTTTTTCGAAATCATTATAATTATCGAGAAACTGACTTAAAGTTTCGAAAAACTATTTTTCTCGATAACTTGATAAATATCGAAATCTTTGTTTTCGATAAAACAGCACAGTTTCGAAAAACTATTTTTCTCGATAACTTGATTAATATCGAAATCTTAGTTTTCGATAAAACTGCTAACTTTCGAAATCTTTTCTCCAAGTTTCGAAAACTGTGTTTCTCGAAAATCCTCCAAGTTTCGCAAACATATTATCGAAATCTCATTTGAAGTTGGACTAAGTTTCTCGATAATTGGTTAATTCTATACCTTCTACAAGATCCATTATTACACAAGTTTCTTTCTAAAAAAAAAAAAAAATTCTTTCTAAATCTCTCCTTACTATCTTCTTAAATTTTCAAAAAAAAAAAAAAAAAAAAAAAAAATTTACAGGAGATTAAACGTTCATTTTTTACGCGAAATTCAAATTTTGGTTTAACAGTGAAAATTTTGGCCCAAAATTCAAATTTTTAGGCCAAAATTCAAATTTTTTCGGTGAAATTTGGCGGCAAAATTTTTTAAACTCAAATTTTTCCTGTGACATTTGAATAGCATTTTACAGTGATTTTCAAAATTTTGGAACGGAAAATTTTTCAAATTATTTTTGGAGGGAAAATCCGAAATCACTATTCCGACCTTGAGTGTGACATTTTGGTTTGATTATTTTGATTACATCGCAACAATCAAGGGGGAGAGCAATGTCATCTACAACGTCTCAAGGACCTTCTTTCAACTACCTTCCTCACCAATATTCTCATCAGCAACAGTATCATCAACAACATAGTCACAGCTCCCTCATTCGCCATGTTCTGCTCTTTGGCAATGAATCAAGGCCTCCGATGTTGCTACCAGGAACGTATACTGTGTGGAAACGGAGATTTTCACAATGGCTCACAGATCGTCCTGCTGCAGATCTCATGCTTAAATCCATTCAAGATGGTCCATACAAAATGATATTTCTTGTTGACTCAACAGGGATTATCAGAATACAA
Organism: Artemisia argyi; assembly: GCA_030686995.1. Classification (NCBI taxonomy): domain Eukaryota; kingdom Viridiplantae; phylum Streptophyta; class Magnoliopsida; order Asterales; family Asteraceae; genus Artemisia; species Artemisia argyi. The sequence continues at coordinate 39,465,309 of CM060701.1, forward strand.
ACTGATGAAGATTTGAATGCAACTGAACTTGCTCAGTACGATGCTGACCAACAGGCTGTATGGTTCATAACAGTGGCACTTCCCAACTCAATTTACATGTATATGGACTTTCAAGCTAGTGCGTATGAAATGTGGAAATATCTTGAAGCTATGCATCGTACAGAAGAACTTCATCACTTCAGAATGAAGCAAATTCTTGAATCTTGCTTAAGCATGAATCCACTGAAGACCATTCTCCCTGCTCCACCAACTCCAGCTGTTGACCATGGATCCTTAATTCACACTCCAAATGGTCTCTTCTTCAATCCTCCGAATGCACCTGAGCCTTTCTTCATTCCACAGTACCATCCTGCTACACTACATAATAATGTACAATCTCTTCTGCAAAATCTAGTGAAGCTTAGTGAAGTATCTTCTAAGAAAGGCAATGGCGCTATGACTTCAACTTCTGAATGCTTAAACACAATAAAAGATTCTGATTATGAAGAAGATCTTATCGAACCGAGCATGGCATTTTTGGCATATACAGAAAATATTGCAGATGTGGAAGATCAAGATTATGATTCAACTCCACTCTTTGACGATAATGTTGAATACAATGCCACACTTAGTCAAATGGAAGTTGAAGGGAGTTATCTCAATGAGGTTTTGCAAAGTGTCATGGGAGATATTCCATCTGACGATGAATATGCAGATTTGGAATCCTATACAGCAGATTTGGAAACCGATACAACAGATGTGATGTTAATGGCAAACATGCAGGAATCTCACATGAATAATACATGCTCAGAGCATGATTCTGATGATTCTGAAGATCCAATTGTGAGATTAAACGGAGAGAAAATGTATCAATCAAGGTCGCTGATGCATGAGTTAGAGACATATTTAGTGAAGAGATGCATGGAACAGTGTAGATCACTTAAGTCACACCTTAAGGTCCTCTCATACAAAGACTTAGAAGGAACTCGTTCCGAGTATGGATTCAAACGGGCATTTCCATCACTCCTTGGAGAAGACTTTGACATTTTCACGAATATGATGTTCGAAAACGTGAATCAACTTGAAAAGCAGCTTGCATCAGAAGAAGTTCACGAGAATGAATCCAACGCCACCTTCAGAGTGATCAAGGAACAGTTTCAGCAGTTCATCAAATCCCGAATCGAGGATGAAACTTTCAAAGACATATTGATACGAGATTTGGATTCGATTGAGAAGGCAATTCTTCACAGAAGAAATTATGTTCAAAGAATGAATGAACAGAAGTTGCAGATTCAAGAAGAGCAATCTAATATGGTTGATGTGTTGGAAGCTAATTTGGTTTTCATGGATTACAATGGGACAGAATCAGAAGTGCAGGATGATAACAGCAGATTGGGGAATGATACAGATGCAGACTGTGCAAAGATCATACCCTTCTATGACTCAGAGCCCAACTTTGACAAAGAACAGATGGATGAGGAAGACGTCATACCCATCTATGACACAGAACCCAACTTTGACAAAGAGCACATGGATGAGGTACAATCTACTGTTGATCACATTATGCCTGCTTATGAGAAACAACAATCTGGGCAACCTAACTTCAGTAATGAAGGTGAGGTTGACCAGGATGTTGTACAATTTCTTGTCAAACGTTCTGAGTCTGTGTCCTTACCTAATAATCTTATGACGGCAACATCAAACCAAACTCTTGACTCAGAAAACATTCTTCTCAAAAAGACCATTGCCCAGTTTCATAAAGATTTTTCAAAATTAGAGGCACATTGCATCTCACTTGAACTTAAATTGCAAAACGAATCTCTAACTTCGGGCAACAATGGTCAATTTCTTAATGAACAATGTAAACGTGTGGATACATTAGTTAAAGAAAATGAGCTTTTAAAAGGTCAAATTCAAGCAAAGGTGTTTGCACATGCTGCATTACAAAATAAATTAAGAAGACTGACTGGCCAGAGTGTGGATACTAAGTTTGCAAAACCATCAATCTTGGGGAAACCGCCTTCTCAAACAATCAGAAAACAATCAGTGGTTAGACAACCTACTGCATTTAAATCTGAACGACCCAAATTTTCAAAATCTCGGTTTGCCTCCCAAGTTGTTGAGAAAAACAATTTGACAAAACCAGTCACTCCACATTCTTGGCCTAAGGAAAATGCATCTGTGTCTGCTAAATCTCAACACGTGATTATACCTGGCTCATCTAGGATTAGTTCAACCACAGTGTCTAAATCGAGCATTAAAAGTAAAAAGTCTTATGACACATATGACATGTACAAGAACTATGATCTAGAAAAGGCTAGGAAAAAGGCGCTACTTCAAAAGGATGGAATTCTAGGTTCAAAACCTCAAGTGATGCCTTCCACTGTAGTACAGAACACTGCTTGTAGTAGCACACCAAAACATAAGAGTAATCAACAAACTAATAGGAATTGGATAGCTTCTAAGAGTAGTTGCATAAATAATCATGTTGTTTGTGCTTTAAAATATTTTCAAAATGGAAATTCACTTGAAAAGGCTCAATCGACTGAGACAAACAAACCCGTTGAACCAAAAGTCATAAGTCAGAAACCTAAGAAGTGGATCAATATAGGACGTAGGTTTTCTCAACCAAGTGATGCTCCCACTGCATCTAAAAGGAAAACATCTCCTAGATCTAACACTAGGTGGGTACCCACGGGTAGAATTTTCAAATCAATTGGTCTTAGGTGGATTCCTACAGGAAAGATTTTAGACATTTGCACCAAAACTAATGTGATCTCCACAACTTCTACCTCTGAGACTAGAATGAAAACCATCGGTATTGTGTGTTCGAGTGTCAAGAAGATAATTGACACTACATCTTTATGCTTCTAACATCTGGAACCCAGTTACTCTTGGGGATCCTTGTTCTCTGTTTTCTTGTCTCTTCTTTCTTTCTATGCAGATTCAACAGGAATGGCTTCGGAACAACTCAGTTTCGGACCCGAGCTTAATGTAATGGTTTCTGAGCACAACAGCTTAGGACCCGCAACCAACCGTTTAAAAAGCACTTCAGCAATGGCTTCTGAGCACAACAGCTTAGGACCCGCATCCAACCGTCTAAACTTTCCGAAATCTTTGGCTGAACCATTGTCTCTCTCCCGTAGAGAAGTGGAAACCTCGTTTGCTCCATTGTTTGATGATACGATTGAAAACCGTCCTTCTGAGGCCTCACCAATTTCCGCTGCACATCTTGATCACCATCAAGTACCTGACACACCTCAACAAACAACAACAACTGTTGATAAAGACGGTCCTCCAATTGCATCTCCAACAACAGTAGGACAAACCGCTTCCAACTCCAGACAATCAGCTGAAGATCCATTACTACAATTAGTACCACAACCTGCAGATTATGATGGAAATGCTTTCTCCAATCCAATTGCAACGACTCCAACCGTTCCTGATATAATAGAGTCGTCTTCTCGCAATTTGGATCCGTCTAATATGCATACGTTCTATCAACATCACCCTTCGACACATCATTGGAATTAAATGGATTTGGAAAAACAAGCTGGACGCAGAAGGCACAGTGATTCGCAACAAATCTTGTTTAGTTACAAAGGGATACAGTCAATGAAGCAGGATTTTACATCACTGTCATCAACAATAGCTTAGTATGTAGCCATGTCTGCGTTCTATGCTCACGTCATTTGGATGAGAACTTAGCTCACGGACTACGGCTATGTATTTGACTAAATCTCAATGTCCTGCGACTCAAAGTGTGCTTTTGCAATCTCGTGCTACACCATTCATCATTCCAAGGCCATACAAATTGCTCTCCGCTACCATTTCATCTCAGAGCATATCGAGAAGGGTATAATTTAATTAGATTTTGTTGGTACTGAATACCAGTTGGCGGACTTGCTAACAAAGGTTTTATCTCCATCAAGGTTTGTTGATTCAGTTCACCATATTGGTATGCGGTGTTTGACTCCAGATGATTTGCAAAATTTCTCTTAAAAACTAAGAGAGTCAAACATCAAACTCTTTTTGTAAATATTCTATCATAAAGAAAATACAAAAACTGCAAAAAGAATCTTCTTTCTCTGTGTACAAACTTCTAATCTTCAAAACTATGTTCCTACATTAAAACATATTTTGCTTTACATTGTCAAAATGGAACATGTTTTGAGGGGGAGAATTTTTTTTTTCACAAAATCATGAATTTTGCACACCTAATCATTATTCTTCATGGATAATAAAGTTTCATCATCATTCGGATTAAAACTCATTGTTTCAAAAACTTCTATGATCTCTCGAATTAAATTGTACAAAAAGGTTTCACAAAATATATGCTAATTCGAGGGGGAGAAAGGAAATTCTTTCTGCAATGATTCCAAGTTAACCTTGTTTGGACTTCAAATGGTAAAGTAATTAACCTTTAATTAGTAAAGGTCACAAAAGTCTTAAACTTAGGTAAAAGGACCTTGCATGAAAAATAAAACAGGCTCTAATCAATGTTTTCACATATGTTCTCAAAAGTTGCACCCATGATTAAAACCTCAACAAATCAGACTAACGATTTTTTCCTCGATTTTATCCACAATTGTGAGTTTCAAATTTCTTCATTGTTGTTATCTAATCGTTCCCTAAAGTTTTCAAATGTTTTCAACAGTCAAAAAGGCATAATCAGAAACTAGGGTTCAAGTAATTATCGATCGGGGCATTTTCTTTTATGTGTTTAGTCTAATTAATCATTTCAAATAACCTTAGAGAACACTAAAGAATGCTCGATTGGTATGTTTGCATGATTAGATACAACATAGGTTTGAAATCAAGTGATTTAGGGTTTAAGATGTCGATGTCTTTGCTGTTACTACTAGGGCGTTTGTTTGTACAATATTCTTGCATTTTGATGCTAACATGCGTGCAAAGTCTCAAATCATAACCCCTAACCATTATCATAATTGGATAATCTCGAGTGATAGGATGAGTTAATCTGTGATCTTGTGTGTTTATTAGAGAATTCTGAGCAATTTTGGTAGATTTAGAATGCGTTTCTTGATTCATCTGTATACTTGTTTGTGCCTGATGCATTTTTCTCTGTGTGCAAGTACATGTCATCTCATTGAAAGTCAAAATTTCAACATTCGACAAAATGTTTCTTATGGAACATATTTTGAGGTCAAAGGGCTAAATGTGTTAAAAGGCTAAACTGGTAAATGGATTCAAAATGGTGAGAAACAAATTTTTCCAAACTCTACACTATTGTTTTACACCGGTAAAGCAAGTGTGAAGACCAAAGCAAAGTTGTTCTAAAACCTTTCAAATTTTCAAAATCTGGAATGCTTTGGCTACAATAAAGAATGACTCTGATTTGGGCATCCCAAATATCGAAAGTTTTCCATTCATCATGGAAACAAATCTTCAAAAAGAACCCATGAGGTTCAACTTTAGATGGAAATCTTTTTCAGATTTTAAAACTCAAAAAGAGAGACTCCGGGTCTCAAACAACTTTTCAACAGTAAAAGAGTTTTTGAATTTCAAGCATTCTTTGTTGTATAATACTTGATTGTGTTTTCTAAAACCTTGAGCAGAGTCGTCTCACGAATTTTCAAAAAGTATTTTATAATACGATTCAAAATTCTGCTCAAGAAGACTTTCTCTCGAATAACATTCATTATTTGAGGGGAAGTATTTTGTTTAAAGAAAACTAATTTTGTATTAAAACAACGACTTGTGCACTCATTTCAGTGTACAATTTGGTTTTCAAAGAAAGGAAAGTGCCTTGCTAAACCATTTCTTAAACACAAAACGTGAACTTTTCCTTGAAAACAAGAAGTTCTCATGCAAAGCTTATCTTAAACTCTCTTAATCTTGAGCAAAATTTATTCAAAATTTTTTCAAAAGGTTTTTCAAAACTTTTCAAAATTTTGCTCAAGATTTTTCAAATCTTTACTCCCCAATTCGATCCACAGTTTAAAAAATGTCAAAACACATGCTCGTTTTGAGGGAGAGTATTTTGAAATCAAATGCTTTGTCATAATCATGTTTTTTATGGTTTGTGCACACATAACAGTGCACAACCTGATCTTGTAAAGAAAGGACCCTGAGGTACGCTTCAGTGCCTCAATCCTAAACATAAGGAGCGAAGGCTTCTTACTTTTGAGTAGAATTAATCAAACATTTATGATTTTTCATAATTCTGCTCAAAAGGACAAGTATTTCACCTCAATAAGACCTAATCACTTGTTGAGGGGGAGCACTTGTCAAAACAAAAATACTTTGCTCTAAATCAAAAGTTCTTGATGAATCTCCCCGTAAGACTCAAAAGGCATATTTTAATCTAAAAGTTTGTCAAAAACACCATCTTATATGCCATTTTTGAGGGGGAGAAAACGTAAAAGTGATTAAAATATACGAAGTCAAAGCTTTAAGTTGTATCATGTGCGAGTTAGACTCAGTATTGACCCAGGAATTGACGAGATAATACAAGTTAGTAACATCGAAAGGACTTATCCTCGACGGGTAATAACATCAAGTTAGTTACTAGAGCTAGTTGTCACCTAAAAGCTGACAATGCATCTCTTTAACTAACCACGTAAGCGTGTCTCGAAAAGGATATGTCTTAGTAGAAAAGTACCGTCTCGAGAAACTTTCTGTGGACTTGATCAGGCCGGGTAATAATTTCAAGCTAGTCTAACTAGTGATGTAAGCGTGTCTCGAATCGGTCTTGTTCACGGAAAGTGGATCAATTCAAAAGTGCTTGCTCCTCCCGCATGTGCAAATTTATTAAATACTTATGAGCACATGTGCTGGGGGAGCCCTTCAAAAGTGTACGCAAAACTCTCAAAGTGTTAACCAAAATATTTGATTATCACAAACACTTTGAGAGATTTTCAATCAAAGGTTTCTTGGCTACTGTCGGAGTTATAAGGTGATTAAGATAGGAATATCCGTCCTATGATCCGCCAGAGCCGGAGGGATCTACCCAAGGACATCTCCCATAGTTAGAATTAGAAGTCCTTAGGTATGATACGAAAAAAGGAGTAAAGAATGTAAAGGAGAAAGAAGGGGTTGAAGAATGAAAAAGAAAAGTAATGAAAAGGGTGAAAAGAAATAGCCCTCCAGATGATTCAACCTTAGGGCAGACACCGGGTTCAATACGTATGCTACTGGTTGTTGCTAAGGCGACGCCGGTATTGAAGATTAAGTCGTCATGGACCCAGTGACGCAATGCACTAAACCTTCTTAACCACTCAAGTTCTCTTAAAAGGATTTGTTTCATTCTCACGGGGAACCCACGTTACCTATCGACCCATCTCTTAGAGACGGTTGATATTGAATCAGGACATCCCCAGTCTCCGCATAGGAAACCTAGGTGTGCACTTATAGAGTCTAGAGCCATGAGATGCATCAAAGATCTCTTAGGAACACTTAGTATTTCTACAACTGGTGTTCTACATCAATGGGCATCAGTTGTAAACTATCGAGTCCTTCGCAGATCTTAGCAATCTGCCTAGAACGTTTATGAGAGGATTACATAAGTATTTCTCAATGATTGAACGGAAATCCTGCCAGGGTCAACATCAAATAGCCCTGACAGCAGGTCACTTCGGTAACCCCACAAGGGTCACGCTTAGTGTTTGCGGTGGTTCCATTACGGTCTACAGTCGTGGAGTGATCCCCAGCGACTCACCCAGTCATTGAGCTACCTAGTAGGTCTCGTAAGCTCCTTCGGGAGTATCTGATATGGGAACGACCTGGATAAGGATTAGAAGGAGTCTTCACAATATGCTGTTGATGAGCTCTAATTCCTTATCCGTAAGTACCGGTGATTTATTGCTAACTGTCTACTCGCAGGTACCTCACTTCCATGATGACGGATTCCACATGCTCATACATGCATCTTGCTATCATCAAAAGCTCCCTCAAAGATCAAAGCAACACAAAGTTCAAAGTAAGATTCTACGCCAAAAAGAAGAATCTTCAAAGTATAAAGACCAAAGATCTTAAGTGAAAGAAAGGGACTACGTGCATGTATAAGTCAGAATTCAAAAGATGTATGAGCATGTTGGAATGGAGCTCAACCACCACTGACGCTGGAGTGACGAATGGCAGATTACTTCATAACACAATCACTACAACATCATCAAAGAACAAAGACAAAGAGCAAAGTATATCCATCATTATTATAATCATTTCTGAAGACGTCTGAAGCTATGAAAGTCAAAGATTACAACAAAGACGTCAAGCAACCTTGATGACCGACCCTTAGGGGGAGATTGTTGGAACCTGAGTTTTACCATTTTATCAAGTCTCGGTCATTTGTAATAATGTTAGGTTGCTTAACTATTATTCACTATCATTTACTTAATGTATTAAGTTTACTAGGCTTAAGGAATGAAACCCATAGGCCACAAAGCCCACGTTTAAGATGAATGGAAGGAGTGGGAGTGTTGCCCTAGCTCCTTCCCTATAAATAGAAGCCTTAGGTCATTTGTAAACTTGTTGGTTAATTCATAATTCTATGCAAACTCTTTCATTTCTATTTCTCTTATTGTCTTAATCAACCATCTCTCCCTCTCATCTCTTTTCTATCATTCTTATACTTGTGTTTACATAAAGTGTGACCTAACAGAACTTTACGGTGATCACCCGCTTTATGAAGGTCGTAGTTTGCAAGTTTCAAGGCCCAATAGGCTTTGTGCTCGAGCTCGATCGGTAAATGACACGCCTTCCCGTATACAAGCTTGTAAGGAGTACACCCTATGGGTGTTTTGTAAGCTGTAAGGAAGGCCCAGAGTGCATCATCTAGTTTGTCCGACCAGGAGGCACGGTTTTCACCTACGGTCCTTTCCAGAATCCGTTTTATACCACGGTTGGAAACTTCCACTTGCCCACTTGTTTGTGGGTGATACGCGGTAGAAAGACGGTGAGTAACACCGTACTTAAGCATGACTTTTGCGAATTGATCATTGCAAAAGTGTGTACCGCGATCACTAATGATGGCACGGGGAGTTCCGAAATGAGCAAAGAGGGATTTCAAGAATTTCACAACAACTCGGGCATCGTTGGTGGGTAAGGCTTTTGCCTCAACCCATTTTGACAAATAGTCAACAGCCATGAGGATGTATTTGTTTCCACGAGAAGGTGGGAATGGCCCCATAAAATCAATGCCCAGACGTTAAAGATTTCACAAACTTGAATGGCATTTTGTCGCATTTCGTTCTTTTGTGAAATATTTTTGTGACGCTGACAAGCGTCACAAGCTTTGAGTAATTCGTGGGCATCCTTATAAATTGTGGGCCAATAGAGACCAGAGTCAAACACCTTTTTGGCGGTGTAGTTAGGACTATGGTGGCCCCCGGTGGGTCCAGCATGGCAAGCCTTGAGAATATCAGTGGCTTCCTGTCCGTAAACACATCGCCTGATGACTTGATCGGCACAGATTTTGAACAAATAGGGGTCGTCCCAGAAGTAATGTTTAACGTCATTAAAGAATTTGTTTTTCTGTTGGGATGACATCCCCTTAACAATGAAATTACCCGCATGGTAGTTTGCAAAGTCGGCAAACCATAGGGTAGTAGAGTCACTACGAAAAGAAACCACATTGAATGTCTCGAGAGGAAATGTTTCATTTATTTCCTGTTTCTCGGACACATCCTGGTGAGGGTTTTCTAATCGTGAGAGATGATCAGTAGCAAGGTTCTCGGCTCCTTTTTTATCACGGATAATGATATCAAATTCTTGTAGGAGGAGAACCCAACGGAGTAGCCTCGGCTTTGCATCTTGTTTTGCAAATAGGTACTTCAAAGCCGTGTGATCCGTATACACTATGCATTTGGTCAGTATCAACTATGGCCGGAATTTTTCAAAGGCATACACTATAGCTAATAGTTCTTTTTCAGTGGTGGTGTAATGACCCTGAGCCTCGGTCATAGTTTTGCTTATGTAGTGTATAGGCTGAAAGTATTTTGCTTTTCGTTGCCCCAAGACCGCACCTATGGCAAAATCACTAGCATCGCACATAAGCTCAAAAGGTAGGTCCCAATCGGGGGCAACAAGAATCGGTGCCACAGTAAGCTTTTTCTTTAAAGTTTCAAAAGCTTCGATGCACTCAGGAGAGAAAATAAAAGGTCTCGAGGAGATGGGTCATAGGCCGGGCGATTTTGGAGAACTCTTGAATAAACCTACGATAGAAGCCGGCATGACCCAAAAAGCTCCTAATACCTTTGACGGTAGTGGGATAAGGTAATTTAGCGATGACATCAATTTTGGCTTTGACAACATCAATCCCGTTTTTTAAAATTTTATGGCCGAGGACAATGCCCTCTTTAACCATAAAACGGCTCTTCTCCCAGTTGAGACTCAGGTTCGTTTCTTCACAACGTTTTAGCATCTTTTCCAAGTGGGAGAGACAGGACTGGAATGAATCCCCGATGACTGAAAAATCATCCATAAATACCTCCATAGTTTTCCCGATCATGTTGGAAAAGATTGACATCATGCACCTTTGGAACGTGCCAGGTGCATTACATAAGCCGAAAGGCATACGTCTGTAGGCAAAAGTCCCGTAGAGGCATGTGAAGGTAGTTTTCTCTTGATCCTGTGGATCAATTTGGATTTGGAAGTAACCTGAGAAACCATCTAGGAAACAGTAGTATTCATTCCCCGCTAGTCTTTCAAGCATTTGGTCCATAAAAGGCAGAGAAAAATGGTCTTTACGGGTGGCTTCATTCAACTTACGATAGTCAATGCATACTCACCAACCCGCGACCAAACGAGTTGGAATCAACTCGTTTTCCTCGTTAGTGACAACGGTTATGCCACCCTTTTTAGGAATGCAATGAATTGGGCTAACCCAAGGACTGTCAGATATAGGGTAAATTAATCCCGCATCAAGAAGTTTTAGAATTTCTTGTTTGATAACTTCGTGGATTTTGGGATTTACCCTCCTCTGATGTTGCACTGCTGGCTTAAAGTCATCCTCCATTAAGATTTTGTGTGTACAAAAGTCCGGGTTAATACCCTTAATGTCGAAGAGTTTTCAAGCAATTGCTTGCTTGTGTGACTTAAGAACCTTTAGGAGTGCAGTCTTTTCCTCATCTTTCAAGTCTTTAGCAATAATGACGGGTAATTTATCATCACCCTCTAAAAATGCATACTCTAGATGAGGAGGCAAGTCCTTGAGCTCGACCTCGGGAAATTCTTCAGATTTTTCAATAGACTTAATTTCCGATTTATGAAGTTCTTTTGGAGATGGAGAGGGTGAAGGATCATCATTTAACAATCTTTCAAGAAGAAGAATATCCCCCTCGGAATCAAGATAGTTTTCATCAATCTCATTAGAAATTGAGCTATCTTGAGCAAGAAAAGCCTCGACCTCTTCCAAAAGGAAGTCACTCACCTCAAACGGAGTGAGAAAAGGGGAAGAGTCGGATATGATAGGCTCAGAAGAAAGAGTGGTACTGCCACTTGGAGAGAAACCGAGAACCTCTTGAGACTACTCCTCTGAAGCAACATCGATGATGTCAATTCGGTTTATTGATTCAGAGTCATAGTTGGAGGAGTATCTTGAAGTTTGATCAAGGTTGAATGTGATGGCTTCACCACCAACACGCAAAGTGATTTCTTCTTTGAAAACATCGATTAGAGCACGACCCATTCTAAAGAATCCCCTCCCGAGAATGAGAGGAACTCTTGGGTCAGCATCGAAATCAACAATCACGAAATCTGCCAGAAAATGGAACTTTCCTACTTTCACGAAGATATCCTCTGCAATGCCGAGGGGACGAGATATAGTACGGTCTGCAAGCTCGAGAGTCATGCAGGTAGGAGTGAGCTCAGGAAGAGAGAGTTTCTTCCAGACTGAGTGAGGCATAAGGTTAATGCTTGCACCAAGATCGGCCAAGGCAAAGCATTCAACCATCCCCGGGAAAATGCAAGGAATGAGAAATTTCCCAGGATCTCCAAGCTTTTCGGGAAGCTTTTTCAAGAGTACCGCTGAGTAGTGCTCATTCAGTGGAGTTTTAGCCATCTCACAGAGTTTTTCCTTGTTAGTTATCAGATTTTTGATTGTTGAAGCAAATTTAGGCATTAGAAGAAGAGCATCCGTGAAGCTGAAATCGAAATGTAATTCTTAGAAAATTTGGTAAAATTTTTCCATCTGATGGTTAGCTTTTTCGCGGGTCTTTTGATCATTTAAATGTGAAGGATATGGAATTGAAGGTTTGGGATTGTTCTTTGGAATTTCATCAGAACTTTTCGCAGGATCAACTACAACTTTTGACTTGCGAGTCGGGACCGGGACAACTTGAGGGTGGACGATGTTGGTACCTCCGTTATTATTAGGAAGTACCGTGTCCGTGGTAACCTCAGGTTCACGTTCCGCTACCTTGGTAGGAGGAGAATAAGAGGTAGAGGGAGCCGTGGGTCCATTGTATGATACTCCACTTCGGGTAGCGATCGCCTTAACATCGCCCCTCAGGTTAGCGATCGTGTTGCTCGGTAGTGTACCTGAGCCCGAGGGTCGATCATTCAAAAACTTCTGAAGTTCAGAGATCTTGCTGACCAATAACGGATTTGTTTCCTCTTGTTCTTTCATGAATTGTTTTAACACTTCATCGGAGGAAGGCTGGGGTTGAACAACGCTTTGATTTTGGTTAGGAAAATTTGGAACACTGTTGTTTTGAAAATTTCCTTGATTTTGGTTGTTGTTACCCTGAAAATTGTTTCTCTGATTGAAATTACCCTGATTGTAATTCCCTTGACCTTGGTTTCTTTGAAAATTACCTTGAAAACCTTGATTTTGATTGCCATTTTGAAAATTGTTTTGATTAAAATGAACTTAATTTTGGTTCGGGTTTTGGAAATTCAGGTTTTGACCTTGGTTAAAATCTCCTCGATTCTGATTTTGATTCGAGTTACGGTTTTGATTTTGGTTAAAACCGGGAGGTCCGAGAAAATTGTTGGAACGATAGCTCAAGAGATTACGGTCCCCTTGTGGTTGGTAAGAATTAACCTCCATGTTGTAGGAACCTTGAGCAGCATAAACGTTCTCTTGAGGATAACCAGCAGTAGCTGGACACTCGGAATACAGATGTGGGCCTCCACAAGTTTCACAACTTCGGGCTATGGCTTTCACATGTTGATTTTGGAGGGTTTGGTTCATCCTCAACATAGCCGTAGCAAGGTCGTCCATCTTTTTACTGAGAACCGCGATATCAGGAGATGATGATGATGAAGGAATGATTGATTTACATGACTCATCCCTCTTCGCCGAGGAATTCCAAAAGTTATGGTGGGCAGTCATGTTCTCAATCATATCATAGCACTCTTCGGGGCGTATTTTCATGAAGGTCCCACCAGCAGCGGCATTGAGAATGTATCGAATAGAGACTCATCGGGACGCTGCCGGATCAATTGCGAGCTTATAGCGTTCCCAAGCCTCGAATAGAGACTCATCGGGACGCTGCCGGAAGTTGCTGATATCATTTCATAACTTGGTAACCATGGAAGGTGGAAAATATTTGGCTAAAAACTTGGTTACCATTTCATCAAAGGTACGAATAGAATTCTTGGGGAGTCAGTCAAACTAAGCAGTGGCATGATGGGTGAGAGAATAGGGGAAGAGATACAGACGGAGGGCATCATCGGTGACACCGTGTTGTTTCATGCTTTGGGTTACGGTAAGGTATTTGTCAAGATGCTTGTTAGCATCGTCACCCGGTAATCCGTGGAATTGACACGAATTTTGGACTTGTTGGATCATGTGGTGCTTGAGGCCAAAGTCCGTAGCCTCAATGGTGAGTGGTGCAATAGGTCCGCCCCTCCCTTGCATGGTAGGCTGACACAACTCCTCCATCGTTCGGAGATCGGGAGCTGGCTCATCCTTGGGAGGGTCAGGGGGTGGTGGTGACCCGTTGTCCATTTCTGTTTTTGGTTCTTCAATAACAGTACGTAGCTCGGGTACGTTTTTCTGATTTTTACGCTTTGTTTGTGAACGAGTGCGCATGCACTAAAAAGGTACACCACTCACAGGGATACAATGGCAAGTTTTAATTTTTAATTTGGGAACTTTTTATGTTTACACCCCCAATTGGTAGGTGTTCTGCCTTGGTTTGCGGTGTTAAGATTTTATGTAATTAATATTAACAGAAAAATTGTTTTTGGGCTTTTCGGGTTTGTGTGCAGAAAACTTTGGGAAATATTTTTGGTATCGATTCGTTAACCGAAATCAACCTCTTTAAAATTACTCGCAGGGTGGCGGGAGAGAAGAATGGATCTCTCTTCAGTTCACAATTTAATGTCAGAACTTTCGTATTCCACCTGTGTAGGTTGTAATTTTAAAGAAATCGAAGTAATTTAACTTCACGATTGTTTTGTTGTTTTTGATTTTTTTTGGTGTTTTTAACACTTCAGGAGAAGTGTTAATGAACTTTTTGATACGATTGGTATTTTTACAAAAGTGGTGAAATTTGTACAAGGAGGGTTTTAAAAACCACTAAACTTAAAACGATTTTAAAACACGCAACAACCTCCCCGGCAGCGGCGCCAAATTTTGATTGAGACAAAAGCAGTCAACTAAAGTCAACCACGGATGTGGTCAATATAGTCAAACTCCTTAGGCTCAATTCTCCGTGGATAGTATAGTTTATCCCCGGGTCGTTATGTCCCGACGAGATTGAAATAGTGTTTGAAAACGTTTTTGAGAATGAGTGGCACTGAGGACAGTAACAAAAAATGATTGGGAAGTGATTATACTACTGATTGCTTAGTATTTGGATAATTGAAACAATATTAACACTAACAGATATAAAGATATAATCACACAAACACAAATTGGAAATAAGATTTGTTTACAGACAGAGAAAAATGTGAGATTTAAACAATTTTACAACTACAGGGGGTGCAAATGAAAATTTTACAAACTTAACTTTAAAAGAAAATGAAATTAAAAAGAACATTATTTTTTTGAATTTTTTATTATTTAATATTAATCATTTAAATAAATTTCTAAAAGTCTAAAAAATTGTAAAATTAATTTCTAAAAGTCTAAAATAACTTAAAATAAAATTAAAAATTAAAAATTTGTATTTTTGTCTTTTTGTGGATTTTTTTATTAATTAATTACTAATTGTATTAATTAAACTATTTAAACTATTTTAAATTACTAATTACACTAAAAATGAATAGAAAATTATTGAAAAATTTGCAAATCTAATTAAGCATCTCATGAATCCTAAAAAATTATAAAAAACTTATAAAAATTATTTTTAGACTATTTTATTAATTATTTACTTATTAATTAATTAAAATCTAATTTTACTAACTTAATTTAGAAACAATCATTTTTATTGAACTTTCTTTCAGGCTAGCTCTGGGCAGGGCAGATACACACGAACCCAAATCAACAGTAGAATTTAAGAAAAAATTTTCTAACAATACTAAATAATTAATGAAACCTAGGAAAAATATAAAAAGCTACTGTTGTTAATTAAAAGTTGATAAAACTATTTAATTACTAATATTACTTAATTATTAATTAAATTATTTTTAATTCTAGTAATTATTAAATTAAAAGAGAAAAATCTAGGAAAATTAATGAAAATACTTTAAGGTAAAAGAAAATTAAGAAAAATATAAAAATGATGAAGTGCTTATTAATAAGCTGAAAAGAAAAATTAAAAAGATAAATTCTATTAAATAGAAGCTATCACTAATTTTAAATTTGGTTTTTTGTTGGTTTTTCTTATTGACAGATGTTTATAAGCTAAAAATGAGCAACTTTTGTGAAAACACTTTTGAAATAGCTTAATAATAAGCTATGTGCACCCCCTTGTGCTTAACAGTTAACTTAAATAGCTTATTAGGACTTTGTGATTTTTGGAAAAGCTAAGAAATGAACAAATAAGCTACAACAGATGTCTAACAACTTGAAATAAGACAAATGGGAACAAATAAGCACTCTGGATAATATGTAGTAAACAAATAAGCACTTATCAAAACACAAGGCCTAAACAGGCCAAACCAAGGGGTTTTGGACCTCTTTGGGGTCCACAGAAGTAAAAGGAGGTCCAAAATAAGGATTGAACCTTGAAGGTGGACTGGTCAACTCTCAAATAAGCCAATAAGCTGGGCTTATTGCTTATTTATAGCACTGGGTGGTGCTTGGAACTTGGTCTCAAATACTGAGTGACTCAGTGTACACAGTCAAATGGGACAATCTCTTTGGGACTTGCAGCCCTATCAAATAAGCTCTAGACCCAAAAATAAGCACTGAAACTTGGAGTTGAGCTTATTGGCTTTCCAAAAAACCAGGGTACATAGTGTGGGGTCCACTAGGGTAGTCACAAAAGGACTTGGAATTATGTCCAAAAACCTGTGCACCTGGCATGCACTTGCCCTGCAGGTCAAAATAAGCTATTGCACAAGCTATAATAAAAATCCTAAAAATAATATTATGGTGGGAACTTGTAGATTAGGTGATAAACAATAACTTTTGAAAAGCTCAGGGTCTCAATCCTAACATAAAATTCACAATAAATCTCCCAATTTTTTGATTTCTGAAACAAGAGTATTTTTGACTTTTTGCAATTATTAACCAAATTGACTTTTATGAACTTAGATCTGAATTTTATGACTGATTAAGGTTTGATAAGGTGTATTAAGTCTAAAATAAGCTACACCACTCACTTGTGAATGGAAATGGGGCATAAGCCACTCTTTAACCAACACAGAGAGTTAATTAGACCTAATGGTGTGTGATTTTGACTTTTGATGAAACAAGACCAAGTTTTAAGTGTTGTTCTGAGTTAATGTGACACTAAGATGCTTGTGAGAACAGGAAACAACAACAAGAAAAGGCCTAATCACACAGAAACAGTATAATCCAAACACTACTTATATAATGAAAATTCAAAGAAAACTGAGTAAACTAACACCATAACTAAATCTAAAGATCAGAAACTATCTAATAAGCTATAATAGAACTATATAAGCGGTAATTAACTATAAATAAGCAATGATGACAGAGAACTCAGAATTTAAAGGAAATTTCTTACAAAAAGCCTTCCAAGCAATCTTTCATAAACCAAGGACCACAGAGCCAACCTATAGAATCCCCACAGATTCACTAACCCACAACCATCCAAGATTTACTGTGCTCCAGCATTCTCCTCCATTAAACATGTTTTGCTTATTTATTTGACTTTTGTTGACTTTTCTTGTATTTTGATTTTCTTATAACTAAACTGATTTTTAAGGTTACTAATAGCTTATATAAGCTATCTAGGAGCTTATGTGATCCTAGGAGTCCATAACTTTACACAAAAATAGTAAAATGAGCTTAATAATAATTATAAAATAAAAGAGAAATTGCAATACTGAGATTGAGGGTAAAACTTGAATTTGATTAATAAAACAGTTAAGATTACACTGGAAGAACTTGCTACAATGTTTAAAAGCTTGAATATTACACTAGAATTTGAAATTTTAATTAAACAACATACATTTATACTAATTAGACTAGTACTTCTTCCTTCATGCTTCTCTTCCTTTTATAGCTGGGGATTAGGGTTCCTTGGACCCTTCTGATCATTTCCCACCTCTTTCCTAAGCCGTTGGATCACTGAGATGCTCCCAAACCTCGCCACGTTTTTTGGTGGGAAAATTGTTTTTGATACCAGTTGGGGTCTGTGGAGTGTGGGAGTGGGTTTGCATTAAATGTGGAGGTGATGTTAGATGTGTGGTGGGTTGGGTGGTGGAGAAGTGACGGGCAAGTGGAGGGGGAAGTGGTTTTGTAGAGGTGGTTTTGTGGGAGGGAAGGGTGAATAGTGGTTTATGTTTGACTGGTATTTGACCCTGATTATTTAGAACGGTTTTGAGAGGGGTTTGGGCTTAGGAGATGGGCTGGGGTAAGGGATGTTGGGCTGGATGGTGTTGCGTTTGGATTGGATTTGTTTATGGGGTGTTTTTAATATTTAAGGGTCCGGTTTGGTTTATATAATATCACAAGGACCAATTTGTAACATGCTGAATTTTGAGTACAAGTTTTGCCAATCTTCCAAAGTTGTCACAAGGGTGTTTTCTGCGAAGTTTCAATATCCCAAGGACCATGATGATAAATTCCACTTTTGAAATTCTAGGGATCAAATCTGCCATATTTTGAAACTTCAGGGACCAAACATGTAATTTCACCAAACTTTCCAACCAAGGACCATTCCTGCCATAGATGAGAAGTACATGGAAAAAATTGTTTTTCTCAAAGTTTAATATTCCAGGGACCATTTTTGTCAATTTTTCAAAGTTGAGTGACTAAACTTGTAGTTCTGTGAAACTTTACACCAAAGGATTAATTATGTAATTTGTGATTCAAAAAGGACCTTTGGTGACCTTTTCAAGTTTTTAGAATAGCCAGGGACTAGTTTTGACAACTTTTGAAAGATGAGGGACTGAAACTGCCAATTATGCAAACTTTGTTTATTTTTCATTTGTTTTTGATTATTTTGCATCTGAAACATATAAAACACATTCCTGGGATATTTTCAGTATTATGATGCATATTTGAGTGTTTTTAGATGTTTTGGCAGCTCAGAATAGGTAAAAATGATGAGTATTTACACACTCATCAGATATTTTGGTCAAATAGTCAATGCTAAAGATATTTTGTTCGGAAAGTACTCTGCTCAACATACTGCTTTGCTTTACAACTGAAAGTACTGCTCCATGTCGTATGAAAAGTACTGCTTGGTGTTCTAAAGGGTAAGCTGAGGTGTCAGTATACTGCTACAACGGTCAAAAATGTGGGTAACAAACTTTTGAAAGATATGGGGAAGATAACTTCCAAATATAACGGTAAAATATTTAATTCATCGTGATTCTTTGTATATTATGCTTTTTTACTCATATCTTTTCATACTTATACACCCGTGTTCATTCACGACTATCCTTCATCAAATCCACCAAGTTCATCAACGATTATCATTCTTTTCTCAAATCATAATTGCAATGGCACACCGACCCACCATCACCAAACACAATATGATTGCAAACCTTGAGAAAACACAAAGGAACATTGACTTTCATGGAAACATTGATTTTCTCACCGGAACCACCATCAATTACTGACTTTTGGTAAACCCAGAAATTATTGGACCTTGGATACAAGCGTTTTGGGTCACGGCTAGGGCTGAGATAGAAGATGGAGAGGATGTTATTCATGCTATAGTTGCTGGGAGTGCCATCCGTGTTACTGAGACAACAATCAGGGAGGTTTTGCTATTTGATGATGAGGGAGGCTCTGTTTTGTTTGCTAAACAAGAAGTTTGGGATGCACTAAGGAATATTGGGTATGAAGATCCTTTGAACAGGATTACTTTTCAGAAAGCAATGGTAAGTCCTCATTGGAAGTATCTTATTCATGTTTTACTTCATTGCTTAAGTCCAAAAAGTACTGCTTGGGATCAATTTGGACATGCCATAGCTTCTGCATTAGCTGGCCTAGTTACCAATCAACCATTTAACTTCTCGTGTATGATCCTTGATGGTATGATTGCACATACTAAGGCTAGATCACCTTTTCTGATGTATCCTAGATTTGTTCAACTTCTCTTAGAAAATCCACTTGATGGGATACAAAAACCTCAGGATTATATACCTACTATTAGGATGCCACCAAAGGTGTTTACCTTTATGTCTCACCCGGTCAACACCTCTTAATATTCAAAACCCCCAAATCATTTCCCGCCCCTAATTCACCCCCAAATATTACCCAGGATGAACCCTAGTTACTATTCACCATAATTAAATCAATTTCACAGCAATTAAGGGTACGGAGGTCAAAATACATGTGCTTCTAGAAGACCCTGACATGGCAGGCATGCTGATGAGGCGAAAAATGATCCGTTTTTAGGGGGTCATTTAAGCCCGAATCCGAATTTATTTGATCAAATATTGCCCTAAATCGTTCCTTTTGTGATTTTAGGTACTTGGAGAGTGAATTCTGGAAAAGAAGCCATTTTGGACGTTTTTGGAGCATAAAAGTGAAGAAAACGGCAAAGTCTCAATTTTCCATGCTGGGAACAGTAGGTGACGGCGTCAAGAGTAATTCCCTAACGGCGTCAAACCTCAAGAATTAAAATCCGTAGTTCATGAAGGCGTCAAGAGTTGTCCTGACGGCGTCAAAACCCCAAGAATAAAAATCCGTAGTTTGTGACGGCGTCACACACAGGGCGTCAAGAGTAATTTGTGTGACGGCCTAGGCCTTGACGGCGTCAGAAGTAGATCAAGGGCGTCCGAGGAAGTATTTTGGCGGCGAGGTGACGGCGTCACATTGTTTGTCTTGACGCCGTCATCCCTATTTTCCTATATATAGTTTTCTAGTTTTTCACATTTAAGAGAGAAGTTTTGGGAGAAACCCTAAAGACGATTTTGGTGTAATTTTACAGGTTTTTCAGGGGTTCCAACCCCTTGATACCTTGCATGATTAATCAAGATAAGTGTTCTTCTAATTCAATCAATATGTCTATATGTTGGTTGTCTATATCTTGTTCTTGTCTTAATTCTATCATGCTAGGCTAGATCTCTTTTGTGTTTGCTTAGATCTAATGAAACCTAGATATTGATTATGTGTTGATTACTTGTTTATTCTTGTCTTGGATGAATGATTTTATATGTTAGGCTTAAGAAAACTGACAGATCTCCAAATGGTAACATGCTTGAACGTCTTAAGAAACATGAACCGAGGCGTACTAGGTCTTTATTGGTTGTATTTAATGCATGAGCCACTGTTTACAATCCCTTTAGTTGTGCTGGGCATGGTGTAGGAGGAGATATGAGCTCATAGAATTGGGGAGTTATGTATGCCACCCCATGAATGGTATTAAGGAATACAATCCGTCATCCATGCAATTATAACAAGTAATTAACGTGTAAAAGATATCTAGGGAGTAGTGAAATCTAAGTAAACACATTTTCTCCAATTACTGCTCACAACCTTAGTATAATTAGTTTATTTTCATTTTTAGTATTTTATTTTGATTGCATCTTAGTTTTGGGTTAGTTGACTAGCAACTAATTCCGCCCTAATCCTTCAAAACCCGATATTTTGCTTGCTTTCATAAAAATATAAAAATACAAAAATAATCATCCCTCACCTTTAGAACTAGTAATTTAGGCTTTCTAATCCTAGCGACACTATTCCTAAGCTGAACGATCAATCCCCCGGTACTTGTCACTATACTATACTACAACGATCAGGTACACTGCCTGGTGGGGGTTGTAAGCTTCTCGAGATCCCTCGAGAGGTAAAGCCTGTTGCGATTCCCACGCATCAAGTTTTTGGCGCCGCAGCCCGGGGAATAGTTATTGTCTAGGTTAGAATTTCTTTTTATTAGGTCTACTTGCTAGATTCCTTTCTAGTAAGATTTTATTTTTATTTTTAGGTCTTCTTTAGTCTATCTTATTTCTTCGTGCTTTTGTTCGTAACTCTTTACCATCCGACATCATGGAAGGTGGTAACCTCTTTGAACCCGTCATCCCACCACAACAAAACTCACCATTAGAACCCCTTAGGCCCCGAACCTTAGGAGAGTATTCCCGACCTAGCCACCAAGGCTACCGAAACACCATTGAGCTCACCGGAGCCAATGTGACCCCCTTGCGATCCGACACCATCCGGTTGGTGCAAAGCGGATGTGCATTCCATGGACTTCGTTCCGAAGATCCAAACCAACATCTTAAGGACTTTCTCAAAATCGTAGATTCCATAGACCTAGGTGTTGAAACTAGAGAGACTACCCGTTTACGCCTATTCCAATTCTCTCTACGGGATCAAGCTAGTCAATGGCTTGAGCGTTTACCCGCGGGATCCATCACCACATGGGATGATCTCACCACTCGTTTCCTTGCTCAAGTTTTCCCACCGGGGAGAACTACTAAGCTTAGGAATGACATCTTGATGTTCCAACAACGTCAAAATGAATCTCTTTATG
Organism: Artemisia argyi; assembly: GCA_030686995.1. Lineage (NCBI taxonomy): Eukaryota > Viridiplantae > Streptophyta > Magnoliopsida > Asterales > Asteraceae > Artemisia > Artemisia argyi. The sequence goes on from CM060701.1 coordinate 39,487,265, forward strand.
AAGCATGGACTCGTTTCAAGGACTTACTCCAAAAAGTCCCTCATCATGGCATAGATCTTTGGCTCCAAGTCCAAATCTTCTATGACCATATCGACATCTCCACGAGGCGAGCCATTGACCAATCGGCCGGTGGTAAGCTACGTGATCTTAGTGCGGAACAATCATGGGAACTCATAGAAGATCTTGCTCTCTATGACAACGAAAGTTGGAACGATCCCCGTGACTTGAACAAAACGGTCTAGGCAATATCTTTGCCTTCGAACAATTCTAGCACTCCCGACCGTAGGATCATGGAACTTGAAGGTCGAGTCAAGTCTCTCATGAAATCTTACGAAGCTCATAAACCTTCAAGCCAAGTAAACAGAATCGCTTCTACATGCAAACTATGCAATGGCCCTCATGAGACCCATGACTGCATGGAACTTCCAAAACGTGCTTATAACAAATTCACATCATCACACGTAGGTCAGGGTCCTCGAACTTCTGCTGAAGCCTATGAGGCATGGAAGGATAAACCTAATTTTAGAGGGTACCAAACGCGAAGCGTATCCTTCAATGACTCCTCACCACTCACCTGGTCTGAGCATTTTCCATCAGAAGGCATTCCTAGGCAAAGCTGTGAAGATACTTTAAAAAAATTCATTCTATCTCAAGAACTACAGCTCGCTACGCTCGAGGCCAAATTTAAACAACAGCAGGCTGATGTAAACAACAAGATTTGTAATCTGTTGACTGCTATCAAAGAGCATATTGATAATACGCCCATTCATGTTGATGAGGTTAAATCTGCTACCGTCATGAGCCCACCAGCCTCCCCTGTAAAAATAAAAAGTCCTAGCAAGTTATTCAAACATCTATCTCCTAACGGAAAAGAACCTGTTGATGAGTGCTCAAATACTCATCATTTTCGGCCCATTTAATACGTAAAAATAACCAAAAACGACCAAATACACCTAATTATATTGCAAATATCCTTGGATGGTGTTTTTTTTATATTTCAGGTACAAAGGATTGAAAACAAAGAAAAAAACGTGGAATTTCGGGAGATAATTGATTAAGTTTGTACATTTATCGAAGCCCAATAAAAGAAATAGTAAAGTTCGAAGATTATAAAGCCTTGAAGATTACCAAAGAAAAAAAAAGACGTATTTCACAGCCCAAGTCTTTTTCATAAGCGGTCCAAGACCCATGAACTAGATGAGACACAAATTCCTTTTAAGTTGCTACTTGTTTACCCATGTGTTATCTCGATGGGATGTGTGACACGTATTTTGCTTGGAGAGCAATTTTATTTCAATGGCTGTGATGCAAGGCTTTTAGGTTTTCTAGTCCTATTTAAGACAACATCTTCTCTAAAAAAAGGGGAGCCGACAATCAGAGACAACACCAATTTTTTTTAATTTTTCTTGCATTTCTTTTTTAGTAAGCTATGTAGTAGTAGTTTTTAATTTCCCGTAGGTAGTGGTGTGGGGTTCGGTTCCTTTCTTTCAAACTAAATATTTTGTCAATTGTAATTTAGTTCCTTGTTTTAATTACTTAAACAATGTTTGACTAATCATTAAAGTTTTTGTTTCATTTTTGTATCCGATTGCTACTTTGAAGATTTTGGTTTATGATATTTGTTTGGTGTTGAAATCTAGTTAATGGTTTTTAAATTTGTGTTTTGTAATGTCAGATTCTAAAAGGTTTTAGTTGGTCTTTGTATTTTTTTTTTTTTGTTTTGCCAATTTAGAGTAAAATCAATTTTCTTTGTTCTACTATGAATCATATTTTTAAAAATAGTGATTGAAGGGTAATTAGCGAATGTGATTGGTGGGATCGTCATTTTCTCCGGGGCTTACCGATCTAATTCCGGGTTTAATCTTTTCTTTTATCTCTTTATTTGGTTATATTAATTGCCACGTTTAGCTTAGTAGTGATTATTGTTGTTTTATTTATTTCTTGTAATGTAATTATCACTATGCGCGAGTAGCTTTTATATATGTTAGTTTAGAAATATGCTTATTATTGTTGGATTAGTTGTTATTATTAGTTTAGATGTAAAGTAGTAGTAGAGTAAATTTCAACAAGATTTTCATGCTAATTATATTTTTACATAGTCATTTTAGTCTTTCATTTTTTTTCGTTACGAGCCTTCATTCAACTCTCTCGATCTTTCGGACCGAGACATTTAATTTCTCACCATCATTTTTCTTGTTATTAAAATGAAAAGTTTAATTAAATATCTATGAATGTTTGACTATTTTGTTGTTATACGCAGCATCAAATTACTGGTCCACAAATTTTGTTGGACTCATTTTTATATCCCTTTCATTTTGGTAGCGTTAACTTAGTATTTAAATTAAATGGATTTTCTTGTTGATTTGTGATTTCATCTTCTCCGTCGCAGCTTACATTAAACTTGCTTTAGAAAAAAAAACAATGTAGTTTAGTTAAATTTAATGTTTTATTTTAAACCTTTCTTTAATTATTTTTATAATTTTTAAATCAATAATTAGTAGTTTTTAGTGTTAAAGTTGAGATTTTTGTTGCTTCAAGTGGTGGTTGAGAGGGTGTTTATGGAGCCAACAAGGAAATTAATGGGTTTATTAGTATTATCTCAAGCTTTTATTTGGTGACTTCTAATCTCTTTTCGATTATCCCTTTTTATATTTAATGTCTTGCTTAGTTATAGTTATTATGATTGTTGCTTTATTTATTGCTTTCTAGTATAATTTACTATTCCTCATTATATCTCCTAACTATTCACATCACCCGATCACAAATCCGTTTCGATAACCATCACACCTCGTCGGGACATAACGACCCGGGGAAACCCCTATACTTCCACGGAGATTGATTCTGAGCAGTTTGACTTGGTTGACCACATCCGTGGTTGAATTTAGTTGACTGCTTTTGCGTCAATCAAAATTTGGCGCCGCTGCCGGGGAGGTTGTGTGCGTATCTAAACGGTTTTTCTGATTAGTGACTTTGGAATTCGTTCCATTGTACATTTATCCATCCTTGTTCATATTTTCATAAAAACAAAACCCAAAAAGATTTTCTTTATCCTTTGTACAAAATGTTTACCCAAAAGCCCAAAAATACTCACCTTTACCCTCTTACCCCTTTGATTCTCATTTCCTCACCCTCTATACACATTTGATTCTTTCTATGTCTCATCCACACTTTCTGGTTTGCCAGTGGTGTGGTAGTTCTCATAATGGTGGTAATTGCCCCGGTTGTGGCATGTTAGAGTCAGGAAACGGGTCTGTCTATAACCAAGATCCCTATTCTTACCATGACACCACTGATTCATTCCACCAGCTACCACACCATCAGTCTCAGCAGTTTTACTGTTGTGAGTACTGTGGTGGTTCGCACTTCAGTTCTGATTGTCAATCAGGAAGCACGCTTGTCTATGAGCAGTTTCCTGATAACAATTATGACACAAGCACATACGACTCACAGCCACATCAGTTTTACTGTTGTGAGTATTGTGGAGGTCCACACGCTAGCTCTGATTGTCAAACTGGGAATCCGTTTCCTTGTAACAATTACGACTATTCGTTTTCAGACCCACCTCCACAATACCAGATGTCCCAAGCAACTCCTCTTGTTACTGAGCAAGACATTTTACTAGAGGTTCTTGAGATATTGAAAGATCTTAAGGAGGAGTTGGCTACTTCATCGTTTCAAAGCTCTCGTGAGAAATCTATGGCAGAATTACTTGCTGAAGAACGAGAGGCTAGAAACGAATTAAGTATGGAGGAATTACTTGTCTTAGAACAAGCAGCTAAAACTCGTGCCATATTTCGCAATGCTGCTCTTCTCGACGATGATGATGATGATGATGTTACCCTTGAATTTTGTGAGGGTTCATCAAGTTCATTTGTTGTGATTCCTTCCTCGGAAAATCAGGGAGAAAAGAGTATGCAAGAATTGCTAGCTGAAGAACACATGAAAAATATAGAATCTATGTGTGCTAGTCTTTCTTATCTCCCTCAGTCTGCTGTTATCACACCCGAAGTTCACACTCACTCTTTGATCATAGGGGATGAGCATCTTAGCACTATTCCTGCAAAGGAATCGGACGAATTCATAAAGTCTAGTGTTGAGATCCTTGTCCCAATCCCGGGAGAGTCACAGGGAACTTTGGATCATGTATGTGATATTCCTTCACCTCTTGAGTGTTCAAACGATCATTTTGAGACTTTCTCAGATTTTAACGATGATTGTACATCTCATGGAGACATTGAGTATATCGAGGCACCACTGCCTCATTCTGATGTTGATCCTCTTCTTGAGGAGTTCGCTGATGAACTTGCTCACATCAATCCACTTTCCTTGGAAAGTGATGATGGTCTCCTCGATTTCCAAACCGATCTGGGAGAAATTGAAAGTCTCCTATATCATGATCCGTCACTCACTTCTGATTCCAACAGTCCAATAGAGAATGTTATTCACTTTGTTCCCGAAACATTCGATACGACTCTCACTAATCCTCTATTTGAATTCGATTCTGAATTCACTATGATTTCTAATAATCCAATCTTTGACGAGGATTGTGATGAGTCCACTATGGAACATGAGTCCACAGATTCACATCTTGTGAATGATTCTCTTCATGAGGAGTTCTCCGATGAACTCGCTCATCAGTTTGATATCCCGGGGGGAGATGCTCTCAATTATGAGAATTTGCAAATTCCCACCCACCCTCCCGGGTTGTTTACGAGCTTACCTTTTGAAATCCAAACTCAGGCTACGGAGCCTCTTCTTGAGGAAGAAGATCAAATCATGCTTTTTGTCATGGTTTTCTTCCTTTTCTTCACCTACAGGGTGACTTCTTCTCTCCTTCACTCCTTCGGGAGTGAGGACACTATATTTGATCCCGGCATTTTCATGTATCATTATCTTGAGCCGGACACTTATCTCATCGGTGTGGAACTTTCACGTGCTTCATATGTTTGTCCAAACATTTTGAATGAAAGTCCGATTGAGATTGTTTCTTCCACATCATGCTTCCCCAAGGACAAATGAATTCGGGGTCGAGTCAAGCTAGCGACTCGGTAAACAAAAACAGTAGCATGCATATAGGGTTTTCACCCTAAGTGTGGGGGAGTCCCCCATGCTATGGTTACAATTGAGTGAAAAAACAAAATGGTGTTTTCCACGCTTAGCTTGTAATGTGGCCCTTTTACGTTCAAAATGTCGGCATAATAGCCGGGATTTTGAATATTGAGGACAATATTCATGCTTAGTGTGGGGGGGTATTCGCTATTCTAGCGAATTTTATCACATTTTACTATATAATACCCCCGTTTTTGCCAAAATTTCAAAATTTTCAAAAATTTTTCACTGGTGCTTCAAAATTTTTGTGGTAATCAGTCCGCCTTGTCTAAGCGACAAAAGGGATTGGCTAGTCCAGGAGCAAACGGCTCTTGGTAAAGACATCTCAAATCCGTTGACGGCTGGCAATTTGCCCAAAATTGTATGGTTCATCAACTCCCCGAAAACAAATGAGTTGGCTAGCCCACAAGATTATGGCTTGTGGTAAAGGCCGTGGAAAATCCATAATTGGTAATCAGCTCACCAAGATGTTGACTATTCCATCAAGAGCTGGCTAGTCCAGGAGCAAACGGCTTCTGGTAAAGACTACTCAAATCCGTTGACAGCTGGTGGTTTGCTCAAAATCACACGGTTATCAGGTGTGCCACAGTTCTTACACCTGGCTACTCCAGAAGTGATAGCTTTTGGTAAAGAGTTTAAAATCCATCAAGTTTTCAAAACAGTTATTGCTAGGGACTAGCAATAGTTTAGTGTGGGGGATTGATGAGTGCTCAAATACTCATCATTTTCGGCCCATTTAATACGTAAAAATAACCAAAAACGACCAAATACACCTAATTATATTGCAAATATCCTTGGATGGTGTTTTTTTTATATTTCAGGTACAAAGGATTGAAAACAAAGAAAAAAACGTGGAATTTCGGGAGATAATTGATTAAGTTTGTACATTTATCGAAGCCCAATAAAAGAAATAGTAAAGTTCGAAGATTATAAAGCCTTGAAGATTACCAAAGAAAAAAAAAGACGTATTTCACAGCCCAAGTCTTTTTCATAAGCGGTCCAAGACCCATGAACTAGATGAGACACAAATTCCTTTTAAGTTGCTACTTGTTTACCCATGTGCTATCTCGATGGGATGTGTGACACGTATTTTGCTTGGAGAGCAATTTTATTTCAATGGCTGTGATGCAAGGCTTTTAGGTTTTCTAGTCCTATTTAAGACAACATCTTCTCTAAAAAAAGGGGAGCCGACAATCAGAGACAACACCAATTTTTTTTAATTTTTCTTGCATTTCTTTTTTAGTAAGCTATGTAGTAGTAGTTTTTAATTTCCCGTAGGTAGTGGTGTGGGGTTCGGTTCCTTTCTTTCAAACTAAATATTTTGTCAATTGTAATTTAGTTCCTTGTTTTAATTACTTAAACAATGTTTGACTAATCATTAAAGTTTTTGTTTCATTTTTGTATCCGATTGCTACTTTGAAGATTTTGGTTTATGATATTTGTTTGGTGTTGAAATCTAGTTAATGGTTTTTAAATTTGTGTTTTGTAATGTCAGATTCTAAAAGGTTTTAGTTGGTCTTTGTATTTTTTTTTTTTTTGTTTTGCCAATTTAGAGTAAAATCAATTTTCTTTGTTCTACTATGAATCATATTTTTAAAAATAGTGATTGAAGGGTAATTAGCGAATGTGATTGGTGGGATCGTCATTTTCTCCGGGGCTTACCGATCTAATTCCGGGTTTAATCTTTTCTTTTATCTCTTTATTTGGTTATATTAATTGCCACGTTTAGCTTAGTAGTGATTATTGTTGTTTTATTTATTTCTTGTAATGTAATTATCACTATGCGCGAGTAGCTTTTATATATGTTAGTTTAGAAATATGCTTATTATTGTTGGATTAGTTGTTATTATTAGTTTAGATGTAAAGTAGTAGTAGAGTAAATTTCAACAAGATTTTCATGCTAATTATATTTTTACATAGTCATTTTAGTCTTTCATTTTTTTTCGTTACGAGCCTTCATTCAACTCTCTCGATCTTTCGGACCGAGACATTTAATTTCTCACCATCATTTTTCTTGTTATTAAAATGAAAAGTTTAATTAAATATCTATGAATGTTTGACTATTTTGTTGTTATACGCAGCATCAAATTACTGGTCCACAAATTTTGTTGGACTCATTTTTATATCCCTTTCATTTTGGTAGCGTTAACTTAGTATTTAAATTAAATGGATTTTCTTGTTGATTTGTGATTTCATCTTCTCCGTCGCAGCTTACATTAAACTTGCTTTAGAAAAAAAAACAATGTAGTTTAGTTAAATTTAATGTTTTATTTTAAACCTTTCTTTAATTATTTTTATAATTTTTAAATCAATAATTAGTAGTTTTTAGTGTTAAAGTTGAGATTTTTGTTGCTTCAAGTGGTGGTTGAGAGGGTGTTTATGGAGCCAACAAGGAAATTAATGGGTTTATTAGTATTATCTCAAGCTTTTATTTGGTGACTTCTAATCTCTTTTCGATTATCCCTTTTTATATTTAATGTCTTGCTTAGTTATAGTTATTATGATTGTTGCTTTATTTATTGCTTTCTAGTATAATTTACTATTCCTCATTATATCTCCTAACTATTCACATCACCCGATCACAAATCCGTTTCGATAACCATCACACCTCGTCGGGACATAACGACCCGGGGAAACCCCTATACTTCCACGGAGATTGATTCTGAGCAGTTTGACTTGGTTGACCACATCCGTGGTTGAATTTAGTTGACTGCTTTTGCGTCAATCACCTGTCAACTCCCCTGGACCAATCCACTTCGTAAACACCATCACCACAATATCTGCTTCAACATCCAACCCAACCCAACAACAAACTAACAGTCAGACAACGAAAGATGAGACCTCAAGGGTCGACCATGCTTCGGCAAGGAAACCTACCGACTCACCCGAGCAATACACCGCGCAAGAATCCGGCAAACCGGATGAAGGGAAAGAGAAATCGGAAGAGCATGAGAGAGATCCAACCATTTTGGGTAAATCTATTATAGAAGAACCCGAGAGAAAAATGGAGGATGTTTTTAGTGTAGGTAGCAATCAGACTAAGGAAAGTGACCCTAAAGTTTTCAAGATCCCCTGTACCATTAAGGAAAAGCTCTTAACCGATAGTCATATAGATCCTAGCTTCCCAGTCAACATAATCCCCCTTTCCCTTTACCACAAAACCTTCCCTGAGTACATTGCGTGCGAGAGAGTAATAGAAAATTTATCAATTAGGATTGGAGAGCTTGTTTACAATACTGACCTCACCGTGGTTGATGACGTGGACCCGCTCACCAATCAAACGTTAACCAACCTTGTCCTTGGGATACCATTTATCAATGAATCGGGAGCAATCCTTGATGAGAAAGATGGTAGTGTAGTACTCACCAATGGTGTTAGGAAGGTAATTTTTCATAGGGATAGTGAGGAGGTGTACGAGTGTCGTCCCTCTCTTGAGGGGAATCTATATGGGTCAAAGGATGGAGAGTTGAGGAAGATAAGACGGCGTGATCCAAGTAATCTCAAAATCCCCTGCATGATCGGTCATCAGTATTTCGATAACATTTACATAAATGTATTCCTGCCAAAGAATGTTATGTCATTGTTCCATTATAACAATATCTGCAGATGGGGGATGATTTACAAGGGAGAGAAAGTGGTTGGTAAGGATCATGAAATCCAGGTGTTCGTAGGAAATATGGCATTCTCTATGGAATTCACGATTGTGGACAACATAGAAGACTATGTCGACCCTAGGTTATCACAAGTCGTCTTTGGAGCACCCTTTTGTGAAATCACTAATTTGATAGTGGATGACTTGAACGGAATCATGACCTTCACTGATGGGATTAGGAGGATTTCATACCAAACGCCATACAAGAGAAAAGACCTTAAGAAAATAGATTGTGACGGGCTTGATATGATGAGCTCCCAACTTATCTTATGTGATGAAGATGTCAGGAGAGGGTGTAGAAATATTTCTGATTTATCATGTGGATTCTTTAAGAATGTTAGTAAGCTTGGTTCTAAGTATCGACAAGATATTTTCGAGTTCGAAGATCCGAAATACTTGCACTATGAAAGCGAAACTGGTTTAGAAGACGACCTAGAGAGTGGAACCAATGATGAAATCACGTAGTAACCCATGACCTTGAGTCTAGCTACAAGACTCGTAAATAAAGAAAAGCGCTTCTTGGGAGGCAACCCATATTTTGTGTGATTTTAATTGTTTGATTGTTATTTGCTTCCGTATGCATGCTTTATTTTTGTTGTTGGTTGATCATGTTTCTTAATTAAAATGTTGAAATACTTTACTTTGTTGTTTAGCCTAGTATTAACTCCACCTAAAAGTATTTTTGCAAAAGATAAGTGTAAGGGGAAACCCCAAATATGTTTTTAAGAAACAAACCGATCATGATTCTCCACGATATTAAATGAGCATGTATATTCGTATTTGTTAGAGTCAAATGCATGTATTGAGTCATAATGAAGTTTTGCAGGATTTTCCAGGAAGTAGGACCAAGTTTTTCCAGAATTTTTCCGGAAACTTAACATAAGAATTTCTGCAGGTCCATTCTGACGGCGTCAGAGTTTTACTCTTGACGGCGTCAGGAGTTAAAATCTGGAAATTTTACCGGTTTTGTTTTTCTAACGGAGTCTTATGGTTTTTGTGAATTATTAAGTTTTATAATCTCCAGGAGATCTGCAAACTTCATTCCACAAGCATTATATCTTATCTTGTTTTCTTGGATTTAGAAACTTATATAGGATGCCGCCGATTTTACGCGAGGTTGTCTTGTCTATTTTGTCAGGTTTTACAGGTTATGTATGACAAGGAGATGATTTATATTCTGGAAGGGAAGCTTTGATTGTTCATTTTCTTGGAGGAAGATTTAACCTAGCCATCCTTTAATCCATACCGAGCGAATCAGGGGAGTATTTGATTTCATTCTCTTTACTTTTTCACTTTTACATTCTTTACTTGAACATTGGGGACAATGTTCATCTTAAGTGTAAGGGGAGGGTAAAAAGATGATACCTTACATATGCACTTTCGCTTGAGTTTGTTTTGTTTAATGGTAGATGTGTAATAAAACTATGAGAAATACTTGTTAGTGCAATTTTAGTGCCAAATTTAAATTTTTTTACAACATTTAGGAGTGAAACTTTAGCCATAGCAAGCGTCTCATGGATAGGAGATTGTATGACTAGCACATAACCGTATATTCAGAAAAAATTTTCACCCAAATATGTGAGGTTCGCCTTTAGATTTGATAGGAAAAGCATTTACTATTAGTGCTTATGAGTGTACCGGTAGCATTTAGATTCTAGAACTTGCGTTAGTGATGCATTCCGAGACCGCTAGTGAGACTACATTCGTGTGGTAGGATTTACTACATGATAAGAGGCATTAGGATCACCCTTGTGTTAAACCCGTATCATAATTACTTGACCATTTAAGTCATATTACTTGGCTAGTTAAGTCAACTAATTTTTCCACACCCTTACCGTTGTACTCATTTTTAGTACACGAAACCCCTAGTACACCCCTCCGAGCCTATCTTTTCGTTTCTAACTTTAAGCATTTTACTTAAAGGAAGAATTTGTTACACCCCACTTAAATGTACACCCAAATCGCCTTAGCCTTCCGTGTATGCGCTCATTTTTAGTGCATTATTGTTATTTGTTAAACCCTAAGTTAACTTTCTAATTGATTACATGGTTGCTAAGTCGAGTCATATCCTTGTACATATTGTTTTGGGACGATTGGGACTCATGGGTAAGTACTTATTTTATGGAGTTATGGGGAAGAACATCATTTATTACCCCCATATGTGCGTTAATCTCAAAAGTGCTCCAAGTGTTTTGATTTTCTTAATTCGAGTCATTAGATTAGTTAAATGTAAAGTATGTAAAGATTCAAGTGTAAGGGGAATGTTCATCCCCTATGATGTATTATTTTGGATGGTAGGGTAAGAGTGTATGCAAAAAAAAAAAAAAAAAAAAAAAAAAAAAAAAAAAAAAAAAAAAACGTACGGACTACCATCCCGTTTTTATTCTATGTTTATTTTATGTTTTTGTTATTTTTCATTTATTAGCTTAAGTCGAGTCGAGTCTTGGCTTAGCAACGCCACATTGTTCATGTAATTAACTAAGATTGTTAACTCGCCACCAGTAAAAACTTCCTTTATCCAACAAAACCGTGTAATTCATATCCCTATACCTAACGTTACAACCCTTTAAAAGACCTCTTTGATAGTTTATCCTAGGTGCTTACGCCATGTGGTGGAGGTTTGATCCTTTCCCAAGCCTATGGTAATCTATTTTTCTATGACAGGTAGTGAGAGATATCTTCCGTTTCCATATTGTAATTTGAACTTTATTACACCCGAGAGATGTGAGTATCTAAACACTATTTGTGAGGTGCTAGTGTATGACCTCCGTGCTTGTCTATTGGTCTTTAGTGGAACGATTATTTGTTGTAATTACTTTTATATTAGTGTTAAATGACCCCTAACTTGTCTTTTGAGTAGAATAAAAGCGCATTTGCTTGAGGACAAGCAAATCTCAAGTGTAAGGGTATATGATGAGGCGAAAAATGATCCGTTTTTAGAGGGTCATTTAAGCCCGAATCCGAATTTATTTGATCAAATATTGCCCTAAATCGTTCCTTTTGTGATTTTAAGTACTTGGAGAGTGAATTCTGGAAAAGAAGCCATTTTGGACGTTTTTGGAGCATAAAAGTGAAGAAAACGGCAAAGTCTCAATTTTCCATGCTGGGAACAGTAGGTGACGGCGTCAAGAGTAATTCCCTGACGGCGTCAAACCTCAAGAATTAAAATACGTAGTTCATGAAGGCGTCAAGAGTTGTCCTGATGGCGTCAAAACCCCAAGAATAAAAATCCGTAGTTGGTGACGGCGTCACACACAGGGCGTCAAGAGTAATTTGTGTGACGGCCTAGGCCTTGACGGCGTCAGAAGTAGATCAAGGGCGTCCGAGGAAGTATTTTGGCGGCGAGGTGACGGCGTCACATTGTTTGTCTTGACGCCGTCATCCCTATTTTCCTATATATAGTTTTCTAGTTTTTCACATTTAAGAGAGAAGTTTTGGGAGAAACCCTAAAGATGATTTTGGTGTAATTTTACAGGTTTTTCAAGGGTTCCAACCCCTTGATACCTTGCATGATTAATCAAGATAAGTGTTCTTCTAATTCAATCAATATGTCTATGTGTTGGTTGTCTATATCTTGTTCTTGTCTTAATTCTATCATGCTAGGCTAGATCTCTTTTGTGTTTGCTTAGATCTAATGAAACCTAGATATTGATTATGTGTTGATTACTTGTTTATTCTTGTCTTGGATGAATGATTTTATATGTTATGCTTAAGAAAACTGACAGATCTCCAAATGGTAACATGCTTGAACGTCTTAAGAAACATGAACCGAGGCGTACTAGGTCTTTATTGGTTGTATTTAATGCATGAGCCACTGTTTACAATCCCTATAGTTGTGCTGGGTATGGTGTAGGAGGAGATAAGAGCTCATAGAATTGGGGAGTTATGTATGCCACCCCATGAATGGTATTAAGGAATACAATCCGTCATCCATGCAATTATAACAAGTAATTAACGTGTAAAAGATATCTAGGGAGTAGTGAAATCTAAGTAAACACATTTTCTCCAATTACTGCTCACAACCTTAGTATAATTAGTTTATTTTCATTTTTAGTATTTTATTTTGATTGCATCTTAGTTTTGGGTTAGTTGACTAGCAACTAATTCCGCCCTAATCCTTCAAAACCCGATATTTTGCTTGCTTTCATAAAAATATAAAAATACAAAAATAATCATCCCTCACCTTTAGAACTAGTAATTTAGGCTTTCTAATCCTAGCGACACTATTCCTAAGCTGAACGATCAATCCCCCGGTACTTGTCACTATACTATACTACAACGATCAGGTACACTGCCTGGTGGGGGTTGTAAGCTTCTCGAGATCCCTCGAGAGGTAAAGCCTGTTGCGATTCCCACGCATCACATGCCATGTCAGCGATCCGTGTGGTATTTAGTGCCAAATGATTGGGTATAAGATGATCAAACGGGTGAGAATTGAAGATTGGGGACCAAGGTGTATCCGAGGGATGAGGTGAGCTCAAACTAACACAACCCTCACACGGATTGATGAGCTGGAATGCTAGAACGATCCAAAGACCTCATACCTCTCGGCTATAAATACTCCCCTTCATTCACAGATTAGTTGTGCAGGTTTTAATTAAAAGTTTGTTTAGTTTTCTGTCTTTCAAGTTATTGTAATTTCCTGTTTTTCAAGTATTGTACTAAGTGTCAAAATAAATATAATTCAGCTGTTTAAATTTTCATATCTCTGTTTAAATTTACTTTAAATTTTCTTATTTAGCTTATTGTTTATTTACTTTCAGTATTTAGATTTCCTTGTTTCATAAGCATTATCTGTTTAATTTGTCTCATTTTTATAAACCTCAAAAACATAAAAAAAATCAGAAAATCAATAAAATACCAAAATATGTTTTCCATTTTATACTTAAGCTTCAACAAGCTTACTTGTTGTTTTAGAAGCTGATATAAGCTTATTATAGCTTACTGTTAGTTTGTAGTGGTTTAAAACTCAAATAGTACCTAAAGTCAAACAAAGTCAATCTCAGCTTATTCAATAAGGTCAGCTTGTTTGTGGAAGTTTAAGGCAGCCAATAAGGAGTCCATTGGCCTGTCAAAAGACAAGCAAGCTTAGTAAACCCCCTCTGTTTGAGCTGAGGGGGCTTGTGCTTGTAAGTTTTTATTTTAACTTTCATTAAAGTTGCATATCTAATTAGCAGAAGTGTAGTTTATCTTTATTATTGCTTGTTTCTGTTTCTAATTAGTAGTTGCATCATTATTAGTTTACTAGTAGCTTATTTCATTAATCATCAAAGTTTGGTTTCATTTGAAGTTATTGTTTCATTTTCTATCAATCTATTACATCTGTGTGTTGTGGTTCTTTGGTGTCTGAGATCTGAGTTTTAGCTTCATTTCAGCATATTCAATCATTATTTGATACTGAGTTGGTGTTTGGAATTGAATTGAGGCTCAGTTGTCTCATAAAGGTTCATAGCAGTCATATATACGGGTGTTTGGATCAGATTGGTTTGCTGGTGTTATTGCTGTTTCAGAGGTTGTTATTGGCTTAGATATTTCACTTAGGTTACATTTAGGCCTAGTCAAGCATAATTTAGTAGGTTATTACATAAAAAGTCAATTTAGCTTTTAATCATTCATAGCAGTTTTTAAGTTAGTAGGTATTTAGTTGCATAATCTCAAAAGTAGTTGCATAAGCTTGTGTCTTAGCTGATTTCACTCATACACTAGGTTAACATCATATTTTCAGTAAGATTTCAGCATTCAAAAGTCATTTTAGTCAAAGTTTCTGTCAAATAAAAAAGCCAAAATAGTAAGTAACTCAGTTTTTGGTCAAAACTTTGAGATCATTTTTAAGGTTCATTACTAATTGGAAATAACTTTAAAAAGTTGAATTGTGAAGTTTGGCAGTAAGGGAAACATAATCAAAAAGAATATCTCTGTTTGGATTTCATTAGCTTATTGAAAATTTGAGTTTAAGTTGTTTGTTTGGTTTATAAGACCCCCTGCACATCAGATTTGGTCAAGGGTTCTAGGAAGCATTTAGGTTAGTAATTTGGGTTTAATATTAGTGTTTTTGGTACTTTTGAGATTTCAGTCGAACAGAAGAGAGTTTGCCCCCTTAAGCTCTCATTTCTGAGCTTATTTGGACAGCTTATTTGCCTTGTCAACTTAAGTAGTTCAAGCTAGTTTCTGTGTTTAATTTTAGGGCTGCAATTGAGTTTGGGTGCTTGAAATCTAAGATTTGTTGCTCATTTAAGTTCCTTTGTTCCTATAGTTGTGTTTCTTATTGAGTTTGTGCTTATAGCTTATCTGTTTGCTTAACTGCTTATCTACTAAGTGTTTATTCAAACTGTTTTTGGTCATTGTCTATGTTTCTGAGTTCATTTTGGTTTCATTTATGTTCATTTGAGATTTATTAAGTCAAAAACAAATCTGGTCAAAGTTTTAATAAGATTGGTCAAGGAGTGCTTATAAATAAGCACTCCCATTAAGCTGTTTTAAGCTATAAGCGGTTCTAGTGCTTAATTTTCAACTTTTAATGGTCTGGTTGATAGTGTTGTTGTTTGTTACAAGAGCCTGGGAAAGTCTATGGAATTAAAAGTTGAATACCCTTAGAAGCCCCCCATTTGTTCTCATTGCAAGGTTTTTGGACATGGATATGATATGTACATCAAAAGGGTTGCTAGTGATGCTGAGAAGAAGATTAGGGCTGATGCTAATGTTCAAAACAGAGCTACTGATGTTAATGCTAATCACAATGGAGAAAATTGGCAATCGGCAGGGAATAGGAGAAACTATAGGAATGTTTGTTGTGAAAATTATAATGTTAGGGGAGGATTTAATGGAAAACGTAGAGGTGGAATGATAGGGAGAGGAGTTGGTTATCAAAGTTTTAATAGAACTCAACAAGCACAATATGCACAAGTCAATAGAAATGGAGAGGTGAAAAATGATAATGTTAAGGAAGATTTGCAGAATAATAAAGGTAAAGGTATTATGGGCAGTGAAGACAAGTATAAGGGGCAAAATGGAAGTGAGGGTGGATTTAGTTCTAGTAATAAGTTTTTGGCTCTTACTAATGAGACTGAAATGGAAATGAACTTACAATGGGAAGAGATAAGGAACAGAATTGATGTAGCTTGTGATAAAGGTTTGGTTATAAGTATGGAAGAAAAGAATAACTGGCCGGATGATGTGTTGAAGTACTATAAGAACAGAGTTGAGAAATTTGTTAAGAAGGGGCATATTGAAATGTTGAGAGCGAAGATTAGAAATTATGAAAAAGAACATTAAGAACTGTAGTGATAGTATTAAATGGCATTTAAAAGAAAGGCGAATAGTATTGATAGATCTGGTTTGATGGCACAAGGTTTGACTAACAGTCAAGCTTATGATAAGATATATGATGCAGTATATAATGAAGAGTTGGAGAATATCAATAAGATGATTGAAGATAAACAATTGGCTGATGTAGATCTCTTTTTCACATCAGGAGAAGTTTTCACTATTGACGAGTGGGAAACTTGGACTGATGAGATGAAGAGATTTTACATGTCTAAAATTGGGGAAGATGCGTATAGAAAGATGGAAGAGGGTATTAAGGCTAATCTTACTGTGGTTATTGATGTAGTTGCCGAAGAGACGTCTGCCCATGCTGTTTTCATGTCTCAAGATAATGTATCAGCTACTGTGGATGTTGCTATGGCAAAGCTATTGAGTAGTGATGTTCCAACACCCCCCGTTTCTGTTTAATGACGATTAATATTGTTGCATGGGACATTAGAGGTATGTCTACAGCCTCTAAACAGGATGAAGTGAAAATGTTGATTATGGAAAATGAGTTAAGTATGTGTGTTGTTGTTGAAACTCAACTTAATAAGAAGGTTGTAAATAAGGTCTGTGATAATATTTTTAGGAGATGGAGTTGGTTATCTAATACTATTGATAGTAATAAAGGTTGTAGGATTGTTGTGGGGTGGGACATGAATGTTATTGAGGCTAGGTTATTGTTTCAATCTAGTCAGATTATGCATTTTGATATTAAGGTTATTCATGAGAAGAGAAGAATTCCGGTTTCCTTTATATATGGTCATAATGATCCTAAAGATAGAATTGAGCTTTGGGAGTTTCTTAAAAGTCAAAGAAATAGTACTACTAGCGTGCCTTGGGTTATGTTAGGTGACTTTAATGTCACTCTTTATGCTGATGAGAACTCTAGTGGATTTCTAATAATGATCGAGGTGTTAAAGATTTCAGAGATTGTGCTACTTATCTTGATATGGAGGATATTGCTATGAGGGGTATGTTTTATACTTGGATTCAGAAGAAGAAAAATCATGAATTAGGTATTCTCAAGAAGCTAGACAGAGTTATGGGTAATAGTAGTTTTATTGATAAGTATGGGGCTTGTTTTGCTAACTTTTTGCCTCATGTGACTTCTGATCACTGCCCTGCTCTTCTTATTTTGTCTGGTTTAAATGTGAGGAAGTAAAGAGCCTTTCGATTTATGAATTTTTTAGCTGATAAAAAAGAATTTCATGATACTGTTATGGAGAATTGGAGTTGCCCTGTGGAAGGTTATGTTATGTTTGTGTTAGTCAAAAGACTCAATGGTATGAAGAAAGTTCTTAGGGAGTTAAATTGGAAGAATGGCAATGTTTTTGATAAAGTTAAGTTGTTGAGAGCTGAGCTGAAGAAAGTTCAGACTGAGTTTGATAAGAACCCTAATTGTAGTAGTTTAAGAGAAGCTGAGATGATTTTTACGGGTGCTTATAAGGAAGCGGTTCTGGATGAAGAAAAAGTGTTGAAGCAGAAGTCCAAAATTAATTGGCTTAGAGAAGGTGATCATAACACTGCTTATTTTCATAATAGTGTGAAAGGAAGAATGAACAGAAGTAGAATCAGGATCATTAGAGATGAACATGGCAAGGAATTTTATGATGAAGAGGTGGCTGCACAGTTTGTGTCTCATTTTCAAAACATTTTGGGTGCCATGGACCCTGTTTATCCCATTGATGACCCTGATCATCTCATTATCAAGAAGATTGGTTCTAATGCTGCTATGAATATGATCAGAGATGTTACAGACGATGAAGTTAAGGCTGCTATCTTTGATATTGACGATGATAAAGCTCCATGACCGGACGGCTTTACATCCAAATTCTTCAAAGCTGCTTGGAATGTTGTGGGGAGTGATGTTTGTGCTGCCATTAAAGAATTTTCCAGAAGCGGAAAGCTACTTGGTAAGTTAAACTCTACACTCATCTCACTTGTTCCTAAATCAAAAACGCCCGTTATGATTTCTGATTATAGATCCATTGCTTGCTGCAATGTGGTCTATAAATGTATAAGTAAGATTCTTACTGGTAGAATTAAGCCTGTTTTGAATGGCCTTATTAATCCTAACCAAAGTGCATCCATTGGGGGTAGGCTGATTAGTGATAACATTTTGATTGCTCAGGAGCTTATGTGTGGGTATAATTGGAAAGATAAAACTAGTAGATGCGCTTTTAAGATTGATATTCTAAAGGCCTATGATACTGTTAATTGGGACTTCTTAAGGTTCTGTCTTATTAGTTTTGGGTTCCATAAAACTATGGTTGACTGGATTATGGTGTGTATCAAATCAACTTCTTTCTCTATCAGTGTTAATGGTGAGTCCCATGGGTTTTTTAAAGCTAATAGAGGGTTGAGACAGGGTGATCCTATATCACCTTATCTTTTTACCATTGTTATGGAGGTTTTGACACTTATGATTGATAGAAAAATTAAGATGGATAGTAGATTTAAATTTCATTGGGGGTGTAAAGAATTGAGGATTGTCAGTCTCTGTTTTGCTGATGATTTACTATTATTTTGCCATGGTGATCTCATCTCTGCTTCTATCTTGAGCAGAGCTCTTGATGAATTTTCTTTGTCGTCTGGTCTTAGACCTAGCATACATAAGTGTACTGCTTTCATGGTAATTTCAATGAAGAGGTGAAAAGTAGTATTAGTATGGTTATGCCCTTTAGTGAAGGAAGTCTTCCGGTTAGATATCTAGGTGTACTGTTGGTGGCTAGAAGTCTTACTAGGGTTGATTGTACTGTTCTGATTGAGAATGTGAAAAAAAGGATTGATGATTGGAGGAATAAAACTCTTTCTTTTGCTAGGAGATTGCAATTAATTGCTTCAGTTCTTCAGTCTGTCCACATCTATTGGGCTTCTATCTTTATTCTTCTCATTCATGTTTGCAATGACATTGATAAACTTCTTAAGGGCTTTCTTTTGAATACTGAGGGTAGTAATACGGGGAAATGCAGTGTTGCTTGGAAGGAGGTTTGCTTGCAAAAGTGTCAGGGTGGTCTTGGTATTAAACCCCTCCATTTGTGGAATGAAGATCTTATGGCCAAGCACTTATGGAACGTTGTCTCTCATAAGGAAACTATATGGGTTAAATGGGTTAATGTTCACTGGTTAAAAGGTAAGAGCATTTGGGATGTTATGATTCACTCTAATTCCTCATGGGTGTGGAAACAGATGCTGGGCCTTAGAAACAGAATTAGAAGTTTTGAGTATTTAAAATTGGTAATGGGAAGAAGTGCAATTTCTGGTTTGATAAATGGCATAATAGGGGTCCTTTGTGTGATTTAATTAATCAGGAAATTATGAGAAGTACTAGAATCAATTATAAACTTAAAGTTGCTGAGCTTATTAGGAATAATAACTGGAAGTGGCCTAGAGGATGGCATAGTAGATTTGGTGATCTTCTGGATATTGAGGTTCCAAACATTGTTGCTGACATAGATGCTAAAGTTGTTTGGATCAACTCAAAAAATAAAGAGAAAAAGTTTGCTGTAAGTGAAGTTTGGAAAGTTTTTAGACCCAGAGCTCCTGAAGTCATATGGTGGAATCATGTGTGGTTTTCACAATGTGTTCCTAGGCACTCCTTTATTCTCTGGATGGCGATTAAAGGCAGATTGAAGACTCAAGACAGAATGTCTAGATGGATGAATGTGCAGGATATGAAATGTATCTTTTGTAAGCACTGTAAGGACTCTCACTTCCATTTATTCTTTAATTGCAATATTTCTAGAAGATTTTGGGAAAGATTAAAAGTGATGGCTAAATTAGATAATGTGTCTAATAATTAGGCTGAAGTTATATCTAGTGTTGCTAATAAAACTGCTAATAATACCATTTGGAGTGTTATCCAGAGGCTGGTGTTGGGGGCAGTAGTGTACTTTATATGGTAGGAGAGGAATTTAAGATCTTTTGGTAATAGTGAAAGATCTGAGTTAGAGATATTTAGAACTATTGTTGATTCTGTTAGAATGAGAATTATGGGGCTGACCTTAAAGTGTACTGTTGATGTCATTAGGGCTTCTGAACTATGGAATTTTCCTATTGACAAGAGGCTTAAGTATAGGAGAATGCTTGAGGATATGGACAGGGATCATATGGATATTGATGGTGATAACTTTCATTATGCTGATAATGGTTAAGCTCTTAGGCTTATGTTGGGTTAATTGGTTAAATGAAGGTACTGGGTTTTGGAAATGCAATCAGGTTTTTAAATGTGATTCTGATGATATGGGGTATTGCTAGTTTTTGGTGATTATTCCTGATTGGTGGTATGTGGACTGGTGTGGGCTATGTTCTTCATCTCTATATATTCTTGACTGCTGCTTTGTGTTTGAGCTCCACTGGTTTAGGGAGGATTAGGAGGAAGTTGCACTCTTTTCCTATTCATGGGTTTTTCCCTTGTGGTTTTGCTATTGGATAGGTTTTTAAGGAGACAATTCCTCTTACTCATGCTATTCTGGCACTCCTTTATTACTGTTGATGGGAGTTATTGCTGGTTTGCATTCGATCTGGTATTATGTTCTGCTGCTCCTGCTTGATAGCTTCAGGGTTTGCTTGTGGCTTATGATTTGGATCTTGGTTCTATCTTGTTTCCTGAGTATTTAGACCTATGATAAATTTTAGTGTATGGTGATGGATTAGTGTATTTAGATTGGTTTCTTTATACACTATGGACTCAGAGTATACTGAGGTTTTTTCATAGGTCTGTACTCAGTGTTGGTATTTTCTATGTTATACAGGTTCCTTTGTAATTGCAGTTTTTGTTATTTCCTTGTCTACTATGTTGTTTGAGCATGGGATTGTGTCCATGGCCATGAGCATTTGAGCCAAAACATGTATGTTAATGATGTGTCTTAACTACTTTGTTTGTTTTGGGCTCCATTTTTGTACTTTGCCTTTGGGCTTGCTTTTCTTAGTAAATTTACCTTTAAGAAAAAAAAAATGAGTTTAAGTTGTCTATTCGGTTTATAAGACCCCCTGCACATCAGATTTGGTCAAGGGTTCTAGGAAGCATTTAGGTTAGTAATTTGGGTTTAATATTAGTGTTTTTGGTACTTTTGTGATTTCAGTAGGACAGAAGAGAGTTTGCCCCCTTAAGCTCTCATTTCTGAGCTTATTTGGACACCTTATTTGCCTTGTCAACTTAAGTAGTTCAAGCTAGTTTCTGTGTTTAATTTTAGGGCTGCAATTGAGTTTGGGTGCTTGAAATCTAAGATTTGTTGCTCATTTAAGTTCCTTTGTTCCTATAGTTGTGTTTCTTATTGAGTTTGTGCTTATAGTTTATCTGTTTGCTTAACTGCTTATCTACTAAGTGTTTATTCAAACTGTTTTTGGTCATTGTCTATGTTTCTGAGTTCATTTTGGTTTCATTTCTGTTCATTTGAGATTTATTAAGTCAAAAACAAATCTGGTCAAAGTATCAATAATATTGGTCAAGGAGTGCTTATAAATAAGTACTCCCATTAAGTTGTTTTAAGCTATAAGCAGTTCTAGTGCTTAACTTTCAACTTTTAAATTTTTCTTAGGTTTAGATTAATATTTTAGAATTTTCCTGAATTTTTCATATTTTTCTGAATTCATTTGCTATTTTTCTTATTTAATTTTAGTTTTTATTCACTTTTAAATACTTTTTAATTACCAAAAATCTCAAAAAATTCAGAAAAAGCCTAAAAAAATATAAAAATATTTTAGAAATTACTTTTCATTTATTTTAGATTTTTAGAAATTAATTTGCATTTTTCCCATTTATTTTCAATTTTATTAGAATTTTTAATTAGTTTAAATAGTTTTTAATTCATAAAAATTACACAAAAAGCCAAAAAAATATATTTTCAGTTTTAAAAATAGTTTTAGTTATTTTAGAGTTTTCAAAATTTATTTTGTATTTTTCTCAATTAATTTCTATTTTCTTTTAATTTTTAATTAGTTAAATTAGTTTTTAATTCATAAAAATTAAATAAAAACTCAAAAAAATAATTTTCTTTTTCTCAAAATTTTCTTTTACCATTTTTATCTTAGGAAAATTATTTTCAAGTCCGTAGGATTAGTATAGCTTAACGTTCACGTTTTATTTTGCGCGTTTATGTTTTATTTACGTTTAAGCTTACGGTTTTTGATTCTACGTTGCGTTTTAGGTTTCCTTATTTGAATTACGTGCTTAAGTGATTAATTGTTCTTCATTTTCATATTCGTTAGTTTAAATCTCTTTGAAATCATTTTTTTTACATTTTCACGACACGTTTCGCGAACCGGGAATTCGAAAGTCCATTCACACCTTCACACGGACTACGACCTCGGGTTGTCCATATTTGCTGCGGATTTCTTTGAGTAATACTATACTATATATAACTTTGATTTGATTTTAAAACATCAAAATTTTGGCTTCGCTGCCGGGGAAGGTTGAAGTGAATTTTTGGTTTTTGTTTTCAAAATTGTGTTTTGAAAACCTTCCTTTGTATATATTTTTTATAAAAACCAAAAAACCTGAAAAATCAAAAACAATTTTCCTAAAGTGTTTTCAAAAATACCAAAAAGAAAGTTATAGCCTCGACTCTCCCGTGGAAGGGGGGGCATTGTAAACCAAATAAGCCTAACAACATAAGAAAAACGTGAAATTAGTTGCTAATCGGATTTCTTTAATTCTACAACCGAATAAGCGGGAAATACAGAAGCTAAGACATTAAATTGCTAGCTGAAGAGAGAAACACTCTTCTTTCTCGTTCCATCGCGAGTAGTTTTGAAGGAAACGGTTACAATTAACGTAACGTTTTATAAAAAGAAAACAAAATAAAAAAAAGTTTTCGAAGATTTGTTTTAATAAAAAATAATACAAAAAGATTTTCTTTTTTGTTTTCTTCTTCTTTTTCATTTTGATTTTATTTTTGGTGTATGAACACCAGTTCTTCTTCTGAAAGTTTTATATCTCCTTTGTCAAACCCCGAAAGGGTAATTCGACACACACACCGTGTCCATTTCTCCAACGTTGTGGAAATGGACCCGAATAATCAACACCCTCTGGTGGGTGGTAATGATCACCAACACGTGCCAACTCCCGATCTCCGAACGATGGAGGAGCTGTGCCAACCCACAATGCACGGTAGAGGTGGCCCGATTGCCCCTCTTAATATTGAGGCTACAGATTTTGGACTGAAGCATCATATGATACAACAAGTCCAAAATTCATGCCAATTTCATGGATTACCGGGTGACGATGCAAATAAGCATCTCGACAAAATTTTAACCGTCACCCAAAGTACGAAACAAAACGGGGTCTCCGATGACGCCCTCCGTCTTTCTCTCTTCCCCTATTCTCTAACGCATCATGCCACCTCTTGGTTTGATCGTCTTTCCAAGAACTCGATTCATACTTTCGAGGAAATGGTCTCGAAGTTCTTGGCGAAGTATTTTCCACCATCGATGGTGACGAAATTAAGAAACGACATTAACAATTTTCGGCAACTTCCTGATGAGTCTTTATTTGAGGCTTGGGAATGTTATAAGCTTGCCATTGATCGGTGTCCAAACAATAATATGCTTCTCGTTACGATCATTGATACGTTTTACAATGGTTTAACTCTTTGACATCGGGACATGATCAATGCTGCAGCTGGTGGAACTTTTAGGAAACGTCGTCCTGAGGATTGTTACGAGCTAATCGAGAATATGACAGCCCATTACAATTATTGGGATTCCTCAGCCGAGAGAAATGAGCCAACAAGATCGACTGCGACTCAAAACTCTTCTCCGTCTTACAATTATGAGTTGGCCGCCATTACTAAGAAACTTGATGATATGTCTACGGCTATGTTAAGAATGTATCAAATGATTCCGAATCTAGTTGAGAACCCTCAAGTCAATATGGTTAATACCGGTTGTGAGACTTGTGGTGGTCCTCATTCATATCTTGAGTGCCCAGCCTCCGGTGGCTTCACTCAGGAAAACGTGCATACTACTTCAGGAACCTATAATAACGGTCGTAATGTTTACACACCACAAGGTGACCGTAATCTTCTTAGCTACCGTTCCGACAATTATCTTGGACCACCCGGTTTCAATCAACCAAATCAAGTGAGTCATAATAATAATGTGCAAAACCGGAATCATTAATTTAACCACAATCAAAATCAAAACAGGGGAAATAATGGTTTTCAAGGTCAAAATCAAGGTTTTCATCAAAATTAAAATCGGAGGAATTACAATCAAGGCCCGCCTCAAGGGAATGCTTTTCAAAATAATGGAAATTTTCAAAATACGAATCAAGGAAATCAAAATCAAGGTTTTAATCAAAACAACCGAGGGTAAAACTTTCAAAATCAAAATCAGAATGTGGTTCAAAATCCGTCGCCCTCGGATGAGCTTCTTAAGTAGATTATGAAAAACCAAGAGTTAATGGCTAAGGAAATTCTAGAACTAAACAAACGTTTAAATGATTGACCCTCGAGCTCGAGAACTCTTCCAAGCAACACGATCGCTAACCCGATGGGCGATTGAAACCGAGGCTCCGACTAGGAGTGGTGTTTTATATGATGGACCAACGGCTCCGACTGTCTCTTCTTCTCTTCCTCCTAAGTTAGTCGCCCATGAAACCGAGGTGACAACGGATACGGAAATTCCTATTAATAATGGAAAGACCGAAGACATCCAACCTTCGGTAGTCCCAACATCAAAAGAAAAAGATAAAGTCATTCACGAAGCTGAGAAAGAAATTCCCGTCAAATCAAAATTACCTTATCTGTCACGCTTAAATGAACAAAAGCACCGTGAGAAAGATAAAAACCAGATGGAAAAGTTTTATCAGATTTTTCAAGAATTGCACTTTGATATAAGTCTTGCGGATGCTATACTTTTGATGCCTAAATTTGCTTCGACGTTAAAAGGTCTTTAGAATAATAAAGAAAAGTTGTTAGAAATGTCTAAAACCAAATGAATGAGAATTGCTCAGCGGTTCTTCTTAAAAACTTACACGAAAAGCTTGAAGACCCTGGAAAATTTCTTATTCCATATAATTTTCCGAGTATGGTTCAATGCTTCGCCTTGGCCGATCTAGGTGCTAGCATTACCCTAATGCCATTGTCGATTTGGCAAAAGTTGTCTCTTCCTAACTTGACACCGACTCTTATGACCCTCGATCTTGCTGACCGATCTACATCTCGACCAATTGGTATAGCTGAGGATATTTTTGTCAATGTTGGGAAATTCCATTTCCCTACCGATTTTGTGGTTGTTGATTTTGATGCTGATCCACGGGTTCCTCTCATTCTTGGGAGAGGATTCCTACAGACTGGTCGTGCCTTAATTGATGTATACGACGAGGAGATTACTTTACGTGTTGGAAATGAAGCTGTTACATTCAATCTCGATCAAACCGCCAGATATTCCCCGGATTACAATCATATTTCCGTCAACCGAGTTGATGTTATCGACGAAGTTACGGAGGAGTATTCTCAAGAACTTCTTGGTTTCACAAATAATGCTTCGAGTGGCAATCCCACTCCTTCTTCTGAACCAATCATATCAGATCCTTCCCCTTCCCTTACTCCGTTTGATGGAAGTGATTTCATCTTGGAAGAAATCGAGGCCTTTCTCTCTAATAATTTGATTTCACCATAAATTGATCATTCCGTTTGCGACCCAAAGGGAGATGTTCATTTAATTGAAAAATTGTTGAATGAAGACCCAAATACGTCTCTCCCTCTGATGGACCTTAAAATGGCCGATGTTAAAGAAGTTAAGTCGTCTACTGAGAATCCTCCGGAGCCCGAGCTCAAGGATTTACCTCCTCATCTTGAATACGCTTTTTTAGAAGGAACCGACAAACTTCCCTTCATTATTTTGAAAGAACTTAAAGATGAGGAGAAGAACCATCTCTTAGATGTGCTCAAGAAGCATAAAAGTGCCATCGCTTGGCAAATTTCCGATATCAAGGGTATCGACCCTCGTTTTTGTACGCATAAGATTTTGCTTGAACACAATTACAAACCTTCCGTCCAACAACAACGACGCGTTAACCAAAAAATTCATGAGGTTATCAAAAAGGAAGTTATCAAAATCCTCGATGCCGGAATGATTTATCCAATCTAGGATAGCTCATGGGTTAGCCCGGTCCATTGTGTTCCAAAGAAAGGTGGAATGACCATAGTGACTAATGAAGACAATGAACTGATTCCGACACGTCGTGTTACCGGATGGAGAGTGTGTATTGATTATCGAAAATTAAATGATGCAACTCGAAAGGACCATTTCCCACTTCCATTTATGGATCAAATACTCGAACGTTTATTGGGAAATGAGTTCTATTGTTTTCTGGATGGTTTTTCTGGTAACTTTCAAATTCCGATTGACCCTCCAGACCAGGAAAACACCACTTTCACTTACCCTTACGGAACGTTTGCTTATCGACGTATGCCTTTCGGCTTATGCAATGCTCCAGGCACGTTCCAGAGGTTCATGATGTCTATATTCTCATATATGATTGAGAAAACCATGGAAGTTTTCATGGATGATTTCTCGGTTTATGGAGATTCTTTCACTTCTTGCCTCTCCCATTTAGAAAGAATGCTAAAACGGTGTGAAGACACCAACTTGGTTCTAAATTGGGACAAGTGCCATCATGGTTAAAGAGGGCATTGTCCTCGGCCATAAGATATCAAAATCTAGGATTGAGGTCGATAGAGCTAAAGTCGACATGATTGCTAAGTTACCTCATCCCACAACCGTTTGTTGGGATATGAAGTCAAAGTACAACTATGTCAAAGTACTGCTCAATAGTAAACATGCTGATCAAGGTCAAAGTACTGCTACTTATTGAAGATTATTCAAAGTATTTCAAAGAACAAGGACTTAAGTGCAATATTGATTAAAGGATTACTATGTAATAATGTATGAATATTATAGAATTAGTTAGGGATAATTACTTGTCGTTCAAGCAGATAATGTAAACCGACTTAAGGTTATCTATATATGGAGCCTTATGATGGTATTAGAGATACGAAGTCATACAAAGTTTCTAAGAGTCTTAGAGTTTTACAAAAACGATTTTAGAAAAAGTTAGGGATTGTTAGTGCACCTGTAATTAGAGAGGCAGGTTTAAGAGTTGTTTTAATATTAACAAAGTTCTTCTTAGCTTTGTGTTAGTAGATTCCGCATACTTTACAAAGTAATATCATTGTTTCAATATTAACTGTTTTGAGTTATTCAAGATTGTTAAAACCTGACAAGCTACAAAGTAGTTTGGTCAGAGTATATCGATCCAACAAGTGGTATCAGAGCTTGTGTTGGAAACTTTGATTAAGAAGAAAACCTATTAAACCGATTCTACAACAAACCCTTAAAGATGTCAACAGATGTTGCACCTGCTCCATCCATCACTGCTGTCAGAATTCTTATTGTCAAGAAGGGAGAATATGATTTATGGGCCATGAAAATGAGGCAGTCCATTGCCATCACAGACCATGCACTATGGGATGTGATTGTCAATGGTAATATGCAAATTGAAGAACCATTGGAGATCCCTGGACAACCAACACCACCTAAGCCAACCTTACCAGCTGCTACTGAAAGAAATCAAGACAAGGATCTCAACATACTGCTCTCTGCCATTCCTGATGGGCAATTATTGAAGTTTCATGATGCCAAGGATGAAAAACAACTATGGGCTGCTATTAAAACAAGATTTGGAGGTAATGATGCTTCCAAGAAGATGCACAGGAACCTGTTGAAGCAGCAGTTTGAAACCTTCACTTTTGGTGAAAGAGAAAGTCTTGACTCTGCTAATGATAGATATCAAAATCTACTCAGCATGTTAGAGTTATATGGAGCTGAGGCAACAGTTGAAGATGCTAATTTGAAGTTCTTAAGGAGTTTGCCTTCTACATGGCATGTGGTTGCTACCATGATTAGAGGACAACCTAGATTGGACACTATGGACTTTGATGATCTTTACAATAATCTAAAGGTGTATGAGCATGAGATGAAGGGTAATAAAGGTTCAAGTTCTCACAACATTGCTTTTGTCTCCTCTGAAAACAGAAGCAGCACTTCCACTAATAGTACTGCTCATCCTATCCAAAGTACTGTTGTAGAAACACAGAATCCATGTACAACTTTGATCTCTACCACTTCATCACATACCCCCAATTCAGATGATGTTCTGTGTTCATTCTTTGCTCAACAAGCTACTCTACCTGTTACTTATCAAGAAGATCTTTTGCAAATTGATGATGATGCTATGGAATAAATTGACATAAGATGGCAGGTTGCCATGATTGCTGCAAGGATCAAGAAGTTTATGAACAAGACAGGAAGAGGTATTGATTTCAAGGCTAAGCAAGGTATAGCATTTGACAAGTCCAAGATTGAATGCTTTAACTGTCAAAGGACTGGTCACTTTGCAAGGGAATGTAAGTTTGCAAAGTATCAAGCAAACAGGATGATTGAACAACCTAAACCCAAGGTAGAAAGAAAAGAAGTCCCTATTGCTGGGCCAAAGTCACAAGCTTTGGTTGCTCAAGAAGATCTGTTAGAAGTTGATTGGAGTAAAGAATTTGATGATGAACCAGTGACCTATTCTATGGTTGCACTAGAAGAGGTTGATTGGAGCACAGCTTTTGAAGAGGAACCATGATATAAAGCTTTGAAGTCAAGAGATGATCTAGGAAGCTTTGATTGGAGCATGGAATGTGAAGAATAACCTGTCCAGCTTGCTATGATGGCTACTTCACCAAGTTCATCCACTATCTCTGAAGCATGAAATGTAGTAACTCTTATCAAAAGATGCTTAAAGAATATGAAATAGAAAGAGATAACTATAGAAGGGCTAGGTCGGAGATAGCTGGCTACCAATTGACTTTAGAATCCATGGAAGCTAAGATAATTACACATGAGAATAATGAAGTAGCTTGGGCTGAAAAATATGAACAACAAGATTATCAATTAAAGCTAAGTGAGTGGAAGTTAGGATGTAAAGTTTCTGAATTAGAAAAGGTCAAAAAAGAAAGAGATAAGTTGCTAGAAAAACTTGCTGTTTGGAAATATCAGGTCTGTCACATGTTAGTTTTGTTGAAAAACAGAGAACAACAAACATTAAAACTAGCCTAGGTTATGATTCAGAAGTACTTTCATCTAGGAACCAAGAATTAAATCTTTCTCAGGAAACCTCAACTAGTGATGAAGAATTCATAAGTTTAGAAGGAAACACATCTAGTGGTGAGGAATCACCTTGTTCAACACCTCCTGAGTTTAAGAAAAACAAAAGTTACAATGAAGTTCCTCCACCCCTAGGAAGTTTTCAACCACGTAGGCCAGATGCCTCTTGTTATGGGGTAGATAACCTAGAGTTTAGGAAAAAGCTTAAAGGTCAATTAAATCCTGAGCCTTTAGGAGAATCTGTTGAAGGACCTAGGGATGATAATAAGGTTTCTGAATGTGAAAAAGATTTTTCAAAACAAGCAGTTCTTCCAAAAACTTCTCAAAGTACTGCTGATCATTCAGCAGTACCTACAAGAAACTCTTTTCAAAATACTGCTTATCATAGAAAACCTTTTGGGAATAGATTTGGGATGATGGGTCCAAAGTTATGCTTTGTATGTTATAGTCCTCATCATTTGATCAAGGACTGTGATTATCACTCAGAATACTTAAGCAAATACCCAAAGACCACATCTATAACCCATAAGCACAGATAGAATAAACCAAGGGAGGATAAACCAGTTTGGAATTACACAAATAGGGTTAACCATAGTAATTTCTTAAAAGATTATAGGTACCCTCATCAGAAAAGACCATTCTCTAAACCCACAGTACCTTTACAAAGCACTGATCAGGCAGTACTTTCTCAAAGTACTGTTATAAAGTTTTCTAACCAAGGTACTGCTAGCATAGACTGAAGTGTAAGACCTAAGAGATTCAATTCTTACAAACCTAGAAGGCCTTACAACCAAAGGAAAGCTGCTAGAACACATAACCCAACACCAAAAGTTACAACTAAGTGGGTTAAGAAAGAATGTACTGCTGAAAGTGACAAAGTACTTTCAGAAAATAAGTGTGAAAAAGGGAGTGTTGATAACAATTCAACACAAGTTTTGGAATAAAAAACAGTAGTTCTTGATATTATTTTCAAAAACTGTGGTGATTACATGCTCAAAGAATTTGAGTATGTTACTCCACAAGAGGAACACAAGTCAGTAATGGCTTGGGTTCCTAAAAGAAACTAACCCTTTTCATTTTTATGCGGGGCAACCCAGCAGAGGAGCTTAAAGAGCATCTTATTGTGGATAGTGGGTGCTCTGGAAGTATGACAGGAGAAAAGGAGCTCTTGTCAGATTTTAAGGCTTATTTTGGAGGAAGAGTTGCATTTGGTAATGATCCTGATGGAGGGAGAATCACTGGCAAAGGAACCATTAAGGCAGGATCTATTGATTTTGAGAATGTCAGATATGGAAAGGAGCTTAAATTCAACCTTTTGTCAGTCTCTCATATTTGTGACAAGAAGTACCCTGTGTTGTTTCTTGACACAGAATGTCTTATTCTCTCCCCTAAGTTTAGATTAGAAGATGAAAACTTGGTGATGCTGAGAGCACCAAGAACCAATGATGTGTATAGCATAGATTTGAAGAACATTCAATTCTGCTGAAAGAGCAACATGCTTGATTGTAAGAGCAACAATGGAGGAAGCACATCTATGGCACAGAAGGCTAGGGCATGTAAATTTCAAAAACATCAATAAGCTGGATAAAGGAAACTTAGTTAGTGGTTTACCTTCTAAAACATTCAAACTTGATCATTCATGTTTGGCTTGCAAGAAGGGTAAACAACACAAGGCTTCATGTAAGAAGATTGAAGAAAGAACAATTAGGGAGCCTTTGGAGTTGCTGCATATGAATCTGTTTGGACCTATTTCAATTGTTAGCTTAAACAAGAAGAAGTACTGTTTGGTTATAACATGTTACACCCCGAAAATTTGATAAGCAGTGGAAGTCTAGTCGGGGTCATTACAGTTTAGTACACAGTCATACTCATAGAAAATAATTCAAAAGATAGTCAATATCATTCCATGAAAACTCAAATAGTCAGAGTTACAAACATTTTTCCAAAATGTTAATTGTTTCGCAAAAGTAGTGATGAGTTTGTAAAGAATGATATAATTATTGAAATAAAAAGGGAGGTCATGTGCCCTTTGCCAGCTCCGTGCCGCCATGCTTGCTAATTTCCTGAGATAAACTTGCTTAAAAAGTCAACACAAAGGTTGAGTGAATCCATAGTAGTTTAAATAGTAATAGTGTGAACACAAGTCAAGCATTTGAAATAAACAAGCCAAGATAGACAGGTCTTGACTAAACTGGTGTAATATTGCTCCTAAGCCTCACGAAACGCAAGCCTTAACATTGATTTGACATATCATAAAGATAATAACAATCACCTACACCACAGCGGATGTAAATGACAAGGGGCCCTCGGTGACAGAAAATGTGCCAAATTTCCATAATACCTCGAATATAGCACACCTCCTGCCAAGTGATCACCTTGACAGAGGTGGGCTGCCATTCCAATAGATCTATCAACTATATTTGCGCTCACTCTCAAGTGATTAAGGTTCGTGATATGAGGGACTTGTAGCACGGGTGTTAACTTAGGCAATATCAGGTGATAACAGCATACAGAAAATTACTTGTGTTCGATTTATAGCATGTATCTCCCCACGGGGTTTAAAAACAATTAAAAAGTGGGACCATGAACTCACCTGACAGGTGGGTGTGAATCACAATGGTGCTCAAAAGTGATGGTGTACTGCTATGACTAGCAATGAAATTCCTCTGACTTACGACCTAAATAATACATTGTAATCGGTGTTTTAGATTCGTTTCGTAATTGACATGTGATATGTCTCGTGTACGGTGATATCCGTTCAGGTGTCTTAATATCTTCCAAAATAACTTCACGTGGTTATTTGTATCGTTGTTATGAACCGGTGTTCAATAAATGTTAATTAGTTTGTGAAAATACTATCGTTAAAAATATTTATAATTAAATATTTTTAGTAAAGTTATATATTTATTTTTAAGTTACAAAGTATATACGTATATATATATAAAAATCACATTATACAAAATAATTAATTAATAAAATACCTTTGTCATATTTGACCCTTAACTTTATATAAGTTACACTTTTTACCCTTTGGTCAAAAATTATTAAATTTTAGTCCTTTTTGTACTTTTTATTCTTTATTCCTCCAACTTTTGAAAATTACAGTTTTCACCCTCAACTTTTATTAGGAATCGATAATATGCTATTTAGTCCAAAAGTTTTCATGTTTTGTCATTTTTAGTCCTTTAACGCGACTTTTTGCAAAAATGGTCCTTGTTTAAGTTTAAAAAAAATAAACTCTTTGG
Source organism: Artemisia argyi (assembly GCA_030686995.1). NCBI lineage: Eukaryota > Viridiplantae > Streptophyta > Magnoliopsida > Asterales > Asteraceae > Artemisia > Artemisia argyi. Next base: position 39,519,737 of record CM060701.1, read on the forward strand.
TACAATGAAAGTAGTGATTATAACTTACAAAAATTCTTTAAAACCCGTTTTTGTACCTCTCGCTGTCTCCAAAATATTAAACCGAATTTTCCCTTTGAAAACTTCATGGGCTCGTTAGCCCATGCTAGGCCCAAAGAGTGTTTTATTTTGCTTAAAACGTTGCTCGACTAGGATTTGGTTTAGGTTTAGTTTTCATAGTATATGATCGAGTACGTTTTGCATGTTTCGTTAGTTTGGCTAAGCATGAGTCGATGAATTAGAGCGTCGAATAATATATGTATGCTGTACGTATAAAAATAAAAAGGTGAGCCCTTTCCTAAGGGTGTCGAGGTGTTCATAAGTATTAGTATCTCGTGTGATTATTTAGTTTAAGTGTTAGACAACATGTGATTTAGTGTTCTTAGTTTAACGAATGAAATGTGCAATGCATGATTTAGGTAAAGTAGAAATTGAAAAGAGAAGTGATGACTTACAACACCAAAGATGGTGGTGAAGAGTTCGTGTGACCAAGACAAGAGAACGAGCGAATGTTGAACCCTTTTCGTAGTAACCCTTGTTCCAATACTTCTTACCCAATTAACTCTTAACCCAAAAACCTTACTCGTACGCCTTAGATTCCTCCTTGTTAGTATCCAAAGAAAAGATAGTGAAAGAGTTTTGGTGAATTTGAGATCGTGTGTATGTGTGAAGAAAAATGCATTTAATGTGGCTTTTATAGTGTGATCTTGGTGGTTAGCTAGTTTCATGTGTGCACATACTCCATGCGACTTGTTCCTTCTCTTGAGACAAGATTGTCTCGTTATACTTTGTGTAGTCATGTCGAGTTGGGATAGTGAGGAGCAAATGAGAGTTGACATTGGTTTGTTTAAGCATAGCTAGGGTGAGTAGAGCATTATATAATTAGGATTTGAGCACATGTGGTATATATGTTGGGGAACATTGAGACACTCGATCCATGGGGTATTAGTTGGTTAGTAATACTAGGTGTTTATTGTAATTACCCAACGGTTTGACGGCTCAAAAGGTGGCTTCTTGCCGCAAGAAACAAGGTCAAAGGAAGGTTTATGTTTGTGTAGTGTGAGTAGGAAACCAAGTAACAAAATCGTGTGTATTTCCAAGTTTGCAAAGGAGTTGGCTTCGTTTGAGTGACATGCTGCACAAATTAAAACCATAGCCACTTGGGCTTGTGTAATACTCGGCCCAAACGAAAAACAAAATGGCTTTGGGCTTGTGGTGATGTTTGTCCCAAGCAGTGGGGTAAAAGGAAATTGTTTTTGGGCTAAGGGTGACGTCCGGCCCAAAATATAATGGGGGTATCGGTGATTGACATAATCGTGACTTTAGTTTCGGTGTTGGTGTCGGTTCGTGAAAACCATAAAAATATAAACGGTGTCGTCATACGTGTATATATACTCATATATACTTAGTAATAATAAATTTGTAATAATTAATATATACATATCGTTATATATATATATATATATATATATATATATATATATATATATATATATATATATATATATATATATATATATATATATATATATATATTAATAATATCTCGGTGTCCAAATAGGGTGTCGGGTCGCAAGTGGGAGTTACCAGTGTTAACCTCATTGGGTGACATCCAAGAGTGACAATCGGGTGATATCGGGTGACAAAACATAATCGGGTGTCAAACAAACGGTGTTCAAAATAATCGGGTATTCAAACAAACAGTGTCTCATATAAAAATTTCAAATTGGCCAGCAAAAATGGCCTAGTTAAGAATAGTGTCGATAATTAGCATTAATAAATGACCTGGGATTTTACGGAGTATTACATAACAGATGATTGTAGCAGATACAGCTGGGTCTTTTTCTTGGGATTCAAAGATGAAACTTTTGATGCTATTCATGATCTTATAATAGCACTCGAAAATCAGTTGAGACTCAAGGTTAGAGGCATTAGATGTGATAATGGGACTAAATTCAAGAATCAGCTTATGGATGAATTTTGTGCTAAGAAAGGGATTAAAAGAGAATTCAGTATTGCTAGAACTCCTCAGCAAAATGGAGTTGCAGAAAGGAAGAACAGAACTTTGATAGAAGCAGCAAGGACAATGCTTGCAGACTCCCAATTACCTGTTCCATTTTCTGCTGAAGCTGTAAGTGTTGCATGTTATGTACTAAATAGAGTATCAGTGACAAAACCTCAGATGAAGACACCTTATGAGTTACTCATGGGAAAGAAGCCAAACATAAAGTTTATGAAACCTTTTGGATGTCCCCTGACTATCTTAAACATTGCTGATAATTTGGGAAAATTTGATGGTAAATCAGAAGAAGGATACTTATTGGGTTATTGTACAAATAGCAAAGGATTCAGAGTGTATAACAGGGCTACCAAGAAGGTTCAAGAGTGTCTTCATGTTGAATTTCTAGAAGAACAAGAAAATCAAAAAGGTAAAGGTCCTGATTGGATGTTTGATCTTGATTTGATGTCTTCATCTATGAACTATGTACCAGTAAGGAAAGAAAATCAAGTTGTTCTTAATGAAGAAGAGTTACAATACATTGTTCATGGAGTTAACATAAGATCTGAAGATGATTTTGATGAAGCACCCAATGATGAGAAGAAAAGTACTGATGCACCTCAAGGTACTGTTGATCCGCAAAGTACTGTTCTACCAAAGATTGTAGTATCTGATGAAGACCAAGCTATCCAAGATGAACTTAATAGGATGCTCCTTCAAGAAACAATTGCAAAATCCTATGAAGATGAACAAAGGAGAGCTTATGAAGCAGAAAAGAAGAAGGCTAAAGGCACTGACAGTACTTTGCTCCAAAGTACCGCTGATCCATTTGAAAGTAATTCTCAAGTTTTAGATACTTCAAATTGGAAGAATGCTGATGATTTACATGATCCAACCATGCCTGCCTTAGAAGATACTGATGATGAGTTGGAACAAGAAGGCATTTTCTCAGATTCTAATGAAGACCCTGATCTCACAAATTTGGAAGATAATCTTGAAGTATCACCAACTCCTACTCTAAGAATTCACAAAGAACATCCTGTTAGTAAGATAATTGGACCTTCAAATTCAGGAGTACTTACAAGAACTAAAGCTAAGAATATGTCTCAACAACATACTTCTTTACTTAGCTTTATTTACAAACAGGACAGGGTGAATCATAAGGATCAGAAATTGTGTTTATTTGCTTGCTTTTTGTCTCAAGAAAAACCTAAGACAATAAAACAAGCATTAGCTCAGGAAAGTTGGGTTAAAGCTATGCAAGAAGAACTCTTACAGTTTAAACTTCAAGAAGTATGGGTACTATGTGATTTACCTGATGGTAAAAGGCTGATTGGAACAAAATGGGTCTTCAGAGTTAAAAGAGATGAAAGAGAGAATGTAATCAAGAATAAAGCAAGGTTATTTGCTCAAGGATATAGGCAAGAAGAAGGAGTAGACTATGATGAAGTCTTTGCTCCTGTGGCAAGGATTGAAGCCATAAGGCTATTTTTGGCTTTTTCATCTTGTATGGGATTTCTTGTATATCAGATGGATGTTAAGAGTGCTTTTCTATATGGCACTATCACAGAGGAAGTTTATGTTAAACAGCCTCCTAGTTTTGAAGATCATGTACATCCAAACAAAGTCTACAAGATTATCAAGGCTCTGTATGGCCTTCATGAAGCCCCAAGAGCATGGTATGAAAGACTCTCCAATTTCCTATTACAACATGGTTACAGGAGAGGTGCTATTGACAAGACTTTGTTTATCAAAAGAGATAAGAAGGATATCATGCTTGTCCAGTTTATGTAGATGATATTATTTTTGGTGCTACTAAGCAATCTATGGTGAAGGAATTTGAAGATCTTATGCAAAAAGAATTTTAGATGAGTTCAATGGGAGAATTAACATTCTTCTTGGGACTTCAAGTGCAACAATCAAGCAGTGGAATATTTATAAGTCAAGATAAGTATGTTGCAGATATTCTTAAGAGATTTAACTTCACTATTGTCAAGCCAGCATCCACACCTGTTGATCCTAACAAGCCTTTGGGATAAGATGAAGAAGGAGAAGATGTTGATGTCAAATTATACAGGTCCATGATTGGATGTCTAATGTACTTAACTGCATCTAGGCCTGATAATCTGATATTACTTTTGCTGTGTGTTTATGTAAAAGACATCAAGTTAAACCCAAGGTATCACATTTTAATGCTGTCAAGAGGATCTTTAGGTACCTTAGGCAACAACCTAAGTTAGGGTTGTGGTATCCTAGGGAGTCCCCTTTTTATCGACAAGCTTCTTCAGATAGTGATTATGCTGGTGATAACTATGACAGAAGATCTACAACTGGAGGGTGTCAGTATCTTGAAAGTAGATTAGTCTCATGGCAATGCAAAAAGCAAACAATTGCAGCAACATCTTCCACAGAAGCAGAGTATGTAGCTACTGCAAGTTGTTGTGCACAAGTACTTTGGTTGCAAAATCAGCTTTTTGATTATGGATTCAACTTCAAGAATACTCCTATCAACATTGATAATGAGAGTACCATTTGTATTGTGAAGAATCACGTCTATCATTCCAAAACAAAGCACATTCAAATCAGACATCATTCTATCAGAGATTGCTATGAGCATAGGCTTATCAATGTGGTCAAAGTCCATACAGATGATAATGTAGTAGATCTACTCATAAAGGGCTTTGATGTTTCAAGATTCACCTTTTTAGTTGTGAGTATTGGTATGATTAATAATTAAGCTATTTTTTAGAGGAGGCATTAGTAGTTAGTCATTAATTGAGGGGAGGCTACATGTATCATTCAATAGAAAAGATTTTTATTCATTATTATCAAAGGGTTATATTCATTCTTCCAATAGATACAGACAACCATAACAAAGACACAAACAGGAAACACAGAGAACTACCACAAGCATCCTACACCAAACCTACCTATCCTACCCAACACACCCTACTCCATTGGCCTTTTTCCTTTACCCTGATAACTGTGCTTTCCCTTTTGAGCAGTCTTTCTTTTGTCATCAAAAGAAGCTTGCTTCCTTGGGCAAGCCAGGCCAAGTACTTGTTTGGGAGGTCTCTCTTTTCTTGGAGCATGCCACTTCATATTCTTTATGGCTGATTCCAGGGCTTGGGTCAAGGCATGTGGAAGTTCGTTTGCCAAAGAAGAACCAGGAGCAGGGACAGACATTTTTTTCTTGGGTTTTGGATTGGTAGTGCTTGCTGCATTAGTGATGGTGGAGGTTGATACATCCAGAGGAAAGTACCCGCTCCATCCTGCATCATCATCAAAGTCAGAATCAGAATAGTAGATGATCTCTGAATCTGTGGCGCCATCTGAATCAGAAGAGATGTATACCAAAGGAAAGTGACTCATGTTGTTCACTAGGGTTTTTGGAAGAGTATTACAAGTGTTGATGAAAGAGATGTGTAGGTGGAAAGTTTCTTTTATAGGCAAGATAAGTAATAAGGGGAATTAATGAAGCTCATTTAATTCTACTTGCCTTGGTAGGTTTGGGAATTTATTTGGAAAGGTATTAATTATCTCGGGTTGACTTTCAAAGATATTTTGGTCAAATAGTCAATGCTAAAGATATTTTGTTCGGAAAGTACTCTGCTCAACATACTGCTTTGCTTTACAACTGAAAGTACTACTCTATGTCCTATGGAAAGTACTGCTTAGTATTCTGAAGGGTACGCTGACGTGTCAGGATACTGCTCCAACGGTCAAAAATGCGGGTAACAAACTTTCGAAAGATCTGGGGAAGATAACTTCCAAATATAACGGTAAAATAATTAATTCACCGTGATTCTTTGTATATTATCCCTTTTTACTCATATCTTTTTCATACTTATACACCCGTATTCATTCACGACTATCATTCATCACATCCACCAAGTTCATCAACGATTATCATTCTTTTCTCAAATCATAATTGCAATGGCACACCGACCCACCATCACCAAACACAATATGATTGCAAACCTTGAGAAAACACAGAGGAACATTGACTTTCATGGAATCATTGATTTTCTCACCGGAACAACCATCCATTACTCGCTTTTGGTAAACCCAGAAATTATTGGACCTTGGATACAAGCGTTTTGGGCCACGGCTAGGGCTGAGATAGAAGATGGAGAGGATGTTATTCATGCTACAGTTGCTGGGAGAGCCATCCATGTTACTGAGGCAACAATCAGGGAGGTCTTGCTATTTGATGATGAAGGAGGCTCTGTTTTATTTGCTAAACAAGAAGTTTGGGATGCACTGAGGGATATTTGGTATGAAGGTCCTTTGAACAGGATTACTTTTCAGAAAGCAATGGTAAGTCCTCATTCGAAGTATCTTATTCATGTTTTACTTCATTGCTTAAGTCCAAAAAGTACTGCTTGGGATCAATTTGGACATGCCATAGCTTCTGTATTAGTTGGCCTAGTTACCAATCAACCATTTAACTTCTCTTATATGATCCTTGATGGTATGATTGCACATATTATGGCTGGATCACCTTTTCTGATGTATCCTAGATTTATTCAACTTCTCTTAGAAAATCCACTTGATGGGATACAAAAACCTTAGGATTATATACCTGCTGTTAGGATGCCACCAAAGGTGTTTACCTTTGTGTCACACTAGGGAGTTAATTTTTTGGGTAACAATATACCTCTTAATGCTTATATGTTAGAGGTAGCAAAGGCTGTTAGGGATGATGTTGTTGAAGCTAGTGGTTCTGCTAATTCTGATGATGCTGACCAATCTGAGCATTCTGCGCATTCTGTATCAGTACATACACCTACACCACCAATTGCTTCACCACAGTCTGATGACTTAAGTGAAAGAACTCCCTCAGTATCTGTTTCTAGGGAACAACCTATTTCTGCTGAAGGTACTTCTCCACACAGTACTTCTCTGCAAGGTACTGCTTCAGAGTATACTCCAGTACCTTCTCCTAATGATTATACTTCCACAGGTGGGTTTCAAACACCTGGAGGAGATGAGGGAATTGAGGGTCCTTTGGATAATTATGCTTTGACTAGAGAGTTATGGAGGATGAAGAAAGATATGGTTAATCAGACTGCAGAAATTAAAAGGTTGAGAAACAAGTTCAGAAGTCTAAAGAGGTTTGTATGGCCACTTGTGAAGAATTTTAGACTGTATGTGAAAGAAAAGAAACAATCTCAAAAGACAAGGTCTAAATCAGCAAAGAAAGCTTCTAAGTCTAAGAAGAGTCATAAGAAGTCATCATCTTTCAAATTGGGGAGGAATCAAGATGATAATTTGAATGAAGATGATGCTGGGGTTCAATATTCAGAAGATGCTCATCTTTGGCATTATCCAGAAGAAACTTTGAACTTTGTGCCAGAGAAAAAGACTGAAGAAGAAGAGAATATTGTTCAAAAAGAAGCTGTTGAGCAAGGAGCTGGAGAACAAAATGTTCAAAGTGCTCACATTCAAAGTACTGTTGATGAAAGTACTAGTATGCAAGGTACTAATGTACAAGGTACTGCTGCTATGGATATTGATGGAATTGGAACTTCTACAGCTGGACCTTCTACAAAGACTTTTGAAGATGAAGTTGGTCCTTCTAATCCTATCCAGCAAGAAGAAGTCAAGGAGCATACAGCAAGTGATGATGAGACTATAGCTCAGATTATGCTCGATTTGGATAGACCTTCAGGAGGTATACATATTTCTGAGCCTGCACAACAAGTTTTTGAATCTTCTTCTGAATCTGAAGACTTAGATCCCAAAGACAAAGGTAAAGGGATCATGAAGCAAAAGAAGATTAAGAAGAAAAAGAAGAAATTTACTCTTGCACAGCTGAGAGAAATAGAGATAGCAAAGAATGAAGAAATTGCTAGACAACAACAAGCTGTGTATGATGCATAATACTTGGAAGAAGTAAAGAAGTCAGTTGCTGTGACAAGAAACCCTATGACTATTGCTCAAGAAAGAAATTGGGTGATTAGTTTCATGAAAGGAAGAGGATTCAAGAATCTACAAAAATTAAGATATCCATAAGTGAAAGCTCTATGGGATGAAGTACAAGAGTCTATTAAGAAAGATTTAGAAAGTTTTGTACCCATGGATGTTGATAAGCAAAAGAAGTTAGAAGATATAAGAAAAGAACAAGCTGAGAAAAAGAAGTTGAAAAGGAAGAAAGAAGTTCAAGATGATCAATTGTCAAAGAGACTTAAAATGATACATGAAGGCACAATTGATGAACTGAAGAATTATTTCAGAGTGGTTGATTTTGAGAACAAGAAAACAGAAGACTCTGGAAAGAAATCAAAGATTATCTCACTCTCTGTGGTTGAATCAAAAGAAGGGAATTATCTTATGTTCAACAAAGAAGATGAAAGCTTCACAGTGTTTAATATGTTATGGGATGTTCTGCATTTAATTGACAGAGAAGATCTATACAATTTATACTTGTAAGTACAGACATTCTATGAGAATATTGAAGCAACAGGAGTGGGATTAATCTTACTTGGAGATTTAATAACCATTTGGGAAACAGAAGAAACAAGTAATGATACTCTGTGGAATGATCAAGAAAACTGGGAGATAACAAGATGGAGATTCTTTGAGTCATCAGGAGTTCGTTCACTTGAGATGGAAGATGGTACTATGATTCACATGATTGGTGAAAGAAGATATCCTCTGATAAGAGAACTTATGCTCAGGATGTTGGATCATGGAATGGAGCTTGAAGATGAAACTGAAGTAGCTTTTATGGTCATTAAGCTATTTATCAGGTGGACTAAATTAGAAGAATAATATTGCACAAGTACTGGTATGATTTGTTTTGAATAAAGAGTATTTTTATCAAAGTACTGCTTGCTGCATAAAACCAGTATAAGTCCTTTGTAAAATAAAATAAAATTTTTGATGTTTAAGATGATGTAAATAAAAGGATTTGAAGAAAAAAACATGGTGTTAGTACTTGTACTGCACAACAAATGGTAATCAACTCACCATGTTTAATAGACAAGAAAGAGTTTGACACATCATGAGGGTACGGCTCTGATGTGATAATCAAATCCGTTTTTAGTTGACAATTTACTAAAAATTGTATGGTATTCAACTCACCATATCTGTAAAAGTAAAGAGTTGGCTAGCCCACAAGAAAATGACTTGTGGTAAAGGCTAAGGAAAAACCATTTATGGCAATTAGTTCACCATGGTTGAGATCAAAGAACTAACTTGTCCAAAAGCAAACGGCTATTGGTAAAGACTACTCAAATCCATTGATAGCTGATGATTTGGTAAAAATCATATGGTTATCAATGTACCATGGTTGTTCTAACCTAAACATTGGCTACTCCAGAGTTAATGGCTTTGGTAAAGAGACATCAAAATCCATTAAAAGTTCAATGATTCACTTCTCACAGAAGTTAACACATCTGGAAGTGATGAGAATAGCATGAAACTTTAAAAAGGAAGTTGATGTACACTTTGTCAAAAATGTTGCTGAGTTGCTGAGAAGATGATGATCAAGAGTACTTTGACATACAAGAGATAAAAGAGAAAATCTTTCTAAATGATAAAGATTTTGAAGATCCAAGAAAGTAAAGAAACTTGAAATCAAGCAAGTGGAGTTCAAGTTAGGGGAGGATTGTTGGGATATGAAGTCAAAGTACTGTTATGTCAAAGTACTGCTCAATAGTAAACATGCTGATCAAGGTCAAAGTACTGCTACTTATTGAAGATTATTCAAAGTATTTTGAAGAACAAGGACTTAAGTGCAATATTGATTAAAGGATTACTATGTAATATTGTATGAATATTCTAGAATTAGTTAGGGATAATTACTTGTCATTCAATCAGATAATGTAAACCGACTTAAGGTTATCTATATAAGGAGCCTTATGATGGTATTAGAGATACGAAGTCCTACAAAGTTTCTAAGAGTCTTAGAGTTTTACAAAAATGGTTTTAGAAAAAGTTAGGGATTGTTAGTGAACCTGTAATTAGAGAGGCAGGCTTAAGAGTTGTTTTAATATGAACAAAGTTCTTATTAGCTTTGTGTTAGTAGATTCCGCATACTTTACAAAGTTATATCATTGTTTCAATATTAACTGTTTTGAGTTATTCAAGATTTTTAAAACCTTACAAGCTACAAAGTAGTTTGGTCAGAGTATATCGATCCAACACCATTAAAGGAATTAGAAGTTTTCTCGGTTATGCCGGTTTTTACCGACGTTTTATCCAAGATTTTTCTAAAATAGCCCGGCCCTGACCCATTTACTTGAAAAAGATGCTCCGTTTATCTTCTCAAATGAATGCATTGAAGCATTTAATATACTAAAGAAGAAGTTAACGAAGGCTCCTATCTTAGTTGCCCCCGATTGGGACTTGCCTTTCGAGCTAATGTGCGATGCGAGCGATTATGCTATTCGTGCAGTTCTGGGGCAACGTAAGTCAAAATATTTTCAGCCGATACACTATGCTAGTAAAACAATGACCGATGCTCAATACCATTATACGACTACTGAAAAAGAAATGTTAGCCGTCATTTATGCTTTTGAAAAGTTTCGACCTTATTTGCTCTTAAAGAAAAGCATAGTGTATACGGATCATTAGGCTCTTAAGTATCTAATGGCAAAGCAAGATGCTAAGCCAAGATTGATGCGGTGGGTTCTACTCCTTCAAGAATTTGATGTTGAAATTCGAGACAAAAAGGGAGCTGAGAACCTTACTGTCGATCACCTTTCGCGTTTATAGAATCCCCATCAAAGTGATTTCGAGAAAAAGGAAATTACCGAAAAATTTCCTCTCGAGACACTTGGGAGTTTATCACATAGTGATCCTAGTACCCCATGGTTAGCCGACTTTTCGAATTACTATGCAGGGAATTTCATACGAAAATGGATGTCGTTCCAGCAAAAGAAGAAATTCTTCAAAGATCTTAAACATTATTTCTGGGACGACCCCTACTTGTTCAAAATTTGTGCAGATCAAGTGATCCGGCGGTGCGTTCACGTCAAGGAAGCCGTTGAAATTCTCATGGCATGCCACAATGGACCCACGGGGGGACATCATGGTGCCAACTTCACTGCTAAGAAAGTTTTCGATTCCGACTTCTACTGGCCGACGATTTATCGGGATGCCCATGAATTGGTGAAATCATGTGATTCTTGCCAGCGTCAAGGAAAAATTTCTCAGAGAGACTAGATGCCTCAAAATGCTATCCAAATCTGTGAAATTTTTGACGTTTGGGGTATCGATTTCATGGGACCATTCCCGTCTTCCAGAGGAAACAAATATATACTCGTGGCCGTCGATTACTTGTCAAAATGGGTTGAAGCAAAGGCGCTCCCCACTAATGACGCCCGAGTTGTTGTGAAATTTCTTAAAAGTCTCTTCGCCCGATTTGGTGCACCTCATGCTATTATAAGTGATCATGGGACCCATTTCTGTAATGACCAATTCGCTAAAGTTATGCTCAAATATGGTGTCGCACATCGTCTTTCTACTGCATATCATCCACAGACGAGTGGTCAAGTTGAGGTGTCCAATCGTGGCTTGAAATGTAGAAAGGACCGTAGGAGAGCATCGTGCTTCATGGGCTGATAAGTTAGATGATGCATTATGGGCTTTCCGTACCGCTTACAAAACACCCATTGGGTGTACTCCTTACAAGCTGGTTTACGGGAAGGTCTGCCATTTGCCTTTGAACTTGAGCACAAGGCCTACTAGGCCTTGAAACAAGCTAATTTTGATCTTCAAACCGCGGGTGATCATCGTAAAGTTCGATTGAATGAATTAACTGAGCTTTGTGATCAAGCCTATGAGAATTCTTAGATCTGCAAAGAGAAAACAAAGAGGATTCATGATGCTAGGATTAAAGATCGCGTTTTCAATGTTGGTGATAGAGTCCTTCTTTTCAATTCTCGATTGAAGATATTCTCTGGCAAACTTAAAACCCGTTGGTCTGGACCATTCACCATTACCCAAGTTTTTCCTTATGGAACCGTCGAGCTAGCTCAATCTAATGGTCCCAACTTTAAGGTGAATGGTCATCGTCCCAAACATTATTTCGGAGGGGACATACCACCCATGGTTGTCCCGGATCTCCAAAATTTCCCCAAGGATAACTAAATTCGGGGATCGAGTCAAGCTCATGTGACTCGGTAATCAAAAACAAGCGCTTCGTGAGAGGCACCCCATGCTTATCCATTTTCATCATCTTTATTTTCTATTTTCTTAAGTAACCTGACGTGAGGGGGCAACCCTTTCCAAACTCGTGTTTTCGTGGTTGTTTGTGAATGTCCAGGAATTTCCCCGAAGTTTGAAGACTCTCGTGCTCGTGTTTTGTCGTTCTTTCCACTCGAGTCTCATTCTTCGATGCTCTTTCGGAAATTCACCATTTCCAAAATCTTATCGACTAACGTTTATCTCTTGGTATACTTAATAAACGGCCTTAGATATTACGTAGGATTACCTTTACCCTTAAAGCATTGAGGACAATGTTTCACTTTAGTCTGGGGGTGAATCTTCGATTCGATTTAACCAGGCACTTTCGTCTGAGCTGTTAACTTGCGCAACTCCGTTTTTCCACCAAAATTTAGAAATTTTTGTCACCTTTTTATATTCAAAAAAATAATAAAAAATGATGATATATAATATAATAGTTAAGATTTGACACCTTGTTTTGACTTTTCTACTGGCGAGAGTAGAAATAAATGTTCCGACTTGACCGGGCGTGGTGAGCCCTAGCTCGTCTCCCTTAACCAATATAATCAAAAGATTGTTGGCTAAGCATCTGTGGATCTTATTACTAGGGATTTTAAATTTTTGGAGATCGAGGAAGGATAGAGTTTATTTAGAAGTTTGGTGCTAAACGTGGAGTAGTTGGATCTCTTTAGAGCCCATGAAAGGTACTTGTGGCCTCCATGTTCCCACAAGATTGCACACCAATAAAAATACATCTCTAGGTTTAATATAGTGTATGGGGTTTGGGCAATACTTAGTTTTTTCTCGTTCCTAAGAAAATCTTTGCATATGGGGGTTTGGTACACATAGGGGTACTACCAGTGTTACGGTGAAATAGACTATTGTATCTTGCCGGTTCGCAGCCGATGTTGTGATCTTAGTAAAGGCCGTGGGACTCTGGGTTTGGCATATGATTATGAATATCAATAATAATAATCCAAAGCCAAAAATAAGGCATAGGAATCCAAAGCTATAAAAAGCAGAGAAATTAAATCCAAGGTCATAATAAAGCTCTTACATCTTGACGGATCACAAACCGTTGTTGTAATTGAAATAGAGGACTAAGGACCAAATATTATTAAAGTGCTTATAATTATGCAAAAATGCCAAGCTTCGACTCCGGGGGCTTCCTAATAAAAATCTTCGGTCTCGGGTCTCAAACATGGGATGTTTTGGTCGTAAATAAAAAGGGGGCCCTCAAAATCGTGTTAAATCAGAGACCACCATGTGGACCCGATTTCTGTATGCAGGGGTTTTCGAGGGAAAGTTTGGAAACTACTTAGCGTTCAAATTTTGTGCTCTTATCGGACTAATAAATATCAAAACGAGAAAATATGAAGAAATTTATGTCTCAACAAATTAAAATCTTGAGATACAAAACTTAGGAATTGGGAACAAGAGGTAATTACACAAGTAACTTTTGTGGGTAGTATTAGCATCTAACTTGTGGATAAACAATGATTTCGATTTTATGCTTAGTTTGGGGGCTTGTGAAAAATCAAGGATGACGATTTTTATCCGTATGGTCTCTTCTTTGTGAGAAATGTTTTTACTCGTAGACCCTAAAAATTATCAAAAGATATGAATTGATAATGAAAGTCAAGCAAACCGTCACATATATAAAAATAAAAAAGTAAAAAAATAGTAGTAGTAGTTGTTATTCATGGAAATCGGAAAACGGAGCATTATTGAGAATAAATGATTTTGAGATCTCTTTTGAACATCATTGCTACTTTACAACGTTAGTATAGAGAGGTTTTAAAATTATTTATCTTTTAAGCGTGAGGTGATGACATTACGTGAGGGCACGGCAATACCTTCGTCTGGGGGAGTTTTGATGTGTGCTTATCCACACATCCTTTTTAGACCTTAAATCAGACCAAAAATACCAAATACTAACCAAATATGCCAAGAGAATGTGTGTTTTTGTATTTGTGTATGTGCAGGTACGGATATGTGAAAAATAGACAAAAACAAATCCAAAACCGACAAAAACGAGCACGAGAATGGAAAAAGGTCAAAAGCCGGAGCCGGTAAAGCTTAATGATCAAAGAAAGCTCAAAATATCAAAAGAAGTCTTCAGAAATTCATAAAGTTGCAAGATTAGTCCCTGGGCAAAGTTTGGAAGAAATGGCAACTTCAGTCCCTCATCTTTTAGGAAATTACAAAAATGGTCCCTTGAAGAATTATTTTAAGAAGAAGTCAAACTTGGTCCTTTATGTATCAAAGATTGTCAATTTAGGCCCTTGGAAGAAAGTTTTGGAAAATGGCAGCAAAGGTCCTTGAGATTTCAGAAAATACACTTTAGGTCCCTTTGTTATTCATAATTACACAACCGGATCCAATTCAAACTAATAATAAATCTAGCCTAGTCCAACTCCTTGCTTGGCCCAAACAACACAAGCCCAACACCTTATTACTAGTCCACCCCTTTAACCCGGTCAACCCATAAGTTACACCCGGTCAACAGTCAACACCCCTTCATATTAAAAACCCCCAAATCATTTCTCGCCTCTAATTCACCCCAAAATATTACCCAGGATGAACCCTAGTTAATATTCGCCATAATTAAATCAATTTCACAGCAATTAAGGGTACGGAGGTCAAAATACATGTGCTTCTAGAAGACCCTGACATGGCAGGCCTGCCATGTCAGCGACCTGTGTGGTATTTAGTGCCAAATGATTGGGTGTAAGATGATCAAACGGATGAGAATTGAAGATTGGGGACCAAGGTGTATCCAAGGGATGAGATGAGCTCAAACTAACACAACCCTCACACGGATTAATGAGCTGCAATGCTAGAAGGATCCAAAGACCTCATACCTCTCGGCTATAAATACTCCCCTTCATTCACAGATTAGTTGTGTAGGTTTTAATTAAAAGTTTGTTTAGTTTTCTGTCTTTCAAGTTATTGTAATTTCCTATTTTTCAAGTATTGTACTAAGTTTCAAATCAATATAATTCAGCTGTTTAAATTTTCATATCTCTGTTTTAAGTTTACTTTAAATTTTGTTATTTAGCTTATTGTTTATTTACTTTCAGTATTTAGATTTCCTTATTTCATAAGCATTATCTGTTTAATTTGTGTCATTTTTATAAACCACAAAAACATTAAAAAAAATCAGAAAATCAATAAAATACCAAAAATATTTTTTCCATTTTATACTTAAGCTTCAACAAGCTTACTTGCTATTTTACAAGATGATATAAGCTTATTATAGCTTACTGTTAGTTTGTAGTGGTTTAAAACTCAAATAGTACCTAAAGTCAAACAAAGTCAACCTCAGCTTATTCAATAAGCTCAGCTTGTTTGTGGAAGTTTAAGGCAGCAGATAAGGAGTCCATTGGCCTGTCAAAAGACAAGCAAGCTTAGTGAACCCCCTCTGTTTGAGCTGAGGGGGCTTGTGCTTATAAGTTTTTATTTTAATCTTCATTAAAGTTGCGTATCTAATTAGCAGTAGTGTAGTTTATCTTTATTATTGCTTGTTTCTGTTTCTAATTAGTAGTTGCATCATTATTAGTTTACTAGTAGCTTATTTCATTAATCATCAAGGTTTGGTTTCATTTGAAGTTATTGTTTCATTTTCTGTCAATCTATTGGATATGTGTGTTGTGGTTCTTTGGTGTCTGAGATCTGAGTTTTAGCTTAATTTTAGCATATTCAATCATAAGTTGATACTGAGTTAGTGTTTGGAATTGAATCGAGGCTCAGTTGTCTCATAAAGGTTCATAGCAGTCATATATAGGGGTGTTTGGATCAGATTGGTTTGATGGTGTTATTGTTGTTTCAGAGGTTGTTATTGGCTTAGATATTTCACTTAGGTTACATTTAGGCCTAGTCAAGCATAATTTAGTAGGTTATTACATAAAAATTCAATTTAGCTTTTAATCATTCATAGCAGTTAGTAAGTTAGGGTATTTAGTTGCATAATATCAAAAGTAGTTGCATAAGCTTGTGTTTTAGCTGATTTCACTCATACACTAGGCTAACATCATATTTTCAGTAAGATTTCAGCATTCAAAAGTCATTTTAGTCAAAGTTTCTGTCAAATAAAAAATTCAAAATAGTAAGTAACTCAGTTTTTGGTCAAAACTTTGAGATCATTTTTATGGTTCATTACTAATTGGAAATAACTTTGAAAAGTTGAATTGTGAAGTTTGGCAGTAAGGGAAACATAATAAAAAAGAATATCTTTGTTTGGATTTCATTAGCTTATTGAAAATTTGAGTTTAAGTTGTCTGTTTGGTTTATAAGACCCCCTGCACATTAGATTTGGTCAAGGATTCTAGGAAGCATTTAGGTTAGTAATTTGGGTTTAATATTAGTGTTTTTGGTACTTTTGTGATTTCAGTAGGACAGAAGAGAGTTTACCCCATTAAGCTCTCATTTCTAAGCTTATTTGGACAGCTTATTTGCCTTGTCAACTTAAGTAGTTCAAGCTAGTTTCTGTGTTTAATTTTAGGGCTGCAATTGAGTTTGGGTACTTGAAATCTAAGATTTGTTGCTCATTTAAGTTCCTTTGTTCCTATAGTTGTGTTTCATTTTGAGTTTGTGCTTATAGCTTATATGTTTGCTTAACTGCTTATCTACTAAATGTTTATTCAAACTGTTTTTGGTCATTGTCTATGTTTCTGAGTTCATTTTGGTTTCATTTCTGTTCATTTGAGATTTATTAAGCCAAAAACAAATCTGATCAAAGTTTCAATAAGATTGGTCAAGGAGTGCTTATAAATAAGAACTCCCACTAAGCTGTTTTAAGCTCTAAGAAGTTATAGTGCTTAATTTTTAACTTTTAAATTTTTCTTAGGTTTCTATTAATATTTTAGAATTTTCCTGAATTTTTCATATTTTTCTGAATTCATTTGCTATTTTTCTTATTTAATTTTAGTTTTTATTCACTTTTTAATACTTTTTAATTACCAAAAATCCCAAAAAAATCAGAAAAAAGCCTTAAAAAATCCAAACATATTTTAGAAATTAATTTTCATTTATTATAGATTTTTAGAAATTAATTTTGCATTTTCCAATTTATTTTAAATTTTATTTGAATTTTTTATTAGTTTAAATAGTTTTTAATTCATAAAAATTACACAAAAAGCCAAAAAAATATGTTTTCAGTTTTAAAAATAGTTTTTAGTTATTTTAGAGTTTTCAAAATTTATTTTGTATTTTTCTCATTTAATTTCCATTTTCTTTTAATTTTTAATTAGTTAAATTAGTTTTTAATTCATAAAAATTAAATAAAAACTCAAAAAAAATATTTTTCTTTTTCTCAAAATTTTCTTTTATCATTTTTAACTTAGGAAAATTATTTTCAAGTCCGTGGGATTAGTATAGCTTAAATTTCACGTTTTATTTCGCGCGTTTACGTTTTATTTACGTTTAAGCTTACGGTTTTTGATTCTACGTTGCGTTTTTGGTTTCCTTATTTGAATTATGTGCTTAAGTGATTAATTGTGCTTCATTTTCATATTCATTAGTTTAAATCTCTTTGAAATCATTTTTTTTTTTACATTTTCACGACACGTTTCACGAACCGAAAATTCGAAATTCCATTCACACCTTCACAGGGACTACAACCTCGGGTTATCAGTATTTCCTGCGGATTTCTTTGAGTAATACTATACTATATATAACTTAGATTTGATTTTAAAACATCAGAGCTCTAAAGAGAACCACTACTCCACGTTTAGCATCTAACTTCTAAATAAACTCTATCATCTCTCATTCTTTGTAATTTAAGATTTCAAATAATGAAATCAGTGAATACTTAGCCGATAATCAGCCACGCATATATAAAGTCAGATACGGAAACTTGCAAATTCTAGAAAAAGAATTCGCGTTTTCTAGTTCCTTATGTAAAAGACTAGCGAAAGCTTTTAAGCTGCGCATGTATAAAGTCAAGTACGGGGAACTTGCAGATTCTTAAGAAAGAATTCGCATTTTATAGCTCCTTGTGTAAAAGACTAGCACAAGCTTATATGATTATCATTGGTTAAGGGAACAAGCTAGGGCTCAACACGCCCGGTCAAGTCAAAATATTTATTCCTACTCTCGCCAGCTGGAAAGTCAACAAGGTGTCAAAACACTTATTCAAACTTTATTATATTTCTGCACAATTTTTCAACTTTTCACATTTTGTTTTGCTTTTTCATGATTTTTTCATTCATTTTTCAAAATTTACAATTTTTTTTCAATTTTTTCATTTTTTTAGGAAAAACAGAGTTGCAAGAGTACACGACAAGGTGAAAAATGCAAGGCCAAATCGAATCGAAGATTCACCCTCCCCCGGACTAGAATGGAACATTGTCCTCAATGTTTTATGGGTAAAGGTTATCCTAACAAAATTCTAGAGCCGTTTATTAATTATGCCAAAGAAAACGTTAGTCGATAGATTTTCGGATATAGGATTTTCAAAAGCATCGATGAATGAGACTCGAGTGGAGAAAGAACATCATGACGAGCATGAGAGTCATCATAAATCGCGGACAATCCTAGACAAATATTCACAAACAACCACAGAACAAAAGAGTGGAAGAGGCACCCCCTCCTCACGTTATTTGTTAGAAATAAGAAAAATAAGAAGATGAAATGGATAAGCATGGGTTGCCTCCCATGAAGCGCTTTGTTTTTTATTACCGAGTCAAGTAGCTTGACTCGATCACCGAATTCAATCGTCCTTGGGGAAAGTTTGGAGATCCTTGGTACATCCCCTCTGAAGTAATGTTTCAAATGGTGAGCATCCACCTTAAAGTTGGGACCATCGGGTTGAGCTAACACAATGGTACCATAAGGGAATACTTGTGTTATGGTGAATGGTCTAGACCAACGGGTTTTAAGCTTACCCGAGAAAATCTTCAATCGAGAGTTAAAAAGAATCACTTGATCACCAACATTAAAAACGCGGTCCTTAATCTTGGCATCATGAAGTGTTTTAGTTTTCTCTTTATAAATCAAAGAATTCTCGTAAGCTTGATCACGAAGTTCGACTAATTCATTCAATTGAACTTTTCGGTGATCACCCGCGGTTTTGAGGTCAAAATTTGCAAGTTTCAAGGCCCAGTAGGCCTTGTGCTCAAGTTCTAGGGGAAAATGACAAGCCTTCCCGTAAACCAGTTTATAAGGAGTACACACAATGGGTGTTTTGAAAGCGATTCAGAAAGCCCATAAAGCATCATCTAACTTACATGCCCATGAGGCACGGTGCTCTCTGATGTGCTAATTAGCAACTATGTTTTAAATTTATAGAAACAAGAATTACCGGTTAACTAGAAACACATTGGGGCAAGTATACCCTAGTCAATTGTAGTATAGGAGTGGTAAATCAAGGTCGTCCCAAGAAACTTGGTTGCACTCAAGTGTCATTTGTTTATTTAAGCAAGTAACAAATTGGTGGTTGTGATTGTCACAGATCAAACCACAAGATAAGCAATAAGAGAACAAGTACACAAAGAACATTCATCACAAGAATCACATCAATAACAAACATCTTGAAATATAAAAGTAACAAAGTTTACCCAAAGTATGAATTACAATAGGCATAGGTGAAAGATTATAGCAACCTTCAAGACTCCAATCAACTACAACTTCTAACCAAGCCGGAAAATTATACCCGAACACTTGCTTGAGCACTTGAGCACTACTTTTGGAAATGGCAGAGGGTTGTGGTCTTTTGGGTGAGATAAAAGTGGTGACAATTCATCCTTATGGGTGGAGGAAAGAATTGCACACTTTTTTTTGTGGAAATTCGTCCTTGAGGGTGGAGGCTCAAATTGCACACTTGTTTTGGTGGAAATTTGTCCTTGAGGGTGGAGGCTCGAATTGCACACAGTAAGATGGTGACAAATCTTCCTTTAGGGTGGAGGAAAGAATTGCACACAGTAAGGTGGTGACAAATCTTCCTTTAGGGTGGAGGAAAGAATTGCACACCAAAAACTAACGCTAGGCACTCCTATATGTAGTAGAAATCAACCTTAGCCTCCAAGCAAGTTTCTTGGGCACAAAGTGTCATTAAGTAGTAGTAAATTGAGTTATTAGGGACATATGATCAGACTTGGGGCATAATGGCACCTTAATTGAGCATTAAAAATAACTTGGGAGGTCAGATTGGTCCATCCGATCGGATACGAGGCCATACTGATCGGATGGATGAGACATTTAGATCTAACCGAATCGGTTGGGCCCCATCCGATCGGATGGATCCTCCTGGACAGAAATGATAAAGACCAAAGTTGTAGATCTTTCTCTTAGCTTTCCGTGGCCGCTTGAATCACCTAAATCGGAGTCCGTGTGCTCAAGATATGGCCAAAATGGTGAAGGTGTGTCGGGAACAACGAGTCTTCCATTATTTCTTCGTTTTAGCTTCTTTCCTTCATTTCACTTCTCGTTTTCCTTCTTGTGCTTTATTCTTGAGTCCTTGGTGTGACAATCTTCATGACTTTATCTTCTCGAATATACTCCAAGAGACTTTTCATTTGTCGGAAATTCCTCCATACATTCATAAATCTTCGTTTTTGTTCATTTCTTCATCTTTTTCTTGGTTTTCTTTCTCATGAACCTAAAATAGAGAATATACTTCATTAAGTAGCATAAGTTCATAAAAGTGACCAAAATATATGCATAAAATCCACAATAACGCTCCTAAAAACATGTTAATTTTGAGCGTTATTAAATCCCCCACACTTAAACTTTGCTTGCCCTCAAGCAAATCTAGAATTAAAGAAAATAAATCCACATGGTGCACAATAATGATTAGAAAAATATGATGCAAATCTATCCAGTACAAGTACAAGATAAGACTCATCGTTTTAAGCTTTAAGGTGAAAATCGAGATGTTTGACAATACCTAATGAGTTTCTTGCTTGATTAACATTTCTAAACACCTCACGAAAAAGAAACAAAGTATAATTCACTCTATCACTCATTTATTTAGGTAGTGGAATATATAAGAGAAATCACACTCATTGCTCAGTCATGATCCAAATATTACCATAGGCTTGTACAAGAAACAAAACTCCTCCGACGTAGCGTAAGCACCAAGTGTAAACAGCTAAAGAGGTCTTTTATTGGGTTGTAATGTAAAGCTAAAGGGTTTATACCAGGCTTATGTTCAAACATCTTATACAAAAACATAATAGATTGCTGACGCGAATTCTTGATTACTCAAAAACTGGATGGTCACTACAATATTCTTGCACTTGATATTCTCACAAAGCTATTACTATATCCGGAGACTCGAAAGAACAACGAATAAAGTAATTTGGTAAGGGTAGGGATAAGGCATGGGAATATTTATAAAATTGGTTTTAAAAGAAAAATCAAGTCAAGTCTAAGTCACATTGTTGCTAGTCACCAAACAAACCGCAAACCCAAAAATGATTATAGTTAACTTCCTCCTCTTCAAACTTTCACATATCGATACATTGATTTGCCATAACAATATTCTTCATACTTAGCACATTGACATATCACATAACTTTCTTTCTTCATCTTCACAATAATAATATAGCACATTAGCTATAATTGTCATCACATATATATTTTCCTTTTCTTTCTCTTTTTTTTTCTCGATGACTTTTTTTTTTTTTTTTTTTAACATCACATCTCCCCCACACTTCTTATAAGCATATTCCACAAAAAATACAAAATACGAAAGACGTCTCCTTCATCTTGTTGGAATGGCACACACAAGTGACAAAGTGTGGCTAACTATTAATCATCAATAACAATCCATCATACCAAGCAACTAGCAACCCACTATTTAGACTCTGACAAAGGGTTAGGTTAAGGTTAAAAGTGTAAAATCTTTTTGTATTTTTCTGGATGTAACAAAAATGAAAAGGATGGCTCAAAGGGTGTAACTAGCGGTATCTAGCGCTAAAGATAAACGCTAACAAATGGGTTCCAAATACTAGGATAACTAACCGATGTGGTTAGCAAAAATTATTTTGTAAACGGATGGCCATTTGGTTTTATTCCTAAGGTGCCTCTTTATCACACGAATACACTTATGTCACACGAATGCGATCTTACAGCAGTCTGGTAATGATTTACAAGTACAAGTTCTAGAATAAATAAAATCACCGACACACTCATAGTAAAAGGTCCAAGCATAAAAGATGTATGCTATATATGAAATAGGCTTAAATCCTCACAATTTAGTGGAAAGGGTTATAATATGCGCTAGCAAATGTTATCGATCCTAGAATGGATTGCAATATTAATCGGGACATATCTCAAAATTTTCAAAATTACCGATTTCACCAGTGGATTTATCCAGTTATTTTAATATATTTTCATAAAAGCGTGAAAACAACTAGATCATAAGGGCAAACAAGTATACATACATTTTTTATTATCCCAAAAATTATAAGTTAAAAATGAGTTTCGTTTTCCACTATTTTACTTTCCCCCACACTTAAGTTAAGCATTGTACTAAATGTGAATAATAAACTTCAAAGCATGTGAAATAGGGAAAAATAAACAAATAGATAGTCCAAGAGTAACGAAACTTACCGGCCGTAGAAATCGCGATCGAACTCCAAATGATAAGATGCTAAGCATGTGAGATCAATCAATTTCGCTTCCAACAAAACATCAACACACCAAGTACAATGTCACCAATAATCCAATCTCCAAGAGCTTATTAAATCTGCAAAAACAAACTAAACTACAAAAACGCGTAAAATCCTAAAACTCACTTTCGTAGGCATCACGGTTGCATTTAGCATATGCAACAAGCCTTTTAAACCACTCGGTGGCCCGAGTGGACGAGTGAAGTCTCGTGAGGGTTTCCAGTGAACATACCCACAAAGTTCAAAACTTTTTTTTTTATTTATTTTTTTTTAAATGTACTTATTTATTTACAACGTAGTAAAATTAAAAATAGCAAAACACGAGTTTAAGTAGAATAAAAGACATGATACTCTTGCAAAAACCAAAAGATATTTAAACTTAAACGATCTAAACACAAACACATAGACACAAAATACGAAAAATGAAAATATTTAAACTTAACATTAAACATGACATGTGAATAAGAAAACAAGCAATATTAGCACTCACTAAACATAAACTAACAAGTTCAAACACTAAAAACACTAAAACAACTCAATATAAAAAAATCATAAAAAATTTACCGCGGCATCCAACCAATCGGTTGGAAATTAACAAAGTTTAACCGAGAGCTCCAACCGATCGGATGAAAATCCATCCGATTTGGTTGGACCAAAATTTTCAAAACTCCTTTTTATTTATTTTTTTTATAAACTTTTACTTAAAACTTTTTATTGATAAATAAAAGAAGAACGCATAATATAACAAACACACAAATAAACACAAGTAAATAAAACACATAAACACTAGAAAAACATAAATAATAAAAAATACCACTTAAAACAAAAATAAACATGAACACATAAAAGCACGATCGAAGAAAATCTCAATCACATAGACGCAAGCAAACACAATTAGTCACGTAAAACAAATCAAACAAAACAATCTCGAACAAGAAAGGCTTATTCCAAATTAATACGAAACTAATCTACATAAAAATAACACGAACTAAAAGAAACACAAAAATATGCAAGAGATCACATAACTTATAAAACTCAAACTGGTCATTTTGGTGGGGTTTTTTTTTCGAAAATACTTTCAAGAACACTTAAAACATATACTTGTATGTAATTCCTTGATCAATTATGTGGAGTATTCTTATTAAGTTTGGTGTAAACTTGTTATGATGCATAACTAAAAATGAGTAGTTATTCAATCAATGATGTATATCATGTTTAACCACTACTAAGAATACAATCACCTAATTGACTCCTTTCGGCCTTATCTAATTAGGATGACAATTCAATTAACACATTGTTGTTTTGAAAATCAATTCTTTTCTTATGAATTCCTACGAATCCTTTCGGCCCTTTCTCGTGATGAAATCTTCTCAAATCCATTTTAATAAGTAAATAAGATGGGTGTCAAGCATCATATTCCATACTAATTCGTGCACTAATGTTTTGGAATAAAAACATGTAGAAACTCCTTTCGGACCTATTTTTCCCAAGAATGTTTTTACCAACAAATTAAGCAAGATTAGATGTTACTACAACAAACTCATAAAATAGATATGTTTTCATGCATCACCTTTTTCATAAAAGAATACTCCGTAACCAATCACATCATACACACAAGTATATCACAAATTACTCCATAACAATCATATTAAAACACAAGTAACAATCAAACACCTAAGAACAAAAACCAAAACCCCAACAACGGCGCCAAAAATCTGTTGCGGCGTTGCCGGAATTATGATTAAACAAGCAAACAATTCAACAAACAAACAAACAAACAAAAGAATACAAACACAAGTCCCCGGCAGCGGCGCCAAAAACTTGATGTGCTAATTAGCAACCATGTTTTAAATTTATAGAAACAAGAATTACCGGTTAACTAGAAACACATTCGGGCAAGTATACCCTAGTCATTTGTAGTATAGGAGTGGTAAATCAAGGTCGTCCCAAGAGACTTGGTTGCACTCAAGTGTCGTTTGTTTGTTTAAGCAAGTAACAAATTGGTGGTTGTGATTGTCACAGATCAAACCACAATATAAGCAATAAGAGAACAAGTACACAAAGAACATTCATCACAAGAATCACATCAATAACAAACATCTTGAAATATAAAAGTAACAAAGTTTACCCAAAGTATGAATTACAATAGGCATAGGTGAAAGATTATAGCAAACTTCAAGCCTCCAATCAACTACAACTTCTAACCAAGCCGGAAAATTATACCCAAACACTTGCTTGAGCACTACTTCTGGAAATGGCAGAGGGTTGTGGTCTTTTAGGTGAGATAAAAGTGGTGACAATTCGTCCTTAAGGGTGGAGGAAAGAATTGCACACTTGTTTTGGTGGAAATTCGTCCTTGAGGGTGGAGGCTCGAATTGCACACTTGTTTTGGTGGAAATTCGTCCTTGAGGGTGGAGGCTCGAATTGCACACAGTAAGGTGGTGACAAATCTTCCTTTAGGGTGGAGGAAAGAATTGCACATAGTAAGGTGGTGACAAATCTTCCTTTATGGTGGAGGAAAGAATTACACACCGATAACTAAGGCTAGGCACTCCTATATGTAGTAGAAATCAACCTTAGCCTCCAAGCAAGTTTCTTGGGCAGTAAGTGTCATAAAGTAGCAGTAAATGGAGTTATTAGGGACATATGATCGAACTTGGGGCATAATGGCACCTTAATTGAGCATTAAAAATAAGATTGGTCCATCCGATCGGATACGGGGCCATGCCGATCGGATGGATGAGACATTTAGATCCAACCGAATCGGTTGGGCTCTATCCGATCGGATGGATTCTTCTAGACAGAAATGATAAAGACCAAAGTTGTAGATATTTCTCTTATCTTTCCGTGGCCGCTTGAGTCACCTAAATCGGAGTCCGCATGCTCAAGATATGGTCAAAATGGTGAAGGTGTGTCGGGAATAACGAGTTTTCCATTATTTCTTCGTTTTAGCTTCTTTCCTTCATTTCACTTCTTGTTTTCCTTCTTGTGCTTTATTCTTGAGCCTTGGAGTGATAATCTTCATGACTTTATCTTCTCGAATATACTCCAAGAGACTTTCATTTGTCGGAAATTCCTCTGTACATTCATAAATCTTCGTTTTTGTTCATTTCTTCATCTTTTTCTTGGTTTTCTTTGTCATGAACCTAAAATAGAGAATATACTTCATTAAGTACCATAAGTTCATAAGAGTGACCAAAATATATGCATAAAATCCACAATAACGCTCCTAAAAACATGTTAATTTTGAGCTTTATCACTCTCATACGGTCCTTTCTAAGATACCTTTTAAACCACGATTGGATACCTTCGCTTGACCATTAGTTTGTGGATGATAAGCTGTAGAAAGACGATGTGTGACACCATATTTAAGCATAACTTTAGCAAATTGATCATTGTAGAAATGGGTCCCACGATCACTTATTATAGCTCGAGGTTTACCGAATCGGGCAAAGAGACTTTTCAGAAATTCGACAACTACTCGGGCGTCATTGGTGGGGAGCGCCTTCGCTTCAACCCATTTTGACAAGTAATCGACGGCCACGAGAATATATTTATTTCCTCTAGATGATGGGAATAGTCCCATGAAATCGATACCTCAAACGTCAAAAATCTCACAAACTTGAATAGCATTTTGAGGCATTTCATCTTTTTGAGAAATTTTTCCTTGACGTTGGCAAGAATCACATGATTTCACCAATTCATGGGCATCCCAATAAATCGTCGGCCAGTAGAAGCCGGAATCGAAGACTTTCTTAGCGGTGAAGTTGGCACCATGATGTCCCCCCGTGGATCCACTATGGCATGCCATAAGAATTTCAGCGGCTTTCGTGCCATGAACACACCACCGGATCACTTGATCCGCACAAACTCTGAAGAAATAGGGGTCGTCCCAAAAGTAATGCCTAACATCTTTGAAAAATTTCTTCTTTTGTTGGGACGACATCCCTTTCCTTATGAAATTCCCCGCATGGTAATTCGCAAAATCGGCGAACCATGGGGTACTTTGGTCACTTATAGACACACTCCCAAGTGTCTCGAGAGGAAATGTTTCGGTAATTTCCTTTTTCTCGAGAACACTTTGATGGGGATTCTCTAGACATGAAAGGTGATCAGCAGAATTTCAACATCAAATTCTTGAAGGAGAAGAACCCACCGCATCAAGCGTGGCTTAGCATCTTGCTTTGCCATTAGGTATTTTAAGGCCGAATGATCCGTATACACTATGCGTTTTTTCAAAAGCAAATACGGTTGAAATTTTTCAAAAGCATAGACAACGGCTAACATCTCTTTTTCAGTAGTCGTATAGTGATATTGAGCGTCATTCATTGTCTTACTTGCATAGTGTATCGGCTGAAAGTATTTCGTCTTTCGTTGCCCCTAAACTGTACCAATGGCATAATCACTTGCATCGCACATTAGCTCAAATGGTAAGCTCCAATCGGGGGCAACTAAGATGGGTGCCTCCATTAACTTCTTCTTTAAGAAATTAAATGCATCAATGCATTCATTTGTGAAGTTAAATGGAGCATCTTTTTCTAAAAAGTGGGTCAGTGGACGAGCTATTTTAGAAAAATCTTGTATAAAACGTCGGTAAAAGCCAGAATGACCAAGGAAACTTCAGATTCCTTTGACGGTGGTAGGATGAGGTAGCTTAGCAATTACATCAACTTTGGCACGATCTACCTCGGTCCCAGATTTGGAGATTTTATGGCCGAGGACAATGCCCTCTTTAACCATGAAGTGGCACTTCTCCCAATTTAGAACCAGGTTGGTGTTTTCACACTGTTTCAGCATATTCTCTAAATGGGAGAGACAAGAATCGAAAGAATTTCCATAGACGGAGAAGTCATCCATGAATACTTCCATGGTTTTTTCAATCATGTCGGAGAAAATGGCCATCATGCACCTCTGAAACGTGCTTGGAGCATTACATAACCCAAAGGGCATTCTACGATAGGCAAATGTTCCATAAGGGCAAGTGAAAGTGGTCTTTTCTTGATCCTGGGGATCAATGGGGATTTGAAAGTACCCAAAAAAGCCATCGAGAAAACAATAGAACTCATTTCTAGCTAAACGTTCAAGAATTTGGTCCATAAAAGGGAGCGGGAAATGGTCTTTACGAGTCGCGTCATTCAACTTGCGGTAGTCAATACAAACACTCCATCCGGTCACAAGTCTAGTCGGTATAAGCTCATTATCTTCATTTTTCACAACAGTAATTCCGCCTTTTTTGGGAACACAATGAACCGGGCTAACCCATGAGCTATCCGAGATTGGATAAATCATTCCAGTGTCAAGGAGTTTTATAACTTCCTTTTTGATCACGTCATAAATTTGTGGATTAACTCGTCGTTTTTGTTAGAAAGAAGCTTTGTGATTATCTTCAAGCATAATCTTATGTGTGCAAAATCGAGGGTCAATTCCCTTAATGTCGGAGATTTGCCAGACAATATCACTTTTCTGCTTCTTAAGCACATCTAAGAGTCGGGTTTTCTCCTCATCTTTAAGGTCTTTCGAAATTATAACGGGTAATTTATTATTCATTTCTAAGTATGCGTATTCAAGATGAGGAGGTAAATCCTTGAGCTCAAGCTCCGGAGGATTCTCAATAGACGGCTTTACTTCTTTTATGTCTGCCATTTTTAGGTCCATCGGAGGGGAAAAAGGAATCGGGTCTTCATATAAAAGTTTTTCAATCAATGAAATGTCCCCCTCTGGATCAAAGTCAGAATTATCAATTTCCGTTGAAATCGAATCATTTAAAAGACAAGCTTTAATTTCTTCCCAAACGAAATCACTTCCCTCAAACGGAGTGAGGGAAGGGGAAGAATCAGAGACGATTGGTTCAGAAGAAGGAGTGGGATTGCCACTCGAAGCATTATTTGTAAAACCAAGAAGCTCTTGAGAATACTCCTCCGTAGCTTCATCAATAACATCGACTCGGTTGACGGAAAGTTGATCGTAATTGGAGGAGTATCTCAAGGTTTGATCGAGATTAAACGTAACAGCTTCATTTCCAACACGCAAGGTAATCTCCTCATCGTAAACATCAATTAAAGTACGGCCAGTCCATAGGAAACCTCTCCCGAGAATTGGAGGAACCCATGGATTAGCATCAAAATCAACAACCACAAAATCGGCAGGGAAATTGAATTTCCCAACATTGACGAAAATATCCTCGGCTATCCCAATTGGTCGGAACGTAGATCGGTCAGCAAGCTTGAGGGTCATAAGAGTCGGCGTCAAGTTGGGAAGAGACAACTTTTTCCAGATCGATAATGGCATTAGGTTAATGCTAGCACCAAGATCGGCCCAGGCGAAGCATTGAACCATACCCGAAAAATTGCGTGGAAATAAGAAATTTGCCAGGGTCTTCAAGCTTTTCGGGTAGCTTTTTAAGAAGAACCGCTGAGCAATTCTCATTCATCTTGGTTTTTGACATTTCAAACAATCTTTCTTTGTTATTCAACAGACCTTTTAACATTGAAGCGAATTTTGGTATCAAAAGTATAGCATCCGCGAGACTTATATCAAAATGCAATTCTTGAAAGATCTGATAAAACTTTTCCATCTGGTTTTTATCTTTCTCGCGGTGCTTTTGTTCATTTAAGAGTGACGGATAAGGCAATTTTGTTTTGATGGGAATTTCTTTTTTAGCTTCGTAAACGACTTTTTCTTTTCCTTTTGACGTTTGGACCACCGGAGGTTGGATGTCTTCGGTCTTTCCATTATCAATATGAATTTCCGTATTCGTTGTCACCTCAGTTTCACGGGAGACTACCTTAGGAGGAAGATAAGAAGAGGCAGTCGGAGCCGTTGGACCATCATATGAAACACCACTCCTAATCGTGATTGCTTTTACATCGCCCCTCGGGTTAGCGATCGTGTTTCTTGGAGAGTTCCCGAGCCAGAGGGTCGATCATTTAAACGCTTGTTAAGATCATTAATTTGAGTAGCCAATAACCTTGTTGTTTCTTCTTGTTTTATCATAAAAGCTTGTTGATTTTGAAGCACTTGCTTAATCAACTCATCCGTGGGCGATTGATTTAGAATAACACCTTGATTTCGATTATTAAAATTCTGCCCACGATTTTAAAAATTGCCATGATTCTGATTTCCATGATTAAAATTCCCATGATTATTATTTTGAAAATTCCCTTGAATCGGGGCTTGATTTTGATTCCCTTGAAAATTCCGATTGTGGTTAACACCTTGGTTTTGAAAACCTTGATTTTTTCGATTTTAATTTTGATTAACTTGATGAGTACGGTTTTGCACATTGTTATTATGACTCTGATTTTGGAAACCGGGTGGTCCAAGATAATTGCTCGAATGGTAGCTGAGAAGATTTCGATCTCCTTGAGGTGGGTAGCCGTTACCACCCATGTTTGCAGCATACACATTCTCTTGAGCATAGGCACCGGTTGCCGGGCACTCGTAATACGGATGTGGACCACCACAAGTTTCACAACTCCGATTTACAACATTCACTTGATGATTACGTTTTTCAATAGATATAGCATCAACTTTTGTTAGGTCACCATTTATGTAAACACAAGTATGATTTAGAAAGAAATAAGATGAGAATGAGAGATGGTTGATTATGAGACAATGTGAAAAGTGAAAGAGCAAGATTTTCCTTAAGATAATAAAATAACCAACAAATATTATGTTTACATAAGCTTTCTATTTATAAGGGAGGAGTTAGGGCAACACTCCCTTCCTCCCTTATCTCTCTAATACGTGGGCTTTCAAGCCCATAGGGCTTTAATACATAAGCCTTGTAACATGAAACATAATGAAATAAATACTAAAGCAACCTATTACAAAATACAATGACCGAGACTTGACTAAATACAAAAGTATAATCCCAACAATCTCCCCCTAAGGGTCGGTCATCACGGTTGCTTGACGTCTTCATCTTTGTTGCTGACTTGTGGCAAGTAAACTCTAGACGTCTTCAAAAATGATTGAATGATAATGAATGTACTTTGCTCTTTGTCTTTGTTCTTTGGTGATGATGTAGTGATTGTGTTATGAAGTTGTCTGCCGTTTGTCACTCCAGCGTCTGTGGTGGTTATCCGCCATTCCAACATACTCATACATCTTCGGGCTTTAACATGCACGAAGTTCCTTTTCATACTATGAGATCTTTAGTCTTTAAACTTTGTAGTTGAATCATTCTTTGAATTTTGTAGTGTTAAGATCTTTGGGGGAGCTTTCTTTGACTTCAAGATGTATGTATGAGCATTTTGGAATCTACCATTATGGAAGTGAGGTACCTGCGAGTAAACAGTTAGCAATAAAACAACCGGTACTTACGGATAAGGAATTAGAGTTCATCAATAGCATATTGTGAAGACTCCCTCTAATCCTTATCCTGGCCGTTCCCATATCAGATACTCCCAAAGGAGCTTACGAGACCTACTAAGTAGCTCAATGACTGGGTGAGTCGCTGGGGATCACTCCACGACTGTAGACCGCTATGGAACCACCGCAAACACTAAGCGTAACCCTTGTGAGGTTACCGAAGTGACCTGCTGTCAGGGCTGTTTGATGTTGACCCTGGCAAGATTTCTGTTCAATCATTGAGAAATACTTACGTAATCCTCTCATAAACGTTCTCTGCAGATTGCTAAGATCTGCGAAGGACTCGATAGTTTACAACTGATGCCCATTGATGTAGAACACCAGTTGTAGAAATACTAAGTGTTCCTAAGAGATCTTTGATGTATCTCAAGGCTCTAGACTCTATAAGTGCACACTTAGGTTTCCTATGCGGAGACTAGGGAGGGGTCTCCTGCTTCAATATCAACCGTCTCTAAGAGATAGGTCGATATGTTACACTGGTTGCCCGTGAGAATGAAACAAGTTCTTTTAAGAGAACTTGAGTGGTTAAGAAGGTTTAGTGCATTGCGTCACTGGGTCCATGACGACTTTGTCTTCAATACCGGTGTTGTCTTTTGCAACAACCAGTAGTATACGTATTGAACCCGGTGTCTGCCCTAAGGTTGAACATATGGAGGGCTATTTCTTTTCACCCTTTTCTTTACTTTTCTTTTTAATTCTTCAACTCCTTCTTTCCCTTTCATTCTTTTCTCCTTTTTTTCATATCATACCTAAGGACTTCTAATTCTAACTATGGGAGATATCCTTGGGTAGATCCCTCCGGCTCTGGCGGATCATAGGACGGATATTCCTATCTTAATCACCTTATAACTCCGACAGTAGCCAAGAAACCTTTGATTGAAAATCTCTCAAAGTGTTTATGTTAATCAAATATTTTGTTTAACACTTTGAGAGTTTTGTGTACACTTTTGAAGGGCTCCCCCTGCACATGTGCTCATAAGTGTTTTAATAAATTTGCACATGCGGGAGGAGCAATCATTTGAATTGATCCACTTTCCGTGAACAAGACCGATTCGAGACACGCTTACTTCACTAGTTAGACTAGCTTGAAGTTATTACCCGGCCTGATCAAGTCCACAGAAAGTTTCTCGAGACGGTACATTTCTACTAAGACATATCCTTTTCAAGACACGCTTACGTGGCTAGTTAAAGAGATACATTGTCAGCTTTTAGGTGACAACTAGCTCTAGTAACTAACTTGATGTTATTACCCGTCGAGGATAAGTCTTTTCGATATTACTAACTTTTATTATCTCGTCAATTCTTGGGTCAATTCTGAGTCTAGCTCGCACATGATACAACTTTTAAGCTTTGACTTTGTATATTTTAATCACTTTTTCATTTTCTCCCCCTCAAAAATAGCATATGAGATGTTGTTTTTGATAAACTTTTGATTAAAATATGCTTTTTGAGTCTTATGGGGAGATTCACCAAGAACTTTTGATTTAAGAGCTAAGTATTTTGTTTTGACAAGTGCTCCCCCTCAACAAGTGATTAGGTCTTATTGAGGTGAAATACTTGTCCTTTTGAGAAAAATTATAAAAATCATAAAAGTTTGATTAATTCTACTCAAAAGTAAGAAGCCTTCACTCCTTATATTTAGGATTGAGGCACTGATGCGTACCTCAGGGTCCTTTCTTTACAAGTTCGGGTTGTGCACTGTAATGCGTGCACAAGCCATAATGAAGTATATAATTGACAAATCAAATCAAAATCTTACAATTTTCTACCAATCAGGTCTCTGAAATGTCAACACCGGAAACTTCTGTCTGCCTCCCACATAACTTTCCAACCTTCGAAACTGATCCCTACGCTTCAATCTGTTCTCAATCCTTAAGATGAATCTACGAGCATCCCTGGCCTCATTGGTTTTCCACCTTTTAGATTTACCCAGAGCAATGTCATCCAATCTGCTTTTGATTCCATCTCTGACGAACTTCAAGGTTTCATCACAGAACTTATGTATTTCGTCGTAAGCCATGAAGCAGTCGCGACCGTTTATGCTGCGGTAGGTGAACCCAAATGGTTGCCTGATCAAGGTGTATTGAGGTAGATGTGGAAGGTCGGGGATGTCGAACATGTTGGGTTTGGTGATATTGAGCTTCTTCTGGTAACTTTCCACTCCCAATTGAAGATCTTCTACTCTTTCTCTGATGACTATCTGCCTGATGAGGATTAGGAGAGCTTGGATAAAAGCAAGCTGCATCTCTTTAGGTAAGCCACAGAGTTTTCCTTGACCTTTGAGCAGGTACATGTCTTCGATGTCATTGAGAAGTAGTCGTGGAAAGTCTGACTCGGAAATATCGTACTCCTTTTCATCAAGTCTTTTCAATGTGATTTTGTTGAGGAAAGGGTACCCAAAGTGAGTGACAGTCGAAATAAACTGAATTGAGACTATCTTCAAATCACTTGTTACATCGCCCATTGTCTGATTAAGTCTGCTGCTTCGATAGTACTGTGCCCGGTTGTCTGGCCAATGATGTATGCCGTAAAGTGCATTCTAGTCATATTCAACAATTTTGTTAACGAATAATGATGAAGCTTCTTCTTTGATGGCATTGTTGAGATATCGAGCTGCTGGGAGAAAGGCGAGTGAGGTAACGTACTTCTTCTCAATCTTGCTGCCAAGTTTCGGAAATTCCAAGTCTGTGTTGAAGAAGAACTTGTACAGGATCTTTGGTTCCTTAGGCTTCCCAATCATCGGTAGCGGTTTGGACCAGTCAATAATGTAGGGTGCGGTTTTCCTTGTGACCGGATCGACATAAGATTCAGGGTTGATCCAGTCAATATTGCTTGACATAGCTCGAGCAATATTTTCCAGATGATACTCAAGTTCAATTGAGTTAGCAGACCGATCTTTCAGAAGATTGAAAGCATCATTCTTGATTCTCCGCAGCTCTTTCTTATTCATCTTTTTCATCTTAAGCTTTTGCTAAATCAGTTGAGCGTATTCCACCGTTCGACCATCTTGAGGTTCATGATTGTCTTCAAGAGGTGGTTGCGAATTGATCATCTTCTCAAACCAGGAGTATTCGGCACTATCGTCATGGTCTAGCCATTTAAGGACAGTTTTCGGTTTCCTTGGTTCTGTGCCTTTTGTTGAGGTGTCCGGTTTGGATTGATGACGCTTTCCTTTTCTATCTTTCTTCTTCTTCTTAGGGGACGGTTCTGGAACTTCATCGGGTTGAGGAATCTCGTCACCACCGGTGTATTCAAAGTGGTCGTGTGCCTTGGGAGCAGAACCTGATGCCTTCGGTTGTTGTGAGGAAGTTGTTGTTGTTGGAGGGATGACCGGTGTTTTAGATTGAGAAGAGGGTCCTTCAGCTTGTTTCT
Source organism: Artemisia argyi (assembly GCA_030686995.1). NCBI lineage: Eukaryota > Viridiplantae > Streptophyta > Magnoliopsida > Asterales > Asteraceae > Artemisia > Artemisia argyi. Next base: position 39,554,291 of record CM060701.1, read on the forward strand.
GTTTCTTTGCCTGAGAATTAGGATCCCTGTCTTCATCATCTCTTTGGCGCTTCAGTTTATCGGCCTCTGTGCTGCAAGTCTCTTTGTTCATTTTGTCTTTCAATGCTTCCAGGACTTTGGCTTCTTCAGGAGTCAAAGTGAACTTGCTTGCCAGCTTGTCTAAGAGTTGAGCTTCCAATTCATCCAGAGATAGCCCTGGTAGTGGAGCAGTAGACTTGTCAGCTCGAAGAGTAAACGTTGTCGATCGGATTACTTTCTTGACAGCTTGCTCTGCGAACTTGATGAGTTCATCTCTCATGGGTGCCAGCAGATCTTTCAACTCAGCAACTAAGTGTTGTGCCATGTACTCTTGTGCTTGAGCTGCTAATGTGGCTTCCAAGTTCTCATGTACGTCTTTAGCTAAGAAAGTGTCAACTTTGTCTTGCAGCAACTTGGACGTTTGAGTTCAGTTTTGTCAATTCAGCAACTTGGGTTACTAATGTAGCAACCTGATCTTCCAGTCTGTTTTTCCTCTTTTCGTGTACTCTTTTGAATGCTGACTTTAGTAACTTTGATGCAGCAAAGGCTTTGGTGCTTGGTTTCTTGATTGATTTGTCGTGTGTTGATTCGGATGCAGGAGGTGATGACTGTGAAGATTCAATGATGGTGGTAAGGTCTTTGTCATCTCCCTTCTGTGGTTTGGGTTGATCAACTTTCTTTGCTTTGGCTGCTTCTTCTTCTAACCTTTGTTCTTCAGCAAGCTTGGCTTCTTCTTCTTCTCTTTTCAACTTTTCTTCAGCCAGCTTGGCTGCTTCTTCAGCTTTCCTGCTTTCCTCCATACGGATACCTTCTTCCCGTTTTGCTTGGGCCAGCTCCTCAAGCCTGGCCTCTTCAGCTTCCTGTTCTCTCTTCAATTCCTCTTCCTGAGCCCTTTCTCTGAGCTCCATGTCTTCCATAGTCATTAATCTTGGAGCATCAGTATCCATGGGATCTTCCTCTTCTTCTTCTCCCATTGCTGTAGCATTAGTCATTTCAATGTCTGTGGGAGATACCGAGGGATTGTCGTAAACGACCAAGTCTGTGTTGATCCCTGTGGTAGGCTCAGGAATGCTGCTTGATCCGCCAGCTTCGGTGGTTTGAGAGAACACTGGAGGTGGAGGTAGATCAGCATTGAATGCATCAATTCGGCTGTGGAGGAGACCCAGATTGAGAGCCCTTTCATTTTCTTCTTCGACTGAAAGGCTACAGACTCTTGTTCAGCAGTCACTGGTTCTTTCATCTTCTCTCTCCTAATCCTTTCTTCTTCCAAAATTGTCTAAGCTTCGGTGAATGGTCTTTGATTGAGGTATGATGGATATACGGCATTGTCAGCAAACTCATCAATGTCATTATTCCAATCTTCGAAGGTCAAGTCTTTGTCATCAATGTCATCAAGGTTGACATCCTCGGTGATATTGGCAAAGGCCTCCCTGTAAACCGGACCTTCGTCGGATTCGGTTTGTTCAGAATCAGATTGTTTTGGAGGAGATTGTGGTGAGGGAAACCACCCAGGTTCAGTAATGGATGCGGGCTTCTGAGCAGGAGTCCTTCTCTTGAGAGTACCCTTCTTTTTCTTAGACTTGGTAGAACTGCCGGAGCTCCCAGTCTTGGTACCTGTCTTACCCTTAAATGGTTGAACTTCATCCAAGAAACCAACTTTTTCTGCTTCAAGAGCTTGTTCGTAATACTTGTAATTCTTGCAAGCCTTAACTTTGGCATTCAAGAGACAATCGGGAAGTTTCTTTCCCTGCTTGCGTGTGCTGATATCAAGTCTCTTGACGACTTTGAGAGTATCTTCATTTCTGAACGTGTTCTTATCTTTGTCGTCAAGTCTCTGTGGGATATCATCATACTCACGAAGGAAGCTTTCGATGAGTAGTTTTGTGAAGCGGACAAATGGAATGTTGGTTGTCTTGTGTTGAATGTGCCACACAAGGTCTTCCCAAATGATACTGGCATAATCAGCTTTCTTCACATTAGCCACAGCCCAGAAGAGTTTGAGGTGTGGGAGCTTTGGGTGTTCGTGGCCAGTGTCTCTGCCAGACAAGGATTTGGCAATCAGAATATATAGGGTTCTCCATAGTTGCGGAAGATACCTAATGTTGACCCTAGAATGTCTAGTAATAACTTCTTCTGATTCGTCATAACCAATATCCCTTAACCACTTTATCAGCTCTTCTTCAGTGGGGACTGGATCGTATTCTTCATCTGGGCCGAGGTCTGGTAACCCAAGTACATTCCTGAGCATATCAATGTCCACAGTGACTTGACGGTTATGAAGCATACAGGTGAAGGAAGCCTCCCCAAGATCTAGCTGAAGTGTATGCCAAAACTGGTGGATGTAGAAGCAGGAGACTGAGGCAGACTTGGTGAACAACAACTTGTTGGGGTGATATAGAAGAGCATCCACTGCAACAATACATGAGGACTCATTGCAAGTCATTTTGTTGAAGTTGATACGGAGGTTGTTCTTTCCAATCTTCCTGGTGTAATCATCTGGGAATGTCTCTTCCCATGAAAGCTTAGGTTCGGGTTCGGGTTCTGGTCCGTATAGAACGTCATTGTTTTCTGCCATCTGAATTAATCATAAACAAACACAAACATGGCAATTGTTTACTGTGTTAGCAAAGACATTCAATTAAGGTGCACACATTTTGATTTGCATGTTATACATTGATCAGTGGGTGTTTGTGTGTTTGAAAAACTTTTGATATATGACAAACTTGAGTTATATTACATGGTAGAAATTTATAACAATTAAGTTACAACATGAGTTTATCATTACAAGAAGTTACACTTTGGAAATTTCACAACACTTAGGAAAAAATTTTGATTTTGACAAGTTTACGCGTAAGTGGATAAGTTTACGCGTAACCTGACTTAAGCGTAAGAATAGAAATTATGCGTAAGAGCAAAAGCTACGCGTAAGTTTGTATTTTACGCGTAAGGTGAATCTTATGCGTAAGGTCAATTTTACGCGTAAGATAAATCTTAGGCGTAGGAATTGATACTATGCAAAGGATTACCCTTAAGCGTAATGTATAACTTATGCGTAGGTTATGACTTATGCGTAAGTTCAAGACTTATGAGTAAGGTCAAAACTTATGCGTAAGAATTATCATTTAAGTGTAAACTTTGTCTTATCCAAGACAAAGTTTGTCCACGTGTCGAATCTTACGCGTAATATTCAATCTTACGCGTAGGATGAACAAGTTGCTCGTAAACATGCCATTTTCCAGAAAAATCACCTTGCGTAATAAGAGTTGTTTGATTCCTGAAAGTGTAAAACACACACCCACTGATCAATATTCATTATAACACTCTTAGTACCCATTTTTATGCGTAAACATGCATCTAAAAGAGATACGCGTAGAAACGCATGAACTCTTAAACACAAACACAATCAATCATGATTTTGGGTTGTTAAAAGTTTAGGGCAATTGATTGTTACATCCTAAGGATCATATGGTCCAAATTTTAACATTAATTGACCACAAAATCTCAAGGTCAAATCTGCTTATGTCATTCGAACCCTAAACCTATGATTCTTGAGCATTACAAGTTTCTGATGCAATTAAATCATAATAACATGATCTAAGACATATAACAACACAACCCCCATCATCAATTTCAACCCTAATGCACAAACTCAAGAACCCCCAATTCCATCGTATGAACCCTAAAATCAAATCTAATGATCTAGTGTTTCTGGGTACGATTAGAGTTAAGAAACATGTTTATATACATCCTAAGATCATTTCCCATAAACCAATTCAACCACAACACAACCAATTTCTGGGTTTAATTTCTACGCACAACCCTAAGAACAATTTAATCGATTATGATAGATTTAACCGTTGGATTGTTATGAAATTAAAAACCATTGTTTATAATAATAATCAAAACATGTTACAACTTACAGATTAGAGGATGGATGAACAGATTTATTGAATGATTGAGGATCGTTGATTTAGGTGGTTGTGAAAAGTAAATGTGATGTCAGTGGAGTAAATGAGTGGTCAACTAGGTATTTTGACCATGGTAAAACAAGTTTGGTGTATTGACACTTGTAGTCCCTTAACCTTAGTTACCATTCAAACTTAATGCCCAAACACTTAATCACATATAACTTTCGTTAATTAACACCAAGACATGATAAGAACAACTTGTGGTACTCCCCCTCGACCTTAGACCGTAGTAAAATACTGAAAAATTAATTATATTGGTCAAGGAGAGTAACCCGAAACACTTTTTTGAATCAACACTATTGATAAAACGTATTTATTTTTGGTAAAACGCAAGTATAAAAGTTAATATATTTTTGAGAAATTTTAAAAATTACTTTTCCTCCCCCTCAACACTTGTTTTAAATAATTGAAGACATTTTATAAAAATAGTGTTGAAAGAGGTGGTCTATACTTGCATTTTTTTTTTTATTTTTTTTTTTAAATAAGAACCAAAAATCTTTTTGTGTTTTTGATTGATTTTATATTTTTGTATTTTGTTTTTGAAAAGATATATACAAAAGATAGTTATGATGTTTGACGATCAATTGTGTTTTAAAAACTTTTCCAGATCCTCTGGAGTCAAACATCGCATACCAATTTGGTGAACTAGACTAGCAAACCTTGATGGTGCCAAGGATTTGGTAAGTAAGTCCGCCAATTGGTACTCAGTCCCAACAAAATAAAGTTCAACGGTACCCTTTTCCACATGCTCTTTGATGAAGTGATATCGGAGATCGATGTGTTTGGATTTGCAGTGATGTACTGTGTTGCAGGAGATAGCAATTGCACTTTTGGAATCACAGTAGATAGGAATCTTATTGAATAGGTAGCCATAATCCTTAAGTTGTGATCTCATCCAAATGACTTGAGCACAACAAGCAGACATGGCTATATATTCAGATTCTGTAGACGACAGTGATGTGCAGTCCTGCTTCTTTGATTGCCATGACACAAGTTGTCTCCGAGAAATTGTAATCCACCAGATGTACTTTTGCGTGTGTCTAAACATCCTGCATGGTCAGCATCTGAAAAAGCAATTAGTTCAAAACCAGAATCCTTCGGAAACCAGATTCCCAAGTTAATGGTTCCCTTTATGTATCAAAGGATTCTTTTGACCTCACTGAGGTGTTTTTCAGTTGGTTTAGACTGATATCGAGAGCACATGTAGACAGCAAATACAATATCAGGTCTACTAGCTGTGAGATACATGAGGGACCCAATCATACTTCGGTATTTGGTAGGGTCAACAGGAGTCCCATGTAAATCAACATCTAGTTTTGTTGTATAGCCCATTGGTGTATTATAAGTATCACAAGAAATCATTCCATGTTTCTTTAAAATTTCGAGAGCATATTTGGACTGATTTATAAAAATTCCACGGGGTGATTGATGAACTTGTAGTCCTAGAAAGAACGAAAGTTCACCCATCATGGACATTTCAAAATTATCTTTCATTAATTTTGCAAAATCATTAGAGTAACTTCTTTTTGTTGAGGCAAAAATAATGTTGTCGACATATATTTGAACAACAAGTAAGTCCTCCCCGTAGGTTTTTGTAAATAGTGTTGGATCCACCGATCCTTTAGAAAATTTATTGGCCAGCAAGAAAGTGGATAGTTTGTCATACCACGCCCGTGGGGCTTGCTTAAGTCCATAGAGTGCCTTTTTGAGTCGGTAAACGTGATTAGGACGCTCTGGATCAACGAAGCCGTCTGGTTGGCTAACATAAACTTCTTCACGGAGTTCTCCATTAAGAAATGCTGTTTTGACATCCATTTGGTAAACCACCATATTCCTGTGTGCAGCATAGGCCAAAAAGATCCGAACAGCTTCATGTCTAGCCACTGGAGCAAAGGATTCAGCAAAATCAAGTCCTTCTAGTTGGGAATATCCTTTCGCTACCAGGCGTGATTTGTTGCGTATGACAGTTCCTTCAGCATCAAGTTTATTCTTCCAGATCCATTTTAACCCGATGACAAAGACTCCGTCAGGTCTTTCAACTAATTCCCAGACTTCTAATCTTATGAATTGCTGAAATTCCTCTTGCATAGATTCAATCCAGTTGTCATAAGTCATTGCTTCTTTAATGTTCTTAGGTTCTTCATGACAAACTGTGAGTGCATAGATACAAGTTTCTCGATCAGTGTGAAGTCGTTGTCTTGTCATTACAGGTGCATCTGGATGGCCAATAATATGAACTAGTGGATGGTCTCGAGTCCATTTGTGTGTTGAAGGGTGTAGTTGATAAGTATCTCGCATGTTAGCAGGATCCAAATTGCGTGTTGATGACTCAGCTATATCAGGAACTGTAGGAGCCGGTGCAAACGGATTAAAGAACGCATCAGGATCATGCTCTGCGGGTTGTGGAACTGATTGTGGTGTTGGATCTTCAGCTGGATGGTGGGAGTTAGAACCAGTTTGTTCTGCTGTAGATGGTGATACAATTGGAGGACCGTCTCTCTCAACACTTGTAGTTGTTTGTTGAGGTGAGTCTGGTACTGGAATGTTATCAGGTTGAGCAGCGGAATTAGGTGAGACCTCAGTAGGACGGTATTCAATTGTGTCATCAAATAGTGGAGCAAACAAGGTTTCTAATTCTTTGCGGTTGAGTGGCAATGGTTCAGCCAAAGATTCCGGAGAGTTAAGACGGTTGAATTCGGGTCCTAAGCTGTGTTGCTCAGAAGCCAATTGTGTAAGTTCATCAAAATTAGCGTGAATGGTTTCTTGAATTTCTCTTGTACGACGATTCCATATCCGAAACCTTTGGAATTTTCACAGTATCCAACGAACACTCCGATGTCAGCCTTTGCTTTAAGTTTACCTAAATCATCACGATCATTTTTCTGATAACAAAGTGCTCCAAATATATGAAAGTAATCGATGTTCGGTTTCCTTTTGTGAACAATTTGATAAGGTGTTTTGCGATGGCATTTTGTGATCATGCAACGGTTTTGGGTATAACATTCAGTTGAAATAGCTTCCGCCCACAAGTAATCTGGTAATTGAGCATTAATCAACATAGTTCTAGCAGCTTCCACTAATGTCCTATTGCGTCTTTCAACAACTCCATTCTGTTTTGGGCTTCTAGGAATAGATGTTTGATGTTCAATTCCCACTTTCTCAAAGTATGACCGCAGTGTCTGATTTTTAAATTCAGTTCCATTGTCAGTTCTAACTATTTGTACCGTATTGCGTAGCTGAACTTGAATTTTAGTGAGAAAGGTGATGATCATTGAAGGAGCCTGATCTTTACTTCGTAGAAAATAAACCCAAGTCCATCTGGAATAATCATCCACAATTACAAGAATGTAGCGTTTACCGTTGATACTTTGAACACGCATCGGGCCACACAAATCCATATGTAACAATTGTAAAACATGATTCGTACTGTGCTCAGGTTTTTAAGGAAAATGAGCACGAGTACTTTTTCCTTGTTCACAGGCTGGACATAAGTGATCTTTGGTAAAGCGGAATCTTGGAAATCCATCAACAAGTTTATAACGAGCAAGGTCAGTCATAGTTTTGAAATTCAAGTGCGAAAGACGTTTGTGCCATAACCAAGATTTAGTCGATTCTGCTTTGGAGAGAAGACATATCGGAGAAGTAGCAATCATATCTGACATTGATATTGTATAAAGGTTAGAACCACGTGAGCCAGACATGAGATCGTTTCCCTGTAAGTCACGAACGAAACAGGTTTTCTCACGAAATGCGACTTCTAGATCCCCATCACAAAACTGACCAACAGAGAAAAGGTTGTGTCCAAGGCCTTCCACATAATAAACACGACTGATTTCAATGTTCCCACTGACATAGTCACCATAACCCATGATTAAAGCGTAATGATCATTCCCAAATCTGACAGTACCAATGAACTTTGAGACAAAGTTTTTCAACAGTTTGAGATTGCCTGTCATATGTCGGGTGCATCCGCTATCAACAATCCAGAGAACAATCTGCACCACCTGCATCACAAGAAAAAGACACGGATGGAACAGAAGTAAGGGTGGAACCCAAAGAAACTGCGGGTTCCTGTTGGTTAGAAGCACATGTATACAATAATTTAGGAATCCATTTAAATTCTGGTTTGTGTTGTAACCAACGTTGCCAATTCCAACTAGTTCGAGCTTTCTTAATGGTGAATTCACTAGTGGTTGGCTGAGTCCTAGATTTGTTCTCTGCACTTGTAGGGGTAACATCAACTTCATTAGAAACCGTAGAAGGCGGCTTTCCTAAGATGGACTTAGAGGCAGTAGTGGGCCTAAGAGGAATGTGTGTCCTACGTTTCTTATGACGATTAAGTAGAGAATTAGCAATACATTTTGTATGATCACCAGATGATACACTTTTACGACAAAACACACAAGATGCATTAATATTCAAAACATTCAAAGGTTCATCATTCGTTACATTTAGATTATGATTACAATTTGCCAGATTAGAATCTAAATCTGATGCAACATGAGTTTTATTCAAATTCCTAAGTTGATCTTCTACTTCTTGAGCTTCTTGATCCTCTTTTACGTTGCCAGAGCCTATTCTTCTTTTTACTTTTTCGCTTGGGTCTGCTAACACTACTAGTGGAGACTAGTCCTATAGAAGTGGAGTTATCAACATTAGTGTTTTGAACAACATTTCCTTTATCAGTTTTGTCTAATTGATACATTCCTGGTGCTATCACCGTGGTGTCAACAAACTTTCCTTTTTGGAGTATCTTAATTTTCTCTTTCAAATCAATGATGATGTGATTCTTATCCTGAATATTTGACTCAAGTATACCATTGCAATGTTTGATGTCTTTGTGGTTTTGTAGAAATGCTTCATTTTCAATTTTTAAATCCGCAATTTCTTGCTCGTATTTGAGACACAAACTTTTGAAAGACTCATTGTTTTTGTAAAGTTGACAGGAGTTTGAAATATTTTGATTTTGAAGTTTCAATTCCCGTTCAAGACTTTGAGCTTGACACCATTCAATCCTCTGTTTGAGTAGACAAATTTCTTTTGAAAACTGTTTTGTCACATCATCATTTGTAATTCTCAACTTATCATTTTCCTGTTTGAGTGTCTCAATTTCCTCATTCAACAAGTTATTATCAACACAAAGATCATCCATAAGCATAGAAGTACCGGATTTATAGAGATCATTCATGATAACAGACAAAATATCAGCATTGAGAACTTGTTCCAAGAGTCGATCAGCATCATTTTTTAAAACTCGATTTCTTTGCTTTTGAGCCAAAATTTCATTTTCTGTTGAGTTGAAAAAGTTTATCATATTTTTTACCTCGTTTTGAAGTTCCTGATCCCAACGTGTAGCACAGAGACGGAGGTGTTTGACAATTGGCAGCATTTGTTTTTGAAAAATATCTCTTTTTTCTCGCTCGTAAGCGGATTGAAAAGTTTCAACTTTTATTTCAGAATTGCGTGCAATTGTTTCCTCCAAAATTTCGATGTCTTCCATAAAAGTATTGTAATAGTTTAAGACACGACAACTTTTTGGTAAAGGTGTAAGTCCACCGGATGATGGTAAAGGACCATTTATTTGTGCTACAGTTTGGACAGGGGCCGCATTAGAGGAGGAAACATATGACTCTTCGACAAACCACGATTTCTCAGGTAATTCCTTTTGAGTAACAAAAGATTTAGAAAGAGGTGGAGCTTTTGAATAATCATATGGTGTCCAATATTGAACATAACTCATTTTTGATCGACTCTCGTCTTCAAGTTCTTCTTCTTCCTCAGTATCAAAAACAACAGCACGTACAATTGTATTATCAAACATGTGATCTATACTGTAAATCTTAGGATTTTCTTTAAATGCTGTGTGAAGAAACATTGATTTGAAATCGCAAAGTGCAAATCCTTTATCGGGTCTCGGTTTTAAAGCAAATTTCTGAATTGTTGTGACAGAGTTCCCGTGTTTGTAAACAATGTGACAAAATTCTTTGAGTTGTTTTTCAAGATCAACAATATCACCGAGTAAGTCATCTATATACTTCCTTTTTCGTATTTTATGTTCTCAAAACTCCTTTTTGCAATTTGACAATTCTGTTTCTGTTTTTGAAAGAACTGTTTGAAGACGTTTAGCTTGCATTTTCAATTCACACTTTTCACTTTCGAGTTTCGTAATCAACTTTCCGTTTGACTCAATTAAATCTTGCATTTTACGTTGAAGATCTTGTTCTTTGTTGTAAGAATCTTGAAAAGCTTTTTCAAAACTTTTTGCATTTTTAATCTTGTCTTCCTGATTTGAAAGTTGAATTTTATAACATTCAATATCTCTTGCAAGTGACTCATTTTTTTCTTTTAAAACTTTGTTTTTCTCGTTGCATTTAATGATTTGCAATTGTTGTGCATCCAGTTGTTTAGATAACAATATTAGGTCAGGGTCTGGATCAAATGATGGTTCATGTTGTTCTAAATGATCATGTTTATCATTCTCAATAGGATCATCAAATGAAACAACTGTGTCATCATCAAATATGACAACTGTGCTTATTTGTTCATCTGTTTGAGAAGATGAAGATGATTTAGATGGAACAACTTGCGCCATATCTGATTCAGAGGCAGAGGGTGAAGCTATTTCATGTATTAGGCATGCTTTTTGGTCATGTACCTGAGACAAGCCGTCAGTGTCATACACTGGACCTGAATCATTAAACTGAAGTTCCTGCATGTTGGCCATAAGCATCACAACTGCATTGGCTTCCAGATCTTCCATGTCATCATCATTGTACACATTTGCCATGAAGTTATCTTGTTCAGGGAAATGTCCATCTTTTTCATCTTGAAGAGCCATGAGTAATGCCTGCTTGTGAAACTTACTACCCCGAGTTCTCGGTTTGGGACATGCTGTCGCTATATGACCTTGTTCATTACAATTGTAGCACCATACTGCATTCCCTGAGTTGGAGTTCCTTGTAGCAATTGGTTCGGACCTTTGCTGAGAAGACCCTGAGTTGTTTATGAACCCCGCATTGTTACTAAACCTCTGACCATTCCCAAAGTTTCCTGAAGAACTTCCTGAACCAGATCGACCATAGCTACGATTCTGAATTTCCACTCTTCCATCATTGACAACAGCTTGATTCCTTGTGTTAGAAGATGACCGTTGACGGTTGTTTGTTTTGTTGGAGAATTTGCTAAAAGCACGAGCAAAAATAGCAAGTCCCTGATTCAACGTATTAAAGTCATCATCGTCATCGTAATTGGAGTTTGAGTAGTACACAGCATCATTGTTGTTTAACGGAACAAGTTTAGTAGAAACATTTTGTGGAGATGAATCATAAGGGACCATTTGGTTCGAGGTAGAAGATTGTGGATAACTGAAGTAGTTCTGCTCTTGAACATATGCATGATTTGACATTGGTGGTGGAGCATAGGGAGATTGAGCTACGAGAGCCAAAGAATTTGGTGTTGGTGTTGGTGTGTATCCTCCTCGTAGAGCTCGATCTTTTTCAACTTCAGGTTCATGGTGTTTCAGGAAATCATACAACAAACCATATGGAGCATCATGAAGATTTTTTGTTAGACGAACAAATGTCACATATTTGTGCCAATCTGGGCCAAGACTACCGACGAATTTGGAGTTCACTGCTATCCTTGGTACTGTGATTTTGTGACGTTCCAGATCATTGACCACATTTGTGAAACGATGATAGTAGGATTCAAGTGACTCTCTTGGTTCAATTGTGATGTCTGTGTATTCCATGTAGAGTTTGGATTCCATATCATCTTTGTTCAATTGAGTGCCTTCCATAAGGAGATGGACATGTTCCCACATAGCTTTGGCTGTTTTCTGAGCATCGACGCTTCGATAAATTGGATTTGGTATTCCTTGAAGTATATAAGCCATTGCATACTCATCAGCTTCACGATGTAATTTCTGTTCTTCTGTGAGTTGAGATTCTGGAAGAGGTCTATCACCAGGAGGACGTGGAGGATCAGCATTTGGATCACCAACTTCAAATCTTGTTGGCCACTCAAATGGTCCTTCAAGTATCACTTGCTTCAAGAATTTCCCATGAGGTTTCTTTAATTCAAGAAATCGTAAGAATCGACTTGACCATTGAACATAGTTCCCAGGTGTTAGCATTGGAGGTGTTTCAAGTGATCCTGCCTCATGTCGGGATTGTTGAGTTGTTATAACTTCACACATTCTGTCAAACCAGTGAGGTTGTTTGGAGGAAAACTGAGTGTTTTGTTGTGGCATTTGATATGGTTGTTGTTGAGGAATGATTTGATGTTGTTGCATCATTAGGTAATGATGTAGAGGATTAAACGGTTGTTTTTTACCGTGTGATTGTGAAGGTTGTTGATACGGTTGTTGCTGATGGTATTGTTGTTGCTGATACTGCTGATGTTGCTGTTGCTGAGAATGAGGGAGGTAGTAATTAGGTGGTTGAGACATCTTTGAACACTTGTGTAGAAATGGATCTTTGTAGAAGATTGAAATGCACGTTCCTTTGATTAAGTCCAAAATCCTTGGGGTAAGTAGAATTCATACGCGTAACTATAATCTTACGCGTAAACTGTTAGGTTATGCGTAAAGAGTTAGTTATGCATAAACAATAAGTTTAGGCGTAAGTTTACTCTTTACGCGTAAGCTTTGGCTTATGCGTAAGGTTAAACAACCAAATAAATCTTCCAAACTTATCCAAGCTTGAAAGATATCCGAAGTCGAAGTATTCCACTAACTTATCCAAGCTAGGGAAGTACTGAGTCACCGTAACACAAGGAGAAGATCTTTGTTGAAAGTTAAGCGTAGATACTGAAACTTACGCGTAAGAAAAAACTTATGCGTAAAGCTTAGGCGTAGGATCTGTCTTGTGCGTAGGAATTCCCACTTACGCGTAGAAATTGAATTTACTCGAAGGTTTTTAGTCGTAGACTTCCAAGTTACTCGTAAGATCAGGGTTTTGACCTTAGTTACGCGTAAGAAAAGGGTTTTAGCCAAAAGTTACTCGTATAAAGGACAAAAAGTATTGTTTACAGCTTTATAATCGTACTGTTCACTAGAGTTACGCGTAAACTGGTCAGAAACTTGAAAAATCTCAAATTTTTGAAGAAAATGCTTAGAAATAAGGTACTTTTGATCAAATAACTTCACCAATACTTAGAAAACACTAACTATTGAAGATTTTGCTACCAAAAACTAGTTTTCCAATATCAAAGAAGCTATAAAACCTTAAAAAAAACCTTAAAAAACACAACTTTATGCAACAACTAAGCTTCAAATCACCATATCAACCTTGAAACTTATCCAAGCTTCAAGATTTGAGTGAAAGAAACCAAGAAAAATGCAAAAAGATGAAGAATAAGCACCAAATACCCACGTTAATACCAAGAAACACACTTCAATCTCTATTTGGCGAATGATACCACTTGTTAGGTCACCATTTATGTAAACACAAGTATGATTTAGAAAGAAATAAGATGAGAATGAGAGATGGTTGATTATGAGACAATGTGAAAAGTGAAAGAGCAAGAGTTTCCTTAAGATAATCAAATAACCAACAAACATTATGTTTACATAAGCTTTCTATTTATAAGGGAGGAGTTAGGGCAACACTCCCTTCCTCCCTTATCTCTCTAATACGTGGGCTTTCAAGCCCATAGGGCTTTAATACATAAGCCTTGTAACATGAAACATAATGAAATAAATACTAAAGCAACCTATTACAAAATGCAATGACCGAGACTTGACTAAATACAAAAGTATAATCCCAACAACTTTCTTGTTAATGGCTGCTAGCATACTCATGATCTCATCATTAGTTTTGCTACTAGCATTAGAAACTTGAGTTTTGTTTCTAGCCATTCTTACACGAGCCTTATTCTCAATTATCATGAAGGCTTCATTCGTGTTTTGAGTCAACAAGTTCCCACCCGTAGCAGAGTTGAGTGAGTCTTGGTCAGCATGACACAACCCATTGTAGAAAGTATCAATCTGCTATAAGGATGCGAACCCATGATTCGGACATTAAAGCTTGTTGGAATCGAAAGATTTGGGATCGAAGATTAGAAGTTTTAGAAGGAGGATAGAAATAATTCACAAAGTTGGAAGCTAGATCGTTCCAAGTGTGTATCGAATTCGGTGGTTCCTTTTCCAGCCAAGTCCGGGCTGCCCCTTTAAGGGAGAAAGGAAACAACTTCAATTTCACCACATCGTAAGGGACTTGATTTATCTTAATGGTCACAGCGATGTCGGTGAAATTTCTTATGTGAACATATGGGTCCTCGTGTTCAAACCCGTGAAAGGATATACTCGTGATTAGGTTGAGCAATCCGTGATTAATCTTAAAATTTGCAGTGATATCGGGAATCACGATGGATCTCCTTACACCATTAAATGGTGATTGGAGTTGTTCCTCCATTGGACGTGGATCGAAAGCCGGTTGGGGTCCCATCGGAGGGATCCCATTGTTTTGAGGACTACCCGTCGGCGGGGATCCCATGTTTTGTTCGTTCTGGTTCATTTCCTCGTCGTTGGGGAAATGAACCCGATGATTATGTCGTAAAACCCTCTCGGGATTCGAGAATGGAGAAGTAAGACTTTCAGAAGTTGAACGGGTGTACATACACCAAAAATAAAAAGAAAAAGAAAAAGAAAAAAAAAACTTTTTTTATATTTTTGATTTAGAATTATTTTTGGCTTTTTTAAATTTATTGAAAAACAAATCTCAAAAACTTTTATTTTCTTTTTTTTAAACGTTACGTTAATCATAATCGTTTCCTTCAAAACTACTCGCGACGGAACGAGAAAGAAGAGTGTTTCTCTTTTCAGCTTGTAATTTAATGTCTAAGCTTCCGTATTTCTCGCTTATGCGGTTGTAGAATTAAAGTAATCCGATTAGCAACTAATTTCACGCTTTTCTTATGTTAGTAGGCTTATTTGGTTTACAACGCCCCCTCTTCCACGAGGGAGTCGAGGCTATAACTTTCTTATTGTATTTTTGAAAACACTTTAGGAAAAGTGTTTTTGATTTTTCAATTTTTATATTTTTATAGAAAATATTCACAAGATAGAGGAAGGTTTTCCAAAACACGATTTTTCAAAACGAAATTCAAAAACTTACTTCAAACCTTCCCCGGCAGCGGCGCCAAAAATTGGATAGTCACAATTTAGTATATAGTATATATTTCTCAAAGGAAATTTCTAAGAAATAAGCAAAACCCGAGGTCGTAGTCCGTGCGAAGGTGTGAATGGAATCGTTGAAGTCCGATTCGTGAAATCGTGTCGTGAAAAGTGGTAATTGTGAAAATAGTGAATGAGAAACTCAAATAATGAAAATTAATCACAAATAATGCAGAAGGTACAATCTAAATATGCACAAATGATAAAGATCTAAAAACGGAATTTCAAATGCAATTCTAAAAACGTTACGTACAAATTAAAACGTAACTTTTAATGAAAAATTATCCTACAAATGTGAATAATTATCCAAAAATCTTAAACAACTAAAAAGAATTTTCAGAAAAAGAAAAATATTTTTTTTTACTTTTTATCTATTTTCTATGAATTTATTTCTATTTTTTTAATTTTTTAAATGAATTAAAAATAAAGAAAATGTAAAGATAAAAGTGAAAAATACAAAATAAATTTTGAAAAATCTAAAATATCATAAAAGAATTATCAAAAATATTTTTTGGATTTTTTAAGGCTTTTTCTTATTTTTATTTGATTTTTATTTATTAAAAAGTATTATAAAATGAATTTAAACTAAGAAAAATAGTAAAACAGATCAGAAAAATCTGAAAAATTCACATAAATTCTAAAATATTAAAATAAACCTGAGAAAAATTTTTGAAAAGAAAATAATCTGACAAAGTGCTTATTGAGTGGAAAACAGCTTATCACAAGTGCTTATTTATAAGCACTTGTGACCAAACTGTATGAAACTTAAAACACAGCTACTCAATACTCAAATAAGCTCAGATGAACTCAAATATGAACATGTGTAACACAGAATGCAACAGAATTTAACAATAAGCAGTTTTTGATAAGCCAATGAATAAGCAAACACCAAACAGAATAAGCCAGTGACTAAGAAACAATGAAATTCACTCAAATATACTCAGTAGAACTTAGAAACCACAAATAAGCTAAGACTACAAACCAAAAATCGCTACTGAATGGATGAAATCACATCAGCATACCTAATTCTATGCTACTAACTTACAGGTACCAAATAAGCAATCTAATAAGCTAAAATTTGAAATGTTTTGGGGGCAAAAGCTACTCTACCAAGCTGAGATTCTAGAAATAACAAAAGTCCTATCACAACTACTCAATTGCTAATCTAAATGAAGCCAAGTTCAGCTACCTGTTGAGACCAAAATCTGAAACAATTGACTTATTTGAAACTAGTACCAATTGACCAAATCCAATTTCAAATGATTGAATCTACTTCTAATTATGTTATTAAGTTATAACTACCCTGGATTAAGCTACTTTGTACTATTTTGCAACTATCACTTCAATGCTACTAATTGATTTTAACTATACTAACAGTTACTAATTTTGAAACTCCATTTTGACTTATTGATAAACTAGACTACTATTTATGCTCTTATTTAAGTAATATCAACCTAATGTGACTTGAATGTAAAGCTCTTACAGTGAAATACCAACTACTAACTAAGAAACACATAAATCCAAACACTCCTTTAATATTCCATCTACACTATGAAATGATGAAACAAGCTAAAAATCTCCAAACTATTGATCAAACTAGCAGAGATATCACTAATAGCAACTGAATTAACAATCAAATACAATTAAAACCAATAGAAACTCAGAATCACAGATCCACTGTTATACAAATGGAACTATATAACACATAAACAAAACAGATGAATAATGGATCAAACAAGCTCAAATATGATAACTACTACAACTAAATCACCAAACCAAATCAATGAAACAGTGACAACAAATACTACACTAGAATCAAAACAGATGCAATTGATAAAAACTCAAATCAGAATTGTACCAAAGCAATCCCCCTCAGCATGAACAGAGGGGGCTCACTGAGCTTTCCTGTCTTTAGACAGGCCATATACTTCCATTTCTCACTTTGGACTGTCACTTAACTCCAGGATTTACCTCAATTTAATATAGTTGACTTTTGTTGACTGTTGTGCTTTTTGAATTGAGAACTGACTAAGTCTACAAATACGCACTCACAAAAGCTACTAAGCTGAAATGAGCTGCTCTATACTACCATTAAGCTTGTATGCAAGCTGTGAAAAGAGTTTGAAAAATATTTTTATATTTTTGCTGGTTTTCTGTTTTTTTTATATAGTTTTTTTATATAGAGAGAATGCAACTAAAGTAAACTTGAATCATAAAAATCTGAAATGAGCTTACAAAATAAGCTAAATGAACAATCAAAATAGCTAATGATATTATTTAGAAACTAAAATTGATAAGAAGAACAGTAAACTAAAAAAGATTTAATTGAAAGTGACCTAAAATTTTATTGATTAAATGAAAATTACAATATGAAATTGAATAACAATAACTAAAACTATTCTAATAAAATTTTAACAGCATTTCATTACCTATCTTCTACACAAAAAATGAGTAAAAATGAAGGGTATTTATAAGTGAGGAGTGAGGCTTGGGTCTCCAAATGCCAAGCTGGCAATCCAGGTGAAAATGTACTTCTTCTCCTTTTCTAATAGCCCTTAGATACGATTTATGTTTCTTTGATCATTCCACAGCCCTTGGATCATGATATGTGATGTGTTCACACCAATAAAAAGCTGACATCTGTCCCATACGTGCACAATTCTTGACATGTGCTAACAAGTTTCTAGAAGGCGTATCCAATGCAAATGAATTATGTGTCTTGACCAATCGAGCACTGCCATGTGTCCACGAGGCTAACTCATACTCAAACATTCTCTCTGACACTCTCTGAGCACGTGACCAGTCTTCTAAAAGCACAAATGATTAGTGATTAATGGTTAATTGAAGTGACATTGGTTAATTTGACCATGGTGAGCTTCTAGGGTTCATATATTTTTGGGTTGAGGGGATTTGGGGGCGGGTAGAATTTATTTATTGATATTTTGACTGTGGGTAAAAAGGGATTTGACCAAAAGGGAAGATGGGCTCGGGTTAAATTTTGGTTTTGGGCTTGGTTACTTGGACTTTTATTAGTAATGGATTTAGACTACTATTGGACCAGGCTTAAAATTGATTTTCAGCTTTTGTAATATTAGGGACCATTTGTGTATAATCTGAATTATGAAGGACCAAAGCTGACATTTTCCAATTTTGTGATCAAGGACTATTGGTGTCATGATGTGATTCCCAAAGGTTTACTTTGACTTTCTCTTCAAATATTTCCATAAGGGACCAATATTGCCAACTTTGAAAGTATAGGGACCACTTTTGCAATTTTATCAAACTTCATCATTAAGGATCATTCTTGTAATTCTTTCAAACTCTAAGGATCTCTTTTGACAATTTGAGCTCAACTTTGACATTTCTAATTCCAGCTTTGACTTTTTGACTCGTTCCACTCCTGTGCTCGTTTTTGCCGGTTTTTGTTTGTTTTTCGTCTTTATATGAGATATCCGTTCCTGCACATTCACAATCACAAAAACACATTCTTTGGCATTTTGGGTTAGTTTTTGGATTATTAAGCCTTAATTTGGTAAAGAAAAGGTGAGTGAATTAGCACTCACCAGTCCTCAACCATTGTGTATCTGTCTACGAGAAATTTCTAAAACAACCGTCTTCCATTTAGTATCATGGAGTATTCATTTGGCCTGTCTTGTAAGCGATATGCAAACCACTCTCTCAATGTTACGCATTTACCTTTGTTTTTAATTTCATTATATTCAGTAACGTCTCGATGGTAAATCAGTACGACACACATCTTAGGCTTAGGTGAAAAACAAATGGTACTTCAATGGTAGATATGAGACGTGTAACTCACTTATTCTTTTTAGATTCACATTCTGTTGTACAGAATAATATCCCTTATTTGTGGTGGAGGCAAAATCTCCAACAATTAAAGCAACTACCTCATATGCAATTGATAGATTATTGGTTCTTTCTTCTCGCTGCCTTGTACCAATCCTAAGATTTATATTATGGTCATCTGAAGATAGATTATTGGTTCTTTCTTCTCGCTGCCTTGTACCAATCCTAAGATTTATAATTATGGTCATCTGAAGACGCCATGCATTCACCAGCCATGTGAAACATAGCACTCAATGGATTATTAGAATCAAGCATATCGTGTAACTTGGTGATTATGTTGTAATCTATTTTATTGTTAGTTGATGAGGTCGATCCTCCATTGTTGTATACAAAAAGAAAAAAAAATACAAAAGTATATTCAGTTTGACTTGTTGTAAAAAAAAATAAAAAATAAATAAAAAAAAAAAAAAAAAAAAAAAAATAGTTGTTTAGAATTTGTATTAAACCTGCCAACTTTTATCCTGTTTCGAATCTCATTAGCAATATCAAAATATATAGTTGGGCACACTTTGGGAGGCTTTCCGTCTTCAGGTAACAAGGAACCTTTTAAATGGTAATTCTGACCATGTAGCCTGTTAGGGCTGGCATAACAGGTCACACGAACCTGTTAAGGTCAAACACGAACATGACCTATTAACTAATCATGTCATTTTTCTCAAACACGAACTGTTGGGATCATACTTTTGTATTTAGTCAAGTCTCGGTCATTACCTTTTGTAATAGGTTGCTTTAGTATTTATTTCATTATGTTTTATGTTACAAGGCTTAAGTGTTAAAGCCCTATGGGCTTGAAAGCCCACGAAATAGAAAGATAAGGGAGGAAGAGAATGTTGCCCTAACTCCTCCCTTATAAATAGAAAGCTTATGTAACATTTCATGTTGTTGGTTATTTGATTATCTTAAGGAAACTCTTGTTCTCTCACTTTTCATATTGTCTCATAATCAACCATCTCTCATTCTCATCTTATCTCTTTCTACATCATACTTGTGTTTACATAAATGGTGACCTAACAAGTGGTATTATTCGCCTAATAGAGATTGAAGTGTGTTTCTTGGTTTTAACGTGGGTACTTGGTGCTTATTCTTCATCTTTTTGCATTTTTCTTTGTTTCTTTCACTCAAATCTTGAAGCTTGGACAAGTTTGAAAGTTGATATAGTGATTTGAAGCTTAGTTTTTGCATAAAGTTGTGATTTTTTAAGGTTTTTTAAGGTTTTATAGCTTCTTTGATATTGGAAAACTAGTTTTTTGTAGCAAAATCTTCAATAGTTAGTGTTTTCTAAGTATTGGACTTGACCAGGCCGGGTAATAACTTCATGGCAAATGTGAACAATGATGATGACATGGAAGATCTGGAAGCTAATGCAGCTGTGATGCTTATGGCCAACATGCAGGAACTTCGGTTTAATGATTCAGGTCCAGTGTATGACACTGACGGCTTGTCTCAGGTACATGACCAAAAAGCATGCCTAATACATGAAATAGCCTCACCCTCTGCTTCTGAATCAGATACGGCGCAAGTTGTTCCATCTAAATCATCTTCATCTTCTCAAACAGATGAACAAATAAGCACAGTTGTCATATTTGATGATGACACAGTTGTTTCATTTGATGATCCTATGGAGAATGATAAACATGATCATTTAAAACAACATGAACCATCATTTGATCCAGACCCTGACCTAATATTGTTATCTAAACAACTGGATGCTCAACAATTGCAAATCATAAAATGCAACGAGAAAAACAAAGTTTTAAAAGAACAAAATGCGTCACTTGCAAGAGATATTGAGTGTTATAAAATTCAGCTTTCAAATCAGGAAGACAAGATTAAACATACAAAAAGTTTTGAAAAAGCTTTTCAAGATTCTTACAACAAAGAACAAGATCTTCAACGCAAAATGCAAGATTTAATTGAGTCAAACGGACAGTTGATTTCGAAACTCGAAAGTGAAAAGTGTGAATTGAAAATGCAAGTTGAACGTCTTCAAACAGTACTTTCAAAAACAGAAACAGAATTGTCAAGTTGTAAAAAGGATTTTTGTGAACATAAAATACGAAAAAGGAAGTATATAGATGACTTACTCGGTGACATTGTTGATCTTGAAAAACAACTCAAAGAATTTCGTAACATTGTTTACAAACACGGGAACTCTATCACAACAATTCAGAAATTTACTTTAAAACCGAGACCCGATAAAGGTTTTGCACTTGGTGATTACAATTCAATGTTTCTTCACACGGCATTCAAAGAAATTCCTAAAATTTACAGTATGGACCATTTGCTTGATAATACGATTGTGCGTGTTGTTGTTTTTGATACTGAGGAAGAAGAAGAACTTGAAGACGAGAGTCGATCAAAAATGAGTAATGTTCAATATTGGACACAATATGACTATTCAAAAGCTCCACCTCTTTCTAAATCTTTTGTGACTCAAAAAGAATTACCTGAGAAATCATGGTATGTCACAGAGTCATATGTTTCATCCTCTAATGCGGCCCCTGTCCAAACTGTAGCACAAGTTAATGGTCCTTTACCATCATCCGGTGAACTTACACCTTTACCGAAAAGTTGTCGTGTCTTAAATTATTTCAAAACTTTTATGGAAGACATCGAAATTTTGGAGGAAACAATTGAACGCAATTCTGAAATAAAAATTGAAACTTTTCAATCCGCTTACGAGCGAGAAAAGAGAGATATTTTTCAAAAACAAATGTTGCCAATTGTCAAACACCTCCGTCTCTGTGCTACACGTTGGGATCAGGAACTTCAAAACGAGGTCAAAAATATGATAAACATTTTCAATTCTACTGAAAATGAGATTTTGGTTCAAAAGCAAAGAAATAGAGTTTTAAAAAATGATGCTGATCGACTCTTGGAACAAGTTCTCAATGCTGATATTTTGTCTGTTATCATGAATGATCTCTATAAATCTGGTACTTCTATGCTTATGGTTGATCTTTGTGTTGATAATAACTTGTTGAATGAGGAAATTGAGACACTCAAACAGGAAAATGATAAGTTGAGAATTACAAATGATGATGTGACAAAACAGTTTTCAAAAGAAATTTGTCTACTCAAACAAAGGATTGAATGGTGTCAGGCTCAAAGTCTTGAAAGGGAATTGAAACTTCAAAATCAAAATATTTCTAACTCTTGTCAACTCTGCAAAAACAATGAGTCTTTCAAAAGTCTGTGTCTCAAATACAAGAAAGAAATTGCGGATTTAAAAATTGAAAACGCCGACTGGCAACAAATCCGCGATGACATCAGATATTGCAATGGTTTACTTGAGTCTGAAATTCAGGACAAAAATCACATCATCATCGATTTGAAAGAGAAAATTAAGCTACTTCAAAAAGGAAAAAATGGTTGACACCACGGTGATAGCACCAGGATTGTATCAATTAGACAAAACTACTAAAGGAAATATTGTTCAAACCACTAATGTTGATAACTCCACTTCTACAGGACTAGTCTCCACTAATAGCGTTAGCAGACCCAAGCGTAAAAGTAAAAGGAAGAATAGGCTCTGGCAACGTAAAAGAGGATCACTAGAAGCTCAAGAAGTAGAAGATCAACTTAGGAATTTGAATAAAACTCATGTTGCATCAGATTTAGATTCTAATCTGGCAAATTGTAATCAAAATCTAAATGTAACGAATGATGAACCTTTGAATGTTTTGAATATTAATGCATCTTGTGTGTTTTGTCGTAAAAGCGTTTCATCTGGTGATCATACAAAATGTATAGCTAATTCTCTACTTAATCATCATAAGAAACGTAAGACACGCATTCCTTTTAGGCCCACTACTGCCTCTAAGTCTATCTTAGGAAAGCCGCCTTCTACGGTTTCTAATGAAGTTGATGTTACCCCCATAAGTGCAGAGAACAAGTCTAGGAATCAGCCAAACACTAGTGAATTCACCATTAAGAAAGCTCGAACTAGTTGGAATTGGCAACGTTGGTTACAACACAAACCAGACTTTAAATGGATTCCTAAATTGTTGAATACATGTGCTTCTAACCAACAGGAACCCGCAATTTCTTTGGGTTCCACCCTTACTTCTGTTCCATCCGTGTCTTCTTCTTGTAATGCAGGTGGTGCAGATTGTTCTCTGGATTGTTGATAGCGGATGCACCCGACATATGACAGGCAATCTCAAACTGTTGCAAAACTTTGTCTCAAAGTTCATTGGTACTGTCAGATTCAGGAATGATCATTACGCTTTAATCATGGGATATGGTGACTATGTTAGTGGGAACATTGAAATCAGTCGTGTTTATTATGTGGAAGACCTTGGACACAACCTTTTCTCTGTTGGTCAGTTTTGTGATGGGGATCTAGAAGTCGCATTTCGTAAGAAAACCTGTTTCGTTCGTGACTTACAAGGAAACGATCTAATGTCTGGCTCACGTGGTTCTAACCTTTATACAATATCAATGTCAGATATGATCGCTAATTCTCCGATATGTCTTCTCTCCAAAGCAGAATCGAATAAATCTTGGTTATGGCACAAACGTCTTTCGCACTTGAATTTCAAAACCATGACTGACCTTGCTCGTTATAAACTTGTTGATGGATTTCCAAGATTCCGCTTTACCAAAGATCACTTATGTCCAGCCTGTGAACAAGGAAAAAGTACTCGTGCTCATTTTCCTATTAAACCTGAGCATAGTACGAATCATGTGTTACAATTGCTTCATATGGATTTGTGTGGCCCGATGCGTGTTCAAAGTATCAACGGTAAATGCTATATTCTTGTAATTGTGGATGATTATTCCAGATGGACTTGGGTTTATTTTCTACGAAGTAAAGATCAGGCTCCTTCAATGATCATCACCTTTCTCACTAAAATTCAAGTTCAGCTACGCAATACGGTACGAATAGTCAGAACTGATAATGGAACTGAATTTAAGAATCAGACACTTTGGTCATACTTCGAGAAAGTGGGAATTGAACATCAAACATCTATTCCTAGAAGCCCAGAATAGAATGGAGTTGTTGAAAGACGCAACAGGACGTTAGTGGAAGCTGCTAGAACTATGTTGATTAATGCTCAATTACCAGATTACTTGTGGGCGGAAGCTGTTTCAACTGCATGTTATACCCAAAACCGTTGCATGATCACAAAACGCCATCGCAAAACACCTTATCAAATTGTTCACAAAAGGAAACCGAACACCGATTACTTTCATGTATTTGGAGCACTTTGTTATCCGAAAAATGATCGTGATGACTTAGGTAAACTTAAAGCAAAGGCTGACATCGGAGTGTTCATTGGATACTGTGAAAATTCCAAAGGTTTTCGGATATGGAATCGTCGTACAAGAGAAATTCAAGAAACCATTCACGCTAATTTTGATGAACTCACACAAATGGCTTCTGAGCAACACAGCTTAGGACCCGAATTCAACCGTCTTAACTCTCCGGAATCTTCGGCTGAACCATTGCCACTCAACCGCAAAGAATTAGAAACCTTGTTTGCTCCACTATTTGATGACACAATTGAATACCGTCCTACTGAGGTCTCACCTAATTCCGCTGCTCAACCTGATAACATTCCAGTACCAGACTCACCTCAACAAACAACTACAAGTGTTGCGAGAGACGGTCCTCCAATTGTATCACCATCTACAGCAGAACAAACTGGTTCTACTTCCCACCATCCAGCTGCAGATCCAACACCACAATCAGTTCCACAATCCACAGAGCATGATCCTGATGCATTCTTTAACCCGTTTGCACCGGCTCCTACAGTTCCTGATATAGCTGAGTCGTCAACACGCAATTTGGATCCTGCTAACATGCGAGATACTTATCAACTACACCCTTCAACACACAAATGGACTCGAGACCATCCACTAGTTCATATTATTGGCCATCCAGACGTACCTGTCATGACAAGACAACGACTTCACACTGATGGAGAAACTTGTATCTATGCACTCACAGTCTGTCACGAAGAACCTAAGAACATTAAAGAAGCAATGACTTATGAAAACTGGATTGAATCTATGCAAGAGGAATTTCAGCAATTCAAAAGATTAGAAGTCTGGGAATTAGTTGAAAGACCTGACGGAGTCTTTGTCATCGGGTTAAAATGGATCTGGAGGAATAAGCTTGATGCAGAAGGCACTGTCATACGTAACAAATCACGCCTGGTAGCGAAAGGATACTCTCAACTAGAAGGACTTGATTTTGCTGAATCCTTTGCTCCAGTGGCTAGACATGAAGCTGTTCGGATCTTTTTGGCCTATGCTGCACACAGGAACATGGTGGTTTACAAAATGGATGTGAAAACAGCATTTCTTAATGGAGAACTCCGTGAAGAAGTTTATGTTAGCCAACCTGAAGGCTTCGTTGATCCTGAGCGTCCTACTCATGTTTACCGACTCAAAAAAGCACTCTACGGACTTAAGCAAGCCCCACGGGCGTGGTATGACAAACTGTCCACTTTCTTGCTGGCCAATAAATTTTCTAAAGGATCGGTGGATCCAACACTATTTACAAAAACCTACGGGGAGGACTTACTTGTTGTTCAAATATATGTCGACGACATTATTTTTGCCTCAACAAAAAGAAGTTACTCTAATGATTTTGCAAAATTAATGAAAGATAATTTTGAAATGTCCATGATGGGTGAACTTTCGTTCTTTCTAGGACTACAAGTTCATCAATCACCCCGTGGAATTTTTATAAATCAGTCCAAATATGCTCTTGAAATTTTAAAGAAACATGAAATGATGTCTTGTGATACTTATAATACACCAATGGGCTATACCACAAAACTAGATGCTGACTTACATGGGACTCCTGTTGACCCTACCAAATACCGAAGTATGATTGGGTCCCTCATGTATCTCACAGCTAGCAGACCTGATATAGTATTTGCTGTCTACATGTGCTCTCGCTATCAGTCCAAACCAACTGAAAAAAACCTCAGTGAGGTCAAAAGAATCCTTCGATACATAAAGGGAACCATTAACTTGGGAATCTGGTATCCGAAGGATTCTGGTTTTGAACTAACTGCTTTTTCAGATGCTGACCATGCAGGATGTTTAGACACACGCAAAAGTACATCTGGTGGATTACAATTTCTCGGAGACAAACTTGTGTCATGGCAATCAAAGAAGCAGGACTGCACATCACTGTCGTCTACAGAATCTGAATATGTAGCCATGTCTGCTTGTTGTGCTCAAGTCATTTGGATGAGATCACAACTTAAGGATTATGGCTACCTATTCAACAAGATTCCTATCTACTGTGATTTAAAGAGTGCAATTGCTATCTCCTGTAACACAGTACATCATTGCAAATCTAAACACATCGATCTCCGATATCACTTCATCAAAGAGCATGAGGAAAAGGGTACCGTTGAACTTTATTTTGTTGGGACTGAGTACCAATTGGCGGACTTACTTACCAAATCCTTGGCACCATCAAGGTTTGCTAGTCTAGTTCACCAAATTGGTATGCGATGTTTGACTCCAGATGATCTGGAAAAGTTTTTAAAACACAATTGATCGTCAAACAGCAAAACTATCTTTGTAAATATGCTCTTAAAAAAAAATGCAAGTATAAACCACTCTTTCAACACTATTTTATAAAATGTCTTCAATTATTTAAAAACAAGTGTTGAGGGGGAGGAAAAGTAATTTTTCAAATTTCTCAAAAATATATTAACTTTTATACTTGCATTTTACCAAAAATAAATACGTTTTATCATAAGTGTTGATTCAAAAAGTGTTTCGGGTTACTCTCCTTGACCAATATGATAAATTTTTTCAGTATTTTTTTGACTACGGTCTAAGGTCGAGGGGGAGTACCACAAGTTGTTCTTATCGTAACTTGGTGTTGTTAACGAAAGTTACTTGAGTTAATGTATTTAGGCATTAGGAGTAAATGTTTCATGAGGTTAAGGGACCATTTGTGTCAAGTTACCAAACTAGTTTTAACTCTTGGTCAAAACACATTTGACCCACACCATTTACTGCACCTGCAAAACAATTATCACTTTCACCTACTCGATCAAACGGCTCACAATCATCCTAGTAATCTGATCACTAATCCTCTAATCTGTAAGTTGTAACATGTTTAGATTATCATTATGAACAATGGTTTTTAATTTTACTCTAATCCAACGGTTCAATTTGTCTTAATCGACTAATTAGATCTAGGGTTATGCGTAGATCATGAACCCAGATTATTGTTGATGTTATGGCGATATTGATTGATGGGATATGATCTTTATATGTTTATAAATATGTATCTAATCTTTAAACTCACCCAGAAACATCAATTGTTCGATTTGAGGATTAGGGTTCATACGATGAAATTAGGGGTTCTTGATTTTGTGCTTTAGGTTTAAAATTGGTGATGGGGATTGTGTTAATACATGCCTAGGATCATGTTATTATGGTTTAATTGCATCAGAAACTTGTAATGTTCATGATTCAAAGATTTAAGGGACGAACACACTAGCAGTTATGATCGTGAGTTTTTGTGGTCAATTGTTGTTAAAATTTGGACCATATGATCCTTAGGATGTGATTATCACTTACCCTAAACTTATAACAACCCAGAAACAAGTTTGATTATGTTTATGATTGAATGTTCATACGTGTTTACGCGTAACTCAGCCTTAGGCTTGTTTACGCATTAAAATGTGCATATTAAGTGTGTGGGAATGTTTATTGATCAGAGGTTGTGTGTTTTACACTTTCAGGAATCAAACAACTCTAATTACGCAAGGTGATTTTCTGGAAAATGGCATGTTTACGCGCAAATTGTTCATCCTACGCGTAAGATTGAATCTTACGCGTAAGATTCGACACGTAGACAAACATTGTCTTGGATAAGACAATATTTACGCTTAATGATAAATCTTACGCATAAGTTTTGTTCTTACGCTTAAGTCTTGAACTTACGCATAAGCCAAAACCTACGCATAAGTTATATCTTACGCTTAAAGTTAATCCTTTGCATAATCTCATATCCTACGCATAAGATTTTATCCTACGCGTAAGATTGAGCCTACGCATAAGATTTACCTTACGCGTAACATATAAACTTACGCGTAACTTTTGCTCTTACGCCTAATTTCACTTCCTACGCTTAAGTCATGTTATGCGTAGACTTATTTACTTACGCGTAAACTTGTCAAATTCATGAAATTTTTTTCTAAGTGTTGGAAAATTTCCAAAGTGTAACTTCTTGTAATGATAAACTCATGTTGTAACTTAATTGTCATACGTTTCTATCATGTGATAAAACATAAGTTTGTCATATATCAAAAGTTTTCACACACACAAACACCCACTGATCAATGTATGATATGCAAATCAAGTAATCTTATGTCTGAGCTAATACCGTAAACCATTGCCATGTTTGTATTTGTTTATGATCAATTCAGATGGCTGAACACAATGACGTTCCATACGGACCAGAACCCGAACCTAAGCTTTCATGGGAAGAGACATTCCCAGATGATTACACCAGGAAGATTGGAAAGAACAACCTCCGAATCAACTTCAACAAAATCACTTGCAACGAGTCCTCATGTATTGTTGCAGTGGATGCTCTTCTATATCACCCCAACAAGTTGTTGTTCACCAAGTCTGCCTCAGTATCCTGCTTCTACATCCACCAGTTTTGGCATACACTTCAGCTAGATCTTGGGGAGGCTTCCTTCAATTGTATGCTTCATAACCGTCAGGTCACTGTGGACATTGACTTGCTTAGGAATGTACTTGGGTTACCAGAACTCGGCCCAGATGAAGTATATGATCAAGTTCCCACCGAAGAAGAGCTGATAGAGTGGTTACGGGATATTGGCTATGACGAATCAGAAGAAGTTATTATAAGACACTCTAGGGTCAACATTAGGTATCTTCCACAACCATGGAGAACCCTATACATTCTGATTGCCAAGTCCTTATATGGCAGAGACACTGGCCACGAACACCCAAAGCTCCAACACCTCAAACTCTTCTGGGCAGTGGCTAATGTGAAGAAAGTTGATTATGCCAGCATTATCTGGGAAGACCTAGTGTGGCACATTCAACACAAGACAACCAACATTCCATTCGTTCGTTTCACAAAACTACTCATCGAGAGCTTCCTTCGTGAGTATGATGATATCCCACAGAGACTTGATGACAAAGATAAGAATACTTTCAGAAATGAAGATACTCTCAAGGTCATCAAGAGACTCGACACCAGCACACGCAAGCAAGGAAAGAAATTTCCCGACTGTCTCTTGAATGACAAAGTGAAGCTTTGCAAGAACTTCAAGTACTACCTTCAAGCTCTTGAAGCAGAAAAAGTTGGTTTCTTGGATGAAGTTCAACCGTTTAAGGGGAAGACAGGTACCAAGACTGGGAGCTCCGGTAGTTCTACCAAGTCTACTCATAAGAAGAAGGGTACTCTCAAGAGAAGGACTCCTGCCAAGCAGCCCGCATCCATTCCTGAACCTGGGTGGTTTCCCTCACCACAATCTCCTCCAAAACCGTCTGACTCTGAACAAACCGAATCCGACGAAGGTCCAGTGTATAGAGAAGCTTATGCTAACATTGATAAGGATGTGAATCTTGATGACATTGACGATAAGGATTTGACGTTCGAAGATTGGGAAAAGAATATTGACGAATTTGTTGATCATGCTGAATACCCAGCATATCTCAATCAAAGACCGTTCACTGAAGCTCAAACAATTTTGGAAGAAGAAAGGATTAGGAGAGAGAAGATGAAGGAACCAGTAGCTGCTGAACAAGAGTCTGTAGGCCTTTCAGTTGAAGAAGAAAATGAAAGGGCTCTCAACCTGGGTCTCCTCCACAGCCGAATTGATGCATTCAATGCTGATCTACCTCCACCTCTAGTGTTCTCACAAACCACCGAAGCTGGCGGATCAAGCAGCATTCCTGAGCCTACCACAGGGATCAACACAGACTTGGTCGCTTACGACAATCCCTCGGTATCTCCCACAGACATTGAAATGACTAATGCTACAGCAATGGGAGAAGAAGAAGAGGAAGATCCCATGGATACTGATGCTCCAAGGTTGATGACTATGGAAGAAATGGAGCTCAGAGAAAGGGCTCAGGAAGAGGAACTAAAGAGAAAACAGGAAGCTGAAGAGGCTAGGCTTGAGGAGCTTGCACAAGCCAAACTGGAAGAAGCTATCCGTATGGAGGAAAGCAGGAAAGCTGAAGAAGCAGCTAAGCTGGCAGAAGATAAGTAAAAGAAAGAAGAAGAAGCCAAGCTAGCCGCAGTACAAAAAGCCGAGGCTGGCAAACTTGCTGAAGAACAAAGGTTTGAAGAGGAAGCAGCCAAAGCAAAGAAAGTTGATCAACCCAAACCACAAAGAGGAGATGACAAAAACCTTACCACCATTATTGAATCCTCACAGTCATCACCTCCTGCATCCGAATCAACTCACGACAAATCAATCAAGAAACCAAGCACCAAAGCCTCTGCTGCATCAAAGTTGCTAAAGTCAGCATTCAGAAGAGTACATGAAAAGAAGAAAAGCAGACTAGAAGATCAGGTTGCAACATTAGTAACCCACGTTGCTGAATTGACGAAGCTGAATTCGAACGTCCAAGAGCTGCAAGATAAAGTTGATACTTTCTTAGCTAAAGACGTACAAGAGAACTTGGAAGCCACATTGGCTGCTCAAGTACAAGAGTACATGGCACAACACTTAGTTTCTGAGTTGAAAGATCTGCTAGCACCCATGAGAGATGAACTCACCAAGTTCGCAGAGCAAGCTGTCAAGAAAGTGATCCGATCGACCACATTTACTCTTCGAGCTGACAAGTCTACTGTTCCACTACCAGGACTATCTATGGACGAATTGGAAGCTCAACTCTTGGACAAGCTGGCAAGCAAATTCACATTGTCTCCTGAAGAAGCCAAAATCCTGGAAGCATTGAAAGACAAGATGAACAAAGAGACTTGCAGCACAGAGGCCGATAAACTGAAGCGTCAAAGAGATGATGAAGAAAGGGATCCTAATTCTCAGGCAAAGAAACAGAAACAAGCCGAAGGACCCTCAACTCAATCTAAAACACCGGTCATCCCACCAACAACTACAACATCCTCACAACAACCGAAGGCATTAGGTTCCACTCCCAAGGCACACGACCACTTTGAATACACCGGTGGTGACGAGATTCCTCAACCCAATGAAGTTCCAGAACCGTCCTCTAAGAAGAAGAAGAAAGAAAGGAAAGGAAAGCATCATCAACCCAAACCGAACACCTCATCTGAAAGCACTGAACCAAAGAAACCGAAAACCGTCCTCAAATGGCTAGACCAAGACGATAGTGCCGAATACTCCTGGTTTGAGAAGATGATCAATTCGCAACCACCTCCTGAAGACAATCATGAACCTCAAGATGGTCGAACGGTGGAATACGCTCAATTGATTCAGCAAAAGTTTAAGATGAAAAAGATGAATAAGAAAGAGCTACGAAGAATCAAGAATGATGCTTTCAATCTTCTGAAAGATCGGTCTGCTAACTCAATCGAACTTAAGTATCATCTGGAAAATATTGCTCGAGCTATGTCAAGCAATATTGAATGGATCAATCCTGAATCTTATGTCGATCCGGTCACAAGGAAAACCGCACCCTATATTACTGACTGGTCCAAACCACTACCGATGATTGGGAAGCCTAAGGAACCAAAGATCCCGTACAAGTTCTTCTTCAACACAGACTTGGAATTTCTGAAACTTGGCAGCAAGAATGAGAAGAAGTACGTTACATCACTCGCCTTTCTCCCTGCAGCTCGATATCTCAACAATGCCATCGAAGAAGAAGCTTCAGCATTATTCGTTGATAAAGTTGTTGAATATGACCGGAACGCACTTTACGGTGTACATCATTGGCCAGACAACCGGGCATAGTACTATCGCAGCAGCGGACTCAATCAGACAATGGGCGATGTGACAAGTGATCTGAAGATAGTCTCGATTCAATTCATTTCGACTGTCACACACTTTGGGTACCCCTTCCTCAACAAAATCACACTGAAAAGACTTGATGAAAAGGAGTACGATATTTCCGAGTCAGACTTTCCACGACTACTTCTCAATGACATCGAAGACATGTACCTGCTCAAAGTTCAAGGAAAACTCTGTGGCTTGCCTAAAGAGATGCAGCTTGCCTTTATCCAAGCTCTCCTAATCTTCATCAGGCAGATAGTCATCAGAGAAAGAGTAGAAGATCTTCAATTGGGAGTGGAAAGTTATCAGAAGAAGCTCAATCTCACCAAACCCAACATGTTCGACATCCCCGACCTTCAACATCTACCTCAATACACCTTGATCAGGCAACCATTTGGGTTCACCTACCGCAGTATAAACGGTCGCAACTACTTCATGGCTTACGACGAAATACATAAGTTCTGTGATGAAACCTTGAAGTTCGTCATAGATGGAATCAAAAGCAGATTGGATGACATTGCTCTGGGTAAATCTAAAAGGTGGAAAACCAATGAGGCCAGGGATGCTCGCAGATTCATCTTAAGGATTGAGAACAGATTGAAGCGCAGGGATCAGTTTCGAAGGTTGGAAAGCTATGTGGGAGGCAGACAGAAGTTTCCGGTGTTGACATTTCAGAGACCTGATTGGTAGAAAATTGTAAGAGTTTGATTTGATTTGTCAATTATATACTTCATATTGGCTTGTGTACGTATTACAGTGCACAACCCGTACTTGTAAAGAAAGGACCCTGAGGTACGCATCAGTGCCTCAATCCTAAATATAAGGAGCGAAGGCTTCTTACTTTTGAGTAGAATTAATCAAACATTTATGATTTTCATAATTCTGCTCAAAAGGACAAGTATTTCACCTCAATAAGACCTAATCACTTGTTGAGGGGGAGCACTTGTCAAAACTAAATACTTTGCTCAAAATTAAAAGTTCTTGGTGAATCTCCCCGCAAGACTCAAAAGGCATATTTTAATCTAAAAGATTGTCAAAAACATCATTTTATATGCTATTTTTGAGGGGGAGAAAATGAAAAAGTGATTAAAATATACGAAGTCAAAGCTCAAAAGTTGTATCATGTGCGAGCTAGACTCAGTATTGACCCAGGAATTGACGAGACAATAAAAGTTAGTAATATCGAAAGGACTTATCCTCGACGGGTAATAACATCAAGTTAGTTACTAGAGCTAGTTGTCACCTAAAAGCTGACAATGTATCTCTTTAACTAACCACGTAAACGTGTCTCGAAAAGGATATGTCTAAGTAGAAATGTACCGTCTCGAGAAACTTTCTGTGGACTTGACCAGGCCGGGTAATAACTTCAAGCTAGTCTAACTAGTGATGTAAGCGTGTCTCGAATTGGTCTTGTTCACGGAAAATGGATCAATTCAAAAGTGCTTCCTCCTCCCGCATGTGCAAATTTATTAAATACTTATGAGCACATGTGCAGGGGGAGCCCTTCAAAAGTGTACACAAAACTCTCAAAGTGTTAACCAAAATTATTTATCACAAACACTTTGAGAGATTTTCAATCAAAGTTTTCTTGGCTACTGTCGGAGTTACAAGGTGATTAAGATAGGAATATCCGTCCTATGATCCGCCAGAACCGGAGGGATCTACCCAAGGACATCTCCCATAGTTAGAATTAGAAGTCCTTAGGTATGATACGAAAAAGGAGAAAAGAATGAAAGGGAAAGAAGGAGTTGAAGAATTAAAAAGAAAAGTAAAGAAAAGGGTGAAAAGAAATAGCCCTCCATATGTTCAACCTTAGGGCAGACACCGGGTTCAATACGTATGCTACTGGTTGTTGCAAAAGACAACACCAGTATTGAAGACAAAGTCGTCATGGACCCAGTGACGCAATGCACTAAACCTTCCTAACCACTCAAGTTCTCTTAAAAGGACTTGTTTCATTCTCACGGGGAACCAGCGTAACCTATCGACCTATCTCTTAGAGACGGTTGATATTGAAGCAAGAGACCCCTCCCTAGTCTCCGCATAGGAAACCTAGGTGTGCACTTATAGAGTCTAGAGCCTTGAGATACATAAAAGATCTTTTAGGAACACTTAGTATTTCTACAACTGGTGTTCTACATCAATGGGCATCAGTTGTAAACTATCGAGTCCTTCGCAGATCTTAGCAATCTGCCGAGAACGTTTATGAGAGGATTACGTAAGTATTTCTCAATGATTGAACGGAAATCCTGCCAGGGTCAACATCAAACAGCCCTGACAGCAGGTCACTTCGGTAACCTCACAAGGGTTACGCTTAGTGTTTGCGGTGGTTCCATTACGGTCTACAGTCGTGGAGTGATCCCCAGCGACTCACCCAGTCATTGAGCTACTTAGTAGGTCTCGTAAGCTCCTTCGGGAGTATCTGATATGGGAACGGCCTGGATAAGGATTAGAAGGAGTCTTCACAATATGCTGTTGATGAGCTCTAATTCCTTATCTGTAAGTACCGGTTATTTATTGCTAACTGTTTACTCGCAGGTACCTCACTTCCATGATGGTAGATTCCAACATGCTCATACATACATCTTGAAGTCAAAGAAAGCTCCCCCAAAGATCTTAGCAACACAAAGTTCAAAGAAAGATTCTACACCAATAAGAAGAATCTACAAAGTATAAAGACAAAGATCTCAATGTATGAAAAGGAACTTCTTGTACGTGAAAGTCTAAGTCCAAAGATGTATGAGTATGTTGGAATGGCGGACAACCACCACAGACGCAGGAGTGATGAACGGCAGATTACTTCATAACACAATCACTACATCATCACCAAAGAACAAAGACATAGAGCAAAGGACAACCATTATCATTCAACCATTTTGAAGACGTCTAGAGTTTTACATGTCACAAGTCAACGAAAATGATGAAGACGTCAAGCAACCGTGATGACCGACCCTTAGGGGGAGATTGTTGGGATCATACTTTTGTATTTAGTCAAGTCTCGGTCATTACCTTTTGTAATAGGTTGCTTTAGTATTTATTTCATTATGTTTTATGTTACAGGCTTAAGTGTTAAAGCCCTATGGGCTTGAAATCCCACGAATAGAAAGATAAGGGAGGAAGAGAATGTTGTCCTAACTCCTCCCTTATAAATAGAAAGCTTATGTAACATTTCATGTTGTTGGTTATTTGATTATCTTAAGGAAACTCTTGTTCTCTCGCTTTTCATATTGTCTCATAATCAACCATCTCTCATTCTCATCTTATCTCTTTCTACATCATACTTGTGTTTACATAAATGGTGACCTAACACGAACACGACACGAAAATTAACAGGTGCACCTGTTAAGACATGTTAACACACCTATTAACACGAACACTACCACAATTTACACTTAACCAATCCAAACCCAACCACACTCTCGGCAACACACCACAAACCAAGCAGACCATATCTCTCATCTGCAACAGAACAACAACAACAGAAATCAACAACATGAAACAACAACAGCAATGACATCGATAATACTAACTACAACAAGAATCAAACCAACAAGAACTCGGCATGTGCTTCACAAACCAAGCTAAATTCGAATCAAAATAAAAAAACAACCATAATAACGATTACAAATTTGCAAGTTTACAGATTACAACCGTGAGCTTAAGCTAAATAACAATAAAAAATAATAATAATAATAAAAAAAAAAAAAAAAAAAAAAAAAAAAAAAAAAAAAACCCACAATAACGATTACAAGTTTACAAATTACAACTGTGAGCTTAAGCTTTTCTTTTCTTCTTGATCTAATAACTGATGGTGGTTAGGTATGGGAGTGAAGGCACGCTAATGGCGAAATGATGGAGGGGTTCGTTTTAACGGCATATGTGGTAGAGATAGTTGAAGAGGAGGTCGCGGTGAGTATTTTGGTGGTGGTGGCGACTGGCGAGACACAAGTGGCGGTGGCGGCTAGGGTTTAGTGAGAGGATGGAGTTATTTGTTGGGGAAGAGAGAAATGAGGATAAGATGTGAGAGGAGGGAGTATATTACTTACTAGGTAGTGGGTGGGTACTTTATATATATATA
Organism: Artemisia argyi; assembly: GCA_030686995.1. Classification (NCBI taxonomy): domain Eukaryota; kingdom Viridiplantae; phylum Streptophyta; class Magnoliopsida; order Asterales; family Asteraceae; genus Artemisia; species Artemisia argyi. The sequence continues at coordinate 39,590,348 of CM060701.1, forward strand.
TATATATATATATATATATATATATATATATATATATATATATATATATATATATATATATATATATATATATATATATATATATATATATATATATATATATATATATATATATATATATACACTATAATGTTAACAGGTCATAACAAGTCTTAATAGGTCTGACCTGTTAAGACACGAATATTAACAGGTCTTAACAGGTCTGACCTGACCTGTTAAGACACGAAACCTGTTAAGGTCAAACACGAAACTTGTTAAGTACAGATCGTGTCGTGTCGTGTTAACAGGTTTCATGTCAAAATTGCCAGCCCTATAGCCTGTAGCGATAGGGACCACAACCAACATTAACCGACATGTCTTGTTTACCACCAACAGACATGGATGCAAACATTGAATTATGCCTATTGTTAAAATTTTTGCTTGGCAAAGTTAGTGATTTCTGATAACCCATGTTTGAAATTCTTTTGTCGGATAACTTATGCATCTTTAGTTGTTGTGTGCGATGGTATGTGCGGTGATCTTTTTTTTTTTTTTTCTTATTTTTATTTTTATTAATTTCCCGATCATTAGTCTCTGTATTTATAGATACAAATTAGGGTTTTAATCTTGTTTGAAAATCAATGATGATATAATTTTGGATAATATTGTGTTTTTAAACTTTTTCATAGAAATTTGAAATTCAAGAGATCAAGACCAATAACGTGACAACTAGGTGGATCATAGGTGGATATGACATTGACATTTTAGTGTGTGACATGGAATTAGTCGATGAACGCCTGTAGGTAGACCCAAAATTAATACCTATACTACTCCAGGATAACTAAAGCTTCTCTAGTTCGGCCGTTGAGGTAGCGCGATATCTTGATCGTGCAGTTTATACTTTGTTTAGATTACATTTCTACAAGTTATATTCGTTATTGCCACTCGCATATGTAGGGTTCGTTTTCCTAACAATATCTTCTTAACTTCTTGTTTTACATATATGATGGATGTAGATAACTTGTAAAACTCGCCTCGTTCCAAAATTATATTCATCATTTTTATTTTATAATGACTTAAAATAATGAGAAATGCTATAACCATTCACAAAATTCACACAAAAAGTTCATTCGTTGACATGTCAGCGGGTGATTGGTTTACTAAAAGAGAGGGTATAAAAACTGCCAGAAAATACCTCAATTACCCGCTGACACATAAGCGAGTGAATTTTTTGTGTAGATTTTGTGAGCGGGTTTATCATTGCTATAAAATAATAGTCCTCTTTTTATATCATCCAACCAAAAGAAAAGTTTAATTTGTGAGGATGATATTTTATTTGTTGAAAAGTGTAGTAGTCTCACTTTTTTTCTAACTTGTGCCCTAGGGGCACAAGTTAAGCACACCATAAGTACACAGGGGCTCACGAAATAATACACATGGATCCACATAAAAGTACAGACAAATGTACTTTTATGTAAGTCCCAGTGTACTTTTGTTGTACTTATAGTGTACTTAACTTGTGCTCTAGGGGCACAAGTTAGAAAAACCCTTTTGTAAATTGTAAGTTTTTTGTTTGAAAATTATAATTTTATAACAGAGAGAGTAATTACGACGTAGTTTCAGATACTGAAAGTCTGAAAGATCAAACATAAATACCCTGAGACTGAAATGGTAGTCGATTCAGCTTTATAGATGAACTACTGTTTGAAATTATGTACGATGGCAGGTACCTGGCCACTTGACGTTACTACACTTAATGTGCGTTTAATGGTATTCATACAATTATTCATATTCAGAAAACAATAAAAGATTGTATTTACAAATATTACAAACATGACATTTCTACGAGTAGTTGAATAAACAAATACATGAATCGCAATATTACCCGACCAACTCGTTTATACACTTTGAGATTGCCTCGATTGACATGGTCGAACTCCAAGAAACTTAAATATGAATTATGTGTAGATGAACATGAAGATGAAGATGGCATGTGGACAAAGTATTTCTCATGTGATGGTCTTTCACTAACGCCAAGTGCGAAGGCCACGAAGTTAGTCGAGTATATTGAACCAAAGTACATTATGTACTTTTATTAATGCTCAAAACTAGATTGAGTAATAGTCTGACTCTAAAGTGTAGAGACGAAATTTGGATGCAAGTCTTTTTTTTCTCGTAACTTAACTTAGTTTATGTGTTATAGTGATTAACATCATCACCGTTAATTCAACGATAAATCATCTATTTCACTCCATTATTAACATCACCACCGATTACATGTAATAAGATCATCAACTTCATTATATCAATATACCCATTCAAAGACAAATATACATTACTTGATTACAAACATCCCCTAATAAACTCACACATATACCGTAATATTAAAGAAAAATAAAGCGGTTGTCCAGCCGACCAAATTGCGCTCGCGTTATATAAGTGATGTGTTTGAACAAGGAGACGTAATGGGAGGGAATGAAGATGACACATAAACTTCTACCCATTACAGTTACGTTTTGTTTGAGGTGTTAGGATTCATGGGATACATTAATAGACATAAATTATTCCACTATATGCTGACACCTTTTGAAAGATTTCACATAATTTTTGTTCCTCCAACATTTATATCTAGCCAAAATTTTAATATATTTTTTCACTTCTCTCTCCTATTTTTTAGTTTTAAATATATTTTTAACTTCAATATCTTTTTCTTTCAAACATTTCTCAATCTTAATCTAATTCCAATCTCACTTACAAACCAAACGTACCCTTAAATTCTTAATGTTCCCACGAATTTGTCTTCTAGCATCTTAATCTTGTATAAAAGCACATGCATATATTTAAAAGTAAAATTAGAGGTGGGATCAACTTATATCACAATTCTTTAAAGCCTGGATGTGTAAATCTGAGCCTTTTATTTTTTTTATCAAAATGAATAAGTATATAAAATAAAAAATAAAAAAAATAAACTTTTTTATTTCTTTATTATAATTAAGCAATAACAAAAGACCATCACAGTGACAATTTCTTTTATCTTTCAGTAAATGGTTACTTTAATATGCTTTTGATGAAATTTTTCGGGCTAAGCATCGAAAAATCACACGTGAATTTTTTTATTATAAAACGCACGTGTGATTTCTAATAAAACAAATCAACTGTGATTTCATAATTTACATGTAATTTTTCAGAGCATAAATTTCAACACTCACAAAAAAACTCGAAAAAATTTTGTCGAGAGTACACAAATACCCATCTATAGAAAAATTATTTTTGGTTAAAAATATTAAACGAATAAAAGGTATAATACTTTTTTTAACCTTTTTCCAGATATAAGAACAACAAATAATATTAAACTAAATAAGTATAGTTTACATGAAGCACCGTCAATTAAAATTGTATCAACGAAGAAGAAAATTTGTACTAGGTAGTTTTGAAATTATCGGCTATATATTAACAGTTTCACACATTAGAATTTAAATCATAGTAGCAGCGTACCCGCACGATGCGGCGGCGGGTATCCTGTGACTATATTTTCTGACAATGTGATGTTATGCGGGTATACTTTTATTAAACAATTAATTTACAAATAATAATAACTTTAGTTAAGACACTGGTATAATTCCATCTTTTGTTAACCGAAGATACCCAAACAAAATCTTAATTCTTTCCTTCAGCACAATCACCCATCGTCAATTTTGGAGCTGACCGACCCAGTTCGACCCTCATTTCTCGGTCGGCGCAGCAGCGACCGAACCGGTCGACCGACCACTGCGGGCAGCCTAATGGCTTTATTTTTAAGTGCTTGGGTTAGTAGTTTGATTAAATTGTACATTATGATTAAATGATTGTATATTTTGATTAAAGGGTAAATTAAATAGTTTATTAACTGCATGTGTTGAATAATATTTTGGGTAAAAGCCATATATTAGCAACGTACTTTCACAAAATTTCAAATATAGGTAACAAACTTTGTTTATTACTAATCTAGTCATTGAAACCCGCTAATTTGTGACGATATAGTAAATATGACCTGCTGAATATGGAAAATGACCGACACGTCATCAATTAACGACCGTTAGTGGCATATTTTTTCATCGTTAGTCCTTTTTACTAACGACCGTTAGTCCTTTAACGGAAATTCGAAATTAGAAAGTTTTTTTTTTTTTTAATAAGAAAGTTTTTTTTTTTTTTTTTTTTTTCGTTTTCGTTTTCATCCATTTTTCTTCCGCTTTCGTCCGTTTTTATTACGTTTTAGTCCGTTTTTATTACGTTTTAGTCCGTTTTTCTTCCGTAATAAAAAAAATATATATATATGAGAGAAAAAAAAACGGACTAAAACGTAACGACTGTAATAAAAACGGAAGAAAAACGGACTAAAACGTAATAAAAACGGACTAAAACGTAATAAAAACGGACGAAAGCGGAAGAAAAATGGATGAAAACGAAAACGGAAAAAAAAAAAAAAAAAAAAAAAAAAAAAAAAAACTTTCTAATTAAAACGAAAATGAAAAAAAAAAAAAAAAAAAAAAAAAAAAAAAAAAAAAAAAAAAAAAAAAAAAACTTTCTAATTTCGAATTTCCGTTAAAGGACTAACGATGAAAAAATATGCCACTAACGGTCGTTAATTGATGACGTGTCGGTCATTTTCCATATTCAGCAGGTCATATTTACTATATTGTCACAAATTAGCCGGTTTCAATGACTAGATTAGTAATAAACAAAGTTTGTTACCTATATTTGAAATTTTGTGAAAGTACGTTGCTAATATATGGCTTTTACCCTAATATTTTATTAGTTGTATTTGTGCTTCAAATAGTTTGTACATTGTGTTTTAATGATTATATCTTTTATCAAATACGTGTTTTAAATATGACATTAATTAAAAATGGTGACCGGTCAATATGTGTAGGTGTTTATGCATAAATTAATTCTACACATAGCTTAATTAGTTGTATTTGCTTAAAATCTATATACGGAAATCTTAAAAATTGAAAGAAAGATAGTGCTAAATGCTTTATAAGTAGTATAGATTTATTTATGTTAAAAAAATAGTATTCGTTATTTTTAAATGTCTAAGTAAATATACGATCGAAGAAATCATCCCTCGTGAAACAATTATGATCATTAGAGCATAAGGTGTCTTCACAGTGAGTTAAGCTTTCATCCACTGTCATATCAGCAGTACATTAGTTTTAACCTTTCATCCTCAATTTATAAAAAAACATCTCTTATCGTAACTCACTTTAACTCAACTTTAATTCAATTATTTTCAAATTCATTCCCTAAACTAAAACAAATACTTCATTTAATAAGTAACATTAGTTCTTAAAACATTACAATACGAATAATAAGCAAACCAGAAAAAATACAATGAAAAAAAACAAAACATATGAAATTTAAAAACATACGAATTACAAATACTTATTTATCGTCTTCAGAATCTTGTTGTTGTTGTTGTTGTTGTTGTCGTTGAAGACGTTTTTGCCAAACATATTCCATAAGGTCTTGTTGGAGTTGATGATCGAAATAATAAGATTCAATACCTTCGACTATTTGTAGAAATAGTTTCCGGCTCATACGAAATCATTTTCGAAAATTCCGGTACATATACTTACAACATTGATAAAATCATAAAAATAGTCGTTACGCAAACTTTCTTCGGCAACCTCACGTTCGAGATAGATCTGAGTACGGGTCACACGAGTTTGAGTTGTTGCTGCTTGTTCCAAATGTTGTTGTTATTCGTACGCGGCTATCATAAACTCAAAGTCAGTTTCATCATTTATATCGGACCAGCTCTTATGTTCTTCGTCACTTTGATTCGGATCCATTGGGAGTGAACAAGTTTTTATTTTTTATTTTTTATTTTGGTTGTTATAGACGAAATGTATAATTTTGAATTTGAGTTGTGGAAGTGTGAAAAAAATAGTGTGTTAAATGGGTATTTATAGTGGTTGAAAAATGGTTTGTATTTTTATTTTTTGTTTTTTTAGTTAGGTAGCCGTTTTTGAACGTTAGTAATCGTTAGGGTGGTGAAAGTGATTTTTTTTTTCTTTTTCTTTTTTTTTTAATCCAACGGATAGTTTGTACTGCAAGGGGATAAAAGTTATTATTATTATTATTATTATTATTATTATTATTATTATTATTATTATTATTATTATTATTATTAAACAATGAGTTAACGTTGCGTTAAACCCTTAGCGCAGCACGTTAACGCAGGAACCCGATGTCTTAACTTTGGCCTTAACGCATGTACGTGATGGGTTAACGTGGGTAATTGGTGAACACACCAATTGCTCTTAGTGAGTAAAAAAGATGCAACTGGGTAATCAATTTTCAATAGCATGAATTTAGGAGGAGTGAGATCATGGGCAAAAAAGATGCAAACGGGTAATCAATTTTCAATACCCCAAATTTAATGAGTAATGGAGTATTACCCACTATTAAAGAATTGGGCATTGCATTATAAGAAACCAAGCAACACTTTTTATTATAATTACCTTTTCTTACCCTTTAAAACCCTCAACCAAGCACCCCCTTAATTCTCGTCGCGACGATAAGATTCGTTTCACTTAACAACTAACGATTTGGTAGATATTTAATTTTTTCAAAAAAGAATGGATATGCGTGTTTTTTTTTTTTTTTTTTTTTTTTTTTTTTTTTTTTTTTTAAATATGAATGTTCATGATTTGTCCATGTGATCTTTATTTTTTTTGAACGTCAAAATTTATAGAACAAAAAGAACCTCTAGCAAGGACCTAGAAATTACAAAAGATAGTTTAACCAATCATTCGAACTTTAAATCTTAGCACCTCTATACTTAAAATATGAATGTCCCTTTAATCTTTAAGAATTTGTGATCTACGTTGAATTTTTTTCAATAAAACTATCAAAACTTACTTTGTTTGAGAAAAGTTCTATCATATATCTCAAGTTCTCAAAATGCTAAAAGATCACATCTTTACTACTCATTTTTTATCAAACTAAAAAAAACTCAATTTCACCTATTAAAAAATAAAAATCACAATCCGTTAATCGTTACACAAAACGAATCATATCATCGCGACCAGACTTAAATCATATTTCTAGAGAGGGTGATTCTATATACTTGCGTTAAACTTTTTTTTGATTTTTTTTTGTTGGATTTTGTAATTACACGCTATAAAATCACATGTGATTTGTGATGTGAATTTAACAATAAGCATTTAATGTGGGTTTATGGTTTTTAGGAATTAAGGTTTACGCTCTTAAAGAGTTAGGGATTAGGGTTTTGGTTTTTAAGGTTAACGGTTATGGTTGAGGGGTTAGGGTTTTTGGCGTGTAGGGTTTAGGAGTTAGGTTTTTTAGGGTTTAAGGCTTAGGCTCTTTTAAGGTTTAGGGTTTTTATGGGTTGGGGGTTATACTTTTTAGGGTTTCGAGATTGGTTTTTCTATAGGTTAGGCTTTTTTAGTGGTTAAGGTTTTTAGGGGTTTGCGGTTTAGAGTTTAGAGGTTATGGTTTAGGAGTTTTAGAGGGTTTAGGGTTAGGGTTTTTAGTGTTTAGGCATTAGGGTTTTTAGCGTTTAGTTGTTCGGGTTTGGGGTTTAAGGGCATGTAATCAAATATTTGATCAATCACATATGATTTTGTAGTACGTAATTTTCAATAGAAATAATAATAATAATAATAATAATAATAATAATAATAATAATAATAATCGAAAATATATAGAAGTGCAATTTATAGAAAGATTCTTTAGTTTGCGTCATGTTGTATGACTTGTTTTATCAGTTAACGGTTTGTTAAATATTTAATTTTTAAAAGAAAAGAATGGATTTGGGTGTAGTTTATGTAATTAACTCCATTATTAATGCCATTAAGTACAAGTTTGTAAATTAATTTGCATACTAATTTTTTTCATCTATCACAATGGCCAACATCTTGTGTTATATGCTAAGACTAGAAGTAGTTGTCATACCGACACATTTTTAATATTAGCAACGCCTTAGCTTTTTCTCTCCTTTCACGCATCCTCAGCTTTCACCCATCACTCCTCTCATATTTTATTACAATACCCACTTTATACAAATATGCCTTACAAAATTCCACACACACTAATAAACTAAATATTTAAAAATAAATGATACCTACTCTACATAAATGCCGTGAAGTGAGGAAGGTCACCACTGTTGGAATTATAATATTATGACATGCATATAAATATAAACCAATAACATCAAGTAAGTATATGCGGAAGCGTTATAACAAGATCATATAACATGTAATTAATTAATCAATAATAAATAGTAAACATACCTTTGTGATTCTAGCCCGAACAAGAATCAATTGCAATCTTCAATTCAAGAACCCTAATTAGGGTTTATGTGGATTATAAGAATTACCCCTTACCTCTTTTGTAATTCAATCCAAGAATCAAACAATAGTGTGTTTGAATCGTGTTCTTGTACACACGTACTAATTCAAGTAAAAGTTTATGCAAGTAAATTAAACACAAAACTTTAGTTTATGAAAATCGAATCCCTTGGAAGGGATTGTTGATGAATCGATTATGGGACAAAAGAAAAGATAGAAAAACACCTATTATGTGTGTACAAGTTATGAGAAAACAATAACCCATGGGGTGTTTATATACTTGATGAAACTTGGAGCTCAAGGCACAAAGGAGGTGGAACTCATTCTAGAACTTTCTTGACCTTCCAATTATTGACAAGTATTACTTTCCTAATCTTCGTCTAACGGTCGTTAGTCATTCTCTGTTAAATACTAACGATCGTTACTAGTTTTGTGTTTATTAATAATTATATATAACATTTATAAATAATTATTCTTTTACTCTTCATACGTAAAGTGTGCAATCCCACGATCTCGAGTTCGATCCTAACATACGACTACTAAAATAATGTCCATAATCTAACAGCTCCCACTTGGACATATTTTAATAGTGTAATCACATCGGTTAACGTCTTGCAACACGCCGATGCCTCTAGTACGATCTCGAGTAAGGCTCCTGGAAAAACCTTTTAATGATTTCTCATTATTATTATCCTTTTGTTTCTAATACCACGTTAATAAGGATATGGATTAAAGTTATTCCTTAATTAACCATTCTGTTTCTCGTTGTTTATGATTGATCAAGATTACCAAATCTTCTGAACATATTCAGGAGAGATCTTGGGTGCGGCCGCACATACATCTTACCAAACCTACGAGGGGCCCAGCAGTATTAAACTCCAAAAATAAAGTTGAAGGAACAAATTCTATCTTGACTACAAGCAAAACCCACAAACTTTGTAACACTTTTGAAAACAACCCTTATGACTACCAGTTACGTATAGCGTTAAGTTGTTTCACAAAAATGTACTACATTCATGACACTTATCTTGCATCTCAAGTCTGAGGATAACTTCTCATGATTTACTTAATAACAAAATCCATAAAGTAACATCATATAGTTGGGATAAGTCCTATATTCGGTATCACTGAATATCATCTTAAATGGCATGACTACGCATCAATATACTTTAAGTATATTATACCAACCTTCAGATTTGTCTTGATTTAATAATATTCCCATATTATTAACTGACAATGGACAATTTAGAATAACATTTATTCATGGATTAAACATACAAATATAGGATACAATATATTATAAATTAAACATACCATGTATTTCAATTTATTATAATAATGGTTTAACATCCCTTATCCAAATACTAAATAGATCAATGCATGATAACACTTGCTGATAAATTATGTCTCAAGTAATGACATTCATACTTGTTGACAAGACATAAATCATCCAACTTTGATCTATCGTAATTTTGAGAGAATACTTATTTCAAGAATTCAACTATTGAAGTTCTTGTATATGCATACTCAACTATTTTGATAATGCCTTATAATGTTTCATAAATGTGTGACATCCTTAACCACCAATTTATGATAATCAAACTTCCAAACATTTTAAAATTTGAAGTATTCTTATTCTCTTAATGTATAATGCAACTATGCTCTTATTAAGCACAACTAGTACACATGACCAAGGATGAAATCCTTACCATAACTAGTATTGAGTGTCATCTCAATTTCATTAGCATTATTGTATGCAAACAACAACATGCTCTTAAACAATTTCCGTAAACATTAATATCTATTGTATAATGTTTGATACCCTTCAAACTTTCAAGTTTGTTAGCTATGACAATTTTCACAACAATTGAAAAATTGTTCATCTATAGAATTTGGAAGCTGTTCCAGATTTTAGGATGTGATTCTATAATCAAACATATTCTTTTAGAATATTACACAAGTTATCTAATAACCTATTAGATATTAATATTAATATTGCCAAATCATCTTACAATCAAGCATGATACAACAAAACATGATGTTCATGAAGAAAAAAAAACTTTGAGTCTTACTTAGATTTTATTCATGTTATGCATATATATTTAGACTTTCTAAATGATATATCATGTTATATTAGATTTATTTACCGCTCATGTTACAATCATAAACATTCATTCCAAGGTTGTATGTCTTATTTCCTAAATCTTACAAGTAAAGTTTCATTCCAAACTAAGAGTTAACTTTTAACTTATATGGAATGTTACTTTTATATGTTCCACAACATATATGATTTAAGAAATTAAACATAATACTCCCACTAGCTTTTAGGAATACTTAGAAATTATCTTATTTCAATTATAAATCAAAACATGAATTTAATAATTAAACATAAGAGTAATCTTCTAGATGCATGCATTTATCCATCCATGGATTATTGCACCTTGTACACTTTCAAAGATTTATTTGAATTCATAAACTCCTTTTGATTACTTATCGTCCTCGCTCAAGTAATCACTCAAGAAAGAGTTTTTGATATTCCATTGTCAATTTCATAAATATGACAATTATAATCTTTATTTATTTAATGCGTTTAGAAAAGAATATTCAATCACAGTTAATTGCTTAAGTGTGATTAATAATCTTGTCATGCATTAAATACGTGCACAATATTATCCATATGATTTCTATATAAAGATTTAAACCACAAGGGGTTACCTTATCTATGAAGAAACTCATCTTCATTTTCTAGTCTTACTATTAAGTTAAACCACATTTCTAAAATTGATTATCTTTATGGACAGCATCTTAATCATTCATATCATGTATACTTTACCCAATTTCATATCTGGTATTTATCATAATGATTATCAGGTTTACAATAATCCTGTAAATCATAACCTTCATCATATTAATCAAATATCTGACATATATTTCTAATCTATGAATGAGAATTCCATCACCTTGAGATTTAACATTTAAATGTCAAACTTTATTATCATGTTGAGATTTAACATTCAAAAGTCAAACTTCATCATGATATTTACTAGTGTATTTTAGAAGATTATGTATCTTGTAATTTTATCTTTTAAATATCAAGACTCCCACTTGCTTTTAGTAATTTAAAGACTATCTTTAAATACTTAGCAAATAAAGCAACAATACAATGTTCCTTTTTGGGATATTACAAATACATATTGACAGTTCCTGACTTTACTTTGTTCATAACCTCTTCATAAGCAGTTAAACAAATTTAGAACTTCAATTTAAGACTTAATGTAATTCATCACATTCCATCATATGATAATGTCTTATTAATCTTCTAGGTTGGAGTTTTATTAAATATGTCCAAGTCATACTCAATATTCTAACCTTGATAACTTTTGGAAGAAAAGAAATCATAGTTATTTTTAATCAAACAATACAACTAGAGTTTGATTTTCCTAACTGAACATACGATAAATATTTGGCATTTCATTAGTATTAATATTGTAAGACAATCTCACAATATTTAAGATAACCATATTCCTTTTGACTTGTCTATTTACCAACTAATTCATTTTAATGGTATAATAGTATTTTCAAGCCAATTACATGCTTTATAACACAAGTACTTTTGACAAAGTCACTTCATGTCCATGTCTTTACAAGAAAACATAAACTGTTATAATCTCACTATACGTTATAAGCTATTTAACTATTTAATGACTTCATGTATATGTATTAATTAAAAAACATAACAAGATAACGTCTTACTTTTTTATAAGTCAATTAAAAGACTTTATGTTTATATCAATGAAACATAAACATATTTAACTAAAGTAATTATGAACACCATCTCTTGGTTTCAATAGTAATTTCAAGTTAATTTATTACTTCACAATAATGTAAATAACATTATTTCTTCATTTATTTATGTCATTACAAGAACACATAAATATTCAGATTGAAGCAGCATTAGATTACTTTATTACTTTATGTCATTCCATGAATTCATAAATATACTAATTAAAGTAGTCTTGATATCATATTGACACTTTTTCTAATAGGTATCTAATTTAGAAACTGTAAATTCTCATAGTTCAATTACATCAGTTGATCTGCTAGTAATGAAAATATGAAATTCACCTTGATGTTGCAATCTAGCTAAGCTCTCACATAACGTAAATTGTAACACCAAGTGTTTCTTGAACTAGATTAGTATAATTCATATTATAATGTAATTCTCTTACCTTGCAGTCAAGAGAATCTATTAAATCATATCTTTATGAGTTATTACTTGCACACATTAAAGATAACATTTCTCCTACTTGTGCATGGAATAACCTCATATAGTTGATAAACAACACGTCATGCATTTATTTATGTGATCAATATGATTGTGTCATAGATCTTAGCATAACAAGTAGATGTAGAACAACAATGTCTAGTAAGGAAACGTACAAGACTATCCTTAAAAGTATAAGTGTCTACACTTGGAAAGTAATTATTTTTAGCTACTAAGATGTCAAAGCTTGTAACTCCCACTGAATTAAAGATCATTACAATAATTCCTTATTCAGTAATGAGTACACAATACTCCCACTGAATTTGACAACATTGTAAATGTTTCATATCCAGTGAAAACAAATATTGTGCTTTTAACTTTCCTACACCTTTGAATGTCCATACGTAACAATTACTTATGTACTAAAGAGTGTATCCTACTACGTAAATGATGGACTATCCACCAAATGCTGTTAACTTGAAAAATTGGGCATGCAATTTCTTCCTTAACAGGTCTACCATCTCACAATGTATGTAGCACCTTTTAAATAGTTAAAACAACTAGCTGAATAAACTAGTTTGTCTTTTACCATTTTTCGGTAATTAGTCTAGCTTCTAATTATAATAACTCATAAAATGTCATACATAATTTTCTATTAACCAAATATCATATTTGTTACTAAGAATTTAATCACCGAATGAGGATGATAAAATTTCTATAGAAAATATTCGCAATTTTCTTAACTATTAAAAAATTTGCTATGAGTTACATTAGAATTTAGACACATCTAATATTCCTATTATCCTTTTTCATTCATGAAAAAGATATAGGATTGAGTCTCACTCTTCTTTCATAGAAAGGAGACTTCTTTTGTCTTTTAAGTAAATTATTCTTAATCAAACATTTGTTTGAAAACAGAACGAGATCAATTTACCAAAGCCCAAAGTGCGTTTACGGTTTGAACGTTGCATTAATACATTAAAACGAATTACAAAATTCAATTTCAGTATTTTCGATAATTAGATCTTTAAGAAAATAAAATACCCATTGGTAAATATTCATATAAACCATAGTATTTTCTTAAAGCTAGTATCCTAATTGACATAGTACCATTACATCGGTTGATCTGCTAGTAATAATAGTATTCAACAAGGTAATTGTCGAACAATAATTGCCAAAATCATATTGCAATTCCTAGATTTATGGGATTTACAATCACAAAACTTTTGTAATGTAAGCATGTTTGATCCCCATCATAATGCCTTGAGTCCAAGATCTCACTTCCTACTCAATTTAAGTCGTCTAACTTAAAAACTGCAAACTCTTAAATCCATCACATCAATTGATCTGCTAGCAATGAATTTATGAAATTTACCTCTCCATTGCAATCTCGCCAAGTTCTCACATGACGTAAATTACAACTTCAAGTGTTCTTAATTAGATTGCATTCGACTTAATTTTACAAGGGTATTAAATTTTGACGTGTAATCAAAATAATGTATGAAGAAGCATGCATACAACTTCATAACATTGGTTTTAAAAAACATTTTTATTACCAATTAACTAAGAGTAAAATAGCAAAGTTTTGATTGAGGTATCGGGTTCACCAATTAAAGAATTACCAACAATTATCGTCCACTATATCGTACTTTTGCATAAGCCCTAAGGCTTAGTGTTTCGGATAATCATTGTGAAACTGTGGTGAATTCACCCTTAAGATGACAGTGTACGTAATATAGTGATATAGGTAAGTCTAGAGTCGGCACACAAGCAGTTGTAAAGAACCGGTAGGTGCATGAGCTTTAAAAACCCCTCTCTACAAGTACATTGGATGGCAACCTTCGGTCAGTCTTTCGCACACTATGTACAAAAACTTCAATCAACCAGTCCTTTGAAATTTAAGCTCTTAAAACCAAAATAATTTCGCCATTTATTTAGTCCATATTATTTTTCTATTCAAAATTACCCTTTTTCGTTTATAAACATGTCTAACATAATAATAAACAAAAAACAATTAATATGTAATAAAAAAATAAAACAACCAAATAAACATATACATAATCATAATCATTAAATATGTATAAACTTGTAGCCACATGCAAAATATATTCAATAATCCTATTAATAATGAAACTAGGTGTATAATGTATTTATTCAATTAAGGCTTTCTTCTTCTAGGAAAAAGAGCCACATACATCGATAAATCGATTGCGTAAGCCAAAACTAAACAAATACCACATAGCACATAATTGATTACTTAATATAGGAGTCTTCCCCAATTCGACATCTACTAATATATTTACATGTTTCGATATAACTTAACAATTAATTCATATATCCAATTTAAACCATTTAAATTATCACACAATAAAATCCATGCAAATATGCACTTTTCATGGATTATGCTTAACAATTAACATATTGCACCAAGATCGTTTACTAAAACGCATAACCAATATACATAACATCCTAGGGTTTCTAATCATATTAAAAAATCAAAACCAAAACCCAAAAACCCTAAAAGGTCAAATCGACCCAATAAAAAAATTAGGGTTAGGAATAAAAAAAAAAAAAAAAAAAAAAAAAAAAAAAAAAAAAAAAAAAAACCCTAAAAACATGTAACTAAACGAATCAAAATTCAATTTTTATGCGTTTTGATAATTAATTACACATTATAACGGCTCTAGATGCCACTGTTGGAATTATAATATTATGACATGCATATAAATATAAACCAATAACATCAAGTAAGCATATGCGGAAGCGTTATAACAAGATCATATAACATGTAATTAATTAATCAATAATAAATAGTAAACATACCTTTGAGATTCTAGTCCGAACAAGAATCAATTGCAATCTTCAATTCAAGAATCCTAATTAGGGTGTATGTGAATTATAAGAATTACCCCTTACCTCTTTTGTAATTCAATCCAAGAATCAAACAATAGTGTGTTTGAATCGTGTTCTTGTACACACGTACTGTTAATACAAATATCGCCTAAAAACGTTATTTATATTTTACGATCTTCACTAAGTTTTGTTAATGACAAATGTAAACTTTAGTTTCTAAGTAAAACATAATCTTAGTTTTAAAGACTTGCATAAACTAGACTTTTGCTACATTTTACATTTCATAAAACACAACACTTTTTATTTTCTAAAAATAGAATTGTCACATCACATTTATGGCAAGTTTTGTCATTATACATTTATGGAAAGATATGTGTTTGACTTACTAAGATGTTGCTTGCAAGTTTAGTGTTTGACTTGATATTATGTGATGTGACATTGTTTGGTTTGCAAAAGTAATGAGATGTGACTTTGTTTGGTTTGCAAGATTTATTGCAAAACCAGCTGCAAGCCCGGCGGTACCCTGGGGGTACACGGGCGGAACCCTTCTGAGGGGTTCGCCTGATCCACCAGACCTGCAGAAGGTTTGGCTATAAATACCAAGCCACAAGTTGAATTTTGGCTTATCACTTTACATCATATTTTACATACACATTCATTCTTTCATCTAACCTCTTAACATTTCATATGTGAAGTTTCTTTTTGTAGCAAAGAGATTCACGAGCTTACTAAAAGTAACAAGTATTCAACACAACGTTGCAAGACTTGTTAGCTTAGCATTGTGTAGACTTGTGTAGTTTACACTTCATTTTATTGTGTATTTTCAGTAGTGATCGGTTAGTATTTTAGTCCTCGAAATACAAAGTGTATCGGGAGTAGTTGTACCCTTGTAAAAGAACTAACGGGAGTGGTTGTACCCTTGGTAAAGAACTCGACATCTAGCTTTGTGTCGTTAAAAGTATAAGCGATGTGTAAGGTTTTCTCCGCCGGTGAAAGGAGCTTGTTGACTAGTGAAAGTAACTCTCGAGTTGGATACTCGGGGCGTGGACGTAGAGCAAGGAAAAAGAGTCCTTGTAGCCGAACCACGATAAATACTCGTGTTGTGGTTTGATCGTTTCTTTCATTTACTTGCATGTTATATATTGTGTTTGTGTATATATCATTGATCAAACGGAAAGTTTCAAAGCTAACTTAACAAGTTAAAAAGATTTTAATCGGTAAACTATTCAACCCCCCTTCTAGTTTTCCACAATTGGTATCAGAGCTACGTTACTCAAGCTTTTAAAATATATTGTGTTTTAAAACTTGAAACGATCCATGGATTTTGAAAATTACAAAGAAGGGCAATCTATGCAAAGACCACCACTCTTTGAAGCAAATGGTTTTATATATTGGAAAAACCGATTTGAAACTTACGTGAAATCTAAAGATATAGATTTGTGGTATATAATTATTGATGGTGATAACGTAGTAACTAACATCAAAGATGATGATCAAAAGAAATTAATTGGTAAAAATAATGAAGCTAAAATGATGCTTTACAACGCTTTGCCTAAGAAAGAATATGAAAGAGTCTTTTTGTGTAAAACCGCCAAAGATATTTGGCAATCTTTAATTGTCACTCATCAAGGAAACTCATAAGTTAAAGATAACAAAATTAATCTTCTTGTTCAACAATATGAACAATTTGTTATTTCCGAAGATGAGATTATTGATAATGCTTTTGCTAGGCTTAATACTATTATTACTTCACTTAAAGCACTTGACGAATCTTTTTGTAGTAAAAACTTTGTCAGGAAATTTCTTAGAGCACTCCATCCGAAGTGGAGAGCAAAAGTGACGGCAATTGAAGAATCCAAAGATCTTTCAAGCATGTCACTTGATGAGCTAATTGGAAACCTCAAAGTTCACGAAATGGTAATGGAAAAAGATTCGGAACTAGTTAGAGGCAAGAAAGAAAAAGTTAAGTCCATTGCCTTGAAAGCTAGAGTCCAATCAAGTGATGATGAAGAATCTACTTCGGATAGTGATGATGAGGAATATTCTATGGCCGTTAGAGACTTCAAGAAGTTCTTTCGTAGAAGAGGAAAGTTTGTAAGGCAACCTAAAGATGACAAGAAAACTTTCCGAAAAGATCGTGATGATAGGTAAGGAAAGGTTGAAAGAAAATGCTATAGGTGTGGAGATACAAGTTATCTTGTAGGAGAATGTCCAAAACCACCCAAGAGCAAACCTCAACAAGCTTTTGTGGGTGGTGCTTGGAGTGACTATGAAGAAGATGGCAATGAGCCAAAGAATGACGATATTGCTCTCATGGCTCACAACTCAAATGAGGTATTATCCGACTCATCTTACTCCTCTATTGATGATGACACTTTATAAAAAGAATATAACAAACTTTGTGAATTGAGCTTAAAAATCATAAACAAAAATAAATTTTTGAAAACTTAAAAGGAGTTTTTAAAAAATGAAGTTTATGAGTTAAAAGAAAAAGCTAAGAGATTAGAAAAGAGTAAAGGTATTGACACACCTTGCAAATCATGTAAAGAGCTTAAACTAGAAGTTGAGAAACTCAAAATTACTCAAAATGATCTAATAAAACAAACCACAAAGTTTAAGAAGTTCGATAAGAGTATTTCTTGTGCGGATGAAATTATGAAACTTCAAAAGTCACCCTTTGATAAAACAGGACTAGGATTTACGAAAATAGAAACTTCAAAGGGTCAAATGAAACAAGAAAAGATTGCACAAGAAACAAATAAAATTGCTACAGCAGCCTGCGGATCAGGCGGAACCCAATTTAGGGTTCCGCCCGTTGGTCCCGAAGGTTCCGCCAGGTCTGCTGCAGCAGTAACTCCATCCACTTCGGATCGTTCAAAATTTGTTAAAGTTACATACAAAAATGGAACAAAACCTGTGTTTAAAACTGGAGTAGGATTTAGTAAAAATGAATTTAGAGCTAAAACTACTCAACCAAGACCTAAGACTCCAATTCCCAAACGCCCCTTTCCAAAGAGCAACTTCAACGCTCGACCAAACTACCAACATGTTTGGAACCAAAACACTAGACATTACCAAACTCCAAACCACATGCCATGGAACCCTTATGCTCTATTTTCATACTTGGAACAAATTAATGGTATGCTTAACCAAAATGGACCCATGAGAAATTGGGGACCAAATGTTTAAGTGTTTTTCATAAAATAGGTGTGCCTCAAAGTTTGTTTGGAACCGTATGAATGGATTAAAGATAGCGGTTGTTCAAGTCACATGACGGGTAACAAAAGCCTCTTCACTTCTTATCACAAATGTGACGGAAGTAATGTTACGTTTGGTAGTAATGCTAAGAGCAAAATCATCGGAAAATGTACAATCTCTCATGACTCCCTTTTTATTAATGATGTAGCTCATGTTGATAACTTAGGTTTTAATCTCCTTAGTATTAGTCAACTTTGTCGTAATAAGTATAATGTTCTTTTTAGTGAAAACGGAAGTAAAATACTTGAAGATGGTATAACCATAGCCAAAGGTGTCCTTAAGAACAACGTATATGTCATGAAGATGGATCCAACATCTAGAGACAAACTTTGTCTTACCTCATTAGATGAATCTTCAACTTTATGGCATAGACGTTTAGGACACGCTAACATGAGACTAATCCAAAACTTCTCCTCCAAAGACTTAGTTCAAAACCTACCTAAGTTGAAATATGACCAACACTTTTTTGATGCTTGCAAAGTCGGTAAACAAGTCCATAATAGCCATAAGGCTAAAAACTTGGTTTCTACATCTAGGTGTCTAGAACTTTTGCATATGGATTTATTTGGTCCATCCGCTATACAAAGTTATGGAGGTAACTTCTACACTTTGGTCATAGTTGATGATTACTCAAGATATACTTGGACAAAAATTTTGAAAAGTAAAAATGAAGCTTTTGATAAATTTGAGATTCTAAGTAAGAAAACTCAAAATCAAGTAGGGTATAATACCGTGTCTATTAGAACGGATCACGGTCTTGAATTTGATAATGAATTTCAATTTGGAAACTTTTGTGATAATAATGGTATAACTCATAACTTTTCGGCTCCACGTACTCCTCAATCTAATGGTGTAGTAGAACGTAAAAACCGGACATTACAAGAGATGAGTAGAACAATGCTTAATGAACAAAACATTCCACAAAAGTTTTGGTGTAATGCCGTTGACACATCAACGTACATTTTAAATCGAGTCTTAATTAGACCATTTTGGAATAAAACTCCTTATGAACTATATAAAGGTAAAAAGCCTACATTAGGATACTTTAGAGTGTTTGGGAGTAAATGTTTCATTCTTAACACCAAAGATTATCTCACCTAATTTGACCCAAAGTCTTATGAAGGTGTATTTCTTGGATATTCACAAAATAGTAAAGCATACATTGTTTTGAACAAAGAAACCTTAAGAGTCGAGGAATCGTTGAGCGTAACATTTGACGAGAGTCCACCTCCCTCTAAGACATCACCTCTGGTAGATGATGACTTAGTTGAAAGCCAAGCAATAGAAAATCAAGAAATTTTAAGTGATGACAAAGAAAATGAACTATTTAACAAAGAACTTGTCAATGTCAAAAAATCTAAAAGTCATCCATTAGATGGTGTCATTGGCAATATTAATGAAAGAACACTAAGGTCAAAAGTTTAAAATGAAAGCAACTACTTTTGTTTCGTGTCAACCATTGAACCTAAAATATTAATGAAGCCATTAAAGATGAGTCTTGGGTAATTGCAATGCAAGAAGAGTTAAACCAATTTGTTAGGAATGATGTATGGACATTAGTTCCTCAACCAAAGAGTCAAACTATAATTGGAACAAAATGGGTATTTCGTAATTTAAAATGGACGAAAATGGAATTGTGTCTAGAAACAAAGCTAGGCTAGTTGCACAAGGATATAACCAACAAGAAGGCATTGACTACGATGAAACTTTTGCTCCGGTTGCTAGGCTCGAGTCAATTAGAATCTTACTTGCATATGCATGTGCACACAATTTTAAACTCTTTCAAATGGACGTCAAAAGTGCATTTCTAAACGTAGTCATTAATGAAGAAGTGTATGTTGCTCAACCACCGGGCTTCATCGATTTTGAAAAACCAAATCATGTTTACAAACTTAAAAAGGCTCTTTACGGACTTAAGCAAGCTCCAAAAGCATGGTATGATCGACTCAAAACATTCCTAGTTGACCATAAGTATACCATGGGCTTAGTTGATAATACTCTCTTCACTAAGAAGAAAGATTCACATATTATCATAGTCCAAATCTATGTTGATGACATTATATTCGGATCAACTTGTCAAGAATTGTGCGTGGATTTCTCAAAAATCATGCATGACGAGTTTGAAATGAGTATGATGGGAGAACTCAACTTTTTCCTAGGACTCCAAATCAAACAACTAAAAGATGGTATCTTCTTTAACCAATCTAAATATATTAAGGACATGCTTAAGAAATTTGGACTAGAAGATTCGAAACCTATCAAAACTCCCATGTCCACGGAAACTAAACTCACCAAGGATGAGGAAAGTGAATCCGTAGATAGCACTAAATATAGAGGTATGATTGGTAGTCTACTTTACCTAACGGCTAGTAGACTCGACATTATGTTTAGTGTTTGTCTATGTGCTCGTTTTCAAGAAGATTCTAAAACTACCCATCTCGAAGCCGTTAAAAGGATTTTTAGGTATATTAAGGGCACTACACATTTAGGTTTATGGTATCTCAAAGGAACGGGAATAGACACCATAGTGTATGCCGACTCGGATCATGCCGGTGACTATGTCGATAGAAAAAGTACAAGTGGTATTTGTACTTTTGTTGGACATTGTCTCACCTCATGGTTCTCTAAGAAGCAAACGGCTCTTGCTATCTTAACAACGGAATCCGAGTACGTTTCGGCCGGAAAGGCATGTCAACAAGCTCTTTGGATGAAGCAAGCTCTTGTCGACTACGGAATTCAACTCAACGACATCACAATTCTTTGTGACAACAAAGGTGCCATTGATCTTAGCAAAAACCCGGTTCAACATGCTTGTACCAAACATATTGAAATCCGTCATCATTTCCTTCGTGACAACGTTCAAAAAGGAAATATCTCAATTGAGAAAGTTTCTTCCGAAGACAACATAGCCGACATTCTCACAAAACCCCTTAAACGTGAACCTTTTAACTTTCTTAGGCTAGGCTTAGGACTCATGGAACCTACATTGTAGTTTTGGACATTAGACAAAAATCACAAAAAGCAAAACTAATCCATAACTCTTTTTCTCAGCAGGGTCGGCGGAACCCTCAAACAAAACGGGAGGAACCCATTTCAGGGGTCCGCCATATCCGCCGACCTGCAGAACCAAAATCTTTGTTTATATTAAACCAAACACCCATTATCTCATACCACCACTTCCAAACTGCTACTATTCACTTTACCATCCATCCATACCTACGAATTCTTGGTCTTCCATTCATTTACATTGCAAATCAATCATCATTGTAAGTATTCTAAACATGATTACAATCCTGATCTGAGTCTAGGAATTCTATTTCTTGCACAAAAAAACAAAAACTTGGGGTTATGCATTAACTTGAAAAACTCATGCATAAGATTAGGTGTTTAATAAAACTAATCATGTTTCCCATAGTTAGGAATTGCATCCTTAATTAGTATAAACATGTTTGCTAAAACACCCCATGTCAAATCCTTCCAAAAATTTCTCACAAGTAGGACAAATATTTTTTCGTCTCACATTGAGAATACAAAATCAAAACGTTATGTTTAAAACATCACTTGCATAATGTCTCTTGAATGCTAAAGGGAATACATAACCAATATGTATTTTCGGGTACATTCAAATGAAGCTACATTGAACTAGGAGCGTTTGGGTTATCTTTTGTTTTATAACAAAACTTGCATAAAACGATTTTGAAGCATCAAAATGAGTCAAGATAACCGCACCTCCACATTGTTTTTATATAGGCACACACTAGAACATCCACATTATAATAGTGGTTTACGTAAACTAAAATGTGAAATTTTGTTGTTCTAGGAATCATCATACCTCCTCTAACCCACTACGACCACAATGACACCATTAAGTACATACCAAAACACCACAAAACTAAAGGCCTTGCCCCAAACCAAGTAAACGTTTTCAAAGCCCTAGAAAAATACTATGTCCATGAAGGTAGAACCATTGACCCGTCTTTCCTAGAAGGCACAAACCTTTACGCCGAATTTGCCACTATCAACTTTGAGTGTCTTTTGAATATCGACGAGCCTATTTGTCCTAGATTCATTCTAGAGTTCTATGCATGCTCCGTCCTCTCCACGGATGATTATTGTCATATGTCTATCAACTTTAGGGTTAGTAGTCATCAATACTCATTCACTCTTGAGGAGTTTCCTCAAATCCTAGGTGTCCCAAACCGTGGTACTTGTCTCTATTCCGACTTACACTCTCTCTCAACTCTTGACAACCTCCAAGACCGTATCCATCCTTATGACACACCCTTTGTCTCAAAAGATGTACTCCGTGACCACCTCTTTATTAGGACCACCAACACTAGGAGAACCCGTTCGGGAAATGAGGTCGAAAAGGACCCATATGGAATGGAGATGAATGAACTCAAGCCCCAATTCAAGAAATGGGAGGAAGTCCTTAGAGCCAATGTGATTAGCACAGTAGGAAACCGAGATCATATCAACCTCTGCCTTTGCTACATGCTCTACTCCTTGTCCGTTAGGCAACCTTTCAACCTTGCCTACTACATGGCCAAGAGAATGGCCGACATTCCCGTGCATGGCACAATGGCTATGCTGTATGGAATGCTCTTGACCCGTCTCTTTAGGTTCATCTCACCCATTCCACCAACTTCAAATGGCCTTCGTCTTGACTACACTCTCATTCCACACACCTTTGTTCCACTTAGCGATAAGAGAGTGTACAAAGCCCAAGGAAACCGTCCTCATCCTCCTACCTCATCATCGTATTCCTCAATGAGTGAAGATGACAATTTGCCAAACTCTAGGCTCCCACCTCTCGAATACCTATCCCAACTTCCGGATATTCCAAACGAGTCGGCGGAGTTCAAGCAAACAAAGGGGATGTTTAAGAATCTTGGAAGATTCCTTGGAAAGCTCAAGAACAAGATTGACCGTCAATGAGAGCGGGTGTGTAGGAGTGTTTGGCACTAGGTGCTATTTGAACAAATTTGGTTGTTTAAACAATGTTTGTGATGTACTTGTAGGTTGGTACAATGTTTGATACTATTTGGAACTTGTTTTATCTAACTTTGATGCAGGAAGACAACTTTTGGCAAGTTGTCAAATTTTCAAGTTTATGATATTTTCACTAAGTATAGTGAAATTCTCGACCTCAAGGTCAAAGTCCTATGAAATGTGTGTTTACATGTCTATTTTTTGCATTGCCTAACCAGAAATGCCTT
This sequence comes from Artemisia argyi, assembly GCA_030686995.1. Taxonomy (NCBI): domain Eukaryota; kingdom Viridiplantae; phylum Streptophyta; class Magnoliopsida; order Asterales; family Asteraceae; genus Artemisia; species Artemisia argyi. The sequence continues at coordinate 39,614,275 of CM060701.1, forward strand.
ATCATTTTGATTTTAGGAGTTTTTGAAAATTTTGAAAATCGTCTCGCGGGTTAAAAACGCGGACTGCCTATTTTTGGAGCTCTGGCGGATCTGGCGGTACCCAAAATTGGGTTCCGCCAGTGCAATTTCTGGGAATCCCAGAAATGGCCCAACGGACCAGGCGGCACCCTCAAATGGGTTCCGCCTGTGTATTCTGAGGGTGCCGCCAGAAGCCTGCAGAATTTTTGTTTCTATTTTCAACAATTCAACATCCAAACACCAAAATCCAATCCTTTTAGGTAGAAACCCATTTCTTGCAATATGTTTAGCATAATAGGGTACTTCTTCTTCCATAAACTTAACCAAAACCATTTCTAGCCAAAATTCAAAATTTGCCATAACAACCTCAAAGACCCCTCGCACATAAAGGAAGGAACCCTTTTAAAGGATCCTTGAAATCCCTGAGATTTATACTCCAACAAATCCACCAAAACCACTAAGCATTTAGTGCAAAACTTGTCTTCTCACTTCACCATTTTCATTGGATTGACTTCCATGATTTGACAACCCACAATTAGTTTTCTAAATCATTAGAAACCTTCATTTTTGTATGGACTAACATCAAATCCAAACACTCCTTTCCACAATCCTTCAACACTATAAATTAAGTCATCCTAAACACTATCAAATCACACCTTCTTCATCACAATTTCTGAACTTCTAAACCATTTTTCACCATGACTAAGTCAACAATCACCTCTCAACCATCACGACCCATCCGGAAAACCGCCCGGATTAGTGTTAAACCACTATGGTCTTATCAACCCATCAACCTAAGCTCCTCATCTTCGGATGAATTCACCTCACCTATAAAAAATGAACACTTTTTGAACCTTGTATCTCCATCTCCATCACCCAATGAACCAAATGAGCTCACTCCACCACCTACTAAATCACCCATCGACCCAACTCCACCAAGTGCTCCAACCCAACCATCCAAAACTTCATCACCATCACCATTACCCAAAATTGAACCTATGGAGTTATTTGGGTCTCCTCCCACATTACCACACCCTTTTGTCCAAGATCTAAATGATCTTCCACCAAGACCTTCACAACCACCACCTTTTTCACCAAGGTCAATTCTTGACCAAAATGACCATTTTAACCACACCCAACCACCACAACAAGTATACCATCAACCCAAACCATTGTTGTTTCACCCTATCTACAATGACATCCATGGTCCTCTTTATGGAGAACCAAACTTTGAAAACCATGATCACCAAATTCCACCACATTCTCAAGCCCAAACCTTTGAATCCTTCTTTCCCTCATATGAGGATATACAAAGCATGGTTGAGAACCACCTCCATCAAGCAATGGAATTTCAAACCACCTTGCTTGACTCAATACCAAACCCATCATCCACCCAAGAACCACAAACCAACCACCCCTCAAACCAAGAAACCAAAACCAACCCATTTCCACCCACTCATCCCGATGTTTGCTCAAATTGTGAGCAAATGGGTGCAAGCATCAAAACGTTGCTTCACCAACTCCAAGATGAAACCCGGTTTGCATTCCAACACGTCATAGAACGTTTGGATGCTCTCTCCCACCCAAACAAATCCTAGACAACCTTTGGAGGCCGTTTGCCCCAATTTAGGAAACTAGGCTTTTATTTTTCTTTCTTGGTTATTTTTTTTTAAGTTTTTAGAAGTAGAAGAATATCTACCATTTCTTGTCCTTTGACTTTTTAAAGTCAAAATTTTACTTGAAATGCTATTTCTTTCTACTTACTTTCGTGCATTGTTGGTTGATCATTTTTTTGTTGTCATTGTGGTTGCAATGTGTGTGGTAACTACAAACTTGGCTATATATATCACCAACTAACCATTTTTTTTAGGATCCAAAATCCATGTTTCCCATCTTGGCACTCCTTTTAGGGGGAGTAACAAGCAAGGGGGAGCAAGTGCATTTTTCCGCTTCGCTACTCTACTTTTTGTTTCGACAAAAAGGGGGAGAAATATATTAAACTTTCAAAACTTAATATGATTATCATAACTTAAGTAAAAGAAGTTTAATATTAATTCTTTTTAAGTCTTAAAAACCAAGATTTTGTGAGTTACTTAAAAACAAAGTTTATGTTTTGTCATCAACAAAAAGGGGTAGATTGTTAATACAAATATCGCCTAAAAACGTTATTTATATTTTACGATCTTCGCTAAGTTTTGTTAATGACAAATGTAAACTTTAGTTTCTAAGTAAAACATAATCTTAGTTTTAAAGACTTGCATAAACTAGACTTTTGCTACATTTTACATTTCATAAAACACAACACTTTTTATTTTAAATAGAATTGTCACATCACATTTATGGCAAGTTTTGTCATTATACATTTATGGAAAGTTATGTGTTTGACTTACTAAGATGTTGCTTGCAAGTTTAGTGTTTGACTTGATATTATGTGATGTGACATTGTTTGATTTGCAAGAGTAATGAGATGTGACTTTGTTTGGTTTGCAAGATTTATTGCAAAACCAACTGCAAGCCCGGCGGTACCCTGGGGGTACACGGGCGGAACCCTTCTGAGGGGTCCGCCTGATCCGCCAGACCTGCAGAAGGTTTGCTATAAATACCAAGCCACAAGTTGAATTTTGGCTTATCACTTTACATCATATTTTACACACACATTCATTCTTTCATCTAACCTCTTAACATTTCATATGTGAAGTTTCTATTTGTAGCAAAGAGATTCACGAGCTTACTAAAAGTAACAAGTATTCAACACAACGTTGCAAGACTTGTTAGCTTAGCATTGTGTAGACTTGTGTAGTTTACACTTCATTTGATTGTGTATTTTCAGTAGTGATCGGTTAGTATTTTAGTCCTCAAAATACAAAGTGTATCGGGAGTAGTTGTACCCTTGTAAAAGAACTAACGGGAGTGGTTGTACCCTTGGTAAAGAACTCGACATCTAGCTTTGTGTCGGTAAAAGTATAAGCGACGTGTAAGGTTTTCTCCGCCGGTGAAAGGAGCTTGTTGACTAGTGAAAGTAACTCTCGAGTTGGATACTCGGGGCGTGGACGTAGGGCAAGGAAAAAGAGTCCTTGTAGCCGAACCACGATAAATATTCGTGTTGTGGTTTGATCGTTTCTTTCATTTACTTGCATGTTATATATTGTGTTTGTGTATATATCTTTGATCAAACGGAAAGTTTTAAAGCTAACTTAACAAGTTAAAAAGATTTTAATCGGTAAACTATTCAACCCCCCTTCTAGTTTTCCACACGTATTAATTCAAGTAAAAGTTTATGCAAGTAAATTAAACAAAAAACTTTAGTTTATGAAAATCGAATCCCTTGGAAGGGATTGTTGATGAATCGATTATGGGACAAAAGAAGAGAAAGAAAAACACCTATTATGTGTGTACAAGTTATGAGAAAACAATAACCCATAAGGTGTTTATATACTTGATGAAACTTGGAGCTCAAGGCACAAAGGAGGTGGAACTCCTTCTAGAACTTTCTTGACCTTCCAATTATTCACAAGTATTACTTTCCTAATCTTCGTCTAATGGTCGTTAGTCATTCTCTGTTAAATACTAACGGTCGTTACTAGTTTTGTGTATTAATAATTATATATAACATTTATAAATAATTATTCTTTTACTCTTCATACGTAAAGTGTGCAATCTCACGGTCTCGAGTTCGATCCTAACATACGACTACTAAAATAATATTCATAATCTAACAACCACTTCTTTCCTCTTTTCCCTTATGTCACGCACGATATAAGACCCAAGTAACGGGGGTGGTGCGTGACTGTCCTCACTGGTGACAAATTCACTCTGTTGCTTCCGGTCTAAGTTTACTTCCATGTCTTGAAAATAGTACGCTCAAAATTGCAAAATTGCATTCGACTTGGATTTCATTCACAAAATTCTAGACAGGTAAACAGTTTGTTATTTTATTTTTATTTTTTTGAGCAAAGACAAGTTTATTTACTAATACGCTAAATCAAACACAATAACAAATCAACTTGCACCTTTATTATATAATATTGATTTTGTTTTGCTTTTTCTCAAAAAGGGTAAAACCGTAAAACAACTTAGGTTTGCACAAAGTGGCCTGCCAATTCTTTTGATTTAATAAAAAACAATCATCCCAAGTTCCCAACTAACACAAAAAATGGAATTATTCGTCAAACACTTCGTACTTTACCCATTTAGGGAATGCATTTGGTAATTGGTAGCATTTGAGTTTATTTAAATACTCAACTTGCAACATACCACCAAACACTTTGGCTAGCTATAAAAAATTATATTACATTATGTATAATCGTGAATTACATTACTTTTTGTGCTTTGTAGACAACACTAATCGATTCACCTCGATAGCACCCAAATGAATGGACCGAATCAATGACTTTATGGAGTTTACTAGTTAATATTAGACAATAAAAAGTATACAAGGTATATATTTACCTTCATTTTGTAATGTGTAATACTTAGACCAGTGCCAATGGGCACGTCAGTTTGTCTATCGATAAGCGTCAGTTAACCTACGCCGATGGCACCACCTCGTCAGTGGGGCGTCGGTTTGAGGTTCTTCGATTTGGTGACGAGCAAGGGATGGGATTGTGCGGGGCCCATATGTATTTTGTGTGAGCGTGTTTGGTGGGGTATATTTATCTAGTGACACAAAAATTAACATGCCACCATTGACAAGGGTGTGTCAATTTGCGTGTTGGTTTGGGAAATAGTGAAGTGGCGCTAAGATGGCACGACTGACACACAAACCAACACGTCACGATTGATAATGGTCTTAATACGAAACTGTCATAAAGTTTAACTCATTCTTAGCACCGTCGTAACATGACGAATTGAGGTCAGGTAAAGAGGAAAAGATTGTCCGGATACATTAATCTACAAATGCACACAAGTACTCCCACATTACCCTTACTAGATATTGCATGATACGCGTACATTAATAGACCTCGTATGGCATATGCATGATGCATAAATAGCGCTATACTTATTTCTTATAAACCATCGTTGATGGTGTACCCAACCACAATCGGAGCTTAACCTCTTATATCTCATAACAATGTTCAAAATGATCATTGGTGTAAAACCTATTAGGGTACCATAAATAAACTCGTCAATACACACGAAACGTATATCAAGAACCCTTAGCTTCATAGGAGCTTGAGCCTCTGAGGAACTATAGTCTCCGAGTCACCAAAATACAAATATAAAATATAGCGTAGGCCCAATCAAAATGACATACTTTCAATATTCCCGCGACAGACAACAATTGCACACGGAGATGTCTACTCTAAGCTAAGAAAGACAACACATCCTATGCTCTAAGACTTCCTATCGGCTAACAAGAAAATGCTCCCCATTACTCGATCCGGCTCAGACATGTGCACAACCTAGAACATTCCCTTAGGGTTTGCCTATAAATACTACTCTCTCCGTCCAAAATAAATGTCCACTTTCCAATTGCACAAAGTTTTAAGGAAATCTCACTAACTACACCACCCCTCAATTAAATATCATCTACCTACTAAACTTGCACTTTGATTGTTTGAAACTCAAAGTGGACATGTATTTCAAGACATCCCAAAATAAAAACTTAAATATTTATTTTGGGACATAATGAGTAACATCACATCCACATTTTAGGTAAGTTCTCTCTCACTTACACTTCATCTCTCTAAACATATTATCTATAAGGGATGTGTTAACCGGGCGGTCTCTACCCCTAGCCCACTTCCACTTTTTTTTTTTGTCCCCACTAGCCCTTACTGCCACCTTTTTGTTTTTTTCCTTTTTATAAATGGGTTGGTCAAAATATGCGGCCACCTTTCTTTTTTGGCTTTTTTTCCCTTTTTTTTTTTTTTTTTTTTTTTTTAATAAATGTTATAAAAGTTTTTTGTTAAAAATAATAAAGTTGAAATTTTTTTGTAAAAAAAAATAAATGTTTTAAATTTTTAATATAATTTTGTAATTATTTCTGTAACAACCAAGTGCCCGGCTCAATGATCTTTTAAATGATTTGAATAAAAGTTGAAATTTTTTTGTAAAAAAAATAAAAGTTGTAAATTTTTAATATAATTTTGTAATTTAAAAAAATAAAAAAAAAATACCTTTTTTTTTTTTTTTTTTTTTTTTTTTTGTAAAAAATGTTATAAAAGTTTTTAAAAAAAAGTATTTTGTTAAAAATAATAAAAGTTGAAATTTTTTTGTAAAAAAAATAAAAGTTGTAAATTTTTAATATAATTTTGTAATTTTTTTTGTAACAGCCAAGTGCCCGGCTCCATGATCTTTTAAATGATTTGAATAATCTTCATATGTCGTAGATGTTGTTGTTTTTTAAATAATGTGTTAACGTTGTTGTTTAATTGAATAATAACATTTGTTGTCATAGTCGTTTAATGTGGTAACGTTTAACGTGCTATTTGTTATTGTTATTAATTAAATAAAAACGCATTGGACGTTAATTATATAAACGTAACAAATAAAACAAAAAAAACATTACAAAAAATATATACTCTACCAAACATTTAAAAAAAAAAAAAAAAAAAAAAAAAAAAAAAAAAAAAAAAAAACTAAACGACAAAATAAGGAAAAAAAAAAAAAAAAAAAAAAAAAAAAAAAAAAGAAAAAAAAAGTGAGCTACAAATATAGAGAGGGTTGGGTTAATAGAAATAGAGCCCGTGAGAATAACCCCTCCCTATCTATAATTCCATGATCACGTGTTTCTTAGTTTTATTTTAAGTTTTCTGACACTTCAGAAGTATCTTATGTACATTCAATGTACATTCCACGTAGGTGTTAATCAAGAAGTTCAATCTATTTTCGATCAATCGTCAATTGGTAAGCACTTAACATCAAATATCCATCATATTAAATCTAAGTGACTAAGTCTTTATACATTTGCTTCGTAACAGAATGCATGCACTTTCTTTCTTCCCTCGATTGTGCTTACAATCTTTAACACATTTTACATCTAAAGCTACTACTATGTGATTTTACATCATGAAGGGAAAAAAATCAAAAGGGGACCCCTAACCCAACGGGGTCTACCCCCGAATAGCTAAAAAGATAGCTGCAGAGTAGCTGCAAAATGTACTTTTTTGCAATTTTTTACTGTTTTTGTCCTTAGTTGTCTTTTTTTTTCAAAGTCTTTTAATATCTTTATTTATTTATTTTTTTTTTGTCCAAGTCTAAGTCCAAAATGCAGATTCACACAAAACCACAAGGTGCTTTTTTTCTTTTTTTGTCCAAGTCTTTAAGTCCCAAATAGCATCCATCCAAAGTGCAGATTCACACAAAACCACAAAAGTGCAGATTCATACAAAACACCACAAAATGCAGATTCACACAAACACAAGAAATATTCGTCATCGCCTTATAGGCTCAGATTTTTAGTAAGGCTCGGATAATGAAGGTTGCAAAGTGATAAAAATATCACTTTGCCATGCCATTCGGTTTTTATAAAACCATTCGTCATTGCCTTGTATTTTCCAGTTTTTGTCCAAACTGCAGATTCACACAAACACCACAAAGTGCAAATTCACAAAAACACAAGAAATATTCATCATCGCCTTATAGGCTAAAATATTCGTCATCGCCTTATATTCACACAAACACAAGTGCAGATTGCAAGCCTGCATTATAAACAAGCTCAAAAGTATCATAAGCCTGTAAAAAGAATCACAAGCAGCCACTATAAACAAAGCAAGCCTCAAATCACAAACAGTAATATCACAAGCCTTATAACAACAAAACTAGCCCCGTCTTTATATCACATGTAAACAGCTGCCCATTCTCGCTTTTCAGCTTTCCTCCACTATAAACAAAGCAACCCTCAAATCACAAAGAACAGTGGTATCAAAAGCATGTGGAAAACTCACAATTTCAATAGTAATATTCTTGCTACAAACCACTATAAACAGAGCAACTCAGTTTCACTAGTCTCAACCACAAGTACCACAAAGAAGCAGAGTACCACAACCATTACAACAAACAAAGTCTCACAAACAAGGGTTGTGTTAACCAATTCTGGGCTACACAAGTCTCACAAAGAAGCAGAGTATCACAAAAAGTACACCACAAATATAGCCCCCGTTAAACTAACAAAAAGACCCCCCGTCATTATAACCCATCCCTTTGCAGGTTTAGCCTGCAGCTATTTGGGGTAGAACCCGTTGGGTTAACACAAGAATCAGAGTATCACAACAAGTACACAAGTCTCACAAAGAAGCAGATTCACATAAGCAAATGTCTAGTTCACGATTTTACACAAATGAGGTAATAACATTAGGCTCAGATTATAAGCAGATTCACATAAGCAAATCTTATTATCATATATAGCTGCAACTTCAAATGTTGCAAAATCAAGTTTTTATTGCCGTCCATTTGGAAATGCCATGCCAAAATCAATTTTTTTTTTAAATCATCATCGCCGTAATATCCTATATACTAGAGCCTGTGGACTGGGGGGTAGGCCAGAGCAGGTTTTCATACCACTCAAAGGTGGCAGATCAAGATGTTAACCTACCCACAGCCACAGGTATTCATCACAAACTGCTTAAACATAAGCAGCAACACTTACCAAAGAACCACCAACACTTAATCACCCACCACAGAACCACCAACACTTAATCACCCACCACAGAACCACCCATCACAGAACCACCCACCACTTAATTAAACATCAAAACTATCAAATAATCACATAATCACCCACCACAGAATCAAGAAACCCAAACCCTAATTTTTTATAAATTAGGCGTTTCACTAAAAATAAACAGATCTAGTCAACTAAACATCAAAACTATCAAATAATCACATAATCACTCATCACAGAATCAATAAACCCAAACCCTAATTTTTTATAAATTAGGCGTTTCACTAAAAATAAACAGATCTAGTCAATTAAACATCAAAACTATCAAATAATCACATAATCACCCATCACAGAATCAAGAAACCCAAACCCTAATTTTTTATAAATTAGGCGTTTCACTAAAAATAAACAGATCTAGTCAATTAAACATCAAAACTATCAAATAACACACGGATCTAACATCACCACACAGAACCATCTACCCAACAACATCACCACACAGAACCATCTACCCAACAACAACATCACCACACAGAACCATCTACAACATCACCACACAGAACCATCTACCCAACAACATCACCACACAGAACCATCTACCCAACAACATCACCACACACTCACAAACTCTCTCTCAAATCACAGAAACATGACATAAATATTTGGGTTGCCAAATATTAATTTTAGATCTAAAATTCGTTTTTAGATCTAAAAATAGAGAGAGAAACGAGAGCAAATAGAGAGAGAGAGAGTATTTGAGTGTGTGGAGTGTGTGTGTGTGTGAGAGAGGGTGGGTATACGCGTGGGTATACGGGTTTTTATTTTTTTTTAATTTGTATTTGAATTAAATAAAAGTTATAATACAAATGTAAAATGTAAAAGAAATGTAAAAGAATTTTTGTTATAAAAATGTAAGAAATAAAAGTTATAAAAGTTAAATAAAAGTTATAAAAATGTAAAAGTATTTGTATTAATTTTTGTATTTGTATTATTATTTTTTTTAAATGTAAAAAATGTAAAAGTTGTAATAAAAACTAAAACCAAAAGTATTAGTAAAAAATGTTATGTATTTTCAGGTTTTCGGTTCTCACGAGGAAGTAACTGAGTGGGCGCAAAATATAGCTCGTGAACTCGGTTTTGTAATTGTTAAAGATAGAACCAAATCAGAAAATGGTTATATGAACGAAATCAATTATAGGTGTACAAAGGGTGGGCCGTATATACCTCAAGGTAGTGGCAGACGGAAAACCAAAACATGCAAAACTGGTTGTCCATTCAGATTAGATGCGAAATATCATCGAACAAAAAATTATTGGGTATTGAGGGTGAAGGATGATACGCATAATCATAATATGCTAGAGTCGTTGCATGGTGTGCCATATGCAATGCGATTAAAGGATGATGAGTTGGGCATGGTCAGAGAATTGACAGATTATAACGTACGACCACTTAATATACTTTCGACAATAAAGGGTCGTAATCCGGATAACGTGTCTAGCGTTAGAACTATATATAACGCACAAGATAAGTTCCGGAGAGTCAGAGTAGGTGATAGAACTCCAATTCAAGTCCTTTACTCGCATTTGCAAGAATCAGGGTATACATGGTACCCGAGGGTAAATGAGCATACCAACGAGCTTGAGGAGCTATTTTTTGTGCACCCCACATCGTATGCTATATGGTGTACATTCCCTGAAGTCATGCTGATGGACTCCACGTACAATACCACGGTGTTTAAATTGCCGTTCACAGGTAATAAGTATAAATAATGTGGAGGGTGACGGAAATTGTGGGTTTCGGTGCATTGCCCATTGGATTGTGCATGACCAAAATAGGTGGGCCGATGCTAGAGTTATGTTAATGGAAGAGTTACAAAGACATAGTGTAACTTACGTGAGTATGTGGGGGGAAGAAGACTTTTACCACCTTCGTGATACATTAAACTGGTTTAATGGACCAGCGCCTGAAGATTACTGGATGACGATGCCACATAACGGTCTGGTCATCGCTTCAGCTATTCGCCGACCTCTTGTATATATAGACCGTCATGGTTGGTTCACATGTTTACCCCTATTTTCTGCTCCAAACTTATCACATGGAATTGACCCCATTGTGATTGCGCGTGTGGGGGAGAACAGTGGTGCTCATTACATTTGTCTCAATATAGACAAAGATTCAGATCTACCACATTACCACCCACAATGGAGGTGGTTCAAACAGCCAGTTGCAAACGAATGGGATGCAATATATAACAATCGATGTATTTTGTAAATGTTGTAAATGATTATTCATTTATTAATTGTTTGTAAATGTTGTAAATGATTATTCATTTATTTAAATGTAAATTGTTTGAAAATGTTGTAAATGATTATTCAACATCGTTTAAATGTAAATTGTTTGAAAATGTTGTAAATGATTATTTAACATCGTTTAAATGTTAATTGTTTGAAAATGTTTAAATTAGTAATAACATTATTGATTGCTGATGTAAATTATTATGCAAATTCTTTGGTCAGATGAGCCAAAGAAATCCTTTCTGGTGCCGATGTAATAAAGGATTTATTGTAGAACGGAAATCCTGGCAAGATGGTAGTCGTGGGCGACTGTTTTATGTATGTCCTCTTTCAGTGGTAAATAATCATACGTTTGCTTAGTTATGTAAATAATTTGTTTGTTAAAAATAAATTTCTTATTATTTTCTTAACATGTAACAGCCAGGTACACAAGACTATGGGTGTCGATACTTCGCGTGGAAAGATGAATTTGAAGCAGAACACTTTAATCAACCCTCTTCTTCAACGCATTACTCAAACTGCGTTGCTACAAAAAATGAGTGCGTTGCTACAAAAAATGAGAACAAGTTGTTGAAGGCAAGAATAAAGGCGCTGGAAATGGAGTTAGAAATGGCAAGGAATCCTGAGGATCACGCTTGTCAGTCAAGTGCCCGGCTCCATGATCTTTTAAATGAGATGAATAATCTTCATATGTCGTAGATGTTGTTGTTTTTAAATAATATGTATAACGTTGTCGTTTAATTTAATAATAACAGTTTTTGTTGCAGTTATTTAACGTGGTAATATTTAACGTGCTATTATACAAACAAAATAATTATACAAAACATTACACATATACAAAACATTATTAAACACAAAATATACAAAATATTATACATATACAATACATTTACTTTAAACACAAAAAAAAAAAAAAAAAAAAAAAAAAAAAAAAAAAAAAAAAAAAAAAACGGCGCTAAACGACAAAATAGGGTAAAAGTCAAAAAAAAATATATATATAAAAAGTACACCTAAATTGTAGCCCCCGTTAGTCTAAAAAATCTACCCCGTCATTATAACTTGACCCTATCAAAAAACAAAATATCAAATCACCCTCACTACTACAAGACTAAGGTTGGTGTAATGGGATGGGTAATGACGCGTTGTTTCCTCGCATGACTCTGTCATCTTATAACACCACCAACATGAGAATAGTTGACTGTCTCCTTTTGTGACAAGTCAATCTTGCCCGAGACCTAGTTATGAACTTCGTTGTGTGTGTATATTGCGGGGGGTTTATTTGTGTTTTAAGTGTGGTATGTTTGGTTGTTTGAATGGTGAAGTTGGTGGTCTTATTAGATAGTATGGTGATGTTGTTGGTAGTGGAGTGAAAAGCCGATGTGGTGTTGAGTTGCCATTGGTGATGTTGGTCACCATTACACTTAGCCTAAGAGTAATGGCGACCAACATCACTATCGTCAAAACACCACATAAAATTTTTGGTATAATTACACACAAATATATCTAACTTGTCACCTTTTATAGTTCTGTATCATACTATTTTTTTTCTTAGTTCCATGTACTCAACTTTGCAAAGTCATCAATTGATTGAGACCGATATACCCAAAAGTTAAGTACATAGAACTAAAAAAAAATACATACAACTGATTACCCTGGTACACAGAACTAAGTGAATTCGAAAGTTGAGTACATGAAATTACAAAAAAATAGTAAGATACACATAACTACAAAAAGTGACAAGTTAAATACATTTTCGTGTAATTATCCCAAACTTTTTCACCCTACCATCAACATCACAACCAAACGGGTATAATAAAACCATTAAACTTCACCACTCAAACATATACCTCACATACAAACAAGTATAAATCAATATCACAACTCACACACAACTAAAATCATAAACGTCGTGAGGAAAGTTTTTCAAGGAAGACGCGCAGTAAACAAAAGCATGTCAAGTTGTCAACTATCAACAAGATATTAAGCACCATAAATATAACCACGATTACATTATCGTACAATTATATTCACTTAAAACCCTGTTTCGACACGACGCCTATTGTTCAAGAACATATATAGGTAGATATTTATGGAGTTTTTAATATAGGGAATGTCTAACCAATGCCCTAAGGGCATTGGTTAAGATTTGTCTTCTTGTGACTTTTAATTACATAAATGATCCTTATGGTTAACACAAAATTGCATATTTGGATATGGACCCAAAAAAATAGAAATTAAAAATAACAAAAAGACAAATATTAACCAATGCCCTTAGGGCATTGGTTAGACATTCCCTTTAATATTTTTTGGACCATGGGCCCTCTAATAAAGGCTACTAAATATTTTTTGGACCAAAAGCCTACTAAATATTGAGTGGGTCTTCTCTTTATTTTACCTTCCACTTTTTTGAAAATTCAATTATATACTTTACAAAAACGAACATGACCGCAAAACGGAAGTATATTTTACGAATTCTCATCAAAACTTTTTTTTATTGTTTTCTTTTTATTATTATTATTATTATTATTATTATTATTATTATTATTATTTTTGAACAACAGAATTATATTAAGAGAAAAAAACTCCCATCAAAGCTTAAGAAAATAAAACTAAAACTAGCGAAATACACTGAATTGGAGTCGCGACACAACACTAGTAGGTCGTGACACAATTCCTGGCTGTAACTAAGTCGCGTCACAACAAACAGGGATTACCATTTTTATTGATTTTTTGTCCGCATCAAAAACTCTAAATACTATGAACATCTATGTTTTTTATTTATTATTTTTTTTCTCACTAGAACACCAAACTATAAAAGGAGACTATAATACAATCTAAGGGTTTTACCCAACAGATGATAATTCAGTCATTTCAATTCGAGCGATCCAAAAGTTCTTAAAAATTACGTATGTAATTTCAAAGTTACAAAGGTTCCGCTTACGATTTTGGACATGTATTTGCAAGAAAGAAAAAGTATTGGAAAAGAAAACAAATTTCCAATGTAGTTACTTATTTGCCCTTGACTTCATGATCAACGAAAGACTAAAACTAACATTGCATTTTTTTATTTTTTTTTCCTTTTTTTTAGAAAAAGTAAAAAGAAAAAAATGAAATGAGAAAGGAAAAAAATGAAAGGAAATTACAAATTTATTGTGTTCTTGAAATTTTTCTTGAACAAAAATGAATGCCAAAAAATTTCTGCCAAAATATAGGAGGATTTGAACGGATACAAAACAACACATAATTTATTAAATATATAATGACCAATATAGCCGTTAGTATTTATAATAAGTGAACATGTTTAAAAAGGCATAAATATAATTATATTACTCTTTTTTTTTCTTTTTTTCTTAACTCGAGAACACAATATTTTTTTTCTTTTCCTTTCATTTTATTTCAATTCAAAAATATAAAACAAAAATCAATTTTTTTACTTTTTTTTACCCATCATTTCTTACCTCACAATATCATATAAAAAAGGGAAATGCTAATAAAAAGACTTCATGGTTGTTGTTAGCAACCAACTTTTCAAAAAAAAAAAATGCTAATATTAAAACAAATGTGCTAACTAATTCATCACTTTTATCTTTGAAGACCAATAAAAAAATGCATTTTATTCGTGTTTGAGAAAATCAAAGAAATTGTGATTGATTATTCATAATTTTGTTTGGGCATGATAAATATTCTATGCTTAATTTTTGTAAATCAGTTGTCAACAACAACATTAACGCTCAGTTCTCGAGTTTTAAGTAAAGAGAAATAGAAAAAAAATTAAAAAGGGAAAAGAAAGTAAGTGTTAGTTGTTATGTTTTTGAAATAAAAGAAATGAAAAGGAAAGTAATCATTATTATGTTCTTGAGTAGGAGAAAAAAAAAATAACTTGATGAAATTACATATATGCCCTTTAGTTGTTAATGTAAAATGTTTTAAAAATTGTATATGAGTCTTTACACAATAACAATTTTCATTCCCTTTCTTTTTCCTTCCAAAAATGGGAGAAAGATTTTGTTAATAAATCTTCATCTCTATTTCTTTTCCACTTTCTTTTCCTTTCTTAAAAAAAAAATTAAGAAGACAAAAAACTATTAGTTTACTTTCTTTTCCTTTTCCTTTTCAACTCGAGAACAGAGTGTATTAAACCTCGTAAAAAATCTTAATAACACGATGTAAAAACTGCAAAAAGCATGACCCCACTATCATAATTCTTGGGAAGCTAGTTGAAATGTTGAATACGCTGGGCCTTCGGTCAAGTGTCCATCATTGACCTAAATAATTTGTTTTCTCACAGGGTTAATTCGATGTAATGACAACGAAACTTTCATATGTGTTTTCGTTGTTTATAACGTTGTGCATTCAACATATCTCTCCTATACTAAAATGTTTTTATTTAGTAACTGAAAATAAGAAATATTAAATTATTATTATGCTATTATGTTTTGGTTTAAATGTACTTTTTTTTTAAATTAATGTTGTTATTAAAATTATTTATCTATTACTATCATTTTTTCTTGACAAAAATACACCGTTTGTCCCTAAACTTATCTAAAAACATCGTCATGTCTCTTAAGTTTGCAAAATCGTCGCCATGCGTCCAAAAGTCTGGTTTTTTAGGCCGAATGCGTCCCTTGACCAGAAATGGTGAGGTAAACGCTCATTTTTTGTTATATTTTCAAGGACATAATAGTCCAACAACATTTATAACTATCATATAGTTAAATCTAACACGACACTCCATTTTTATCATCAAACGGGTCTATTTTGTTAGGGAGACAAGTACATTGTTGTGTGGTGAAATATGGATTTGAGTGGCATGTATATGTGAGGAAAACATTGGTTCATATGGATGGAATGGTGAAAGAGGTTCAGGTAGCGCGTAAGTTGTTCGATGAAATGCTTGAACCGGACTTGGTTGCGTGGAATACGGTTATTGATTGTTATGTTTGTTGTGGGGAGTATAAGGAATGTTTGGAGTTGTTTTCGCGTATGCATGATGCTGGTGTAAGACCACGTCAAATAACCCGCAGTTGTTTTCGCGTATGCATGTTTGTTGTGGGGAGTATAAATATGAAAGACTCACAAGTTGTAACCATGAAAATACATGCAACAATGCATGGTAACAAGCTAAGAATGCCAAGTATATATATCTATAACTAGTTAGCAAATGGATACTTGTGTTGCAGTTGTTTGTTGGAGGCTTGCAGTAGTCTTGCAAAATTGCAAGTTACATTTTGCATTAGTAGGCAAATAGTAAGATATAATAATAAGAAACTAAAAGAACAATACTCATGACTTGACATTAGTTGCAACTTACTTAGAAAATGGAATTGGCAACTTTTGCACTAATTTTAAAAGTTGATGAGATTGATCGTGTGTGTATCATTCAAATAACAAGAACATATAATAATAAGCAAGTAGAATAACAGTTGCAGTCTTGTAAACATAAGCTTTTCAAATAACAAACTTACAACAGTAGGTAAATAACAACTAACAAGCTACTACAAGGACCATTTAACTTGTGCATTTCAATTGACTAAAGATTAGGCAAAGTTTTTATGAAAAATAACAAAAATACAGAAAGAAAAAGAAAAACTAACTCGGGTTAGTCGGGTTGACCGAAACTCGAATAGGCAAAGTATTTTGAACCCGGTACCCGACCCTATTACATATTCGGGTTAATCGGGTTGACCCGATTGACCCGAGTTAGATTTTGAACCCGAGTATTCAAATGTCGCAAAAACTCAAGGATAGCCTTTCAAGCCAATCGAGTACTGATTTGATCCAGATAACCTTGCTGTAAATTCTACAATTACATATTGCTGGAACTTCACAAAATAAATCAATCTTTTGAAAGGGATAATGTCAATTAGTAGCAATGTATGTATCTCAGTGTTCAACATTAGTCATTTATACGTTGTTCCCTGTCAATTTAGCTCATTAGCTTGGTAAAACCTTCCATTTACGTCATGTTTATGTCCAAAAATAAGAGAGTACTTTCTCATACGTTCCACGTTACTCATTTTAAGATGATGGAAATGGGAATGTTTATACTAAGTCGGATGACTAAATTGGTATTAATCAAAGTATAATGAGCGACATGAAACATTGTGATAACTACATCATTTTATGATATTACCAAATTCTGTAAACTTAAAAATTGTGCAAATCTCATATACACTTTTTGAGTCTAGTGATTGATAACACACAAACTGGCTTTGCAAAACCATATCGACCTTTGAGTGGTTTGTAACATTTAGAAAACTGAGAGTCCAAAGTGCCCGAGCGGGTTATTCAACGTGGTCTTACACCAGCATCATGCATAGGCGAAAACAACACCAAACCTTCCCTATACTCCCCACAACAAACATAACAATCAATACTCGTATTCCACGCAACCAAGTCCGGTTCAAGTATTTCATCAAACAACTTACGCGCTACCCGAACCTCTTTCACCATTCCATACATATGAACCAATGTTTTCCTCATATATAGATGCCACTCAAACTCATATTTCACCACACAACAATGTACTTGTCTCCTTAACAAAATATGCCCGTTTGATGATAAGAATGGAGTTTTGTGTTAGATTTAACCATAGTTATAAATGTTGTTGGATATTATGCCTTTGAAAAAAAATGAGCATTGACCTCACCATTTCTGGTCAAGGGACGCATTCGGCCTCAAAAACCAGACTTTTGGACGCATGGCGACGATTTTGCAAACTTAGGTGGCATGGCGATGTTTTTGGACAAGTTTCGGGAACCAACAGTGTATTTTTGTCTTTTTTCTTTGTTTGCAAATTTATTCTAATCCCGATTTATATTTCAATCCATATTTTTTAAACTGAAACTAATATGTTGTTGTTGTCATCTCGAATGATAAAAACTTTTCAACGTCAATTGTTGAATGTTAGATGAAATTTTCAACCACAATATCTTAACTATAACAATTTGCTGCTTTAAAATCTCGTTGTTATGCAAATGTACACGTTTAGAATTTAATAATGTGTCATTACACTTAGACATCTCCTTCTCTCACTTCTTTCATCACTGGGTGAAAAATCTTTTCTGAAATTTATGTGCTTATTAATGCAAGTTTTGCAAATCACAAAAGGTTTTACCTCTCAAGGGATCTTGAGAGATTTTGCAATCCTCCAAGCAATGTACTTGATCATTGTAGTATAGTATATGGTATGTCCGGGGGATTGATCGTTCTCTAAAGGAATAGTGTCATTAGGATTGAAGTGTATGTCAACTAGGTCTAAAGGTGAGGGATGATTCTTTTTATATTTTATATTTTATGAAAGCGGTGAAAATCTCGGTTTTTGGAAGAGGTAGCGGAATTAGTTGCTAGTCAACTAACCCAAAAGCTATTAATTAAACTAATATGCAAGAAAACTAAATTAGGTTTCTACAAGGGAAGTGAAGCGTATCGACCTATGATATATTACTCCTTGCTAGCTATCTAATTCTACCTACTGAATTCTCACATCCTTGTTTTAATTGAAGCGTTGTATTCCTTAATACCAGTCGTAGGGGCGTGCACCTCCTTCCCCAACTCTATGAATATCTATTTCTTCTTATGAAGACACGTTTAGTACCCTATCATACAATCATCAACATCTACTCATGCATTAAATACAACGAATAAATCGTAGTGCACATCCGATTACGTTTCTTAAGACTTTCAAGCTTGTTATACAAAGGAGGTTAGCTAGTTTTTTTAAGCCTAACGTGAATCAATCAATTAAACAAGAGACACCAGGAAGCAAGAATTATAAACTAAATCAATTGGATTTATTGAATTCGTCACGAACACAATAAGATCTAATTAATTATAAACAAGTTTTATACAATCATAAGTAAACACTAGGTGAATTAGCAAAGCATAATCAATGAAGAGCAAGCAACAATAATAATGGAAGACATAATTAAGATATAATCAACAAACCAATACAAGATATTTATGAAGTGATTGAAACCCTTTAAGTTGCTGGAAAAACACCTACCCTAACCCTAAAATTAGACTTACGGTTGGGGCTTACAAAAAGTGAAGTTATAATGTTATATTTATAGGCAGATTTTTTGTCGGCAAAGGCTAACGGAGTCAGCCCGTACAAGTGACGGCGTCAACATAATTTTTTACCAAATTTTAGATCTTTTCTTCCTCTTCGCGTAGGCTTTTGAACCACCTAAATCCGAGTTCGTATGAAGACTTTATGGCCAAAACAGTATCAGCTACTTCGCGCACATGTTGTGGTAGTCTTGATCAACTTGTGAATTGTGATGGTGTCACTAGGGTATCTTCTTGTGTAAGTCATCATTCTGACGTCGTCACTCTTTAACATCTGACGTCGTTAGGTTCAACCCTGATGCTGTCACTCTCAAAGTCTTCTGAGTCATCTCTCTTTAGCTTATAACCTGACGGCCTACTTCCATTTACACCTGACGCCGTCAGGTGTAATTCTTCAAAAGGTTTACTGGAGCGTCACGTTTGATATTTTCCATCAACTTTATCTTCAAGTGACAGCGTCAGCTTGTAATGCCTGACGCCATCAGGTGCATTTCTTGACAATTATCCATGACTTTGTTGTTTTCTTCATTCTTCAGCCCAAAAACGTCCAAAATACTTCATATTCCAGAAATCACATCCCAAGTACCTAAAATGATAAAAGAAACAATTTGAAGCAATATTTGACTATAAATTCACAACTTAAGGCTTAAATGACTCCCTGAAAATGCATCAAATAAATCCTTATCACTTATAACATTTCTCATATTTAATAGTGTTTCAATTTGGACAACTTGTTTTTGTTTGTTGAATAATATATTATGTTGGGTTTGTTATGCTCGAGCCTGTCAGTGAGCTTAGCTCCGTTAAGATTTTTATGTAATTTATCATTATAAAACCTAATGGTTAGTTCATTGTCTAACATGGTATGAGAGCGGGTTTGAGCTTTAACCCTAGTCGTCATGAACTGATGTCTTTGTGCCTCCCTGTCAAACACTCTCAGCCGCCTTTTTATGTTTAAAAAAATCTTACATGATAACTGTCTGGCCACTAATTTTAAACTACGCGGAGTTAACTGCACAAAAAACACCCAAACCCCCAACCCCCCACACGGCGACGCCAAAATAGGCGCTGTTGTTGAATTTAAAGAAAAGAATAATCTAAAATATACTTTTGTTGGTTTTCGTTTATTAAGAATACTTTTCACTCGCTCTTGGGTGTCTTCATCCGCTAATTATTTTTGTTACTACTTAAATTTGCTTTTCTTACTATTTGAATATTTGCTTTCACTTGCTGTTGGATGTCTGTATCAACAAATTTATCAATGCATTAATGTTTGAGCGTTCTAATTCAATCTGAAATTTCAGATTTCACCGCTAAGACCCAAACCCGATTGTGAGATTAATTCCACAAAGATTCCAATCTAATCTATTGTTATAAACAGTTATCAATATGGATGTAAATACATACGAGGTATTTCATTGTCTAACGTTGTTTGCCTAAATTTGTTCATCGTTTTTTTTTTTATTTTTATTTTTTATTATTATTTTTTTTTCCCGGAGGATGCACTCATGCACCAATGTTAAGGGGTAAAATATACAAAGTGTTTGTAATTTGTAAATAGTGGCGTCTTACTTAGGCTTGTCACAGTAAGAGTAATCGATCGACCGATTGAATCGATAGCTCTCGATCGACCTTACTGTGGGAAGAAGTAATTGATCGATCGATATGTGGGTTTTGGAGAATGAGAGTCGCATCTGCGATCTAGATCGATAGTTTTTTTTCCTCAATACTTGTGTTTTATGTTTTGTGTTTATGTGTTTTGTTTTTTAAACATTAAAGTGAAAACACTTAAACAAGTTAAAACACGAATTACATTGAACATCGAATTGAAAATACATTAAACATCGAATTGAAAATACGAAGTACGATTAATAGAAACTACGATACGGTAATGAAAATAAAAACTACGATTAAATGAAACTACGAAAAGGAATCATCTGAGTTCCAAACCTCCTCACTTGAACAGTACCTAAACTAGCCATCATAATACTTTCCTTCCATTATGTCAAACTAGTTATTCTTAAGATGTTTTGCATCTCTGGATTCCTGCTCAAAAAGAGCAGCTTCCTCTTGTAGTTCTCTTTGTTCGATTTCTCTCCTGACTTCCTCATCCTGGTCAAGAAGTCGGAGTTCATCCTTAGTGAGTCCAAATGGATTTGGTTGTTGTTGGACAACCGGTGGATTGGGTTGTTGTTGGAAAACCGGTGAATTGTTTACCGATTCATTTTCTGGTGTGAATACCGAAAAAATATCCTCAGGTGGAGTGTTCACTGGTTCATTTTGAATCAGGTTGGAGCTTGGGAATTGCTGGGTGAAGTCGTGTTCATATGGGAATTGTTGAGAGAAGTCACGGTGACTTGGGAATTGTTAAGAGAAGTCACGGTGACTTGGGAATTGTTGGGAGAAATCTTTACGAGACATTGTTGTGGAGAGAATTTGTTAATAAATTTTCTCTGTGTGTGTAAACAATGCAGAGTACGTGGCTATATATAGGCAAGTTTTAAAAATTGAAAACGAATTTGAATTTAAATAAAGCCCACTCATATTTGAATTTTAAATTTTGAATTTGAATTTTGTTGGGATCCCGCTCAAAGTTGAATTTGAATTTGAAATACGATATTGAATAGGGTTCGTTTTGAAAATATAAAAAGGAAATGGTTTTTTTTTTTTTTTTTTTTTTTTTTTTGAGAAAAAGAAAATGATGAAGGTCGCTTTTACTGGGGCACACAATCGCTTGTAGGTCGCTGTAAAGAAAAAGCTGATGTGGCAGAAAAAATAAGAGGAATTGACCCTTCTTACCGTGTCTAGCCTTATCTTGCACAAAGGTGAAGTACTGATTTAAATCAAAACAATATTTAAAATAATTAAGGGAAATAGTAAAACGTTTAATCATTGATTAATAGTTTAAAACATACGATAAATGGTATGAGGAAAAACAACGTGATTATAATATGCGACAACGCTAGTTAATTAGTCATATATTTTGCAATAAGAATTAGTTATGATTTATGAAACAACATGGCATAACACTTATTACTAAGATCTTCTCACGCGATATGCATGTACGTCATTTTTAATTCACTTAGATACCACATACCTCTAATTATTAAATACATAGCTCGACTTCTTTTACACTGATGTACTTGCATAAGCATTCCTACATATTTTGTGTCAATTGTCATGGCTCGTCGTATAATTGCATAGTTGGCTTCTACCAACAACTAGAGCTAGACCACATGTACACCTTAGACGAAACATAGATTACCCCTCACCCTTAATTTACATTGACTTGGATGTTGCATTGTAGCATGCTCCATGAGCTTTGCCCCAGATCCCCTCTAATGTCCCTTTATATGTGCAGATTACGTTATCGGCTGTCGTCACTAACATAATGTCCCTTTTCATAACAATAGGTGTCGGTAGCTGAACCTGTGAAGGTAAAATGATGATGTGACATGTCGTCGTGATATAATTACAATACTAAATTGAATAAAACGCTATTTAGAAGAAAAGAACATTTGAAAGAATCAGATTGCGCTAATATGAGAGATCAATTTTGTCATGTGGCAAAACAACGCAACCCTATTGATCAACGAAAATAAAAATTTCACCTCCAATCGAGTAATAATTGAATAATTTTGTTTTCCGTACAATTGAGATTTCATAAAAGTTTGATCAAATGGCTTGTAGTCTAATGATATCTTATGTTCGGCATGTTTGGTATGTAGCTTTTTGAACGTTTTTAGCAAGATCGTTTTGGTCTTTGGAAAATTCTGATCGGAAGATCGGATCAGGATCTTAAAATCTTATTATAATATCATTTTCTTAATAACCTCTTAATATTATACAAATCTACAAATTAGTATATATCATAGACACAAATTTATAAAAATATTTCATGAAAATGTTGTTCTAAATTATGATTATGGATTTTTTTAAGGAGAATAACATGTTATTTTTTAAAGTTTATAAAAAAAATCAATAACTTTGTAGTTTTTTAGTTTATTGTTGAAAAAAAGATTGAATTAGATTAGATTTTAAAATTCTATGATTAAAATCGATCATATGAGATTTTATGCTTGCAAAGATCATACATAAGATCGAGATCGTTTTTGCTATATAGCATCGTAAAATCGTAAGTTCGTAAGATTAGTATCAGGATTTTAGTAATCATGGTGTTTACTTTTTAGAGCTACAAATTTTTATTTTAAAGATAAATTGTTTGGATACGCTAGCTAAAAGCTTTTGATTTTTAAAAAGCTTCAAATATTAAAAGCTGTGATAGGAGCCTTTAAAATTTTACAGGAACTGTTTGTACATTTAATTACTTTTATACCCTCTATTTACTTGATCGACATATCTCAAGTGATGTCCAGTGAAGAGGAGGTTCGTTTACTAATGTGTTATTTTAATGAACTCATGTTTTCGTAAATATAATATTTAAAGGTCACAGATGTATAAAAGGTACTAGTAGTCAAGTGTTGCGTTTTAAACGTTTAAAGTTTTTCATTCGGTCGCGATTGTTATAAGTTAAATATCTTTTATATTATAAAAGAATTATATCATTTCGGAGTATTTATGCAAATCTCTTCTTATTGAAAAAAAAAATAAACGAATAAGAGAGCTCGATTTTGCCACGTATGCTAAATCGAGCAATATGATTGGTAAATAAAAAGACAAAATTAAATTGATTTTAGTCAAACTTAATCAATTTGGTGAAGAAATTTGGTTAAGCAAAAAATGCATAAAAATATAGATGTCAAATTTATAAAAATAAAAACTTAAAAAAAGAGGAAGTAATTAATAAAACTTAGGTGTTTAAATTTTAAATAAATTATATAGAGTTAAGTGTAAAATTACAAGTTTTCATGTTTTTTAATAACTTTAAAAAAAAAAAAAAAAAAAAAAAAAAAAAAAAAAAAAAAACCTAACACTTCATACCCCCTATACTTTATAATATTAACTTTGTTTAAAATTACATGATTATTAATATTAGTTTTTAGACTTTTATTATTAAAATTACAAAATTTAGTAAATATGTGAATAAGTTTTAATACACGTTAAATATTTTTTAAATTAATGTTAGTTTTAGACTTTTCTAGAATATTTTTTTAAATAAGGACTCCTGTTATTTTATTTAAAAGTTTAATTTATGCGTACACGGGTTTCAATATTAAATACGACTAAATTATTAGTAACAGGAATATAAATATCAAATGGTAAGCACGAGTTACTGTGATATGAAAATAAATATACGCGATTCAACTTACAACAACGACTCATAAAATTGTTATTTGAAATTTATATATGGATATCCATAAAAACATTTTAAAAACTTTATGGAGCATAATTTAATTTTATCAACGCTCATTATGTGCTACTAAACTTGCACATTTTGTAAAATATGATATTAATAGTTAAAGTTAAACAACAATATCAACCTCAACCGCAACATGTCTGTCAGTTAAAAATATTATACAAAGTTAATTAAAAAAAAAAAAAAAAAAAAAAAAAAAAAAAAAAAAAAACACTATGTTGGTGATAACCTAAATTTATTCATTGACGTGATGTTTCATCAAAAAAAAAAGAAAAAAAAAAAAAAAAAAACCGTAATAGTGGCTGTTGTAAAGGAATTAAAAGTATGTACATGAGAATTATTAAGCAAGTATATTTAGTTTTTAATCAGGTTATTACGTTACTATATTGCGTTAATGTTATTGAGTTGGTAATAACGGATGTAAGATACAACCATTCTTCTATACTTATGATTTATGTATTAACCTCTTTTTGCTTCTGAATAGAATCCGAAAAAGACCTCAACATAACTTTGACTTATGTCTTATCTAGCTGATAGTTTTTAGTAACTTTTTTTTTTTCTTTTTTTATGTTTTATTGAAAATTTCTACACCTAATATTTATGGTTTAATTTTTTTATACACACCAACTTTTAGTAGCTTTTTTTTAATGTTTTATTGAAAATTTCTACTCCTAATATTTGCGTTTTTACTATAAACATACTAAGCTATGATAGAATTAGTTGTGAGTTCAGAGTTTTTTATTAAGCTTCACAAAAAAGCTTGAAATTTTATCAAAAACTTATTGTGTTATAGTAATTGAATAAGCCAATAAGCACATTCAATAAGCATAACCAATCGCCCCTTTATTTTTAATCTGACGTTTTCTTATTTGATGTTAGGACTAACTTTGTTGTTATCCTTACTATAATGCAACATGTTAGTGGTGTTTGCAGTTTTATGATCTTATCACACACACACTAAAATGCAAAGTAATTTGTTGTGTGCTTTTTTTAGAGGAGGATTAAGTATCAACACATGATTGTCGTGGAAGGATTATCTACGCCTGCTCAAGGTATGAATGTATAATTAAGTTAATTTACTAATTTAGATAATACATGAATGTATTTTAATGTACCAAAGATGTGTTTTAGTGCCTATCCGAAGAATTTTATGTAAGAATTCTTAGCAGATGTCTTTGAATGAGTTAATGAAACTTAGCAAGTGTTTGTTGTTATTGATAACACTATGGGTGTCAACCAACGGTCTAAAATATAGGCGTCTTTTACCTTGATGATTTAAGCTAATTGTGAAGAAAGTTGCACTAAAGTGAAAGATCGGTAAGGATTTAAATAATCTTAAAAGACTTGCGAATATACTCTTTGCCCTTTTTTCCATGCATTTATAATTTACTTATGCAAGTAATAATATTTTCCTTATATAATTCAGTCTCACAGAAAAATTATTCTTATACCTTATACATAAACGTATTCTACCATTACATCGTTTTTTGTTTCTCTTTATGTAATAAAAAAGCTATAGTATAAGCTTACGTTAATTTGATTATTTTATAATCAAACATGAGAAGTAAATAGCACAAACTTATGAAAATACAAATTTTCAAACAAAAAAGTACATTGGTAAACATAGTATGATGGTTATTTATAATCAAGTAAATGAATCAATCTTCAAAACTATCTAAATATGCTACATATTTAAAGAAAATATAAGTAAAAAAAAATATCACAATTACAAAACACATCATAAATTGATATCACGGGTTAGCAAAACTAAAAGCATTTATCACTACCATTTTATGCAAGTCAAGTATCGTCATGTGATTTTGCTTGAATAATAAAATATTATTTTTAATTCAAAAACATTCTGCTAAAATAATAAGTAGATTATAACATATATACTTGTGGTTTTTTATCTTTAGTCCACAAAGTAAAACTATTTAAAACATGTTAAATGATTAATTTCTTAATCGATAATAATATATAATCAAAAAAAAATTTAAAAACCCTGTGCGTGCACAGGTATTATAACTAGTAATTAGGGGTAAAAAATATAAAGATGTAGTTAAAAGAAGACAAATATTCATACAAAGATACAATATTTATTTATTTATATATTTTATTTTTTTAAGTTCTCAGAAAAATTTTAAAAAAATCCACAATATCGTGTATGTTAGTGCATAAAAAATTATGAAACAAGTTTTGTTTTTTTTTTTTTTTTTTTTTTAATTTTCAACTTGTTATAGTGTGATGCAAAAAGTCAAAAGAAGTTTCCAACACCTCAGGAAACTAGTCGAGATAGATGACTCTACTTAACTTAAAATAAAGAAATTAGAATTCAAATTGGTCGAGAAAAAGAACCGCGGGGTACAAAAATGAATTTTCGATTTACAAAAAAACAATTTAATGCACAAACATTTCTTGTTGTTTTATAATTTTTTTGGCAAAACTATCCACTTGTAGAAAAACTATTCCACAATTTTTTTTATGCTCCAACGTACCCGATCTTCTGAAATATTTTTGGAATTTTTCAAAAATAATTTTTTTTAAATCATTTGTACGGACATTTTGTCTTTTTATTTGATCTATGCCATAAAATAGCAACGTACTTTCAAAATTTTACTGACTTGAAACACTTATTCTTTTTTTAACATGGACTTTCAAATTTTGTTCCGTCTTGAAACACTTTATATACATTATCCGCGCGTTTTTTTTCACGTTGGATATTTTTTTTCCACTTGCACTTCCCACTAACTTAAAAGTCAATCGTATATTAACCATTTTCTCCCAAATAAATCATAATTTCACTCACTTTACTCTCTCTCAAATAAACCTTAATTTTATTCACTCCACTTATGATTATCAACCGAATAAATTTCGTTATGGCTAATGGTATGAATTGTGTTTTAATTTTACGTTTATAACGGTTGTTTTTAATAGCGGAGAAACCCTAATTTACAAGTTAACCAAAATAGAAGAAATCAAAAAAGGGTATTTTCACCATTTACTTGAAGTACGATGGTCTTTTTGTTTCAAGCCCTTTGAGATACGTAGAGGGTGACGTGAAATAAATCTCATATATTAATTTTGATGATATGTCATTTGATAATCTTTAAATTGTCAAAAAGTTAATTCCATTTGGACACAACTTTCAAAGGTTGTATTATTGCAAAACTGGTACCACATTGAGCTTAGGTATAAAAGAGATTAAGTCTGATACAGATGTTGTTGACATGTTGATTGCTGATTATGAGAATGGTAATTTGATTAATATGTTTGTGGAACACTATGATTATGATGTGATGGACTTCATTCACTTAGAACAAACCGAGGAAAAAAAATATAGAGGATAGTGATGATTGCTATTCTAGAGATGATTGTGAACAAATAGACTATGTTAATTTTCAGAATGAGGGTGATGATAATGTAGTCATTAAGGATATAAGTACCCCAAATACTTTCCTGAATAAGCTTTGTAGTTCTAGGGCTTTATTTAAAGGTTCAAGGCAACAACAAGTCCCTGCTATTGGTGAAATACCAGAAGAAGATCATGATAATGATCAAATTGAACTTGTGTATAAGGTAAAAAAAATGTGTAGTTTATCTTGCCTTTGAACCTAATATACCTTGGGATAAGATGAAACAAATTCTAGTAATGAGGTATGAAAGTACTCATCAGTTAAAATTAGCTCTGACAAACTATGGTGTAGCCCTGGTTATCAACTTCGGAATATGAATAATGAAATTGGAGAAGTGTCATCGTTTATTGTGGAAGGAATGTTGCAGAAGGCAGATGTGCAGGTAAAAAGGGTAAAAAAGATAGGGTAATGCCAAACAAAGACCGGTCTGGTCTAACAAAGAAGAAAAAGGTAAGGAATGAATCTGATGAGGGTACTAGTAAACAAGTTAAGAAAACTAAGTTAAGAAGGTCAAGAAAAAAAAAAAGGAAATGGATTTGAGAAGGGTACAAGTCAAGAAGTGTCTTTACGTCAGTCACTAAAGTGGACAAAAAAAAAGATTTATGAGCATAAATTTGTTCCTTGTCAATTTTGGTTATATGCATCATGGATGCGTAATGAGCCTTCTTTTCAAATTAAGTCACTCATTTCTGAACATAAATGTTGTAGGAATTACAACTTAGGCTCTATTGTAACTTTTAAGTGGATTACAGCTCAATATGGAAAAGAAATCATAACTGGTCCATTCATGCCTTATAGTGTTGGGTTTATTCAGTACCCAAGCTTCCTTAAACAAGGATTTGAATAGAAAAATAACATCAGTGTTAGAAACCCTTTAACAATACTCAAGTCACTGAGTGAACAGTTGCTCAGTGAGTTACATTCAAGATGCTAAGGACAAGTCTAAGAAGAAAGCCTCTCCATTAAGTGAGGCGGAATCTCAGTGAGTGGCCCTAAGCCAAAGAAGAAGGTGATGGGTTCAGCGAGTGATGACAATAACTCACTAAACCCCATCTCCTCAACAACTATGAAGACTGAAGATTGAAGACCTGAAGTCTGAAGAAAAGGCGGGAAACGTTTGAACATAAAAGAGTCATTATCAAGAAAACTCAAAGTTTCTATGAATGGCTAAGGTTCAGGATGGAGTCATCACTGCACCTCAGAAAGTAACCTTGCCCTATACCCAGAATAGGTTTATGTAACAGGGACAAAATACGTAGGTATTTTGTCCTAACTAGGCTTAGGTCATCTTTGCCTTTATTACAACGGTTGTATTCTTACTTGTGTATAAATAGGATTATAAGTGAAGAGTAAAAGTTGACAAGTTTATGCAATTAATGCTTAGACATTCACAAACAACTCTTACTCATCCAAATAGCAATTGTGCCCCTTAGATAGCTCAGTGGTTCCGTGAATAGTTGTTACTTAAGCTTAGCTTAAGTTTATAGATGAGATTTAATATACTTGTCATTCAATCCCAAGTGTTGTTCCGTAAACACTTGGGGTAACTTCTAATAAGAATTAAACGTTGAAAAATATCTTGTCTTTTATCTTTACGTTTTCTTTACTTATTGTCAAGGTTGCAAAAATCGTGAATCGGTAATCGGGCGGTCGACCACCTTGTAGCTTGTAATCGGTCTAGGCGGGGTTAATCGGTGATTAATCGGATTGGCAATACTAAAAAATTTTGGTTATTTTCGGCAAGTTTTGTGTATTTCTGCTGAGTTTTAGGTATTTCAGGCAAGGTATTTTCTAAGAAATAACTTGTAATAGAATTAAACAGTTACTATAAGTGATCAAAATAAGTTTACAGTGAGTTTTGGGTATTTCCGGCAATATTTGTAGGTTTTCGGAAAGTTTGAACACCATTGACCGCCGTTAATCCCCGTTGACCATGGTTGACCTATGTGTTTGACCCAGTTACATAAATCGGCAAGGTCGGTGGCCTTGTAGCACCTAATCGATGATTAATCGGCCTTGTAGATTTTTTTTGCAACACTGCTAGTTATTGTTAATAAATCTTTCATTACTATGCCATGGAACTTGGTTAGTTTAACTTTGTAGTTAATACTAATTAAGTATAAGGGAACAACATATAGAAAAATGAAAGATGACATAAGACTGAAGTATATGATAGATGTTAATTTAGGACAGTGTAAGAAAGCAAAGCAGAGAGAATTAACTGATCATGAAAGTAGCCTAATTGAACATTACAGTAGACTTTATGACTACATGCAAGCTATTTTAGAGTCAAACCATGGGTCTACATGTAGGTTGGATGTAGATGAATCATCTAATTTAGTGCATATTTCAAAAGAATGTACATTTGTTTTAAGGGTATCAAAGATGGGTGGTAAGCAGGGTGTAAGAAGGTCATAAGTTTAAATGGTTGTTTTTTGAAGCATACCTGTAAGGGTGATACATGCATCAGTTGATACAGCTCCACTTGATGTAGTAACACATAGGAAAGGCAAAGCTGTTGCAGCAGCACATGGTGAAACATAAGAACCACTTGATGCAACAACACATGATGATACAACAACACTTAATGCAACAACACATAAGCTCTTAATGATACAGTCATACAACAGAACCATCACAACCAAAAAAAGAAAAGAAACATGCCAAAGTGGCATCACCAAGCATATGTAGAAAAGAAACATGCCAAAGTGGCATCACCAAGCATCAGAAAGAATAAAAAACTAGTAGATGAGCAAGGCTTATAACTTTGACCATTTTTTTTAACTAGATCAACTCCTGAAATGGCATTTGATGTTTCTGAATTTGATTAGATTAATGATTAGGAACTGTCTATAGTTTAACTATGTTTTAAGTGTTTATAATGGATGATTAAGAACTTAAACTGCATGTTTCATGGGTTTTCTTTGGACAGTAATGGTGGACAAAGGCATATAGACACAACTTTTCTGCTATCTTTTGTAAAGTACTTTGATATGGCTTTGACCACCTTGAATTATGGAAATACAGTAATTTACTATTAAAACGTGTAGTTGTTTATGTTATATTCCAGTTTTCAAGTGTAGGCACCTTTTTTGTGTTTAATGCAGTCCATGGGTTTATGTTTAGAAATGTGCATACCATTATTCTAGTGTTGCTGCCACATTTGTTTATGAGTGCATACCAGTGCATTTGTTTATGTGCGCAACATTTGTTGCTGCAACATTATTCCAGTGTTGCTGCAACATTTGTTTGTGAGTGCATACCAGTGCATTTGTTTATGTGTGCAACATTCGTTTATGTGTGCAGACGAGTGCATTTGTTTATGTGTGCAGAAGCAGAACAATCCATAGAAATGCGCAAACTGTAAACCAATGCATTTGTTTAATGCAGTATAGTGGAGTATTTAAGTAGATACCATGTAATGACAACAACAAACGGTCCATGTTAATGCAGTAACACCGGTAATGACACAAATCTTAGTTCCATTATTTAACAACATCATTATATAACTTGTTTGTTACAAAAGAAGATACCATGACAACCGCAAAATACAAACCATGTAGCCCTAACACATCTAACCAATCTAACCCTAATTCATTACAAAGACAAACCAAGCCGCAACAACAAATATGATGACAAATGACTTGGAAAAATAAGGTTTTTTTTTTTTTTTTTACCACTTTTGTTCAAATTATCCTTGAGTTGCTGCATTTCAACTTGAAGAAGAACAACTTCTTCTTTGCTTTATTTTCTAGTTCTCGTCTTTGAGATGGATTAAGAAGCCTATAAATCTCATACAAATGAGCTCTATACCAATCATTATCTAACTCCGGATCAAGCCATTCCCATTTCTAGCATTTCTTGATTCCAGTATCATGAAAATAAAAACAACTTACATATCTGTTAGGGCAAACAAGAAATCATCTAGCATGGTTTTCTTTGGTCCAAGAGGTAAGTTTCATTAGAGGAAGAAGGCATTTACATTCAGTTGTAATAGGTGCATATGGGTTTGAATAGTTGGAAAAAGATAATGACATGCTTGCAAGGGTTTGAATCAAAATATAAGGTGGGGTTTGTATTTGGGGAAGAAGATGATGACAACAATGTTGGCTTATGAGTATTTGGGAAGAACACAAAGTGGGGTTTGTGTTTAGGTTTATAAATAGGAAAATTGGTCTAGTAAAAGACGGGTACAAATCGGGTTGGGTTTAAACCGTTCCACGTACTCATGAGTTGCCAACGTGGAAACTAAAAAAAATACGCGTGGATAATCAGTATATAAAGTGTTTTAAGTCGGAACAAAATTTGAAAGTATGTGGGTTTCCGTGTTAATAATAGAGTAAGTGTTCAAGCCAGTAATATTTTGTAAGTACGTGGCTATTTTATGGTTTTTACCCTATAATTAGAGTGATGTAGACATGCGTCAATATTGATATGTCCTCTTGTGTCATTTTATATTTTATAATTATAGTTAACTAGCAGGGTCCCCGCGCGATGCAGCTGCGGACACCCTGTAATTTAAATTTTACGGCTAATAATTTATTTTATTTGTACGTTTTTTGGCAATAACTTTATTGATTAGTTTTTTAAGGCAAAAGTTTGATGAAATTTTGCTTAGTTTGTATTATTTTATTTTATTTTGTTTTCTTGTTTAGTAGTTTGCTTGGTTTTACAATATGTGAACATACTAGCTTCATGACCCGGCCGATGGCCGGGTACGCTTCATACAATAGTTTTACAAAAAATATTTAATGTGAGAAATAAACTAATGTAGAATGAAATAAAAGTTTAACAACCTAATCGGGGGATCCTTAATATATTGATCTTGTATTATATGTACAAATAAATGTTATTATATGTACAAAATAATAGTTGTAAGTATTGTAACAAATAAATAACAAACCAAATATAATCCTTTGAGAATTGTGTCTTTTGTTTATTTTGTGGATAACCTATTTTAAAAGTTAGATATATATATTTTGTATTTTAAGTAGGAATATTATATTTTATTAAGTGATCTTTATAAAAAATGATGGTTAATAACTCATTAAAAAAAAAGATATATATACATATATAGTGTGTGGCATTACATGCAAATTGTTAACCACATTATGCCTATGATGGAAGTTGAATATGAGAAACAATTAGAAAAAAAATAAAAAAAAAAATAAATAAAAGGCCCTATGTTTTAGGTACGCTTCATAAAATTATTTTTCGAAATTATTTAAACAAAAAAAATATTGAAAAACGGAAATTATGTTTAACAAAATAATTGGAAACAATTATAAAATAGATCATGTATTATATGTAAAAAATAAACAATCAGACGTATCAAACTAAATTTATTACGTTTCTTTCTAGGATATTTCAGTTATTCAAAAATGGAGGGCATTATAGAAATCGTCTCAAGTCATATACATTCAAGAATCTTTTAAGAATAAGCCTCCTTGTGAGATGGTTTGTTGAAGTTGAGATAGATCGCGAGCAAATAGATATATTACAAATACTAAAGTATTCAGCCACATGAGCATTCAATAGGATTTTGGTCAATTTATCCAAAATAGTTAGTGATTTTAGAAGCAAAATCAAATACAATGAAATTTAAGATAAAAAGTAAAAACCATCTACACATATCATTTTGTTGCAAAGCATTGACAAAGTGTTTACTTAACTGTATAAGTCTTTTGCATAACTGATGCTCAAAAGTATATAAACTAAAATTATTTACCAACTGTAACTGATGAATATGAGAATAAATCTGCTTAGTACATGTACTTTAGTGTCATTAGCAAAACAAACCTTTGCAATGATCAACAATTATTCAGAAAATTCTGCAATCACTAACTATTTTCAAAGTCCTCAAGTTGTAGTAAAATACTTTAAAAAGAGAGATAAATCAGCCTAAACTGCACCATCGCCAGCAACCATGTTCCAACGATTCACTTATTGAAGGTCTAACATGTAATATTCATCTAAAGCACATCATTTTCTCGAGCAATGTTAATTTCAAACAGTGTTACGAATTTTATGCTTATAGTGGATACAAAGATTGCAGCTTACCACCCGAAATATGCATTCCTCCTCTTAATCAAAACTTGAAGATACAACGAAGATCTTTTAGGCGTAAAACGCATATGAAACAAATACTTCGATCACTAGACTGCACACTTCTAGTTCTGAGATGCTCAAGAATATTATATAATGTACTTCACGTAAATGGTCAATTCTTGACATTAATTAAATGTAAAAATAGCATATGCATGTTTCACTTTTGTATATTAATGTAGTAGTAAGCAGATCTCAAATACATGTGAATTCGATAACATACCATGTAATAGCATAGCTTCCAGATGACTTATCCTGATCAAAGTTCATTAGGAAGTCGGTCAAGTTTTCAAGGTCGGCTATAGCTTCATCCAACATCATTTTGCCTTTACCTATTCCATGTTTTGGCTGTACACAAGAAGTGAACGTGTAGCAATTTTAGAGTAAGCTAAAAAAACGAATCCATTAATAAGACCATTTACAGGTCGAGCATGTCGCAAGTTATTAGCGAAATTTGTCCAACTCGGTCACGAAAATTGGCTCTGAATAGTTTTCCAACTTCACCTTCAACTGCAACTTCATGCTAAAAAATGAAAATAAACTCAAGTTATTAGCAAGTCTAAATTCATGTAACTTGACATTAATGGAAGTATGTTAACTACATATATAAGAGATAAAGACGACTTCCGACGATCGTTTCCCTTTTAGCTAAATCTTTTGAGTTGACCCATTTAACCTGCTTGAGATAGTACCCAACCAAGTTGACCCATTTTTACATGAAACTTGATTGTAAAATTGATATATATTGGAAATGCGTAAAACTAAAGCTACTTTGATGATAGTGAAAGTTCAGCTCACGAAAGGAAAAAGTGAAAATGATATTTTAGAAAAGATAATAAGAACACAATCGATAGCGATATGTATATTGATGCCAAGAAGCAAAAACTACCAAATCAATACATTTGTGCTAAATGACCACCCGTTGAAGTCAATCAACCATG
Organism: Artemisia argyi; assembly: GCA_030686995.1. Lineage (NCBI taxonomy): Eukaryota > Viridiplantae > Streptophyta > Magnoliopsida > Asterales > Asteraceae > Artemisia > Artemisia argyi. Next base: position 39,649,038 of record CM060701.1, read on the forward strand.
CCGCAAAAAACTGTTACGTTAAATATGACTGTATAAACGTCTATGTTACAAAATATTTTTAACTTCCACTAAATATAGCGATTTGTGAGGTTTTAGGAATTTGAACACAAGACTGGTGACCCATTTCATATTTTGTTGAACCTTGAAGTTCAACACACTTGACGCATTACCAATAACACATGGCCCAAAATGACCCATTTGTATGTAAATGGGTTAAAACTAATTAAAAAAAGAGCATCTAGCTTTTAAACTCAAAACAAAAGTGGGGGTTGTTCAAGCACCTGCAATCCTGGTTTCAATACCAGGACAATTCGACCAACTCGTCACGAAAATAGGCTCTGAATAGTTTCCCAATTTCACCTTTAGCTGCAACTTCATGCTAAAAAATGAAAATAAACATAAGTTATTGTCGCAAGTCTAAATTCAGATAACTTGACATTAATGGAAATATTGTTAGCTACATTTATAAGAGATGACTTCCGACTATTGGTGCAAGATGACCAGGTTGGGTAAAGGGTCGAACCAAACTATGCTAGGTTGGATTGACCCAAAATCACTATTTTGTCAAATTGTAGAACTATTTATTATGAACTTGATACTCAAAAAATGAACAATGTGACAAAAATATTTGCCCCTATATTTTAGATATGTAGATTGTTACCTTTCCATCTTCAGTAGTTACAGATGCTCCAAGTGTGTACTGTGGCTTTTGAGGGTTTTCCCAACATAGAATATCCTCAGATTGATCTGTGCAAAAGAAATGATAGTAGAGTTGATGATCAAGGTTTGCGTTGTCTCTGTTCCAGTATCTAAAATATCACCTTACCTATCAATTTTCCAATTCAAACGTTATCATCTATCTATATTCAAGAAAAGATACGACCATCAAGCTTATATGTTACACATGCTGTGACTAACTTCCATTTAAACCATCTTAAGGGACAACATGCAAATGCTTAACCTTAATATGTCGTTCGGGAATTATAGATACAGTAATTTACTATAAATTTGAGCATGTTAAACCTAAAACAATATCAAATGTCATTTTGCACTAACTTTGGAGCAGGGTAGCGGCTGTAGAAGAAACCTTTGTTATCATTTGTGCAACTAATACCCGAAAATCTGTCATCCACTTATAGCAACACTCAACTTCATAAGAGAAATAACTAAAACGATCACTCACCCATTACAATGTATCAGGCTCAACTTTCTTTTCATCAATTCGCATTACGTTAATAGTGACCCTATCATTTCCACTTGAACTAAGAGCATACACTAAATACTTGGCATCCTCACTAACAACATACGTGCACAATGCCACTGTTCCATCTTCACTTAGTCCATTAGTATCAAGCAACACCTCTGCCTTTCCATACAAACTATCCTACAAAACCAACAAAAAATAAAATAATAATAAGGTATGACAACAAACAATACCAACACATCAATATCCACTTCCAGTGCGTTAATTTCCGGTATACCAATACAGTAATATTATCACCACCCACGTCGTCAACATGGAAAGCCATTTCAAATTGATCTGAGTTATGTAACTTACCACTATCTTCAATCACGCCGTGCATGAAGCCCACGGTTTCAATATCTTCCATGTCAACTCCCATTTCCTGTACTGCAGGCTGGTTCAAATTTGAATGGCTATCATTTTCCTCCTGTGATGATTGTTGATGTGTACCCTCAACGCCCATGACCTCATGTTGACTATTTTGATTAGGCTCTGCTGTCCTTAGCCAGTTTTTAGCATCCCGTGAATAAGCCAAGGCAACATATTGAAATGTGTTGATTTCTCAACAGATAATTTAGTACACCTTATATGATCATATAAATTTTATTTATCTGAATCACTATGACAGTACATATAATCCTTTTGAATACACAAAACCATAAACCCCTTAAAAAAGGAAAATTTACTGAGGGCTCAAACGGGTCAGGTTTGCCTACAACCACTTTTTTATACATGTCTTAAAACAACTTATAATGACTATGCGTTAAATAAGTTTTCAAAGATCATACTACTATAGTCAAATATTGGTATGATTGCTTAATAAGTTTACCTGCTTCACTTTATCCCAGTAAGATAAACGAACTTCTCTATCGAAAACTTCTTGAACAAATACATGTTGTGAGGCACATTTTGGAACTCCAAGACATAAGCACATTCTTCCCATGGCCAAATGAACTGAAAGTTTGATCTGCAAAAACATCGTATATATGTACAAATGGAATGTAAATTAAATAAAAACATAAACAAATAAGGAATTGAACTTACAAAGTTGCTTCTTCTCTTACAATAATTTTCACGGGTTGTTGCCATGGTCTCCAAGAACATCAGTCACTAATTCCATTGATATGCACATATTTTCTCGCTAAAAGAATAACATATTCGTAAATACATTTATTAAGCTAAAAGGAAAAACAACCTAATCTAAATCATCATCTTTCAAATTATAATCACTGTATTTCTTATGACAAGTACCTCAAGGAATTCATTGAATCTGGGAGGTACTAAGTAACACTGTAACAAAATGTTTAAGCCTCATGATTGGCCTGGAACCCTAGATAATAAAGTAGTATGACCCTTACCTTCAAATGGCTCTTTACATGATAAATTGTTAACCTTTCAACACCTATGACTCTAAGTACACCTTTTGGAGTAGCCCCTGTATAAGGATGTCATGATTCTCAAGTCAGTCATGGAACTCACATACAAAAACATAGTCCATAATGAATTAAGTTTTTAATGAAAACGATTTAATTGCCTATAAGTTTCGGACTCAATAAAACTACCAATTAAGATGTTCCTGCTTCTAACAAATACGGTCTCTTTACTTTCACCACTATCACCAAGCAATGCCTAAGCCTCGAAACCACCTGCATAAAATACAGATAAAAATCACATTCATACACTATCACAAATACTTGGTGTGCAACCTTGAAACATAGATTCAAAAAACTCATTCAGACATTAACACAAACCCTTGGTGTGCAACATTAAAAGAACAAATATAGTCACTAAATTATATCCCAAAATATGAAAAATAGAATGAAAACAAACCTAATGTGAAATAATCCATACCACAATTACATCTTATCCTATCAAAATATATCTAAATAGAAATTAATTAAACAACATCTAATTACAGAAAAATTGCTCTAATTAATAATTTAGGACTTACATGATGATGAGGTGTTACTGTTATTATTATGACGTGGATGAGGAGGTTTAACCGATGAGCACTACCACCGATCTTAGGGTATAGTGAAGATGCCAGTCCGTCTACGGAGTATGAGATTGTTGCTGCATCGGATTATGAGATTGCATTTTTTGGTGAGGGAATTGAGTTTTGAAAATTCAATTAGTTGAATTGAGTTTTCAAAGATTGATTGAGAATAATTAGCTATATTTGTTAAAGTGATTGAATGAAAATTCAAACCTGCCTTAGTTAGCTCATGTAAATCCCACAATTGTAGCTCCATTTGAAATCTCGTAACAGCCTTGGCAGAATCAATAAAGGAGATCCCTAAATTCTAGTAGTATATATAGCTGCATTCAATTGTAAGGCATGTAGTTTTTGTTTTGAAACGTTTAACCAAAAATACTCAAGTGATCTAGTGGTTGTCATTCTTAAGTATTGAACGCGAGGTCAAGGGTTTGAGTCCCATGAGTAGCCTTTTTATTCGTCCGAATTTTATTGCATGGGGCGTGTGCCATGTAGGCAATTCAGTAGGCAATGACATGACATTCATTCGCTTAGGTGTCGCTTCCATGGTAGGCTATTATATAGTAGTTGATTTTAGTTTATTATGTTCTTTTTGACAATAAATTTACGGATATCAAAAATTTCGTTTAACTCGTGTCCGTTTGGGCTCGAGCCCGTTTGACCCGTGCCCGTTCGGGCTCGAGCCCATTTGACCCATTGCCTGTTCGGGCTTGAATATTTGTATAATATGTTTTATTATTTGTATTAGTGACATTTAATGCAGGAATTGTGTTTAAGTTGGTTGTACAATATGCTTGATAATTTGTATTTCTTATGTAAAGGGTGTTTTAATAAATAAATTGATTATATTTATTGATCAGTTAATTAATTGTATTTAACGTATATAATGATTTATTTATTGTATTTAATGTTAGTATTAATTTTATGTTAGAATTAAATATGAGGAGAATTTCTATAAGTAACATTAATTGTTGTACTTATAGCTTTAGAAGTTGTAATGCTTAATTTTAAGTATTTTTATTAATAGTAGGCCTTCATGCTTTATAATATAGTATGATTACAATGACTTACCAAACACTTTTATAAATCATAGAGCAACAACTTGCAACTAGGGATAAGTATGGTATCGGTCTCATACTGAATTAGTGGTACCGATTTTTTCCCGAGCATAAATTAGTAGTACCCGTACAGTATCGAACGGGATTCTGATTCCGGTACTGGTACCGGTACGGGGAAATCGGGTTTTCCCCCTTTTTTTCGGAATTCTTGATTTGGTATCGATTCCGTACCGAATTAGTGGTCCTGATTTTTTTCACCTTATTTCGTAGTCCCGGTACCGTACCGTATATTGGGATCGGTACCGTTTCGGTACGGTACCGGTACGGTTCCAGTTCCGATTCGGTTCTGAGATTCGGGTCGAAATGCTCATCCCTACTTGCAACTATAACTACGAATTACCAAACACTTTTAAAAGCACTCGTTATATTATTAGCTGATAGATATGTCTCAAGCTCGATACCGAGCTTGGACCATATTTACCAACTAATATATATAAGAATACTTTTTGGATTATTGTGAGATAAGTTACGTCTAAAACATGTGAGACAGATATTTTAATTTTGAGAGAATGAGAGATTTCTTAAAATTGGTTTGTATCTTGCGTGTAACAAACCATTTTTTGTTTGTTTGAGGTGGTTAGAAATAAAGATGAAAGTTAAAAAAGCAAAAAAAACATGTCTAAGAAATGTGAAACACAACACAAACACACAAAGAAAATCTAACAACAACAAGGACATTTTCTTCTTTACTTCCTTCTTTTTCCCTCCATTAGTAATTTTGTTTTCTTGTACTTGTAATTTCCAAAAAGAAAGAAGCTTTTTTTTATTGCTATCAAGAGACATCTTGTCTCTATCTTCCTCCTTTATCAAACAAAGCTTGAACCCACCTCACCTCAATAAAAAACAACACACCATTATACCAATATACCCCACCAACAACCTTTCACCACACACTTTTTTTTTAGTAAATTAAAAAAAAAAAACCCACTGTTTTCATTTCTGTATCAATTTAATTCCAATTTTCTTTCACTTTCAGATACCCAATAGACCATAGACCATAGACCATAACCCAGTTCCAAGTTCCAATGTTATTGCTTTTTTCAACAACTTTTCTATGTATATAAACTGGTTGATAAAATGTCTCAAAGAAAAAAATGATTTTTATATTTAAAGTTATTGAAGGGTTTTGTTAGTGACAGTTTTTGAAAGGCTGTAAAGGGTCTATCTTTCTTTTTCTGTAAGTACTTTCTCTCTCTAGAAGTTAAAATGTTTACTATTTCTAATTATAGAAAGTTATTGTGTAGGAAATATTATCACATCAATCTGTTTTTTTTTTAAAACTTAGTGTGGTGGTTAAGTATTTCTACATTGGGGGGTTATGGGTTTATCTGTTTTTGTAGTAGTATAAAGTTTGTTGAAAATGCTTTTTGTTGTACTTACTTTATTTAGTTTATTAATCATGTGCTTTTGGAAATTTGACAGATTGAAGCCACTATCCAACATTCTGTTATATTAACAAACTTGGGTTGTTGTTGTTGTTGTACTTTAGGATTGGTAGATTAAGTTATTTTGATTAATGGATTTTCGAGAAAATTAAGGAAATAGACCCAAAAAGGTGAAGAGTCAAAAAATACTAAAAGAAAAAGTAGTTGAAAGTGAAAGCTAGGGGGGGATTGATTATAAAGTTATGGACTGGAATATGAAGATACCTTCTTGGGGGGACTTTACGGAATTCGATCAAGGAACGATTCCCAATATCGATTCGGTTAGTGGGTCGAGTAGTTATAATAATGGTGGGCAGCAGCAGGGGGTTAAAGGGAACTTTTCTGTGGATTTAAAGCTTGGTCAAGTTATTGATTCAAGAAATGAGTTTAGGGACTGTTTAAACTTGAAAGGTACATCCAAGATGGCGTTATCGCCTTCTGGATCATCCAAGAGAGCACGCGCCATGAATAATGGGATTCAGGCAGCTGGTTGCCTTGTGGATGGGTGTAACGCTGACCTGAGTGGTAGCAAAGAGTATCATAGGAGGCATAAGGTGTGTGAAGTTCATTCAAAGACTGCACTGGTTTTGATTCATGGTCAGAAGCAACGGTTCTGCCAGCAGTGTAGCCGGTATGTCTTTCTTCTTTTCTTTTGTGTTCTATGTTTTTTTAGTAACCATGGTTTCCGACTTTTTTCTGACTTTTTGGCTGACTAGGGGGGTTTGAACCCACCGCCGCACAGACTCAAACCGGGTAAAGCCCTTCCTTTTCAGGAGGTTGGCGTGCCACTTCAGGGTTGTTTTCTTTTGTGTTCTATGTTTTAGTTTGCATTCAATGCTGTTGTTCGTTTCGGGGTGTTTTTTAGTATAACAAATCATTTGATTACTACAACTTTGAGTAGCATATGCATATTTCCAAACACTATCTCTGACGGATTTCATTCTAGCTGATTATTTGATTTTAAAATTTTGTAGCATCACATACTCACTTCCAACAGGCACATCCAAACACCCCGTTAGTTCCTTCGGAATCATTGATAAGATTTAATTTAAGCTGCAACAATGTTTGATACGAAATATAAAACTAATGGTGGTTCAGTAGTTGTGGTTAGGTTTCTAAATGTAGAAAAAGATGCAACTATTCAATGTAATTGGTGGAAAAAAAAACTCTTTTTTCATCCAATACATTTTGGTGTGACTTTTCATAAGAAAATGAGACATCTGTGTTTACGGACAAACAAATTGAACCGTCCAACACTTAATTTAGAGCATGTAAAAAAAAAAGCACTATATAGGATGTTGTACCGACCCATAATACTGTCCAAACCACTAAGGGTGTCCAAAATTTTATGTACTTTGTCTAAATTGTTACAGAGATACCCCATTAGTTGATTCTAAAAATTTGGATAACGTTAAAGTATCTTGTTGGCGTAATAGTCTTCAATCATTGTTACTTTTGAATGCAAATTTGAGCCTCATCTATGAATCTTGAGAATCCTTGATGAAAAAAAGATAACATTCTGTTTGGATCACCTCAACTTCTATGATCTTAATCTTAACTTTTGGGTGGAACTCTTTGCAAAACTAGTTGATTTAAATTATTAATGGCCAGCTCTAGACAAGGGATATTGTATTCTAATAATAATTTCCCGGGAGGAGGATGTGGTCCCTGAAAGAAATCTTTGTAGTGAAAGAAAGATAAAATAATAAGTTATTCCATTGCATTCCCTGAATTTTTTTGATGTTATGGTAGTTCATATTCAGGGCAATTTTTTTTATCAAGGTCAACCAAAGTTTTCAAGCTTAACTTAAATGTCCTGAAGACATTAAAGAAACCTGTACTTCCTTTCACATGGTGTTACCCGATGCGATTTACAACTTTAATATGGCATTGAATGTTACATGCAGATTCGGTTCTGGATTTTCTTTCTTTTCAAAAAGTTTAAGATTCAGAGTTAACTTTACGTTTCGAATTTGACACGAGACCAACATCCCATATAAGTCGATTGCAAAAATTTGTAACTTTTATTCTTTCCATTTTGGATGCCGCCACATATTTGAACCAAGCAGCATAAAAAAACTGGGTTATGCATTTAACCAACTTTTGTCTTTGGTAGGTTTCATTCACTTGAAGAATTTGATGAGGGAAAAAGAAGCTGCAGAAAGCGTCTTGATGGACATAATCGTAGGAGAAGGAAGCCTCAGCCAGATACATCACGTGCTGCAAGTCTTTTCTCTGGTCACCAAGGTATGTTTTTTGTCTTTGTACAATTTAAGTAATTCGTTATTATTAGAGGTGGTAACATGGGTGGGTTAAGACGATAGGCTGGAAAGAGTCATTTCAATATACATTTAAGAAAGGGGTACATTTCGTAATAGGTCGCATACCAAATGTCTTAAACTTGTAAAGTTCCATTTTGTGATATGACTAATTTGATCAGTTTATTAGCCCATTCACAAGTGAATCAATCGAATTTGCCTTTTATAAATCTAACCACCTAAGTAAATGTTTGCTTGTATCTAAAGCTTTATGTTGCCATATTGTTCCCTTATTAATAATGATTGAAATTTACTGCATTTTAGGTGTTACAATGTTGCAGTTCTCGAGTCCATATGTGTATCAAACCACAACTCAAACAAACCCTATATGGACCAACATGGTCAAATCCGAAGAAGAACCCACGTACTCCATCCGACACCCGATCCCAACCAACAAACAAAATCCATTTCCTGAATCATCTTCCGGAACCAAAAAAGCAACCCCAAAGCAACAGCAATTTAGTCTCTTTCATGATAAAGGTTCAGGTTCAGGTTCAGGTTCACACCTTAAACTTAACCACCAGACATCACAAACCCCAAAAGTGTGCCAACAGCAACTTTTAACCTTTGAAGCTAATAGCAACAGCTATGACAAGCTGTTCTGTGATGAGTATTCGCCACCTGGTCGTGTCCATCCCGTGGTGCAGTCCGTACAGTCGGATTGTGCTCTCTCTCTTCTGTCATCATCACCTTCACAGACATCGTGCACGGCTTTGAGCCATGTGATGCACCAACCTAATTCATTTTCTGTTACACCCACGGACCCGTTGGATACAGGTGCGGGCTATGGTGGTCTGGAGTCGATTATGGATCATAATGGGAACAATATGATTCAGATGGGACTCCATCAACACCATCATGCGTCTCGTGATAATGGAGCTCCTCAAACGCTTCCGTTTTACTGGGAATAAATGTTTATATTCGAAGGTTAAGTAATTCCTCATGTTTGTTGTAGTTTGAATGAGATTTGATTCAATTCGATTTACTGTAGCTTCTCTTTTTTAGCTTGTATTTACATTCTTTTGCTATATGGTTTAACTTCTCTGAAATGCTAGAAATTCAACATTTCTTATTTTTTCTTTGCAAGGCCAATTACTTAACATAGTAAACTCCTTTTTAAGTTTTTATAAAACAAGGCAACATTAACAAGATACTGTTTTTTTTTTTTTTTTTTTTATTTTTATTATTTTTATTTTTTATTATTATTATTATTATTTTTTTTGGTTTTCTTTAACGTGATACCAGTTATAAAAACATTCTCGTGGTTTTAAGTTTTGCAATTGCTAAATAATTTGTTTAGTTTTTATGGTTTGCATTTTTAGTATATTAAGATTTTCCAGAGATGCCATCCTTATCATTGTTTTTATCAGTATGATTATTCATTATGTATCAATTATTAGTATTGTTATTATGATGATATTTTCATTATTGTTAATTCTATTTCATCTCTACTCATGCGGGATTGGGCATGTTGTTGTGTTTGTTGTTAAATCCATTTTTATAAGGCAAGAGAAAATATATATCAAAATTGACAAGCAAAATACTAGTATTAGATATGCATGTTAGATGACCATATTGAATGATATAATCTACGTTAAAAATAACTTCATTATTCATGTAATATTATGAAAACAATTACATAATAAAACCCTAAACCCTAATAATTCAAAATCCATAATCAGGCTTTAGCAAACTAATGTGCTATACACGAAAGGTGTTTTTTCTCACTTAATGAGTGAGCTCAAATATTTGCTTCCTCTAATGAAGAGGTCGACAAAAAACTTATCTCTCTCGATTAAGAGATAAATAGATATATCTTCGAATCATTTAATTTAATAAACAAACCATATCTCTTTTGCAAGACTTAACACTTAGCAGAGTCAGACCATAATCCCTGAAAAGGAACTAGAAGCCGAGATCAACGTGTTGGTTGGCTTCTAAAGTTGCCGGAGGGTCCATCATCAAGAATGGCCTAAGATGGTCAAAGCCCGAAGGCTGCTATCCCAATAAGCCAGCGGCAGAACGGGGAGAGGGGAAGAAAAATCGAGAGAGAAAGAGCAGATGGCTATAATTTGACGACTTGAATGAAACTTTCATTAGGAAAGGGATAAATAAACAGAGTCAGGGTCATAGTATTGAGCCGGTTTAGTTAAACATTACCTTTCATTTCATCTTTGTCTTTTAGCTAATGGTAATAGTTTCAAAGATAGATGAATTACAAGCCCAAGATACTTGGCTAAACTAATTAATGATGTTCTTTTTGTTTGGACTGTAAATTTATTACAAATAGCAAAGTTAGAGCATCTATAATGCATCAAGTCTTAAAGACTTGATGCGTTTATTGCATAATACATCTAAGAGAGGTGATTTGCACACTCAGCTTTGTGATTGAGACATTCAACTGTACAGATAATTAAAGCACACTGTGAACTTTTTACAAGTATCCAATGCACACAGTGAAGTGTCCCAATCAAAAATTTGAGTGTGCAAATCAATTCCCTACATCTAATAGCTAAAGCTTTGAGGAAAGACTTGATGTTTATCAAGTCTTTGTATAAAAGCTTTTCAAAAAGCTTTAGTTGCAATGCAAAAAACTCTTCCAAAACGCCTTTTAAAATAGTAAAAAGTTTTAAACCACTTTATTCATTGTAGATGCTCTTAAAAAGTCTGTACTGAACACTAAAAAAGATCGGTATCATACAAATATCAAATTTGTATAGGAACACAATCAATACATTGTAAAATGTAGCTAGCAACAACCTAAACTTGAAGAATAAACACAATCAATACAACAAGTTATAAGACCTCAGCCTGCACGGGTTTTTCTAAAAAAAATTAGTTGTGAAAGTGTACTACACGGATTTATTTTTTGAATGGCAAAAATATATTAAATAAAATATAAGCTACTAGTAAGACGTTAAAAGCCAAAGAGTACAATAAAAAACTAGGCATAAACTAAATAACACTTTCTAGATACCTTTCGAGGCTTTAACTGCGAGAACTACAAATAGGATGAAAAGATACAATAAGAAAATGCATAAAAGTTAAATGAACCAAACGCCTAGAGAAATCCGATACTCCTAGCAGCGAAAAGCAAAATACGTCATCGCACTCCATAACTCGTGAGCAGCATAGGAGACTTAAGTCAGTTTAACCAATTACAAGCATGTGACCCCTATGATATAGCCAAGAAAAAGAAGAGAGTAAACTACAAAATACATCCCTGTGGTTAGCAATTTTTGATACCTTACATCCCTGTCAGAAACTATTGGCACCTTACATCCTTCGTTAGCCAAACGTTTAACATCATACATCCCTCGTTTACAATGAGGACTAACGGTGCAAATAATTTCTCCATTATATCTTAACGAGATAGAAATATTACACCGTTAGCCTTCAGGACTAATGGTATTTGCACAGTTAGTCCTCCTTTTATGTTTTATCCGTTTTTTGGTTTGGTTTTATACGTTTTATCCGTTTTTTGTACGTTTTATCTGTTTGTCCCCTTTTTAACGTTTTATCGTTTTTTCTACGTTTTCATTAGTTGTTTTTTTTATTTTTTATTTATTTTATTTTATTTTTATTTTTTTTACGTTTTTATCCGTTTTTTGTACGATTTATCAGCTTTTTGTACGTTTTATCCATTTTATGTACGCTTTATCCGTTTTTTTACGTTTTTATCCGTTTTTGTACATTTTAATCGTTTTTTGTACGTTTTATCTGTTTTTTACATTTGTGTCCGTTTTTGTATGTTTCATCCAATTGTTTTTTGCGTTTTATCCGGTTTTTATACATTTTTATCAGATTTTTTTTTACGTATTCTTCGTTTTTTGCGATTTATGTTTTCATCTGTTTTTGTATGTTTGATCCGTTTTTTTTATGTTTTTATCTGTTTTTTGTACGTTTTATCCGTTTTTTTATGTTTTTATCCATTTTTATATGTTTTATACAGCTTTTTACGTTTTTACCTGTTTTTATCATTTTTTTTACATTTTTTTCCATTTTTTTTTATGTTTTTAACAGTCTTTTTACGTTTTATCCATTTTTTACGATTTTATCCGTCTTTTTACATTTTTATCATTTTTGCACTTTTTTTCTTTTTTTTTTTTTTTTTTTTTTTTTTTTTTTTTTTTGTACGTTTTATCCATTTTAGTACGTTTTTTGTACTTAAAAAGGGGTGGGGGTGGGGGTGTGGGGGGGGGGGGGGGGGGACTAAACCAGATAAAATGTACAAAAAAATAAACATAAAAAAACAGATAAAACTTACAAAAAATGGATAAAAACGTAAAAAAAGGGATAAAACGTATAAAAATTGATAAAAACGTAGAAAGAGGGCTAATGGTGCAAATACCATTAGTCTTGAAGGCTAACGGTGTAATATTTTCTATCTCGTTAAGAGATACAGAGCAATATTTTGCACCGTTAGCCCTTATTGTAAACGAGGGATGTTTGATGTTAAACGTTTGGCTAACGAAGGATGTAAGGTGCCAATAGTTTCTGACAGGGATGTAAGATGTCAGAAATTGCAAACCACAAGGATGTATTTTGCAGTTTACTCAAAAGAAGATGATCAAATGTTGTTGAAAATGTCACTTTTCCTCATCGGATGCGAACAAAAAGTAATACTATTGCGAAACCACCATAGCCACCAAAGAGACAAAGCAAAAATAACAAAGAAACGATGTTTCTTCTTATTAGAAGCATGCCACAAGCCAGACCAATCCTTCCGATGCTCAAGAGAAGTAAAAGAAGGAAAAGGGATATTACACCAATTACGAATAAGCCTCAAAACCTCCATAGCGATGTCACGTTTAAAGAAAATGTTATTATAGGATTCCACGTTACCATTACATAAAGGACAAGAGATCATCGGGATGTCAATGCTACGAGACGAAAGGTTTAACCTATGAGGCAACTGGTCCAAGATCATTCTCCACAAAAAGATATTAACTTTTCTAGGAAGAGATTTGTCCTATGTAGTCAAAGGGACCAACGAGGGAGGGATATTGGAATCAATAAGGCAACGAGATTCCCCACACTATGAAGTTACCATCTAAATCCAATGTCCATGCGCAAGAATCTTCAACATCATTTGTATCAACAAGACTAATCTCTATAAGCATGTCACACAAGTAAGCCAGATTACGAACTCTGAGATTGGTCCTAGGCCAATTCCAACGCCATTGCCATTTTCAATTCGATCAATAATGAGACAATCTTTATCTTGTTCCAAATGATTAAGTCTGTTATACCGGATATAAAGAGGAGACTTACCTATCCAAATCTCCTTCCAAAAAAGAATGCGAATGCCACAACCTGCTTTGAACCGGAACGAATTGGCTGGGATGATGCCTTTCGAGTGTAAGTGATTAGAAGAAACCACTATCTTAGCCCATGTTCCATTGAAATTGCAGCCTTGACTTTCAAAACCACCTTCTTGACCATGTAATGCTTTAATAACTTTAACCAAAGCGCATTCGGGTAAGACATCAACCTCTATCACCACTTTTGAAGACGTGGTAGATTAAATGCCTTTATACTACCAATATTTAAGCCACTTTTTTTTCGAAAGAAGCAAGAACATTGGAGCATTTAATCTAAACCAACTTTTTGGCATCATAAGTACCTCCCAGAAAAAAGTCGAACGAGCTCTTTCCAAAGAATTCAAAACCGTCTCTGGAGATTTGAAAATTGAAAGATAATAAATGCCAAGACTACCTAGAACCGCCTTGATGAGAGTAAGACAACCTCCTAAAGAGAGGAGGTTCGCCTTCCAAGAAGAGAGCCTCGAATGAAAGCGTTCAATTAAAGTCTTCCAATTAGATGTACTCATATTAGAACCAATCAGGAGCCCAAGATATGTTAAAGGAAAAAACCTGAGGCATAACCAGATTTCCTAGCCATATTCAACACGTCTTTATCTAAAATTCCAATGCCATAGATTTTGAATTTGTGGATGTTAATTCTGAGGCCCCAAGCTAAGTAGAAAACATGAAGAGCACGTATGATGTTTTCAAGGTCACAAGCGCTCCAATCAGCTGTAATAATCACGTCATCTGCATAAAAGAGATAGGAATGGGTAATATCAGAGTGACCAATATTAATACCTCCAATAAGACCTGATCCCACAACAGTAGAGAGGACACCTTGAAGACCTTTCATGACAAGAATTAAAAAAAGGCGATAAAGCGTCTCTTTGTCTAAGCCCGGGTTTAATAGAAAATTCAAAAGTGGGGCTACCATTAACCGGTACGGAAGCTTTGGATGAATGTAAGCAAGCCTAATCCATGAACATCATTGAGAGCCAAAACTGAGGATAACAAGGACATAATCCAAGTATTTCCAACTAACTGAATCAAAAGCTTTTTCAAAATCTACTTTGAAGATTAGTATTTTTTTATTTTATTTTTTTTTTAAATTTTTTTGGGGTACCAATCAATGACCTCACTAAGAATGATCGAACCATCGAGGATTTGACGACCTGAAATAAAGGCGGATTGCTGTTAGCTAACAATCTTGTCGATCACTCTAGAATGCCGTTTTGCTAAAATTTTAGCAATAATCTTATAATGAATGCCAATAAGCGAGATAAGACAAAAAACTTTAATGAAGATTGGGTTGCTGAAGTTTGGAATATGAATGAAGAATGAGGAATTAGCTCCATGAGGCATTGAGCTTGAAGCAAAAAATGAGCTAACATATTCAAAAATATCCTTCTTAATGATTTCCCAATATTTCTTCACAAAGGCGAAAGAAAAACCATTAGGACCGGAAGCTTTACTACTGCTACAATCCCAAACCGTAGTCTTGATCTCATCAAGAGAAACATGTGTCTCTTTGGCATTACGATCATGGAAACTAAGACCAGTTGAGTGAGATAAAGAAGGAAATACCACTTGCGAGTCACAGGCTTGACATTTGTCTTTAAAAAAAATTAAGGAAAGCATCCTTAATCTGAACTGGGTTCGAAATCCAAATACCTTCATTCATGATTCCGATAATCGCTTAGGATCTCCACTTTGATTTATCAACCCATGAAAAAAATTTAGTTCTCGTCTCCTTCGATATCCCACTTGACACGAGCCTTTTGAATTAAGTCAAGGGAATCAAATTTGCCGATTTCTCAACTTCTTGGAGGAGATTAAGGCTATGTTTAGCGCAGAGCTTTTTGGAGCTTTTTGGGGCTATGAGCAGTGAGTAATGAGTTTTTTTATTTTTAGTGTTCGTTTGGCAGAAGAGCGATGAGCTTTGCGATATTTTAGGAAAGCTCATGTTTCCAATGCTTCTTTAAGAAGCTTTGAGCGGTGAGTAGTGAGTTGTGGCTACAGCTCACAGCTACTCCTCACTGTTACTTTTGCCAAACATAGCCAAAGGCGCATGTCTCTGTTTACAGAAGTGGCAGTTCCATCATCTATTTTCTTTTTCGATAGTAATAATATCAGACAATGCTTCATACTTTCGAATTTGATCCGTAACTTTGACTTTTACATTCCATTGTTTAATCTTGGTTTTGAGAGTACGAAAATTCTCATGACATTTAAGGTTTTTACCATCGATATTTCCTTCCAACTTATTCCATTACAACTTAATTAGCTTGTCAAAATTGTCACGGGAAAGCCATGAGTTGTAGAGTTTAAACGGAGTTGGGCCAAAGTCAGAATTAATAACATGAAGAAGAATAGGATTATGATCCGGCCACAAATAGTCAAAAGGAGTTATGCAGATATCCGAAAGAGCTTCCAAAACATTGTCAGAAATAAGGAAACGATCAAGTTTGCTAAGTTTAGTGCTTGCTTTATTCATCCATGCGTATAAACGACCTCTAATGGGGAGATCAAAAAAACCTGTAGAGTCAATAAATGAATTAAATTGATCAGCTTTGAGACGAGAAAAGATAGAGCTTTCTTGATCATTCCGGACAACATTCAAATCACAGAATAAGATGAATGAACCGTTGTGGTGATGCATGAAGTCTGCCAATCTATTCCAAAGAGATTATTTTGCCGCCGAGTCTTGAGGACCGTAGATGTTGACCATAAAGCAATCCCCCACTGAATTTTTTCATTGCCCTTTCATGATAATAAAAGACTCGTCACACCAAATAGTTTCCTTCAAATTATACGGATCCCACATAGAGATTAAACCACCCTATTTACCACGAGCCATACTACAAGAATAATCAAAACTAAAATTACTTCACATAGATTTAAGCCTAAACAATTCAAGTCGAGTCATCTTAGTTTTTTGAACACCAAGGAAATGAACATGTGTTTAAAACACATGTCTTTAATCCAAATATGTTTACGCCTTTTCTTCGTTCTACAACTATTAATGGAGAGAATATTCATTTATCCACAATATGCATTCCGATTCCATTGATCATTTTGTTGAGAGATCTTTTAAAACCTCTTACATCATAACCAAACGAGTTACTGACTTCGATAATTCTATTTAGTTCGTGAATGAGTGAAACTCCTTTAAAATCCTTTTTTGGATATATAGAAAATTTTTTGGATATATAGAAAATGAAGTGGAACACTTACTAGTGTGGGATGTGCTCCTTTTCATATTCTCGAAACCAGGTAGATGTCTTAAATTTGAAGAAATACCATTATTTGAAGAGTGCGTCTGATTGTTCTCGTCCTCTGCTACATTCTGTTGTGGCATGTCAATGCATGCATGATCTTTATATTATTCATTGGTGACTGCCTCATCTTTGAATTCTTTTTGTGGTTCGTTAAGATTTTCATTAAGGTTATCATGAAGATCATTTAATTCATCTAATGAATTTTCTTCAATAGAATATGCGACCTTGTCAATGTCATTCACATCAAAATTAGATGAAGTATCAAGAGAGTTATCAATGATACTTATAATCCATGAACCTAATTCATGAAAGTGAACATCAAACATCACCCCATTGACTTCGACTTTAACTCATTTAGAAATGAAGTTATAGGATTTGGTGGAAATACAGACTCTACCCAAGCTCCTAGTAGTGTACTCTTCATCTTCAAAGAATATGAATTTTCCAAACATGCATGCAATTTTTTTAAACGCATTGGATCCCCAAGCATAAAGAGGTAAACCAATGATCTCAACCCAAATCATACGTTCATCCACTTTGAAAGATGGTGAGGCCGATTTGATTGATGAGTAAAAGCTTTTCAAAGTATCATTTTCTTGAAATTTAGAACATGATAGATGTGTATGGAATTGGATGCAAATCCATAGTCCACCAACATGATATATTTTCAAATCCGTGAATCCTTCATGAATCTAAATCCATAGTCCACCAACATGATGTACTAAATGGTTTTACTTGTTGGTTTATAAATAGGAAATCTTATGCTTATATGTTTTTATTTATTTATTATTTCTAGATAATTATTTTGGATTAAAATTTATCTATCATCATTATTCAAGCAAAATGTCATGCAATAATACTTTTTTAGTTATGTTATAATTGGTATTTAGAACAAGAGTTTTCGTTCATATTTCATAAAGATGATTTTTTGACGTTCATTAAATGTTAGTAATGATGATAATCCAAGTTTGATTACACAATTAGTTTGTATACTTTGTAACATTAAAAAACTAAACTATAATGAAAATGATAGATATGAGTCCACCTTAATTTAGATTTCATGCACGTGTTTTTCATTTGATGAGTATTTGTACTGAAAATTAGTTATAAACAATGATCTCTTATTTATTTTTTATTTTTTTCGATATTGATCTTTTGCAAGCTTGACTTAGAAATCTGAACATTTTCATATTGTAGGTCATGCAAAAAACTTGTCTGCGACGACTTCTTTAACCATCCATTCTCAAATGTATACATAGATATATAATTACCCAGCACATGCCTTTTGATTTTGATGGTCAAATATTTTATTGTCAATGTTCAAAGTTGTTCTCGTATAACTTGATGAAAGGAACTACACAAACAAAATTGAATGATTTAATGTAAAATATTAGTTACATAAATTCAGACTATAAAATTTGATCACTTTGACCCACTCTAAATAAATGATTAAGGAAGGAGATAAGATCACAAGTCATGAACACAAAAGTTGATGCAACCTATAGGGTTATTCTGATTAGAGAAGGTTCATGTGCTATATTTCGTATTTGATCATTTTTGATCAAACATGAAGTTACAGTAACACCTAACTTCAATTTATGAACATTTTTGACATGAGTAAAATTATACAGTAGATATAAATATTTCTTACATGATTGCATCTGTAATCATTTGATAATCGGGATCAACTGCTAAACATAATATGAGAACGTCCATTTGATACATCACCAAACATAAAAATAATAATTAAAAGTGTCAAAAGGGTTTGAGTGTAGAATGTTGGGCCTAATCTTACAATAGTTAAAGTCATGCCGACACAAGCATCTTCTACTAATCTCCCAATAATCGAAAGCCCACCATCTCCATGAAAGTAATTTTACACACTTACACCAAGTGAAAAATGAATCTCACTTACATCTGACATTGTTTCATATAATATCATCCAGCATATGCAAGTATCAAATTGGCTTGCAATAACTCTTAGATAGTTATGTTTTTCAAACCATGTAGGTGTCGTAAGAAAGCAGACGGACTGTGTTAAAAAGAAGGAGCATGTAGGTGTCGGGTTAATAGATGAAAGTTATGAAGAAAATGGTGTCTTCGCAAAGTAACTGTTTCAACAGCCTTTAAAGATCTTTTTGCTTCCTTACAGATATAAAGACTGTCAAAGAGATCACCAAACCGTTCTAG
Organism: Artemisia argyi; assembly: GCA_030686995.1. Lineage (NCBI taxonomy): Eukaryota > Viridiplantae > Streptophyta > Magnoliopsida > Asterales > Asteraceae > Artemisia > Artemisia argyi. The sequence continues at coordinate 39,667,914 of CM060701.1, forward strand.
ACACCACCATATAAGTTACAGCCCAAAGAATGACCCTGGCTCCAACAACTATAGAATCTAGATATGCTGGATCGGCTAGGAGAAGAAAAGACTCAAGAGCTCATATACTTGTTCACTTCACCTGCTTCCTGTAGTAAAATATTCATCACATAATTATGAATCTTTAATTGAAAATGTAGTAGGAATTGAATTAAAGGTGGTAAAACACGTGAGTTGGATGGTTAGATCAGTATAGCTTCAAATTAGGCTATGGTCAAAAGGGGTCACCCTAACTTGTCAACACTTGGTTTTCTTTTCGTACAATTTTATATATGATTATATAAACTGTGATATAGAAATAACAATACAGTTTCCTTCAAATAAAATACATGGGAGGTTGCAGGCATTCACGCCATTCCATTTTTAGCAAAGTTTTATACTTAAGCTGCATAACTTGTTATTAATAACTGCATTACGGGGACTTAATATGACAAAATACAAAATGAGAGTACTAAGGCATTTAAACAAAAGATGGGGTGAAAGATGGAGTTATCCTTCTGTATCATGTCTTTGATGGAGAGTTCTATTCCGAAACTATATAAACTCAAAGATGCATACAACATAGAAAGGGGAAGAGAGCTCTATCCCAAATTATGGAAAGTTCACAAATAAGATCAATTTTATTTTATTTTATTTATTTTTTATTTTTTTAATCGCTATAAAAAGGGACACAAGTAAGGGGAAGAGAGGTCATCTTCTTTGTGGTTCATCATAAACTAAGATAGGATAGGTAATTTAATCACAAAAACTTTAAACACAACATTGTTTAAAGGTGTTAAAAAAGTGCCGCTACCGAAGTTTCTGTTTAATGTAATTTTTAGATTTGAACTAATACAATTATTTTTAGCTTTCTCAAGATATCACATCAAACAATCTCTTATGTTGATATAAATAATGCATAAAAATGTTATTAATATTTCTCGATATCCCTACGTTTTGACGAGCACAAAATGTTAAATCATTAAACATAAAATCATTACGTAAACAAGTATTTAGTCACAAAATATCATTTCATCCAACTAAATAACTTAAGGTATGAATAAACAATTGCCTAATACATTTTATGATCAAAGGGAGTTTTACTTAAACACTACAAATTATATAAAATGATATAAACATTTTATATACTTAGAAAAACACTTTTGATAATTAAAGGAAAATGTTTAATTCATAATAAATATATAAATTCAAATTTTTAACCAAAATCAGTTAGATTTTCACCAAATAAACTTTCTTCAGAAAAGGACAAAAAATCTGGCCGTTACAGGAGGGCGGCCCCCTTAATTATAAGGGGCGGCCCTCTTAATTTTAAGGGGTCCGGCCACCAATTAAGGGGGCCGGCACGCTCTTGTGGACAGATTCTTTTGCCTATAAATACTGGTACATTCCTGCAATTTTTCCTCACCTTTTGCACTAAAACTTTCTGTCCAAATCCTTTCAAAACATCATTCTAAATCCTTTGATTATAAGTTTATTAGTTCTTGTTTCAAGTGATCCAATCCCTCACCACTCAAAGTGCAAGAGAAGAATACTCTTTCTATTTCAAATCAAGAAGTATTGAAGATTAGTTGTATAGCTTGTGTAAATATATTGTAATGTTGTGCAGTTTTTGTAAAAAGTAGATTTAGGTGGGTTTGTAATTAAGTATAGTAGAAGTAGTGGTGTGAAGAAGTAGTGAAGTAGTGTGAAGTTGTGAAGTAGTAGTGGTGTGTACAAGTTGTGAAGAAGGTGTGCCAAGTCATGAAGAAGTTGTGAGATTGGTTCTAGCTACAATTAGAATTCGACATTTAGCTTAGTGTCGTAAATTGGTGTAAGCAAAAGTTGTATAAGGTTTCTCCGCCACAAGGGAGTTTATTGACATAGTGAAGAAAACTCTCGAGTAAGAGACTCGGGGAGTGGAGTAGGGCGAAGAGGAGCTTCGTAGCCGAACCACTATAAATCCTTGTGTTGTGGTTTGATCTTTCTAACTCTATCTTTTCATCACTTTCATATTTACATTATATTTGCTTAGTTAGTTAGATTAAATTTTTCTTTCAGTGCAAGTGTTGAATTTCACATAAAGAAGAATCAAAGTTTTTGAAAACAAAGTTTTTATAATCAAAATCAACGTAAAACTATTCAACCCCCCCTTTCTAGTTTTTCACAATTGGCATCAGAGCTACGTTAAACAAGATTTTTTTAAAGTAAATTGTATTTTAAAACTTGAAACGATCTATGGAATCTGAAAAATATTTAGAAGGGCAATCTATGCAAAGACCACTACTATTTGAAAGTGATGGTTTTTTTTATTGGAAAAATCGATTCGAAACTTATGTGAAATCAAAGGATCTAGATTTTTGGCATGTTATTACTAATGGTGATTTTCCTCCTATAAAAAATAATCCCGAAACTAAAAGGGATGAAATTGTACATTTTGAAAAACAAAACGATGATTTGAAAAATAAACTTGCTAAAAATAATGAGGCTAAAATGGTGATTTATAATGCGTTACCACGGAAAGAATATGAAAGAATTTTTATGTGTAAAACTGCAAAGGAAATTTGGAATTCTTTACTAATTACTCACCAAGGTAATAGTCAAGTCAAAAATAATAAAATAGATCTTCTTGTACAACAATAAGAACAATTTACGATTCCGGAAGAGGAATCAATAGATAATGCTTTCGCTATATTTAACACAATCATCACAAGTTTAAAAGCACTTGATGAGAATTTTTCTAGCAAAAATTTTGTAAGGAAATTTCTTAGGGCCCTCCATCCGAAATGGCGTGCTAAGGTGACGGCTATTGAGGAATCAAATAATTTATCAACTTTACAACTTGACGAGCTAATTGGAAACTTGAAAGTGTATGAAGTGATAATAAAGAAAGACTCCGAAATGGTCAAAGGAAAAATGGAGCAAAGCAAATCAATTGCGTTGAAAGCTAAAAAGGACTCTAGTGACGAAGAATGCTCAACCTCCGAAAGCGACGATGAAGAGTACGCAATGGTCGTAAGAGATTTCAAGAAATTCTTTAAAAGACGAGGAAGATACGTTAGATAACCATATGATGAAAGAAAAACATCCCAAAGAAACAAAGACGACATGAATAGAGAGAATGAAAGAAAGTGTTTCAAGTGTGGAGATCCAAATCATTTTATTAGAGAATGTCCGAAACTGTCAAGAAGTCAAAACCACAAGACCTTTGTAGGAGGAGCATGGAGTGATAGTGACAATGACGAAAAAGATACAACAAAAGAAGAAAAATGTCTCATGGCAATGGCATCCGATGAGGTACGTTCCAAAACCGAATACTATAGTGATGATAATTTATCGTTAGATGAAAAAGACTTAGATATCGAAAATAGTAGATTACGCAAACTAGGATAAAAAGTCATGGCCAAAAATAAACTACTAAAACGCACTAACAACCAATTAAAAGATGAAATACTTGAATTAAAAATTAAGCTACATAACTTAGAAAAAGGTAAAGAAAGTCTTATTGAATATATAAAATGTCTAGTTAAAAGTGAGAATGAACAACTTAAGTAAGAAATTACTAAAATAGAAAAATTCGAAAATAGTAGTCAGTCACTTAGAAAATTAATTAGTACTCAAAGAATATCCGGAGATAAAACCGGCTTAGGATATAAATCAATCAGAGCGTCAACTAGTGAAACAAAAAGTGTAAAATTCGAAAGTGAAACTAGTCAATTAAAACCTTTAGAGTCAAAACCAAAGTACATACTTTTAAAAGATAGACTAGTACCTATTGCTAGTGATGAAGAAATTAAGAGTTTTCGCAAATCATCATTAAAGTCAGAGGCCGAGCCCTTTAAACCGAAATTAAGGTCTAAAACTCCACCACCTAGAAAACCAAATAGTCCTCATGCTAGGTCTAAAACTCCTCAACCTAGAGTAAACCAAAATAGACAAAACCTTCACAATAATTATCAAATGTGGAACTTCAATCCATGGGGAATGATTCTACCATATATACACCCAAGTCAAATGAACAATCTGTTTGGACCAAACAACTTTGGTCAAATGAGACACTGGGGACCAACGAGATGATTTCGTCGTACTTCAGAAAACTTGGTGATTTATCCTCTTCCACAAGATTGTGAAATCGTTTTGAAGGCTTAATAGAAGAAACTATTGAAGACAAAAAGGTACACATCTCTTTTAAATTTTCTTGTCAAAGATTGCATGCTTAGTTTAGTATCTAGGTTACATATATGGTATGTTTAGCATAAATTTGATACATATATATATATATATATATATATATATATATATATATATATATATATATATATATATATATATATATATATATATATATATATATATATATATATGGGAAAATATTAGCTACAATTAATTGTAACTAATTGGCTATAATTTTGTGTTATAAATGTGGGTCTCTGATTCATTTTGTGGGTCCTGATTTTTTTCTGTGGGTCCCTGATTCAATGATAGTGTATTTTTTATGAAGGATTGTAGCCAATTGGCTACAAAAATTGTAGCCAAGCTATCCCCTATATATATATATATATATATATATATATATATATATATATATATATATATATATATATATATATATATGAGGATCTTGTACGTTTTTATCTTTTAGTGCGGATGGTACGGACGAATCTCAGCCCTTCATCTAGTCAACCATCTGAAAAAGGCGGAGTGGCAATATCGTAAATATCCCGTCTTTTTTAAAAATCGTTACTATCATATTAGCTTTTTTTTCTGAAAAAAATTCAAAAAATCAGAAAAAATTAAAAAAATAAAGATGATGATGAGGCGAAAAATGAACCACTTTTAGGGGGTCATTTAAGCCCGGAATTGAATTTATTTGATCAAATATTGCCCTAAATCGTTCCTTTTGTGATTTTAGGTACTTTGGGAGAGAAATCTGGAAAAGGAAGCAATTCGGACGTTTTTGGAGCATAAAAGTGAAGAAAACGCCAAAGTCTTAATTTTCCTTGTTGGGAACAGTAGGTGAGGGCGTCAAGAAGGAATTTCTGACAGCGTCAAGAGTAATTTCCATGACGACCCAGTACAGAATTGACGACGTCACAAGGAAGGGCGTCAAGAGTAAAATGCATGACGGCCTGGAAACACATAACACATGACGGCGTCAAAAGTAGATCAAGGCAGTCCGAGAAGTATTTTGGCGGTGAGATGACGGCGTCACAAATTTGTTCTTGACGCCGTCAGACCCTATTTCCTATATATAGTTTTCTATTTTTCACATTAAAAAGAGAGAAGTTTTGGAGAAACCCTAAGTACGAACTTGGTACGAATTTTACAGGTTTTTCAAGGGTTCTCAGCCCTTGATCCCTTTCATTTGTAATTGAGTTAAACATTCTTTTAATTCAATCAATATGTCTATGTGTTGGTTGACTATATCTTGTTCTTGTCTTAATTCTACCATGCTAGGCTAGATCTTTCTTGTGTTTGCTTAGATCTAATGAAATCTAGATGTTGATTATGTGTTGATTACTTGTTTATGGTTGTATTGGATGAATGATTTCGATGTTAGGCTTAAGAAAACTGGCAGATCTCCAAATGGTAACATGCTTGAACGTCTTAGGAAACATGAACTGACGTGCACTAGGTTTTATTGGTTGTATTTAATGCATGAGTAAATTCTAATGATCCCATGTTAGGAGCTTCTTAGCCGGCTCGACATAGGAGTGAAGTAGGCACTCATAGGATTGGGGAATAAAGTGCGCCACCCCATTAATGGTATTAAGGAATACAATCCGTCATTCACACAACTATAACAAGTAATTAACGTGTAAAAGATATCTAGGGAGTAGTGAAATCTAAGTAAACACATTTTCTCCACTTATTGCTCACAACCTTAGTTAATTTAGTTTATTTTCATTTCGAGTATTTTATTTTGATTGCATCTTTAGTATTGGGTTAGTTGACTAGTAACTAATTCCGCCCAAATCCTTCAAACCCGAGATCTTTACTTGCTTTCTAAAAAATATAAAAATACAAAAATAATCATCTCTCATCTTTAGAACTAGTATTTAGGTTTTCTAATCCTAGCGACACTATTCCTAGCTGAACGATCAATCCCCCGGTACTTGTCACTATACTATACTACAACTGTCAGGTACACTGCCTGGTGGGGGTTGTAAGCTTCTTAAGATCCCTTGAGAGGTAAAGCCTGGTGCGATTCCCACGTATCAAGTTATTGGCACCGCAGCCCGAGGAAATAGTTATTGTCTAGGTTAGAATCTCTTTTATTAGGTCTACTTGCTAGATTCCTTTCTAGTAAGATTTTATTTTTATTTTTAGGTTTTCTTTAGTCTATCTTATTTCTTTGTGTTTTTGTTCGTAACTCTTCACCTGACATCATGGACGATGGGAACATCCTTGAACCCGTCATCCCACCACAACAAAACCCACCACTAGAACCTCTTAGGCCCCGAACCTTAGGAGAGTATTCCCGACCCAGCCACCAAGGCTACCAAAACACCATTGAGCTCACCGGAGCCAATGTGACTCCCTTGCGATCCGACACCATCCGGTTGGTGCAAAGGGGATGTGCATTCCATGGACTTTGTTCCGAAGATCCAAACCAACATTTTAAGGACTTCCTAAAAATCGTAGATTCCATAGACCTAGGTGTTGAAACTAGAGAGACAACCCGATTACGCCTATTCCAATTCTCTCTACGGGATCAAGCTAGTCAATTGCTTGAGCGTTTACCCGCGGGATCCATCACCACATGGGATGATCTCACCACTCGTTTCCTTGCTCAATTTTTCCCACCGGGGAGAACTACTAAGCTTAGAAATGACATCTTGATGTTCCAACAACGTCAAAATGAATCTCTTTATGAAGCATGGACTCGTTTCAAGGACTTACTCCAAAAAGTCCCTCATCACGGCATAGATCTTTAGCTCCAAGTCCAAATCTTTTATGACCATATCGATCTCTCCACGAGGCGAGCCATTGACCAATCGGCCGGTGGTAAGCTACGTGATCTAAGTGCGGAACAATCATGAGAACTCATAGAAGATCTTGCTCTCTATGACAACGAAAGTTGGAATGATCCCCGTGATTTGAACAAAACGGTCAAGGCAATATCTTTGCCTTCGAATAACTCTAGCGGTCCTGACCGTAGGATCATGGAACTTTAAGGTCGAGTCAAGTCTCTCATGAAATCTTACGAAGCTCAAAAACCTTCAAGCCAAGTAAGCAGAATCGCTTCTACATGCAAATTATGTAATGGCCCTCACGAGACTCATAACTGCATGGAGCTTCCAAAACGTGCTTATAACGAATTCATGTCATCACACGTAGGTCGAGGTCCTCGAACTTCTGGCGAGGCCTATGAGGCATGGAAGGATAAACCTAATTTCAGAGGGTACCAAACGCGGAGCATATCCTTCAATGACTCCTTACCACTCACTTGGTCCGAGCATTTTCCATCACAAGGCGTTCCTAGGCAAAGCTGTGAAGATTCTCTAAAAAAATTCATTCTATCTCAAGAATTACAGCTCTCTACGCTCGAGGCTAAATTTAGACAGCAGCAGGCTGATATGAACAAGAATATTTGTAATCTGTTAACTGCTATCAAAGAGCATGTTGTTAATAAACCCATTCACGTTGATGAGGTTAAGTCTGTTACCGTCATGAGTCCACCAACCTCCCCTGTGAAAATAAAAAGTCCTAGTAAGTTATTCAAACATCTATCACCAAAAGGAAAAGAACCTGTCAACCCCCTAGGACCAATCCATTTCGTAAACACCATCACCACGATATCTGCTTCTACACCCAACCCAACCCAAAAACTAACTAACAAAATTGGTCATACAGCTAAAGATGAGACCTTAAGGGTAGACCACGATTTGGCCAAAAAACCTACCAACTCATCCGAGCAATGCACCGCGCAAGAATCTGGCAAATCGGATGAAGGGAAAGAGAGATCGGAAGAGCATGAGAGAAATCCAACCATTTTGGGTAAATCTATTATAGAGGAACCCGAGAGAAAAATGGAGGATGTTACTAGTGAGAGTAGCGATAGAACTGAGGAAAGCAACCATAAAGTTTTCAATATCTCCTGCACCATTAAGGAAAAGCTCTTAACCGATAGTCATATAGATCCTAGCTTCCCAGTCAACATAATCCCCCTTTCCTTATACCACGATGCCTTCCCAGAACGCATTGTGTGCAAGAGAGTTAGTAATGCAAGGGTAATGAAAAATCTATCAATTATGATTGGAGAACTTGTTTACAATATTGACCTCACCGTGGTCGATGACATGGATCCTCTCACCAATCAAACGTTAACCAGCCTTGTTCTTGGGAAACCATTTATCAATGAATCGGGAGTGATCCTTGATGAGAAGGATGGTAGTGCATTATTCACCAATAGTGTTAAGAAGGTAATTTTTCGTAGGGGTAATAAGGAGGTGTACGAGTATCGTCCTTCCCTTGAGGGGAATCTATATGGATCAAAGGATGGAGAGTCGGGGAAGATAAGACGGTGTGATCCGAATAATCTCAAAATTCCCTGCATGATCGGTCATAAGTACTTCGATAACATCTACATTAACGTATTCCTGCCAAAGAATTTTATGTCCCTATTCCATTATAACAATATATGCAGATGGGGAATGGTTTACAAGGGAGAGAAAGTGGTTGGTAAGGATCATGAAATCCAGGTGTTTGTAGGAAATATGACATTTACTATGGAATTTACGATTGTGGACAATATCGAAGACTATGTCGACCCTAGATTATCACAAGTCATTTTTGGGGCGCCCTTTTGCGAGATCACTAATCTGATAATTGATGACCGGAACGGAATCATGACCTTCGCTGATGGAATTAGGAGGGTTTCATACCAAACGCCATACAAGAGAAGAGACCTTAAGGAAATCGATTGTGATGGGCTTGATAAGATAAGTTCCCAACTTATTTTGTGCGATGAAGATGTTTCGGAGAGGGTGTAAGAACACTTCTGATTTATCATGTGGATTCTTTAAGGATGTTAGTAAGCTTGGTTCTAAGTATCGAAAAGATATCTTCGAGTTCGAGGACCCGAAGTACTTACACTACGAAAGCGATACTAGTTTAGAAGACGACCTAGAGAGTGGAACCAACGATGAGGTCACGTAGTAACCCATGACCTTGAGTCTAGCTACAAGACTCGTAAATAAAGAAAAGCGCTTCTTGGGAGGCAACCTATGTTTTGTGTGATTTTATTTTGATTGTTTGTTATTTGCTTCCGTATGCATGCTTTATTTCTATTGTTGGTAGATCATGTTTCTCAATTAAATAGTGGAAATACTTTACTTTGTTGTTTTGGCCTAGTCTTAACTCCACCTAAAAGTATTTTTGCAAAAGATAAGTGTAAGGGGAAACCCCAAATATGTTTTTAAGAAACAAACCGATCATGATTCTCCACAATATTAAATGAACATGTGTATTCGTATTTGTTAGAGTCAAATGCTTGTATCGAGTCATAATGATGTTTTGCAGGATTTTCCAGGAAGTAGGACCAAGTTTTTCCAGAAATTTTCCGGAAACTTAACATAAGAATTTCTGCAGGTCACTTCTGACGGCGTTACGTGTAAAAATCTGGAAATTTTACCAGTTTTGTTTTTCTAACGGAGTCTTATGGTTTTTGTGAATTATTAAGTTTTATAATCTCCAGGAAATCTGCAAACTTCATTCCACAAGCATTATATCTTTTTTTGTTTTCTAGGATTTAGTAACTTATATAGGATGCCGCCGATTTTATGCGAGGTTGTCTTGTCTATTTTCTCAGGATTCACAGGTTATGTATGACAAGAAGATGATTTATATTCTGGAAGGGAAGCTTTGATTGTTCATTTTCTTGGAAGAAGTTATAACCCGGCCACCTTATTATCCATACCGAGCGAATTAGGGGAGTATTTGATTTCATTCTTTTTACTTTTTCACTTTTACATTCTTTACTTGAACATTGGGGACAATGTTCATCTTAAGTGTAAGGGGAGGATAAAATGATGATACCTTACATGTACACTTTCGCTTGAGTTTGTTTTGTTTGATGGTAGATGTGTAATAAAACTATGAGAAATACTTGTTAGTGTAATTTTAGCGCCAAATTTAATTTTTTTTACAACATTTAGGAGTGAAACTTTAGCCATAGCATGCGTCTCATGGATAGGAGATTGTATGACTAGCACATAACTGTATATTCAGAAAAAATTTCCACCCAAATATGTGAGGTTCGCCTTTAGATTTGATAGGAAAAACATTTACTATTAGTGCTTATGAGTGTACCGGTAGCATTTAGATTCTAGAACTTGCGTTAGTGATGCATCCCGAGACCGCTAGTGAGACTACATTCGTGTAGTAGGATTTACTACATGACAAGAGGCATTAGGATCACCCTTGTGTTAAACCCGTATCATAATTACTTGACCATTTAAGTCATATTACTTGGCTAGTTAAGTCAACTAATTTTTCCCACACCTTAGCGTTGTACTCATTTTTAGTACACGAAACCCCTAGTACACCCCTCCGAGCCTATCTTTTCGTTTCTAACTTTAAGCATTTTACTTAAAGGAAGAATTTGTTACACCCCACTTAAATGTACAACCAGATCGCCTTAGCCTTCCGTGTATGCGCTCATTTTTAGTGCATTATTGTTATTTGTTAAACCCTAAGTTAACTATCTAATTGATTACATGGTTGCTAAGTCGAGTCATATCCTTGTACATATTGTTTTGGGACGATTGGGACTCATGGGTAAAGTACTTATTTTATGGAGTAATGGGGAAGAACATCATTTATTACCCCCATATGTGCGTTAATCTTAAAAGTACTCCAAGTGTTTTGATTTTCTTAATTCGAGTCATTAGATTAGTTATTGTAAAGTATGTAAAGATTCAAGTGTAAGGGGAATGTTCATTTCCTATGATGTATTATTTTGGATGGTAGGGTAAAAGTGTATGCAAAAAAAAAAATAAAAAAAAAAAAAGAAAAAAACATACGGACTACCATCCCTTTCTATTCTATGTTCATTTTATGTTTTTGTTATTTTTCATTTATTAGCTTAAGTCGAGTCTAGTCTTGGCTTAGCAACGCCATATTGTACATGTAATTGACCAAGATTGTTAACTCGCCACCAGTAAAAACTTCCTTTATCCAACAAAACCGTGTATTTCATATCCCTACACCTAACGTTACAACCCTTTAAAAGACTTCTTTGATAGTTTATCCTAGGTGCTTACGCCATGTGGTGGAGGTTTGATACTTTCCCAAGCCTATGGTAATCTATTTTGCTATGACAGGTAGTGAGAGATATCTTCCGTTTCCATATTGTAATTTATACTTTATTACACCCGAGAGATGTGAGTATCTAAATACTATTTGTGAGGTGCTAGTATATGACCTCCGTGCTTGTCTTTGGTCTTTAGTAGAACGATTATTTGTTGTAATTACTTTTATATTCGTGTTAAATGACCCCTAACTTGTATTTTGAGTAGAATAAAAGCGCATTTGCTTGAGGACAAGCAAATCTCAAGTGTAAGGGTATATGATGAGGGGAAAAATGAACCACTTTTAGGGGGTCATTTAAGCCCGGAATTGAATTTATTTGATCAAATATTGCCCTAAATCGTTCCTTTTGTGATTTTAGGTACTTTGGGAGAGAAATCTGGAAAAGGAAGCAATTCGGACGTTTTTGGAGCTTAAAAGTGAAGAAAACGCCAAAGTCTTAATTTTCCTTGCGGGGAACAGTAGGTGAGGGCGTCAAGAAGGAATTTCTGACGGCGTCAAGAGTAATTTCCATGACGACCCAGTACAGAATTGACGGCGTCACAAGGAAGGGCGTCAAGAGTAAAATGCATGACGGCCTGGAAACACATAACACATGACGGCGTCAAAAGTAGATCAAGGCAGTCCGAGAAGTATTTTGGCGGCGAGATAACGGCGTCACAAATTTGTTCTTGACGCCGTCAGACCCTATTTCCCATATATAGTTTTCTAATTTTCACATTAAAAAGAGAGAAGTTTTGGAGAAACCCTAAGTACGAACTTGGTACGAATTTTACAGGTTTTTCAAGGGTTCTCAGCCCTTGATCCCTTTCATGTGTAATTGAGATAAGTATTCTTTTAATTCAATCAATATGTCTATGTGTTGGTTGACTATATCTTGTTCTTGTCTTAATTCTACCATGCTAGGCTAGATCTATCTTGTGTTTGCTTAGATCTAATGAAACCTAGATGTTAATTATGTGTTGATTACTTGTTTATGGTTGTATTGGATGAATGATTTCGATGTTAGGCTTAAGAAAACTGGCAGATCTCCAAATGGTAACATGCTTGAACGTCTTAGGAAACATGAACTGACGTGCACTAGGTTTTATTGGTTGTATTTAATGCATGAGTAAATTCTAATGATCCCATGTTAGGAGCTTCTTAGCCGGCTCGACATAGGAGTGAAGTAGGCACTCATAGGATTGGGGAATAAAGTGCGCCACCCCATTAATGGTATTAAGGAATACAATCCGTCATCCACGCAACTATAACAAGTAATTAACGTGTAAAAGATATCTAGGGAGTAGTGAAATCTAAGTATACACAACTTCTCCACTTATTGCTCACAACCTTAGTTTAATTTAGTTTATTTTCATTTCTAGTATTTTATTTTGATTGCATCTTTAGTATTGGGATACTTGACTAGCAACTAATTCCGCCCAAATCCTTCAAACCCGAGATTTTTACTTGCTTTCTAAAAAAAATATAAAAATACAAAAATAATCATCCCTCATCTTTAGAACTACTATTTAGGTTTTCTAATCCTAGCGACACTATTCCTAGCTGAACGATCAATCCCCCGGTACTTGTCACTAAACTATACTACAACGATCAGGTACACTGCCTGGTGGGGGTTGTAAGCTTCTCAAGATCCCTTGAGAGGTAAAGCCTGGTGTGATTCCCACGTATCAGAGGACAACAAATAATTAAGAATCGTTGAAAAAATTTTCAAAAAAAAAATCGTTTTCATCGTTAAAGGTATTGTGATATTAGCGTCTGATTTTGATATCACATAAATTTTTTTTAATAATAAATTTAGTATCACAATAACTTTTTTAATATCATAAAAAACTTTTTATTAATAAAAATTGTTAATATCACCGTAACTATCATGGTTTTTTTTAATATCACTCTAATACTCATACATTCTTTTTCAGTTTTTTTAATATCACCGTAAGTTTTTTTAATATCGTAATAAAAAAAAAACAATTATATTAAGCTTTTCACTAATATCACGGTTCATTTTTACATGTAAAAAAGTTTAATATCACGTTGTTTTACAATATCACCTTAGCTATCGTGGGTTTTTAATATCATGGCTCATAATATTGTTAATATCACGGTAGAATTCATAATATGGTTAATATCACGGTAGCACTCATAATCAAAAAAACAAAAAGTTCTCAGAAAAATCTGAAAAAATAAAAAAATGAAAGAATATAACAAAATTAAAGATCGCTCAAAAGGAAAAAAATTTAAAAAATCATTTTCATGGTTAATTGGTACCGTGATGATAGCGCTAGATCTTGACTTTTTTTAAAAAGTCAAGATCAGATCTGGATTGGACGGACCAGATCAATACGCACGTCCGCACTTAAAAATTGTATCCGCACGTGATCCTCACTATATATATATATATATATATATATATATATATATATATATATATATATATATATATATATATATATATATATATATATATATATAACCTAGAAAACTCGTTAGTTGATTTTCTAGAACTAGAAATTGTTCGTTTACGAACCTTTTCTTTCCCCCTCTTTTGGCCCCTTTGAACTTTAACGTTCAACATGACAATCTTCAATGATCACTAAACTCATGTTGATGTAGAGAAATGAGTTGAAAAATCTATGGATGAAACAATCTCCCGTCGTCATTTGCACTCGTCTCCTTCTCATATTCTCATCTTATAAACCCATATTATTTATATATATACATACATACATATATACCTTCCACAATTCCTTCGTCAACTTGATGGCTTGATTAATTTTATCCAAAATTGTCAAGAAAATTTTAGTTGACGAAATGTCAAATAAAAGTGTCAAGTAATTTCTTTTGTGCGAATACTCCCCAACGTATTTTTGATTAAATATAAATCTAATATATATATATATATATATATATATATATATATATATATATATATATATATATATATATATATATATATATATATATATATATATATATATATATATATATATATATATTGTCTCTCTAGAAACAACGCCATGAAAAATAAAGATTTTGGCGGGCGGCCCGCTTAAAATTAAGGGGACCGGCAGCCTAAAAGAGCGCCCCCTTAAACAGGGCGGCCATCTGATTCTCTCTCCCCACTTTTCCCTTTGTTCTCCTACACCAAACACTCCATTTTTTCTTTCTTCCTCCTACTGCTCACTGTGAACGAAAACGAAACCCAAAAACATCAAAAATCCACTTCTAAGTCACCAAATTAAGCTTGATTCGCAAAGGGAAAATACCTATAACACGATTAGCAACAAGTATTGTAAGTTTTTTATAACACATTTCATCTAATTTCATTTAATTTTGGTCATAATCATAATTAGGCATTTTATTTCAATTTTTCAATTTCATATTTTTCTTTCAATTTGAATCTAGGATTTCAATTACTAAATGCTCCCCGTAGAATTAGAATGCTTAATTAACAGTAAACCCTCTTATTAAAATTTTTGAAAAAGTTCATACACTCCTTTTCGAAATTTTTCTTAAACACATTGTTGAATAATGCTATAAAAACTTGTTAAAACTAGCTAATCACATTGTGTTTTTACAACTTATTAATTATGAAAATATATGTTTCAATGCATTGAAAATAATTTTATATACGATAAGAGGGTGTTTGGATTTTGTCAAAAATTGGCTAAAATCTAGTCGATAAAATTTTTACAACAAATTGTCATGTTAATTAATACACAACTAGTAATTTAGAGTCGTCAAGATATATAATTCATATATATATATTGACATTCTAGTCGCAAAATTTCTAGAAAAGGAAGCGTTTGGTTTAACTTAGAAAACGATACTTTTCAAGTCAAAATCTAAAATATTTTCTCAAAACAAATCACTTGCATAAGAAACTCGTAAGAAATAGCAAGTTATACAATCTAATATATATCTAGCAAAGTTCAAGATATATTAAGATGTTTTAAGGAGTGTTTGGTTTATCCCATAACCATTTTTTAAACGTCGTAAAATATATCTAAAACGAGCTAAAAATAAAAATAAGGAACATAGTAAACTACTTCTTAGGTTTAAGGTCTTGGAGTCGAAGTATGTTTACGTTCCACATATGTCATAACAATATATGCATTACATTTTATCCTTAACTTTATTTTAATTTTATCTTATTGTTATCTTGTTTAGGTGAAAATGCCCAAAGTAATTACCGAAGATATTCCCCAAGCCAAAAACTATATTCCCAAAGTCTCTCAACTTCCCACCACCTCTCTTTCCATTGCTCGTATCCATCATCAAATTGAGGATAGAAACATTCATGAAAGTTGTGTCGTAGATCAAGCTTACTGTTGGTCCCTTTTACTTGGGTATCAAAAACTAAAAAGCTAATGTAACCAATATATATGACTTTTTACTCAGATGTATAAATGATTAATAATAAAGCAACGTAAAGATAAGAGACAATATTTTTCAACGTTTAATTCTTTATTAGAAGTTAATAAAAAAGAATCGTACCCAAGTGTTTGCGGAATAACACTTGGGATTGAAAATGACAAGTGTTGTATTGACTCCTCTCTAAACTCAAAACAATGTTTGAGTGACAACTAAGGTCCCACTGAGCTATCTCAGGGGCTATGTTGTTCGTTGGAGGAGTAAAAGTAGTTTGTGAATGCTTTGCATTAATTGCACAAACTTGTCAACTTTTACTCCTCACTTATGTTGCCTATTTATACACAAATATGAACAACTCTATTATACAATGGACCTAAGAGTTCCTTAATAAAATCTTGATAGATTTTATTCTCTGGCAAGGGAAACTTCTTTGAGTTAAGTCCAAAAGGTGCTTTCTGATGACAGACTGGATTTAACCATTTGGGAAAAGTTTGACCTTAATGTGATAAAGCACTTTAGTGAAACAGTTCAAACTTTCCCGCCCAGTCCCGCCAAATCTTCAGTCTTCAAATCATCAGTCTTCAGTACCATGATAGTTGTTGAGGAGTCTTGGGGTTCAGTGAGTTATTGTCATCCTCACTGAACCCATTACCCTCTTCTTGGCTTAGATCTCACTCACTGAGTTCCGACTCACTGAATGGAGAACCTTTCCTCTTAGGCTCAGTCTAAGCATCCTAAAGATGACTCACTGAGTTACTGTTCACTCAGTGACTTGTTTACACTTAGGTGATTTTACTTTCAAATCCTTGTTAGAAGAAGATTGGGGATTTCAGTGACCCAACAATCTCCTCCTATTTGAACATACAAATAGCCTAAGTGTTTCTTGATTCAGTGTGAGTTGGCAGGGGTCTTCATCTCTTACTGAATGTTGATCTAATTATAAGTAGGACACATAATTTAAACAAAACATCAAAGTTTATTAATAGTTATTACAAGTCTTACAAATTACAAAAATAAAAAAGATAGTTGTTGTTGCAGATTATATGTTCAGTTGATAGCCAAGTGCCTCAAGTTTAGCCTTCTTTGATCTCAGGAGGTCTCTCAGGGTGCTCCTCAATCATAGCTTTAAGGTCCTGACAGAACCTTACATTTTAAGCACACTTAACAGGAGAGGCCAACATTAGGTACATCAGCATCGCCTTAATCCTTGCCCTGTCCATGTCAGACCATCTTTGGAATGCAGGGTTTCCATATTCATCAGTAAAGCATAGACCTCTTTCAGGGACTTCGAACACCACATTGTTCATGAAGATGATACCTTCAGGAAGGGACTTGTCACAATCCAATCCTGGGACCTTTATTTCAGGCTCTAGTTCAACTTGCTTCCTTTTTCTTTTGGAGACCTTTGGTGGAGCAGTCTCTGTTGTTGAAGCAGGAAGAAGGGAGGGAATATTTAGAGCTTCAGTCATTGCTTTCAGTCTGTCATACCTTTCCTTCAGTGACTTGAGAAGGTTGGGTACCACAACATTGTTCTTCTTGGAAATGACGGGACGGAGCTCATCAAGTTCAGTGATGCCAAAGTCAGCAAACCTGAATGGTTTGTGAACGTCCATCATTCTTTTATCTTGTCCCCTGAAGACAGTGATTATTTCAGGATTGGTGTTGCGATGGATTTGAATGTCAGTGATGGTTTCAGGTTTCAGCCTTTCTTTCATCACCCAAGTATACCTTTCAATCCTGGTCTTTCTTATATGAGCATCCCTCCTGAGCTTTTCTTCCCTTTCCTTTTTTAGAGCACTTAATTCTTCCCTTTCCCTTTCCGTCATCATGGACTTGATTTTCGCAGTATCCTGTTGAATGGAAGATACTTTGGAGTCAAGTACAGCCTGAGAATTTTCAAGGGCTGTCATCCTGGATCACATTGTCCATGCTAGAGAAGTGGACTTTTGGGATTGAGCTGCCACTGATTCTCCCAATGTTGTAAAGGAAGATTTGAGAGACTCCACTGTTGAGCTGAGATTCTGAACATTTGATCCCTTTAGCAAGCCAAGTAACTCAGTGAGGGTCACTGAGTTTACCTGATAAGTCTCAGATGCCTGAAGAAGCTTCCTGGTTAGCTCATGATCATCTTTGACTGATTCTTGAACAGACTGAACCCCTGTATTCAGCTTGTTGAGGGAATCCAAAAACTGGTTGAGTTGAGAGACCATTTGTGTCAGGGAGTAGGTGACAGTGGAATTTTGCTCCCTGACATCATCATTAAAGTCTTCAACAGCATCCTTGAGTGATGGTAATGGACTGCTTGCTCAGTGTGCATGTTAAACACTTCATCAGTGACCCCCTGTATAAAATGTTGGTTATCTTATTGATGAATTTGGTGAAAACTTTCTCAGTGAGAGGAGCTTGATCATCTTCTGAGGACTCTGATGTGGAGTTAGTTTCAGCAGTCTCAGTGTCAGAGGGTTGAGGAGACTGAGGAATTGGTTCAGGGACTGTCTCCTCAACCACCATATCATCTCCAGCTTCAAAAATCTCCTCATCACTGTGAAATTCATCATCAGAGAACAGGGCGGCCTGAGCATCAGCCAGTGAGTTAATATGCAACAAAAGGTTATCCGGCTCCTCTTCATAAGAAGACTTGCCTTCATTTTGGCCAGGTCCTGACCCCTCTAATCCGGTAGATTGGGGGTTTTATTTACCTGGTCCTTAGAGCTAGTTCCCAAGTTGTGGGCTCCTCCGGAGTGGTTATGGGTTCCATATCAGTGGGTGGCCTTTGTCCCTCTGAATCTTTGTCCCCCGTGACCCCTTCAGACACTGATGGGCGTTTTTCAATGTCATCATGAGGAGTCATGAATGTTGTGTCCCTATCAGCGGGTTGTATGTTTCCCTCTGAGTCTTTGGGATGAGTTTTTGTGCCCTCAGACAAAAGCTTTGATTTTCGAATGTCCTCATTAGGCGCCTGAGTGGTTTTGCCCCCCTTTCCAACAGGCTTGTTCTGGCCTGTCGAAGGTTTAGGGGCGAGAACTCCCTGTTGCTTGGGTTGTGATTTACCCGAGCCTTTGGCAGGATGTGAATGCTTCTGGGTCCCCTTCTCAGTGGAGTAGTGCTGCCCCACCGAGGATATAGGACCCCTTGCTCCCTGAGACCATGGTTGTGATTTCCCAGAGCCTTTAGAAGGATGTGGAGGTTTGGTTGGTTCCAACTCCACTGACTTGTTTATGTCAGCAGAGCCTATGGGAACGGGTTTGCCCGAGGACACTGAGTGTGATGTCTCAGTGCCCTCCGTTGGCCTTTGTTTTGGGGCCAAAGATTGGCTTATGATCCTGAGGGTTTCAACAGTCAGGGTCTGTTGTTGTTGTTGCCCCCTTTTGTCAGGCTTAGGGGCAGAGGTCTCAGTGGCAAGTGACTTGGGTTGAGCCACCTTCCTGGACCCCTGTCCCTTCTTCCTCTTCACCTTCTTGGTGGGAGAGGGAACTGGTGATATGATGTTGTCACCCTGGATAGCAGTTAGCATATACGTGGTCAGGGCGATATGTGTTACCTCAATAGGGTCACGAGAGTAATTTTCCTTATGTAGGACATCAGGCTCAAAGCCAACACTGTCAGGCTTGATGTACTCGGACCCTAATAAGTCATTCAGGGCACAGGAAATGAATCTAGGATAAGACATATGTTTTTGCCTAGACTTCCCACCCAATTTGGCTATGAGGTCCCTGAAGATAATTTCTCCAAGGTCAATCTTTTTACCCTCAATGAGACAGTACACTATCATTGATTGAGTAGTGTTTAGTTGCTCAGTTGAGGATTTATTCCCCCTAAGGACCTGAATTACAAATTTCATCAGGATCCTCCAGGGGGCAGGAAACCATGTTTTGATAATGGGGGCTTTGGACAGTAGGTCCCCTGGAGTAACATCAGGATGATGTTTATCATAGGGCCCATGTTCCAAGAGGAGTTGTCTAACATCCTCTTCAGTGGGCTGGGCTACAAAGGTCTCAGTGTAGTCAAGGCCAGTGGCTTTGACAAAGGTTTTGTAGTCAAGAGTTAGGAACTTAGTTCCATTCTTCACTGAGAACCTTATATTGGCCTCCTTTGGTGCATCAGGGTTTTCAACCACCGTTGTGCACAAAAATTCCCTCAAGTAGTCATGATAGATGACTGAGGGGGTCTTTGTGAATGTGGTTGTGAGAAAACAGTTTTGAAGGAACTTCACCACATCCCTGTATTCAGGGAACCCTTCAGGATAGGCAAAGTTCCCCACCACATTGTTTTTGGTGAGGTCTACTCTTTCCATTTGGAAATCCACATTAGGTGCGTATTTAATGACCTTAGAAGAAGCCATTTGTGTTTGATAAAGGTCTGGTTTTAAGAAAAAGTTGGTATCAAAGAAGAAACACACGCAGTTTAATCAAGCAAATTTTTGAAAACAATTTTGCAAGAGTTTTGATAAGTTTTTAAAAGCGCGTGTGTTTTTTCTTTGTGGGGGGTATTTATAAGGAATGGATTAGGGTGGTGATGTTGCGGATATCAAAGGGTTTTTGTTATTAAACCAAAACGGCATAATAATATGTGTTTGATATCCGCATTAGTTATCACGATTCCCATTACCCTATTTTCTCTCACATGATGGGGTGAACAGTTGTGTGGCTCTGCAAAAAATGCACTTTTGCAGAGTGACATCATCACAACCATTTGTGTGTGAGAGAGCAATTAATGCTTAGTGGTTTTAGGTGAGAAAAATATGGGGGCCCATGATGTGGATACTAGTTGTGTAAGCGACATATATTCCTATATTTAATAGGAATCAGTTACATACCCTGGACATTTACTAACTAAGTACTTAGAGCATTTAGTTAGGGTATTCAATGCCTTTGACATCCTGAGCCCCCTGAATGATTTATCATTGAGGAATGGTTTTGTTCAGGAAGGGTGTGATCAGGGACCTAGAGAATTTACATCAGGTTGGAACACTTTTTGATCAGTTGCCTGATTCTATGTCCAACATGCCCAATTCAGCTTTAAATCTTGTGAAAGTGGGTTCATCCAAGGGTTTTGTGAAGATATCAGCTAGCTGATACTCAGTGGGGATGAAATGTAATTCAATTTCTCCATTCATGATGTGGTCCCTGATGAAGTGGTATCTGATGTCAATGTTTTTGGTTCTTTGATGAAGTACTGGATTATTTGAGATGGCTATGGCACTTGTATTATCACAAAAGATAGGTACCATCTTATACTGAATGCCATAGTCACTCAATTGGCTCTTCATCCATAGTACATTTGCACAACATCCTGCAGCAACCATATATTCAGCTTCAGCTGAGGACATGGCCACTGATTGTTGTTTCTTTGTACTCCAACACACAAGTTTACCACCAAGAAATTGACAGGATCCTGAGGTACTTTTTCTGTCCATATTGCATCCTGCATAGTCAGAGTCAGTGTACCCTTTGAGATCAAATCCTGAGCATTTTGGCTAATACAAACCAAGGTTTGATGTACCCTTCAGGTACCTGAAGATTCTCTTGACAGCAGTGAGACGAGACTCTTTTGGATCAGCCTGATATCTTACACACACAGAGACTGAGAATTGGATATCAGGCCTAGATGCAAGTAAGTACATTAGGGAGCCTATCATTCCCCTGTATTGGGTTTGGTTCACTGATTTACCAGTGAGGTCAGGGCCAAGGTTGTTTGGAGGAACCATAGGAGTCTTCACTGAAGAGCAGTCAGTGAGCTCATACTGCTTAAGTAGGTTCCTCAGGTATTTTTCTTGGCAAATGGATATTCCTTTTTCAGTTTGTTTGATTTGGAGTCCAAGAAAGTATGTGAGTTCACCCATCATGCTCATTTCAAACTTTGTGGTCATCAGTTTTTCAAACTGTTTGCAAAGTTTGTAACTTGTTGAGCCAAAGATGATGTCATCAATATATACTTGAACCAGGATGACATCACTTTTTGTTCTGTAGATGAACAATGTGTTGTCAATCTTTCCTCTAACAAACTTGTTTTGGATCAGGAAGGCTGAAAGAGTTTCATACCATGCCCTGGGAGCTTGTTTCAGTCCATAAAGGGCCTTGTTAAGCTTGTAGACATGGTTGGGGTATTCACTACTTTCAAAGCCAGGAGGTTGTTGCACATAGACATCTTGTTTGATGTTACCATTTAGGAATGCACTTTTAACATCCATTTGGTAAACTTTAAAGTTCATGTAAGTTGCATAGGCAAGGAAGATCCTGATGGCTTCCATTTGAGCAACAGGTGCAAAGGTTTCCTCATAGTCTATACCTTCCTGTTGATTATATCCTTTGGCAACCAGTCTGGCTTTGTTTTTGATGACTATGCCATTCTCATCAGTCTTGTTTTTAAAGACCCATTTCATACCAATGATTAAAACACCCTGGGGGCATTCAACAAGGGTCATGACATCATTTCTTTCAAATTGTTCCAATTCATCTCTCATGGCCTGAACCCAACTTTCATAAGTAAAGGCTTCTTTGACATTTTAGGCTCAATTTCAGAGAGATAGTCAGCAAAAAGACATATATTGGCTGAGGCTACCTTGAGTTTTGCAGCCATGCTTCTTGTGAGCATGTTTTCAGTGGGTTCACCAATGATGTTCACAAACTTAATAATTTTGGATCTTGTCCAGCTATCCTGAGGTTTGGGTAGGAATTTGAGCTTGAAGGAGCCTGACTAGGTTCAGACTCAGGAACATGAGGTGACTCAGGAACAAAAACAGTCTAGGTCTTGATTTTTGAATTCAGTACCAAGTATATCTTGAGTACACATCCACTATGACCAGAGTATACTTCTCATGGTGAATTGACATTGGACTGACAGGTCCAGAAAGGTCCATACAGAGAAGATGTAGGCAACTTTTGATTGAAAATGTTTGTTTAGTTTTGAATGATGCCCTGTGGTGTTTTCCTTTTTCACAAGCAGAACAAGGCTTGTCTTTGGTATACACCAGGGATGAAAGGCCCAGAACTTTGTTCTGTTTGGCCAGATTGTTGATGCTCTTGAAATTGAGATGAGAGAGTCTCCTATGCCATAGCCAGTTGATTGTCTCACTTTCCTTTGAGAATATACAAGTCCCATTTTGAGTCAGGGATGACATGTCTAGGACATAGACATCATCCCTCCTGGGGGCAATCAACACTACTTCCTAGAGCATCCACTGTCGAGGTGCCAGATATGATCCCTAATCTGTTTATGCACAAACAGTAAACTGGGTTAGTTTTTCTTGTTGACCCACTTTCTAGTGGGCTTAGTCCTCAGGGACTTTTTGAATATAGCTAACGAATCATGGTCTGAAGTTGTGTGTACTGAGCTTCCACATGTTTTACATTTTGTGGAGGTTGATGCCTCAGTTGACTGAGAAGTGTTGGTGGGGATTTTCCTTCTGGACTGAATGATCTTGTCATGTCCCTTGGTTTCATGGGAGGGATCTCCACAGATGTCACAACAATTTTTCATCATGCAATCATCAGGAAGATGATCATTAAAACCACAGTGAGGACATTGCAAGAAAGGCTTAGTCTTCAGTCTCTGTTTGGAAGGTGTGGCATACTGATAGCCTTGGGTTTTGTATAGATCTTGTGCTCTTAAAGAAGCAGTGTGAGAGATGTGATCACAAGTTCTGTGGTCCTCTTGTTTGCATATCATGCAGAACAGGACTCTGTAGCATTTATCAGTGCTGTGATTAGGATAATTGCACAGCTCACATCTCCCTAAAGGTCTGGGTGTGGTTTTTGGTTTGGAAGAACTTGAGGATACTGATGGGGTTTTTAATTTTTAGTCAGAAGGTTTATCAGTGGACTCAATTTTCTCACTCAGCATCCTGACAAGTTTAGCAAGCTGATCAAATTTTGAATAAGTGCTTTCAGGTTTCACTTCAGTAGGCACTGAAGGTTTGTAGTATTCAGTGGGTGCAGGAGTAGGTCTCTTCAGAATAGTCTTTCCTAACCCTGATTTCTCCTTGGGAGAATGGGGTTGATAGACTGATGGTGCAAAGTCAGAATTAGGTTCAGCTCCCTGAAGAAATTTTAGTGGAGCGAGTGGTGAATCAGACTTAGACTCAGTAGGATTAAGTTCATCAGTGACTCCTAGCAGCTCCTTGATAGCCTGACTTTCAGGCTCCAGGATTCTTCCAGTGTTAAAATTTGGCAGCTTACTGTCAGGATTGATTCTTTCAATCCAATCACTTGGTTTAGGAGCAATTTCTTTGCTAGAGAGTATGTTGGCTGACAGAAAGGTTTATGAATGGCTACTCTCCTCAGACTCTTCAGTGAGTTGATCTTCACCCATGGCAACCTTTTTGGTGCTGGGTGTGAGACTCAGTTTTTCATAAAGTTTGGGGTTTTTCTGAGTCCATTTTCAAATAACAGCCTTTTCTTTCTTTAGTTCTTTCTGAAGAGCTTGATTTTGTTTAACAAGTTCAGAATTTTGAATTTGAAGTGTAACACTTTCAATATTAGCTTGTTTTAAAGCAAGTAGTTCATCTCTACATTGATTTAATTCAAAACTCAGTTTGTTAAATTTTGAAAACAAATTCAGTCATTTCTCTTCAACATACTTAAGATCAACATTAATATAATCTAAGTAAGATTTCCAATCAGCATCATCATCCATAGAAAGTAAAATGTTTACCTTTCTCATTGTGATGTTAACCTATTCTCCATCTCTTGCATGACTTTTTCCCACTGCAAGCTTGTTGTCATCTGATAGGGCCATCAGGGCATTGATATGAACTTCTTCATTATCATCAGAGGACACTTCAACTTCATCCCAGTCAAAGGTTTCAGCAACAAGCCCTTTGTTCTTAGCCTGAGAAGGCTTTTGAGCCTGAGGTAGCTGAGTGACTGTTGAGGATGATTCAAGAAAGGCAAGTTTGGCTTTAGCCTTCCTGTATTTGGCTTCAAAGTCAATTTGAGGCGTTTTTCAAATCTTTGACTAGATTGAAGCAACTTGGGTTGAAACTTGCTGGGTCCTGAAAAAGAGTTATTTTCTGAAAACTTGAAAGATGGTTTTGAGGTTGTTTTTGAAAAACAATCTTTTGCAAAATGGCCCTTTTTGCCACATTTAAAACACTCAGTGTTTTCATTTGCTTTAGAAGGAAATTTGTTTTTCTTAAAATACCTTTTTGAGTTTGCAAGGAGTGCCCTTTCATGAAATTCAATTTGAAGATCATTTAGGTACTCCTCATTGGTTCTTCGGTCAACCTCATCATCAGACTCATCTTGAAAGTCCTACACAACACCATTGGCATAGAAAGCAATTGATATGGGTGAAATTGTCAAGGTCTCTTTGGTCTCCTGAGCTTTACCAGGGTATCTCCTGGTGATAAGATTGTCTTCATAGACAAACTTCCCATAAATAGCAGGGAGCTCAAGGTTCTGAATATGGTTAGCATTTCTCAACCCCTGAGAGAAGTTTAACCACTTCTCAGGGAGACTGTTGACAAAGCCAAAATTGGTTTCATGCTTTGACAGATTAATACCATAATTGGTTAGCTCATTCAGGAGGGTCTTATACCGAGTATAAGTCTCAGAGAGACTTTTAGAATCTTTGGCCTTGAAGGTATTGTATTCAAGCTTCAGGTCCATGATTATATTCTCTTTGGTATCAGAAGGCCCTTCATACCTATGAACCAGGTCAGTCCACGTCTGCTTGGCAGTAGGACAGTTAATCACTGATTCCATTATATCGTCAGGAAGACATGATATAATGATGCTTTTCAGGTGCTGGTCCTGATTGACCACCCTCCTTTCATCTGGGGTCCACTGAGCTTCAGGTTTGACTAAACCTTAGGCAGTTGTTGGGACAAATGGACCATCATTAATCAACTTGATGTAATAAGGTTCCATCCCAGTTAAGTAGCAAAGCATTCGCCTTTTCCACTTGTTAAATTTTACAACTTCAAGTTGAGGGGCAGTTGCTGAATAACTTCCACCCTTTTTGTCGACAAGTTGGGGAACATCTGAGTCAGCCATGGTGGGATCAAGGTTTTAAAAACTTTTTGAGCACTCTTTTAGTTTTGAAAAGTTTTACAAACCAGAGGCTCTGATACCACTTGTTGGTCCCTTTTACTTGGTTATCAAAAACTAAAAAGCTAATGTAACCAAGATACATGACTTTTAACTCAGATGTATAAATGATTAACAATAAAGCAATGTAAAGATAAGAGACAATATTTTTCAACGTTTAATTCTTTATTAAAAGTTAATAAAAAAGAATCGTACCCAAGTGTTTGCGGAATAACACTTGGGATTGAAAATGACAAGTGTGGTACTGACTCCTCTCTAAACTCAAAAAAATGTTTGAGTGACAACTGAGGTCCCACTGAGCTATCTCAGGGGCTATGCTGTTCTTTGGAGGAGTAAAAGTGGTTTGTGAATGCTTTGCATTAATTGCACAAACTTGTCAACTTTTACTCCTCACTTATGTTGCCTATTTATACACAAATATGAACAACTCTATTATACAATGGACATAAGCGTTCTTTAATAAAATCTTGATAGATTTTATTCTCTGGCAAGGGAAACTTCTTTGAGTTAAGTCCAAAAGGTGCTTTCTGATGACAGACTAGATTTAACCATTTGGGGAAAGTTTGACCTTAAAGTGATAAAGCACTTTAGTGAAACAGTTCAAACTTTCCCGCCCAGTCCCGCCAAATCTTCAGTCTTCAGTACCATGATAGTTGTTGAGGAGTGTTAGGGTTCAGTGAGTTATTGTCATCCTCACTGAACCCATCACCTTCTTCTTGGCTTAGATCTCACTCACTGAGTTCCGCCTCACTGAATGGAGAACCTTTCTTCTTAGGCTCGGTCTAAGCATCCTGAAGATGGCTCACTGAGTTACTGTTCACTCAGTGACTTGTTTACACCTAGGTGATTTTACGTTCAAATCCTTGTTAGAAGAAGATTGGCGAATTCAGTGACCCAACACTTACTATCAATCCGATTTCATTTAATGTTTATTTTCAAATGTTCGATTCGAATGTCTTTACCAAATCAATGAACCCATCATTCCCCGTTTCATTCTCGACTTTTATAGCCAAGTCGCGGTCCAAACCGATGAATTTAGTTCCATTTTCATCTCATTCATGATCCAACATGAATTCATTACTCTCACTCTTGCACAATTTGGTCAATTCCTCCAAATTCCTTTTTCCGGTCAATCCGTATTCACCAATGAATGGGATCTTAGTGCTCTTCAACGTTCTCGACCAACTTATGGTCCTTATTTCTCAGAAATTCCTTCTCTCGGAGAAATTCGTCAAATGCTCGGGTTGGGTCGTGAAATCACTACCCGAAAAATCAAGTCCAAATTTTTGAAAATCAAATCCTCCTCTAAGAACTATGCCCCAACATGAAGCGTTGGGAAGAACTCATACGAGAGAATGCGTTTGGTACTGGAGGCCACCGTGACCATCTCGCGGCTAGCCTCGCTCACATGTTGTATTTTATTGTTGCTGAACAACATTTCAATTTGGCTTATTTCTTTATCAAGCATATCGAATGTGCAAGAGCTACTCCTAAAGCTAATCTTCCGTATGGTATGTTCCTCACTCGTCTATATCATCATGTCATCAAAAACTATCCTGATCTTGATGGTAGTATTTATCAACCTATCTATCCGACTTTGCGTCCTCTCGTTCTTAAACAAACCCGTAAACCTCGTAGTGATAAAGGTAAATCTCGTTGTCATAGCTTCCATTGATCATCATCTCGTCATGAGGATGACAAGGAGGATGAATACATTCATCGAACCTCTCCTCCCACTATGTTTGTTGATGACTTGGAGGACCTAGACTATACCGATTACCAAGTGCCATCTCCTTCTTCTCGAACCGACGAAGTACTATTTGAGCGACAAACCAAGTTGCTCAACCAAAGTCAAAGGATGCATGAGGAGATGCGAGGATGCTTCAAGTCTATTGCCATGACAATTGGAGGACTGTTTCGAAAGAAGAAGAAGTGATGAGAAGCTTGGTATTAGCTTTGGATGCTTATGTTTGTTGAACAATTAGTATTTGGTGTTATTTGAATAATTGTTGCTTATGCGCTATATTTCCGATATGTATTCGGAAATGTTTATGTCTTGCTATGGATTATGGTACTTTAGAACTTTAACTTTGGTGACTTATTATCATTACTTGTTCTACTAATATGCACGTACTCTTCGGATAGCATCTTGGGACATGGCTGGTTCCGGAGTCTCTGTTGTTTTCCTTGGGCGAGGCATATTTCTATTAATACCATTGGAAAGCACATGTTTAAAATTCGCATAACGACCATGTTATATTAGAGTGATTTAAATAACAAGGTAAATGCGTAAAAGTCCAAACAATATTGCCTCCATATATAAAATCATGACATGTCTGAATACTATCACACATGTATATAAAATGATTTACTCTAGTCTATGTCAGCAAAAATATAGCAACCACATATAGCCATAAATAACTTGTTAGTTTGTTACATAACATAACATATACAAGTGTCATATTTATGCCACACTCCTCGTGGCTGGGATATATCATCAAAGCTGATAGATAAAGATCCAATGTGCTCCTTAATTACGAATTTCAAGCTCTGCGAGGATCTGTTTATACTCCTTGTTATCTCCCACTACCGTCTCTAACATGGCAATCCTAGATTTGAGCTAACATCAGTTCTTCGTTCTGCTTCATCGTCTCCATCATATATTGGAGCTGTCCGTGATGTTCCTCCAAATGTTTTATCCCATCTTGTACTCCGGTGTCCAACTTCTACTGCGTGGTTGCTTGATTAGTGACTAGGTACTCTGTTTCATACTCCGTGGATTTGATGCACTCAAGAGGTAACTCATCTGGATAACGCAAGGCTGTCTCGATCTGCTTCTGTAACGTGAGGGTGGAAATGATAGGCTGTCGGTCCATCGTTGCCTGTGAACTTTCTCGTGGTTGAGGAATGAAATCGGGAAAGGAAGTGAAATCTATAGATGATGGTGGAGGTGGTGGTGAAGGATTTTATTATAAGTGTGAAAAGGTGATAGGAGTGTGTAATAAATGAAACGGGTACGCATAGAAATTTGTAAACAGTTCTCACTAAGCTAAAATCATGAACTTTTAATGATGAAAATTTCGGTAGGGAACTTGAGGATTGTAGAGAAAGTTGCTGAACTTTAGCTTTTGTAGATGATGAATCAGTTTGTTTCTTAGCAATCTCTTATCTTGTATTTTTAGTAAGGAATTCGATAGGTTGGAACAGATTTTTAGGTAAGGTATTATCACGTACGGTTGTGAAAAGTTTTGAGGTCATTGTAACCTAGTTAAAATATCTTGAAAAAATCTCATAGATTGCAAAGGTGTAGAAGTAGGTACATGACTAGGGAAATGTAGTTGTGTCGTAATGCCCTAAGATAGGCATATGTAGATGTATTTAGTTCCTTGTAAAGTGTTCGAAAGTATGTTTAGTGCGTGCATAACAATATAGAATATTTGTGTAGCATAGACAGTCTAGAAGTCACATAATTACCTGGAGGATGGAAGGCACGGAAAGTGAGAGGCTACAAAATGTTTTATTTATAAAAGTGGTTATAGTTCAGGTCTAGATTAGACCCGTTTCTCTATAACTATAGCTCTGATACCAATCTGTAACACCCCCAAATTTGGGTTACGCAGCGGAATTAAAGCTGGGTGTTACTCGACGGCACAACAGTTATAATAATAGAAAACGGTCTCTAAATTAGCCGTTTTGAAATATTTATTATTCAATTATCAGAGTTTACAAAATGAGGTCCTAGTAGTTTTATAGTTTCTCAAATAAGTTATCAAATGATAATAAAATTTTATAGCCTTCTTGGTGTATCCGAGCTCTCCCTTGCCACCCTCGTTCATTATTGACCTGAGATAAACATGCTAAAAATGTCAACACAAAGGTTGAGTGAATCCATAGTGTTTGTATAATGAATAGTTGAACACAAGTTGCAGAATAGTAAAACAGTAAAGTTTGCAGTACAGTATATTGCTCTAAGTCTCATGAACTCAAACGTTAACGTGTGTGATATCATAAAATGATATAAATTACCGACATCATAATGATGATGTAAGTAAGAATGCCCTCGAGTAGGAGCTTGCCAACTTCCTAGTAGTTCTCAAATAATGTGCATTTGGCTATCAATCCGGCTAGCACGAAGGCTATCTATCCGACTAACCAAATGGGCTGTCAACCTCCAATAGATCTATTCACAATATTCGCGTTCACTCGCAAGTGATTAATGGTTCATGATATGAGGGACTTTTAGTGGCAAAAGTGTGTCTCAGGCAATATCAATCAGTATAGCATACAGAAAAATTCTTGTGTTTAGTTTGTAGCATGTATCTCCCCACAAGTTTGAAAAATGTATAAAAAGTGGGACTATGAACTCACCTCGACGTTAAGGTAGTCTGGATGGAAAACAAATGATGTTTATCGAATAAACTGCTCCGACACGTAACCTAGGGAATGATGTCAAGTATTTGTGAGTTTAATATTCGTATTGTGAAAGTTTGCCGATGACTAAATGTTTGAGTGAGACAACATGAAGTCTCTTCAAAAATTAGTTGATGATTAAGATTTGGTACCGACATATCTCATAAAGGTTTTAGATTAATTCCCGAATTATTTCAGTGTTATAATTATATTCCCATAATAATATAGAATATTACACTTTTTACCCTGAAGTTTTAGGTATTGACAACATTTACCCCTGAACTATCATGAAATGATAATTCATACCCCCAAGCTTTATATATTTACAACTTATACCCTTCAAGTTTTATAAAATTACAATTTATACCCTGAAGTTTGGTGAAATGATGGTTTACCCCCTTCAACTATAGTGAAATGACAATTTCTACCCTGAACTTTCCAATATAACACTTTCTACCATTTGACCTTAAGTTTATTTCATTTTAAGTCCGACTCATAAAACTAGTTTAGAGTTTTGACATAAAATACCCTTCATGCAAAAATAACCTTTCACCAGAAGTCCTTTTTGAACGAAAACGTACTTTTAGCTTAGGAAAAAGGCACGACTCTCTACGACTCTTTTACATATGTTAAAATAAGTTTACAAATATGTTTTACGTAGCTTATCAGTTTATATTTCCAGCTTATTAGTTCAAAATAATTAAAGAGATATGTTTATATATTACTCGACAAGGCCAAATTCAAGGGTGAATAAAGGCGAGGTGTTGAAATGTTTTTACTACGTTTTTAATCTTTTCAATAGTTTGTCACATGGTCTATCTATAGGTTCAAACTAGAGGTCGTGATTTGTTATAGTTAAGTCACAATAAATTCCTGAAGTTGGACGTTTGAAACTATTTTTAGTAAGATAAACCAAATATTTTGAGTTATTTTTAGCAAGTAATAGGCCAAAAACAGGGCTCGATAAAAACGGGGCCTTTCAATGAAAATGAAAAGTGTTTGTTCCAGCTTAATCTATGCCATGAGGTCTCTATTTCCACCAAGTTTCGTAATTTATCAAGCTCGTTTACTAGTCGAAATAATTAGACAAAACGGGTCGGTTGGGGCTGTTTTTATATATAACTTAAACAGAAAACAGGTCCTAGTGCCCAGCCCTTGTGGTACGTTTTTAGGACTCGTGCTCCTGAGTTTTTAAAGAAAACGTCGTTCCGGACAACTTTCATGTTTTAAGTTTTCGACGAAACGGAGCAGAAAGGCCTCGTTCCGCGTGATTTACTTTGCTGTAACAGAAAGTTTTTATAGTTTTTATTCAACTTTAATTTGCTATAACTTTTGACTCGTTTACTCATTTTTGATGATTCAAATTGCTACGTTCTTTAAAAAATATTCTCTTAAACAATATGTGAGTGTCCTATTGTCTAGTGTTCTTAAAATATCAACAAGAGAAACAATAGAGGGTGTTTGTTTGCTCGACCAAAACAGAAAAAAAAAAGAAAAGAAGAAAAGATATGTTTGTGTTGGCTTAATATTTGATTCAAGCTTATTAAAATGAAGTATTATCATGAGCTAAAGAGATTAGAAAGGCTAGGACTTACAGAAATTGAAGGTGGAAAAGGTTTGACTATTGTGAGCTTCAACTAGAACCAAGATCTCCCAAGCTCCTAGCTCCTATTCCACTTGTTCCTATCTCTTCTAAGGCACTTCTAAGATCAGTAGGTGTATGAGTGAGTGAGTGGTTTGCTGTTTTGAGTGAGGGACGAGGAAAGAAGTGATGAAATGCCTTGCTATTTATAGAGGAAATGAGATAGGGTTCATTAAATGTTCAAGGGACACTTGGTGAGGGTTGTAAAGACTCCAAGGGACACAAGAAACCCTAATTCAAGATATGTTGGAGATGAGATGACCCAAGTGGTCTAGGTTCTATGCATGGAAGGTTATAGAAAGCTTGAGCACATGATGAGCTTGACACTTATGACCTAGGTTTGAAAGTTAAGAGTGACAAGTGTAGGGGAAGGGTGAAGAGTCTTACAAGAGAAGCTTGATCATGTGTAGTGTTGTAGTTAGTTCATAGTTCCATTTGAACTACATGGTTGTGATTGGATCGAAGGGTGCTTTAGGTGTATTGTACATTAGCTTTAAGATGTTGTACTTAGGCTAGGAAGTATAGTAAACTCAAGGTACGGTTTAGTTTAAGAGAAGTGTAGTTAAAAACAAACTAGGGTTTGTTTAGGTTTAGGTTTAGGTCGAATTTTATGAAAAATGGAGAGATATTTCGAATGGTGCATTAGGGTGTGGTACCATGGGCTATAATGAGTTGTACTTAAGGTTTGTAAATGTAGAAAATATATTTCTAGAGTTTAGATTAGGTTAACATAAGTTTTAGGTCTTTTTAGTTAAGTTAAAGGATGTAATTATAGAATTTTAGGTTTTCATGCATGAGACACTTGTACACTAAGTTTAGAGACTTGTACATTTTAGTTTAAATATTGTAAAAATATTAAGTTTAAGTTTTGGTGCATAATGACCTTGTTTTATGTGCTTTAGAGTAGGTACACTGAGGTTTATAATGAGTTTAGGTCATTATTATACTCCTATGCATTACTGACTTGTACCTAAGCTTGAAAGACTCGTACCCTTATGTTTTGAATAAAACATGTTACTAATAGTTAGGGTTTGTGATTTTCTCACATGAAATCATAGATTTATGAAGTTAGGGTTTATATTGGGAGTTAAAGTGAAATTAGGGTTTTCGTGCTTTGATATCTTGTACATTGTACTATAGAGTATTATACTTTAGGGTTTCATGGTTTATATACATAGTATTAGTATTATAATAGTTTTAGGGTTTAGCGGAAACCCTAATGGGTGGAAAACATTTAATGTGAGCGTTTATTAAACGTACGTTAACAAATTAACGTAGAGTGGCAAATGTGATATTGTGGTGTTGTATACTTGACATGTAAGAATGTTTATGTGAAATAAACATAAGTAGTTAGTGTTGGTCTACGTGGGAGCACGTTTATCCATGATGTGAGTTATGTCACCTTAGTTGGTTGTGGTGATGAGATAAACTGATAACGTTAAAAAAAAATTATACGTGGAAAAATGGACAAGTATTGGCTTAATATGGATGGAAATTTTACCGGTGGTTACATATAAAACCCCCATACACCTTTCATTCACAATCCATCATCATCACATTCAACAAATTTAACCAAATTACCATGTCATCACCAAAAACCACCATCTCCAACAAAGCCAAGAAACAAAAACTTGTCATCATACCACCAAAACAACTCTTCATTGATCTTACTAATGAAGATAACACCACTCCATCACCACCACCTCAATGTTCATCTCCTAGTGCTCCCAATGCACCTTCCAAAACACCATCAACTCATGGAACCTCTACCTCCTCCATACCATCATCATCATCATCAATCAATGACTATATCAACACCCACTTGTCACCTCCACCAAGAGTACCACCACCACCACCTATTGAAAATGCATCCTTAGACATAACCCTTTCATTATCACCCATCACACCTCTTGATGCACAATTTTCACTATTACCAATCAACCCACCAAACTTCAATCCCATCCCATGAAGCCTACTTGAAGCTCATGGTGATACTTGCCTTTGTTGCATCCATAACCGCACCATCATCTTTGGGCTAAGAGATGAAATTCACTATATGTTTTCATATATTGAAAGCTTGTTCCCTCAACCTCCACCAACAACATCCACACCTCCACCATCACCAACATCAACCACACCTCCACCTCCACCATCATCTCCACCTACAGCATTGGTTCCTCCAAACTAAGCATGTTTAATGCTTAAGAAAATAAATTTGTTTCAACCATTTTGATGGCAAGCTCTAGGAAAAACATTTCTATTGGAGCATTGGTTATTTGTTTGTTTTATTATGTATGCTTGTAAGCCCTTAGGGCATTAGTTCCTTGGATGACTTACTTATGCATCTTGGATGCATTTTGCTTGTAACCATATTATCATTTAGTAGAAATGATCTTCTCATGCTTTAATTACTTGTTATACACACACACAGATATATATATATATATATATATATATATATATATATATATATATATATATATATATATATTTGTTTCATGCATCATATATATTGTGTGTGTTCTAAATATTTTTGCAAGCATTCCATATCTCGATTTGTCTTATAACCTTAAAACGAGGGGGAGTACACGTCGGGGGAGGGGGGGGGGGGGGGAGCTCTTACATCGTCGGGACAACCTTTTTGATGCTAACAAAAAGGGGGAGAAATGATATGAACTCACTAAATACTTGTATACATATTAATTTTTGGTTTAATGAGTTTAGATTTTGTAATCATCAAAAAAGGGGAGATTGTTGATATAAATAATGCATAAAAACGTTATTAATATTTCTCGATATCCCTACGTTTTGACGATCACAAAATGTTAAATCATTAAACATAAAATCATTACGTAAACAAGTATTTAGTCACAAAATATCATTTCATCCAACTAAATCACTTAAGGTATGAATAAACAATTGCCTAATACATTTTATGATCAAAGGTAGTTTTACTTAAACACTACAAATTATATAAAATGATATAAATATTTTACATACTTAGAAAAACACTTTTGGTAATTAAAGGAAAATGTTTAATTCATAATAAATATATGAATTCAAATTTTTAACCAAAATCAGTTACATTTTCACCAAATAAACTTTCCCCAGAAAAGGACAAAAAATCTGGCTGTTATAGGAGGGCGGCCCCCTTAATTTTAAGGGGGTTGGCCACCAATTAAGGGGGCCGACACGCTCCTGTGGCCAGATTCTTTTGCCTATAAATACTGGTTCATTCCTGCAATTTTTTCTCACCTTTTGCACTAAAACTTTCTGTCCAAATCCTTTCAAAGTATCCTTCTAAATCATTTGATTATAAGTTTATTAGTTTTTGTTTCAAGTGATCCAGTCCCTCACCACTCAAAGTGCAAGAGAAGAATACTCCTTCTATTTCAAATCAAGAAGTATTAAAATCAAGAAATATTGTAAAGTTGTGCAGTTTTTGTAATAAGTAGATTTAGGTGGGTTTGTAATTAAGTATAGTAGAAGTAGTGGTGTGAAGAAGAAGTAGTGAAGTAGTAGTGGTGTGTACAAGTTGTGAAGAAGGTGTGCCAAGTCATGAAGAAGTTGTGAGATTGGTTCTAGCTACAATTAGAACTCGACATTTAGCTTAGTGTCATAAATTGGTGTAAGCAAAAGTTGGGTAAGGTTTCTCCGCCACAAGGGAGTTTGTTGACATAGTGAAGAAAACTCTCGAGTAAGAGACTCGGGTAGTGGAGTAGGGCGAAGAGGAGCTTCGTAGCCGAACCACTATAAATCCTTGTGTTGTGGTTCATTCTTTCTAACTCTATCTTTTCATCACTTTCATATTTACATTGTGTTTGCTTAGTTAGTTAGATTAAATTGTTCAGATAGTGCACGTGTTGAATTTCACATAAATAAGAATCGAAGTTTTTGGAAACAAAGTTTTTATAATCTAAATCAACGTAAAACTATTCAACCCCACATTTTGTTTTTCACATCTTAAATGCATTAAAATACTAACAGAAGATGGATATGACTACACAAATTCTAAGATCGGTATCAGTAACAGAGTTGGAGACGTTACTCATTATAAGAAATGTTATAATATCTCAGACCAAGGCTGTCAAGATCGAGATTCTACTATAGATCGTTTTTGTCTTTGTAAAATCGGAATCGTAAGATCGGATCTAAATCGGAAAATCCTACTTAAATGTTCTAATGTTTATATCTCCAGTAATTCGTATTCAAAGCCGATTTTATAGCAAATCATAAAGGAAGAAAAGTTCTCAAAGTTATAATAATAAGAAAATGCAACGCGTAATGGTTTGAAATACTAAAATGCATAAACAAATCGGATTAAGAACGATGAATCTTTTCATCTAAATATCTATATATTTTACTCTTATAAAACATTATAATTATCCATGCCTATTTTTTGTTTTACTTTAACAAAATTCATCATTACAATTTATTAGTTAGTTAATTAAAGAGACGTAGGATCGAATCAGATCAAGATCTTACGATCTTATGGTAAGATCGAGATCTTACTTAAGATTTTATGTCTTTTAAGATCTTATAAAAAAATTGACTCGTTTTTGCTTAGAGAATCATAAAATCGGAAGATCAGAGCTATGTCCCAAACTAAAAGTTTTTTTTGATTATCTAATGAACATTAAATTTTTATATGTGATTCTTGACTAGTTTACAGCTGGTTCTAACTTTTAAAGTAACACAAATATATACGTTTTGTATCTTTGAGCTTGGATTACCCACTTACCTAACCGGCTAACCCGTTTAAGCTGAAAACTAATTAATTGCTAAACGTGAATGACCTATGACCTAATATTTAGTTAGGTTAATCAAGATTTCGTGTTGGTTTTGATTAGATATATTAAAAATTAATTTGATTATAATTAAAGACGCGAGCTTGCATGTTTCTTTATACATACACGCTAATTCAAATAAAAATAACTCGAACACAACACACTTGATTCGAAAAAGAATATTATCTCAGTGCAACGTGCGAGCAATATAATTCTTGTTAAAATCATTAAATAGTGCTCAGGCAATGAAATTTATTTTCTTAACGATGAGTCTATGAGTGACCCACTCATTAGCAAAGGCCTTACCCCTATATCTTTATCAACTATTTTTGTAATCTTAAGCCTATCACCGACACAATCAAAAAGTCATAGCTGTCGATAATCATATGCACAATTAGTCCATTGAGAATGGATCAACTCAGATCAAAAATAGAAATATGAAGAATGAGAAATGTTTTTAGATGCACACTTCAAGCGAAGAATGAAAATTTTATAGGAGATGCATCTCTTCTTGTAAGTGCATCTGAAATATTCGACTATGGTTAGTTTTCATACTTCTCATTTTACTTTTATTTTTTATTTGATCTATACTCTTAGTCCATTACCGATATGTTGGCCCAAGAAATAAACATTATGTAAAAATATACTAGTTATAAGTCCCGTGCACGCACGAGGTTTACACATAAATCAAATTTATTTTAAAATTTTTGTTCACTATATGGACATATAAGAATTTACCTGTGAAAATTGTCATATAAGTACAACTAATAATATTCATAAGTTTTCATTATGTTATAATATCTATTAATGTTTTATAAAAAAATTATTAGATGAAAGATTTAACTTTGTTTAACTTACATAGATGTTCAGGTTGAGGTTGATGTTATTGTTTAACTTTAACTATTGATATCATGTTGTACAAAATGTGCGAGTTTATTACCTAATGACCGTTGATGATGTTAAAATACACTTCATAAAGTTTTATAAAGATGTTTTTCCGGATATCCGTATATAAACTTTAAATAATAATTACGAGATTCGTTGTTATAAGTACAATCGCGTATATTTGATATCATGTTGTACAAAATGTGCGAGTTTAGTAGCACATAATGAGTGTTGATGAAGTTAAAATATACTCCGTAAAGTTTTTTAAAAATGTTTTTCCGGATATCTGTATGTAAACTTTAAATAATAATTACATGAGTCGTTGTTACAAGTACAATCGCGTATATTTGTTTTCATATCATAGTAACTCGTTCTTAACATTTAATATTTATATTACCATTAATAATAATTTAGCCATTTAATATTTAAATCGTATACGCATAGATTAAAATTTTAAATAGGATAACATAAGTCCTTATTTAATTTATATAGTAAAAATAAGTATTTTAATAGATTAAAGTTTAAAACTAATATTTATTTTAAAAGTATTTAATGTATATTAAAACTAATTCGTATATTTACAAAATTTTGTAATTTAAATGGATGAAAGTCTCAGGCTAATACTAATACTCATATAATTGTAAACAAAGTTTATACTATAAAGTATATATGGTATAAAGTGTAAGAGGTTATTTGTTTATTACCTAAAGTTATTACTCCATCCGTCCCAAAATATAAGTCCAGTTTGACTTTTTGAATCGAGCTTTGACCATAAATATTTTTGTTTGTATTATATAATACTTGATGCAAAATATATAAATTGATAGTGTTTTATATGTATTTTCATTTGATATAATGTTCATCAAGTGATATATAAACAAATAAAAATATTTACGGTCAAAGTTCATTTAGAAAAGTCAAACTAGAGTTATATTTTGGGACGGAGGTAGTAAAACATATAGAGACTTATAATTTTACACTAACTCTATGCAATATATTTAAAATTCAACCATTAAAGTTTTATTAATTACCCCATCTTTTTTTAAGTTTTTATTTTCATAAATTTGACACCTATATTTTTATATGTTTTTTTTACTCAATCAAATTCTCCACCAAATTTATTAAATGAAAAAAATCAATTCAATTTTGACTTTTAATTGGCCAATCACGTCACTCGATTTCGCATATGTGGCAAAATCAAGCTTTTCTATTGGCATGATTTTTTTTTCAGTGAGAAGGGTTTGGCAAAACTTCTTTAAAATGATGTAATTCTTTTATTATATAAAAAATAACTACCAAAGACAACACCTCCTAGTTACTGGCGAATATTCAAATGTGTTTTATTCGATTTGTGTCAGGAAGTATGAACTCTAGGGATGAGCATGGGTCTAGAACCGGTGGAATCGGAACCGATGGATAAGAGAACCGAATTTTGCGAAAAGTAGGTACCAAGAACCGAACCAAATATAGTTTTTGGTTCCGGTTCCGGTTCTTTTAGGCCTACCCGGTAGTAACCGCTTTTCATAAGAAAAAAAAAATAACCTCATGTACTAATGAATTAGCCAATATGAAATACAAAAAAATTAAAATTTTTAAGCACTTGCAACCATTTACATGTAAACCAATAACAATTAATATCTAAAGAATAAACTTAAATAAACAATCATTCCATAGTTCCACTTGTTCATATTTTTTTAAAAAAAACAACAATGCATAACAATCCGGGAAACAAAATAAAATAAATTAAAACTTTGTCCAACCAAATGATTAAGACCGTTTATAGTTCCACTGTTTGTTTCTCTTTATCTCTGGTTAGTTTCTTTATTTGTTCTTCTCTATTCTTGACAATCTCATCGTCTTTAATAAGATCTGAAAGTAGGCTAGTAGGTTTATTTATTTATTTTTTAGGCATTGGTATATAACTATATATGATTTGAGACTTTGAGTATGAGAAGTAAAATAAAATTACATGTTTTTATATATTATTGGGTATTTGGTTCCGGAACCGAGAACCGGTGGAACTGAACAGAACTGACCAAAGAACCGAAAAATCTCAAACTCAAGAACAAGAACTGGAACTGTTGGTTCTGTTTCCAGTTCGGTTCTTCTTAGTTCTGGTCCGATCCGGTTCTTTGATTCTTTTGCTCATTACTTAACCCATATTACATTTACATTTTTTTTTTTTTTTTTTTTTTTATTGAAATACTGGAAAACAATTTGGTTAGCAACTTTTCTAATGCGTCACTATGTGTATTTGGGTTGCTTCAATACAATTTGCTTAATAAAGCTTTAGTTTGGAGAAAGTTTGGTTTTAGGTTTTACATCGGCTTTTACTTCGATTACTCTCGTCACCAAATCACCACTAAACCCTCGTAGTGGTGACCACCAAAATCACCACATAAATATACTTTGAGTAGGGATTTAGTTAGAAGAAACCTTAATTAAAATGAGAATGATTAAAAATAACTATAACCACACATTCGAGATGGATCAACTTGAATATGATGCATCTATTCATTTACATGCATCCTGTTTAGTTTCGCAAATGATTTTTAAGTTACAAACGATGCAAAGTAGTACTATGTATAACACATTTGATGCGCAAACGATGAAAAATATATAAGATTCGCCTAACTTGATGAAATGCATCAAATATATGTATATGCATCCAATTTTGAGCTATAAAATATATTATGATGCATATAAAAAAAACTTCAATGCATCTTTAATGTAATGTTTATAGTTATTTCTCATTTTAATATATATATATATATATATATATATATATATATATATATATATATATATATATATATATATATATATATATTTTAATTTATTATTATTATTATTATTATTATTATTATTATTATTATTATTATTATTATTATTATTATTATTATTATTATTTTCATTTAATCCTAACCACTAAAACACAAATATACAAAACAATACACTCACATGTGGTTTGGTGGTTTGCATCACCAAACGGGTGCCAAACGTTGGCCTCCAAGTGGTATTGGGTTGAGGGGTTGTTCTCAGGATGGTACTCATCAGGGGGATATCTTGATGAGTCATCAATACCAATATCTTCAACTGAGGAATTTGAGAATCTGATGGATTTAGTGCTATCATCAACAGTTATGTGATAAGTTTCCTCAGTTTGTTGTCTCCTTGTGTTAAACACCCTGAAGGCTTTAGAAACCAGAGAATACCCCAGGAAGTATCCATCATCAGCTTTGGCATCAAATTTACCCAAGTGATCCTTGTGATTATGAATAAACACAGGACACCCAAATACATGAAAGTAGCTAATGTCAGTGATCCTTCCTTTGAATATCTCATAAGGAGTCTTATTGTGCCTTTTCACAATGATTGACCTATTTTGAGTGTAGCAAGCTGTTTTGACTGCCTCCGTCCAGAAATGTTTAGAGAGGACTGAGCCATTTAACATTGTCCTTGCTGCCTCAATGAGTGTTCTCTTTCTCCTTTCAGCTACTCCATTTTGCTCAGGAGTATAGGGAGAAGTGAATTTTTGAGAGATTCCTTTCTCATCACAAAAACAGTCTAGGTCTTGGTTTTTGAATTCAGTGCCAAGTATATCTTGAGTACACATCCACTATGACCAGAGTATACTTCTCATGGTGAATTGACATTGGACTGACAGGTCCAAAAAGGTCCATATGGAGAAGATGTAGGCAACTTTTGATTGAAAAGGTTTGTTTGGTTTTGAATGATGCCCTATGGTGTTTTCCTTTTTCACAAGCAGAACAAGGCTTGTCTTTGGTATACACCAGGGATGGAAGGCCCAGAACATTGTTCTGTTTGGCCAGGTTGTTGATGCTCTTGAAATTGAGATGAAAGAGTCTCCTATGCCATAGCCAGTTGATTGTCTCACTTTCCTTTGAGAATAGACAAGTCCCATTTTGAGTCAGGGATGACATGTCTAGGACATAGACATCATCCCTCCTGGGGGCAATCAACACTACTTCCTAGAGCATCCACTGTCGAGGTGCCAGGTAGGATCCCTGATGTGTTTATGCACAAATACTAAACTGGGTTAGTTTTTCTTGTTGACCCACTTTCTAGTGGGCTTAGTCCTCAGGGACTTTTTGAATATAGCTAATGAATCATGGTCTAAAGTTGTGTGTACTGAGCTTTCACATGTTTTACATTTTGTGTAGGTTGATGCCTCAGTTGACTGAGAAGTGTTGGTGGGGGTTTTCCTTCTAGACTGAATGATCTTGTCATGTCCCTTGGTTTCATGGGAGGGACCTCCACAGATGTCACAATAATTTTTCATCATGCAATCATCAGGAAGATGATCATTAAAACCACAATGAGGACATGGAAAGAAAGGCTTAGTCTTCAGTCTCTGTTTGGAAGGTGTGGCATACTGATAACCTTGGGTTTTGTATAGACCTTGTGCTCTTAAAGAAGCAGTGTGAGAGATGTGATCACAAGTTCTGTGGTCCTCTTGTTTGCATATCATGCAGAACAGGACTTTGTAGCATTTATCAGTGCTGTGATTAGGATAATTGCACAGCTCACATCTCCCTAAAGGTCTGGGTCTGGTTTTTGGTTTGGAAGAACTTGAGGATACTGATGGGTTTTTCAATTTTGAGTCAGAAGGTTTATCAATGGACTCAATTTTCTCACTCAACATCCTGACAAGTTCAGCAAGCTGATCAAATTTTGAATAAGTGCTTTCAGGTTTCACTTCAGTAGGCACTGAAGGTTTGTAGTGTTCAGTGGGTTCAGGAGTAGGTCTCTTCAGAATAGTCTTTCCTAACCCTGATTTCTCCTTGGGAGAATGGGGTTGATAGACTGATGGTGCAAGGTCAGAATTGGGTTCAGCTCTCTGAAGAAGTTTTAGTGGAGGGAGTGGTGAATCAGACTTAGACTCAGTAGGACTAAGTTCATCAGTGACTCCTAGCAGCTCCTTGATAACCTGACTTTCAGGCTCCAGGATTTTTCCAGTGTTAAAATTTGGCAGCATACTGTCAGGATTGTTTCTTTCAATCCAATCACTGGGTTTAGGAGCAATATTTTTTCTAGAGAGTATGTTGGCTGACAGAAAGGTTGTTGAATGGCTACTCTCCCCAGACTCTTCAGTGAGTTGATCTGCACCCATGGCAACCTTTTTGGTGCTGGGTGTGAGACTCACTGTTTCATAAAGTTTGGGGTTTTTCTGAGTCCATTTCCAAATAACAGCCTTTTCTTTCTTAAGTTCTTCCTGAAGAGCTTGATTTTGTTTAACAAGTTCAGAATTTTGAATTTGAAGTGTAACACTTTCAATCTTAGCTTGTTTTAAAGCAAGTAGTTCATCTCTACATTGATTTAATTCAGAACTCAGTTTGTTAAATTTTGAAAACAAATTCAGTCTTTTCTCTTCAACATACTTAAGATCAACATTAATATAATCTAAGTAAGATTTCCAATCAGCATCATCATCCATAGAAAGTAAAATGTTTACCTTTCTCATTGTGATGTTAACCCATTCTCCATCTCTTGCATGACTTTTTCCCACAGCAAGCTTGTTGTTGATATGAACTTCTTCATTATCATCCGAGGACACTTCAACTTCATCCCAGTCAAAGGTTTCAGCAACAAGCCCTTTGTTTTTAGCCTGAGAAGGCTTTGGAGCCTGAGGTAGCTGAGTGACTGTTGAGGATGATTCAAGAAAGGCAAGTTTGGCTTTAGCCTTCCTGTGTTTGGCTTCAAAGTCAATTTGAGGGGTTTTTTCAAATCTTTGACTAGATTGAAGCAATTTGGATTGAAACTTGCTGGGTCCTGAAAAAAATTTATTTCCTGAAAACTTGAAAGATGGTTCTGAGGTTGTTTCTGAAAAACAATCTTTTGCAAAATGGCCCTTTTTGCCACATTTAAAACACTCAGTGTTTTCATTTGCTTTAGAAGGAAATTTGTTTTTCTTAAAATACCTTTTTGAGTTTGCAAGGAGTGCCCTTTCATGAAATTCAATTTGAAGATCATTTAGGTACTCCTCACTGGTTCTTTGGTCAACCTGTTGGGATCATACTTTAGTATTCAGTCAAGTCTCGGTCATTACATTTTGTAATAGGTTGCTTAAGTATTGTTTATGCTTATTGTTTAGTTAATGGGCAACTTGTAAAAGCCCATGAGGCCTTGAAAGCCCACGTATGAAAGGATAAGGGAGGAAGGGAGTGTTGCCCTAGCTCCTCCCTTATAAATAGAAACCTTATGTTACATTTTATTTTGTTGGTTATTTGATTATCTTAGTGAAACTCTTGCACTCTCATCTTTCATATTGTCTTATAATCAACCACCTCTCATTCTCATCTTATTTCTTCATCAATCATACTTGTGTTTACATAAATGGTGACCTAACAAGTGGTATCATTCGCCTACTAGAAGTTTGAAGTGTGTTTCTTTGTTTAACGTGGGGTTAGGTGCTTAGTTCTTCATCTTTTTGCATTTTTCTTTGCTTCTTTCACTCAAATCTTGAAGCTTGGACAAGTTTCAAGGTTGATATAGTGATTTGAAGCTTAGTTGTTGCATAAAGTTGTGATTTTTAAGGTTTTTTTAGGTTTTATAGCTTCTTTGATATTGGAAAACTAGTTTTTGGTAGCTACATCTTCTAAAGTTAAGGTTTTCTTAGTATTGGTGAAGTTATTTGATCAAAAGTACCTTATTTCTAAGCATTTTTTCATCAAAAAGTCATTATTTTGGATGAACAGTACGGTTTACGCGTAAAGTGGTCGGAAAAAGTACTATTTCCAGCTGTCTACAGTGTTTTTTGGTCGGTTTACGCATAAGTCTAGGCCAAAACCCTTTTCTTACGCGTAAAAGTAGTCTAAACCCTTTTCTTACGCGTAAAATAGGCCAAAACCCTTTTCTTACGCGTTAAATTGGTTAAAACCCTGATCCTACGCGTTAAGTGCTCTTCT
Organism: Artemisia argyi; assembly: GCA_030686995.1. Lineage (NCBI taxonomy): Eukaryota > Viridiplantae > Streptophyta > Magnoliopsida > Asterales > Asteraceae > Artemisia > Artemisia argyi. Next base: position 39,712,318 of record CM060701.1, read on the forward strand.
ACGCGTAAGTCAGAGTTACGCGTAACTTGCCAGAGTTTACGCGTAAGCTTCATCAACGATCTTCTCCTCGTGTAACGGTGACTCAGTACTTCCCTAGCTTGGATAAGTTAGTGGAATACTTCGACTACGGTTATCTTTCACGCTTGGATAAGTTTGAAAGATTTGTTTGGTTGTTTAAACCTTACGCATAAGTCTAAACTTATGCATAAGCCTAAACTTACGCGTAAAGAGAAAACTTACGCCTAAACTATTAGTTTACGCATAATCTACTCTTTACGCATAACTTAAAGTTTACGCGTAAGATTAAGTTACGCGTAAGAATTGAACTTACCCCAAGGATTTTGCAACTTACTCAAAGGAACGTGCATTTCAGTCTTCTACAAAGATCCATTTCTACACAAGTGTTCTAAGATGTCTCAACCACCTAATCACTACTTCCCTCACTCTTATCCTCAGCAACAACAACCTCAGCAGTATCAGCAACAACAACCTCAGCAGTATCAGCAACAACAATACCTTCCGCACATAATGAATCAACAACCTCCTAAATACAATCCACAACAACATTACCTAATGATGCAACAACAGCTCATTCCTCAACAACAATCTTATCAAGTGCCACTACAAAACACTCAGTTTTCCTCCAAACAACCTCACTGGTTTGACAGAATGTGTGAAGTTATTACAACTCAACAATCCCGACATGAGGCAGGATCACTTGAAACACCTCCAATGCTTACACCTGGAAACTATGTGCAATGGTCAAGTCGATTCTTACGATTTCTTGAACTAAAGAAACCTCATGGGAAATTCTTGAAGCAAGTGATACTTGAAGGACCATTTGAGTGGCCAACAAGATTTGAAGCTGGTGATCCACATGCTGATCCTCCACGTCCTCCTGGTGATAGACCCCTTGCAGAATCTGCACTCACTGAAGAACAGAAACTACATCGTGAAGCTGATCAGTATGCAATGGCTTATATACTTCAAGGTATACCTAATCCGATCTATTGAAGTGTCGATGCTCAGAAAACAGCCAAAGCAATGTGGGAACACGTTCATCTCCTAATGGAAGGAACTCAATTGAACAAAGATGACATGGAATCCAAGCTTTACATGGAATACACTGACATCACAATTGAACCTGGAGAGTCACTTGAATCCTACTATCATCGTTTCACAAATGTGGTCAATGATCTGGAACGTCACAAAATCACAGTACCAAGGATCGCTGTGAACTCCAAATTTGTTGGTAGTCTTGGCCCTGATTGGCATAAATATGTGACATTTGTTCGTCAAACGAAGAATCTTCATGATGCTCCATATGGCTTGTTGTATGACTTTCTGAAACACCATGAACCTGAAGTGGAAAAAGATCGAGCTCTACGAGGAGGTTACACACCCACAACAACACCAAATTCTTTGGCTCTCGTAGCTCAATCTCCCTATGCTCCACCACCACTGTCAAATCATGCATATGTTCAAGAGCAGAACTACTTCAGTTATCCACAATCTTCCACCTCGAACCAAATGGTCCCTTATGATTCATCTCCACAAGATACTTCTACTCAACTTGTTCCGTCAAACAACAATGATGCTGTGTACTACTCCAACTGCAATGATGATGACGATGATGACTTTAATACGTTGAATCAGGGACTTGCTCTTATTGCTCGTGCTTTCAGCAAATTCTCCAACAAAACGAACAACCGTCAACGTTCATCTTCTAATACCAGGAATCAAGCTGTTGTAAATGATGGAAGAGTGGAAATTCAGAATCGTAACTATGGTAGATCTGGTTCAAGAAGTTCTTCAGGAAGTTATGGGAATGGACAGAGGTTTGGTAACAATGCAGGGTTCAGGAACAACTCAGGATCTTCTCAACAAAGGTCTGACTCAGTTGCTACAAGGAACTCAACCTCAGGGAATGCAGTTTGGTGCTACAATTGTAATGAACAAGGTCATATTGCTACAGCATGTCCCAAACCGAGAACTCGGGGTAGCAAGTTTCACAAGCAGGCATTACTCATGGCTCTTCAGGATGAAAAAGATGGACATTTCCCTGAACAGGACAACAACTTCATGGCAAATGTGAACAACGATGATGACATGGAAGATCTGGAAGCCAATGCTGCTGTGATGCTTATGGCCAACATGCAGGAACTTAAGCTCAATGATTCAGGTCCAGTGTATGACACTGACGGCTTGTCTCAGGTACATGACCTCAATAAATGCTTTATTAATGAAATAGTCTCACCTTCTGCTTATGAATCAGATATGGCGCAAGTTGTTCCATCTAAATCATCTTCATCATCTCATACAGATGAACAAATAAACACAGTTGTCATATTCGATGATGACACAGTTGTTTCATTTGATGATCCTATTGAAAATGATAAACATGATCATTTCGAACAACATGAACCATCATTTGATCCAGACCCTGATCTCATATTGTTATCAAAACAACTGAATGATCAACAATTGCAAATAATAAAGTGCAACGAGAAAAACAAAGTTTTGAAAGAAAAAAATGTGTCACTTGCAAGAGATATTGAATGTTATAAAATTCAGCTTTCTAATCAGGAAGACAAGATTAAACATGCAAAAAGTTTTGAAAAAGCTTTTCACGATTCCTACAACAAAGAACAAGATCTTCAACGCAAAATTCAAGATTTAATCGAGTCAAACGGAAAGTTGATTTCAAAACTCGAAAGTGAAAAGAGTGAATTGAAAATGCAAGTTGAACGTCTTCAAACAGAACTTTCAAAAACAGAAACAGAATTGTCAAGTTGTCAAAAAGATTTTTGTGAACATAAAATACGAAAAAGGAAGTATATAGATAACTTACTCGGTGATATTGTTGATCTTGAAAAACAATTGAAAGAATTTCGTAACATTGTTTACAAACACGGGAACTCTGTCACAACAATTCAGAAATTTACTTTAAAACCGAGACCCGGTACTGGATTTGCACTTGGCGATTACAATTCAATGTTTCTTCACAATGCATTCAAAGATGTTCCAAAAATTTACAGTATGGACTATTTGCTTGATAATACGATTGTGCGTGCTGTTGTTTTTGATACTGAGGAAGAAGAAGAACTTGAAGACGAGAGTCGGTAAAAAATGAGTAATGTTCAATATTGCACACCATATGACTATTCAAAAAATCCAGTCAAGTTCGTTACTCAAAAGGATTTACCTGAGAAATCATGGTTTATCGAAGAGACATATGTTTCATCTCACAATGAGGCCCCTGTCTAAACTGTAGCACAAGTAAATGGTCCTTTACCATCATCCGGTGAACTTTCACCCTTACCAAATAGTGTTCGTGTCTTAAATTATTTCAAAACTTTTATGGAAGACATCGAAATTTTGGAGGAGACAATTGAACGTAATTCTGAAATAAAAAAATTGAAACGTTTCAATCCGCTTACGAGCGCGAAAAGAGAGACATTTTTCAAAAACAAATGTTGCCAATTGTCAAACACCTCCGTCTCTGTGCTACACGTTGGGATCAGGAACTTCAAAAGGAGGTCAAACATATTATAAACGTTTTCAATGATAATAAAAATGAAATTTTGGTTCAAAAGCAACGAACTAGAGTTTTCAAAAATGATGCTGATCGACTCTTAGAACAAGTTCTCAATGCTGATATTTTGTCTGTTATCATGAATGATCTCTATAATTCTGGTACTTCTATGCTTAAGCATGATCATTGTGTTGATAATAACTTGTTGAATGTGGAAATTGAGACACTGAAACATGAGAATGATAATCTGAGGAAAAAGAATGATGATGTGACAAAACAGTTTTCAAAACAAATCAGTCTACTCAATCAAAGGCTTGAATGGTGTCAAGCTAAAAGTCTTGAAAGGGAATTGAAGTTTCAAAGTCACAATGTTTCAAACTCTTGTCAACTTTGCAAAAACAATGAGTCTTTAAAAGGTTTGTGTCTCAAATACGAGAAAGAAATTGCGAAGTTAAAAATTGAAAATGACGAATTTCTACAAAACCACATAGACATCAAATATTGCAATGGTATACTTGAGTCTAATATTCAGGATAAGAATCACATCATCATCGAGTTGAAAGAGAAAATAAAAATACTTGAAAAAGGAAAGATGGTTGACACCACGGTGATAGCACCAGGAATGTATAAATTAGACAAAACTGATAAAGGAAAGGTTGTTCAAAATACTAATGTTGCAAACTCCACTTCTACAGGACTAGTCTCCCCTACTAGCGTTAGCAGACCCAAGCGAAACAGTAAAAAGAAGAATACGCTCTGGCAACGTAAGAGAGGACAACTAGAAGCTCAAGAAGTAGAAGACCAACTTAGGAATTTGAATAAAACTCATGTTGCATCAGATTTAGATTCTAATCTGGCAAATTGTAATCAAAATCTAAATGTAACGAATGATGAACCTTTGAATGTTTTGAATATTAATGCATCTTGTGTGTTTTGTCGTAAAAGCGTTTCATCTGGTGATCATACTAAATGTATAGCTAATTCTCTACTTCATCGTCATAAGAAACGTAGGACACGCATTCCTTCTAGGCCCACTACTGCCTCTAAGTCTATCTTAGGAAAGCCGCCTTCTACGGTTTCTAGTGAAGTTGATGTTACCCCCATAGGTGCAGAGAACAAGTCTAGGAATCAGCCAAACACTAGTGAATACACCATTAAGAAAGCTCGAACTAGTTGGAATTGGCAACGTTGGTTACAACACAAACCTGATTTTAAATGGATTCCTAAATTATTGAATACTTGTGCTTCTAACCAACTGGAACCCGCAGTTTCTTTGGGTTCCACCCTTACTTCTGTTCCATCCGTGTCCTCTTCTTGTGATGCAGGTGGTGCAGATTGTTCTCTGGATTGTTGATAGCGGATGCACCAGACATATGACAGGCAATCTCAAACTGTTACACAACTTTGTCTCAAAGTTCATTGGTACTGTCAGATTCGGGAATGATCATTACGCTTTAATCATGGGATATGGTGACTTTATCAGTGGGAACATCGAAATAAGCCGTGTTTATTATGTGGAAGGCCTTGGACACAACCTTTTCTCTGTTGGTCAATTCTGTGATGGGGATCTAGAAGTTGCATTTCGTGAGAAAACTTGCTTTGTTCGTGACTTACAAGGAAACGATCTTATGTCTGGCTCCAGTGGCTCCAATCTTTATACAATTTCAATGTCAGATATGATTGCAACATCTCCGATATGTCTTCTCTCCAAAGCAGAATCAACTAAATCTTGGTTATGGCACAAACGTCTTTCACACTTGAATTTCAAAACTATGACTGACCTTGCTCGTTATAAACTTGTTGAGGGATTTCCAAGATTCCGTTTCACCAAAGATCACTTATGTCCTGCCTGTGAACAAGGAAAAAGTACTCGGGCTCATTTTCCTTCAAAACCTGAGCACAGTACGAATCATGTTCTACAACTGCTTCATATGGATTTGTGTGGACCGATGCGTGTTCAAAGTATCAATGGTAAACGCTACATACTAGTAATCGTCGATGATTTTTCCAGATGGACTTGGGTTTATTTTCTACAAAGTAAAGATCAGGCTCCTTCTATGATCATCACCTTTCTCACTAAAATTCAAGTTCAGTTACGCAACACGGTCCGAATAGTCAGAACTGACAATGGAACTGAATTCAAGAATCAGACACTTAGGTCTTATTATGAGAAAGTGGGAATTGAACATCAAACATCTATTCCTAGAAGCCCAGAACAGAATGGAGTTGTTGAAAGACGCAACAGGACGTTAGTGGAAGCTGCTAGAACTATGTTGATTAATGCTCAATTACCTGATTACTTGTGGGCAGAAGCTGTTTCAACCGCATGCTATACTCAAAACCGTTGTATGATCACAAAACGTCATCGCAAAACACCATATCAAATTGTTCACAAAAGGAAGCCGAACATCGATTACTTTCATGTTTTTGGAGCACTCTGCTATCCGAAAAATGATCGTGATGATTTAGGTAAACTTAAAGCAAAGGCTGACATCGGAGTGTTCATTGGATATTGTGAAAATTCTAACGGGTTTCGGATTTGGAATCGTCGTACTCGTGAAATTCAAGAAACCATTCACGCTAATTTTGATGAACTCACCCAAATGGCTTCTGAGCAACACAGCTTAGGACCCGAATTTAACCGTCTTAACTCTCCGGCATCTTCGGCTGAACCACTGCCACTCAACCGCAAAGAATTGGAAACCTTGTTTGCTCCACTGTTTGATGACACAATTGAATACCGTCCTACTGAGGTCCCACCGTATTCCGCTGCTCAAACTGACAATATTCATGTACCAGACTCACCTCAACAAACTTCTACAACTGTTGAGAGAGACGGTCCTCCAATTGCTTCACCATCTACAGTAGAACAAACTGTTTCTAACTCCCGCCACTCAGCTGAAGATCCAACACCACTATCAGTTCCACAATCCGCAGAACATGATCCTGATGCGTTCTTCAATCCGTTTGCACCAGCTACTACAGTTCCTGATATAGCTGAGTCGTCAACACGCAACTTGGATCCTGCCAACATGCGAGATACATATCAACTACACCCTTCAACACACAAATGGACCCGAGACCATCCTCTAGTTCATATTATTGGCCATCCAGATGCACCAGTTATGACAAGACAATGACTTCACACAGATGGAGAAACTTGCATCTATGCACTCACAGTTTGTCATGAAGAACCCAAGAACATTAAAGATGCAATGACTTATGACAACTGGATTGAATCTATGCAAGAGGAATTTCAGCAATTCATAAGATTAGAAGTCTGGGAATTAGTTGAAAGACCTGACGGAGTCTTTGTCATTGGGTTAAAATGGATATGGAAGAATAAGCTTGATGCTGAAGGCACTGTCATACGAAACAAATCACGTCTGGTAGCGAAAGGATACTCTCAACTGGAAGGTCTAGATTTTGCTGAATCCTTTGCTCCAGTGGCTCGACATGAAGCTGTTCGGATCTTTTTGGCCTATGCCACACACAGGAATATGGTAGTCTTCCAAATGGATGTAAAAACAGCATTTCTTAATGGAGATCTCCGTGAAGAAGTTTATGTTAGCCAACCTGAAGGCTTCGTTGATCCTGAGCGTCCTAATCACGTTTACCGACTCAAAAAGGCACTCTACGGACTCAAGCAAGCCCCACGGGCGTGGTATGACAAACTGTCTACTTTCTTATTGGCCAATAAATTTTCTAAAGGATCGGTGGATCCCACACTATTTACAAAAACCTACGGGGAGGACTTACTTGTGGTTCAAATATATGTCGATGACATCATTTTTGCCTCAACAAAAAGAAGTTACTCTAATGATTTTGCAAAATTAATGAAAGATAATTTTGAAATGTCCATGATGGGTGAACTTTCGTTCTTTCTAGGACTTCAAGTTCATCAATCACCCCGTGGAATTTTTATAAATCAGTCTAAATATGCTCTTGAAATTTTGAAGAAACATGGAATGATGTCTTGTGATACTTATAATACACCAATGGGCTATACCACAAAACTAGATGCTGATTTACATGGGACTCCAGTTGACCCTACCAAATACCGAAGTATGATTGGGTCCCTCATGTATCTCACAGCTAGTAGACCTGATATAGTATTTGCTGTCTACATGTGCTCCCGCTATCAGTCCAGACCAACTGAAAAACACCTCAGTGAGGTCAAGAGAATCCTTCGATACATAAAGGGAACCATTAACTTGGGGATCTGGTATCCGAAGGATTCTGGCTTTGAACTAATTGCTTTTTCAGATGCTGACCATGCAGGATGTTTAGACACACGCAAACGTACATCTGGTGGATTACAATTTCTTGGAGACAAACTTGTGTCATGGCAATCTAAGAAGCAGGACTGCACTTCACTGTCGTCTACAGAATCTGAATACGTAGCCATGTCCGCTTGTTGTGCTCAAGTCATTTGGATGCGATCACAACTTAAGGATTATGGCTACCTGTTCAACAGGATTCCTATCTACTGTGATTCAAAGAGTGCAATTGCTATCTCCTGCAACACTGTGCATCATTGCAAATCCAAACACATCGATCTCCGATATCATTTCATCAAAGAGCATGTGGAAAGGGGTACAGTTGAACTTTATTTTGTTGGAACTGAATACCAATTGGCGGACTTACTTACCAAATCCTTGGCACCATCCAGGTTTGCTAGTTTAGTTCACCAAATTGGTATGCGATGTTTGACTCCAGAGGATCTGGAAAAGTTTTTAAAACACAACTGATCGTCAAACATCAAAACTATCTTTGTAAATATTTTTCTCAAAAACAAAATACAAAAATATAAAACCAATCAAAAACTCAAAAAGATTTTTTGGTCTTCTCATTTAAAAAAAAAAAAAATGCAAGTATAAAACTCTTTCAACACTATTTTTTTCTAAAATGTCTTCAATCATTTAAAATTAGTGTTGAGGGGGAGGAAAAGTACGTTTTTTCTTAATTACCAAAAATTATTTTTACCTTTTATACTTGCATTTTACCAAAAAACATTTACGTTTTATCTACCAAGTTGATTCAAAAGGTTTTCGGGTTACTCTCCTTGATCAAAACCAATTTAATTTTACCATGATCTAAGGTCGAGGGGGAGTACGACAAGTTGTTCTTATCATTTCTTGGAGTTAATATACTAATACAACAATGTGTTAAAATGGTTATGCATTAGGTTTAAAAGTTGTGTGAGGTTAAGGGACTAAAATTGTCACATTGGGTAACTTGATTTCACCACAGTCAAAACATGCCTTGACCACTCACATTAACTTTTTCCTGCAACACATTTAATTTTTCACCTACTATATCCTACGACTCACAATCATTCTAGTGATCTAATCAACCATCCTTGAATCTGTAAGTGATAACTTGTTTTGATCATGATTACTAACAAGGGTTTTTAATTTTATTCTAATCTAACGGCTCAATTTTACACAATCGTTCAAATTGTTTTTGAGTTATGCGTAGAATTCAAACCCAGTATTAAGTGTTGTTATTAATCAAATTGATAGATGGGAAATGGTCATTAGATGATTATAAGCATGTTTCTTAACTCCAATCACTCCCAGAAACACTAATTGATCTTGTTTGAGATTAGGGTTCATGCGTATGAATTGAGGGTTCTTGAGTTTGTGCAATAGGATTGTAATTTGTGATGGGGATAGTGTTTGTGCATGCCTAGGATCATTTGAATATAGGTTAATTGGATTTTAAACATGTTTTGTTCTTGAATCTAAGGTTTAGGGTTCGATGGTCACTAGCAGACTCTATCTTGTGATTTTGTGGATGATTTGTGTTTATGTTTGAACCATATGATCATTATGTTGCTAGAATCAATTGCCCCATGTTAATTTCAACCCAGATTCATGGTTGATTAAGGTTGTGATTTGTAGTTCATGCGTGTTTACGCGTTAAGTTGCATTTTGCATGTTTACGCGCTAAAATATGTGAATTAAGTGTATTGGATGTGTTATTGATCAGTGGTAATGCTTGTGCACTTTCAGGAAACATACAACTCGAATTTCTAAGGTGAATTTCTGGAAAAAGACGTCTTTACGCGTTAAATGTTCATCCTACGCGTAAGATTGAATCTTACGCGTAAGATTCGACACGTGGACAAATTGTGTCTTGGATAAGACATAGTTTACGCATAAAATTGTTCTTACGCATAAGTTCTGACCTTACGCATAAGTCTAGAACTTACGCGTAAGTCATTACCTACGCATAAGTTGCAATTTACGCCTAAGGGTAATCCTACGCGTATCTTCAATGTCTACGCTTAAGACTTATCTTACGCGTAAAATTGATCTTACGCGTAAGTTTCACTTTACGCGTAATATTCCATCTTACGCGTAGATTTTGCACTTACGCATTATTTCTATACTTACGCTTAAATCAGGTTACGCGTAAAGACAACTACTTACGCGTAAACTTGTCAAATTCCAAAATTGTCTAAGTGTTGGAAATTTTCCAATGTGTAACTTGTTGTAAATGATAAACTTATGTTGTAACTGAATTGTTTTATGTTTCTAACAAGTAATATAACTCAAGTTTGTCACATGTCAAAAGTTTTCACACACACAAACCCCCACTGATCAATGTCAAACATGCAAATGTAAACATGTTCAATGAATGTCTATGCTAACATCATCAACAATTGCCATGTTTGTGTGTTTATGATCTATTCAGATGGCAGAACACAATGACATCCCATACGGACCAGAACCTGAACCCATTCGTGCATGGGAAGCTACCTTTCCTGAAAACTACTCCAGAAAGATAGGAAGGAACAATCTGAGAGTCAACTTCAACAAACTTACATGCAATGAGTCTTCTTGCCTTGTTGCAGTTGATGCTCTCATCTATCACCCGTGCAAAGTTCTACTCACCAAATCTGCTGCAGTGGCATGCTTCTACATACATCAGTTTTGGCACACAATCCACCTGGACCTCCTGGAAGAGTCCTTTACTTGTATGCTTCACATGAGACAAGTCACGGTCGACAAGGATCTTCTCCGTAGTGCTCTTGGACTTCCCGAACTTGAACCGAATAAAGAGTATGACCAAGTTCCCACTGAAGAAGAATTGATAGAATGGCTGAGAGATATTGGGTATGATGAGTCTGAAGGGGTCATTACTAGTCACTCTAGGGTCAATATCAGATTTCTTCCACAGCCTTGGAGAACTCTCTACATCATAATTGCCAAGTCACTATCTGGCAGAGACACAGGCCATGAACACCCTAAGCTCCAACATCTCAAGCTGTTCTGGGCTATTGCTAATGTCAAGAAGGTTGATTATGCCAGCATTATCTGGGAAGACATTGTGTGGCACATACACCGCAAGACGACCAATATTCCATTCGTCCGTTTCACCAAACTTCTTATTGCAAGCTTCCTCCTTGAATATGATGACATTCCTCAAAGATTGAATGATGAATTTCAGCACACATACAAGAATGAGGACACACTGAAGGTCATCAAGAGAATGGATACAAGTACAAGGAAACAGGGAAAGAAACTTCCAGATAGCCTCTTAACTGACAAAGTCAAGGCTGGCAATAACTACAAGTACTACCTACAAGCCATTGAAGCAGAGAAAGTTGGGTTCTTGGACGAAGCTGCTCTACCTTCATACATGCAGAAGAAAGGTAAGAAAGGTAGCAAATCGGGCAGCTCAGAAAGTTCTACTAAGTCCAAACCTAAGAAAAAGCCATCATCTAAGGTCAGAATTCCTGCAAAGAAACCTACTGCTGAACCTGGCTGGTTTACCTCACCTCCACCTTCTCCAAAACCTGCTGACTCTGAACAAACCGAATCCGACGAAGGTCCTATTTATAGTGAAGCCTATGCCAATATCACCAAGAAAGTCAATCTTGATGAAATTGACGATAAGGATTTGACGTTCGAAGATTGGGATAAGATTATTGACGAATCTGCTGATCATGCTGAATCCCCCGCACACCTCTATCAACGTCCATTCACCAAAGCTCAGACGATTTTGGAAGAGGAAAGGATTAGAAGAGAAAAGATGAAGGAACCAGTTACAGCTGTACAAGAGCCTGAAGGCCTTTCAGTCGAAGAAGAAAATGAACGAGCTCTCAACCTCGGTCTCCTTCACAGCCGAATTGATACATTCAATGCTGATCAACCTCCACCTCCAGTGTTCTCTCAGACCACCGAAGCTGGCGGGTCAAGCAGCATTCCTGAGCCTACCACAGGAATCTCCTCAGACTTAGTTGTTTATGATAATCCCTCAGTGTCTCCCACCGACATTGAAATGACTATGGAAGAGGAAGAAGAGGAAGATCCTATGGATACCGATGCTCCAAGACTTATGTCTATGGAAGAAATGGAGCGTAGAGAAAGAGCTCAGGAAGAGGAATTGAAAAGAAAACAAGAAGCTGAAGAGGCCAGACTTGAAGAGATTGCTCAAGCTAAACTGGAAGAAACAATCAGAATGGAAGAGAGCAGGAAAGCAGAGGAGGCAGCCAAACTGGCTGAAGATAAGCTAAAGGAGGAAGAAGAAGCCAGGCTTGCTGAAGAGCTTAAGCTTAAAGCCGAAGCTGATAAACTTGCAGAAGAACAACAGTTGAAAGAAGAAGCAGCCAGAGTCAAAGAAGTTGTACAACCCGAACCACAGAAAGGAGATGTCAAAGACACTACCACCATTATTGAATCATCACAGTCATCACCTCCTGCATCTGAATCAACACGTGACAAATCAATCAAGAAACCGAGCTCCAAAGCCTCTGCTGCATCTAAGTTACTCAAGTCAGCTTTCAAGAGGGTACATGAGAAGAAGAGAAGCAAACTTGAAGATCAGGTTGCTACACTTGCAACCCAGGTTGCTGAACTATCTAAGCTGAACTCGAACGTCAAAGAACTACAAGATAAGGTTGACATTTTCTTAGCTAAAGACGTAACAGAGAACTTGGAAGCCGCACTAGCAGCTCAAGCACAGGAATACATGGCACAACACTTAGTGGCTGAGCTGAAAGATCTACTGGCACCAATGAGAGACGAACTCACCAAGTTCGCTGAGCAAGCAGTAAAGAAAGTTATCCGATCAACAACCTTCACTCTTCGTGCCGACAAGTCTACTACTCCTCTACCAGGACTTTCTCTGGATGATTTGGAAGCTCAACTCCTCGAAAAACTTGCAAACAAGTTCACCTTGACTCCTGAAGAAGCAAAAGTCCTGGAAGCACTGAAAGACAAAATGAACAAAGAGTCTTGCAGCACAGAGGCCGATAAGCTGAAACGTCAAAGAGATGATGAAGACAAGGATCCTAATTCTCAGGCAAAGAAACAGAAACAAGCCGAAGGACCCTCATCTCAGCACAAATCACCGGTAATCCCTCCTACCACAACAACTTCCTCACAACAACCGAAAGCATCAAGTTCTGCTCCCAAGGCACACGACCATTTCGTATACACCGGTGGTGACGACATACCTCAACCCGATGAAGTTCCAGAACCGTCTCCTAAGAAGAAGAAGAAAGATAAGAAAGGAAAGCATCATCAACCCACACCAGACACCTCACCTAAAGGCACCGAACCTAAGAAACCCAAAACCGTCCTTAACTGGCTAGATCAAGACAACAGTGCCGAATACTCCTGGTTTGATAAGATGATCAATTCGCAACCACCACTGGAAGACAATCATGAACCTCAAGATGGTCGAACAGTGGAATACGCTCAAATGATTCAACAAAAGTTTAAGATGAAAAAGATGAATAAGAAAGAGCTGCGAAGAATCAAGAATGATGCTTTCAATCTTCTGAAAGATAGGTCTGCCAACTCAATCGAGCTCGAATACCATCTGGAAAATATTGCTCGAGCTATGTCAAGCAATATTGACTGGATCAATCCTGAATCATATGTCGATCCGGTCACAAAGAAAACCGCACCTTACATTACTGACTGGTCCAAACCACTACCAATGATTGGGAAGCCTAAGGAACCAAAGATCCCGTACAAGTTCTTCTACAACACAGACTTGGAATTTCTGAGACTTGGCAGCAAGATCGAAAAGAAATACGTTACCTCACTTGCCTTTCTCCCTGCAGCTCGATATCTCAACAATGCCATCGAAGAAGAAGCTTCAGCACTATTCGTCGACAAAATTGTTGAATATGACCGGAATGCACTTTATGGTATTCATCATTGGCCAGACAACCGGGCACAATACTATCGAAGCAGCAGACTTAACCAAACGATGGGTGAAGTAGAAAGTGATTTGAAGATCGTCTCGATTCAATTTATTTCGACTGTCACTCACTTTGGGTACCCCTTCCTCAGCAAAATCACACTAAAAAGACTTGATGAAAAGGAGTACGATATTTCCGAGTCTGACTTTCCACGACTACGTCTCAACGACATTGAAGACATGTACTTGCTCAAAGTTCAAGGAAAACTCTGTGGCTTGCCCAAAAAGATGCAACTTGCCTTTATCCAAGCTCTACTCATCTTCATCAGGCAGATAGTCATTAGAGAAAGAGTCGAAGATCTTCAGTTAGGAGTGGAAAGTTACCAGAAGAAGCTCAATCTCACCAAACCAAACCTGTTTGACATCCCCGACCTTCAACATCTACCTCAATACTCCTTGATCAGACGACCATTTGGGTTCACCTACCGAAGTGTTAACGGTCGCAACTGCTTTATGGGTTATGAAGAAATTCATAAGTTCTGTGATGAAACTCTTAAGTTCGTCAGAGATGGGATCAAAGGCAGAGTCAATGACATTGAACTGGGAAAATCCAAAAGGTGGAACACCAATGAAGCCCGGGATGCTCGCAGATTCATCTTAAGGATTGAGAATAGATTGAAGCACAGGGATCAGTTCCGAAGGTTGGAGAGTTATGTGGGAGGCAGATCCAAATTTCCGGTGCTGACATTTCAGAGGCCTGATTGGTAGATCATTGTAAGAATGTGATTTGATTTGTCAATAATTTACTTCATAATGGTTTGTGCACGCATATCAGTGTACAACCCGATCTTGTAAAGAAAGGACCCTGAGGTACGCATCAGTGCCTCAATCCTGATATAAGAAGCGAAGGCTTCTTACTTTTGAGTAGAATTAATCAAACATTTATGATTTTTCACAATTCTGCTCAAAAGGACAAGTATTTCACCTCAATAAGACCTAATCACTTGTTGAGGGGGAGCACTTGTCAAAACAAAATACTTTGCTTAAAAATCAAATGTTCTTGGTGAATCTCCCCATAAGACTCAAAAGGCATATTTTAATCTAAAAGATTATCAAAAACATCATTTTATATGCTATTTTTGAGGGGGAGAAAATGAAAAAGTGATTAAAATATACGAAGTCAATGCTTAAAAGTTGTATCATGTGCGACCTAGACTCAGTTTTAACCCAGGAATTGACGAGGCAATAAATGTTAGTAATATCGAAAAGACTTATCCTCGACGGGTAATAACATCAAGTTAGTTACTAGAGCTAGTTGTCACCTAAAAGCTGACAATGTATCTCTTTAATTAACCACGTAAGCGTGTCTCGAAAAGGATTAGTCTTAGTAGAAATGTACCGTCTCGAGAAACTTTCTGTGGACTTGACCAGGCCGGGTAATAACTTCAAGCTAGTTTAACTAGTGATGTAAGCGTGTCTCGAATCGGTCTAGTTCACGGAAAGTGGATCAATTCAAAAGTGCTTGCTCCTCCCGCATGTGCAAATTTATTAAACACTTATGAGCACATGTGCAGGGGGAGCCCTTCAAAAGTGTACGCAAAAACTCTCAAAGTGTTAACCAAAATATTTGATTATCACAAACACTTTGAGAGATTTTCAATCAAAGGTTTCTTGGCTACTGTCGGAGTTATAAGGTGATTAAGATAGGAATATCCGTCCTATGATCCGCCAGAGCCGGAGGGATCTACCCAAGGACATCTCCCATAGTTAGAATTAGAAGTCTTTAGGTATGATACGAAAAAAGGAGAAAAGAACGAAAGGGAAAGAAGGAGTTGAAGAATTAAAAAGAAATGTAAAGTAAAGGGTGAAAAGAAATATCCCTCCATATGATTCAACCTTAGGGCAGACACCGGGTTCAATACGTATGCTACTGGCTGTTGCAAAAGACAACACCGGTATTGAAGATTAAGTCGTCATGGACCCAGTGACGCAATGCACTAAACCTTCTTAACCACTCAAGTTCTCTTAAAAGGACTTGTTTCATTCTCACGGGGATCCCGCGTAATCTATCGACCTATCTCTTAGAGACGGTTGATATTGAAGCAGGAGACACCTCCCCAGTCTCCGCATAGGAAACCTAGGTGTGCACTTATAGAGTCTAGAGCCTCGAGATACATCAAATATCTCTTAGGAACACTTAGTATTTCTACAACTGGTGTTCTACATCAATGGACACCAGCTGTAAATTATCGAGTCCTTCGCAGATCTTAGCAATCTGCCGAGAACGTTTATGAGAGGATTACTTATGTATTTCTCAATGATTGAACGGAAATCCTGCCAGGGTCAACATCAAACAGCCCTGACAGCAGGTCACTTCGGTAACCCCACAAGGGTTACGCTTAGTGTTTGCGGTGGTTCCATAGCGGTCTACAGTCGTGGAGTGATCCCCAGCGACTCACCCAGTCATTGAGCTACTTAGTAGGTCTCGTAAGCTCCTTCGGGAGTATCTGATATGGGAACGGCCTGGATAAGGATTAGAAGGAGTCTTCACAATATGCTGTTGATGAGCTCTAATTCCTTATCCGTAAGTACCGGTTGTTTTATTGCTAACTGTTTACTCGCAGGTACCTCACTTCCATGATGGTAGATTCCAACATGCTCATACATACATCTAGAAGTCAAAGAAAGCTCCCCCAAAGATCTTTAGCAACACAAAGTTCAAAGAAAGATTCTACGGCTATAAGAAGAATCTACAAAGTATAAAGACAAAGATCTCAAAGTATGAAAAGGAACTTCTTGTACGTGAAAGTCTAAGTCTAAAGATGTATGAGTATGTTGGAATGGCGGACAACCACCACAGACGCAGGAGTGACGAACGGCAGACAACTTCATAACCTAATCACTACATCATCACCAAAGAACAAAGACAAAGAGCAAAGTACATTCATTATCATTCATTTTTGAAGACGTCTAGAGTTTTACATGTCACAAGTCAACGACAAAGAAGAAGACGTCAAGCAACCGTGATGACCGACCCTTAGGGGGAGATTGTTGGGATCATACTTTAGTATTCAGTCAAGTCTCGGTCATTACATTTTGTAATAGGTTGCTTAAGTATTGTTTATGCTTATTGTTTAGTTAATGGGCAACTTGTAAAAGCCCATGAGGCCTTGAAAGCCCACGTATGAAAGGATAAGGGAGGAAGGGAGTGTTGCCCTAGCTCCTCCCTTATAAATAGAAACCTTATGTTACATTTTATTTTGTTGGTTATTTGATTATCTTAGTGAAACTCTTGCACTCTCATCTTTCATATTGTCTTATAATCAACCACCTCTCATTCTCATCTTATTTCTTCATCAATCATACTTGTGTTTACATAAATGGTGACCTAACACAACCTCATCATCAGACTCATCTTGGAAGTCCTGCACAACACCATTGGAATAGAAAGCAGTTGATATGGGTGAAATTGTCAAGGTCTCTTTGGTCTCCTGAGCTTTACCAGGGTATCTCCTGGTGATAAGATTGTCTTCATAGACAAACTTCCCATAAATAGCAGGGAGCTCAAGGTTCTGAATATGGTTAGCATTTCTCAACCCCTGAGAGAAGTTTAACCACTTCTCAGGGAGACTGTTGACAAAGCCAACATTGATTTCATGCTTTGACAGAATAACACCATAATTGGTTAGCTCATTCAGGAGGGTCTTATACCGAGTATAAGTCTCAAAGAGACTTTCAGAATCTTTGGCCCTGAAGGTATTGTATTCAAGCTTCAGGTCCATGATTCTATTCTCTTTGGTATCAGAAGTAACTTCATACCTATGAACCAGGTCAGTCCATGTCTGCTTGGCAGTAGGACAGTTAATCACTGATTCTATTATATCGTCAGGAAGACATGATATAATGATGCTTTTCAGGCGCCGGTCCTGATTGACCACCCTCCTTTCGTCTGGGTCCACTGAGCTTCAGGTTTGACTAAACCTTGGGCAGTTGTTGGGACAAATGGACCATCATTAATCAACTTGATGTAATAAGGTTCCATCTCAGTTAAGTAGCAAAGTATTCGCTTTTTCCACTTGTTAAATTTTCCAACTTCAAGTTGAGGGGCAGTTGCTGAATAACTTCCACCCTTTTTGTCGACAAGCTGGTGAACAACTGAGTCAGCCATGGTGGGATCAAGGTTTTAAAAACTTTTTGAGTACTCTTTTAGTTTTGAAAACAGATTTTGAAAAGTTTTACAAACCAGAGGCTCTGATACCACTTGTTGGTCCCTTTTACTTGGTTATCAAAAACGAAAAAGCTAAAGTAACCAAGATATATGACTTTTAACTCAGATATATAAATGATTAACAATAAAGTAATGTAAAGATAAGAGACAATATTTTTCAACGTTTAATTCTTTATTAGAAGTTAATCAAAAAGAATCGTACCCAAGTGTTTGCGGAATAACACTTGGGATTGAAAATGACAAGTGTGTTATTGACTCCTCTCTAAACTCAAAACAATGTTTGAGTGACAACTGAGGTCCCACTGAGCTATCTCAGGGGCTATGTTGTTCTTTGGAGGAGTAAAAGTGGTTTGTGAATGCTTTGCATTAATTGCACAAACTTGTCAACTTTTACTCCTCACTTATGTTGCCTATTTATACACAAATATGACAACTCTATTATACAATGGACCTAAGCGTTCCTTAACAAAATCTTGATAGATTTTATTCTCTGGCAAGGGAAACTTCTTTTAGTTAAGTCCAAAAGGTGCTTTCTGATGACAGACTAGATTTAACCATTTGGGGAAAGTTTGACCTTAAAGTGATAAAGCACTTTAGTGAAACAGTTCAAACTTTCCCGCCCAGTCCCGCCAAATCTTCAGTCTTCAAGTCATCAGTCTTCAGTACCATGGTAGTTGTTGAGGAGTCTTGGGGTTCAGTGAGTTATTGTCATCCTCACTGAACCCATCACCTTCTTCTTGGCTTAGATCTCACTCACTGAGTTCCGCCTCACTGAATGGAGAACCTTTCTTCTTAGGCTCGGTCTAAGCATCCTGAAGATGACTCACTGAGTTACTGTTCACTCAGTGACTTGTTTACACTTAGGTGATTTTACCGTTCAAATCCTTGTTAGAAGAAGATTGGCGAATTCAGTGACCCAACACTTACTATCAATCCGATTTCATTGAATGTTTATTTTCAAATGTTCGATTCGAATGTATTTACCAAATCAATGAACCCATCATTCCCCATTTCATTCTCGACTTCTATAGTCAAGTTGCAGTCCAAACCGATGAATTTAGTTCCATTTTCATCTCATTCATGATCCAACATGAATTCATTACTCTCACTCTTGCACAATATGGTCAATTCCTCCAAATTCCTTTTTCCGGTCAATCCGTATTCACCAATGAATGGGATCTTAGTGCTCTTCAACGTTCTCGACCAACTTATGGTCCTTATTTCTCAGAAATTCCTTCTCCCGGAGAAATTCGTCAAATGCTCGGGTTGGGTCGTGAAATCACTACCCGAAAAATCAAGTCCAAAGATGTCCAAATTTTCGAAAATCAAATCCTCCTCTAAGAACTATTCCCCAACATGAAGCTTTGGGAAGAACTTATTCGAGAGAATGCGTTTGGTGCTGGAGGCCACCGTGACCATCTCGCGGCTAGCCTCACTCACGTGTTGTATTGTATTGTTGCCGAACAACATTACAATTTGGCTTATTTCTTTATCAAGCATATCGAATGTGCAAGAGCTACTCCTAAAGCTAATCTTCCGTATGGTATGTTCCTCACTCGTCTATATCATCATGTCATCGAAAACTATCCCGATCTTGATGGTAGTATTTATCAACCTATCTATCCGACTTTGCATCCTCTCGTTCTTAAACAAACCCGTAAACCTCGTAGTGATAAAGGTAAATCTCGTTGTCATAGCTTCCATGGATCATCATCTCGTCAAGATGATGACGAGGAGGATGAATACATTCATCGAGCCTCTCGTCCCACTATGTTTGTTGATGACTTGGAGGACCTAGACTATACCGATTACCAAGTGCCATCTCCTTCTTCTCGAATCGACGAAGTACTATTTGAGCGACAAACCAAGTTGCTCAACCAAAGTCAAAGGATGCATGAGGAGATGTGAGGAGGCTTCAAGTCTATTGCCAAGACAATTGGAGGACTGTTTCGAAAGAAGAAGAAGTGATGAGGAGCTTGGTATTAGCTTTGGATGCTTCTGTTTGTTGAACAATTAGTATTTGGTGTTATTTGAATAATTGTTGCTTATGTGCTATATTTCCAATATGTATTCGGAAATGTTTATGTCTTGCTATGGATTATGGTACTTTAGAACTTTAACTTTGGTGACTTATTATTATTACTTGTTCTACTAATATGCATGTATTTCTCTTTGAATTTATTACATGTTTGCATGATTAATATATGAATTACTTGGTTTTCTAATAGACCAAGACTAATATGAGATGTTCCAATTGAGCTTGCTGCAAACACAAAACAAAAATAAATTATTTTTAGAAAATTTTTGAAATTTGGTCGCCTGGAAATTCACTAGATGGGCGGCCCCCTTAAAATTAAAGGGGCCGGCCATGAATTAAGGGGGCCGGCCATCTGGAACAGTTTTTACACTATTTTTTTTTTGCACCTTGTGACCTTTTTTGCTAGTTTCTGCTACCATTTCCCTTAAAAACTAAACTGAATTTGGAATCTAACAATGTATTTTTAAATTAATTCCATTTCTAAACATGTTTTCATGCTATAAAACCCCCATACACCTTTCATTCACAATCCATCATCATCACATTCAACAAATTTTACCGAATCACCATGTCATCACCAAAAACCACCATCTCCAATAAAGCCAAGAAACAAAAACTTGTCATCATACCACCAAAACAACTCTTCATTGATCTTACTAATGAAGATAACACCACTCCATCACCACCACCTCAATGTTCATCTCCTAGTGCTCCCAATGCACCTTCCAAAACACCATCAACTCATGGAACCTCTACCTCCTCCATACCATCATCATCATCATCAATCAATGACTATATCAACACCCACTTGTCACCTCCACCAGGAGTACCACCACCACCACCTATTGAAAATGCATCCTTAGACATAACCCTTTCATTATCACCCATCACACCTCTTGATGCACAATTTTCACTATCACCAATCAACCCACCAAACTTCAATCCAATCCCATGAAGCCTACTTGAAGCTTATGGTGATACTTGCCTTTGTTGCATCCATAACCGCACCATCATCTTTGGGCTAAGAGATGAAATTCACTATATGTTTTCATATATTGAAAGCTTGTTCCCTCAACCTCCACCAACAACATCCACACCTCCACCACCACCAACATCAACCACACCTCCACCTTCACCATCATCTCCACCTACAACATTGGTCCCTCCAAACTAAGCATGTTTAATGCTTAAGAAAATAAATTTGTTTCAACCATTTTGTTGGCAAGCTCTAGGAAAAACATTTCTATTGGAGCATTGGTTATTTGTTTGTTTTATTATGTATGCTTGTAAGCCCTTAGGGCATTAGTTCCTTGGATGACTTACTTATGCATCTTGGATGCATTTTCCTTGTAACCATATTATCATTTAGTAGAAATGATCTTCTCATGCTCTAATTACTTGTTATACATATATATTTGTTTCATGCATCATATATATTGTGTGTGTTCTAAATATTTTTGCAAGCATTCCATATCTCGATTTGTCTTATAACCTTAAAACGAGGGGGAGTACACGTCGGGGGAGGGGGGGGGGGGAGCTCTTACATCGTTGGGATAACCTTTTTGATGCTAACAAAAAGGGGGAGAAATGATATAAACTTACTAAATACTTGTATACATATTAATTTTTGGTTTAATGAGTTTAGATTTTGTAATCATCAAAAAAGGGGAGATTGTTGATATAAATAATGCATAAAAACGTTATTAATATTTCTCGATATCCCTACGTTCTGACGATCACAAAATGTTAAATCTTTAAACATAAAATCATTACGTAAACAAGTATTTAGTCACAAAATATCATTTCATCCAACTAAATCACTTAAGGTATGAATAAACAATTGCCTAATACATTTTATGATCAAATGTAGTTTTACTTAAACACTACAAATTATATAAAATTATATAAATATTTTATATACTTAGAAAAATACTTTTGGTAATCAAAGGAAAATGTTTAATTCATAATAAATATATGAATTCAAATTTTTAACCAAAATCAGTTAGATTTTAACCAAATAAACTTTCCCCAGAAAAGGATAAAAAATCTGGCTGTTACAGGAGGGCGGCCCCCTTAATTTTAAGGGGGCCGGCCACCAATTAAGGGGGCCGGCACGCTCCTGTGGCCAGATTCTTTTGCCTATAAATACTGGTTCATTCATGCAATTTTTCCTCACCTTTTGCACTAAAACTTTCTGTCCAAATCCTTTCAAAACATCCTTCTAAATCATTTGATTGTAAGTTTATTAGTTTTTGTTTCAAGTGATCCAATCCCTCACTACTCAAAGTACAAGAGAAGAATACTCCTTCTATTTCAAATCAAGAAGTATTAAAATCAAGAAATATTGTAAAGTTGTGCAGTTTTTGTAATAAGTAGATTTAGGTGGGTTTGTAATTAAGTATAGTAGAAGTAGTGGTGTGAAGAAGAAGTAGTGAAGTATTGTGAAGTTGTGAAGTAGTAGTGGTGTGTACAAGTTGTGAAGAAGGTGTGCCAAGTCGTGAAGAAGTTGTGAGATTGGTTCTAGCTACAATTAGAACTCGACATTTAGCTTAGTGTCATAAATTGGTGTAAGCAAAAGTTGTGTAAGGTTTCTCCGCCACAAGGGAGTTTGTTGACATAGTGAAGAAAACTCTCGAGTAAGAGACTCGGGGAGTGGATTAGGGCGAAGAGGAGCTTCGTAGCCGAACCACTATAAATCCTTGTGTTGTGGTTCGTTCTTTCTAACTCTATCTTTTTATCACTTTCATATTTACATTATATTTGCTTAGTTAGTTAGATTAAATTGTTTAGATAGTGCACGTGTTGAATTTCACATAAATAAGAATTGAAGTTTTTGAAAACAAAGTTTTTATAATCTAAATCAACGTAAAACTATTCAACCCCACTTGTTTTTCACATCTTAAATGCATTAAAATACTAACAGAAGATGTGATATGACTACACAAATTCTAAGATCGGTATCCGTAACAGAGTTGGAGACGTAACTCATTTTAAGAAATGTTATAATATCTCAGACCAAGGCTGTCAAGATCGAGATTCTACTATAGATCGTTTTTGTCTTTGTAAAATCGGAATCGTAAGATCGGATCTAAATCGGAAAATCCTACTTAAATGTTCTAATGTTTATATCTCCAGTAATTCGTATTCAAAGCCGATTTTATAGCAAATCATAAAGGAAGAAAAGTTTTCAAAGTTATAACAATAAGAAAATGCAACGCGTAATGGTTTGAAATACTAAAATGCATAATCAAATCGGATTAAGAACGATGAATCTTTTCATCTAAATATCTATATATTTTACTCTTATAAAACATTATAATTATCCACGCCCATTTTTTTTATTTTACTTTAACAAAATTCATTCATTACAATTTATTAGTTAGTTAATTAAAGAGACGTAGGATCGAATCAGATCAAGATCTTATGATCTTATGGTAAGATCGAGATCTTACTTAAAATTCTATGTCTTTTAAGATCTTATGAAAAAATTGACTCGTTTTTGCTTAGAGAAACATAAAATCGGAAGATCAGAGCTATGTCCCAAACTAAAAGTTTTTTTTGATTATCTAATGAACATCAAATTTTTATATGTGATTCGTGACTAGTTTACAGCTGGTTCTAACTTTTAAAGTAACACAAATATATACGTTTTGTATCTTTGAGCTTGGATTACCCACTTACCCAACCGGCTAACCCGTTTAAGCTGAAAACTAATTAATTGCTAAACGTGAATGACCTATGACCTAATATTTAGTTAGATTAATCAAGATTTCGTGTTGGTTTTGATTAGATATATTAACAATTAATTTGATTATAATTAAAGACGCGAGCTTCCATGTTTCTTTATACATACACGCTAATTCAAATAAAAATAACTCGAACACAACACACTTGATTCGAATAAGAATATTATCTCAGTGCAACGTGCGAGCAATATAATTCTTGTTAAAATCATTAAATAGTGCTCATGCAATGAAATTTATTTTCTTAACGATGAGTCTATGAGTGACCCACTCATTAGCAAAGCCCTTACCCCTTATCTTTATCAACTATTTTTGTAATCTTAAGCCTATCAGTCCGACACAATTAAAAAGTCATAGCTGTCCATAATCATATGCACAATTAGTCCATTGAGAATGGATCAACTCAGAAGAAAAATAAAAATATGAAGAATGAGAAATGTTTTTAGACGCACACTTCAAGTGAAGAATGAAAATTTCGTAGGAGATGCATCTCTTCTTGTAGGTGCATCTGAAATATGCGACTATGGTTAGTTTTCATACTTCTCATTTTACTTTTATTTTTTATTTGATCTATACTCTTAGTCCGTTACCGATATGTTGGCCCAAGAAATAAACATTATGTAAAAATATACTAGTTATAAGTCCCGTGCACGCACGAGGTTTACACATAAATCAAATTTATTTTAAAATTTTAGTTTACTATATGGACATATAAGAATTTACCTGTGAAAATTGTCATATAAGTACAACAAATAAATATTCATGAGTTTTTCATTATGTTATAATATCTATTAATGTTTTATAAAAAAAATTATTAGATGAAAGATTTAACTTTGTTTAACTTACATAGATGTTCAGGTTGAGGTTGATGTTATTGTTTAACTTTAACTATTGATATCATGTTGTATAAAATGTGCGAGTTTATTACCTAATGACCGTTCATGATGTTAAAATACACTTCATAAAGTTTTATAAAGATGTTTTTCCGGATATCCGTATATAAACTTTAAATAATAATTACATGAGTCGTTGTTATAAGTACAATCGCGTATATTTGATATCATGTTGTACAAAATGTGCGAGTTTAGTAGCACATAATGAGTGTTGATGAAGTTAAAATATACTCCGTAAAGTTTTTTAAAAATGTTTTTCCGGATATCTGTATGTAAACTTTAAATAATAATTACATGAGTCGTTGTTACAAGTACAATCGCGTATATTTGTTTTCATATCATAGTATACATTTAATATTTATATTACCGTTAATAATAATTTAGCCATTTAATATTTAAATCGTATACACATAGATTAAATTTTAAATAGGATAACATAAGTCTTTATTTAACGTATATAGTAAAAATGAGTATTTTAATAGATTAAAGTTTAAAACTAATATTTATTTTAAAAGTATTTAATGTATATTAAAACTAATTCGTATATTTACAAAATTTTGTAATTTAAATGGATGAAAGTCTCAAGCTAATACTAATACTCATATAATTGTAAACAAAGTTTATACTATAAAGTATATATGGTATAAAGTGTAAGAGGTTATTTGTTTATTACCTAAAGTTATTACTCCCTCCGTTCCAAAATATAAGTCCAGTTTGACTTTTGAAATCGAACTTTGGCCATAAATATTTTTGTTTGTATTATATAATACTTGATGCAAAATATATAAATGGATAGTGTTTTATATGTATTTTCATTTGGTATAATGTTCATCAAGTTATATATAATACAAATAAAAATATTTACGCTCAAAGTTTATTTAGAAAAGTCAAACTAGAGTTATATTTTGGGACGGAGGTAGTAAAACATATAGAGACTTATAATTTTACACTAACTCTATGCAATATATTTAAAATTCAACCATTAAAGTTTTATTAATTACCCCATCTTTTTTTAAGTTTTTATTTTCATAAATTTGACACCTATATTTTTATATGTTTTTTTTAATCAATCAAATTCTCCACCAAATTTATTAAATGACAAAAATCAATTCAATTTTGACTTTTAATTGGCCAATCACGTCGCTCGATTTCGCATATGTGGCAAAATCAAGCTTTTCTATTGGCATGATTTTTTTTTCCACTGAGAAGGGTTTGGCAAAAATACTTCGAAATGATGTAATTATTTTATTATATAAAAAATAACTACCAAAGACAACACCTCCTAGTTACTGGCGAATATTCAAATGTGTTTTATTCGATTTGTGTCAGGAAGTATGAACTCTATGGATGAGCATGGGTCTAGAACCGGTGGAATCGGAACCGATGGATAAGAGAACCGAATTTTGCGAAAAGTAGGAACCAAGAACCGAACCGAATATAGTTTTTGGTTCCGGTTCCGGTTCTTTTAGGCCAACCCGGTAGTAACCGCTTTTCATAAGAAAAAAAATAACCTCATGTACTAATGAGTTAGCCAATATGAAATACAAAAAAATTAAATTTTTTTAAGCACTTGCAACCATTTACATGTAAACCAATAACAATTAATATCTAAAGAATAAACTTAAATAAACAATCATTCCATAGTTCCACTTGTTCATATTTTATTAAAAAAAACAACAATGTAACAATCCGGGAAACAAAATAAAATAAATTAAAATTTTGTCCAACCAAATGATTAAGACCGTTTATAGTTCCACTGTTTGTTTCTCTTTATCTCCTCTGTTTAGTTTCTTTATTTGTTCTTCTCTATTCTTGACAATTTCATCGTCTTTAATAAGATCTGAAAGTAGGCTAGTAGGTTTATTTTTTTTAGGCATTGGTATATAACTATATATGATTTGAGACTTTGAGTATGAGAAGTAAAATAAAATTACATGTTTTTATATATTATTGGGTACTTGGTTCCGGACCCGAGAACCGGTGGAACCGAACAGAACTGACCAAAGAACCGAAAAATCTCAAACTCAAGAACAAGAACTGGAACTGTTGGTCCTGTTTCCAGTTCGGTTCTTCTTAGTTCCGGTCCGATTCTTGGTCCGATCCGGTTCTTTGATTCTTTTGCTCATTCCTTAACCCATATTACATTTTTTTTTTTTTTTTTAAATTTCATCCTCATTAAATTTGTCTGTTTTTGCATCCATTTTTTTTTTAATTTATGCTTTCGATTGAAATATTGAAAAACAATCTGGTTAGCAACTTTTCTAATGCGTCACTATGTGTATTCGGGTTGCTTCAATACAATTTGCTTAATAAAGCTTTAGTTTGGAGAAAGTTTGGTTTTAGGTTTTACATCGGCTTTTACTTCGATTACTCTCGTCACCAAATCACTACTAAACCCTCGTAGTGGTGACCACCAAAATCACCACATAAATATACTTTGAGTAGGGATTTAGTTAGAAGAAACCCTAATTAAAATGAGAATAATTAAAAATAACTATAACCACACATTCGAGATGGATCAACTTGAATATGATGCATCTATTCATTTACATGCATCCTGTTTGTGGAAAACTAGAAGGGGAGTTGAATAGTTTTACGTTTTTTTAATTCGTTATAAAAGATAGTTTTAGTGTTTTCTTAGCTTTTAAAAACTTAGATTCGATAATATGTGATCTCAAGTCTTGCACAATATAAACAACTATCAATAAATAATATATAACAATGATAAGTAATGAAAAAAGTAAGAGATGGAAAGATCGAACCGTGAGACAAGAGATTTATAGTGGTTCAGCTACAAGGACACCTTCCTTGCCCTACTCCACTCACCGAGCACCTAACTCGAGAGTTTTCTTCACTATATCAACAAGCTCCCTTATGGCGGAGAAAACCTTACACACCAATTTACACACCAGTTTTCACACCACAACTTCTTCACACCTAAGTCACAACTTCTACACAACTTCTTCAAATCAATCTACTTCACAACTAACTACTCCACACCTATCTTCTTCACACCAATCTAGTTCCTAACTTTTTTTCTTCACACCAAGCTACTAACTAATCACACAATCTATATATCTAGCACAACTATCTACAATCGAATATTCACAACAATCTTCACAAAGAATAATGTAAATAATCTTGATGATGTACCAACAACTTGGATGTGGAGATCACAACAAGTTGTAATACTTCTTGTCTTGGGGGATAGAAGTATTCTTCTCTTGCACTTGAGAGGATGAAGTTTGAATCACTTTGAAACAAAGAATTATACACATATGATCAAAGGATAAGAGAATAAAAATATGGATCTAGATCAGAAAGTTTAGAAGTGCAAAAGGTGAGAAAATTCTGAGGGATGAACCAGTATTTATAGGGGAGAAAAATACTGTTCTGGAGCGTGGCCGGTCCCCTTAATTAGTGGCCGGTCCCCTTAATGATTAAGGGGGCCGCCCCTTCAGAACGTTGGTTTTGCTTGTCTTTTAGTGGGGAATATTTTTCTGGATAAATTTGCTATTTTTTGGTTGGTAATTTGAAATCATATATTTATAATGAATTAAACATATTCTTTTAATTCCAAAAGTAATTTTGTAAAAGATATATAAGATGTTTAATACATTTTATAAAAATTCTAGTGATTAGAAAAATTTTCTTTGATCATGAAATGCAATAAACTCTTTGTTTATTCATACCTTAAGTGATATGGAAGCAAAGACAAATATTAAGTACTAAAAACTTGTTTACGTCATAAGTTTTAGATTAATGAGTTTATGCTTTGTAATTATCAAAACATAGAGACATTGTTAATATGCTAACAATGTTTTAAGACATTATTTATGTCAACAATCCCCCCCTTTTTGATGATTACAAAACCTTAAACTCATTAGGTCTAAAAAATAATTTTTAGACAAGAATTTAGAGTTTAACATTCTCTTCTCCCCCTTTTTGTAAAATCAAAAAGATTAATGCTCCCCCTCATTTGAGAGCACCAAGGGAATGAGCTATGGAAATCTTGGCTACACAATATATTAGAAGAGAACAAGGCACATATACATGCAAAGCAATAATTAAAAAAAAATAGATTCATTCAAGCATCATAGAAAGCATTACAACATTTAATATACTTAAGGCATATTAATCATAATAAAACAAAAGAAAAGACATAGTCCTATATTGCCTAAAAGAGCACTTGGACGTGCTTGCAACTCATGGTTGATTGTTTTATTTGCTTGAAGGATAACATAAGCATAAAGCTTAGTTGTTAGATGGAGAAGGATATGGAGTGGGGTATGGAGCGGAAGAGGTGGCCCTTACGATATTATATTGGGTTAAGGGTGAAATGGGATGAGGTCGAGTGAGGAGATATTCAATCCAAGAAATATCTTCACTCAAGTAAAGGATTTGTTTTTGAAGAAAGATGCAACACGGGCAATAGTGAGTGTGGTTTGTAACTTGATCCAAGTTGAGAGAGTGAGGAAGGCAATTGTTGTAGGGTGATGATGGAGGTTGCCCGTTGTTGCGTTGTGCAAGATGCATAGCATTGAGATCACAAAGATCATGGATTTGTGATATTTCATCACGGAACTTTTGCTTTTCCGTGGTAATGCGGAGAAAGTCATTGTGTTGATATGGATGAATTGTGTTTGTGTAGTTGGAGTTGTAGTGGGATGGTTGATCAAACTTGTATGGATCATTACAAGTGATTGGAGGATGAGATGAGTGGTTTGGCATGAAGGAAGATGTTTGGCCAATGTTGTATGGTTTGTAAAGAGGTTCAAATGAATGTCCTTGTGAATTTGGTGGAACGTTTGGGAAGTAATTGGTTGGTGGTGTTGAGTGACTTGTAACTTCATTTGTTATGATGGATTTGTTTCGAGGGTTTTTTCTTCGCCAAACGGGTTTTTCCGTCATTCTTGCAAGTCTTGAAGCTTTTGGTTTTGGTTTTTTTGGAGAAGCCATGAAGGGATGAGTGAAGAGTTTTGAGGATTGGGGGTATTTATAGTGTAAGATTTGTGTGTTTATGGATGGATAAAGTTTGTTTGGGAGATTAGGACAAAATGTGTTGGTGAAAATTGGGCAATGTAGGTTGAAATGGGCTAAAAAGCAGAAAAGATTCTGTAAACCCGACCATCAGATGGCCGGTCCCCTTAATGATTAAGGGGGCCGCCTTACAAAATTAAGAGGGCCGCCCATCTGGTGATTTCCAGGTTGCCCGAATTGGGTTTTTGGCAGAAAATTTGCAGAAAGGTTGTGTGTTTGGATTAGAATTCAAGCAAGTTCAATTCCTTTAGGCAATATAGAATCTAATCTAATCAAGATATAGCATGCATGCAAGAACACATAGGCAAAAGAGCAAATAATCAACACATAATAAGCAAGAGGAGGTAAGTAAGGGCAAGATCACTTAAACTTCCTAAGGCACCTATCTTAGATTAAAGGCAAAGGCAATTAGTGAGTAAAAAACTAGTGATGGATCAAGATGACAATATTATTAGTGAATTTGTCCTAGTGTGTGTCTATATGCAACAAATGTGGAGTTGTGATTGTTTCGACTCCTAAATGCAAAAAGAAATAACGATCCTAAGAAACAATCCAAATGATCTCCTTGATTCAATTTTTGCTCGATCATGAATGTCAAAGACATATATTAGATTATATACCTTGACAATTTATGTGAGAGTTTATGCATGATTTTGAAAAACAATGTTTTTAGTATTAGTCAACAATGCAAGGAAAATGATCTTCATGTGATTCCTAGATGTGAGAATAATTTTTAAAGAAAATTGATTGGGTTTTACAAAGGAGTTTATGCAAAGAAAATAAATTTTCCCAATATTTAGTTTTGTGCGAAATAGATTCCTAGACTCAGAAAAGATGAAATGGAAGAAAAATAAATTTTATGCAAGTATAAATTTGTATTAATTCAATATAATTTAGTCAACTTATTCCATCATTTCTAATCCTAAACGCAAGTGGTTGAATAATTCACGCTTAAGGGGTTTTGTGAATATATCCGCAATGTTGTCTTCCGATGCAACCTTTTCTATAGATATATTTCCCTTTTGTACATTATCACTAAGAAAATAGTGGCGTATTTCTATGTGTTTAGTCCTAGAGTGTTGCACCGGATTTTTACTTAAATCTATCGCACTTTTGTTATCGCACATAATGGGGACATTTTCTAACCTAATGTCATAGTCTACGAGAGCTTGTTTCATCCATAGTGCTTATTGACATGCCTTTCCAGCGCTTACATATTCGGCTTCGGTGGTAGAAATAGCAAGAGCGGTTTACTTCTTCAAAAACCAAGATGTTAGACAACATCCCATAAATGTGCAAATACCGCTAGTGCTCTTTCTATCTACGTAGTCTCCCGCATGATCCGAATCCGCATAGACGATGGTTTCTATGCCGGATCCCTTAGGATACCATAATCCTAAGTGTATAGTGCCGTTAACGTATCGGAAGATACGCTTAACCGCTTCTAGGTGAGAGGTTTTGGGATCCTCTTGAAAACGGGCACAAAGGCAGACACTAAACATGATATCGGGTCTACTTGCCGTCAAGTATAGTAAACTACCTATCATTCCTCTATACTTGGTGTTATCTACGGACTCACCTTCATCTCCTTTGTGAGCTTTACTTCCGTAGACATGGGAGTTTTCATGGGTTTTGAGTCTTCTAGGCCAAATTTCTTAAGCATTTCCTTAATGTACTTAGATTGGTTAAAAAATATTCCATCTTCTAATTGTTTTATTTGTAATCCTAGGAAGAAGTTAAGTTCACCCATCATACTTATCTCAAACTCATCATGCATGATTTTGGCAAATTCATCACACATGTCTTGACAAGTCGATCCAAATATAATGTCATCGACATATATTTGGACAATAATGAGATTTGGGTCTTTTCTTTTAGTGAAAAGAGTGTTATCTACCATTCCCATGGAATAATCATGTTTAATAAGAAAAGCTTTTAATCGATCATACCAAGCTTTGGGAGCTTGTTTGAGTCCATACAAAGCTTTCTTTAACTTATAAACATAATCAGGTTTTGCGAAGTCAATGAATCCTGGAGGTTGTGCCACATATACCTCATTGATAAAACCGTTAAGGAATGCACTTTTCACGTCCATTTGGAATAACTTAAAATCTAGGGCGCAAGCATAGGCAAGTAATATCCTAATCGATTCTAGTCTAGCTACGGGGGCATAAGTTTCGTCATAATCAATTCCTTCTTTTTGATTATAACCTTGGGCAACTAACCTAGCTTTATTCCTAGTAACTATTCCATTCTCATCTAACTTATTCCTATATACCCATTTGGTTCCTATAATGGTCATATTCTTTGGATTTGGGACTAATTCCCAAACATCATTTGCCTTAAATTGATTTAATTCTTCTTGCATAGCTATAACCCAACTTTCATCCTTTAAAGCCTCGCTAATATTCTTAGGTTCTATTGCTGAGAGGAAACAAAAGAAATTGTTTTTATCATGGGCTTGTGACCTAAGGGTTCTTTGGTTAAGATGTCCTATTATATTATCTAATGGATGTGATCTAGATTCTTTAATATTAACAGTTTCGTTATTTTCTAAGTGAATGTCTTCATTATCATTTCCTATGGGTTTTGTTTTACTAACCTCAATAGCTTCATCTTCGATTAAATCATCATCTTCTAAAGGTAGTGTTTTAGGAGGTGGTGGTGTTTCATCAAATGTTACATTTAGTGATTCCTCTACTTTCATAGAGTGTTTGTTAAGTATTATATATGCTTTGCTATTTTGTGAGTATCCTAAAAATATTCCTTCATATGATTTTGGATCAAACTTAGTGAGGTAATCCTTAGTGTTTAGAATATAACATTTACTTCCAAATACCCTAAAGTAGCTTAAGTTTGGTTTTCTACTTCTTAATAACTCATAAGGAGTTTTTCCTAGAATTCTTCTAATTGATACCCTATTTAAAATATAAGTTGATGTATCTACGGCGTGACACCAAAATTTTTGTGGGATGGATTGTTCATTTAACATAGTTCTACTCATTTCTTGTAGTGACCTATTTTTTCTTTCTACTACGCCATTTGATTGAGGAGTACGAGGAGCGGAGAAATTGTGAGATATTCCATTTAACTCACAATATTTTCCGAATTGTACTTCGTTATCAAATTCCCTACCATGGTCCGTCCTAATGGCAACTATTGAGCATCCTAATTTATTTTGAATCATTTTACTAAATATTTCGAATTTTTCAAAGGCTTGGGTTTTGTCACTTAAAAACCTAGTCCACGTGTATCGTGAGTAGTCATCTACTATTACTAAGGTATATTTGTTTCCTCCATAGCTCCGCACAGCGGATGGACCAAAAAGATCCATATGTAATAATTCTAGGCACCTAGTAGTGGATACTATATTCTTAGCTTTGTGACTAGCATGAGCTTGTTTTCCAATTTTACATGCATCACAAAAATGCTTGTCATATTTTAGATTAGGCAAATTTCTAACTAATTCCTTAGAGGCCAAAGATTGTAATTGTTGCATGTTAGCATGTCCTAATCTCCTATGCCACAATGTAGAGTTTTCATCTAGGGTCGTTAGACATATCCTATCCTCAGGTTTGTTTCCTAGTTTCATAACATATATGCCACCTTTCCTAATTCCTCTACCTATAATTTTTCCATTCTTAACTATTTCGCTATCCTCTTCGGTAAATGTGACTCTACATTTATTATCACATATTTGTCCTATACTAAGCAAGTTATATGTTAATTTATCTACATGCTCTACATTTTCAATAGTAAGTGAGTCTTGAGAAATCGTACCTTTGCCAATGATTTTTCCATGTAAGTCACTACCGAAAATAACGTTACCTCCATTGTATGCCTTGTATGTAGAGAATAGCTTGCGGTTCCCTGTCATGTGCCTCGAACATCCGCTATCTTTGATCCATTCGTCAGGTTCCAAGTCAATTCCTAAACATATTTCATCGGTTTCTTTTGCCATAAAACACTTTTCGTCTCTTGGCTTTTCAACTTCTTCTTTGTCACTATCACTCCATGTTCCACTAACAAAAACGCCTTGATTTTCATAACCCGGTGGCTTTAGACATTCGCCAATGAGATGATTTGGACTTCCACATCTAAAGCACTTTCTTTTCCCGTAGTTTTCACTTCTATTTCTTTGGAACACTTTTCTTTCGTCTCGTGATGATCTAGTGAATCTTCCTCGTCTCTTGAAGAATTTCTTGAATTCTCTTACGGCCATTGCGTATTCTTAGTCTTCACTTTCGTCACTTGAATCATCATCATCATCACTAGGTTCCTTTTTGGCTTTTTGAGCAATGGATTTGGTTTGTTCTTTCTTGACTTTGACCGTTTCCGAATCTCTTCTTATGATTTCTTCATGAACCTTCAAGTTGCCAATTAGTTCATCTAGTGATAATGTCATCAAGTTCTTTGATTCTTCAATTGCCGTGACCTTAGCTCGCCATTTTGGATGCAATGCCCTAAGAAATTTCCTAACACAATTTTTACTAGAAAATGTCTCATCAAGTGCTTTTAAACTTGTGATAATAGTGTTAAACTTAGCAAAAACATTATCTATTGATTCCTCTTCCGGAATCGTAAATTGTTCATATTGTTGTACAAGAAGATCTATTTTATTATCTTTGACTTGGCTATTACCTTGGTGAGTGATTAGTAAAGAATCCCAAATTTCTTTGGCGGTTTTACACATAAAAATTCTTTCATATTCTTTGCGTGGTAACGCATTATAAATAACCATTTTAGCCTCATTATTTTTTGCTAATTTATTTTTCAAATCATCATTTTGTTCTTCGAAAGATACAATTTCATTCATTTTAGTTTCAACATTATATTGAATAGGGGGAAAATCACCAAAGGTAATAATATGCCAAAGATCAAGATCTTTTGATTTCACATACGTTTCGAATATATTTTTCCAATATAAAAATCCATCACTTTCAAATAGTGGTGGTCTTTGCATAGATTGCCCTTCTAAATATTTTTCAGATTCCATAGATCGTTACAGGTTTTAAAATACAATATATTTTAAAAATCTTACTAGACGTGGCTCTTGATACCAATTGTGGAAAACTAGAAAGGGGGTTGAATAGTTTTACGTCTTTTTAATTCGTTATAAATGATAGCTTTAGTGTTTTCTTAGCTTTTAAAAACTTAGATTCGATAATATGTGATCTCAAGTCTTGCACAATATAAACAACTATCAATAAATAATATATAACAATGATAAGTAATGAAATAAGTAAGAGATGGAAAGATCGAACCACGAGACAAGAGATTTATAGTGGTTCGGCTACAAGGACACCTTCCTTGCCCTACTCCACTCCCCGAGCATCTAACTCGAGAGTTTTCTTCACTATATCAACAAGCTCCTTTATAGCGGAGAAAACCTTACACACCAATTTTCACACCACAACTTCTTCACACCTAAGTCACAGCTTCTTCAAATCAATCTACTTCACAACTAACTACTCCACACCTATCTTCTTCACACAATCTAGTTCCTAACTTTTCTTCTTCACACCAAGCTACTAACTAATCACACAATCTATATATCTAGCACAACTATCTACAATCAAATATTCACAACAATCTTCACAAAGAATAATGTAAATAATCTTGATGATATACCAACAACTTGGATGTGAAGATCACAACAAGTAGTAATACTTCTTGTCTTGGGGGATAGAAGTATTCTTCTCTTGCACTTGAGAGGATGAAGTTTGAATCACTTTGAAACAAAGAATTATACACTTATGATCAAAGGATAAGAGAATAGAAATGTGGATCTAGATCAGAAAGTTTAGAAGTGCAAAAGGTGAGAAAATTCTGAGGGATGAACCAGTATTTATAGGGGAGAAAAATATTGTTCTGGAGTGTGGCCGGTCCCCTTAATTAGTGGCCGGTCCCCTTAATGATTAAGGGGGCAGCCTAAGGAATTAAGGAGGCCGCCCCTTCAGAACGTTGGTTTTGCTTGTCTTTTAGTGGGGAATATTTTTCTGGATAAAATTTGCCATTTTTGGTTGGAAATTTGAAATCATATATTTATAATGAATTAAACATATTCTTTTAATTCCAAAAGTAATTTTGTAAAAGATATATAAGATGTTTAATACATTTTATAAAAATTATTAGAAAAATTTTCTTTGATCATGAAATGCAATAAACTCTTTGTTTATTCATACCTTAAGTGATATGGAAGCAAAGACAAATATTAAGTACTAAAAACTTGTTTACATCATAAGTTTAGATTAATGAGTTTATGCTTTGTAATTATCAAAACATAGAGACATTGTTAATATGCTAACAATGTTTTAAGACATTGTTTATGTCAACACTGTTTAGTTTCGCAAGTGTTTTTTAAGTTACAAACGATGCAAAGTAGTACTATGTACAACACATTTGATGCGCAAACGATGAAAAATACATAAGATTCGCGTAACTTGATGAAATGCATCAAATATATGTATATGCATCCAATTTTGAGCTATAAAATATATTATGATGCATATAAAAAAGCTTCAATGCATCTTTAATGTAATGTTTATTGTTATTTTTCATTTTAATAATTTTTTTAATTTATTATTATTATTATTATTATTATTATTATTATTATTATTATTATTATTTAATCGTAACCACTAAAACACAAATATACAAAACAATACACTCACATGTGGTTTGGTGGTTTGCATCACCAAACGCGTGCCAAACGTTGGCCTCCAAGTGAGGTTGTTTGGGGGGGGGGGGGGGTAACTCGTGGTGTGTAACACCACTAAGGTTTAAGGCCGGTCTTATAGTAACTAAACCGAAACGACAAGCTTAATGCAAGAAATATTAAAACTTCTTATGGCTCATGCGAATTACCCATGCAGGTTTCGTAAGATTACTGAATGCAAATTAATTGACAAAATATTTATGACTTTATCGGGTGTGGTTTCAAGATGCTTCATCAAGCAGACTTACCCCTCAACCTTGTGGATAATAGGAACGCAATTCCTTGAATACAAAACACGTCTGCAAATGAGTTGGTCAAGTACAATAAGCTAATGCTAAGAGTACACACATCAGTAACGCAAATCTTGTGTTAAAGACCCACTAACGCGCGTTAAGATCGAGTAACCATTGCACGGGTTTGCTGATGAGTGTGTAAATACTCATCATTTTTGTCTTATATGAACTGCCAAAACATCCAAAAACACCCAATAATGCATCAAAATACTAAAATTATCTTAAAAGTGTGTTTTATATGGTTTAGATGCAAAATATTTAAAAACAAATGAAAAACGAACAAAGTTTGCACAATTGGCAGTTTCAGTCCCTCAAGTTTCAAATATTGACAAAACTAGTCCCTGAAGTTTTAAAACGAAAGAAAAGTCAACCCAAAGTTTTTAAAAGTAAAAATTATCAAATTTAGACTTTGGGTAAAAAGTTTGAGAAAATTACATGTTTGGTCCCTAAAAATCCAAATTGGCATAAAAGGTCCCTGAACTTTCAAAGATTGTCAAAATTAGTCCCTGGTCAAAATTAATTCAAAGAAAAGTCAACTCAGGTCCTTGGGAAATCAAAATTTATCATAAACGGCCCTTGGAGTAAAGTTTTCACAAAATGGCATAAACGGCCCCTCAACTTTGAAATTTGGAAAAACAAGTCCCCGGGATTTCAAATTTTGGAAATCTACTTTTTTTTGATCCTTTGGTAAATAAAACTTGGCAAGAATAACCCTTGTAACTTTTGGAACATCACAAAATCAGCCCTCCATTTTCAGCTAAATACAAATTGGTCCTTGTGAATTGTGATATTTATTAAAACCAAATTGGACCCTTGTTGTTTATTTTACCCAACTGCCAAATCCAAGCCCACCTATCCTACCCTAACCCATCACCCAAGCCCACCAAAGAAGCCCACCCAATCCCGTTTATAATAAAAACGGGTCAACTCCCTAGTTTGACCAAACCACAAAACCACCCCAGCCTCCTCTTTCCCTCCATTACCACTTCCTCACCTCTGCTACTAAACCACCTGGTTTTCCCCACTTGCCCATCTCACTCACCCATCACCTCCACCGCCCAAAACCACCACCCTACCCTACCCTACCCTACCCCAGTTGGTACCACAGACCCCAATTGGTCAAATACCAATTTCTCGCCAAAAGTGAAATGAGAGCAAGACTTGTCCAAGTGGTATTCTTATTGGTGGGATATGATCAGTGGGTCCCACATAGCTCAGAGGTTGTATAAAAGAGAAGAAAGGAGCACCATGGAGAGGCAGTTAGTGTAGCATTAGTAGTAGTGAAACGTAGGTAATTTAATGTAGTATTCCAGTTGTATTTTCAGTTTCCAAAAGTTGTAATCAACATTTCTAATGTAATATTAACTATCTTGAACCTTAATTGTTATTTGAAATTCAAAATTGCAGTTTTGCATAAAATTCTTAAATCATTTTAGCATTGTTAAAAGTTGTTGTTTGGTGCTGGTTTAAACTCAATTAAGCTCAATTAAGCTCAGTTACAAGCTCTCATTAGTTTCCACTCATAAAAAGTTAAATTAGTAGAAAGTCACAGAAATTGCTCATAATAGTATAAATCACTGTGGAGATGTATTGGAGCTGAATTCAAGGAAATATGTTGAATGCTGTGGGTATTAGAGCTCATGGGAGCATTAGGTTGTGAATGTGGGATTGATTCTCAGTTGGGTTTTCAGCTTTGATGTCAAGTAAGCCATTGATCCAAGAATTTCTTTATAATTTAGGCTGAGTGGTCATTGTTGTTATTTACTAATTAATCTTGTTAATTTAAACTTACTGTAGCTTAGAACAACCTAGTCTATGGTAATTATGGTTTGATTTGCTCAATTTCTTAGAAAATCTGTCATCACAGATTTGTTAAGGGGTGTTTGGTTTAGAGTGTTCACATAGGTTCTTGGCTGCTTTGGTTGTCTATCATTGTTAAAATATGCTACTATAGGTCCAAAGGGGTGAAATAAAGCATAAGAACCAACTGTTGTTAAGCCAAAAGTCAAAATCTTCTTTTCACTCTCTATAGTTAGTAACTGTTAGGATCTTAGGATTGGTAACCATTCAAAACAGTTCATAGGTTGTTAGGTTTACTTAATTCAGTCAAATATCAGCTTAATATAACATTTTAAATCATATGTGATCAGCCAAAGTTCATATAAGTCAAACTTATAAGGTTGTATCAAAAGTCAAAATTGCATGTTTTAGACTTTCTCAAATCTTACAAGATTTTTGTAGATTTATGTACTGTGATTGAGACCATGAGCTTTTGAGGTTTAGTTTTCCCCCACCTCATCTACAAAGTCTCAGTACCCTTTTATTTTTGCCATTTTTTTCTGTGGGCCCCACAACCCTCAAAAGAGGGCTGCAGGGCAAGGACTGCTCTGTGCAGCAGTTACACCCCCCCAAACCACCCACTTTGGTGGTGGTTTGTGACCACCACAGTGGGCCCCACCTTTCATACTTAGGTTCTTAAAACCCCCTCCTACCAGGGAACTTAGATTGACCAATTGTTTGACCTAAAACCCAGTGGACCCCACCTAAATTTGGCCCTATAGTCTGTCCCAGTTTCTGAGTTCTAACAAGTTTCAAAGTGCTTATTAATGGCTTATCAGCTTATTTCAAGGGCTTATTTGATCAAATCCTACTCAAACTTGTTCAACTAACTCAGAGGAGCAAACTTTTACCATTATGGGTCCCACTTTAAACCATTTGAGCTCATTTTACCACTTGGTCAACCAAAGTCAAACTGATAAGCAAAGGGGGTGTTCTCAGCTTATTTTTAAGTTGTAAAAATATTGTTTTCACAAAAAGTTTTTAGTTTTAGGTATAAAACTAGTTTGTAAAAGAAAAACCAAGAAAAATCAAGTTTTAAAATAAGTGATAGTTTCTATTTAATTCAATTTAATTTTAATTTTCATTTTTAGATTTTAATTAAGTATTTAGTATTTTTATATTTTTATTAATTACCTCATATAGTAAAGTATTTTTAGTAAATTTTTCAGATTTCTATTTTGTCATTTAGTATTTATTAGATTTAATTTTAGTTTTATTAATTATTAATTAATATTAAGTATTAAATAGCTTATTTAGTTTTTATAAGGTTAAACTTAGTTTTTATATTTTTCCTAGCTCTAATATAGTTTAATAGACATTTAGAAAATATAATTTTTTTCCTAGCTCTAATATAGTTTAATAGACATTTAGAAAATATAATTTTTAATTCTACTGTTCATTTTCCATTTTTCTTATTTAATTTATTTAAATTAGAATTAAAGTAATTAAAAGGTAAATAATTAGTGGATTAATCTTAAAACTTAATTTTTAGAGTTTTTATAATTTTGTAGGATTCTTGTGATGGTTACGTAATTTTATAAATTTTCTTGTAATTTTCTAAGTTAATTTAATATTAATATTAATTAAAAGTAGTTTAATTAGTTTAATTAAGTTAAATAGTTTTCAATTTATAAAAAACTCACAAAAAGACAAAAACATTTATTTTTATTTTTTATACTTTCTTCAAGTTCTA
This sequence comes from Artemisia argyi, assembly GCA_030686995.1. NCBI lineage: Eukaryota > Viridiplantae > Streptophyta > Magnoliopsida > Asterales > Asteraceae > Artemisia > Artemisia argyi. The sequence continues at coordinate 39,752,502 of CM060701.1, forward strand.
ATTTAGGTTTAGAAAATATTTTTGCAACTTTTTAGTTTAATTTGTAATAGTTATAATTTTTAGTTAAATTAAATTAGATTTTAATTTAGATTTTAAATAGTTTAATTAATTAAATAATATTTAAATAGTATTTTAATCATTTTCATAATTTCATTTTCATTTTTAATTTTCAAGTTTGAAAAAGTGTCAAAAGCACCCCCTGTAGTTGTTAAATACCAAAATCCCACTTTTTCAGTCCGATTGCGTAAATCTGAATTGTGAATACGTGCATATATCTGTTATCTGATTTTTGTGAATATTATATCTGTGTACAAATACCATCATAACAGTAGCAAAATCAATTCCATATCATCTGGCTACTGTCCTCAGTGCCACTTTCTCATAAACGATTCCAAAAGCACCATTTCAATCTCGCTGGGACTTTAACGACCCGGGAAAACTCTACACTATCACCGGAGTTTTGATTCTAGGCTGTCTTTGACTTGTTGACCTTGGTCAATAATATCTGACGGTTCGGGCTCAATCAAAATTTGGCGCCGCTGCCGGGGAGGTTGTTGCGTGTTTTAAAATCGTTTTAAGTTTAGTGGTTTTCAAAACCTTCCCTGTACAAATTTCACACAAATTTGTAAAAAGTTTTTGTAAAACTTGATCATATAAAAAAAAACGTTCATTAACACTTCTCCTGAAGTGTTGAAAAACACCAAAAAAATTAAAAAACAATCAAAAACAAACTGTGAAGTTAAATTATTTCGTGTTCTTTAAGATTACAACCTGAAACAGTTGGTTTAAGGTAAGTTCTGACATTAAAATGCGAACTGAAGAGGAAACCTATTTACTTCCTCCCGCCAGCCTGCGAGTAATCTTAAAGGGACGATTTCGGTTAACAAATCAGTTCCAAAAATATTTCCCAAAGTTTTCTGCACATACACCCATAAGCCTAAAGCAGTTTTTCAAATTCATTAATAAACCTATAATAAGTTCCCAAATTTAAGATCAAAACTTGCCTTTATATCCCTGTGAGTGGTGTACCTTTTTCAAAGAAGCCATTCACTTGTGATTTCTGGTTTAAGTTCACTGTGGTTTTGCCTCGAATTTGTTTTGAAAAATTGTTTTTGGTGCATGTGCACTAAACATGTTTCTCAAAAATACCAAAAATATTCACCTTTACCCTCTCACCTTTTTGATTCTTCATCCCTTTACCCTCTATCCTTTTGATTCTAACTTCTTTCACTTGTCCCGTAATTAATGGCATCTCTCGATGACAATTTCTTTTAACAAAGGGCCTATGAGAGCAACATTGAAAAACTTATGGCCTTGTCAAAGATATCGAGATGTCGTGTTGATTATGATGAACCTTCGATTCCTATTCCCTCTCCGATAAGGGAAATGGAATGAGAAACCGGGGTGACGAAGGACCCTGTACTTTCCTCTGAATATGAAAGTGCTAAATACGTCCAACCTTCGGTTTTCCAAAAATCTAAGCTCACAATTGCTCCCAACCTTTCACGATACACTGTTATAAGCAAAAACCAAGAGTTTAGAGCTATGACTGAAAAGAACGACTTGCCTAATCGTCACATTCAAAAACCCGAGACCATAACGGAAGTGGTGGATATTGCTAGCTCTCAGAGCACACCACTTGTCCCACCTCCGGCTTTTGTTCCTTGTGTCGGTTGTGGTGAGCCACTTTTCGGTTTTCCATGTCGTTGGTGTACATGTGTACAATGTGGTAACGATATTCGAAACGGGAGTTGTTTGTTTTGTGGTTCGAGGAATTCATTTGCTTATGACCCTAACCAGAATTCATTCAACAACTCCTCAAATTCTTCCAACTACCCATCACATTCATACGAGCAAGAATCATATTATCCAAATCTCAATAATGCTTCGTATCAAAATACACCAAGTCAGGCTCAACAGTTTTACTGTTGTGAGTATTGTGGTGGCCCTCACTACAGCTCTGATTGTCAAATTAGGGATCAGTTTGTCTATGAACAGATTCCTTATAACAATCATGAATTTGGTTTTAACCAGCCCTCACAATACATAAACCCTCAACCATCACCTCAGGACGAGTTAGCTAGAGCTGAATTGATTACTAAAATAATTACGAATCAAACTCAATTCAACAAAACCATTCAAGATAGTATAACCTGTCTTAAAGATTTGATTCATAGAAAACAAAAGCCTCCTGTTAACTCATTTTATTTTGAGGATGAAAGTGATGAGGATGAGCCATTTCAAGAGGTAAAACCTAAGAAAACTTCAGATATCTTGCCAATGGGGGACAAGGAAGTCAAAAGCAATCCTCTTGAGGAGATTGATGACCTTGTTCCAATCCCAAAGGTATCTGAGAAACCTCTTGAAACTGCTTCAGTAGAAATACAGGGAGAAAAGATTATGATTGAATCACTAGCAGTAGAAATCATGGAACTTGTAGAAACCATGACTGCTAGTCCTTCTCAACTCCCTCAGTCTACTATTATCACACCCGAAGTTCACACTCACTCTCTAATCATGGGGGATGAGCATCTTAGCACTGTTCCTAATAAGGAATCGGACGAATTAATAAAGTCTAGTGCTGAGATCCTTGTCCCAATCCAAAGAGAGTCACAGGGAACTCTTGATCATGTGTGTGATCTACCTGCTCACCCTGAAAATCCAAAAGATCATTTTGAGACTTTCTCCGATTTTAATGATGATTGTACATCTTATGGAGAAGTTGAGTATGAGGAGGCACCATTGCCTCATTCGGATGTTGACCCTTTTATTGAGGAGTTCACAAATGAACTTACTCACATCAATCCACTTCCTTTGGGAAATGATGATGGTCTCCTTGATCTTGAAGCCGATGTGGGAGAAACTGAAAATCTTTTAAACTCTAATCCCAACATCGAGCTTAGTACTTCACATGCTGATGAAAATTCTTTATCTTCTAGAGACATCAGTCATGTGGAAGGATTGCCTTCTGAGCTAGTTAGCTTAGAAGAAGAGAATGATGAGATTGAAACTGAAATCAAAGATGAAGCACTTCGTACAACATTAGTGAAAGTCAATCTCATCATTTCTAAAATCGAGGCTTTCAAAGAGAAACCTATTTCATCTCCTATCCCCATAAAGGATAGTGACATTCTCTCCGATGACCCTATAACGGAATTTGAAGCCTTTACTTTTGATCCTATGGGAGAGAAGATTAGTGGCAGTACCACTTCTCATTCTCATAATTCTCTCCCCGATTATGAATCATTTACCTTCGATGAGTTCTCCTGTGAACTCACGCACATCAATCCAGAATATGATTCATTCACATTTGATGAGTTCTCCTGCGAACTCACTCATATCATGACTCCTCCGGAGTATGATGACCCGGGGGGAGATGCTCTCAATCATGAGAATTTGCAAAATCCCACCCACCCTCCCGGGATGTTTTCGAGCTTAACCTTTGCAATCCAAAATCAGGCTAATGAGCCTGCCTTCGAGGAAGAAGATCTTATCATGATTTTCATCATGGTTTTCTTCCTTTTCTTCACCTACAGGGTGACTTCTCCTGTTCTTCACTCCTTCGGGAATGAAGACACCATCTTTGATCCCGGCATTTTCATTTACCATTATCTTGAGCCGGGATTATATCTCATCGGTGTGGAACTTTCACGTGCTTCAAATGTTTATCCAAACATCTTGAATGAAAGTCCGATGGAGATTGTCTTTTCCACATCATGCTTCCCCAAGGACAAATGAATTCGGGGTCGAGTCAAGCTAGCGACTTGGTAAACAAAAACAGTAGCATGCTTATAGGGTTTTCACCCTAAGTGTGGGGGAGTCCCCCATGCTATGATTACAAAGTGAAAATACAAAATGATGTTTTCCACGCTTAGCTTGTAATGTTGCCCTTTTACGTTCCAAGAGTCGGCATAATAGCCGGGACTTTGAATATTTGAGGACAATATTCATGCTTAGTGTGGGGGGGTATTCGCTATTCTAGCGAATTTTATCATATTTTACTATCTTATACCCCCGTTTTTGACCAAAATTTTTTCAAAAATTTTTCACTAAAGTTCAAAATTTTTTGTGGTAATCAGTCCGCCAAAGTCTAAATGACAAATGGATTGGCTAGTCCAGGAGCAAACGGCTCTTGGTAAAGACATCTCAAAACCGTTGATGGCTGACAATTTGCCAAAAATTGTATGGTTCCTCAGCTCCCCCGCATCCTCATAAGCAAATGAGTTGACTAGCCCACAAGATTATGGCTTGTGGTAAAGGCCGTGGAAAATCCATAATTGGTAATCAGCTCACCAAGATATTGACTTAGTCCATCAAGATGCTGGCTAGTCCAGAAGCAAACGGCTTTTGGTAAAGACTAATCAAATCCGTTGACAGCTGGTGGTTTGCTCAAAATCACACGGTTATCAGGTGTGCCACAGTTCTTACACCTGGCTACTCCAGAAGTGATGGCTTTTGGTAAAGAGTTTTTCAAATCCATCAAGTTTTTCTCAAAAGATTGCTAGGGACTAGCAATAGTTTAGTGTGGGGGATTGATGAGTGTGTAAATACTCATCATTTTTGTCTTATATGAACTGCCAAAACATCCAAAAACACCCAATAATGCATCAAAATACTAAAATTATCTTAAAAGTGTGTTTTATATGGTTTAGATGCAAAATATTTAAAAACAAATGAAAAACGAACAAAGTTTGCACAATTGGCAGTTTCAGTCCCTCAAGTTTCAAATATTGACAAAACTATTCCCTGAAGTTTTAAAACGAAAGAAAAGTCAACCCAAAGTTTTTAAAAGTAAAAATTATCAAATTTAGACTTTGGGTAAAAAGTTTGAGAAAATTACATGTTTGGTCCCTAAAAATCCAAATTGGCATAAAAGGTCCCTGAACTTTCAAAGATTGTCAAAATTAGTCCCTGGTCAAAATTAATTCAAAGAAAAGTCAACTCAGGTCCTTGGGAAATCAAAATTTATCATAAACGGCCCTTGGAGTAAAGTTTTCACAAAATGGCATAAACGGCCCCTCAACTTTGAAATTTGGAAAAACAGTCCCCGGGATTTCAAATTTTGGAAATCTACTTTTTTTGATCCTTTGGTAAATAAAACTTGGCAAGAATAACCCTTGTAACTTTTGGAACATCACAAAATCAGCCCTCCATTTTCAGCTAAATACAAATTGGTCCTTGTGAATTGTGATATTTATTAAAACCAAATTGGACCCTTGTTGTTTATTTTACCCAACTGCCAAATCCAAGCCCACCTATCCTACCCTAACCCATCACCCAAGCCCACCAAAGAAGCCCACCCAATCCCGTTTATAATAAAAACGGGTCAACTCCCCAGTTTGACCAAACCACAAAACCACCCCAGCCTCCTATTTCCCTCCATTACCACTTCCTCACCTCTGCTACTAAACCACCTGGTTTTCCCCACTTGCCCATCTCACTCACCCATCACCTCCACCGCCCAAAACCACCACCCTACCCTACCCTACCCTACCCCAGTTGGTACCACAGACCCCAATTGGTCAAATACCAATTTCCCGCCAAAAGTGAAATGAGAGCAAGACTTGTCCAAGTGGTATTCTTATTGGTGGGATATGATCAGTGGGTCCCACATAGCTCAGAGGTTGTATAAAAGAGAAGAAAGGAGCACCATGGAGAGGCAGTTAGTGTAGCATTAGTAGTAGTGAAACGTAGGTAATTTTATGTAGTATTCCAGTTGTATTTTCAGTTTCCAAAAGTTGTAATCAACATTTCTAATGTAATATTAACTATCTTGAACCTTAATTGTTATTTGAAATTCAAAATTGCAGTTTTGCATAAAATTCTTAAATCATTTTAGCATTGTTAAAAGTTGTTGTTTGGTGCTGGTTTAAACTCAATTAAGCTCAATTAAGCTCAGTTACAAGCTCTCATTAGTTTCCACTCATAAAAAGTTAAATTAGTAGAAAGTCACAGAAATTGCTCATAATAGTATAAATCACTGTGGAGATGTATTGGAGCTGAATTCAAGGAAATATGTTGAATGCTGTGGGTATTAGAGCTCATGGGAGCATTAGCTTGTGAATGTGGGATTGATTCTTAGTTGGGTTTTCAGCCTTGATGTCAAGTAAGCCTTTGATCCAAGAATTTCTTTATAATTTAGGCTGAGTGGTCATTGTTGTTATTTACTAATTAATCTTGTTAATTTAAACTTACTGTAGCTTAGAACAACCTAGTCTATGATAATTATGGTTTGATTTGCTCAATTTCTTAGAAAATCTGTCATCACAGATTTGTTAAGGGGTGTTTGGTTTAGAGTGTTCACATAGGTTCTTGGCTGCTTTGGTTGTCTATCATTGTTTAAATATGCTACCATAGGTCCAAAGGGGTGAAATAAAGCATAAGAACCAACTGTTGTTAAGCCAAAAGTCAAAATCTTCTTTTCACTCTCCATAGTTAGTAACTGTTAGGATCTTAGGATTGGTAACCATTCAAAACAGTTCATAGTTTGTTAGGTTTACTTAATTCAGTCAAATATCAGCTTAATATAACATTTTAAATCATATGTGATCAGCCAAAGTTCATATAAGTCAAACTTATAAGGTTGTATCAAAAGTCAAAATTGCATGTTTTAGACTTTCTCAAATCTTACAAGATTTTTGTAGATTTATGTACTGTGATTGAGACCATGAGCTTTTGAGGTTTAGTTTTCCCCCACCTCATCTACAAAGTCTCAGTACCCTTTTATTTTTGCCATTTTTTTCTGTGGGCCCCACAACCCTCAAAAGAGGGCTGCAGGGCAAGGACTGCTCTGTGCAGCAGTTACACCCCCCCAAACCACCCACTTTGGTGGTGGTTTGTGACCACCACAGTGGGCCCCACCTTTCATACTTAGGTTCTTAAAACCCCCTCCTACCAGGGAACTTAGATTGACCAATTATTTGACCTAAAACCCAGTGGACCCCACCTAAATTTGGCCCTATAGTCTGTCCCAGTTTCTGAGTTCTAACAAGTTTCAAAGTGCTTATTAATGGCTTATCAGCTTATTTCAAGGGCTTATTTGATCAAATCCTACTCAAACTTGTTCAACTAACTCAGAGGAGCAAACTTTTACCATTATGGGTCCCACTTTAAACCATTTGAGCTCATTTTACCACTTGGTCAACCAAAGTCAAACTGATAAGCAAAGGGGGTGTTCTCAGCTTATTTTTAAGTTGTAAAAATATTGTTTTCACAAAAAGTTTTTAGTTTTAGGTATAAAACTAGTTTGTAAAAGAAAAACCAAGAAAAATCAAGTTTTAAAATAAGTGATAGTTTCTATTTAATTCAATTTAATTTTAATTTTCATTTTTAGATTTTAATTAAGTATTTAGTATTTTTATATTTTTATTAATTACCTCATATAGTAAAGTATTTTTAGTAAATTTTTCAGATTTCTATTTTGTCATTTAGTATTTATTAGATTTAATTTTAGTTTTATTAATTATTAATTAATATTAAGTATTAAATAGCTTATTTAGTTTTTATAAGGTTAAACTTAGTTTTTATATTTTTCCTAGCTCTAATATAGTTTAATAGACATTTAGAAAATATAATTTTTAATTCTACTGTTCATTTTCCATTTTTCTTATTTAATTTATTTAAATTAGAATTAAAGTAATTAAAAGGTAAATAATTAGTGGATTAATCTTAAAACTTAATTTTTAGAGTTTTTATAATTTTGTAGGATTCCTGTGATGGTTACGTAATTTTATAAATTTTCTTGTAATTTTCTAAGTTAATTTAATATTAATATTAATTAAAAGTAGTTTAATTAGTTTAATTAAGTTAAATAGTTTTCAATTTATAAAAAACTCACAAAAAGACAAAAACATTTATTTTTATTTTTTATACTTTCTTCAAGTTCTAATTTAGGTTTAGAAAATATTTTTGCAACTTTTTAGTTTAATTTGTAATAGTTATAATTTTTAGTTAAATTAAATTAGATTTTAATTTAGATTTTAAATAGTTTAATTAATTAAATAATATTTAAATAGTATTTTAATCATTTTCATAATTTCATTTTCATTTTTAATTTTCAAGTTTGAAAAAGTGTCAAAAGCACCCCCTGTAGTTGTTAAATACCAAAATCCCACTTTTTCAGTCCGATTGCGTAAATCTGAATTGTGAATACGTGCATATATCTGTTATCTGATTTTTGTGAATATTATATCTGTGTACAAATACCATCATAACAGTAGCAAAATCAATTCCATATCATCTGGCTACTGTCCTCAGTGCCACTTTCTCATAAACGATTCCAAAAGCACCATTTCAATCTCGCTGGGACTTTAACGACCCGGGAAAACTCTACACTATCACCGGAGTATTGATTCTAGGCTGTCTTTGACTTGTTGACCTTGGTCAATAATATCTGACGGTTCGGGCTCAATCATTTGCGTAAGGCCATGTTAACGTGGCGAGTTAAGTGGCTAACGCCACGTTAAGGTGTTTTGTGTTAATTTTTTTTCGTTTTATCCCCTCCAACGTCTACATTTATAGCCGTTATTTAAAAAAAAATCAAATTCAGCCCCTGAAATTCATGTACAATGGCTATATTTGCAATTTAAAAAAGAATCAAAATCATTTACCCACCACTATAAATACCAACTTAACACATAATTTTTTTTCACACATCCACTACTAATTCTCAACTCTTCCTCTATAAGAAAAAAAAAAAAAAAACATTCTTCATTCACAGTGGATCCAAATCAAAATAACGAATTAGCTCGGAGCTGGTCAGACATTGATGACGAAGAAGATATACAATTTATGTTTGCCGCGTACGAGCATCAGCAACGTTTGGAACAAGAAGCAACTCATCCTCAGGTGGCTCGTACCCGCATATATTGTGAACTTGAGCTTGCTGAAGAACGTTTGCAAAATGACTATTTCGTTCAAGGTTGTAAGTATACGCACGGTAAATTCTGTAGAAGGTTTCGTATGAGCCTGAGACTATTTCTACAAATAGTCAAAGGTATTGAATCTTATGAATCTGATCCTCTTTCAGATCATTTTAAATACTTTAATGTAGGACCCGATTGTACGGGTCGAATGAGTATTAGTGCTCTAATGAAGTGTACATCTGCCATACGCCAATTGGCATACGGCAACTCACCCGATGCGTTCGATGAGTATTTGCAATTGGGTGAGACTACTTCACGTGTTTGTCTTGATAATTTTAACATGTGTGTTATGGATTTGTTTATGCATGAGTTTTTAAGAAAACCAACATGGTCCGACATTCAAAGTATTTACGAAAAGCATGAGCGTGAACATGGTTTTCCGGGAATGCTTGGTAGCATTGATTGCATGCATTGGGCGTGGAAAAATTGTCTGGTGGCTTGACAGGGGCAATTTGTTAGGGGTGATAAAAGATATCCAATAATAATGCTTGAAGCTTTTACTTCACAAGATTTGTGGATTTGGCATGCAATTTTTGGTATGGCCGGGGCAAATAATAATATTATTGTTTTAGATAACTTTAACTTATTCGACGACATTCTTGCTAACGAATACCCAAGGGCACCCTATATGGTAAATGAAAGAAGGTATGAACAGGGGTATTACTTAGTTGACGGAATTTGCCCATAGTGCGCAACTTTCGTCAAATCCTTCTCGGCAACGACTGGCGAGAAACATAGTTATTTTAAAAAGAAGCAAGAAAGTGCACGAAAGGATGTCGAACGTGCTTTTGGTGTGCTTCAAAGACGTTGGGTATACTACAACAACCGGCACGTGCATTGGAAATTGTCAAAATACAACGAATTATGTATACCTGCATTATTTTGCATAACATGATTCCGAAAGATAAAAAATTTACACTCCGTGAGTATGGCAAAATGTGGGTGGATCCGGCACCACATTTGAGGCAAGAAAGGTGGATCGACAGATGTGATATGCAGCGTCGCAAGACAAGGGAAATGCGCGACTCCGGAATGCATACTCAACTCCAACGAGACCTTATGGAGCATGTTTGGCAGAAACGTCTTCAACGACAACAACAAGAGGAAGCAGAATACTCCGAAGACGATGAATAAGTTGTTATAATTCGTATGGTTTAAATTTCCTATGTTTCGTTTAGTTTAATCGTTGTAATTATTTAAGTTTTTTGTTTTTTGTTTGTTTGTTTTTTTTTTTTTTTTTTTTTTTTTTTTGTTTTTTTTCGTATTGTAATATTTAAGATTAAATGTTATGTGGTTTACTAAATGAATTGTTAGTTTTAGTTTAGGGGTTGAATATGAAAATAGTTGAGTTAAAGCTGAGTTATGATTGTGGGTGTTTTTTTGTGAGTTAAGGTTAAAAGGTTAAAGCTGATGTGACACTGACGTGTCACTGTGTTAAGTTTTAACACAAGTTACCATTGTGTGTGCTCTAATGTTAATGTGAGATACATGCAGTGAGAATGTGGTAGTGTGGAACATTGCCTAAATAATGACTGTGACAGTGTGGGGTATCAACATATCAAACAGCATATTGTGAAGTTGGTGTTCTGCAGGGAAATAGTTTATGCCTAAAGCCCTAGAACCCTGAAGAAATTAATAACAATGATCTACTTAGTGGTTTTCCATATCGATGGATCAATGTAATGATACATAAATACAATTGTATTAACATATTATATGGAGCACAACAACTTTGCATGTTAAAGCTACATATTCTTTAACTTTCGAGTTATTAATTTATTTCATTCATATGTTAATTACAGTGCTGGATACTCTTGTCGTCGTATCTCACTTTAAAAAATTTCTAGTTAACCTGTTTGTTTCTTGGGTTGCAACATGTCTGGTATTCAGATAGTTAACATGTATTGTCATTTTTTACATCCTCTAATAACTTAGTTAACTAAGTTAGAGTTACCGTACGTCTGAAATTGACAGATCTTGTAGCATTTACCATCTAATAGTTGAAAGTCGAAACATTTTATAAGAGAACTACGAACTCATGACAGTAGTGTAACATTGGATTTGATATGAATCAAATTGGCTAATACTTTGAATTGAATAACTAAAAAACAATAAGCAGACCTCCAGTATTTGAGAAGCAGGTTTCTCCGTAGTCTATCGACTCTAAATAATTCTATGCCTAAACTTAATAATCAGCTTGAGTATATATACCCACCAGACTTCTCAAACAACATAAGTAAATGAGGACTCCAAATCCTAATCTAAACTACATGGAGGAAGACCATTTCCTCCATTAAATAACTAAGACATTTCAAAATTAAGTATTAAGCAATACAACTGTACATGCATGTTGTACAATTCTATTAAATTAACCTATAGGTACTTCAACTTGTTTCGTTTTGCGCATCTGAAAAACTTGACCCCACTTTTGAGTCGTATTCATATCATAATATCAAGAATTTACCTGCAGCGTGCCACCTACTCTTGAAGGATTTTTCTCTTCGAGAACATTACATAAGGATTGCAATGTATACTTCTGTTAGAATCATATATCACAACCCGTCAAAGGGGAAAAACTAGAAAAAAATAAAATAAATAAATAAAATCTCTTGATAGGATACGTACTAGTTCCTTGTTAATCAACATGGATTGTATCTAGTAGCTAATATGCAACTTATGCTTTTGTATCATGCTTTGTATATGAACCCTAGTTAGTAACTTAGACTCATTAGTCTCTAAATGATCAGATTCGTATAAAACCTCCTAAAACTGAGATGAGGTCGCCTAAGTTGAATGAGTCAATTGTAGCAAAACTTCACCCTATGTGTAAAAACTATAACGTTGATCTACTATAATTACTGCTATCATATTTAGTATCTCACTATTATAAAAATTTAGAAAAAGACATTGTTTTAAAAAGTCTAGAATCATATACTATAAAAATGACCCGTTGCAGTAATAGTCTGCTTTCACTCGTTACCTCATACCTGACAGGTGAAAACTACAACCTTGCTTTTGAGGGATGGATGATGGATGTAGTATATATGGCACGTAATAGATGACCTTAAGACTTAAGAGTAAATCATGTTCGATATAATCTAGCTAAGATGTATATCCGTGGAAAAAGATCATTATGTTTAACGTACCACATACAAATATGCACATAGAATCATATGAAATCATCAAAATCCAAACACAAACACAAACACAAACACAAACACAACCCCACAAAGATTGGTTAATGGTCAAAAAAGATGTGAATAACTATTCAAACTCATATAATGATAGCAGTAGTTCATGATATTGGCACGGCTCAATCAAATTAAAAGACCCTGTTCCATCTAGGAGATTTGATTTGATTGAGCCATTCCAATATCATCGCTTTACCATTATCACACAGTAAACAAATTCAACATACATAAACAAGTGTAAATATTTAACCTCTAACATGAAATTTGAACGCTTACTCATATTGATCTCTCTTGACGATATTAGAAACATCAAGTATCAAATACAAGACTTTAAAGGAGATGCCTTGAGGAGAAAAAAATTGCAAGAAAAGTCCAGAAAAAATGGTTGAGATGATCTTGTAGGATATATGCTACTTTCATACATCCATATATTTATAAACAAACGAACAAATAATTGTTTGTAGTTAGGTCAATATATGTGGTTGATGATATTAATACTAATTCAAATGTGGGTCTTTTTCCTTCTATAGTATTTCCACTCATTTTGTGTATTAACTAATATATATCTTTTTGGTTGCTAATTGAATTTGTCCAACTCATGTTTCATGAACACTGTTTACATATATCAAATAGATTTCATTGCATATTAATAAGATTTAGAGCATTACGATGACAAGAAGGTCGTGAATAAATCATTACCACACCAAATGTTGTGACTAGTCAAGTTTATCTCAAATGGATCTAGATTCCAAGTATCGAACATAACAACACTTGAACAACTGACTTTGAAATTTTTTATTTAGTATTGTTTTATAAGACTAAAAAGTTGATCAACAAACAGTAGTATTGTTGTATATTTATATATTAATAGCCATTAAGTAAATTTAAAATAAACAAATACTTGTTTCCAGAAATATTGGTGCACGCGTGTGTAGTATTTATTAGAAACTTTTCATTGTGAATACTAGTAGTAAAATGAAACAAGTGAGCAACTCCTTTCATAGACATCATGATCATGTCATAATGTGGTCTTATAAACCTACAAAACTAAATAATAAAATGATTAATATGATATGACTTTTCAGGACAAATATTCTTTGACAAGGTATATGTATATAAAGTGTGATTCGATTATATTCCTTGAATAATTTATATGAATCCAAAACAATCACCTAAAATATTTACAAAAGTCAGCAGGTCAAAATCATGTTATAAATTTTTTTTTTTTTTTTTTGAACAACATGTTATAAATTTTCAACAACGCTTTGGATTATAAAAGTATTAATTTGTCAATATAAAACTAGTCCGTTAATCTCAAAATAATTATTTTTCGACAAATAACTTACAACTTAAGAAAAGCATAATCTTTATTATTCATCTTTTTCATACTTTTGTAAAATGACAATTTTACCTTTAACTATTTAATTTAAGATTTCCTTAAACTATGTAATAATGACCTCAAAAACACCAACACATCGTCAAATCAGCTTTTCTTTCAACCACCAACATCACCACCGACTTGATATAATAAGATAACCAACATCACCACCAACTTGAAAACACTAGTTTCTTTCATGGTTCAAAAGAAAAAGCAGCGCCAAATTGCAATTAAAGGCGTTCTTAATAATGGTGTTTGGATAGAAGATCCGGGAGAAGTAAAAGATAAATTTTATAACCATTTTGTAACCGGTTTTCGTGCACAGGTGGTATTCGTCCTTTTATAGGAGATGTGCTTTTTAACCAGATATCCTCTAAGAAAAGAGAATTTTTGAAGTAGATTTTCTTATGAAGAAATTAAGAGGGTTGTATGGGATTGTGGTAATGATCAACCCCGGGTCCGGATGATTTCACATTTAAGTTCTTTAAAACTTTCTGGGAAGTCATTCAACCTGATGTCATGCAGTTTGTTCATGAATTCTTTCAATTGACATGTTTTCCTAAAGGGTGCAATTCATCTTTTATTGCTCTGATTCCCAAAGTTGGAAATGCGAAATTTGTTTCGGAATTTAGGCCTATTAGTTCAATAGGTTGTAAATATAAGATTATGGTAAGCTTTTAGCTAATAGGCTTAGTAGGGTTATTGGGAGTTGTGTTAGTGTCGAACAATCTGCTTTCATTAAAGGTAGGAATATCCTCGATGGTCCCTTAATTTTGAATGAATGTATGGCTTGGTACCGTAAGAGGAAAAAGCACTTATGGGTTTTAAAGTTGATTTTGAGAAGGCGTTTGACTCTTTGAGATGGGATTATCTCGATATGATGTGATCATGGAGAATCTAGGATTCGGGCTTAAATGGTGTACATGGATATCTGGATGTTTAAAGAATTCTTGGGCTTCTATATTGGTTAATGGTTCGCCTATAGGTGAGTTTGAGATGTTTAATGGGTTTAGACAAGGGGATCCACTATCTCCTCTCTTATTTATCCTTGCTATGGAAGGGTTACATACTACTATATGTAAGGCAGTGAATACTGGCTTGTTCAAAGGCGCTTCTTTAGGTCAAGGTAATATAAGTATCTCATTTATTTTATGCTGACCATGTTATATTTGTAGGCGAATGGTCCCATTCCAACGCGTACAATTTGATATGTATGCTGAGATGTTTTTATGAGGTGTCCGGTCTAAAAATAAATGTTCACAAAAGTAAAATTCTAGGCATTAGTGTTCCTGATGAGGAAGTTTCTGATATGGCTATAGTTCTTGGATGTGGGGTTTTAAAGCTGCTAATGATGTATTTAGGCATGCATTTTGGTTGCAACATGGGGCAATGGGATAATTGGAAGCAAATTGCATAGAATTTTGATTCTAAGATGGTTTAGTTGTAACAACCGTGATTTTAGCAGGTTAGTTAGACTTTTAGCCTTGAGTTAATCTAACTTTGTTTGGTTTGGTTTGAGTAGTTATATGGGTATATATGTGTTATTGTGTGTTATAGTGTGATTAGTATTTGAGTTAGCACTAAATCCTTTCGCGTTGTGGTTGTTATTGTGATTTTTGATGATGTAGATTTTAGGAAAGTTCATTTTGATCACCCATGTGGTGTAGAAATGACTTGTGTATATTTGGTGTTTTGAGGGTTTGCGTAACAAGTCTTCGTTCAAGTATTTGAGCGTTAGTAAGTTACAGGAATGTTATTTTTTTGAGAAATGTTTATGGAGTGTGTGAAAATCTATTTTTGGAAACTTTATTTTGAAAATGAATATTTTCCGGTTTGTCGTAAAATTAAGGTTTATAGCGAAAGACGTTAGGTTTTGTTATGGGAATACATAAAATATGAAAAGTATGAGATTTTGAGTGTAATAAATAAATTTAATAAAAAAAATAAAAATAAATATATAAGTATGGGGGCGGCCGATTTTAGGGATAAAGGGAAAAAAGGAAACCAAATTTGATACCAAATACAACTCTAAGCCTTAAGGATTATCCAAAATAATTATAAATACAAAATCAAAACCTCACTACCCCTTTTTCTTGAATGTACGGTCGACCAAGGAGGGGGAAACAAGAGAAAAATTTAGGGTTTTGTTTTTGAAGCTAAAACCAAGATCAAGGTATATTTTTAATACTAGTTTTCATGTAATTAACTAATTATTGTTATGATTCATGTAATATTTAATATGATGGAATCTAGGGTTTATATACTTCTGTAAATTAATGAAGTAAAACATGTTAGGATCATTAGTTGTTAATAATATGGTTATTGGATAAGAGAATTGAGTGTAAAACGCGTTAGAATGTGTGTTAGGGTTTGGACAGAAAATTATGGCTGTAAAGATGTGAGTGTAAATAACAGATGATGAAGAATTAAGTCACGAATTTTAGGTCTAAATTGAATTTTAATGAAAGAGCTTTCCAAAAAGTCTAGCCACGAATGATTTCAAGGTCAGGATGTTGGTCTTTTGATTTTTCTTTGTTAAGGTGTCAAACCGGGACAGATTTTGGGTAAAAGTTTGAGGGTGTTTTGTGGTTGTAAAAGTGGTATTTTGACTAGGCCTTCTGGATAGTTAAGTATTAGGTTATATTAGACTACCACGAAAAGCATTCGCGATAAAAACTTGTGGAAGTATTTTATGTTAATCAAAACTTTTTGGTGTGCGTTCATATCCGAATTTGAGTAGTTGACAAGTTTGATTTTCTTTTGAGTACTTGTGTGTGTTATTGGTCCATGGTAAATTTTTGGTGTGAGTTGTTGAGCTTTATTTGTCGTGATTTTATGTGGGCGAATGTACCCAAAAATTATGCGTTTTCTGATTTTAAAGGTGCAAGGGATTTAGTGAGTATTAAGTTATGGTAGTGGTTAGTATGGTGTCTAGGAGATCCATGGTAGGTCATATGAGTCTTAGACATCCATCATATGTGTATTACATGGGTTGTAGCTTTTAGCTTGACCTTGTGTAATGTGGATTATTTTTGTGTGCTATACATTGTGAGTTAGCTGCGGAGTTTAAGGTGAGTTCATAGTCCCATATTTTTACTTTGTTTTAAACTGGGGATGGGAATGATGCTTGTCTTAAATGTTTAAGTTACTGTGATTATGTGTGTGTCAAAAGAGCTTGGACTTATAATGTTATCGTATACATGCTATGTGTGATTATTTGCTTGTGTGGTCCAATTAGGGGGGGGGGGAGTATCCAATTGGAGAGTAATACTCTTACTCGTACCAGATTATGTGGATTGGATAATGTGATGATAATGATGTGTGGTCCAATTGGAGGGAGTATCCAATTGGAAAGTAATACTCCTACTCGTTACTAGTTTATGTGTTCCAATTAGAAGGATGCTTATCCTGTTGCTCGCGCATGCGACCTAATTGTGGTTTATTGGGGTCGGAGGACACGAGCCATCCTGTTGTAATCATTGTGGGGTCGGAGGACACGAGCCGTCCTATTGGTTGCCTTATATGTGTTGTTGCCTTGTGTGTGATTCTTGACTTGCAAATACATGTAGGTATATGATAACTGTAATTTATTTGTCCAGCTATGTTTTATGATCACGGTAAACTGGTTGCCTTGAGTGTGTATGTATGTCTTAAACCTATGAATCTCACCAACGTTATGTTGACATTTTAAGCATCATTTTTAGGAGAGCATTCTAAGGCCAAAGTTGAGGGCAGCAATTAGGCGTGACTTAGTTGCATATGGAGACTTTATTTATGTTTTGGGATTTGACTTTATTTGGATTTGGTTTTGATACATTTATGTTTTCCGTACTTTCATATCTATTGAAGATACCTTTTGGATTTTGTTTTGGTTATTTATTTTGTCTTGGGGTATTATTACAACACTGTGTGTTGGTACATTGCTCTATTTATGTGCATGTAGTTGTTCTCTATGTAGACACCAGGTGTTGTGATGATATCCATGAAGTTACACCCGCGCGTTTCCGCCGTGGCGGGGTGTGACAGATTGGTATCAGAGCCTTGGTTATAGAGAATTAGGTGGATTAACCTAGTATATAGCTTAGGAGTCCCTCATATAGTTGCATTTAGGACCTATGTGTAAGTATAATACTTTTACATGTCTATTTTCCTAAATTATGAGTTATTTTACCGAGTTTTTGAACGTCTATCAAACCCTGTACTGAACATCGTGTGTGTCATTTATTAGTGCAAGTTTTAAAATTTATAAACACGATTTATCCGATTATTTATCTAGCATATACGAGCAAGTATACTCGTCCTATGTAGTAAAGGTGGGTAAGTCGAGGTTGTCCCAAGGGATTTGATAGTTTAAGTAATAAGAAAAATGTTTGTTAAATAAGGGTTGTCAATCATAATTTATGTAAATATCAATTTAAAAGAAACTCAATAAGAACTAAGCATATACTTGTGTATAATTCCTTGATTGGTAATTAGGAGTATCATGACAATTTAAGTATAAAGTTTGGTGTAAAACTTGTTATGATGCGCAACTAAAAATGAGTAGTTATACAATCTATGATGTATGTCATGTTTTAACTACCACTAAGAATTCTATCACCTAAATCACTCCTTTCGGATATATCAAATGAGTATGACAATTCTATAATCACATGGTTGTTTTGAAAATCAATTCTTTTCTTATGAATTCCTACGAATCCTTTCGGTCCTTTTTCGTGATGAAATCTTCTCAAATCCATTTTAACAAGTAAATAAGATGGGTGTCAAGCATCATATTTCATACTAATTCGTGCACTAATGTTTTGGAATAAAAACAAGTTGAAACTCCTTTCGGACCTATTTTTCCAAAGATTGTTTTTACCAACAAATTAAGCAAGATTAGATGTTACTTCAACAAACTCATAAAATTGATATGTTTTCATGCATCACCTTTTTCATAAAAGAATGCTCCGTAACCAATCACATCATACACACAAGTATATCACAAATTACTCCATAACAATCATATTAAAACACAAGTAAATAAGAAAACTTTCATTAAACTCAAAGTAATAATTGTTCATTATAAATATCAAGGTGTACCTAGCTTGAGAATTACAATGAATAAACTTGTGGAACTATAGCAACCACACTCCTCCAATTGTTCACTAACGTAAGTAAACAACTCCAAACTCGAACCAAGGCTTGAGACTCGAACTCAACACTTTCTGGATGTTTTTCACAACACTTAGTAAACTTTCAGGCAATATAAGATGAACTAACAATATTTGGTGTAACACTTAGTTAGATATTTGATGGTACATGTAATCTAGACCCTAAGTAGTCATTATATAGTATAATAAAACTTATCCTCCAAGTAAAAACGTTCCTCTTGAGTCATTAAGCAGAAATGATCAGCCACAAATGATTATGGGGAGTAAATTCGTCCATAAATGCAAGACTTGTAACAGCAGTCACCTCCATCCGATCGGATGGCACTCCTTGAGAACACTCCAACCGAATCGGTGGCGGGTTGCATCCGATCGGTTGGACACTGTCTAGAAACTATTCTTTTGTCTTTTCTTTATCGTTTTATGTTGCATGCATTGTCTTTCTTCGTGGCATGACTTTATTCATTAGAACTTGATATTGATAAATATGTGTATAAGACTTGTCTTTATCAAATCCTTTTGTCCATGCGTCGTTTCTTTCTTTCTTGATCTTCTTGAAACTCTCTAAATGTACATGATCACTTCATTTTTTCATCTTTTAATCATTTTTACCTGATTTTGGCTATATTTGCATGCATAAATACTTTTCCACGATTAAGTAACAAATATATACAAATATGACCAATTTCCATGCGTAAAACAAACAATAACGCGACTAAAAACATGTTAATTTTGAACGTTATCAATGTCATTATATTTGATGCCCACGACTGTGCACAAGTAATTAGAGTCCATGCGTACGTAATAGATTCTTCATAGGAGGTAATCTAGATGAAAAAAAAAATCACATGGGTTTAATGAAATATTTGCTTAGCTAGTAAGGCTACGGGTGGTCTTGGTATTGGAAGCATTTATGCGTTAAACACTTCCCTGTTACTTAAATGGATTTGGCATTATTGGTGTAGTCCTAATGATCTTTGGGTAAAGGTGATTAAAGGTATTCATGGGCATGATGGAGGTATTGGATGTGGTAGGATAGGTAAATAGGCTTACAACCCATAGAATGCAATTATGTGTTTGGTTTCTCATCTTCAGTCGAAGGGTATAGACTTGTTGTCTTCGTGTAACCGTTCTGTTGGAGATGAGAATTCGATAATGTTTTGGGATGAAACTTGGTGTGGGGATCGTCCTTTAAAATTTTTGTTCCCTCGTGTTTATGCTTTGGATGGAAATAAATGTGTACAGTAGCTCAACGTATTAATATTGTGGAATGGAGCAATGTGCTTAGAAGATTACCGAAAGGTAGTATAGAGTCGAACCAATATGCAGATTTGATGGAAGTTATTCGTGATGTGGTGCTATCAGATTCTAAGGATAGTTAGAAATGGGCTTTAGCATCTTCTGGTTTTTCTGTTGCTTCTGCTAAAAAACATATCGATGAACACATACTCGGTAGCCTCACATCTACTAGATGGCCTGGATGCGTTCCTATTAAAGTTAACATTTTTATGTGGAGGTTGAGGCTTTATAAACTTCCATCCTTGGTGAATATAGATTGAAAAGGCATTGAAGTTGCTTCTCTCTTATGCCCCGTATGTAATGAGCAGGTGGAGAGTGTTGACAATATTTTCTTGTCGTGCGGTATGACACGCGACCTTTGGGGTTTATTGGCTAAATGGAGTGATTTGGATATTCTAGAGGTTTCTAATATTGCGGAGGGGTTTACGTGGTTAGATGTGCCAATGTGTCGAAGAATGCTAGGCTTCTTCTTGAAGGGGTTCCAAATACGATGATGTGGTCTATATGGAATTTTCGTAATGCCTTGATCTTTTTGATGTCTAAGCCTAAGAAGGCGGGTATTTGGGATTATTGTTCATCAATCGTTTTTGTGGATTTCATCTAGAAATCCTAAGTTTAGGTTAAGTTGGATAGGTTGGTTAGGAAATCCGATTGATAACTCTTCCTTATTGTAGGTGTTTTATTTTCTAGCTTTTGTTAGTTTATATATAATGCCGCCGTTCTAAAAAAAACTTCTAGTTTTTATAAACAAATAATACTAAAATAAAATTTTCATTAATTCAAAAACAATACACCAAAAATTACAATAAAATAAAATTAAAACATCATATTAAAATTATACTATATAACATTCAAGGAAGTGTTTTGGAGAGTCGGCACTATTCCAAAGCCGCTTGAGGGATCGGCTTGAGGGAGTGAGGCGGCTTGGATGCATTGTGGAGCCACGGCTCGAGCCGACACTGTTCACACACTGAGCCAATCTGAGTCGACGACTTAGAGGGAAATAATGGTTAGTTGGTTTTCACTTAGGTGGCCCTTAATTAAGAGAGTTTGCTGCATGTTGTAAATCTGTGTTTTATTATCGGTTTCTTATGTTTTTATACCAAAAATTATATATATATATATATATATATATATATATATATATATATATATATATATATATATATATATATATTTGACTGGTTTTTTATACAAAAACTTTCGCACACGCAATGTTTGTAGGTAAGAAAAATAGGTTCAAAATTTATTTTGTGCCAATTTCGCATGTCGATTTTAATCCTCCTATCTATGATAATATGTGCTTTTCCAGGTTTTTGATGATGATGAAGTTGATGGTGATCCTAAGGTATCTTTTTTTTTATTATTGTTATTATTATTATTATTATTATTATTATTTTGGTTATGGGCTTTTAGTGATTTGAGATATTTGTTAGTTTATAGTTCTTAGGTAAAGAAAAGGTATATTTTTTGTTTGTATGGTGTTTGTGGTTAAAAAAGTGAATAAACTTGAGTAATTTATGATAAAGTTGGTACCTTGATTTTAGAGGTTTTGATAATTATCAAAGAAATGAGATTCATTTCTATGAATTACGATTAGAGTTTAATATGTTAACGAGTTTTTGTTATTTCAGTTTTGATGTAAAAAGGTTAAATATGCAAGGGTTTTGTTAATCATTGGGATAAAAGAAGATAAAAATGGTGTTTCTTATATGAAATTTATTCTATGTCAGTTTTCCATGTCGAAATTAATCTACTAATCTCTTATGATTTGTGCTTTTTCAGGTTCTTGATGATGATGGTGATGTTTTGTGTAAAGATTTCTTTTTGTTGGTCATGGGTTTATAGTGATTTGAGTTATTTGTTGGTTTGTAGTTCTGAGTTAAAGAAAAATGTGCCATGTTTTGGTTTTATGATATTTTGAGTTAAAAATAAAGTAGGGTTGTTTAATTTATGCCAAAGTTGCTACCTTGATTGTAGTGGTTCATGCCAAATTTGCATGTCAAATTTTATCCGCTCATCTGTTATAATTCATTCCTTTCCAGGTTCTTGATGATAGTGGTGAGGGTTCGTGTAAGAAGAGTGTTTATTTTGAATTTTGTGGGTTTAATTATATTGATGGTGATTCTAAGGTATGTGATGCGTGTGGCACGGTTATATATAATATCCTAAGTTCTACTTAAATTTTAAATTTATAAACACCTTTTTACCGATTATTTAGAAACACATACGAGCAAGTATACTCGTCAGCATGTAATATGGTTTGTAGTAAATAGGGATCATCCCAAGAGACTATACAGTTTTATTATTATTAGTAAAGACGTAGCACAAGAATAGCACAATATATCGTCACACTCTAAAGCACCGTAATTAAACAAGTAAACAAACAATGATTTCTCGTATCCAATCAATCAAATAAACAAGTACTTATCTAGGAACAGTAACCAATCGTGATAGAATGTTGAACATGTTTGGGTGAAATATATATGTAGAAGGCACATACCAATTTTACATGGACTTCTAGTCAAAGGGTTATATCAAGAAAATCCCATGTTTTTACTAGTTTCACGGGTGAGTCCTTTCGGCCAATACTCATCCCGTTAACCTAGTTACTTTGTATATTTAAATGTATGAAAAAGATGATTATAGTCATTAGTTCTTACGAGTCCTTTTGACCCATTCTTGTGATTAAATATTCTCGAATTCATTTAAAAACTTGACTACTTGATAGTTGTCAATTATCAAGCACCAATCCATTTGTGCACCAATTTCTTGGAATTAAACAAAATTAGAAACTCTTTCGACCTTTAAATCCAACAATGTTAAATCAACAAGTTTTAGAACACGAATTATATTTAAACTGTGGAAAACTAGAAGGGGGGGGGGGTTGAATAGTTTTACGTCTTTTTCGTTTTATTTGTTTTATAAAAGTTTGCTTCTAAAGAATAGACGTAAATTTCAAAACTCGTTAATGCAAAAATATAGATACTAGTTTATTTACGGTTTTCGTATAAACACTACTTATATATAATGTTGGGAAAGAATTTACAATTTCATATATCATATATAAGCATATATATGTATAAGTGTTTTAATAAAAGTTTATATACTTGGTTTGTTCTTGTAAAATTAATGTTATTAATGAATCCTAGTTTGATCTTTATGTGAAATCAATATATGTACAACACAAGCAATTATAATTATGTATGAAATGCTAACAAGTAAATAATCAAAGAGTGAGAGATGGAAAGATCAAACCGAGAGACAATGGATTTATAGTGGTTCGGCTACAAGGACACCTTCCTTGCCCTACTCCACTCCCCGAGTCACCTACTCGAGAGTTTTCTTCACTAGATCAAAAACCTCCCTTATGGCGGAGAAAACCGTACACACCAAATTACACACCACAACTTCGTCACAACTCAATCACAACTTCTACACAACTTCTTCACACCAATCTTCTTCACACCAATTCTTCTTCACACCTTTCTACTTCACACCTATCTTCTTCAGACCTTTCTACTTCGTAACTTTTCTTCTTCACGCCACTTGTTTCTTCACACCTTCACTACTTAGTTCTATCCACTACTCCAAGATATATACTACTTTACAACTTCTAGGCTTCAAGGTCTTCTCAACTTCAAGGCTTCAACTTCTTTGTCTTCACAACTATCTCTACTTCAATATACTACCACTTCTTATTGCTTCTATCACTAATCCTATCCACCTCTACTTCTTCACTTCTAGTACTACTTCACACCTTCAATAAATCT
Source organism: Artemisia argyi (assembly GCA_030686995.1). NCBI lineage: Eukaryota > Viridiplantae > Streptophyta > Magnoliopsida > Asterales > Asteraceae > Artemisia > Artemisia argyi. Next base: position 39,776,217 of record CM060701.1, read on the forward strand.
AGATCCTATATCTAAATCTAGCTAACCAATGTATACACTATATTCACCAAAGAATGAATGATATACAAGATGAAATGATCAAATAACTTAGATAGCAAGATGATACTAAATTGTTATACTCTTAATTTTGATAAATAGAAGTATTCTTCTCTTTGCACTTGAATGAATGAGGCTTTGGATCACTTGGAAACAAAGACTTATGAATTATATGATCAAAGGATTTTTAAGATGGAAATGGAGGTTTGAATCAGAATTTTTTTAGTGCAAAAAGGTGAGAAAAATTCCAGATTTAAGGTGGTATTTATAGGCAACAAATTCTGACAACTGGAGCGTGCCGGTCCCCCTAAATCATGGCCGGCCCCCTTAAAATTAAGGGGACCGCCCCTTATAATTAAGGGGGCCGCCCAGCTGTAACGGTCAAAAGTTTTGTCTTTTAGTGGAGAAAGTTTATTTGGTGAAAAACTTACTGATTTTGGTTAAAATTTTGAATTCATATATTAAGTATGATTAAAACATTTTTCTTTATTACCAAAAGTGTTTTTCAAAAATATATAATAAGTTTATATATTAAAATAAAGTTTGTAGTAATTAATTAAATACCCCTTTGATCTTATAATGCATTAAACACAATGTTTATTCATACGTTAAGTGATTAGATGGTGAAAGTGATTATTTACTACTAAATACTTGTTTACATCATGATCTTTGGTTTGATGAGTTTTCGTTTTGTGATAATCAAAACATAGAGAACTTGAAAGATATGAATAACGTTTTTAGTCATTTATTTATATCAACAATCTCCCCCTTTTTAGTGATTACAAAACCTAAACTCATTAAATCCAAAAACTAATTTTTAGACAAGTATTTAGTGAGTTTATATTCACTTCTCCCCCTTTTTGTAGAATAAAAAAAGTTTAAGCCGTAAAGATGAAAGCTCCCCCTTGATGTATGCTCCCCCTCGTTTGAGGGCACCAAGGGTTCGAGTTATGGAATTCTTGCAAGAAAAATATTAGAGGCACAAGCAAATACATATAGCATAATAACAACTAATAATAAGCATGGCAAAAGAGAATTTGAAACACATATTAAATCATTCATTAATAGAAAATGATTATGTCAACCCATAATCATTGTTACATAAGCCATAATGATAGAATTCTAAACTAAGTAGAATATCCTATTTTGCCAACAAAGAGTGTCACCAAACTTTCTTGCATCCCAAAATGGTTGAGGTGTTTTATTTGAAAATGAGAAACATAAGCATATAAAATGTTTGGTGGTTTAATGGAGGTAAACTTTTGGTTGCATGGATGTTGGTGAGTTTGGAGATGTGGAGCTTGGAGGTGGTGGATTTGAAGTTGGTTTGTTGATTGAGGGTTTTGATGTTGTTCAAGTGATGTTGTTTGTTGAGATCTAGTAAAAAGATACTCAATCCAAGTAAAGTGCTCATTCAATGCAATGGTTTGTTGTTGAAGGAAGATGCAACAAGGGCAATTTTTAACATGCTTCTCAATTTGGTTAATGTTGTGTGGTGATGATGGTGAGCTTGATTGAGGTGGATCCAAATTGCGTTGAGCAAGATGTAATGCTAAAAGAGCACTAAGCTCATGAGCCTCTTTTAGCTCCTCAACGAACTTCAAGTGTTCGGAGGAAGGTGATGGTGGTGGAACATGATAGTTGTCTTGGGTGAAGGTTTGAACATGCAATATAGGAATGGCATGTGAAGTTGTAGGATGTGGTGGTGGTACTCTTGGTGGTGGAGACATGGTTGAGCTTGGGTTGTCATGAAAACATGATATGGGTGGAGAGGTTCTTCATGAGTGGGTGGTGTTTTTGTTGAATGAGCAACATGTGAAGTATTGATTGAGAGATTGGGATTGTTGTTTTGGGATTGAGCATACTCATCATAAGAAGAAGCATTAATGAGGGCATGAGTGGATGGTTGGTTGTGAGATGAGTCATTAGTGTGGGTTTGAGGTTTAGTTGTTGGTTGACTTGGAACAACATCATTTGAGTTATGACAAGAATCAAGTTTTCTCCTCCAAACGGGTTTGACGGAGATCCTTGCGGTTCTTGAAATCTTGGGTTTTTGGTTGTTGGGAGATGACATGTTTGGGTGTGATGGCATTAATGATGGGAAGAGGGTATTTATAGTGTATAAGAAATGTGGTTTAAGAAGGTAAATTTTTGAGGGATAGTATGGGACAAAATATGTTTGTGAATTTTTGGGAAGTATATGGTGAAATGGGTCAAAAAGTGATAAAGAAAACAGTATCCCCGACCATCAGATGGCCGGTCCCCTTAATTAGGGGCCGATCCCCTTAAAATTAAGGGGGCCGCCCATCTGGTGATTCCCAGAATGCCAGAAATGGGTTTTTGGCAGAAAATTTTCAAAAAGGTTGTGTTTTTGGATTTGGATTCAAGTAAGTTCAACTCTTTGAGGCAATATAGGGCATACTATTCATGAATGTAGAGAGTGTTATAGAAATAAGTAAAGTAGACAATTAATTTCTAATATTCATGCAATCTACTAATTGATCAATTAAGATAGGCAACCAAGGAAGCAACAAAGCAAACTAGTTAAATATGCAACTATATGAAAGTGATAATATGTAGGCTAGTGCAAACATATTGATGAGTGCTTAAAAGTAACAAGAAGTAAGATATGATTATATGGACTTCAAGACTTGTTACAAACAAGATCCATATGGGCAAACCATGATTCTCAAGAAATGATTTGATTAAATTGTGAATGTCATTTCCATAGAAGTGTATGACACATGTGAGATGATCAAATATGTTTAAAAAAAAACGTTTTTAGTTTTATTCAACAATGCTTTGAAAATAGATTTAAGTGTGCATTAGAATGAAATAGATTGAGTTTTGCTTCATAACATGTTAAAAAAATTTCAATCTTGATTTTGATTAAAATAAAGTTATGGTAGCTTATAGTTAAACATTTTGTTTGAAGAAAAATGATATAGATATTTGAAAGATTATTATTCAAAGAGAGAGGTTTTAAACATGATATTTTAATTTTGATAACAAGAAATTGCAAGTGAAGGATTTGAAATAAAAACTTATCATACTCAAGAGAATCAATTGAGCCCACTGTCACATATAATCATCTCTAATGGCAACTAAAGATATGGAAGAGAGATGGTAGATTTTAATGATCTAAATGCAATGTGATAGAGAGAGATAAAGTAAATCATCTATGGATATAAGATAGACATATGTATATATATATATATATATATATATATATATATATATATATATATATATATATATATATATATATATACATACCAAACACATCATAATATCAATTTACTAACAAGTTTTAATTATAGCACATCTATTAATGCAACTAGTAAGGTCATATAGCTTAAATGGTAAGTATTCTACAATAGATCATAGATGATTTTCAATATAAATGAAGAATAAGAAAAATGATAGTAGACGTAACAACAAGAGGGTTAACTAGCCTAATATCATGTCTAAATATATTAGTATAAATGATCTAAAACCATGGCAACTTATAAATTAAATCATATTAGCATACTCTAATATAATGTAATATTGACAAGTTTTTGAAAAGAAAACTTACCTCAGGTCCAGCTTTTCTTAAAGAGTGGTCATAAGAGTAATAGAAGACATCTATAAAGTTTGCCCAAAGCATGTCGAATTAGCAAAGTAAAATCCCAACGCAATAACGATCAAGGAGGCTTGATCCGAAATACTTAATCGATCACAACAATCATCACAAGTCGTGTAGATCAAGAATGGTAATACAAGAATCCTTCGTCTTGAGGTAGTAACGAACACACCATAAAATCAATGCTCCAAAAGTGAAGAATAAACCGCCAAAACAATAAATGACCGCAACAACGTCATAAGCAAATCGTGTGTAGAATGTGAAACAGAGTAATGGGAACTAATTGTCATCAAATAAAAGAAAACGAAGAGAGCGATACAAAAAGTAGCATTCTCTTCGTTCGTTAATAACCTAAACATGACAAAGAGCTTGATACCCAGATTCTCATGGGTCTGAGAGGGTTAGTTGAGAACATCCATTGCATTTGAATGCACATGATGAGGATGTCGCCAAGAAGTACAAGCATTCATCAATAGTTTGTTTTAACTAACAAACAATGACTCTCTTGACTAGAGTAGTAAACAATGAATGTGAATAATATTAATTCTAAATTTCTCCACTAGATTTAACAAATTTTATTTGTTTTGATATATTTGTTAAAGACTCATTTGCAGTAAATCCTAAACCGGTTTTATCATAAAATGATTTTTGAATGTTAAGTAAATATTTTAAAGATCTAGAAGTATTTTCAAATTTGGCTAACATTTTTGCTTTTTCATTTTCCATTTTAATTTCATATTTGTAGTCTTGACAATATTTACATTTAAGATCAATTTCAATATTACTTTCAAGTCTAAACATTTTATCTTCTAAAATTATTTCCTTTTCAAAATTGTTTTCAATGGATATTGAAGATTTATTATTAAGAATCATTTTTGAGTCAATATTGCAAAAATGTTTGAAGTTGTTTTCCAATTTTGAAAATTCTAATATAAATTGATCATAGCAAAAATGTTTAGTTTCAGATTGTACCTCATTTGTAGTTGTACATTCTTCACATGTTATACGGTGATCAATTACATAGTCCATGTCGCTCCATGTTTTCTTTGTAGTTTCGCTTAGATCTTGAAGCATGTAGTCCTTGCCATCAATACTTGTATTCACATTTGTTTGAATATTCTCACAAGCCATATTTTCATCATCTTCTTCGTTATTGCTACCTTCAATGATCACATTTGAACTAGTAGTACATGTGTTTATTTCAACTAAATATTTATCTATTAAATTTTCTAGAGTGACTAATTCTTGTGCAACATCAAGTTTATCATCTTTGGTTTTACATTTCTCTTGGTGAAACTTTAAAAGACATTTCAAAATATCATTTGCCGTTTTACAAAGAAATAATCTTTCATATTCAACTCTTGGTAGAGTTTTGAAGATAAGTAATTTGGCTTTAGTATTTTTATCAATTTTGGTTTGAAGATTATATTGATTTTCAAAATCCATTTTGGTTGGTTTAAGATCACCAATTGAAATAATATGCCAAAGATCAAGATCTATTGATTTCACATAATTTTCAAATTTATTTTTCCATTCAAGAAAATGATCATTTTCAAATAATGGTGGTTTTTGCGTAAATTCCCCTTCTAGATATTTGTTAGGAATTAAATAAGCACAAGAATCAGAAGATTCAGCATAAAGGTTTAATGGAAATACGACAAGTATGATTCTGGTGATAAAGCACAAAGCGAGTTTCCACTGAAGGTGATTCTGCTGCTGAATCCTACTGCTGATGAATACTGCTGCTTGATTCTGCTGCTGCTATGACTCTGCAGCTATGACTCATAACAAACAGCTGTATAGATAAGAATGACTTATTCAACACTTGCATAATAAGATAATATCTTAGTTCTAGTCATCAAATTGAACACTCCAAGTGAGTTGTTTATCCTAGATACATGATGTATCTTGTATGACTAAGCTAGAATAGTGATTAGTCATAAGCTAGTTATTTGTTGAGTCATGTAGTTTGTAAAAGATATTTCCTTGGACTATAAAAGGAAAATCTTAGATATGTAGATAAGAGTGACAATGCCATACACAACTCTCATATACAGACAATAGAGAGAACAAACATAAGATTCAAGGTCTTTGTAACCCTAGTGATAAGCTAAAGATCACTCGTATTATTTTCTTTTGAATAATATTGAATCGTTTGGTGTTAACAATTCCATTTCCATAACAATAAACATAAATCTTCTAAGTGTGGTTAAGTAGATTCCGCATAATTAATCATATTCACACAAACATATCTCATACACAAAGAACGAAGGTTTAACCACCTTACCGTGTAATCGACCCTCAACAAGTGGTATCAGAGCTACAGGTTGATATTTTTGTTTTAGAAGAAGAAGTTAGAAATGGATGTTGAGTCTATTCAAACAAATGTTGCTGCTAAGTTACCAATGCTCAAACAGAGTTTGAGATGTGGAGGTTAAGAATAGAACAATATTTTCAAGTGCAAGATTATGCACTGTGGGAAATCATTGAAGATGGAGATTCTTACAAGCCTACAACCACTACATCAACAATTGATGGTAAGGAAGTTGATAAGCTGCAAACCAAGCCACAAACTGCAGAAGACAGAATTAAGAAGAAGAATGACCTAAAGGCCAGAAGCATGCTGATGATGACCATTCCAAATGATCAACTTATAAACTTCAGCAAATTCAAAGATGCAAAGTCACTATTTGAGGCCATTATTGCAAGGTATGGTGGGAATGAAGCCACCAAGAAGACCCAGAAGACTCTTCTTAAGCAACAGTTTAAAAATTTCACATCAACCAACCATGAATCTTTAGACCATATGTTCAACAGGCTACAGAATATTGTGAGTCAACTTGCTATTCTTGGAGTTGAAATACCTCAAGAAGACTTAAACTCAAAATTTCTGAGAAGCTTACCTGAAGAATGGGCTATGCATGTTGTTGTCTGGAAGAACAAGTCAGACATTGACACCATGGATCTTATGGATCTGTATAGCAACTTTAAGATTGTTGAGCAAGATTTGAAGAAAACTGGAGGTACTAGTTCAAGCACTGGGAACATGGCATTTATGTCATCTCCTAGTAATTCAGTTCCAGTTACTAATGAAAAAGTTCATGATGTTGCAAGTGCTGCAAGTTCATCAAGCAGTACTTTTGGAATTTTGGATGAGAAAACATGTTGTGCTTTCTTCACAAGCAAACATAATGGATCCATGTTAACTCATGAAGACCTTCAAGAGATCAATGATGATGATCTGGAGGAAATGGATCTAAAATGGCAAATTTCTCTTCTTAGCATGAGAGCTAAGAAATTCTATCAAAGGACGGGGAAGAAGATCACAATCAGTAGCAATGATCCTGCTGGATATGACAAGTCAAAGATAGAATGCTACAACTGTCACAAGATGGGACACTTCTCAAGAGAATGTAGAAGGCCAAGACAGCAAGATAGCAGAAATAGAGATGTTGGAAGAAAATCCAATACAGGGGAGATGTCTGAACCAAAAGCTATGGTAGCAATTGATGGGTTAGGTTTTGATTGGAGCTTCATGGATGATGAAGAAATGGGTTCTTCACAGATGGCTCTTATGGCATTTACTGCACCTGAGGTACATGATCATAAAACCTGTTCAAATACTTGTACTGCTCTTAAAGACTTAAAAATCTTAATTAAACAGTATGATGATCAAAAGGTTCGATACGCCAAATCTGATCTAGATTGTTTCAATTATAAAAGTGGTTTAGAATCTGCAGAGAGGTAAATCCTACACTATAAAAGGAATGAACTTACCTTTACTGATGCTAAAACTTTACTTGAAAATGATAATCAATTTAAAGATCAAATTATTGAGGCCTTAAAAGAAGCATTGGATAGGGTTAAGACTGAGAAAGAAAACATTCAATTGACTAAAGAGAAGCTTGAACATTCTTCTAAAAATGTAAACAAAATAATAAACAGTCAAGTGAATAATAAAGTTAAGTCAGGATTAGGATATAATGCAGCCCTACCCCCTTATAGAGGTATCCCAAAACCCCCAGGGATCGACCTAGAACATTCAGGATTGCCTAAATTTCAGCTACCTGAGTTACAATATGGAGTTCAACCAAACTCTAACATAGTAGCTGATGAGCCTAAGAAAGAAAGTAAATGTTCATGTAAAACATTACTTTTTCAGGACAAGGTGTCCTTTGTAAATAAACAGGTTATGTCTAAACCTGAAGTGGTTAAGAAAGCAAAAACAAAAGTTCCTAAGATAGTCAAACACAATACTGATAGGCCTAAAACCAATAAAAAATATGTTAGGCAACCAGTTAGATATTGTGAACAATATAGAACTACAAACAAGCCCAGAGGTAACCAAAGAAATTGGAATAACCTCAAGTCTTACCAACTAGGTGATGACTTTGCTTTTCACAATAAAGCTTGTTTCATTTGTGGTAGTTTTGACCATCTTGCAGCTTTCTGTAACCAATGGGTATCTGGGTATGAAAGTAATAGAGTGAACTACAAAAGGCAATCACCTAAATCTCATTTTCACTCTAATTCTAAAGATCAAAACCCAAAACAGTCATAAAAACTGTTCCTGCTGAAAGGAAAATGGTTTCTGCTGAAAAACCATATATGATTGTTTACCCAAAATCAACAATTAAGGGTGCAAAAACAACTTTCAAACATGCATCTAATATTGTTCAAAGGCCCATTCAAACAAAAGCAGTGGTCCAAAAACAAGTTTGGAGACCAAAGGGTACAACTACAAAGCTAGCAGTTTCTTCTGCTAAGCATACTGCTGCTAAGGGTAACAGGGCAAATGCTGTTAAGGCCTCAGCATGTTGGATTCTTAAATCCAATGTTGCATCAACAGTCCTCAAGAGATTACATTTCATTGATGCAAGAGGCAGATCCAAGTCAGTGTTGGCTTTGATCCCCAAAGAAAACTAATTCTTTTAACTTGTGCAGGGACATTCACCAACAGATCATGAAGATCAAGGATATTCAGATAGTGGGTGTTCAAGGCACATGACAGGCAACATGTCTTATCTTTCCAACTTTCAATCAATTGATGGTGGATATGTTACCTTTGGAGGAGGAATTGGTGGAAAGATTACTAGTAAAGGTACTATCAAAACCAGTAAATTAGATTTTGAAGATGTGTTTTATGTGCAAGAGCTTAAGTATAATCTCTTTAGTGTCTCACAAATGTGTGACAGAAAGAATAATGTTCTTTTTACTGAGACTGAATGTCTTGTACTTTCTCCTGATTTTAAGATGCCTGATGAAAGTCAAGTACTTCTTAAAATTCCTAGGAAGGGCAATATGTACAGTGTTGATATGAATAACATTGTTTCTAAAGATGCTTTAACTTGTCTTGTTGCAAAGGCCACATTAGATGAATCTATGTTATGGCATAGGAGACTTGGTCATATTAACTTTAAAACCATAAATAAAATTGTTAAGAATGGTTTGGTAAGAGGTTTACCTCAAAAACGTTTTGAAAATGATCAAACATGCATTGCTTGTCTTAAAGGCAAACAACACAAAGTCGCTTGTAAGCCCAAGATTTTTAACTCTATCAATCAATCATTGTTTATGCTTCATATGGACTTATTTGGACCTGTTTCAGTAAGTAGTATAATGCATATGAGATTTTGTCTAGTTATTACTGACGACTATAGTAGATTTACATGGGTATTCTTTTTAGGTACTAAGGATGAGACATCAAACATCCTTAAGACTTTCATTACAGAGATAGAAAACCTAGTAAGCAAAAGAATAAAAGTCATTAGATGTGATAATGGAACAGAATTCAAAAATAGAGTTATGGATGATTTCTGCAAAGAAAAAGGTATTAAGAGAGAATTTAGTGTTGCTAGAACTCCTCAACAGAATGGAGTAGCTGAAAGAAAGAATAGAACACTAATAGAAGCTGCTAGAACTATGTTAGCTGATTCAAAGTTGCCTATAACTTTTTGGGCCGAAGCAGTCAACACTGCTTGTAATGTTCAGAACAGAGTTTTAATAGTACAGCCTCACAATAAGACATCATATGAGCTTTTTAGTGGTAGAACTCCTGCAATAGGATTTCTTAGACCTTTTGGATGTCATGTGACAATTTTGAATACCTTAGACCATTTGAGAAAATTTGATGGTAAAGCAGATGAAGGTTTCTTTGTTGGATATTCTCTCAATAGCAAAGCTTTTAGAGTATACAACATAAGAACTAAGAGAGTAGAAGAGAGTCTACATATAGAGTTCTTAGAGAACAAGTCTAATATAGAAGGTCAAGGACCAGAATGGCTATTTGATCTTGAAACTCTAACCCATTCAATGAATTATGTGCCTGTTGTTGCAGAAACTAATGATTTTTCAGGTTCACAAGCAACAGATGAGGCAAGGTTAGACAAGAAGACACATCAAGATTATGTGATGATGCCAATATGGTCAAATACCAATGTGGAATCAACTTCAACCAATGGAGAATCTTCTTCTGGCAAAGCTAAAGAAGATGTTGAAGATAAAAACAGAGAAGGAAGAACACAAGAACAACAAAACGTTCCTACTGATGAGAAAAATGTTCCTGCTGATAAGCAAATTGTTTCTGCTGATAGTTCTTCAGAAGAAACAAAAGCAGACTTTTCAGAAGATGAGGTGGATTTAAGTAATATTCCATCTGATTATCAAGTTCCTTCCACTCCACAATCAAGGATTCACAAAGTTCACTCCCTAGAAAATGTGATTGGAGATGTACAATCTGGTGTGAAGACAAGACAACAATTGATGTCTTCAGATCAAAAAGGGATTCTTGATGCCCTTTATGCTTCAAAGCAACATGAGTCTTCAAACTCTTGTTTGTTTGTATGTTTTCTCTCTCAAGAAGAACCAAAGAATATTCATAAAGCCCTAGAGAATTCAAGCTGGTTAGAGGCTATGCAAGAGGAGCTTCTTCAGTTCAAGATTCAAAAGGTATGGGTGCTAGTTGATTTACCTAATGGTGTAAGGGAAATTGGCACTAGATGGGTTTTTAGAAAAGGGATGAAAGAGGCATAGTGATTAAGAATAAGGCTAGATTAGTAGCACAAGGGTACACACAAGAAGAAGGGATAGACTATGATGAGGTTTATGCTCCAGTAGCTCGAATTGAGGCAATTAGGCTTTTCTTAGCTTATGCTTCATTTATGAACTTCACAGTTTACCAAATGGATGTCAAGAGTGCATTTTTATATGGTTCAATTGAAGAAGAGGTGTATGTTACACAACCTCCAGGCTTCACTGATCCTGACCATCCAGACAAAGTGTACAAGGTAGTTAAAGCTCTATATGGCCTACATCAGGCACCAAGAGCTTGGTATGCAACACTAGCTTCCTATTTATTAGAGAATGGATTTCAAAGAGGAAAGATTGATCAGACACTTTTCATCAAACAGCACAAGAAAGATCTTCTGTTAGTACAGGTGTATGTGGATGACATTATCTTTGGATCTACAAGGAAGGAGATGTGTTTAGACTTTGAAAAACTTATGAAAGATAAGTTTCAGATGAGTTCTATGGGAGAACTTACATTCTTTTTGGGTCTGCAAGTTAAGCAATCATCTGAAGGCATATTTATTAGTCAAGACAAATATGTTGCAAAAATTCTTAGAAAATTTCAATTTGCTGATTCAAAAATAGCAAGCACGCCAATGGATCCTGAGAAGCCACTTCTTAAAGATGCAGATGGAGAAAATGTGGATGTACATACATACAGATCTATGATAGGTTCTTTGATGTATCTTACATCATCCAGACCTGATATCATGTTCTCTGTTTGTGCCTGTGCAAGATTTCAAGTAACTCCAAAGGTTTCTCATTTAACAGCAGTCAAAAGAATTTTTAGATATCTAAAAGGTCAACCAATGTTGGGTTTATGGTATTCTAGAGAATCACCTTTTGATTTGATAGCATTCTCAGACAGTGACTATGCTGGTGCTAGCTTGGACAGAAAGTCAACAACCGGAGGATGTCAATTCCTTGGATGCAGACTTATCTCATGGCAGTGTAAGAAGCAAACAATTGTGGCAAATTCAACAACTGAAGCTGAATATGTAGCTGCTGCAAGTTGCTGTGGTCAAGTTCTATGGCTTCAAAACCAACTTCTTGATTATGGGTACAATTTCTTACATACCATTATACATATTGATAATAGTAGTACAATTTGCATTATTAAAAATCCAGTGCAACATTCTAAAACAAAACACATTGAAATAAGACATCATTTTATAAGAGATTGCAATGAGTAAAGGTTAATTCAAGTAATGAAAATTGCTTCAGATCAAAACTTTGCAGATCTTCTTACCAAAGCTTTTGATGTTGGTAGATTTCAGTACTTGGTAGCAAGTATTGGAATGCTTAATCTTTAAATTTTTCAATATAATGTGTTTTTGTATATAGATTTTGTTAATGCATCTAACTTTGTTATTTAAGTCTACTATTAACAATATTTGAAGTTATTCATATAGTTAGTTCTATGATTATTCTAATTCAAGGCAAGTACTTTGTACTTTGTTCTCTTGGTTTTAGACTAACAATTTCAGGTATGAATATTTAAGCTGAAAGGTTATTTCAAGTGAAATCTGCTGATCAAAGCTGCTGATCATTGCTGCTGAAAGCTGATCATTGCTGCTGATATAATAGGTTCATGATAGAAAAAGTTTGGGACTTCAAAACTCCTTAAAACTTCTTTCTTGAAATTTGATTATGATGTTTCACATTGAATTGATAAAATTAGTTGATCAGTTAATAACTGATACAACTCACTTTCTATCATTTTATACTCTCAAATATAATGTGACTAATCTACGGATATCTGATAGAAAGAACAGCGAGCAACAGTGAATCTAACACTTGTGTTAGAGGTAACAAATGCCACGAGCTGGAAACCCTGTAAAGAAAGCCTTTTGAATAGGTTTATCTATACACAGGCGGTTATTTATAACTGAAAACATTGGTTCTCACACAACCAGAGGTTGCTTTAAACCGAAATTTTGACTAAGTGTCTGTTACACACTTAATCCCTTCAAAATGGTTATAAGCAGTATGATTTTTTATAATAAAATCATATACATACTGCTAAGGCAAAAGTTTCTTAAAAGGATTTTTTTTAAAAAAGATGACTTTAAAAACCATCATCAGATGGACCATGAGTCAAAAACGTCCATTGAATCACCTCTCATAGGAGTTAACACACCTAGAAGTGATGAGGGCAGAATCTTAAACTCTTAAGGAATTGATGGCTTCATGTACAAATTGTCTGAAAACATGAAAAAATGCTAGATCAGATGATGATGTTATGATTGTGAGAAAATCTTTCAAACAAGGGGAGGATATGAATATAAGATGTTATTTGAATCTCAGGGGAGGAAATACAAGCCCAGTTTAAGGAAGATTAACCAAAAGAAAAGACAAGATCATACAAGATGATGACATAGAGGTTGAAAATGACAAGAACATTCTTAAATGTTGTATTCAGAAAGGATGAAGCATTTCAAAGGAGAAAGTTCTATCTAGGTCAAAAAGTTGAAAAGATTCAATTTCAGTTCACTACGTTTGTTCATCACTTGTTGAAAGATCAGAAAGCAGATAAGTTCCAGAGAAAGATAAGTTCATTCACTCAGAAGAGAAGAAAGTTCAGATCAACCAAATCTGACAATGAAGTGTTTGAAAGATCTTCACAAAGTCCTCATTTAATTCATAAAAACATGTTTGAATGTGATTCACATGTTTAGGGGAGGATTGTTAGGAATTAAATAAGCACAAGAATCAGAAGATTCAGCATAAAGGTTTAATGGAAATACGACAAGTATGATTCTGCTGATAAAGCACAAAGCGAGTTTCCACTGAAGGAGATTCTGCTGAAAACTATTTCCACTGAAGGTGATTCTGCTGCTGAATCCTACTGCTGATGAATACTGCTGCTTGATTCTGCTGCTGCAATGACTCTGCAGCTATGACTCATAACAAACAGCTGTATAGATAAGAATGACTTATTCAACACTTGCATAATAAGATAATATCTTAGTTCTAGTCATCAAATTGAACACTCCAAGTGAGTTGTTTATCCTAGATACATGATGTATCTTGTATGACTAAGCTAGAATAGTGATTAGTCATAAGCTAGTTATTTGTTGAGTCATGTATTTTGTAAAAGATATTTCCTTGGACTATAAAAGGAAAATCTTAGATATGTAGATAAGAGTGACAATGCCATACACAACTCTCATATACAGACAATAGAAAGAACAAACATAAGATTCAAGGTCTTTGTAACCCTAGTGATAAGCTAAAGATCACTCGTATTATTTTCTTTTGAATAATATTGAATCGTTTGGTGTTAACTATTCCATTTCCATAACAATAAACATAAATCTTCTAAGTGTGGTTAAGTAGATTCCGCATACTTAATCATATTCACACAAACATATCTCATACACAAAGAACGAAGGTTTAACCACCTTACCGTGTAATCGACCCTCAACAATATTTTTCAAATTCCATAGATCGTTACAAGTTTTAAAATACAACATATTTTAAAAATCTTGCTAAACCTGGCTCTGATACCAATTGTGGAAAACTAGAAGGGGGGTTGAATAGTTTTACGTCTTTTTCATTTTATTTGTTTTATAAAAGTTTGCTTCTAAAGAATATACGTAAATTTCAAAACTCTTTAATGCAAAAATATAGATACTAGTTTATTAACAGTTTTCGTATAAACACTACTTATATATAATTTTGGGAAAGAATTTACAATTTCATATATCATATATAAGCATATATATGTATAAGTGTTTTAATAAAAGTTTATGTACTTGGTTTGTTTTTGTAAAATTAATGTTATGAATGAATCCTAGTTTGATCTTTATGTGAAATCAATATATGCACAACACAAGCAATTATAATTATGTATGAAATGCTAACAAGTAAATAATCAAAGAGTGAGAGATGGAGAGATCAAACCGAGAGACAAATGATTTATAGTGGTTCAGCTACAAGGACACCTTCCTTGCCCTACTCCACTCCCCGAGTCACCTACTCGAGAGTTTTCTTCACTAGATCAAAAACCTCCCTTATGGCGGAGAAAACCGTACACACCAAATTACACACCACAACTTCGTCACAACTTCTACACAACTTCTTCACACCAATCTTCTTCACACCTTTCTACTTCACACCTATCTTCTTCACACCTTTCTACTTCCTAACTCTTCTTCTTCACGCCACTTGTTTCTTCACACCTTCACTACTTAGTTCTATCCACTACTCCAAGATATATACTACTTCACAACTTCTAGGCTTCAAGGTCTTCTCAACTTCAAGGCTTCAACTTCTTTGTCTTCACAACTATCTCTACTTCAATATACTACCACTTCTTATTTCTTCTATCACTAATCCTATCCACCTCTACTTCTTCACTTCTAGTACTACTTCACACCTTCAATAAATCTAGATCCTATATTTAAATCTAGCTAACCAATGTATACACTATATTCACCAAAGAATGAA
Organism: Artemisia argyi; assembly: GCA_030686995.1. Lineage (NCBI taxonomy): Eukaryota > Viridiplantae > Streptophyta > Magnoliopsida > Asterales > Asteraceae > Artemisia > Artemisia argyi. The sequence continues at coordinate 39,791,398 of CM060701.1, forward strand.
TGATATACAAGATGAAATGATCAAACAACTTAGATAGCAAGATGATACTAAGTTGTAATACTCCTAGTTTTGATAAATAGAAGTATTCTTCTCTTTGTACTTGAATGAATGAGGCTTTGGATCACTTGGAAGCAAAGGCTTATAAATTATATGATCAAAGGATTTTTAAGATGGAAATGGAGGTTTGAATCAGAAAGTTTTTAATGCAAAAAGGTGAGAAAAATTCCAGATTTAAGATGGTATTTATAGGCAACAAATTCTGACAACTGGAGCGTGCCGGTCCCCTTAAATCATGGCCGGCCCCTTTAAAATTAAGGGGGCCCCCCAGCTGTAACGGCCAAAAGTTTTGTCTTTTAGTGGGGAAACTTTATTTGGTGAAAAACTAACTGATTTTGGTTAAAAATTTGAATTCATATATTAAGTATGATTAAAACATTTTTCTTTATTACCAAAAGTGTTTTTCAAAAATATATAATAAGTTTATATATTAAAATAAACTTTGTAGTAATTAATTAAATACCCATTTGATCTTATAATGCATTAAACACAATGTTTATTCATACCTTAAGTGATTAGATGGTGAAAGTGATTATTTACTACTAAATACTTGTTTACATCATGATCTTTGGTTTGATGAGTTTTCGTTTTGTGATTATCAAAACATAGAGAACTTGAAAGATATGAATAACGTTTTTAGTCAGTTATTTATATCAACGTAAACAAACTTATGAGAACAATCACTTTTCTAACCGACTAACCATTCAACATTCACACGAAAGTCTACATAATTCCCAAACAAGCATCACAAATTACTCCATAACAAGTTTCATTAACAAACGTAACATCTCATTAAACATCAAATTGTATCATAATAATTAAGTAAAAGAGTAACCAAAGTAAGACTACAATGATCATGAATTGTAAAGAGTTAGAGCGTTCCTTAAAGCCTCCAATTGAACTAGTGAATCTTTCACCTCTTCTAGTGTGTCTCACCAACACTTCCTTCGCCTTGGTATCTTCTTAAGAATGGCAGAAATTACTTAGCACTTTTAGGTTTAGAAAATATGATCAAGTCCTTATGGTGTAAGGCTTGATTGTAAGGGTTGTCTCTTAAAAATGGTGATGGAGGGTCTTATTTATGCTTGCACTATGGCCAAAAAGTTGTTACAAACTCTCACTAATCATAATGAAGAGGTAATGATCGGACTTGGTGGTTAATGGTGACTAAAACCAAGTTTTAATGCAACTTTTTAGTTCAGACACGTCTCAACCTTCGGTTGGGACCTCTAGCCGGTGGTTGGGATGACTGCTCAGCCTCAGGTTGGGCTATAGAACCTTGGGTTGGGACTTCAGCTTCAACTTTGGGTTGCGTATTCATTTGCATAAGTATTTCAACAATGGGTTGGCATAAAATTACATCTTTTAACAATCTTTTTAAACTCTTAATCTTGACTCATCCTTTCATTGAAAGTCTTCATAATCTCTACTTGTACTCGAAAATAATCATAACATGAATCAATATCTTTGACGACGATATTTTCTTGAAGATTTTCTTGATTTATCGGTTTTTCTTCGTCATTCTTGATATTTCCATGTACCTATACTCGGATACATATTTTATACCTAATAAGTGTAAAATGCTCATACATATAACCAAATAATATAAAAAATATACAAATAACTCGACACTATCATAGACAAAATGAGCATTATCAGTATGCTTTTTTTGTTGGTTGTGTGTTTATGGTCACTTGATTGATTTGTGTTAATGTGTTCTTGTTACTTAATAGTTCTGAGGTAGAAAAAGTATGTGGTTTTTTGTTTGTGAGATGTTTGGGGTTAAAAAGAGAATGATTGAAGATGTGTGTGTTGGAAAGGGGAAAAGCAAATCAGTAGCAATAGGTGGTGGTGTGGTGTTTAAAGACAATGAAGTAATGAATGTGGAAGCAGAAATGGGTGTTAGAAGCAGGTTTATTGTGCTTGGATTAATAACAATTGGAGACAAAGTTCAATAATCAAAAAGTGGCAAGAAATGATGTCGTGGGCAAGTGTTTAATGGGTGAGGTTACATATAATTCGTTATTTTCCCATTTTGTTACTGATTTGCATATAATTTTTGGTGCGTTTATGAACCTGATAACTTTGCCGAGTCTTTGATTACGTAGTTGATCACACATTGGCTTGTTTATACGTATTTGTGAACCTAGTAACTTTTGATTATGATTTGCAGGTCCAGTAGGTTGTGGAGTTTTTGGTTGATCCAGCTTTTCGAGTCCCTGGTTCATCAAATGGTTGTTCATCAGTAGGATGTTTAAAATGTAATTTGAAGTACAATATTTTTTGATGATGTGTAACAATTTAAAACAATGACAATGTAATTTGAAATACAAGCTTTATGGATGTAGAAATATAAAGAATGTCTAATATTTGTTTGCGTTTTATGCCCATTTTTTTTTCTTTGTGTTTGTTTTTGTTTAAAACATTGTTTTGTAAAGATGTTGTATTGTCTTATTCTTATTTCTGATGATGCTTGCCACATTTGAGGTTTTGGTTTGCATTTGGACTAATGATTGAATTTTAAAAGTCAAACATAGTTTTTGGTATGTAGACACTTTTATTGACCAAATAACCATAGCAAAGTGTCCAAACACCCTCAAATTGTCATAAGCATTTGAGTTTTTGTTATGCATTTGAGGTTTTGGTTTGCATTTGGACTAATGTGTGACTTTTAAAATTCAAACATAGTTTTTTGTATGTACGCACTTGTATTGACCAAATAACCACTACAAAGCATCCAAACACTCTCAAATGGTCATACACAAGCGTCTTTTCAAGTAAACTTGATATGGGTCTGATGTTCAATGCATATCAGCACATGAAGTCTATCAGGACATGAAGTTTGATGTTCAATGTCTTTCCACTTCAAATGGGTTTGATGTACACACTTTTAAAAATCCAAATCTTACCCTATTTAACTTTTATAAGTCAACAAATATGTATAAGTAAATTATGGCATCTGATGCAGGTTTTACTAACCAGGTCTTAAATTTATATTATGTCTCATTTACCTAAAGTCTACCTAAATGCACTAACGGGTAGTGTACCCGATCGTGTGTAGAGTAGTAATCGGTAAAACCGAGGTCGTCCAAAGAGCTATGTGATGAGACGAAAAGTGTACCGCTTTGGGGGGGGGGGGGGGTCATTTAAGCCCAAAGTCGAGATTATTTGATCAAATATTGCCCTAAATTGTTCCTTTTGTCATTTAGGTACTTTGGAGAAGAAATCTAGAAAATGAAGCATTTTGGACATTTTTGGAGCGAAATGTGAAGAAAACAGCAAAGTCTCCAAATCAAGCTGAAAATTGTACTTGACGGCGTCACGTATTACATGTAACGACGTCACGTTATGGAAAAGAGGTGGATAAAAAGTATAACGTGACGCTGATGAGGCGAAAAATGAACCACTTTTAGGGGGTCATTTAAGCCCGGAATTGAATTTATTTGATCAAATATTGCCCTAAATCGTTCCTTTTGTGATTTTAGGTACTTTGGGAGAGAAATCTGGAAAAGGAAGCAATTCGGACGTTTTTGGAGCATAAAAGTGAAGAAAACGCCAAAGTCTTAATTTTCCTTGCTAGGAACAGTAGGTGACGGCGTCAAGAAGGAAATTCTGACGGCGTCAAGAGTAATTTTCATGACGACCCAATACAGAATTGAAGGCGTCACGAGGTAGAGCGTCAAGAGTAAAATACGTGACGGCCTAGAAAATGTTATAACGTGACGGCGTCAAAAGTAGATCAAGGCAGTCCGAGAATTCTTTTGGCGGCGAGATGACGGCGTCACCAATTTGGTCTTGACGCTGTCAGCCTCAATTTCCTATATATAGTTTTCTAATTTTCATTCATGAAAGAGAGAGAAGTTTCGGGAGAAACCCTAAGGCCGAACTTAATACGAATTTTAAAGGTTTTTCAAGGGTTTTCAGCCCTTGAATCCTTTCATGTGTAACTAAGATAAGTATTCTTTTAATTCAATCAATATGTCTATGTGTTGGTTGTCTATATCTTGTTCTTGTCTTAATTCCATCATGCTAGGCTAGATCTATCTTGTGTTTGCTTGGATCTAATGAAACCTAGATGTTAATTATGTGTTGATTACTTGTTTATGGTTGTATTGGATGAATGATTTTGATGTTAGGCTTAAGAAAACTGGCAGATCTCCAAATGGTAACATGCTTGAACGTCTTAGGAAACATGAACTGACGTGCACTAGGTTTTATTGGTTGTATTTAATGCATGAGTAAATTCTAATGATCCCATGTTAGGAGATTCTTAGCCGGCTCGACATATGAGTGAAGTAGGCACTCATAGGATTGGGGAATTAAGTGCGCCACCCCATGAATGGTATTAAGGAATACAATCCGTCATCCACGCAACTATAACAAGTAATTAACGTGTAAAAGATATCTAGGGAGTAGTGAAATCGAAGTAAACACAACTTCTCCACTTATTGCTCACAACCTTAGTTTAATTTAGTTTATTTTCATTTCTAGTATTTTATTTTGATTTCATCTTTAGTATTGGGTTAGTTGACTAGCAACTAATTCCGCACAAATCCTTCAAACCCGAGATTTTTACTTGCTTTCTAAAAAAAAATATAAAAATACAAAATAATCATCCCTCATCTTTAGAACTAGTATTTAGGTTTTCTAATCCGAGCGACACTATTCCTAGCTGAACGATCAATCCCCCGGTACTTGTCACTATACTATACTACAATGATCAGGTACACTGCCTGGTGGGGGTTGTAAGCTTCTCAGGATCCCTTGAGAGGTAAAGCCTGGTGCAATTCCCACGTATCAAGTTTTTGGCGCCGCTGCCCGGGGAATAGTTATTGTCTAGGTTAGAATCTCTTTTTATTAGGTCTACTTACTAGATTCCTTTCTAGTAAGATTTTATTTTTATTTTTTAGGTTTTCTTTAGTCTATCTTATTTCTTTGTGTTTTTGTTCGTAACTCTTCACCACCCGACATCATGGACGATGGAAACATCTTTAAACCCGTCATCCCACCGCAACAAAACCCACCACTAGAACCTCTTAGGCCCCGAACCTTAGGAGAGTATTCCCGACCTAGCCACCAAGGCTACCGAAACAGCATTGAGCTCACCGGAGCCAATGTGACCCTCTTGCGATCCGACACCATCCGGTTGGTGCAAAGCGGATGTGCAATCCATGGACTTCTTTATGAAGATCCAAACCAACATCTAAAGTACTTCCTTAAAATCGTAGACTCCATAGACTTAGATGTTGAAACTAGAGAGACAACCCGACTACGCCTATTCCAATTCTCTCTACGGGATCAAGCTAGTCAATGGCTTGAGCGTTTACCTGCGGGATCCATCACCACATGGGATGATCTCACCACTCGTTTCCTTGCTCAATTTTTCCCACCGAGAAGAACTACTAAGCCTAGAAATGACATCTTGATGTTCCAACAACGTCAAAATAAATCTCTCTATGAAGCATGGACTCGTTTAGAGGACTTACTCAAAAAAGTCCCTCACCATGGCATAGATCTTGGGCTCCAAGTCCAAATCTTTTATGACCATATCGATCTCTCCACGCGGCGAGCCATTGACCAATCGGCCGGTGGTAAGCTACGTGATCTAAGTGCGGAACAGTCATGGGAACTCATAGAAGATCTTAAACTCTATGACAACGAAAGTTGGAATGATCCCCGTGATTTGAACAAAACGGTCAAGGAAATATCTTTGCCTTCGAACAATTCTAGCACTCTCGACCGTAGGATCATGGAACTTGAGGACCAAGTCAAGTTTCTCATGAAATCTTACGAAGCTCCTAAGTCTTCAAGCCAAGTGAACAAAATCACTTCTTCATGCGAATTATGTAGTGGTCCCCACGACACTCGTGATTGTGTGGAACTCCCCGGAACAGCTTTTGCGGACTACGCATCCACGCGTACCGATGAAGCGGGAGATAAGTGGTACACTTTCAAGCCCGAGCCAAACCCTTACGGTGATTCATACAACCCCTCTTGGAAAAATCACCCAAACCTTAGGTGGAAACAAAATCAACCCAATTCTTCCAATCCGCCTAATCGTTATCAACCAAACGGTTCGCCCTCCAACCGTACTTTCAACAACAATCCTTCTAACAACTATGGTAGTACCAACAATCTCGAAGGATTGATGTCAAAATTCATGGCATCTCAAGAAGCTCGCATATCTAAGTTTGAAGCCGATTTCAAACAAAAACAAAGCAAGATGACCACCAAAATTGACGCATTGTTGAAAGTTCTCAATGACCGAGAAATGGGAGCACTCCCAAGCGACACGGTCAAGAATCTGAAACTAAACGTTAATTCCATATCTTTAGTTTTGTCACCCACTTCGTGTCCACAATACTACTCGGTTAAATCAACGAGCACGTGTTTCAAACAAAACCAAATTCTTCAAAAGGAACAATCAAGTAAAACATCTGATATAGAACCGGTCAAAAGTATAGTTGAAACACCTCTTACACAAGACCTTGACGATGAATTCAAGGAACTTCACCTTGAACGCCCCGTCATTGATGTCTTAGCCCGTGCTCCTTACTATAGTGCCCTCCTAGAAAAATATGAGAAGTCTAAACTAGGTAAAAATGGGACCGCCTTCGTTCAAAACAAGTTGCCTAAAAAGCTTGATGATCCGGGTATATTTGTTTTGCCTTGTAAGATAGGAAGATCCGAAGCTTTCGACATACTAGCCGATTTAGGGTCAAGCCTCAACTTGATTCCCTTATCCTTATTCACTGCTCTTAAGCTAGAAAAGTTAAAGGAAACGGAGGTATTGATAGGGCTAGCGGATGAGAGTATTGCCCACCCGGTTGGAATGATTAAGGATGTAGTTGTTCACGTAGGAAGGTTAACTATATTAGCGGATTTTCACGTCCTAGACATGGTTAGTGACACTACATGCCCATTATTGGTTGGAAGAGGATTTTTAGCAACCGCTAGCACCATGATAGATTGTAAGGAGTCTAAGATAGCGGTAGGTGAAGGCGATACTTGGTCGGTGTACGATGTAAAGAAGCATAGTTATGATTGTGATGATGAACCGACACCGCATTGGGTAGAGATGAATAGGAGACCATCTAGATATGGACCTTGGATAGAAAGGAACTTTATAGGACCTCAATACCCATTTTATCTAGAAAAAGATTTCATTGAGAAAACACATTCGGTGGAACAACTCATAGCTAGAGACGAAGAGCTAGATCCCTTTGAGGACCCCTTAGTCTTTAGGAAGATGATTGAGTTCTTGAGCGTAATGCCTATTAATATAGAGATGAATAAGTGGAAAAGAGATGCAGACAAGTGTAAATGGAGGTGGGACAAGCCACCTAAAGAAGGTGACGGATCATGGCATATGAGGATGACTTTGTATGATCCGGATGGAGAAAAGTTTGAAAGGTCATACCATACTAAGGAAACCGATAGGAAGTTGAAACCTAAGTTTGATCCCAAGGACGTCCTCAATGAGGAACTCACCCGTATCACGTAGTAACCCATGACCTTGAGTCTAGCTACAAGACTCGTAAATAAAGAAAAGCGCTTCATGGGAGGTAACCCATGTTTTGTGTGATTTTATTTTGTTTGTTTGTTATTTGCTTCCGTATGCATGCTTTATTTTTATTGTTGGTAGATCATGTTTCTCAATTAAATAGTGGAAATACTTTACTTTGTTGTTTTGGCCTAGTCTTAACTCCACCTAAAAGTATTTTTGCAAAAGATAAGTGTAAGGGGAAACCCCAAATATGTTTTCAAGAAACAAACCGATCATGATTCTCCACAATATTAAATGAACATGTATATTCGTATTTGTTAGAGTCAAATGCTTGTATTGAGTCATAATGAAGTTTTGCAGGATTTTCCAGGAAGTAGGATCAAGTTTTTCCATAAATTTTCCGGAAACTTAACATAAGAATTTCTGCAGGTCACTTCTGACGGTGTCACGAGTTAACTCTTGACGGCGTCACGTGTAAAAATCTGGAAATTTTACCGGTTTTGTTTTTCTAACAGAGTCTTATGGTTTTTGTGAATTATTAAGTTTTATAATCTCCAGGAAATCTGCAAACTTCATTCCACAAGCATTATATCTTATTTTGTTTTCTAGGATTTAGTAACTTATATAGGTTGCCGCCGATTTTATGCGAGGTTGTCTTGTCTATTTTTTCAGGATTCACAGGTTATGTATGACAAGAAGATGATTTATATTCTAGAAGGGAAGCTTTGATTGTTCATTTTCTTGGAGGAAGATTTAACCTGGCCACCTTATTATCCATACCGAGCGAATCAGGGGAGTATTTGATTTCATTCGTTTTACTTTTTTCACTTTTACATTCTTTACTTGAACATTGGGGACAATGTTCATCTTAAGTGTAAGGGGAGGGTAAAATGATGATACCTTACATATACACTTTCGCTTGAGTTTGTTTTGTTTAATGGTAGATGTGTAATAAAACTATGAGAAATACTTGTTAGTGCAATTTTAGCGCCAAATTTAAATTTTTTTACAACATTTAGGAGTGAAACTTTAGCCATAGCAAGTGTCTCATGGATAGGAGATTGTATGACTAGCACAAAACCGTATACTCAGAGAAATTTTCCACCCAAATATGTGAGGTTCGCCTTTAGATTTGATAGGAAAAGCATTTACTATTAGTGCTTATGAGTGTACCGGTAGCATTTAGATTCTAGAACTTGCGTTAGTGATGCATCCCGAGACCGCTAGTGAGACTACATTCGTGTAGTAGGATTTACTACATGATAAGAGGCATTAGGATCACCCTTGTGTTAAACCCGTATCATAATTACTTGACCATTTAAGTCATATTACTTGGCTAGTTAAGTCAACTAATTTTTCCCAAACCTTAGCGTTGTACTCATTTTTAGTACACGAAACCCCTAGTACACCCCTCCGAGCCTATCTTTTCGTTTCTAACTTTAAGCATTTTACTTAAAGGAAGAATTTGTTACACCCCACTTAAATGTACACCCAAATCGCCTTAGCATTCCGTGTATGCGCTCATCTTTAGTGCATTATTGTTATTTGTTAAACCCTAAGTTAATTATCTAATTGATTACATGGTTGCTAAGTCGAGTCATATCCTTGTACATATTGTTTTGGGACGATTGGAACTCATGGGTAAAGTACTTATTTTATGGAGTAATGGGGAAGAACATCATATATTACCCCCATATGTACGTTAATCTTAAAAGTACTCCAAGTGTTTTGATTATCTTAATTCGAGTCATTAGACTAGTTTATTGTAAAGTATGTAAAAATTCAAGTGTAAGGGGAATGTCCATTCCCTATGATGTATTATTTTGGATGGTAGGGTAAGAGTGTATGCAAAAAAAAAAAAAAAAAAAAGAAAAAAAAAAAAAAAATAACAAAAAAAAATTGAAAAAACAAGAAAAAGAAAAGAAAAAAATAGAAAAAGAAAAAGAGAAAAAACATACGGACTACCATCCCTTTTTATTCTATGTTTGTTTTATGTTTTGGGTATTTTTTATTTATTAGCTTAAGTCGAGTCTAGTCTTGGCTTAGCAACGCCATATTGTACATGTAATTAACCAAGATTGTTAGCTCGCCACCAGTAAAAACTTCCTTTATCCAACAAAATCGTGTATTTCATATCCCTACACCTAACGTTACAACCCTTTAAAAGACCTCTTTGATAGTTTATCCTAGGTGCTTACGCCATGTGATGGAGGTTTGATCATTTCCCAAGCCTATGGTAATCTATTTTGCTATGACAGGTAGTGAGAGATATCTTCTGTTTCCATACTGTAATTTATACTTTATTACACCCGAGAGATGTGAGTATCTAAACACTATTTGTGAGGTGCTAGTATATGACCTCCGTGCTTGTCTATTGATCTTTAGTGGAACGATTATTTGTTATAATTACTTTTATATTAGTGTTAAATGACCCCTAACTTGTATTTTGAGTAGAATAAAAGCACATTTGCTTGAGGACAAGCAAATCTCAAGTGTAAGGGTATATGATAAGGCGAAAAATGAACCACTTTTAGGGGCTCATTTAAACCCGGAATTGAATTTATTTGATCAAATATTGCCCTAAATCGTTCCTTTTGTGATTTTAGGTACTTTGGGAGAGAAATCTGGAAAAGGAAGCAATTCGGACGTTTTTGGAGCATAAAAGTGAAGAAAACGCCAAAGTCTTAATTTTCCTTGCTGGGAACAGTAGGTGACGGCGTCAAGAAGGAAATTCTGACGGCGTCAAGAGTAATTTTCATGACGACCCAGTACAGAATTGATGGCGTCATGAGGTAGAGCGTCAAGAGTAAAATACGTGACGGCCTGGAAAATGTTATAACGTGACGGCGTCAAAAGTAGATCAAGGCAGTCCGAGAATTCTTTTGGCGGCGAGATGACGGCGTCACCAATTTGGTCTTGACGCCGTCAACCTCAATTTCCTATATATACTTTTCTAATTTTCATTCATGAAAGAGAGAGAAGTTTTGGGAGAAACCCTAAGGCTGAACTTAATACGAATTTTACAGGTTTTTCAAGGGTTTTCAGCCCTTGAATCCTTTCATGTGTAATTGAGATAAGTATTCTTTTAATTCAATCAATATGTCTATGTGTTGGTTTTCTATATCTTGTTCTTGTCTTAATTCAATCATGCTAGGCAAGATCTATCTTGTGTTTTCTTGGATCTAATGAAACCTAGATGTTAATTATGTGTTGATTACTTGTTTATAGTTGTATTGGATGAATGATTTCGATGTTAGATTTAAGAAAACTGGCAGATCTCCAAATGGTAACATGCTTGAACGTCTTAGGAAACATGAACTGACGTGCACTAGGTTTTATTGGTTGTATTTAATGCATGAGTAAATTCTAATGATCCCATGTTAGGAGCTTCTTAGCCGGCTCGACATAGGAGTGAAGTAGGCACTCATAGGATTGGGGAATTAAGTGTGCCACCCCATGAATGGTATTAAGGAATACAATCCATCATCCACGCAACTATAACAAGTAATTAATGTGTAAAAGATATCTAGGGAGTAGTGAAATCTAAGTATACACAACTTCTCCACTTATTGCTCACAACCTTAGTTTAATTTAGTTTATTTTTATTTCTAGTATTTTATTTTGAGTGCATCTTTAGTATTGGGTTAGTTGACTAGCAACTAATTCCGCCCAAATCCTTCTAACCCGAGATTTTTACTTGCTTTCTAAAAAAAATATAAAAATACAAAAATAAACATCCCTCATCATTAGAACTAGTATTTAGGTTTTCTAATCCTAGCGACACTATTCCTAGCTGAACGATCAGTCCCCCGGTACTTGTCACTATACTATACTACAACGATCAGGTACACTGCCTAATAGGGGTTGTAAGCTTCTCAGGATCCCTTGAGAGGTAAAGCCTGGTGCGATTCCCACGTATCAGATGCGCCAGAATGTTTTTGGAGATTTAAATCGTGACGGCGTCACCAAGGCTGTCACGTGTAATTTGCAAGATACGGCCATGAGAAACTTAATACATGACAGTGTCAGATCTGGATCTAGGCAATACGAGGATTTCGTTGGCGGCGAGTTGATGGTGTCAGACTCACAACGTGACACCGTCAGCCCACAAAATGTATATATAGTTTTCGAATTTTCGTGTATTAAGGAGGAGAATTTTAGAGATACTTTTGGGAGAACTTGTGGGAAACCCTAGGTCGAATTTTACATGGTTTTTCACCCTTTTATCATCCATGTTCTAATAAAGATAAGTTTTCCAATAATCATTCAATATGTCTATGTGTTGTTTGATTCTATCTTATGCTTGTCTTTACTATAACATACTAGGCTAGGTTTTCTTTGTGTTTGCTTAGATGTAATGAAACCTAGCTATTGATTATTGGTTGGTTGTTTGTTATTAATTGTATTGGATGAATGATTTCGATGTTAGGCTTAAGAAAATATGCAGACTTCCAATTGGTAACATGCTTGAACGTCTTAAGAAACATGATCGGATGTGTACTACGATTAATTGGTTGTATTTAATGTATAAGTAACTACTAAGGAGGCCATGTTAGGAGCTAGTAGTCGGCTTGACATAGGAAGAGGTAGAAGCTTATAGAGTTAGGGAAGATCGTATACGGCCGCATGAATGGTATTAAAGAATATAACCCGTCATCCACGCAATTGTAACAAACTAATCAACTAGTAAAAGATAGCCAGGGAGTAGTGAAATCTAAGTAAACACGTTTCTCTTACTATTGTTTTTCTCCACATTTACTTTATTGTTATTTTATTTTTATTGCATTAGTAGTTATTTTGGTTAGTTGACTAGCAACTAATTCCGCCCACTCTTCCAAAACCCGAGATTTTTACTTGCTTTCTAAAAAACCATAAAAATACAAAAAGAATCATCCCTCACCTCTAGACCTAGTTTAATTAAGTTTTGATCCTAACGACACTATTCCCCGAGAGAACGATCAATCCCCTGGTACTTGCCACTACACTATACTACATCCGTCAGGTACACTGCCTGGTGGGGATTGCAAGCCTCTTGAGATCCCTTGAGAGGTAAAACCTTCTGCGAGGGCGCAATCCCACGCATCAAGTTTTTGGCGCCGTTGCCGAGGAATAGTTATTGTTTAGGTTGGAATTTCTTTTTATTAGGTCTACTTGCTAGATTCCTTTTTAGTAAGATTTTTATTTTATTTTTATAGGTTTTCTTTAGTCTATCTTTTTCTTCGTTCCTTTGTTCGTAACCATTACCATCCACCATCATGGAAGGTGGTAATCTCTTTGAACCCATCAACCCACCACAACAAAACCACCCACAAAACCCACCACAACCAAATCAACCTCCTAGACCCCACACTTTAGGAGAGTACTCCTGTCCTAGCCACCAAGGCTATTGAAACACCATTAAGCTCACTCAAGGAGCCAATGTGTCTCCCTTGAGATCCGACACCATCCGGTTGGTGCAAAGCGAATGTGCATTCCATGGACTTTGTTCCGAAGATCCTAATCAACATCTCAAGGATTTCCTCAAAATCATAGATTCCATAGATCTTGATGTTGAAACTCGAGAGACGACCCGATTACGTCTCTTCCAATTCTCTCTACGTGACCAAGCTAGTAATTGGCTTGAGCGTTTACCCGCAGGATCCGTCACCTCTTGGGATGATCTCACCACTCGTTTCCTTGCTCAATTTTTCCCAACAGGGAGAACCACCAAGCTAAGAAATGACATCTTGATGTTCCAACAACGTCAAGGTGAAACTCTCTATGAAGCATGGACTCGTTTCAAGGACTTACTCCAAAAAGTCCCTCATTATGGCATAGATCTTTGGCTCCAAGTCCAAATCATCTATGACCATATCAATCTCTCCACAAGGCAAATCATTGACCAAGCGGCCGGTGGCAAGCTACGTGATCGAAGTGTGGATGAATCATGGGTACTCATAGAAGATCTTACTCTCTATGACAACGAAAATTGGAATGATCCCCGTGATTTGAACAAAACGGTCAAGGCAATATCTTTGCCTTCGAAAAATTCAAGCACTCCCAACCGTAGGATCATGGAACTTGAAGACCAAGTCAAGTTTCACATGATATCTTACGAAGCTCCTAAACCTTCAAGCCAAGTGAGCAAAATCACTTCTTCATGCGGATTATGTAGTGGTCCCCACGACACTCGTGATTGCATGGAACTCCCCGAACGAGCTTTTGCGGATTACGCATCCTCGCGTACCGACTGAGCGGGAGATAAGTGGTACACTTTGAAACCCGAGCCAAACCCTTACAGTTATTCATATAACCCCTCTTGGAAAATCACCCAAACCTTAGGTGGAAACAAAGCCAAAACGCACCCCAAAATAATTCTTCCACTCCACCTAATCACTACCAATCAAACGGTCCACCCCCTAACCGTACTTTCAACAACAATCCTTCCAACAACTATGGTAGTACCAATGATTTTGAAGGATTGATGTCCAAATTTATGGCATCTCAAGAAGCTCGTTTGCAAAGTTTGAAGCCGATTTCAAACAAAAACAAAGTGAGATGACCAATAAGATTGACAAATTGTTGAAAGTTCTCAATGACCGAGAAATGGGAGCACTCCCAAGTAACACGGTCAATAAACCGAAACTAAATGTTAACGCCATATCATCTGTTTCGTCTCCTACTTCTTGTCCATAATACTATTCGGTCAATGCCGTGAGCACGTATTTCAAGCAAACCCAAATTCTTAAAAAGGACCAATTGAGTAAGACACCCGATATTAAACTGGTCAATAGCCTAGTTGAAACACCTCCTACACAAAACCTTGACGAAGAATTCAAGGAACTCCACCTTTAACGTCCAGCTATTGATGTCTTAGCTCGAGCTCCCTACTACAATGCCCTTTTAGAAAAATATGAGGAGAAACTTAAGTTGGGTAAGAATAGGACCGCCTTCGTTCAAAACAAGCTGCCAAAAAAATTAGATGATCCGGGCATATTCGTTTTACCCTGTAAGATCGGAAATTCTGAGGCTTTTGACACATTAGCCAATCTTGGGTCAAGCCTTAATTTGCTTCCATTATCTCTGTACACCACTCTTAAGCCAGGAAAATTAGATGAAACAGAGGTAATCATAGGGCTTGCAGATGGAAGTGTAGCGTATCCAGTTAGGGTAGTGAAGGATGTGTTAGTGCATATAGGAAGGTTGACAATGTTAGCCAATTTCCACGTCCTTGATAGGGTTAGTGATACGACATGCCCTTTATTAATAGGAAGAGGATTTTTAGCTACCGCAAGTGCGATGATTGATTGTAAGGAATCTAGAATAGCGGTAGGAGAAGGAGAAACTTGGTCGGTCTATGATGTTAAGAAACATGCCTATGATACTAATGAGGAACCAACGCCTCATTGGGTAGATTTGAATTGGAGACCATCTAGATACGGACCTTGGGTTAATAGAGACTTCATAGGACCTCAATGACCATTTTATTTAGAGAAGGAATTTATAAACAAAATGCATTCGGTAGAGCAACTCATAGCTAGGGATGAAGAACTAAACCCCTTTGAGGTTCCCTTAGTGTTTAGGAAAATGATTCAATTCCTAGGAGTGATGCCTATCAACTTAGGAATGAACAAATGGAAAAGGGAAGGTGATAAGTGTAAATGGAATTGGGACAAGTCACCTAAGGATGGTGACGGATCATGGCATATGAAGATGATTCTTTATGATCCGGATGGAGAAAAATTTGAGAAGGCATACCGAACTAAGAGAACCGATAGGAAATTAAAACCTAAGTTTGATCCCAAAGATGTCCTAGATGAGGAACTCACTTATATAGGATAGCCCGTGACTTTGAGTCTAGCTACAAGACTCATAAATAAAGAAAAGCGCTTCTTTGGAGGCAACCCAAGCTTTATTTGTGTATTTGTTTGATTTTATTTGTTTCCATATGAATGTTTTATTTTTATTGTTTATGGTTCATGTTTCAAAATAAATTGTGAAAATGCTTTATTTTGCTGTTTAACTTCGTCTTAACTTCAAGGTATTTTGCAAAAGATAAGTGTAAGGAAAATCTAAATTTGTTTCTAAGAACAGATTTGGACACGAATCACAACAATATTAAATGAATGTGCATATTAGTATTTGTTTGAGTCAAATGCTTGTATCGAGTCATAATGATGTTTTGCAGGATTTCCAGAAATTAAGGCATGAGTTTTTCCAGAAATTTTCCGGAAACTTAACATAAGATTTCTGTCAGAGCACTCTGACGGCGTCAGGGTTATAACCTAACGGCGTCAGATGTAAAATTATGAAAAATTTTGCGAGTTTTGTTTTTCTACCGAAGTCTTAAAGTTTTTGTTAATTCTTTAGTTTTATAAACTCCAGGAAATCTACAAACATTCATTCCACAAGCATTATATCTTAATTTGTTTTCTAGGATTTTAATATATATAGATTGTCGTCGATTTTACGCGAGGTTTGCCATGATTGTTTTCTCAGGTTTAACAGATTATATTTGACAAGGAGATGATTTATATTTCTGGAAGGGAAGCTTTCAACGTTCATTTTCTTGGAGGATGATCTAAACTTGTTACCACATTATCCACACTGAACAAATCAGGGGAGTATTTGTTTCATTATTTTACCTTCATTACTTTTACATCCTTTTTATTGCACATTGGGGACAATGTTCAGCTTAAGTGTAAGGGGAGGGTAAATGATGATACCATAGAGAATGCAATTGCACTTGAGTTTGTTTGTTCAATGGTAGGTGTGTAATAAAACTAAGAGAAACGCTTGTTAGGGAAATTTTAGCGCCAAATTTAATTTTTTTTACAACATTTAGGAGTAAAGTTTTAGCCTTAATGAGCGTCTCATGGATAGGAGTTGTATGACTAGCACAAAAACCGTACCACTCAAAATTTTCCACCCCAAATATGTGAGGTTCGCCCCTACATTTGTTAGGAAAAGATGCTTATGAGTGTACCGGTAGTAGTTAGATTCTAGAACTTGCATTAGTGATGCATCCTGAGACCGCTAGTGAGACTACATTCGTGTAGTTAGGATTTACTACATGATAAGAGGCATTAGGATAACCCTTGTGTTGAACTCGTATTATAATTACTTGACCATTGAAGTCATAATCACTTGACTAGTAAAGTCAATTAATTTTTCCCACACCTTTGCGATCTACTCATTTTTAGTACACGATACCCCTAGTACACCCCTCCGAGCCTATCTTTTTCGTTTTTAACTTTAAGCATTTTACTTAAAGGAAGAATTTGTTTACAATCCACCCCAAATGTACACCTAAATCGCCTTAGCCTTCCTTGTATGCACTCATCTTTAGTGCATTATTGTTACATGTTTAAACCCTTAGTTAATTGTCTAATTGATCACATGGTTACTAAGTCGAGTCATATATTGTACGTATTGTTTTGGGACGATTGGGACTCATGGGTAAGTACTATTGTTATGGAGTAATGGGGAAGAACATCATTTATTACCCCCATATGTGCGTTAATCTTAAAAAGTGCTCCAAGTGTTTTGATTATCTTAATTCGAGTCATTAGAATAGTTGATTGTAAAGTAGTAAAAGTTCAAATGTAAGGGGAATGCAAATTCCCTATGATGTATTATTTTGGATGGTAGGGTAAGAGTGTATGCAAAAAAAATATCTAGAAAAAGAAAAAACATACGGACTACCATCCCGTTTATGTCTTGTTAGTTTATGATTAGCTTAAGTCGAGTCGAGTCTTGACCTAGCAACGCCACATTGTACATGTAATTGACAAAGATGATTAACTCGCCACCAGTAAAGATTGCCTTTATCCAACAAAACCGTGTTTATCATATCCCTACACCTCACGTTATAACCCTTTTAAAACACCTCTTTGATAGTTTATCCCAAGTGGTGGAGGTTTGATCCTTTCCCAAGCCTATGGTAATCTATGTGCTATGTCAGGTAGTGAGATATTTTCCATTTTCATTTGTGATATATACTATTTGTGAGGTGCTAGTGTATAATTTCCGTGCTTGTTTTGGTTGAAGTGGAACGATCATTTGTTGCAATTACTTTTATATTAGTGTTAAATGACCCCTAGCTTATATTTTGATTAGAATAAAAGCGCATTTGCTTGAGGACAAGCAAATCTCAAGTGTAAAGGTATTTGATGAGACAAAAATTGTACCGCTTTTGGGGGGTCATTTAAGCCCAAAGTCGAGATTATTTGATCAAATATTGCCCTAAATCGTTCCTTTTGTCATTTTAGGTACTTTGGAGAAGAAATCTGAAAAAGAAAGCATTTTGGACGTTTTTGGAGCGAAAAGTGAAGAAAACGGTAAAGTATCCAAATCAAGCTGGAAATTGTACTTGACGGCGTCACGTATTACATGTTTTTGGAGATTTAAATGGTGACGGCGTCACCAAGGCCGTCACGTGTAATTTGCAAGAGACGGCCATAAGAAGATTAATACATGACGGCATCAGATCTAGATCTAGGCAATACGAGGATTTCTTTTGCGGCGAGTTGACGGCGTCAGACTCACAACGTGACGCCGTCAGCCCACAAAATCTATATATAGTTTTCTAATTTTCGTGTATTAAGGAGGAGAATTTTAGAGATACTTTTGGGAGAACTTGTGGGGAAACCTTAGGTCGAATTTTACAGAGTTTTTCACCCTTTTATCGTCCATGTTCTAATGAAAATAAGTCTTCTAATAATCATTCAATATGTCTATGTGTTGTTTGATTCTATCTTATGCTTGTCTTTACTTTAACATGCTAGGCTAGGTTTTCTTTGTGTTTGCTTAGATGTAATGAAACCTAGCTATTGATTATTGGTTGGTTGTTTGTTATTAATTGTATTGGATGAATGATTTCGATGTTAGGCTTAAGAAAACTGGCAGACTTCCAATTGGTAACATGCTTGAACGTCTTAAGAAACATGATCGGATGTGTACTACGGTTAATTGGTTGTATTTAATGCATAAGTAACTACTAAGGAGGCCATGTTAGGAGCTAGTAGTAGGCTCGACATAGGAAGAGGTAGAAGCTTATAGAGTTGGGGAAGATCGTACATGGCCCCATGAATGGTATTAAGGAATATAACCCGTCATCCACGCAATTGTAACAAACTAATCAACTAGTAAAAGATAGTCAGGGAGTAGTGAAATCTAAGTAAGCACGTTTCTCTTACTATTGTTTTTCTCCATATTTATTTTCTTGTTATTTTATTTTTATTGCATTTGTAGTTATTTGGGTTAGTTGACAAGCAACTAATTCCGCCCACTCTTCCAAAACCCGAGATTTTTACTTGCTTTCTAAAAAACCATAAAAATACAAAAATAATCATCCCTCACCTCTAGACCTAGTTTAATTAAGTTTTGATCCTAACGACACTATTCCCCGAGAGAACGATCAATCCCCTGGTACTTGCCACTACACTATACTACATCGTTCAGGTACACTGCCTGGTGGGATTGCAAGCCTCTGGAGATCCCTTGAGAGGTAAAACCTTTTTTGCGAGGGCGCAATCCCACTCATCACTATGTGTAATGGATCCTAATTTAAGTCTATGCCACGTTTTAAAAGAGATTTGATTTGTTTGATTGATTAAGTTAATAAACAGAAATAAAAATAAATTGAAACTAGATTGAAGTTGTGAACAATGGGGATAAAATGTACTAGCCTAGTTGGTCATCCTATATTGCTATTACTATGTCTTCTGTAAAACTATTCTAATGCTTCAAGTGGGGCTACGATAGTCACTAGGTTCCTTTGGTCGATTTTTGATTCATTTTGTTTTGGTGTGTGCAAAAACAATTTATCAAAATATCAACAAACGTGCAATGCATGTTATCGTGAGACAACAAGATGTGGAGAAATACGAGTAAACCTTTTAGGAAAAAGATTACCTCGCAAAACTCGTGAAAGTGATATTAAAATTGTGAGACCGGGAAGTGATTACCCGGGTCGTGTCCCAACAAGGTGTGAATGGGAAATATCGTGTGAGATTCGAGATTAAAATGCTTGTAAGGATGTTGAGAGATTATTTGGTATTGTTGAATTACGCTAAATTGCAAATAACGTATGAAAAATAAAATAAGCGTAACTAGAACATGAATTCAAACAAGGAAATAAAAATAAAACTTAAAATCTACTTAAAATCCTACAGGAATGATAATAGGAAACTAGGGAATCTTATAACGTAATCTTATTTTAAAAAACGTACAAGTAATTTAAATAAAATGTACGTGCGCGAAATAAAACGTGAAATTAATGCTACACTAATCCTACAAGCTTGCAAATAATTTTCCTACGAACTAGATAACAAAAGAAAATTTTAGAGAAAAGAAAATTAATTTTTTAACAAAAATTTTATTTATTATGAATTTAATACTATTTAACTCTAATTAATCTATAATAATTACTAAAACTAATCTGAAAAATCTAAAACTCGGTAGGATAATTAATTATACTAATACTAACTTAAGAAAAATAAAATTTACAAAAAAGCAGTTAGAAATAAGCACTGATAAGCAAGACAGAAGCTGATAAGCTGAATTAGTACAAAAGGCAAACACGTATTAAGGGGATAAATTGTGTAAATCTTGTGACAAAAATCCCAAGGGTGCAATTGGTAGTGGAGTTTGTGGTGTGGTCGTGGTTATGCTGAGCAGCCCAGGTTCGAATCCAAGAAACACCCTTTTTCCAAAACATTATTTATTTATTTTTTCTTTTTGCAATCTATTTAAACAACAACTACATCCAACTTTTGCAAAACCATTTTCCTGGAAAACTTTAAACGGGTTTGTTCCAAAATCAAATTACAAACAGTTTCAAAATTTTTATTTCAAAGTGAGCTTTTTGGAATTTTGAATCACACCAACACTCAACCAATAAGCCAATAAGCTGTAGAAGGTAAATAATCCTAACTAAACTAACAAAATCTAACAACAACGACAACAACAAATAACAACAATAACAAGATCAAACTATCTGAAGACGAGATCAACAAGCTCAGAAATCAAACATCAACAAAGATCAAATAAGCCCAAGGCTGCTGGTGGGGAAGCAGATGCAAACCAGCCTAAGGGTCCAAAGTGAGCAACTAACAGACACGATAAGTTGTTCTAAGTTAGACTACAACTAAAGAGAACCTAAACAAAGCCATGAACCTAGAAACCTACACTACTATGCTAAAATTTAAGTTGAAGTGGCTGTTTGTGACAGCAAAACAGCAGGCCTAAATGGGGTACCAAAAGCTGAGATAAGCTTTCAAAAAGCTTTCCTAAAGGGAAGATAAGCAAAAGGCACACTGGAAATCCTAAATAAGCACACATGAACAATAAATGAGCAATAAAAAGAAGCTAAGTTATACTAAAAAAATACTAAGGGCTGCTGAACATAATGGCTTAACTAGCTACTTAGGGGGCTGAAATGAGTAAAGTTACTAAGGTGGCTACTTGCAGGGCATAAAAAGCTATTAAGAAAAATTCTTAAAAATGAAATAAAATAACAAGCTTGAAGACAAGCTGTCACACTATTTGTAAACCAATTTCTAGGTCCTAAGAACTTGAAATGAACAAGTAAAAATTGTCTCAATGAGGGCTGATGGAACAAAATGCATGCTGAAGTGCAGGCCTAAGGGTGGGTTTGAGCAACAATTTGAGCAAATATATGATAAAACTAGTGATAAAAAACTGTTGAAATGTAAAGTTAAACTGAAAAATGGTTCAAAACAACAAAAATCATGGGATTTGAAAAAGGTTTGAAGCTAAGAAGTAGGTATGAAAAAGGGTGGTTGAGACAGTGGGCTACAATAGGTCAAATTAGGTAGGAATGGTGATTTTTTTACCCACAAGAGTCAAGAACAGGTGGTAAACATATAAAAGGCTAAATGATGCTATATTGAAGTAACAAGATCAACTTACCTAACCTGGAACAAAATCTACTTGTGCACGTTAGTTTCAAACTGCTAAATTTGGAATGTCAAAACAGAATCTTAGAAACTATGAAATTATGCCAAGACTTGATTTTAAACTACCAAACTAACTGAAATGGAGCTAAATCAAGTGGATTTGAAAGTCAACCTTAATTCAAACTCCAAAAAGGAACATGTACCAAACACCCCTTTAGGTAGTGACCTGATGAGATTCTTTTGACAACCATGAAATAATTTGAACTAAAACTTGGATCATAAGCTAATTTCAACTAAACCATAAAATAAGCAGTAATAAATAAACCAACAAGAACTTTTTGAAAGAACTTAAAATTGCATTAATCTGAAAATTTAGTACATAAAAACATTAAAGATTTAAACTAAAAAACTGAAACCCTACTTCACTACTACTAAAACCTACTTAGTACTACTACTACCTACTAATTTCCTAATGCCTTATCTCTTGGCTACAATTTAGTATTTATACAACTGAGTAGGAGGCCTTGTCTGTTTCTGGTGTGCTTCTTTAGTGAGAGAATTGCAAATGGTCCCTTGTGCTTTCTCTCATCAATTGGAGCCATTGATTCTACCTTGGTCCCAAAGATTGTATCTCAGCCGTCTGATCAAATATATGCAGATGGGATTGCCAACGTGGCCTAGAGGAGGAAGGTATCACGTGAAGGATTTGAAGCTTTTGAGGAGGGGGAATGCGTGTAGCAGTATCAAAGGGAGGTGGAGGGTGATGTTTGGCGGGTAAAAGGAGTTAGGGTTCGTGAAGTGGGAGGGATAAGGGTATGAGGGTTTGACTGAGTTGACTGAGGTTATACATTTTAAGTATAAAACGTGACAATGGGTTTGGGTGGTTTTTATTAAAATGTGGGTAGTTTGTTTGGGCTGGGGTTAGTTTTGGGCCAAGGGGTTGGATGGGTGGATTGTGTTTAATATTTGGTTTGGATAGGTTTAGATCCGTATGGTTTTGTATCAAATAAGCACAAGGACCAAATCTGTAATTTCTGAATCTTGAAGGATCACTTTTACCATATTTTCAAAATTACTTCCAAGGATCATATTTGCCAGCTTGTAATTCCAAAGGACCATGATTTATAATTTTCCCATTTTAAAGTGCCCAGGGACTAAAACTGCAAAAACTCAAACATGAGGGGCCAAATTTGTAAATTTTCCAAACTTTTTACTCAAAGATTATTTTTGATAACATTTGACTTTCAAAGGACTCGGGTTGACTTTTCTTTCAAAATTATTTTACCAGGGACCAATTTTGTCAATTTATGAAAGTTCAGGGACTGATTTTGACAACTCTTCATATTTTGCTCGTTTTTCATGTGTTTTCAATCCTTTGTACCTGAAACACACAAAAACATACTCCAAGGATATTTGTGATATTTGACCATTTTGAAGTGTTTTTGATCGTTTTGACTCAAAAATTGGACGAAAAGATATGTGCAAAAAGGCACATATCAATTTTCCTAACCTATCTCCCTATAATCATGTCCGAAACTAAAGGCACGACCCTCTGTAATTAAGCGAACGTACGGTAGATTTATTTGAGTCATGAAGTGCCACTGCGTGATAGATTTATCTTTGTGTCGCCCGGCCTCTCGCATCTTAGACCACACATCTAACTTTTTAATTTTATCCAACCCGGAGGGTGATCCTGTGGTCAATTAGCACACGAGGAATGGCTGCTTCTTACCATCAACCTTCCCAACCCTCGCAACCTAACTAAACTAGGGTCCTTTGGTTGATTCTCCAAGTGTACCAAGTACAACCGGTTCTTCAAAACTACCAAAACTAGAGGATCTAACGATAAACTAAGCATGCACACACTAGAAGCATTAAAAAAAGTATGAAAACACAATTAAAACAATAAAAGAATCATAACTAGGCTAACACAAAAGGTGCTTAGCCAAACATATAGTAAATTAAACCAACAATGATGAATAAAACATGAATTGAATTAGACCTAATATTTGATACAAATTACTTGATATATAACTAATGAAGACGTTGATTGCGCGCGAATTCTCCCTTGAAAGATGGCTTGGAACTACTGGAAATTGCCCTGGAATGGTGTCCTAGTAGTCCCCTAGGAGGGGGTGAAGAGAGATACTCATAAATGCATATTTAGGGTTGTATTCATAGGCCCGACAAGGTTACGGCGTAACCATTAGTGTAAGTTACGCCGTAGCTTATTTTAGTAAATAAAATATTTCCAGATCTTGAAAAGTTATGCTGTAACTTTCGATTTGGTTACGACATAACCAAATATTAGTTACCGCGTAATAATCTACTTTCATATTTTAATTTGCCTTCCTATTTGAAACTTTTATGCCTTTGTCTGCATTTGGCCCCTGAAGTAGCTCATAGTTTTATTTCAAGTCCGAATGTGTTTTATAAGTGTAATACTTATAAAAATTGTACGGTTCCAGCACCTCATCGTTCTTGACTTAATTATATGTTGTCCTTGTGTTAAACTTTATTTCAATTAGCACCTTTAGTCCTTGATCGTCCTTGTTATTTTTATAACAAGTCCTTCTAATAATAATTCTTCATATGATCGCCCAACTTTAGTCCTTGTTGGGAATTCTGCTAAGTTAGAATTCTGCTGACGGTTACTGCTGAAGGATATTGTTGAAGAGCTGGTTCCTGCTGAAGTAGTGTATCTGCTGAAGTCTAGTTTCAGCGTTATTAGTTTCTGTGGATATAGTTATTCCGTAGTTTATGTTATATAGTTAGGATATGCATGAGTTTATTTAGGAAGTGATAATGCATATCTTTTAAAGTTTTTAGAATATACGTTTCTTGTGAAACGGTTTAGGGTTCCTTGTGTATAAAAGGAACACACGATTATGTATTGAGAACACGTTTTTAGAAAACACTTTCATTATTATTAAAAGAACCATAGAGGATCAATTGTTCTTAGTATTCAGTTGTTAATACTTGCATTTGTTTCCGCTTTAAAATACAAGTTACAGAGATTATCTTTTAGTATGTTAGTGATTACATTAACATAACTAACGATCCACGAGTGCTCAAAGATCTATCAAGGTCTTAGGTTCAACAAGTGGTATCAGAGCCTCGGGAGAGTCTCTGTGATACTAAGATACACCAATCGTACACCTTCTCAATAAAAAACAACCAAAAACAATGCCTGGAACAGATGATGAATCTGATGCAACTCAGAACCAAAACACCACTTCTCTCCAACAACTCACACTCTCAAACAGTAATGCCAAATTCCCATACCTTAAGAATGCAGAGGAGTATGAATTGTGGTCCATGAAGATGCAAAACTGGATCACAAACATTGATTGGAATCTTTGGGAAGTTGTCCGTAAGGGTAACAGCTTGAAGAAACATGTCAAAGATGCTGATGGGATTGTTACCATTGTAGGTCCCAAAACTGCTGAAGAAGTTCTAGCCATGCAGAGGGAGAATAAAGTCAGAAAAATTCTCCTCCAGGCTATACCAGATGACCACATGGGTGACTTATACTTCATGAAAGATGCCAAGGACATTTGGATGGCCATCAAGGCTAGATTTGGTGGGAATGAAGAGTCAAGAAGGATGAAGAAGTCAATGCTGAATCAACAGTTTCAAGAGTTTTAGATATCTGAGGAAGAAGAAATCCACAAGGGTTATGACAGGTTCCACAAGATCTTGAGTCAACTTAATCAGCTGAAGGCTAGGCCGGATAATGAGGACTGCAATGCTAAGTTTCTGAGATCTTTGCCACCATCCTGGTTGCAAGTCAACATTGCTCTCAAAACTAAAGGTGCATTGGACATGATCTTTTTTGATGACCTCTACAACAAGCTTAAATCTCTTGAGCCTGATGTTAGAAGTCCCATTCGTCCATCCACTCACTCAGCCTTTGTTAGCACCACATCCAAACAAGTGCATCATGCCTCAAGCTCTTACACCTCAGCATCATCTTCTCATACCCACTCTAAACCAACTCCTAAATCAAAGTCCAGTAATATAATGGAAGATGTTCTTCACTCTTTTGTTGCTGAGTATGAACATCAGTAGTTTCTAGCTTATGAGGATTTTGAACAGGTGGATCCATTGGAGATGGAGGAGATGCACTTAAAATGGCAGTTGGCAATGATTTCTAAGAATATCAAAAGGTTTGAGAATAAGTCTGGGAGAAAGTTTGGTTTTCAAGGAAGAGATGCAGCAAGATTTGATAGAAGGAAGGTTAAGTGCTACGCTTGTGGTCAGATGGGCCACTTCTCGAGAGAATGCATGGAGAGAAAGCCTGGTGATGAAGTTAGATATGGCTCATATCTATTGGAATCAGGAACTTCTAAAGCTGGATGATTGAGCCCGAACCACCTAACTTATATTGACCAGGGTATGGTCAACAAAGTCAAACAGTCTAGACTCAATGCTCCGCGGAAGTATAAGGTTTCCCCGGGTCGTATGTCCCGACGAGGTGTGAATTGTAAACAAACGGTTATTTGATCGGGTGAATTTGGATGAGAAAAAGGTTTGTGTGTGATTGAACTATGGAATATACAAGGAAATAGCTTAAATAAGCTATAGTGATAAGACGGGAAGCTAAGAAAAACCAGAAACGATTAAAACCTAAAAACGCGTACGTTACGTTTAAATAAACGTAGACGTACGAAATAAAACGCGAGTTTTAACCAAATAAAATACTTACAAAAGTGAAAATCACATTTTTACAATCCTAATAATAAAAGAAACCTTTTAGAAAATTAAAATTACTTTTTATACTATTTAATTATTTAATATTAATTAAAAACAATTTAATACTTATTATTAATATTTAAATAACTAAAATACACTTACAATATTATTTAAATACTAAAAAGGTGAAAATAAAATTTCTAAAATTATAAAATAACTAAAAATAAGTTTTAAAAATAAAAATAAGTATTTTTGTCTTTTTGTGGTTTTTCTATTAAATAATTACTAATTAAATACTAATTATCTAATTAACTATTTTAAATTAAGAAAATTACTAAATGAACAGTGAAAATTCTAATAAAATTTCTAAAATTATTTTACAACATATAAAAGCTATAAAAAAATATAAAAACTTGATTTTACTTAATAAAAACTAATAATGCTATTTTAAACTTAATATTAATTAATAATTAATAAAACTAAAATTAATTCTAATAAATACTAAATGAAAAGATAAAAATCTGAAAAAAATTATTATAACTACTTTAATATAAGATATAATTAATAAAAATATAAAAATGACAAGTACTTAATAAAAATTTAAAAATGAAAATTAAAATTAAATTACATTAAATAGAAACTATCACTTAATTTTAAATTTGTTTTTCTTGATTTTTTCTTTTACAAACCTATTAAATACTTAAAAACAAACACTTTTTGTAAAAACAAAATTTTTGTAAACTTAAAATAAGCTGAAAACAAGCTAAGACTTGAAACAGTTGACCAAAGTTGACCAATGTACAAAATAAGCTAAAATGACCAAAGGTGGGGCCCACAAGGGTAAAATCTGGTTCACTTGAGTTAATGAAACAAGATTAAGCAAATAACAACCTACAAATAAGCATCAATAAGCCAAAAAGCCAAAATAAGCACTTTACTAATTGTGTTCTGAGGCAGATTAAGGGACAAGGTTTATGACCAATTTTAGGTGGGGTCCACAAGCTTAAGGGTCAAACAAATGGTCAAAAGTCCAACCCTACCAGGAGGGGGGTTGAGGGGAACCAAACACCAAGGCCTTGAACCACTGTAGTGGCCACAACCCACTACAAAAGGTGGTGGTGTGCAGCTGAGCTGCTGAGACAGAACAAATATGATGCCCTGCAGCCTACTTCAAAGGGCTGTGGGGCCCACTAAACAAAATCACAAAAATCTAGGAAAAATCCCAAAAATCAACAAGGTGGTAGAGATTAACCATGTAAAATCTTAAGTCCTAATTCCTTGTATCCATCAATTTAAAAGCTTCCAAAATTGATCAAAATCTGAGATGGCAAAGTTTTTGACTTTTGAAGAAACTTGCTACTTTGACTAAAATGAGATTACACAGGCTCTAATTGATTTAAATTGATGTTATATGTTATATTGAAACTAAATTATGTAACTACAACACAATATGAGCTAGCATGAATGATTTGGGTGTGTAAATCACCAACAGTTAACTGACATGGGAAGGTGTTGGTGATTTTGACTATCTGTCAACTAATTGCAGGTTGTGAACTTATAAATAACCTAAAATTACCTAATGTAACATGTTAGTGATGCAATAATACCAAAGCAACAACAAAACCTCAGCAATCAAGCTTGACCCAAACACCCTTTTACAAACTGAAATTGAAGGTTTGTGAAATAAACTGATAATCTACACCATGAACATAACCTTAAACTTTCACTAATCCAGTATTGAACATAAAGAAACATAAATCAATAGCCATAACAACTATAACTAGTAATAACAAAGTTTGAGCAATAATAAATAGGAACTTGAAGTGAGACTTACAATCCTGGGAGCCTAACTGAAACAGGTGACACCAACCTCAGCCTATCTTTGGATAGGCTTGAAAATCACCATTCCCCATTCATAATAATCAGAAACCCAAGAATTAAAGATCATAAACTTGTTGTTGACCAAGTTTGACCTGAACAAATTATCTTCTAAAAAATAGAGCTTAACTAATAAATCTCACAATAAGCTTTTGTTTGATCTGAAATGAGCTTATAGAACCAAGAAACAACAACTTTCACAATATCATTGCTAACATCAAATTTTAACTAGAAAGAGAGCATAAACTGAAATGGATCCACACTGAAATTGAAACTTGATTGAAGTTTGAATTACACTGAAAAGCTTATTAATACAACTTGTAGACTAAAAAAAAACACTGATAACTTGAAAATTAATTATAACTACATTAAGCTACACTAACATTAAATTACTACTAAAACTACCCCCTTGGCTCTGCTGCTTCACATTTCTTTTTATATGGGACCATTAGGGTACTAGAGACCCTATGTGTGAATCCCACATCCATTTTTAACCATTGGATTTGCTTGAAACCATCTTGACCTTTGAATCATTCTTTTGGCGCCAAAGTCCCAATTGGCAGGTGGGATTGCTTGTGG
Source organism: Artemisia argyi (assembly GCA_030686995.1). Taxonomy (NCBI): domain Eukaryota; kingdom Viridiplantae; phylum Streptophyta; class Magnoliopsida; order Asterales; family Asteraceae; genus Artemisia; species Artemisia argyi. The sequence goes on from CM060701.1 coordinate 39,820,015, forward strand.
GATTTTTTAGGGCATTAATTGGTTTTGTGGTTTAGTGGTAGGAAGGGGGGGCAAGGAATGGGATTGGTGACAGAGTTGGTGAAAGTGTGGGGGAGGGGGTACACAGTAACGATGCTCAAGTGGGGGTGAAGGTGATTGTGTTTGACCAAATTTTGACCAGAGGTGGGAGTAGTATTAAAAAGACGGGGTGGGTTTATTTTGTGGGATGGATTGGGCTGATTTGTGATGGGCTTGGGGGGTCAGGTTTGGATTAGTTTTTTAGGTTTAGTTAAAAAGGGTCCATTTGATTTGATAATAATACACAAGGACCAACTTTGTAAATACTGAAATGTTAGGGACTGAAATTGCATCTTTCCAAAGTTATCACAAAAGTACCATTCCTGCCAATATATAATTTCATAAGGACCCTTGTTGTTTATTTTCCGAAATAAAATCACCCGAGGACTAAAATTGCCATTTTCCAAAGTGTAGGGACCAAATGTGTAATTTCCACAAAACTTTCACCTAGGGACTAAAAAATGATTTTTGTAACTTCCCAAGGACCAAAAGTGATTTTTCTTTCAAAATTATCCCACCAGGGACTGAATCTGACAATTTCTGAAACTCCAGGGACTAATTTCGCCAATTTGGATTTTTAAGGACTAAACATGTAATTTTCTCAAACTTTTTACCCAAAGTCTAAATTTGATAATTTTTACTTTTAAAAACTTTGGGTTGACTTTTCTTTCGTTTTAAAACGTCAGGGACTAGTTTTGTCAATATTTGAAACTTGAGGGACTGAAACTGCCAATTGTGCAAACTTTGTTCGTTTTTCATTTGTTTTTAAACGTTTTGCATCTAAAACATATAAAACACACTTTTGAGATAATTTCAGTATTTTGATGCATTATTGGGTGTTTTTGGATGTTTTGGCAGTTCATATAAGACAAAAATGATGAGTATTTACACACTCATCAATCCCCCACACTAAACTATTGCTAGTCCCTAGCAATATTTTGAGAAAAACTTGATGGATTTTAAACTCTTTACCAAAAGCCATCACTTCTGGAGTAGCCAGGTGTAAGAACTGTGGCACACCTGATAACCGTGTGATTTTAAGCAAACCACCAGCTGTCAACGGATTTGAGTAGTCTTTACCAGGAGCCGTTTGCTCCTGGACTAGCCAGCTCTTGATGGAATAGTCAACATCTTGGTGAGCTGATTACCAATTATGGATTTTCCACGGCCTTTACCACAAGCCATAATCTTGCGGGCTAGCCAACTCATTTGTTTTCGGGGAGTTGATGAACCATACAATTTTGGGCAAATTGCAAGCCGTAAACGGATTTGAGTTGTCTTTACCAAGAGCCGTTTGCTCCTGGACTAGTCAATCCCTTCTGTCGCTTAGACAAGGCGGACTGATTACCACAAAAAATTTTAAGCACCAGTGAAAAATTTTTGAAAATTTTTAAATTTTGGCAAAAACGGGGGTATTATATAGTAAAATGTGATAAAATTCGCAAGAATAGCGAATACCCCCCCACACTAAGCATGAATATTGTCCTCAATATTCAAAATCCCGGCTATTATACCGACATTTTGAACGTAAAAGGGCAACATTACAAGCTAAGCGTGGAAAACACCATTTTGTTTTTCACTCTTGTAACCATAGCATGGGGGACTCCCCCACACTTAGGGTGAAAACCCTATAAGCATGCTCTGTTTTTGTTTACCGAGTCGCTAGCGTGACTCGACCCCGAATTCATTTGTCCTTGGGGAAGCATGATGTGGAAGAAATGATCTCCATCGGACTTTCATTCAAGATGTTTGGACAAACATTTGAAGCACGTGAAAGTTCCACACCGATGAGATAAGTATCCGGCTCAAAATAATGATACATGAAAATGCCGGGATCAAATATAGTGTCCTCACTCCCGAAGGAGTGAAGAAGAGAAGAAGTCACCCTGTAGGTGAAGAAAAGGAAGAAAAGCATGATAAAAAGCATGATTTGATCTTCTTCCTCAAGAGGAGGCTCCGTAGCCTGAGTTTGGATTTCAAAGGGTAAGCTCGTAAACAACCCGGGAGGGTGGGTGGGATTTTGCAAATTCTCATAATTGAGAGCATCTCCCCCCGGGATATCAAACTCTAGAGGAGTTTTGATATGATGAGTAAGTTCACAGGAGAACTCCTCAAAGGCGAATGAATCATATATGGGAAGAGAATTATGAGAATGAGAAGTGGTAATGCCACTAATCTTCTCTCCCATATGATCAAAGGTAAAGGCTTCAAATTCCGGTATAGGATCCTCGGAAACAATGTCACTATCCTTTATGGGGATAGGAGATGAAATAGGTTTCATTTTGAAAGCCTCGATTTTGGAAATGAGGAGATCGACATTCAATAATGTTGCACGAAGTGCTTCATCCTTGATTTCGGTGTCAATCTCATCATTCTCTTCTTCTAAGCTGACTAGCTCAGAAGGTAATTCTTCCATATAAACGATGTCCTCACAAGATAACGAGTTGTCATCAGTAGAATCGGAGAACATCTCATCATGATTGGATGGGAAGAATAGGGGAGGAGGAATATCACACATATGGTCAGAAGTCCCCTGTGACTCTCTCGGGATTGGGACAAGGATCTCAACACTAGACTTTATTAATTCGTCCGATTCCTTATCAGGAACAGTGCTAAGATGCTCATCCCCCATGATCAGGGAGTGAGTGTGAACTTCAGGTGTGATAATAGCAGACTGAGGGAGACACAAAATACTAGCACACATAGATTCTATATTTTTCATGTGTTCTTCTGCTAGCAATTCTTGCATACTCTTATCTCCCTGTGCTTTCACGGAAGGAATCTCAACTGATGAACTGGATGAAGCTTTGTAATATTCTTTCATTTGAATAGAATCCTCATCATCATCGTCATCATGAATAAAACGGAACAAAGAGCTAGATTTGGCTGCTTTTTCTTTCGCATAAGCTTCCGTAACAGCTTTTTCAAAATCATCTATGGTTTCAATTTTAGCAACCTGCTCTTCCGTCAATATTTTAGCCATGCATTTCTCATGTGAATTAAGAGTAAATGAAAATTGTGGGGGTGGGGACTTGTCAAAACCAGAAGGTTGACATTGGTAATCATCATGAGGACCCCCACAATTCATACAAGAAACACTGGGTGTATTATGAAGTTTTGTGGTACCCAACTCCTTAAGTTCTTTTAATATCTCAAGAACCTCTACTATAATGTCAGTAGCAGAAGGAGTTGTGTGAATCATTTGGTGCTGTGGAGGTGGGTCTGAAAACGAATAGTCGTAATTGTTACAAGGAATTGGATTCCTTGTTTGACAATCCGAGCTAAAGTGAGGACCTCCACAGTACTCACAATAGTAAAACTGTTGAGTTAGGCTTGGTGTATTTTGATACGAAGCATCATTGAAATTTGGGTAATATGATTCTTGCTCGTATGAATGTGATGGGTAATCGAAAAAATTTGAAGAGTCGTTGAATGAGTTTTGATTAGGATCATAAGCAAATGAATTACTCGACCCACAAAACAAACAACTCCCGTTGTGGATATCATTACCACATTGCACACATGTACACCAACGACATGGAAAACCGAAAAGCGGCTCACCACAACCGACACAAGGAACAAAATCTGGAGGTGGGACAAGTGGTGTGCTCTTAGAGCTAGCAATTTCCACCACTTCCGTTATGGTCTCGGGTTTAGGTTCTTGATAAACGTGAAGGTTGGGTAAGTCGTGCTTTTCAGTCTCTGCCCTAAGCTCAGCACGTATGCTTGACAAACTTTTGACCGTAAACCATGAAAGGTTAAGATCAATTTTTGAAGGTTTAGGAGCAATTGTGAGCTTAGGTTCTTGGACAACCGTAGGTCGGACGTATTTAGCACGTCCATCGTCAGAGGGAAGTACAGGGTCCTTTGTCACCTCGGTTTCTTGATTCATTTCCCTCACCGGAGAGGGAATAAGAATCGAAGGTCCATCATAATCACTACGACATCTCGATATTTTTGACAAGGCCATAAGTTTTTCAATTTTGCTCTCAAAGGCCCATTGTTCGAAGAAATCGTCATCGAGAGATGTCATATAGAATTATACATGAGAGGGGTATAAGAAGGTAGAATCAAACGGATAGAGGGTAAGGAAAAATATTTTTGGGCTTTTATGAAAAATATATGAACAAGGGTGGATAAATGTACAATGGATTGAATTCCAAAAACACTAATCAGAAAAACCGTTTAGATAAACGCGCACAACCTCCCCGGCAGCGGCGCCAAATTTTGATTGAGCCCGAACCACCTAACTTATATTGACCAGGGTATGGTCAACAAAGTCAAACAGCCTAGACTCAATGCTCCGCGGAAGTATAAGGTTTCCCCGGGTCGTATGTCCCGACGAGGTGTGAATTGTAAACAAACGGTTATTTGATCGGGTGAATTTGGATGAGAAAAAGGTTTGTGTGTGATTGAACTATGGAATATACAAGGAAATAGCTTAAATAAGCTATAGTGATAAGACGGGAAGCTAAGAAAAACCAGAAACGATTAAAACCTAAAAACGCGTACGTTACGTTTAAATAAACGTAGACGTACGAAATAAAACGCGAGTTTTAACCAAATAAAATACTTACAAAAGTGAAAATCACATTTTTACAATCCTAATAATAAAATAAACCTTTTAGAAAATTAAAATTACTTTTTATACTATTTAATTATTTAATATTAATTAAAAACTATTTAATACTTATTATTAATATTTAAATAACTAAAATACACTTACAATATTATTTAAATACTAAAAAGGTGAAAATAAAATTTTTAAAATTATAAAATAACTAAAAATAAGTTTTAAAAATAAAAATAAGTATTTTTGTCTTTTTGTGGTTTTTCTATTAAATAATTACTAATTAAATACTAATTATCTAATTAACTATTTTAAATTAAGAAAATTACTAAATGAACAGTGAAAATTCTAATAAAATTTCTAAAATTATTTTACAACATATAAAAGCTATAAAAAATATAAAAACTTGATTTTACTTAATAAAAACTAATAATGCTATTTTAAACTTAATATTAATTAATAATTAATAAAACTAAAATTAATTCTAATAAATACTAAATGAAAAGATAAAAATCTGAAAAAATTATTATAACTACTTTAATATAAGATATAATTAATAAAAATATAAAAATGACAAGTACTTAATAAAAATTTAAAAATGAAAATTAAAATTAAATTACATTAAATAGAAACTATCACTTAATTTTAAATTTGTTTTTCTTGATTTTTTCTTTTACAAACCTATTAAATACTTAAAAACAAACACTTTTTGTAAAAACAAAATTTTTGTAAACTTAAAATAAGCTGAAAACAAGCTAAGACTTGAAACAGTTGACCAAAGTTGACCAATGTACAAAATAAGCTAAAATGACCAAAGGTGGGGCCCACAAGGGTAAAATCTGGTTCACTTGAGTTAATGAAACAAGATTAAGCAAATAACAACCTACAAATAAGCATCAATAAGCCAAAAAGCCAAAATAAGCACTTTACTAATTGTGTTCTGAGGCAGATTAAGGGACAAGGTTTATGACCAATTTTAGGTGGGGTCCACAAGCTTAAGGGTCAAACAAATGGTCAAAAGTCCAACCCTACCAGGAGGGGGGTTGAGGGGAACCAAACACCAAGGCCTTGAACCACTGTAGTGGCCACAACCCACCACAAAAGGTGGTGGTGTGCAGCTGAGCTGCTGAGACAGAACAGATATGATGCCCTGCAGCCTACTTCAAAGGGCTGTGGGGCCCACTAAACAAAATCACAAAAATCTAGGAAAAATCCCAAAAATCAACAAGGTGGTAGAGATTAACCATGTAAAATCTTAAGTCCTAATTCCTTGTATCCATCAATTTAAAAGCTTCCAAAATTGATCAAAATCTGAGATGGCAAAGTTTTTGACTTTTGAAGAAACTTGCTACTTTGACTAAAATGAGATTACACAGGCTCTAATTGATTTAAATTGATGTTATATGTTATATTGAAACTAAATTATGTAACTACAACACAATATGAGCTAGCATGAATGATTTGGGTGTGTAAATCACCAACAGTTAACTGACATGGGAAGGTGTTGGTGATTTTGACTATCTGTCAACTAATTGCAGGTTGTGAACTTATAAATAACCTAAAATTACCTAATGTAACATGTTAGTGATGCAATAATACCAAAGCAACAACAAAACCTCAGCAATCAAGCTTGACCCAAACACCCTTTTACAAACTGAAATTGAAGGTTTGTGAAATAAACTGATAATCTACACCATGAACATAACCTTAAACTTTCACTAATCCAGTATTGAACATAAAGAAACATAAATCAACAGCCATAACAACTATAACTAGTAATAACAAAGTTTGAGCAATAATAAATAGGAACTTGAAGTGAGACTTACAATCCTGGGAGCCTAACTGAAACAGGTGACACCAACCTCAGCCTATCTTTGGATAGGCTTGAAAATCACCATTCCCCATTCATAATAATCAGAAACCCAAGAATTAAAGATCATAAACTTGTTGTTGACCAAGTTTGACCTGAACAAATTATCTTCTAAAAAATAGAGCTTAACTAATAAATCTCACAATAAGCTTTTGTTTGATCTGAAATGAGCTTATAGAACCAAGAAACAACAACTTTCACAATATCATTGCTAACATCAAATTTTAACTAGAAAGAGAGCATAAACTGAAATGGATCCACACTGAAATTGAAACTTGATTGAAGTTTGAATTACACTGAAAAGCTTATTAATACAACTTGTAGACTAAAAAAAACACTGATAACTTGAAAATTAATTATAACTACATTAAGCTACACTAACATTAAATTACTACTAAAACTACCCCCTTGGCTCTGCTGCTTCACATTTCTTTTTATATGGGACCATTAGGGTACTAGAGACCCTATGTGTGAATCCCACATCCATTTTTAACCATTAGATTTGCTTGAAACCATCTTGACCTTTGAATCATTCTTTTGGCGCCAAAGTCCCAATTGGCAGGTGGGATTGCTTGTGGGATTTTTTAGGGCATTAATTGGTTTTGTGGTTTAGTGGTAGGAAGGGGGGGCAAGGAATGGGATTGGTGACAGAGTTGGTGAAAGTGTGGGGGAGGGGGTACACAGTAACGATGCTCAAGTGGGGGTGAAGGTGATTGTGTTTGACCAAATTTTGACCAGAGGTGGGAGTAGTATTAAAAAGACGGGGTGGGTTTATTTTGTGGGATGGATTGGGCTGATTTGTGATGGGCTTGGGGGGTCAGGTTTGGATTAGTTTTTTAGGTTTAGTTAAAAAGGGTCCATTTGATTTGATAATAATACACAAGGACCAACTTTGTAAATACTGAAATGTTAGGGACTGAAATTGCATCTTTCCAAAGTTATCACAAAAGTACCATTCCTGCCAATATATAATTTCATAAGGACCCTTGTTGTTTATTTTCCGAAATAAAATCACCCGAGGACTAAAATTGCCATTTTCCAAAGTGTAGGGACCAAATGTGTAATTTCCACAAAACTTTCACCCAGGGACTAAAAAATGATTTTTGTAACTTCCCAAGGACCAAAAGTGATTTTTCTTTCAAAATTATCCCACCAGGGACTGAATCTGACAATTTCTGAAACTCCAGGGACTAATTTTGCCAATTTGGATTTTTAGGGACTAAACATGTAATTTTCTCAAACTTTTTACCCAAAGTCTAAATTTGATAATTTTTACTTTTAAAAACTTTGGGTTGACTTTTCTTTCGTTTTAAAACGTCAGGGACTAGTTTTGTCAATATTTGAAACTTGAGGGACTGAAACTGCCAATTGTGCAAACTTTGTTCGTTTTTCATTTGTTTTTAAACGTTTTGCATCTAAAACATATAAAACACACTTTTGAGATAATTTCAGTATTTTGATGCATTATTGGGTGTTTTTGGATGTTTTGGCAGTTCATATAAGACAAAAATGATGAGTATTTACACACTCATCACTGGACCTTCTAAAGCTTTAGTGACTGTGGATGACCATGTTGATTGGACTGTTCATGAACCTGCTGAAAAGGAAGCTTCTACTTCTGAGTAAGTGAATATGCTGGCATACTACCCCACAGAGGATAAGAAGGATCAAGTTTCCTTGATGGGCATCTCTCTGGTACATAACTGTGTTTTTGGTTGCAGTGTAAGATATAATGAACTTAAACAAGAATATGATGAATTGAAACCTAAATACAATGAGTGTTATGTAGAAGTTGAGGCTTATAAAAAGGCTTTAAAAACTTTAGAAAGACAGAAGGTATGGTTTCAAAAGAATCAGCTTAAATATGAAGAAAAGATAAGAGTTTTAGAAAGTGATTTAGAATGTACTAAGATAGATTTAAGGCGTACTGAAAAAGAAAAATCTGATGTAGAACTAGAAAAACAATAATTACAAGAAAAGTTTGATAAAGAAGTGGCTGGTCGTAAGAAATGGCAAGAAGGGGATTCTCATTTGAACAAATTGCTTGATAGTAGTCAATCTGTTAGGTCTAGAAAAGCATTAGGGTATGATAAATATATAGATCCTGAGGAATTAACTTACCGTGATATATCCAGTGTTTTTGACCCTGAACCTACCCTAGAATTTCAAAAACCTGTAAAATATGTTAAGGAAGGGGGATTGAATGCTCTACCTGGACCTATTAGAGGAGAACACATGCCTATAGACCTGTCCATACCTGTTGACTTTAATGGATCACACCATCTTTATGGCAAAAAGTCAAGTGACTTGCCAGACCCTGTTTCTAAATCTACTGACTTTGTCTCTTGTTCTGACAGTGACAAGTCTTCTAACCAAGGGTCTACTGCTTATACCAGTTGTGATTCAAGTGAAAAGTCAGACCTTCCCAAGACATCACCCAAGACTCCCTACAAGCCTGTTAGAGTTACTACTGATAACAAGACAGTTTCTTCTGAAGACTTGTTATTTAATTCTTTGCAAAACAATGTTTCTAGTTTTGTTAAAAACAATTCTATTAATGTTTCTGGTTTGAATTCTTTTTCATGTTATGGAACATCTTTCACTTTGAATAAATCTTCTAAAAAGAAGAAATGCTTTGTGTGTGGAAGTAAATTTCATTTGATTAAGGATTGTACTTTTCATGAGCAAAGAATGGGTGTATGTGTTAGTCAAAGAAAACCTAGGCAAATGTGGAAGAATGTTAATGATATACCATCTTTTGTTCCACATCAGTAGAAACACAACTCTGCTGAAAAACATTCTTCTTGGAGAAGAACTGGTACTAGACCTTATGTGCGACCCACTAGTTCTTTCTTTCATAATGGTTATTGGCCTAGACAGTTTGACTCTATGTATGTTGGTGGAGGGTATTGGGATACTACTGTGAAGCCCTCAGCAGGTTGTTTTTGGACAAAGAAGGGACCTAATTTGCAATACAGGCCCAAGAACAATGGTGGATCTAAAACATCTACATGGTCTACCTCTTATGATCCACAAGGCAGGCTCAAGTCAGCAATGACTTGAGTCTCCAATGTGTACTAATTCTTGTATATTATGTTGTTGTTGTAGGATCATCCCCTGAAGAGTACTGAAGTAGGTATAGTAGATAGTGGTTGTTCCAGAAGTATGTCAGAGAACAAGGATAAGATGCATGACTTTGTGCCTATAGAAGCAGGAGGCAATGTGACTTTTGGTGGAGGAGATGGAAAAATCACTAGGAAGGGCACTATTAAAACACCTCTGTTAGATTTTGAGAATGTATATTATGTGAAGGAACTTGAGCACTTTAATATGTTCTATGTATCACAAATCTATGACACCAAGAATAAAGTTTTCTTGTCTGAGAATGAATGTCTTGTGCTGTCAAAGGACTTCAAACTTCCAGAAGATACAACTGCTTTGCTAAGAGTTCCTAGAACCTTCAACTTGTACACATTCAATCTGAATGATGTTAAACCAGAAGGTGATCTAACATGTTTGGTGGCCAAAGCTTCCCTGGATGAATCTACAAGATGGCATAGGAGGATGGCTCATATGAATTTCAAGACCATTAACAAGCTTTCTAAACTTGGTCTGGTTCAGGGACTTCCTTCAAAAGTCTTCACCAATGAACATAATTGTGTTGCATGCAACAAAGGAAAGCAACACAGAGCCTCATACAAAGCCATAATAGTTGTGAGCACCATTTCAGAACCTCTTCAGTTGCTGCATATGGATCTCTTTGGTCCAACTCCTATCAGAAGTATTGATCATAAGTACTTCTGCCTGGTTATCACTGATGATTATAGCAGGTTTTGCTGGGTATTCTTTTTGAAAACTAAAGATGAAACAACTCCTATTTTAAAAGAATTCATTACCCTGATTGAAAACCAACTAAATAAAAAGGTTAAAGGCATTAAGTGTGACAATGGGATAGAGTTCAAAAATGTTGTTTTCATAGACTTCTGTAAGTCTAAAGGGATAAAAAGGGACTATAGCACTCCAAAAACCCCACAACAAAATGGGGTTGCTGAAAGAAAAAATAGGACCTTAATAGAGGCAGCAAGATCCATGCTTGCAGACTCTAAGTTACCCACTATGTTTTGGACTGAAGCAGTAAGTACTGCTTGCTATGTCTTGAACAGGGTATCCATCACTAGACCTCATGTCCAGACAACTTATGAACTTCTCACTGGGAAAGTTCCAGACATTCATTACCTTAAATCTTTTGGGTGTAAAGTGACCATTTTGAACACTAGTGATGCATTGGGAAAGTTTGATGGCAAGGCTGATGAGGAGTATATTGTGGGTTATTCAGCTCATAGCAAGGCATATAGGGTCTACAATTTGCATGCTAAAAGAATTGAGGAATCCCTTAACCTGAGATTTCTAGAAGATCAGCCTAATGTTCAAGGACAAGGTCATTCTTGGTATTTTGACCTAGGTTACTTGACTGATTACTTGGGGTACACTAGATATGTCTCTAATCCAAATACAGGTACCAAAGATACAATTTCTAGCCCTGCAGGTTCCCTGGATGATGACTTAGAAAGTGACTCTGAGAAAGATGAACAAATCATTGTTGCACCTTATTTTCCACCTAACCATTTTGCAGATAACAATTCTGTTGCTGAACATGAAGATGAGTCACATTATGCAGAGGTTGCTAGACTTAAGAAGCAAGAGCATGTAGCCACTCAGGAAGCTAAGAGACTCAGTGAAAAGTTTTCACAAGAGACCGATGCCTTACTTCAACAATCAGCACAAGCAGTCAGTGGAAACAAGGATGTTGCTGACAGTTCTACTAAAGGCTCTCCTGTTCCTGCTGATGTGATCAAAACTGCTGATAGTCCTGCTGCACAATCTCCCATTTCTACTGAAGTGTCTACAGACTTTGACAAGCCATTTACAAGATTTCCAAGTCCTTCTGATCTTGGTAATTATCAACCCAAGACTGGTATCTTTAACTCAGCTTCCTATGATAGTGAGTTTGGACCCACTGTCAACAACCTTGATACCACAATAAATATCAACCCCACAGCAACAAAGAGGATCAATATTGCTCATCCCCTATCAAAGGTTATTGGAGATCCTCAAGCACCTATTAGAACTCGAAGTACTGTGAAGAACACTAAATATGGTGAAGTTGCTTTCATTTCCTATGTCTACAATCAACAAAGGGACAATCATACAGACTTCAAACATTGTCTGTTTGCTTGCTTCCTTTCTCAAATATAGCAAACCAGTGTTCCTCAAGCACTTGCTGATTCAAGTTGGCTTGAAGCAATGTAAGAAGAGATGTTGCAATTTAAGAATCAGCAGGTTTGGATACTGGTCCCTCTCCTTGATGGTAAATATGCAATTGGGACAAAATAGATTTTGAAGAATAAAAGAGGTTCAAGGGGTATTGTGGTGAAAAACAAAGCAAGGTTAGCGGCTCAGGGGTTCAAGCAAGAGGAAGGCATAGCCTATGATGAAGTCTTTGCACCTGTGGCCAGAGTTGAAGCAATCAGGATATTTTTGGCCTATGCATCTTATATGGGCTTTATGGTATATCAGATGGATGTCAAAGGTGCTTTTCTATATGGTGAGATTGAAGAGGAGGTTTATGTGACTCAACCCAAGGGTTTTGAAGACCCAGATCATCCTGATCATGTTTATAAGGTTGTTAAAGCTCTCTATGGACTACATCAGGCACCTAGAGTTTAGTATGCTAGGTTGTCTACATTTTTGCTGAAGCATGGTTATAGAAGAGGTGCCATAGACAAGACTCTCTTCCTTAAGAAAGACTCCAGGGATATCATTCTAGTGCAAGTTTATGTGGATGATATCATATTTGGTTCCACTAAAGAAGAATGGTGTAGATAGTTTGAGGATTTGATGAAGGGAGAATTTCAGATGAGTGCCATAGGGGAGCTCATTTTCTTTTTGGGTTTACAAGTTCAACAGAAACCTGGTGGTATCTTTATCAGTCAGGATAAGTATGTAAAAGATATGTTGAAGAAATTTGATATGGATAATGTCAGCACTGCCACTACTCCCTATGAAGCTCCCAAACCAAAGAACAATCTTGAACCTGATCTTCCTGTGAATGTCCATTTGTACAGGTCCATGATTGATTCTTTGATGTATTTGACTGCTTCTAGACCTGATATTACATTTGCTGTGAATGCTTGTTCAAGGCACCAAGTCACTCCACTTACTTCTCACTTGAATGCTGTCAAAAAGATCTTCAAGTACCTGAAAGGCCAACCCAAATTAGATCTTTGGTACCCAAAAGAATCTCCTTTTAAGCTGGAAGCATATAGTGATAGTGACTATGCTGGTGCCAATATGGATAGGAGATCCACAACTAGAGGTTGCCAATTCCTTGGAAGAAGACTGATTTCTTGGCAATGCAAGAAACATACCATTGTTGCTACCTCTACTATTGAAGCAGAGTATGTTGCTGCTGCCAATTGTTGTGGACAGGTTCTATGGATTCAGAATCAATTGCTGGATTATGGGTATAATTTCATGAATACCACCATTTTTATTGACAATCAAAGTACCATTTGCATTTTTAAAAATCCAGTTTTTCATAATAGAACTAAACATATTGAAATCAGGCACCACTTTATCAGGGATGCTTATGAAAAACATTTAATTAAAGTGGTTAAAATTCACACGGATGATAATGTGGCAGATCTGTTAACTAAAGGTTTTGATGGTCCTAGGTTTCAACACTTAGTGGTCCATATTGGTATGCTTAACCCTTGAATGCAAAGTTTGAGGGGAGGCATAAGCCTCAGAGGAGGCATATGCCTCAGGGGAGGATTGTGATTGTAAACTTTGTATAATTTGAGAATATTATTATTTGGCTAACACTAACCAACTAATGTTTCTGTAAGATTTGTTTGTTTTGTTACTCTGTGTTTGAATTGCAGAATGTCCTCATTGTTTGAAATTCACCAAGAGCTGTATCAAAGGGAATATGGTCTTGTATGTTGAGTATTGTTTCTACTGAAGAGTCAATCATACTGAAACATATTGTTTCTACTGAATAATTACACAAGAATTGACAATTAAGGAAAGATTTTCATTCATTCAAGAAACAATTTACAGCTTACATACAACTTCAAAGTGGATTACAAAGATCATTCCTATGCTAAGACTACCAAATCTATACTAAGCTTCTATCATGTATTACAAAAGGGCTGGTGGATAAGCATGACCAGTACGATGAAGAAGCTGAAGGTGAAAATGGAAAAGAAGAGGAGGAAGAATGATGATGATGACGACGAAGATGCTCGAGTACCTAGTTTTATAACTTCAGTTCAAGGCAAGAAGATGCTCAAGAACCTAGGTTTACATCTTCGGTCCTTGGCAACATCCCATCATCACCTACTCCATTTTCCCTTTCCCTTTACTCACAACCTCTGCCTTCTTGCCCTTTCGCCTGCGTCCATGGTATGAAGCACCAGATCCTGGAGTAGGAAGACCCAACACCACACCCCGTGATGTTGGAAGAGATGGATTTCTCTTCCTTGGCCTTGGTTAGGATCTCTCTGGTGTGGAAGGAGGAAGAAATGATGAATCTTCGTCTTCATCCTCTGAAGAGTCTTCGTCAGAAGTAAAGATGGAGGGAGAGACATATTGTCTCTCAGCAGGTTCGGGGGCATTACTTGGTTCCTCCTTCTCCAAAGCATTACATCGCCTTTCCAACTCTCTAGCATAATATGAATCGTCTAATTCAGATGGATACGGTGGAAGATCATCTGATGAAGAAGAGGAGGAGGCCAGGTCAATAATTTCGGGTTTGAAAGACATTATTTGGTGATGAATTTGGGTTAATTGTGAAATTAGGGTTCTGATATGATTTGGGGGTAATTTGATATCTAAGAAGTGTGATTTGGGGTTATTAAATAGGCAAAGTTTAGGCTTTATGATCATTAATGCAAGTTGGGTGGCACAGTAAAATCAAGATATTCACTGAAGATATTTTTTTACTCTTGATTGGTTTCTGCTGATTGACCATCCATCAGTAGATTGACTTCTATTTCTGCTGAAGGGTATTTTTGAAATTGGAGGGTTCCGCTTTACACGTCAGACTTGGTCAATAGTTTGTTCCGATAATTTTGACGACGATTGGGAAACTTCCAAATATAACCTACTTTGCATATCTTTGCCTAAACTAAATTATTCTCCCATCACTCCATTTAAACCCATCATTCTTTTTATAATTCATAACCGTCTCTCGCAACATAATTCAAATGGCACGACTTGAAATCAAGCAAGATCATAACAAGTTTGCTATTTTGGAAAAGGCTAAGGGTTATGAAGAATATGATTCAATGGTGGAGTTTTTACAGCGTTCAAAGATTCATTATGCCTTAACACATTCTCCAAATGTGGTTTATGAATCTATGGTGAAGCAGTTTTGGGCATCTGCTAGGAAAAGATCTGACACAGAGATCGTGGCTGACATTGATGGTAATGAGTATGTGGTGACTGAAATTTTGATCAGGACAAAGCTTCAGTTGGATGATGAGAATGGTGTTTATCACTCCAACACTGAAGAGATACTTGCTGGGTTAAGGGAAGCTGGTTATCAAAGCACTGACAACTAAGTGGTTGAAGAATCAGTTCTGTCCCAAGTGGAGGTATTTGGTGCATTTTCTGCTCCAATGTATAAGCAATAAGTGTGGTGGCTGGGATCAGTTCTCTACACAATTGGGTTGTGGTATTGTCTGTCTATCTAAAGGGTTAACTTATAATTTCTCAAAGTTTATTTTTGCTAATATGCTAGAAAATATTGAGAAACAAAATCATAAGTTTTTAATGTACCCTAGGTTTCTATAAATTATTTTAGGCATTACTATTGAAGACAGAATACATGTGCCCATTAAGAGTCTTGGTTCTAAGTTGTTTGCCTCTATGAGAACTAACTATAATGGGGAACATCGCCCTCTGTTAGTTGCTATGTTGCCACATGGCAATGATGATGCAGTTGAGGGTGATGCTACTGGCCATTTGCCCTCTCCAAATGCTGCTGATGATGGTAATCCATCATCTTCAGGTGTTGCTACTGATGGTAATCCTTCAGTGGTAAATGAGGGAGAGCCATCTACAACTGCTGAACCATTACCTGTTTCTTCTGACCAACCTCCACCTTCCCCTTTACCTCTGTCACCTAGTCCTGTTCCATCACCAACTCAGGTTGCTCCTGTTGAGCTAACTCCTGAGGTTGAAGAGACAATTCAGTCTCTTGGTACACAGGTACCTATACCTCTTGAGCCTGAGATCACTAGATTACTTACACCTAGTCATGTGAGAGAGCCAGTTGATGAAGGCTCTCCTAATGTTGTACATATGTCTATTTCTCCAGCTAGGTTCATTGAAGCTCCTTTTACCACTGAGCAATCTGTTGGTGGAGCAGAGGACCCTGTTAATCTCACTTTTGTCCATGATTTGCTTTGCAGGTATATTAGAAAGACTGATGCTCTTCAAAAGGAGCTTGCTGATACCAAGTCTACTCTTGGTGGTGAGATTGATTTGCTGAAAAGCAGGGTTCTGGATTTGGAGGCACAACTTAATCAGCAGAAGAAAAGAAAGATTGTGGCAGATGCTGCTAAAGTGCCTCAGGAGGGTAATTTGGATTCCCTTGAGATTTTGGCTGAAGTTGCTAGACAAACTCATGTTTCTTCTCCCAAAGTTGCTGAAGTTTCCCAACCCAAGCAGACAATTCATTTCAGCAGAAGAAGCAGAAGACAATATTTGGCAAAGAAAGCTGCTGAATCTTCTAAGGTGTCCAGTGGTGATGAGATTCTTATGACAGATGTTGATCTTTAAGGGAATGAAACAACCAGTAATGTTCCTGCTGAAAAGACCACTGATGATGCTTCTCAATCAGCAGATACATTCTTTTTTGCTGGAAAGGAATATGTAGTATCATCTGACAAGACAACATCAGCTGATCCAATGCCAGAGGAAGTTCCTGCTGATAAATCAGTAGATTTACATGTTGATTGTCCTGATGGTTCTCTAGCACAAGATACTACTAGTCAGACTTCTGTTCCTCCTGAAGCTACTTCCACTCAGAAAGATAAAGGAAAATCTGTTATGGTAGCTTCAGCATTTCCTTCTAGAGAGAAAACTAAGCAAGAACTAGCCAATGATAAGCTTAGTGAACTGCTTGCAGCACAATTGCAAGCTAAAGAGGAGGCTGCAAAGACTAAGAGAGATTTGGATATGAAGGCATCATAGGAACTTGCTAGGAAGATCTAGGCTGATTTGGATCAAATGGGTCCTCCACTTACTCATTCACTACCTGCTGAAAGGAAAAAGGAGTTAGATGAAATTGCTAAGAGGTTATCTGCTGAGCAATGGGAAAATTTGGCTTCTCAAGTATCTGCTAAGCCTGATTTGGCAAAATCTGTTCTTGGAGTTGATTATCATGAGACTGATTTTTCTAAAAGGATGGTTGAAAGAGCTTAGTTACAGAGGCAAGCAGAGGAAGAGAGGAAAGCTAAAGAGCTAAGGGACAGACCATGGACAAAAGGAGAGATTAAAAAGTATATGAGGAATTTTGTCAAGAATCAAGGGTGCTCTATGTTTGGATCAGGATGGACTCAAAAGAAAGTTTGTGGCTTTTCAGACACTCAGCTCACTTTCTACTATGACAAGATCATCTCTAATCTTCATTCCTCAGGTATCAATTTTCTAGATGTGTTAGAGAAGCGTGGCATACTTATGGATAGGCCTGTTGCTAAGAGGATCAGGCTTGATGATTCTACTGATCAGCCCACAGAATCCACTGAGTCTTCATTTTGTGCTCAGGAGCATATTCATTCTCCTTCAGTGTTAACTCAAGTTGATGATTCTGCTGAAGCTGTTCCTTCACCATCTACTGATATTGCAGCAGATACTATTGTGGAGCCTTCTAAACCTTCAGATGTTGGTAGGTCTTCTTCTACTACCGTTGATGCTTCATCAGCTGTTTCTGTAGTTCCAGAGTCTGTTTCCACTGAAGCTCCTATCTCTGAACCTATTTCTACTGAAGATCAAAAGGATGTTTCTCCTGATGCTTCAGCAGATGTTCCTAAAGCTTCAGAATCCCTTCCTCCTGAAGATCCAAAGAGTGTATCTCTTGATGCTTCAACACCGGTTCCCACTGATGAGACTCCTGATGATCCTCCACTTGTTACTCCTGCTACTCCTGATAATAGGAAAAAGACTGTAGCTAAGAAGAGAAAAGCCTCTAAGGGAGAATCACCTAAGGATAGTACTTTTATTGACTTTGATTCTGATGATGACAATCCTGTGGTTTGGGAGAGAGTAGTTAAATGGGAACTTATTGACTCTCCAACTGGTCAAGGACAAGTCAATGTACTTCACAGACAAGATGGTTCCACCAAAGAGTTTACTTTTCTCAAACAAATTTTACATATAGTGGATAGGCAAGACATTCTTTCTATATATGGATAGGTTGTAACCTATTATAAATCTCATCAACCTGAAGGGATTGGTATGTTTTTGCTGGGAGATTTACAAATTCTCTGTGATTCTTATCTTTTTACTGGTACTGGTTTTCATGTGTGGAAAGGTTAGAATAATTGGGTAGTTGATACTTGGAAATACTTTCCTCTGCCTGATGTTCAAATGATCACTACTACCACTGGCAAAACCCTGTATTGTTGGGCAGATGTCATATATCCAATCACAATAGGTGTTATGAACCAATTGTTGGAAGTAAAACTCACTGTTCCTTTGGATATGATTGGGAATGATATGCATATGGCTGAACAGTTGATTAGAGCTATCAAGAGGAGTATCTTGGTTAAGAAGGAATTGGAAACTCAGCATGGTGTTCGTATTGAAACTTGGTACGTGGGGTTTGCACTAGGCTTTACCTCTCAAGGGATCTTGAGAAGCTTACAACCCCCACCAGGCAGTGTACCTGATCGATGTAGTATAGTATAGTGACAAGTACCGGGGGATTGATCGTTCAGCTAGGAATAGTGTCGCTAGGATCAGAAAACCTAAATACTAGATCTAGAGATGAGGGATGATTCTTTTTGTATTTTTATCTTTTTTAGAAAGCAAGTAAAAATCTCGGGTTCGAAGGATTTGGGCGGAATTAGTTGCTAGTCAACTAACCCAATACTAAGATGCAATCAAAATAAAATACTAAAATGAAAATAAAACTATATTAAACTAAGGTTGTGAGCAATAAGTAGGAGAAATGTGTTTACTTAGATTTCACTACTCCCTAGATATCTTTTACACGTTAATTACTTGTTATAGTTGCGTGGATGACGGATTGTATTCCTTAATACCATTCATGGGGTGGCATACTTACTTCCCGAATCCTATGAGTTCCTACTTCACTCCTATGTCCAGCCTGCAAGAAGCTCCTAACATGGGATCATTAGAATTTACTCATGCATTAAATACAACCAACAAAACCTAGTACACATCGGTTCATATTTCCTAAGACGTTCAAGCATGTTACACAATGGAGATTTGCCAGTTTTCTTAAGCCTAACATTGAAATAATTCGTCCAATACAACCATAAACAAGTAATCAACACATAATCAACATCTAGGTTTCATTAGATCTAAGCAAACACAAGATAAATCTAGCCTAGCATGTTGAAATCAAGACAAGCACAAGATATAGACAACCAACACATAGGCATATTGATTGAATTAAGAGAAGACTTATCTCAATAGCACATGTAAGGATTCAAGGGTTGAAAACCCTTGAAAAGCTGTAAAATTCGTACAAGGTTCGGCCCTAGGGTTTCTCCACACAAGTTCCTCTCTAATGAATGAAAATTAGAAAACTATATATATATATATATATATATATATATATATATATATATATATATATATATATATATATATATATATATATATATATATATATATATATATATATATATATATATATATATATATATTAGGAGGTGACGGCGTCAAGAACAAATGGGTGACGCCGTCATCTCGCCGCCAAATAAATCCTCGGACTGCCTAGATCTACATCCGACGCCGTCATGTAGTCCTCTTTTGCAGGCCGTCACACATTTAACTCTTGATGCTCTACTTGAGACGCCTTCATGTTTGTACTGGGTCGTCATGGTATTTACTCTTGACGCCGTCAGGAAAGTCTTCTTGACGCCGTCATACACTGTTCTCAGCATGAAAAATTAAGTCTTTGGCGTTTTCTTCACTTTTATGCTCCAAAAACGTCCGAATTGCTTCCTTTTCCAGATTTCACTCCTAAAGTACCTAAAATCACAAAAGGAACGATTTAGGGTAATATTTGATCAAATAAATTCAATTCCGGGCTTAAATGACCCCCTAAAAACGGATCATTTTTCGCCTCATCATATACCCTTACACTTGATATTTGCTTTTCCTCAAGCAAATGCGCTTTTATTCTAATCAAAATACAAGTTAGGGGTCATTTAACACTAATATAAAAGTAATTACAACAAATAATCATTCCACTAAAGACCAAAGACAAGCACGGAGGTCATATACTAGCACCTCACAAATAGTGTTTAGATACTCACATCTCTCGGGTGTAATAAAGTATAAATTACAATATGGAAACGGAATATATTTCTCACTACCTGTCATAGCAAAATAGATTACCATAGGCTTGGGAAAGGATCAAACCTCCACCACATGGCGTAAGCACCTAGGATAAACTATCAAAGAGGTCTTTTAAAGGGTTGTAACGTTAGGTGAGGGATATGAAATACACGGTTTTGTTGGATATAGGCAGTCTTTACTGGTGGCGAGTTAACAATCTTGGTCAATTACATGTACAATGTGGCGTTGCTAAGCCAAGACTAGACTCGACTTAAGCTAATAAATCAAAAATAACAAAAACATAAAATGAACATAGAATGAAATGGGATGGTAGTCCGTATGTTTTTTCTCTTTTTCTTTTTTCTATTTTTTTTTTCCTTTTTTTCTTGATTTTTCGATTTTTTTTTTATTTATTTATTATTATTATTTTTTTTTTTTTTTGCATACACTCTTACCCTACCATCCAAAATAATACATCATAGGGAATGTAAATTCCCCTTACACTTGAATTTTTACATACTTTACAATAAACTAATCTAATGATTCGAATTAAAAAAAATCAAAACACTTGGAGTACTTTTAAGATTAACGTACATATGAGGGTAATAAATGATGTTCTTCCCCATTACACCATAAAATAAGTACTTTACCCATGAGTCCCAATCGTCCCAAAACAATATGTACAAGGATATGACTCGACTTAGCAACCATGTAATCAATTAGATAGTTAACTTAGGGTTTAACAAATAACAATAATGCACTAAAGATGAGTGCATACACGGAAGGCTAAGGCGATTTGGGTGTACATTTAAGTGGGGTGTAACAAATTCTTCCTTTAAGTAAGATACTTAAAGTCAGAAACGAAAAGATAGGCTCGGAGGGGTGTACTAGGGGTATCGTGTACTAAAAATGAGTACAACGCTAAGGGTGTGGGAAAAATTAGTTGACTTTACTAGCCAAGTAATATGACTTAAATGGTCAAGTAATTATGATACGGGTTTAACACAAGGGTGATCCTAATGCCTCTTATCATGTAGTAAATCCTACTACACGGATGTAGTCTCACTAGCGGTCTCGGGATGCATCACTAACGCAAGTTCTAGAATCTAAATGCTACCGGTACACTCATAAGCACTAATAGTAAATGCTTTTCCTATCAAATCTAAAGGCGAACCTCACATATTTGGGTGGAAAATTTTTCTGAATGGCACGGTTTTGTGCTAGTCATACAATCTCCTATCCATGAGACGCTTGCTATGGCTAAAGTTTCACTCCTAAATGTTGTAAAAAAATTTAAATTTGGCGCTAAAATTACACTAACAAGTATTTCTCATAGTTTTATTACACATCTACTATCAAACAAACAGACTCAAGCAAAAGTGTATTTGTAAGGTATCATCATTTTACCCTCCCCTTACATTTAGGATGAACATTGTCCCCAATGTTCAAGTAAAGAATGTAAAAGTGAAAAAGTAAAAAGAAATTAAATCAAATACTCCCCTGATTCGCTCGGTATGGATAATAAGGTGGTCAGGTTAGATCTTCCTCCAAGAAAATGAACAATCAAAGCTTCCCTTCCAGAATAATAATCATCTTCTTGTCATACATAACCTGTAAATCTTGAGAAAACAGACAAGGTGACCTTGCATAAAATCGGCGGCAATCAAAGCTTTCCTTCCAGAATAATAATCATCTTCTTGTCGTACATAACCTGTAAATCCTGAGAAAACAGACAAGGCAACCTCGCATAAAATCGGCGGCAATCTACATAAGTTACTAAATTCTAGAAAACAAAATAAGATATAATGCTTGTGGAATGAAGTTTGCAGATTTCCTGGAGATTATAAAACTTAATAATTCAACAAAAACTTTAAAACTCCGTTAGAAAAACAAAACTGGTAAAATTTCCAGATTTTTACACGTGACGCCTTCAAGAGCAAGCTCATGACGCCGTCAGAAGTGACCTGCAGAAATTCTTATGTTAAGTTTCCAGAAAATTTCTAGAAAAACTTGGTCCTACATCCTGGAAAATCCTGCAAAACTTCATTATGACTTGATACAAGCATTTGACTCTAACAAATACGAATATACATGTTCACTTAATATTGTGGAGAATCATGATTGGTTTGTTTCTTAAAAACATATTTGGGGTTTCCCCTTACAGTTATCTTTTGCAAAAATACCTTTGGGTGAAGTTAAGACTAGGCCAAAACAACAAAGTAAAGTATTTCCACTATTTAGTTTAGAAACATGATCTACCAACAATAAAAATAAAGCATGCATACGGAAGCAAATAACAAACAAACAAAATAAAATCACACAAAGCATGGGTTGCCTCCCAAGAAGCGCTTTTCTTTATTTACGAGTCTTGTAGCTAGACTCAAGGTCATGGGTTACTACGTGACCTCATCATTGGTTTCACTCTCTAAGTCGTCTTCTAAACTAGTATCGTATTCCGAACCTAGTTGCAAGCATTCTTTGTAGAAACCAAGCATCCTATTCTTCACATACTCTACTCCTCTACGTCTATCGTCATCGTTCCTATAATAAGCCGCTTGCTTGTGTTCCTTTTCTATATTAGAGAGAAGGCGGTATTGCTCAATTTTGTAAGGCATTTGGTAGGCAATCTCATCATTCTCTTCCTTGAATTTAACTATCCCTAAAGTCGGATCATAACTCATCCTAGTGGCCTCAACAAATGGTTTTCCAAATATTATTTGGCTTAGGCAATCATCTATCACCGGACGAGTGTCTTCCAAAAATCGATCTCATAAGTGAAATTACCTATAATCACATGCAATCCCTTCACTCTTCCCACAAAATTACTTATCAAATTCTTATTGGGCATCATCCTAAAATCAAGTTGTTTCTTCATCACCCAATTGTAATAAGTCCTAGTCATGATGTTTATAGGAGATCTAGGATCGATATAAGCTTTCCATATATGCATATGCCCGATGTTGCATGGTATGTTGATGTTAGAGGGGTCTCCCATTTTGATAAGGGGTGTGCCAAGAATATATGGTCTCTCGGGACTATCGAATAAATCCTTATGGTATTCCCGTTCTTCCTTGGTGGGCAACTTATCAAAGTACTCTTCTATAGTCTCTACTTCCTCTAACTTCTCTCCCTTATTAACCTCAACTTCCCTACTTTCATCCCTAGTCTCGTTTTCTACTCCAACTTCATCCTTGTCACTTTCTTCTATCTCCTTATCTATTGGCTTAATGGTGACGACATTGACAAAGTGGACATGTTTGGATGATGAGGGGTCCTTAATTTGGATTCCGTTATTGGTGTCCCTAGTGTCCTTCCTAGGTGTGGTTAACGCTTGGTTTTTGAGGGCTTTCAACAAGTTGTCTATCTTGTTGGTCATCTCCATTCGTTGTTGGTTGAATTCGGTTTCGAACCTAGCTATGCGAGCTTCTTGAGATGCCATGAATTTAGACATCAACCCTTCAAGATTGTTGGTACTACCATAGTTGTTAGAAGGATTGTTGTTGAAAGTACGGCTGGAGGGTGGACCGTTTGGTTGGTAATGATTAGGCGGATTGGAAGAATTGGCTTGATTTTGTTTCCACCTAAGGTTTGGGTGATTTTTCCAAGAGGGGTGGTAGGAATCACCATAAGGGTTTTGCTCGGGTTTGAAAGTGTACCACTTATCTCCCGCTTCGTCGGTACGCGAGGATACGTAGTCCGCGAAAGCTGTTCCGGGGAGTTCCACACAATCACGAGTGTCATGGGGACCACTACATAATTCGCATGAAGAAGTGATTTTGTTCACTTGGCTTGAAGGCTTAGGATCTTCGTAAGATTTCATGAGAAACTTGACTTGGTCCTCAAGTTCCATGATCCTACGGTCGGGAGTGCTAGAGTCATTCGAAGGCAAAGATATTGCCTTGACCGTTTTGTTCAAATCACGGGGATCATTCCAACTTTCGTTGTCATAGAGAGCAAGATCTTCTATGAGTTCCCATGATTGTTCCGCACTTAGATCACGTAGCTTACCACCAGCCGATTGGTCAATGGCTCGCCTTGTGGAGAGATCGATATGGTCATAGAAGATTTGGACTTGGAGCCAAAGATCTATGCCATGATGAGGGACTTTTTGGAGTAAGTCCTTGAAACGAGTCCATGCTTCATAAAGATATTCATTTTGACGTTGTTGGAACATCAAGATGTCATTTCTAAGCTTAGTAGTTCTCCCTGGTGGGAAAAATTGAGCAAGGAAACAAGTGGTGAGATCATCCCATGTGGTGATGGATCCCGTGGGTAAACGCTCAAGCCATTGACTAGCCTGATCACGTAGAGAGAATTGGAATAGGCGTAATCGGGTTGTCTCTCTAGTTGCAACATCTAGGTCTATGGAATCTATGATTTTAAGGAAGTCCTTAAGATGTTGATTTGGATCTTCGAAACGAAGTCCATGGAATGCACAACCACTTTGCACCAACCGGATGGTGTCGGATCGCAAGGGGGTCACATTGGCTCCGGTGAGCTCAATGGTGTTTCGGTAGCCTTGGTGGCTAGGTCGGGAATACTCTCCTAAGGTTCGGGGCCTAAGAGGTTCTAGTGGTGGGTTTTGTTGAGGTGGGATGACGGGTTCAAAGATGTTCCCATCGTCCATGATGTCGGGTGGTGAAAAGTTACGAACAAAAACACAAAGAAATAAGATAGACTAAAGAGAACCTAAAAATAAAAATAAAATCTTACTAGAAAGGAATCTAGCAAGTAGACCTAATAAAAAGAGATTCTAACCTAGACAATAACAAATCCCCGGGCTGCGGCGCTAAAAACTTGGTACGTGGGGTTTGCACCAGGCTTTACCTCTCAAGGGATCTTGAGAAGCTTACAACCCCCACCAGGCAGTGTACCTGATCGATGTAGTATAGTATAGTGACAAGTACTTTCAGCTAGGAATAGTGTCGCTAGGATCAGAAAACCTAAATACTAGATCTAGAGATGAGGGATCATTCTTTTTGTATTTTTATATTTTTTAGAAAGCAAGTAAAAATCTCGGGTTTGAAGGATTTGGGCGGAATTAGTTGCTAGTCAACTAACCCAATACTAAGATGCAATCAAAATAAAATACTAAAATGAAAATAAAACTATATTAAACTAAGGTTGTGAGCAATAAGTAGGAGAAATGTGTTTACTTAGATTTCACTACTCCCTAAATATCTTTTACACGTTAATTACTTGTTATAGTTGCGTGGATGACGGATTGTATTCCTTAATACCATTCATGGGGTGGCGTACTTACTTCCCCAATCCTATGAGTGCCCACTTCACTCCTATGTCGAGCCTGCAAGAAGCTCCTAACATGGGATCATTAGAATTTATTCATGCATTAAATACAACCAATAAAACCTAGTACACATCGGTTCATGTTTCCTAAGACGTTCAAGCATGTTACACAATGGAGATCTGCCAGTTTTCTTAAGCCTAACATTGAAATCATTCATCCAATACAACCATAAACAAGTAATCAACACATAATCAACATCTAGGTTTCATTAGATCTAAGCAAACACAAGATAAATCTAGCCTAGCATGTTGAAATCAAGACAAGCACAAGATATAGATAACCAACACATAGACATATTGATTGAATTAAGAGAAGACTTATCTCAATAGCACATGTAAGGATTCAAGGGTTGAAAACCCTTGAAAAGCTGTCAAATTCGTACAAGGTTAGGCCCTAGGGTTTCTCCACACAAGTTCCTCTCTAATGAATGAAAATTAGAAAACTATAGATATATATTTGGAGGTGACGGCGTCATCTCGCCGCCAAATAAATCCTCGGGCTGCCTAGATCTACATTTGACGCCGTCATGTAGTCCTCTTTTGCAGGCCGTCACACATTTAACTCTTGACGCTCCACTTGTGACGCCTTCATGTTTGTACTGGGTCGTCATGGTATTTACTCTTGACGTCGTCAGGAAAGTCTTCTTGACGCCGCCGTACACTGTTCTCAGCATGGAAAATTAAGTCTTTGGCGTTTTCTTCACTTTTATGCTCCAAAAACGTCCGAATTGCTTCCTTTTCCAGATTTCACTCCCAAAGTACCTAAAATCACAAAAGAAACGATTTAGGGTAATATTTGATCAAATAAATTCAATTCCGGGCTTAAATGACCCCCTAAAAACAGATCATTTTTGGCCTCATCAAAACTTATTTGGACTGATTGGGTATTGGTATGGTATCTTGTTGTATATTTCTTTATTTTATTTCTTCTTTATTTCTTATTATTAAAAAAAAAAAAAAAAAAAAAAAAAAAAAAAAAAAAAAAAAAAAAAAACCTAACAGATTTGTATAGTATTGTAAATGTTGTATGCAGGTTTTGGTGTTGATTCTTTTCACACCTTCTCTGGTTATCAACTTACCTGATGTTGACTATTCCATCAAAAAGTTGGCTAGTCCAAAGGGTACAGCTTTGGTATAGACATGTCAAATCTGTTGATAGCTGTAATAGTTTGCTAAAAACTATTAGGTACTCAACTCACCCATGCTTAACAGCTGAGAGTTGAATGGTTGTCAATTGACCATGGATTTTTCCTTTATGGATTCCAAATAATTGGCTAGCCCACATGTATATGACTTGTGGTAAAGGCAGTGGAAAACCATATTTGGTATTCAATTGACCAAGTTGATTAAATCAACCAAATAATTGACTAGTCCTGAGCAAACGGCTACAGGTAAAGACAACTCAAATCCGTTTAAAGCTGATGATTTGCTAAAAATCATATGGTCATCAGTGTACCATAGTTTTCGAACTTAAACATTTGGCTTCTCCAGTAGTGATGGCTATTGGTAAAGAGACATCAAATCCATTATTTTCAATGATTCACCTCTCACAGGAGTTAACACACCTGGATGTGATGAGAATAGTATGAAACTAATTTGCTTTGATGTACATTTGGACATTTGTTGCTGCAAAGAATGGAGTTTTCAAGTATGTGTTGATCATAGAGATCCTGCTGATAGTGATTCTTTGCTGATGATGTTCGAATTCAATCCTCTTGGTATGTAACTTTACAGATCTATCAAGAATCTTGAACTTAACCATGTGAAATTCAAGATTAGGGGAGGATTGTTGGGAATTCTGCTAAGTTAGAATTCTGCTGAAGAGCTAGTTCCTGCTGAAGCAGTGTATCTGCTGAAGTCTAGTTTCAGAATTATTAGTTTCTGCGGATATAGTTATTCCGTAGTTTATGTAATATAGTTAGGATATGCATGAGTTTATTTAGGAAGTGATAATGCATATCTTTTAAAGTTTTTAGAATATACGTTTCTTGTAAAACGGTTTAGGGTTCCTTGTGTATAAAAGGAACACACGATTATGTATTGAGAACACGTTTTTAGAAAACACTTTCATTATTATTAAAAGATCCATAGAGGATCAATTGTTCTTAGTATTCAGTTGTTAATACTTGTGTTTGTTTCCGCTTTAAAATACAAGTTACAGAGATTATCTTTTAGTGTATTAGTGATTACATTAACATAACTAACGATCCACGAGTGCTCAAAGATCTATCAAGGTCTTAGGTTCAACAGTCCTCCATCGTACTTTGTTATTTTTACTTTAGGTCCTTGAGTAATAAATAAACTTATTATCAAATGATCGCTTTCAACCCTTGGACTTCAACTCCTTCGCGCCCAAGTAATTAATTACGGCGTAACCTCAAGGATAGTTTATGTTGTAAACTTTTCAATCCCATTCTGTGTCTTAACTACGCCGTAACCTCATGTCATGGTTATGGCGTAACCTTCGTAATACTTAGAAAATTAGCCTTTATAATGTGTTACGTTGTAGTCCACGTACCAATTACGCCGTAACCTGTAGTCAAAATATTTTCAGCACTTTGTCCTTTTCACGCATCATTCTCGCTCCAATGCCTCATTTATCCTGAAATGTAAATATGAACAAATATGAATGAATTAAGTATCATATTTGATATATACAATATCAGGTTAATTTGATGTTATCAGCTGATGAGGCGAAAAATGATCCGTTTTTAGGGGGTCATTTAAGCCCGAATCCGAATTTATTTGATCAAATATTGCCCTAAATCGTTCCTTTTGTGATTTTAGGTACTTTGGGAGTGAAATCTGGAAAAGGAAGCATTTCGGACGTTTTTGGAGCATAAAAGTGAAGAAAACGCCAAAGTCTTAATTTTCCATGCTGGGAACAGTGCATGACGGCGTCAAGAGGAGTTTCCTGACGGCGTCAAGAGTAAAAGTCCATGACGACCCAGAAGAGTTTTGACGGCGTCATGAAGGTAGGGCGTCAAGAGTTAAAGTCGTGACGGCCTGGAAATGCAATGTTCTTGACGGCGTCAAATGTAGATCTAGGCAGTCCGAGGATTGTTTTGGCGGCGAGGTGACGGCGTCACCTATTTGGTCTTGACGCCGTCAGACCCCTTTTCCAATATATAGTTTTATAATTTTTCACATTTAAAGAGAAAAGTTTTGGGAGAAACCCTAAGTACGATTTTGGTGTAACTTTACAGGTTTTTCAAGGGTTCCAACCCCTTGATACCTTGCATGATTAATCAAGATAAGTGTTCTTCTAATTCAATCAATATGTCTATGTGTTGGTTGTCTATATCATGTTCTTGTCTTAATTCCATCATGCTAGGCTAGATCTCTTTTGTGTTTGCTTAGATCTAATGAAACCTAGATATTGATTATGTGTTGATTACTTGTTTATTCTTGTCTTGGATGAATGATTTATATGTTAGGCTTAAGAAAACTGGCAGATCTCCAATTGGTAACATGCTTGAACGTCTTAAGAAACATGAACCAACGCGCACTAGGTCTTTATTGGTTGTATTTAATGCATGAGCCACTGTTTACAATCCCTATAGTTATGCTGGGCATGGTGTAGGAGGAGATAAGAGCTCATAGAATTGGGGAGTTATGTGTGCCACCCCATGAATGGTATTAAGGAATACAATCCATCATCCATGCAATTATAACAAGTAATTAACGTGTAAAAGATATCTAGGGAGTAGTGAAATCTAAGTAAACACATTTTCTCCAATTACTGCTCACAACTTTAGTATAAATTAGTTTACTTTCATTTCTAGTATTTTATTTTGATTGCATCTTAGTATTGGGTTAGTTGAATAGCAACTAATTCCGCTCACTCTTCCAAAACCCGAGATTTTAATTTGCTTTCTAAAAAAATATAAAAACACAAAAATAATCATCCCTCACCTTTAGAACTAGTATTTAGGCTTTCTAATCCTAGCGACACTATTCCTAAGCTGAACGATCAATCCCCCGGTACTTGTCACTATACTATACTACAACGATCAGGTACACTGCCTGGTGGGGGTTGTAAGCTTCTCGAGATCCCTCGAGAGGTAAAGCCTATTGTGATTCTCACGCATCAAGTTTTTGGCGCCGCAGCCCGGGGAATAGTTATTGTCTAGGTTAGAATTTCTTTGTATTAGGTCTACTTGCTAGATTCCCTTCTAGTAAGATTTTATTTTTTATTTTTAGGTTCTCTTTAGTCTATCTCATTTCTTTGTGTCTTTGTTCGTAAACTGTTTCGATGGATAACAATAACATTGATCGTTTGATTCCTGTTATTCGTGTTTTTCGTCGTAGGATTTTCCAAATGCCCGCCCCACTTCCTTTAGCAGAAAATGAGAACCCACCTAACCTCTCACCCAACGACCACTTTGACAATAATTCTGAGTTAGAAGAGTCTGATCATGATGATGACCGTAGGGCTAGTCCTTTCTACTATTCAGACTCCGATGAGGATCTTGATGATGGTAATGTGATTAATGAGAATAGGATGGAAGAAGAAATAAACCCTCTTAGGTATATTGACCCTAGAACTAGGATTGAGTGTGATAGCTCATTCAACATGCAATTTCCTTGTAAAATCGGATTTAAGAGCTTTAACGCCTATCTTAACTCATCTCTCCCAATGAACATAATCTCGCGCAATGAATATAATAAAATCATGGTAGATGAGTTAGAATACAAAGGAGAAAACATTATTTCTAGGGCAATACCATTACATGTGTTTGTAGGAAGTTTGGTTTATCTTGTTGAGTTCATGGTTATGGAGAATTTAGGAGAATTTATTGATGATAAATTGACCCAAGTTGTGTTTGGAAGACCTTTCAAACGGTTGACCAACCTCTATGAAAAACTCATAGAAGGGTTAATTACATTCTCGGATGGGGATGAAGATTTTGTTTATCAAATGCCCCGCACACACCCTAGGTTCAAGGACTTCTCCATGGAAAAGTGTAGTAGGAATCCGCCTATAGAAATGTTAAGTGAAAATGATAAGAGAAAAGGACTTAAGTATGCTCATGAAAAGAATAAAAGATACTATCACGGGTGCTTAGAGTTAGGAGATGATTATAAGAAAGATGAGGCGACTATTAGATGGCTCACACTTGGTTATGTGAGCATAAGCGATACACGTTAACCCATGACCTTGAGTCTAGCTACAAGACTCGTAAATAAAGAAAAGCGCTTCTTGGGAGGCAACCCATGTTTTGTGTGATTTTATTTGTTTGATTGTTATTTGCTTCCGTATGCATACTTTATTTTTATTATTGGTAGATCATGTTTCTAAACTAAATAGTGGAAATACTTTACTTTGTTGTTTTGGCCTAGTCTTAACTCCACCTAGAAGTATTTTTGCAAAAGATAAGTGTAAGGGGAAACCCCAAATATGTTTTTAAGAAACAAACCGATCATGATTCTCCACAATATTAAATGAGCATGTATATTCGTATTTGTTAGAGTCAAATGCTTGTATTGAGTCATAATGAAGTTTTGCAGGATTTTCCAGGAAGTAGGACCAAGTTTTTCCAGAAATTTTCCGGAAACTTAACATAAGGATTTCTGCAGGTCAATTCTGACGGCGTCAGGGGTTTACTCTTGACGGCGTCAGGAGTTAAAATCTGGAAATTTTACCGGTTTTGTTTTTCTAACGGAGTCTTATGGTTTTTGTGAATTATTAAGTTTTATAATCTCCAGGAGATCTGCAAACTTCATTCCACAAGCATTATATCTTATCTTGTTAGCATTATATCTTATCTTGTTTTCTAGGATTTAGAAACTTATATAGGATGCCGCCGATTTTACGCGAGGTTGTCTTGTCTATTTTGTCAGGTTTTACAGGTTATGTATGACAAGAAGATGATTTATATTCTGGAAGGGAAGTTTTGATTGTTCATTTTCTTGGAGGAAGATTTAACCTGGCCATCCTATTATCCATACCGAGCGAATCAGGGGAGTATTTGATTTCATTCTCTTTACTTTTTCACTTTTACATTCTTTACTTGAACATTGGGGACAATGTTCATCTTAAGTGTAAGGAGAGGGTAAAAAGATGATACCTTACATATGCACTTTCGCTTGAGTTTGTTTTGTTTGATGGTAGATGTGTAATAAAACTATGAGAAATACTTGTTAGTGCAATTTTAGCGCCAAATTTAAAATTTTTTACAACATTTAGGAGTGAAACTTTAGCCATAGCAAGCGTCTCATGGATAGGAGATTGTATGACTAGCACATAACCGTATATTCAGAAAAATTTTCCACCCAAATATGTGAGGTTCGCCTTTAGATTTGATAGGAAAAGCATTTATTATTAGTGCTTATGAGTGTACCGGTAGCACTTAGATTCTAGAACTTGCGTTAGTGATGCATTCCGAGACCGCTAGTGAGACTACATTCGTGTGGTAGGATTTACTACATGATAAGAGGCATTAGGATTACCCTTGTGTTAAACCCGTATTATAATTACTTGACCATTTAAGTCATATTACTTGGCTAGTTAAGTCAACTAATTTTTCTCACACCCTTAGCGTTGTACTCATTTTTAGTACACGAAACCCCTAGTACACCCCTCCGAGCCTATCTTTTCGTTTCTAACTTTAAGCATTTTACTTAAAGGAAGAATTTGTTACACCCCACTTAAATGTACAACCAAATCGCCTTAGTCTTCCGTGTATGCGCTCATTTTTAGTGAATTATTGTTATTTGTTAAACCCTAAGTTAACTATCTAATTGATTACATGGTTGCTAAGTCGAGTCATATCCTTGTACATATTGTTTTGGGACGATTGGGACTCATGGGTAAGTACTTATTTTATGGAGTAATGGGGAAGAACATCATTTATTACCCCCATATGTACGTTAATCTTAAAAGTGCTCCAAGTGTTTTGATTTTCTTAATTCGAGTCATTAGTTTAGTTTATTGTAAGTATGTAAAGATTCAAGTGTAAGGGGAATGTTCAACCCCTATGATGTATTATTTTGGATGGTAGGGTAAGAGTGTATGCAAAAAAAAAAAAAAAAAAAAAAAAAAAAAAAAAAAAAAAAGTCGAAAAAATCAAGAAAAAGAAAAAAAAAAGAGAGAGAAAAAAAAACATACGGACTACCATCCCTTTTTATTCTATGTTCATTTTATATTTTTGTTATTTCTCATTTATTAGCTTAAGTCGAGTCTAGTCTTGGCTTAGCAACGCCATATTGTACATGTAATTAACCAAGATTGTTAACTCGCCACCAGTAAAACTTCCTTTATCCAACAAAACCGTGTATTTCATATCCCTACACCTAACATTACAACCCTTTAAAAGACCTCTTTGATAGTTTATCCTAGGTGCTTACGCCATGTGGTGGAGGTTTGATCCTTTCCCAAGCCTATGGTAATCTATTTTGCTATGACAGGTAGTGAGAGATATCTTCCGTTTCCATATTGTAATTTACACTTTATTACACCCGAGAGATGTGAGTATCTAAACACTATTTGTGAGGTGCTTGTGTATGACCTCCGTGCTTGTCTATTGGTCTTTAGTGGAACGATTATTTGTTGTAATTACTTTTATATTAGTGTTAAATGACCCCTAACTTGTCTTTTGAGTAGAATAAAAGCGCATTTGCTTGAGGACAAGCAAATCTCAAGTGTAAGGGTATATGATGAGGCGAAAAATGATCCGTTTTTAGGGGGTCATTTAAGCCCGGATCTGAATTTATTTGATCAAATATTGCCCTAAATCGTTCCTTTTGTGATTTTAGGTACTTTGGGAGTGAAATCTGGAAAAGGAAGCATTTCGGACGTTTTTGGAGCATAAAAGTGAAGAAAACGCCAAAGTCTTAATTTTCCATGCTGGGAACAGTGCATGACGGCGTCAAGAGGAGTTTCCTGACGGCGTCAAGAGTAAAAGTCCATGACGACCCAGAAGAGTTTTGACGGCGTCATGAAGGTAGGGCGTCAAGAGTTAAAGTCGTGACGGCCTGGAAATGCAATGTTCTTGACGGCGTCAAATGTAGATCTAGGCAGTCCGAGGATTGTTTTGGCGGCGAGGTGACGGCGTCACCTATTTGGTCTTGACGCCGTCAGACCCCTTTTCCTATATATAGTTTTCTAATTTTTCACATTTAAAGAGAAAAGTTTTGGGAGAAACCCTAAGTACGATTTTGGTGTAACTTTACAGGTTTTTCAAGGGTTTCAACCCCTTGATACCTTGCATGATTAATCAAGATAAGTGTTCTTCTAATTCAATCAATATGTCTATGTGTTGGTTGTCTATATCATGTTCTTGTCTTAATTCCATCATGCTAGGCTAGATCTCTTTTGTGTTTGCTTAGATCTAATGAAACCTAGATATTGATTATGTGTTGATTACTTATTTATTCTTGTCTTGGATGAATGATTTATATGTTAGGCTTAAGAAAACTGGCAGATCTCCAATTGGTAACATGCTTGAACGTCTTAAGAAACATGAACCAACGCGCACTGGCTCTTTATTGGTTGTATTTAATGCATGAGCCACTGTTTACAATCCCTATAGTTGTACTGGGCATGGTGTAGGAGGAGATAAGAGCTCATATAATTGGGGAGTTATGTGTGCCACCCCATGAATGGTATTAAGGAATACAATCCGTCATCCATGCAATTATAACAAGTAATTAACGTGTAAAAGATATCTAGGGAGTAGTGAAATCTAAGTAAACACATTTTCTCCAATTACTGCTCACAACTTTAGTATAAATTAGTTTACTTTCATTTCTAGTATTTTATTTTGATTGCATCTTAGTATTGGGTTAGTTGAATAGCAACTAATTCCGCCCACTCTTCCAAAACCCGAGATTTTAATTTGCTTTCTAAAAAAATATAAAAACACAAAAATAATCATCCCTCGCCTTTAGAACTAGTATTTAGGCTTTCTAATCCTAGCGACACTATTCCTAAGCTGAACGATCAATCCCCCGGTACTTGTCACTATACTATACTACAACGATCAGGTACACTGCCTGGTGGGGGTTGTAAGCTTCTCGAGATCCCTCGAGAGGTAAAGCCTGTTGCGATTCCCACGCATCATCAGCATCTATTCTAAACCACTTACCTAACACCAAACACACCCCTTCTTTACTAACAATTCATCTGCCATTGAATTTCTCATACCTCAGACACTTCCATATTGTTCCAACTATATTAACAACTTCTCCCAAACACCCCTTACAACATTATCTAACCTAAATAGACCTGGATACACATTAGTGTGGTCCAAAATAACAATATTTTTGGACAAACTCTTAACTTTTAAAAGTCAGACTTTGTCAATCCGTAGGAAAATTTATAGATAAATGGTCAACTAAGTAAACAAACATCAATAATCAGTTGCAAAACTGAAAACACCAAACTTAATTAATCCATACAAAGGATCAAACAAAACAAAATTCATTCGCATTAATTCATGTGTACCTTACAGAGGATAGAAAAACTACCTGAAACACAAACATATACAAGATACCATCAAAACAAAACCACCCTAACCTAACCTAAGATACTAGCTAATTCCATTTTACTAAGGAAGAATTTCTATTCATGGGCACTGAGGTTGGATTCTAACACCTGAAGCGCCATTGCATGATCCAGATCACGTTTTGCATTGCCTTCATCAAACGAACGGTTTCGCAGGTCACACCACGACGTGCTTTTTCAAGTTCACCAATCGCTTGTTCCCTAGCTTTTAAGGTCCTTGTCAGTTCAAGGCAGAGTTGTTTCAATTTTTCCATACGTTGCTTGTCTTTTCGAACTTCCCTACTAAGAAGCCTGGATACAAAATTTGCCATTTTTGACTCTTTATTGCGTGTAGCAGCCATTTTGATGATAATGGAATGTTTTTTTAGGTTAGACAAAAGTTTATGGGTGGTGTTGAAGAACTCTGGGTTTATTAAATATCAGTGAAGAAATGAAGTTTAAAGGTATTTTTAGGAATTATGAATGGTGTTTGATCAAATTATGACTGAGAGTTTGATATACAAGAGTTGAATTAAGAGTTGCAAGTTTGTCCTTGCAAATAGGGTGGCATCAGGAACGTAAACAAGGTTGTGGGTGTGTTAAATGATGGGGAACAGTGAAATGACTAAAATACCCCGACATAGAATAGTAACTAACGAGATTTTCTGACAATCGCTAGACCGAAAGACACAATTTGCAGCAAAAGTGAACAGGGGTGGGAAAACTTGCAAAAAAAACAGTGATGACAAAACGTTCGAATTCAAAAAACCACTTAGACCTTTTTGCAGTATACTCGAAAAGTTATTCATTTGCAAGTTTCAACATATGTAAGTAACAATTTATTATTTTACCTAATACTTCTGAATCCGAATATAATTGATTTATTAAATAAAGGATTTTGCTAACAACAGCCTTTAGATTTGTCATTAACATCTAATTACCGAAATTTATGTTCACACATTGCACAATGTTCAAATAAGATCATTCATAATCACTAACAATTCGCTAAAATATCTCAAATAAAAATGCAATACACTCTTCCTATCGGTTATGTTAGCGAAAAATGTGAAACTTGTATTTAATTATGTCTTAATATCAAAAGATTTTGTGGAGATTAACCCTAAAATTGACATTTTGTTAACTCATATTTGTATTTATTATACCTACAACGAAATATAGAAATTTTGTTAGTAAACGCTCAAAATGAGGAGAAAGTTAGATATTTGCATCACTTATATTATTTAATGACATCTATAAAGCGAGTTTAAAGAATATAACACGCTATGTTGTGGAATTTTGAATTAAAATATTATTCTTTTATAGTTTAATTATTACAACAAATCAAATACAACTTGTACTCTCCAATGCATTCGTGGGTGTTTAATGGTTGGTAATGGAAGCAAAAAGGTTTTATTGATAAACCTACTCCCATTTTGTTATTAAAAAGTTGATACAATTCTAAAATACATATCTATAGATAAATTATTGTAATAATGATATGATATAGAATTCCAACTAGCATTTTCAATATAAAATCGTTCCAACTAACAACAAGCATTTTATCATAAAAACTAATACACGACATAAATTCTATAAAGCTCTAGAGCATATAGTTGGGCGAACAAGTTAAGCCTCGCTAGTTGTTAGATTTGAATTTATAATTCCTAGTGTTATTGATGAGTTATTGATTAGCTGTTAGGTAACGATCACTAATCTCAAGGACTGGTTCCAACCTCTTTCGTGCATCACTAGGTATGACATACCATTGTTGTCATGAAAAGCTACCAAATTATAGAAAAGAATGATAACCAATAAGTAGTTGAAGTAAATAAATGCTGTCTATAATGGACTAAGATAATTTTTTATGGCCAATCAATTGCTAAAAGGTAAGTGTTGGGGGACCAAAGTTCCAATTTGTCTCATGACTAAATATTATTAAGTGCTAGAAAGATCAAGGTTTAATTTCATGAAACGTGTTTTTTTCTTCTTTGTGTTGTATCACCGGCTTATACATAGGGACGGACCTAGGAGTTTTTAGATGGTGTAGCACAAATTTTTTTCTATCATAATTACTAAAATTCGCATCGTAAAAAATCTTTTAGCCAGATTAAAGTTGCATATAAAAAAAATAAATAAATAAATTGTCACATTTTGAAAATATTACACTTCGTGATCCAAAATTGTGTGTGGCCCATGTCACACCCGGCATGTAATTTGCAAGATGAAGTCGCAACGTGCATAAAAGAAATGTAGAGAAAGATGTACGTGTGAGTCTGGTGTTCAACATGTGGAACATATCCGCAAAGAAACACAAAAGAAATTGATGTTAGATTAAAAGAAAATGGAAAGAGAGAAAACCGAGTATGACACCAATCACCATACAAAGTTGGAATATGCTTCCACCATCCACCACCGGCCTCATATTATATACTCCTCTTTTTCTTATTTTATCTATCCAATTAGAATGTGTTAGATACATATTGTGATATCTTTCTAAATTTAAACATAAAATAAGATCGGACCTACCTGGACCAGATCAAAACTCGATTTGGTCTAAAAGTTCGGATCGAGGACCGGACCAAAATGTCAGTATTGGTCTGAGTCAGTCTAGTCCGGTCCAACAAAGCATAATAGTCTGTTGTGCGTAAGGCCAAACCGGACCGGGCCGAAGACCGAAAATGAGGAAAAAGGTTGACTGAAAATATGTCGGTTCAATCCAGTCGGTCTGGTTTGGTCCGGTTTCTTGGTTCGGTCCGGTATGCTGTCCATAATGCTCAGCTACTTCAAGGTATTAAATACTACTCGAAGATATTAGTTATAAAAGAGCGCTTTGGTTCTTACAAAAAACACAAATATTGAAATGGAAGATGTATATATTCACTTAATGTTTAACACGTCAGAAGACCCTCACGTGAAGATCTCGTACAACTGCCTATGTATGAGAATGTTTGTCAAGAGTAAATTGTCACAAGCCAAATTCTCAAGGTCGGTTTTGCTTGAAAGCGTTGCTTAATGCGTGGGTTCCTGATTAACCCTGTTGGTCTTGTTGGAGTACCCCAACATTAAGGGTGTAGTATGTGCCACGAGTAGAGACTCAATATGGCACCACACTAGTCGTGAGTTGGGGTCGTTCCCGTGATGAGTCCAAGGTAGGACGAAACCAGTGAACCTCTATTATACGCGGGACGGATGGCTGGTCCTTATCGGTGTGAGGGCGTCACGCCGGCTCGAAGGAATGAGTCCTTGACAAGTCGTATCAGAGCCAAGTCGAACCGAAACAAGAATCACTCAAGTCGCTCTCCCAAAAGTTCTTAAAAGTGTTGTCTAAACGAAGGTGGCGGGAGAGGTCTCTCGGGATGTTGATGAGTCCATATGATGTTGTGTGTAGTTCACAATGTCGCATTTGATGGAAGCCAGAAGGGGTAATGGAGTAATCCAAATGGGGATGATAGTCGTTGCACGCTGGATCTTAAGTCGCCATAATGAGTAATGGACTATGGAGTTTAGCCGCTGCACGCTGGGACACAAAAGAGTTCGAAGTCGAATGTCCTTTTAGCCATGAAGCCGAAATAAAGCCAGATCATTAGAGGGAAGTCACGTCGAGACGGATGACCATGCACGAGGACGTGCATGAATTGGTGGTGGGAGAATGTCACGAGCCAAATTCTCATGGTCGGGTTCTGCTTGGAAGCGTTGCTTAATGTGTGGGTTCCTGGTTAATCCTGTTGGTCTTGTTGGAGTACTCCAATGTTAAGGGTGTAGTACGTGCCACGAGTAGAGACTCAATATGGCACCACACTGGTCGGGAGTTGGGGCCGCTCCCCTGATTAGTCTAAGGCAGGACAAAGCCAGTAAACCTCTATTATACGCGAGACGAATGACTGGTCCTTAACGGTGTAAGGGCGCCACGCAGTCTCGAAGGAATGAGTCCGTGACAAAATGCTAACTTTCTCAATCATAGAATACTTAAGAAGAACATTATAATCATATACTACGTAATACTTAAGAAGAACATTTTATTCTGTTGTTTGAATTAGTAGTACTCTTTTCTTTTTAAATGAAAAACTAGTAGTACTCCATGTTCTCAATATGAGACATTTTGAGTTCATCTACAAACTTTAACTTTTGTTTTACTTTGTTTGTCCGCGAGTGCACTGTCGTCATTTAGTAGTTCTTTCGAATAATACATTGAAAAGTATTGAATATTGTATATTACTTTACTTGCAAATTGATATGTCTTAATTATAATAAACATGTTCAAAAAGCCATAGTTTGTTACATTTCGCTGTTACGTTAACAAACTAGGACCAACAATACAAGTATCAACATCAACAGTATTATAGCTACAAAACTTTTTGGCCTTGTTAGTTTGTATCAAGGCATGCTCTCAAGAGTACATATAGTTTCGTTTCTTTACTTTCAAGAAAACCTTGAACATTTTCAAGGTTTTTGATTATTAGTCACGGATGAAATGTATACCAAACTTGATAGCATTAATTAGAACATCTATTATGATGAAATTTTTTATAAGTTTTATCAATATATGGCCATATCATTCCACACAATCAGATAATAGACTGTTTCATTCTATAAACTTGTTCACACTATAACAAAACACTTTTTGAAACTTAATTAAACATTTAATGTTGAGACAAAATAAATTTCAAAAAAGAATTTATGAATGTTATGGACCAATACATAATGCTAGATACTAGATACATTTATGCTACGAAATCATGAAATTAGTGTCCATTGTTAGCTTTTGTCGAAACTTTAATGCATTTGAATTATGTGCGATGTTTATAAATAAATCTTTAAAATGTTTATAAATAGTAAAGATAAATTTATAAAACAAAAAGGTTTATATGCTACAACTATAAACCTTTAAAAAAATGGTTTATCATAATAAAAAAACAGTGCATTGTTAATGTTTTTTACAATATTCTTCTACTAATCCTCCTACACAACAATATTATATTTATTTTTTTCACTCATTCTTTGTCTGCATTTAAACCGTCAGTTCTGACACTTGTCAAAATCTTGTAAGTAAAAAGATAAGTATGAGATTTTTGTAGGATGATTTAGCAATCTCTAATAAAAATGAATGACATTAGTATAGATAATATTAAAAATGGGCTATCATATAATATGCCATTTGACGTAAAAAGAAATTTCTTACAGCTATAACTAGACATCTTAAGACATGAATTCGTGTAATTTTGTTGGATGATGGAGCATATTATATGAAACCGCCTTCTAAGAATTTGTTCACCAACGTTTTAACAACTATGATGGGGACATGGATTTAAAGTATCTAGAGTGAATGACTTTTTAAAGTCAATGGTCATACTTGACTTTTCACAAAATCTTACAACTCTCTAAAAAGATTTTGTATAAAACTATGCAGTTTGCACTATGCACGAACAAGCAAATATAAAACTCGAAAACGTGTTTGAAATGTTCAACAAAAAGACAAATCATAGGACTTGCAAGAACAAGCAAAGATTTATGACTACTTCTAATGATGTAACAATCCTTAAAGTCCATTTTTGGTTAGCTAATCACAAATATATATATTCAAAGTCCATGTTCACATTTAGATTCCTTTAGTGCCTCTCAATAAGGCACCATGTTTTCACAATCAACCACAAGAATGTGAAAAGTTTTTCAGTAGTCGATTTGATGCTATGGTTGTGTTACATACAGTCTAACCAGAAGATCAATCCTATGCTATGGGTCACACAATTAGTCCTAGAACCAAGTTACGTGTTCTGGCAAAACCTTTGTGTACCTTATAATTTGCAGTGGATCACTATACTAGAATGATGAGGTTTGGCCTAGCAACATGGTGTCAAGGTCTTAAAATGAAATATCGAACAATAAAATGATGTTCAATGATAGCGTAACCTGAAATGTTGATTTCTAAATCTTAATTTAAACGAGTTACATAGCAATGCTTACATCTTAAAAGTTGCATAGCATACTTAATACATAGCACATAGCCTCAAGCACAGTTGGACTAACAAAAGCATACACATACGGAGTTTGAGTTACTTCATTAAGAGGAGTATGAACACAAAATAGACTAACTACTTGCAAGTCAAGTGTTAACCCATTCTACACTGCCTTTTTGGTAATGCTCTACGTTGTTGCGCTGTACCTGCTGCATCTGTAGCCTTACATTTCCGCTGCCTTTTCTTCTGCTGTGGTGATTTCTCCTTGCAAGTATCTTTCGTTGGATGTGAAGATACCACTGCAACTCGCGGTCCTTGTATCTCTTCTTCTGGAATATCACACAGCCTCTCTGATCCACTTCTACGTTCCGTACCTGCTTGCCGAGAAGATACCACTGCAACTCGCGGTCCTTGTATCTCTTCTTCTGGAATATCACAAAGCCTCTCTGGTACACTTCTACATTGTCTCACCGTACCTGCTTGCCGAGAAGATTGTGAAAACTCTGGTACACACAGCCTCTCTGGTTCACTTCCTAGTTGTCTCGCCGTACCTGCTTGCTGCGAAGATACTGCTGCAACTCTCGGTCCTTGTATCGCTTCTTCTGGCATATCACACTTGCCATTGAAGGGCTTCATATAGCAAAACCTGTACAAGAAAATCACTCCATTTAACTATTGGTAAAAAAACAAAAAGGTAAAGTAATTCTGCATATTAAGCCCTGAGAAATTTCAGGAGTTCACATTTTAAGCATTGTATGTTGTTTATGTGCTATATAAAATAAATACTAGTACTTGAGTCTAAAGTCGATGCCATTGATATGAGCCATGAGGTATCCATATATTGTATACAGATAACTCATACTTGTCATCTCTATAGACTATTAAACTTTTAGGAATCTTTTTCAGCTATTGCACTTTGACTCGAGTAAATTTACCTCTACCACTAGTAGACTTGTTGTATCACAAACGCGACTACACAATCCGGAAATTAATAAGTATTTGAAAAAAGAAAAAAATGAATATGAATACCATTCTATAGGAAGTGTCTTGCTATCAAATTTAGGGTCCAGCATCCTCCACTTTCTACACATGTTGCACTGCGCCCATTCATGATCAGGCCTAATCTGAGATCCACTGGTTTCCTAGATCACAAAAGTAAACCCAAATATCAATAATATATGGCAAAAGAAAATACATATGAACCAT
Source organism: Artemisia argyi (assembly GCA_030686995.1). Lineage (NCBI taxonomy): Eukaryota > Viridiplantae > Streptophyta > Magnoliopsida > Asterales > Asteraceae > Artemisia > Artemisia argyi. Next base: position 39,862,068 of record CM060701.1, read on the forward strand.
ATCAGAACAACCAATGTTAGACATATCATCCATTCGAACCACTATTTTTCCAAGATTACATAAGTTGATAGATATTAAGATATGGTACACAAGAAACTGAACTACTCAAACAATGTCAGCTTATGTAAAACTCTACCATAATGGCATAATATATATAAAAAAGTTATACCGCATATTTCAAATTCTGACATAACAAACATAAGAATAATTTAAACAGCAACACACAAATTTGAGTGAAGACAAACAATTGGATGGTTAAAGTATAAAATAAATTAAAGAAAGAATTTCCAATTTAACCTTGTCGATAGTGTTCTCCATGTACTCATTTGCCTTTTCACCGAGCCAATCTTCAAGCTTATCATAAGCTTCACATCTCTTAAATCGTTGTTTACTGGTATGCACCCCAGCATGACCACCGTCGTCCTGAATAATAACCAGCCCGAACAGAAAGAATTATTAATACTTGTACACGAAAATTTGCAAGTATCAAATTTGAAAGCTTGAAGCATAGTAAATGTACCATCACTTTAGTGACATCAATGACACCAATAATCCCGTGACTCTTTTCACCATTAGATGTCATGCTCCCAACCCTTTTGTAAGCCTGTAAGAAGAATTAAAAACAGAAACATTTGTGAACAGCATAACCTATACGAACCTTGTATCATTAAAAAGGAACAAATTGTACACAACAAGAAGCTAGAATGGCAATTTCGACCCGTTTACTCAAGAATGGGGCAATTATGGGTTGAAAGCTACCAGAAGTTTATTAGCTTGAAAGGTGGATAAGTATCGTAAAATTATTGTTTCTCTCATCATTATTAACGCAAACTGAAACATGGATAAAAAGTGTTCATCATTACCCAACCCAACCATATTGCCATCTCAACCAAAAATGAATGAACATAAACCATTGTAGATTAGCGGAAGTCAAAAGTCACCTCGATCAACCGCCCATGCCAATATAAAAATATTCCACAACTTTGTTGATCCAAATCGTGTTGAGTTTGTCCAAGAACGAGCTGAACTGGTTTATTCAAAACAGAACCCTTCTGTATGCTGGTGTTGTGTAGAAATCTTGCTAAAGGGCGGGATTTAACCTGTTGCAAGTGTCTACCTATTGAGTAATCTTGTTTGGTTCAGGAAAAATATGTACATAAACTGATAATTTACCAGTGACCCTTGAACTTTTATCGCCATTTGTGGATCTAAGAAGATGACTTCTAGATAGGATCTCAGTGAATAGTCTAAACGAACCTGAAAACCATGATGAAAAAAAACAGATTTTACATACAAACAAACAGATTGATATTATATTAATTCTAGAAAAAGATGAGGGATGATAGACACCTGGTTGAATCGACATCTTGGCCTGCGTGACCGTATAAAAATGTCGCCTTGATGGAATGAACTACGGCCATTCAGTCCAGCATCCCATTCAAGGGAGTATTCTGATCCACATTGCATTAAATTCCATACGTACACTTGTGTTCCTGTACGCTGTTTGTCAAATAGTGCTATTTTTTCACCGATATAATATTCATTGAATGGTGAAAATTCGATGATGGTTTGCAAATTGCACTTTGCTGAAGCTTCATCTTGGATATTTGTATCAATATCCATAAGATGTCCATTTCGAGCATAAGTGACAATCGGAATCTCAGCAATCTGTAGCAACAAGATCACGGCAAAAAAGGTTTAAATGTCACAACACCATATATATAAATTTGAAAAATACGGAACAGATTCATACGTCTTTTCCATCATTTAGTGTTCGTGAAAGTAAAGCAATAGATCTGGAGTTAGCAGTCTGGGTAATAACCAATGCATCTTTCCCGAGCCCCATCGCTGCATTCTGGAAATAGTATCAAAGATCATGAGAGAAACAACCATTAGGATGTAAACAGCAAATCTTGGTCCAACTTTATAACTAAACAAATAATCTATTGATGTGGTCTCAAAAACTCCTTGTTTAATAACAATATTTTAGAAAGTTGAAGCCATCAAAACACACTTTTGCCGAGTTTCTACTCATTAGTGGTCAAATATAACTTAAATTATAGCTAAAAAAACGAGCATTACCTTAAATCCAACACCGAATCTTCCTATACGATTAGGATCATTTGTATCAGGTGGGTCATTGCCAAACATTACCATCTTTGAAATGTCATCATGGCCCATCCCATGACCATTATCTACAACTGCCAGCATAGGAATTTCATTCCCAGAACTACCTATCATCTCAATTGAAATATCCAACCTGATATAAAAAAATAAATAAAACAATTTTAGTTTTAGCATATATCATTATAAAATGATACATGATTACTGTATCAAATAATGTTTATGCAATAGAAGTGGGTACATTGTAGCTTTGGCGTCTCTTGAATTGTCCACAAATTCAGCAATTGCACCAAAAAGCCACTCAGAATGTGGTTGAGAAAGGGTATGAAGATAACCAGGATGGATGGAAACATAATTCTTCTTCGGAGTAGTTTGTCCCTTTGCAATAATTTCTCGTCTGTTACAATTTCTAACTCCTGTGCAGAAAGAAAGCGCAAAACAAATACTATTAGACAAAAGTTAGCTAAAAGAAAAGAGAAAAAGGTGATGAGTTAAACTACATGTTACAATTCAGCCAAAAAAATGTATTTATACGAAAATGAGTCAACTTGGATAGTTGGATTATATTGGAGTGATCATGTCAAACCAGTAAAACCAAAGAAAGTATTAGATAAAAGTGGAATAGGAGGCATATTTAAGTGTTTACATATATGAGACTTAAAAAAGGAAGTTTCAGCGGATCATCCAAACCCATTACGACCCATTTTGACCTGCTTTAAAAGTTACCACTCCTATACTCATAAACTCAGAAGGCATATGAAAAAAAAAAGACTTGGATTATTTGTGCTAAATTTGACTCTCTATTTATAAAACTAAGAAGGGTTGAGTGGAGTCTAATTAAGGAACATACATGTCATTGTATTAGCATGCAGTTATGTAGGAGTATCAGATTGCAGAGTCAAATTAGTAAAATGATTTTGCATATTAAAACTAATGAAACGAAGACTTAAATATTTAAATAATCCCTCCACATCCAAATAAGAAAAATATAAAGAATGAAGAGACAAACAAGACTGGACATGATTTTCGCTTCTGGTGACACTATGCCCTTGTAAAACCATCTAGATGATTAAGTTGTTAGAAATCAAATTAAGCGCAATTATGATCAACATCTACTGATCCTTTTTTTACAATTTAGACCTGTTTGGTAGCTTTACTTACTAATTAGCACAAGATGTGATTCTATGAATAGGTGTAACAGGTTCTATTAATCCTTATTCATGCTAAACCTTGTTATTCATCTTAATGGTAACTTTATAACCAATATCGATAAAAATTTACTATAACGTTTCAAATAACCTGTTTTATACGAGTAATCAAGTTTAGTGACACACTACTGCTACTAAATTAGTAAAGTACTCGTATCCGAAAAAAAGTAACAGAGCAAAAATAATAGAGTATAGAATTATCAAAAGCGTAATTGACCTCTTTGAAGTGCCGAGCCTGCCATTATGGAACTGCAATATAGTAAATGAAAGCCAAGTTATTTGAGGTAATATGTTAGAATGCTACAATAATCTCAATAACAAAATAAGCAAATATATCAATCTAAAGAAAAGAATCAAGAACAAATCTAAACTGTATATCTAATCTTGATCAATAACATACACATAGTGTTAGGAGTACTCAAAACACATATATAAACAAGATTCACAAAAATGCCAATATATGTAGTATATGTCCAACGGATTTTAAACTTTTGTTTTGTTTGAGATACATAAAAATGGTACTGCTGAATAGTTGAAGCCATCATTCAAAGTATATAGCCTAATAGACCCAAGTTTCAAGCAAGGAAAATTTATGTGACGCTGAGTGGATGTGACAGAAAGATACCATTATGTCTCCTCTAACATGAACCATCTTTTTTCCTTTACCATGCATCTATGGACTAAAAAATACTAAACAAACAAACACCAATTTTCTGGACAAAAGATTTTTTTCAGATCAGTTGCAAAAACACAAACACAAAAATGGCCAAGAACTACATCTATCCATATAAGATGAACAAAGGACAAATCTTTAAAGAAACCACAACATTTATTACCAGAAAATAAACCCAGAACTTGAGCAAAAGAGAAGAACAAATATTTCCCAAAATGGCAAAAAACATGCAAAGACCCTCAAAAAGCTAATATGTCCAAAAATAGCAAACATTTATACAGAAAAAAAAGAAATGTACATTGTGGGTGCAAATGTGTACAAGAACCATATCTAAAACTTAAAAGCATAATACGGAGTAATACAAAAACTACTGTAAAATTTAACATATAAAGATAGTATAAAAAGTAAATAGTGTAAAAATATGTACCCTTTTAGTAGAAGCTAGTATCAAGTTGGAGTAACAAAAAAAAAAGACTTGTAAAACTGAACAAGTGAAGGAACTCTAGTGGGAGAAAAAAGATGGTTGTCTAAGAAAATGATGACTGTTGTTGAAGATGGGAATTATACATACAAATGGTGTGTTTCTTGTACCATAAAAACTGCCCCTATAAGTCTGAAAAAAAAGTACAGCTATGCTTTAAAAGGAACTCTGTATGTAAGAGCATCTTTAAAACTAATGTAAGAGTATCCTTAAAATCACTGCCCCGGCGACTTAATTTGTGTGTCTAATTTTTTTTATAGTAAATTGCAAAAAATGTACTTAAACTTTGCCATTTTTGCGAGAAATATCCTTAAATGAAAAATTATGCAAGTTGTGTACCTAACGTTTTATTTTATTTTTTTTGCAAGAAATGCCCTTGAGCCGCTAAATCCCTCATTTTTGCTAATGCTCGTTAACTTTTCCCCTTGGTGGCTATGTGAAATGATTGATTTACCCTCATCTTCATCCCACAATTACTTTTTTTGAATTTGCAATAAATGCCCCTCTATCACCACCACTATCCTCCATTATCCAACATCACCACCACCCTCAACCAATAGAAATGTATTATGATGGTGGTGGTTATGTGGTGGTGGAGGGTGGTGGTGATGTTTTGATCAAATGATATGCGGTGAAGATTTGCACATGATAATGTATGGCGAGTCAAAGTCAACGTTTGTGAGTTATGATGGTCAATGAAAAGAAAAATTAATCATTAAAAATGTTATGTAGCTTTTTAGGTTACATACCAAATCGGTACATTTGAAAAATCTCGTTGCTATTTTACAGCTAAATTAAAACCATAAACATTAAATATGCCACATAGGTTTTTTGTCGGTTTTATTAAGTTTTAACCGGTAGCCTTTAAACATTGGTGCAAATTAGCACAAAATATAAAGTTTGTTACATTAAGTGGAATAAAAATTAGTTCACCTATCAAATTGGTATATTTGAAAAAATCGTTGCTATTGTATAGCTAAAACCCTATTGACTAGTGCTGCCATTTCAATCCTCTCCCATCGATTCCTCCTTGTGTTCTCTTCTAATCGAGTTGTGAGTTCACGTTTTTCCATCCTCTCAAGGCACTTCTTGTAGAGAACTGGCTCAAGCTCGTCAAGCAACATCTTTACATTTTGTGTTAATTGTTGTACGTTTGTGCTCCAATGCGAGTTAAGGTTCTTTTCAATGGCTTCCACGACAATAGGAAACACAATCTCCATATCTTGAGACACCACCCTCATGAATTGCTCGTTATTCCAAATATAAAGAGCCCGTTCGGCTACCTACAGTGCAAATAGCCAAAGTTCAACGTGAGCAAATAAAACAAAATCGCAATATAAAGATATGCTATTTTGACGACCTATGTTTATAATGCAATCTGAAAGGATTACCTGTGAATTGTCATTCTTGATGCACTTTGCGATTTGAGTCCATAAAGGAAGAGCAACCTTCAAGTACTGCCCATGATCAATATACTCGACGATCTCCTCTAATTCCCCTAACAACAACACTTCCTTTTGACAATTCGTCACGGGCCAATACCTCAAAATCTTTCCAATCACAACACACCCAAGCTCAACCTCCTTTTGCACATATTGTGACACACAATACGCCAATTGGCGATGATAAACCATCATATTCTTAGGTTTATGCAATGGAATCAAAACCCGTAATAAGAAAACCTTGTGTTCATCTTTTAATGGTACAGTAAATCCATTGATTATACTTCCCCATATCTCAAGAATCTCTCCTATACCATTATGCCTTTGATCAGATTCATAAATGAAATATAGTAAAAGTTCTGTCATTGATTTCCGCATGAAAGATCGGTAGAATGTGAATTTGGAGTAGATCCTATGGACGACATTCTTCACAGCGTCACGCTCACGAGGGTCGTCGGAGTTGAAGAGATTAAGGAGGTTTAGAATGAAGTTTCGACTGATGAAATGGTCTCCGATGGGCGGACCTACATGCAACGACAGAGTTTGAAGTTTCTAAGTATGTAAATTTCATAGTTGTCACAAAACTTGACAAATTAAGTATACTTATTAGTAGAACCTTGATATGCACTTGCAGAACTTTTGTAGTGTTTTGTAGTTTAAGGCTAAAAGTTTATTATAGTGCATTTACTAGAAAACTTGTTATAGTGTTACGACATACCGTGATTTGATATTTTGGGTCCGCCACTATGTTCTCCTAGAAGGGACCTTACGTCCTTCTTGCTTATCAGCCGAAGGAGAATATCGTAAACAATTTGCAAGTGTTGCCAAGCTGCAGAAGGAGCAGCAATGACGTCATCCACATCACATGAGATGACTGAAACAGTGGAAGAAGATGGTGGTGGAAGAGGACGGAAGAGATTAGATGCCACCATTTTACACAAAATCTCTAGGATTTCTTCAGAAATCGGAGTTATTGATGTTTTTATGATAGACAAAAGCTGTGTAAGTTTGAGTCGTTTCAAAGCAGATTCTTGATCATCTAAACGCAACTGAGTGCAGTAAAAGATTATTAACTGAAGTTCATCGTTTGTGTTATCCAAAGATTGAATTTTGTTGTCTGGACAACCTGTAGAATCGAGATTGAACAGAAATTGGAGTGTCATAGATTTTTTGGCTGGCGATGTTGCGGTAGCGGGGCTATTTCTTTGCGCACCCATGTTTCTCTGATTTTGGGTGTTTATTGTTGATCATAGAAATAAACTTAAATGATTTGCAGAATGATAAAATGTTGTTTGTTGCATGGTTTTTGTGATCATTGATACAAACAAAAGCCGTGGCGATTATTCTTATGTAACAAGTATTGAAGTATCCGAAATTATACAATTAAAAAGTTCCAAGAACCATAATAATTTGTAAACAAAATGTCCATCTTTTTTACGAGTAATTTATAGTTTTGTCACACACTCGTACACAGTTTTTTAATATATCTTCATCTCAAATTTATTCCAAAGTCAGTAATTCTTGAAACAACAAAGAATATGCGAGACTTATTGTAATTTAGATTGTCTCACAAAATCACAATACTTACATTAATATCATATAATCAGTTTCTTTTCGATGGACCAAATCACTAACACAACCTCAAACCCAAAAGATTTACTGTCTCGCTTATGAATAAACAGCATCGCTTACCAGTTACAACAAAAATTGATATCAACCAAGGGAAACGATCCCATGAACTCTTGCCACTCGAGACAATAAAAGGCCAGGATTGCGGAAAAGCAATTTTGATTTTCAGTAAACAATACAAGTAGAAAAAAGTAATGTTTCATCCAATATCAGATGTGATTTGAAACAATAATCTTGTTTTACACATATATTTCTGGATATTAAACGGATGAGGTTTTTGACTCAAATGTACGTAGCCTAACTGAGGTATCCTCGTAACTGTTACCAACCATTTCCCGTGACCATCCCGACTTTGTGTACTTAATGAAGTTTGAACATGAGACGTTTTGTGAGGACATCAAGGTGTTCGACCACTAAATCACTTGAAAAAAAATGTATGTTACAGAGCATAAAAAATAGCCTATTTGAGATGCTTATCAACTTATTGTGCATTTGCAATACACATGTTAAAATATTTGCAAACGCTATAAGGTGTTTGCAATAAGGTAAGACTTAAGAGCATCTCCAATGCAAGCTTCAAGAACGACTTTTCTAATCAAATAAGTCACTAAAAAGCTTTTTTTCCATTGGAAAGAATACCTAGCAAAATAATTGATCACATTATAAAAGTATAATATAAGCTTTACAAATACCTTTTTTTTTTCTTTTTTTTTTTTTTTTGCATAAACTCATTCGAAAGAATACTCGAATAGCTTTTTTATACGAAAAACTTTTAGGAAAGGTCAATGGACATTTGGAGATGCCCAAAGCTTTTAGGAAAGGTCATTGGAGCTCTTAGGTTAAACGATATTAAACGGTATGATACTTACCTGAGGTACTCAACGTATTTTTTCTTAAATAAGGACGTGTTTGTTTCGGCTTATGGGTTATTTGGTTTTTGGCTTATGTTTCATAATCTCACTTTTTGTGCCTTATTTTAAAACTTTTCGGCTTATATAAGTTCATTCCAATATAATTAACCAATAACAAAACTCATAAACAATTTATCTTGATATAAAAAACAATAAACAGTTTGAACAAGCAATCCAACATACAAATATCAAAAAACATTACAACAATACAAATACTGAAATATACCTAATTAACCAGCATAGACATGAACCCCAATGGCAATGAGAAAAATGGTAATAAGCGCGAAGTAAATAACGGCGTGAACAACAATAGAAGCGCCACTAGTACGCATATTTCCAAATTCAGCGACCCTGTTGTTGTGACCGGGTAACTGAAACAATAGCCCTGGAGTTAGTAACACGAATAAAACTGTTGCTACTAGGACGGGTCCCCAATCTGCCATTGATTTATTATTTAGATCTGTGAAGATTGAAGTGGGATTGGGAGGGTTTTTTGTTGAGTTACTGTAGTTTTTTTATTTTTGGGGATTTTGAGTTAATTGAGATTAGAGGGGTTGGTTGGTAGAAGTGTGTAGATCTGTCACGTGTTTTTGTCCTTCTGTAGCGGGAACTTTGAGTCAAATGTGAATTTGATATGCTTGGTAAAGTAATATTTTTTCACATTTATGTTTCTTATTTTATTTTATTTATTTTTTCCCTAAATCCTGGACGAAAATTCCTATGGTCCAGAATTTAGAAGAAAAAAAAAAAAAAAGGTTAATGGTAACGCTCAACTTCGATTTAACTAAAAGAGTGACTCGCTCCAGATTACTAAAAGAGACTTGCTCCAGATTGTATTTGGTAGCAGTGGGATACGTGTCACAAAAATAAAAGAGTCGCTGTTGGCGTATGTACCTTATGGATACACGCCGTGCGGAAGACCTACCCTCCGGGTCCACATCAAATGAAACGTGTCCAAACGTGTTTAAACAGAATAGACTAATATCCGAAGGGTTGAAGACATCCGAATGACCCCAACCCCCCGGAGGTCATAACCATTTGGATGAACCAGTAAGTACACAAACCAAAGTACAAGTAAGTACACCAAGTATATGATAATGGAGCATAAACTAGCAAACATTAAGGGACTAAGTACAAACCAGCCTGGCACTCCATGTGGAAAGTCTATAAATAGATAAGAAATCTTCATTTAAGGTTAACTAATTTTCCTACTCTCTAAACATTACATATACTTTCTCTCTCTAATAATATATACTTACTCTCACGCCGGAGGTTGGTCCTGGGATACATTCTCGGGGCAAGACTAACGGACGTATCTGTTTTGTAGGTATCCGAAGGAACACACTACAAATAAGGACCACCCCGAATCCGAAGGACAAGCACTAGTCCGGAGGATTCATTTCGCTTGTCTGAAGTAGAAGCAGAATTTTACCTCAACAAATTGACGCCATCCGTGGGACTCGTCATTCACTCTACCCAAGTTAAGAGATGACAGGCCCCACCCCAATAACACCCGAAGGCAATGAAAGAAACAATGATAATAGCTCTCATAATAACATTGAACTAATCCAAAGTCACATAACCACACTGAAGACCTTAATTCAGGAGTATAATACCAGAGGAAATACCCCGATCAAACCCATCCAGCTTGACTTTGATGATGGAGAATCCCAAGATAATGAAGCCAAAAAAGCTGAAGAAGAACCGGTGGATGATCTATCCAAACCTTTCAAAGCGGCATCTAAAAGTCCATTTACCCGAAGGATCATTGATTTTTCCGGACCTAAGAACACGAAGTACACAATGCCCTCCCACTTAAAATTGTACGATGGGTCCACTGATCCGGACGACCATATTACAAGATTTGAAGGAGCAGCCAATCAAGGTGCATGGCCCATGCCAATATGGTGCATGATGTTCCAGCAGACCCTAGACGACGCCGCTAGGGGATGGTTTGATAGTCTCCTGCGAGGTAGCATCGACAATTGGGACGTTTTAAGTGAACAGTTCGTACAAAGGTTCGCCCTTCGAAGAAAATGCGTCAGGGACCCCATGGAAATCACCAAGATCGTCCGGAAAGCTAATGAAGCCCTCTCAGAGTTCAAGGAACGATGGACAGACGAAGCTAGTCGCATTTCAGGCGTACCAGAGGTGATGCAAATATCCTCTTTCATGGACGGTTGCAAATGTCCGGAGCTAGCAAAGAGGTTCTCCGAGAAAATTCCCCGAACGGTAACTGAAATGATGATAAAGGTTGGTGATTTCATCGGCTCCGAAAGAGCATATCGGCTGACTGAAGTACCAAGGGGAGAAAGGATGGATAATTACTGAAGAGATTATCACTCTAACTCGTACAGCCGCAATGATCAAAACATACAACGATCCTCCTTCAGGGGAAATCGCAGAAGAGATATACACCGAGAAGAATTCAGGCCCCGACGAAATGACCACTTTACACCTTACGGGCCGACCAGAAATGAAAACACCAACAGGGCAGATTACAGAACAGATTACCGTCGTAACGACGAATGTCGGAGGGATACCAGACCAATAGACTTAAACGCGCTTACTAAGGCTCCCAAAGAAATCCTTGCAACTGAACATCAACTTAGACTTCCGGCACCACCCCCATTGAGAGGAAGACCATCAAGGGAAAATATGGATAAGTATTGCGACTACCATGGAGAGAAAGGTCACCTCACCAACGATTGTCACAATCTGAAGGAGCAGCTTAAGAAAGCTATGGAAATGGGTAAACTGGACCACCTGATTAGGGATGTCCGACAAAGAGACAGAGCACCTCCAAGAAATAATAATCAAACCAACCCAGGATGAATCATCAACATGGTCCGATATCAGGAGAAGGGACAGAAGCGTAAAATCATGGACCAGGAGGAAGAATGGATGAACGCCCCTATAAGTTTTCCTCCAATTCTACCTGGAGACGCTTCTGATGAACCGCTCATAGTCGAGGCAGAAATCGAAGGGTACACTGTACGAAGGGTATATGTCGATCAGGGCGCTTCGGTAGAAGTAATGTACGAACATTGCTTCTTAAATCTTGATCCTTCCATTCGGTCTCGGATGACGAAAACAAATACACCGTTGGTTAGATTCGCAGGAGAAGCTATAAATCCGTTGGGGAAGATTGAATTAGAAGTATGTTTCGGAAGTGAAGGGTTATACCACCGAACGATTATGAAGTTTGTAGTAGTCAGAACCCCCTCCCCGTACAACGTAATACTCGGGCGTTCCGGGATCAAAAAACTAAGAGCTATCCCCTCAACAATACATTCTATGATGAAATTCCCAACACCAAGAGGTGTCGCCACTTTGGTCACTCAATCGGTCATCGTTTCAGAATGCAGGAAGTTGGAAGAAAAATTCTTACTAGAAAAAGAAACCAAAATAGAAACTCCCTCAGCACCCACAATTGAAGAAGGAATCACATGAACCGAGGAAATCACTGGTTCATCCGGCATATCCAGAACAATTGGTGACGATAGGAAAAAATTTCTCAAAAGAAGGACGAAGACAGCTAATAACGCTACTTAAGAACAGCCAGGATGTCTTCGCATGGGAACCATCGGATATGACTGGCATCCCCCGGTGGGTGGCTGAGCACAAGATTAACGTAAATATCCAGGAAAAACCTGTCGCGCAGAAAAAGAGATTCTTTTCGGAAGAAAAGAACCAAGCCGTAAACAAGGACGTGGAAGAGTGGTTAAAAGCCGGAATAATCAAACCCGTCCGGTATCCGACTTGGATCTCTAATCCGGTACTAGTAAAGAAACCGGACGATAGTTGGAGGATGTGTATTGATTTCAAAAACCTCAACTCATCCTGTCTCAAGGACTACTATTCGTTACCAGAAATAGATTGGAAGATTGAATCAGTAATGGGATTCCGTTACAAGTGTTTCCTCGACGCTTACTAAGGATATCACCAAATGCAAATGGCAAAAGAAGACGAAGAGAAAACAACCTTTTATACCGATCACGGAACATATTTCTATGTTAAGATGCCTTTCGGACTAAAAAATGCCGGAGCCACGTATCAAAAGTTAGTGGACTCCACCTTTCGAACACAGATCAGCCGGAACTTGGAAGCATATGTAGACGACATGGTGATCAAAAGCCAAACGGAAAAGGAGCTGTTAGCCGACATAGCAGAGACGTTCGACAATCTGCGAAGGATCAATATGAAATTAAACCCTAAGAAATGCTCCTTCGGAGTAGAAGATGGAAAGTTTCTCAGTTATATGATTACTTCCGAAGGAATCAGGGCAAGCCCTAAGAAAACCAGAGCAATCTCTGACATGCAATCACCAAAATCACTGAAAGAAATGCAAAGCCTAAGTGGCAAACTCGCTGTGCTAAACCGTTTCTTATCAAACTCTGCCGAAAGATCCCTACCTTTCTTTGAAACATTAAAGAACATCACTACGGACAACAAAGATAAATACCAATGGACGAAAGCAGCCAAAAGAGCTTTTCAGGAATTGAAGAAAATGATTCTGGAGCTCCCATGCCTAACTACACCAAAACCAAAAGAAGACATGTACTTATACCTATCAGCCGTGGTGGAAGCAATAAGTGGGGTAATGTTGGTCGAAAGGGAAGGACGACAGATTCCGGTTCACTAGGTGAGCCGAACACTGCACGAGGCCGAAAGGAAGTATGCTCCGGTAGAGAAATTGGCTTTAGCTCTCTTACACCTGTCCAGAAGACTGAGGCGATATTTCGAAGCTCACCCTATTAAAGTCATAACGGACCAACCCATCAAACAAGTACTGAACAAAGCCGAAGCTTCTGGACGATTAGCCAAATATACGGTAGAGCTGGGAGCTTACAACATTACTTATGTACCAAGAAATGCTGTCAAAGGACAAGTACTGGCTGACTTCATTAATGAGATGCCCATCAGCACGGCCTATCCAGATCCAAGAAGAAGGGGCAAGGAGATATGCAATATCTCTCAAAAAGAAGAATGGATCTTGTACACCGACGGAGCGTCTAGCAAAAAAGGTGCCAGAGCAGGGTTGGTACTGATCAGTCCGGAAAAAGAAGAATACACTTATGCTCTCAGACCGAACTTTGATGCCACCAACAATGGAGCGGAATACGAAGCACTCCTGGCCGGACTAAGAATCGCAAGAAAATGCACATAAAGGCATTGGACGTGCGAGTAGACTCAAGCCTAGTGGCAAGCCAGATCAACGGAGAGTTTACTGCATATACGGAGAGTATGACAAAGTACCTCACCAAAGCCAAGGAATATATTGCTTTCTTCAAACACTTCAAGATAAAGAATATCCCGAGAGCCCAAAACCAAAAAGCAGACATACTCAGCAAACTGGCGTCCGTAGCATTCGACCATTTAACAAAGGAAATCCTAGTAGAAGTATTGGAAAAACCATCCACTGAAGAAGAAATAATAAACGCAATAGTAGAATAAGAGGAAGAAAATTGGATGTCACCCATACTCCGATGCCTAAAGGATGGGATATGGCCGGAGGACCAGAATGAGGCCCGAGCCCTTCGAATGAAAATAAGCCACTATACCCTCATTGACAATGTGCTATTTAAAAAGTCATACCTAGGACCAATGATGCGGTGTGTTGGACCTCTCCAAGCAAATTATGTAATCCGAGAGTTACACGAAGGAGCATGCGGAATGCATTCCGGACCACGATCCGCGGTAGCTAAACTTATAAGACAAGGTTATTACTGGTCAACCATGCATCGAGATGCTAGAGAAGTTATCCAGAAATGTGACTCATGTCAAATACACGCTCCGATCCCTAAATTACCAAAAACAATGTTGACCTCCGTCATGGCACCCTAACCTTTCTTCTAATGGGCGATAGACGTGTTAGGACCTTTACCCGAAGCTCCAGGAAAGATTAAATATGTAATCGTGGCAATAGACTACTTTACAAAATGGATGGAAGCAAAACCGCTAGCCAAAACAACCGGAAAAGAAATGAAGAAATTTGTTCGGACTACCTAAGATAATCGTCACGGATAACGGAAGTAACTTTGTTGGGGACCCGTTCAAGAGTTGGTGCGAAAGTTTGAACATCACACAAACTAACACAGCCGTGGCTCACCCTCAAGCCAACGGGCTAGTGGAAATGGCTAACAAAAGCTTAATGAAAGGGTTCAAATCGCGACTCGGAAAGGAAAGAGCCGGATGGGTCGATGAGTTACCGAATGTACTATGGGCATTCCGCACTACCTTGAAAACTAGCAATGGAGAAACACCTTTTAGTTTGACCTACGGAAGTGAAGCAGTCATCCCAGCGGAAATTGGCATGCCCACCTTTCGGACCATGATGGCAAACACCGAAGCAATGACGATGAAATCAACTTGAACCTAAACTTGTTAGAGGAGCGACGAGAGATGACAGCAATAAGAGAGGCCAAATACAAGAAGAATGTGAAGCAATATTACAATCGAAGGGTTAGACCTGAAACTTTCAAAGTAGGAGATTTCGCGTATCGGAAGAACGAAGCTAGCAGAGTGGAAGATCAGGGAAAGTTGGGGCCGAACTGGGAAGGCCCCTATCGGATAATAGAAGCTTATCAACATGGCACATACAAACTCCAAAACATGGACGACATAGAAGTACATCGGACCTGGCATGCTATTAATTTGAAAAAATGTTTTATGTAATCGGAGACATCCGAAAGACCTATTGTAAGGCTCATAAGCCACCTTCTTATCCCTAATAAAACGTTTCATGCAAGTTATGCCTTAAAGAAATAATTGTTTTTTGTTTAATGATATAAGTACCCCAACGACGAAACCCCAAGTGGGTAATATATAAGGCCAAGAGCCGAAAGGCACAAGTTGCTTGAACAGCAAAACCCCAGGTGGGTAATATATAAGGCCAAGAGCCGAAGGGTACAAATGGCCTAAACAACAAAACCCCAAGTGGGTAATATATAAGGCCAAGAGCCGAAAGGCACAAGTTGCCTGAACAGCAAAACCCCAGGTGGGTAATATATAAGGCCAAGAGCCGAAGGGCACAAGTTACCTAAACAACAAAACCCCAAGTGGGTAATATTGCCTAAACAACAAAACCCCAAGTGGGTAATATATAAGGCCAAGAGCCAAAAGGCACAAGTTGCCTGAACAGCAAAACCCCAAGTGGGTAATATATAAGGCCAAGAGCCGAAGGGCACAAGTTGCCTAAACAACAAAACCCCAAGCGGGTAATATGTAAGGCCAAGAGCCGTAGGGAATAAATTGCCTGAACAACAAAACCCCAAGTGGGTAAAATATCAGGCTAAAGGCCGAACGGCAAAAGTAAACTTACGAGGCCAAAAACATAACGGTCACAAGATAATTTACAAGGAACAAACACCCTACGATTATTAATATGCTCCGGCATATGCACATACATAGCTTAAAAATAACATAAAAGCAAACAAATATGAAGGAAAAAGTAAAATGATATATATATCCAAAGTTCAAAAGCTATTACATCAATTGTTCCGAAAGACCTATTCTACAAAAGGACGGAACAATAATACAGCAGTTGTTCATGCTACCACTCAGACATAACGTCCACCAACAAAAGACTCAATTGAAACTAACAGAACCATGAATAAAATGCTTCACAGGGAACCCGGAGTACCTATATCCATAGTCAAAATGGAGATACCCAAGCCCCAACATCACCGGAAGAAAGAAATCTTGAAAAAAGCTTCATGAAGGACCCGCAATACCTATATCCATAGTCAAAATGGAGATATGCAGATCCTCAAACAAACAAGTCACACAAAAGAAGATGCAGTCTGGTCCGAAGAGTCCTGGACGGAGGGATTCTCAACTTGTGGCTCTATCAGAGGCTCAGAAACCGAACCCGAAGCAGCATGAGCAGGCTCAGGAAATAAGGCCATCAACTCATCATATTTACGGTAAATAGTCTTTCGGATCTTTTGGATGAAGGGGTAGTCCTGAGAGAGTGCTTGATCATACAATGTCTGATATTTCTCATCAGCCTCCATATCGATACCCTCTACCTCCCCAACAACTTGGCCGCCTTCTCCGGCTCGTCAAAAAGACCAGCTCTGTCTATCAACCCTGACTGATAGTACAGGTTGAAAGGCTCTGCCAGGGCCGTTCTAAACTCGTGACTGCCCAATAAACGATGAATCGCCTCTGGAATGAATTCATTAACAATCCTGTTCTGGTCAACTTCGGCATTACCAGCTAAGATAGCTATGTTTTGTTTCTCTGCCCGAAGTTCCTGACAAGCCATCTCCTCATCGCTCAGCTTTAACCTCGTCTCCGCCAACTGAGCCTCCAACAACTTAATCTTCTCCGCTTGACCACCGGAAACCTTTCTCCACTCTTCTTTCTCCGTCTCTAGCTGAGAAACCCTATCTTCCAGACTAGCATTCTCTGAGCGCAACTTCTGTATACCCTCCGGATTTACCTTAACACACTTTGCATGCTCATCCTTGACCCTCTTTAACTCCTCAGCCATCTCCCCAAACCTCTTCCAGTTGTCATCGAAGGTCTTGTCACAAACCTCGTGTGTAGCAGACAACTTTTGATAGTCACCAAGGAGGGACTCATAACGGAAGATAAGGTCCTCTTGGGCAGTAACATTTTTCCCCAACAATAACCAAGCCCTCTGGATAGCATCAGTGTCATTATGGGTGTCTAAATACCTCTCTTCCCCCGGAGTTGCCAAATTAATCATCATATCCATGCAGACGTTGGCATTATTCATCCGGGTGCCCCTCTTCACTGACCATCCGGGCACAAACCTGGCATCATCCTTATCATCTCCCTCAATATCCACCTCAGTATCATCCTCCTCAACAAGGGTATCCTTCCCCGGACGGGAAGAAGTACCTTTCGAACCTCCTGAAAATAAAAACCTTTATTAATAAATGATAATAATAACACAACTAACCAATAAGCCAAAATAAGCAAGTTGGCATGAATGAAAAGGTTATTTACAACAACATACCAACATCAGAACCTCCGGCTTGACCAGCTGAGACATCTTTCGGATAAACCGATCTAATGGGCTCCGGATTGGTGACACCCTCAGCAGTCTCCAGATCATTGACATTATCATCAGCAGATGGTTTGCTCCTCTTATGAAGGCGGGAGGGAATGTTCCCTCCAGATCTCTTGGTTGGAGGTTTCTTCAAACCCAGCTTAGCGGCTTGTTCCTTCTTCTTGTCTTTAGCAGCCAACACCTTGGCACTGGGAACTTCAACTTTCTTCAACTCCTCACTCTTCTCCGGAACCTCAACATTGGACGCCAGAGGCTGAGTAACATGCATCTCATGGGCTTGTCCTTCCGGCAACTTATCTCCCTTCACTACATCAACATTCTTGCGTAGAGATGGCTTCTTTAGATAGCTCGACATAGTTACACCTGCGAATAAACAAAACCCACTGATTAAACAAAAGAAAAAATATACAACTTAAAAATTTATACTTATAACAAAGGCTATACCCCTCACTTGCTCGTCTCTCAAAGCCGGACGATAACCGGGAAACTCCCAATGATCAGATAAACCTAAAGCATACAAGAACACTTGTGGGACTTGCAACGGCTCAATAATCGTCGCGGCTAGCGTCTCGGCGTGAATAGCATTACATTCGTTTTTCTTCGGAAACGGATCCGAAACGTCCGAATCTGGATGCCTCCAAGGCATAGCAAATGGAATAGCTCGCCTATCGATCAAGAAAAATTGATACTTCCAACCCTTTAAAGAAGAAGGAAAATCCCCGAAGCAAACTTTCCTATCCGCATGAACACGCTTTTCAAAAGAAAACCAGCAACCCTGTTTACTAAGTTTGTAAAAAACACGAAACAGGGGAGTGGTAGGAGGAACGTGCATGCTTCGGCAATACACCTCAAAAAGAGTAACACGGTGCATACCAAGAGTAACCAATTGAGAAAGATGAACTTTAAAATACCTAATAACTTCTAAAAGGAAGGTAGAGCAAGGGACAGTGAGACCTCCAACAAAGAAATACTCTGCGTATAAACCAATAGCATCGGCAGGCAACTGATTCATCGTCATACCCTCCAGAGGTACCCGCGGATGTAAATCCTTTGGTATTCCGAAGGTCACCACTAAGGCATGCACATCGGCTTCGTCCATAACAGATTGCCTTTTAAGAATATCTTTCTTAACATGAGACTCCTCCGGCATTGAGACATCCTCATAATCAAACGAAGCAGTAGATTCCGACATGACAAATCCGAGAAGAAGAAGGGTATAGCCAAACAACAAAATACTAAACAGACTAAGACGTACCTCAAAGACGACGAGAGAAACGCTTCGGAATACGGACGAAAAAGTGTCAGAAATCTGTGTGTGTGTAGAGAGAGATATTACAGTGGTAAAAATGAGGAAAAAAAAAGCTATTTATAGGCAGTAACAATTGGGCGCGAAAAGACACGTCACACGCAGGGCTAACGTGTCACCATCCAAGCCACACGTCTCAAAGCACGCACACGTGTTCCAATCCAAAAGGCACGGTAAAAAATGACGGCGCTCCTTAAACGACACATTAATTACATTTGGCACTTTGCACACGACCTTAACACGATGAAGCTACAACTTACCCTTCGGAAAACTACAAAAACAGATTTTGAGTATCACACCATTGGCATAACCAATACTATGATACTGGGGGAGGGGACATGTTGGCGTATGTACCCTCCGGATACACACCGTGCGGAACACCTACCCTTCGAGTCCACATCAAATGAAACGTGTTTAAACAGAATAGACTAATATCCGAAGGGTTGAAGACATCCGAATGACCCCAACCCCCCGGAGGTCATAACCATTCAGATGAACCAGTAAGTACGCAAACCAAAGTATAAGTAAGTACACCAAGTATATGATAATGGAGCATAAACTATCAAACATTAAGGGACTAAGTACAAACCAGCCTGGCACTCCATATGTAAAGTCTATAAATAGAGAAGAAATCTTCATTTAAGGTTAACTAATTCTCTTACTCTCTAAACATTACATATACTTTCTCTCTCTAAGAATATATACTTACTCTCATGCAGGAGGTTGGTCCTGGGATACATTCCCGGGGCGAGACTAACGGACGTATCTGTTTTGTAGGTATTCGAAGGAACACACTACAAATAAGGACCACCCCGAATCCGTAGGACAAGCACTAGTCCGGATGATTCATTTCGCTTGTCTGAAGTAGAAGCAGAATTTTACCTTAACAGTCGGTAAGTTGAACATGATCATTTTAAAAAAGTAGCTTTTTCTTGATCAATTAATGGACCAATAGGGATCAATTGGACCAAATATGGAATTTCACTTTTATTGTTATTTTTTAAAACCGTAATTTTTCGTCTTTATATTATGATACTAGTCGCATGACCCGTCCGATGGATGGGTTAGCGTCATGTAAATTTAATAATATTATTACTTATTAGGTCCATACATTTAAGTTTAAAGTTACATATTTATTTTGTTAATGATAAACATATCGTTTCAAAATTGTCTAATTGCATATTTGCATTGTAAAAATTTAACCATAGATACTTAAACTGATAAAAACACTAAATAGAATTAAAACATGATTAAGACATTAAGTTTTTAATATTGAAAGCATTACTAACATGTAAAAATATAACATTTATAAATTCATGATATAAAAGATTACTTAAGGAACAACATATCTTCGTTAACATGCTTTTGTGAAAGTTGCACAACATGTTACATAAAAATAAATATTAACGAACTTGTTGACAATAAATATTGCAGTGACCAACTTTTTGTTATTGCTATTCACTTAGTTGCTCACATTGTTTCATTTCTTGCTCGCTTTGCCACATTACCAATTCACTTATAGCTCGCGTCGCTTTGCCATGCTTCGAGCAGTTGAAAATGAGCTATGTGGTGTCTTAGATGGTTGTTGTATATGTTGTGATCTGAACTTGAAATGGATTTATTTTCACCTTTCTTGTCTTACACGTGGTGGTCACCTATAATCCCACGGATATATCAAAAAATATCGGATAAGCGCAAAAGCAAAAGATCAATGTATGAAACGTGTTATTGTAAAAACTAAAGAAAAGTTCAATAAAATCAATAAAATTTGGAGTCTTCATAATGTATACATTCTAACATGGAATTGGTTTCGAGCATAACTGCTCAAAACCTCATGGCTAACATTTGCAAGAAGTTCAACAATTACTTTTTCAAGTAAAACTGTGAAGTCCAAATTCATTAACAGAAGTTCAACAATTACTTTTTCAAGTAAAATTTTGAAGTCCAAATTCATCAAAAGAGTGTGTACATTCTACCCGAACGTCTATAACAACCTTATTTTATAATTTGGCGCAACTTCATTGTATATCACCATTTCATACTATATACCCACAAAATCTTTAGCTTACATGCCATGTGTGCGCTTCTCTCTTTCGCGATATGCATAAGGACAGAAAGATGAAACACTTATGGAATATTATTGATATGACTCAGACCTGGTGCATGATGATTTCACTATAAGGATTCTGGCTGATAATTCAACATTATGTAGAAAAAAACGACTGTTAAAACAAAGAAAATAAGCTTGGTTACTTACCCTTTTTCCAAACAATATTGTACTTGCAGTTTACGCACGATGCCATGGAGATGGGCCAATTGTTACAATAAATGACGTTCTTGCAGTGCCTGCAAATAGAACTTTAATAGTTAACCAATATGCCAAGTTTGGAATATGTTTGAAACAACTAAAAGGTATTGTATGTTCAAGATATGGTGTTTATTAAACATAAATTCATCATTTTAACTCACTGAATATAAGTCATATACATATTTAATAAATAAGTTGCTCAAATTCTAAAGAAAACTTAATGGGAGGGAAAAAGGTATGACCTTGGCACATATATGAATGTTTGACTGTTGGTTAACTGTCAAAATTGTGCCTTGACATGAGTGAATCAGAATGATTCACGTGAACCAATATCAAATTTAGTACACTCAACTAATGAGTTATGGTAGAAATAAAAACTGAGTATAAACTGTAAATGAAACTTAAATTGAAGCTTATGCTGCATGTTCGTGTTGAAGATGGCCAAAATAGAACGTGTTTCAATTTTTGAAGGACAAAGGGTATCAAACTGGTGCCACATAATGAGAAAATATTAGACTGCTGATGAGGCGAAAAATGAACCGTTTTTAGGGGGTCATTTAAGCCCGGAATTGAATTTATTTGATCAAATATTGCCCTAAATCATTCCTTTTGTGATTTTAGGTACTTTGGGAGTGTATTCTGGAAAAGGAAGCATTTTGGACATTTTTGGAGCATAAAAGTGAAGAAAACGACAAAGTCTCAATTTTCCTTGCTGGAACAGTACCTGAAGGCGTCACCAAGGCCGTCACGTGTGTTGGTGACGGCCCAGAAACTTCATGAAGGCGTCACGTAGGCCGTCACGTGTAAATTGTCACAACTTGCGCGCGGGGTAGCTGACACCGTTTTGGCCATAACTTTTGCATACGAACTCGGATTTGAGCGATTCAAAAAAGAAAACGATCGGGACGAAAAGATCTACGATTTGGTGAAGAAAGATTGTTCATGACACCGTCAAGGTTTGGCTGACGCCGTCATGATCGGGCCGGGCAGAAAATAGCCTATAAATATAACATCATAACTTCACTTTTTGTAAGCCCTAAACCCTAAGGTCGATTCCTGGGTTTAGGTGGGTGTTTTTCCAGCAACTTAGAGAGTTTCAATCACTCCATAAACATCTTGTAATGGTTTGATGATTCTATCTTAATTCATGTCTTCAATTATCATTATTGTTGCTTGTTCTTTATTAATTATGCTTGGCTAATTCACCTTGTGTCTACTTATGATTGTGTGAAACTTGTGTATAATTGATTAGATCTCACTGATTTCTTGTTGATGTTTGTGTCTATCTCCATCAATGAGGGGCTTGTTGATGTGTGTGTCTGTCTCCATCAATTAAGGCGTGACAACTTCAATAGATCTAGTTGGTTTAGTTTATAATTTTTGTTTCCTATTGATTCTTGTTTTGATTGAATGAATTCGATGTTAGGCTTAAGAAAACTGGCAGACTTCCATAGGGTAACATGCTTGAACGTCTTAAGAAACATGAACCGATGTGTACTAGGTTTTTATGGTTGTATTTAATGCATGAGCAAATTCTAGTGATCCCATGTTAGGAGCTTCTTAGCCGGCTCGACATAGGAGTGAAGTAGGAGCTTATAGGATTGGGGAAGTAAGTACGCCACCCCATGAAAGGTATTAAGGAATACAACCCGTCAATTAAAACAAGGTGTAACAATTCAATAGGTAGGATTGGATAGCTAGCAAGGAGTAACATATCATGGGTAGACATGCTTCACTTATCTTGTAGAACCTTAGTTTATTTTCTTGTTTATTAGTTTAATTAGTAGCTTTTGGGTTAGTTGATTAGCAACTAATTCCGCCCACTCTCCCAATACCCGAGATTTTTACTTGCTTTTCATAAAATATAAAAACATAAAAAGAATCATCCATCACCTTTAGACATAGTTAGATTAATTTCAATCCTAACGACACTATTCCTAGCTGAACGATCAATCCCCCGGTACTTGTCACTATACTATACTACAACGATCAGGTACACTGCCTGGTGGGGGTTGTAAGCTTCTCAAGATCCCTTGAGAGGTAAAGCCTGGTGCAATCCCTACGCATCAACTGCCAATCCAAATTTAGCCTAACTAATTTTCTAATAAGATTTTAGCAATTAAAGATTTTCTCAACTGCTAGGTGACCTATCTTATCACTTCTTCAGTTCAAATTAAGAAAGTAACTGTAATCGTTCAAGAACACATTTTTATCAAACCAAACTTAAGTTTGAATTTAAATTTGCTGTAAATGAAAGTTAAATTGAAGCTTATGCTGCATGTTCATGTTGAAGATGGCCAAAATAGAACGTGTTTCAATTTTTGAAGGACAAAGGGTATCAAACTGGTGCCACATAATGAAAAATATTAGACTGCCAATCCAAATTTAGCCTAACTAATTTTCTAATAAGATTAGAGCAATTTAAGATGTTTCTCAACTGCTAGGTGACCTATCTTATCACCTTTTCAGTTCAAATTAAGAAAGTAACTGTAATCATTTAAGAACACATTTTTATCAAACCAAACTTAAGTTTGAATTTAAATTTGAAGCCTTTTATAGATCAAAAACCAAAAGCAATTTCACCTTCAAGAAAACATCAAAAAAATCTAAAATTTGATGAATAAAACATACCTTATTCTCCATGGAGCGATTTGAAAAAACAGCATCTTCGGTCTTTGTCTACCACCGAACACAGGCTATAGTGTAAGAGGTTATGTGTCTGTTAGTTTGTACACTTTACGACATGTATTTTTGTCTCTTTTTTACCACAAAATTCAATCTTGTAGTAACGTATAAAGGCAATAATTTTCTCTCCTCGAACTGATGAAGTATAGATGCACCAATATCATTAACCTGTAATACACATGTTTAAGTAAATGGGTGTTTTCACCCATGGATCTATAAGCAAAAAAAATGGCTTTCAATGTACCTGTTACCCTTGGTGTAACGCCAATGTAGACACTTTATGACTTGGCAGCTGTAACTATTGGATATCATACATCCACCTTGCACATTAGATCCCCCTATACAATGTAAAATATCAAGTTTTAATAAACCGCTAATGGTAAATCAATAGCCAAGGACAACTATGAAATTTATCAAATAATACTAAGTGTGCTTGGAATTTATTACGTTTCTCATGCATCATTAGTATCGAATACATCAAGAATGGGTTGCCTTTATATGCAAAATTTGAAATCTTAGCTTTGTCAATAACATGCTTCTGGTCATCTCTAGAAAAGAAAAAAACTACCCCACTATTAGCCCAAAACCTTAGACTGAGGACCGGATCGAATCCGGGTTGGTCCGGTCCGGTCCTTCAGTCGGTATGGTCCAAGAAGGCATAATAGTGGGGTTTTACGTAAGACCGGTCCGGACCGAACCGGACCGAGATCGAAATAAGGAAAAAAGTCGGACCGAGACCGGACCGCTGGTCCTTCGGTTTGATCGGTCTTGTTCGGTTTAGGGTCTATGATGCTCAGCCCTAATTCTGAGGGAGTCGTTAATGCAGTCAAGGCAGTTTTATGAAACTGTGCAGGAGTGGAATCTGTAACTTTAAATGCAACGCAAGATGGACCTATTTCCCACCCAACCCTCCAACATGAAACACAAGAGATAAGTACTTAGTAGACGTGTCGTGATGAGCGGGCCATGCAATGGGTCAAAACAGGTTTGGTTTGGAAGAGTTAATTTACCTGTGACACTATTAAGTCTTAGATAAGGAAGATGTGATGATGGTCCACATTTGCATTTCTGGTAGTGCAGCAAGGTTTATATGTGGTTCTTTGTCATATATTATATGTTCGTAAACCTGCAGAAACAGTTTTGAAAAGATAATAAAATTGCATACAAATAAGATATCATCCAGGCTACCAATAAGTAAATAAGCAATGAAAATTTATAAAGTTATCATAATTCATCAGTAACAGCTATGCAGTCCTTTGTTCTGCAATATTCAACAATAATCCCTAGCTCAACCTTGCTAAAAAGTTTTTCGGTAGGGTTGTGAGGACTGTGCAATAAATGCAAATAGCCAAATAATAAAGAGATTACCTACTTCAGTAATATATTACTCTATTTTTCTTACAGAAATGCAATTTTGGTTGACTAATAGCATTGATATTTAATAATGGATACCATGATGTGTTTAATAAAACTCCAAGGTGCGAGAAAAAGATTTGAACTAAGAACAAAGTAAAATTTTTATTTACGAAAATTTGGGTGACCTGTGTATTTAATAACAATTCAATGTGGAAAAAAAAAGTTTAAATTTAGAGCCAATAGACTGTTAAAATCGGTTACAGGCTGGCAATTATATATCGTCCATTTTCTAGTAGCAAAAAGTCGAGACCCTTTCATTTAGTTTCTTACATATATTTTAGAGGTATGTGCATGATAGAGGTTAAAAAATGAGTGGGTTTAGATAATGGGCCAAATGGGTAATCTATTTGTACAGGCCAAAAACCATAGTCACAATCATAGTCATAAGCATTGGTCGAAATGGGCTAGGTCAGACATATCCTCTAACCACACTTTATTATGCTAATTAAAAACCTATTGACACCTTATATTTTAATAATTATTCAATATAAAGCAGTCATAAATTGAAGATTATCAAAGTACACCATAAGATAGAATAGTGGATAACTTATACCTTCTACTGACATCCTCCCAAGTATGATATTCATTTTCGAGACCGTGGGTCAGATGGGTCAGTATGGTAATTTGGCAGAAAGAGTTAACAGTGGTGTGTCTTCAAGAAGTGGAAATAGTGGTGCGCCTGGCATGTACTTTAGGTGTAATCAACCAGGGCATTGGGCATGAGACTGCCTGGTAACTGACTTTGAAGGCATGGGTCAGTTTTCAGCATATATTAGTTAATATATTTTTGAATTATATAAACAGTTTATTTTGAATAATCATTATAAAGACTGTCTATTTTCCAGAATAATGTACATTTGCCAAGAAAACAATGTAGGAGGCTCATTTAATACACATATCTTTAAATTATAATGTTAAAATCTACGTATTTGACTTGTTAGAAGAAAAAATAAACCAAAATTGTAGGTTGGCCCCCATTGTCACTTCTGTTTATAGTTTAGTCGAGTTCAAAGCTTATCATTTGGATATTACTTTGTAATTCACGGGTTAGCATATTATGCCCTGGTTAAAGCTGCACATGCAACTTTGAATTTGTGTATTTACAGATCGTAGTGAATAACTATCATGAAATTGAAAATTCCAACTGAAACACCACGTATCTTCATTATAGCTTTTATAAAATTGACAAAGTGATATACACGAATAACTATTATGAAGGCATAGTAGACTTTAAGATTTCGGTTTTGCATATTTTTGATACGCGCGCCAAAATCAAGATTAAAGAAGGATCACGTGCAAGGCACGTGACAAGTCAAAGTTAGTTAAATTGGCGGGAAACTCTGTTTTTAGTTCCTTTTCATTTCCAGTTGTATAAATACCCAACTATCATCTCATTTGTATTCATTCACTAAAATTGATTGTAACTTTCCTCTCTCTAATTCTGTTACTCCAAAAGTGAATCTTGAGTTTAAAATACGAAATCATTTCATCTCTTTGTGATTTCCTGTTTGTTATTCATAACGACCACATTTCTTTACTGATTTGTGGTTGTTATACATTTAGCAATTAGCATACATCAATTTTACACAGCAATTACAGTGCCAGTTAAATAAATGACACTATCATTACACCCAAACGCAGAATACTTTCAAAACTAAGAGTGTAGGGTCTAGTCTTACCTCCACGTAATCCACCATAGATGAATATAAAATCACCAAAAGCAGCGGCAGCATGCCTAAAGCGTCTTGTCAATTCAACAGCAGCGTCTCCGCCCGCGACATCAGCACTATATCTACCTGTCTGTGGGGTGGTGACAACGGATTTTGTATCACACCAGACTCCTGCTGCAGGTCCAGAACTATACATGCCAGCAACATGAAAAACTATGAGAAATGAGTAGAAAAATAAAAGCAAAAGCCAAAATCAAATACACGTGCCACAAAGTAGTTGTTCGGATTCTTATCAAATATAAACTATTAAAGTCAATACAGAGTTTCTATAGCTTGCCATCATGATATAGGAAATGATTGTACTTAAGATTATTTAAGCAATAGAAATGAAACTTTATACACTTGTCTTTTTCCTATCTACAATTTGCCACTATAGAGTTTTAGATTAATACATGGTCAAAATACTTGTTTTCAACAACTAATGTGCAAAATAAAGCTAGTAAAATATGTAAAAATAAAGCTTTTGAAAGATAGTTAAAGTTGATAGTTGCAGCCTTTTGGGAACACGGTTAATAGAAGTTTTGCACCAAACACAGTAAAGAACCAATTACCGTTTAATAGGGTGGAGAAACAATCTCAGTAATAGGTTTGAATTTGGAAGGATGAGATTTTGTTTGACCGGCATTGAAGGGGGAGTTATTTAGGAGCGATTCTTCAGGAGTCTGTTTTGATACTTTGTTTTGGGTGAAGATGGTAAATGTTGTTCAAGAATATCTGTTTGGGAATGCAATTTGTGTCACAACTTGTGGATTACTCCAGTGGTTGAGGCGCGTGTCTTCCATTTGACAGACCCAGTTCGAACCTTGCAACTTACAAATTTTTTAAAACTTTCATCCTGAAATGATGCCATGTCATCATAGATGCTCCATGTCATCATTAATGTGCCTACAAAATTTTTCATAACACGATGCCAAACACTCCTTAATACAAAAAGCTTATCACTTTTCAAGAACAGTGATTTATTCCATTTGAATAAATCATAAAATCATCCATTTGCATTAAAACTCAATAAATTCTACAAACTTCTTTATGTGGAATTTCATCAAACACATGGTGCCGACTTTCTTTCACAACATCTAGGTTTGTAGTTCTAAGGCTAACAAATATTTAAAAGATTTCATAATCCTAATTAGTTGAAGAAAATCCTAATTAAATAAAACATAACTTAACATTATCAAAGTACATAATTTTTTAAGATCAAAATAATTAGATTCAGAAAAGAAAAAAAAATCTATTTACGCGATTGAATACATACCAACATCATCTTCGGATCAATCGTTTACATAGTTTCTGAGTTTTTGTAGTGTCGTAATTTTCTGTGTTTTGAATAAAGGAGTATGATTTGATTCGGTGTGTGATGTTAGGTTATGAGAAGTGATAAGATCTGTGTTTTGAATAAAGAGTATGATATATGTTTTGTAGGTATCCGAAGGAACACACTACAAATGAGGACCACCCCGAATCCGTAGGACAAGCACTAGTCAGGATGATTCATTTCGCTTGTCTGAAGTAGAAGTAGAATTTTACCTTCACAGTCGCCCAGCCGGTAAGTTGAACATGATCATTTTAAAAAGTAGCTTTTTCTTGATCAATTAATGGACCAATAGGGATCAATTGGACCAAATATGGAAATTCACTTTTATTGTTATTTTTTAAAACCGTAATTTTTCGTCTTTATATTATGATATAAGATTATTTTAGGACAATTTTTTTTTTCACATATCAAGTACTAATCTCCATCATTTATTTTTCTTCAATTTTTATTTGATCTAATGGAACCAAACAATTTAAAAGCTCACTTTCATTATTTTTTTTTCAAATATTAATATCTTTTAAACCATTAATCGTTAAGCGAAAAAAAATATACCGTTACGACGAATATTTAATTATCTTTCTATAGATAGGCGCTTTGATATATCATATATGATTTTTTCGGCCACGAAAAAAAAAGAAAAAAATGATTTTTTTTTTTTTTCCCGAAAGTATATCAAAGTGTCCGTCTATAGAAAAATAATTAAATGCTCGTCGCGATAGTTTAACTATTTTCGCTTAACGATTAACGGTTTAAGAGATATTTAAATATAAAAAATGAGTGAAATATTAAAATGCTTTTAATCTCAACCATTGATTTCTTTTTAAATAGATGGTGGGGATGAGTCCCTTGGTATGTAAGAAAATTTTGGTATTTAATATAATTATCCTCTTCTATTATTAACTAGCAGGATCCCCGCGCGATACAGCTACGGGCACCCTGTAATTTAATTTTTTCGATTAATAATTTATTTTATTTGTACGTTTTTTGGCAATAGTTTTTCTGATTAGTTTTTTATGGCAAAAGTTTGATAAAAATTTTGCTTTGTTTGTATTATTTTATTTATTATTTATTTTATGTTTTTGTTTAGTAGTTCGTTTGGTTTGTACAATATGTGAACATGTTTTAGTTTATTATGTTTTTTTTGACAATAAATTTACGGATATCAAAAATTTCGTTTAGTTCGTGTCCGTCCGGGCTCGAGCCCGTTTGACCCGTGCCCGTTCGGGCTCGAGCTCATTTGACCCATTGCCCGTTCGGGCTTAAAAATTTGTATAATATGCTTTATTATTTGTATTAGTGACATTTAATGCAGGAATTATGTTTAAGTTGGTTGTACAATATGCTTGATAATTTGTATTTTTATGTAAGGGGTGTTTTATTAAGTGTATTAATTGTATTTATTGACTATTTAATTAATTGTATTTAATATACATAATGATCAATTTTAAGTCATTAATTTTCAATTTTAAGTCAATAATTTTAAACTTTAATGGCAAAAACAAAGTGGTGTGTACTTTAAGCTTCTAAACTTGTAAATGTCTAATTATATTTCATTTATAGTATTAATTGTCTAATTATGTTTGAATCACTTGTACTTTAAGCTTCTAAACTTGTAAAACTTAATTTTAAGTATTTTAATTATAGTAGTCTTTTATGCATTATAAAATAGATAAAAATCATATAATGTTAATATTTTATGTTTGGTTATTTTGAATCATTATGATAAATAACAAATAGTGGGCCCATTTTTTAAAAGGATTAAGATCATATCAAGTTTATATAAACATGACCGGTAATGTTATCTCATAATTAAAAAGATAATTGGGTTCCTCAATAGGGCCTACTGTTTTGTTTGTGAGAAAACATTATCGGTCATGTTCATGTCAATTTGAGATAATCTCAATCCATTTTAAAGTGAAATAAAGACCCATTAATTTTCTTAGTTTGACAACATATTAACATGAGAAGAACTTAAAAGAGTAAAAAATGAGGTGCTATGACTCCTTGTATTATCTATACTACTATATAATGTATTTGGGACTATTCTATAATTAGAAAGGCTTAAAATTCAGATTTTTACTTACTAATTATGGAAACAACCACCCCTAACAATTACCCCCAACAATTTAAAACCACCTCAACAACCACCCCCTAACAATTTATAACCACCTCAACAACCACCCTAACAACCATTTTCCACCACCCCACCTCCCTCCTCTTCACCCCAATAATCCGCCCCCGCATCGCGCGGGCACCTTTCTAGTCTGTCTACAATATACGTAAAATACCTTAACCCACAACTTCTTGATTAGTGTCATGGGTTCTTATTTTTATTTATTTATTTATTTTTTCTTCTCTTTTGGTTATCATGGATTCTGTTTCTTATTAGTATTTGAAAATTAGTCTACAACGGTAAAATCAGTAAGAGTAACTTAAAATAAGTATTTTTTCGATAATAGAATAATTTAAAATACAAAATGATTCTTGATGTCTTGACTTGGAGTTGTAATATGAAATTGAATAAATTACACCGTTCGTATTTGTGGTTTGCGTTTACTGGCATCGTTAGTCCCTTTATCAAAAAAAAACTGCACCGTTCGTTCTTAATGGGCAAGCGTTCGGCGTCGTTAGTCCCTCCCCCACTAACGCTTGTTAAGTGTTGTTACACCAGAAGTCCCATGAGGGTATACTAGTCATTTCGCAAACCAAAAGGACGAACGGTGCAATTTTTTTAATACGTTCGTAAGTTTCATTTTAATACGTTTTCGTCTGTTTTTTTTAGTTTTTGTCCGTTTTTTTCGTTTTCGTCTCTTTTTTTACGTTTTTCTCTGTTTTTTTTACGTTTTCATCTGGTTTTTTTCGTTTTCGTCTGTTTTTTTTACGTTTTCGTCTGTTTTGTTCGTTTTCTTCAGTTTTTTTTTACGTTTATGTCCGTTTTTTACGTTTTTATCCATTGTTCTAACGTTTTCATACGCTTTCGTCTAATTTTTTTACGTTTATATTCATTCTTAACCGTTTTTTTTCGGTTTCGTCTGTATTTTTACGTTTTCCTCATTTTTTTACGTTTTTTTTTTTCGTTTTCGTCTGTATTTCTACATTTTCCTCCGTTTTTTTACGTTTTCATCCGTTTTTTTCATTTTCGTCTGTGACGTTTTCCTCCGTTTTTTTACGTTTTCATCTGTTTTTTTCGTTTTCGTCTGTTTTTTTACGTTTTTGTCCGTTTTTTCCGTTTTCGTCTGTTTTTTCACGTTTTCGTTCGTTTTTTTTACATCTTCATCCATTTTTTTGTTTTTGTCTATTTTTTTTACGTTTTCATTCTGTTTTTTTACGTTTTTGCCCATTCTTTTACGTTTTTGTCTTTTGTTCTAACGTTTTCGTTCATTTTTTACATTTTCATACGTTTTTATCTATTCTTATCCGTTTTTATACGTTTTCACAACATGGATATTGAATGTTGATGCTATTACCCTATAATTGTTCTGTCTATTTTTAGAAATTTGATGTTTTTTTGTTGTAATTTAGCATACCCATATTTTAAAATGAGTTTTTTTTTTAAGTCAAAGGACTAGTTGTTGAAGGTTGATGCTAATAACCTGTAATTATTCTTTCTATTTTTTGAAATTTGATGTTTTTTGGTTGTTATTTGATATACCCATGTTGTGAAAACGTATAAAAAACGGATAAAAATAAATAAAAACGTATAAAAAGGTAAAAAATGAACGAAAACATATAAAAACGTTAGAACAAAAGACAAAAACATAAAAGAATGGGCAAAAACGTAAAAAAAACGAACGAAAACGTAAAAGAAACTGCCAAAAACAAAAAAACGGATGGGAATGTAAAAAACGAACAAAAACGTAAAAAAACAATGAAAAGAAAAAAATAGACAAAAACGTAAAAAACAGAAGAAAACGGATGAAAACGTAAAAAACGGAGAAAAACGTAAAAAAAACAGACGAAAACGAAAAAAATTGATGAAAACGTAAAAAAAACGGAGGAAAATGTAAAATTATAGACGAAAACGAAAAAAAATGGATGAAAACGTAAAAAACGGAGGAAAACGTAAAAATACAGACGAAACCGAAAAAAAGGTTAAGAATGGATAAAAACGTAAAAAAATGGACGAAAGCGTATGAAAACGTTAGAACAACGGACAAAAACGTAAAAAACGGACGTGAACGTAAAAAAACAGACAAAAAAAAAAAAAAAAGAAAAAACAGACGAAAATGTAAAAAACGGAGGAAAACGTAAAAATAGAGACGAAAACGAAAAAAAAGGGAAAAAACGTAAAGAAATAGACGAAAACGTATTAAAACGGAACTTACGAATGTATTAAAATAATTGCACCGTTCGTCCTTTTGGTTTGCGAAATGACTAGTATACCCTCATGGGACTTCAGGTGTAACAACACTTAGCAAGCGTTAGTGGGAGAGGGACTAACGACGCCAAACATTTACCCGTTAAGGATGAACGGTGCAGTTTTTTTGGTCAAGGGATTAACGACGCCAATCAACACAAACCACAAGGACGAATGGTGTAATTTACTCTATGAAATTATAACATAAAAAGGGTATTTTTAGAAGAGAAAAAACAATAAGAAAAGCCCAAAATTAACTAATTTATACGGAACTTGATAGTCAATATTTTTATTGGTTTGTGGACACAATAGATCTTTCGGTTACTGTCAGCATGATGTGCGATGTTGTCACTGCTGGAAATGTATTGGTATGGGGACGAGTGTACACTTCGCACCTCCTAACTCGTCTTGAGCTAAACTTGTGTAAGGCTGTTGGTCTCAAGTTTAGCACAATCTATACTACATATAATGTAAAAATGGTCAATGTGAAATGTTGAATTTTCAACAATAGTCAAATGAAAGAGAAAGTGAGATGTAATTAATACTCTTATTAAAACACCCCAATACTTAAAAGTACAATTATTTATTCACATTATACAACTAAATTAAAGCATATCTACCAAATTAAATACAACCAATTCAAACACAAATCGGGTTGACCCGGGACGCTTCAAACCCGGCGGGTTGACCCAACTTAATTTGACCCGTTTTCGACCCAACCTAGCAAGTTGACCCAGTTTAAATACAACCAATTCAAAGACAAATCGGGTTGACCCGGGACGCTTCAAACACAGCGGGTTGACCCAGTTTAATTTGACCCGTTTTCGACCCAACCTAGCAAGTTGACCCGGTTTAAATCGACCTACTTTTCGACCGAAACGGTTCAACCGGTTGAACCACCGGGTCGAACCGGGTTTCAAAACATTATCCATTACTTAAAAGTACAATGATTTATTCATATTGTACAACCAATTAAAAACATATCTACCAAATTAAATACAACCAATTAAAACACAAACCGGGACGCTTCAAACCCGTTTTTCGGTCGGAACGGTTCAACCAGTTGAACCACCCGGGTCGAACCGGGTTTCAAAACATTATGTTTATTCCCAAATCTTCAAACTTTTATTATTTTCCGTATAACCTATAAAAAAAAATTTATCAATAAACTATCTGTCGCTATAAAATCTCGTTGCTTGCGGGTTGCCCCCTCATTGCTTGCGTTTGAAAATAGGATGCCCGATTATTCTTTTAAGGAATCTCGATCCGAAAAATGGATTATGTAATGACACGAGGTTGATATGTAAACGTTTTGACCCTAATGTCATCAACGCCGAGATTGCTGTCGGGCAACACGCTGGAGTTAGAGTGTTGTTGCCAAGAATTCCTCTTGCTCCATCTGAAGAAGACATGTTCCCTTTCAAACTAAAGAGAACATAATTCCCTATTCGCCTTAACTTTGCGATGACAATTAATAAAGCTCAAGGGCAAACAATTCCAAATGTGGGTGTCTATTTGTCTGACTCTGTTTTCTCCCATGGCCAGCTTTATGTGGCATTGTCTAGAGGGATTTCCCGTAGAACAACAAAGGTATTGGTTAATCTAGTAAAAGAGTTCCGTCAAGCAGGAATCTACACCTCGAATGTCGTTTATCAAGAAGTTTTACGCGAAGAGTAACGTGTGTTGTTAGTTTTTATTTCATAACTGATGTAATGTTTTACTTTCAATTTCATTAAATGTTTTTATATGTTGTTTGATAGATGTTAAGAATTTTTTCTATACTTTAGTTATCGTGTAGTACAATCATTTGCAATTACATTCTGATCGGTTTACGTTCTATTTTGAACTCTACACAAAACACTCACCACAATATCGCAAATCATTAATTATCTGCCGCTAGGAATTCCGTTGCTATGCACGGGTACTCGCCTAGTAACATAAAATAGTTGATAACACTAAAATTACCGACGGTCAATAAATTTCAAATACGAGATTAGTCATATGTTTAATCTTGTGTAAGGCCGTTGGTCTCAAGTTTAGCACAATAACATAAAATAGTTGATAACACTAAAATTACCGACGGTCAATAAATTTCAAATACGAGATTAGTCATATGTTTAATCGCTCAACATTAATTTATTGTGCAAACTTCTATTCAAAATTGTTTCATTTATCAAGTCTAATTAACAAGCAAAAGTGCGAGGAACACTCTGAATTTTGACAATCAGGTTCTGCAACTTGAAGAAAGATATAAATGGCTCATAAATAACACTTCTTTTGTTTCATTAGCAATATGCAGCACTCGTCATTACCAAATAATAACGAGTAACCAAAGAATACAATATGGTTATGAGGTTACAAACAAATAAATAGCAAAAAGTTATGCAACACACTACAAATACGCCACTCGCCGTTGAAACGACAGTGGAATCTATTACACATAGCTGATCTATAAAAGAAAAAGCTTCTCTTACAAGGATTAATATTTTCACAAAAGTTATAATTTGTTACTAGTTTTTCTTCATGATCTCCCTGTGTAGATATGAACCCCGGTCGCCAAAATGAGTATAGTAAATGCTACAAAGAAAATAAGTGTGTGGACAATTATAGCTTTTCCATTGGTGCTTGAGCTTCCGAATTCAAAAGTACGTGTGTTACCAGGAAATTGAAATATGAGTCCCGGCGATAAAAGTATGAACAATAATAGCCCTACTAATACCGGTGCCCAATCTAACATTTTTTCGGTGTTGTGAGTTGATATGCTTCAAGTGTTCTTATTCAGCATGGTTTGAGTTTAATGGTTACCTATTTACAGTATATATACAAGTAAAAAAATGAGGCCTTCTTTTTGGTTCCTTTATTCTTTTTGTAGCCAATACTCAATTCCTTGCTTCCTATTTATTTCTTGTGTTGAAAGAATTGCATATAACAAGTGTGAAAGCTGACTACATTACTTTACAGTCTTTTAATGACCGATGGACCCCTAATACAACTTTTTTTTTTTTTTTTTATTTGAACGGTTACTTTCTTTCAAGGGAAATCCATGTCCAATTTGAAACCTGATGGAGGGAAAACCTTCAACTTAAGCCGCCCGAAGGCACGACACTTAAATTGAAGTAAACCCTGCCTTCTCCAGATTCGAACCCTGGTGGGTTGAAACCTTCATTGAAGGACTTTGAAATCGTACCGACAGGGCAGTGGTCCACAAAGGAGGACTTCCCGGTTTGGTAACCCAAACCGGTACTACTCTCCACTAGGCACCCTAATACAACTTGAATGGATTATGTATTTTTCCAACATTTATATAGAAATAGATCATTAAGTTGTTTTTGTAGCATTTAGTAAAAGTGTATGTAAACTTTTAGATTAAGCGAGCTAGATTCAAAGCTACAAAACGCAAGTTTTCATGAATTAATTTTTTAATTAAGGGGAAAAATACAAAAAACAACCATATTACTTTATTTATTAAAAAAAAATAATAATAAATAAATAAAAAAACGTTAGAAGGACTGATGCGCACCCTACCCTTTTTGTGTCTCTGCCAATGGAACCAACATGTGATCGAAATCTGTTAAACTTCATTGCTTCATCCCCCATGGCGTCTTTTTAGCCATATATGCGTTCAAAAATGCATCCATTTTATATTTGCGGTGTACAATTTGTGTTTTTACATGTCATTTGGTTAAGATGTTGTTTATACATTTTGACTAGTAATATCAAAGAGGTTTTATCGAAACATTCTTGGGTTATATTGTTAATTAACACATTGTGGAGTTGAAATGACCCCATTGCAACAATTATTTTGAGATTTGTAATACGCAAGAGTTCTACGAATATTAATATTAATAAAACATTATAAAAACGACAAGCAATATATGCGAGACCACAAAAATACAAAAACATGGGCCTCGGTTGAGGTCTGATCTGTGTAGTGTATGGGCCGCAGCTACCAAACCCATGAGTAGGGATGTTCAACGGTTCGGTTCTTGGTTAATCAGTATATTTGGTTCAGGTTGTTCGGTTAAAAAAAAATTTTGGGTCATAACCGAAAACCGAACCGAACCGAACCGAAAATATCTTTAACCGAAGCGAACCGATAACCGAACCGAAGTTCGGTTCGGTTATGGGTCAAAACCGAAAACCGAATTCCGAATTTCATACTTGACTTACATTATTTATATATAATTTGAAGTGTTGATGAACTAAACTTTTTCGTATTATCAAATAAAAATAAAAACGTAAAAATCAAATACTTTGAAGTGTTGATGAACTAAACTTTGAAGTGTTGATGAACTAAACTTTTTCGTATTATCAAATACTTTGAAGTGTTGATTTGGTAAAAAAAAAATAAAAATCAAATACTTTGAAGTGTTGATGAACTAAACTTTTTCGTATTATCAAATACTTGCGCAAAGCGACGATGTATAATAACAAATAATTATTTTTACAAAATCGTGTTTTTGGTTTGACCCTTGATACAAAACTTACGGGTTCAATTCATAAGTCATTGCGATAAAAAAATTTATGTGTTAGAAACAAAAAATGACAAAAGTTTAAGGGTTACAAAAAATTAAAATATTAATTTAGTTGTATATAATGTTACCATTTTTAATTAAGGATAACATTACTCAAATCTGAGGCTTTTAAGTTTTAAGAAATATCATTCACTCTTTATAAGAGCAATTGTAAATTAATATATTGATTGGGAAACTTTTCTTTTTTTATTTATTATTATTTTTTTAAATCGTTAAACACGTAGATATTGACTATTATTAAAAATTTGCTATTTAAAAAGTAGTAGAGATTGGTATTGATAGAGAAACCGTGTGACTTCAACTTATTTTGAAAAAAAGTAAAACAGTATAACTTATCATTTAAGTGTATAAGTTTAAGGAGTATTATAGGCAATCAAGCATTTTAAGTTTAAAGAATACATATTCATGCTTAACTAGTACGATAGTAGAAAAGGTTGTTTCAAGGAAACAAAAAGGTCATCAAAAAACTTAAAAATGTCATTCGACTCTAAGTTTAGTAATTTTAGTATCAATAATGTTAAGAAAGAGCGGAGTTAAGTAGCGAGATGGTGATCTCGTGGTGCAACCAACCAATTGAGCTGAACAAGTGTATTCTTGTACGCCTTGTCAATTCTAACGGTTACCATCACAACTCCTCTGTGTTCAGTTGTGTTATCATACAAATTTCGATAAAGTTATGAACAAGTGGGCAACTTCAAATGATCTTCAGCCTCACATTGTCACGACTCTTTGTGAATCAAACTGTGTTGAATCTTATTAGAGGAGATACCAAATGCAATGCAAGTATTCAAGACAGTTCTCACAAAGTCAACAATATACAAAAGTCAAAGGCACGTCAAATACAACTCTATTGAAGTATCAGCTTATCCATCAAGCCAAGGTTCAATGCAGTAGAATGTGATGTCTAAGTTCACTTGTGAATATGTAAATAGTTTGTTAGAGTAGTTTCTAGAAGCAATGTTGTGTATATATACATATTAGAAGCAAGTTAGTTAGTAAGAAATGTCATTGTAAAGTTTCTCACTTTGTATAATTTTCTCTCAATCAATGAAATGAATCTTTCATCTTCAATTCTCTTTATGGTATCAGAGCAGACCACCACAAACTGTGGTGTGTAATTGATTCTGACCACAATAACAAATGATGAGGCGAAAAATGAACCGTTTTTAGGGGGTTATTTAAGCCCGAATTCAAATTTATTTGATTAAATATTGCCCTAAATCGTTTCTTTTGTCATTTTAGGTACTTTTGGAGTGAAATCTGAAAAAGGAAGCATTTTGGACGTTTTTGGAGCATTAAAGTGAAGAAAACGGCAAAGTCTTAATTTTTCTTGCTGGGAACAGTACCTGACGGCGTCACAAGTTTCTTAATGACGGCGTCAAGAGCAATACAAGAGGTGGAAGTGGACGGTGCACATGACGATCCAGAAAGTTTTGTACTAAGGACATGACGGCGTCACCATAGGCCGTCATGGTCCAAATGTTAGTGACGGTGTAACACCCCCAAAATTTGATACAACGGA
The DNA here is from genome assembly GCA_030686995.1 of Artemisia argyi. Lineage (NCBI taxonomy): Eukaryota > Viridiplantae > Streptophyta > Magnoliopsida > Asterales > Asteraceae > Artemisia > Artemisia argyi. Next base: position 39,900,756 of record CM060701.1, read on the forward strand.
AGACTCAACAAGCTTTCGGGGTGCTACGGGGATTGGTATCCATTCAAAGTCATGAAAGAACGAGATAAAGTAAACATAAGAAAAACGCATCCAAAACGGGTTTTAAAGTTTACACTTATCCCAAAAATTATCCAAAGTAAGGCCCAAAAGAAATAAACATAGGTCCACAAAAGTTTATCAGAGTTTTAGAAAATAGATCCATAACCGGGTGCCAGTGCCAAGCCTCCAATCCAAGCATCCCAAGGGCATCACTTAATTACCTGAGAAAACGTCCTAAAAGTCAGCTTTCGCTGGTGATATCATAGGTTTAAGTTCATAATTCAATATAGTGGACACAAGCGCAAAACGCTTGCTAGCTAGACTAGGCCTCAATCCTCCAACCAAATCAAATCAACCCTATAGGTGCACACTATAGCCCAAATCAATCCAATCAATAGCTTACCTAGCTCAAGTCTAGGCCTCGCTCTATAATTAATTCAATAGCTTACCTAGTTTGGGACTAGGCCTCGCTCAATCCTACCTAGTTCTATAAGCATAGCAAGTTTTAAATAAACAAAGCGATAATAGTTCACATAAAACATTTGCACGTTTCTCACCCCAAGTATTGAAAACAAAGTTCAAGAGTAAAAAAGGGGCTATGACTCACCTCAAGTCCAGCAAATCCTCAAAAGAAATCGATAGAAGAAAGACGTAAGCAAACTCAAGTAACTCACGTAACGGCAACTACAGACTCGGCACTTCCTAACAATATCAAGCTCGTTCAGAAATCATTTCCTCAAAAATCAAATATTCCCATTCCTGAACGTATTCCATTTTTACTTTCCAAAAATATCCATTTCTCGAATTATCTTCATATTAATTTGAAATTCGACGTTTGGTATCCATATGGGTGGTGGGTCGACACAACTCAAACCAAGAAGCCACAACGAATGAAATAATAAACAAATCTATAGGTCTAATATTAGCCCGATATATTATTTAAATAAATCATCGAAGCTTATCAAATCCGTCGATTTGGTAATCCCCCATATTTATTTACGTAATACATCGCTCCAAGATTATACCCAACCTAAATCACATTGCATAAAGAATACTATATGGTATATATCGTAGTCCAATAAATTCCCTATATATATCGTCCAATTTGCTAAATTCGTCAATTTAGCCAATTCCACGAGATATATAGTAATTTATTATCCTAATACACGTACCACAACCTATGGGCGTCGTAGGATACGATACCCATTAATATACTCATTTTATATAGCTAAATAAACTCGATTTAACCCGTCGATTAAATAAGTTACGTAGTTATAGAAAATGGATATATTAATCGTCATATATCCGTGACAACATAAAAGTCACATAATAAAGCCCACTTGGACTTTAGTAACCACAACTCGTATAACTCGATAAGTTTTCCAAATTTATAAAAGTCATCATGTTTTTATTTATTACTCACCCGACATATTAGTTCTCGACATTATTTATAGTTATTACCTATAATAATACTTCGACATTTATTGCACTATTTGCATAGTATAATAATTATCGTTATATTATTATAACGTTTACTCGTGATCGTTTTATTACTAATATACACACACACACACACACACACACACACACACACACACACACATATATATATATATATATATATATATATATATATATATATATATATATATGTATATATATATATATATATGTATATATATATATATATATATATATATATATATATATATATATATATATATATATATATATATATATATATATACGTTTATCACGTCTATATACGTATATAAACGATTATATTATCAATAATATTATTACGAGTATTGTTTTGAATGTTTGATTTTAAATATTTATCGAGTCATAAAAATTTGGTCACATGTCCGAGTCATCACTCTCGGCTCATAGTCCAAGTCCAAAAATCAAACCAAGTCAAAATAAATAAATCAACTCCGTCCAAATCAATCTCAAATTCACGTGCTACAACATGAGGGTCCGACTACGGCACCCGACTAATCCTATCTCCGTCATTCTAAGTGACCGTCTCACAATCGGTCCCCAAATCACTTCGTCAACACATCTCCAAAATATACCATAAGTCCAAACGTACCACTTCAAGCTCAATTTAATAACCATGAACCCATAATAATAAAATCAACAATTAATATCATCCAACAAATATAAACCTCAACAATATATATACCATACGTACAGGTCGACTTACTAAGTCAAACCCGGGTCAAAATGACACCACAATAATATATCATGGTCACGCCCGAGACCTCTAGGTCTCGGCATAGCTCTCAACGAGCCAAGTCGAACCAAACGGACCCATAGGGTCGTCGGCAACAATCCACGACAACAACAAAAAAAAAAAGAAAAATACCAAACAACCATAACTCATCCAATACTCAAAATATTCATCCAAACATCCTCCAATCAAGAATCAAAACCCAAGGAACATTAAGAATCCACATGAAGCCAAAAATGGCACAAACCGAGAGCATACGCTCTCGGGTATGTCTCGACCCAAACAAAAACATGGACACCCGGATACCAAACGAGCATTCTTATTAACCAAAACTTCATTTCCCATTATTATTAATTCGAATCCAAAGAAAATAATCCATGAGGACACGGATTTAATATCAAATCAAGGCACACGATGTGGAAATCGTGGCCACTCACCTTCAAAACAACTTCAAAAATATATTTCTTCAAAACCCAACAAGAAAAGAGACGAAAAGATGATGTTATAGTGGCGGTGGTAAATATTTCGTGGTGTTAAAGGTGTGTATGGGGCGCGTGATGTATACCAAAAGATAGATCGGGACGAGAGGGTTAAGATGGTGGTGTTGTTTTTGGCGTGAGAGTGGCGGTGGTGGCGTTTATGGTGGTTTAAGGGTGGCGGTGGTGGTATTGTAAAAGAAAGAGAGAGAGTGAAAATGTTGGTGAGGATGATGGTGTTGTTGTGTTGCTTGTCACAGATTCCACAAGGACGATTTTTATAATACTCTTAATAAAAAAAAAGAAAACTTTTTATTAATAATAGTAATATTATTAAGGGGTGAAGTGGGTTAAGTAACCCGGTGTAAATACACGGACCAAACCCGAAACCTTAAATAACAATTCAACTCTCTCGAACTGAACTCGTTCCAAATAATCAAAAATCTCGCGACACGTTCCAAAAATATAAATATCCGAACCAATATTAAAATAATTAAAATTGTTAGGTTATCCTAGTGCCGGAGTCAATGTAGTGCCAAATAATGATCTCAAAAATAAATCCTCACGAATGAACCAAACTAAACCATTAATAAATAATCGAATTCCATAAATAACGTATGATTAAAATCGCATTCCAACGTTCATAAAATATCTCGTCACAATAAACTTTTTCAAATAATCCAAAATTATAATCTTTAAAGTAATGCGGGTTTTAAAAACGGCTCCCTAATTTGCCAGTTGTCATAGACGGCCTAGAGCAATTTTACACATGATGGCGTCAAAAGTGGATCTAGGCAATCCGATTTCATTATGGGCGGCGAGTTGACGCCATCAGAATTTTCTTCTTGACGCCGTCACCCTGTAAAATATATATGTAATTTTTCAATTTTTATTCATTAGTGTGTAACTTTTAGGGTGCAACTTTGGAGAAAAACCCTAGTCGAAATTTCACAGCTTTTTCAAGGGTTTTTACCCTTTGAAACCTCTTATGTTCAATTGAGATAAGTACTCTTTCAATTCAATCAATATGTCTATGTGTTGCTTGAATATATCTTACGCTTGTCTTCAATTTAACATGCTTGGCTAGATCTCTTTTGTGTTTGCTTAGATGTAGTGAAACCTATATGTTAATTATGGGTTGATTGTTTGTTTATAGTTGTTACGGATGATTGTATTCGATGTTAGGCTTAAGAAAACTGGCAGACTTCCATTGGTAACATGCTTGAACGTCTTAAGAAACATGATCAGAGGTGTACTATGATTTTTGGTTGTATTTAATGCATAGGAGAATTCTAATGATCCCATGTTAGAAGCTTCTAACGGCTCAACATATGAGTGAAGTAGGATCCTATAGAGTTAGGGAATATTGTACACGACCCTACGACTAGAATTAAGAAATACGACCCGTCATCCATGCAATTGTAACAAACTATCAACCTGTAAAAGATATCTAGGGAGTAATGAAACCTAAGTAAACACAACTTTCCCTATCATTGTTTACACCACATTAGTGTAATTAGATTTATTTTCATTTTTGTTATTTTATTTTGATTGCATATTTAGTTATTGGGTTAGTTGACTAGCAACTAATTCCGCCACTCTTCCAAAAACCCGTGATTTTATTTGCTTTTATAAAATATAAAAATACAAAAAGAATCATCCCTCACCTCTAGACCTAGTTTTTAGGTTTTCTAATCCTAGCGACACTATTCCTGAGTTGAACGATCAATCCCCCGGTACTTGTCACTATACTATACTACAACGACCAGGTACACTGTCTGGTGGGGGTTGTAAGCTTCTCGAGATCCCTCGAGAGGTAAAGCCTGGTGCGATTCCCACGTATCAAGTTTTTGGCGCGGCAGCCCGGGGAATAGTTATTGTCTATGTTAGGATTTCTTTTTATTATGTCTACTTACTAGATTCCTTTCTAGCAAGATTTTATTTTTATTTCTAGGTTTTCTTTAGTCTATCTTTTTCTTCGTGCCTTTGTTAGTAAATTAAATTCATTGACTATTCCGTTGACCATTATGGAAAACGCGAATCTACCCCTTTCCCCTAGAGAAGCGGCTTTGTTGCGTGAACAGATTGAGAATGAGATTAGGGAACTTAGGGAGCTTAACAGGTTAATTAATGTTGAGCTCGATCATGCATTTAGTGACCTAGCGACCGCCTTGTATTCAAATAAAGACCTAGGACCTAATGATTTTGAGGATGTGGTTGAGGAACTTGAGGAAGGGGAGATAGACCCAAAGCTAGATGACTATTTCAATATATACCCTACTAAGGAGGAGATTGCGTACTATAATAATCTTATTGATAATCCTCGACCTCCTTTCACTATAATTGAACCTAAGATAAAGAGAGGCGATCCTAAGAGTGCAAAGATACCATGTATGATTGGGTATAAACACATTGACAATGCTTACATTGATTTTAAATCCCCAATCAACATTATGTCCTCAAGTGTTTATAATGATATAGTGAAAACAAGACTTGGACCTAGAAGAGATCCCAAATACCTCGATGGAGTTTGTAACTTTGTCGGGAGAATTAAATGTCTACATGTCTTTGTTGGGAACTTTACTTATGTCACTGACTTTATGGTTGTTGAAGACCTAGCTAGTGTTATTGATTGTCGCTTATCCCATGTTGTGTTTGGTAAACCATTTGTTGAAGAGTCCAAGTTAGAATATGATGAGATAGAAGGGACAATCTGATTTGCTAGTGAAACCGATAGGATCACATATAGGATGCCTAATAGAATGAAAGAATTTCGTTTTGTGCCTCGATTTGACATGGATAACATTGGTGCTTTTGAAGACATCAATGAAGAGGATAAGAAAAAGGGCATGGATTATGTATGGGAGAAGAAGAGCCTTTTCTATAAAGATTGCTTGACTCTAGGACCGAAATATAAAGTTGACAAGGAATTTGCCAATAGGATTATAGGAGCAATTGAGAAAAAGGTGGTTGGTCTCTATAAAGAACATTTGCAATCGGAGAATGAGACCAATGATGAGGTCACGTAATAGCCCACAACCTTGAGTCTATGGTTTTTATTTGTTTGATTGTTATTTGTTTCCGTATGCATGCTTTATTTTTATTGTTGGTAAATCATGTTTCAAACTAAATTGTGAAAATGCTTTTTTTTTTTTGTCGTTTAACTTCATATAAAGGTATTTTGCAAAAGATAAGTGTAAGGGGAAACCCCAAATATGTTTTTAAGAACGAAATTGATCATGATTCTCCACAATATTAAATGGACATGTGTATTAGTATTTGTTAGAGTCAAATGCTTGTATCGAGTCATAATGATGTTTTGCAGGATTTTCCAGGAAGTAGGACATAAGTTTTTCCAGAAATTTTCTGGAAACTTAACGTAAAGATTTCTGCAGGTCACTTCTGACGGCGTTAGGAATTAATTCCTGACGGCGTCATGTGTAAAATTCTAGAAATTTTGCTAGTTTTGTTTTTCTAACGAAGTCTTAAAGTTTTTGTTAATTCTTTAGTTTTATAAACTCCAGGAAATCTGCAAACATTCATTCCATAAGCATTACATCTTACATTGTTTTCTAGGACTTGTTAGTATATATAGATTGCCGCCGATTTTACGCGAGGTTGCCTTGTTTGTTTTCTCAGGTTTAACAGGTTATGTATGACAAGAAGATGATTTATTTTTCTGGAAGGGAAGCTTTGAATGTTCATTTTCTTGGAGGAAGATCTAACCTTGTTACCACACTATCCACACCAAACGAATCAGGGGAGTGGGAGTATTTGCTTTCATTCTTTTACCTATTTCACTTTTACATTCTTTAATTGAACATTGGGGACAATGTTCATCCTAAGTGTAAGGGAAATACTTGCACTTGAGTTTGTTTGTTTGATGGTAGGTGTGTAATAAAACTAAGAGAAATACTTGTTAATGTAATTTTAGCACCAAACTTAAAATTTTTTTACAACATTTAAGAGTGAAACTTTAGCCTTAGCAAGCATCTCATGAATAGGATTCGTATAACTAACACAAAACCGTACCATTCAGAAAAAATTTTCACCCAAATATGTGAGGTTCGCCTTTTGATTTGATAGGAAAAGCATTTACTATTAGTGCTTATGAGTGTACCAGTAGCATTTAGATTCTAGAACTTGCGTTAGTGATGCATCCCGAGACCGCTACTGAGACTACATTCGTGTAGTAGGATTTACTACATGATAAGAGGCATTAGGATCACCCTTGTGTTAAACCCGTATCATAATTACTTGACCATTTAAGTCATATTACTTGGCTAGTAAAGTCAACTAGTTTTTCCCACACCTTAGCGTTGTACTCATTTTTAGTACACGAAACCCCTAGTACACCCCTCCGAGCCTATATTTTCGTTTCTACCTTAAGCATCTTACTTAAAGGAAGAATTTGTTACAACCCACCCAAATGTACAACTAAATCGCCTTAGCCTTTCGTGTACACACTCATCTTTAGTGCATTATTGTTACATGTTTAAACCCTTAGTTAATTATCTAATTGATTACATGGTTGCTAAGTCGAGTCATATCTTGTACATATTATTTTGGAACGATTGGGACTCATAGGTAAAGTACTTATGTTTTGGAGTAATGGGGAAGAACATCTTATATTACCCCCATATGTGCGTTAATCTTAAAAGTACTCCAAGTGTTTTGATTATCTTGATTCGAGTCATTAGATTAGTTTATTGTAAAGTATGTAAAAATTCAAGTGTAAGGGGAATGTACATTCTCTATGATGTATTATTTTGGATGGTAGGGTAAGAGTGTATGCAAATAAAAAAAAAAAAAAAAAAAAATCGAAAAATTAAGAAATAGAAAAAAAAAAAGAAAGAGAAAAGAGAAAAAACATACGAACTATCATCCCGTTTCATTCTATGTTTATTTTAAGTTTTTGTTATTTTTGATTTATTAGCTTGAGTCGAGTCTAGTCTTGGCTTAGCAATGCCATATTGTACATGTAATTAACCAAGATGATTAACTCGCCGCCAGTAAATATTGCCTATATCCAATAAAACCGTGTATTCCATATCCTTACACCTAACGTTATAACCCTTTAAAAGACCTCTTTGATAGTTTATCCGAGGTGCTTACGCCATGTGGTGGAGGTTTGATCCTTTCTCAAGCCTATGGTAATCAATTTTGCTATGACAGGTAGTGAGATGTTTTCCATTTCCATATTGTGATATATACTTTATTACACCCGAGGGATCTGAGTATCTAAACACTATTTGTGAGGTGCTAGTGTATGACCTCCGTGCTTGTCTTTGGTCTTTAGTGGAACGATTATTTGTTTTAATTACTTTTATATTAGTGTTAAATGATCCCTAACTTGTATTTTGATTAGAATAAAAGCGCATTTGCTTGAGGACAAGCAAATCTCAAGTGTAAGGGTATTTGATGAGGCGAAAAATGAACCGTTTTTAAGGGGTCATTTAAGCCCGAATTCGAATTTATTTGATTAAATATTGCCCTAAATCGTTCCTTTTGTCATTTTAGGTACTTTTGGAGTGAAATCTGGAAAAGGAAGCATTCTGGACATTTTTGGAGCTTAAAAGTGAAGAAAACGACAAAGTCTTAATTTTCCTTGCTGGGAACAGTACCTGACGGCGTCACAAGTTTCTTAATGACGGCGTCAAGAGCAATACAAGAGGTGGAAGTGGATGGTGCACATGACGATCCAGAAAGTTTTGTACTAAGGACATGACGGCGTCACCATAGGCCGTCATGGTCCAAATGTTAGTGACGGCCCAGAGCAATTTTACACATGACGGCGTCAAAAGTGGATCTAGGCAATCTGATTTCATTATGGGCGGCGAGTTGACGGCGTCAGAATTTTCTTCTTGACGCCGTCACCCTGTAATATATATATATATATATATATATATATATATATATATATATATATATATATATATATATATATATATATATATATATATATATATATATATATATATATATATATATATATAGTTTTCCAATTTTTATTCATTAGTGTGTAACTTTTAGGGTGCAACTTTGGAGAAAAACCCTAGCAGATTTTCACAGCTTTTTCAAGGGTTTTTACCCTTTGAAACCTCTTATGTTCAATTGAGATAAGTACTCTTTCAATTCAATCAATATGTCTATGTGTTGCTTGAATATATCTTACGCTTGTCTTCAATTTAACATGCTTGGCTAGATCTCTTTTGTGTTTGCTTGGATGTAGTGAAACCTAGATGTTAATTATGGTCGATTGTTTGTTTATAGTTGTTACGGATGATTGTATTCGATGTTAGGCTTAAGAAAACTGGCAGACTTCCATTGGTAACATGCTTGAACGTCTTAAGAAACATGAACAGAGGTGTACTATGATTTTTGGTTGTATTTAATGCGTAGAAGAATTCTAATGATCCCATGTTAGGAGCTTCTAACGGCTCGACATAGGAGTGAAGTAGGATCCTATAGAGTTAGGGAATATTGTACACGGCCCTACGACTAGTATTAAGGAATACGACCCGTCATCCATGCAATTGTAACAAACTATCAACCTGTAAAAGATATCTAGGGAGTAATGAAACCTAAGTAAACACAACTTTCCCTATCATTGTTCACACCACATTAGTTTAATTAGATTTATTTTCATTTTTGTTATTTTTTTTATTGCATCTTTAGTTATTGGGTTAGTTGACTAGCAACTAATTCCGCCCACTCTTCCAAAAACCCGAGATTTTATTTGCTTTTATAAAATATAAAAATACAAAAAGAATCATCCCTCACCTCTAGACCTAGTTTTTAGGTTTTCTAATCCTAGCGACACTATTCCTGAGTTGAACGATCAATCCCCCGGTACTTGTCACTATACTATACTACAACGACCAGGTACACTGTCTGTTGGGGGTTGTAAGCTTCTCGAGATCCCTCGAGAGGTAAAGCCTGGTGCGATTCCCACGTATCAACAAAGTTTTCCGATGAATATAACAACTTCTCCACCATAACCGTTTTTTCCCGCCAAAATTTCTTCATCATCTCCTCCACTTTCTGTTGTAAATCATCACCTTACAATCATCAACCACCACTATAACTGTCATAATCAACTGTAATCCGCCATCTCTGATCATTAAAACCACTCAAAACTCATCAAAACACACAATTTTCACCTCATACTCTGTTTTTACTCATAACTGTTACAACAATGACTACTGCATCCAATTCAGATGATTCATCCACCATGAACACCACACTCAATGGCACAATCAACTCAGATCACCCATTGTTTCTTTATCAAACAGATCACCCAAGCTTATTACTCATCTCCAAGAAACTCACAGGTTCAAACAATTATAGCTCTTGGAAAAGATCCATGGTTATTGCACTTAATGCAAAGAATAAGATGAAGATTGTTAATGGAGAATTCCCTGAACCACCAACAGAAGCACCTACAAGGGCATTATGGGATAGAAACAATGATATGCTCATTTCTTGGATCTTGAACACTGTTATAGAACAAATTGGTAATAATCTGAACTTTATCAATTTTGTTTCAAAGTTATGGATTGAGCTTAATGAATACTATGCACAAATTGATGGTCATCGCATTTATCAACTCACAAATGATATTGTGCAACTGAAACAAAGTGATTGTTCTATTGAAGTCTATTATCACAAGCTAAAAGGCTTATGGGATGAATTTGATGCACTGGAGGCACCTTATCTTTTTGTTTGTGTTTGTGTTTGTAAATGCGCTAATGGTAAAGAAAATGGTGAGAGGGATCAAAGGAAGAGGTTAGTGCAATTCTTGATGGGGGTTGATGATAGTTATGCAAATATTAGAGGTCAAATACTCTTAATGAAGCCATTGCCATAAGTTGTTAAAGCTTACAACATGGTGAAGCAAGAGGAAAAGCAAAGCGAGGGGTTACTACCAAGGCCTGCAACTACTGCAGTGTTTGCTGCATTTGGGAATGGTCAAAGAGGTCAACAATCTGCTTAGGGTTACAATTCAGGTCAAAGATCCAATAGGACAACTTACACTCAAGGTGAATCATCTGAGAGGAAAAGCAATTTCAAGAAAGGGGTCATTTCTGGAAACTGCTCAAAGGAGGGTCATTACAAGGAACATTGTTATAAACTTGTTGGATACCCAGTGGGACACCCCCTTCGTGGGAAATTTCCAACTAGATCACAAAGGTCACAGCCTCCTTACCAGCCTGCAGCTAGAACAGTCAACATGGTGCAGGGTCAAAGTGAATCAGTGACATCCAATGCTCATCCTAATCCAACCCATTCTGCATAAGTTCCACCCACACAAGCTGTCCAACCAAACACTCCTTCTTAGAATCACATGAATGCCAGGATGGATCAACTACAGAACCAACTGAATCAATTCTTACTCATGATGCAGACCTCTCAAAAGGGCCTCTTCTCTGGTATCTTCTCTTTTCAAAGCTCTAAATTTCCAAAATTCATAGCTTCAATGTTTTCTGACCTTAAACATACTTGGATAATAGATAGTGGAGCAACAGACCATATATCCATCTCACTTTCACTCATGATTAATATTCACATCTTACCTACACCAATATATGTTACTTTACCTAATGGCCATAGTGTAAAAGGTACCACATATGGATTTGTCATAATTAACCAATACATAGCTCTTAACTATGTGCTATATATACCTTCTTTTTCTCACAACCTCATAACTCTTACATGGCACCAATATTTCCCTCATTCTCACTGACAAGCACTGTTTCTTTCAGGACCAGAACAAGAGGATTGTTCGTGGAATCCTTTGTAATGGTCTCTACTTCTTACCCTCACCAGCTTCCACCACATCAAAGTCAACTACCTCATCATCTACTTTCAACATCAACAATACCTCATATATGTGGCATTCAAGGATGGGACATTCCTCATTTCCTGTACTTAAACAAATAAAAAACCATTTCTCCTGTTGTTCATTGTAATTCTACTTTCAAATGTGATGTGTGTATGTTAGCCAAACAACATGCTTTACCATTTCAGTCAAGTACTTCATATGCAAATGCATTGTTTGATCTCATTCACATTGATGTTTGGGGACCCTATAGACATACTACCATAAACAAATGCAGATATTTCCTCACAATAGTTGATGATCACTCAAGAGCCACTTGGACTTATCTCATGCCTGGTAAACATCACACAGTCACACATGTCAAAACCTTTCACAAGTACATCTAAACACACTTTAACATTAACATCAAAACAGTGAGAAGTGACAATGGCACTTAATTTCTAAACTCAAATCTAAAAGCTTTCTTTCAATTAGTTGGAATACAACATCAAACATCATGTCCATACACCCCTCAACAAAATGCAAGAGTTGAAAGAAAACTTAAGCAACTGTTAGAAGTGGCTAGAGCAATAAGATTTCAAGCAAATTTTCCTATACATTTTTGGGGATATTGTATATTAGCTGCCACCTACATCATTAACAGGCTCCCATCAACCTCCATTCAAAATAAATCACCATATGAACTTCTGCACAAAACTACACCTCTTCTTGATCATCTCAGAACCATTGGATGCAGGGCATATGTTCACCATCACACCACTAATAAATTTGGCCAAAGATCCATACCCACAGTTCTCATTGGTCACTCTTCCACACAAAAGGGGTATCTTCTTTATGATAAAAACTCACATAAAGTAATCACTAGTAGACATGTTGAATTTAATGAGAAACAATTTCCTTTTCACCAATCTCATACACCACAACCTCAATCTACACCATTTTTTCAACCTCATCCTTCTCAAATACCAATATTTCCAACACCAACCACACCTAATGAACCAATTGATCCACCCTTGAATGCTTCAGATCACACACCGCAACATCATTCTCCAACCTCATCTTCATCTACACCTCAACACACTGGGTCAACATCACCAACACCACATAATTCACCACAATCCACACATCATTAGGAACAACAATCCTCACCTATTAATACTCAACCATCACCAGAAAACTTCTTCTACTTCCATACCAGATCCTCAACCACAACCTACAAACTTAAGAACCTCCACTAGATCCTGGACAGTTGATGTGCGGGATTGCACCCTCACAAAAGGTTTTACCTCTCAAGGGATCTTGAGAAGCTTGCAATCTCCGCCAGGCAGTGTACCTGATCGTTGTAGTATAGTATAGTGACAAGTACCGGAGGATTGATCGTTCAACTCAGGAATAGTCTTCGCTAGGATTCAAAAGTCTACTAAACTAGGTCTAAAGGTGAGGGATAATTCTTTTTGTATTTTTATATTTTTATAAAAGCGAATAAAAATCTCGGGTTTTGAAGGAGTGGGCGGAATTAGTTGCTAGTCAACTAACCCAATTAACTAAAGATGTAATCAAAATAAAATAAAATAAACTTAAACTAATTTGTGGTGGAAACAATAATAAGAGAAAATGTGTTTACTTAGATTTCACTACTCCCTAGATATCTTTTACCGGTTGATTAGCTTGTTACAATTGCATGGATGACGGGTTATATTCCTTAATACTAGTCGTAGGGCCGTGTACGATATTCCTTAACTCTATAGGCTTCTACTTCATTCTAGGTCGAGCCGACTACTAGCTCCTAACGCAGTATCACTAGCGGTTGCCTACGCATTAAATACAACCAATAAATTGTAGTACACCTCCGATCATGTTTCTTAAGACGTTCAAGCAAGTTACCAATTGGAAGTATGCCAGTTTTCTTAAGCCTAACATCGAATTCAATCATCCACAACAATTATAAACAAACCATCAACCAATAATTAACATCTATGTTTCATTACATCTAAGCAAACACAACAAAAACCTAGCCTAGCATGTTAAAAAGAAGACAAGCATAAGATAAAATCAAACAACACATAGACATGTTGTATGATTATTGGAAAACTTATCTTCAATTGAACATGGATGAAACAAGGGTTGAAACCCTTGTTGTTACAGAAAATTCGTCTAGGGTTTGCACACAAAAGTTCTCCAAAAGTTCCACACTTAATGAATGAAAATTACAAAACTATATATATATATATATATATATATATATATATATATATATATATATATATATATATATATATATATATATATATATATATATATATATATATATATATATATATATTACACCTTGACGGCGTCACGTTGTAGTGTGAGACGCCGTCAACTCGCCGCCAAAACTAGGGTCGTATTGCCTAGATCCAATCTTGACGTCGTCATGTTGAGAATAAGCTTTGGGCCGTCACGTATAAGTTGATCCTGACGGCCTTGGTGACGCCGTCATGCATTTTTGCCTTGAAATTGTTCTGGGCCGTCATGTGTATTTTCCATATCCACCTCTTTTCCAAGCTTGATGCCGTCACTTGTATGGCCTTGACGCCGTCAGGTACTGTTCCCAGCAACGATTTTGAGGCTTTGTCATTTTCTTCACTTAATCGCTCCAAAAATGTCAAAAATGCTTCATTTTCCAGATTTCTTCTCAAAATTACCTAAAATGACAAAAGGAACGATTTAGGGCAATAATTGATCAATTAATCACGAATTCGGCCTTAAATGACCGGTACACTTTTCGCCTTATCAAATACCCTTACACTTGAGATTTGCTTGTCCTCAAGCAAATGCGCTTTTATTCTAATCAAAATACAAGCTAGGGGTCATTTAACACTAATATAAAAGTAATTACAACAAATAATCGTTCCACTTAAACCAAAAACAAGCAAGGAGGTTATACACTAGCACCTCACAAATAGTGTTTGGATACTCACATCTCTCGGGTGTAATAAAGTATATATCACAATATGGAAATGGAAAACATCTCTCACTACCTGTCATAGCAAATAGATTACCATAGGCTTGGGAAAGGATCAAACCTCCCCCACTTGGTGTAAGCACCGAGGATAAACTATCAAAGAGGTCTTTTAAAGGGTTATAACGTGAGGTGTAGGGATATGATAAACACGGTTTTGTTGGATAAAGGCAGTATTTACTAGTGGCGAGTTAATCATCTTGGTTAATTACATGTATAATATGGCATTGCTAAGCCAAGACTCGACTCGACTTAAGCTAATCAAAACTACAAACTATGAAACAAACATAAAATGAAACGGGATGGTAGTCCGTATATTTTTCTTTTTTTTTTTCTTTTTTTATATATATACAATTTTTTTTATATATACATTTTCTTTGCATACACTCTTGCCCTACCATCCAAAATAATACATCATAGGGGATTTACGTCCCCCTTACACTTGAACTTTTTTACATACTTTACAATCAACTATTATAATGACTCGAATCAAGATAATCAAAACACTTGGAGTACTTTTAAAATTAACGCACATATGGGGGTAATAATTGACGTCATCCCCATTACTCCATAACAATAGTACTTTACCCATGAGTCCCAATCGTCCCAAAACAATATGTACAAGATATGACTCGACTTAGCAACCATGTAATCAATTAGACAATTAACTAAGGGTTTAAACATGTAACAACAATGCACTAAAGATGAGTGCATACACGGAAGGCTAAGGCGATTTGGTTGCACATTTGGGGTTGATTGTAAACAAATTCTTCATTTAAGTAAAATGCTTAAAGTTAGAAACAAAAAGATAGGCTCGGAGGGGTGTACTAGGGGTATCGTGTACTAAAAATGAGTACAACGCAAAGGTGTGGGAAAATTTAATTGACTTTATTAGTCAAGTAATTATGACTTCACTGGTCAAGTAATTTATGGTACGGGTTTAACACAAGGGTGATCCTAATGCCTTTTATCATGTAGTAAATCCTAACTACATGAATGTAGTCTCACTAGTGGTCTCGGGATGCATCACTAATGCAAGTTCTGGAATCTAATTACTACCAGTACACTCATAAGCACCAAGGCTTCTCCTAACAAGTCTAGGGGCGAACCTCACTTAGTAGAAGGCCGGTACGAGTCTTTTACGCCTCAACTAACGGATGCTAACTAGTGCACTTCTTGGATCGCTGGCGTATTACTTGCATAACGGATGGTCATCAAGTCATACACTAGCGCTGGCGCGTTAGCCAATTAATTTAATACTTGGATGGTCACTACCTTTTTTGATAAAATTTTTGAGTGGTACAGTTTTTTTGTGCTAGTGATAAAACTCCTATCCATGAGACGCTCATTAAGGCTAAAGCTTCACTCCTAAATGTTGTAAAAAATTTAAATTTGGCGCTAAAATTGCCCTAACAAGTATTTCTCTTAGTTTTATTACACACCTACTATTGAACAAAAAAACTCAAGTGCAATTGTATTCTCTATGGTATCCTCATTTACCATCCCCTTATACTTAGGCTGAACATTGTCCCCAATGTTCAATAAAAAGATGTAAAAGTAAATAAGGTAAAAGAATGAAAACAAATACTCCCCTGATTCGTTCGATGTGGATAAATGGGTAACAAGGTTAAATCTTCTTCCAAGAAAATAAACTTTGAAAGCTTCCCTCCAGAAATATAAATCATCTTTTTGTCCAATGTAACCTGTTAAACCTGAGAAAACAATCAAGGCAAACCTCGCGTAAAATCGGCGGAAATCTATATATACTAAAAATCCTAGAAAGCTAATTAAGATATAATGGTTGTGGAATGAATGTTTGCAGATTTCTTGGAGTTTATAAAACTAAAGAATCAACAAAAACTTTAAGACTCCGGTATAAACAAAACTTGCAAAAATTTTCAGAATTTTTGTAACTGACGCCGTCAGGTTATAACTCCTGACGTCGTCAGAATGGTCCTGCAAAAATCTCATATCAAGTTTCCGGAAAATTTCTGGAAAAACTTATGCCTTACTTCCTAGAAAATCCTGCAAAACATCATTATGACTCGATACAAGCATTTGACTCAAACAATTACTAATACACATGTTCATTTAATATTGTTGTGGTTCTTGCTCAATTTCGTTCTTATAAAAAAATTTGGGTTTCCCTTACACTTAGCTTTTGCAAAATACCTTTATATGTAATTAAGACGAAGTTAAAAACAAAATAAAGCATTTTCACAATTTACTTTAAATCATGAGCCACAAACAATAAAAATACAACACGCATACGGAAACAAATAAAATCAAACAAACAAAACAAATAAAACTTGGGTTGCCTCCCAATAAGCGCTTTTTTTTATTTACGAGTCTTGTAGCTAGACTCAAGGTCACGGGCTATCACGTGACCACGTCGTTAAAGGTTATGTCCTCCTCATTGATCATTTCATTGCCATTTTCTTGATAATGCTTAATGCGTTGTATATTCACAGTGAACTCTCTATTTTCATCGTCCATTAACACAACAACGCCAGTTTTAGAGGAGCTTTTCACGGTAAAAGGTCCATACCATCTAGACTTAAGTTTCCCGGGAAACAATCTTAAATGAGAGTTATACAGTAGAACTTTGACTCCTTCTAAAAAAATCCTTAGGTTTCTTAATTCGTTGGTCATGCCATCTGTTTGCTCTTTCTTTATATGTAACAGAGGATTCGTATGCTTCCAGTCTTAGTTCATCAAGCTCCTGGAGCTGTAAGAACCTATTCGTTCCTGCAACCGTATAATCCAGATTACATGTCTTAAGTGCCCAATATGCCTTATGCTCCAGCTCTACTGGAAGGTGACATGCCTTTCCATAAACCATGCAGAACGGGGTTGTCCCAATGGGTATTTTATAGGCAGTTCGGAATGCCCATAAAGCCTCATCGAGTTGGAATGACCAATCTTTTCTGTTCTGATTGACCGTTTTTTCAAGTATTCTCTTAATCGCTCTATTGGTGTTCTCTACTTGAACGTTGGTTTGAGGATGATAAGCGGTAGAGAATTGGTGGGAGACTCCATATCTTTTCATGACCGTTTCCATTTGTGCATTGCAAAAATGGGTTCCCCTGTCACTAATAAGAGCTTTAGGGATGCCGAACCTAGTGAACAGTTTCTTTAAGAAATGAATGACTACCCTAGCATCATTAGTCCCAAGGGCTTGTGCCTCTACCCATTTTGAAACATAGTCAATGGCCACCAAGATATATTCGTTCCCCCCTGAAGAGGGGAAAGGGCCCATAAAGTCTATTCCCCAGACATCGAAAACCTTGCAAACTTGTATAAAATTCTGAGGTGCTTCATCTCTCTTTGAAATATTCCAGGCTCGTTGACATGCATCACATGCTCGTATCATTCCCTTTACATCACGAAATATTGTAGGCCAATAGAACCCTGCATCGAAATTTTTTCGTGCAGTGGTGTTTATTCCATGATGGCCCCCAGAAGGGCCCGAATGACATTCTTTCATGATCGTCATTGCTTCTTTTTCCGAAACACTGCGCCTGATTACTTGATCAGGACATCTTCGGAATAAGAAAGGTTCCTCCCAGTTCAGAACCAAATTGGTCTCCTTGCAACATTTGAGCATTTTCTCGAGGTTAGCAAGACAGCGATCGAAAGAGTTCCCAAAGACTGAGAAGTCATCCATGAAAATTTCCATGCTATCTTCCATTAATTCGTGAAAGATTGCAGTCATGTATCGCTGAAAAGTAGCTGGAGTGTTACATAACCCGAAAGGCATTCTTTTATAGGCGAATGTCCCATATGGGCAGGTGAACGTGGTCTTTTCTTGATCCTCAGGGGCGATGGGGATTTGGAAATACCTTGAGAAACCATCCAATAAACAGTAGTACTCGTGCCCTGCTAATCTTTCCAACATTTGGTCTATGAATGGGAGAGGGAAATGATCTTTTCGGGTGGCATCATTTGGCTTCCTATAATCGATGCACACACGCCAACCAGCTACTGTTCTCTGGGGCACCAATTCACCATTATCATTCTTTACCACAGTCATTCCTCCTTTCTTTGGTACGACCTGTACAGGACTAACCCACGGACTATCTGAGATTGGATAGATTAACCCTGCATCCAAGAGTTTGATGACTTCCTTTTTTACAACTTCCTTGATGTTGGGATTTACTCGCCTTTGGGGTTGCACGACTGGTTTATAATTTTCTTCCATAAGGATTTTATGCGTGTAGAAGGTCGAGTTGATCCCCTTGATGTCAACTACACTCCAAGCAATGACTCCCTTATATTTCTTTAAAACTTCTAGGAGCTTATCCTTTTGCTTATCTTCAAGGAAAGAATTTATGATTACAGGCAGTTGATCTTCTCTTTGAAGAAAAGCATATTCTAAATGGTTTGGGACCTCCTTGAGTTCTAACTTGGGTGGCTCGATAATAGAGGGTTACAATTTGTTTTCGGGTTTACGAAGCTCGAGTGGTTCAGTGGCCTCTCGTCCGGGATAGAAGGAAACTGCGCTAATGCCCTCTGTCTTTTCCTTCTCAATTATGGGAAGAAAAGCCTCATCCCGTAACCATCCTTATTCGATTTGTTCATCAACACAGCTGTCCATGACATCGGTTAATTCATCGACCTCTCCGATGAAATATAGCCGGTTAACTGCTTCGAGAGAAAGGTTCATTGTATCCTTAATATCAAAGGTTAAGCTGTCGGCCCCTACTCGCAAGGTTAACTTGTCGTCATGAACATCAATGAAGGCACGAGCGGTGGCAAGAAATGGTCTTCCTAAGATGATGGGCACTAAGTCATCCTCCTCCATTTCCAAGATCACAAAGTCAACCAGAAATTTGAACTTCCCTACCTTAACTAGCACGTTCTCGCATATCCCCACGGGGTATTTGACCGATCTATCTGCTAGTTGGATGTTCATACCGATGCGTAGGGATTGCACCAGGCTTTACCTCTCGAAGGATCTCGAGAAGCTTACAACCCCCACCAGGCAGTGTACCTGATCGTTGTAGTATAGTATAGTGACAAGTACCGGGGGATTGATTGTTCAGCTAGGAATAGTGTCGCTAGGATTAGAAAACTTAAAGACTAGGTCTAGAGATGAGGGATGATTCTTTTTGTATTTTTTAGTTTTTATAAAAGCAATTAAAAATCTCGGTTTTGAAGGAGTTGGGCAGAATTAGTTGCTAGTCAACTAACCCAATTACTAAGATGCAATCAAAATAAAATACTAAAAATGAAAATAAACTAAATTAAACTAGCGGTGTGAGCAATATATGGGAGAATTGTGTTTACTTAGGTTTCACTACTCCCTAGATATCTTTTACAGGTTAATTACTTGTTACAGTTGCGTGGATGACGGATTGTATTCCTTAATACCATTCATGGGGTGGCGTACTTACTTCCCAAATCCTATAAGCTCCTACTTCACTCCTATGTCGAGCCGGCTAAGAAGCTCCTAACATGGGATCACTAGAATTTGCTCATGCATTAAATACAATCATAAAAACCTAGTACACATCGGTTCATGTTTCTTAAGACGTTCAAGCATGTTACACAATGGAGATCTGCCAGTTTTCTTAAGCCTAACGTTGAAATCATTCATCCAATACAACTATAAACAAGCAATCAACCTATAATCAACATCTAGGTTTCATTACAACTAAGTAAACACATGATATATCTAGCCTAGCATGTTAAAATCAAGACAAGCATAAGATATATTCAAACAACACATAGACATATTGAATGAATTGAAAGAGGACTTATCTCAATTGAACATGAAAGGTTTCAAGGGGTGAAAACCCTTGAAAATACTGTTACAAACGACCTAGGGTTTATTAGGTTCGACCCTAGTATTCTCCACACAAGTTCCTCTCTTAATGAATGAAAAATAGAAAGTATATATAGATTTTGTGAGGTGACGGCGTCAAGAGCAAATGTCTGACGCCGTCATCTCGCCGCCAAATAAATTCTCAGACTGCCTAGATCTGGGTTTGACGCCGTCACGTGTACTCCTTTTGCAGGCCGTCATCATATTAACTCTTGACGCCCTTCTTTTGACTACTTCAGGTTTTCTCTGGGTCGTCATGGATTTTACCCCTGACGCCGTCACAATTTCCTTCTTGACGCCGTCAGGTACTGTTCTTAGCATGGAAAATTAAGTCTTTGCCGTTTTCTTCACTTTTATGCTCCAAAAACGTCCAAAATGCTTCCTTTTTCAGAATTCACTCCCAAAGTACCTAAAATCACAAAAGGAATGATTTAGGGCAATATTTGATCAAATAAATTCAATTCCGGGCTTAAATGACCCCCTAAAAACGGTTCATTTTTCACCTCATCATATACCCTTACACTTGAGATTTGCTTGTCCTCAAGCAAATGCGCTTTTATTCTAATCAAAATACAAGTTAGGGGTCATTTAACACTAATATAAAAGTAATTACAACAAATAATCATTCCACTAAAGACCAAAGACAAGCACGGAGGTCATACACTAGCACCTCACAAATAGTGTTTAGATACTCACATCTCTCGGGTGTAATAAAGTAATATCACAATATGGAAATGGAAAACATCTCTCACTACCTGTCATAGCAAAATAGATTACCATAGGCTTGGGAAAGGATCAAACCTCCACCACATGGCGTAAGCACCTAGGATAAACTATCAAAGAGGTCTTTTAAAGGGTTGTAACGTTAGGTGTAGGGATATGGAATACACGGTTTTGTTGGATATAGGCAGTCTTTACTGGTGGCGAGTTAACAATCTTGGTTAATTACATGTACAATATGGCGTTGCTAAGCCAAGACTAGACTCGACTTAGACTAATGAATGAAAAATAACAAAAACATAAAAAAAACATAGAATGAAACGGGATGGTAGTCCGTATGTTTTTCTCTTTTCTTTTTCTATTTTTTTTTCTTTTTCTTTTTCTTGATTTTTTAGATTTTTTTTTCCTCGCATACTCTCTTACCCTACCATCCAAAATAATACATCATAGGGAATGAACATTCCCCTTACACTTGAATTTTTACATACTTTACAATAAACTAATCTAATGACTCGAATTAAGAAAATCAAAACACTTTGAGTACTTTTAAGATTAACGCACATACGGGGGTAATATATGATGTTCTTCCCTATTACTCCATAAAATAAGTACTTTACCCATGAGTCTCAATCGTCCCAAAACAATATGTACAAGGATATGACTCGACTTAGCAACCATGTAATCAATTAGATAATTAACTAAGGGTTTAACAAATAACAATAAAGCACTAAAGATGAGTGCATACACGGAAGGCTAAGGCGATTTGGTTGTACATTTAAATGGGGTGTAACAAATTCTTCCTTTAAGTAAGATGCTTAAAGTTAGAAACGAAAAGATAGGCTCGGAGGGGTGTACTAGGCGTTTCGTGTACTAAAAATGAGTACAATGCTAAGGGTGTGGAAAAAATTAATTGACTTAACTAGCCAAGTAATATGACTTAAATGGTCAAGTAATTATGATACGGGTTTAACACAAGGGTGATCCTAATGCCTCTTATCATGTAGTAAATCCTACTACACGAATGTAGTCTCACTAGCGGTCTCGGGATGCATCACTAACACAAGTTCTAGAATCTAAATACTACTGGTACACTCATAAGCACTAATAGTAAATGCTTTTCCTATCAAATATAAAGGCGAACCTCACGTATTTGGGTGGAAAATTTTTCTGAATAGTACGGTTTTGTACTAGTCATACAATCTCCTATCCATGAGACGCTTGCTATGGCTAAAGTTTCACTCCTAAATGTTGTAAAAAAATTTAAATTTGGCGCTAAAATTGCACTAACAAGTATTTCTCATAGTTTTATTACACATCTACCATCAAACAAACAAACTCAAGCGTAAGTGTATCTGTAAGGTATCATCATTTTACCCTCCCCTTACACTTAGGATGAACATTGTCCCCAATGTTCAAGTAAAGAATGTAAACGTGAAATAAGTAAAACGAATGAAATCAAATACTCCCCTGATTCGCTCGGTATGGATAATAAGGTGGCCAAGTTAGATCTTCCTCCAAGAAAATGAACAATCAAAGCTTCCCTTCAAGAATATAAATCATCTTCTTGTCATACATAACCTGTAAAACCTGAGAAAAAAGACAAGGCAACCTCGCATAAAATCGGCGGCAATCTATATATGCTAACAAATCCTAGAAAACAAAATAAGATATAATGCTTGTGGAATGATGTTTGCAGATCTCCTGGAGATTATAAAACTAAAGATTCAACAAAAACTTTAAGACTCTGTTAGAAAAACAAAACTGGTAAAATTTCAAGAATTTTACACGTGACGCCGTCAAGAGTAAACTCGTGACGCTGTCAGAAGTGATCTGTAGAAATTCTTATGTTAAGTTTCCGGAAAATTTCTGGAAAAACTTCGTCCTACTTTCTGGAAATCCTGCAAAACATCATTATGACTCGATACAAGCATTTGACTCTAACAAATACGAATATACATGTTCACTTAATATTGTGGAGAATCATGATCGAGTTTGTTTCTTAAAAACATATTTGGGGTTTCCCCTTACAATTATCTTTTGCGAAGTACCTTTGGATGAAGTTAAGACTAAGCCAAACAACAAAATAAAGTATTTTCACTATTTTAGTTTGAAACATGATCTACCAACAATAAAAATAAAGCATGCATACGGAAGCAAATAACAATCAAACAAAATGAAAATCACACAAAACATGGGTTGCCTCCCAAGAAGCGCTTTTCTTTATTTACGAGTCTTGTAGCTAGACTCAAGATCATGGGTTACTACGTGATCTCATCCCTTGAGATGATGTACCCCATGTAGTTGCGGTCATTACTATCGTGGTGGTGGTGTCTCAATCTGTCGATACTTGCAATCACCTCTCCTCCTACTTTACTTCTCAAGTTAGCCATCCCATCTTGGCTTATGCTTTCAATTGTGAAAGGCCCATACCACCAGGGACTCGGTTTATCGCGAGGTATCGTTATCTCCAAGTGTCTTAAAAGTACTGAGTTCCCTTCCTCGAATGGTACATGGCTCCTCGTTTGTCGACTGTGTTTAAACTCGACATGAACTTCATTGCTTTCGCTTCTTTCATGTTTAGCCTCCTTGTAGCTTTTGATCCTTGCCTCCCATGCAAGTATTTTCTCCTGAACATGAATAGGTGACGAGTCAATGTTGTTTTTGAGCTTTCTCCCCCTCAAACTCTCTTGCCCATATTGTTGGGTCACGAGGAAGCTGATCTTTTTTTTTTCCTGATTTAAGCTCAATCTTCCTACTTTCATACGTAATGACAACTCTTGCGGTCGTGAGGAATGGTGCCCCAAGGATTATTGGCATGCATCCATCTCCCTTATCATCAATGATCATAAAATCAACGGGATACATGAATCCTGCGACATTGACCAACACATCTTCTGCGATTCCTAAGGGGTATACGTAAGAGTGCCCAGCGAAGGACAACCTAACACGAGTGGGGGCTGGTATTTTTGATGTTAGTTGGGTGTAGATAGTTAGGGGCATAAGATTTACTTCCGATCCTTGGTCGGCGAAAGCACTTAGATATTTCAAATTCCCGATGCTAGCCGGTATCTCAAAGTTCCCACACGCCATCTGCTTAGTAGCCACTTTTTGTACCAACAGTTTCTCAAATATCGGTCCTCCAGGTAATGTATCATACTCATCTTTTCCCTCTTCCTCCTTCTCAGAACCCTGTTTGGAAGATTGGTTACGCCCGTCACCCTTTATCCAATTTGTTATAGTGTTTTCGTTTATATCATGTTTCAGGTAGTAACTTAAGGATTGGGATTTTGGCGGCTCTTCTACGGTTTGTTCAGTAGGGGTTTCTACCTTCTCATTATCCGTGTGGACAATTGTGATGGAATTAACAAATCGGGTAGTGGGGATGACACTTTCTTTTCTTAGTAACATCCTTTCGGGGGTTCTCTGGTTTGAATACTCTTCCATCAGGCTCATCATCTCATTCATTTTCTCTTGCATCTCCTCTTTTTGTTTATAAACTGCTTCCTCGAATCTAGCAAGCCGATCTGAATGAGTTGCCATGTATTCTCTCATTCTGGCTTCAAATTTCGGGCTAAGTTTCTCAGGAGGAGAATAAGGTGGGGCATAGTTTTGAAAAGTCTCAACATTCTCTTTAGAGGGTGACTCTGATAACGGCGTTGAAGTCATTTTCGAGACAGAATTGACAGTAGCCCGTCTAGGACTTAAGGGTCTCTTTTGCCTTTCCTCAAAATAGTCAACTTTGTCCTCAAGTTTGCATAGGAGTTCATCGGAGATTTGGTTAGTCCCTTCAGGTGTCGAGATTGCGTTGATGGCCGCTTTTATAGTATGATTAAACTCCCATATCTCTTGATTATCGGCGGCAAGCTCTTCAATAATTGCCCAAGACTCCTCGGCGTCCTTATCACGCAATCTACTTCCCGCGGCCCTATCGATTGTACGTTTAGTGTGATAGTCGACATGATCATAGAAAATCTGAACTAATAACCAAAGGTTTATACCATGATGAGGGACTTTATGGAGGAGATCCTTGAAACGAGCCCATGCTTCGTAGAAAGTTTCACCCTGATGTTGTTCAAACATCAAAATGTCATTTCTAAGCATCGCAGTCTTCCCCGGTGGGAAGAATTGGGCAAGGAAGCGAGTTGTGAGATCATCCCATGAGGTGATGGATCCCGCGGGGAAACGTTCAAGCCATTGACTAGCTTGATCACGTAGAGAGAATTGGAATAGGCGTAATCGGGTTGACTCACTAGTTGTAGCATCAAGGTCTATAGAATCTACGATTTTAAGGAAGTCCTTGAGATGTTGATTTTGATCTTTGGAACGAAGTTCATGGAATGCACATCCGCTTTGCACCAACCGGATGGTGTCAGATCGCAAGGGAGACACATTGGCTCCTTGGGTGAGCTCAATGGTGTTTCGATAGCCTTGGTGGCTAGGTCGGGAATACTCTCCTATGGTTCGAGGCCTAAGAGGTTGGTTAGCTAGTGGTGGGTTTTGTGGGTGGTCTTGTTGTGGTGGGATGATGGGTTCAAAGATGTTACCATCGTCCATAATGTCGGATGGTGAAGAGTTACGAACAAAAACACGAAGAAATAAGATAGACTAAAGAGAACCTAAAAATAAAAATTAAATCCTACTAGAAAGGAATCTAGCAAGTAGACCTAATAAAAATAAATCCTAACCTAGACACTAACTATTCCCCGGGTTGCGGCGCCAAAAACTTGATGCGTAGGGATTGCACCAGGCTTTACCTCTCGAGGTATCTCGAGAAGCTTACAACCCCCACCAGGCAGTGTACCTGATCGTTGTAGTATAGTATAGTGACAAGTACCGGGGGATTGATCGTTCAGCTAGGAATAGTGTCGCTAGGATTAGAAAACCTTAAGACTAGGTCTAGAGATGAGGGATGATTCTTTTTGTATTTTTTAGTTTTTATAAAAGCAATTAAAAATCTCGGTTTTGAAGGAGTTGGGTGGAATTAGTTGCTAGTCAACTAACCCAATTACTAAGATGCAATCAAAATAAAATACTAAAAATGAAAATAAACTAAATTAAACTAGTGGTGTGAGCAATATATGGGAGAATTGTGTTTACTTAGGTTTCACTACTCCCTAGATATCTTTTACAGGTTAATTACTTGTTACAGTTGCGTGGATGACGGATTGTATTCCTTAATACCATTCATGGGGTGGCGTACTTACTTCCCCAATCCTATAAGCTCCTACTTCACTCCTATTTCGAGCCGGCTAAGAAGCTCCTAACATGGGATCACTAGAATTTGCTCATGCATTAAATACAATCATAAAAACTTAGTACACATCGGTTCATGTTTCTTAAGACGTTCAAGCATGTTACACAATGGAGATCTGCCAGTTTTCTTAAGCCTAGCATTGAAATCATTCATCCAATACAACTATAAACAAGCAATCAACCTATAATCAACATCTAGGTTTCATTACATCTAAGCAAACACATGATAGATCTAGCCTAGCATGTTAAAATCAAGACAAGCATAAGATATATTCAAACAACACATAGACATATTGAATGAATTGAAAGAGGACTTATCTTAATTGAACATGAAAGGTTTCAAGGGGTGAAAACCCTTGAAAATACTGTTACAAACGACCTAGGGTTTATTAGGTTCGACCCTAGTATTCTCCACATAAGTTCCTCTCTTAATGAATGAAAAATAGAAAGTATATATAGATTTTGTGAGGTGACGGCGTCAAGAGCAAATGTCTGACGCCGTCATCTCGCCGCCAAATAAATTCTCGGACTGCCTAGATCTGGGTTTGACTCCGTCACGTGTACTCCTTTTGCAGGCCGTCATCATATTAACTCTTGACGCCCTTCTCTTGACGCCTTCAGGTTTTCTCTGGGTCGTCATGGATTTTACCCCTGACGCCGTCATAATTTCCTTCTTGACGCCGTCAGGTACTGTTCTTAGCATGGAAAATTAAGTCTTTGCCGTTTTCTTCACTTTTATGCTCCAAAAACGTCCAAAATGCTTCCTTTTCCAGAATTCACTCCCAAAGTACCTAAAATCACAAAAGGAACGATTTAGGGCAATATTTGATCAAATAAATTCAATTCCGGGCTTAAATGACCCCCTAAAAACGGTTCATTTTTCGCCTCATCACATACGGGTTGGTTTTAAACTGGAATACCCTAGTTTGAGGAACATGGAATAAGGCATGAGGTTGTTGCTTACCCCTAAATCAACTAGAGCATTCTTTACTGATAGGGATCCTATGGAACAGGGCAAAGTGAAACTACCCGGGTCGTGTACTTTTTTCGGTAGCCCTCTTTGGGTCACTACCGAACATTCTTCCCCTAGAGTCACAAGACCCTCGAGTCTTTTTCGGTTGGCAAGTAATCTCTTTAAGTATGTGCTATAATTGGGCATATGGTAGAAAGCATCAAGGAGGGGTATGGTGACCACTGAATCCTTTAGATATGAGAAGAATCTTTTATTATCGTTCTCAATCTTTTGATTCTTGAGGCGGGCCGGGAATGGGACTTTCATGGGTTGGTTGGGTGGAACTGGTGGAGAGAGGGTCATTTGAGGGGGCTATTCAGGAGTCTTATTGCTCATATTACCTTCCTCCTTGCGAGGGTTATTTGTCTCAATGGTGACAGGGTGTTGACTCGGATAAGGAGGGTCCTTGGTTTTTGTTCCGACTCGAGTAGTAATAGCGAGCAAGGGATCTTTTTGGCTTACTTGAGTCTTGTTATGGCCATCAAGGGTAGCATTAAGTTCTTGGAACCATTTTTCTATGCCATTCTGTTGTTCAGTGATGAGCTCGTCAAGCCCTTTCAACTGTAAGCCTTTTTCATGAGTGAAGTGTCCAAGGTCATCCTCAAAAGTGCTCCTGATTTTGAAGTCAGGACCTTCTTCTCCTTCTTTTCTTCTCACCAGATTCCCCCAAAGGGTATAATCATCGTTTTGGTAAAAAGGCAAAAGGGAAGGGTCATCGAAGATGTCATGACCTGACAAATACGCATGTTCGGTGGTGGTTTCTCCTCCGCATTCTTCTACTTCGTGCGGGCCCTCACAATAGTCGCAGATCAAGTATGGGTTCGATAGTCGTTTAGCTGTTCGCGACCCTGCTAGGTATGAAACCTTCTCATGGATCTTCCTCAGCCGATTCTCAGACGAGGGTGTTTGTATGACTTTGGATATACTCATAGTCGAATCAGGTTCATCCCAGGTATCGTCCTGGTCTTGGACATATTCCTCAATCCTATTCCACCCTTCTTCGGTGCTTAGATTGGCTATTTTCCCTTTTATCGAATTATTGATTCCGTTCTGGTCAATTTGGGAGATATTATCATAGAAGATTTGGACCTGAAGCCAAAGTTCGATGCCATGATGGGGAACTTGTCTTATTAGATCCTTGAATCTAATCCATGATTTACAGATGGGTTCATCTTTCCCCTTACGGAAATGGAGGATCTTATCCCTAAATGCTGAGGTTCTTTCAGCCGGGAAAAACTTCTCATAAAACTTAGAGGTAAGTTGCTCCCATGTAAAAATAGACTCAGATGGAAGTTTATTGTACCAATCTTTAGCTTTTTCATGAAGGGTAAAAGGAAAAAAATCGTAATCGGGACGTGTTTCTAGTGGCCCCATCCGTATGGAGGGTGTCCACTATCTTCAAGAAATCCCTAACATGTTGAATCGGGTCATCGGTTTGTAAACCGCGAAACTTGCATACACTTTGGACAAGCCAAACATCGTTTGCACGCAAGACCTCATTGGTGCGTTCGTTTGGAAAAACAATGGCATTTGAGAAGCCACGAGGGTTTGGGGAGGAATAATCCTTAAGGCGCTTAGGGATGGGAATTTCAGGAGTGCCTATATCGTGGTTGGATTGGGGGCTATGGAGTGTAAGGTGATGATCTGAATCTTCTTCAGAAAGGGCCTCATCAAAGTTGATGGCTGCGCCATATGGTTCGGGTGTTGGAAGAGATTGCCTTAACCTATGCATTTCCCTTTCAGGTTCTGCATAAGGTGGAACAAGGTTTCTTAAGAAACTACGACTCCTAGTGATCCTAAGATTAGAGAGGTCCTCATTTACCATGATGGCGGATGGTAAAAGTTAAGAACAAAGGAACAAAGAAATGAGATAGACTAAAGAAGACCTAAAAATAAAAATAAAAACCTTACTAGAAAGGAATCTAGCAAGTAGACCTAATAAAAAGAAATTTTAACCTAGACAATAACTATTCCCCGGGATGCGGCGCCAAAAACTTGATGTGCGGGATTGCGCCCTCACAAAAGGTTTTACCTCTCAAGGGATCTTGAGAAGCTTGCAATCCCCGCCAGGCAGTGTACCTGATCGTTGTAGTATAGTGTAGTGGTAAGTACCGGGGGATTGATCGTTCAACTCAGGAATAGTGTTCGCTAGTATTAAAAAGTCTACTAAACTAGGTCTAAAGGTGAGAGATGATTCTTTTTGTATTTTTATATTTTTATAAAAGCAAATAAAAATCTCAGGTTTTGAAGGAGTGGGCGGAATTAGTTGCTAGTCAACTAACCAAATTAAGTAAAGATGTAATCAAAATAAAATAAAATAAAATAAACTTAAACTAATTTGTGGTGGAAACAATAATAAGAGAAAATGTGTTTACTTAGATTTCACTACTCCCTAGATATCTTTTACCGGTTGATTAGCTTGTTACAATTGCATGGATGACGGGTTATATTCCTTAATACTAGTCGTAGGGCCGTGTACGATATTCCCTAACTCTATAGGCTTCTACTTCATTCTAGGTCGAGCCGACTAATAGCTCCTAACGCAGTATCACTAGCAGTTGCCTACGCATTAAATACAACCAATAAATCGTAGTACACCTCCGATCATGTTTCTTAAGACGTTCAAGCAAGTTACCAATTGGAAGTCTGCCAGTTTTCTTAAGCCTAACATCGAATTCAATCATCCACAACAATTATAAACAAACCATCAACCAATAATTAACATCTAGGTTTCATTACATCTAAGCAAACACAACAAAAACCTAGCCTAGCATGTTAAAAAGAAGACAAGCATAAGATAAAATCAAAAACACATAGACATATTGTATGATTATTGAGAAACTTATCTTCAATTGAACATGGATGGAACAATGGTTGAAACCCTTGTTGTTACAGAAAATTCGTCTAGGGTTTGCACACAAAAGTTCTCCAAAAGTTCCACAGTTAATGAATGAAAATTAGAAAACTATATATAGATTTTACACCTTGAAGGCGTCACATTGTAGTGTGTGACGCCGTCAACTCGCCGCCAAAACAAGGGTCGTATTGCCTAGATCCAATATTGACGTCGTCATGTTGAGAATAAGCTCTGGGCCGTCACGTATAAGTTGATCCTGAAGGCCTTGGTGACGCCGTCAGGCATTTTTGCCTTGAAATTGTTCTGGGCCGTCATGTGTATTTTCCATATCCACCTCTTTTGCCAAGCTTGACGCCGTCACTTTTATGGCCTTGACGCCGTCAGGTACTGTTCCCAGCAAGGATTTTGAGACTTTGTCGTTTTCTTCACTTAATCGCTCAAAAAATGTCCAAAATGCTTCATTTTTCATATTTCTTCTCAAAAGTACCTAAAATGACAAAAGAAACGATTTAGGGCAATAATTGATCAATTAATCACGAATTCGGGCTTAAATAACCCCCTAAAAGCGATACACTTTTTGCCTTATCAACAGTTCCCACAAAGCTCAAAGATTTTCATTATAACTCACCAAAGTCTAACATTCATCATGTCACAAAACACCACTTCACCAATTACATAAATTATTCAAACATTTTTACACCCAAGGTTAGATACCTTATTAACACCATTAACAAATTTCATGAACCACACACATACAAACAAGCTTCCAAAGATCCAAAATGGATTGAAGCTATGAACAAAGAAATTAAGGCTTTAGAAGATAATGATACTTGGGAATTATGTCTTTTACCTCCTGACAAAGTACCAATTGGTTCCAAATGGGTATACAGAATAAAATTTTATGTATATGGAACAATAGAAAGGTTTAAAGCAAGGTTGGTGGCAAAGGGTTACACTCAGAAAGAAGGTGTGGATTACAAAGAAACCTTTGCACTTGTTGCAAACATGGTAACTGTTAGAGCAATCCTAGCCATCACAGCTCACAACAATTGGTTCATAGAGCAGCTGGATGTCAATAATGCTTTCCTTCATGGTGACTTGCATGAAGAAGTTTATATGACACTACCATAAGGCTACTCAAAGGTACTTCCTCCTAACACAGTCTGCAAGTTAAAGAAGTCCCTCTATGGTCTTAAGCAGGCAAATAGACAATGGTTCAGCAAACTCACTACCTTTCTCATCTCCTTGGGCTTTCACCAAAGTTATGCTGATATATCTTTGTTTACTCTCTCTCAAGGATCAAATTTTACTGTCTTTCTTGTATATGTTGATGATATCTTATTGGCAGGCAGTGATCAAAACATCATCAACTCAATCAAACAACAATTACACAAGAAGTTCAGTATAAAGGATCTTGGTCCTTTGCATTATTATTTGGGGATTGAAATTCTAAGAAATTCAACTGGCATTGTCTTATCTCAGAGACAGTATGCTCTAGAACTTATTCAACATGCTGGTGTGCTCAATGATAGGCCTGTAGTCACACCACTTGACCCAAAAATTTCTCTTAATGCAACTGGGGAGCCACTCAATGATTCTTCTCTTTATAGAACCTTGGTTAGGAAGCTTATCTACTTGACAATTACAAGACCAGACCTTTCTTTTGCAGCACAAGTACTAAGCCAGTTCTTTCACAACCCAACAAAGATTCACATGAAAGCACTCCAAAGAGTAATGAGGTACATTAAACTCTGCCCAGGTCAAGGTTTACATTTCCCTAAGAACACAACTCTCAATCTTGTAGCCTATTGTGATAGTGATTAGGCAGCTTGTCCAATCACTAGGAGATCAGTCACTGGTTATGCTGTTTTCCTTGGTGGTTGTCTTATTTCATGGTTATCTAAGAAACAATTAGTTCTAGATCATCCACAGAGGCTGAGTACAGAGCTTTAGCAGATTGTACCTGTGAAATCTCTTGGCTCAAATGCTTGCTACAAGATCCACACCTCAACATCACTCAACCAGTCCCTATCCTATGTGATAATGAATCAGCAATTGCGTTGGCCTCAAATCCAGTACATCATGCTATAACTAAACACATAGAGATAGATTCCCACTTTGTGAGAGAAAAGATTAAGGCTCAACAGATTCTACCTTCCTATATTCCTACCAAATTTCAAGCTGCAGAGGTTCTTACAAAATCCTTACCCAAAGCTCTCCACTATACTTGTTTGAGCAAGTTTGGCATTTGTGATCCTTTCACACTGCCAACCTTTTAGGGGGGGAGGGGGGGGGGGGGGGGGGAGGTAAAGGAGATACCAAATGCAATGCAAGTATTCAAGATATTTCTCACAAAGTCAACAATATACAAAAGTCAAAGGCAAAGTCAAATACAGCTCCATTGAAGTATCATCTTATCCATCAAGCCAAGGTTCAATGCAGTAGAATGTGATGTCTAAGTTCACTTGTGAATATGTAAATAGTTTGTTATAGTAGTTTCTAAAAGCAATGTTGTGTATATATACGAGTTAGAAGCAAGTTAGTTAGTAAGAAATGTCATTGTAAAGTTTCTCACTTTGTATAATTTCTCTCAATCAATGAAATGAATCTTTCATCTTCAATTCTCTTTACTTATTATCGATTTTTCAAATTTGAAAGTTTCCGAATTTTATTTCTAGGTTTATATCACTAGGGCTTTTTAAAGTTTATGTATATCTTAAGTACTTACAAAGCATGAATAAAAAACTCTAAACTCTTAATTTTGTTTTATACCTATTCTACATTTGAAAACTTTAAAAACTTTAAAAATAAATAAATAATAATAAATAAAAATAAAAAAATCTTAACTTAGAAAATGTCATTATAAAATTATAAATATATATGCATGCCTTATAAAATCTCGTTGTTACACACGAGTAATCGTCTAATTTCATCAAAAAGAGGTGATTTGCGCACTAAATAAATTGTTAAGGATACCATAATATTACACCCTAAGGGGGGAGGCCATGATGCCTAAGCATGCCTCAAACTAAATTGTAATTAGCCAATAGAATGAATCCAACACATTTCATGCCTTATTATGCCTAACTATTTATTTTTATTGACAATGTGATACATAACCATGCCGAACCCCTTGCCATTATGCCTAACCATTTATTTAATATGTAACGTTCGAAAAATTGAATGCTACAAACAATACCGAATCGGTAAACATTCCCGCAAGGCTTGCCGAATTCACGATGCCGAATGGGTGGCATCGAGGATACCGAGTGACGCCGAGCATGCCGAACCCCTTTCCGAGTACGATGCCACCCCTAATGCATGTAGTAGAAGATACCATTTGACTTTGCGGAACTCTTAAATACTAAAATGAACATTTATGAAGCTCGTTTAAACGGCCCCTGAAGCATTAAAAACGCACGACTAATAAGAAGTCAACTAAATTGACATAACAAAACACATGTGTCCGTGTGGCTTGCGTAACTTTTTACCCAAAGTCAATTAAATATTTAGAAACTGCCCCTCAAAATTAAATAAAACAAAAGCAATAGAAACATAAAAACGCCTTTACAGACTTTCATCCTTAAAATTCAAAATTCTTTAACCAAATTCTTTCCTAATTTGATTCTACATTTCCAATATCATCCAACAAGATTCAACCTTAATCAACAATCCAACAAGATTCGCTCATCGGTTTGCGTTTTTCTGGAAAATTCACATTTGGTTCTCACAGAAAAGAACTCATTTTGATCATTTCTGGTATCAGGTATTTAAATATCATTTTTCAGTTTTCTCATTCATTTTGTTTATAAACTTCTGATGATATTTTTTTGTTATGTTTCTTTGTACAAATTTAACTTCTTCTTTTTTTGTATGCATGGTGGATTAAAATGATACACATTAAAAAAAGCTGTTTGTTTATGAAAAAAAACATGATGAATGTGACCAAAACATTAAATAATGATATGTTTAATGTTATATAAGATTTTAAGATTGCAGGATATAATGTTGAGACAAATGACTAAAACAAGACGAAAGAAAATGTTGGTTGTTAGTTTATGTAACAAAACTGTTTTTGGTTATGAGATGATTGATTTTAATGTGATATCAGGTAGAGTGTGATTGATTTTTGGTGAAGATGGCGTCACGTAATGGAAGTACTTCTTCCAGGAGGAGTATGTCGTTGACATCATCATCTTCTCGTAAGAAAAAAGCTAATGAAAATGTACAACCGGATTCTAGTCGTAAAGCTGCAGTCACTAATTCTCAGTCATCAGGGTATGTTTTTTTGATTAATTTGTGTTATCTTGAATGATTCATATTCATTACACATCTAGATTGGCTAGCATTATAAAACCAATGTTCATAGATCATATATGCACTTCTCAATTTCTCATACATTATCCTTAGTATAGTTAGCAAAGTAGCCGGTTTCAGATATTATAGTGAACATGCAAGCGGTATAGCCCTGATAAAAATATATGACGCATGTGTTAGCTGTACATTTATCGATATGGATTTGGTCTTATCAAGTTGATTATTGATTTATTGTAATTGATATAGTCTTATCATAATATTAGCTGGAGATTAGGATACATTTAGTAGTTCCCTAAAATACTCTTGTATTATGGGCATATATATCTCCCTCAGTTGTAATCAGTTGCCCTCCGAACCTCCGCGTGTAGCCGACGGCCGGAGGCGGCAGCGGAAGATTTTAGGTTTTGTGGATCTTATGGCCTGATACCATGTGATCGAATGTAATATGGTTTTTATTGATCATTCAACCGATTACAACTGAGGGAGCTACTAAATGTATCCTAATCTCCAGCTAATATTATGATAAGACTATATCAATTACAATAAATCACTAATCAACTTGATAAGACCAAATCAATATCAATAAATGTACAGCTAACAGCATGAAGCTACTTCATCGGAAAATGGGCTAGTTTGGTAATTATAGTTTTCTGAAATGAGCTAGTTTAAGTGCGTTGCTATTTGCCTCTTAATTTAGATAAAACACACAAGTGGAGGAAATGCGTATGCATTTGATGAAATAGGAATCGATTAAACATGTATCTAAAATAGTAAACTTCACTGTTGACATGACTTTAAATAGGAGTACACCAGGGGAGCGTACAGTGAAGCGATTGCGCCTATCGAGAGGCCTGACTGTACCTGAAACTACAACTGTTTATGAAGCCTGCTGTCGAATGGCTGCTCGAAGAGTCGATGCTCTTTTGCTCACTGACTCAAACGCACTACTTAGTGGCATATTGACGGATAAGGTTTGTCTTCAATCTTGACAATAAAGATAGAAATTTCGACCCATTTACTTATGAACGGGTGGATGTAGGTTATGTTTTGGCGGGTCACTTGACCAATATATGTGTATTTTTAGATTCATATAGTTTTTGTAATCATATTTGGCCAACCCTGACCTGAGCAGTTCAATCTTTGCCCCTTTCATCACCTCGATCTATTTGACATGGATTAAAAATTAACCCGCCATTAGTGTGAAACAGAAGGTTTATTGTTCCATTACATCTGGATTAAACTTCACTAACTCGCATTTTTGGTGATTAAAGGATGTGGCAACACGGGTTATTGCTCATGAGATTGATTTTATGAACACACCGGTCTCAAAGGTGATGACAAAGAACCCGATTTATGTACTGTCTGATACACTTGCTGTGGATGCTTTGCAAAAGATGGTGCAAGGTTCGAAATAATATTTTTTATTTGCCATTTTATTTAATTTTACTTTGGCATAGCCAAGGTTGCTATTAACTAGGAAGAACATCACATTTTGGTTTTTGCTGAACCCTCTAATGTTGTAAATCAAATTACGTGTGCAGGAAAATTTAGACATTTGCCGGTTGTAGAAAATGGTGAAGTTATTGCTTTGCTTGATATAGCAAAATGTCTATACGATGCTATTGCGCGTATGGAAAGGGCTGCTGAAAAAGGCAAGGCTATTGCAGCTGCGGTTGAAGGCGTTGAGAAGCATTGGGGAACTGCTTTTCCTGGTTAGATTGTATAATCAATAGACAATAGGTTTAGAATTTTAATCATGTGCACTTTTAACTGGTTATCGTTATACAGGTCCTAATGCGTTCATTGACACTCTTCGAGAGCGGATGTTCAAGCCTACATTGTCTACCATTATCTCAGATAATTCAAAGTAGGTAATATTTTACGTATTTATATATTTTTGAATCTTGCTATTCCCTTATAACTTAAGGTATAATGAGGGGAACATTTTATATCTTATCCAGGATTGTGACTGTTTCACCATTCGACACAGTTGTGATGGCAACTAAAAAGATGCAAGAGTTCCGTATTAGCTCGGCCATAGTAACAGTTGATAATAAGCCACGTGGGATTATAACGTGAGTTTCTCTCAACTATATCAGTTTAAATTGACCCGTCAATATCATTTGCTCCCTTTCGTCGACTGTTATAAATTATCAGTGTAATAAATATGGCTAAAATATTGTCTTATAAAGACACTAATCTATTTTTTTATTTTTCTAAAAAAGAGATCTAAGATGAAAGAAATTCAACTGAAAATAGGCATGTGATCTTACAAAACTGTATAGTAACATGTGTTCTGTGCAAATATTAGCTCAAACGATATCTTAACACGGGTGATAGCACAAGATATTCCCGCTGAATCAACCTTAGTGGAGAAGGTAATTTGTTTTAAGTTGTTTAAGTGATTCCCTTGTCTTGTTTGTTTTGTAATAATATGTATTCAACTTACTTTCAAATTCTGCATAATTGATTATATAGGTAATGACTCCAAATCCCGATTGTGCAACTATTGATACACCTATTGTCGATGCTCTGCATACCATGCATGATGGAAAGTTTTTACATCTTCCCGTTGTTGATAGAGGTAAAGACTACATTGTACATTGCATTTTATGCACACTAAATAAATACTTACATCGACTTCGTTTATCTAATTTACGGATGGTTTAATGTAGATGGATTCATTGTTTCCATTGTTGATGTACTCCACATTACACATGCTGCAATAGCCACAGTAAGTAAACTATTTATATAAATTTAGAAATTTAAGATCTTAGTTAGTGTACAATACGTATTATGCCGTCTGTTATATACAGTATGTGTGTACGGATCGATTTGGGTTGTGTTTATGTCAAACGGATCAAATAAAAAAAAGCCAAAAGGAGAATGGGTTGAAAGTCTTTGAAAGTATACTTCTATTACATACAACTTCCAAAGCTGTTTTGTTATAATTGTTTATAATATTATTGTAATAAAAGCTAAAGCGTTAATCATGTATAATGTTTTGTGGGTCTGTCCAACGCGACCTGGCCCATTTTGCATTGTACTAAAATCGACCCGCTTTTACCCGACACCCAACTAACCCATCTCGCTACGCTACCTCTAGTGTGAATTTATTAAAATAGTACGTTTGTTTCTAAACATTGATGCAATATTCCTAGCTTCCTAAGGTTATAGCATGATATTTTTTTTTGAAAACTAGGTAGGAAATGCTACAGGTGTTAGTACCGAAGGAGGAAGTTCAATGATGCAGAAGTTTTGGGACTCTGCGATGGCTTTAACTCCTATAGACGATGAAGATGATACAAGAAGGTGGCCATACGGTTAATACAAGAATATTTTTATTTTTTGTTTGTTTGTTTGCCTTATTAAAACTGTGTATTGCAGTGAAAGTTCCGTGAAGTTAACTTCTGAAAGTGGAGATCCTGGAAAATCTCCTGCTTATCCCTTATCCACTCATCCTAATTCATTTGCTTTCAAAATACAAGATAAAAGGGGTCGGATGCATAGGTTTATATGTGGTATTTTTTTTATCTTCGTTTTAATCGTTTGGGTAATGGGTTTGGATCGAAAGGGGTCCTTGTTAACAGGCCCCATTGGATCACAAACAGTTCTGTGTAATTAACTATTTGTAAAGTTGATTTTTGTCTTTAAAAATTTCTACTTTAATAATGATCACATATACAATAACCTTACACTAGTAATGTATATTTTGAATAAAATGATTTAGAAGGATGAATGCCATAAAAAATAAACTTTGAACGACTTTCAAATATTTAACCTGTTTCTCGTTTAGCCAAAGTACATTGTTTTCACCCAATATTTATTTTTAAGTAAATGGTTTGAAATTGCTGGCTATACTTTAATAATTGAAGGGTTTTTTTCTTTAACTTTCAGAAACATAAAACGTCTTGTTATCTTGTTCTATCAGATTTTCGAAGTTTGACAGATCTTATAACTGCAATACTTCAGAGAGTAGGGGGTGAGATCGACCGCAACAACCTCCCACAGATTCTGGTACATCTGACCACATTCATTTGAATCAAGTATTTCAAAAAAATTCTCTCATGGTATTATGCTTACTAATTATAGCATACTGTAGTATGAAGATGAAGACCAGGACAAGGTGGTAATTTCATCTGATAATGATCTTACTGCAGCTGTGGAACATGCACGATTAGCTGGCTGGAAGGTAAGTTCAGTATCCCTCCTTACCCAACCCAAATAATGCAATGAGCGCAACCTTCTGTAAAATCATACACCATAGCATAAACAACAATTAGCACTGCATGATTAAGAGAACATGTACCAAATAGAGATCTTATGACTATCAACAATAGCAAAAATATTACTGCATTTCACCATAGCTAAAGGTTTTGACCCCATTTGATGTAAATTTGTCGAAAGCAGAAACATCAACTAAGATAAGAGGTAATCCTAGTCATGTCCTTAAATCTCACATGCAAGCAAAGTTAAAGTTCTAATGGTAAATGTTAGCAGGGACTAAAGTTGCATCTGGATTATTCTGGGACGTATCAAAGAGGCTCAAGTATGTCATCACGGGGTGAGGTGGTTAGCCACGCTGATGCATGGGCTTCTGCGTATAGTGCTGCTGCAGCTGGAGCTGCCTTAGTAGCTGGATTAGGCGTATTAGCGATCTTAAGAAGATCCAACAATTGAGATTGGTTTTCGGTGATTGTTTCTGCATTAAACCATTCTGGAAAAAAAATGACATAGGCCAAAATGAAACTGGTTTGAGGGGCAATTTGTCATTGTCCATTTTTGTGGAACTATATGTAAAAAGAAAAAAGAAAGTAAAAACCAAAGGTCTCATTTCTTTGAGTTACATCTAATTGAGATTTCATGATTCAGTTTGTGTTGTCTGATGATTTGATAATTGCAATGCAATGCTAGTTTGTGGTTTTCTATCTGCTAAAACTTGTGTAGATTTGGTGCTTCTTGGCTTCAAACGAGTCGAGCTGAGGTCTTGCTATTTATATTAGTTTCCATATTTTCACGGTAACTGAACGCATATTTTTTGATAGTCAAGTAACATAAATGTCGTATTTTTACAAGTTCAGTGATATTTATATATATTTTTATAAGTTCAATGACCCCATAATCTCATGTTTCATTAGTTCAGTAACCCAAATGAAGAAAATGAAAGTTCGTTACCTTATGCAATCCACGGATTTAGGTCCAATCTTTTGAGCCGTGTGTGTCGGTACAACCACCTTTGTTACGCACCAGTTCTCTTCTTTTTCCTTATGACGTATCTCAATTAAAAGAATAGCCATTAGAATAGCTTCGAATAGTCGTTAGAATAACTTCCCCCCACATGTCTTGACTTAAATCATAACTTATCAACATGACATTAAACATTTCTGTCAAGATATAGTTCTTCCTTTTAGCAGTATTGTTTTGCTTAGGTGAATAAGGAGTAGTGTACTCATGTCTGATTCCATGTTTAACACATAAATGATTGAATAGAGACACATATTCACCTCATTTATCACTTCGTACAAACTTGATTTTCTTGTTAAGTTTATTCTCAACTTCGTTTTTGTATAAAACAAACTTGTCTATAGCTTTGATGCGGATTCTTGCAAACCTCACAAGAAGTTTTACAATCCTCCTAGACAATTTACCTAATCGTTGTAGTGTAGTATAGGTAAGTCCGGGGGATTGATCGTTCTCTAGGTGAATATTGTTGAATGGGAAGTGATACTTACACCACTTTTTTTTATGCATACACCACAATGTTACATCATTAATGCACATGTTACAAAATGATATATGCATAATTGTGGTGTGTGCATAAAAAAAGTGGTGTAAATATCGCTTCCCTTGTTGAATATATGGATAAATATTAATAAGTTAAATGTCTAGTATCGAACCCGAGACCTCGGGATTGCACACAATACAAACGAGAATAAAAGTAAAATAATTATATATATTAAATGTTATGTATATATGTAATTGTTTAAACACTTGAGGGACTAATGATCATTAGTTATTAAATGTATGGACTAATTATCATTAGTATTGGAAGAAAAGGATTAGAATGAAACTTGGAGTCGAGAAGGATCCGGAAGGACTCATTGGGTCCTTGTGGCCGGTCGATGCATGCTAAAGGGGAGGGCAACCCTTGCCCTAACTTGTTCCAAAAGTTTCCCTACTAGTATATAATGAAAACCAAGGGTTATTGTTTTTCCACTCTTGCACACACAAAACCCTAAAATTGGTTTTCTTCTTTTCTTTTGTTCCT
The DNA here is from genome assembly GCA_030686995.1 of Artemisia argyi. Classification (NCBI taxonomy): domain Eukaryota; kingdom Viridiplantae; phylum Streptophyta; class Magnoliopsida; order Asterales; family Asteraceae; genus Artemisia; species Artemisia argyi. The sequence goes on from CM060701.1 coordinate 39,941,604, forward strand.
GCCAATCGAACACCCCTTCACATAGGGTTTTCGATTTTGTTTTTATAAAACAAAGTGTTTTCTTAGATCTTGCAATCTCTTTTATTCGTTACTAGTTTGTGTGTACAAGAACGAGGTAACAACACACTATTGTTGTTATCAAGAGATCGAATAACAAAACGGTAAGGGGTTATTCATTGATCTAATATAAACCCTAATTAGGGTTCATCCAAGATTCAAGATTGCATACGGTACGTTCTTTATTTATGTTTTAGTTAACCTTTATATGTTATACTTGTTCCTACGCTTCCGCATATGTGTATACTTGATATTAGAATATATATATGATTGTCATGGTTATTAAATTCTAACAGTGGCATCACGAGCCATGTATAACATGTAATTGATTACTAAAACGTAATAAAAATTGGATCTTTAATTGTTTTAGATACATGTTTTGATCTAAGGTTTTTTTCTTTTTAAATTTTTTTATAAAATTTGAAACCCTAACCCTAATTTATGGGGGGGTCGATTTTCCACTTAAAACCCTAATTAGGGTTTGTGGTTTAATTGATTAATTGTAATCACTAGAAACCCTAGGTCATTAATCGGTTTATTGAACGTATCTATGTGACCTAATTGGTAATTGTTATGCTTTGATCCGTGACGAAACATGCATGTTAGTCATGGGTTATTTATTGTTAAGCTTTTTCACATGTTTAGATAGATCTAATATTGGGGAAGACCCCATAATTATTAAAATCAATTATGTGCTATGTGGTATGTGATTAGCTTTGGCCTACGCAATTGACTTGTCAATGTATGTGGCTCACTTCCATCAAGAGGTGAAGGCACTAGTTAATTATTTGCATATAAAAACCTAGAATTAATTTTGTTAGGATCTTTTCTAAAAAGATTGCATGTGGCTAATTGTTTCACCTTTATAATTGTTATGTTATTAGTTGTTTTGATTTGTCTTTATTACTTGTTTTATTGTTTAATTGTTGGACACGTTTGTAAGCAATAAAAGGGTAATTTTTCATAAAGAAAATAATACGGACTGCTAATGGTGAAACCCTAAGTGATAAAGATTGAATCTTGCGGAGTCTTAGATACAAACAACGGTTCGCTTCGCACGGTAATTCGCTCCAAGGCGAGACTAGCAAGATTCATACTTTATTGCATGATTTTGAGATTGAATCCATAAACTTTTGCTTGATTGATGTTTTGTGCAAATTTGCTTTTAAAAATTAACTCTTTTAAGACTTGATTCATAACCGTGATATGAAGGCTTAGAAAAGAACCTTAGAGTCTGCCTTGGTTATCACAATCTTGAATATGTCTTAAACGAATTACTTTTAAAATCATAATTGTAGAAAGTCATCTTAGGGTTTATTAAACCTCAAGTAAAACTTTGTGTATTAATTTCACGAATTGGTAATTAAAAGTTTTTTTTTTTTTTGAAAACTTATACTATAAAGATGAGTGCATGCATCTTTATACATATTTTGATTGACATATCAAAAATAAGAATACCCTTAAAATTTAAGTTACATGCCATCTAACTATAAGAAACACTTGAAGTTATTATTTAGTAAACGTGAGACACATGCTAAATTTTAATGACAAGGTAAATTTCCGAGTGTGCGTGAGACCACACATGGAGAATTTGCAGTTTCTAAGTTAGACGACTTAATTAAGTTGATGCGTGAGACCTAGAACTTAAGGCATGAGATGGGATGAAACATGCTTACAAGGCAAATTGATGAATCAATTTGATGTAAATCCCATAAATGGTCTAGGAATTGGAAATCTTGTTTGCCAATTATTATTCGACAGATTACCATCTTTTATACTTTCACCACTAGCAGATCAACTGATGTGGTGAAATCTATGTAAAGTTGGATCCTAGATTTTCAAGAAAATAAGTTGGTTATATGAATATAACCTTGGGTATTATATTTTCTTGGAAATATAAATTATCGAAAATACTAAAATTGAATTTTGTAAATTCTTTAAATGTATTAATTCAACATTAAAACCGTAAACGTAAGTTATTCTTTTATCAAGTAAATTGATCTACACCCGTTTGGGTTTTTGGTTAGAGTCAATGTTACAAAAAGAATAAATATAGTCTTCTTTCCATTAGGAGAAGTGTGAGACTTGATCCTAATCCTTTTCATGAATAAGAAAGGTATAATAGGATGATTAGAATTGTCTAAATTCTAAATACATAACTCATAGCAAAATTTAATAGTAAGATTATTTGCACTTTATGAGTTATTAAATTAGAAGCTAGACTGATTACTTCACAATGGTAAAAGACGAATTAGATTATTTTATCTAGTTGTTTTGATTTGACCATTTAAAGATACTACATACAATTGTTGGAATGGTAGATCTATACAGGAAGAAATTGCATGCCCAGTTTTTTTTAAGTTAATAGTTTGGAATGTGATGAATCACATTTACATAGTAGAATACATTCTTTTAGAACCTATATATAATTGTTGGAATGGGTTTTCTTAAAAGATGTAGGAAAGTAAATAGTACACTATTTCCTTTCACTGATTAATAAAACATTTACAATGTTGTCAAATTCAGTGGAAGTATTGTGTTCTTATTGCTGAATAAGGGATTATTATAATGTTCTCTAATTCAGTGGGAGTTACAAGACTTATTGTCTTGATTGTAACTTAGATTATCTTTTGAATATCTCAAGGTAATTACTTTCCAAATATAGACACTAATATTTTCAAGGATAGTCATGTACGTTTCCTTGATTGATTGAGTAAACTCTATATCTACTAAGTTATGTTAATGACACAAATCATATTGTTCACATTAACAAACGCGTGCGTGTTGTTTATGTGGTACATGATGTTGTTCCATGCACAAGTGGGAGAAATCTACATTGTGTGCAAGGTACAACACATAAGAATATGATTTAACGGATTCTCTTAACTGTAAAGTAAGAGACTAAAGTTCTAATATGATTAATAATAATCTAATCTGAGAAACACTTGGTGTTGAAATTTAGTAAACGTGAGATGCAGGCTAGATATTAACAACAAGGTGAATTTCCATGTATGCGTGAGACCAACATGGATAATTTACAGTTTCTGAATTAGACATCTATTAGAACATGTGTCAATAACAATACTACTTCAACTTTAACATTTATGTATTATTGGAATGACATAAATGCATGAAGTAATATAATACTACTTCAATAATTATGTATTCTTAGAATGACATAAATAAATAAAGTAGTGTGTTAACTTGAAAATATTATTGAAACCAAATGATGGTGTTCATGATTACTTTAATTATACATGTTTATACTTTATTGTATAGTTATAAACATGAAGTCTTTTAAGTATTACAAGACTTATAATAAAGTAAGACGTTAACTTGTTATGGTCTTTTAATTAAGACATATACAAGAAGTCATTGAGTTGATCAATTATTAATATAGTATAGTGGGATTATAACAAGTTTATGTTTTTATAAGACATAAACATGAAGTGACTTGGTCAAAAGTACTTGTGTTATAAAGCATGTAATTGGTTTGGAAATACTATTATACCATTAAGTTGACTTAGTTGGTAAATAGGTATGCCAACAGGAATATGGTTATCTTATATATATTGTTAGATCTTCTTACAATATTAATTCTAATTGAAGTACCACATATGGATAGTATGTTCAGTTAGGGAATCAAACTCTTGTTAGATTGTTTGATTGAAGATAACTATGATTTCTTTTCTTCCAAAAGTCATCAAGGTTGGAAATTGAGTATGGATTGAATATACTCAATTAGACTCTTAGAAGATTAATAAGACGTTATTGAATTATGAAATGTGATGAATCACATTAAGTCTTAAATTGAAGTTCTGAATTTGTTAAGCTACTTATAAGAAGGATTGTTAACAAAAGAATATCAGGAACTATCAATGTGTATTTGTAATGTCCTAAAAGAGAACGTTGGATTGTTGCTCTAAATTGCTAAGTAGTTATAGATAGTCTCTATATTACTAAAGGCAAGTGGGAGTTTTATCTTGAAGAGATAGAATTACAAGATACAAAATCTTCTAATAACACGCTAGTGAAAATCATGATGAGGCTAAACATGTAAATGATAAACCTCAAGATGATGGAATTCTCATTCATAGATTCACTTGGATATCTCAGATATTTAATTAATATGCTGAAGATTATATGATGTAGTATTACCAAAAATAATGAATTGGGTAAATTACTCATAATATGAATGTCATAGATGTTGTTCATAAAGATATTCAAAATTTAAAATTTGATTTATCTTAATTCTTAATAGTTAGAGAATGATGATGAGTTTATTCAAAGATAATGTAACCCTAGTGGTTTAAATCTTTGTGAAATAATCATATGGACAAAATTGTATACATACCTTAATGTATGTCTTATTACAAGATTATTAATCATACTTAAGCAATTAACTATGATTGAATACTCTTTTCTAAGCACATTAAAGATACAAAGATGGTTAATTGTCATATTTATATGAATATGAAATTTGACAATGAATATCAAAAACTCTTTCTTGAATAATTACTTGAGCGAGGACGATAAGTAATCAAAAGGAGTTTATGAATTCAAGAAAAAATCTTTGGAAGTGTACAAAGTGTAATAATCCATGAATGGATAAATGCATGCATCTAGGAGATTATTCTTATGTTAAATTATTAAATCTATGTTTAGGTTTATAATTAAATAAGGTAATTTCAAGTATTCCTGAAAGCTAGTGGGAGTATTATGTTTGATTTGCTAAATCATATATGTTGTATAACATATAAGAAGTTACATTCCATATAAGTAAAATGTTAAGACTTAGTTTGGAATGAAACTATATGTGAAAGATTTAGAAAATAAAACATACAACCTTGGAATTAAAGTTTATTATTAAATAAATATGTGCGGTAAATAAATTCTAATAGAATATGATGTATCATTTAGTAAATGGATATACATATTTGTAAAGATGGAACATGAATAAAATCTAAGTATGACTGAAGGATTTTTCATGTGTATCATGTTATTGTTGTATCATACTTAAATGCTAAGTGATTTGACAATATTTGATATCCAATTAAAGTTATTATATAACTTGTGTAATAAATATTCTGAAGGAATATGTTTGACTTAGAATAAATGATCCTCAACCTGGAATTGCTCCATAAATTCTAAGTATGAACAATATAGCGAATTATTGCGTAATTGTTATAGTTGACAATGAATCTTGAAAGATTGAAAGGTGTCAAACATTGCACATTGGATATTATGTTTACGGAATTCTAAAAAGCATATTGTGATTTTAAACAATGATGCTGGTTTAAATTGAGACAACACTCAATAACTAGTCATGGAAGGATTTCATCCTTATTAATAGCCATGAGAACTAGTTGTGCTCAATTAAGAGCATAGTTGCATTATACATTAAAGAATTAGAATACTTAAACTTTAAAAGGTTTGAAAGTTTGATTGTCATAAGATGGTGATTGAGGATGTCACACCATTTATGAAAAATTATGTGTAACAATATCAAGATAGTTGGATATACACATACAAGAATTTTGCTAATTAAATTCTTGAAATAAGTATTCTCAAAATTCGGATAGATCAAAGTTAGTTGAATAATGCCTTGTCAACAAGTATGATTGTCATTACTTGAGGCATACAAGTGATTACTTGAGACAAAATTCATTAACTAGAATTATCATGCATTGATCTATTTAGTATTTGGATAAAGGACATTAAGCAATTATTATTTATAATGAATTAAAGTACTTAGTACGTTTGTTTTCATTAATAATAAATTGTGTCCTATATTTGCATGTTTAAATCCGTGAATAACTTAATGTTATTCTAAATTGTCCATTGTCGATTAATGATATGGGAATATCATTAAACTAAGACAAATCTGAGTATTGGTTAAGAATATACTTGAAAGTATATTGATGCATTGACATACCAATTTCACATGATATTCGATGAATTGAATATAGGACTTATCCCAACTACATGATTTTGCTTTATGGATCTTGTCAGTAAGTAAATCATGAATTTGTTATCCTCAGACTTGAGATACCAGATAAGAGTCATGGATGTAGTGCATTTCTGTGAAGCAATCTACCGCTCACCGTAACACGGAGTTATAAGGGTTGTTTTCAGAAGTGTTGCAAAGTCCATGGGTTATTCTTGTAGTCAAGAAAGAATTTGTTCCTTCAAATTTGTTTTGAAGTTTAATACTGCTGGGCCCCTCGTAGGGTTGACAAGATGTTTGCGTGCGCACGCCCAAAGTCTATCTGGAATACGTTCAGATGTTTTGGTAATCTTGCTCAATTATAAACAACGAGAAACAGAATTGTTAATTAAAGAATGACTAAGATCCATATCTTTATTAACGTGGTATTAGAAACAAAAGGATAATAATAATGATGAATCATTAATGGTTTTCCAGGAAACCTTCCTCGAGTTGAACTAGAGGCATTGGAGTGTTGCAAGACGCCAACCAATGTCATTTTACTATTAATAGATATCCAAGTGGGAGCTGTTGAATATATGGATAAATATTAATAAGTTAAATGTCTAGTATCGAACCTGAGACCTCGGGATTGCACACAATACAAATGAGAATAAAAGTAAAATAATTATATATATTAAATGTTATGTATATATGTAATTGTTTAAACACTTGAGGGACTAATGATCATTAGTTATTAAATGTATGGACTAATTATAATTAGTATTGGAAGAAAAGGACTAGAATGAAACTTGGAGTCGAGAAGGATCCGGAAGGACCCATTGGGTCCTTGTGGCCGGTCGATGCATGCTAAAGGGGAGGGCAACCCTTGCCCTAACTTGTTCCAAAAGTTTCCCTACTAGTATATAATGAAAACCAAGGGTTATTGTTTTTCCACTCTTGCACACACAAAACCCTAAAATTGGTTTTCTTCTTTTCTTTTGTTCCTGCCAATCGAACACCCCTTCACATAGGGTTTTCGATTTTGTTTTTATAAAACAAAGTGTTTTCTTAGATCTTGCAATCTCTTTTATTCGTTACTAGTTTGTGTGTACAAGAACGAGGTAACAACACACTATTGTTGTTATCAAGAGATCGAATAACAAAACGGTAAGGGGTTATTCATTGATCTAATATAAACCCTAATTAGGGTTCATCCAAGATTCAAGATTGCATACGGTACGTTTTTTATTTATGTTTTAGTTAACCTTTATATGTTATACTTGTTCCTACGCTTCCGCATATGTGTATACTTGATATTAGAATATATATATGATTGTCATGGTTATTAAATTCTAACAAATATTGCCGTTAGGTCAAGATGTATGACGAGATAGGTATAGAGGTGAGGGATGATTCTTTTTGTATTTTTATATTTTTATGAAAGCGGTTAAAAATATCGGTTTTTAAGAAGAGCGGGCGGAATTAGTTACTAGTCAACTAACCCAAAACTAATTATAACTGAATTAAATAAAAATAAATGAGAAAAGTACAATTGGCGACTTCTTATAATAGGGTAAAGCGTGTTCACTTAAATTTAATTACTCCCTAGTTATCTCCTACTGATTTGTCGAATTGTCACATCTTTGTTTTAGTTGAAGCGTTGTATTCCTTAATATCAGTCGTGGGGAGGTGCCGAAGTCTCCAACTCTATGAATCTTAGTCTCCCATAAAAACCTTCAGCGAGAAAAACCAATAGCGCACTCTATGGTTGCGTTTCTAAAACATTCAAGCTAGTTACATATAAGAGGTCAGCCAGTTTTCTTAGCCTAACGCGAAGCAATCAACTAAACAAGAGACGACAAATCAATATTCAACAACTAGGTTTCACTAGATCTAAGCAAACACAAAAAAAACTTACGCTAGCATGTTAAAGAGAAGAGAAGATAAACAAGTGATCAAACAACACATAGACATATTGAATGATTAAACGAATAACTTATCTTCAATGAAACATATGTTTTGGGGGCTCTAAAACCCTTACAAAAGCTGCCAAAGACGTCCACAAAACCCTACTCAAAGATGTTACACGAATTATGAAAAACATACGACAGTATATATATATGATTACAACTCTGAAGGCGTTAGCTTATATCCTCTGACACACTGTCAGCTCGCCGTGATTAGGGTTTCGTCTTGTGCGAGTCGCCGTGTTATGACAGCGTCACCTTGTAATGTAACACTCCCAAGTCGGGTATGACAGCGGAACATAGCTAGGGGTATTACTTGAGGGGTAAAACAGTCACATCCATAGAAAACGACCTCATGACAGGACGTTTTTAAATAAAACCCACATTTTATTTCATCAAAACCATTAGAGTACAAAGACTCTTTAACAAAGTAGTAGCGGAAAATAAACATCAGTTGCAGCGGAAACATAAACAAAGTTTAGCAGCGGAATTAACAAAGTTTGCAGCAGAAATATAAAAGACACGGTTTTTAAAAGGTTTTGAAGAAAAGATAGAAAGATAGAAAGATAGCCACATATAGCCTCCAAGAAGTTCTAGCCACTCCAATGCAAAAAGATATGCTTCAATAGTTAGTTACCTGAGATAAAACATGCTTAAAAAGTAAACACAAAGGTTGAGTGCAATTCATAGGTTTAGTAAATAATGTTGAGCACAAGATTTTAATCTGGAAGATATAAGCAACAAATGCAAATACCGGGTAACATCAATAAATATACATCCTTGTGCATATAATATTGTAATAAGATAATGCTAAGCTCATGACACGTAGAACGTTAACCAGCACCAGTAAACCTGGAGTAAGTCGACAATAACCGCGGAATTTCATAATATAATAAATGCCCTCAAAGCTAGGTATCTTGCCAAATACCTAGGTAAATCAAATATAGTACACCCGTGTTGCCTACCCAACAACAAGAGTGGGACTGTCAAATCCTATAGGCCCATAAACTATACGCGCGCTCACTCGCAAACGACTAATGATTCATGATCTGACGGTCTTGCTTATGGCAAGGGAAAACTACTTAGCACATCGGTCAGAAAAAGCATACCAATCAGGAAAGCATACCAGTCAGGAAAAGCATACCATAAACAATTGTGCTCAGAAAACATTTAAAAGCATGTATCTCACCCCGTCGGATTATAAACAATTAAAAAGTAAAATGAGGCTATGAATCACACCTTAGCAGCAGAGAAACGAGATAACAAAGCAGTCAAGTAATATGTCACAGCAAATGAACCTCAGCACAACCTAATCAATTTAAATGGCATAACTCAGAAATAATACTCGAATAACTCAATAAACAATACTTGAGGAAAATGTTTTAGTTTCAATGGCGTTTGAAAGAAAATACGTTTAAGTCTCGTGTGGAGGACAAGAAAGGTAGAATAATTCGGCGGTTACGAAAGAATATCCAAGAAATATGAGAGTAGAAGAAAAGAATGAAAGAAAGAAGAATATCTAAAAGAATAAACAAACAAACAAACAAACAAACAACAAACAAACAACTAGTTTCGGCTTTTCCCTGTTTTCCCAATATAGATGTCATATCCGATAAAACATATAAGTTTTGAAAAGCTTTTAGAATACATAAACGTTTTAGGTTTATAAAAGATTTTACGAAATTTCGGCATGATCTACCCGTTTATTCAACGTTTTACCGAGTCAACGACTCTTTGATTAATTTATTACTTATCGTTAAACACCACAAGTTATATAATACAATTGAATATATCATTCGCGTGTATATTAGTTGTCTAGTTTTATCGACCATTTCGTATTTGTTCGGGTCCAGACATGTTAAACTAGTCAAAGACTAGCATATCCTTCCGTCTCGTGTACCAAAGGGTCCATAATGTCTAAATAACCAATACCGTAAATCCGATACTTCCAATTCAAGTCCAATAATGAATAACATCACGATATCCAATCCAAATCCAAGTGTTGCAATAAATCTCTTAACTATAATTATCTTTTATTATTTTTATGGTTTTTACCGTTTCATTATCGTTATCCCATTTCAAATAAACTTAAGCTGAAACCATAACAAGACATAAAAAAAATAAACAAACTTAACAAACAAATAATCAAACTTTGCCGTGACTCGCCTCGAGTCACGGCTCAACTAACCGAGCCGATAAACTTTCACATTAAAAGTAAATTCTCACATTTCGTTAACATTTATAAAAATACATTTTCCAAATTTACTTTTCTTTTATTATAAAAGGTGTAAAACTTATATTCTGTTTTATAAAATTAACTTTTTACAAAATTTATATTTACATTTCATTTATTTTATAAAAATCTCATCTTTTATATAATAAAATAAAATCCCTAGTGGAGACTTTTTCATTTCAAAAAATCAAATCATACTTTATTCGGTAATTTTTTTTAATTTGATTTTTTTTTCAATTTTAAAAGATAATTAAACATAATTATTTCCTAATTTGCTTCACAAATCTTGAAAAAACGTTTTTATGCTCACATATAAAAAAAACTTAGAAATACACATGTACTTAAGATGCAATGGTTAATACTTTTGGGGCAAAGTGTATTTGTTAAATTAAAAACACGGGCATCCTAATTGTTCCCCTTACTTCTCCCCCAACGATGCAAAAACAAATACCAATAACACTTTCCCAACGAATCTAATCAAAAACCGTATTAGTTTAATTCATCTAAACACTCAAACTAATTGTCAACTACTTTGAATCATTACAAACGCAACACAATACAAAGGTGAGTTGTTTTAGGGTTTTAAATTTAATCGTTCAATTCTTCAAATTGAGGCGTTATTAATGGTCTATGGTCAATTTTAATTCTTTATTGTATCATATGTTTTTTTAGAATGGCATTGGATCATATGTTGGTTAGTTGAAGTTAGAAGATGGGGACCTCTTATGTGTTCTTATTTTATCCATGTTCATCATAAACTGTTAAAAACGCTTAAAAGGTTAGTTAATGTAGCAAAAATACTAACAAGTGTTCTTTCAGTTTTCTTTTTTCATATGCATTACAGACTTTAGTAATAGGTGATATGTTGAGATTGTAGTTTTCTTGAACGGTGGCTATAATTTAGTAATATTTTCTTTAGTAGGACAACCGATAACGTTCAAACTTCATTTCTACTCTCTTTTTCTCCCTCTCTCACCCCCAGCCCACCCATACACACAGCACAAAAGCAAAGCAATGTGAAAATACCTACTTATCTTAATTGAAACCTGATTTGGAATTTTTTGTATTTAAGTTTATACTTTATACATTTTATCCACGTAGGTTTATAAATAAAGCTATTCTGCAAGGTCTAATGGCCGAATATTGCTATCTACCTTTTAAAGCAAACGTGTCCAGAGAATTTGATTTACAGATTGCTCAACTTGTATGCTAGAGACCAAAGACATTTAGGTTGCAATGCTGCAGAAACCATGGTTTCTCATTATTGTTTTTCTTATGTGAAACATTAATAGGCTTCCCAGGGATAATGGTGCACTTAAACAAGCGAGGGGGAATCTTGAAAAACA